>JAWZYU010000022.1:21960033-26760033 GCA_038380435.1 Ryuthela nishihirai
GTTTTCTACCACACAAAACATTAACTATTTGATACAGCTCTCTGCTGTTGTGCTGTCTAACTGCTTCCTCGGCTTTGTCAGCCAAACCATCAAGCCAAAGATTCTTATCAGCAGCTAACTGATCTTTTACACGTTTATTACGTTCTCTGTAATGCTTTCTATTAGGACTAGTAGGGTATTGATTAAGGACATTCCTGCAGTTCTTTCTTTCTGAAATAAGCTCAAGTGCCTTATCACTCAGATAAGTCTGCCTCTTCTGCTTCTTGTTTCCTAAAAGAGTATTGTTAGTGTCCAAAAAAGCCTGTTTAACATGATCCCATTCTTCCTTAACTTCAGTAGTAAGCATACCATGACTGTCATAATGACTAAGTAACCTATCATGGTAAGCTTTGGCTGTAACTGGGTCTTTCAGAGCTTCAGTATTAAAAGTAAATTTTTAACCCTGGCACAACACTTTTTAAGTTTAAGTTGGAAGACGCTTTTAACAAGGTAATGGTCAGATCCAATTTCAGCTCCCCTATATAACCTGGTATTCCTAACAGAACTAACCCATTTGCTGTTAATTAATAAATAATCAATCATATTCTTATGCAGACCATCGGGTGAAACCCATGTGTATTTATGTAATACACATGGTTTTGTAATAAGTGTTGGTTTTTCTGAATCCATTGAGTTTACTTACCTGTAGGAGACATTGCCCATTGCCATTGCAGCTACCGATACCAAAAGGGCCTATTACTCCTCCCGAAAGGTCAGAGTCTGTACCAACTTTGGCATTGAAGTCACCAAGAACAAGGGTAATATCTCCTTTCTTGACAAAATTCAAAATATCTTGAAGTTGTCCATAAACCCTATCCTTCTCATCCTCATCGGCATCCTCGTTTTTTCGGCATCCTCATTTTTTCGGCATCCCCTAAAGCAATTGAGGATCCTCATCTGCACCTCAATTGCTTTAGGGGTACTGCTTTAGGGGTAATTGATTATTGTTTTTCCACCTGAAAGTATAAATACGAGTTTTAAATGTGCTCCAGGTTAAAAAAAAAACAACTTTATAATTTTCCGTTGTAAACAAAATTTCATAATCCTACCATTATCTTAAAATGACGGAAATAAAGAGAAATCTCTCTTGAATATTTGAGGCACACCCCTAAACCCTTCCGCACGTTTTCGCAATCCATTCTCCCCTAAACCCTTCCGCACGTTTTCGCAATCCATTCTCCCCTAAACCCTTCCGCACGTTTTCGCAATCCATTCTCCCCTAAACCCTTCCGCACGTTTTCGCAATCCATTCTCCCCTAAACCCTTCCGCAAGTTTTCGCAATCCATTCTCCCCTAAACCCTTCCGCAAGTTTTCGCAATCCATTCTCCCCTAAACCCTTCCGCACGTTTTCGCAATCCATTCTCCCCTAAACCCTTCCGCACGTTTTCGCAATCCATTCTCCCCTAAACCCTTCCGCAAGTTTTCGCAATCCATTCTCCCCTAAACCCTTCCGCACGTTTTCGCAATCCATTCTCCCCTAAACCCTTCCGCACGTTTTCGCAATCCATTCTCCCCTAAACCCTTCCGCAAGTTTTCGCAATCCATTCTCCCCTAAACCCCTCCGCAACTTTTCGCAATCCATTCTCCCCCAAACCCCTCCGCACGTTTTCGCAATCCATTCTCCCCTAAACCCCTCCGCAAGTTTTCGCAATCCATTCTCCCCTAAACCCTTCCGCAAGTTTTCGCAATCCATTCTCCCCTAAACCCCTCCGCACGTTTTCGCAATCCATTCTCCCCTAAACCCCTCCGCAAGTTTTCGCAATCCATTCTCCCCTAAACCCTTCCGCAAGTTTTCGCAATCCATTCTCCCCTAAACCCTTCCGCAAGTTTTCGCAATCCATTCTCCCCTAAACCCTTCCGCAAGTTTTCGCAATCCATTCTCCCCTAAACCCTTCCGCAAGTTTTCGCAATCCATTCTCCCCTAAACCCTTCCGCAAGTTTTCGCAATCCATTCTCCCCTAAACCCCTCCGCAAGTTTTCGCAATCCATTCTCCCCTAAACCCCTCCGCAAGCCCTAACTACACTACTGTCGTAAACAATTGAAAAAACAAAAATGTTTTCAATTTACAAAGCAAAACTTTAGCATCAGTTATTACCTATGAAGTGTTATCCCTTTGATTGTGGGACGGGGGTGGCTCAGTCGGTAGCGCGTCAGACTCGTCATCTGTAGTTCCCAGGTTCGAGTCCCAGCTGAGTCAGCGTTGAGATTTATCTCCGCAAAATTCCCCGCCCTGCCCACGGTCAGTAGGGGACACCGATGGGCTTGGAAAGGCCGCCGTCCGTCGAATGGGACTTTAATCCGTGGCTCCGTGTGCGGGAGAGAGCCATATCAGGTGCACGTTAAAGAACACGCTGGATGGCCTTGATGGGAGGCTACCATCTGTCTCTTAACAGCTATTCCGGTGGGTCCCCTCCCCCAACCTTCTCTGAGCCTTCTGGGTCCTTGTGACTTGGCCATTTAGCCCATTGTGTGCAAAAAAGTGCCGCTCAGAGGTAAAACAACCCAACCCAAATACCAACACTTCCAATCTACTGGAAGAAGATGGATTCACATTCATCAGAGTAAGAATTTGAGGCATATACAGATCCTGATCCTATTATACACCCCTAAAAAGTTAGACGCTATATACACTCCTAAAAACTGTACATGCTGCAGATTTTTCACAGTCATATGAATTTAGTACCCAAAAATTAATAACAAACATCCTATTTGATCAATGTTATAAAAAAAAAGTTTTAAACTGTTGTCTAATATTATCACTTTGCTATCGTTTGGTTAAAAAACGTTAACCAGCAAAAACTAGTGATTTTTTTCAATTAAATATCATTTTTTACAGCTACAGGGGTCCGCAAATTTTTACGATTAATTTTATTTTTTAAAAAATCATTGCTTTTACCAGACAAAACGCCAATAATAAATATTAAAAATAATAAATAAATAAATAAATAAATACCCCCTCAAGCAGCTGCTTGCCACAGAGATCTGACTGGAACCTGCCAGTAAATACGTCATAGTTGAAGGTCTGTGAGGATGACGGGACCTCAGCAGAAAAACGACACTAACGTCCATGCCTTATCCGGGGATCGAACCCGGGTCCCTTAGATAAGAAAAATAAAATATTAAAGATAATTTTCTTTAAATAAATCTTTAAATTTTTTAAATCTTTAATTAATTGATTTATTCTTAATTTAATTTTTTTAATCTTTAAATAAAATATTAAAGATAATTTTCCAGTGATAAAGTTATTTTGACTATTAAACCAAGGTAAACAAGCTTTTGAGGAAATGAAGTGGAACTGATCAGAAAACGTTGAATTTCTGAAGTTCAAGAATATGGTCGGAGCAAAGACGTACTATCATCTCCCCTCCTTGAAACCTTTCTAAGCCTTCTATTTTAAGCAACTTTCCTGTATGAAGGTGATTTTTTTAATTATCACCTAATTGTAACAGTCGCCTATTTATTTATTTCATAATAAAATTTTAGAATACTGTTTAGGCAAAATATTACTTTTACTAAACATGCACTACCTAGGTTAAAGGCCAGAAAATAAAGACTTCATACCAATGTGAAGGCAAATTTCGTGCTCTTGATCTTAAGGAATATTTAAAATGATTCTAAAAATAAACTTTTTATTGAAAAATGTTCCTTATATAAATTAAATATCTCAATCAAATATATTTAAATTTCCATTTAATAATATTTGTGTAATATCTGAAAAATTAATGCAAATTTAAATACTTCACATATTTTAGCAATGTTACTCATAAGAATATACTTCAGAAATCAAATCTTAAACGGTTTGAAATAGCATGTACTAGTGCATTTATTTTATTAAATAATTAATTTTAGAAGTTTGATGAGTATTGGAAAAATATTTAAAAAATTTTTGTATAAATTACTTAGAACAGGCGTTGCTTCCATATCTCGAAAAACTGATGGCAGCTTTTCAAATTCAGAAGTCTCATTTTTTATTAAAAAAAAAAACTTGTTTTAGAAGTTACGGATCATCGAATTTAGCATTCAACAGCCATTCCATTGAAATTTTACTAATAGCCCAGACATAGAATTATACAGTACATTTTGCAACTATATAAATTGAAAAAGCATTAAAACTCTTAAGAAATATTAGCCAAATTTTTCGCTATAATAAAATCAAATAAATACCCCCTCAAGCAGCTGCTTGCCCCAGAGGTCTGACAGGAGCCTGTCAGTTTTAGGTCGGTGCAGTTAAACCAGTTGTCCTCAAACCTAGGTAGAGCAGGGAATATCTAAAGGTATAAATTTTGAGGAATTTCGATTCAGAATATCTGCGTATTGTGCATTTTTGAAAAACGATTCGGGAATCGAACTGAGCGCAATTTTACTGCAATATATCACGAGTTTATTTCTGAAAATCACACATAAGGATTATATAAGGGAAATTTAAACTGTTATTCCCCGCCCTGTCCACGGTCAATAGGGGACACCGATGGGCTTGGAAAGGCCGCCATACCCTGTGCACGTTCGAATCTCCAAAAAAAAAACAAACTACCGTTTCTTTTGGAGATTCGAACCCAAGTCCTTCCTACGCCGCAGCCAAGCACGCTAACCATTTGGCGGAAGCAGTATTTTTTCCCCATCAGTCTAAACAGAAATTAAAATATATATCGCTATATCTATTAGAATATAATATTATTTTATCGCGTATATTCGAAAAATTTAAATGCGTTAACTTATAACCATCAGCTTTCCGCAACCTCCAGTGTCTGAGGCATTATAGTTCCTCCTTTGGGTGGAAGTAGAAACCCAATGAGTTGCTGCTTGCAATTCGTGCGAACTTTCCATAACGATAGACCAGCATGGTATTAACAGATACATACACTGAATTTGCCTCTACTACCCTTTAAGAGCCTCATGTCTCGTCTAAAGGGGGCGGCGAGAGTTGACTCCTCAATCAGTAGCAGCAGCTACATCTCTGGCAGCCACCACCACCATCCATTTCTGTTGGGTGCCCGGTCACGTCGGTATCAGGGGCAACGACTTGGCAGATGCTGCTGCCAAGTCAGCCACGCCCCTGTCCGACTCTCCGTTGCCGGTTCCATATCTGGATTTCCGGCAGCGTTTTACCATCGAGCTCCGGGCACGGTGGCAGAGATCTTGGTCGGAACAGCTTACAAACAAGCTCTTTGAGATCAAACCTCTCATCAAACCATGGCAGTCTTGTTACCGCAGGAATCGCAAGGAGGAAGTTGTACTTGCTCGGCTCCGCTTAGGTCACTCGTATATTACTCATTCGTTTCTTCTTCGGGCGGACGACGTACCTAAGTGCGAGTTTTGTGACACTATTTTAACAATCAAACATATTTTAATTGAATGTCCATGTTTTAACCTAGAACGTCGTTTGTATTTTAATTTTCACAATTTTACGTCCGAGCCACTTACACTCGGACATCTTTTATCTGATAGTACCATTTTATCTCCAATTTTTGCCTTTTTACAGTATACAGGATATTTTACCAGATTATAATTTTAATCATTTGTAATTTTTTCACCTTCTGCCTAGGTCATTTACACCTGGGCTAGTTTTATCCTTTGTCTCTACTGTATTTATTTATCTACACATTTGTTGTTTTACACTTTACTTTTTATTTCTGTTATATATATATATCTTGTTGGTTTTATTTTTTACCTTTTCCAGCATTTGTTTTTTAATTTTGGTTGAGGAGTATTTGTTTTTTAGCATATTTTTACCTTGTTTGGCGCATTATAGCCTCAGTAGCTCATGCGCCATAAAAACTCCAAACAACCAACCTCAATCAGTAGCCCACCGGCTCCTAATCTTCTGTTCTCAAGTCGTGTCTCAACCGTTACTGCTTTGAGAATTTTCTCCGCTAGCTATCATTCTGCCTTAGATGATAAAGGGGAAACGATGGGCTTGGAAAGTATGCCGGATGAGATGTTAAGCCGTTGTTCCGTGTGCAGAAGAGCCGTACCCTGGCACATGGCACATAAAAAAAAAATCTCGATGGCTTTGACTATAATTGATTGCAACTCGTGATAGCTTTCCATAGGAAAAAGATACTTTTCATAAGGAAAATCTATTGCTCAGAGATGAACTAACCCATGTCTCGTCGAAAGGAGGACGTGTTCTCCAAGCCCGCAGCTGTCTCGTTTCTCCCCAAGAGCAAGGTATGGAGGAAAGAAATCTTACACTGCTTGGCAACCATCGAAGTTCTATATGATAAGAAAGACGAGTGTGTAGAATAAATCGCTTGCAGCGTTATCTTTATGAGTCGTTTCGAAGTAGCTGCTAAAACATATGTTTTCTAAATGCGATTACAGAGTTATCAATATTACACTAGTAAAATGATGCAGCAGAGCCTGCTGAGATGAAAAGCACCATCAACTTTGATAAATGCGGTTCATGAATGTTAAAAGAATTGTTTCTGTTGTTCGATTATCCTCCCTCATAAAAGGCCCATAAGAATCGACACCGCAGCCAACAGTGTATCGTGAAAACTAAATGATGTTCTGTTATCCCTATTTTCATGCTGTATGTTGCCGACACAAAAATAAATTCCCTCCCTATCCAAGTAAAGAATACACCTCAACGTCTTTTCTCGAAAAGTCTTCTGTTTAACCGTCTGTATATTGTGACACGACATTTGTTTTCTTTATGGCTGCAGAGGTTTCAAGAATGTCTCCGAATTCTGCAAATGACTGTACCCGGCTACAGAATGTCAAATAACTGTCATCGTTTATATGTACAAGTTTCAGATGGGTTTTATCGATCTTCCAGAAGTTGCTTCTGTCTCTAGAAAAGCATCTTCAGAGTCGGGAAAAGATGCTTCAATGGGCGTTCAGCCAATTTGTTGCTCTCAGTCTGGAATTGATCTCTACTACAAAGCCTACTTGGGGAGAGCTTATTGATCAGTGACCGCCAATGAAGACTACATAGTTTTCACGGGAGAGAATAGCTTTAGTAATGATAAATATACAATTATTTATTTTCAAAAAATTAACTTTCAAAATTTAAAATATGAAATATATTATTGCATAAACGTAAAGTTTGTTTGTTTTTTTTGAGAAATCTGATTGCAGATAAAGATCTTAATCAAAATATATCAATATCCCGATTTTGAAAAATATTCGTTCGGTATTTACTGAGTTATTGAAGTTGGAATGTTTAACAATTACAATGACAGTCTTAAGAAACATACGAAACTAATGAATAGTGAAAATATTCTCTACAGAAAATTCTAAAATACACATTTATTTTACTAAACACTTTGATGCAATAATTATTACTAAGTGTTAATTAACTTCTGAAATCTTTTTTTTTTTGTGTGATTGGCATTGTTATTGTTATATATTCCAGCTTCCATAACTCAGTAGTAAAGAATCACAGGTTGGGTTGTTTTACCTATGAGCGGCACTTTTTTGCACTCCATGGGCTAAATGGCCAGGTCACATGGACCCCGAAGGCTCAGAGAAGGTTGGGGGAGGGGACCCACTGGAACAGCTGTTGGGAGACAGATGGTAGCCTCCCGTCAAGGCCTTCCAGCGTGTTATTTAACGTGCACAGGGTATGACTCTCCCGCAAACGGGGCCAAGGCTTAACGTCCCATCCGACGGACGGCGGCCATTGTAATCCTATCAGTGTCCACTTTCTGACAGAGTGCAGCAGGATGGGGATTTAGCGAAGATAAATCTCAACAATGGCTATGTATACCATCATGCATTGCACGAAGACATGTAAGAAAAATGAAATATGCTGAAAAGCAGTCCGATCGCCTTTGGATACTGCTGGGTTGTGCACGCGCCTGAAAGTGCTCGGATGGATGGAGTTATTATCATTTGTACCTGGGTTGGATTGTTTTACCTCTGAGCGGCACTTTTTTGCATACCATGGGCTAAATTGCCATGCCACAAGGACCCCGAAGGCTCAGAGAAGGTTAGGGGAGGAGACCCACTGGAACAGCTGTTGGGAGACAGATGGTAGCTTCCGGTCAAGGCCATCCAGCGTGTTCTTTAACGTGCACAGGATATGGCTCTCCCGCACACGGGGTCACGGCTTGACGTCCCATCCGACGGACGACGGCCTTTCCAAACCCATCGGTGACCCCTACTGGCCTGGGGAGGGCGAGGAATTTTGCGGAGATAAATCTAAACGCTGACCCAGCTGGGATTCGAACCTGGGAACTACAGATTACGAGCCTGGCGCGCTACCGACTGAGCCACTCCCTCCCTCATATATAGAGTGAATCTGAAAAAGTGGGCAAAACTTTACGGGTGGTAGAACGCAGCTATACGAGCAATATTAGTCGTAGAAAGTATGGGCGGAACGCAAACGGCGAGCCGCTAGGTGGCGTTGGAAATGGTATAAAAGGGTCGGTCCTCGCACCCAACGGCATTTCTACCGTGGATTGCCGAGAGGATGGCTGGTTATACTAACCACGAAACGGCGGATATGCACTTTGTGTACCTTGTTACCTCAATTACATTCCTGTTAATAAAATGTTTTCTGAAGTATCTCCTCTCCGTCTTGTGTTCATTCTTTAAATGCGACAGTGGAAAACTACCTTTTAACTTCTCACCGCTTGCGTTCCGACCATACATTCTCTGACGAATATTGCTCGTATAGCTGCGTTCTACCACCCCGTAAAGTTTAGCCCACTTATTCGGATTCACCCTGTATATCCTGAGCCTAGGGAATGAGAATTAACAACAGGGAAAGCTTGATCATCTGCTGGTAGCTCAGCAGTCAAAACACCTGGCTTGGCGTGGGGATTCCACCCTACTGAAGACCCCACTCCAGTGTTAGTAGAATATAGCAAAGATAAGGGTTGAATATAAATGCCAGTTCATCGAGTCGCTGAGACTCACTCTAAAGTTTAAAGACTGTTGCATGTCAGTAGCAGAAGCTCACTATCATTGGATTGTTTTACTTTTGAACTGCACGTTTTTTCGCCACAATGGGCTAAATGGCAAAGTTACAAGGAACCGAGTGCTCAGAGCAGGTAGGGACCCACTGGACAGCGTTGGGAGACAGATGATAGCCTCCCATTAAAGCCATCCAACTTGTTCTTTAACGTGCATAGGGTATGGTTCTTCCCAAACGGTACCACGGGATAACGTCCCATCCTACGGACAGCGGTCTTTCCAAGCCTGTGTCCCCTACTGACCGTGGGCAGGGTGGGGGAGTTTTGGCGAAAAGAAATCTCAACGCTGTTCCAGCTGGGACTCGAACCTGGCGCGCTACTGACTGAGCAACCTCTACCCCTATCGTGATTGAACAATACATTTCTGCCATGGAAATTCATAACTTAACCAATAAGGAACATTTCTAAATATATTATTGCATAAACTAATTCTTACTAACCTAAAAATCTGCTATTTGACAACATAAATGTATCATTGGAGAGAAATATCTTCTCGAAATCTAAAGAATTTTTTTCGCTTTCTCATACGCACTGTGGAGAAAGCTAGATGATAACGATGGAAAAATTAGATCTTCGCACTTTCCATTAAGAAGGAAATTTCAAAGATCCATAAATGTAAAAAAAGCTGTTTTCGAAAAAATTCCTCTCTTTTGCTGCTATTTTAATGCTCGAAACGCTTCAAGCTATTAAGTTAAAATTTTATGTTATATTTGCTTAAATTTTGTTATGTACGAATTGCGTAACTCCACGAGGAAGGAGAAGAGATTAATTGCTTCACATAGAGGGGTGTCCTGTTGTGGGTGTTATGTGAAGTTGGGTTGTTTTACCTATGAGCGACACTTTTTTGCACACCACGGGTTAAATGGCCAGGTCACATGGACCCCGAAGGCTCAGAGAAGGTTGGGGGAGAGAACCCACTGGAACAGCTGTTGGGAGACAAATGGTAGCCTCCCGTCAAAGCCATCCAGCGTGTTCTTTAACGCGCACAAGGTATGGCTCTCCCGCACACGGGGCAACGGCCTAACGTCCCATCCGACGGACGGCGGCCTTTACAAGACCATCGGTGTCCCCTACTGACCGTGGGCAGGGCGGGGAATTTTGCGGAGACAAATTTCAACGCTAACCCATTTGGAACTCGAACCTGGGAACTACACATTACGAGTCTGGCGCGCTACCGACTGAGCCACCCCCCGCCCCTCACATAGAGGGGTGTCCTGTTGTGGGTGTTATGTAAGTTAAAATGGTGTAATTAGTAATTATTTTTGCGTTTTCTGTTCACATGAAGTGACTCATTTACTTCACTTAAATGTAAGTATTACTGAAATGTAAAGTTTAAAAAGTATCTACCTTTCTTTTGCGTTTTAAAAAGTAAAAAAAAAGATCTGCCACTGATGAAATTATTTAAGAGTTCGTATTAACTTCAAAGGGAAATAGAGCAACGGGTTGGGTTGTTTTACCTCTGAGCGGCACTTTTTTTTGCACACCATGGGCTAAATGGCCAGGTCACATGGACCCTGAAGGCTCAGAGAAGGTTGGGGGAGGGGACCCACTGGAACAGCTGTTGGGAGACAGATGGTAGCCTCCCGTCAAGGCCATCCAGCGTGTTCTTTAACGTGCACAGGGTGTGGCTCTCCCGCACAAGGGGCCACGGCTTAACGTACCATCCGACGGACGGCGGTCTTTCCAAGTCCATCGGTGTCCCCTAATGACCCTGGGCAGGGCGGGGAATTTTGCGGAGATAAATTTCAACGCTGACCCAACTGGGACTCGAACCTGGGAACTACAGATTACGAGCCTGGCGCGCTACCGACTGAGCCACTCCCGCCCCTCTGGAAAGTTTTTATGTGACATCAGCTGAAGACAAAACATTAGCTGATGATGGTGTTGGGGTTAGCATAACTGGCATGTTTCCAGGAGACTTGGGTTCGAATCTCAGTCACGTAAAATCAATTTTTTTCAGCTTATTTCATGAACTTGCTAATTGTTTTTTTATCTTACACTGCAAATTCATGTTATAAGCCCTGCAGCTTCAAAATGGGCCACTGGTGATCTTAATGGTTAAAACTACATTTGATCTTGCACCTTAAAAGGAATAATATGGAAAAGAACGTTAAAAAATTATTTATCATTGGGAATCTCCAATTCAAGAATTCATTTGAGAATCGATAGCCAAGGGTCATGCCAAGGGTTGTGTTGGTTTGAGTGTCTTCAGTGAGAAATCAGTAAAAAAAACTGATTCTAAGATGTTCGTTCCCTTATTTCTTTTACCAATATATTTTATCCGACTCTCCTTAGTTAGGTCTTCGAACTTCTTAGTTAGGTCTTCGAAATTAACTAATATAACAGCTGACACTCCAAATATTTAGGTGAATTATTTTTATTTCTTGGGGAGGAAGGATGGAAACTGTTGGAGCGGCCAAAATTTTATATTACTGCAAGAGAAAACTTCACATTGAAGTTTCCTCTTTACTTACCTTCATTTTTTAATACTTCCTCTTACTTACCTTCATATTAAGTCTCTTCTACCTTAGTTTTTATCGTTTAGGAGAAGCTTTCAATCAAACAGAAAAAGGCATTCTCTAAAATTTATGATTGGCAGAATTGTTGTTTGGGTTGCTTTACCTCTGAGTGGCACTTTTTTGCACACCATGGGCTAAATGGCCAGGTCACATGAACCCCGAAGGCTCAGAGAAGGTTGGGGGGAGGGGACCCACTGGAACAGCTGTTGGGAGACAGATGGTAGTCTCCCGTCAAGGCCATCCAGCGCGTTCTTTAAGTGCAGCGTGTATGGCTTTCCAGCACACGGGGTTATGGCCTAACGCCCCATCCAATGGTTACGTACTGACCGTGGGCAGGGCGGGGAATTTTGCGGAGATAAATCTCAACGCTGACCCAGCTGGGATTCGAACCTGGGAACTACAGATTACGAGTCTGGCGCGCTACCGACTGAGCCCCCCCCCCTCCCCCCCTAGAATCCGAAAATGTCAAGACACGGCGCTGCACGGAAGTAAACCTCGTCGTTTCCTGCCAGTGACATCATAAAATGTTCAGAAAACGTAACGAATGAAGGCCCTGATTGTTAAAATGGGAAACAATCTAATAAAACAATTAAACGATAAAAAAATTGTTACATTTCTTCAGAATATTTAGTCTTAAGACTTTGCTTGTATGAAGAAAACGTGTGTTTATGTTTATAGAAGATTAAAGATGAGTAAAAAGAAAAGTAGTTTATTGCGGCGATTTCTCCGATCGTCGCTGAAGATGTGCTGCTGCTGCTGTGGCATTTGCGAGAAAAGCGTAGACGAGGGGAGGTCCTATTTTCCTGCCTCGTCCTCAGAGGTAAGTCCTAAACCGATTCCGATGGAAATAAAAGACACACCTGCCATGAAAGCAGGAAGGGTGATTAACAAAAGGAGTGAGTTAAATTCCTCCTCTCCAAGAGACATTAAGTTGCTCCCACTTAGGAGTGGGGATAATTCAAAGCTCCGGCCAGCTAACATAAAAAAATGTAATTGTTTTTGGAAAAATCCAAAGTTCCGATTACCAACTGTTAAGAAAGTTCAGATACAGAAAAGTAAGGATCATAAAACATCTAACCGGTATTCTTTAGCTGAAATTACTGACTATATCCTGGTTATAATCCTTGTTTGCCATGTGCTTTTATTAATTTGTAAGTTCTGGAAGTTATGGAAGGATTAAGAAGACAGATAGCGAGATTTGATAATCTGTTTTCTCACAGTTAAATGAATTCGTTAATAGGTCGTCCTCACAATAAGCAAGAGGCGTTCGAAGAATACATGTTCTCGCAAGAATTTTTCGCAGAGGAAATAGCAAAGAAAGATGAATTGTTTATGCATAAGCAGGGCGATAAAATAACTTATGTGTTATAGAATAACCAGGTGAAACATCCGATATTAGAAAATCGAACTCCTTTTCGCCCAATAATTAGACGTAAAAACGTATGGAAACGTGATCCTATCGAAGATGACGTCATAGATCTGCCACCAAGATTGCTCCTGTCGACGAGGATAAAAACATCTAATAGTCGCATTAAACGCCGTAAAAACTTTTAGTGCATCATGCAGACTGCTTGTGCCAACACGTCTTGAAGAGCTCGGAATAGAATCTCTTGATTTGGAGAAACGAGGTTGTCCGAGATTTAGAGACTTGCCTAAAATCTCAGGAGCTCTCAGGAGCACATGGCAAACAAGGATACTGAGAGAAGGATTGCAATATCACTTGGAGAGGAGGACTGCCGGACTGCAATATTGTTACAACAGAAGGCATTCCAAGATTCTTCGCTATCTGAAAAAGAAGCAATTTAGATTCAATTCGTTTTTACAAAATTCGACGGACAAGAGAAGCTCGCTGGGGCAGCGGCGTTCTGATGAAGCCTTCGTATGGATTGAAGAGATCTCGAGAGAGATAGAGAAAGTGCGAGAGGACTGCGAGAGGAAGACTACAAAAGAATCGAATCTTCGCAAGAAAAGAGAATCTCGAAATGTGGATCTGCTACTGGAAATCAATAAACGTAGAGATAGCGCAGATAATGCCTTTGACCACGCAACTACTGCTAATGCATGTCAGAGTGTTTATGTCGCTGGTGACATGTCTAGGAACTGTGAAGAACAATCACACAGATCAGAGAGCTGTGAGACTATACAGTACGCTTTGCACTTACAATGACGCTTACAATGAGAGCTGCAAGAAAGTGAATTCGGAAGAAACAGCAACTATGACCTCCTCAGGCCATGTGTTTTGCTGGAGACTCGAGTGGCGCCATCGGATGGTAGATAAACACAGCACAGGAGGTGTCAGCGACAAAGTGAGTCTTGTCTTGGCTCCTGCACTTGCTGCTTTAGGTCTCAAGGTCCCTATGATCTCCGGTCGTGCTCTCCAATTGACGGGAGATACTCTGGACAAATTGGAATCCATCCCTGGCTTCACAGTCGACTGCACTAAAGATAAAATCGAGCAGATGATGGAAGGCGTCGGATGCAGCATCGTAGGACAGACAGAGGAACTGGTGCCAACAGATAAGGAGATTTACCGCTGCAAGGATCTGACGGCTACCGTAGATAGCGTTCCTCTAATGATATGCTCAATTGTGTCCAAAAAGCTGGCTGAAGGAGTGTGCGCTTTGGTTTATGATGTTGAATTCGGAAAAGGAGCTATTGATCTCATCAGTACAGAAGATGTTGCTGTTGATTTAGTTAAGAAAATGGTTGCAGCATCACAAACTCGTGGAATGAAGAGTTTGAGTTGTTATCAGCAACATGGATTCACCTCTTGAAAACTCTGTTGACAACTCTCTGGAACTGATGGAAGCTGTTCAGTGTTTCCTTGGTAACGGATCCTTGCAACTGCAAGAGCTCGTCGAAGAGTTAGGAGGAGAACTTCTGCGTTTGATGAAAATTGTGGATAATAGGATAGATGAAGCATCACGTGTCCGCAAGGTTCTGCATAACGGCAATGCTTTGAACAAGTTTCGTAACATGTTAATAGAACAAGGAGTATCTGAAGATGTTGCACGCTGGCTATGTGAAGGTAAAACAGAAAATATATTGCTAGCAGCCCGACACATCACTGATTTCACTTATACAGGAGAAACAGGTAAGGTTGTCGGAGTAGAAGCTGCAGTTCTAGCAAGAGTATGGAAGGAGGAGATGGACCGAAGCGCTAAAAAGAATTATGGAGCTGATATTATAATTGTGAAGCACCTTGGGGATCAAATGGAATCAGGTGAAATATGGCTGAAGGTTCATCACGACAGTTCTGAATTAAGTGAAAGTCAACTGACAAAAGGGTCAGACTGGAGGATGAAACTCCTCCCTAGATTTTATGTCACTAATGACTTTCATTCCTTGTTACTGTTGATAGAATTAAAAATCCAAAGGAGAAAGCTTTCGACAAAGAAGAAAACTTTTTACAGGTTTTGCACGAAAACTCTTAGTCGATTCTTCTCCCTGCGGAGACATAAACGTGTTCACAAGGGCTATAGATCTTACACGTATTATGTTTGTGGACGAGGCTTCAGTCAGAAAAGGAATCTACGTCATAATGAGATTCGCTTTCATTTTGGTCACAGACACGTGGATCGTTTGGCCCCGTTTCATCGAAGAACTGAAGAAGCTTTGAATCCAGAATTGTTCGGGACGAACATGACCTAGGAAGGGGGCAGTGTTACAACAGAAGGAATCTGGCAACCGAAAGCAAAAAGTATCAGCCAACGAGTAAGAACTTTGGGAGAATTTGAAGAACAGTGGAGCGTGCAACGGTCGTGTGTGTAACGGTCAAGAGTTCGAAAATGGACGGTTAGCTGTTCTGAGACAGTGCGCGTTAAGTATAAAGAATTATCTTTCTGTGTTGTGTACGCGGGAAGTATAAAAGTTACCTTCGTAACCATCGTGGAGATGTTAAGAATACTGTGGACTTCTATCGTAGATCTGATGCGAATTTTCATCTACGTCATGCTATTGCCGAACACAGGGATGCGTTACTAGCATTGCTTCTCGCACTTCCTGCTGTACGAGAAGGTCAGTTGATACAGTTCTTGTCGGACATTATTCATCAAGATCCTCTGCATCACTTACTCCCCAGTACGAGAACTGTGGAACCTGAAGATAAAGAACAATGTTTAAATCTCTACTTGGACGATGCAGTTCGTATCTTAAACATTGATGATATAGCTTCTACCTTTGTGAATTCTGTATGGACCCGTGGATTACTCTGTTATGTGGATGACATCTTCCTCTCATCTCTCTCCTATACGGATTTGTTAGAGAGTGTGAAGGAAAATCTGTATATTTCAAACTCGTGGTTCCGTAAATAAAAGTTTGATATTACCTACTGTATTATGACTTCTGTTCTCATTTCACATGATGTGGTCTCGTAAGCTAGTACTAGGTATAATAATAATAGCATGTTTGACTATAGGGGGAGCTGTATGGTTGGGAATGGCGTTTTCTCAAGACTATTTAATCACTAGTTGTGGCGAATCCCGACATTTGGGAAGAAATATTTATTTAAGTGTCTGCAATCAAACAGTGGATGTAAGATTATTTTTACGTGTGAAACCTATTGTGAAAGGAATTAGTCTGACTTACGAACAGTGGAAGAAACTAGTTTCTTATAGTCATTGGGTTCGAAACATGTTGTGGGCTCTGAGGTATCGGTTTTGTCTAGTGAACACAAAGACAAAAGATCTTTACTACGAGCATCCCATCATTTACACATCGAGAAAACTGTGTGAAGAAGCGGCAGAGCGACTTTCCATTGACGTTCCCGATTCGTTATCACTGCAGCTCTGGTTTAAAGAAGGAAAACTTCTACTAGTCGATGAATTCAAAATTGGAGAAAGTTTAGTACCAACCAGAGAACCCTGGGAGTTATGGGGGAGTAACACGATTATCCCAGAGTACTGGACTGCCCCAAAAGAGAGTCAAAGAATGGTTGTCGGGGGAGGAGACTTACACTCTCCACAAGCCGTCGAGAACAAAATTCCGAAGAAACAAAACGTTCGTGACAGGGCTAGACCAGCAATGGCAAGCAGATTTAATGATTGTGAAAAATATCTCACGATTTGATGAAGGTTACAGCTACATATTAGTAGCTATTGACATTTTGTCTCGATATGCATGGGCAATAACTCTGAAGACCAAGACAGGAAAAGCAATGAAAGATGCATTCGAAAAAATTATTTCCCGAGACAGAATTCCCATGGTTCTTAATACAGATCAAGGCACAGAATTCACGAATCGAATCTTTCAAAAATATTTGAAGGATAAAAACATTCATTTCTTTGTTTCTTATGGGGACAAGAAAGCTGCCTTAGCAGAACGTTTGAATCGTACATTGAGAGAAAAATTATGGAGATATTTCACAAAACATAAACATTTCAACTTTATCAATGTTTTGCCACGTATAATGGAAAGTTATAATGCGTCTAAGCATAGAGCTCACGGAATTGTCTCCCAAAGTTGTGAATATTCATAACGAAAGTATGGTTTGGAATCGACTCTACGGAAGCCCTGAGAAAAAGATAAGTCCTCTTTTTAAACGATTTGTTTTAGATAAATATTGTACCTAAAAAGATACGTTCTAGAGCACATACTTTGTCGCTCTAATTTCTAAATTGAAACGAAAGTTAATTTATTAATTTTTTAAAACTATAAATTTAGTGGTAGAGAAAAAACTATATATTTATATACATCGAATTTATTTAAACTCGAGTTTTCATCAATATTCGTTCAGCCTTTAAAGAATTATAGATACATAATACATCTCACAATGCAATACAAACACAATGCAAATACTTATACAGTACAAATACAATAAAAGTAACTGATAAAAGGAAGAAACCACAATTATTTTCATAACTATTTTGAGCCAAGGAGGTTTACATCCCGTCCAGGTTGAAAAGACTTGCCTACTTGAAACAGCAAGTTTCATTACGTAGGTTGGTTGTTTTACCTCTTAATGGCACTTTTTTGCACACAATGGGCTAAATGGCAAGGTCACAAGAACCCCGAAGGCTCAGAGATGGTTGGATGAGGAACCACTGGAACGGCTGTTGGGAGACAGATGGAAGCCTTCCGTCAAGGCCATCCAGTGTGTTTTTTAACCTGCACAGGGTATGGCTATCCCACACAGGGAGCCACGGCTTAACGTCCCATCCACACAGGGAGCCACGGCTTAACATCCCATCCACACAGGGAGCCACCGCTTAACGTCCCATCTACACAGGAAGCGACGGCTTAACGTCCCATCCACACAGGGAGCCACGGCTTAACGTCCCATCCACACAGGGAGACACGGCTTAACGTCCCATTCACACAGGGAGCCATGGCTTAAATTCCCATCCACACAGGGAGCCACGGCTTAACATCCCATCCACACAGGGAGCCACCGCTTAACGTCCCATCCACACAGGGAGCCATGGCTTAAATTCCCATCCACACAGGGAGCCACGGCGTAACGTCCCATCCACACAGGCAGCCACGGCTTAACGTCCTAGCCGACGGATGGCGGCCTTTTCAAGCCCATCGGTAAAACAGTAGTAGGAACAGATAATTGGCTAGTACTATTTTAAAATCAAAATTTAATATGCTAAGCTGCATAATTTATAATATTCTAAGCTAATTGAATCTCAGAAAATTTTCAATATTTTCAATATTTTACAAAAAATCTGTAATTTTTTCCTTAAAACTTCTCAATTTAGTTTCATTTTTATGCTATTTTCTAAAAAATTATAAATCCTTGTGCAAGGAAACGAAATGTTTTTTGAAAATATTTTTATTAGGTAAAGGTACAGTCGCTCAAAAAAGTATCTGAACAATGTGGTTGATTACAGAATTCAGAAAAAATATCTGGCAAAGTTTTTTTAGAAATTGATCTTCGTGTCACGTGAAAGGAAGGTTGCCAGATCACTAATTTTTAAAAAAATCGTTGCCAGATATTTTTTCTGAATTCTATAGTCAACCATAGTGTTCGGATACTTTCTTGAGCGACTGTAGGTGGTCATATTATATTGATACTAGATCGTGTGGGCTCACTCACGGAAATATTGAGCGTGTGCAGTTACCGTTCACAGCAAACTGGAGCGTGTGCAGTAACTGCACACGCTCCAGTTTGGTGTGAACGGTAACTGGAGCGTGTACAGTTGCTGTACACGCTCCAGATATTTTTCCTGAATTCTGTAATCTCGTGACACGAAGGTTGCCAGATCACCAATTTCTAAAAAAATCTTTGCCAGATATTTTTTCTGAATTCTGTAATCAACCATAGCGTTCGGATATTTTTTTGAGCGACTGTACTATACATTCATTATTTTTCCTCCTATTGTAGGGACGCTTTGCACTATCTAGCCAATCACGTGCACAAACAGAAGAATTTTCACAACAGGGTTCACATGAACAAACAGATGAATTTTAAAAATGGATATCACAATATATTTGTAGTATATTATAAAAGTGAATTAATTTCAGTAATTTAATATTTTTGTAACTTTTTACATTCAATAAACACTGAACCATCCCCGCCACAGTGTAAAAAGTGTTTTTAGTAATTGCCCAATGAAATAACAGCTTGCAGACAACTGAGAATTTGTGAACATACACGTCCCTCGAATAGCTGACGAAAAATACTCTGTAACATTGAAATTGCAACACCCAGAAGGAATGATTGGAAGGTGTTTTCAAATCAACAGGCGGCAATTTGCATCGAGATATTCAAATGATTAAACTATGTGACCAATCAGGCTGCACCTTTTGCCGATATCAGCGAGAACATCTCTGCCATAATGTTACAACTGAGACCTGTTTCCTCATCATTAGGGGGCAGGTTTCGGTTGGGTTGTTTTACCTATAAGCGGCACTTTTTTGCACACCATGGGCTAAATGGTCAGGTAACATGGATCCCGAAGGCTCAGAGAATGTTGGAGGAGGGGACCCACTGGAACAGCTGTTGGGAGACAGATGGTAGCCTCCCGTCAAGGCCATCCAGCATGATCTTTAACGTGCACAGGGTATGGCTCTCCCGCGCACGGGGCCACGGCTTAACGTCCCATCCGACGGACGGCGGCCTTTCCAAGCCCATCGATGTCCCCTACTGACCGTGTGCAGGGGGGGGGAATTTTGCGGAGATAAATCTCAACGCTGACCCAGCTGGGACTCGAACCTGGTAAGGCGGCAAGTGTGGCTCAGTTGGTAGCACGCTGTGCTCGTAATTTGCAGTAACCAGGTTCGAGGTTACGTTGAGGTTACGTTGTAGGTCAGCGTTGAGGTTTATCTCCGCAAAACTCTCATCCCACAGTCAGTAGTAGCACCGATGGGCTTGGAAAGGCCACATCCGTTGGATAGGACGTTAAGTTGTGACTCCTTGTGCGTGGGAACCATACCCTGTGCACGTTAAAGAACACGCTGGATGACCTTGACGGAAGGCTATCATCTGTCTCCCAACAGTTGCTCAGAGG
The DNA here is from genome assembly GCA_038380435.1 of Ryuthela nishihirai. Taxonomy (NCBI): domain Eukaryota; kingdom Metazoa; phylum Arthropoda; class Arachnida; order Araneae; family Heptathelidae; genus Ryuthela; species Ryuthela nishihirai. Next base: position 21,979,968 of record JAWZYU010000022.1, read on the forward strand.
TCCCCCTCCCCAAATTTCTTTGAGCCTTCGGGATCTTTGTGACCTGGCCATTTAGCCCATTGTGTTCAAAAGAAGTGCCGCTCAGGGGTAAAAGAACCAACCTCGTGAGAAGAGTTTTCCGATTCGAGCTGCGAATTCTAAGAGGCGGCCAAGCTTATATTAAATGCCAAGGCAACAGATTCGCCGACCATATTGTCAGCTGAGCGAATTTGAGATAGAATAGATTACTGGCCTCGCAAAGGCTGGTTTGGGTTGTTTTACCTCTGAGTGGCACTTTTTTTTCACACAATTGGCTAAATGGTCAGATCAAAGGATTCCAAGGGCTCAGAGAAGGTTAAGGGGAGATGACCAACTGCACAGCTGTTGGGAGACAGATGGTAGCCTCCCGTCAAGGCAATCCAACGTGTTCTTTAACGTTGGGTTGTTTTACCTCTGAGCGGCACTTTTTTTGCACACAATGGGCTAAACGGCCAGGTCACAAGGACCCCGAAGGCTCGGAGAAGGTTGGGTGAGGGGACCCACTGGAACAGCTGTTGGGAGACAGATGGTAGCCTCCCGTCAAGGCCATCCAGCGTGTTCTTTAACGTGCACAGGGTATGTTCTCCCGCACACGGGGCCACGGTTTAACGTCCCATCCGACGGACGGCGGCCTTTCCAAGCCATCGGTGTCCCCTACTGACCGTGGGCAGGGCTAGTAACAAAGTAAAAATAACCATTGTTATGCTATAATTATAGTTTTATCTATCTAAACATGGAGTGCGCCAGTTACATACACAATTCCAGGGGGTACGTGAAGCATAAAAGTTTGAGAACCGCTGCTTTAGGGTTTCGCGACAAATGTTTAACATTGCTTAAAATCTATCATAGCTCTAGAAACATCATAGTTTGCTGGAGAAACATTCTTTCTTTAGGTAGGGAGATAAAAGGTTGGTCTTCCTTAGGCAATATATTTTCACTATTTTTATTCAATGTTTATATTCAGGATGTAACACAACATATCCAACCACACTGCGAAATAGCATTTTATGTCGAAGATAAGGGGCGGGGTCAGTCGGTAGCGCACCAGGCTGGTGATCTGCTGTTCCCAGGTTCAAGTATCTCTCTTTTGTTGCGATCTTATGCAACCACGGCAATTCCCGATTCCGCCTGAAAGCACTACCAGTTATGAAGAGCCGTGCTATCTAGAGCCGGGGGCAAGGAATACGCCCTATAGGCGCACCTCATCCCCGGCCTCACATGGCAGCAGTCCTATAGAAGGAAAGCTAACCACCGGAAGAAACCATACTTTAATGTATTCCCCAGTTAGCCATGAACAAGGATATGTAGATCCAAGTTCGCTCGGCTCCCGGGGTGGAGACTCTTAGTAAGGCCCAGACTTTGTTGAGGGCTCGACCTACTGGGGGACAAATCTTTTCAGAAGAGACCTCGAACTGCTCACCCAGAGCACTTGAGAGGTGAGGTCTCAGACGCCGTCACCGCCCAACCGGTCAACAGGGAACCGGTCAGCGGCATCCTCGACCTCGGTTGGTCTTGGCTATGTCCAATCGGGGACACAATCCGGTCGGCACAGCCTTCGACCGGGTTGCTGGACCGAGCCCCCCCCCACACACACACCACCAACACCACCACAACAAGGTGGTCCCTATTGGGGGGGTGGGGGGCAGGTTCAAATACCACTGGGTCAGCGTTGAGATTTACCTTCGCGAAACTCACGACCCTACTGACGGTCAGTAGGGGACACCAATGGGCTTGGAAAGGCCGCCGTCCGTCGGATTGGTCGTTTTAAGCCGTGACGCCATGTGCGAGAGAGCTAGACCCTGTCACATTAAAGAACACGCTGGATTGCCTTGATGGGAGGCTGCATATGTCTCCCAGCAGCTGTTCCTGTGTGTCCGTTCCAACAACCTTCTCTGAGCCTTTGGGATTCTTGTGACCTGGCCATTTAGCCCATTGTGTTTTTTCAGAAGTAAAAGAACCCTACTCTAGTTCCTTCCGTCCATAGACAATCTTTTGTATTGAGTTATATTGGTATTCAGAGTAGGGAATAAAAACATCTATTTATCTACCTATATATACAATTGAGAAACAGAGAATCTATTCACATTTCTGGAAATTATTAGTGCCATCAACCTCAGAATATAGAACTAATTTTATCAGTCGTGACCTTGGGCAGCCCCACAGATTCTATGTTACGTAAAGTTAAAAACCAGTATAGAAGAGAAAAATTTATTTATGAAGATTTTATTAGAATAATATCAAATAATATGAAAGTATTTACAAAATAAAATAAATACCCCCTCAAGCAACTGCTTGCCACAGAGGTCTGACAGGAGCCTGTCTCTTTACTTGTGTTTAAAAAACCTATAACGTGGGGTACAATGTCGAATATTTTATATATTTTTAATTATTTACGCAAATTTTTTTGGTACAATTAAAAAACAAAAGCAATGCTATCCTTTACATGCTATCCTTGTTTTTTAATTATCGACTTTGTAGTCTGAGACTTAGTAAAGTAGTCCCCCACAGGAGCGCTACTCTATAAGAGTTTAAAAAATATAAATAAATACCCCCTCAAGCAGCTGCTTGCCAGAGAGGTCTGACAGGAGCCTGTCAGTTTATATGCCATAGTAGAAGGTCTGAGAGGATGGCAGGACCTCAGCAGAAAAACGACACAAACAGCCATGCCTTAACCGAGGCTCGAACCCAGGTCCCTTAGATCAGTAGCCAAGAGTTTAAAAAATATAAATGAATACCCCCTCAAGGAGCTGCTTGCCACAGAGGTCTGACAGGAGCCTGTCAGTCTATATGCCAGAGTAGAAGGTCTGAGAGGATGGCAGGACCTCAGGAACGTGTACAGCAACTGTACACGCTCCAGTTACCGTTCATAGCAAACTGGAGCGTGTGCAGTAACTGCACACGCTCCAGTTTGCTGTGAACGGTAACTGCACACGCTCAATATTTCCGTGAGTGAGCGCACACGATCCAGGTTTTTGTGAGCTCACACGATCGAATGTGCTGTAGCAAAAGGTCTGAGAGGATGGCAGGGCCTCAGCAGAAATATGACACAAACAGCCATGCCTTACCCGAGGCTCGAACCCAGATCCCTTAGATCAGTAGCCAAGAGTTTAGTATTGTGGAAATGTTGCCATTAGTGGTATAAGAAATACGACCTCTGCACTTTCCTTTCTCTTTGTTCCGGACAATGCGTTCGGCAGTTGTGAAATCATTAAAGAATTCAGAAACAGATGCTTGTTGAAACGTAAACGTTGTTACGTTGTAAAGAAACTACAGAATTTTTAGGAAATAAACTTTAATGCAGGTTAAATATTTCCCAGAATGTACATTTTGTATTATGTTGCTATCTTACGAATTTTTTAACTGCATTTTATTATGCTCGATTTGATTATACTGGTAATTCACATAACAATTCACTATATATAATTTCTACCGCCAAAGTTAGTTTTAAATAGTAAATAAAATATACTTTTTCTATAATTCGCCATGAAACGTACAGCAATCAGCCAAAACATTTAAACCACCTACCTAATATGATGTAGGTTCTCCTCTTTCCACCAAAAAAGCTCTCCTCCGATGAGGCATAGATTCAACGAGATGATGGTAGCTGTCGCTTGATATCTGGCACCATGACTCCAACAGAAGTTCTCGCAGTTCCCGTAAATTACGTAATTGGGATGATGCTGTTTGTACCAATTTCTCTAACTCAAACCACAAATGCTGGCATGATTCATGTCCGGGGAATTTGGGAGCATAGCAATAAATGGAATTCCTCATCATATTCTAGGAACGATTCTTGAACCTTCTTCGCAGTGTGACATGGGGCATTGTCTTGTTGAAAGACGCCATCTCCTCCAGGGAAATCCCAGGTTCGAGTCCCAGCTGGGTCAGCGTTGAGATTTATCTCCGTCAAATTCCCTACTCACGGTCAGTAGGAGATACCGATGGGCTTGGAAAGGCCATCTCCGTTGGATGGAACGTAAGGCGATGGCCCCGTGTGTGGGAGAGCCATACCCTGCACACGTTAAAGAACACACTGGATGGCTTTAACGGAAGGCTACCATCTGTCTTCCAACAGCTGTTCCAATGGGTCTCCTCCCCCAACCTTCTCTGAGCCTTCGGAGTCCACGCGACCTGGCCATTTAGCCCATGGTGTGCAAAAAAGTGCCGCTCAGAGGTAAAACAACACAACACAACACCGCCAGGGGATGCTTGGTCAGCCACGATGTTCAGTTAGGTGACAAGCTGTCAGTTTGCTCTACAGTGAAAATTGATCCAAGTGTTCCACAAGAAAATATTGCCCAGACCATCCACACTCCCTCCAGCCACCTGCATCCGTCCCACAGTGCATGCAGTTGAGAAGGCTTTCGTTTACGAGCTCGTCCATCCACATGGTGTAACAGAAAACGGGATTCGTCTGACCATGCAACCCTCTTCCAGTCCTCTATGGTCCAATGTCTATAATTACGTGCCCACTGCAAGTTTTGACGATGGTGAATGGCTGTGAGCGTAGGCACACGAATAAGTCTGTGGCTGCGGAGACCCATATCCAAGAGCTTACGATGAACTGTGTTTTCGGACAAATGGGCTATTTTCCACAATTGAAATTATGGGTGATGTCAGCCACAGTAGCCTGTTGCTGCGGACAAGACGAGATAGCCTGTACTGACCTTTGGCATTAATGAGACGTGGCCGGACAACGCCTTGTTGATAGCTCGAAGTGTCACCTATTTCGGATCATCTTTGATGGTACTAACTATTGCATAGCGTGAGCAGCCTATAAGCGCCGGTGTTTCGGAGATGCTCTTACTAAGGCGACTTACCATAACGATCTGGCCTTTGTCGAACTCAGATAAATTCTTTGCTTTCCCTATGTTGAGACGAAACGAAATACTACCTGCAAGAGCTCCGACCAGGTATTATATATATATCATTCGCGACCTTGGCACGTTGAGATTTATCTCCGCAAAATTCCCCGCCCTGCCCACGGTCAGTAGGGGACACCGATGGGCTTGGAAAGGCCGCCTTCCGTTGGATAGGACGTTAAACCCTGGCCCCGTGTGCGGGAGCCATACCCTGTGCACGTTAAAGAACACGCTGGATGGCCTTGACGGGAGGCTACCATCTGTCTCCCAACAGCTGTTCCAGTGGGTCCCCTCCCCCAACCTTCTCTGAGCCTTCGGGGTCCATGTGACCTGGCCATTTAGCCCATGGTGTGCAAAAAAGTGCCGATCAGAGGTAAAACAACCCAACCCAACAACCTTGGCACGTGACACTGATTGGCTTCACGCACGCTTCTTTGCATAACGCAGAGGTGGTTTAAATTTATTGGCTGATCAGTGTATATCTAAATCTATTCTACATATATCTTTCTAGGTACAATTTAATCTAAAAACAAATGTAATAAAATCCCGCCAATGGAGCAGTTACCTACACATTGAGTCTCGGGTAGAAGGATAAATTTAAAATTAGAAAACAGGGGGTGGGGGGAGTTGTCTAAATGAGAATATTAAATCAGAACGCCTTCCTATAGTTTTTTCCTCAGAAATAATTCTCCTTAACCAGTATAAAGCCCATCATCGTATTTCCCCTGAGTTCCAGTGATTCAGTTGAATTGCGGGTTCTATCATAGGGAGACATCTGAATTTTTAAAACAACCAGGAGAGCTAAGGCGAATATCCATAAGTAAAATTTTGGGGAGGCTGTCTAACACTGTAAAGTAATTCCCACTATATATATACACACAAACCCGGTACTTACCAAATATTAGACTTTAGAACTAAAAAAATAGAATTAGTTTAATAGTTTTCCCCAAGATCACTTACTACAGAGTTTCACAAAAATAAAAAAATCATAAAAATCTTTCCAAGCCCATTGCTGTTCACCAATTCTGACTGAGAGCAAGGCAAGGGGGATGTGCCGAGATAAATCTCAACGCTGGTCCAGCTGGATCACGAACCTAGGAATTGCAGATTACGAGAGTGACACACTCCCGACTGAGTCCACCCTCCGCTCAGTGCAGGAAGCGTGGTGAACAGTGCCACAGGAGGTTATCAGGTTGGGTTGGGTTGTTTTACTTCTGAGCGGCATTTTTTGCACACCATGGGCTAAATGGCCAGGTCACATGGACCCCGAAGGCTCAGAGAAGGTTGGGGGAGGGGACCCACTGGAAGAGCTGTTGGGAGACAGATGGTAGCCTCCCGTCAAGGCCATCCAGCGTGTTCTTTAACGAGCACAGGGTATGGCTCTCCCGCACAGGGCGCCACGACTTAACGTCCCATCCTACGGACGGCGGCCTTACCAAGCCCATCGGTTTCCCCTACTGACCATGGGCAAAGCGGGGAATTTTGCGGACATAAATCTCAACGCTGAGCCAGCTGGGACTCGAACCTGGGAACTACAGATTACGAGCCTGGCGCGCTACCGACTGAACAATCCCCCCCCCCCCCCCCGTTTATCCGGCACTTATGGGGAATGGAAGTTGCCGGTTACATGAATCTGCCGGTTTGAAGGCAAATATTTTTATAGAAGTGAAATGTCGTAAATGTAATTTGTATTCAAACATTAGTTTGCAATAAAAATCCAATTAAAATTTAAAACATGCAATTAATAAAAATGCAATTAAAAGAAATGAAGTATAATGCCCTTAATACAAATCTAAATATCTAAAATACAAATGTCAGGAATTTTGGCAATTGGTTCCCAAAGTTACAAAATCAAGCGTGCTAACAAACTCAGCCATCCCGTGGCCGAGTGGTTAGCGCTTGGTTACTTATCAAGGGACCTGGGTTCGATCCCCGGGGTAAGGCATGGATGTTTGTATTGTTTTTTATGCTGAGGTCCAGATATCTTCACAGACCTTCTACTATGGCGTAAATACTGACAGGCTCATTTCAGACCTCTGTGGTAAGCAGGTGCTTGAGGGGATATATTTATTTATGTAAACATACATTATACCGAGTATGTATGTTTATTTATTCACTGAAAGCTACGATAGAAAGAGTTCTAAAATTGGTAACCAGATGGCGCTGATCACCGAAGTGTCGTATTTTTCCCTAATAACGAAATGTGAAAGAGAATTTTTGAAAGTCAAAAGTCAATGGAAACAGAGGTATGTCCGCAGTGAAACTAACCTAAACTTTAATTTCAGAAAGTTAATTTTTTTTATTTCGAATTTATTCTGGTTGCATGAGAATTCTGGATGTTTGATCATCGGATACCCGAGAATTTACTGTTTATTTTTTCCACCGCCTGTATTATAGAAAGAAATAATTAATAAAATATTTTTCTCTTTCAATATGTTAATTCCGCATTTCGTCATTTTGCAGATCTGGAAAGTATCTTTTTAAGGTACATTATTATATCTAAAGAGAAATACGAGGATGGATAATTCGTGGACTGCCGTCAAAAACAATTAGGGACTTTTCTTACGAGTCAATATCTTATGACAACCTGCCTAATATGATGTTGTTCCCCCACGTGCCGCCAAAACAACCCTTACCGAGTTATTTATGGATGCTACAGGATTTCTCAACGTGTCTTGTGGTATCTGGTAACAACACGTTACCAGCAGATTCTTTAATTAACGTTAAGTTACGTGGTTGAGCCGCCGCAGTTAGGATATGCTGTTCCAACACAAACCATAGATGCTCGATTGGATTGATGTCTTGGGTATTTGGAGGCCAGGGCAATACCTGGAAGTCTCTCTCAGGTTCCGCGAACCATTCTCAAACTATCCAGGCAGTGTGGCATGGCGTATTATTCTGCTGAAAGAAGGCACTTCTAGAGGGATATACCGTTGCCTTGAAAGGATGTAACTGATCTGCAATGATGTTTAGCTAGGTGGTAGACGTAATAGTTTCCTGCACATCAATGACTGGACCCAGGGTTTCCCAGCAGAACATTGACCGAAGCATTACATTTCCTCCATCGCCTTGTTTTAATTGATCGGACCACAGTTATTTCTTCCAATCATTCAAGGTCCAGTTTTTATACTCGTGTGCCCATTGTAGATGCTTTCGATGGTGAACCGAGGTTAGCAAGACCACTCGGATTGGTCTGCAGCCATGCAGCCCCATTTTCAGCAGATTTCGATGTACTGTGTGTTGTGACACATTACTCCAGTAACAAACATTCAAATTACGGGTGGGTTGCGCCACAGTATCCCTTTTGTTGGCTCGTACAGTCGCTCAAAAAAGAATCCGAACACTACGGTTGATTACAGAATTCAGAAAAATATGTGGCAACAATTTTTTTTAGAAATTAGTGATCTGCAACCTTCGTGTCACGTGACACGAAGGTTGCCAGTTGCTGCATACGCTCCAGATATTTTTCCTGAATTCTGTAATCACATGACAGGAAGGTTGCCGGATCACTAATTTCTTTAAAAAATCGTTTCCAGATGTTTTTTCTGAATTCTGTAATCAACCGTAGCGTTCGGATACTTTTTTGAGCGACTGTACCATATGAGATAGCCTTCGCTCACCTCTAGCATTGATGAGACATGGTCAGCCCACATCTTGTCTGTGGTTCGTGGTTTTTCCCTCCTCGTACCACTTTTTGCAGGTACTAACCACGGCTAACCATGAGCGCTCCACAAGTCTTGCCTTTTCGGAAATGCTATGACCCAGTCGTCTGGCCATTACAATTTGGCCTTTCTCAAACTCACTTAGGTCCGCTGTCTTTCCCATCCGAAAAACAAGAATAAGAATGATTAACAGAGCTCAGTATCAGTTGTTATTTATACAGTTTCATGACCTTCACATGTATCGTCGTTTACCTGCAGTTTTTTGCATAAACATGAGCTGGCCGCAATTCAGTGTATGTGGCAGCTTAGCGACTCTTCAAGGTAGGGAGCAATGTGTTGGCTTGGGTTGTTTTACCTCTGAGCAACACCTTTTTTCACAGAACGGGCTAAATAGTCAGTTCACAAGGACCCCGAAGTCTCGGGGGAGAAGACCCACTCGAATAAGTATTGGGAGTCAGATGTTAGCCTCCCGTCAAAGCCATGTGTGTGTGTTGTTTAACGTTCACAGGTTATAGCCCCCCCCCCCCCCCTTGCACATGGAACCACAGTTTACCGTCCCATTCAACGGACGGCGGCATTTCCAAGCCCATCTGTTTCTCCTACTTAACTTCAGCATAGCGGCGAGTGTGTGGAGATAAATCTCAACTCTGGTTCAGCTGGGACTCGAACTTGTGAATGTAGATTACGAGCCTGACGCTATACTGACTGAGCCACCCCGCCCTGTGCACGAAGTGTGATTGAGAGTGTCACAGGAGGTTATCAGCAGTCTCTACGATTCATTCCCCCGAAGCATTGTTCAATGTATTGGCAGTTGCTAATAGTGGTTGTACCCGCTACTTATGTGGCTTATATTTTATATAATAGAAATGTCAATTTGTTGTCAAAAATTAATCATCTCTTCGTTGTCTCTCAAAGTTCTTCTTCATTTGCATATATGAATTTTCCCAACGCGTCTTGTTGTTGCAATTTCAATGTTACAGAGTTATATATATATAAAAAGCAGTATATATATAGAGAGAGAGGGTGTCTCAAAAATATAGGTACAAACTTTTAGTGGAGGTAGATAACATCTAAAAGAATGAGAATTCCATAGGAACCCACAACCGGAAACGTCATGGGAAAGTGGTAGCAGAAGTACAAGATCTGAACGCACACAAGACAGTGATTAATGGAAAAATATTTATTACATAATCATTGCAAATGGCGTACTAGATGATACATTTCATAATGTTACAGTTTCATATGTGTGTGGGAAATGGTGGCCCGATACATGTCTGTGTGGGAAGCGTTCTTGATACATCCGTTGACCTCAACTATTCCATACACTAAGTGCATGTCTGCCAGCTCCCTGTTCGAATACCTTTGCATGCTCTTCGTAAGCCGACATATACATATATTTTATAACGTTAGAGCAGGTGCTCGAAGTTTCCACCATGAGACGCGATGCATGCGTGATACTGACGGAGCATTGATTGCCGTACACTGTCGAACACACCTGGAGTTTCTTTGATAGTAGCAGCAGCACAGACGAGCCTTGCCACGAGATCCATGGCAGAATCCACAGGTGATTCATACACGTTAGCTTTGAGGGCCCCCTACAGAAAGAAATCAACGCTCGTTAAATCAGGTGAGTGTGAAGGCCAGGCAACTGGTCCAGCACTCCCAATCCATCGTTGCCCAAAACACATGTTCAAATGCGCACGAACACACCTTCTATAATAGGGAGGTGCTCCATCATATTGAAACCACATGTTGCGTCTCACATTTGTTGGAACATGGGCTAGTAAGCCTGGTAGAACCTGTTCCAGGAAGATCAGATACTTCGCAGAGGTCATGCGGGATGGTAAAAGGTATGGCCCGACTAAGCAGTCGCCGACCAAACCTGTCCACACATTTACTGCGAAACGATGTTGTGCCGCATGGGTGCGCACACCGTGAGGGTTCTCGTAAGCCCACAAATGCGCATTGTGCTGATTGAATACTCCATCCCGAGTGAAACTGGCCTCATCAGTAAACGAAACATAAGCTGGGAAATTCACATCTTGGGCACTTTCTTGGATATACCACTGCGCAAAACGCACACGTACAGGATGATTTGCGAAGAGAAGTAACTGAACACTTTGGAGATGAAAGGGGCATAAGAACTCGCCGTGCAAAACACACTGTAAACTGCAACGAGGCACTGCTAAGGCAGAGGCAACGGCACGTGTGCTGGTACTAGGATTAGTCTCCACAGCATCCAACACACTTTCTTCCATTGGCGGGAGTACGTGTCGATTGTTGCCTGCCCTCACTTCTGCTAACTCTTAATGACCCATAATCGCATAAATTTTGATGCACACGCGCAGACAAACGGTGGCCCGGTACATGTCTGTGTGGGAAGCGTTCTTGATACATTCGTTGAGCGACACGTCCGTTGCCCTCAGCTATTCCATACACTAAGTGCATGTCTGCGAAAATCCGAAATTTCCCCTTAGCGCACTGATGAACAGCGCCACCTATTGACTTACGGTGACGTTTCCGGTTATGGGTTCCTATGCAATTCTCATTCCTTTAGATGTTATCTACCTCCCCTAAAAGTTTGTACCTATATTTTTGAGACACCCTGTATACTGTATATAAGTAAACTTCTGGTTATCTGGCATTTATGTGGAATGGAAGTTTCCAGTTAGATAAATAAAGAATCTGACGGTTGCATGAGAAACATTTTGATACAAAACAAACATCTTAAGTGCAATCTTGTATTCAAGGTTTAATTGAAATAAAAATGCAGTTAAAAACAATGAAAATGAAGTACAATGCCCTTAATGCAAATCTAAATATTTAAAATATAATTATCAGGAATTTTAGCAACTGCTTCCCAAAGTCCAATAGCTAAGTGCGCTAATAACTCGCCGTCCTGTAGCCGAATAGTTAGTGCGCTTAGCTACTTATCAAGGGACATGGGTTCGAGCCCCGAATAAGGCATGGTTATTTGTATTTTTTATTTTTTTTGCTTAGATCCCAATATCCTCACAGACCTTCTACTATGGCGTAAAAACTGTGAGGCTCATTTGTCAGACCTCTGTGGTAAGCAGCTGCTTGAGGAGATAATTCCTTATTTTTATTTATTGACTGAAAGCCACCAAAGAAAGAATTGTAATATTGGTCGCCAGATGGCGCTGTGTACTGAAGTGGCAAAATTTTTCTAATAACGAGATGTGAACGCAAATTTTTCAAAAAGTCATGGGATTCCGGGGTAGGAGAACGATGAAACTAACCTAAACTTTAATTTCAAAAAGTTTTTCAAACTGACAATTTCAGTTTCAAAATTTTCCCCGTTGTATGAAAATTCAGGATATTTGATACCAGTTAACCGGGAAATTATAATATATTTTCTACCGCCTGAATTATAGAGAGAAATAAATGATAATATATTCTTCCGTTTTAATTCAATATCCAGCTCTCCTTCTTCCGATAGGTCTGGAACGTATCTTTTCAAGGTACAATATCATATCCAAAGAAAAATCCCAGAATGGATAATTCGTGGACTGCGGTCTCAAACAATTAGCGACTTTTCTTAACAGTCAATACGTGATACTATATGTGGCAACTTAGCGACTCTTCAAGGTAGGGAGCAGTGGTGTTGGTTTGGGTTGTTTTGCCTCTGAACGGAACTGATATTTGGCGTCCTTGTAACTTCAATTATGTTTGGAATCCTTATGACCCCAAAAATTGTGAATATATATATATGAGAAACAGCTGCTTGAGGTGGTATTTATTTTTATTATATATATGTATACAGTAAACTTCTGGTATTCCGGCATTTATGGGGAATGGAAGTTGCCGGTTAGACGAATAGATGTTGCATGAGAAATATTTTGATACAAAACAAAAACCGTAAGTGCAATCTTGTATTCAGGCATTAATTGAAATAAAAATGTTGTTAAAAACAACGAAAATGAAGTATAATGCTCTAAATGCAAAGGTAAATCTCCAAAATATAACTATCAGGAACTTCGGGAACTGCTTCACTGAAACCCACCATAGAAAATCATGGAAATAGTTGTGATATTGGCCTCCGGATGGCGCTGACTACGGAAGTGTCGAATATTCTCTAATAACGAAATGTGAAAGAAAAATTTTACATACGTAAAGCCAGTGGAATCCGAGACACGAGAATAAGGAAACTAAATTAAACGTTAATTTCAGAAAATTTATTCCGGTTGCGTGAGAATTCTGGAAGTTTGAATACCGGATAACCGGGAGTTTCCTGTACATTTATTTTCCTATCGTATCAGTTATAGTGATAAATATGGAATAAAATATTATTCCATCGGAAACCAAAGTTCAGTGTCTGTGGCAAGAGACGGTGGGGAAAGTATCTTTTTCAGGTACAATATTACACGGAAAGAAAAATACGGGGATGGATAATTCATGGACTACCGTCGGAAAATATTATTACTTTATGACATGGTCATCCGACCTATTATTTTACATGCTTCCCAAATTTGAAAGAAGTTCAGCTTTGACAAAGCGTAAGTGGCGACCTCAAGTGGTGTTTCGATTCGTATCCTGCATTTTTTAAGCTGGGAAGCAAACAATAAGGGGCAAAGGAATTATGCATCAAAAAATTTATATTTTAAAAACGGAAAAAGAGTAACTGCACTTTGTATTTGAAAAAAATAATATCATGATTTTAATAAAGGTATATTTTCTCCATTGGAATTATTTTTCGTTGAACCAATAATTATAAATTGAACGGATAGAGAAGATTTGAAATTAGCCTTAAGTTAATTTATAGAATAAATTATTACAATTAGAAGCTTCCTTGGTTGCATAGAAACAGGAAACAGAATTGATATTAATATTCTCTGCAAGGATATCAATGGGAAATTATTACATAGGAAAAGCGAAGAGAATGGAAGTTGACAGTAACATGTAATTGCAAAAGCGTTCGTCCCCTGTAATGTTCGTTTCACCTCTACGCCAAATGTACGATACTCGATTTTACATTAATCTCTATGGAAGCTTAACTTCATCTCCCTCTACATTATTTGGCAAGGATATCAATGGGAAATTATTACATAGGAAAAGCGAAGAGAATGGAAGTTGACAGTAACATGTAATTACAAAAGCGTTCGTCCCCTGTAATGTTCGTTTCACCTCTCTCTACGACAAATACACGATACTCGATTTTACATTAATCTCTATGGAAGCTTAACTTCTTCTCCCTCTACATTCTTTGATCCAGGTTTTGCAGAATAAGAATCTGCGATGTGGGGTCGATGCCCCTGGTTTGTAAACAACAGACAGTTACATAAAGACCTGGGCATCGAACATATTTACTCTTACATCAAGTCTGCCTCACGACATTTCTTTGAGGCAGTTCAGAGTAACCCTCGTGAGATCATATCTTGCTTATTGGACTATGATCACGAAGTCCTTAATAGATACAAGAGGGCTAAGATTATGGCTTTCTCTAAAGAATGGGAGAGCCATAACCTCTGTACGTTAAAGAGCACACTGAATGGCTTTGAAGGTGACTATCGTCTGTCTCCTAATAGCTGTCCAGTGGTCCATTGCGTATCCTTCTCTGAGCCGTTGGGGCCCTTTTGACTTGGCCATTTAACCCATTGTGTGCAAAAAAGTGTCTCTCAGAGATAAAATAACCCAAACATTGCAGCGCTGTCTTCAGCAACCGACCATAATTCTCACTTTCCCCGCCAACTTTCAAAGTATGTAGGAATTTTGTTTTGCAGTTATTCCTCACTTTGGAGTTATTTCTATCTTCTTTGTTATATTATTTCTTACTTGAACTGCTTTAATCATATATTTGGATTTCAGGAGACCGTATTCGTAAGTGTGACGCAGAATTTTGTTAGAATACGTCATATAACTTCACGCTAATGTTCTTTAAAGTTCCATACGATCAAGAAACGTAATCGGTTTCTTTGAATTGCGAATATCGTTCCAATTGTTATACACTTATGTTGGTTGACTTTAATTCTCTTCATTCTTTTCCATTTTATTATTGGATTTTTTTCATTTTTATTTAACAAACTATATATTCAAGGGAGTGAGCTCACTAAATCAGCTATTCTCAATGGGGTTCAGATCCGGGCTTTGTGGTTGTCGATTGATGTCATGCTCGCAGAACCACTACTAAACATATCTTGCGCGATGGGCAGAAGCATTGTCGTCCATGAAACTGCCGTCATCTGCTGCACAAAAAGTCAACATTTGCATGATGGACATTATCGCCAACAATGTTCAGATAATCCTTGGAGAACACCCGATCTACCAACAATATCAGGAGACCGGTTCCCTAACAACAGAACGTGCCCCACAACATTACAACTGCCTCCAAAACCTTGAGTTGTGTTTACAAGTTGGGTCCATTGCTTCATGGAGCTTCCGCCAAACTCTCTGCCTACCGTCGGTACGGAACAAGGTGTACTGTCGCTCAAAAAAGTATCCGAACACTACGGTTGATTACAAAATTCAGAAAAAATATCTGGAAACGATTTTTTTTAGAAATTAGTGATCTGGCAACCTTCGTGACATGACACGAAGGTTTCCAGATCACTAATTTCTAAAAAAAGTTGCCAGATATTTTTTCTGAATTTTGTAATCAACCGTAGTGTTCGGATTCTTTTTTGAGCTACTTTACCGCGACTCGTCGGACCACGTGACTTTTTTCTAGTCTTCCAGTGTCCAGTCACGTTGTTCCTGACACCACTGTAGACGAACTTTTCAGTTCATCGCAAAAAACAGGGTTCCCCTATAGGCATGCGACTGCTAATACCAGTCCTCTTTAATTCCCTGCGCATAGTTTGCTGAGATATGGGTTGGAAACAGACTTCGTTTAATTCTTCTATTAATTGCTGTACACAGGAATTCTTGTTTGTCCGTATAAGCATTTTCAGAGGACGACGATCTCGTTCTGAGAGATTATCGTCGCGGCACACTTACGCATCTTAGACAAGCAATGTGGGCTATTTCTCCACTGATTCAAGACCCGTGCTATCTCACCTTTTGAGAAACCGGTCAGCTCTGCTGTTTTTGAAATCGTCGCCCCACCCAGTCCCAAAATAGTCCGTATTGCCCTTAGATATTTAGACTATATTCAGAACGTAAAACAATCCAGAGTTTTCCGAAATTTGGTTAGAGCTAACCTAAAGTGGCGAATTTTGAGGTTGTATTTGTTTTCCGGTATTGTATCTATGATACATTCCAGATTGCAGAGTGCTGCATATTTAGGGTTTTTTTTCAAATACAGTGGGAATAAATTTTATAAAATTTTGAATCTGTATCTAAGATGGCAGTATATATATATATTGCTCACTTACATGGGTATATGGAGTTCCTTGGACATAATCATTGGTTAAAACAACAAATTTTTTTGAAATTCTTATGCAACATGCAATTCAACGATATTTCCTAAAATTTTATTTTCAAAATGGACTAGTAAGTACATAATAATGACGATAAATAAATTCTTATTACAGTGTATGAAGTTGGTTGGCTGTTTTACCTCTGAGCGGCACTTTTTTCCACACAATGTGCAGGTCTCAAGAACCCCAAGGGTTCAGAAAAGGTTAGGGGAGGTGACCTACTGGAACAGCTGTGGGAAATAAATGGTAGCCTACCGTCGAGGCCATCCTGCTAGTTCTTTAATGTGCACAGGGTATGCCTCTCCCGTACATGGTGACACGACTTAACATCCCATCCGAAGGACGGCGGACTTTTCAAGACCATCGGTACCCCATACTGACCATGGGTAGGGTGGGAAGTTCGCCGAGAAAAATCTCAACAGTGACTCAATTGGGGTTCGAACTTGCGAACTGCAGATTACGAGCCTGGCGCGCTCCCGACTGAGCCATCACCTCCCCAGTGTAAAAACAGGTTTTAGTAACTGCCCAATGTAGTAACAGCTTCCAGACAACTGAAGGTTTGTAGACATACATGTCCCCCGAATAGCTGCCGAAAAATACTCTGTAACATTGAAATTGCAACACCCAGAAGGAAGGGGGCGGGGATGGCTCAGTCGGTAGCGCGCCAGGCTCGTAATCTGTAGTTCCCAGGTTCGAGTCCCAGCTGGGTCAGCGTTGAGATTTATCTCCGCAAAATTCCCCGCCCTGTGCACGGTCAATAGGTGACATCGATGGGCTAGGAAAGGCCGCCGTTCGTCGGATGGGACGTTAAGCCGTGGCCCCGTGTGTGGGAGAGACATACCTTGTGCACGTTAAAGAACACGCTGGATGGCCTTGACGGGAGGCTACCATCTGTCTCCCAACAGCTGTTCCTGTGGGTCCCCTCCCCCAACATTCTCTGAGCCTTCGGGGTTCGTGACCTGGCGATTTAGCCCATGGTGTGCAAAAAAGTGCTGCTCAGAGGTAAAACAACCCAACCCAGAAGGAATGATTGGAAGGTGCATACAAATCAGCAGGCGGCTGAGTTGCCTCGATATATGCAAATGATGAAGATATGTGATATGCCTATGCCTCTGCAATAATATTACAACTGAGACCTGTTTCCTCATGACAAGGGGGCAGGGGTGGCTCAGTTGGTAGCGCGCGAGGCTCGAAATCTGCAGTTCCCAGTTTCGAGTCCCAGCTGAGTCATCGTTGAGATTTATCTCCGCTAAAGCGCGCCCATGGACAGTAGGAGCACCAATAGGCTTGGAAAGGTCACCATCCGTCGGCTAGGAGGTTAAGCCGTGGCCCCGTGTCCTGGATGCCCCTGACAGTAAAACCCACCCACGGACCCTAGGAGCACCGATGGGCTTGGAAAGGTCACCATCCGTCGATAGGAGGTTAAGCCGTGTCCCGTGTCCTGGATGCCCTTGACAGTAAAACCCACCCCTGGACAGCAGGAGCACCGATGGGCTTGGAAAGGTCACCATCCGTCGGATAGGAGGTTAAATCGTGGCCTCGTGTCCTGGATGCCCTTGACAATAAAACCCACCCACGGACAGTAGGAGCACCGATGGGCTTGGAAAGCTCACCATCCGTCGGATAGGAGGTTAAGCCGTGGCCCCGTGTCCTGGATGCCCTTGACAGTAAAACCCACCCATGGACAGTAGGAGCACCGATGGGCTTGGAAAAGTCACCATCCGTCGGATAGGAGGTTAAGCCGTGGCCCCGCGTCCTGGATGCCCTTGACAGTAAAATCCACCCATGGACAGCAGGAGCACCGATGGGCTTGGAAAAGCCACCGTCCGGCGGATAGGACGTTAAGCCGTGGCACTGTTTCTTGGATGACCTTGACAGAAGGCTATCATGTCTCTCAACAGCTGTCCAGTGGATCCCCCTCCCAAAATTTCTTTGAGCCTTCGGGGTCATTGTGACCTGAGCATTTAATACATTGTCTACAAGAAAAGTGCCTCTCAGTGGTAAAAAAAACAACCTCGTGAGAAGACTCTTCCGATTCGAGCTGCGAGTTCTAAGAGGCGGTGAAGTTTGTATCAAATGACAACAGATTCGCCGACCATATTGCCAGCTGAGCGAAATGAGAAAGGACAGATTATTGTTCAGGGTTAATGGTCAGGTCACAAGGGCTCAGAGAAGGTTAAGGGGAGAGGACTAACTGGACAGCTGATGGGAGACAGATGGTAGCCTCCAGTCAAGGCCATCAAGCGTGTTCTTTAACGTGCACAGGGTGACTCTCTCGTACACGGAGCCATGGCTTAACGTCCCATCCGACGGACGGTGGTTTTTCCAACTCCTTCGCCCTACTGTGCTTGGGCAGGAAGTTCAGTTGGGTGGAGATTAACCTCAACTCTGGGTTATCTGGGACTCGAACCTGGGAACTGCAAAATACGAGCCTTGTGCGCTACCGACTGAGCAACACCTAACCTTATCACATCTTGGCAAAATAATGGAAAGGCTAATTTGATACCATGTTACTTTGATCATCAATCATTACTCGTTGTTCCTAGAGACAAATCATGAATTTATTTCCCATAATGGCATACTTCATATATTGGCACCTATTATTTTCACGATTAGACAAACAATTGAACTACGCCAATACTCTATTGTAATTAAATTAGTTCAATCAGATGCCTACAAATCTGTTAACGTGGATGTTTGCTGGAGAAAATTTTTTTAAGTAGAGATCTGAAACGTTGGTCTTCCTCAGGAAGTATATTATCACCATTTTTTTTTCAATGTTTATATTCAGGATGTAACACAACATATCCAACCACACAGCAAAATAGCAGTTTATGCCGAAGGTAAGGGGCGGGGGTGGCTCAGTCGGTAGCACAGCAGGCTCGTAATCTGCTGTTCCCAGGTTCAAATCCCAGCTGGGTCAGCGTTGTGATTTATGTTCGCTAAACACCCCGCCCTACCGACGGTCAATAGGGGACACCGATGAGCTTGGAAAGGCCGCCGTTCGTTGGATGAGTCGTTTTTAAGCCGTGGCGTCATGGGCAGGAGAGCCATACCCTTTTCACATTAACGAATACGTTGGAATGCCTTGACGGGAGGCTACCATCTGTCTCACAACAACTGTTCCACTAGGTCTCTTACCCTAATCTTCTCTGAGTCTTCTGGATTCTTGTGACTTGGCCATTTAGTCCATTGTGTGCAAAAAATTGCAGCTCAGAAGTAAAACAACCCAACTCTAGTTCCTTCCGTTCATAGACAACACTTTTATTGAGTTATATTTGTATTCAGAGAACTGAAGAAAACTATCTAGACAATTGAGAAACAAAGAGTCCACTCACTTTTCTGGTAATTATTAGCGCCATCAACGTCTGACTATAGAACTAATTTTATCAGTCGTGACCTTGGGCAGAGCCACAAATTCTATGTTACGTAAAGTTAAAAACCAGTATAAAAGAGAAAAATTTATTTATCCAGGTTTTATCATATAAGATCAGATAATCTGAAATTATTTACTTGCTTTTTAAAATACCTATAACTTGGGGTAAAATTTTTAAAACTTTCTATATTTTTAAATTATTTACGCAAGGTTTGGTACAAGAAATAAACAAAAACAATGCTATCCGTTTTTGTAGTTCTCGACTTTTGTACTCTGAGACTTACTTCATAATTCCGCCACAGGAGCGCTGCTCTATGAGTGTTTAACATTGTGAAAATGTTGCCATTAATGGTATAAGAAATGTGACCTCTGCACTTTCCTTCTCTGTGTTGCGGACAATGCTTTGGCCAGTTGTGAAAGAATTCACAGAGAGATGCTTGTTGAAACAGTTAAAGAAGCTATAGAATTTTTAAGAAATAAACTTTAATACAAGATAAGTATTTTTCAGAATGTTTTTTGTATAGCATATTTTTTATTGCATTTTACTATGCTCGATTTAATTATACTGGTAATTCACATGACATTTCACAATATACAAATTCTACCGCCTAACTTACAATTCTGAAAAATTAATAAGGCATATTTTGGCTTTGATACACGAAGAACTGTATGTCGGGATCTACTATACTATGTGTCTTTCAAGATACAATTATATCTAAATCAAATATATTAAATTCCCGCCGATGGAGCAGTTAGCGACATATTGAGCCTCGGGTAGAGAGATAAAATTAAAATTAGAAAACAGGGGGTGGAGGGAAGATGTTTAAGGGAGAATATTAATTCAGAACGCCTTCCGATAGTTTCTTCCTCAGAAATAAATCTCCTTAACTAGTATAAATCCCCTGAGTTCCAGTAGTTTAGTTTCATTGCGGGTTCTATCATAGGGGAACATCTGAATTTTTAAATGAACCAGGAGAGCAGAGGCGAAATTCCGTAAGTAAAATTTTGGGGTGATCTCTCTAGTATTGGAAAGCAATCCCCACTAAATACACACACACCCGGTACTTACCAAATATTAGACTTCAGAATTAAAAAAAAAATTATAATTGCTAGAACAGTTTTCCCCATGATACCTTATAACAGAGAATCAGCACACAGATATAAGAATTTTTATTTCTACAAGAGGAAGAAAATAACGAAATTAGATTATAATTTTAACACTTTTCAATTTGTTTAAACGAAAATCTCTATAATGGTATTGACGTAAGAAAAAGCGTTTCATGGTTCTAAATCGGGTTTTATTTGGAAATCGAGACAAGAACATTGTCAGCATGGGTGGCAAGAGAGGAAATTTGTGTAGGAAATATGGGATCGGGCTATGAGAGAATTTACAGAACATCCAAGTCTCTTACGAAGTGACAGCAACTTTTCAAAATCAAAGGAAACGACACGAGCTTTTATTCGCACGTGTTTCATTGTGAATCTCTGATGAACTATGTCACCATGTATTGTCGAGGGTATTGTCTGCAAGGGACAAAAATTTTGAAATGTTGCAGTTCAATTCTCTCGACAGAAAAGGTTACTGTACTCAAACATGGAAACTTTTCTGAAAAACTGAAAATAAGGTCATAGTATGGATTATTTTTTTCGCGAGATATCGCACCACAAAAGGATCGGCACTCACACGTACACAGGTCCGGATATAGGATGAACTAGAGAGAGGGGGGGGGGGGGGGGCGCGGACGAGAAACGCAAGTGAGCGCGAAAAATGTAAAGGGGAAGGGGGAAGAAACACAATTGACCCGGAAATATATGAGCGGTAAAAAACGAAAGTGAGGTGGAAATGTGAGGGGTGAGAAAAACAATTGTGCCGGAAACTGCGAGGCATAAGAAACACAATTCTGCCAGAAATAATGTAGGAGGGGGGAAGGGGAAGAAACATAATTGAGCCGGTGGGAAATGTAGGGGGGAGCATTAAACACAATTCAGCCAAAAATTGTGTTTAATGTACTCGTTGGCACTAGGTCCTGATGGCGTCAGCATAACTCAGTTAACAAACCTGTCGATTAAATATTGAATAAACTCGACTTTTTTGGTACACACTAAGTAATTATCACTTTCGACTCGATTCAAATTTTAAAGGAAAATTATCTTGAAGCTGGTGGGATACGAACCCACGACCTCCTGATAACATGTCAAGTGCTCTGGACCACTCAGCTACCGGCCGCCGATCAAAATCTCCTCTAATTGATGATATCCCACCCGGATCAAGACAATTTTTCCTCTAAAATTTGAATCGACTAAAAAGTGTTAATTACATAGTGTATAACAAACCTGTTACCTGAAGCTCTGATTGTGCTTCTTAAATCCTTCAATAACTCCTGGACCACTTGCATAGTACCTGATTCATGGAAGGCTACTCACATCATATCTATCTTGGAGCAGGGAAAACCCACCACTGAGCTGTCCTCTTACAGGCCCATTGCTCTATCATCTTTCCTCTGCAAGACCCTAGAGAGACTAGTCCTTGACGTCGAGAATGGTATGTAGAGTCCGAGGGTCTCCTCCTTGGCAGCAAAGAGATGTACACGTCCGATAATATTATCGACTTCACCTCCTCTGCTGAACAGGCACTTTCGAAGGGACAGACTAGTCCCTGTCTTCTTCGACATTCAGAAGGCATTCGACTCCCTGTCCCATTCGGATATTCTCTATAGGCTCCATGATCTCGGCCTCAGAGGCAATATGATCCACTGGATCTGGCATGACTCTCCAAAAGGATGGTTCATGTGAAGCTGGGCAACAGGATCAGTTCCTCCCACACTATCAATCATGGATTGTCTCAAGAGGGTGTCCTAAGTCACATGTTACTGAGCATCTTGTTATCAGGCCTACACTCTCGACTCGAGAATAGTGAGTATTTCCCTCTACAAGGATGACATCTGCTTGTGGTTCCCTTGGCAGGACTGCTTCTATGATCAGCTCAAGATGAAACGAGCTGTGGCCACAGTCATCAAATTCTTCGACAAGGCTCATTCTTTCCACCGATAAGGCTATATCAATGGTTCTTACAAAGAGATGCCTTCTGCCCTCATTCCATAGCCTCATGCTTGGATATCAATCATAGCCTCATGCTCATGTCTTGTCTCATGCTCATGTCTTCCATAGCCTCATGCTTGGACCACATCAAGGTCGTCAAAAAGCATAAGTTCCTTGAT
The DNA here is from genome assembly GCA_038380435.1 of Ryuthela nishihirai. Lineage (NCBI taxonomy): Eukaryota > Metazoa > Arthropoda > Arachnida > Araneae > Heptathelidae > Ryuthela > Ryuthela nishihirai. Next base: position 22,002,480 of record JAWZYU010000022.1, read on the forward strand.
GTGGTCCTGGACAACAGGAAGACCTGGGGACCTCACATCCAACATCTTAAGACAGTTGCCACAGTGAAGAGAAATATACTGTCTTTCCTTGTTGGTACTGGGGAAGTGCCTTCAAGACCCTCCTCGTTTTATAACGGCACTTGATCCTCTCCCGCGCCAACTACAGTGGCTACCTTTTGAGCAATGCCTCTGCTTCACTGCTGAGCGAGTTGACCACTGAATACACGATATCTCTGCGCCTTTGTCTCGGACTCTGCCCTAACACACCAAATCCGTCTGCCATAGCATAGGCTGATGACATGCCTTTCCGCCTGCACCGGAAGAGAGCTATACTGTGTCATCTCTCGAGGCTTCATTCCCTCCACTTTAACCACGAACTTCTCAGAAAGTTACAAGATAGACCAGACTGTGCCATCGCCGTGTCTGGAACCGACTTCTACGACCGAGTCGTCCCTGCCAGCTCCACTGCTGGCAATACGCTCTTCCCTGACCTTCCACCTGGAAGAACAGTGATCTTATCATCAATGTCACTGTCCCTTCCCCAGGTCGAAAGACCGACTCAGATGCAGTGGCCTTTAGATTTGCCACATGCAGCACACCCGAGACTGTATCTCACGTTCTGAGCAACTGCTCCGGCTATAATGCCGAAAGAGAAGTTTTGTCCTGGGAGCTTCGTGCTATCGGAACCACTGACTACTTCATCACCACTCTACTTGTTAACCACCAGAATCTGAAGCTGCAGCGAACCGCCATCCAACTTGTCACTGATTTCTTTCAGAACGTTCTTCTTCTGCAAAGCGTAATGTTTTTTTGATCCTTCTACGAGATTAGCACTCTTAATAGTCCCGAGAGATAGCTGAGAGGCAGTCTCTTCTGTCTCTGCTTTCTCATCCTCTTGTTATGACTGGTGTAGGGAGCTCCTCATTGTAGGTTAATTTCACCATGAACTAACAACACCTTGAACCTTGAAACAAAATGGCATTAATGTTGTCTAATTTGCAAGAAAGCCTCACTTACCGTTTGCACCTGACAACCATATTTTTGGTTATGGGATTATTTGAAAAGCAGAGTTTACCAAGGCATTGTTGAATCGCTTGCTGAACTAAAGGAAAGAATAACACAGCATGTTGCCACCATTTCCCGAGACATGTCACTAACAACTGTGGACCATGCCGTATTACATTTTCACCACATTTTAGCATACGAATGGTTCACATATTGAGAATCTTGATTTGTAAAATAAAGGTTATGTGTGTTCAACTTGGTATTTTCTTTATTTTAGCGCACCCACGCCACCTGGTGGCATTAACACCACCTAATTATTTTTATTCGCAAATCCTCTACCCCATCTTCTTGTTAAGGTATCCACCACTTTTCGCTATGATCCGTCGAGTAGACACTTTTCTACATCGCTCTGAGTACTGTCAGTTTTTTTTTTTTTCAGAATATAATTTTTATTCATAAGAGTAAAGAATACAATTACATTTACAATTTGACCCGCAAAGCTAAATAGCTTATCTGCAGGAAAATGAATAAATTATATTAAACCTAGATCATTCAGCCACAAAAATGGTGTACAGCAAATAAATCCACAAAACACAACACATAAAAAACAGCTAACTAGAAAATACCAAATAATTTTTTAATTCCATTTTAAGTCTTCTAAAAGAATCTATATTTAGTAATTCTTTTGGAATAGATTTCCCTAATTGGGAAGAAATTTTCTGTAAAAAATATCAGAACAGTCTTCTGATTCATTCTACACAGACAACACGTCCCACACTCACACACACCTACTCTTAAATTTATATCACCTGGGTTTATACGTGACATTCTATTATATCCCCATTCAAATACGCAAATTACAGTAAATACGCTATTAATTAGAATCATTACCTGAAAAGATGTATTCTTGATTAGTGGGCTGCTGAATTAAAACATTGAATTAAAGAAAAGCTTTAATATTTATTTATATTTCTAACTATTATTATGCTGCTGATGAATATGTGACATCCACTAACATACAATTATGAAGTGCTTTGAGCACAAGTTGTTAACTTGTTAGGATATGTATATGAGATAATCGACTTTTGAATTTCTCAAGAATCTGTACATCTCTGGTGAAATATCTCCAAATCTTTCATTTTTAAGAAAGTAGTAATTATTTCAACCGTCCCGTGGCCGATTGGTTAGCGCGCTTTCCTACTGATATACGGGAACTGGGTTCGAGCCCCGGGAAAGGCATGGATGTTCGTTTTGTTTTTCTGCTGAGGTCCTGCCATCCTCTCAGACCTTCTACTCTGGCACATATACTGACAGGCTCCTGTCAGACCTCTATGGCAAGCAGCTGCTTGAGGGGGTATTTATTTATTTTTTTATTTATTAGTAATTATTTCTACTCATAATCCATTCATATAACATATATCACAAAAATTCATACATGTAACATTACAAATGGTGGAAACACAAATACACAAATCCAACAAAAATAGAGCAACCAAAATAGAAACCACACACATACATTTAGTTATTACATGCCGAAACCAAGGGAATGAATTGCCCGTCCAGGTTCCGTTTTAATTAGCAACAACATATTAAACCTCTAGGCAACCAATGGTGGCAAGAGCAATCAATTCTTAATATAATTTGATACATCAATAATAAAGGAAAAGGATACATTATTATTTATTAATTATAAATAAAAGATTTGAACGATGGACCAAAAGTAGGATTCCTAACAATCAAAATATGTGCATGCAATTTCTTTTTGAAGACAGTCAAATTAAGCTCACTGGACAAAACATTAGTCACCCCTGGCTGAATGTTACCTAATAGCGTGTAACGCCTCCGTGCGACCGAAGAACAGACGAATCCCTGTCTGGCATGGATGCCACCAGTGTGATGATGTAGTGCACATCAATATTCATCGACTCTTCCAGCAGAATGTGCCGCAGTTCAGCCAGATTGGCCTGATAGCTGGGACGTCGCTTCACTCGTTGCCCCAAACATTCCTACAAGTTTTATATGGGATTCAAATCCGGGGATTTGGCGGGCCAGTCGAGATGTTCGAAGGCTTCAGAACGCTCGTCGTGCAAATCTGACACACTTCGAGCCCTGTGCAAGCGACAATTGTCATCTTGGAAGACTAGGGTATCCTTCTGGTGTCACTGTGGATATGCTGCAAATGGTCGTCCAGTAGGCAACATGTGGTAGTCCGGTAGCTCCATATAGCTCTTCTGGTTCAAGTGTGACGTCACCGCAATCAAAGAACCTATTTCGTCGTATGTGAAACACCCACAGAACATCACAGATCCTCCTCCAGCTTGAACAGAACCTTGCACAGTCTGCATGGAAGACTTCATGCGGCTTATTATATACCCGTCGCCTCGCATCATTCGAGTACAAGCAAAAACGTCGCTCATCCGACCAGATCACACGCTTCAAAGGGTTGACAGAGAAATCCAGTCTTTGTGGCGCAGGCCCACTGTAGCCATGCAGCCTTGTGCAGAGCTGTTATGCAGTCTTGTGCAGAGCTTCCGCGGTACTCTGCTCCAGATATCCATAGCATGCAGTTCCGTTCAGAGTGTTCATTCAGAAACAGCTTATTGTAGGCCTGCATTGACTGACTGGAGTATTTCCTGCCTTGTTGAAAAGCGGTTTGCCCTTATAGTGAGTGACACACTGTGGCGGTCCCTATGTATGCACAGTCTTTCTGCCGCAGTTCTGGAGACAATTAGCGGTGGACAGCGACGTACGCCGCAGCTGGAAAACCATTTGACCAGTACGTTTGAACACACCTGCAAAGGCAGTAAATTCTTGTACACTATGCCCTTTGGCACGGTCAAAAGCAGTAACACTTTTTTTGCCTCTCATTCACATTTTTACAGCTTATGTTCAGGGAACGATTAACATACACGTGACACACAACCACTTCTTGTCACTCTACGAACCCGTAACACAATGCACAGCAATTTGTAGGACGCGTTTATTACTCGTGCACCTTCTGTTACTCTCGAACGGACCTAACCCTCTGACGGTGAGATGACTAATTTTTTGTCCGTTGACCTCATTTGTCTCTATAACTGCTCATTTGTCTCTATAACTGAGGTGGTAGGGCAAATTATACACTAACTTCCGGATATCCAGAACTTAAACATCCAGAATTCTCATGAAATTGGAATAAATTTCAAATTGAAATAATAAATTTCTGAGATTAAAGTTTAGGTTAGTTTTACTGTTCTCGTGTCTAGGATTCCACTGACTTTTAACTTTCAAAAATTCTCTTTCACATTTCATTACTAGGGAAAATTCAACACTTCGGTATTCAGCGTCATATAGCGACCAATATTGCAATTATTTCTATGAAAGTTTTAATGGAATAAACGTAAATAAATATCTCCCCAAGCCAGCTGCTTACCGCAGAGATATGATAGTAGCCTGTCAGTATATACGCCATAGGAGAAGGTCTATGAGGATGGCGGGACCTCAGGAGAAAAAACAATACAAGCAGCAGGAGCTCGAACCCAGGTACCTATCTCAGTGACCAAGCGCGCTAACCATTCGGTCAAGGGCGGCCGAGTGATTACCGCGCTTGGCTATTGAACTTTGGGAAGCATTTGCTAAAATCCCTGACAATTATATTTTAGATATGTGTTAAGGGCATTATACTTCATTTTCATTTTCTTTAAATGCATTTTATTACAACAAAGGGTTGAATACAAATTGCACTTACGGTATTTGTTTTGCATAAAAGTATTTCCCATGCAACCGGCAGATTCCTCTAAACGGCAACTTCCATTCACCATAAATGCCAGATAACCGGAGCATTGTGACATCCTGTAACATTGAAACTACAACACCAGAAAGAGGTGGCAAAATTCAACTGATATACATACATTAGGCAGTATAGCAGACAATGAAGACAAGATTGATATTTCAAAACGAATGGACAATTTTATTATACAAAATATAAGTCACATAAGAGTAGGTACAACCACAGCTATTGGGAATAAATTGAACAATACTTCGAGTCATTGAGTCGTACCTGCTCAAACCTCTAAGGGATCAGCACTCACACTTAACTACAGGCCCGAATCGAGAATAAAATCGAGGGGGGGGGGGAAGAAACACAATATGGGGTCAAATATATAAAATGTCAAAGGTCAAATATGTAAAACCCGAAAAATGTGAGGGGTAAGAAACACAATTGAGCGGGGAAAATGTGACGGGTGAGAAACACAACTGTGCCGGAAAAAAATGTAGGAGGGGGAGAATAAACACAGTTGAACCGGACGGAAATATAGGGGGGAAACATTGAGCCGTAAAACTAATTGAGCCGTAAAAATGTAACGAGAAGGGCGGCAAAACTCTGGATTACCATTGCGTTATAACATTTCTCCCTCTGTTTTACAGGTGTAAATTTATTGCAAAATGCATGAAATATAACTAAGTGTCAGAATCTTTTGTCTCCATTACATTTATTAACATTCTGAGAGGTGCATCACCCATCCTAGATCTCGCCCTGCCTACGTTTATCCAAATAAATTAAAATATAATATTGATGAGAAGCATGAATTTCTAATGTAAACATTTATAAGAGAAATCAATCGCAGCCTTCAGCGCCACGCGATATCCACGTGGCGCTGCTTTCTCTGTTTCACCTTATGCTACAACGGATCTAAAATTTCCTGAAATACTCCTATGCAACAATTTTCAGTTTTCTTTCTTCCACAGGTTTGACATCTGAACTATCAGATGAGAAATTTCGCAACGATTTTAAGATGTAAAAGCAGAAGTATACAGAGACACCATTTTTCAAGTGCATGTAGGTACAAGTCACACGTAGATAGAAATTTGACCTTCTACTTTAATGAAATGGTGAGATCCGAAATTTCAGAACTCTTCTGAAATATAGGATCGAAATAATCCGAGTCATTAGTTTTTAGCTCTCTAGTATCAATAGAACGAAATTTCACTTTTCTCCTAAACAGATCCTCCCACTCCAATATTTCTTAAGATCTACAACAATTTCGGTTGTTTTATCTCCGAGCGTCATATTTTTTGCACACAATTAGCTAAATGCACAAGTCACAATGAATCCGAAGGCTCAGGGATGGATTGGAGACAGGACCCACTGGAACAGCTGTTAGGTAACCTATGACAGTCTCCCGTCAAGTCCATCAAGCGTGTTCTTTAACGTGCACAGGGTATGACCCTCCCGCACAGAGAAAGACGGCAAAACGTCCCATCCGACGAACGGTGGCGTTTCCAAACCCATCAATGTCATGTACTGACCGTGGGCTGTTCGGGGAGTTTTGCGATAAATCCCAACGCTGATCCAGCAAGGACTGTAGATTACGAGCCTGGCGCGTTACCGACTGAGGTACCCCCGCCAGTGCAGGAAGCGTGGTGAACAGTGCCACAGGAATATATACGACTCACTGCCACGAAGCATTATTCAATGTATTGCCAATAGATGTGGTTATACCTCCTAGTGATGTGGCTTATATTTTGTATAATAAAATTGTCCATTTGTTTTGAAATATTTGTCATGTCTTCCTTGTCACCTATACTGCTTCATATGTGAATATCAGTTGAATTTTGTCACCTTCAATCTCAACGTTACAGGATGTGACAATGCTCCTGATTATCCGACATTTATGGGGAATGGAATTTGCCGGTTAGATGAATCCTGGGTTTGCATGGGAAATACTTTTATGCAAAACAAATATCGTAAATGCAATTTGTATTCAAGCCTTATTTATAATAAAAATGAAGTCCAATACCCTTAATACAAATCTAAATATTTAAAATATAATTATCAGGAATTTTACCAACTGCTTCCCAAAGTCCAATAGCTAAGTGCGCTAATAACTCGGCCGTCCCGTAGCAGAGTAGTTAGTGCGCCTAGCTACTGATCAAGGGACCAGGTTCGAGCCCCGAATAAGACAAGGATGTTTGCATTTTTTATTTTTTTTTGCTTAGATCCCAATATCCTCACAGACCTTCTACTATTGCGTAAAAACTGTGATGCTCATTTGTCAGATCTCTGTGGTAAGCAGCTGCTTGAGGAGAAGTTTGTTTATTTTTATTTATTAACTGAAAGCGACCATAGGAAAAATTGTAATACTGGTCGCCAGATGGCGCTGTTTACTGAAATGTCGAAATTTTTCTAATAACGAAATGTGAAGACAAATTTTTGAAAAGGTCAGGGGAATCGGGAATAGGAGAACGATGAAACTAACCTAAACTTTAATTTCAAAAAGTTTTTCAAACTGATAATTTCAGTCTCAAAATTTTTCCCCATTGTATGAGAAATCAGGATATTTCAATACTAGGTTACCGGGAAATTATAATATTTTTCCTACCGCCTGAATTATAGAAAGAAATAACTGATAAAATAATCTTCCATTTTTAAATCAATCATCAGTGTTTTCTACATTGCCAGGTCTCGAGCGTATCTTTTTTAAGGTACAGTATCATATCTAAAGAAAAATCCGAGAATGGATAATTCGTGGACTTCGGTCTCAAACAATTAGCGATACAATATGTGGCAAATGGCAACTCTTCAAGGTAGGGAGCAGTGGTGTTAGTTTGGGTTGTTTAGCCTCTGAAAGGTACTGATATTTGGCGTCCTTGTGACTCCAATTATGTTTCGAGTCCTTATGACTCCAAAAATTGTGACTATATATATATGTGTGACAAACAGCTGCTTGAGGGGGTATTTATTTTATATGTGTGACAAACAGCTGCTTGAGGGGTTATTTATTTTTATTATATATATGTATACAGTAAACGTCTGGTATTCCGGCATTTACGAGGAATGGAAGTTGCCGGTTAGATGAATAGATGTTGCATGAGAAATATTTTGATACAAAACAAAAACCGTAAGTGCAATCTTGTATTCAGGCATTAATTGAAATAAAAATGTAGTTAAAAACAGCGAAAATGAAGTATAATGCCCTAAATGCAAAGGTAAATATCTAAAATATAATTATCAGGAACTTCGGGAACTGCTTCATTGAAACCCACCACAGAAAATCATGGAAAGAGTTGTAATAGTGGCCTAAAAAAATGTGAGGAATAAGAAACACAATTGTTCCGGGAAATGAAAGGAGTAAGAAATACAAATGTGTCGGGAAATATGAGGAGTAAGAAACACAAATGTGCCGTAAAATGTGATGGATAAGAAATACAACTCAGTTGGAAAATGTGAGGGGTAAGAAACACAAACGTACTGGGAAATGTGAGGGATAAGAAACACAAACGTACCGGGAAATGTGAGGGATAAGAAACACAACTGAGCTAGAAAATGTGAGGGGTAAGAAACACAAACGTACTGGGAAATGTGAGGGATAAGAAACACAAACGTACCGGGAAATGTGAGGGATAAGAAACACAACTGAGCTAGAATGTGAGGGGTAAGAAACACAACTGAGCTAGAAAATGTGAGGGGTAAGAAACACACAATTGTTCCGAAAGAATAAGAGGAATAACAAACACAACTGAGCCGGGAAATATGAGGGATAAGGAACACAATTGAGTCAAATGATGTGATCGATAAAAAACAAAATTATGCCAGAAAATGTAAGGGATAAAAAACAAAATTGGTCCAGATAATGCTACTGATAAGAAACACAATTGAGCCGGAAAATATGAGGGTTAAGAAACACAATTGAGACGCAAAACGTGATGTATAAGAAACACAATTGTGCCGGTAAATGTAATGGGTAATAAACACAATTGAGCCCAAAATATGAGGGGTAAGAAACACAATTGAGCTGGGAAAATGTGAGGCATAAGAAACACAATTGAGCCGGGAAATGTGAGGCTGATAAACACAATTGAGCTCAAAATATGAGGGGTAAGAAACACAATTGTTCCGGAAAATGTGATGAGTAAGAAACACAATTGAGCCGGAAAATGTGAGAGGTAAGAAACACAATTGTTAGGGAAAATGTGATGAGTAAGAAACACAATTGAGCCGGAAAATGTGAGAGGCAAGAAACACAATTGTTCCGGAAAATGTGATGAGTAAGAAACACACAATTGTTCCGGAAAATGTGATGAGTAAGAAACACACAATTGTTCCGAAAGAATAAGAGGAATAACAGACACAACTGAGCCGGGAAATATGAGGGATAAGGAACACAATTAAGTCAAATGATGTGATCGATAAAAAACAGAATTATGTCAGAAAATGTAAGGGATAAAAAACAAAATTGGTCCAGATAATGCTACTGATAAGAAACACAATTGAGCCGGAAAATATGAGGGTTAAGAAACACAATTGAGACGCAAAACGTGATGTATAAGAAACACAATTGTGCCGGAAAATGTAAAGGGTAATAAACACAATTGAGCCCAAAATATGAGGGGTAAGAAACACAATTGAGCTGGGAAAATGTGAGGCATAAGAAACACAATTGAGCCGGAAAATGTGAGGCTGATAAACACAATTGAGCTAAAAATATGAGGGGTAAGAAACACAATTGTTCCGGAAAATGTGATGAGTAAGAAACACAATTGAGCCGGAAAATGTGAGAGGTAAGAAACACAATTGTTAGGGAAAATGTGATGAGTAAGAAACACAATTGAGCCGGGAAATGTGAGAGGCAAGAAACACAATTGTTCCGGAAAATGTGATGAGTAAGAAACACAATTGAGCTGGAAAATATGAGAGGTAAGAAATATAATTGAGCCCGATAATATGAGGGATAAAAAACACAAGTGTGCCAGGAAATGTGGTGGATAAAAAAACACAATAGAGCTGGGAAATGTGAGGCGTAAGAAACACAATGGAGCCGGAAGACATGAGGGTGATTAACAGAATTGTGTCGGAAAATATAAGGTTTAAAAAACACAACTGAACCGAAAAATGTGGGGGAGAAGAAACACAATTGAGCCGGAAAATGTGAGGGTTGTGAAACGCAATTGTACCCGGAAGAGTGTAGAAGTGGGGGGGGGGGGGGTGGAATACCTTTGAGTCGTGGGGTAATCAACAGAATTGAGCCGAAAAAATGTAACGAGTAGGGGAGCAAAACACTGGATTTCCAATGCATTACAGATTTCTCCCTATATTTTACAGGTCTAAATTTATTGAAAAATTCATGAAATATAACTAAGAATTTTTGCCTCCATTATCCTTATCAGCAATCTTAAAGGGAGCATCCCTCATCCTAGATCCAGCGCTGTCTACGTTTACCCAAATGAAGTAAAGAAATATTGTAAATATGGATGAGGAAGCATGAATTTCTAATGTAAATATTTATAAGAGAAATCAGTCGCAGCCTTCAATGTCTCTTTTTAACAATGAACGAGTTTCCCGCGACCTCTGTTTGACCTTGTCTAAAATTTCTTTTATCTACTGCCGGAAATGCTTCTACGTAAAAATTTTCAGTTTTCTTTCTTGCACAGGTTTGGCCTCTGAACTGTCGGATGAGAAATTTCGCAACGATTATAAGTTATAAAAGCAGAAGTATCCATAAACAAAATTTTTCAAGTACATATCACCGGAGATATAAATTTGACCTTCGATCCTGATGAAATGGCGAGTACCGAAATTTCGTAACTCTTCTGAAATACAGAATCAAAATAATCCGAGTCATCTGTTTTTAGCTCTCTAGAATCAGTAGAAATAATTTTCACCTCTGAACTAAGAGGATCACCCCACCCCCCTATCGGGGCTGGTGTTGCTCAGTCGGTAGCGCGCCAGGCTCGTAATCTGTAGTTCCCAGGTTCGAGTCCCAGCTGGGTCAGCGTTGAGATTTATCTCCGCAAAATTCACCGCCCTGCCACGGTCAGATGGTCTTGGAAAGGCCGCCGTCCGTCGGATGGGACGTTAAGCCGTGGCCCCGTGTGCGGGAGAGCCATACCCTGTGCACGTTAAAGAACACGCTGGATGGCCTTGACAGGGGGTTACCATCTGTCTCCCAAGTGCTGTTCCAGTGGATCCCCTCCCCCAACCTTCTCTGAGCCTTCGGGGTCAATGTGACCTGGCCATTTAGCCAATGGTGTGCAAAAAAGTGCCGCTCAGATGTAAAACAATACAACGTTAAAGGACACGCTCGATGGCCTTGACGGGAGGCTACCATCTGTCTCCCAACAACTGTTCCAGTGGGTCCCCTCCCCCAACCTTCTCTAAGCCTTCGGGGTCCATGTGACCTGGCCATTTAGCCCATAATGTGCAAAAAAGTGCCGCTCAGAGGTAAAACAATACAACGTTAAAGAACACGCTGGATGGCCTTGACGGGAGGCTACCATCTGTCTTCCAACAACTGTTCCATTTGGTCCCCTCCCCCAACCTTCTCTGAGCCTTCGGGGTCCATGTGACCTGACCATTTACCCCATGGTGTGCAAAACAAGTGCCGCTCAGAGGTAAATCAACTCAATATTGTTTCGTACAATGTACAACAATTTGGGTTGTTTCATCTCTGAGCTACGCTTTTTTGCACACAAGGGGCTAAATGGCCAGGTCACAAGGACTTCGAAGGCTCAAAGGAGGTTGGGGGAGGGGACTCACTAGAACAGCTGTTGTGACACACATGGAAGCCTTCCGTCAAGACCATTCAGCGTGTTCTTTAAAGTGTAGAGTGTCTCTCCTGTACACGGACAAACAGGCTCAACGTCCCATCCGATGGACGGCGGTATTTCCAAATCCATCAGTGTCTTCTACTCACCATAGTCAAGGCAAGGAGTTTTGCGATAAATCTCAAAGCTAACCCAGCTCGGACTCGAAGCTGGGAACTGTAGATTACGAATCTTGCGCGCTACAGTCTGAGCACCCCCCTCTCCTCCCGCCCGTGCAGGAAGCGTGGTGAACAGTCCGACTGGAATGTCTACGACTCACAGCCATGAAGAATTGTTCAATGTATTGCCAACAGCAATACCACCTAATGACATGGCTTATATTTTGTATTATAAAATTGTCCATTGTTTTGAGATATTAGTAATGTCTTCCTAGTCTCGTATACTGCTTCATATGTGAATATCAGTTGAATTTTGCCACCTCTTTTTGGACTTGAAAATTTTTGGTGTTGTAATTTCAACCTTACAGGATATGACAATGTTTCCGTTTATCCGGTTTGGGTTGGGTTGTTTTACCTGTGAGCAGCACTTTTTTTGCACACCATGGGCTAAATGGCCAGGTCACATGGACCCCGAAGGCTCAGAGAAGGTTCGGGGAGGGGACCCACTGGAACAGCAGTTGGGAGACAGATGGTAGCCTCCCGTCAAGGCCATCAAGCGTGTTCTTTAACGTGCAGAGAGTATGGCTCTCCCGCACACGGGGCCACGACTTAACGTCCCATCCGACAGACGGCGGCCTTTCCAAGCCCATCGGTGTCCCCTACTGACCGTGGGCAGGGCGGGGAATTTTGCGAAGATTTTGGTGGGGTTGTTTTACCTCTGAGCGGCAATTTTTTGCACACCATGGGCTAAATGGCCAGGTCACATGGACCCCGAAGTCTCAGAGAATGTTGGGGGAGGGGACCCACTGGAAATCTGTTGGGAGACAGATGGTAGCCTCCCGTTAAGGCAATCCAGTGTGTTCTTTAACGTGCACAGGGTATGGCTCTCCCGCAAACGAGGCCACGGCTTAACGTCCCATCCGACGGACGGCGGCCTTTCCAAGCCCATCGGTGTCCCCTACTGATTGTGGGCATGGCGGGGAATTTTGCGGAGATAAATCTCAACGCTGACCCAGCTGGGACTCGAACCTGGGAAGTACAGATTACGAGCCTGACGCGCTACCGACTGAGCCACCCCCCCCCCCCCCTCTCGTTAATCCGGCACTTATGGGGAATGGAAGTTGCCGGTTACATGAATCTGCCGGTTTGAAGGCAAATATTTTTATACAAATGAAATGTCGTAAATGTAATTTGTATTCAAACATTACTTTGCAATAAAAATGTAATTAAAATTTAAAACATGCAATTAATAAAAATGCAATTAAAAGAAATGAAGTATAATGCCTTTAATACAAATCTAAATATCTAAAATGTAAATTCAGCAATTTTCGCAATTGGTTCCCAAAGTTACAAAGCCAAGCGTGCTAACAAACTCAGCCATCCCGTGACCGAGTGGTTAGCGCGCTTAGATACTAATCAATGGACCTGGGTTCGAGCCCCGGGGAAAGGCATCGATGTTTGTATTGTTTTTTATCCTGAGGTCCAGATATCTTCACAGACCTTCTACTATCGCGTAAAAACTGACAGGCTCCTTTCAGACCTCTGTGGTAAGCAGCTGCTTGAGGGGATATATTTATTTATGTAAACATACATTATACCGATTATGTATGTTTATTTATTCAGTGAAAGCTACGATAGAAAGAATTGTAAAATTGGTCACCAGACGGCGCTGATTCCCAAAGTGTCGTATTTTTCCCTAATAACGAAATATGAAAGAGAATTTTTGAAAGTCAAAAGTCAATGGAATCAGAGGTATGTCAGCAGTGAAACTAGCCTAAACTTTAATTTCAGAAAGTTTATTATTTTGATTTCAAATATATTCTGGTTGCATGAGAATTCTGGATGTTTGATCATCGGATAGCCGAGAATTTACTGTTTATTTTTTTTTCTACCGCCTGTATTATAGAAAGAAATACTTAATAAAATATTTTTCCCTTTTAATATGTTAATTCACATTTCATCATTTTGCAGATCTGGAAAGTATCTTTTTAAGGTACATTATTATATCTAAAGAGAAATACGAGGATGGATAATTCGTGGACTGCCGTCAAAAACAATTAGGGACTTTTCTTACGAGTCAATATATTATGATTACCTGCCAAATATGATGTTGTTCCCCCACGTGCCGCCAAAACAGCTCTTACCGAGTTGTCTATGGATGCTACAGGATTTCTCAACGTGTCTTGTGGTATCTGTTAACAACACGTTACCAGCAGATTCTTTAATTAACGTTAAGTTACGTGGTTTAGCCGCCGAAGATAGGATATGCCTGTTCCAACACAAACCATAGATGCTCGATTGGATTGATGTCTTGGGAATTTGGAGGCCAGGGCAATACCTGGAAGTCTCCCTCAGGTTCCGCGAACCATTCTCGAACAATCCAGGCAGTGTTGTATGGCGTATTATTCTGTTGAAAGAAGGCACTTCTAGAGCGATATACCGTTGCCTTGAAAGGATGTAACTGATCTCCAATGATGTTTAGCAAGGTGGTAGACGTAATAGTTTCCTGCACATTAATGACTGGACCCAGGGTTTCCCAGCAGAACATTGACCGAAGCATTACATTTCCTCCATCGGCTTGTTTTAATTGATCGGACCACACTACTTTCTTCCAATCATTCAAGGTCCAGTTTTTATAATCGTGTGCCCATTGTAGATGCTTTCGATGGTGAGCCGAGGTTAGCATGACCACTCGGAGCGGTCTGCAGCCATGCAGCTCCATTTTCAGCAGATTTCGATGTACTGCGTGTCGTGACACATTACTCCAGCATTCAAATTACGGGTCAGTTGCGCCACAGTATCCCTACTGTTGGCTCGTACAGTCGCTCAAAAAAGTATCCGAACACTACGGTTGATTAGAAAATTCATAAAAAATATCTGGCAACGTTTTTTTTTAGAAATTCAGAGTGTCACTTGACACAAAGTTGCCAGATCACTAATTTCTAAAAAAAAATCGCTGCCAGATATTTTTTATGAATTCTGTAATCAACCATGATGTTTGGATACTTTTTTAATATATATAATGCGTGTGAATATATAATGCAATGAATATGAAGCGTGTGCAGTTACCGTTCACAGCAAACTGGAGCGTGTACAGTTGCTGTACACGATCCAGATATTTTTCCTGAATTCTGTAATCACGTGAGAGGAAAGTTGCCAGATCACTAATTTCTTTAAAAATCGTTGCCAGATATTTTTTCTGAATTCTGTAATCAACCGTAGTGTTCGGATAATTTTATGAGCGACTGTACCATATGGGGTAGACTTCGCTCACCTCTAGCATTGATGAGAGACATGGTCAGCCACATCTTGTCTGTGGTTCGTGGTTTTTCCCTCCTCGGACCACTTTTTGCAGGTACTAACCACGGCTAACCATGAGCACTCCACAAGTCTTGCCTTTTCGGAAATGCTATGACCCAGTCGTCTGGCCATTACAATTTGGCCTTTGTCAAACTCACGTAGGTCCGCTGTCTTTCCCATCCGAAAAACAAGAATAAAAATGATTAACAGAGCTCAGTATCAGTTGTTATTTATACCGTTTCATGACCTTCACATGTACCGTCGTTTACCTGCAGTTTTTTGCATAAACATGAACTGGCCGCAATGTTTCGGCTCTTCGGTGTATATGGCAACTTCGCTACATCTTCAAGGTAGAGTCGAACTTGTGAATGTAGATTAGGAGCCTGACGCTCTACCGACTGAGCCACCCCACCATGTGCATCAAGTGTGATTGAGAGTGTCACAGGAGGTTATCAGCAATCTCTACGATTCATTCCCTCGAAGCATTGTTCAATGTATTGGCAGTTGCTAATAGTGGTTGTACCCGTTACTTATGTGGCTTATATTTTATATAATAGAAATATCAATTTGTTGTCAAAAATTAGTCATCTCTTCTTTGTCTCTCAAAGTTCTTCTTCATTTGCATATACGAATTTTCCCACCACGTCTTGTTGTTGCAATTTCAATGTTACAGAGTATATATATATTTTGGGTTGTTGGGTTGTTTTACCTCTGAGCGGTACTTTTTTGCACACCATGGGTTAAATGGCCAGGTCACATGGACCCCGAAGGCTCAGAGAAGGTTGGGGGAGGGGACCCACTGAAACAGCTGTTGGGAGACAGATAGTAGCCTCCCGTCAAGGCCACCCAGCGTGTTCTTTAACGTGCACAGGGTATGTCTCTCCCGTACACGGAACCACGGTTTAACGTCCCATCCGACGGACGGCGGTCTTTCCAAGCCTATCGGTGTCCCCTACTGACCGTGGGCAGGGCGGGGAATTTTTGCGGAGATAAATCTCAACGCTGACCCAGCTGGGACTCGAACCTGGGAACTACAGATTAATATATATATAAAGCAGTACATATATAGAGGGTGTCTCAAAAATATAGGAAAATGTGAGGGATAAGAAGTACAATTTTGTCGGAAAATGTAGAGATAAGAAACACAATTGAACCGGAAAATGTGAGGGGTAAGAAATACAATCGGGCTTGATAATACGAGGGGGAAGGAACACGATTCATCCGGAAAAATGTGAGGGACAAGAAACACAAATGAACCGGGAAATGTGAGAGGTAATAAACCCAACTGTGCCGAAAAACGTGAGGGATAGAAAACACAATTGATCCAGAAAATGCTACTGATAAGAAACACAATTGAGCCGAAAAATATGAGGGGGGAAAAACACAATTGAAAGGGAAAATGGGAGACATCAGACACACAATTTTGTCGGAAAATGTGAGGGGTAAGAAACACATTTGAGCTGAAAATATGAGGGGTAAGAAACAGAATTATATCCGAAAATATGAGGGATAAGAGACAGAATTGTTTCCGAAAATATGAGAGGTAAGAAACACAGTTGAGCTGAAAAAATGTGAGGAATAAGAAACACAAATGTGTCAGGAAATATGAGGAGTAAGAAACACAAATGAGTCGGGAAATATGAGGAGTAAGAAATACAAATGTGCTGGGAAATATGAGGAGTAACAAACACAAATGTGCTGGGAAATATGAGGAGTAAGAAACACAAATGTGTCGTAAAATATCAGGGATAAGTAATACAACTCAGTTGGAAAATGTGAGGGGTAAGAAACACAAACGTACTGGGAAATGTGAGGGATAAGAAACACAAACGTACCGGGAAATGTGAGGGATAAGAAACACAACTGAGCTAGAAAATGTGAGGGGTAAGAAACACAATTGTGCCGAAAGACTATGAGGAATAACAAACACAATTGAGCCGGGAAATATGACGGATAAGAAACACAATTAAGCCAGATGATGTGATGGATAAAAAACAGAATTATGCCAGAAAATGTGAGGGATAAAAAATTCAATTCTTCCAGATAATGCTACGGATAAGAAACACAATTGAGCCTTAAAATATGATGGTTAAGAAACACAATTGAGACGCAAAACCTGAGGTATAAGAAACACAATTGTGCCAGAAAATATGACGGGTAATTAACACAATTGAACCCAAAATATGAGGGGTAAGAAACAGAATTCTGTCCGAAAATATGAGGGGTAAGAAACAGAATTCTGTCCGAAAATATGAAGGGTAAGAAACACAATTGAGCTGGGAAAATGTGAGGGATAAGAAACACAATTGAGTCGGAGAATGTAAGACATTAGAAACACAGTTGTGCAGGAAAATATGAGGGTAAGAAACACAATTGAGCCGGAAAATGTGAGGGGTAAGAAACGCTGTTGAGCCGGAAAATGTGAGGGTAATAAATACAATTGAGCTCAAAATATGAGGGATAAAGAACACAATTAAGCTGGGAAAATACGAGGGGTAAGAAACACAATTGAGCCGAAAAATGTAAGACATTAGAAACACAGTTGTGCAGGAAAATGTGAGGGTAAGAAACACAATTGAGCCGGAAAATGTGAGGGGTAAGAAACGCAGTTGAGCCGGAAAATGTGAGGGTAATAAACACAATTGAGCTCAAAATATGAGGGATAAAGAACACAATTAAGCTGGGAAAATACGAAGGGTAAGAAACACAATTGAGCCGGAAAATGTAAGGGATTAGAAACACAGTTGTGCAGGAAAATGTGAGGTTAAGAAGCACAATTGAGCCGGAAAATGTAAGACATCAGAAACACAGTTGTGCAGGAAAATGTGAGGGTAAGAAACACAATTGAGCCGGAAAATGTGAGGGGTAAGAAAAGTAGTTGAGCCGGAAAATGTCAGGCGTAACAAATGCCATTGAGCCGGAAAATGTGATGGTAATAAACACAATTGAGCTCAAAATATGAGGGATAAAGAACACAATTAAGCTGGGAAAATACGAGGGGTAAGAAACACAATTGAGCCGGAAAATGTAAGGGATTAGAAAAACAGTTGTGCAGGAAAATGTGAGGGTAAGAAGCACAATTGAGCCGGAAAATTTAATGAGTAAGAAACACAATTGAGCCGTAAAATGTGAGAGGTAAGAAACATAATTGAGCCCGATAATATGAGGGATAAAAAGCACAATTGTGCCGGGAAATGTGATGGATAAAAAACACAATTGAGCTGGGAAATGTGAGGAGTAAGAAACACGATGAAGCCGGAAGATATGAGGGGTATGTAACAGAATTGTGTCGGAAAATATAAGGTTTAAGAAACACAATTGAGTCGGAAAAATGTGGGGGGAGAAGAAACACAATTGAGCCGGAAAATGTGAGGGTTATAAAACGCAATTGTGCCCGGAAAAGTGTAGAGGGGGGGAATACCTTTGAGTCGTGGGGTAATCAACAGAATTGAGCCAAAAAAATGTAACGAGTAGGGGAGCAAACCACTGGATTTCCAATGCATTAAAGATTTCTCCCTCTATTTTACAGGTCTAAATTTATTGAAAAATTCATGAAATATAACTAAGAATTTTTGCCTCCATTATCCTTATCAGCAATCTTAAAGGGAGCATCCCCCATCCTAGATCCAGCGCTGTCTACGTTTACCCAAATGAAGTAAAGAAATATTGTAAATATGGATGAGGAAACATGAATTTCTAATGTAAATATTTATAAGAGAAATGAGTCGCAGCCTTCAATGTCTCTTTTTAACTATGAACGCGATTCCCGCGACGTCTGTTTGACCTTGTCTAAAATTTCTTTTATCTACGTCTAAAATTTCTTTTATCTACTAAGGGAATTGCTTCTATGTAAAAATTTTCAGTTTTCTTTCTTGCACATTTTTGACCTCTGAACTATCGGATGAGAAATTTGGCAACGATTATAAGTTATAAAAGCAGAAGTAACCATAGACAAAATTTTTCAAGTCCATATCTCCGTAGATAGAAATTTGACATTCGATCCTGATGACTCTTCTGAAATATAGAATAAAAATAATCCCAGTTATCAGATTTTAGCTCTCTAGTATCAGTAGAACGAATTTTCACCTCTGAACTCTAAACGAATTTTCACCTCTGAACCCTCTTTCAACTGTGTTTCTAATGTCTTACATTTTCCGGCTCAATTGTGCTATGAGGATCACCCCTCCCCCAATTGCAATGATCGTAAAATATTGTTTCGTAAGATCTACAACAATTTGGGTTCTTTCATCTGTGAGCTACACTTTTTTGCACACAAGGGGCTAAATGGCCAGGTCACAAGGACTTCGAAGGCTCAAAGATGTTGGGGGAGGGGACTCACTAGAACTGCAGTTGTGACACATATGATAGCCTTCCGACAAGACCATTCAGCGTGTTCTTCAAGGTGCAGAGTGTGTGTCTCCTGTACACGGAGACACGGCTCAACGTCCCATCCGATGGACGGCGGTCTTTTAAAATCCATCGGTGTCTTCTACTAACCGTAGTCAAGGCAAGGAATTTTGCGATAAATCTCAAGGCTGACCCAGCTCGGACTCGAACCTGGGAACTGTAGATTACGAACCTTGCGTGCTACCGTCTGAGCACCCCCCTCGCCCCGTGCTGCAAGCGTGGTGAACAGTCCGACTGGAATGTCTACGACTCACTGCCATGAAGAATTGTTCAATGTATTGCCAACAGCAATACCTCCTAATGACATGGCTTATATTTTGTATTATAAAATTGTCCATTGTTTTGAAATATTAGTAATGTCTTCCTAGTCTCCTATACTGCTTCATATGTGAATATCAGTTGAATTTTGCCACCTCTTTTTGGACTTGAAAATTTTTGGTGTTGTAATTTCAACCTTACAGGATATGACAATGTTTCCGTTTATCCGGTTTGGGTTGGGTTGTTTTACCTCTGAGCGGCACTCTTTTGCACACCATGGGCTAAATGGCCAGGTCACATGGACCCCGAAGGCTCAGAGAACGTTGGGGGAGGGGACCAACTGGAACAGCTGTTGAGAGACAGATGGTAGCCTCCCGTCAAGGGGGTGGCTCAGTCGGTAGAGCGCCAGGCTCGTAATCTGTAGTTCCCAGGTTCGAGTCGCAGCTAGGAGAGCGTTGAGATTTATCTCCGCAAAATTCCTCGCCCCGCCCTCGGTCAGTAGGGGACACCGATGGGCTGACAAATTCCGCCGTCCGTCGGGTAGGATGTTAAGCCGTGGCTCCGTGTGTGGGAGAGCCATGCCCTGTGCACGTTAAAGAACACGCTGGATGGCCTTGACGGGAGGCTACCATCTGTCTCCCAACAGTTGTTCCAGTGGGTCCCCTCCCCCAACCTTCTCTGAGCCTTCGGGGTCCATGTGACCTGGCCATTTAGCCCATGATGTGCAAAAAAAGTGCCGCTCAGAGGTAAAACAACCCAACCCAACTCCCGTCAAGGCCATCCAGCGTGTTCTTTAACGTGCACAGGGTATGGCTCTCCCGTACACGGGACCACGGTTTAACGTCCCATCTGACGGGCGGCGGCCTTTCCAAGCTCATCGATGTCCCCTACTGACCGTAGGCAGGGCGGGGAATTTTGCGGAGATAAATCTCAACGCTGACCCAGCTGGGACTCGAACCTGGGAACTACAGATTACGAGCCTGGCACGCTACCGACTGAGCATCTCCCCCCCCCCCCGTTTATCCGGCACTTATGGGGAATGGAAATTGCCGGTTACATGAATCTGCCGGTTTGAAGGCAAATATTTTTATACAAATGAAATGTCGTAAATGCAATTCGTATTCAAACATTAGTTTGCAATAAAAATGCAATTAAAATTTAAAACATGCAATTAATAAAAATGCAATTAAAAGAAATGAAGTATAATGCCCTTAATACAAATCTAAATATCTAAAATGTAAATGTCAGCAATTTTCGCAATTGGTTCCCAAAGTTACAAAGCCAAGCGTGCTAACAAAGTGAGCCGTCCCGTGGCCGAGTGGTTAGCGCGCTTGGTTACTAATCAAGGGATCTCAGTTCGAACCCCGGGGTAAGGCATGGATACTTGTATTGTTTTTTATGCTGAGGTCCAGATATCTTCACAGACCTTCTACTATGGCATAAAAACTGACAGGCTCATTTCAGACCTCTGTGGTAAGCAGCTGCTTGAGGATATATATTTATTTATGTGAACATACATTATACCGAGTATGTATGTTTATTTATTCATTGAAAGCTACGATAGGAAGAGTTGTAAATTTGGTCACCAGATGGCGCGGATTACA
Source organism: Ryuthela nishihirai (assembly GCA_038380435.1). Classification (NCBI taxonomy): domain Eukaryota; kingdom Metazoa; phylum Arthropoda; class Arachnida; order Araneae; family Heptathelidae; genus Ryuthela; species Ryuthela nishihirai. The sequence goes on from JAWZYU010000022.1 coordinate 22,023,736, forward strand.
GAAGTGTCGCATTTTTCCCTAATAACGAAATGTGAAAGAGAATTTTTGAAAGTCAAAAGTCAATGGAATCAGAGGTATGTCAGCAGTGAAACTACCCTAAACTTTAATTTCAGAAAGTTTATTATTTTGATTTCAAATATATTCTGGTTGCATGAGAATTCTGGATGTTTGATCATCGGATAGCCGAGAATTTACTGTTTATTTTTTTCCTACCGCCTGTATTATAGAGAGAAATAATTAATAATGTATTTTTCCGTTTTTATATGTTAATTCACATTTTATCATTTTGCAGATCTGGAAAGTATCTTTTTAAGGTACATTATTATATCTAAAGAGAAATACGAGGATGGATAATTCGTTGACTGCCGTCAAAAACAATTAGGGACTTTTCTTACGAGTCAATATATTATGACTACCTGCCTAATATGATGTTGTTCCCACACGTGCCGCCAAAACAGCCCTTACCGAGTTATTTATAGATGCTACAGGATTTCTCAACGTGTCTTGTGGTATCTGGTAACAACACGTTACCAGCAGATTCTTCAATTAACGTTAAGTTACGTGGTTAAGCCGCCGAAGATAGGATATGCTGTTCCAACACAAACCATAGGTGCTCGATTGGTTTGATGTCTTGGGAATTTGGAGGCCAGGGCAATACCTGGAAGTCTCCCTCAGGTAACGCGAACCATTCTTAAACAATCCAGGCAGTGTGGCATGGCGTATTATTCTGCTGAAAGAAGGCACTTCTAGAGTGATATACCGTTGCCATGAAAGGATGTTATTATGTTAGTGATCTGAAATTAGTGGTCTGCAACCTTCGTGTCACGTGACACGAAGGTTACCAGATCACTAATTTCTAAAAAAAATCGTTGCACATATTTTTTATGAATTCTCTAGTCAACCATGATGTTCGGATACTTTTTTAATATATATAATGCGTATGAATATATATTTCAATGAATATGGAGCGTGTGCAGTTACCGTTCACAGCAAACTGGAGCGGTTGCGGTTAATGTTCACAGGAGATTCGATCGTGTGAGCTCACAAAGACCTGGATCGTGTGGGCTCACTCACGGAAATATTGAGCGTGTGCAGTTACCGTTCACAGCAAACTGGAGCGAGTGCAGTAACTGCACATGCTCCAGTTTGCTGCGAACGGTAACTGGAGCGAGTACAGTTGCTGTACACTCTCCAGATATTTTTCCTGAATTCTGTAATCACATGACAGGAAGGTTGCCAGATCACTAATTTCTTTAAAATATCGTTGCCAGATATTTTTTCTGAATTCTCTAATCAACCGTAGTGTTCGGATACTTTTTTGAGCGACTGTACCATATGGGATATCCTTCGCTCACCTCTAGCATTGATGGGACATGGTCAGCCCACATCTTGTCTGTGGTTCGTGGTTTTTCCCTCCTCGGACCACTTTTTGCAGGTACTACCCATTGTTATCCATGAGCACTCCACAAGTCTTGCCTTTTCGGAAATGCTATGACCCAGTCGTCTGGCCATTACAATTTGGTCTTTGTCAAACTCACTTAGGTCCGCTGTCTTTCCCATCCGAAAAACAAGAATAAGAATGATTAACAGAGTTGTTATTTATACCGTTTCATGACCTTCACATATACCGTCGTTTACCTGCAGTTTTTTGCATAAACATGAGCTGTCCGCAATGTTTTGGCTCTTCGGTGTATGTGGCAACTTAACGACTCTTCAAGGTAGGGAGCAATGTGTTGGCTTGGGTTGTTTTACTTCTGAGCAACACCTTTTTTCACAGAACAGGCTAAATAATCAGTTCACAAGGACCTTTAACGCTCGGGGGAGGAGACCCACTGGAATAGCTGTTGGAAGACATATATTAGCCTCCTGTCCAATGCCGTGTGTGTGTTGTTTAACATTCACAGGTTATAGCCCCCACCCCCTGCACTCGGAACCACAGCTTACCGTCCCATTAGACGGACAGCGGCTTTTCCAAGCCCATCTGTTTCTCCTACTTAATTTCAGCATAGCGGGGAGTGTGTGGAGATAAATCTCAACTCTGGTTCAGGTGGGACTCGAATTTGTGAATGTAGATTACGAGCCTGACGCTCTACCGACTGAGCCACCCCGCTCTGTGCATGAAGTGTGATTGGAAGTGTCATTGACATTAATGCAGCAGTCTCTACGATTCATTCCCCCGAAGCATTGTTCAATGTATTGGCAGTTGCTAATAGTGGTTGTACCCGCTATTTATGTGGCTTGTAGTTTATATAATAGAAATGTCAATTTTTTGTCAAAAATTAGTCGTCTCCTCGTTATCTCTCAAATTTCTTCTTCATTTTCATATATGAATTTTCCCACCACGTCTTGCTGTTGCAATTTCAATGTCACAGAGTTATATATATATATAATTTGGGTTGTTGGGTTGTTTTACCTCTGAGCGGCACTTTTTTGCACACCATGGGGTAAATGGCCAGGTCACAAGGACCCCGAAGTCTCAGAGAAAATTGGGGGAGGGGACCCACCGGAACAGCTGTTGGGAGACAGATGGTAGCCTCCCGTCAAGGCCAACCAGCGTGTTCTTTAAAGTGCACAGGGTATGGCTCTCCCGCACACGGGGCCACGGCTTAACATCCCATCCGACGGACGGCGGCCTTTCCAAGCCCATCGGTGTCTCCTACTCACCGTGGGCAGGGCGGGTAATTTTGCTGAGATAAATCTCAACGCTGACCCAGCTGGGACTCGAACCTGGGAACTACAGATTACGAGCCTGGCGCGCTACCGACTGAGCCACCCCTGCCCCTATATATATATATAAAAAGCAGTATATATAGAGAGAGGGTGTCTCAAAAATATAGGTACAAATTTTAGGGGAGGTAGATAACATCTAAAAGAATGAGAATTGCATAGGAACCCACAACCGGAAACGTCATGGGAAAGTGGTAGCAGAGGTACAAGATCTGAATGCACACAAGACAGTGATTAATGGGAAAATATTTATTACATAATTATTACAAATGGCGTACTAGATGATAAATTTCATAATGTTACAGTTTCATATGTGTGGGAAATGGTGGCCCGTACATGTCTGTGTGGGAAGCGTTCTTGATACATCCGTTGACCTCAACTATTCCATACACTAAGTGCATGTCTGCCAGCTCCCTGTTCGAATACCTTTGCATGCTCTTCGTAAGCCGACATATACATATATTTTATAATGTTACAGCAGGTGCTCGAAGTTTCCACTATGAGACGCGATGCATGCGTGACACCGACGGAGCATTGATTGCTGGACACGGGCGAACACACCTGGAGTTTCTTTGATAGTAGCAGCAGCGCAGACGAGCCTTGCCACGAGATCCATGTCAGACTCCACAGGTGATTCATACACGTTAGCTTTGAGGGCCCCCTACAGAAAGAACTCAACGCTCGTTAAATCAGGTGAGTGTGGAGGCCAGGCAACTGGTCCAGCACTCCCAATCCATCGTTGCCCAAAACACAGGTTCAAATGCGCACGAATACACCTTCCATAATAGGGAGGTGCTCAATCATGTTGAGACCACATGTTGCGTCTCACATTTGTTGGAACATGGGCAAGTATGCCTGGTAGAACCTGTTCCAGAAAGATCAGATACTTTGCAGAAGTCATGCGGGATGGTAAAAGGTATGGCCCGACTAAGCAGTCGCCGACCAAACCTGTCCACACATTTACTGCGAAACGATGTTGTGCCGCATGGGTGCACACAACATGGGGGTTCTCGTGAGCCCACAAATGCGCATTGTGCTGATTGAATACTCCATCCCGAGTGAAACTGGCCTCATCAGTAAACGAAACATAAGCAGGGAAATTCACATCTTGGGCACTTTCTTGGATATACCACTGCGCAAAACGCACACGTGCAGGATGATTTGCGAAGAGAAGTAACTGAACACTATGGAGATGAAAGGGGTGTAAGGATTCGCCGTGCAAAACACGCTGTACACGGCAACAAGACACTCCTAAGGCAGAGGCAACCGCACCTATTCTGGTACTAGAATTAGTCTCCAGGGCATCCAACACACTTTCTTCCATGGCGGGAGTACGCGACGATCGTGGCCTGCCCTCACTTCTGCTACCTCTTAATTACCCATAATCGCATAAATTTTGATGCACACGCGAAAAACAAACGGTGGCCCGGTACATGTCTGTGTGGGAAGCGTTCTTGATACATTCGTTGAGCGGCTCGTCCGTTACCCTCAGCTATTCCATACACTAAGTGCATGTCTGCCACCTCCCTGCAATTTTTCATAAGCCGACTACCTCTCGAATGAGAAAATCCGAAATTTCCCCTCTAGCGCACTGATGAACAGCGCCGCCTATTCACTTACGGTGACGTTTCCGGTTATGGGTTCCTATGCAATTCTCATTCCTTTAGATGTTATCTATATCCCCTAAACGTTTGTACCTATATTTTTGAGACACCCTGTATATTGTATATAAGTATACTTCTGGTTATCCGGCATTTATGGGGAATGGAAGTTGCCAGTTAGATAAATAAAAGAATCTGACGGTTGCATGAGAAACATTTTGATACAAAACAAACATCTTAAGTGCAATCTTGTATTCAAGGCTTAATTGAAATGAAAATGCAATTAAAAACAATGAAAATGAAGTACAATGCCCTTAATACAAATCTAAATATTTAAAATATAATTATCAGGAATTTTAGCAACTGCTTCCCAAAGTCCAATAGCTAAGTGCGCTAATAACTCGCCGTCCCGTAGCCGAGTAGTTAGTGCGCCTAGCTACTTATCAAGGGACATGGGTTCGAGCCCCGAATAAGGCATGGTTATTTGTATTTTTTATTTTTTTTGCTTAGATCCCAATATCCTCACAGACCTTCTACTATGGCGTAAAAACTGTGAGGCTCATTTGTCAGATCTCTGTGGTAAGCAGCTGCTTGAGGAGATATTTCTTTATTTTTATTTATTGACTGAAAGCCACCATAGAGAGAATTGTAATATTGGTCGCCAGATGGCGCTGTGTACTGAAGTGTCAAAATTTGCTAATAACGAGATGTGAAGACAAATTTTTCAAAAAGTCAGGGGAATCCGGGGTAGGAGAACGATGAAACTAACCTAAACTTTAATTTCAAAAAGTTTTTCAAACTGACAATTTCAGTTTCAAAATTTTCCCCGTTGTATGAGAATTCAGGATATTTGATACTAGTTAACCGGGAAATTATAATATATTTTCTACCACCTGAATTATAGAAAAAAATAAGTGATAATATATTCTTCCGTTTTAATTCAATAATGTGTTCTTCTGCTTCTGATAGGTCTGGAAATATATCTTTTCAAGGTACAATATCATATCTAAAGGAAAATCCGAGAATGGATAATTCGTGGATTGCGGTCTCACACATTTAGCGACTTTTCTTACGAGTCAATAGGTGATACAATATGTGGCAACCTAGCGACTCTTCAAGGTAGGGAGCAATGGTTTTCGTTTGGGTTGTTTTGCCTCTGAGCGGCACTCATATTTGGCGTCCTTGTAACTCCATTATGTTTGGAATCCTTATGACCCCCAAAATTATGAATATATATGTGTGAGAAACAGCTGTTTAAGGGGGTATTTATTTTTATTATATATATTGTTACGACAGAGTGAATCTGGCAACCGAAAGCAAAGTTTCAGCCGGCGAGTAAGAACTTTGGGAGAATTTGAAGAAGAACAGTGGAGCGTGAAACGGTCGTGTTTCTAACGGTCTAGAGTTCGAAAATGGACGGTTAGCTGTTCTGAGACAGTGCACGTTAAATATAAAGAATTATCTTTATGTGTTGTGTACGCGGGAAGTATAAAAGTGGTACCTTTTATGTGATGTGTACGCGGATGTTCAAGCGACATGGTAATCGAGTAAAAAGATAATATTTAGTGGAATAGACAGAGCTGGTGTTGTGTACTCTGTGCAGGAGGGTTGGTGACTTGTGCATGTTGGTAGTTGATTTGTGTATAAGATACTTCGTCCATATATTCTTTGTAACAGTTTGCCTTGTATTTAATTCGGTTTCAAAATATAGTTTTAATACTCACGCTCAGTGGCTATCCATTTTTGTAATCCGCAACAATATGTATACAGTAAACTTCTGGTATTCCGGCATTTATGGGGAATGGAAGTTGCCGGTTAGATGAATAGATGTTGCATGAGAAATATTTTGATACAAAACAAACACCGTAAGTGCAATCTTGTATTCAGGCATTAATTGAAATAAAAATGTAGTTAAAAACAACGAAAATGAAGTATAATGCTCTAAATGCAAAGGTAAATATCCAAAATATAACTATCAGGTACTTCGGGAACTGCTTCACTGAAACCCACCATAGAAAATCATGGAAAGAGTTGTAATATTGGCCTCCGGATGGCGGTGACTACGGAAGTGTCTAATTTTCTCTAATAACGAAATGTGAAAGAGAAATTTTACATAAGTAAAGCAAGTGGAATCCGAGACACGAGAATAAGGAAACTAAATTAAACGTTAATTTCAGAAAATTTATTCCGGTTGCGTGAGAATTCTGGAAGTTTGAATACCGGATAACCGGGAATTTACTGTACATTTATTTTCCTATCGAATCAGTTATAGTGAAAAATATGGAATAAAATATTATTCCATCGGAATCCAAAGTTCAGTGTCTGTGGCAAGAGTCGGTGGGGAAAGTATCTTTTTCAGGTACAATATTACATGGAAAGAAAAATACGGGGATGGATAATTCATGGACTACCGTCGGAAAATATTATTACTTTATTACATGGTCATCCGACATATTATTTTACATGCTTCCCCTATTTGGGCGAACACCACTTCTCACAACATTCGCAAGATCCAAGTCTTGCAGAATAAGATTCTGCGATGTGGGGTCGATGCCTCTGGTTTGTAACCAACAGACAGTTACATAAAGACCTGGGCATCGACCATATTTACTCTTACATCGAGTCTGTCTCAAGACATTTCTTTGAGGCAGTTCAGAGTAATCATCATGAGATCATATCTTGCTTATTGGACTATGATCACGAAGTCCTTAACAGATACAAGTTTCCTAAGATGATGGCTTTCTCTAAAGAATGGGAGAGCCATAACCTCTGTACGTTAAAGAGCACACTGAATGGCTTTGAAGGTGTCTATTGTCTGTCTCCTAATAGCTATCCAGTGGTCCATTTCGTATCCTTCTCTGTGCCGTTGGGGTCCTTGTGAGCTGGCCATTTAACCCATTGTGTGCAAAAAAGTGTCTCTCAGAGATAAAATAACCCAAACACTGCAGCGCTGTTTTCAGCAACCGACCATAATTCTCACTTTCCCCGCCAACTTTCGAAGTATGTAGGAATTTTGTTTTGCAGTTATTCCTCACTTTGGAGTTATTTCTATCTACTTTGTTATCTTATTTCTTACTTGAACTGCTTTAATCATATATTTGGGTATGCCCGGAGACCGTATTCGTAAGTGTGAAGCAGAATTTTATTAGAATACTTCATATAACTTCAAGCTAACGTTCTTTAAAGTTCCATACGATCAAGAAACGTAATCGGTTTCTTTGAATTGCGAATATCGTTCCAATTGTTATACACTTATGTTTGTTGACTTTAATTCTCTTCATTCTTTTCCATTTTATTATTGGATTTTTTTCATTTTTATTTAACAAACTACATGTTCAAGGGGTTGGGTTGTTTTACCTCTGAGCGGCACTTTTTTTGCACACCATGGACTAAATGGCCAGATCACATGGACCCCGTAGACTCAGACAAGGTTGGGGGAGGGGACCCACTGGAACAGCTGTTGGGAGAGAGATGGTAGCCTCCCGTCCAGGCCATCCAGCGTGTTCTTTAACATGCACAGGGTATAGCTCTCACGCACACGGTGCCACGGCTTAACATCGCATCCGACAGACGTTGGCTTTCCAAGCCCATCGGTGTCCCCTACTGACCGTGGGCAGGGCAGGGAATTTTGCGGAGATAAATCTCAACGCTGATCTAGCTGGGATATGTTCAAGGGAGTGAGCTCACTAAATCAACTATTCTCAATGGGGTTCAGATCCGGGCTTTGGGGTGGCCGATTGATGTCATGCTCGCAGAACCACTACTAAACATATCCGATACGGTAAAATTTTTTCTGTTGCATGATAATTCTTAATGTTTGAGTTCCGGATAACCGTGAATTTACTGTATATTTTTTTATACCGCGACTCGTCGGACCACGTGATTTTTTTCCAGTCTTCCAGTGTCCAGTCACGGTGTTCCGTACACCACTGTAGACGAACTTTCCAGTTCATCGCAGAAAACAGGGTTCCCCTATAGGCATGCGACTGCTAATACCAGTCCTCTTTAATTCCCTGCGAATAGTTTGCTGAGATATGGGTTGGAAACAGACTTCGTTGAATTCTTCTATTAATTGCTGCACACAGAAAGTCCTGTTTCTCCGTATAAGCCTTTCATAGGACGACGGATCTCGTTCTGAGAGATTATCGTCGCGGCACACTTACGCCTCTTAGACAAGCAATGTGGGCTATTTCTCCACTGATTCAAGACTCGTGCTATCTCACCTTTTGAGAAACCAGTCAGCTCTGCTGTTTTTAAAATCGTCGCCCCACCCAGTCCCACATGTGCACAGGGTATGGCTCTCCCACACACAAAGCCACGGCTTAACGTCCCATCCGACGGACAGTGCCTTTCCAAGCCCATCGGTGTCTCCTACTGACTGTGGGCAGGGAGGGGAGTTTTGCTGAGATAAATCTCAACGCTGACCCAGCTGGGTCTCGAACCTGGGAACTGCAGATTACGAGCCTGGTCTGGAGCCCGCCTCTTCTTTCATGGAGGACATTTCGAACACCTAAGAGACTAAACATTACCCAATTCGCACTGCATACTTACTTTTGGCCCACCCTGTATAACTAAGTAAGAATATTTTCGCCTCCATTACCCTTATTAGCATTCTGAAAGAGGGGCATGCCGCATTACTTCCCCTATCCAAGTTCCAGCCATATCTACGTTTACCCACATAAAGTCAAGAAATTTTATAATATAGATGAGAAAAAAATGCAAGAATTTCTAAATGTAAATATTTGTAAGAGAAATCAATCGCAGACTAGAGTGCCTCTTTTTGACTTTGAACTCAATTCAGACGACCTGTAATTAACCTTGCATGCGGAATCGGATCGAAAATTTCTTAAATCTACGACCTGAAATGCTCCTATGCAAGAGTTCTCAGTTTTGTTGCACAGGTTTAATCTCTGAACTATCATATGAGAAATCTCGCAACGATTATAAGACGTAAGAACAAAAGTGTCCGTAGACACCATCTTCCAAGTTCATATCACACGTTGATAAAAAATTTGACCTGTGACCTCGATGAAATGGTGAGATTCGAAATTTAGTAACTCTTCTCAGATATAGGATCGAAATAATCCGAGCCACCAGTTTTTAGCTCTCTAATATCAGTAGAATGAAATTTCACCTTTGACCTCGAAGGTCCCCCTCCCCCTCCAAAATAATCGAAGATAATGTTTCGTAAGATCTACAACAGTTTGGGTTGTTTTATCTCTGAGCGGCACTTTTTTGCACACAATGAGCTAAATGGCCAGGTCACTAATTTCTAAAAAAATCGTTGCCAGATATTTTTTCTGAATTCTGTTATAAACCATAGTGTTCGGATACTTTTTTGAGGGACTGTACCTCCTCCTGATGGGGCTTATATTTTTGCATAATAAAATTGTCCATTTTTTTTTAATTAGTCATCCCTTCCTTGCCTCCCACAGTGCTTCGTATGAGAGAATACGAAATTTCCCGCTGTGTCTTCGTGTTGCAATTTCAATGTCAGTGAGTGAATGCTCCCGTTTGTCCAGCATTCGTGGGGAATGGAAATTGCCGGTTAGATTTTTGTACAAAACAAATACCGTAAATACAATATTGTATTCAAGTCTTAGTATTACCGTATTTCTTTGATTCTAAGACGCACCCCGTTTTTAGAGACGTTTATATGGGAAAAAAGTGCGTTTTAGAATCGAAGAAATACGGTAACAAAAATGCCCTTAAAAAACAATAAAAATGATATATAATACCCTTAATACAAATGTAAATATCTGAAAAACAATTTTCGGGAACTACGCAAACTGCTTCACTGAAAGCTACCATAGAACGAGTTTTATTATTTATCACCAGATGGCGGTGACTACGGAAGTGTCGAATTTTACCTAATAACGAAACGTGAAATAGAATTTTTTGAAATTTAGTCAGTGGAATCCGAGAGACGAGAACAGTGAAACGAAGTTAAACTTTAATTTCAGAAAATTTATTATTTCGATTTGAAAATTAATCTAGTTGCATGAGAGTTCTGGATGTTTGTGAACCAGATAACCGGTTCCCAAGCAGCCTGTATAATTCTGTATAACATCTTTATAATTGTTTCCTCTAACCACCTTATAGGGGTGGGGATGGCTCAGTCGGTAGCGCTCCAGGTTCGTAATCGGTAGTTCTCGGGTTCGAGTCCCAGCTGGGTCAGAATTGAAATTTATCTTTTCAAAATTCCTCGCCCTGCCCACAGTCAGTAGGGGACACCGATGGGCTTGAAAAGGCCGCCGTCCGTCGGATGGGAAGTTAAGACTTGGCTCCGTGTGCAGGAGAGCCATACCCTGTGCACGTTAAAGAACACGCTGGATGGCATTGATGGGAGGCTACCCTCTCTCTCCCAACAACTATTCCAGTGGGTCCCCTCTCCCAGCCTTATTCTGAGTCTTCGGGGTCCAAGTGACCTGGCCATTTAGCCCATTGTGTGCCGCTCAGAAATAAAAATCCCACCCTTACCGCCTCTGTTATAGTGATAAATTGTTAATAAGAAATTCTTCCAGTTTGTACAATTTGTTGATTTGAATGAAAGAAGTTGGTCTGGAACGGGTATATTTGAAGGAAAACACGAGGGTGAATGAGAGGTTGGATGATTCGTGGACTGCCGTCGCAAACAAATAGCGACTTTTCTTACGAGTCAATGCACGATATGTGGCAATTTAGCGACTCTTCTTCGGTACCGCTCTGAGCGGCACTTTTTTTTAACAGAATGGGCTAAATATACAGATCACAAGGACCCCAAAGGCTCAGAGAAATTTAGGGGAGAAAAAAATAATACCTGAAAAATAATACTGAAACAGCAGTTGGCATAAAAAAATAATACTGAAACAGCAGTTGGGAGACAGATGGTATCCTCCCATCACAACCATCCAGCGTATTTTTGAACGTGCACAGAGTATGGGTCTCTCGCACACGGAACCTAGGATTTACATCCCATCCGATGGACTGCGTCCTTTCCGAACCCATTAATCTCTCCTATTGACCGTAGGCAGGACAGGGAGTTGTGTGGAGAAAAATTCTCAACACGGAACAGTTGCAAACTGCATGGTGTGATACAAAGCGTACTTCGCTCTTCGACTGAGCCTCTACTCTGATAGGATTCCGGCGGCACAACCCATATCACGTGACATCAGGCTTTCTCTACAGACGGCTTTGTCTGGTCCGATGAATCTCGTTTCCTGTTGCACCATGTGAATGGCCGGGTATATGTGCGTCTTTTACCTGGGGGAAGTATTGGCACCAGGATGCACCATTGGACGAAAACAAGCCGGTGGAGGAAGTGTAATGCTTTGGCCAAATATTCTGCTGGGAAACCCTGGTTCCAGTCATTCATGTGCAGGAAACAATGACGTCTATCACCTACCTAAACATCATTGCAAATCAGGTATATCTTTTCATGGCAATGGTATATCCCTCCAGTAATGTCTTCTTTCAGTAGGATAATGCGCCATGCCACACTGCCCGGATTGTTCGAGAATGCTTCGCGGAACATGAGGAAGATTTCCAGTTATTGCTCTGGCCTCCAAATTCCCCACACATCAGTCCAATCGAGCATCTGTGGTTTGCGTTCGAACAGCATATCCAATCTGAGACGGCTTGACCACGTAACTTATAAGAGTTAGAGAACCTGCTAGTTACGTGTTGGTACCAGATACCACAACTTTAGAAATCTTGTAGCATCCATGCCTCGCCGTGTAAGAGCTGTTTTGGCGTCACGTGGATGACCAACATCATACTGGGCAGGTGGTCATAATGTTGTAGTTCTTCGCTGTATACTTGTATATTTTTTGGTGCTTAGGGCGCAATCTAATGCAAAGTGTAAAAAACAGGGTGCTTGAAAAATATTGACTTTGAAATTGTTATACAATCTGTATTCTATGATGATACATTTTCTCATTTTTTTACAGATTGAATATTAATGTAGATAATACCAAGGTTAACTGAACCTTATTACAGTATGGAAGCATTTCTAAAATTGTGCTCCGTGAAACCCTAGGATTCTGCAAGCACATATTAAGAAACGCGGAGTTACTGAAGATGTATTTCTTTTCATTTCGACAGAACAAATCTTATAATTGCAATATCCACTTGTTACAGGTTGGGTTGTTTTACCTCTGAGCAGCACTTTTTTGTACACAATTGTCTAAATGGCCATAGGTTGAGGAAGGGACCCATAGGAATAGCTGTTGGGAGACAGCCATCTAGTCGAGCCATGGCTTAATGGCTTATCCGATGGAAGGCGTCATTTCCAAGCCGAGCGATGTTCCTTACTGACCATGGACAGCACGAGGAGTTTTGCGGAGAAAAATCTCAACACTGACCCAGATGGAACTCGAATCTGGGAATTAAAGATTACGAGCCTGGAGCACTACCGACTGATCCATCCCCCCAAACTATTTTTCACACGACTGACTCATATTCTTTCTTGATTTTATTTGGATATATGTATGCAGGACCGAACTTAGGAAGGGGAGCATGCCAACCATCTTTTATAATGCTAATAAATGAAATAGAGGCAAAATATTATTACGCTTATTTATATTTAATGCATTTTTCAATAATCAATCATTCAATTTTATTTCATCGTCATATACATTTTATCACATAGCAAAATATGAGGGAACCCAAAAACCGCATTGTCTGCCTGGGCCACTAAAGGAAATGAATACAAGAGCCAATAAGGACTTATTAAAAAGATTACAACCAATATGGGTCATTTTTCCGATATATGTACAGTCGCTCAAAAAAGTATCCGAACACTATGGTTGATTACAGAATTCAGAAAAGATATCTGGCAACGATTTTTTTTAGAAATTAGTGATCTGGCAACCTTCGTGTCACGTGACACGAAGATTGCCAGATCACTAATTCCTAAAAAAAATCGTTGCCAGATGCTTTTCTGAATTCTGTAATCAACCATAGTGTTCGGATACTTTTTTGAGCGACTGTACAATACATTTTCACTTTGCACTTGATTATTTAACTAAGGTGCGACATCTTCCAAAGAAAAGAGACGGACCTGTAAAACAGACGGGGAAATGTTATAATGCATTGAACATTCTTCCCCCCACTGTTACATTTTTCCGGCTCGATTGTGTTCCCCCCCCCCCCCCCTCGATTTTATTCCAGATCCGAACCTGCACTCAAGTGTGAGTGCCGATCCCTTGTGGTCCGAGGTCTCGCGGAAGAAAAATCAACACTATGACCTTATTTTCAGTTTCCAGAACAGTTTCCATGTTTGAATACAGTAACGTTTTATATCCAGAGAATTGAGCCTGCAACAGTTCATAATTATTGTTCCTTGCAGTCAATGCCCTCGACAATGCAGATTCACAATGAAACACGCCGAATAGAAGCTCGCGTCGCTTCCTTTGATATTTGAAAAGTTGCTGTCTCTTCGTAAGAGACAGAGTTAAGTTGTTGTTTCAGAAGTTGTCTCCCTACGATATAACCCGCATTTACATTGAAACACTGCAACTGAGTGGAAATAGAATGACGTGCTTTATAGTGATTAACGAGAATTATTTCTGAGGAAGAAAGTATCGGAACGGCGTTCTGATTTAATATTGCCACTTAAACATATCCTCGCTCCCCCGTTCTCTACTTTTAAAATCATCCGTCTACTCGAGATTTTATTATATTTGTTTTACGTATAATTGTATCTGGAAGATACATACTGGATTAGACTCTTCGATCTGTTTATTTTGCAAATAAAGGGAAAGTATCTTTTATTAAATATATAAAATTGTATCTTGGGCGGTAGTAACTTCATACAGTGATTTGTCGTGTGAAATTACTAGTATAACCAAATCGAACATAATGGAATGCAACTAAAAATTGCTATGTTAGAAACGTAGTACAGAATCATTATTATGAAAAATATTTACCCTGTATAAGAGTAATGGTGACTAGGCATAAACGGAAAGGAAAGTTGTGTACAATTCCCCAGTGATGATGCATAGAACCGGCCAGGATTAGCCAGCACTTAATGTCCGACCCCGACTTCTCGTGATACAGACCGATAGGGTTAGTACATTTCAAAGGTTACTTATGTAACCGTTAGGGTGAGTACCTTATCAAAAGGTTAGTACTTTTCAAAGGAGATATTCTCTTTTGGAAGGACGTGGAAGGGAAGGGCTGCAAGATCAGTTTAGCCTACTGTGATCTGGTGATCAATGGCCACTTTATGTGTATGTATGTTTTTTTTTTTTCTACCCTGCTTAGGAGTGGTCAACTTCTCAGGATCCTGGTGCTGACCATTTATACCTATAGATTGTACTGGGTTTTGACTTTGAGCTTGATTATAGATCCTGGACTTGCTGCTCTGGTTGATTTATTAAGACAAAATCCGCGGTTATGTTTTGTGTTTGCCAATGGGTTGTCAGCCCTGTAGTGAACAGAGGCACAGGGTACTTTATATCAGCTGGAGGATAATCCCGATCAGAGGTCATCACAGATATCTGAATCCTCACTTAGCTAGATAGTCATAGCCAATTCTACAATGCAGTAATGTGTCTCAAGAAGATCAGTTTCTATTTAGATTTTGTTTCTTGAATACGTCCACTTGGAAAGGTGGTGTCTGAAGTTCCTACGAGAACGGGAGAGTTCGGCACTCTAGCAGTGCGGGAACAGATCTCCACCCCATATCTATCAGGGGGCTGTTTGATATTGTTGGTCCTACTCTTTCAACAAACCTAATTTCTATAACAAAAACCTATTAACCACTTTCTCTCTTTCAAGATACGTGGAACGTGAGAAGCTTGCATAGAGGTTATTCTCTTGAAGTCCACACACAGTAATTCTGGCATTATAACCCAGATATTCTAGGCTTCTAAGGGATCAGATGGAGGTTAAGGTTAGATACTTAAAAATAATTTTAATTTCTTTTTTCAGGGAGCGAGGATGGAAAGCATCTCCAAGGGGAAGGTTTGCTTCTCAGCAGACATGCCACTGATGCTATTCTAGGACATGACTGTATTAATGAAAGATATCTTACAGTCAAATTTAAAGCAAAAATTAAACATTTGAATGTCATCTGTTGTTACGCCCCCACAGACGACTCGGATGAGAACGAGAAGGATAAATTTCAGAGCCAGCTTCAGGACAAATTGAAATCTGTGAAGAAAGGAGATATTTCTCTTGTGTTATGCGAATTCAATGCTCAAGTTGGTACTGGCTCTAACCTTTGAGAAGGAGTTTTAGGTATCTTAGGCATTAGTTGTTCCAATAGTTCCAAACCATGTCCCTGTCTGTAGGAGACACTTTTTAACCACATTTCGATGGACATTCATGCAATATTCGTTCTAGGCACTATAAACTTACCTTTAAAATTTTTTCTTGACTTTAGTTTGTAAATGTTAGCAAAAGCGAAATTCTAATATATTTTCACTTAAATATTACATGTACCAGGAAATATAGATTCCAGAGGGTTGCTATATCGGATTGCTACTGATGCAGTGATGTCTAATATCTGATATCTTTAATTAATTTTATGAGCTCCAAGCCTAGGGCTTATATCTCGAAGTCTAATATACTGCCTGATTGGTAATAACAAAAGTTAAAACAGATAAACCCCAAAGGGGTCACAAGGACAAAACAAATTTGCTAAAAAAGCACAACTAAAAGGAAAACAAGCGAGTGTCAAACACCATTATATTTGGACGCTTGAATTGATTTAAAATCAAGGGATCGTAATTGATCAAGGATCTGATTATACCATAAGGATGATCTCCCACTGCCTCAAAAAAGGTCTTCGTGAGCTTCCGAATAAGAGTAAATGTGATCAGTGCTCAAATCAGAGTAAATGGTTTTGTTTTTCACAAAACAGGAAGCACTGGCAACAGATCTGAGGATTTTATTTTGGAAGATCTGAAGCCTCCTGACATTGGTGTTGGTAGTGTTGACCCACACTGATGTGGTATATGTCAGGACTGATATGTCAGGACTGTGGTATATGACCGGAACCAAGCTCATCTTGAATCAAATAATAATACTCTTCTTACGTAGTATCAGACAACACTAATTTAATAAGATACATCCTTAATTCTTCACTACTCCACTACACCTTTTTGATTTTCCTCAACAAATCTTATTATTCAAAGCATCAACGTTCTAAACCAGTGTCTCGCAAACTGTGTGCCGCGAGAGATTTTCAAATTGACACTAGATATTCCAAAGATTTCATTTTGACTTGACTTGTGTTATCGACGTTCTTTAATAAAAATCTTTCAGATTTTATCAACTGGGATCTTGTAAGTATTTATCAAGCTTTTTCCAAAATTTAGTATTAATTTTTGATTATTTCAAGCCATAGAATGGACAAATATTTAAAACAAACACAGAGTTATGAATTAAAGAACGAGAGCAAATCTTCAAGTAAAACCAGGCTGATGACTTCAACAAAGCACAAATATAATGACGGTCGTCCCATGGCCGAGTGGTTAGCACGCTTGGCTACTGATCTAAGGGACCTGGGTTCGAGTCCCGGGTAAGGCATGGATGTGTGTGTTGTTTTTCTGCTGAGGTCCTGCCATCCTCACAGACCTTCTACTATGGCATATAAACTGACAGGCTCCTGTCAAGACCTCTGTGGCAAGCAGCTGCTTGAGGGGGTATTTTATTTTATTTTTTTTTATAGAGGGTTGCTTTTATTCTTTTTTAGGTGTGCCGCGGAAAAAAAATTAGATTCAGTGTGCCGCGGAAAAAAAATTAGATTCGGTGTGCCGCAGAGTAAAAAGTTTGCGAGACACTGTTCTAAACAGTTGATAACGTAATTGTCATGCTGAAGCATAGGCGAGTGTTCATGACACATCTACCATAAGCCCATTGTAGCACGTTAATCTGTCGTATCAATATTATTTGTTATTGATGTTATACTATAGTTTAGTACGTATTCAGTAAATTTAGTATTATTTAGTTGCTAAATAATAAATGGGTTCATTAATGCATTTATAAATAGTTTGTATTTAAAATAAATAACCTCTCGAACAGCTGCTTGCCACAGAGGACTGACAGGAGCCTGTTCGTTCAATACACTATAATAGGTCTGTGAGGATGACGGCACGTAAGCAGGAAAACGACACAAACATCCATACCTTACCCGGGGATCGAATTCAGGTTCCATTGATCGGTAGCCAAGCACGCTAACCACTAGGCCAACGTTGTAGAAAATGCTATTGGAATATATTAATTGTAATATTTTGACGAAATAAAATATATTACATGTAAAGTATTTATTAATGGATTCCACAGTGATTTTTCATATTCAGAAGGGTTCTTCGGGTTTCTCAAGTTTGAAGACCACTGATTTAGACGAAATCTAGAAAAAATGATAGGGCGCGAGGGGAAGGGGGAGGGGCACGATATTCAGTCCAGCCTGAAAAAAGTATAAGGGTGTGTATGTGGGGAGTGGAGGGAATTAAGAGACTGTATTTCCATTGTAATTCGACATTTCCCCTTCCATTTTAGAGATGGATTTCATTCTTACGAAAATGCGTTAAGAATTCAGAAGTTTAATAATTTTTGCCTCTGTTATTTTTACCAGCATTTTCAGATACGGCCATTATACGGCCATCGATGCAACTATGGAGGCAATGTTCAGTTCTTTTTATTGTATACCAGTCTTATGTCCGTTTGAAAAAGAAAGAGGCCCCCAACACTCGCAAGAATGTAGGGAAGCACTGTAGAAAACTATTTTCTGAACCTATTACTTTAATGAGGGATAGCATTAACAAAACCTTTCAGGATCTCAAAATCATATATCAAAATCTATAGCATAGATCGGCAGCGCGGCTCCCATGGGGCCACGCCCGGTGTTTCATTCACGGATTTCCCCATGCCACTTTGGGCGGGGGTGGCTCAGTCGGTAGCACGCCAGGTTCGTAATCTATAGTTCCCAGGTTCGAGTCCCAGCTGGGTCAGCGTTGAGATTTATCTCCGCCTTGCCCACGGTCAGTAGGGGACACCGATGGGCTTGGAAAGGCCGCCGCCCGTCGGATGGGACGTTAAGCCGTGGTCCCGTGTGCAGGAGAAAAAAAAGTGCCGCTCAGAGGTAAAACAACCCAACCCCAAGCCACACATGGTGCTTAAAACATGATATTCCGATTTGCAACAACTAGATTAAGAACCAGGATCTAACTTGTATAGTTTATGGTTTAAAATTTTACCATACATACCGTTACATACCAAACATTATTAATTATTAAGTAATAACCCCTGTGTTACATACCAAATATTAGATGTAGTTGCCCCCTCTATTCTCTGTAATTCTCTTACCGGATTTCCCCTTAGCTGCCATTGTTGTGTTGAAATGAATCCTTTATTTACGATAGAACTAGAGCTGAAACTGGATCACTGGAATTCAGGGGAAGTAGAATTATGTGCTTTGCATTAATTAACGAGTGTTTTTCGGAGTAAAGTACTATCAGAAAGATGTTCCGATTCAATACTATAACTTACACATCTCTCATCTCCTGTTTTTTTCACAGGTGGTCGGGTGTGTTGAGGCTTGTGTAAGCTTGTGTTTGCGAGTGTTCCTTGTGAAAGTGTTGACATATAAAGCCATAAATTAAAATTGAAAATGGCCGTTGGCGGCAATAGGAAAAAGAAATCATCACCAGGCAACGGAAAAATAAAAGTGAAAAGGAACAAGTACCAGGACATTCCAGAAATTAACCCTAAAATGGAGGACATCAAAAACAGTAAGACCAGTGACTTTACCATATTAAAAGAAGACTTGAAGTTATCTTCTGACTCAGAATCATCGCCAACAAAATCAGTTGAGGAAAACGATGTGTCTGACAAAGTCTCAGTTAAGGATTTGGATAAAAAAGAACAGGTAAATGTTAATGATACTAATCATGACATATATAGCAATAAAATGAAAAATGAGATCGGTAAAACTAATGAGGTAAAAAAACAATATACTGTAATAACAAAGATTGATTGTGAGTTTTCCAAATTCCCTCAAATTATCGAAAAATCTATTAATGACAAGAACGACTTATCACTTTGCATTAAAGGAATCAATACTGATATAAGTAAACTAGATATATGTAAAGTAACATCATTTTTCTTTAATCTATTGAAGGAGCATATTGATGGAAAGTTTATATCTCAGGGAAGACTGCTTGTCTTTCCCAAATCAAAGGAACAACAAAACTTATTATTAAATCTTAAAGAAATTCTTAATACACCAGTTAAGGTGGAATTTCCGGACTTCAAAAAATCCGTTCTGGGAACGATTATAGGAGTTCCCACATTTTGGGATGATGACTTCATTCTTGATAATCTGGAAAGTCAGAAAGTAATAAGTATGCGCCGAATGTGGCACTACGAAAAGGACATTGATAAAATGAGTGAGACATATTCTAATCCTACACACAAAATAGTATTAGAATTTGAAGGTGAAATCCTTCCACCCCATGTTTTTATTGGATTTGCTAGGCATACGGTAAAGAATTATAATCTCCCCCCACATCTTTGTTTAAAATGCTACATTTTTGGACACTTAATGTACTCATGTAAAGGAAAAAGTACATGTAAGAAATGTGGTGGAAGGCATAATTATAAATATTGTACAGCCAAGAACTTTAACTGTCCAAATTGCAGAGGCAAGCATCCTGCAACTTTTGCAGGATGCTTGCCTCTGCAAAAAAATAGCTTGTAAAGCCAGGGAGATTCAGCTAAATGAAAATATTACATGGAATCAAGCATTTACTAAAGCAAAAATCCAATCGGAAAACAAATTTGGAACAACTTTCAATACAACTAATCATTTAACGCAAACGGCGGAATTGCGTCAAAGCTTGAAAACTGGAAGGATTGAAAATCCGATTTATGCGGACCAGACAGAGAGCTCCACGTTTAATTTAGAAGAGGACGACACAGAAAACTTTCCAAATTTGCCTACAAGCTCCAAATCGATGAACTTGAATGAAGCTGAAAAGAACTTGTATACACCTAAAAATGACTATGCTCAGAAAGTAAAGAAACATATAACGGGACATAAATCTTCAAATAAAACAGAAATACATTATGAATCGACAAATAACGGAAACATGACAAGAGATAAAATGACAAGAGAAAATGATAAACAGAGTGCTACTACTAGCGGAGGAATCTCGAGTAGCGGCAAAAGACAAATGATTGAACTTTTGATTAAGCTTTTCGATTACATATTACCAAGTTGTCCAGAAGCTAATCTAATTAAGGACTTACTTATAACTATTATCAATGCTGGTTCATAGACTTGAATCCACTTATTTGCCAATGGAATTGCCGGGGAATCGGCAACAAAAAGCACTTGATTAAACATCTTTTATTAACTAAAAATATACAAGCTATATGCATTCAGGAAGCAATATCAGGTAATATTCCAGAATTCAATAATTTTATCACTTATAAACAGAAAAATAATCAGCATACCAAAGGAATTATAACATATATCAACAAATTTTTACCTCAAAGAAGATTAAAAACAGAAATAATTAATGACAAATTAGAATGCATAATAATTCAAATTAAAATATTAAATTTGACAATTAATATTGTAAATATATATAATCCTGGAATTTTAATTACTTTTAATCAATACTTAAAATTATTAGAGGATCTTGAAGGAGAAACCATTATATGTGGAGACTTCAACACACACAACAAAACATGGTTCTCTTATAAAAATGATTACAAAAGTACACATTTATTAAAATACATAGAATATAGTAAATTAATTATACTAAACACAGATTAAAATACAAGATTAAACAAAAATGACAGAAATTCAGTAATTGATTTAACATTATGTACTGAAAAAATAGCAAAAGAAATAGCATGGAATATCTCTCCAGACATTTTGAGTAGTGATCATTATCCAATTTACATTAAATTTTTAAAAAAACAGAAGCTAAAGACTTTTGTAAAAATTACTAACTGGAATAATTACAAAAATGAATTAAAAAATGAAGAAATAAAAGAAAATATAAATTTAGATTATATTACTATTATAGATAAAGTGAAAAACATAAGAGAAAATTGCACACAGTCTGTACACAAAAAAATACCAAAAAATAACATTCACACTATCTTCATAAATAACTTAATAGCAATTAGACGAAAAGCAGAAAGAGATATGTTAAACAAAAAAACATTTATAGCATGTGAAATATTTAAAAGATTAGAGAAAGCAATTTCAAAAAAAATTATTAATATATAAAAACAAAACTGGAAATTATTTTCAGAAAAACTTTCACCATTGACATCTACAACAAACTTATGGAGAATCTATAAAAAATTACATAATGAAAAAGAACCAATAAATCCATTGCAATCCATAGCTCTCAAAAATAAGGAAAGTTTACAAGAAACAACCGAAAAATTAGCAGCATATTTTATTAATCTACACCATAAACCAAATAATAAAATTGATAACAAATATAACAACTCGAATATAATGCATCAGTTCTACACTAACAAAAATACAGAATATTTAAATAAACCATTTACATTTTATGAATTAAATTTTGCTATAAGATCCTTAAAATCAAAAACAACAGCAGGACCAGATGGTATCACAAATAAGGAATTAAAAAATTTACCAAATAATTGGAAAAAAATACTATTGAATAATTTTAATGAAATTTGGAATTCTAAAACTTACCCAAACAGTTGGTTTGAAAACTCAATGATATTTATAAAAAATCCTAGAAAAAATGCAGACAACTTAAATTCATATAGACCTATATGTCTAGGATCTAATGTATTAAAACTTTTTGAAAGATTACTCATAAACAGATTAAATTGGCACATTGAACATAACAATATATTGAACAATCATATTTATGGCTTTAGACAAGGAAGATCAGCTAATGATCTTCTACTAAATCTAATTACCGATGCTGAATATGCAATTAATAATAAATTATTTTTAATCATACTTAGTATTGATATCGAGAAAGCTTTTGACTCAGTGCCTCATAATGGTATCATACACAAAATTAAAGAATTAAATATTTGCGGTAACATGTACAGATTTTTATTTAATATTATTAAAGGAAAAAAATTTAAAATTAAAATTGGAAAAAACTTTTCTACACAACATCAATTTAATAATGGACTTATTCAGGGAGACATACTGTCCCCTTTATTATTTAATTTATATTTAAATGATCTACAAAATGTTATACCAGAAAATGTAAAATTTGGAACTTTTGCTGATGATTTGATCTTCTGGTCTTTCATCAAGCATCCTGAAAACATACAAAAAACATTTCAAAAATTAACTAATGATATCATTAAATATTGCGACACATGGAACCTCTCAATTTCTATTGAAAAAACCATATTAACTTATATTCATAAAAATAAAAAATTGCCAATTGATTTTGAAATTAAATTAAATAATAATAACATAACAATTGTAGATAATTTTAAATTTCTTGGATTACAAATAGATTCAAAATTATCATGGAATAATTATATAGAAACAGCAAAAGACAAAGCAAACAAACTATTTAACTTTCTCAGATATTTGGGAAGTTCAAAATGGGGATGTGAAAATAAATATCTTTTACAAATATACAATGCAATAATATTTCCAAAATGTTTATATGGAATAGAACTAATTAATAACATATCAAAAACTAAACTAAAAACATTAGAGAATATACAATTAAAAATATTAAAATTTTGTATAGGACTCCATCAACATACAAATAACTTAAATATTTATGCAGAAACTGCTATACCACCTATAAGTATTAAAAAAAGATACTTATTAAATAATCTAATTTTCAGAATTTCATCAAAAAATAATAAACATCCAATCATTGATAAAATATTAAATAATTTTAATGACACTTTTTCGAATAACTTAATAAACAAGAATGAATTAACTGAATTAATTTTAAATAAGAAAAGTGGAGACTATAATATACAAATTCCATATTGGACTTCTACATTCCCTATTTTAAACACAAATATTGATAATATACAAACCAAAAAAGCACATGATATTGATACTCTTAAACTACTTTCAGAACTGCAAATCAATAATAGATATAAAGATTTTATACACATATACACGGACGGATCTCTTAGTGAAGATAGAAATAAATTAGCTGGAGCTTTTATATGCCCAGAAGAAAATTATGAATATCTTTTTAAATTCAACAAACCTCATCCCATTTTAACTGCAGAAATATCTGCAATCATTTTAGCATTAAACTGGGCTTTAAAATTTAAAAATAAAAATATTGTAGTTTTCACTGACAGTAAAGCATCGATAGAAACAATATATAATGATCCCTCAAAAAGTAATTTTAAAATCTTTATAAATGACATTCTTATCATAACAAAAAATCATATAATCAACAGAAATATTATACATATACAATGGATACCTAGTCATGTAGGAATAAAATATAATGAAATAGTAGATAAAAAAGCAAAAACAGCAATAAATATAATTCCTAACTACAACACACCCTTTTTTATATTTTTATTTAAAAAACTAAATAAAGTAAATATTATAAATGATACACAAAAATGGTATGATACAAATGCAAATAACACATTTAGATATGATATTTCACATGCTATAAATAAATTCAACAATTTTGGTTTGAATAAAAAATAAATAAATATAATTCTGAAAATTAAAACAAACTCATCAATCACAAAGGCAAGATTATATAGAATGAAAAAAAAAGACTCCCCGGCATGTGATAAATGTATGGAGTATGAGAATCTTGATCATATATTGTTCAAGTGTAAAAAATATGATCAAGAAAGAGAAAAATACTTCAATGCTTTGAGAAAATTTAATATTTCAAATTTCAACTTTAAAAGCATTTTGGAGCCTGAGAATTAAAAAAAAAAGCAAAATACTATAAATTATTAATAACATATATAAAACAAATACATATGTTTAATATATTATAAAAAAATTAATAAATAAATAGAAAATGATAAAAAATGAATAAAAAAAAAACTAATTTATTTTGTTCACTGATTATAAAATGCTTCTGAATGAGTTTGCTACTGGGTGGATTCCTGGTAGCAAGAAGATTCAAATGTTGATGTGTATGTATGTATGACTTAAAGGCAGTGTTATGTTGTGCGACGCTTCATACATTCCATTTTTATTAGAAGTAAATTGTACCTGAAAAGATACATTCTAGAACACCTTGTGCCATATTAAGTATATGAATTAAAGCGAAAATATATTATATTAATTATTTGTAATTATAAGAGCGGCGGTAGCTATATATTTTGCTTTGATTTGCGTATAAGGTGTTTAGGGAGAAAACTATGACAAATTACGTAAAACGAGATATTTTGAGGAATAAAATTTTTATACAAACTATAATTCTCTGGTGTGATATTTTCTAAAATTTTTGCAAATGCCATATATATTAACCTATTGGTTAAGATGATAATTTAACGAACATAAGAGTAACGAAACATTCAGAATTGCGAATTTTCTCAGAATCCGGCAAATTTTTTGTGCATTTTTATGCAAAGCATTTCATTTTGATGATTACCATTTTAAGGAAAATATCAGTCTAAGGTAATAAAAATTTATTCCGATATAAAATATGATTATTACGAAATTTGTAAAACGAAATCCCTGTACATTTTAGCATCTGGAAACGCTGTGAAATATCTAATCACAGCGCTGTGAATTACATGCCATTTATTTCACATTGTCCCAGTACAATTTTGACGATTACAATACAGGGCAATACAGGGCATAGATGCTTACAATACAGGGCATAGATGCTCTCTAAATATGTTGACAGAGATGCTCTCTACACATTCTGACATACACGCTCTCTAGAGGTGCTGGCAAAGATGCTCTTTACATGCGCTGGCAAAGATGCTCCTTACATGTGCTGGAATAGATGTTCTCTACACATGCTGTCAAAGATGCTCTCTTCACGTGCTCGAAAAGATCATCTCTACACGTGCTGGAAAAGATTGTCTCTACATGCGCTGGCATAGATGCCCTCTACATATCTTGGCATAGATGCTCTCTATTATCACTGGCATAGATGCTCTCTACACGTTCTCGCATAGATGCTCTTTATTTGTGCTGGCATAGATGCTCTCTACACGTGCTGTTATAGATGCTCTCTACAGGTGCTGTTATAGATGCTCTCTACAGGTGCTGTTATAGATGCACTCTATTTGTGCTGGCACAGATGCACTCTACATGCCCTGCCAAAATGCTTTAAAATGGTATTGCCACAACATCCTAACTTCACAGAGTATTTTGAAACTTCGATAACTCCTTGATTCTGACTGTATTGTAAATAACGGTAGTGTCAGCGATAAGTTCTTTAAAAACGGTTCTAATACACGCTTTTCATTTTACGATTCTTTACGTTTGAGTTACTTTATAATTGTTCGTTATTATTATTGTTGGTTAAGTTCGATAATTAACCGCATGAAGTCTTCGCCGTTTCTTAATGATACGGGAGATA
This sequence comes from Ryuthela nishihirai, assembly GCA_038380435.1. NCBI lineage: Eukaryota > Metazoa > Arthropoda > Arachnida > Araneae > Heptathelidae > Ryuthela > Ryuthela nishihirai. The sequence goes on from JAWZYU010000022.1 coordinate 22,049,567, forward strand.
TTCCGATAATATGTTGGAGAGTTTCTGCGTCCTTTAAAAGAATTCTCGGAGTATTGCTTGTTGGATCAGATATTTAAAATAAAATACCCATTGTTTTAAGAAGAAAATTCTAATTCGTGGTCTCCAACAATATTAGGGTTGGGTTATTTTACCTCTGAGCGGCACTTTTTTGCACACCATGGGCTAAATGGCCAGGTCACAAGGACCCCGAAGGCTCAGAGAAGGTTGGGGGAGGGGACCCACTGGAACAGCTGTTGGGAGACAGATGGTAGCCTCTCGTCAAGGCCATCCAGTGTGTTCTTTAACGTGCACAGGGTATGTCTCTCCCGCACACGGGGCCACGGCTTAACGTCCCATCCGACGGACGGCGGCATTTCCAAGCCCATCGGTGTCCCCTACTGACCGTGGGCAGGGCGGGGAATTTTTGCGGAGATAAATCTCAACGCTGACTCTCGAACCTGGGAACTACAGATTAGGAGCCTGGCGCGCTATCCACTGAGCCACCCCCGCCCCATGTTTTGGGTTACTAAGTGTATTAAAAAGACTAACACATTGCGTTCTGTGCTGTAACTAGTCTTTAAACCATTTTAATACCACACCACGAATGCCAATATTTTCTAGTTTGCTGATTAAAATTTCGTGATCAACGGTGTCAAAAACTTTCCCCAAGTCCATAAATACGGACAGAGTAAATTGATTATTGTCTATGGAATGAAACACCTTTGACGTATAATTCAACAATGCAGTTTCTGTACCTCTACCCTTCCTAAACCCAAATTGGTTTTCAGAGAGAAAATTAAAACTATCTAAAAAATTTATCAGTCTATTATTAACTAGTATTTCTAATATTTTTGAAAATACTGGAAGAAGAGATATCGCTCGATAATTCTTAAAATCATTTTTTTCCCTTTTTGTAAACTGGAATTACAATAGCTTTCTTCATTAAATCTGGAAAAGTGCCAGTTTCGAAGGATAAATTACAAATGTGAACTAATGGTTGAATCAAGTTAAAAGAACATGTTTTAACAGCAATAATGGAAATATTGTCACACCCAGCAGATTTTTTATTTTTAAATCCTCTTATAATGTCAGTCAATACTTCCCATTTCTTCACACCGAATATTAACAAGATGCGTACTCAAGGCTCGAGATTCAATAAAACTAAGAATGTTCTTGATGAAGCAGTTATACTTTTTAAGTGAATCTGTAATTCCACAAGTTACTCTATCGTTGGAAAGTGGTACTGCCGCTTGATTATGACCTCGTTGACCCCTTGAAAGAAAAAGAAAGTGATCGTAAGGGTTCGCGAACCACACTTTGAGAACCATGGATATAGACAATTTGTGACTGAATATCATGCTAAATCCAACTATGACGCATAAATGGTACAACTCTGAAACTATGAATCTAGGGGTAATACGAGTCGTAGATCTTTCCAAAAATCCTAAATTTGACCTCCAATGTGTCCTTCAAGTTCAAATAGATATCTCGTAGTGGTAAAATCGTGATCTAGTATGGCTAGAAACGTGAAAATTGGTATCTGTGGGGTGTTTCTGGCTACAGATTTTGCGAAACGTTACGAAATTTCGGATACTAAATGTCGTTCGAGGTCACACGTGAAATTTATATCTATCACTGCTAGAGAGCTGAAAATTGGTTCCTAAGAGTATTTTCGGTCATAGATCTGTGAAATGTTGTGAAATTTTGGTTGCGAGGTCAAATACCATCTATTGGTTCTGGAGCGTTAAACAATGCTGCCTGTGGGTATTTTGAGTCGTAGATCTCGGTGACTTTCTCAAAATTTGGAAAAAGTGTGTCCTTTGAAGTCAAAAATCAAATTTCAGTATACTAGTGCCAAAAAGTTAAATATTGGTGAATAGGGTTATTTCGGCAATACAACTCACAAATAAGGGGAATTTTCAGATCCGGTGTAGCTGTCAAAATCAAATAAGGATAGGGTTGGGTTGTTTTACCTCTGAGCGGCACTTTTTTGCACACCATGGGCTAAATGGCCAGGTCACATGGACCCCGAAGGCTCAGAGAAGGTTGGGGGAGGGGACCCACTGGAACAGCTGTTGGGAGACAGATGGTAGCCTCCTGTCAAGGCCATCCAGCGTGTTCTTTAACGTGCACAGTGTATGTCTCTCCCGCACACGGGGCCACGGCTTAACGTCCCATCCGACGGACGACGGCCTTTCCAAGCCCATCGGTGTCCCGTACTGACCGTGGGCAAGGCGGGGAATTTTGCGGAGATAAATCTCAACGCTGACCCAGCTGGGACTCGAACCTGGGAACTACAGATTACGAGCCTGGCGCGCTACCGACTGAGCCACCCCCGCCCCCAAATAGGGATAGGAGTGACCGTCTAGAAATGAAAAGGTCCCGAAATCACCGATTAGTTTTTTTGCAACGATTATAAGATGTAAAAGTAAAAGTATCTAGAGACACCATTTTTCAAGTGCATGTAGGTACAGTCGCATGTAGATAGAAATTTGACCTTCCACTTCAATGAAATGGTGAGATCCGAAATTTCAAAACTCTTCTGAAATATAGGATCGAAATAATCCTAGTCATTAGTTTTTAGCTCTCTAGTCCCAATAGAACGAAATTTCACTTTTTTACTAAAAAGATCCCCCCACTCCAATATTTCTTAAGATCTACAACAATTTCGGTTGTTTTATCTCTGAGCGTCCCATTTTTTGCACACAATTAGCTAAATGGCCAGGTCACAATGAATCCAAATGCTCAGGGAAGGATTGGAGACAGGACCCACTGGAACAGTTGTTAGGAGACAGATGACAGTCTCCCGTCAAGTCCATCAAGCGTGTTCTTCAACGTGCACAGAGTATGACTCTCCCGCACAGGGAAAGACGGCGCAACGTTTCATCCGACGAACGGTGGCCTTTCCAAACCCATCAATGTCATGTACTGACCGTGAGCTGTTCGGGGAGTTTTGCGATAAATCTCAACGCTGACCCAGCTAGGAATGTAGATTACGAGCCTGGCGCGTTACCGACTGAGGTACCCCCGCCCGTGCAGGAAGCGTGGTGAACAGTGCCACAGGAATATCTACGACTCACTGCCGCGAAGCATTGTTCAATGCATTGCCAATAGATGTGGTTATACCTCCTAGTGATATGGCTTATATTTTGTATGATAAAATTGTCCACTTGTTTTGAAATATTTGTCATGGCTTCCTTGTCACCTATACTGCTTCATATGTGAATATCAGTTGAATTTTGTCACCTCTTTTTGGTGTTGCAAATATCCGACATTTATGGCGAATGGAATTTGCCGGTTAGATGAATCCTGCGGTTGCATGGGAAATAGTTTTATACAAAACAAATATCGTAAATGCAATTTGTATTCAAGCCTTAGTTATAATAAAAATGCAGTGAAAAACAATGAAAATGAAGTACAATGCCCTTAATACAAATCTAAATATTTAAAATATAATTATCAGGAATTTTACCAACTGCTTTCCAAAGTCCAATAGCTAAGTGCGCTACTAACTCGGCCGTCCCGTAGCAGAGTAGTTAGTTCGCCTAGCTACTGATCAAGGGACCAGGGTTCGAGCCCCGAATAAGACATGGATGTTTGTATTTTTTATTTTTTTGCTTAGATCCCAATATCCTCACAGACTTTCTACTATTGCGTAAAAACTGTGAGGCTCATTTGTCAGATCTCTGTGGTAGTCAGCTGCTTGAGGAGATGTTTGTTTATTTTTATTTATACACTGAAAGCCACCAAAGAAAAAATTGTAATATTGGTCACCAGATGGCGCTGTTTACTGAAGTGTCGAAGCTTTTGTAATAACGAGATGTGAAGACAAATTTTTCAAAAAGTCAGGGGAATCCGGGATAGGAGAACGATGAAACTAACCTAAACTTTAATTTCAAAAAGTTTTTGAAACTGACAATTTCAGTTTCAAAATTTTCCCCGTTGTATGAGAATTCAGGATATTTGAATACTAGGTAACCGGGAAATTATAATATTTTTTCTACCGCAAGAATTATAGAAAGAAATAAGTGATAAAATATTCTTCCGTTTTAATCTATATCTTCATTTCCTTTTTGTTAGTTCTGGAGCGTATCTTTTTAAGGTACAATATCATATCTAAAGAGAAATGCGAGAATGGATAAATCGTGGACTGCGGTCTCAACAATTAGCAACTTTTCTTTCACGTCAATACGTGATACAATATGTGGCAACTTAGCGACTCTTCAAGGTAGGGAGCAGTGGTTTTGGTTTGGGTTGTTTTGCCTCTGAGCGGAACTCATATTTGACGTCCTTGTAACTCCAATTATGTTTGGAATCCTTATAACCCCAAAAATTGTGAATATATATATATGTGACAAACAGCTGCTTGAAGGGGTATTTATTTTTATTATATACATGTATACGGTAAACTTCTGGTTTTCCGGCATTTATGGGGAATGGAAGTTGCCGGTTAGATGAATAGATGTTACATAAGAAATATTTCGATACAAAACAAAAACCTTAAGTTCAATCTTGTATTCAGGCATTAACTGAAATAAAAATATAGTTAAAAACAACGAAAATGAAGTATAATGCTATAAATGCAAAGGTAAATATGTAAAATATAATTATCAGGAACTTCGGGAACTGCTTCACTGAAACCCACCGTAGAAAATCATGGAAAGAGTTGTAATATTGGCCTGAAACAATGTGAGGAATAAGAAACACGAATGTTCCATGAAATGAAAGGAGTAAGAAACACAAATGTGCCGGAAAATATGAGGAGTAAGAAACACAAATGTGCCGTAAAATGTGAGGGATAAGAAACACAACGGAAAATGTGAGGGGTAAGAAACACAAACGTACCGGGAAATGTGAGGGATAAGACATACAACTGAGCTAGAAAATGTGAGGGGTAAAAAATACAATTGTGCCGAAAGAATAAGAGGAATAACAAATACAATTGAGCCGGGAAATATGAGGAATAACAAATACAATTGAGCCGGGAAATATGAGGGATAAGAAATACAATTAAGCCAAATGATGTGATGGATAAAAAGCAGAATTATGCCAGAAAATGTAAGGGATAAAAAACGAAATTGGTCCAGATAATGCTACTGATAAGAAACACAATTTAGCCGGAAAATATGAGGGTTAAGAAACACAATTGAGACGCAAAACCTGATGTATAAGAAACGCAATTGTGCCAGAAAATGTGTCGGGTAATAAACACAATTGAGCCCAAAATATGAGGGGTAAGAAACAGAATTCTGTCTGAAAATATGAGGGGTAAGAAACACAATTGAGCTGGGAAAATGTGAAGGATAAGAAACACAATTGAGCCGGAAAATGTAAGGGATTAGAAACACAATTGAGCCGGAAAATATGAGGTGTACAAAACGCAGTTGAGTCGGAAAATGTGAGGCATAACAAACACAATTGACCCGGAAAATGTGAAGCATAACAAACACAATTGAGCCGGAAAATGTGACGCATAAGAAACAAAACTGAGCCGGAAAATGTGAGGGTGATAAACACAATTGAGCTCAAAATATGAGGGGTAAGAAACACAATTCTTCCGGAAAATGTGATGAGTAAGAAACAATTGAGCCGGAAAATGTGAGAGGTAAGAAACACAATTGTTCCGGAAAATGTGAGAATTAAGAAACATAATTGAGCCCGATAATATGAGGGATAAAAAACACAACTGTGCCGGGAAATGTGGTGGATAAAAAACACAATAGAGCTGGGAAATGTGAGGGGTAAGAAACAAAATGGAGCCGGAAGATATGAGGGGTAAGTAACAGAATTGTGTCGGAAAATATAAGGTTTAAGAAACACAATTGAGCTGGAAAATGTGAGGGTTATGAAACGCAATTGTGCCCGGAAAAGTGTAGAGAGGAGGGGGATTACCTTTGAGTCGTGGGGTAATAAACAGGATTGAGCCTAAAAAATGTAACGAGTAGGGGAGCAAAACACTGGATTTCCAATGCATTAAAGATTTCTCCCTCTATTTTACAGGTCTAAATTTATTGAAAAATTCATGAAATATAACTAAGAATTTTTGCCTCCATTATCCTTATCAGCAATCTTAAAGGAGCATCCCGCATCTTAGACCCAGCCCTGTCTACGTTTACCCAAATGAAGTAAAGAAATATTGTAAATACAGATGAGGAAGCATGAATTTCTAATGCAAATATTTATAAGAGAAATCAGTCGCAGCTTTCAATGCCTCTTTTTAACTATGAACGCGATTCCCGCGTCCTCTGTTTGACCTTGTCTAAAATTTCTTTTATCTACTGCCGGAAATGCTTCTATGTAAAAATTTTCAGTTTTCTTTCTTGCACAGGTTTGACCTCTGAACTGTCGGATGAGAAATTTCGCAACGATTATAAGTTATAAAAGCAGAAGTATCCATAGACAAAATTTCCAACCACTCAAGTCCATACCACCATAGATAGATATTTGACCTTCGATCCTGATGAAATGGTGAGATCCGAAATTTCGTAACTCTTCTGAAATATAGAATCAAAATAATCCGAGTCATCTGTTTTTAGCTCTCTAGTATCAGTAGAAATAATTTTCACCTCTGAACTAAGAGAATCACATCACTCCCCTATCGGGGCCGGGGTTGCTCAGTCGGTAGCGCGCCAAGCTCGTAATCTGTAGTTCCCAGGTTCCAGTCCCAGCTGGGTCAGCGTTGAGATTTATCTCCGCAAAATTCCCCGCCCTACCCACGGTCAGTAGGGGACACCGATGGGCTTGGAAAGGCCGCCGTCCGTCGGATGGGACGTTAAGCCGTGGCCCAGTGTGTGGGAGAGCCATACCCTGTGCACGTTAAAGAACACGCTGGATGGCCTTGACGGGAAGCTACCATCTGTCTCCCAACAGCTGTTCCAGTGGGTCCCCTCCCCCAACCTTCTCTGAGCTTTCGGGGTCCATGTGACCTGATCATTTAGCCCATGGTGTGCAAAAAATTGCCGCTCAGTGGTAAATCAACTCAACCTTTCCCCTATTGCACTGATCGTAAAATATTGTTTCGTAAGATCTACAACAATTTGGGTTGTTTCATCTCCGAGCTACACTTTTTTGCACACAATGGGCTAAATGGCCAGGTCACAAGGACTTCGAAGGCTCAAAGGAGGTTGGGGGAGGGGATTCACTAGAACAGCTGTTGTGACACACATGGTAGCCTTCCGTCAAGACCATTCAGCGTGTTCTTTAAGGCGCAGAGTGTCTCTCCTGTACACGGAGACACGGCTCAACGTCCCATCCGATGGACGGCGGTCTTTTCAAATCCATCAGTGTCTTCTACTAACCGTAGTCAAGGCAAGGAGTTTTGCGATAAATATCATAGCTGACCCAGCTCGGACTCGAACCTGGGAACTGCAGATTACGAACCCTGCGCGCTACCGTCTGAGCACCCCCCTCCCCTCCCGCCCCGTGCAGGAAGCCTGGTGAACAGTCCGACTGGAATCTCTACGACTCACTGCCATGAAGAATTGTTCAATGTATTGCCAACATCAATACCTCCTAATGAAATGGCTTATATTTTGTATTATAAAATTGTCCATTGTTTTGAAATATTAGTAATGTCTTCCTAGTCTCCTATACTGCTTCATATGTGAATATCAGTTGAATTTTGCCACCTGTTTTTGGACTTGAAAATTTTTGGTGTTTTAATTTCAACCTTACAGGATATGACAATGTTCCCGTTTATCCGGATTGGGTTGGGTTGTTTTACCTCTGAGCGGCATTTTTTTTGCACACCATGGGCTAAATGGCCAGGTCACATGGACCCCGAAGGTTCAGAGAAGGTTGGGGGAGCGGACCCACAGGAACAGCTGTTGGGAGACAGATGGTAGCCTCCCGTCAAGGCCATCCAGCGTGTTCTTTAACGTGCACAGGGTATGGGGCTCCCGCACACGGGGCCACGGCTTAACGTCACATCCGACGGACGGCGGCCTTTCCAAGCCCATCGGTATCCCCTACTGACCATGGGCAGGGCAGGGAATTTTGCGGAGATAAATCTCAACGCTGACCCAGCAGGGACTCGAACCTGGGAAGTACAGTCGCTCAAAAAACTATCCGAACGCTATGGTTGATTACAGAATTCAGAAAAAATATCTGGCAACGATTTTTTTTAGAAATTAATGATCTGGCAACCTTTGTGTCACATGACACGAATGTTGCCAGATCACTAATTTCTAAAAAAACCGTTGCCAGATATTTTTTCTGAATTCTGTAATCAACCATAGCGTTCGGATACTTTTTTCAGCGACTGTACAGATTACGAGCCTGGCGCGCTACCGACTGAGCCACCCCACCCCACCCCCCCTCGTTAATCCGGCACTTATGGGGAATGGAAGTTGCAGGTTACATGAATCTGCCTGTTTGAAGGCAAATAATTTTATACAAATGAAATGTCGTAAATGTAATTTGTATTCAAACATTAGTTTGCAATAAATATGCAATTAAAATTTAAAACATGCAATTAATAAAAATGCATTTAAAAGAAATGTAGTATAATGCCCTTAATACAAATCTAAATATCTAAAATATAAATGTCAGGAATTTTGGCAATTTGTTCCTAAAGTTACAAAGCCAAGCGTGCTAACAAACTCAGCCGTCCCGTGGCCGCTTGTTACTAATCAATGGACCTGGGTTCGAGCCCAGGCGTAAGGCATGGATGTTTGTATTGTTTTTTATGCTGAGGTCCAGATATCTTCAGAGACCTTCTACTATGGCGTAAAAACTGACAGACTCCTTTCAGACCTCTGTGGTAAGCAGCTGCTTGAGGGGATATATTTATTTATGTAAACATACATTATACCGATTATGTATGTTTATTTATTCACTGAAACCCACGATAGAAAGAATTGTAAAATTGGTCACCAGATGGCGCTGATTCCCGAAGTGTATTTTTCCCTAAAAACGAAATGTGAAAGTGAATTTTTGAAAGTCAAAAGTCAATGTAATCAGAGGTATGTCAGCAGTGAAACTAACCTACACTTTAATTTCAGAAAGTTTATTATTTTGATTTCAAATTTATTCTGGTTGCATGAGAATTCTGGATGTTTAATCATCGGATAGCCGAGAATTAACTGTTTATTTTTTTTCTACCGCATACATTATAGAAAGAAATAATTAATTAAATATTTTGCCCTTTTATACTTTACAGTATTTCTTCATTTTGGAAATCAGGAAAGTATCTTTTTAAGGTACATTATTATATCTAAAGAGAAATACGAGGATGGACAATTCGTGGATTGCCGTCAAAAACAATTAGGGACTTTTGTTACGAGTAAATATATTTTGACTACCTGCCTAATATAATGTTGTTCCCCCACGTGCCGCCAAAACAGCCCATACCTAGTTATTTATGGATGCTACAGGATTTCTCAACGTGTCTTGTGGTATCTGGTAACAACACGTTACCAGCAGATTCTTTAATTAACGTTAAGTTACGTGGTTAAGCCGCCGAAGATAGGATATGCTGTTCCAACACAAACCATAGATGCTCGATTGGATTGATGTCTTGGGAATTTGGAGGCCAGGGCAATACCTGGAAGTCTCCCTCAGGTTTCGCGAACCATTCTCAAACAATCCAGGCAGTGTGGCATGGCGTATTATTCTGCTGAGAGAAGACACTTCTAGAGGGAAATACCGTTGCCATGAAAGGATGTAACTGATCTGCAATGATGTTTAGCTACGTGGAAGACGCAATAGTTTCCTGCACATTAATGACTGGACCCAGGGTTTCCCAGCAGAACATTGACCGAAGCATTACATTTCCTCCATCGGCTTGTTTTAATTGATCGGACCACACTACTTTCTTCCAATCATTCAAGTTCAGTTTTTATACTCGTGTGTCCATTGTAGATGCTTTCGATGGTGAACCGAGGATAGCATGACCACTCGGAGTGGTCTGCAGCCATGCAGCCCCATTTTCAGTAGATTTCGATGTACTGTGTGTTGTGACACATTACTCCAGTCACAAACATTCAAATTAAGGGTGAGTTGCGCCACAGTATCCCTTCTGTTGGCTCGTACAGTCGCTTGAAAAAGTATCCGAACATTACGATTGATTACAGAATTCATAAAAAATACCTGCCAACGATTTTTTTTTAGAAATTAGTGATCTGGCAACCTTCGTGTCACGTGACACGAAGGTTGCCAGATCACTAATTTCTAAAAAAAAAGGTTCTGTTCAAGCTGGAGGAGGCTCTGTGATGTTCTGTGGGTGTTTCACATACGAAGAAATAGGTCCTTTGGTTGCGGTGACGTCACACTTGAACCAGAAGGGCTATATGGAGCTACCGGACTACCACATGTTGCATACTGAACGACCATTTGTAGCATATCCACAGTGACACCAGAAGGATACCCTAGTCTTCCAAGATGATAATTGTCGCGTACACAGGGCTCGAAGTGTGTGAGATTGGCACGACGAGCATTCTGAAGCCTTCGAACATCTCGACTGGCCCGCCAAATCCCCGGATTTGAATCCCATATAAAACTTGTGGGAATATTTAGGTCAACGAGTGAAACGACGTCCCAGCTCTCAGGCTAATCTGGCCGAACTGCGGCATTTGCTGCTGGAAGAGTCGATGCATATTGCTGTGCACTACATCATCACACTGGTGGCATCCATGCCAGACAGGAATTCGGCTGTTCTTCGGTAGCACAGAGGCGTTACACGCTATTAGGTAACATTCAGCCACGGATGACTAATTTTTTGTCCAGTGAGCTTAATTTGACTGTCTTCAAAAAGAAATTGCATGCACATATTTTGATTGTTAGGAATCCTACTTTTGGTCAATCGTTCAAATCTTTTATTTATAATTAATGAATACTAATGTATCCTTTTCCTTTATTATTGATGTATCGAATTATATTAAGAATTGATTGCTATTGCCACCATTGGTTGCCTAGAGTTTTAATATGTTGTTGCTAATTAAAACGGAACCCGGACGGACAGTTTAGCCCCTTTGTTTCGGCATGTAATAACTAAATGTATGTCTGTGGTTTCTATTTTTGTTGCTCTATTTTTGTTGGATTTGTGTTTCCACCATTTGTATTGTTACATGTATGAATTTTTGTGATATATGTTATATGTATGGATTATGAGTAGAAATAATTACTAATAAATGAAAAAAATAAATAAACACCCCCTCAAGCAGTTGCTTGCCATAGAGGTCTGACAGGAGCCTGTCAGTGTATGTGCCAGAGTAGAAGGTCTGAGAGGATGGCAGGACCTCAGCAGACAAACAACACGAACATCCATGCCTTACCCGGGGCTCGAACCCAAGTCCCGTAGATCAGTAGGCAAGCGCACTAACTACTCGGCCACGGGACGGCTGATGTAATTATTACTTTCTTAAAAATGAAAGATTTGGAGATATTTCACCAGAGATGTACAGATTCTTGAGAAATTCAAACGTCGATTATCTCATATACATATCCTAACAAGTTAACAACTTGTGCTCAAAGCACTTCATAATTGTATGTTAGTGGATGTCACATATTCATCAGCAGCATAATAATAGTTAGAAATATAAATAAATATTGAAGCTTTTCTTTAATTCAATGTTTTAATTCAGCAGCCAACTAATCAAGACAACATCTTTTCAGGTAATGATTCTAATTAATAGCATGTTTACTGTAATTTCCGTATTTGAATGGGGATATAATAGAATGTCACGTATAAACCCAGGTGATATAAATTTAAGAGTAGGTGTGTGTGAGTGTGGGACGTGTTGTCTGTGTAGAATGAATCAGAAGACTGTTCTGATATTTTTTACAGAAAATTTCTTCCCAATTAGGGAAATATATAGGGTGGTAATGATTAAACTGACAATACTCAGAGCAATGTAGAAAAGTATCTACTCGACGGATCATAGCAAAAAGTGGTGGATACCTTAATAAGAAGATGGGGTAGAGGATTTGCGAATAAAAATAATTAGGTGGTGTTAGTGCCACCAGGTGGCGTGGGTGCGCTAAAATAAAGAAAATACCAAGTTGAACAAACATAACCTTTATTTTACAAATCAAGATTCTCAATATGTGAACCATTCGTATGCTAAAATGTGGTGAAAATGTAATACGGCATGGTCCACAGTTGTTAGAGACATGTCTCGGGAAATGGTGGCAACATGCTGTGTTATTCTTCCCTTTAGTTCAGCAAGCGATTCAACAATGCCTTGGTAAACTCTGCTTTTCAAATAATCCCATAACCAAAAATATGGTTGTCAGGTGCAAACGGTAAGTGCGGCTTTCTTGCAAATTAGACGACATTACTGCCATTTTGTTTCAAGGTTCAAGGTGTTGTTAGTTCATGGTGAAATTAACCTGCAATGAGGAGCTCCCTACACCAATCATAACAAAAGGATGAGAAAGCAGAGACAGAAGAGACTGCCTCTTAGCTATCTCTCGGGATTATTAAGAGTGCTAATCTCGTAGAAGGATAAAAAAATAAACATGAGACTTTGCAGAAGAGGCCAACGTTCTGAAAGAAATCAGTGACAAGTCGGATGGGGGTTCGCTGTAGCTTCAGATTCTGGTGGTTAACAAGTAGAGTGGTGATGAAGTAGTCAGTGGTTCCGATAGCATGAAGCTCCCAGGACAAAGCTTCTCTTTCGGCATTTTAGCCGGAGCAGTTGCGCAGAACGTGAGATACAGTCTCGGGTGTGCTGCATGTGTCAAATCTAACGGCCACTGGATCTGAGTCGATCTTTCGACCTTGGGAAGGGACAGTGACATTGATGATAAGATCACTGTTCCTCCAGATGGAAGGTCAGGGAAGAGCGTATTACCAGCAGTGGAGCTAGCAGGGAAGGCTCGGTCGTAGTAGTCGGTGGCAGTCACGGCGATGGCACAGTCTGGTCTATCTTGCAACTTCCTGAGAAGTTCGTGGTTAAAGTGGAGGGAATGAAGCCTCGACAGATGACACAGTATAGCTCTCTTCCGGTGCATGCGGAAAGGCATGTCATCAGCCTCTGCTATGACAGACGGACGGATTTGGTGTGTTAGGGCAGAGTCCGAGACAGAGGCGCAGAGAGAGAGTGTATTCAGTGGTCAACTTGCTCAGCAGTGAAGCAGAGGCATTGCTCAAAAGGTGGCCATTGTAGTTTGCGCGGGAGAGGATCAAGTGCCGGTATAAAACGAGGAGGGTCTTGCAGGAACTTCCCCAGTACCAACAAGGAAAGACATATATTTCTCTGCATTGTGGTAACTCTCTTAAGATGTTGGATGTGAGGTCCCCAGGTCTTCCTGTTGTCCGGGACCACAGCAAGGAACTATATGATATGGTCTGGTCCAAGCATGAGCCCTTGGAAGGAGGGCAGAAGACATCTCTTTGTAAGAACCATTGATATAGTCTTATCGGTGGAAAGAATGAGACCTTGTCGAAGAACTTGATGACTGTGGCCACAGCTCGTTTTATCTTGAGCTGAGCATAGAGCATAGATATGCTCAGCTCAGAAGGGGTCCTGGCTAGCGAACAAGAAGCAGATGTCATCCTTGTAGAGGGAAATATTCACTATTCTCGAGTCGAGAGTGTAGGCCTGATAACAAGATGCACAGTAACATGGGACTTAGGACACCCTCTTGAGACAATCCATGATTGACAGTGTGGGAGGAACTGAGCATGTTGCCCAGCTTCACATGAACCATCCTTTTGGAGAGTCATGCCAGATCCAGTGGATCATATTGCCTCTGAGGCCGAGATCATGGAGCCTATAGAGAATATCCGAATGGGACAGGGAGTTGAATGCCTTCTGAATGTCGAAGAACACAGGGACTAGTCTGTCCCTTGGAAAGTAGCTGTTCAGCAGAGGAAGTGTGCAGTTCAGCAGCCCACTGGAATAGCTGTCTCCCAACCGCTATTCCAGTGGGTCTCCTCCCCCGAGCCTTAGGGATCCTTGTGAACTGATAATTTAACCCGTTCTGTGAAAAAAGGTGTTGCTCAGACGTAAAACAACCCAAGCCAACACATTGCTCCCTACCTTGAAGAGTCATACACCGAAGAGCCGAAACATTGCGGCCAGTTTATGTTTATGCAGAAAACTGCAGGTCAACGACGGTACATGTGAAGGTCATGAAACGGTATAAATAACAACTGATACTGAGCTCTGTTAATCATTCTTATTCTTGTTTTTCTGATGGGAAAGACAGCGGACCTAAGTGAGTTTGACAAAGGCCAAATTGTAATGGCCAGACGACTGGGTCATAGCATTTCCGAAAAGGCAAGACTTGTGGAGTGCTCATGGTTAGCCGTGATTAGTACCTAGAAAAAGTGGTCCGAGGAGGGAAGAACCACGAACCACAGACAAGATGTGGGCTGACCATGTCTCATGAATGCTAGAGATGAGTGAAGGCTATCCCATATGGTAGTCGCTCAAAAAAGTATCAGAACACTACGGTTGATTATAGAATTCAGAAAAAATATCTGGCAACGATTTTTTTAAGAAAGTAGTGTTCTGGCAACCTTCCTGTCATGTGATTACAGAATTCAGGAAAAATATCTGGATCGTGTACAGCAACTGTACACGCTCAGTTACCGTTCACAGCAAACTGGAGCGTGTGCAGTTACTGTACAAGCTCCAGTTTGCTGTGAACGGTAACTGCACACGCTCAATATTTCCGTGAGTGATCCCACACGATCTAGGTCTTTGTGAGCTCACACGATCCAATGTGCTGTGAACTTTAACCGCATCCGCTCCAGTTTGCTGTGAACGGTAACTGCACACCCTCAATATTTCCGTGAGTGAGCCCACACGATAAAGGTCTTTGTGAGCTCACACGATCCAATGTGCTGTGAACATTAACCGCAACCGCTCCAGTTTGCTGTGAACGGTAACTGCACACGCTCAATATTTCTATGAGTGGGCGCACACGATCCAGGTTTTTGTGAGATCACATGATCCAGTGTGCTGTGAACATTAACCGCAACTGCTCCAGTTTGTTGTGAAAGGAAACTGCACACGCTCCATATTCATTGCATTATATATCCATACGCATTATATACATTAAAATAGTATCCGAACATCATGGTTGATTACAGAATTCATTAAAAATATCTGGCAACGATTTTTTTAAGAAATTAGTGATCTGGCAACCTTCGTGTCACGGATACTTTTTTGAGCGACTGTACGAGCCAACAGAAGGGATACTGTGGCCCAACTCACCAGTAATTTGAATGTTTCTGACTGGAGTAATGTGGCACAACGCACAGTACATCGAAATCTGCTGAAAATGGGGCTGCATGGCTGCAGAACACTCCGAGTGGTCATGCTAACCTCGGTTCACCATCGAAAGCATCTACAATGGGCACACGAGTATAAAAACTGGACCTTGAATGATTGGAAGAAAGTAGTGTGGTCCGATCAATTAAAACAAGGCGATGGAGGAAATGTAATGCTTTGATCAATGTTCTGCTGGGAAACCCTGGGTCCAGTCATTAATGTGCACGAAACTATTACGTCTACCACCTAGCTAAAGATCATTGCAGATCAGTTACATCCTTTCATGGTAACGGTATATCCCTCTAGAAGTGCCTTCTTTCAGCAGAATAATACGCCATGCCACACTGCCTGGATTGTTTGAGAATGGTTCGCGGAACCTGAGGGAGACTTCCAGGTATTGCGCTAGCCTCCAAATTCCCAAGACATTAATCCAATCGAGCATCTGTGGTTTGTGTTGGAACAGCATATCCTATCTTCGCGGCTAAACCACGTAACTTAACGTTAATTAAAGAATCTGCTGGTGACGTGTTTTTAGCAGATACCACAAGACACGTTGGGAAATCCTGTAGCATCCATAAATACCTCGGTAAGGGCTGTTTTGGCGGCACGTGGGGGAACAACATCATGTTAGGCAGGTAATCATAATATATTTGCTCGTAAGAAAAGTCCCTAATTGTTTCTGACGGCAGTCCACCTATTATCCATCCTTGTATTTCTCTTTAGATATAATAAGGTACCTTAAAAAGATACTTTCCAGATTTGCATGATGAAGAAATGCTTCAACATAATAAAAGGGAAAAATATTCTATTAATCATTTCTTTCTATAATATAGGTGGTAGAAAATAAATAAACAGTAAATTCTCGGCTATCCGACGATTAAACATCCAGAATTCTCATGCAACCAGAATAAATTTGAAATCAAAAGAATAAACTTTCTGGAATTAAAGTTTAGGTTAGTTTCACTGCTGACATACCTCTGATTCCATTGACTTTTGACTTTCAAAAATTCTCGTTCACATTTCGTTATTAGGAAAAAATACGACACTTCGGCAATCAGCGGCATCTGGTGACCAATTTTACAACTCTCACCATCGTGGATTTCAGTGAATAAATAAACATACATACTCGGTATAATGTATGTTTACATAAATAAATATATCCCCTCAAGCAGCTGCTTACCACAGAGGTCTGAAAGGAGCCTGTCAGTTTTTACGCCATAGTAGTTCTGTGAAGATATCTGGACCTCAGCTTAAAAAACAATACAAACATCCATGCCTTACCCCGTGGCTCGAACTCAGGTCCCTTGATAGGGCTTGACGGGGCCAAGGCTTAACCTCCCATCCGACGGACGGCGGCATTTCCAAGCCCATCGGTGTCCCCTTTTGACCGTGGGCAGGGCGGGGAATTTTGCGGAGATAAATCTCAACGCTGACCCAGCTGGGACTCGAACCTGGGAACTACAGATTACGAGCCTGGCGCGCTACCGACTGAGCAACCCCGGCCCCGATAGGGGGGTGGGGTGATCCTCTTAGTTCAGAGGTGAAAATTAGTTCTACTGATTCTAAAGAGCTAAAAACAGACGACTCGGAGTATTTTGATTCTATATTTCAGAAGAGTTACGAAATTTCGGATCTCACCATTTCATCAGGATCGAAGGTCAAATTTCTATCTTCGGTGATATGGACTTGAAAATTTTTGTTTATGGATACTTCTGCTTTTATAACTTATAATCGTTGCGAAATTTCTCATCCGACAGTTCAGAGGTCAAACCTGTGCAAGAAAGAAAACTGAAAATTTTTACATAGAAGCAATTCCCTTAGTAGATAAAAGAAATTTTAGACAAGGTCAAACAGAGGTCGCGGGAATCGCGTTCATAGTTAAAAAGAGACATTGAAGGCTGCGACTGATTTCTCTTATAAATATTTACATTAGAAATTCATGCTTCCTCATCTACATTTACAATATTTCTTTACTTCATTTGGGTAAACGTAGACAGGGCTGGATCTAGGATGGGGGATGCTCCCTTTAAGATTGCTGATAAGGATAATGGAGGCAAAAATTCTTAGTTATATTTCATGAATTTTTCAATAAATTTAGACCTGTAAAATAGAGGGAGAAATCTTTAATGCATTGGAAATCCAGTGTTTTGCTCCCTTACTCGTTATATTTTTTCGGCTCAATTCTGTTTATTACCCCACGACTCAAAGGTATCACCCCCCCCCCCCTTTCTACACTTTTCCGGGCACAATTGCGTTTCACAACCCTCACATTTTCCGGCTCAATTGTATTTCTTCTCCCCCACATTTTTCCGGCTGAATTGTGTTTCTTAAACCTTATATTTTCCGACACAATTCTGTTACTTACCCCTCATATCTTCCGGCTCGATTGTGTTTCTTACCCCTCACATTTCCCAGCTCAATTATGTTTTTTATCCACCACATTTCCCCGCACAATTGTGTTTTTTATCCCTCATATTATCGGGCTCAATTATGTTTCTTACCTCTCACATTTTCTGGCTCAATTGTGTTTCTTACTCATCACATTTTCCGGCTCAATTGTGTTTCTTACCCTCACATTTTCCTGCTCAACTGTGTTTCTAATCCCTTACATTTTCCGGCTCAATTGTGTTTTTTACCCCTCGTATTTTCCCAGCTTAATTGTGTTCTTTATCCCTTATATTTTGAGCTCAATTGTGTTTATTACCCTCACATTTTCCGGCTGAATGGTATTTGTTATGCCTCACATTTTCCGTTTCAACTGCGTTTCTTACCCCTCATATTTTCCGGCTCAATTGTGATTCTTACCCTCACATTTTCCTGCACAACTGTGTTTCTAATGTCTTACATTTTCCGACTCAATTGTGTTTCTTATCCCTCACATTTTCCCAGCTCAATTGTGTTTCTTACCCCTCATATATTCGGACAGAATTCTGTTTCTTACCCTCTCATATTTTGGGTTCAATTGTGTTTATTTCCCGTCACATTTTCTGGCACAATTGTGTTTCTTATACCTCAGGTTTTGCGACTCAATTGTGTTTCTTAACCCTCATATTTTCAGGCTCAATTGTGTTTCTTATCCGTAGCATTATCTGGACGAATTGTATTTTTTATCCTTCATATTTTCTGGCACAATTCTGTTTTTCATCATCACATCATCTGGCTTTATTGTGTTTCTTATC
This sequence comes from Ryuthela nishihirai, assembly GCA_038380435.1. Lineage (NCBI taxonomy): Eukaryota > Metazoa > Arthropoda > Arachnida > Araneae > Heptathelidae > Ryuthela > Ryuthela nishihirai. Next base: position 22,067,970 of record JAWZYU010000022.1, read on the forward strand.
CCTCATATTTCCCAGCTCAATTGTGTTTGTTATTCCTCATATTCTTTCGGCACAATTGTATTTCTTACCCCTCACATTTTCTAGCTCAGTTGTGTGTCTTATCCCTCACATTTCCCAGTACGTTTGCGTTTCTTACCCCTCACATTTTCCAACTGAGTTGTATTTCTTATCCCTCACATTTTACGACACATTTGTGTTTCTTACTCCTCATATTTTACGGCACATTTGTGTTTCTTACTCCTTACATTTCCCGGCACATTTGTGTTTCTTACTCCTTACATTTGCCGGAACAATCGTGTTTCTTATTCCTCACATTTTTTGAGGCCAATATTACAACTCTTTCTATGATTTTCTACGGTGGGTTTCAGTAAAGCAGTTCCCGAAGTTCCTGATAATTTTATTTTAGATGTTTTTTGGTTACCGGCACTCTAAGTACTATACAAGTAACATAGCGACACCAACACCAAAACTTTTACTCTATGACCCAGATGCCGGCGCGCTACCGACTGAGCCACCCCACCCCACCCTCGTTAATCTGGCACTTATGGGGAATGGAAGTTGCCTGTTACATGAATCTGCCGGTTTGAAGGCAAATAATTTTATACAAATGAAATGTAGCAAATATAATTTGTATTCAAACATTGGTTTGCAATAAAAATGCAATTAAAATTTAAAACATGCAATTAATAAAAATGCAATTAAAAGAAATGAAGTATAATGCCCTTAATACAAATCTAAATATCTAAAATATAAATGTCAGGAATTTTGGCAATTGGTTCCCAAAGTTACAAAGCCAAGCGTGCTAACAAACTCAGCCATCCCGTGGCCGAGTGGTTAACGCGCTTAGTTACTAATCAAGTGACCTGGGTTCGATCCCCCGGGTAAGGCATGGATGATTTTATTGTTTTTTATGCTGAGATCCAGATATCTTCACAGACCTTCTGCTATGGCATAAAAACTGACAGGCTCCTTTCAGACCTCTGTGGTAAGCAGCTGCTTGAGGGGATACATTTATTTATGGAAACATACATTATACCGAGTATGTATGTTTATTCACTGAAACCAACGATAGAGGGAGTTGTAAAATTGGTCACCAGATGGCGCTGATTACCGAAGTGTCGAATTTTTCCCTAATAACGAAATGTGAAAGAGAATTTTTGAAAGTCAAAAGTCAATGGAATCAGAGGTATGTCAGCAGTGAAACTAACATAAACTTTAATTTCAGAAAGTGTATTATTTTGATTTCAAATTTATTCTGATTGCATGAGAATTCTGGATGTTTGATAATCGGATAGCCGAGAATTTACTGTTTATTTGTTTCTACCGCCTATATTATAGAAAGAAATAATTAATAAAGTAGTTTTCCTTTTAAATTTGCTGATTTTCTTTTTCTTTGCGTAGATCTGGAAAGTATCTTTTTAAGGTACATTATTATATCTAAAGAGAAATACGAGGATGGATAATACGTGGACTGCCGTCAAAAACAATTAGGGACTTTTCTTACGAGTCAATATATTATGAATTCCTGCCTAATATGATGTTGTTCCCACACGTGCCGCCAAAACAGCCGTTACCGAGTTATTTATGGATGCTAAAGGATTTCTCAACGTGTCTTGTGGTATCTGCTAAAAACACGTCACCAGCAGATTCTTTAATTAACGTTAGGTTACGTGGTTTAGCCGCCGAAGATAGGATATGCTGTTCCAACACAAACCATAGATGCTCGATTGGATTGATGTCTTGGGAATTTGGAGGCCAGGGCAATACCTGGAAGTCTCCCTCAGGTTCCGCGAACCATTCTCAAACAATCCAGGCAGTGTGGCATGGCGTATTATTCTGCTGAGAGAAGACACTTCTAGAGGGAAATACCGTTGCCATGAAAGGATGTAACTGATCTGCAATGATGTATAGCTGGGTGGTAGACGTAGTAGTTTCCTGCACATTAATGACTGCACCCAGGGTTTCCCAGCAGAACATTGACCGAAGCATTACATTTCCTCCATCGCCTTGTTTTAATTGATCGGATCACACTACTTTCTTCCAATCATTCAAGGTCCAGTTTTTATACACGTGTGTCCATTGTAGATGCTTTCGATGGTGAACCGAGGATAGCATGACCACTCGGAGTGGTCTGCAGCCATGCAGCCCCATTTTCAGCAGATTTCGATGTACTGTGTGTGGTGACAGATTACTCCAGTCACAAACATTGAAATTACGGGTGAGTTGCGCCACAGTATCCCTTCTGTTGGCTCGTACAGTCGCTCAAAAAAGTATCCGAACACTACGGTTGGTTACAGAATTCAGAAAAGATATCTGGCAACGATTTTTTTTCGAAATTAGTGATCTGCAACCTTCGTGTCACGTGACACGAAGGTTGCCAGATCACTAATTTCTAAAAAAATCGTTGCCAGATATTTTTTCTGAATTCTGTAATCAACCATGATGTTCGGATATTTTTTGAATATATATAATGCGTATGAATATATAATGCAATGAATATGGAGCGTGTGCAGTTACCATTCACAGCAAACTGGACGGTTGTGGTTAATGTTCACAGCACATTGGATCGTGTGAACTCACAAAGACCTGGATCATGTGGGCTCACTCACGGAAATATTGAGCGTGTGCAGTTACCGTTCACAGCAAACTGGTGCGGTTGTGGTTAATGTTCACAGCACATTGGATCGTGTGAACTCACAAAGACCTGGATCGTGTGGACTCACTCACGGAAATATTGAGCGTGTGCAGTTACCGTTCACAGCAAACTGGAGCGGTTGCGGTTAATGTTCGCAGCACATTGGATCTTGTTTGCTCACTCACGGAAATATTGAGCGTGTGCAGTTACCGTTCACAGCAAACTGGAGCGGTTGCGGTTAATGTTCACAGCACATTGGATTATGTGAACTCACAAAGACCTGGATCGTGTGGACTCACTCACGGAAATATTGAGCGTGTGCAGTTACCGTTCACAGCAAACTGGAGCGGTTGCGGTTAATGTTCGCAGCACATTGGATCTTGTTTGCTCACTCACGGAAATATTGAGCGTGTGCAGTTACCGTTCACAGCAAACTGGAGCGGTTGCGGTTAATGTTCACAGCACATTGGATTATGTGAACTCACAAAGACCTGGATCGTGTGGGCTCACTCACGGAAATATTGAGCGGAAATATGAGAAATTTTGTATTCTCTCATACGACGCACTGTGGGAGCAAGGATGGGATGATTAATTAAAAAAAATGGACAATTTTATTATGCAAAAATATAAGCCACATCAGGAGGAGTACAGTCGCTCAAAAAAGTATCCAAACACTATGGTTGATTACAGAATTCAGAAAAAATATCTGGCAACGATTTTTTTTAGAAATTAGTGATCTGTCAACCTTCGTGTCACGTGACACGAAGGTTGCCACTTCACTAATTTCTAAAAAAATCTTTGCCAGATATTTTTTCTGAATTCTGTTATCAACCATAGTGTTCGGATATTTTTTAATATATATAATGCATATGAATATGTAATGCAATGAATATGGAGCGTGTGCAGTTACCGTTCACGGTAACTGGAGCGTGTACAGTTGCTGTACACGCTCCAGATATTTTTCCTGAATTCTGTAATCACGTGACACGTACGTTGCGAGATCACTAATTTCTTTAAAAAATCGTTGCCAGATATTTTTTCTGAATTCTGTAATCAACCGTACTGTTCGGATACTTTTTTGAGCGACTGTACCATATGGGATAGCCTTCGTTCACCTCTAGTATTGATGAGACATGGTCAGCCCACATCTTGTCTGTGGTTCGTGGTTTTTCCCTCCTCGGACCACATTTTGCAGGTACTAACCACGGCTAACCATGAGCACTCCACAAGTGTTGCCTTTTCGGAAATAGTATGACCCAGTCGTCTGGCCATTACAATTTGGCCTTTGTCAAACACTTCGGTCTGCTGTCTTTCCCATCCGAAAAACAAGAATAAGAATGATTAACAGAGGTCAGTATCAGTTGTTATTTATACCGTTTCATGACTTCAAATGTACCGTCGTTTACCTGCAGTTTTTTGCATAAAATGAGCTGGCCGCAATGTGTTGGCTCTTCAGTGTATGTGGCAACTTAGCGACTCTTCAAGGTAGGGAGCAATGTGTTGGCTTGGGTTGTTTTACCTCTGAGCAACACCTTTTTTCACAGAACAGGCTAAATTATCAGTTCACAAGGACCCCGAAGGCTCGGGGGAGGAGACCCACTGGAATAGCTGTTGGGAGACAGATATTAGCCTCCCGTCAATGCCATGTGTGTGTTGTTTAACGTTTACAGGTTATAGCCCCCCCTACAGAAGGAACCACATTTTACCGTCCCATTAGACGAACGGCGGCATTTCCAAGCCCATCTGTTTCTCCTACTTAACTTGAGCATAGCAAGAAGTGTGTGGAGATAAATCTCAACTCTGGTTCAGGTGGGAATCGAACTTGTGAATGTATATTACGAGCCTGACGCTCTACCGACTGAGCCACCCCGCACTGTGCATCAAGTGTGATTGAGAGTGTCACAGGAGGTTATCAGCAGTCTCTACAATTCATTCCCCCGAAGCATTGTTCAATGTATTGGCAGTTGCTAATAATCGTTGTACCCGCTACTTATGTGGTTTATATTTTATATAATAGAAATGCCAATTTGTTGTCAAAAATTAGTCATTTCTTCGTTGTCTCTCAAAATTCTTCTTCATTTGCATATATGAATTTTCCCACCTTGTCTTGTTGTTGCAATTTCAATGTTACAGAGTTATGTATATATTTAAAGCAGTATATATATAGAGAGAGAGGGTGTCTCAAAAATATAGGTACAAACTTTTAGGGGAGGTAGATAACATCTAAAAGAATGAGAATTCCATAGGAACCCACAACCGGAAACGTCATGGGAAAGTGGTAGCAGAGGTACAAGATCTGAACGCACACAAGACAGTGATTAATGGAAAAATATTTATTACGTAATCATTACAAATGGCGTACTAGATGTTACATTTCATAATGTTACAGTTTCACATGTGTGTGGGAAATGGTGGCCCGGTACATGTCTGTGTGGGAAGCGTTCTTGATACATCCGTTGACCTCAACTATTCCACACACTAAGTGTATGTCTGCCAGCTCCCTGTTCGAATACTTATGCATGCTCTTCGTAAGCCGACATATACATATATTTTATAACGTTACAGCAGGTGCTCGAAGTTTCCACCATGAGACGCGATGCATGCGTGACACCGACGGAGCATTGATTGCTGGACACGGTTGAACACACCTGGAGTTTCTTTGATAGTAGCAGCAGCGCAGACGAGCCTTGCCACGAGATCCATGTCAGACTCCACAGGTGATTCATACACGTTAGCTTTGAGGGCCCCCTACAGAAAGAAATCAACGCTCATTAAATCAGGTGAGTGTGGAGGCCAGGCAACTGGTCCAGCACTCCCAATCCATCGTTGCCCAAAACACAGGTTCAAATGCGCACGAACACACCTTCCATAATAGGGAGGTGCTCCATCATGTTGAGAGTACATGTTGCGTCTCACATTTGCTGGAACATGGGCAAGTAAGCCTGGTAGAACCTGTTCCAGAAAGATCAGATACTTCGCAGAGGTCATGCGGGATGGTAAAAGGTATGACCCGACTAAGCAGTCGCCGACCAAACCTATCCACACATTTACTGCGAAACGATGTTGTGCCGCATGGGTGCTCACACCGTGAGGGTTCTCGTAAGCCCACAAATGCGCATTGTGCTGATTGAATACTCCATCCCGAGTGAAACTAGCCTCATCAGTAAACGAAACATAAGCAGGGAAATTCACATCTTGGGCACTTTCTTGGATATACCACTGCGCAAAACGCACATGTGCAGGATGATTTGCGAAGAGAAGTAACTGAACACTTTGGAGTTGAAAGGGGTATAAGAACTCGCCGTGCAAAACACGCTGTACACTGCAACGAGGCACTCCTAAGGCAGAGGCAACGGCACGTGTGCTGGTACTAGGATTAGTTTCCACAGCATCCAACACACTTTCTTCCATTGGCGGGAGTACGCGTCGATTGTGGCCTGCCCTCACTTCTGCTACCTCTTAATGACCCATAATCGCATAAATTTTGATGCAAACGCGCAGACAAACGGTTGGGAAGCGTTCTTGATATATTCGTTGAGCGGCTCGTCCGTTGCCCTCAGCTATTCCATACACTAAGTGCATGTCTGCCAGCTCCCTGCATGCTCTTCATAAGCCGACTACCTCTCGAATGAGGAAATCCGAAATTTCCCCTTAGCGCACTGATGAACAGCGCCACCTATTGACTTACGGTGACGTTTCCGGTTATGGGTTCCTATGCAATTCTCATTCCTTTAGATGTTATCTACCTCCCCTAAAAGTTTGTACCTATATTTTTGAGACACCCTGTATATTGTATATAAGGAAACTTCTGGTTATCCGGCATTTATGGGGAATGGAAGTTGCCAGTTAGATAAATAGAAGAATCTGACGGTTGCATGAGAAACATTTTGATACAAAACAAACACCTTAAGTGCAATCTTGTATTCAAGGCTTAATTGAAATAAAAATGCAGTTAAAAACAATGAAAATGAAGTACAATGCCCGTAATACAAATCTAAATATTTAAAATATAATTATCAGGAATTTTAGCAACTGCTTCCCAAAGTCCAATAGCTAAGTGCGCTAATAACTCGGCCGTCCCGTAGCAGTGTAGTTAGTGCGCCTAGCTACTGATCAAGGTACCAGGGTTCGAACCCCGAATAAGACATGGTTGTTTGTAATTTTTATTTTTTTTGCTTATATCCCAATATCCTCACAGACCTTCTACTATGGCGTAAAAACTGTGAGGCTCATTTTTCAGACCTCTGTGGTAAGCAGCTGCTTGAGGAGATATTTCTTTATTTTTATTTCTTTATTTTTATTTATTGATATTTCTTTATTTTTATTTATTGACTGAAAGCCACCATAGAGAGAATTGTAATATTGGTCGCCAGATGGTGCTGTTTACTGAAGTGTCGAATTTTTTCTAATAACAAGATGTGAAGGCAAATTTTTCAAAAAGTCAGGGAAATCCGGGGTAGGAGAACGATGAAACTAACCTAAACTTTAATTTCAAAAAGTTTTTCAAACTGACAATTTTAGTTTCAAAATTTTCCCCGTTGTATGAGAATTCAGGATATTTGAATACTAGGTAACCGGGAAATTATAATATATTTTTTACCGCCGGAATTATAGAAAGAAATAATTGATAACATATTCTTCCGTTTTAATTCAATAGTGAGTTTATTTCCCTTTGGTAGGTCTGGAACGTATCTTATTAAGGTACAATATCATATCTAAAGATGATCAGAAGTGATCTGGCAACCTTCGTGTCACGTGACACGAAGGTTGCCAGATCACTAATTTCTAAAAAAATCGTTGCCATGTATTTTTTCTGAATTCTGAAATCAACCATAGTGTTCGGATACTTTTTTGACCGACTGTACACCATTTTTGTGGCTGAATGACCTATGTTTAATATAATTTATTTATTTTCCTGCAGATAGCCTATTTAGCTTTGCGGGTCAAAGTGTAAATGTACTTGCATTCTTTACTCTTATGAATAAAAATTATATTCTAAAAAAAAAATAATATTCTGCGATGTGGGGTCGATGCCCCTGGTTTGTAAACAACAGACAGTTACATAAAGACTTGGGCATCGTCCATATTTACTCTTACATTCAGTCTGTCTCATGACATTTCTTTGAGGCAGTTCAGAGTAACCCTCATGAGATCATATCTTGCTTATTGGATTATGATCACGAAGTCCTTAATAGATACAACAGGCCTGAGATGATGACTTTCTCTGAATAATAGGAGAGCCATAACCTCTGTACGTTAAAGAGCACACTGAATGGCTTTGAAGGTGACTATCGTCTGTCTCCTAATAATAGCTGTCCAGTGGTCAATTTCGTATCCTTCTCTGAGCCGTTGGGGCGCTTTTGACTTGGCCATTTAACCCATTGTGTGCAAAAAAGTGTCGCTCAGAGATAAAATAACCCAAACAATACAGCGCTGTCTTCAGCAACCGACCATAATTCTCACTTTCCCCACCAACTTTCAAAGTGTATAGGAATTTTGTTTTGCAGTTATTCCTTACTTTGGAGTTATTTCTATCTTCTTTGTTATCTTATTTCTTACTTGAACTGCTTTAATCATATATTTGGATATGCCCGGAGACTGTATTCGTAAGTGTGACGCAGAATTTTGTTAGAATACTTCATATAACTTCACGCTAACGTTCTTTGAAGTTCCATACGATCAAGAAACGTAATCGGTTTCTTTGAATTGCGAATATCGTTCCAATTGTTATACACTTATGTTGGTTGACTTTAATTCCCTTCATTCTTTTCCATTTTATTATTGGATTTTTTTTTCATTTTTATTTTACAAACTATATGTTCAAGGGAGTGAGCTCACTAAATCAGCTATTTTCAATGGGGTTCAGATCCGGGCTTTGTGGTTGCCGATTGATGTCATGCTCGCAGAACCACTACTAAACATATCTTGCGCGATGGGCAGAAGCATTGTGGTCCATGAAACTGCCGTCATCTGCTGCACAAAAAGTCAACATTTGCATGATGGACATTATCGCCAACAATGTTCAGATAATCCTTGGAGAACACCCGATCTACCAACAATATCAGGAGACCGGTTCCCTAGCAACAGAACGTGCCCCACAACATTACAACTGCCTCCAAAACCTTGAGTTGTGTTTACAAGTTGGGTCCTTTGCTTCATGGAGCTTCCGCCAAACTCTCTGCCTACCGTCGGTACAGAACAAGGTGTACCGCGACTCGTCGGACCACGTGACTTTTTTCTAGTCTTCCAGTGTCCAGTCACGGTGTTCCTGACACCACTGTAGACGAACTTTCCAGTTCATCGCAGAAAACAGGGTTCCGCTATAGGCATGCGACTGCTAATACCAGTCCTCTTTAATTCCCTGCGCATAGTTTGCTGAGATATGGGTTGGAAACCGACTTCGTTGAATTCTTCTATTAATTGCTGTACACAGGAATTCCTGTTTCTCCGTATAAGCCTTTTCAGAGGACGACGATCTCGTTCTGACGGATTATCGTCACGCCACACTTACGCCTCTTAGACAAGCAATGTGGGCTATTTCTCCACTGATTAATAAAGACCCGTGCTATCTCACCTTTTGAGAAACCAGTCATCTCTGCTGTTTTTGAAATCGTCGCGCCACCAGTCCCACAATAGTCCGTTTTGCCCTTAGATATTTAGAGTATATTCAGAACGTAAAACAATCCAGAGGTTTCCGAAATTTGGTTAGAGCTAACCTAAAGTGGCGAATTTTGAGGTTGTATTTGTTTTCAGGTATTTTATCTATGATACATTTCAGATTGCAGAGTGCTGCATATTTAGGATTTTTTTCAAATAAAGCGGGAATAGATTTTATAAAATTTAGAAACTGTATCTAAGATGGCAGTATATATATATATATTGCTCACTTACATGGGTATATGGAGTTCCTTGGACATAATCATTGGCTAAATACGAAAAACAACAAATTTTTTTGAAATTCTTATGCAACATGCAATTCAACGATATTTCCTAAAATTTTATTTTCAAAATGGACTAGTAAGTACATAATAATGACGATAAATAAATTCTTATTACAGTGCATGAAGTTAGTTGGCTGTTTTACCTCTGAGCGGCACTTTTTTGCACACAATGGGCAGGTCTCAAGAACCCCAAGGGTTCAGAAAAGGTTAGGGGAGGGGACCTACTGGAACAGCTGTGGGAAATAAATGGTAGCCTACCGTCGAGGCCATCCAGCATGTTCTTTAATGTGCACAGGGTATGCCTCTCCCGTACATGATGACACGACTTAACATCCCATCCGAAGGACGGCGGCCTTTTCAAGACCATCGGTACCCCATACTGACCATGGGTGGTGTGGGAAGTTCGCCGAGAAAAATCTCAACAGTGACTCAGATGGGGTTCGAACTTGGGAACTGCAGATTACGAGCCTGGCGCGCTCCCGACTGAGCCATCACCTCCCCAGTGTAAAAACAGTTTTTAGTAACTGCCCAATGTAGTAACAGCTTCCAGACAACTGAAGGTGTGTAAACATACATGTCCCCCGAATAGCTGCCGAAAAATACTCTGTAACATTGAAATTGCAACACCCAGAAGGAAGGGGGCGGGGCTGGCTCAGTCGGTAGCGCGCCAGGCTCGTAATCTGTAGTTCCCAGGTTCGAGTCCCAGCTGGGTCAGCGTTGAGATTTATCTCCGCAAAATTCCCCGCCCTGCGCACGGTCAGTAGGGGACACCGATGGTCTTGGAAAGGCCGCCGTCCGTCGGATGGGACTTTAATCCGTGGCCACGTGTGCGGGAGAGACATACCGTGTGCACGTTAAGGAACACACTGGATGGCCTTGACGGGAGGCTACCATCTGTCTCCCAACAGCTGTTCCTGTGTGTCCCCTCCCCCAACATTCTCTGAGCCTTCGGGGTTCGTGACCTGGCGATTTAGCCCATGGTGTGCAAAAAAGTGCCGCTCAGAGGTAAAACAACCCAACCCACAAGGAATGATTGGAAGGTGCATACAAATCAGCAGGCGGCTGAGTTGCCTCGATATATGCAAATGGTGAAGCTATGTGATATGCCTATGCCTCTGCAATAATGTTACAACTGAGACCTGTTTCCTCATGACAAGGGGGCAGGGGTGGCTCAGTTGGTAGCGCGCGCGAGGCTCGAAATCTGCAGTTCCGAGTTTCGAGTCCCAGCAGAGTCATCGTTGAGATTTATCTCCGCTAAAGCGCGCCCATGGACAGTAGGAGCACCAATGGGCTTGGAAAGGTCACCATCCGTCGGCTAGGAGGTTAAGCCGTGGCCCCGTGTTCTGGATGCCCCTGACAGTAAAACCCACCCACGGACCGTAGGAGCACCGATGGGCTTGGAAAGGTCACTATCCGTCGATAGGAGGTTAAGCCGTTGCCCCGTGTCCTGCATGCCCTTGACAGTATAACCCACCCATGGACAGTAGGAGCACCGATGGGCTTGGAAAAGTCACCATCCGTCGGATAGGAGGTTAAGCCGTGGCCCCGTGTCCTGGATGCCCTTGACAGTAAAACCCACCCATGGACAATAGGAGCACCGATGGGCTTGGAAAAGCCACCGTCCGTCGGATAGGACGTTAAGCCGCGGCACTGTGTCTTGGATGACCTTGACAGAAGGCTATCATGTCTCTCAACAGCTGTCCAGTGGATCCCCCTCCCAAAATTTCTTTGAGCCTTCGGGGTCATTGTGACCTGGCCATTTAGTCCATTGTCTGCAAGAAAAGTGCCTCTCAGGGGTAAAAAAAACAACCTCGTGAGAAGACTCTTCCGATTCGAGCTGCGAGTTCTAAGAGGCGGTGAAGTTTGTATCAAATGACAACAGATTCGCCGACCATATTGCCAGCTGAGCGAAATGAGAAAGGACAGATTATTGTTCAGGGTTAATGGTCAGGTCACAAGGGCTCAGAGAAGGTTAAGGGGAGAGGACTAACTGGACAGCTGATGGGAGACAGATGGCAGCCTCCAGTCAAGGCCATCAAGCGTGTTCTTTAAAGTGCACAGAGTGACTCTCCCGTACACGGAGCCATGGCTTAACGTCCCATCCGACAGACGGTGGTTTTTCAACTCCTTCGCCCTACTGTGCTTGGGCAGGAAGTTCAGTTGGGTGGAGATAAACCTCAACTCTGGGTCATCTGGGACTCGAACCTGGGAATTGCAAATTACGAGCCTTCTGCGCTACCGACTGAGCAACACCTGACCTTATCACATCTTGGCAAAATAATGGAAAGGCTAATTTGATACCATGTTACTTTGATCATCAATCATTACTCGTTGTTCCTAGAGACACTTCATGAATTTATTTCCCATAATGGCATACTTCATATATTGGCACCTATTATTTTCACGATTAGACAAACAATTGCACTACGCCAATACTCTATTGTAATAAAATTAGTTCAATCTGATGCCTACAATTCTGTAAACGTGGATGTTTGCTGGAGAAAATCTTTTTAAGTAGAGATCTGAAACGTGGGTCTTCCTCAGGAAGTATCTTATCACCATTTTTTTTTCAATATTTATATTCAGGATGTAACACAACATATCCAACCACACAGCAAAATAGCAGTTTATGCCGAAGATTAGGGGCTGTCTCCCAACTGTCTCCCAACAACTGTTCCACTAGGTCTCTTACCCCAATCTTCTCTGAGTCTTCTGGATTCTTGTGACTTGGCCATTTAGTCCATTGTGTGCAAAAAACAACCCAACTCTAGTTCCTTCCGTTCACAGACAACCCTTTTATTGAGTTATATTTGTATTCAGAGAACTGAAGAAAACTATCTAGACAATTGAGAAACAGAGAGTCCACTCACTTTTCTGGTAATTATTAGCGCCATCAACGTCTGACTATAGAACAAATTTTATCAGTCGTGACCTTGGGCAGGGCCACAAATTCTATGTTACGTAAAGTTAAAAACCAGTACAAAAGAGAAAAATTTATTTATCAAGGTTTTATCATATAAGATCACATAATCTGAAATTATTTACTTGCTTTTTAAAACAGTAAAATTTTTAAAACTTTCTATATTTTTAAATTATTTACGCAAGGTTTGGTACAAGAAATAAACAAAAACAATGCTATCCGTTTTTGTAGTTCTCGACTTTTGTAGTCTGAGACTTAGTTCATAATTCCGCCACAGGAGCGCTGCTCTATGAGTGTTTAACATTGTGAAAATGTTGCCATTAGTGGTATAAGAAATGTGACCTCTGCACTCTCCTTGCTCTGTGTTGCAGACAATGCGTTGGCCAGTTGTAAAATCATTAAAGAATTCACAGAGAGATGCTTGTTGAAACAGTTAAAGAAGTTATAGAATTTTTAAGAAATAAATTTTAATACAAGATAAATATTTTTCAGAATGTTTTCGGTATAGCCTTGGCTACTGATCTACGGGACCTGGGTTCGAGCCCCGGGTAAGGTATGGATGTTCGTGTTGTTTTCTGCTGAGGTCCTGCCATCCTCTCAGATCTTCTACTGTGGCATATAAACTGACAGGCTCCTGTCAGACCTGTGTGGCAAGCAGCTGCTTGAGGGGGTATTTATTTTTTTTTTTTATATTTTTTATTGCCTTTTACTATGCTCGATTTAATTATATTGGTAATTCACATGACATTTCACAATATACAACTTCTACCGCCCAAGTTACAATTCTGAAAAATTAATAAGACATATTTTGGCTTTGATACGCGAAGAACTGTATGTCGGGATCTACTATACTATGTGTCTTTCAAGATGCAATTATATCTAAATCAAATATATTAAATTCCCGCCGATGGAGCAGCTAGCGACATATTGAGCCTCGGGTAGAGGGATAAAATTAAAATTAGAAAACAGGGGGTGGGGGGAAGATGTCTAAGGGAGAATATTAAATCAGAACGCCTTCCGATAGTTTCTTCCTCAGAAATAAATCTCCTTAACTAGTATAAAGCCCCTGAGTTCCAGTAGTTTAGTTTCATTGCGGGTTCTATCATAGGGGAACATCTGAATTTTTAAATGAACCAGGAGAGCAGAGGCGAAATTCCGTAAGTAAAATTTTGGGGTGATCTCTCTAGTATTGGAAAGCAATCCCCACTAAATACACACACACCCGGTACTTACCAAATATTACACTTCAGAATTAAAAAAAAATTATAATTGCTAGAACAGTTTTCCCCATGATACCTTATAACAGAGAATCAGCACAGATATAAGAATTTTTATTTTTTACAAGAGGAAGAAAATAGCGAAATTAGATTATAATTTTAACACTTTTCAATTTGTTTAAACGAAAATCTCTACAATGGTATTGATGTAGGAAAAAGCGTTTCATGGTTCTAAATCGGGTTTTATTTGTAAATCGAGACAAGAACGTTGTCAGCATGGGCGGCAAGAGAGAAAATTTGTGTAGGAAATATGGGATTGGGCAGTGAGGGAATTTACAGAACATCCAAGTCTCTTACGAAGTGACAGCAACTTTTCAAAATCAAAGGAAGCGAGACGAGCTTTTATTCGCGCGTGTTTCATTGTGAATCTATGATGAACTATGTCACCATGTATTGTCGAGGGTATTGTCTGCAAGGGACAATAATTTTGAACTGATACAGTTCAATTCTCTGGACAGAAAAGGTTACTGTACTCAAACATGGAAACTTTTCTGAAAAACTGAAAATAAGGTCATAGTATGGATTATTTTTTTCGCGAGATATCGCACCACAAAAGGATCGGCACTCACACGTACACAGGTCCGGATATAGAATGAACTAGAGATGGGGGGGGGGGCGGAGGAGAAACGCAACTGAGCGCGAAAAATGTAAAGGGGAAGAGGGAAGAAACACAATTGACCCGGAAATATATGAGCAGTAAAAAACGAAAGTGAGGTGGAAAATGTGAGGGGTGAGAAAAACAATTGTGCCGGAAACTGCGAGGCATAAGAAACACAATTCTGCCAGAAATAATGTAGGAGGGGGGAAGGGGAAGAAACATAATTGAGCCGGTGGGAAATGTAGGGGGGAGCATTAAACACAATTCAGCCAAAAATTGTGTTTAATGCACTCGTTGGCACTAGGCCCTGATGGCGTCAGCATAACTCAGTTAACAAACCTGTCGATAAAATATTAAATAAACTCGACTTTTTTGGTATACACTAAGTAATTATCACTTTTGAGTCGATTCAAATTTTAAAAGAAAAATTGTCTTGAGCCTGGTTGGATACGAACCCACGACCTCCTGATAACATGTCAAGTGCTCTGGACCACTCAACTACCGGCCGCCGATCAAGATCTTTAATTGATCATATCCCACCCGGATCAAGACAATTTTTCCTCTAAAATTTGAATCGTCTCAAAAGTGTTAATTACACAGTGTGTAACAAACCTGTTACCTGAAGCTCTGATTGTGCTTCTTAAATCCTTCAATAACTCCTGGACCACTTGCACAATACCTGATTCATGGAAGGTAACAAACATCATGACTATCTTGAAGGAGGGAAAACCCACCACTGAGCTGTCCTCTTACAGGCCCATTGCTCTATCATCTCTCCTCTGCAAGACCCTAGAGAGACTAGTCCTTGACGTCTAGAATGGTATGTAGAGAGCAAGGGCCTCCTCCCTGGCAGCCTCTTGGGTTTCCACAAAGAGATGTACACGTCCGATAAACTTATCGACTTCACCTCCGCTGCTGAAGAAGCACTCTCCAAGGGCAGACTAGTCCCTGTTTTCTTCGACATTCAGAAGGCATTCGACTCCCTGTCCCATTCGGATATTCTCTATAGGCTCCATGATCTCGGCCTCAGAGGCAATATGATTCACTGGATCTGCCATGACTCTCCAAAAGATTCATGTGAAGCTGAGCAACATGCTCAGTTCATCCGACACTGTCAATCATGGAGTGTCTCAAGAGAGTGTCCTAAGTCCCATGTTACTCAGCATCTTGTTATCAGGCCTACACTCTCGACTCGAGAATAATGAGTATTTCCCTCTACAAGGATGACATCTGCTTCTGGTTCTCTAAACAGAACTCCTTCTATGCTCAGCTCAAGATGAAACGAGCTGTGGCCACAGTCATCAAGTTCTTCGACAAGGTCTCATTCTTTCCACCGATAAGACTACATCAATGGTTCTTACAAAGAGATGTCTTCTGCCCTCCTTCCATAGCCTCATGCTTGGATCAGACCACATCAAGGTCGTCAAAAGGCATAAGTTCCTTGGTGTGGTCCTGGACAACAGGAAGACCTGGAGACCTCATATCCAGCACCTTAAGAGAGTTACCACAGTGCAGAGAAATATATGTCTTTCCATGTTGGTACTGGGGAAGTTCCTGCAAGACCCTCCTCGTTTTATACCGGCACTTGATCCTCTCCCACGTCAACTACAGTTGCCACCTTTTGAGCAATGCCTCTGCTTCACTGCTGAGCAAGTTGACCACTGAATACACTCTATCTCTGCGCCTCTGTCTCGGACTCTGCCCTAACACACCAAATCCGTCTGTCATAGCAGAGGCTGATGACATGCCTTTCGGCGTGCACCGGAAGAGAGCTATACTGTGTCATCTCTCGAGGCTTCATTCCCTCCACTTTAACCACGAACTTCTCAGAAAGTTACAAGATAGACCAGACTGTGCCATCGCCGTGTCAGCCACCGACTTCTACGACCGAGTCGTCCCTGCCAGCTCCACTGCTGGCAATACGCTCTTCCCTGACCTTCCATCTGGAGGAACAGTGATCTTATCATCAATGTCACTGTCCCTTCCCCAGGTCGAAAGACCGACTCAGATCCAGTGGCCGTTATATTTGCCAGATGCAGCACACCCGAGACTGTATCTCACGTTCTGCGTAACTGCTCCGGCTATAATGCCGAAAGAGAAGCTTTGTCCTGGGTGCTTCATGCTATCGGAACCACTGACTACTCCATCACCTCTCTACTTGGTAACCACCACAATCTGAAGCTGCCGTGAACCCCCTTCTGACTTGTCACTGATTTCTTTCAGAACGTTGGCCTCTTCTGCAAGGTCTAACGTTTTTTTTTCTCCTTCTACGAGATTAGCATTCTTAATAGTCTCGAGAGATAGCTGAGAGGCAGTCTCTTCTGTCTCTGCTTTCTCATCCTCTTGTTATGACTGGTGTAGGGAGCTCCTCATTGCAGGTTAATTTCACCATGAACTAACATCTTGAACCTTGAAACAAAATGACAGTAATGTTCCCTAATTTACAAGAAAGCCGCACTTACCGTTTGCACCTGACAACCATATTTTTGGTTATGGGATTATTTGAAAAGCAGAGTTTACCAAGGCATTGTTGAATCGCTTGCTGAACTAAAGGAAAGAATAACACAGCATGTTGCCACCATTTCCCGAGACATGTCACTAACAACTGTGGACCATGCCGTATTACATTTTCACCACATTTTAGCATACGAATGGTTCACATATGGCCGTACGTTTGAACACACCTGCAAAGGCAGTAAATTCTTGTACACTATGCCCTTTGGCTCGGTCAAAAGCAGTAACACTTTTTTGCCTCTCTTTCACATATTTGTCACAGCTTATGTTCAGGAAGCGATTAACACACACGTGACACACAACCACTTCTTGTCACTCTATAAACCCCGTAACACAATGCAAAGCTATTTGTAGGACGCGTTTATTACTCGTGCACCTTCTGTTACTCTCGAACGTATGCAACTCTCTGACGGTGGGAGAGGACTAATTTTTCGTCCGTTGAGCTCATTTGTCTCTATAACTGAGGTTGTAGGGCAAATTATACACTAACTTCCGGATATCCAGAACATAAACATCCAGAATTCTCATGAAACCGAAATAAATTTCAAATTGAAATAATCAATTTTCTGAGATTAAAGTTTAGGTTAGTTTCACTGTTCTCGTGTCTAGGATTCCACTGACTTTCAACTTTCAAAAATTCTCTTTCACATTTCGTTATCAGGGAAAAATTCAACACTTCGGTATTCAGCGCCATATAGCGACCAATATTACAATTTTTTTCTATGAAAGTTTTAATGGAATAAACGTAAATAAATATCTCCCCAAGCAGCTGCTTACCGCAGAGATATGATAGTAGCCTGTCAGTATATACGCCATAGGAGAAGGTCTATGAGGATGGCGGGACCTCAGGAGAAAAAACAATACAAGCAGCAGGAGCTCGAACCCAGGTCCCTTTCTCAGTGACCAATCGCGCTAACCGTTCGGTCAAGGACGGCCGAGTGATTACCGCGCTTGGCTATTGAACTTTGGGAAGCATTGACGAAAATCCCTGACAATTATATTTTAGATATGTGTTAAGGGCATTATACTTCATTTTCATTTTCTTTAAATGCATTTTATTACAACAAAGACTTGAATATAAATTGCACTTACGGTATTTGCTTTGCATAAAAGTATTTCCCATGCAACCGGCAGATTCCTCTAAACGGCAACTTCCATTCACCATAAATGCCAGATAACCGGGATATAAGAATATATAACCCGTTGTATAAGAATTCAGAATATTTGAATACTAGGTAACCGCGAAATTATAATATATTTTCTACCGCCTGAATTATAGAAAAAAAAAATTGATAATATATTCTTCCGTTTTAATTCAAATGCTGCCTTTCTTCCTTTACTAGTTCTGGAGCGTATCTTTTTAAGGTACAATATCATATCTAAAGAATAATCCGAGAATAGATAATTCGTGGACTGCGGTCTCAAACAATTACCGACTTTTCTTACGAGTCAATACGTGATACAATATGTGGCAACTTAGAGACTCTTCAAGGTAGGGAGCAGTGGTGTTGGTTTGGGTTGTTTTGCCTCTGAACGGCACTGATATTTGGCGTCCTTGTGACTCCAATTATGTTTGGAATCCTTTATGACCCCAAAAATTGTTACTATATATATATGTGTGACAAACAGCTCCTTGAGGGTGTATTTATTTTATTTGTGTGACAAACAGCTGCTTGAGGGGATATTTATTTTTATTATATATATGTATAGAGTAAACTTCTGGTATTCCGGCATTTACGGGGAATGGAAGTTGCCGTTTAGATGAATAGATGTTGCATGAGAAATATTTTGATACAAAACAAAAACCGTAAGTGCAATCTTGTATTCAGGCATTAATTGAAATAAACCTGTAGTTAAAAACAACGAAAATGAAGTATAATGCGCTAAATGCAAAGGCAAATATCTAAAATATAATTATCAGGAACTTCGGGAACTGCTTCACTGAAACCCACCACAGAAAATCATGGAAAGAGTTGTAATATTTAATGAAAAAATGTGAGGAATAAGAAACACGATTGTTCCGGGAAATGAAAGGAGTAAGAAACACAAATGTGCCGTAAAATGTGAGGGATAAGAAACTCAACGGAAAATGTGAGGGGTAAGAAACACAAACGTTGCGGGAAATGTGAGGGATAAGAAACACAACTGAGGTAGAAAATGTGATGGGTAAGAAACACACAATTGTGCCGAAAGAATAAGAAGAATAACAAACACAATTGAGCCGGGAAATATGAGGGATAAGAAATACAATTAAGCCAAATGGTGTGATCCATAAAAAACAGAATTATGACAGAAAATATAAGGGATAAAAAACAAAATTGTTCCAGATAATGCTACTGATAAGAAACACAATTCAGCCGGAAAATATGAGGGTTAAAAAACACAATTGAGACGCAAAACGTGTAATGTAAGAAACACAATTGTGCCGGAAAATGTGACGGGTAATAAACACAATTGAGCCCAAAATATGAGGGGTAAGAAACAGAATTCTGTCCGAAAATATCAGGGGTAAGAAACACAGTTGAGCTGGGAAAATGTGACGGATAAGAAATACAATTGAGCCGGAAAATGTAAGGGATTAGAAACACAGTTGTGCAGGAAAATGTGAGGGTAAGAAACACAATTGAGCCGGAAAATAGGAGGGGTACGAAACGCAGTTGAGCCGGAAAATGTGAGGCATAGCAAACACAATTTAGCCGGAAAATGTGAGGGTGATAAACACAATTGAGCTCAAAATATGAGTTGTAAGAAACACAATTGCTCCGGAAAATGTGATGAGTAAGAAACACAATTGAGCCGGAAAATGTGAGAGGTAAGAAACATAATTGAGCCGGAAAATGTGAGAGGTAAGAAGCATAATTGAGCCCGATAATATGAGGGATAAAAAACACAATTTTGCCGGGAAAAGTGGTGGATAAAAAACACAATTGAGCTGGGAAATGTGAGGGGGAAAAACCATAATGCAGCCGGAAGATATGAGGGGTAAGTAACAGAATTGTGTCGGAAAATATAAGGTTTAAGAAACACAATTGAGTGGGAAAAATGTGGGGGAGAACAAACGCAATTGAGCCGGAAAATGTGACGGTTATGAAACGCAATTGTGCCCGGAAAAGTGTAGAGGGTGGGTGGAATAACTTTGTGTCGTGGGGTAATAAACAGAATTGAGCCGAAAAAATGTAACGAGTAGGGGAGAAAAACAATGGATTTCCAATGCATTAAAGATTTCTCCCTCTATTTTACAGGTCTAAATTTATTGAAAAATTCATGAATTTGCCTCCATTATCCTTCTCAGCAATCTTAAAGGGAGCATCGCCCATCCTAGATCCAGCCCTGTATACGTTTACCCAAATGAAGTAAAGAAATATTGTAAATATAGATGAGGAAGCATGAATTTCTAATGTAAATATTTATAAGAGAAATCAGTCGCAGCCTTCAATGCCTCTTTTTAACTATGGACGCGATTCCCGCGACCTCTGTTTGACCTTGCATGCGACACCGGATCTAAAATTTCTTTTATCTACTGCCGGAAATGCTTCTATGTAAAAATTTTCAGTTTCTTTCTTGCACAGGTTTGACCTCTGAACTATCGGATGAGAAATTTCGCCACGATTATAAGTTATAAAAGCAGAAGTATCCATAGATAAAACTTTTCAAATCCATATCACCGTAGATAGAAATTTGACCTTCGACCTTGATGAAATGGTGAGATCCGAAATTTCGTACCTCTTCTGAAATATAGAATCAAAATAATCCGAGTCATCAGTTTTTAGCTCTCTAGTATCAGTAGAACTAATTTTCACCTCTGAACTAAGAGGATCACCCGTCCTCCTATCGGGGCGGGGGTGGCTCAGTCGGTAGCGCGCCAGGCTCGTAATCTGTAGTTCCCAGGTTCGAGTCCCAGCTGGGTCAGCGTTGAGATTTATCTCCGCAAAATTCCCCGCCCTGCCCACGGTCAGTAGGGGACACCGATGGGCTTCGAAAGGCCGCCGTCCGTCGGATGGGACGTTAAGCCGTGGCCCGTGTGCGGGAGAGCCATACCCTGTGCACGTTAAAGAACACGCTGGATGGCCTTGACGGGAGGCTACCATCTATTAACCAACAGCTATTCCAGTGGATCCCCTCCCCCAACCTTCTCTGAGCCTTCGGGGTCCATGTGACCTGGCCATTTAGCCCATGGTGTGCAAAAAAGTGCCGCTCAGAGGTAAAACAACCCAACCCATCCAGCGTGTTCTTTAAGGTGCAGGGTGTCTCTCCCTTACACGGAGACACGGCTCAACGTCCCATCCGATGGACGGCGGTCTTTTCAAATCCATCGGTGTCGTCTACTAACCGTAGTCAAGGCAAGTTTTGCGATAAATCTCAAGGCTGACAGTTCAGACTCGAACCTGGAAACTGTAGATTACGAACCTTGCGCGCTACCGTCTGAGCACCCCCTTCCCTCTCCCGCCCCGTGCAGGAAGCGTGGTGAACACTCCGACTGGAATCTCTACGACTCACTGCCATGAAGAATTGTTCAATGTATTGCCAACAGCAATGACTCCTAATGACATGGCTTATATTTTTTATTATAAAATTGTCCATTATTTTGAAATATTAGTAATGTCTTCCTAGTCTCCTGTACTGCTTCATATGTGAATATCAGTTGAATTTTGCCACCTCTTTTTGGACTTGAAAATTTTTGGTGTTGTAATTTAAACCTTACAGGATATGACAATGTTCCCGTTTATCCGGATTGGGTTGGATTGTTTTACCTCTGAGCGGCACTTTTTTGCACACCATGGGCTAAATGGCCACGTCACATGGACCCCGAAGGCTCAGAGAAGGTTGGGGGAGGGGACCCACTGGAACAGCTGTTGGGAGACATATCGTAGCCTCCCGTCAAGGCCAATCAGCGTGTTCTTTAACGTGCACAGGATATGGCTCTCTCGCACACGGAGCCACGGCTTAACCTCCCATCCGATGGACGGCGGCCTTTCCAAGCCCATCGGTGTCCCCTACTGACCGTGGGTAGGGCGGGGAATTTTGCGGAGATAAATCTCAACGGTGACCCAGCTGTGACTCGAACCTGGGAACTACAGATTACGAGCCTGTCGCGCTACCGTCTGAGCCACCACCGCCCCCCTCTTCGGTGTATGTGGCAACTTAACGACTCTTCAAGGGAGGGAGCAATGTGTTGGCTTGGGTTGTTTTATTTCTCATCAACACATTTTTACACAGAACGGGCTAAATAGTCAGTTCACAAGGACGCCGAAAGCTCGGGGGAGGAGACCCACTGCAATAGCTGTTGGGATACAGATGTTAGCCTCCCGTCAATGCCAATGTGTGTGTGTTGTTTAACGTTCACAGGTTATGCCCCCCCCTGCTTACCGTCCCATTCAACAGACGGCGGCCTTACCAAGCCCATCTGTTTCTCCTAGTTAACTTCAGCATAGCGGGGAGTGTGAGGAGATAAATCTCAACTCTGGTTCAGGTGGGACTCGAACTTGTGAATGTAGATTACGAGCCTGACGCTCTACCGAATGAGCCATCCCGCCCTGTGCATCAAGTGTGATTGAGAGTGTCACAGGAGGTTATCAGCAGTCTCTACGATTCATTCTCCCGAAGCATTGTTCAATGTATTGGCAGTTACTAATAGTGGTTGTGCCCGCTTATTATATGGCTTATATTTAATATAATAGAAATGCCAATTTGTTGTCAAAAATTAGGCATCTCTTCGTTGTCTCTCAAAGTTCTTCTTCATTTGCATATACGAATTTTCCCAACACATCTTGTTGTTGCAATTTCAATGTTACAGAGTATATATATTTTTTGGGTTGTTGGGTTGTTTTACCTCTGAGCAGTACTTTTTTGCACACCATGGACTAAATCGCCATGTCACATGGACCCCGAAGGCTCAGAGAAGGTTAGGGAAGGGGACCCACTGGAACAGCTGTTGGGAGACAGGTGGTAGCCTCCCGTCAAGGCCATCCAGCGTGTTCTTTAACGTGCACATGCCACGGCTTAACGTCCCATCCGACGGACGGCGGTCTTTACCAAGCCCATCGGTGTCCCCTACTGACCGTGGGTAGGGCGGGGAATTTTGCGGAGATAAATCTCAACGCTGACCCAGCTGGGACTCGTACCTGGGAACTACAGATTACGAGCCTGGCGCGCTACCGACTGAGCCACCCCCGCCCCACCGTTTACAATGAGTTTTCACATAATATTTTTTGTTCCAAATACTGTAACATTTTAATTCTTTTCATAAATTATTGTAATTGATAATATAAGAATAAAATAAAAAGAGAGATATCTATTTATATACAGGGTAAATCTGAAAAAGTGGGCAAAACTTTACGGGGTGGTAGAACGCAGCTATACGAGCAATATTTTTCATAGAATGTATGGTCGGAACGCAAGCGGTGAGAAGTTAAAAGGTAGTTTTCCACTGTCACATTTAAAGAATGAACACAAGAAGGAGAGGAGATACTTCACAAAACATTTCATTAACAGGAATGTAATTGAGGTACATGCTCAAAGAAATTGCACAAAAGAGCTGCCGCCAGCTGTAATGCAGGCTTCACACCTGCGGGATAGGGACCGACGCACATTTGTGAAGACACCAGGCATTTTCCGAATATCGCCGGCAACAACGGCGATCCTGGCGACTAGATCCATATCGGTTTCAATGGGGCACTCGTAGATTAGGCTTATCCGCCATTTCGTGGTTAGTATAACCAGCTATGCTCTGGGCAGTTCACGGTAGAAATGCCGTTGGGTGCGAGGACCGACCCTTTTATACCATTTCCAACGCCACCTAGCGGCTCGCCGTTTGCGTTCCGACCATACATTCTATGACGAATATTGCTCGTATAGCTGCGTTCTACCACCCCGTAAAGTTTTGCCCACTTTTTCAGATTCACCCTGTATATATATATATGTACAGGGTGTCTCAAAAATATAGGTACAAACTTTTAGGGGAGGTGGATAACATCTAAAAGAATGAGAATTCCATAGGAACCCACAACAGGAAACGTCATGGGAAAGTGGTAGCAGAGGTACAAGATCTGAACGCACACAAGACAGTGATTAATGGAAAAATATTTATTACATAATCATTACAAATGGCGTACTAGATGATGCATTTCATAATGTTACAGTTTCATATGTGTGTGGGAAATGGTGGCCCGGTACATGTCTGTGTGGGAAGCGTTCTTGATTCATCCGTTGACTCAACTATTCCATACACTAAGTGCATGTCTGCCAGCTCCCTGTTCGAATACTTTTGCATGCTCTTCGTAAGCCGACATATACATATATTTTATAACGTTACAGCAGGTGCTCGAAGTTTCCACCATGAGACGTGATGCATGCGTGACACCGACGGATCATTGATTGCTGAACACGGTTGAACACACCTGGAGTTTCTTTGATAGTAGCAGCAGCGCAGACGAGCCTTCCCACGAGATCCATGTCAGACTCCACAGGTGATTCATACACGTTAGCTTTGAGGGCCCCCTACAGAAAGAAATCAACGCTTGTTAAATCAGGTGAGTGTGGAGGCCAGGCAACTGGTCCAGCACTCCCAATCCATCGTTGCCCAAAACACAGGTTCAAATGTGCACGAACACACATTCCATAATTGGGAGGTGCTCCATCATGTTGAGACCACATGTTGCGTCTCACATTTGTTGGAACATGGGCAAGTAAGCCTGGTAGAACCTGTTCCAGAAAGATCAGATACTTCGCAGAGGTCATGCGGGATGGTAAAAGGTATGGCCCGACTAAGCAGTCGCCGACCAAACCTGTCCACACATTTACTGCGAAACGATGTTGTGTCGCTTGGGTGCACACACCGTGAGGGTTCTCGTAAGCCCACAAATGCGCATTGTGCTGATTGAATACTCCACCCCGAGTGAAACTGGCCTCGTCAGTAAACGAAACATAAGCAGGGAAATTCATATCTTGGGCACTTTCTTGGATATACCACTGCGCAAAATGCACACGTGCAGGATGATTTGCGAAGAGAAGTAACTGAACACTTTGGAGATGAAAGCGGTATAATCGCCGTGCAAAACACGTTGTACACTGCAACGATAACCGCCGTGCAAAACACGTTGTTGCACGTGTGCTGGTACTAGGATTAGTCTCCGCAGCATCGAACACACTTTCTTCCATTGGCGGGGGTACGCGTCGATTGTGGCCTGCCCTCACTTCTGCTACCTCTTAAGGACCCATAATCGCATAAATTTTGATGCACTCGCGCAGACAAACGGTGGCCCGGTACATGTCTGTGTGGGAAGCGTTCTTGATACATTCGTTGAGCGGCTCGTCCGTTGCCCTCCGCTATTCCATACACTAAGTGCATGTCTGCCAGGTCCCTGCATGCTCTTCATAAGCCGACTACCTCTCGAATGAGGAAATCCGA
The DNA here is from genome assembly GCA_038380435.1 of Ryuthela nishihirai. Taxonomy (NCBI): domain Eukaryota; kingdom Metazoa; phylum Arthropoda; class Arachnida; order Araneae; family Heptathelidae; genus Ryuthela; species Ryuthela nishihirai. Next base: position 22,093,262 of record JAWZYU010000022.1, read on the forward strand.
AATTTCCCCTCTAGCGCACTGATGAATAGGGCCGCCAATTGACTTACGGTGACGTTTCCGGTTATGGGTTCCTATGCAATTCTCATTCCTTTAAATGTTATCTACCTCCCCTAAAAGTTTGTGCCTATATTTTTGAGACACCCTGTATACTGTATATAAGTAAACTTCTGGTTATCCGGCATTTATGGGGAATGGAAATTGCCAGTTAGATAAATAAAATAATCTGACGGTTGCATGAGAAACATTTTGATACAAAACAAACACCTTAAGTGCAATCTTGTATTCAAGGCTTAACTGAAATAAAAATGCAGTTAAAAGCAATGAAAATGAAGTACAATGCCCTTAATACAAATCTAAATATTTAAAATATAATTATCAGGAATTTTACCAACTGCTTCCGAAAGTCCAATAGCTAAGTGCGCTAATAATCGGCCGTCCCGTAGCAGTGTAGTTAGTGTGCCTAGCTACTGATCAAGGTAGCAGGGTTCGAGCCCCGAATAAGACATGGATGTTTGTATTTTTTATTTCTTTTTGCTTAGATCCCAATATGCTCACAGACCTTCTACTATGGCGTAAAAACTGTGAGGCTCATTTGTCAGACTTCTGTGGTAAGTAGCTGCTTGAGGAGAAATTTCTTTATTTTTATTTATTGACTGAAAGCCACCATAGAGAGAATTGTAATATTGGTCGCCAGATGGCGCTGTTTACTGAAGTGTCGAAATTTTTTTAATAACGAGATGTGAAGACAAACTTTTCAAAAAATCAGGGGAATCCGGGGTAGGAGAACGATGAAACTAACCTAAACTTTAATTTCAAAAAGTTTTTCAAACTGACAATTTTAGTTTCAAAATTTTCCCCGTTGTATGAGAATTCAGGATATTTGAATACTAGGTAACCGGGAAATTATAATATATTTTCTACCGCCTGAATTATAGAAAGAAATAAATGATAATATATTCTTCCGTTTTAATTCTACATCATGTATTTCTCCTTTAAGCAGGTCTGGAACGTATCTTTTCAAGCTACAATATCATATCTAAAGAAAAATCCGAGAATGGATAATTCGTGGACAGCGGTCTCAAACAATTAGCGACTTTTCTTACCAGTCAATACGTGATACAATATGTGGCAACTTAGCGACGCTTCAAGGTAGGGAGCAGTGGTGTTGGTTTGGGTTGTTTTGCCTCTGAGCGGCACTCATATTTGGCGTCCTTGTAACTCCAATTATGTTTGGAATCCTTATCACCCCAAAAATTGTGGATATATATATATGTGACAAATAGCTGCTTGAAGGGGTATTTATTTTTATTATATATATGTATACGGTAAACTTCTGGTATTCCGGCATTTATGGGGAATGGAAGTTGCCGTTTAGATGAATAGATGTTGCATGAGAAATATTTTGATACAAAACAAAAACCGTAAGTGCAATCTTGTATTCAGGCATTAATTGAAATAAAAATGTAGTTAAAAACAACGAAAATGAAGTATAATGTTCTAAATGCAAAGGTTAATATCCAAAATATAACTATCAGGAACTTCCGGAACTGCTTCACTGAAACCCAACATAGAAAATCATGGAAGGAGTTGTAATATTGGCCTCCAGATGGCGCTGACTACGGTGGAATCCAAGACACGAGAATAAAGAAACTAAATTAAACGTTAATTTCAGAAAATTTATTCCGGTTGCGTTAGAATTCTGGAAGTTTCAATACCGGATAACCGGGAGTTTACTGTACATTTATTTTCCTATCGAATCAGTTATAGTGATAAATATCGAATAAAATATTATTCCATCGGAATCCAAAGTTCAGTGTCTGTGGCAAGAGTCGGTGGGGAAAGTATCTTTTTCAGGTACAATATTACATGGAAAGACAAAAACGGGGATGGATAATTCATGGACTACCGTCGGAAAATATTATTACTTTATGACATGGTCAACCGACCTATTATTTTACATGCTTTCCAAATTTGGGCGAATACCACTTCTCAGAACATTCGCAAGATCCAGGCAAAGAACGTATAAGGAAAAGAAGTTCCGCTTTGACAAAGCGTAAGTGGCGACCTCAAGTGGTGTTTCGATTCGTATCGTGCATTCGTTTAGGCTGGGAACAAACAATAAGGGGCAAAGGAATTATGCATCAAAAATTTATATTTTAAAAGAGGAAAAGAGTAACTGCACTTTGTATTTGAAAAAAATAATATCATGATTTTAATAAAGGTTTATTTTCTCCATTGGAATTATTTTTCGTTGAACCAACAATTATAAATTGAACGGATAGAAAAAATTTGAAATTAGCCTGAAGTTAATTTATAGAATAAATTATTACAATTAGAAGCTTTCTTAGTTGCATAGAAACAGGAAACGGAATTGATATTAATATACTCTACAAGGATATCAATGGGAAATTATTACATAGGAAAAGCGAAGAGAATGGAAGTTGACAGTAACATGTAATTACAAAAGCGTTCGTCCCCTGTAATGTTCGTTTCACCTCTACGCAAAATGCACGATACTCGATTTTGGATTAATCGCTATGGAAGCTTAACTTCTTCTCCCTCTACATTCTTTGATCCAGATCTTGCATAATAAGATTCTGCGATGTGGGGTCGATGCCCCTGGTTTGTAAACAACAGACAGTTACATAAAGACCTGGGCATCGAACATATTTACTCTTACATCAAGTCTGCCTCACGACATTTATTTGAGGCAGTTCAGAGTAACCCTCGTGAGATCATATCTTGCTTATTGGACTATGATCATGAAGTCCTCAATAGATACAAGAGGCCTAAGATTATGGCTTTCTCTAAAGAATGGGTGAGCCATAACCTCTGTAGTTTAAAGAGCACACTGAATGGATTTGAAGGTGACTATCGTCTGTCTCCTAATAGCTGTCCAGTGGTCCATTTCGTATCCTTCTCTGAGCCGTTGGGGTACTTGTGACCTGGCCATTTAACCCATTGTGTGCAAAAAAGTGTCTCTCAGAGATGAAATAACCCAAACACTGCAGCACTGTCTTCAGCAACCGATAATAATTCTCACTTTCCCCGCAAACTTTCAAAGTGTGTAGGAATTTTGTTTTGCAGTTATTCCTCACTTTGGAGTTATTTCTATCTTCTTTGTTATCTTATTTCTTACTTCAACTGCTTTAATCATATATTTGGATATGCCGGAGACCGTATTCGTAAGTGTGACGCAGAATTTTGTTAGAATACTTCATATAACTTCACGCTAACGTTCTTTAAAGTTCCATACGATCAAGAAACGTAATCGGTTTCTTTGAATTGCGAATATCGTTCCAATTGTTATACACTTATGTTTGTTGACTTTAATTCTCTTCATTCTTTTCCATTTTATTATTGGATTTTTTTCATTTTTATTTAACAAAATACATGTTCAAGGGGTTGGGTTGTTTTACCTCTGAGCGGCACTTTTTTGCACACCATGGGCTAAATGTCCAGGTCACATGGACCCCGAAGGCTCAGAGAAGGTTGGGGAAGGGAACTTCAGAGAGGGTTGGGGAAGGGACTGGAACAGCTGTTGGGAGACAGATGGTATCCTCCCGTCAAGGCCATCTAGCGTGTTCTTTAACGTGCACAGGGTATGGCTCTCCCGCACGTGGTGACACGGCTTAACGTCCCATCCGACGAACGGCGGCCTTTCCAAGCCCATCGGTGTCCCCTACTGACCGTGGGTAGGGAAGGGAATTTTGCGGAGATAAATCTCAACGCTGAACTAGCTGGGATATGTTCAAGGGAGTGAGCTCACTAAATCAACTATTCTCAATGGGGTTCAGATTCGGGCTTTGTGGCTCAATCAATATCGCAATGGGGTTCAGATCCTGGCTTTGTGGTGGCCGATTGATGTCGTGCTCGCAGAACGACTACTAAACATATCCGATACGGTAAAATTTTTGCATGATAATTCTGAATGTTTGAGTTCAGGATAACCGTGAATTTACTGTATATTTTTTTATACCGCGACTCGTCGGACCACGTGATTTTTTGCAGTCTTCCAGTGTCCAGTCGCGGTGTTCCCGACACCACTGTAGACGAACTTTCCAGTTCATCGCATAAAACAGGGTTCCCCTATAGCAGGGGTGGGCAATTGTTTTCCTATCTACACTGTGCATGTGTATTGACGTAGCCGTCCTAGTGGAAAATACGAGACGAATCTTTGGTCGCGCACGGGAAGGAAATCGCGGTTCAAAGCGAATTTTTCTGACTGTCTTGGCGGGCCACAAAAAACTCTTAGCGGGCCGCTATTTGCCCACCCCTGCCTATAGGCATGCGACTGCTAATACCAGTCCTCTTTAATTCCCTGCGCATAGTTTGCTGAGATATGGGTTGGAAACAGACTTCGTTGAATTCTTCTGTTAATTGCTGCACATAGAAAGTCCTGTTTCTCCGTATAAGCCTTTTCAGAGGACGACGATCTCGTTCTGACAGATTATCGTCGCGCCACACTTACGCCTCTTAGACAAGCAATGTGGGCTATTTCTCCACTGATTAAAGACCCGTGCTATCTCATCTTTTGATAAACCAGTCAGCTCTGCTGTTTTTAAAAACGTCGCTCCATCCAGTCCCACATGTGCACAGGGTATGGCTCTCCCGCATACGGAGCCACGGCTTAACGTCCCATCCGACGGACAGTGCCTTTCCAAGCCCATCGGTGTCTCCTACTGACTGTGGGCAGGGAGGGGAGTTTTACGGAGACAAATCTCAACGCTGACCCAGCTGGGTCTCGAACCTGGGAACTGCAGATTACGAGCCTGGTCTGGAGCCCGCCTCTTCATTGATGGAGGACATTTCGAACACCTAAGAGACTAAACATCACCCAATTCGCACTGCATACTTACTTTTGGCCCACTCTGTATAACTAAGTAAGAATATTTTCGCCTCCATTACCCTTATTAGCATTCTGAAAGGGGGTCATGCCGCATTACTTCCCCCATCCAAGATCCAGCCATATCTACGTTTACCCACATAAAGTAAAGAAATTTTATAATATAGATGAGAAAGAAATTCAAGAATTTCTAAACGTAAATATTTGTAAGAGAAATCAATCGCAGACTAGAGTGCTCTCTTTGACTTTGAACTCAATTTAGGCGACCTGTAATTAACCTTGCATGCCGAATCGGATCGAAAATTTCTTAAATCTACGACCTGAAATGCTCCTATGCAAGAGTTCTCAGTTTTGTTGCACAGGTTTAATCTCTGAACTATCATATGAGAAATCTCGCAACGATTATAAGATGTAAGAACAAAAGTGTCCGTAGACACCATCTTCCAAGTTCATATCGCACGTTGATAAAAAATTTGACCTGTAACCTCGATGAAATGGTTTGATTCGAAATTTAGTAACTCTTCTCAGATATAGGATCGAAATAATCCGAAAATCCAGTGAAACGAAGTTAAACTTTAATTTCAGAAAATTTATTATTTCGATTTGAAATTTAATCTAGTTGCATGAGAGTTTGGATGTTTGTGAACCAGATAACCGGTTCCCAAACAGCCTGTATAATTCTGTATAACATCTTTATAATTGTTTCCTCTAACCACCTATAGGGGTGGGGATGGCTCAGTCGGTAGCGCTCCAGGTTCGTAATCTGTAGTTCTCGGGTTCGAGTCCCAGCTGGGTCAGAATTGAAATTTATCTCCTCAAAATTCCTCGCCCTGCCTACAGTCAGTAGGGGACACCGATGGGCTTGAAACGGACGCCGTCCGTCGGATGGGAAGTTAAGACTTGGCTCCGTGTGCAGGAGAGCCATGCCCTGTGCACGTTAAAGAACACGCTGGATGGCACTGATGGGAGGCTACCCTCTCTCTCCCAACAATTGTTCCAGTGGGTCCCCTCTCCCAGCCTTATTCTGAGTATTCGGGGTTCAAGTGACCTGGCCATTTAGCCCATTGTGTGCCGCTCAGAGGCCAAAAAACTGTCGCTCAGAAATAAAAATCCCACCCTTACCGCCTCTGTTATAGTGATAAATTGTTAATAAGAAATTCTTCCAGTTTGTACAATTTGTTTATTTGAATGAAAGAAGTTGGTCTCGAACGGGTACATTTGAAGGAAAACACGAGGGTGAATGAGAGGTTGGATGATTCGTGGACAGCCGTCGCAAACAAATAGCGACTTTTCTTACGAGTCAAATCACGATATGTGGCAATTTAGCGACTCTTCTTCGGTGCCGCTCTGAGCGGCACTTTTTTTTAACAGAATGGGCTAAATATCCAGATCACAAGGACCCCAAAGGCTCAGAGAAGTTTGGGGGAGAAAACTAACTGAAACAGCAGTTGGGAGACAGATGGTATCCTCCCATCACAACCATCCAGCGTATTTTTTAACGTGCACAGAGTATGGCTCTCTCGCACACGGAACCTAGGATTTACATCCCATCCGATGGACTGCGTCCTTTCCGAACCCATTAATCTCTCCTATTGACCGTAGGCAGGACAGGGAGTTGTGTGGAGAAAAATTCTCAACACGGAACAGTTGCAAACTGCATAGTGTGATACAAAGCGTACTTCGCTCTTCGACTGAGCCTCTACTCTGATAGGATTCCGGCGGCACAGTCCATATCATGTGACATCAGGCTTTCTCTACAGACGGCTTTGTCTGGTCCGATGAATCTCGTTTCCTGTTGCACCATGTGAATGGCCGGGTATATGTGCGTCTTTTACCTGGGGGAAGTATTGGCACCAGGATGCACCATTGGACGAAAACAAGCCGGTGGAGGAAGTGTAATGCTTTGGCCAATTATTCCGCTGGGAAACTCTGGGTCCGGTCATTCATGTGCAGGAAACTATGACGTCTATCATCTACCTAAACATCAATGCAAATCAGGTATATCTTTTCATGGCAATGGTTTATCCCTCCAATAATGTCTTCTTTCAGTAGGATAATGCGCCATGCCACACTGCCCGGATTGTTCGAGAATGCTTCGCGGAACATGAGGAAGACTTTCAGTTATTGCTCGGGGCAAGGGTGGCGCAGTCGGTAGCGCGCCAGGCTCGTAATCTGTAGTTCCCAGGTTCGAGTCCCAGCTGGGTCAGCGTTGAGATTTATCTCCGTAAAACTCCCCGCCCTGCCCACGGTCAGTAGGGTACACCGTTGGGCTTCGAAAGGCCGCCGTCCGTCGGATGGAACGTTAAGCCGTGGCCCCGTGTGCAAAAAAAGCCATACCCTGTGCACGTTAAAGAACACGCTGGATGGCCTTGACGGGAGGCTACCATCTGCCTCCCAACAGCTGTTCCAGTGGGTCCCCTCTCCCAGCCTTCTCTGAGCCTTCGGGGTCCATGTGACCTGGCAATTTAGCTTATGGTGTGCAAAAAAGTGCCGCTCAGAGGTAAAACAACCCAAATCCAGTTATTGCTCTGACCTCCAAATTCCCCACACATCAGTCCAATCGAGCATCTGTGGTTTGTGTTGGAACAGCATATCCAATCTGCAGCGACTTGACCACGTAACTTATAAGAGTTAGAGAACCTGCTAGTTACGTGTTGGTACCAGATACCACAACTTTAGAAATCTTGTAGCATCCATGCCTCGACGTGTAAGAGCTGTTTTGGCGTCACGTGGATGACCAACATCATACTGGGCAGGTGGTCAAAATGTTGTGGTTCTTCGCTGTATACTTGTATATTTTTTGGTGCTTAGGGCGCAATCTAATGCAAAGTGTAAAAAACAGGGTGCTTGAAAAATATCGACTTTGAAATTGTTATACAATCTGCATTCTATGATGATACATTTTCTCATCTTTTTTACAGATTGAATATTAATGTAGATAATACCAAGGTTAACTGAACCTTATTACAGTATGGAAGCATTTCTAAAATTGTGCTCCGTGAAAGCCTAGGATTCTGTAAGCACATATTAAGAAACGCGGAGTTACTGAAGATGCATTTCTTTTCATTTCGATAGAACAAATCTTATAATTGCAATATCCACTTGTTGCAGGTTGGGTTGTTTTACCTCTGAGCGGCACCTTTTTGTACACAATTGTCTAAATGGCCATTGGTTGAGGAAGGGACCCATAGGAATAGCTGTTGGGAGACAGCCATCTAGTCGAGCCATTAGTAGTAGAATCTCATCATTATTAGTAGATTCACAGCAAACTGCACACGCTCCAGTTTGCTGTGAACGGTAACTGGAGCGTGTACAGTTGCTGTACATGCTCCAGTTATTTTTCCTGAATTCTGTAATCACGTGACACGAAGGTTGCCAGATCACTAATTTCTAAAAAAATCGTTGCCAGATAATTTTTCTGAATTTTGTAATCAACCGTAGTGTTCGTATACTTTTATGAGCGACTGTACCTTATATCAGCTGGAGGATAATCCCGATCAGAGGTCATCACAGATATCTGAATCCTCACTTAGCTAGATAGTCATAGCCAATTCTACAATGCAGTAATCTGTCTCAAGAAGGTCAGTTTCTATTTAGATTTTGTTTCTTGAATAGGTCCACTTGGAAAGGTGGTGTCTGAAGTTCCTACGAGAACGGGAGAGTTCGGCACTCTAGCAGTGCGGGAACAGATCTCCACCCCATACCTGCGATCAGGGGGCTGTTTGATATTGTTGTCATACTTCTTTCAATAAACCTAATTTCTATAACGAAAACCTATTAACACTTTCTCTCTTTTAAGGTACGTGGAACGTGAGAAGCTTGCATAGAGGTTATTCTCTTGAAGTCCTCACACAGGAATTCCGGCATTATAACCCAGATATTTTAGGCTTCTAAGGGATCAGATGGAAGTTAAGGTAAGATACTTAAAAATAACTTTAAATTTCTTTTTTCAGGGAGCGAGGATGGAAAGCATCTCCAAGGGTAAGGTTTGCTTCTCGGCAGACATGCCACTGATGCTATTCTAGGACATGACGGTATTAATGAAAGATTTCTTACAGTCAAATTTAAAGCAAAAATTAAACATTTGAATGTCATCTGTTGTTACGCCCCCACAAACCACTCGGATGAGAACGAGAAGGATGAATTTTAGAGCCAGCTTCAGGAGAAATTGAAATCTGTGAAGAAAGGAGATATTTCTCTTGTGCTATGTGAATTCAATGCTCAAGTTGGTACTGGCTCTAACCTTTGGAAAGGAGTTTTAGGTCTCTTTGGCATTAGTTGTTCCAATAGTTCCAAACCATGTCCCTGTCTGTAGGAGACACTTTTTAACCACATTTCGATGGACATTCATGCAATATTCGTTCTAGGCACTATAAACTTACCTTTAAATTTTTTCATGACTTTAGTTTGTAAATGTTAGCAAAAGCGAAATTCTAATATATTTTCACTTAAATATTACATGTGCCAGGAAATATACATTCCAGATGGTTGCTATATCGGATTGCTACTGATGCAGTGATGTCTAATATCTGATATCTTTAATTAATTTTATGAGCTCCAAGCCTAGGGCTTATATCTCGAAGTCTAATATACTGCCTGATCGGTAATAACAAAAGTTAAAACAGATAAACCCCAAAGGGGCCACAAGGACAAAACAAATTTGCTAAAAAAGCACAACTAAAAGGAAAACAAGCGAGTGTCAAACACCATTATCTTTGGACGCTTGAATTGGTTTAAAATCAAGGGATCGTAATTGATCAAGGATCTGATTATATCATAAGGATGATCTCCCACTGCCTCAAAAAAGATCTTCGCGAGCTTCCGAATATGAGTGTAAATGTGATCAGTGCTCAAATCGGAGTAAATGGTTTTGTTTTTCACAAAACAGGAAGCACTGGCAACAGATCTGAGGATTTTATTTTGGAAGATCTGAAGCCTCCTGACATTGGTGTTGGTAGTGTTGACCCACACTGATGTGGTATATGTCAGGACTGTGGTATATGACCGGAACCAAGCTCATCTTGAATCAAATAATAATACTCTTCTTACGTAGTATCAGACAACACTAATTTAATAAGATACATCCTTATTTCTTCACTACTCCACTACACCTTTTTGTTTTTCCTCAACAAATCTTATTATTCAAAGCATCAACGTTCTAAACCAGTGTCTCGCAAACTGTGTGCCGCGGGAGATTCCAAGTGTGCCGCGAGAGATTTTCAAATTGACACTAGATATTCCAAAGATTTCATTTTGACTTGATTTGTGTTATCGGCGTGCTTTAATAAAAATCTTTCAGATTTTATCAACTGGATCTTGTAAGTATTTATCAAGCTTTTTCCAAATTTTGGTATTAATTTTTGATTATTTCAAGCCATAGAATGGAAAATATTTAAAACAAACACCGAGTTATGAATTAAAGAACGAGAGCAAATCTTCAAGTAAAACCAGGCTGATGACTTCAACAAAGCGCAAATATAATGACGATTATATAGAGTTTGCTTTTATTCTTTTTTAGGTGTGCCGCGGAAAAAAAAATTAGATTCAGTGTGTCGCGGAAAAAAAATTAGATCCGATGTGCCGCAGAGTAAAAACGTTTGCGAGACACTGTTCTAAACAGTTGATAACGTAATTGTCACGCTGAAGCATAGGCGAGCGTTCATGACACATCTACCATAAGCCCATTGTAGCACGTTAATCTGTCGTATCAATATTATTTGTCATTGATGTTATACTATAGTTTAGTACGTATTCAGTAAATTTAGTATTATTTAGTTGCTAAATAATAAATGGGTTCATTAGTGCATTTATAAATAGTTTGTATTTAAAATAAATAACCTGTCGAACAGCTGCTTGCCACAGAGGTCTGACAGGAGCCTGTTCGTTCAATACACTATAATAGGTCTGTGAGGATGACGGCACGTCAGCAGGAAAACGACACAAACATCCATACCTTACCCGGGGATCGAATTCAGGTTCCTTTGATCGGTAGCCAAGCATGCTAACCACTAGGCCACATTGTAAAAAATGTTATTGGGATATTATTGGAATATTTTGATCAAATAAAATATATTACATGAAAAGTATTTATTAATGGATCCCACACTGATTTTTCATATTCAGAAGGGTTCTTCGGGTTTCTCAAGTTTGAAGACCACTGGTTTAGACCAAATCTAGAAAAAAAAGGTAGGCGCGAGGGGAAGGGGGAAAAGCACGATATTCAGTCTAGCCTGAAAAAGTATAAGGGTGTGTATGTGGGGAGTGGAGAGAATTAAGAGACTGTATTTCCATTGTAATTCGACATTTCCCCCTCCGTTTTAGAGATGGATTTCATTCTTACGAAAATGCGTTAAGAATTCAGAAGTTTAATAATTTTTGCCTCTATTATTTTTACCAGCATTTTCAAAGGGAGGGGGAAATGAACCCTCCCCCCAGCTACGGCCATCGATGCAACTATGGAGGTAATGTTCAGTTCTTTTTATTGTATACCAGTCTTATGTCCGTTTGAAAAAGAAAGAGGCCCCCAACACTCGCAAGAATGTAGGGAAGCACAGCAGAAAAATATTTTCTGAACCTATATTTTTAATGAGGGATAGCATTAACATAACCTTTCAGGATCTCATAATCATATATCAAAATCTATAGCATAGGTCGGCAGCGCGGCTCCCATGGGGCCACGCCCGGTGTGTCATTCACGGATTTCCCCATGCCACTTTGGGCGGGGGTGGCTCAGTCGGTAGCGCGCCAGGCTCGTAATCTGTAGTTCCCAGGTTCGAGTCCCAGCTGGGTCAGCTTTGAGATTTATCTCCGCAAAATTCCCCGCCCTCCCACGGTCAGTAGGGGACACCGATGGGCTTGGAAAGGCCGCCGCCCGTCGGATGGGACGTTAAGCCGTGGTCCAGTGTGCAGGAGAGCCATACCCTGTGCACGTTAAAGAACACGCTGGATGGCCTTGATGAGAGGCTACCATCTGTCTCCCAACAGCTGTTCCAGTGGGTCCCCTCCCCCCAACCTTCTCTGAGCCTTCGGGGTCCATGTGACCTGGCCATTTAGTCCATGGTGTGCAAAAAAGTGCCGCTCAGAAGTAAAACAACCCAACCCAACCCCATGCCACACATGGTGCTTAAAATATGATATTCCGATTTGCAACATAACTCGATTAAGAACCAGGATCTAACTTTCCTCCTTCTAATTTTTACAGTATATGGTTTAAAAATTTTAATGCTCCGTTACATACTAAACATTATTAATTATTACCAAATATTAGATGCAGTTGCTCCTTATATTCTCTGTAATTTTCTTACTGGTTTTTTCCATAACTGCCATTGTTGTGTTGAAATGAATCCTTTATTTACGATAGAACTAGAGTTGAAACTGGATCATTGGAATTCAGGGGAAGTAGAATTATGTGCTTTGCATTAATTTACGAGTGTTTTTCGGAGTAAAGTACTATTAGAAAGATGTTCCGATTCAATACTATAACTTACACATCTCTCATCTCCTTCAGTTTTTTTCACTTTGACTTAAAGGCAGTGTTATGTTGTGCGACGCTTTATAGCTTCCTTTTTATTAGAAGTAAATTGTACCTGAAAAGATACATTCTAGAACATCCTCACAATAATCAGAAGAATGTGAATCAAAAAAAGAAAATATATTATATTAATTATTTGTAATTATAAGAGCGGCGGTAACAATATATATATATATTATGATTTGATTTGCGTATAAGGTGTTTAGGGAGAAAACTATGACAAATTGCATAAAACGAGATATTTTGAGGAAAATCTACTTTTAAATTTACAATTTTTTTATACAATTGCTGACATTTTCAATAAATATCATATCGAGTTTTTACTTGCATAAACGTTCAACAGATGGCAGCAGGCACTTCCCGTATCAACCATAAAAAAAGAATTACACTGTTAGAACAAAGTGCAGAAGCCAATGTACATCGATATGCTCCAGGGAACACAAACCTGCAACATACATTGACTTATATATATTCGCAAGAAGATTAAATGTATTAATTTACATATTAATTTTAAAAATTCTGCAAAATTACTCAAAATCAACGTACAACGGCTTTTCCAGGTATCGTAAAATGTACTCCTGAACGGGATAAAACTCTCATTGAATAACTTTAGGGTCAGCTACCACTGTACCCAACAGCCATGACTGTTAGACATTTGGAAACACCGTTTAAATTGCAATATATATATATACCAATAGTAAGACAAACCATAGCTGCAGTGGGCTAAAATGATTACACTGCGCATGCGCAGATCACCCCTTACAGTTGTTTTTGTACCTGCACATCAATTTGCCACGTTCAGCTTCGGTAAAATTCCGCAGAACGGCGCCACTTACGCTTGTGCGAAGCTAGCCTCCTTCTCCTTAGACCTACTTTGATCTGATAGGAACCTATCACGCACATTATAGAACACTTTCGCCTGAAACAAAGCCTTAAATTGAAATGGATATATATGGTATTAAAATATTTGTAATTATAAGAGAGGCGGTAGTAATATATATATATTATTATAATGCTTTGATTTGCGTATATTGAGATGCTTAGGGAGCAAACTATGGCAAATTACGTAAAACGGAATATTTTGAGAAAAATCTACTTTTACATTTTTGTACAAACTATAATTCTCTTTTCTAATATTTTGAAAAAATGTTTACAAAAGCAAATGCAATATATGATAATACACGTCAATATAACGAACACAAGAATAACCAAACATTCAGCACTGCGAATTTTCTCCGAACCCAACAAATTTTTTTATGTATTTTTATGTAAAATATTTCATTTTGATGATTACCATTTTAAGGAAAATATCAATTTAAGGTAATAAAAATTTATTCCGATACAAAATATGATCAGTATTACGAAATTTGTAAAACGAAAATCTTGTACATTTTGGCATCTGGAAACGCTGTGAAATATGTAATCACAGCGTTATGAATTATATGCCATTCATTGCACATTGTATCCGTGCAATTTTGCCGATTACACTACATGGCATAGATGCTCTCTAAATATGCTGGCCGAGATGTTTTCTACACGTGTTGGCATATATGCTCCCTACACGGGCTTGCAAAGATTCTCTCTATTCGTGCTGGAAAAGATGCTCTCTACATGCGCTGGCATAGATGCTCTCTACACGTTCTCGCATAGATGCTCTCTACATGTTCTCGCATAGATGCTCTTTATATGTGCTGGCATAGATGCTCTCTACACGTTCTCGCATAGATGCTCTTTATATGTGCTGGCATAGATGCTCTCTACACGTTCTCGCATAGATGCTCTTTATATGTGCTGGCATAGATGCTCTCTACACGTTCTCGCATAGATGTTCTTTATATGTGCTGGCATAGATGATCTCTACACGTTCTCGCATAGATGCTCTTTATATGTGCTTACATTGATGCTCTCTACACGTTCTCGCATAGATGCTCTTTATATGTGCTGGCATAGATGCTCTCTACACGTTCTCGCATAGATGCTCTTTATATGTGCTGGCATAGATGCCCTCTACATGTCCTGGCATAGATGCTCTCTACAGGCATTGGCATAGATGCTCTCTACACGTTCTCGCATAGATGCTCTTTATATGTGCTGGCATAGATGCCCTCTACATGTCCTGGCATAGATGCTCACTACAGGCACTGGCATAGATGCTCTCTACACGTTCTCGCATAGATGCTCTTTATATGTGCTGGCATAGATGCTATCTACACGTTCTCGCATAGATGCTCTTTATATGTGCTGGCATAGATGCTCTCTACACGTTCTCGCATAGATGCTCTCTACACGTTCTCGCATAGATGCTCTTTATATGTGCTGGCATAGATGCTCTCTACACGTTCTCGCATAGATGCTCTCTACACGTTCTCGCATAGATGCTCTTTATATGTGCTGGCATAGATGCTCTCTACACGTTCTCGCATAGATGCTCTTTATATGTGCTGGCATAGATGCTCTCTACACGTTCTCGCATAGATGCTCTTTATATGTGCTGGCATAGATGCTCTCTACACGTTCTCGCATAGATGCTCTTTATATGCGCTGGCATAGATGCTCTCTACACGTTCTCGCATAGATCCTCTTTATATGTGCTGGCATAGATGCTCTCTACACGTTCTCGCATAGATGCTCTTTATATGTGCTGGCATAGATGCCCTCTACATGTCCTGGCATAGATGCTCTCTACAGGCATTGGCATAGATGCTCTCTACACGTTCTCGCATAGATGCTCTTTATATGTGCTGGCATAGATGCTCTCTACACGTTCTCGCATAGATGCTCTTTATATGTGCTGGCATAGATGCTCTCTACACTTTCTCGCATAGATGCTCTTTATATGTGCTGGCATAGATGCTCTCTACACGTTCTCGCATAGATGCTCTTTATATGTGCTGGCATAGATGCTCTCTACACGTTCTCGCATAGATGCTCTTTATATGTGCTGGAATAGATGCTCTCTACACGTTCTCGCATAGATGCTCTTTATATGTGCTGGCATAGATGCTCTCTACACGTTCTCGCATAGATGCTCTTTATATGTGCTGGCATAGATGCTCTCTACACTGTGCTGGCATAGATGCTCTCTACACGTTCTCGCATAGATGCTCTCTACACGTTCTCGCATAGATGCTCTTTATATGTGCTGGCATAGATGCTCTCTACACGTTCTCGCATAGATGTTTTTTATATGTGCTGGCATAGATGATCTCTACACGTTCTCGCATAGATGCTCTTTATATGTGCTTACATTGATGCTCTCTACACGTTCTCGCATAGATGCTCTCTACACGTTCTCGCATAGATGCTTTTTATATGTGCTGGCATAGATGCTCTCTACATGTTCTCGCATAGATGCTCTTTATATGTGCTGGCATAGATGCTCTCTACACGTTCTCGCATAGATGTTCTTTATATGTGCTGGCATAAATGCTCTCTACATGTGCTAGCACAGATACTCTCTATATGTGCTGGCATAGATGCACTCTACATGCGCTGCCAAAATGCTTTAAAATGGTATTGCCACAACATCCTAATTTCACAGAGTATTTTGAAACTTAGATAACTCCTTGATTCTGACTGTATTGTAAATAACGGTAGTGTCGGCGATAAGTTCTTTAAAAACAATTCCAATACACGCTTTTCATTTTACGATTCTTTACGTTTGAGTTACTTTATAATTGTTCGTTATTATTATTGTTGGTTAAGTTCGATAATTAACCGCATGAAGTCTTCGCCGTTTCTTAATGATACGGGAGATATTCCGATAATATGTTGGAGAGTTTCTGCGTCCTTTAAAAGAATTCTCGGAGAGACGCTTGTTGGATCAGATATTTAAAAAAAAAATACCCATTGTTTTAAGAAGAAAATTTTAATTCGTGGTTTCCAACAATAATAGGGTTGGGTTGTTTTACCTCTGAGCGTCACTTTTTTTGCACAACATGGGCTAAATTGCCAGGTCACATGGACCCCGAAGGCTCAGAGAAGGTTGGGGGATGGGACCCACTGGAACAGCTGTTGGGAGACAGATGGTAGCCTCCCGTCAATGCCATCCAGCGTGTTCTTTAACGTGCACAGGGTATGGCTCTCCCGCACAAGGCGCCACGGCTTAACGTCCCATCCGACGGACGGCGGCCTTTCCAAGCCCATCGGTTTCCCCTACTGACCGTGGGCAGGGCGTGGAATTTTGTGGTGATAAATCTCAACGCTGACCCAGCTGGGACTCGAACCTGGGAACTACATATTACGAGCCTGACGCGCTACCGACTGAGCCACCCCCGCCCCAAATAGTAGTGGATTCTGCACACGTGGACAACTAACGATTCCTCTCTCTTGGTACCTTCTCCACAGATTTGACACCACGGATTTGGTGCACACCTATCTCCCTGACAACATTACTCTATGTTCGGCCTGATTCCGAAATCCCGATAACCCCACCAACTGCAAAGACATCGATTTCTCTTCGATTGACATGTTTACAGCAACAAATGTGTTCGACAACAAACAGAATGCGCTGGCCATAAGAAATGCGGTTTTCGACATCTCTTCCGATTTTCCATTATAGATATGAATTTCTTGTATCTTATACAAACTATATATGGTCATATGTTATTGTATATTATTCCCACATTTGCATGTGCCTTCCGTTATCTGCACATTCCTTTCGTTGCAGTTTTTGACGATTGTTTGTTCAACATAATCCTGTCAGTTTGATTACCTTTCGGATAGCAGTATACCTCTTGGACACTATGATTCTTTGGATAAAGATTTATTTTTAGAAGTTTAATGGGGAGGGGGATAATGAAACTGCGTTGACCGGGGGCATGTTACTATGGAGTAATCTAATCTGTTTTTCGTCACAAATTTGCCTTTTTTTTTTGCAGGAGAATTCCTAGAACATAACTGGGACTGGATTCGTGAACGCGGTGGTAGAAAGCATAATGAACGTCTTCCGTATTTAACTATTTCTAAAATATTACTGGTACTGAGGAGAAATTGACTTTTATCACACAAATTGACGAAAAAAAAATTTGGAAAGGGAGATTATTAAAAGAGCCTAATGATTCACTCTAAAGATGTACAGTAGCTCAAAAAAGTATCCGAACATTACGGTTGATTACAAAATTCAGAAAAAATATCTGGCAACGATTTTTTTAGAAATTAGTGATCTGGCAACCTTCGTGTCACGTGACACGAAGGTTACCAGATCACTAATTTCTAAAAAAATCGTTGCCAGATATTTTTTATGAATTCTGTAATCAACCATGATGTTCGCATACTTTTTTAATATATATAATGCGTATGAATATATAATGCAATGAATATGGAGCGTGGGCAGTTACCGTTCACAGCAAACTGGAGCGGTTGCGGTTAATGTTCACCGCACATTGGATCGTGTGAGCTCACATAGACCTGGATCGTGTGGGCTCACTCACGGAAACATTGAGCGTGTCCAGTTACCGTTCACAGCAATCTGGAGCGTGTGCAGTAACTGCACAGTTTGCTGTGAACGGTAACTGGAGCGTGTACAGTTGCTGTACACGCTCCAGATATTTCTCCTGAATTCTGTAATTACGTGACACGAAGGTTGCAGATCACTAATTTCTAAAAAATCGTTGCCAGATATTTTTTCTGAACTTTGTAATCAACCGTAGTGTTCGGATACTTTTTTAAGCAACCGTAGGTGGTCTGCAGTAACTGCACACGCTCCCGTTTGCTGTGAACGGTAACTGGAGCGTGTACAGTTTCTGTACACGCTCCAGTTACCGTAGTGTTCGGATACTACAGTTTCTGTACACGCTCCAGATATTTTTCCTGAATTCTGTAACCACTTGACACGAAGGTTGCCAGATCACTAATCTTTAAAAAAAAATCGTTGCCAGATATTTTTTCTGAATTTTGTAATCAACCGTAGTGTTCGGATACTTTTTTGAGCGACAGTACTCTGCCATATTTCTCTTTGAATGATGACCTTTGATGAATAATGATGTTAGGATGATATTACAGATAAAAGGAAATTTATAAACCTTTTTTTGCAACTTTCTGCCATTGAGTTTATTCTAAAATTTTCCGTTAAATCAAAAACTTATTCATATTAATGTTAAAACCAAAATTAAAACAAATTATTCTCATAACTCGTACGGCATACGTACTGACCTCAATGCACGTCAGAACATGAACAGAGCAGCTCTGCGTTTAGAAACCACTCTACTGAAATGATTGTTATTGAAGGCAAAATGCGCATGCGTAGGTGCCAGAAGTAAAATAACAAAGGTTTGAGAATCACTGATGTACACCAGAGTTTCTCAAACCTTTGGTCTGGGGACCCCTTTATTCTCTTGAAACGTTCCCCTTCGTTCATTTTCGAAAAACTGGCTGCCAAATACCCAATTCTAAATAATCCGCCAATCGTTCTTTGAAGTAGAAATCTTGTTTCATGAAGAAAGCAGCTAGTTCAGCTCGCAACTGAAACAGTCGGACAACTGCTTTTTCTCCGAGACAACTATTGTACTTCAGTGTGCAGCAGAAGTTTTTTTTTATTATAATAATAGTTGGGTTGTTTTACCTCTGAGCGGCACTTTTTTTCACACCATGGGCTAAATGGCCAGGTCACATGGACCCCAAAGGCTCAGAGAAGGTTGGGGGAGGGGACCCACTGGAACAGCTGTTGGGAGACAGATGGTAGCCTCCCGTCAATGCCATCCAGGGTGTTGTTTAACGTGCACAGGGTATGGCTCTCCCGCACACGGGGCCACATCTTAACGTCCCATCCGACGGACAGCGGCCTTTCCAAGCCCATCGGTGTCCCCTACTGACCGTGGGCAGGGCTGGGAATTTTGCGGAGATAAATCTCAACGCTGACTCAGCTGGGACTTGAACATGGGAACTACACATTACGAGCCTGGCGCGCTACCGACTGAGCCACCCCCGCCCCTTATTATAATAATAAGGTTACAAACAACATATATTTGTAATACTCTTATTAACCCAAGAGCATCTAAGCTCATGTAGGTTAATTTACAAATTATTTAAATACGTAATTTTGGCAACACTGACACTCAACTTTATATAAAGAAAAAAATATATATATACAAAAACAACACAGAATTTAAAAAACTTTTTTTTTTACTTTAACACTGAAAACAGCTGTCAGCATTAGTAATGGTCGTTTGATAATTGGCAGTGAGAGATCTGAAATGCATAAAATTAATTTCATTTCGAATTATAATCGGTAAAGAATTAAAAATTTTACGGGCCAAATAATCAAAGTGTTTGTGCATAATTTCTTTATTAGCAAGTGGTAACAGAAACCTTTTCCCATTATGTCGCATAGAATAATTTGTATAATGCAGCACTGCATTATTGTTTTTAAAGAAGTAATTTAATGTTCTATAAACAAATATATGTCTCAGTGGAAATACACCTGAAATGGTATACTTACAAAAGATGGTAACAGTTCTATATTTATTTGGTAAAATTTGAAATATAAATTTATTTTGCATTAAGATTAGACTCCTTAATGATGAAATGTATGTTCCTCCCCAACTTGTAATACCATAGTGTTTAGCACACTGGACCCAAGATATGTATAACATTATTAACATTTTATTACTGAGGATTTATTTTTAACATCAAGTGTTGTTGTTAATTAGTTTTAATTAGTTTTCCAATATGCATTTTCCGACTTAGGGAGCTGTCAATACAAACGCCTAGGTATAGTATACTTTGAACCTGTTCAATTTCTTCACAGCAACAAGATGAGAAATTATTGCATGAAAGGTTATGCAATTTTAATTTAATCGAATGTGGATTGTTTGCTTTCTTTTTTAGGTTAAATAAAATATACTTGGTCTTTTTCGTATTTAAATGTAATCCATTTAAATCCAACCATTTCATCACACATTTTAGATCAGTGTTGATGTTACAAAGGTGATTTTCAAGAGAATCAGCACATAAAGTTAATGATGTATCATCTACAAAAGTGTTAATATAGATATTCATTTTTAACTTACATAGATCATTTATGAATATCAGAAACAAGGTTGGTCCCAGGACTGAACCTTGTGGTACGCCACATGAAATATGTTTTCGGTTACTAAGTGTATTAAAAAGAATAACCCATTGCGTTCTGTGCTGTAAGTAGTCTTTAAACCATTTTAATACAACACCACGAATGCCAATATTTTCTAGTTTGCTAATTAAAATTTCGTGATCAACGGTGTCAAAAACTGTCCCCAAGTCCATAAATATGGACAGAGTAAATTGATTATTGTCTATGGAATGAAACACCTTTGACGTATAATTCAACAACGCAGTTTCTGTACCTCTACCCTTCCTAAACCCAAATTGGTTTTCAGAGAGAAAATTAAAACTATCTAAAAAATTTATCAGTCTATTATTAACTAGTTTTTCTAATATTTTTGAAAATACTGGAAGAAGAGATATCGCTCGATAATTCTTAAAATCAATTTTTTTCCCTTTTTGTAAACTGGAATTACAGTAGCTTTCTTCATTAAATCTGGAAAAGTGCCAGTTTCGAAGGATAAATTACAAATGTGAACCAATGGTTGAATCAAGTTAAAAGAACATGTTTTAACAGCAATAATGGAAATATTGTCATACCCAGCAGATTTTTTATTTTTAAATCCTCTTATGTCAGTCAATACTTCCCATTTCTTCACATCGAATATTAACAAGATGCGTGCTCAAGGCTCGAGATTCAATAAAACGAAGAATGTTCTTGATGAAGCAGCAAAATTTTTAAGTGAATCTGTATTTCCACAAGTTACTCTATCGTTGGAAAGTGGTACTGCCGCTTGATTATGACCTCGCGGACCCCTTAAATGGAAAAGAAAGTGATCGTAAGGGTTCGCGAACCACACTTTGAGAACCATGGATATAGACAATTTGTGACTAAATATCATGCTAAATCCAACTATGACGCATAAATGGTACAACTCTGAAACTATGAATCTAGGGGTAATACGAGTCGTAGATCTTTCCAAAAATCCTAAATTTGACCTCCAATGTGTCCTTCAAGTTCAAATAGATGTCTCGTAGTGGTAAAATCTCGATCTAGAATGGCTAGAAACGTGAAAATTGGTATCTGTGGGGTGTTTCTGGCTACAGATTTTGGAAACGTTACGAAATTTCGGATACTAAAGGTCGTTCGAGGTCAAACGTGAAATTTATATCTATCACTGCTAGAGAGCTGAAAATTGGTTCCTGAGAGTATTTTCGGTCATAGATCTGTGAAATGTTGTGAAATTTTGGTTGCGAGGTCAAATACCATCTATTGGTTCTGGAGCGTTAAACAATGCTGCCTGTGGGTATTTTGAGTCGTAGATCTCGGTGAGTTTCTCAAAATTTGGATAAAGTGTGTCCTTTGAAGTCAAAAATCAAATTTCAGTATACACTGGAAGGAGAGCTATGCACCAATCCCCTGTGATGATGCATAGAACCGGCCAGGCCTAGCACCTAATGTCCAACCCCGCCTTCTCGTGGTGCGGACCGTTAGTAACTTTCAAAAGAGATACTCTCTTGTGGAAGTGAACGGAAGAGGAGGGCTGCCAGATTAGTGTGGCCTACTGATCTGGACAACTATGGCTACTTTTCTTTTTTTTCTACCCTGCTGAGGAGTGGTCAACCACACAGGGTCCTGGTGCTGACCATATAAACCTACTGGACTGGACAGATATATGGCTCTGATCTTGATTATGGATCCTGATTTTGCTGCACTGGTGGGCTTCTGTGGAGGGAAAATCTTCCGCTGTGTTTTCTTTTTGTTTGTAGGTTGACAGCCCCAAGTGAATAGATCCACAGGATATGTTTATCAGCTGGTGGATAATCCTGAGCAGAAGTCATCGCAGGCACCTGAACTCTTTGCTTCTATTGGCATCGTCAAATTCTACATTGTAGGAAGTCTTCCAGTGTAGATGGCTTCAGCTTTTAGTAGTGGGGGAACGGGTCTTTGCCCCATGTCTGCGATTAGGGGGCTGTTTGATATTGTCGGCATTCCCTCTCTCAATAAACATAGTTTCTTTAAACATCCCACTAACCATTTTCTCTCCATAGGTAGTTGGAATGTGAGGACTCTGCACAGAGCTTTTTCTCTTGATGTCCTCACACAAGAATTCCACCGTTATAATTTAGATATTCTCGGCTTGCAAGAGACCAGATGGACAGATAAAGGTCAGATTCTTAAAAATAATCTTAAATTTCTCTTTTCAGGGAGGGACGACAAAAAGCATCACCAAGGCGTGGGTCTGCTTCTCAGCAGACACGCTAGTGATGCTCTTCTAGGATATGAGTGCATTAATGAAAGGTTTCTTACAGCAAAATTTCAGACAAGCGTTAAAGACTTGAATGTTATCTGCTGTTATGCCCCCACTGAGGATGCCGATGAGGATGAGAAGGATAGGTTTTATGAACAACTTCAGGATATTTTGAATTCTGTCAAGAAAGGAGATATTACCCTTGTTCTTGGTGACTTCAATGCCAAAGTTGGTACTGACTCTGACCTTTGGGGAGGAGTAATAGGCCCTTTTGGTATTGGTAGCTGCAATAGCAATGGGCAACGTCTCCTACAGGTAAGTAAACTCAATGGATTCAGAATAACTAACACTTATTACAAACACCGCGACATACATAAGTACACATGGGTTTCACCTGATGGGCTGCATAAGAATATGATTGATTACATATTAATTAACAGCAAATGGACTAGTTCTGTTAGGAATACCAGGGCATATAGGGGAGCTGAAATTGGATCTGACCATTACCTTGTTAAAAGTGTGTTGCAACTTAAACTTAAAAAGTGTTGTGCTAGGGTTAAAAAATTTACTTTTAATACTGAAGCTCTGAAAGATCCAGTTATAGCCAAAGCTTACCATGATAGGTTACTTAGTCATTATGACAGTCATGGTTTGCTTACTACTGAAGTTGAGGAAGAATGGGATCATTTTAAACAGGCTTTTTTGGACACTAACAGTACTCTTTTAGGAAAAAAGGAGCAGAAGAGGCAAAATTATCTGAGTGATAAGGCACTTGAGCTTATTTTGGAAAGAAAGAACTGCAGGAATGCCCTTAATCAATACCCTACTAGTCCTAACAGAAAGCATTACAGAGACCTTAATAAACTTGTAAAGGATCAGTTAGCTGCTGATAAAAATTTTTGGCTTGATGGTTTGGCTGACAAAGCCGAGGAAGCAGTTAGACAGCACAACAGCAGAGAGCTGTACCAGATAGTTAATGTTTTGTGTGGTAGAAAACGGACAGGCATACAAGGATTGAAGGATAAACAAGGTAAGGTTATAGAAGGTGAGGATTCTGTCATGGCTAGGTGGGCTGAGCATTTCAGTGATGTTCTAAACAATGTAGTTAGTTCTACTCCCATTGTTTGCAATGATGATAGATGCATTGGTGGCTTTAATGTTGGCCCTATAACACAATCTGAAGTTAGTTTGGCTGTTTCTAAACTTAAACTTCATAAATCCCCAGGGGTAGATGAAATTACTACGGAAATGCTTAGAGCTGGGAATGTTTCGGTTACCACTTGGATGACTGAAATTCTGAATCTCTTTTATGATAAAGGCATGGTTCCTAAGGATTTTACCAGAGCTATTTTTATCCCTATTTTCAAAAAAGGTGATCGCAGTTCTTGTGATAACTATAGGGGTATCAGCCTACTCTCTGTTCCAGGTAAAGTTCTTTCCATGATTGTGCTTAATAGAATTAAGAATCTGGTTGACAGGCAATTGCGTGATGAGCAATGTGGATTCAGAAGTGGTAGGGGATGTGTAGATCAGATATTTTCACTTAGGCAGATTCTTGAGAAATGTTTAGAGTTTCAGAAACCTTTGGTTGCTAGCTTTGTTGATTTCAAAAAGGCTTTCGACTCTGTTGATCGTCATAATTTGTGGTTGATTGTGAGATCATATGGTATACCAGACAAGTTAGTTAACATTATGAAAGCTCTCTATAATAACACTGAGTCGTGTGTGAGAGTTGGTAAGGCTTGTAGCAATTGGTTTAGCATTACTTCTGGTGTTCGACAAGGGTGCATTTTGTCTCCTTTTCTCTTTAGCTTGGTTATTGATTATGTTATGCGAAATTCACTTCAAGGGAAAGATTTTGGCCTTAAATGGGCTGGAGATAGGAAAATTTCTGATTTAGATTATGCTGATGATTTAGCCCTTCTGGCAAATGATGTTGATGAGATGAACTCTTTCATTCGAGCCGTTGATGAGACTGGTAGTAGAGTAGGTTTGGTTATAAACAGAGAGAAAACTAAAGTGATGAAAATTGGTCAGGCAGGCTGTGATTCAGTTAATCTGAATGGTTGCAGTCTTGAGCAGGTGTCACAGTTTAATTATCTTGGGAGCTATGTAACAGATAATGGTGATGTGCGGCATGAGATTAACAGACGAATAGGGATTGCTGCTGGGACTTTTAAGAATCTATGGAGAGTGTGGAGAAATAGGCGTATACACCTAAAGACTAAAATTAGACTGTATAATAGTTTGGTTCTTTCTAGGGTTAGTTATGGTAGTGAAACTTGGACACTTTGTAAACAAGATAACAGGAAACTAGATGCTTTTGATTCCAGATGCTTACGCAGTATCTTGGGCATTAGGTGGTTCAACTTTGTAACTAATGATGAGATTAGGAAAAGGAGTTTGCAACCTCCTTTAAGCAGCATATTGTGCAGAGAGAGACTCCGTTGGTTTGGCCATGTTGCCCGTATGAATAATTATAGATTGGCGAATAGGGTTATGAACAATGTGCCTAAAGGCCTCAGAAAGAAGGGGAGACCTAGGATGCGGTGGGCAGACAATGTCAAACAGGACCTTGTTAGAATTGGTGTGCAGTGGCCAGATGCAGTAGATGTAGCTCAGGATAGACTTGCTTGGAGAACTAAATTGCACGGTCTGGTTGGACCTCCGTAGCCCATGGCTGCTTGAGGATGATGATGATGATGATGATGATGATGATGATGATGATGATGATGATGATGATGAATAGGGTTATTTCGGCAATACAACTCAGAAATAAGGGGAATTTTCAGAGACGGTCTAGTTGTCAAAGTCAAATAGGGATAGGGTTGGGTTGGGTTGTTTTACCTCTGAGCGGCACTTTTTTGCACACCATGGGCTAAATGGCCAGGTCACATGGACCCCGAAGGCTCAGAGAAGGTTGGGGAAGGGGACCCACTGGAACACCTGTTGGGAGACAGATGGTAGCTTCCCGTCAAAGCCATCCAGCGTATTCTTTAACGTGCACAGGGTATGGCTCTCCCGCACACGGGGCCACGGCTTAACGTCCCATCCGACGGACAGCGGCCTTTCCAAGCCCATCGGTGTCCCCTACTGACCGTAGATAAATATCAACGCTGACCCAGCTGGGACTCGAACCTGGGAACTACAGATTACGAGCCTGGCGCGCTACCGACTGAGCCACCCCCGCCCCCAAATAGGGATAGGAGTGACGGTCTAGAAATGATAAGGTGCCGAAATCACCGATTAGTTTTTTTGCAACGATTATAAGATGTAAAAGTAAAAGTATCTAGAGACACCATTTTTCAAGTGCATGTACGTACAGTCGCACGTAGATGGAAATTTGACCTTCGACTTCAATGAAATGGTGAGATCCGAAATTTCAAAACTCTTCTTAAATATAGGATCGAAATAATCCGAGTCATTAGTTTTTAGCTCTCTAGTATCAATAGAACGAAATTTCACTTTTGTCCTAAAAAGATCCCCCCACTGCAATATTTCTTAAGATCTACAACAATTTCGGTTGTTTTATCTCTGAGCGTCCCATTTTTTGCACACAATTAGCTAAATGGCCAGGTCATAATGAATCCGAAGGCTCAGGGAAGGATTGGAGACAGGACCCACTGGAACAGCTGTTAGGAGACAGATAACAGTCTCCCGTCAAGTCCATCAAGCGTGTTCTTTAACGTGCACAGGGTATGACTCGCCCGCACAGGGAAAGACGGCAAAACGTCCCATCCGACGAACGGTGGCCTTTCCAAACCCATCAATGTCATGTACTGACCGTGGGCTGTTCGGGGAGTTTTGCGATAAATCTCAACGCTGACCCAGCTAGGACTGTAGATTACGAGCCTGGCGCGTTACCGACTGAGGTACCCCCGCCCGTGCAGGAAGCGTGGTGAACAGTGCCACAGGAATATCTACGACTCACTGCCACGAAGCATTGTTCAATGTATTGCCAATAGATGTGGTTACACCTCCTAGTGATGTGGCTTAATTTTGAATGATAAAATTGACCATTTGGTTCGAAATATTTGTCATGTCTTCCTTGTCTCCTATACTGCTTCATATATGAATATCAGTTGAATTTTGTCACCTCTTTTTGGTGTTGCAATCTCAACGTTACAGGATGTGACAATGCTCCCGATTATCCGACATTTATGGGGAATGGAATTTGCCGGTTAGATGAATCCTGCGGTTGCATGGGAAATACTTTTATACAAAACAAATATCGTAAATGCAATTTGTATTCAAGCCTTAATTATAATAAAAATGCAGTGAAAAACAATCAAAATGAAGTACAATGCCCTTAATACAAATCTAAATATTTAAAATATAATTATCAGGAATTTTAGCAACTGCTTCCCAAAGTCCAATAGCTAAGTGCGCTAATAACTCGCCGTCCCCTAGCCGAGTAGTTAGTGCGCCTAGCTACTGATCAAGGGACCAGGGTTCGAGCCCCGAATAAGACAAGTGTGTTTGAATATTTTTTTGCTTAGATCCCAATATCCTCAGAGAACCTTCTACTATGGCATAAAACCCGTGAGGCTCATTTGTCAGACCTCTGTGGTAAGCAGCTGCTTGAGGAGATATTTCTTTATTTTTATTTATTCACTGAAAGCCACCATAGGAAGAACTGTAATATTGGTCGCCAGATGGCGCTGCTTACTGAAGTGTCGAAATTTTTCTAATAACGAGATGTGAAGACAAAATTTTCAAAAAGTCAGGGGAATCCTGGGTAGGAGAACGATGAAACTAACCTAAACTTTAATTTCAAAAAGTTTCTCAAACTGACAATTTCAGTTTCAAAATTTTCCCCGTTGTATGAGAATTCAGGATATTTGATACTAGGTAACCGGGAAATTATAATATTTTTCCTACCGCACGAATTATAGAAAGAAATAAGTGATAAAATAATCTTTCGTTTTAATTTGTAGTATTGTTCTTCCTTTTTCGTTAGTTCTGGAGCGTATCTTTTTAAGATACAATATTATATCTAAAGAAAAATCCGAGAATTGATAATTCGTGGACTGCGGTCTCAAACAATTAGCGACTTTTCTTACGAGTCAATACGTGATACAATATGTGGCAACTTAACGACTGTTCAAGGTAGGGAACAGTGGTGCTGGTTTGGGTTGTTTTGCCTCTGAGCGGCACTCATATTTGGCGTCCTTGTAACTCCAATTATGTTTGGAATCCTTATGACCCCAAAGATTATGAATATATATATGTGAGAAACAGCTACTTGAGGGGGTATTTATTTTTATTATATATATGTATACGGTAAACTTCTGGTTTTCCGGCATTTATGGGGAATGGGAGTTGCCGGATAGATGAATAGATGTTGCATGAGAAATATTTTGATGCAAGACAAAAACCGTAAGTGCAATCTTGTATTCAGGCATTGATTGAAATAGAAATGTAGTTAAAAACAACGAAAATGAAGTACAATACTCTAAATGCAAAGGTAAATACCTAAAATATAATTATCAGGAACTTCGGGAACTGCTTCACTGAAACCCACCGTAGAAAATCATGGAAACAGTTGTAATATTGGCCTGAAAAAATGTGAGGAATAAGAAACACGATTGTTCCGGGAAATGAAAGGAGTAAGAAACACAAATGTGCCGGGAAATATGAGGAGTAAGAAATACAAATGTGTCTTAAAATGTGAGGGATAAGAAATACAACTCAGTTGGAAAATGTGAGGGGTAAGAAACACAAAGGTACTGGGAAATGTGAGGGTTAAGACACACAACTGAGCAAGAAAATGTGAGGGGTAAGAAATACAATTGTGCCGAAAGAATAAGAGGTATAACAAACACAATTGAGCAGGGAAATATGAGGAATAACAAACACAATTGAGCAGGGAAATATGAGGGATAACAAACACAATTGAGCAGGGAAATATGAGGGATAACAAACACAATTGAGCAGGGGAAATATGAGGAGTAAGAAACACAAATGTGCCGTAAAATGTGAGGGATAAGAAACACAACGGAAAATGTGAGGGGTAAGAAACACAAACGTACCGGGAAATGTGAGGGATAAGAAACACAACTGAGCTAGAAAATGTGAGGGGTAAAAAATAAAATTGTGCCGAAAGAATAAGAGGAATAACAAATACAATTGAGCAGGGAAATATGAGGAATAACAAACACAATTGAGCCGGGAAATATGAGGGATAAGAAATACAATTAAGCCAAATGATGTGATGGATAAAAAACAGAATTATGCCAGAAAATGTAAGGGATAAAAAACAAAATTGTTCCATATAATGCTACTGAAAAGAAACACAATTGAGCCGGAAAATATGAGGGTTAAGAAATACAATTCAGAAGAAAAACGCGCTGTATAAGAAACACAATTGTGCCGGAAAATGTGACGGGTAATAAACACAATTGAGCCCAAAATATGAGGGGTAAGAAACAGAATTCTGTCCGAAAATATGAGGGGTAAGAAACACGATTGAGCTGGGAAAATGTGAAGGATAAGACACATAATTCAGCCGGAAAATGTAAGAGATTAGAAACACAGTTGTGCAGGAAAATGTGAGGGTAAAAAACACAATTGAGCAGGAAAATATGAGGGGTACGAAACGCAGTTGAGCCGGAAAATGTGAGGCATAAGAAACACAATTGAGCCGGAAAATGTGAGGCATAACAAACACAATTGAGCCGGGAAAGGTGAAGCATAACAAACACAATTGAGCCGGAAAATGTGATGGTAATAAACACATTTGAGCTCAAAATATGAGGGGTAAGAAACGCAATTGTTCCGGAAAATGTGATGATTAAGAAACACAATTGTTCCGGAAAATGTGACGAGTAAGAAACATAATTGAGCCCGATAATATGAGGGATAAAAAACACAATTGTGCCGGGAAATGTGGTGGATAAAAAACACAATTGAGCTGGGAAATGTGAGGGGTAGGAATCTAAATGGAGCCGGAAGATATGAGGGGTAAGAAACAGAATTGTGTTGGAAAATATAAGGTTTATGAAACACAACTGAGTCGGAAATATGAGGGGGAGAAGAAACACAATTGAGCCGGAAAATGTGAGGGTGTGTCGGATGAGAAATTTCGCAAAGATTATAAGTTATAAAAGCAGAAGTATCCATAGACAAAATTTTTCAAGTCCATATCACCGTAGATAGAAATTTGACCTTCGATCCTGATGAAATGGTGAGATCCGAAATTTCGTACCTCTTCTGAAATATAGAATCAAAATAATCCGAGTCATTAGTTTTTTGCTCTCTAGTATCAGTAGAACTAATTTTCATCTCTGAACCAAGAGGATCACCCCTCTCCCTATGGGGGCGGGGGTGGCTGAGTCGGTAGCGTGCCACGGTCGTAATCTGTAGTTCTCAGGTTCCAGTCCCAGCTGGGTCAGCGTTGAGATTTATCTCCGAAAATTCCCCGCCCTGCCCACGGTGAGTAGGGGACACCGATGGGCTTGGAAAGGCCGCCGTCCGTCGGATGGGACGTTAAGCCGTGACCCCGTGTGTGGGAGAGCCATACCCTGTGCACGTTAAAGAACACGCTTGATGGCTTTGACGGGAGGCTACCATCTGTCTCCCAACAGCTGTTCCAGTGGGTCCCCTCCCCCAACCTTCTCTGAGCCTTCGGGGCTTTGTGACCTGGCCATTTAGCCCATGGTGTGCAAAAAAGTGCCGCTCACAGGTAAAACAACTCATCACGTTAAAGAACACGCTGGATGGCCTTGACGGCAGGCTACCATCTGTCTCCCAACAGCTGTTCCAGTGGGTCCCCTCCCCCAACCTTCTCTGAGCCTTCGGGGTCTATGTGACCTGGCCATTTAGCCCATGGTGTGCCAAAAAGTGCCGCTCAGAGGTAAAAAAATCCAACGTTAAAGAACACGCTGGATGGCCTTGACGGGAGGCTACCATCTATCTCCCAACAGCTGTTCCAATGGGTCCCCTCCCCCAACCTTCTCTGAGCCTTCGGGGTCCATGTGACCTGGCCATTTGGCCCATTGTGTGCAAAAAAGTGCCACTCAGAGGTAAAACAACCCAACGTTAAAGAACACACTGGATGGCATTGACGGGAGGTTACCATCTGTCTCCCAACAGCTGTTCCAGTGGGTCCCCTCCTCCAACCTTCTCTGAGCCTTCGGGGTCCATGTGACGTGACCATTTAGCCCATGGTGTGCAAAAAAGTGCCGCTCAGAGGTAAATCAACTCAACCCTTCCCCTATTGCAATGATCGTAAAATATTGTTTCGTAAGATCTACAACAATTTGGGTTGTTTCATCTCTGAGCTACACTTTTTTTGCACACAAGGGGCTAAATGGCCAGGTCACAAGGACTTCGAAGGCTCAAAGGAGGTTGGGGGAGGGGACTCACTAGAACAGCTGTTGTGACACACATGGTAGCCTTCCGTCAAGACCATTCAGCGTGTTCTTTAAGGTGCAGAGTGTCTCTCCTGTACACGGAGAAACGGCTCAACGTCCCATCCGATGGACGGCGGTCTTTTCAAATCCATCGGTGTCTTCTACTATCCGTAGTCAAGGCAAGGAGTTTCGCGATAAATCTCAAGGCTGACCCAGCTCGGACTCGAAGTCACAGACATTCAAATTACGGGTGAGTTGCGCCACAGTATCCCTTCTGTTGGCTCGTACAGTCGCTCAAAAAAGTATCCGAACACTATGGTTGGTTACAGAATTCAGAAAAAATATCTGGAAACGATTTTTTTTCGAAATTAGTGATCTGCAACCTTCGTGTCATTTCATCACAGAATTCAAAAAAAATCTGGAGAGTGTACAGCAACTGTACACGCTCCAGAACTGTATTGCTCCTGATCTGGCAACCTTCGTGTCACGTGACACGAAGGTTGCCAGATCACTAATATCTAAAAAAAATCGTTGCCAGATAATTTTTATGAATTCTGTAATCAACCATGATGTTCGGATATTTTTTTAATATATATAATGCGTATGAATATATAATGCAATCAATATGGAGCGTGTGCAGTTACCGTTCACAGCAAACTGGAGCTGTTTTGGTTAATGTTCACAGCAGATTGGATCGTGTGAACTCACAAAGACCTGGATCGTGTGGGCTCACTCACGGAAATATTGAGCGTGTGCAGTTACCGTTCACAGCAAACTGGAGCGTGTGCAGTAACTGCACACGCTCCAGTTTCCTGTGAACGGTAACTGGGGCGTGTACAGTTGCTGCACACGCTCCAGATATTTTTCCTGAATTCTGTAAACACGTGACACGAATTTGCCAGATCACTAATTTCTTAAAAAAATCGTTGCCAGATATTTTTTCTGAATTCTGTAATGAACCGTAGTGTTCGGATACTTTTTTGAGCGACTGTACCATATGGGATAGCCTTCGCTCACCTCTAACATTGATGAGACATGGTCAGCCCACATCTTGTCCGTGGTTCGTGGTTTTTCCCTCCTCGGACCACTTTTTGCAGGTACTAACCACGGCTAACCATGAGCACTCCACAAGTGTTGCCTTTTCGGAAATGCTATGACATAGTCGTCTGGTCATTACAATTTGGTCTTTGTCAAACTCACTTAGGTCCGCTGTCTTTCCCATCCGAAAAACAAGAATAAGAATGATTAACAGAGCTCAGTATCAGTTGTTATTTATACCGTTTCATGACCTTCACATGTATCGTCGTTTACCTGCAGTTTTTTGCATAAACATGAGCTGGCCGCAATGTTTTGGCTCTTCAGTGTATGTGGCAACTTAGCGACTCTTCAAGGTAGGGAGCAATGTGTTGGCTTGGGTTGTTTTACCTCTGAGCAACACCTTTTTTTCACAGAACGGGCTAAATTATCAGTTCACAAGGACCCCGAAGGCTCGGGGAGGAGACCCACTGGAATAGCTGTTGGGAGACATGGAATAGCTGTTGGGAGACAGATATTAGCCTCCCGTCAATGCCATGTGTGTGTGTTGTTTAACGTTCACAGGTTATGCCCCCCCCCCCCACCTGCTCATGGAACCACAGCTTACCGTCCCATTCAACGGACGGCGGCATTTCCAAGCCCATCTGTTTCTCCTACTTAACTTGAGCATAGCAGGGAGTGTGTGGAGATAAATCTCAACTCTGGTTCAGGTGGGACTCGAACTTGTGAATGTAGATTACGAGCCTGACGCTCTACCGACTGAGCCACCCCGCCCTGTGCATCAAGTGTGATTGAGAGTGTCACAGGAGGTTATCAGCAGTCTCTACAATTAATTCCCCCGAAGAATTGTTCAATGTATTGGCAGTTGCTAATAGTGGTTGTACCCGCTACTTATGTGGCTTATATTATATAATAGAAATGTCAATTTGTTGTCAAAAATTAGTCATTTCATCGTTGTCTCTCAAAGTTCTTCTTCATTTGCATATATGAATTTTCCCATCACGTCTTGTTGTTGCAATTTCAATGTTGCAGAGTTATATATATATAAAAAGCAGTATATATATAGAGAGAGAGGATGTCTCAAAAATATAGGTACAAACTTTTAGGGGAGGTAGATAACATCTAAAAGAATGAGAATTCCATAGGAACCCACAACCGGAAACGTCATGGGAAAGTGGTAGCAGAGGTACAAGATCTGAACGCACACAAGACAGTGATTAATGGAAAAATATTTATTACATAATTATTACAAATGGCGTACTAGATGATACATTTCATAACGTTACATTTTCATATATGTGTGGGAAATGGTGGCCCGGTACATGTCTGTGTGGGAAGCGTTCTTGATACATCCGTTGACTTCAACTATTCCATATACTAAGTGCATGTCTGCCAGCTCCCTGTTCGAATACCTTTGCATGCTCTTCGTAAGCCGACATATACATATATTTTATAACGTTACAGCAGGTGCTCGAAGTTTCCACCATGAGACCGCGATGCATGCATGACACCGACTTAGCATTGGACACGGTTGAACACACCTGTAGTTTCTTTGATAGTAGCAGCAGCGCACACGAGCCTAGCCACGAGATCCATGTCAGACTCCACAGGTGATTCATACACGTTAGCTTTGAGGGCCCCCTACAGAAAGAAATCAACGCTCGTTAAATCAGTTGAGTGTGGAGGCCAGGCAACTGGTCCAGCACTCCCAATCCATCGTTGCCAAAAACACAGGTTCAAATGCGCACGAACACACCTTCCATAATAGGGAGGTGCTCCATCATGTTGAAACCACATGTTGCGTCTCACATTTGTTGGAACATGGGCAAGTAAGCCTGGTAGAACCTGTTCCAGAAAGATCAGATACTTCGCAGAGGTCATGTGGGATGGTAAAAGGTATGGCCCGACTAAGCAGTCGCCGACCAAACCTGTCCACGCATTTACTGCGAAACGATGTTGTGCCGCATGGGTGCACACACCGTGAGGGTTTTCGTAAGTCCACAAATGCGCATTGTGCTGATTGAATACTCCATCCCGAGTGAAACTGGCCTCATCAGTAAACGAAACATAAGCAGGGAAATTCACATCTTGGGCACTTTCTTGGATATACCACTGCGCAAAACGCACACGTGCAGGATGATTTGCGAAGAGAAGTAACTGAACACTTTGGAAACGAAAGGGGTATAAGAACTCGCCGTGCAAAACATGCTGTACACTGCAACGAGGCACTCCTAAGGCAGAGGCAACGGCACGTGTGCTGGTACTAGGATTAGTCTCCACAGCATCCAACACACTTTCTTCCATTGGCGGGAGTACGCGTCGATTGTGGCCTGCCCTCACTTCTGCTGCCTCTTAATGACCCATAATCGCATAAATTTTGATGCACACGCGCAGACAAACGGTGGCCCGGTACATGTCTGTGTGGGAAGAGTTCTTGATACATTCGTTGAGCGGCTCGTCCGTTGCCCTCAGCTATTCCATACACTAAGTGCATGTCTGCCAGCTCCCTGCATGCTCTTCATAAGCCGACTACCTCTCGAATGAGGAAATCCGAAATTTCCCCTTAGCGCACTGATTGAACAGCGCCACCTATTGACCACCTATTGACTTGTTTACTTATTATAGTAATAAATAAAACGGTGACGTTTGCGGTTATGGGTTCCTATGCAATTCTAATTCCTTTAGATGTTATCTACCTCCCCTAAAAGTTTGTACCTATATTTTTGAGACACCCTGTATACTGTATATAAGTAAACTTCTGGTTATCTGGCATTTATGTGGAATGGAAGTTGCCAGTTAGATAAATAAAAGAATCTGACGGTTGCATGAGAAACATTTTGATACAAAACAAACATCTTAAGTGCAATCTTGTATTCAAGGTTTAATTGAAATAAAAATGCAGTTAAAAACAATGAAAATAAAGTACAATGGCCTTAATGCAAATCTAAATATTTAAAATATAATTATCAGGAATTTTAGCAACTGCTTCCCAAAGTCCAATAGCTAAGTGCGCTAATAACTCGCCGTCCTGTAGCCGAATAGTTAGTGCGCTTAGCTACTTATCAAGGGACATGGGTTCGAGCCCCGAATAAGGCATGGTTATTTTTATTTTTTATTTTTTTTGCTTAGATCCCAATATCCTCACAGACCTTCTACTATGGCCTAAAAACTGTGAGGCTCATTTGTCAGACCTCTGTGGTAAGCAGCTGCTTGAGGAGATATTTCTTTATTTTTATTTATTGACTGAAAGCCACCAAAGAGAGAATTGTAATATTTGTCGCCAGATGGCGCTGTGTACTGAAGTGTCAAAATTTTTCTAATAACGAGATGTGAACGCAAATTTTTTAAAAAGTCAGGGGAATCCGGGGTAGGAGAACGATGAAACTAACCTAAATTTTAATTTCAAAAAGTTTTTCAAACTGACAATTTCAGTTTCAAAATTTTCCCCGTTGTATGAGAATTCAGGATATTTGATACCAGTTAACCGGGAAATTATAATATATTTTCTACCGCCTGAATTATAGAAAGAAATAAGTGATAATATGTTCTTCCGTTTTAATTCATCAATCATTTCTTCTTCATCTGTTGGTCTGGAACATACCTTTTCAAGGTACAATATCATATCTAAAGAAAAATCCGAGAATGGATATTTCGTGGACTGTCAATACGTGAAACAATATGTGACAACTTAGCGACTCTTCAAGGTAGGGAGTAGTGGTGTTGGTTTGGGTTGTTTTGCCTCTGAGCGGCACTCATATTTGGCGTCCTTGTAACTCCAATTATGTTTGGAATCCTTGTGACCCCAAAAATTATGAATATATATATATGTGAGAAACAGCTGCTTGAGGTGGTATTTATTTTTATTATATATATGTATATAGTAAACTTCTGGTATTCCTGCATTTATGGGGAAAGGAAGTTGCCGGTTAGATGAACAGATGTTGCATGAGAAATATTTTGATACAAAACAAAAACCGTAAGTGCAATCTTGTATTCAGGCATTAATTGAAATAAAAATGTAGTTAAAAACAACTAAAATGAAGTATAATGCTCTAAATGCAAAGGTCATCCGACCTATTAACATGGTCATCCGACCTATTACTTTACATGCTTCCCCAATTTGGGCGAATACCACTTCTCAGAACATTCGCAAGATCCAAGTCTTGCAGAATAAGATTCTGCGATGTTAGGTCGATGCCCCTGGTTTGTAAACAACAGACAGTTACATAAAGACCTGGGCATCGACCATATTTATTCTTTCATCGAGTCTGTCTCACGACATTTCTTTGAGGCAGTTCAGAGTAATCCTCATGAGATCATATCTTGCTTATTGGACTATGATCACGAAGTCCTTAATAGATACAAGAGGCCTGAGATGATGACTTTCTCTAAAGAATGGGAGAGCTATAACCTCTGTACGTTAAAGAGCACACTGAATGGCTTTGAAGGTGACTATCGTCTGTCTCCTAATAGCTGTCCATTTTGTATCCTTCCCTGAGCGTTGAGGCCCTTTTGACTTGGCCATTTAACCCATTGTGTGCAAAAAAGTGTCTCTCAGAGATAAAATAACCCAAACACTGCAGCGCTGTCTTCAGCAACCGACCATAATTCTCACTTTCCCCGCCAACTTTCAAAGTGTGTAGGAATTTTGTTTTGCAGTTATTCCTCACTTTGGAGTTATTTCTATCTTCTTTGTTATCTTATTTCCTACTTGAACTGCTTTAATCATATATTTGGATATGCCCGGAGACTGTATTCGTAAGTGTGACGCAGAATTTTGTTAGAATACTTCATATAACTTCACGCTAACGTTCTTTAAAGTTCCATACGATCAAGAAACGTAATCGGTTTCTTTGAATTGCGAATATCGTTCCAATTGTTATACACTTATATTATTTGTTGACTTTAATTCTCTTCATTCTTTTCCATTTTATTACTGGATTTTTTTCATTTTTATTTAACAAAATACATGTTCAAGGGGTTGGGTTGTTTTACATCTGAGCGGCACTTTTTTGCACACCATGGACTAAATGGCCAGGTCACATGGACCCCGTAGACTGAGACAAGGTTGGGGGAGGGGACCCACTGGAACAGCTGTTGGGAGACAGATGGTAGCCTCCCGTTCAGGCCATCCAAAGTGTTCTTTAACGCGCACAGGGTATGGCTCTCCCGCACACGGTGCCACGGCTTAACGTCGCATCCGACGGACATTGGCTTTCCAAGCCCATCGGTGTCCCCTACTGACCGTGGGCAGGGCAGGGAATTTTGCGGAGATAAATCTCAACGCTGATCTAGCTGGGATATGTTCAAGGGAGTGAGCTCACTAAATCAACTATTCTCAATGGGGTTCAGATCCGGGCTTTGTGGTGGCCGATTGATGTCATGCTCGCAGAACCACTAATAAACATATCCGATACGGTAAAATTTTTTCTGTTGCATGATAATTCTGAATGTTTGAGTTCCGGATAACCGTGAATTTACTCTATGTTTTTTTATACCGCGACTCGTCGGACCACGTGACTTTTTTCCAGTCTTCCAATGTCCAGTCACGATGTTCCTGACACCACTGTAGTCGAACTTTCCAGTTCATCGCAGAAAACAGGGTTCCCCTATAGGCATGCGACTGCTAATACCAGTCCTCTTTAATTCCCTGCGCATAGTTTGCTGAGATATGGGTTGGAAACAGACTTCGTTAAATTCTTCTATTAATTGCTGCACACAGGAATTCCTGTTTCTCCGTATAAGCCTTTTCAGAGGACGATGATCTCGTTCTGAGAGATTATCGTCGCGCCACACTTACGCCTCTTAGACAAGCAATGTGGGCTATTTCTCCACTGATTAAAGACCCGGGATATCTCACCTTTTGAGAAACCAGTCAGCTCTGCTGTTTTTAAAATCGTCGCCCCACCCAGTCCCACATGTGCACAGGGTATGGCTCTCCCGCACACGGGGTTATGGCTTAACGTCCCATCCGACGGACAGTGCCTTTCCAAGCCCATCGGTGTCTCCTACTGACTGTGGGCAGGGAGGGGAGTTTTGCGGAGATAAAACTCAACGCTGACCCAGCTGGGTCTCGAACCTGGGAACTGCAGATTACGAGCCTGGTCTGGAGCCCGCCTCTTCTTTCATGGAGGACATTTCGAACACCTAAGAGACTAAACATCACCCAATTCGCACTGCATACTTACTTTTGGCCCACCCTGTATAACTAAGTAGAATATTTTCGCCTCCATTACCCTTATTAGCATTCTGAAAGAGGGGCATGCCGCATTACTTCCCCCATCCAAGATCCAGCCATATCTACGTTTACCCACATAAAGTCAAGAAATTTTATAATATAGATGAGAAAGAAATGCAAGAATTTCTAAATGTAAATATTTTTAAGAGAAATCAATCGCAGATTAGAGTGCCTCTTTTTGACTTTGAACTCAATTTAGGCGACCTGTAATTAACCTTGCATGCGGAATCGGATCGAAAATTTCTTAAATCTACGACCTGAAATGCTCTTATGCAAGAGTTCTCAGTTTTGTTGCACAGGTTTAATCTCTGAACTATCATATGAGAAATTTCGCAACGATTATAAGATGTAAGAACAAAAATGTCCATAGACACCATTTTCCAAGTCCATATCGCACGTTGATAAAAAATTTGACTTGTGACCACGATGAAATGGTGAGATTCGAAATTTAGTAACTCTTCTCAGAACGGAGGTCCAACCAGACCTTGCAATTTAGTTCTCCAAGCAAGTCTATCCTGAGCTACATCTACTGCATCTGGCCACTGCAGACCAATTCTAACAAGGTCCTGTTTCACATTGTCTGCCCACTGCATCCTTGGTCTCCCCCTCTTTCTGAGGCCTTTATGCACACTGTTCATAACGCTAATCTATAATTATCCATACGGGCAACATGGCCAAACCAACGGAGTCTCTCTCTGCACAATATGCTGCTTAAAGGAGGTTGCAAACTCCTTTGCCTAACCTCATCATTAGTTACAAAGTTGAACCACCTAATGCCCAAGATACTGCGTAAGCATCTGGAATCAAAAGCATCTAGTTTCCTGTTATCCTGTTTACAAAGTGTCCAAGTTTCACTACCATAACTAATCCTAGAAAGAACCAAACTATTATACAGTCTAATTTTAGTCTTTAGGTGTATACGCCTATTTCTCCACACTCTCCCTAGATTCTTAAAAGTCCCGGCAGCAATCCCTATTCGTCTGTTAATCTCATGCCGCACATCACCATTATCTGTTACATAGCTCCCAAGATAATTAAACTGTGACACCTGCTCAAGACTGCAACCATTCAGATTAGGATTGAAATAATCCGAGCCACCAGTTTTTAGCTCTCTAATATCAGTAGAATGAAATTTCACTTTTGACCTCGAAGGTCCCCCCCTCCAAAAAAAAAAAAATATGATCGAAGATAATGTTTCGTAAGATCTACAACAATTTGGGTTGTTTTATCTCTGAGCGGCACTGTTTTGCACACAATGAGCTAAATGGCCAGGTCAGGACTCCGAAATCTCAGAGAAGGTTGGGGGAGTGGACTCAGTGGAACAGCTGTTGGGAGACACATGTTAGCTTCCCGTCAAGGCCATCCAGCGTGTTCTTCAACGTGCAGGTAGTATGGCTCTCCCGCACACGGAACCTCGGCTCAACGTCCCATCTCATGGACGGCGGATTTTCCAAACCCATCGGTGTCACCTAGTGGCCGTGGGAAGGGTGCGGAATTTTTGCGGGGAAAAATCTCAACCGTGACCAAGCTTCGACTGGAACCTGGGAACTGTAGATGACGAGTCTGGAGCGCTACCGACTGAGTCGCAAACCTGCCACGTGCAGGAATCGTGGGAAACAGTGCCACAGGAGGTTATGTGTAGTCACTACGACTTATTGCCACGAGGCATTGGTTCAATTTATTCCCGATAGCTGCTTTTACATTTTATAATCGTTGCGAAATTTCTCATTTGATAGTTCAGATGTCAAAGCTGTGAAAGAAAGAAAACTGAAATTTGTTGCATACGAACATTTCAGGTGGTAGATATAAGAAATCTTAGATCCGGTATCGAATGCAAGGTCAAACAGAGCTCGTGAAATCGCGTTCAAGGTCAAAAAGAGGAACTGAAGGCTGCGATTGATTTCTCTTATAAATATTTACGTTTTCATGCTTCTTATCTACGTTATAAAATTTCTTTGGGTAAACGTAGGCATTGCTGGATCTAGGATGGGGGATGCCCCCTTCCAGAATGCTAATGTGTAATAGCGGAAAAAAATTCTTAGACTTAGTTATATTTCACGCATTTTTCAATAAATTTAAACCTGTAAAACGGAGGGAGAAATGTTACATTGCATTGGAAATCCAGTGTTTTACCCTCCCCCTACTCGTTAAAATTTTACGGCTCAATTGTGTTTCTCCCCCCCCCCTACCTTTTATCCGCCACAATTGTGTTTCTTACCCCTCCCTTTACACATTTTTACCCTATCCTCTTTACATATTTCACGCTCAATTGAGTTTCTCGCCCCCCCCCCCCTTATCGATTTTGTTCTAGATTCAGGACTGTACGAAAGTGTGAGTTCTGATCCTTACTAGGTTATGAGCAGTCTCTACGACTCACTGCCACGAAGCATTGTTCAATTTATTCCCAATAGCTCTGGTGGTACAGTCGCTCAAAAAAGTATCCGAACCCTATGGTTGATTACAGAATTCAGAAAAATTATCTGGCAAAGATTTTTTTTAGAAATTAGTGATCTGGCAACCTTCGTGTCACGTGACACGAAGGTTGCCAGAAATTTTTTTCTAAAAAAAATCGTTGCCACATATTTTTTCTGAATTCTGTAATCAACCATAGTGTTCGGATACTTTTTTGAGCGACTGTAGGTGGTCATATTTTGATACTAGATCCTGTGGGCTCACTCACGAAAATATTGAGCGTGTGCAGTTATCGTTCACATCAAACTGGACTATTAACATTGTTCATTTTTTTTTAAATATTTTTCATGTCTTCCTTGTCTCCTCCTTCATCTGTCTATATCAATTGAATTTTGCCACCTCTTTTTGGTATTATAATTTCAACGTTACAGGATGTGACAATACTCCCGGAAATCCCGCATTTATGAGGAATTGAAATTGCCGGTTTCACGGAAAATAATTTTATACAAAAGAAATACCGTAAATGCATTTTGTATTCAATCCTTACTTGCAATAAAAATGCAATTAAAAACAAAGAAAATGAAGCATAATGCCCTTACTACAAATCTAAATATCTAAAATATAATTGTCAGGAACTTTCGCAACTGCTTCCCAAAGTTCCATAGCCAAGCGCACTAATCGCTCGGCCGTCCCGTTGTCGAGCGGTTGGCGCGCTTGGCTACTGATTAAGAGACCTGGGTTCGAACCCCGAATAAGGCATGGATTTTTGTCTTGTTTTTTTTTAACTGAGGTCCCGATATCCTCACAGACCTACTATGGTGTAAAAACTGACAGGCTACTATCAGACCTCTCTGGTAAGCAGTTGCTTAGGGAAATATTTATTTATGCTTATTCACTGAAAATAAATAAATAAAAATAAATACCCCCTCAAGCAGCTACTTACCACAGAGGTCTGACAGGAGCCTGTCAGTTTAAACGCCACAGTAGGTCTGAGAAGCTACCATAGAAAGAATTGTAATATTTGTCACCAGATGGTGCTGATTACCAAAGTGTCAAAATTTCCCTAATAATAAAATGTAAAAGAAAATTTGTGAATTTTAAAAGTCAGTGAAATCGTAGACACGAGAACAGTGAAACTAACTTAAATTTTAATTTCGCAAAGTTTATTATTTCAATTTAAAATTTATTCCTGTTGCATGATAAATCTGAATGTTTGAGTTCCGGATAACCGTATGTGTTTGAGTTCCGTGAATCACTGTATATTTTTTCTCTACCACCGCAATTATAGTGACAAATAATGAATTTAATATTCTTCCGTTTCAATTGAAGGATTGATTCTTCATCCTTAATCTCTTCTCGACCGTAATCTGCTTATCTGAAGAAAAATTCGAGAATAATGCTTCGTCGACTGCTGTCGCAAACAATTCGCCACTCTTCTATGATTATGTATGTGGCAACTTGGCGATTCTTCATATCAGGAAGCAATGTGTGGGATTGGCTTTTTTAACCTCTGAGTGTCACTTTTTTGCACAGAATGGGCTAAATAGTCAGGTCAAAAGCACCTCGATGGCTCAAAGAAGGCTCGGGGAGGAGACCCACTGGAACAGCTGTTGGGAGACAGATAGTTGTCTCTCGTCAAGGCCATCTTCCATACAATTCAACATCATTCGAGTACAAGCAAAAACGTCGCTCATCCGACCAGATAACACACTTCCAAGGGTTGAAAGAGAAATCCAGTCTTTGTGGCGCAGCACCCACTGTAGCCGTGGAGCCTTGTCCATAGCTGTTAACATGGGTCTCTTCCGCGGTACTCTGCTCCAGATATCCATGGCATGCAGTTTCCTTCAGAGTGTTCATTCAGAAACAGGTTATTGTAGGCCTGCATTGACTGACTGGAGTATTTCCTGCCTTGTTGAAAAGCGGTTTCCCCTTATAGTGAGTGACACACTATGGCGGTCCCTATGTGAGCACAGTCTTTCTGCCGCAGTTCTGGAGACAATTAGCGGTGAACAGCGACGTACGCCGCAGCTTGAAAACCATTTGGCCAGTACGTTTCAACACACCTGCAAAGGCAGTAAATTCTTGTACACTATGCCCTTTGGCACGGTCAAAAGCAGTAACACTTTTTTTGCCTCTCATTCACATCTTTGGCACAGCTTATGTTCAGGGAGCGATTAACACACACGTGACACACAACCACTTCTTGTCACTCTATGAACCCGTAACACAATGCAAAGCTATTTGTAGGACGCGTTTATTACTAGTGCACCTTGTGTTATTGTCGAACCGACGTAACCCTCTGACTGTGGGAGAGGTTTAATTTTTTGTCCGTTGAGCTCATTTGTCTCTATAACTGAGGTGGTAGGGCAAATTATACACTAACTTCCGGATATCCAGAACTTAAACATCCAGAATTCTCATGAACCGGAATAAATTTAAAATTGAAATAATAAATTTTCTGAGATTAAAGTTTAGGTTAGTTTCACTGTTCTCGTGTCTAGGATTCCACTGACTTTTAACTTTCAAATATTCTCTTTCACATTTCATTACTAGGGAAATTCTACGGGAACTTACTAGGGAAAATTCAATACTTCGGTATTCAGCGACATATGGCGACCAATATTACAATTATTTCTATGAAAGTTTTAATGGAATAAACGTAAATAAATATCTCCCCAAGCAGCAGCTTACCGCAGAGATATGATAGTAGCCTGTCAGTATATACGCCATAGAAGAAGGTCTATGAAGATGGCGGGACCTCAGGAGAAAAAACAATACAAGCAGCACGAGCTCGAAACCAGGTCCCTATCTCAGTGACCAAGCGCGCTAACCGTTCGGTCACAGACGGCCGAGTGATCACCGCGCTTGGCTATTGAACTTTGGGAAGCATTTGCTGAAATCCCTGACAATTATATTTTAGATATGTGTTAAGGGATTACACTTCATTTTCTTTAAATGCATTTTACTACAACAAAGGGTTGAATACAAATTGCACTTACGGTATTTGCTTTGCATAAAAGTATTTCCCATGCAACCGGCAGATTCCTCTAAACGGCAACTTCCATTCACCATAAATGCCAGATAACCGGGAGCATTGTCACATCCTGTAACGTTGAAACTACACCAGAAAGAGGTTCAACTAATATACACATATTAAGCAGTACAGCAGACAATGAAGAGAAGATTAACATTTCAAAACATATGGACAATTTTATTATACAAAATATAAGTCACATAAGTAGTAGGTACAACCACAGATATTGGGAATAAATTGAACAATGCTTCGAGTCATTGAGCCGTACACTGCTCAAACCTCTAAGGGATCAGCACTCACACTTAACTACAGGCCCGAATCTAGAATAAAATCTAGGGGGGTGGGGCAAGAAACACAATATAGGGTCAAATATATAAAATGTCAAAGGTCAAATATGTGAAACCCGGAAAATGTGAGGGGTAAGAAACACAATTGAGCTGAGAAAATGTAACGGGTAAGAAACACAACTGTGCCGGAAAAAATGTAGGAGGGGGAGAATAAACACAGTAGAACCGGAGGGAAATATAGGGGGGGAAACATTGAGCCGCAAAACTTATTGAGCCGTAAAAATGTAACGAGAAGGGGGGCAAAACTCTGGATTTCCATTGCGTTATAACATTTCTCCCTCTGTTTTACAGGTGTAAATTTATTGCAAAATGCATGAAATATAACTAAGTCCCAGAATTTTTTGTCTCCAT
This sequence comes from Ryuthela nishihirai, assembly GCA_038380435.1. Lineage (NCBI taxonomy): Eukaryota > Metazoa > Arthropoda > Arachnida > Araneae > Heptathelidae > Ryuthela > Ryuthela nishihirai. The sequence continues at coordinate 22,137,681 of JAWZYU010000022.1, forward strand.
TACATTTATTAGCATTCTGAGAGTGGACATCACCCATCCTAGATCTCGCCCTGCCTACGTTTATCGAAATAAATTAAAAATATAGATGAGAAGCATGAATTTCTAATGTAAACATTTATAAGAGAAATCAATCGCAGCCTTCAGCGCCATGCGATATCCACGTGGCGCGCTTTCTCTGTTTCACCTTATGCTACAACGGATCTAAAATTTCCTGAAATGCTCCTATGCAGCAATGTTCAGTTTTCTTTCTTGCACAGGTTTGACATCTGAACTATCAGATGAGAAATTTCGCAACGATTACAAGATGTAAAAGCAAAAGTATACAGAGACACCATTTTTCAAGTGCATGTAGGTACAGTCGCACGTAGATAGAAATTTGACCTTCGACTTCAATGAAATGGTGAGATCCGAAATTTCAAAACTCTTCTGAAATATAGGATCGAAATAATCCGAGTCATTAAGTTTTTAGCTCTCTAGTCCCAATAGAACGAAATTTCACTTTTCTCCTAAACAGATCCTCCCACTCCAATATTTCTTAAGATCTACAACAATTTTGGTTGTTTTATCTCTGAGCGTCACATTTTTTGCACACAATTAGCTAAATGACCAGGTCACAATGAATCCGAAGGCTCAGTGAAGGATTGGAGACAGGACCCACTTGAACAGCTGTTAGGAGACAGATGACAGTCTCCCGTCAAGTCCATCAAGCGTGTTCTTTAACGTGCACAGGGTATGACTCTCCCGCACAGGGAAAGACGGCAAAAGGTCCCATCCGACGAAAGATGGCCTTTTCAAACCCATCAATGTCATGTACTGACCGTGGGCTGTTCGGGGAGTTTTGTGATAAATCCCAACGCTGACCCAGCTAGGACTGTAGATTACGAGCGTGGCGCGTTACCGACTGAGGTACCCCCGCCCGTGCTGGAAGCGTGGTGAACAGTGCCACAGGAATATCTACGACTCACTGCCACGAAGCATTGTTCAATGTATTGCCAATAGGTGTGGTTATACCTCCTAGTGATGTGGCTTAATTTTGTATGATAAAATTGACCATTTGGTTCGAAATATTTGTCATGTTTTCCTTGTCACCTATACTGCTTCATATGTGAATATCAGTTGAATTTTGTCACCTCTTTTTGGTGTTGCAATCTCAACGTTACAGGATGTGAAAATGCTCCCGGTTATCCGACATTTATGGGGAATGGATTTTCCAGTTAGATGAATCCTGTGGTTGCATGGGAAATACTTTTATACAAAACAAATATCGTAAATGCAATTTGTATTCAAGCCTTAGTTATAATAAAAATGCAGTGAAAAACAATGAAAATGAAGTACAATGCCTTAATACAAATCTAAATATTTAAAATATAATTATCAGGAATTTTAGCAACTGCTTCCCAAAGTCCAATAGCTAAGGTGCGCTAATAACTCGCCGTCCCGTAGCCGAGTAGTTAGTGCGCCTAGCTACTGATCAAGGGACCAGGGTTCGAGCCCCGAATAAGACAAGGGTGTTTGTATTTTTTTTTTTCTTAGATCCCAATATCCTCACAGACCTTCTATTATGGCGTAAAAACTGTGAGGCTCATTTGTCAGACTTCTGTGGTAAGCAGCTGCTTGAGGAGATATTTCTTTATTTTTATTTATTGACTGAAAGCCACCATAGAGAGAATTGTAATATTGGTCGCCAGATGGCGCTGTTTGCTGAAGTGTCGAAATTTTTCTAATAACGAGATGTGAAGGCAAATTTTTCAAAAAGTCAGTGGAATCGGGGATAGGAGAACGATGAAACTAACCTAAACTTTAATTTCAGAAAGTTTTTCAAACTGACAATTTCAGTTTCAAAATTTTTCCCGTTGTATGAGAATTCAGGATATTTGAATACTAGGTAACTGGGAAATTATAATATTTTTTCTACCGCCTGAATTATAGAAAGAAACAAGTGATAAAATATTCTTCCGTTTTAATTGAATCACCATATTTTCCTTTATCGACAGGTCTGGAGCGTATCTTTTTTAAGGTACAATATCATATCTAAAGAAAAATCCGAGAATGGATAATTCGTGGACTGCGGTCTTAAACAATTAGCGATACAATATGTGGCAACTTAGCGACTCTACAAGGTAGGGAGCAGTGGTGTTAGTTTGGGTTGTTTTGCCTCTGAGCGGCACTCCTATTTGGCGTCCTTGTAACTCCAATTATGTTTCGAATCCTTATGACCCCAAAAATTGTGAATATATATATATGTGAGAAACAGCTGCTTGAGGGGTATTTATTTTTATTATATATATGTATACAGTAAACTTCTGGTATTCCGGCATTTAAGAGGAATGGAAGTTGCCGGTTAGATGAATAGATGTTGCATGAGAAATATTTTGATACAAAACAAAAACCGTAAGTGCAATCTTGTATTCAGGCATTAATTGAAATAAAACTGTAGTTAAAAACAACGAAAATGAAGTATAATGCCCTAAATGCAAAGGAAAATATCTAAAATATAATTATCAGGAACTTCGGGAACTGCTTCACTGAAACCCACCGTAGAAAATCATGGAAAGAGTGGTAATATTGGCCTGAAAAAAATGTGAGGAATAAGAAACACGATTGTTCCGGGAAATGAAATGAGTAAGAAACACTAATGTGCCGGGAAATATGAGGAGTAAGAAACACAAATGTGCCGGGAAATATGAGGAGTAAGAAACACAAATGTGCAGCAAAATGTGAGGGATAAGAAACACAACGGAAAATGTGAGGGGTAAGAAACACAAACGTACCGGAATATGTGAGGGGTAAGAAACACAAACGTACCGGAATATGTGAGGGGTAAGAAACACAACTGAGCTAGAAAATGTGAGGGGTAAGAAATACAATTGTGCCGAAATAATATCAGGAATAACAAACACAATTGTGCCGGGAAATATGAGGGATAAGAAACACAATTAAGCCAGATGATGTGATGGTTAAAAAACAGAATTTTGCCAGAGTATGTGAGGGATAAAAAATACAATTGGTCCAGATAACGCTACGGATAAGAAACACAATTGAGCCGGAAAATATGAGGGTTAAGAAACACAATTGAGACGCAAAACCTCTGGTATAAGAAACACAATTGAGCCCAAAATATGAGGGGTAAGAAACAGAAATCTGTCCGAAAAAATGAGGTTTAAGAAACACAATTGAGCTGGGAAAATGTGAGGGATTAGAAACACAATTGAGCTGGAAAATGTAAGGGATTAGAAACGCAGTTGTGCAGGAAAATATGAGGGTTAAGAAACACAATTGAGACGCAAAACATGATGTATAAGAAACACAATTGTGCCGGATAATGTGACGGGTAATAAACACAATTTATCCCAAAATATGAGGGGTAAGAAACAGAATTCTGTCCGAAAATATGAGGGGTAAGAAACACAATTGAGCTGGGAAAATGTGAGAGATAAGAAACACAATTGAGCAGGAAAATGTAAGGGATTAGAAACACGTTGTGCAGGAAAATGTGAGGGTAAGAAACACAATTCAGCCGGAAAATGTGAGGCATAAGAAACACAATTGAGCCGGAAAATGTGAGGGTGATAAACACAATTGAGCTCAAAATATGAGGGGTAAGAAACACAATTGTTCCGGAAAATGTGATGAGTAAGAAACACAACTGAGCCGGAAAATGTGAGAGGTAAGAAACACAATTGAGCCCGATAATATGAGGGATAAAAAATACATTTGTGCCGGAAAATGTGGTGGATAAAAAACACAATAGAGCTGGGAAATATGAGGGGTAAGAAACACAATGGAGCCGGAAGATATGAGGGGTAAGTAACAGAATTATGTCGGAAAATATAAGGTTTAAGAAACACAATTGAGCCGGAAAATGTGGGGGAGAAGAAACAAAATTGAGCCGGAAAATGTCAGGGTTATGAAACGCAATTGTGCCCGGAAAAGGTAGAGAGGGGGGGGGGGGGATCTGTTTACCTTTGAGTCGTGGGGTAATAAACAGAATTGAGCCGAAAAAATGTAACGAGTAAGGGAGCAAAACACTGGATTTCCAATGCCTTAAAGATTTCTCCCTCTATTTTACAGGTCTAAATTTATTGAAAAATTCATGAAATATAACTAAGAATTTTTGCCTCCATTATCCTTATCAGCAATCTTAAAGGGAGCATCCCCCATCCTAGATCCAGCCCTGTCTACGTTTACCCAAATGAAGTAAAGAAATATTTTAATATAGATGAGGAAGCATGAATTTCTAATGTAAATATTTATCAGAGAAATCAGTCGCAGCCTTCAATGTCTCTTTTTAACTATGAACGCGATTCCCGCGACCTCTGTTTGACCTTGTCAAAAATTTCTTTTATCTACTGCCGGAAATGCTTCTATGTAAAAATTTTCAGTTTTCTTTCTTGCACTGGTTTGACCTCTGAACTATCGGATGAGAAATTTCGCAAAGATTATAAGTTATAAAAGCAAAAGTATCCATAGACAAAATTTTTCAAGTCCATATCACCGTAGATAGATATTTGACCTTCGATCCTGATGAAATGGTGAGATCCGAAATTTCGTAACTCTTCTGAAATATAGAATCAAAATAATCCGAGTCATCTGTTTTTAGCTCTCTAGTATCAGTAGAACTAATTTTCACCTCTGAACTAAGAGGATGTCCCACCCCCCTATCAGGGCCGGAGTTGCTCAGTCGGTAGCGCGCCAGGCTCGTAATCTGTAGTTCCCAGGTTCGAGTCCCAGCTGGGTCAGCGTTGAGATTTATCTCCGCAAAATTCCCCGCCCTGCCCACGGTCAGTAGGGGACACCGATGGTCTTGGAAACGCCGCCGTCCGTCGGATTGGACGTTAAGCCGTGGCCCGTGTGTTGGAGAGCCATACCCTGTGCACGTTAAAGAACACGCTGGATGGCCTTGACGGGAGGCTACCATCTGTCTCCCAACAGCTGTTCCAGTGGGTCCCCTCCCCCAACCTTCTCTGAGCCTTCGGGATCCATGTGACCTGGCCATTTAGCCCATGGTGTGCAAAAAAAGTGCCGCTCAGTGGTAAATCAACTCAACCTTTCCCCTATTGCACTGATCGTAAAATATTGTTTCGTAAGATCTACAACAATTTGGGTTGTTTCATCTCTGAGTTACATTTTTTTGCACACAAGGGGCTAAATGGCCAGGTCACAAGGACTTCGAAGGCTCAAAGGAGGTTGGGGGAGTGGACTCACTAGAACAGCTGTTGTGACACACATGGTAGCCTTCCGCCAAGACCATTCAGCGTGTTCTTTAAGGTGCAGAGTGTCTTTCCTGTACACAGAGACACAGCTCAACGTCCCATCCGATGGCGGAGGTCTTTTCAAATACATCAGTGTCTTCTACTAACCGTAGTCAAGGCAAGGAGTTTTGTGATAAATCTCAAAGCTAAACCAGCTCGGACTCGAACCTGGGAACTGTAGATTACGAATCTTGCGCGCTATCATCTGAGCACCCCCCTCCCCTCCCGCCCCGTGCAGGAAGCGTGTTGAACAGTCCGACTGGAATCTCTACGACTCACTGCCATGAAGAATTGTTCAATGTATTGCCAACAGCAATACCTCCTAATGACATGGCTTATATTTTGTATTATAAAATTGTCCATTGTTTTGAAATATTAGTAATGTCTTCCTAGTCTCCTATACTGCTTCATATGTGAATATCAGTTGAATTTTGCCACCTCTTTTTGGACTTGAAAATTTTTGGTGTTGTAATTTCAACCTTACAGGATATGACAATGTTCCCGTTTATCCGGATTGGGTTGAGTTGTTTTACCTCTGAGCGGCACTTTTTTTGCACACCATGGGCTAAATGGCCAGGTCACATGGACCCCGAAGGCTCAGAGATGGTTGGGGGAGGGGACCCACTGGAACAGCTGTTGGGAGACAGATGGTAGCCTCCCGTCAAGGCCATCCAGCGTGTTCTTAACGTCCCATCCGACGGACGGCGGCATTTCCAAGCCCATCGGTGTCCCCTATTGACCGTGAGCAGGGCGGGGAATTTTGCGGAGATAAATCTCAACGCTGACCCAGCTGGAACTCGAACCTGGGAACTACAGATTACGAGCCTGGCGCGCTACCGACTGAGCCACCCCCGTCCCCCCCAACAATATTAGACTGCCCTTTAATATGTAGTACAATTTCCAACAATATAGGATTGCCCTTTAAAATATAGGACAACTCTCAAAAACATGCAACTTGCAATTTGTTCTGTTGGTATTACAACGTTGCATCCTGATGAAGATTAGAAGGTTTTCGGTAAATGATAATTTGAAGTGAGCTGATGGATTGAGATAATTAAAGCTTTCTTGAGATGAGGTTTAGCTCTTTGTAATACGTCGGCAGACGAAAGAGCTATTGTAAGTTGTTTTAATTTGATGTTTATCTGATTTTATTTGATTTTTATTTTACTGTTGTTTCAAAAATAGGGTCACTACGATTTATTAAAGCATCCAGAAATAAAATCGTTTTATTATTTCATATGTTAGAATTGTAGTAAGAAAAAAAAAATTAAAATTCCTGGCCTGATTAAATTTATTTAGTAATTCTTTTAGTGCAGCAGTTTGAATATTGGCAAACAATGAATAATGTGGACCACCTCTCCCAACTTCCTCAAAGCCCTAAGGATCCTTGTGACCTGACAATTTAGTCCAATCTGTGCAAAAAAGTGTCCTTAAGAGGTAAAACCCAACCTTGACGATGTGAGTGGAATGCAAATTGTAAGTCATCTCGCATACAGTCCTTGTTCATGTAGTCATCTGTATATCTTTTAACTTGAAAGTGTTCGTGCACGAGCCGCAGACAGCTCTAGAGCGAGCTCTCTCGCTGACATGTGTTTCCTACGTCTCTTTGTCAGGCCACATAAGGGTCGTCCTCAGCCGTTGTAAATAGTAGTGCGTTGGGTTGTTTTACCTCTGAGCGGCACTTTTTTGCACACCATGGGCTAAATGGCCAGGTCACATGGACCCCGAAGGCTCAGAGAAGGTTGGGGGAGGGGACCCACTGGAACAGTTGTTGGGAGACAGATGGTAGCCTCCCGTCAAGGCCATCCAGTGTGTTCTTTAACGTGCACAGGGTATGGTTCTCCCGCACACGGACCACGGCTTAACGTCCCATGCGACGGACGGCGGCCTTTCCAAGCCCATCGGTGTCCCCTACTGACGGTGGGCAGGGCGTGGAATTTTGCGGAGATAAATCTCAACGCTGACCCAGCTGGTACTCGAACCTGGGAACTACATATTACGAGCCTGACGCGCTACCGACTGAGCCATCCCCGCCCCAAATAGTAGTGGATTCTGCACACGTGGACAACTAACGATTCCTCTCTCTTGGTACCTTCTCCACAGATTTGACACCACGGATTGGTGCACACCTATCTCCCTGACAACATTACTTTATATTCGGCCTGATTCCGAAATCCCGATACCCCACCAACTGCAAAGACATCGATTTGCTCTTCGATTGACATATTTACAGCAACAAATGGGTTCGACAACAAACAGAATGCGCTGGCCATAAGAAATGCGGTTTTCGACATCTCTTCCGATTTTCCATTATAGATTTGAATTTCTTGTATCTTATACAAACTATATATGGTCATATGTTATTGCATATTATTCTCACATTTGCATGTGCCTTCCGTTATCTGCACATTCCTTTCGTTGCTGTTTTCGACGATTGTTTGTTCAACATAATCCATTCTGTCAGTTTGATTAACTTTCGGATAGCAGTATACATCTTGGACACTATGATTCTTTGGATAAAGATTTATTTTTAGAAGTTTAATGGGGAGGGGGATAATGAAACTGCGTTGACCGGGGGCATGTTACTATGGAGTAATCTAATCTGTTTTTCGTCACAAATTTGTCTTTTTTTTTTTGCAGGAGAATTCCTAGAACATAACTGGGACAGGATTCCTGAACGCGGTGGCAGAAAACATAATGAACGTCTTCAGTATTTAACTATTTCTAAAATATTACTGGTACTGAGGAGAAATTGATTTTTATCACCCAAATTGAGGAAAAAAAAATTTGGAAAGGAAGATTATTAAAAGAGCCTAATGATTCACTCTAAAAATATACAGTAGCTCAAAAAAGTATCCGAACACTACGGTTGATTACAAAATTCAGAAAAAATATCTGGCAACGATTTTTTTAGAAATTAGTGATCTGGCAACCTTCGTGTTTCGTAACCAGATATTTTTTTCTGCATTCTCTAATCAACCATGATGTTCGGATACTTGTTTAATATATAATGCAATGAATATGGAGAGTGTGCAGTTACCGTTCACAGTAAACTGGAGCGGTTGCGGTTAATGTTCACAGCACATTGGATCGTGTGGGCTCACTTACGAAAATATTGAGCGTGTGCAGTTACCGTTCACAGCAAACTGGAGCGTGTGCAGTAACTGCACAGTTTGCTGTGAACGGTAACTGGAGCGTGTACAGTTGCTGTACACGCTCCAGATATTTTTCCTGAATTCTGTAATCACGTGACACGAAGGTTGCCAGATCACTAATCTTTAAAAAAAATCGTTGCCAGATATTTTTCTGAATTTTGTAATCAACCGTAGTGTTCGGATACTTTTTTGAGCGACAGTACTCTGCCATATTTCCCTTGGAATGATGACCTTTGATGAATAATGATGTTAGGATGATATTACAGATAAAAGGAAATTTATAAACCTTTTTTTGCAACTTTCTGCCATTGAGTTTATTCTAAAATTTTCCGTTAAATCAAAAACTTATTCATATTAATGTTAAAACCAAAATTAAAACAAATTATTCTCATAACTCGTACGGCATACGTACTGACCTCAATGCACGTCAGAACATGAACAGAGCAGCTCTGCGTTTAGAAACCACTCTACTGAAATGATTGTTATTGAAGGCAAAATGCGCATGCGTAGGTGCCAGAAGTAAAATAACAAAGGTTTGAGAATCACTGATGTACACCAGAGTTTTTCAAACCTTTGGCCTGGGGACCCCTTTATTCTCTTGAAACGTTCCCATTCGTTCATTTTCGAAAAACTGGCTGCCAAATACCCAATTCTAAATAATCCGCTAATCGTTCTTTGAAGTAGAAATCTTGTTTCATGAAGAAAGCAGCTAGTTCAGCTCGCAACTGAAACAGTCGGACAACTGCTTTTTCTCCGAGACAACTATTGTACTTCGGTGTGCAGCAGAAGTTTTTTTTTATTATAATAATAGTTGGGTTGTTTTACATCTGAACGACACTTCTTTGTACACCATGGGTTAAATGGCCAGGTCACATGGACCCCGAAGGCTCAGAGAAGGTTGGGGGAGGGGACCCACTGGAACAGCTGTTGGGAGACAGATGGTAGCCTCCCGTCAAGGCATCCAGCGTGTTCTTTAACGTGCACAGGGTATGGCTCTCCCACACACGGGGCCATGGCTTAACGTCCCATCCGACGGACGGCGGCCTTTCCAAGCCCATCGGTGTCCCCTACTGACCGTAGGCAGGGCGGGGAATTTTGCGGAGATAAATCTCAACGCTGACCCAGCTGGGACTCGAACCTGGGAACTAGAGATTACGAACCTGGCGCGCTACCGACTGAGCCACCCCCGCCACATATTATAATAATAAGGTTACAAACAACATATATTTGTAATACTCTTATTAACCCAAGAGCATCTAAGCTCATGTAGGTTAATTTACAAATTATTTAAATGCATAATTTTGGCAACACTGACACTCAACTTTACATAAAGAAAAAAATATATATACAAAAGCAACACAGAATTTATAAAAACGAATTAATTTTTTTTACTTTAACACTGAAAACAGGCTGTCAGCATTTGTAATGGTCATTAGATAATTAGCAGTGAGAGATCTGAAATGCATAAAATTAGTTTCATTTCGAATTATAATCGGTAAAGAATTAAAAATTTTAGGGGCCAAATAATCAAAGTGTTTGTGCATAATTTCTTTATTTGCAAGTGGTAACAGAAACCTTTTCCCATTATGTCGCATAGAATAATTTGTATAATGCAGCACTGCATTATTGTTTTTAAAGAAGTAATTTAATGTTCTATAAACAAATAAATGTCTCAGTGGAAATACACCTGAAATGGTATACATACAAAAGATGGTAACAGTTTTATATTTGGTAAAATTTGAAATATAAATTTATTTCGCATTGAGATTAGACTCCTTAATGATGAAATGTATGTTCCTCCCCAACTTGTAATACCATACTGTATAGCAGACTAGACCCAAGATTTCTATAACATTATTAAAATTTTATTACTGACAATTTTTTTTAATAATAAAATTTATATGACATCTGTCTAAGTGTGTTTGTTAGTTTTCCAATGTGCATTTTCCAACTTAGGGAGCTGTGAATATAAACGCCTAGGTATAGTATACTTTGAACCTGTTCAATTTCTTCACAGCAACAAGCTGAGAAATTATTGCATGAAAAGTTATGCAATTTTAATTTAATCGAATGTGGATTGTTTGCTTTCTTTTTTAGGTTAAATAAAATATACTTGGTCTTTTTCGTCCATCACGGGATTCCATTATTATTATTTCATTTTCATTATATTCCATCACGGGATTCCATCCATTAAATGTAATCCATTTAAATCCAACCATTTCATCACACATTTTAGATCAGTGTTGATGTTATAAAGGAGATTTTCAAGAGAATCAGCACATAAAGTTAATGATGAATCATCTACAAAAGTGTTAATATAGATATTTATTTTTAACTTACATAGATCATTTATGAATATCAGAAACAAGGTTGGTCCCAGGACTGAACCTTGTGGTACGCCACATGAAATATGTTTTCGGTTACTAAGTTTATTAAAAAGAATAACACATTGCGTTCTGTGCTGTAAGTAGTCTTTAAACCATTTTAATACCACACCACGAATGCCAATATTTTCTAGTTTGCTGATTAAAATTTCGTGATCAACGGTGTCAAAAACTTTCTCCAAGTCCATAAATACGGACAGAGTAAATTGATTATTGTCTATGGAATGAAACACCTTTGACGTATAATTCAACAAATGCAGTTTCTGTAGCTCTACCCTTCCTAAACCCAAATTGGTTTTCAGAGAGAAAATTAAAACTATCTAAAAAATTTATCAGTCTATTATTAACTAGTTTTTCTAATATTTCTGAAAATACTGGAAGAAGAGATATCGCTCGATAATTCTTAAAATCAATTTTTTTCCCTTTTTGTAAACTGGAATTACAATAGCTTTCTTCATTAAATCTGGAAAAGTGCCAGTTTCGAAGGATAAATTACAAATGTGAACCAATGGTTGAATCAAGTTAAAAGAACATGTTTTAACAGCAATAATGGAAATATTGTCATACCCAGCAGATTTTTTATTTTTAAATCCTTTTATAATGTCAGTCAATACTTCCCATTTCTTCACATCGAATATTAACAAGAAGCGTACTCAAGGCTCGAGATTCAATAAAACTAAGAATGTTCTTGATGAAGCAGTAAAACTTTTTAAGTGAATCTGTAATTCCACAAGTTACTCTATCGTTGGAAAGTGGTACTGCCGCTTGATTATGACCTCGCGGACCCCTTGAAAGGAAAAGAAAGTGACGTACGGTTTCGCGAACCACACTTTGAGAACCATGGATATAGACAATTTGTGACTGAATATCATGCTAAATCCAACTATGACGCATAAATGGTACAACACTGAAACTATGAATGTAGGGGTAATACGAGTCGTAGATCTTTCCAAAAATCCTAAATTTGACCTCCAATGTGTCCTTCAAGTTCAAATAGATGTCTCGTAGTGGTAAAATCTCGATCTAGAATGGCTAGAAACGTGAAAATTGGTATCTGTGGGGTGTTTCTGGCTACAGATTTTGGAAACGTTACGAAATTTCGGATACTAAAGGTCGTTCGAGGTCAAACGTGAAATTTATATCTATCACTGCTAGAGAGCTGAAAATTGGTTCCTAAGAGTATTTTCGGTCATAGATCTGTGAAATGTGTGAAATTTTGGTTGCGAGGTCAAATACCATCTATTGGTTCTGGAGCGTTAAACAATGCTGCCTGTGGGTATTTTGAGTCGTAGATCTCGGTGAGTTTCTCAAACTTTGGATAAAGTGTGTCCTTTGAAGTCAAAAATCAAATTTCAGTATACTAGTGCTAGAAAGTTAAATATTGGTGAATAGGGTTATTTCGGCAATACAACTCAGAAGTAAGGGGAATTTTCAGATCCGGTGTAGCTGTCAAAGTCAAATAGGGATAGGGTTGGGTTGGGTTGTTTTACCTCTGAGCGGCACTTTTTTGCACACCATGGGCTAAATGGCCAGATCACATGGACCCCGAAGGCTCAGAGAAGGTTGGGGGAGGGGACCCAGTGGAACAGCTGTTGGGAGACAGATGGCAGCCTCCCGTCAAGGCCATCCAGCGTGTTCTTTAACGTGCACAGAGTATGGCTCTCCCGCACACAGGCCCACGGCTTAACGTCCCATCCGACGGACGGCGGCCTTTCCAAGCCCATCGGTGTCCCGTACTGACCGTGGGCAAGGCGGGGAATTTTGCGGAGATAAATCTCAACGCTGACCCAGCTGGGACTCGAACCTGAGAACTACAGATTACGAGCCTGGCGCGCTACCGACTGAGCCACCCCCGCCCCCAAATAGGGATAGGAGTGACGGTCTAGAATTGAAAAGGTGCCGAAATCACCGATTAGTTTTTTTGCAACGATTATAAGATGTAAAAGTAAAAGTATCTAGAGACACCATTTTTCAAGTGCATTTAGGTACAGTCGCACGTAGATAGAAATTTGACCTTCGACTTTAATGAAATTGTGAGATCCGAAATTTCAAACCTCTTCTGAAATGTAGGATCGAAATAATCCTAGTCATTAAGTTTTTAGCTCTCTAGTCCCAATATAACGAAATTTCACTTTTCTCCTAAACAGATCCTCCCACTCCAATATTTCTTAAGATCTACAACAATTTCGGTTGTTTTATCTCTGAGCGTCCGAATTTTTGCACACAATTAGCTAAATTGCCTGGTCACAATGAATCCCAAGGCTCAGGGAAGGATTGGAGACAGGACCCACTGGAACAGCTGTTAGGAGAGAGATGACAGTCTCCCGTCAAGTCCATCAAGCGTGTTCTTTAACGTGCACAGGGTATGATTCTCCCGCACAGGGAAAGACAGCGCAACGTCCCATTCGAAGAACGGTGGCCTTTCCAAACCCATCAATGTCATGTACTGACCGTGAGCTGTTCGGGGAGTTTTGCGATAAATCTCAACGCTGACCCAGCTAGGACTGTAGATTACGAGCCTGGCGCGCTACCGACTGAGATACCCCCGCCCGTGCAGGAAGCGTGGTGAACAGTGCCACAGGAATATCTACGACTCACTGCCACGAAGCATTGTTCAATGTATTGCCAATAGATGTGGTTATACCTCCTAGTGAGGTGACTTATATTTTGTATCATAAAATTGTCCACTTGTTTTGAAATATTTGTCATGTCTTCCTTGTCTCCTATACTGCTTCATATGTGAATATCAGTTGAATTTTGTCACCTTCAATCTCAACGTTACAGGATGTGACAATGCTCCCGGTTATCCGACATTTATGGGGAATGGAATTTGCCGGTTAGATGAATCCTGCGGTTGCATGGGAAATACTTTTAAACAAAACAAATATCGTAAATGCAATTTGTATTCAAGCCTTAGTTATAATAAAAATGAACTGAAAAACAATGAAAATGAAGTACAATGCCCTTAATACAAATCTAAATATTTAAAATATAATTATCAGGAATTTTAGCAACTGCTTCCCAAAGTCCAATAGCTAAGTGCGCTAATAACTCGGCCGTCCCGTAGCCGAGTAGTCAGTGCGCCTAGCTACTGATCAAGGGACCAGGGTTCGAGCCCCGAATAAGACAAGAGTGTTTGTGTTTTTTTTTTGCTTATATCCCAATATCCTCAGAGAACCTTCTACTATGGCGTAAAAACCGTGAGGCTCATTTATCAGTCCTCTGTGGTAAGCAGCTGCTTGAGGAGATATTTCTTTATTTTTCTTTATTCACTGAAAGCCACCATAGGAAGAATTGTAATATTGGTCGCCAGACGGCGCTGTTTACCGAAGTGTCGAAGTTTTTATAATAATGAGATGTGAAGGCAAATTTTTCAAAAAGTCAGAACGATGAAACTAACCTAAACTTTAATTTCAAAAAGTTTCTCAAACTCACAATTTCAGTTTCAAAATTTTCCCCGTTCTATGAGAATTCGGGATATTTGAATACTAAGTAAACAGGAAATTATAATAATTTTCCTACCGCTCGAATTATAGAAAAAGAAATTTATAAAATATTCTACCGTTTTAATTTGTACTATGGGCTCCATTTTGTTAGCTCTGGAACGTATCTTTTTAAGGTACAATATCATATCTAAAGAATGATAAATAATAATCCCAGAATGGATGGATAATTCGTGGACTGCGGTCACAAACAATTGGCGACTTTTCTTACCAGTCAATACGTGATACAATATGTGGCAACTTAGCGACTCTTCAAGGTAGCGGCAGTGGTTTTGGTTTGGGTTGTTTTGCCTCTGAGTGACACTCATATTTGGCGTCCTTGTAACTCCAATTATGTTTGGAATCCTTATGACCCCAAAAATTGTGAATATATATATATGTGACAAACAGCTGCTTGAGGGGGTATTTATTTTTATTATATATGTATACAGTAAACTTCTGGTATTCCGGCATTTATGGGGAATGGAAATTGCCGGTTAGATGAATAGATGTTGCATGAGAAATATTTTGATACAAAACAAAAACCGTAAGTTCAATCTTGTATTCAGGCATTAATTGAAATAAAAATGTAGTTAAAAACAACGAAAATGAAGTATAATGCTCTAAATGCAAAGGTAAATATCTAAAATATAATTATCAGGAACTTCGGGAACTGCTTCACTGAAACTCACCGTAGAAAATCATGGAAAGAGTTGTAATATTGGCCTCCGGAATAAGAAACACGATTTTTCCGGGAAATGAAAGGAGTAAGAAGGAGATAAATCTCAACGCTGACCCAGCTGGGACTCGAACCTGGGAACTACAGATTACAAGCCTGGCGCGCTACCGACTGAGCCACCCCCGCCCCCAGGTCACAAGGACTTCGAAGGCTCAAAGGAGGTTGGGGGAGGGGACTCACTAGAACAGCTGTTGTGACACACATGGTAGCCTTCGGTCAAGAACATTCAGCGTGTTCTTTAAGGTGCAGAGCGTGTCTCTCCTATACACGGAGACACGGCTCAACGTCCCATCCGATGAACGGCGGTCTTTTCAAATCCATCGCTGTCGTCTACTAACCGTAGTCAAGGCAAGGAGTTTTGCGATAAATCTCAAGGCTGACCCAGCTCGGACTCGAACCTGGGAAATGTAGATTACGAACCTTGCGCGCTACCGTCTGAGCACCCCACCCCCCGCTTCGTGCAGGAAGCGTGATGAACAATCCGACTGGAATCTCTACGACTCACTGCCATGAAGAATTGTGCGATGTATTGCCAACAGCAATACCTCCTAATGACATGGCTTGTATTTTGTATTATAAAATTGTCCATTGTTTTAAAATATTAGTAATGTCTTCCTAGTCTCCTATACTGCTTCATATGTGAATATCAGTTGAATTTTGCCACCTCTTTTTGGATTTGAAAATTTTTGATGATGTAATTTCAACCTCACAGGATATCACAATGCTCCCGTTTATCCGGATTGGGTTGGGTTTTTTACCTCTGAGAGGCACTTTTTTGCACACCATGGGCTAAATGACCAGGTCACAAGAACCCCGAAGGCTCAGAGAAGGTTGGGGTAGGGTACCCACTGGAACAGCTATTGGGAGACAGATGTTAGCCTCCCGTCAAGGTCATCCAGCGTGTTCTTTAACGTGCACAGGGTATGGCTCTCCCGCACAGGGGGCCACGGCTTAACGTCCCATCAGACGGACGACCGCCATTCCAAGCCCATCGGTGACCCTACTAACCGTGGGCAGGGCGGGGAATTTTGCGGAGATAAATCTCAACGCTGACCCAGCTGGGACTCGAACCTGGGAACTACAGATTACGAGCCTGGCGCGCTACCGACTGAGCCACCCACCTCCACGTTAATCCGGCACTTATGGGGTATGGAAGTTGCCGGTTACATGAATCTGCCGGTTTGAAGGCAAATAATTTTATACAAATGAAATGTCGTAAATGTGATTTGTATTCAAACATTAGTTTGCAATAAAAATGCAATTAAAATTTAAAACATGCAATTAATAAAAATGCAATTAAAAGAAATGTAGTATAATGCCCTTAATACAAATCTAAGTATCTAAAATGTAAATGTCAGCAATTTTCGCAATTGGTTCCCAAAGTTACAAAGCCAAGCGTGCTAACAAACTCAGCCATCCCGTAGCCGAGTGCTTAACGCGCTTAGTTACTAATCAAGTAACCTGGGTTCGAGCCCCGGGGTAAGACATAGATGTTTGTATTGTTTTTTATGCTGAGGTCCAGATATCTTCACAGTTCTTCTGCTATGGCGTAAAAACTGACAGGCTCCTTTCAGACCTCTGTGGTAAGCAGCTGCTTGAGTGGATATATTTATTTATGTAAACATACATTATACCGAGTATGTATGTTTATTTATTCACTGAGAGCCACGATAGAAAGAATTGTAAAATTGGTCACCAGATGGCGCTGATTACCGTAGTGTAGTATTTTTCCCTAATAACGAAATGTGAAAGAGAATATTTGAAAGTCAAAAGTCAATGGAATCAGAGGTATGTCAGCAGTGAAACTAACCTAAACTTTAATTTCAGAAAGTTTATTATTTTGATTTCAAATTTATTCTCTTTGCATGAGAATTCTGGATGTTTGATCATCGGATAGCCGAGAATTTACTGTTTATTTTTTTCTACCGCCTATATTATAGAAAGAAGTAATTAATAATATATTTTTGATTTTTAATATGTTGCTATATTTTTTCTTTATGCAGATCTGGAAAGTATTTTCTTAAGGTACATTATTATATCTAAAGAGAAATACGATGATGGGATAATGGATAGTACGTGGACTGCCGTCAAAAACAAATAGGGACTTTTCTTACGAGTAAATATATTATGATTACCTGCATAATATGATGTTGTTCCCCCACGTGCCGCCGAAACAGCCCTTACTGAGTTATTTATGGATGCTACAGGATTACTCAACGTGTCTTGTGGTATCTGCTAACAACACGTTACCAGCAGATTCTTTAATTAACGTTAAGTTACGTAGTTAAGCCGCCGAAGATAGGATATGCTGTTCCAACACAAACCATAGATGCTCAATTGGATTGATGTCTTGGGAATTTGGAGGCCAGGACAATACCTGGAAGACTCTCTCAGGTTCCGCGAACCATTCTCAAACAATCCAGGCAGTGTGGCATGGCGTATTATTCTGCTGAAAGAAGGCACTTCTAGAGGGATATACCGTTGCCTTGAAAGGATGTAACTGATCTGCAATGATGTTTAGCTAGGTGGTAGACGTAATAGTTTCCTGCACATTAATGACTGGACCCAGGGTTTCCCAGCAGAACATTGACCGAAGCATTACATTTCCTCCATCGCCTTGTTTTAATTGATCGGACCACACTACTTTCTTCCAATCATTCAAGGTCCAGTTTTTATACTCGTGTGCCCATTGTAGATGCTTTCGATGGTGAACCGAGGTTAACATGACCACTCGGAGTGGTCTGCAGCCCCATTTTCAGCAGATTTCGATGTACTGTGTGTTGTGACACATTACTCCAGTCACAAACATTCAAATTACGGGTGAGTTGCGCCACAGTATCCCTTCTGTTGGCTCGTACAGTCGCTCAAAAAAGTATCGGAACAGTACGGTTGATTACAGAATTCAGAAAAAATATCTGGCAACGATTTTTTTTTAGAAATTAGGATCTGCGATCTTCGTGTCACGTGACACGAAGGTTGCCAGATCGCTAATTTCGAAAAAAAATCGTTGCCAGATATTTTTTCTGAATTCTGTAATCAACCATGGTGTTCGGATACTTTTTTAATATATATAATGCGTAAGAATATATAATGCAATGAATATGGAGCGTGTGCAGTTACCGTTCACAGCAAACTGGAGCGGTTGCGGTTAATGTTCACAGCACATTGGATCGTGTGAGCTCACAAAGACCTGGATCGTGTGGGCTCACTCACGGAAATGTTGAACGTGTGTGTTCACAGCAACCTGGAGCGTGTGCATTAACTCCACACGCTCCAGATTGCTGTGAACGGTAACTGGAGCGTGTAGAGTTGCTGTACACGCTCCAGATATTTTTACTGAATTCTGTAATCACGTTACACGAAGGTTGCCAGATCACTAAATTCTTAAAAAAATCGTTGCCAGATATTTTTTCTGAATTCTGTAATCAACCATAGTGTTCGAATAATTTTTTGAGCGACTGTACCATATGGGATAGCCTTCGCTCACCTCTAGCATTGATGAGACATGGTCAGCCCACATCTTATCTGTGGTTCGTGGTTTTTCCCTCCTCGGACCACTTTTTGCAGGTACTAACCACGGCTAACCATGAGCACTCCACAAGTCTTGCCTTTTCGGAAATGCTATGACCCAGTCGTCTGGCCATTACAATTTGGCCTTTGTCAAACTCACTTATGTCTGCTCTCTTTCCCATCCGAAAAACAAAAATAAGAATGATTAACAGAGCTCAGTATCAGTTGTTATTTGTTCCGTTTCATGACCTTCGCATGTACCGTCGTTTACCTGCAGTTTTTTGCATAAATATCAGCTGGCCGCAACATTTTGGCTCTTCAGTGTATGTGGCAACTTAGCGACTCTTCAAGGTAGGGAGCAATGTGTTGGCTTAGGTTGTTTTACCTCTGAGCAACACCTTTTTCCACAGAACGGGCTTAATAATCAGTTCACTAGGACCCCGAAAGCTCGGGGGAGGAGACCCACTGGAATAGCTGTTGGGAGACAGATATTAGTCTCCCGTCAATGCCATGTGTGTGTTGTTTAACGTTTACAGGTTATAGCCCCCCCCCCCTGCAGACGGAACCACATTTTACCGTCCCATTAGACGGACGGCGGCCTTTCCAAGCCCATCTGTTTCTCCTACTTAACTTCAGCATAGCGGGGAGTGTGTGGAGATAAATCTCAACTCTGGTTCAGGTGGGACTCGAACTTGTGAATGTAGATTACGAGCCTGACGCTCTACCGACTGAGCCACCCCGCCCTGTGCATGAACTGTGATTGAGAGTGTCACAGGAGGTTATCAGCAGTCTCTACGATTCATTCCCCCGAAGCATTGTTCAATGTACTGGCAGTTGCTAACAGTGGTTGTACCCGCTACTTATGTGGCTTATATTTTATATAATAGAAATGCCAATTTGTTGTCAAAAATTTGTCATCTGTTCGTTGTCTCTCAAAGTTCTTCTTCATTTGCATATATGAATTTTCCCACCACGTCTTGTTGTTGCAATTTCAATGTTACAGAGTATATATATATATATAAAGGGTGTCTCAAAAATATAGGTACAAACTTTTAGGGGAGGTAGATAACATCTAAAAGAATGAGAATTGCATAGGAACCCACAACCGGAAACGTCATGCGAAAGTGGTAGCAGAGGTACAAGATCTGAACGCACACAAGACAGTGATTAATGGAAAAATATTTATTACATAATCATTACAAATGGCGTACTAGATGATACATTTCATAATGTTATATTTTCATATGTGTGTGGGAAATGGTGGCGCGGTACATGTCTGTGTGGGAAGCTTTCTTGATACATCCGTTGACCTCAAGTATTCCATACACTAAGTGCATATCTTCCAGCTCCCTGTTCGAATACTTTCGCATGCTCTTCGTAAGCCGATATATACATATATTTTATAACGTTACAGCAGGTGCTCGAAGTTTCCACCATGAGACGCGATGCATGCGTGACACCGACGGAGCATTGATTGCTGGACACGGTTGAACACACCTGGAGTTTCTTTGATAGTAGTAGCAGCGCAGACGAGCCTTGCCACGAGATCCATGTCAGACTCCACGGGTGATTCATACACGTTAGCTTTGAGGGCCCCGTACAGAAAGAAATCAACGCTTGTTAAATCAGGTGAGTGTGGAGGCCAAGCAACTGGTCCAGCACTCCCAATCCATCGTTGCCCAAAACACAGGTTCAAATGCGCACGAATACACCTTCCATAATAGGGAGGTGCTCCATCATGTTGAGACCACATGTTGCGTCTCACATTTGTTGGAACATGGGCAAGTAAACCTGGTAGAACCTGTTCGAGAAATATCAGATACTTTGCAGAAGTCATGCGGGATGGTAAACGGTATGGCCCGACTAAGCAGTCGCCGACCAAACCTGTCCACATATTTTCTGCGAAACGATGTTGTGACGCATGGGTGCACACACCATGGGGGTTCTCGTGAGCCCACAAATGCGCATTGTGCTGATTGAATACTCCATCCCGAGTGAAACTGGCCTCATCAGTAAACAAAACATAAGCTGGGAAATTCACATCTTGGGCACTTTCTTCGATATACCACTGCGCAATACGCACACGTGCGGGATGATCTGAGGAGAGATGTAACTGAACCCTTTGGAGATGAAAGGGGTGTAAGGATTCGCCGTGCAAAACACTCTGTACACTACAAGAAGACACTCCTAAGGCAGAGGCCACTGCACGTATGCTGGTACTAGGATTAGTCTCCACGGCATCCAACACACTTTCTTCCATGGCGGGAGTACGCGTCGATCGTGGCCTGCCCTCACTTCTATTAACTCTTAATGACCCATAATCGCATAAATTTTGATGCGCACGCGAAAAACAAACGGAGGCCTGGTACATGTCTGTGTGGGAAGCGTTCTTGATACATTCGTTGAGTGGCTCGTCCGTTGCCCTCAGCTATTCCATACACTAAGTGCATGTCTGCCAAATCCCTGTTCGAATACATTTGCATGCTCTTCGTAAGCCAACTACCGGTCGAATGAGGAAATCCGAAATTTTCCCTCTAGGGCACTGATGAACAGCGCCGCCTATTCACTTACGGTGACGTTTCCGGTTATGGGTTCCTATGCAATTCTCATTCCTTTAGATGTTATCTACCTCCCCTAAAAGTTTGTACCTATATTTTTCAGACACCCTGTATACTGTATATAAGTAAACTTCTGGTTATCTGGCATTTATGGGGAATGGAAGTTGCCAGTTAGATAAATAAAAGTATCTGACGGTTGCATAAGAAACATTTTGATACAAAACAAACACCTTAAGTGCAATCTTGTATTCAAGGCTTAATTGAAATAAAAATGCAGTTAAAAACAATGAAAATGAAGTACAATGCCCTTAATACAAATCTAAATATTTAAAATATAATTATCAGGAACTTTAGCAACTGCTTCCCAAAGTCCAATAGCTAAGTGCGCTAATAACTCGCCGTCCCGTAGCCGAGTAGTTAGTGCGCTTAGCTACTTATCAAGTGACATGGTTTCGAGCCCCGAATAAGGCATGGTTATTTGTATTTTTTATTTTTTTTGCTTAGATCCCAATATCCTCACAGACCTACTACTATGGCGTAAAAACGTGAGGCTCATTTGTCAGACCTCTGTGGTAAGCAGCTGCTTGAGGAGATATTTCTTTATTTTTATTTATTCACTGAAATCCACCATACAGAGAATTGTAATATTTGTCGCCAGATGGCGCTGTTACTGAAGTGTCAAAATTTTTCTAATAACGAGATGTGAAGATAAATTTTTCAAAAAGTCAGGGGAATCCGGAGTAGGACAACGATGAAACTAACCTAAACTTTAATTTCAAAAAGTGTTTCAAACTGACAATTTCAGTTTCAAAATTTTCCCCGTTGTATGAGAATTCAGGATATTTGGTAATAGTTAACCGGGATATTATAATATATTTTCTACCGCCTGAATTATAGAAAGAAATTAGTGATAATATATTCTTCCGTTATATTTCAATATCTTGTTTTCTTCCTCTAAGTAGGTCTGGAGCGTATCTTTTTAAGGTACAATATCATATCTAAAGAAAAATTCGAGAATGGAAAATTCGTGGACTGCGGTCTCAAACAATTAGCGACTTTTCTTACCAGTCAATACCTGATACAATATGTGGCAACTTAGCGACTCTACTAGGTAGGGAGCAGTGGTGTTGGCAAAGAAGGTCTAAGGAGAAGAAGGCTAGCTTCGCAGAAGCGTAAGTGGCGCCATTCTGCGGAATTTTTCCGAAGCTGAACGTGGCAAATTGATGTGCAGTCACAAAAACAACTGTAAGGGGCGATCTGCGCATGCGCAATGTAATCATTTTAGCCCACTGCAGCTATGGTTTGTCTTACTATTGGTATATATATTGCGATTTAACCAGTGTTTCCAAATGTCTAACAGTCATGGCTGTTTGACACAGTGGTAGCTGACCCTAAAGTTACTCAATGAGTGTTTTATCCCGTTCAGGATTACATTTTACGATACCTGGAAAAACCGTTGTATGTTTATTTTGTGTAATTTTGCATAATTTTTTAAATTAATATGTAAATTAATACATTTAATCATCTTGCAAATATATATAAGTCAATGTATGTTGCAGGTTTGTGTTCCTTGGAGTATATCGATGTACATTGGCTTCTGCACTTTGCTCTAACAGTGTAATTCTTTCTTTATGGTTGATACGGGAAGTACCTGCTGCCATCTGTTGAACGTTTATACAAGTAAAAACTCGATATGATATTTATGAAAATATCAGCATTTGTATAAAATATAATTATACAGATCATGTTATCGTGCATTGACACATAAATCTCAATTTATTACAATATACTAAATGCTGTAGGTTGTTCAAAATATTAAATTTTGTTCTTTAGCATAGCTACTACCAGTTTTGCAAAATTGGATTTTATTAAAGAAAATGATTTCAATACTTCTTGATATTTTCTCACTAAACGAAAAGAAATTATAAGTGTACCTCATGGAGAAAATGAACATTTTTCAGAGTTAAAGTGTATGTAAAATTAATCAGTTGGTGTAAGCAATTGAAAACTTTGCTCGGCGGTGGAAAAATAATGCAGGGAACTCGATCTTCTCCCTGGATAGGTGGCTTCACTGCAATGCACGAATTTGCCATGTTTAGAGGGCGCTGCAATCGAAAAGTTTACATTCCGTCTATGGAAGCTAGCTCTCTTCTCCCTTAGACACTCCTTGGTGTTGGTTTGGGGTGTTTTGTCTCTGAGCGGCACTCATATTTGGCGTCCTTGTAACTCCAATTATGTTTGGAATCCTTATGACCCCAAAAATTATGAATATATATGTGTGAGAAACAGCTGTTTGAGGGGGTATTTATTTTTATTATATATATGTATACAGTAAACTTCTGGTATTCCGGCATTTATGGGGAATGGAAGTTGCCGGTTAGATGAATAGATGTTGCATGTGAAATATTTTGATACAAAACAAAAACCGTAAGTGCAATCTTGTATTCAGGCATTAATTGAAATAAAAATATTGTTAAAAACAACGAAAATGAAGTATAATGCTCTAAATGCAAAGGAAAATATCCAAAATAAGTATCAGGAACTTCGGGAACTGCTTCACTGAAACCCACCATAGAAAATCATGGAAAGAGTTGTAATATTGGCCTCCGGATGGCGCTGAATACGAAAGTGTCGAATTTTCTCTAATAACGAAATGTGAAAGAGAAATTTTAGATAAGTAAAGCCAGTGGAATCCGAGAGACGAGAATAAGGAAACTAAGTTAAACGTTAATTTCAGAAAATTTATTCCGGTTGCGTGAGAATTCTGGAAGTTTGAATACCGGATAACTGGGAGTTTACTGTACAATTATTTTCCTATCGAATCAGTTATAGTGATAAATATGGAATAAAATATTATTCCATCGGAATCCAAAGTTCAGTGTCTGTGGCAAGAGTCAGTCGGAAAAGTATTTTTTTCAGGTACAATATTACATGTGAAGAAAATACGGGGATGGATAATTCATGGACTACCGTCGGAAAATATTATTACTTTATGACATGTCATCCGACCTATTATTTTACGTGCTTCCCCAATTTGGGCGAATACCACTTCTAAGCACATTCGCAAGATCCAGGTCTTGCATAGTAAGATTCTGCGATGTGCGGTCGATACCCTCTTGTCTGTAAACAACAGACAGTTACATAAAGACCTGGGCATCGACCATATTTACTCTTACATCCAGTCTGCCTCACGACATTTCTTTGAGGCAGTTCAGAGTAACCCTCGTGAGATCATATCTTGCTTATTGGACTATGATCAGGAAGTCCTTAATAGATACATGAGACCTAAGATGATGGTTTTCTCTAAAGAATGGGATAGCCATAACCTCTGTACGTTAAAGAACACACTGGATGTCTTTGAGGGTGACTATCGTCTGTCTCCTAATGGCTGTCCAGTGGTCCATTTCGTATCCTTCTCTGAGCCGTTGGGGCCCTTTTGACTTGGTCATTTAACCCATTATGTGCAAAAAAGTGTCTCTCAGAGATAAAATACCCCAAACAATGCAAAGATGTCTTCAGCAACCGAACATAATTCTCACTTTCCCCGCCACCTTTCAAAGTGTATAGGAATTTCGTTTTGCAATTATTCCTTACTTTTTATTATCTCTATCTCTTTGTTATCTTATTTCTTACTTGACCTGCTTTAATCATATATTTGGATATGCCCGGACCGTATTCGTAAGTGTGACGCAGAATTTTGTTAGAATACTTCATATAACTTCACGCTAACGTTCTTCAAAGTTCCATACGATCAAGAAACGTAATCGGTTTCTTTGAATTGCGAATATCGTTCCAATTGTTATAAACTTATATTATTTGTTGACTTTAATTCTCTTCATTCTTTTCCATTTTTTTATTGGATTTTTTTCATTTTTATTTAACAAAATATATGTTCAAGGGGTTGGGCTGTTTTACCTTTGAGCGGCACTTTTTTGCACACCATGGGCTAAATGGCCAGGTCACATGGACCCCGAAGGCTCAGAGAAGGTAGGGGGAGGGGACCCATTGGAACAGCTGTTGGGAGACAGATGGTAGCCTCCCGTCAAGGCCATCCAGCGCGTTCTTTAACGTGCACAGGGTATGGCTCTCCCGCACAGGGTGCCACGGCTTAATGTCGCATCCGACGGACGTTGGCTTTCCAAGCCCATCGGTGTCCCCTACTGACCGTGGGCAGGGCAGGAAATTTTGCGGAGATAAATCTCAACGCTGATCTAGCTGGGATATGTTCAAGGGAGTGAGCTCACTAAATCAATTATTCTCAATGGGGTTCAGATCCAGGATTTGTGGTGACCGATTAATGTCATGCTCGCAGAACCACTACTAAACGTATCCGATACGGTAAAATTTTTTCTGTTGCATGATAATTCTGAATGTTTGAGTTCCGGATAACCGTGAATTTACTGTATATTTTTTTATACCGCGACTCGTCGGACCACGTGACTTTTTGTTCTCTTGCCTATCTCAATGGGGGCGGGGGTGGCTCAGTCGGTAGCGTGCCAGGCTCGTAATCTGTAGTTCCCAGGTTCGAGTCCCAGCTGGGTCAGCGTTGAGATTTTTCTCCGCAGAATTCACCTACCTGCCCACGGTCAGTAGGGGACACCGATGAGCTTGGAAAGGCCGCCGTCCGTCGGATGGGACGTTAAGCCGTGGCCCCGTGTGTGGGAGAGTCATTCCCTGTGCATGTTAAAGAACACGCTTGATGGCCTTGACGGGAGGCTACCATCTGTCTCCCAACAGCTGTTCCAGTGGGTCACGTCCCCCAAACTTCTCTGAGCCTTCGGGGTCGTTGTGACATGGCCATTTAGCCCATTGTGTGCAAAAAAGTGCAGCTCAGACGTAAAACAAACCAACCCATTGACAAACTTTCGTTTTAAGTGATTTCCAGTCTATTTCATGTTTTGCTAACTTTATACTCTATGTTCCTCAAATCGTATTTAATTTAATAATATTATATTTTTATTTATAATAAGATAATAAAAATCACCTCAAGCAGTTGTTTACCACAAAGGTCTGACTGGAGCCTGACAGTTTAATAGGTCATATCTATATTTATGCCTTATCTGGGCCTCGAACCCAGATCCATTTAGTCAGTATACTTTATTTATTTATATTTATCCTTATTTATTTATTGTATTGCTGCTTCGTGTTATTTTGTTTTCATTTGAAATGGGCCTACCATTTTTCCTATGTAATTTAGTTTACATTCATTAAAAATTTTGTCTTTTTAAAATTCAAGAAATTGACATTACTAAATAACAGAGACTGACAAAAAGGCAATTATTAATGATACAAGATCGTCACGTGGCGAATAGGCAGGAAGTTAAAACTAAGGTAAATAAGGTTGAGTTGGGGTGGGTTGTTTTACCTCTGAGCAGCACTTTTTTGCACACTATGGGATAAATGGCCAGGTCACATGGACCCCGAAGGCTCAGAGAAGGTTGGGGGAGGGGACCCACTGGAACAGCTGTTGGGAGACAGATGGTAGCCTCCCGTCAAGGCCATCCAGTGTGTTCTTTAACGTGCACAGGGTATGGCTCTCCCGTACACGGAGCCACGGCTCAACGTTCCATCCGACGGGCGGCGGCCTTTCCAAGCCCATCGGTGTCCCCTACTGACCGTGAGCAGGGCGGGGAATTTTGCGGAGATAAATCTCAACGTTCACCCAGCTGGGAGTCGAATCTGGGAACTACAGATTACGAAAAATAAGGTTGAACAAAGCGATACACCCACTAAAATTCTTAAAGGAATGTCTAAAAATATACATATAAAAAAAAGATACATTCCGTCGTTATCAAAAAATGAAAGAAAAAAGTTCCTAAACGTTGCTGAACAAAATTACAAAAAAGTGGGTCAACTAAGTCCAAAAGTTTGAAGAATAATGGTAAAAAACGTAATTGCCCTATGAGATGAATTTAAATTTGGACGATTACTGTGGACAAATATTAGTTTGAAAAAGGGTGAAGAAAGACATTATGAAAATCGCAATATGAAGAAAAGGAGTAAGGACAAAATCAAGAATAGCATTAAAAAATGGGTTGGGTTGTTTTACCTCTGAGAGGCACTTTTTTGCACACCATGGGCTAAATTACCAGGTCACATGGACCCCGAAGGCTCAGAGAAGGTTAGGGGAGGGGACCCACTGGAGCAGCTGTTGGGAGACAGATGGTAGCCTCCCGTCAAGGCCATCCAGCGTGTTCTTTAACGTTGTGTTGTTTTACCTCTGAGCGGCACATTTTTGCCCACCTTGGGCTAAATAGCCAGGTCACAGGGACCCCAAAGGCTCAGAGAAGGTTGGGGGAGAGGACCCACTTGAACAGCTGTTGGGAGACAGATGGTAGCCTCCCGTCAAGGCCATCCAGCGTGTTCTTTAACGTTAGGTTGTTTTACTTCTGAGTGGCACTTTTTTGCACACCATGGGCTAAATGGCCAGGTCACATGGACCCCAAGGGCTCAGAAAAGGTTGGTGGAGAGGACCCACTGGAATAGCTGTTGGGAGACAGATGGTAGCCTCCCGTCAAGGCCATCCAGCGTGTTCTTTAACGTTGGGTTGTTTTACTTCTGAGTGGCAATTTTTTGCACACCATGGGCTAAATGGCCAAGTCACATGAACCCCGAAGGCTCAGAGAAGGTTGGGGGAGGGGACCCACTGGAACAGCTGTTGGGAGACAGATGGCAGCCTCCCGTCAAGGCCATCCAGCGTGTTCTTTAACGTGCACAGGGTATGGCTCTCCCGCACACGGGGCCACAGCTTAACGTCCCATCCGACGGACGGCAGCCTTTCCAAGCCCATCGGTGTCCCCTACTGACCGTGGGCAGGGCGGGGAATTTTGCGGAATAAAAAATGGGAAAATGAATGAAAATCACACTCTTAATCTATCAAATAAAACCTATCCATGGAGACCTAACTGATTGGATTATTTAATCTCTGTTGTTTTCTTAACTGTCTTGTTCGCGAATTCGCGTGATTTGGAGTAGTTGTCTCAGATTGGATTATTTTGTTTTAATGATGCAAGTTTGAAACCATCGACTCCGCATCCATCTGTAGGACATTAACAATTTTTTAATAAGTAAGAGGTAGCCGGTTCAAATTTTGACTTCCGACGTGTCCTTCAAGGTCAAATAGATGTCTCGTAGAGGTTAAACCTCGATCTACAAGGTCTAGAAACATGAAAATTGGTGTCTGTGGTGTTATTTCGGACTATAGAGGTTGGAAAGGTTACAAAATTTCGGAAACGGAGGGTCCTTGGAGGTCAAAGGTGAAATTCAGATCAGTCTGTGCTCAAAATTGGTTCATGGGTGTGTAATATGGGTCATAAATCTGCGAAAGGTTGTGAAATTTTGATTGCGATGTCAAATGTCAAATACCAATCTACCGGATCTGGAAGGTTTAAAAATGCTGCCTCGGTTCATTTTGAGGCGTAAATATCAATATACTTGTTACATTTTGGGTACAGTGGATATTTTGAGGTCAAAAGTCACATTCGAGTATTCTAGTGCTTGAGAGCTAAAAATTGGTGAATAGAACTATTTCGGGCAATGGAATTCATACATAAGGGGAATCATCTGATCCGGTGATGATTCTCTATGAATATGAAATAGGGATAGGAATGACCGTCGAGATATCAAGAGATGCTGAAGACATCGACTGATTTCTACTTAGTAATACCAAAGAATGTATAAGGAAAAGAAGTTCAGCTTTGACAAAGCGTAAGTGGCGACCTCAAGTGGTGTTTCGATTGGTATCGCACATTTTTTTAAGCTGGGAAGCAAACAATAAGGGGCAAAGGAATTCTGCATCAAAAAATTTATATTTTAAAAAAAGAAAAAAAAATAACTGCACTTTGTATTTGAAAAAATAATATCATGATTTTAATAAAGGTTTATTTTCTCCATTAGAATTATTTTTCGCTGAACCAACAATTATAAACTGAACCGATAGAGAAGATTTGAAATTAGCCTGAAGTTAATTTATAGAATAAATTATTACAATTAGAACCTTGCTTGGTTACGTAGAACCAGGAAACAGAATCGATATTAATATACTCTGCAAGGATATCAATGGAAAATTATTACATAGGAAAAGCGAAGAGAATGGAAGTTGACAGTAACATGTATTTACAAAAGCATTCGTCTCCTGTAATGTTCGTTTCACCTCTAAGCCAAATGCACGATACTCGATTTTACAATAATCTCTATGGAAGCTTAACTTCTTCTCCCTCCACATTCTTTGGTAAGGATATCAATGGGAAATTATTACATAGAAAAAGCGAAAAGAATGGAAGTTGACAGTAACATGTAATTACAAAAGGGTTCGTCCCCTGTAATGTTCGTTTCACCTCTACGCCAAATGCACGATACTCGATTTTACATTAATCTCTATGGCAGCTTAACTTCTTCTCCCTCTACAGTCTTTGGTAAGGATATCAATGGGAAATTATTACATAGGAAAAGCGAAGAGAATGGAAGTTGACAGTAACATGTAATTACAAAAGCGTTCGTCCCCTGTAATGTTCTTTTCACCTCTAAGCCAAATGCGCGATACTCGATTTTACATTAATCTCTATGGCAGCTTAACTTCCTCTCCCTATACATTCTTTGGTCCGGCCCATCCAGCTTGGCCTGTCTGACTGCAGCAGATCCAGTCAGCAAGCCCTCGACTTCATTTAGGCCCTCAAGCCGCGTCACCACAACAAGGTGGTTCCCTATCGAGGGGGCAAATACTGTAAAACTGAAATTTCAAAGAAAGTGATACATGTAACAGTAAAAAACGGGGTGAATCAGGAATATTCTTGGCCATAACTATTAATTGGCGCCATCTAGTGTGGGAAAAAAGTGATTCTAAGGAGTAACTGATATAAGTCCCTCATTAACAGAAGGAATGACACAGGAAAACCATAAAATATTAGTATATTAATGTCTCACTCTAGAAAATCAGGGTTCATTGCATTCATTATTATACATCGATGGATCACAAAATGCATTGCAAATGGAAGAGGGAACAACAGTAAAAACACACACACATAAAAACCAAAGAAATGGTTAGTAGAATTGCTTGAAAAACACTAAATTGCAGTGGATTGGGTTGTTTTACCTCTGAGCGGCACTTTTTTGCACACCATGGGCTAAATGGCCAGGTCACATGAACCTCGAAGGCTTAGAGAAGGTTGGGGAAAGGGACCCACTGGAACAGCTGTTGGGAGACAGATGGTAGCCTCCTGTCAAGGCCATCCAGCGTGTTCTCTAACGTTGTGTTGTTTTACCTCTGACAGCACTTTTTTGCACATCATGGGCTAAATGGCCAGGTCACAAGGACCCCAAAGGCTCAGAAAAGGTTGGGGGAGGGGACCCACTAGAACAGCTGTTGGGAGACAGATGGTAGCCTCCCGTCAAGGCCATCCAGCGTGTTCTTTAACGTTGTGTTGTTTTACCTCTGAGCGGCACATTTTTGCACACCATGGGCTAAATAGCCAGGTCAGAGGGACCCCAAAGGGTCAGAGAAGGTTGGGGGAGGGGACCCACTTGAACAGCTGTTGGGAGACAGATGGTAGTCTCCCGTCAAGGCCATCCAGCGTGTTCTTTAACGTTGTGTTGTTTTACCTCTGAGCGGCACTTTTTTGCACACCATAGGCTAAATGGCCAGGTCACAGGGACCCCAAAGGCTCAGAGAAGGTTGGGGGAGGGGACCCACTAGAACAGCTGTTGGGAGACAGATGGCAGCCCCCCGTCAAGGCCATCCAGCTTGTTCTTTAACGTGCACAGGGTATGGCTCTCCCACACACGGGGCCACAGCTTAACGTCCAACCCGACGGACGGCGGCCTTTCGAAGCCCATCGGTGTCCCCTACTGACCGTGGGCAGGGCGGGGAATTTTGCGGAGATAAATCTCAATGCTGACCATCTGGGATTCGAACCTGGGAACTACAGGTTACGAGCCTGACGCGCTACCGACTGAGCCCCCCCCCCCCCCCCCCCCCCCTAAATTGCAGTGAAATGAGTGTTGTAATAATTACAAATGCGCACACATTGCAGTGGATGGGAGAATATTTTAAAAATTCTTCGAAGTGGAAGGCATTACAGTGTGAAAAATCAAACAAAGTGTACTGGAGATGATAGAATACCTTCAAAATTTGCTGGAATGAATGACAGAAATAACGGAAAAATCAGTAACATACATGGGATCGGAGCAGTAAAAATTTATCCTAATGTTTGGAAATATCTTGGAACATATAGAATGGATGACACAGTATCTTCAAAACATACGGTGATGGGAGAGAAAACAAGTAATCTCTTCAAAGGAGTAAACTACAGTGAAATCGATTACTTAATAAGTAAAAAATCTCACACAGGACAAAAAAGGTAAAGAAGAATGGCCAGAAAATGAACTAACTGCATGGGAGTGGATGACGTATTATCTTCAAAATATGCAGGAATGAGAATATACAGGAATACACAGTAGAATATTTGAGAGTGTTTAAAAACATCACCTAAACTCTTTGAAATATAAAACGTGTCTGCTTCTTAATAACAATTTATTTTGCTATTCTTACGAGCACAAATGATAAAAGATTGAAGTTTTAAAGGAAAATGATACATGCAACAGTGGCGGGGGTGGCTCAGCGCCAGGCTCGTAATCTGTAGTTCTCAGGTTCGAGTCCCAGCTGAGTCAGCGTTGAGGTTTATCTCCGCAAAATTTCCCGCCCTGCCCACGGTCAGTAGGAGACACCGATGGGCTTGGAAAGGCCGCCGCCCGTCGGATGGGACGTTAAGCCGTGGCCCCGTGTGCGAGAGAGCCATACCCTGTACACGTTAAAAAACACGCTGGATGGCCTTGACGGGAGGCTACCATCTGTCTCCCAACAGCTGTTTCAGTGGGTCCCCTCCCCCAACCTTCTCTGAGCCTTCAGGGTCCTTGTGACCTGGCCATTTAGCCCATGGTGCAGAAAAGTGCCGCTCAGAGGTAAAACAACCCAAACCCATGCAACAGTCAAAAAGGCGTGAGATAAGGAATTTTCTCGATTATGGCATTTAACCAGCGCCATCTAGTGGGGAAATGGAATCCTGAAAACTAAGACAAAAATACGTCTTTACTAGAAGGAGTAACAGGGGGAAACTATGAAGTATTACTGTACTAGGGGTCTAGAAAAATCATCGTCCATTACATTATTTTTTATTTTATTCACGTATTTCAAACCATTTTTTATCAAGAGCTAAAAATATTTGATGAATGGATCACAAAATATCTTCAAATACAGTGCAGTGGATGACAGAATAGCTTCAAAATACAGTGCAGTGGATGACAGAATAGCTTCAAAATACATTGCAATAACTGGAAAAACAACTGTAAAAATTACGTAAATATAAGCCGCAATGACATTGAGAATCGCTTTCAAAACTTTAAAATACATGAAATGGATGGCTGAATCAACTCCAAATATCTCACAGTACAATAGAATGAATCGCAGAATAAATACAAACTCAATAATGTGCACAGGAAATAATGACAGAATATGTCCAAAAACATACTGGAATAGTAGACAGAACAACTAAAAGATCACAAAGTACATCGTAATGTCAAAATTGCTGCAAAAACTGTAAATTGTACAGAAATGGTGCTAGAAAAAACGCACAAAATTTCGTAAAATGCATTGAGATAGGCTTTGGGTTGTTTTACCTCTGAGCGGTACTTTTTTGCCCACCATGGGCTAAATGGCCAGGTCACATGGACCCCAAAGGCTTAGAGAAGATTGGGGAAGGGGACCCACTGGAACAGCTGTTGGGAGACAGATGGTAGCCTCCCGTCAAGGCCATCCAGCGTGTTCTTTAACGTGCACAGGGTATGGCTCTCCCGCACATGGGGCCACGGCTTAACGTCCCATCCGACGGACGGCGGCCTTTCCAAGCCCACCGGTGTCCCCTACTGACCGTGGGCAGGGCGGTGAATTTTGCGGAGAAAAATCTCAACGCTGACCCAGCTGGGACTCGAACCTGGGAACTACAGATTACGAGCCTGGCTCGCTACCAACTGAGCGCCCCCCCCCCCCCCCATTGAGATAGGCAAGAGAACAAAAACTTCAAAATGATCTTTATCAATACATAATACTGTTGAAATGGAACAACTAACTTGGATGAAATAAATATTATCCTGAAAATACTCGAATTTTGGTTTCACTATTCAATGTGTAATTTCGATAATCATTTACTATTAACGTTACCTATTCACATAATGCAGCAAAACCGTCAAGAAAGTCCACATTTTATCGGAAGTGAGGTTGTAGACACACGTGACCGGAAGTGGGCGTAGCCGTATCCCGTGACATTCGAGACTTTTGAAGGTCAAAATGCGATAGGCTCGGGTACCACTACTTAAATCTCAACGCTGACCCAGCTGGAACTCAAACCAGGGAACTCTAGATTACAAGTCTGACGCGCTACCAACTGAGTAACCCCCCCCCCCCCCTTTGCAGGAAGCGTGGTGAACACTGCCACGAAGCATTGTTTAATATATTGCCGATAGCTGTGGTTGTACCTCCTAGTGATGCGACTTATTGTTGTCCATTTGTCCATTTGTTTTGAAATATTAATCACGTCTTCCTAGTCTCCTATAGGGGGGGCGGGGGGGGGGGCTCAGTCGGTAGCGCGCCAGGCTCGTAATCTGTAGTTCCCAGGTTCGAGTCCCAGCTGGCTCAGCATTGAGATTTATCTCCGCAAAATTCCCCGCCCTGCCCACGGTCAGTAAGGGGACACCGTTGGGCTTTGAAAGGCCGCCGTCCGTCGGATGGGACGTTAAGCCGTGGACCCGTGTGCGGGAGAGTCATACCCTGTGAACGTTAAAGAAAACCTTAGCGCATCCTCCCGTAACCCTTAGCGCATCCTCCCGTAAACCTTAGCGCATCCTCCCGTAAGGCCATCCAGCCTTTACGGGAGGATGCGCTAAGCATCCTCCCGTAAAGGCTGGATGGCCTTTACGGGAGGTTACCTTCTGTCTCCCAACAACTGTTCCATTGGGTCCCCTCCCCCAATCTTCTCTGAGCCTTCGGGGTCCATGTGACCTGGCAATTTAGCCCATGGTGTGCAAAAAAGTGCCGCTCAGAGGTAAAACAACCCAAACAACTCAACCTAGTCTCCTGTACTGCTTCACATGTGAATATCAGTTGAATTTTTCCACCTTATTTGGTGGTGTAATTTCAACCTAACAGATGTGACAATGCTCCCGGTTTTCCGGCATTTTTGGTGAATGGAAGTTGTGGGTTGCAAGGGAAATGTTTTTGTACAAAGCAAATGCCGTAATTGCAATTTGTATTCAAGCCTTATAAAAATTAAAAAAAAATAAATAAATACTCCCTCAAGCAGCTGCTTGCCACAGAGGTCTGACAGGAGACTGTCAGTTTATATGCCATAGTAGGTCTGAGAGGATGGCAGGACCTGAGCAGAAAAACGATACAAACAGCCATGCCTTACCCGGGGCTCAGAACCCAGGTCCCTTAGATCTGTAGCCAAGCGCGCTAACCACTCGGCCATGGGACGGCACGTAATTGCAATTTGTATTCAAGCCTTATAATAAATAAAAATATATACCCCATCAAGCAGTTGCTTGCCACAGAGGACTGACAGGAGACTGTCAGGTTATATGCCATAGTAGAAGCTCTGAGAGGATGGCAGGACCTCAGCAGAAAAACGACACAATCAGCCATGCCTTACCCGGAGCTCAGAACCCAGGTCCCTTAGATCAGTAGCCAAGCGGGCTAAGCACTCGGCCATGGGACGGCACGTAATTGCAATTTGTATTCAAGCCTTATAAATAAATAAAAATAAATACCCCCTCAAGCAGCTGCTTGCCACAGAGGTCTGACAGGAGACTGTCAGGTTATATGCCATAGTAGAAGGTCTGTGAGGATGGCAGGACCTCAGCAGAAAAACGACACATACATCCATGCCTTACCCGGGGCTCGAACCCAGGTTCCTTAGATCAGTAGCCAAGCACGCTAACCACTCGGCCATGGGACGGTGTAAGCCTTCCCATGGCCGACAAAATGTGAAAAAAAATTATTGAAAGTTATAAAAATAAAAAAATAAATACCTCCTCAAGCAGCTGCTTGCCACAGAGGTCTGATAGTGTAATAAAAATGCAATTGAAAACAATGAAAATGAAGTATAATGTCCTTAATACAAATCAAAAAATGTCAGGAACTTTGACAAGTACATCCCAAAGTTGCATAGCGAAGCGCGCAAACTACTCGGTCATCCCGTGGCCGAATTGTTAGCGTGCTTGACTACTGATCAAGGGACCTGGGTTTGAGCCTTGGGCAAAGAATGTAGAGGGAGAAGAACTTCAGCTTCCATAGAGATTAATGTAAAATCGAGTATCGTGCATTTGGTGTAGAGGTGAACATTACAGGGGACGAACGCTTTTGTAATTACATGTTACTGTCAACTTCCATTCTCTTCGCTTTTCTTATGTAACAATTTCCCATTGATATCCTTGCAGAGTATATTAATATCAATTCTGTTCCCGGTTTCTATGCAACCAAGAAAGCTTCTAATTGTAATAATTTATTCTATAAATTAACTGAAGGCTAATTTCAAATCTTCTCTTTCCGTTCAATTTATAATTGTTGGTTCAACGAAAAATAATTCCAATGGAGAAAATAAACCTTTATTAAAATCATGATATTATTTTTTTCAAATACAAAGTGCAGTTACTTTTTTTCCTTTTTCAAAATATAAATTTTTTGATGCATAATTCCTTTGCCCCTTATTGTTTGCTTCCCAGCTTAAAAAATGCACGATACGAATCGAAACACCACTTGAGGTCGCCAATTACGCTTTGTCAAAGCTGAACTTCTTTTCCTTATACGTTCTTTGCCCCGGGTAAGGTATTTATGTTTGTATTGTTTTTTCTCCTGAGGTCCAGATATCCTCACAGACCTTCTACTATGGCGTAAAAACTGACAGGCTCCTGTCAGACATCTGTGGTAAGCAGCTGCTTGAGAGAATATTTATTTATGTTATTTGTTCACTGAAATCTACCATAGAAGGAGTTGTAATATTAGTCGCCAGATGGCGCTGATTTCAGAATTTGAAATTTTCCTAATAACAAAATGTGAAAAAGAATTATTGAAAGTTATAAGCCAGTAGAATCCGTGACATATGACCAGTGAAACTAACCTAAACTTTAATTTCAGAAAATTTATTATTTCAATTTCAAATTTATTCCGGTTACATGAGAATTCTGGATGTTTGAATACAGGATAACCAGAATTTACTGTATATAATTTTCGCTTCCGCCTCGGTTATAGTAAGACATAACTAATAAAATATTCATCCGTTTTAATTATGTTATATAGTCGCTTACCGGCAGTTCTGGAGCGTATCTTTTTTTAGGTACAATATTACATCTAAACAAAAATCCGAGGATTCGTGAACTGCCATCCCAAATAATTAGCGACTTTTCTTACGAGTCAATACCTGATACAGTATGTGGCAACTTAGCGACTCATCAAGGTAGGAGAGCAGTGGTGTTGGTTTGGGTTGTTTTACCTCTGAGTGGCACTTTTTTGCACTGAATGGGCTAAATAGTCAGGTCACAAGGACCCCGAAGGCTTGGGGGAGACCTACTGGAATAGCTGTTAGGAGACAGATGCTAGACTCCCGTCAAGGCCATCCAGTGTGATGCCTAACATTCACAGGGTATGGGTATCCTGCACATGGCACCACGGTTTATTGGTGGACGACGGACGGACGGTCCGATTTATTGGTTTCCGGTTTATGGTTACCGACGGACGGTGTGCTTTCCAAGCCCATCGGTTTCCCCTACTTAACTTGGGTATAGCGGGGATTTGTGTGGAGATAAATCTCAACTCTGGTTCAGTCGGGACTCGAACCTGGGAACTGCAGATTACGATCCTCGCCAACACCACCTAGAAGCGAAGGCCATACCAGTGGCAGAAGTGATTCGGATGACGTCATTTCTGGTCGACCTAGGTTGCTGTTGTTGTTGTTTTACCTCTAAGCGGCACTTTCTTGCACACCATGGGCTAAATGGCCAGGTCACAAGGACCCCGAAGACTCAGAGAAGGTTGGTGGAGGCGACCCACTGGAATAGCTGTTGGGAGACAGATGGTAGCCTCCCGTCAAGGCCATCCAGCGTGTTCTTTAACGTGCACAGGGTGTCTTTCCCGCACACGGGGCCACGGCTTAACGTCCCATCCGACGGACGGCGGCCTTTCCAAGCCAATCGGTATCCCCTACTGACCGTGGGCAGGGCGGGGAATTTTGCGGAGATAAATCTCAGCGCTGACCCAGATGGGACTCGAACCTTGGAACTACAGATTACGAGCCTGGCGCGCTACCGACTGAGCAACCCCGCCCCCAGAATCACTGATACAGACGATTGTGACTGATTGACAATTAAATCAATCAGTCAATTAATCATCAATTAATCATCAATTAGTGATCTGACACGAAGGTTGCCAGATCACTAATTTCTAAAAAATCCTTGCCAGATAATTTTTCTCAATTCTGTAATCAACCATAGTGTTCGGATATTTTTCTGAGCGACTATACAGGACATGATATCCAGATCATTAATAAGTATGAAAATCAGAAATAAACAATTGATATGGTGGAGAAATATCACAATCCCCCATCCTTTACTTCTTTAATTCTTTTTTACGTGGTGCCTAAAGGAATCGGGATGTACCGTATTTTCCCGTAAAAATTTTAGACCAAAAATTAGGGTCGGCCGGGGATAACCAAATAAAACAAGGACCCCGCGGTTGCCGTGGGGAAACTGCTGGTACCTTGTCTCCGTGAACAGGGTTCCGCCAATCACTAGCCTTTGCTAACTCTGTCTATTGACGTCCATTAACGGCTGATTCTGAATAAATCAATCATTAATATTACCTATTAATATTACCTAATTACTAAATATACTTTGAATATTAAAAAAATATCAAATGTGTTCTGTTTTATGGATAAAATATTGATTCCTTATAGTAGATCTGTAGTCTTATAACTAATGTGTAGTTCCCAGGTTCGAGTCACAGCTGGGTCAGCGTTGAGATTTATCTCCGCAAAATTCCCCGCCCTGCCCACGGTCAGTAGGGACACCGATGGGCTTGGAAATGCCGCCGTCCGTCGGATGGGACGTTAAGCCGTGGCTCCGTGTGCGGGAGAGCCATACCTTGTGCACGTTAAAATACACGCTGGATGGCCTTGACGTGAGGCTACCATATGTCTCCCAACAGCTGTTCCAGTGGGTCCCCTCCCCCAACCTTCTCTGAGCCTTCGGGGTCCATGTGACCACGCCATTTAACCCATGGTGTGCAGAAAAGTGCCGCTCAGAGGTAAAACAACCGAACCCAAACCTATTCGTCTTATATACCGAAAAATATGGTATATAAGATGACGATTTGTTTTAGATAAATATTGCACTTAAAAAGATACGTTCTAAAGCACATACTTTGTCGCTATGATTACTAAATTGAAACGAAAGTTAATTTATTAATTTTTTAAAACTATAAATTTAGTGGTAGAGAAAAAACTATATATTTATATACATCGAATTTATTTAAACTCGATTTTTCATCAATATTCGTTCATCTTTTAAAGAATTATAGATACATAATACATCTCACAATGCAATACAAACACAATGCAAAATACTTATACAGTACAAATACAATAAAAGTAACTGATAAAAGGAAGAAACCACAATTATTTTCATAACTATTTTGAGCCAAGATGGTTTACATCCCATCCAGGTTCAAAAGACTTGCGTAATTGAAACAGCAACTTTCATTAAGTAGGTTGGTTGTTTTACCTCTTAATGGCACTTTTTTGCACACAATGGGCTAAATGGCAAGGTCACAAGAACCCCGAAGGCTCAGAGAAGGTTGGATGAGGAACCACTGGAACGGCTGTTGGGAGACAGATAGAAGCCTTCCGTCAAGGCCATCCAGTGTGTTCTTTAACCTGCACAGGGTATGGATATTCCACACAGGGAGCCACGGCTTAACGTCCCATCCACACAGGGAGCCACGGCTTAACGTCCCATCCGACGGACGGCGCCTTTTCCAAGCCCATCGGTGAAACAGTAGTAGGAACAGATAATTGGCTAGTACTATTTTAAAATCAAAATTTAATATGCTAAGCTGCATAAATTATAATATTCCAAACTAATTGAATCTCAGAAAATTTGCAGTATTTTCAATATTTTACAAAAAATCTCTAATTTTTTCCTTAGAACTTCTCAATTTAGTTTCATTTTTATGCCATTTTCTAAAAAATTATAAATCCTTGTGCAAGGAAACGAAATGTTTTTTTCAAAATATTCTTATGAGGTAAAGGTACAGTCGCTCAAAAAAATATCCGAACACTATGGTTGATTATAGAATTCAGAAAAAATATCTGGGAAAGATTTTTTTTAGAAATTAATCTTCGTGTCACGTGACAGGAAGGTTGCCAGATCACTAATTTTTAAAAAAATCGTTGCCAGATACTTTTTTCTGAATTCTATAATCAACCAGAGTGTTCGGATACTTTTTTGAGCGACTGTAGGTGGTCATATTATTTTGATACTAGATCGTGTGGGCTCACTCACGGAAATATTGAGCGTGTGCAGTTACCGTTCACAGCAAACTGGAGCGTGTGCAGTAACTGCACACGCTCCAGTGTGCTGTGAACGGTAACTGAAGCGTGTACAGTTTCTGTACACGCTCCAGATATTTTCCCTGAATTCTGTAATCACGTGACACGAAGGTTGCCAGATCACTAATTTCTAAAAGATATCGTTGCCAGATATTTGTTCTGAATTCTGTAATCAACCATAGAGTTCGGATACTTTTTTGAGCGACTGTACTATACATTCATTATTTTTCCTCCTATTGTAGGGACGCTTTGCACTATCTAGCCAATCACGTGCACAAACAGGAGAATTTTCACAACAGGGTTCACATGAACAAACGGAAGAATTTTAAAAATGGATATCACAATATATTTGTAGTATATTATAAAACTGAATTAATTTCAGGGATTTAATATCTTTGTAACTTTTTACATTCAATAAACACTGAACCATCCCCGCCTCAGTGTAAAAAGTGTTTTTAGTAATTGTCCAATGAAATAACAGCTTGCAGACAACGGAGAATTTGTGAACATACACGTCCCTCGAATAGCTGACGAAAAATACTCTGTAACATTGAAATTGCAACACCCAGAAGGAATGATTGGAAGGTGCTTGCAAATCAGCAGGCGGCAATTTGCATCGAGATATGCAAATGGTTAAACTATGTGACCAATCAGGCTGCAGCTTTTGCCGATATCAGCGAGAACATCTCTGCCATAATGTTACAACTGAGACCTGTTTCCTCATCATTAGGGGGCAGGGTTGGGTTGGGTTGTTTTACCTCTGAGCGGCACTTTTTTGCACACCATGGGCTAAATGGCCAGGTCACATGGACCCCGAAGACTCAGAGAATGTTGGGGGAGGGGACCCACTGGAACAGCTGTTGGGAGACAGATGGTAGCCTCCCATCCAGCATGTTCTTTAACGTGCACAGTGTATGGCTCTCCCGCGCATGGGACCACGGCTTAATGTCCCATCCGACGGACGGCAGCCTTTCCAAGCCCATCGGTGTCCCCTACTGACCGTGTGCAGGGCGGGGAATTTTGCGGAGATAAATCTCAACGCTGACCCAGCTGGGACTCGAACCTTGTAAGGCGGCAAGTGTGACTCAGTTGGTAGCACGCTGTGCTCGTAATTTGCAGTAACCAGGTTCGAGGTTACGTTGAGGTTACGTTGTAGGTCAGCGTTGAGGTTTATCTCCGCAAAACTCTCATCCCACAGTCAGCAGTAGCACCGATGGGCTTGGAAAAGCAACATCAGTTGGATAGGACGTTAAGTTGTGACTCCTTGTGCGTGGGAACCATACCCTGTGCACGTTAAAGAACACGCTGGATGACCTTGACGGAAGGCTATCATCTGTCTCCCAACAGTTGCTCAGAGGTCCCCCTCCCCAAATTTCTTTGAGCCTTTCCGGGTCTTTGTGACCTGGCCATTTAGCCCATTGTGTTCAAAAGAAGTGCCGCTCAGGGGTACCAGGGTCAGGAAGTGCCGCTCAGAACCAACCTCGTGAGAAGAGTCTTCCTATTCGAGCTGCGAATGCTAAGAGGCGGAAAAGCTTGTATTAAATGGCAAAGCAACAGATTCGCCGACCATATTGTCAGCTGAGCGAATTTGAGATAGAATAGATTACTGGCCTCGCAGAGGCTGGTTTGGGTTGTTTTACCTCTGAGTGGCACTTTTTTTTCACACAATTGGCTAAATGGTCAGATCAAAGGATTCCAAGGGCTCAGAGAAAGTTAAGGGGAGATGACCAACTGCACAGCTGTTGGGAGACAGATGGCAGCCTCCCGTCAAGGCAATCCAGCGTGTTCTTTAACGTTGGGTTGTTTTACCTCTGAGCTGCACTTTTTTTGCACACAATGGGCTAAACGGCCAGGTCACAAGGACCCCGAAGGCTCATAGAAGGTTGGGTGAGGGGACCCACTGGAACAGCTGTTGGGAGACAGATGGTAGCCTCCAGTCAAGGCCATCCAGCGTGTTCTTTAACGTGCACAGGGTATGTCTCTCCCACACACGGGGCCACGGTTTAACGTCCCATCCGACGGACGGAGGCCTTTCCAAGCCATCGGTGTCTCCTACTGACCGTGGGCAGGGCTAGTAACAAAGTAAAAATAACCATTGTTATGCTATACTTATAGTTTTATCTATCTATACATGGAGTACGCCAGTTACATACACAATTCCAGGGGGTACGTGAAGCATAAAAGTTTGAGAACCGCTGCTTTAGGGTTTCACGACAAATGTTTAACATTGCTTAAAATCTATCATAGCTCTAGAAACATCATAGTTTGCTCGAGAAACATTCTTTCTTTAGGTAGTGAGATAAAAGGTTGGTCTTCCTTAGGCAATATATTTTCACTATTTTTATTCAATGTTTATATTCAGGATGTAACACAACATATCCAACCACACTGCGAAATAGCATTTTATGTCGAAGATAAGGGGCGGGGTCAGTCGGCAGCGCACCAGGCTCGTGATATGCTGTTCCCAGGTTCAAGTATCTCTCTTTTGTTGCGATCTTATGCAACCACGGCAATTCCCGATTCCGCATGAAAGCACTACCAGTTATGAAGAGCCGTGCTATCTAGAGCCGGGGGCAAGGAATACGCCCTATAGGCGCACCTCAACCCCGGCCTCACATGGCAGCAGTCCTATAGAAGGGAAGCTAACCACCGGAAGAAACCATACTTTAATGTATTCCCCAGTTAGCCATGAACAAGGATATGTAGATCCAAGTTCGTTGGGCTCCCGGGGTGGAGACTCTTAGTAAGGCCCAGACTTATAACGTGGGGTACAATTTTGAATATTTTATATATTTTTAATTATTTACGCAAATTTTTTTCGTACAATTAAAAAACAAAAGCAATGCTATCCTTTAGATGCTATCCTTTTTTTTAATTATCGACTTTGTAGTCTGAGACTTAGTAAAGTAGTCCCCCACAGGAGCGCTATTCTATAAGAGTTTAAAATATATAAATAAATACCCCCTCAAGCAGCTGCTTGCCAGAGAGGTCTGACAGGAGCCTGTCAGTTTATATGCCATAGTAGAAGGTCTGAGAGGATGGCAGGACCTCAGCAGAAAAACGACACAAATAGCCATGCCTTACCCGAGGCTCGAACCCAGGTCCCTTAGATCTGTTGCCAAGAGTTTGAAAAATATAAATAAATACCCACTCAAGCAGCTCCTTGCCACAGAGGTCTGACAGGAGCCTGTCAGTTTATATGCCAGAGTAGGTCTGAGAGGATGGCAGGACCTCAGGAACGTGTACAGCAACTGTACACGCTCCAGTTACCGTTCACAGCAAACTGGAGCGTGTGCAGTTACTGCACACGCTCCAGTTTGCTGTGAACGGTAACTGCACACGCTCAATATTTCCGTGAGTGAACCCACACGATCCAGGTTTTTGTGAGCTCACACGATCCAATATGCTGTAGTAGAAGGTCTGAGAGGATGGCAGGGCCTCAGCAGAAAAACGACACATACAGCCATGCCTTACCCGAGGCTCGAACCCAGGTCCCTTAAATCAGTAGCCAAGAGTTTAGCATTGTGGAAATGTTGCCATTAGTGGTATAAGAAATAGGACCTCTGCACTTTCCTTTCTCTTTGTTCCGGACAATGCGTTCGGCAGTTGTGAAATTATTAAAGAATTCAGAAACAGATGCTTGTTGAAACGTAAACGTTGTTACGTTGTAAAGAAACTACAGAATTTTTAGGAAATAAACTTTAATGCAGAGTAAATATTTCCCAGAATTTTGTATTATGTTGCTATCTTACGAATTTTTTAACTGCATTTTATTATGCTCGATTTGATTATACTGGTAATTCACATAACAATTCACTATATATAATTTCTACCGCCAAAGTTAGTTTTAAATAATAAATAAAATATACGTTTTCTGTAATTCGCCATGAAACGTACAGCAATCAGCCAAAACATTTAAACCACCTACCTAATATGATGTAGGTTCTC
Source organism: Ryuthela nishihirai (assembly GCA_038380435.1). Lineage (NCBI taxonomy): Eukaryota > Metazoa > Arthropoda > Arachnida > Araneae > Heptathelidae > Ryuthela > Ryuthela nishihirai. The sequence continues at coordinate 22,181,356 of JAWZYU010000022.1, forward strand.
CTCTTTCCACCAAAAGTGCTCTCATCCGATGAGGCATAGATTCAACGAGTTGATGGTAGGTGTCGCTTGATATCTGGCACCATGACTCCAACAGAAGTTCTCGCAGTTCCCGTAAATTACGTGGTTGGAATGATGCTGTTTGAACCCATTTCTCTAACTGAAACCACAAATGCTCGCATGATTCATGTCCGGGGAATTTGGGGGCATGGCAATAAATGGAATTCCTCATCATATTCTAGGAACCATTCTTGAACCTTCTTCGCAGTGTGACATGGGGCATTGTTTTGTTGAAAGACGCCATCTCCTCCTGGGAAATCCCAGGTTCGAGTCCCAGCTGGGTCAGCGTTGAGATTTATCTCCGCCAAATTCCCTACACACGGTCAGTAGGAGACACCGATGGGCTTGGAAAGGCCACCGTCCGTTGGATGGAACGTTAGGCGGTGGCCCCGTGTGTGGGAGAGTCATACCCTGCACACGTTAAAGAACACGCTGGATGGCCTTAACGGAAGACTACCATCTGTCTTCCAACAGCTGTTCCAGTCTGTCTCCTCCCCCAACCTTCTCTGAGCCTTCGGAGTCCACGCGACCTGGCCATTTAGCCCATGGTGTGCAAAAAAGTGCCGCTCAGAGGTAAAACAATTCAACACAACACCGCCAGGGAATACAGGGCCATAAAGGGGGATACTTGGTCAGCCACGATGTTCAGTTAGGTGACAGCTGTCAGTTTGCTCTGCAGGGAAAATTGGTCCAAGTGTTCCACAAGAAAATATTGGCCAGACCATCCATACTCCCTCCAGCCACCTGCATCCGTCCCACAGTGCATCCAGTTGAGAAGGCTTTCGTGGGTAAACGTGCATACGAGCTCGTCCATCCACATGGTGTAACAGAAAACGGGATTCGTCTGACCATGCAATCTTCTTCCAGTCCTCTATGGTCCAATGTCTATAATTACTTGCCCACTGCAAGCGTTGACGATGGTGAAAGGCTGTGAGCGTAGGCACACGAATAAATCTGTGGGTGCGGAGACCCATATCCAAGAGCTTACGATGAACTGTGTTTCCGGACAAATGGGCCATTTTCCCCAATTGAAATTATGGCTGTTGTCAGCCACAGTAGCCTGTTGCTACGGACAAGACGAGATAGCCTGTGCTGACCTTTGGCATTAATGAGACGTGGCCGGACAACGCCTTGTTGACAGCTCGAAGTGTCACCTGTTTCGGATCATCTTTGATAGGTACTAACTATTGCATAGCGTGAGCAGCCTATAAGCGTCGGTGTTTCGGAGATGCTCTTACTAAGGCGACTTACCATAACGATCTGCCCTTTGTCGAACTCAGAAAAATTCTTTGCTTTCCCTACGTCGAGACGAAACGAAACACTACCTGCAAGAGCTCCGACCAGGTGTTATATATATATATATCATTCGCGACCTTGGCACGTTGAGATTTATCTCCGCAAAATTCCCCGCCCTGCCCACGGTCAGTAGGGGACACCGATGGGCTTGGAAAGGCCGCCGTCCGTTGGATGGGACGTTAAGCCGTGGCTCCGTGTGCGGGAGAGCCATACAGTGTGCAGGTTAAAGAACACGCTGGATGGTCTTGACGGGAGGCTACCATCTGTCTCCCAACAGCTGTTCCAGTGGGTCCCCTCCCCCAACCTTCTGAGACTTAGGGGTCCCTGTGACCTGGCCATTTAGCCCATGGTGTGCAAAAAAGTGCCGCTCAGAGGTAAAACAACCCAACAACCTTGGCACGTGACACTGATTTGCTTCACGCACGCTTCTTTGCATAACGCAGAGGTGGTTTAAATTTATTGGCTGATCGGTGTATATCTAAATCTATTCTACATATATCTTTCTAGGTACAATTTAATCTAAAAACAAATGTAATAAAATCCCGCCAATTGGAGCAGTTACCGACACATTGAGTCTCGGGTAGAAGGATAAATTTAAAATTAGAAAACAGGGGGTGGGGGGAGTTGTCTAAGTGAGAATATTAATTCAGAACGCCTTCCGACAGAATCTTTCTGAGAAATAATTCTCCTTAACCAGTATAAAGCCCATCATCGTATTTCCCCTGAGTTCCAGTGATTCAGTTTAATTGCGGGTTCTATCATAGGGAGACATCTCAATTTTTAAAACATCCAGGAGAGCTAAGGCGAATATCCGTAAGTAAAATTTTGGGGAGGCTGTCTAACACTGTAAAGTAATTCCCACTATATATATATACACACACACCCGGTACTTACCAAATATTAGACTTTAGAATTAAAAAAATAGAATTATTTGAAAAGTTTTCCCCAAGATCTCTTACAACAGAGGATCAGAAAAATAAAAAAATCATAAAAATCTTTCCAAGCCCATTGCTGTTCAATTCTGACTGAGAGCAAGGCGAGGGGGTTGTGCGGAGATAAATCTCAACGCTGGTCCAGCTGGGTCACGAACCTAGGAATTGGTTCGCAATCCATTCTCCCCTAAACCCTTCCGCAAGTTTTCGCAATCCATTCTCCCCTAAACCCTTCCGCAAGTTTTCGCAATCCATTCTCCCCTAAACCCTTCCGCAAGTTTTCGCAATCCATTCTCCCCTAAACCCTTCCGCAGGTTTTCGCAATCCATTCTCCCCTAAACCCTTCCGAAAGTTTTCGCAATCCATTCTCCCCTAAACCCTTCCGCAAGTTTTCGCAATCCATTCTCCCCTAAACCCTTCCGCAAGTTTTCGCAATCCATTCTCCCCTAAACCCTTCCGCAAGTTTTCGCAATCCATTCTCCCCTAAACCCTTCCGCAAGTTTTCGCAATCCATTCTCCCCTAAACCCTTCCGCAAGTTTTCGCAATCCATTCTCCCCTAAACCCTTCCGCAAGTTTTCGCAATCCATTCTCCCCTAAACCCTTCCGCAAGTTTTCGCAATCCATTCTCCCCTAAACCCTTCCGCAAGTTTTCGCAATCCATTCTCCCCTAAACGCTTCCGCAAGTTTTCGCAATCCATTCTCCCCTAAACCCTTCCGCAAGTTTTCGCAATCCATTCTCCCCTAAACCCTTCCGCAAGTTTTCGCAATCCATTCTCCCCTAAACCCTTCCGCAAGTTTTCGCAATCCATTCTCCCCTAAACCCTTCCGCAAGTTGTCGCAATCCATTCTCCCCTAAACCCTTCCGCAAGTTTTCGCAATCCATTCTCCCCTAAACCCTTCCGCAAGTTTTCGCAATCCATTCTCCCCTAAACCCTTCCGCAAGTTTTCGCAATCCATTCTCCCCTAAACGCTTCCGCAAGTTTTCGCAATCCATTCTCCCCTAAACCCTTCCGCAAGTTTTCGCAATCCATTCTCCCCTAAACCCTTCCGCAAGTTTTCGCAATCCATTCTCCCCTAAACCCTTCCGCAAGTTTTCGCAATCCATTCTCCCCTAAACCCTTCCGCAAGTTTTCGCAATCCATTCTCCCCTAAACCCTTCCGCAAGTTTTCGCAATCCATTCTCCCCTAAACCCTTCCGCAAGTTTTCGCAATCCATTCTCCCCTAAACCCTTCCGCAAGTTTTCGCAATCCATTCTCCCCTAAACCCCTCCGCAAGTTTTCGCAATCCATTCTCCCCTAAACCCTTCCGCAAGTTTTCGCAATCCATTCTCCCCTAAACCCTTCCGCAAGTTTTCGCAATCCATTCTCCCCTAAACCCTTCCGCAAGTTTTCGCAATCCATTCTCCCCTAAACGCTTCCGCAAGTTTTCGCAATCCATTCTCCCCTAAACCCTTCCGCAAGTTTTCGCAATCCATTCTCCCCTAAACCCTTCCGCAAGTTTTCGCAATCCATTCTCCCCTAAACCCTTCCGCAAGTTTTCGCAATCCATTCTCCCCTAAACCCTTCCGCAAGTTTTCGCAATCCATTCTCCCCTAAACCCTTCCGCAAGTTTTCGCAATCCATTCTCCCCTAAACCCTTCCGCAAGTTTTCGCAATCCATTCTCCCCTAAACCCTTCCGCAAGTTTTCGCAATCCATTCTCCCCTAAACCCTTCCGCAAGTTTTCGCAATCCATTCTCCCCTAAACCCTTCCGCAAGTTTTCGCAATCCATTCTCCCCTAAACCCTTCCGCAAGTTTTCGCAATCCATTCTCCCCTAAACCCTTCCGCAAGTTTTCGCAATCCATTCTCCCCTAAACCCTTCCGCAAGTTTTCGCAATCCATTCTCCCCTAAACCCTTCCGCAAGTTTTCGCAATCCATTCTCCCCTAAACCCTTCCGCAAGTTTTCGCAATCCATTCTCCCCTAAACCCTTCCGCAAGTTTTCGCAATCCATTCTCCCCTAAACCCTTCCGCAAGTTTTCGCAATCCATTCTCTCCTAAACCCTTCCGCAAGTTTTCGCAATCCATTCTCCCCTAAACCCTTCCGCAAGTTTTCGCAATCCATTCTCTCCTAAACCCTTCCGCAAGTTTTCGCAATCCATTCTCTCCTAAACCCTTCCGCAAGTTTTCGCAATCCATTCTCCCCTAAACCCTTCCGCAAGTTTTCGCAATCCATTCTCCCCTAAACCCTTCCGCAAGTTTTCGCAATCCATTCTCTCCTAAACCCTTCCGCAAGCCCTAACTACACTACTGTCGTAAACAATTGAAAAAACAAAAATGTTTTCAATTTACAAAGCAAAACTTTAGCATCAGTTATTACCTATGAAGTGTTATCCCTTTGATTGTGGGACGGGGGTGGCTCAGTCGGTAGCGCGTCAGACTCGTCATCTGTAGTTCCCAGGTTCGAGTCCCAGCTGAGTCAGCGTTGAGATTTATCTCCGCAAAATTCCCCGCCCTGCCCACGGTCAGTAGGGGACACCGATGGGCTTGGAAAGGCCGCCGTCCGTCGAATGGGACTTTAATCCGTGGCTCCGTGTGCGGGAGAGAGCCATATCAGGTGCACGTTAAAGAACACGCTGGATGGCCTTGATGGGAGGCTACCATCTGTCTCTTAACAGCTATTCCGGTGGGTCCCCTCCCCCAACCTTCTCTGAGCCTTCTGGGTCCTTGTGACTTGGCCATTTAGCCCATTGTGTGCAAAAAAGTGCCGCTCAGAGGTAAAACAACCCAACCCAAATACCAACACTTCCAATCTACTGGAAGAAGATGGATTCACATTCATCAGAATAAGAATTTGAGGCATATACAGATCCTGATCCTATTATACACCCCTAAAAAGTTAGACGCTATATACACTCCTAAAAACTGTACATGCTGCAGATTTTTCACAGTCATATGAATTTAGTACCCAAAAATTAATAACAAACATCCTATTTGATCAATGTTATAAAAAAAAGTTTTAAACTGTTGTCTAATATTATCACTTTGCTATCGTTTGGTTAAAAAACGTTAACCAGCAAAAACTAGTGATTTTTTTCAATTAAATATCATTTTTTACAGCTACAGGGGTCCGCAAATTTTTACGATTAATTTTATTTTTTAAAAAATCATTGCTTTTACCAGACTAAACGCCAATAATAAATATTAAAAATAATAAATAAATAAATAAATAAATACCCCCTCAAGCAGCTGCTTGCCACAGAGGTCTGACAGGAACCTGCCAGTAAATACGCCATAGTTGAAGGTCTGTGAGGATGACGGGACCTCAGCAGAAAAACGACACTAACGTCCATGCCTTATCCGGGGATCGAACCCGGGTCCCTTAGATAAGAAAAATAAAATATTAAAGATAATTTTCTTTAAATAAATCTTTAAATTTTTTAAATCTTTAATTAATTGATTTATTCTTAATTTAATTTTTTTAATCTTTAAATAAAATATTAAAGATAATTTTCCAGTGATAAAGTTATTTTGACTATTAAACCAAGGTAAACAAGCTTTTGAGGAAATGAAGTGGAACTGATCAGAAAACGTTGAATTTCTGAAGTTCAAGAATATGGTCGGAGCAAAGACGTTCTATCATCTCCCCTCCTTGAAACCTTTCTAAGCCTTCTATTTTAAGCAACTTTCCTGTATGAAGGTGATTTTTTTAATTATCACCTAATTGTAACAGTCGCCTATTTATTTATTTCATAATAAAATTTTAGAATACTGTTTAGGCAAAATATTACTTTTACTAAACATGCACTACCTAGGTTAAAGGCCAGAAAATAAAGACGTCATACCAATGTGAAGGCAAATTTCGTGCTCTTGATCTTAGGGAATATTTAAAATGATTCTAAAAATAAACTTTTTATTGAAAAATGTTCCTTATATAAATTAAATATCTCAATCAAATATATTTAAATTTCCATTTAATAATATTTGTGTAATATCTGAAAAATTAATGCAAATTTAAATACTTCACATATTTTAGCAATGTTACTCATAAGAATATACTTCAGAAATCAAATCTTAAACTGTTTGAAATAGCATGTACTAGTGCATTTATTTTATTAAATAATTAATTTTAGAAGTTTGATGAATATTGGAAAAATATTTAAACAATTTTGTATAAATTACTTAGAACAGGCGTTGCTTCCATATATCGAAAAACTGATGGCAGCTTTTCAAATTCAGAAGTCTCATTTTTTATAAAAAAAAAAAACTTGTTTTAGAAGTTACGGATCATCGAATTTAGCATTCAACAGCCATTCCGTTGAAATTTTACTAATATCCCAGACGTAGAATTATACAGTACATTTTGCAACTGTATAAATTGAAAAAGCATTAAAACTCTTAAGAAATATTAGCCAAATTTTTCGCTATAATAAAATAAAATAAATACCCCCTCAAGCAGCTGCTTGCCACAGAGGTCTGACAGGAGCCTGTCAGTTTTAGGTCGGTGCAGTTAAACCAGTTGTCCTCAAACCTAGGTAGAGCAGGGAATATCTAAAGGTATAAATTTCGAGGAATTTCGATTCAGAATATCTGCGTATTGTGCATTTTTGAAAAACGATTCGGGAATCGAACTGAGCGCAATTTTACTGCAATATATCACGAGTTTATTTCTGAAAATCACACATAAGGATTATATAAGGGAAATTTAAACTGTTATTCCCCGCCCTGTCCACGGTCAATAGGGGACACCGATGGGCTTGGAAAGGCCGCCATACCCTGTGCACGTTCGAATCTCCAAAAAAAAAAACAAACTACCATTTCTTTTGGAGATTCGAACCCAAGTCCTTCCTACGCCGCAGCCAAGCACGCTAACCATTTGGCGGAAGCAGTATTTTTTCCCCATCAGTCTAAACAGAAATTAAAATGTATATCGCTATATCTATTAGAATATAATATTATTTTATCGCGTATATTCGAAAAATTTAAATGCGTTAACTTATAACAATCAGCTTTCCGCAACCTCCAGTGTCTGAGGCATTATAGTTCCTCCATTGGGTGGAACTAGAAACCCAATGAGTTGCTGCTTGCAATTCGTGCGAACTTTCCATAACGATAGACCAGCATGGTATTAACAGATACATACACTGAATTTGCCTCTACTACCCTTTAAGAGCCTCATGTCTCGTCTAAAGGGGGCGGCGAGAGTTGACTCCTCAATCAGTAGCCCACCGGCTCCTAATCTTCTGTTCTCAAGTCGTGTCTCAACCGTTACTGCTTTGAGAATTTTCTCCGCTAGCTATCATTCTGCCTTAGATGATAAAGGGGAAACGATGGGCTTGGAAAGTATGCCGGATGAGATGTTAAGCCGTTGTTCCGTGTGCAGAAGAGCCGTACCCTGGCACATGGCACATAAAAAAAAATCTCGATGGCTTTGACTATAATTGATTGCAACTCGTGATAGCTTTCCATAGGAAAAAGATACTTTTCATAAGGAAAATCTATTGCTCAGAGATGAACTAACCCATGTCTCGTCGAAAGGAGGACGTGTTCTCCAAGCCCGCAGCTGTCTCGTTTCTCCCCAAGAGCAAGGTATGGAGGAAAGAAATCTTACACTGCTTGGCAACCATCGAAGTTCTATATGATAAGAAAGACGAGTGTGTAGAATAAATCGCTTGCAGCGTTATCTTTATGAGTCGTTTTGAAGTAGCTGCTAAAACATATAATGTTTTCTAAATGCGATTACAGAGTTATCAATATTACACTAGTAAAATGATGCAGCAGAGCCTGCTGAGATGAAAAGCACCATCAACTTTGATAAATGCGGTTCATGAATGTTAAAAGAATTGTTTCTGTTGTTCGATTATCCTCCCTCATAAAAGGCCCATAAGAATCGACACCGCAGCCAACAGTGTATCGTGAAAACTAAATGATGTTCTGTTATCCCTATTTTCATGCTGTATGTTGCCGACACAAAAATAAATTCCCTCCCTATCCAAGTAAAGAATACACCTCAACGTCTTTTCTCGAAAAGTCTTCTGTTTAACCGTCTGTATATTGTGACACGACATTTGTTTTCTTTATGGCTGCAGAGGTTTCAAGAATGTCTCCGAATTCTGCAAATGACTGTACCCGGCTACAGAATGTCAAATAACTGTCATCGTTTATATGTACAAGTTTCAGATGGGTTTCATCGATCTTCCAGAAGTTGCTTCTGTCTCTAGAAAAGCATCTTCAGAGTCGGGAAAAGATGCTTCAATGGGCGTTCAGCCAATTTGTTGCTCTCAGTCTGGAATTGATCTCTACTACAAAGCCTACTTGGGGAGAGCTTATTGATCAGTGACCGCCAATGAAGACTACATAGTTTTCACGGGAGAGAATAGCTTTAGTAATGATAAATATACAATTATTTATTTTCAAAAAATTAACTTTCAAAATTTAAAATATGAAATATATTATTGCATAAACGTAAAGTTTTTTTTTTTTTTTTGAGAAATCTGATAGCAGATAAAGATCTTAATCAAAATATATCAATATCCCGATTTTGAAAAATATTCGTTCGGTATTTACTGAGTTATTGAATGTTGGAATGTTTAACAATTACAATGACAGTCTTAAGAAACATACGAAACTAATGAATAGTGAAAAAATTTTCTACAGAAAATTCTAAAATACACATTTATTTTACTAAACACTTTGATGCAATAATTATTACTAAGTGTTAATTAACTTCTGAAATCTTTTTTTTTTGTGTGATTGGCATTGTTATTGTTATATATTCCAGCTTCCATTACTCAGTAGTAAAGAATCACAGGTTGGGTTGTTTTACCTATGAGCGGCACTTTTTTGCACTCCATGGGCTAAATGGCCAGGTCACATGGACCCCGAAGGCTCAGAGAAGGTTGGGGGAGGGGACCCACTGGAACAGCTGTTGGGAGACAGATGGTAGCCTCCCGTCAAGGCCTTCCAGCGTGTTATTTAACGTGCACAGGGTATGACTCTCCCGCAAACGGGGCCAAGGCTTAAGGTCCCATCCGACGGACGGCGGCCATTGTAATCCTATCAGTGTCCACTTTCTGACAGAGTGCAGCAGGATGGGGATTTAGCGAAGATAAATCTCAACAATGGCTATGTATACCATCATGCATTGCACGAAGACATGTAAGGAAAATGAAATATGCTGAAAAGCAGTCCGATCGCCTTTGGATACTGCTGGGTTGTGCACGCGCCTGAAAGTGCTCGGATGGATGGAGTTATTATCATTTGTACCTGGGTTGGATTGTTTTACCTCTGAGCGGCACTTTTTTGCATACCATGGGCTAAATTGCCATGCCACAAGGACCCCGAAGGCTCAGAGAAGGTTAGGGGAGGAGACCCACTGGAACAGCTGTTGGGAGACAGATGGTAGCTTCCGGTCAAGGCCATCCAGCGTGTTCTTTAACGTGCACAGGATATGGCTCTCCCGCACACGGGGTCACGGCTTGACGTCCCATCCGACGGACGACGGCCTTTCCAAACCCATCGGTGACCCCTACTGGCCTGGGGAGGGCGAGGAATTTTGCGGAGATAAATCTAAACGCTGACCCAGCTGGGATTCGAACCTGGGAACTACAGATTACGAGCCTGGCGCGCTACCGACTGAGCCACTCCCTCCCTCATATATAGAGTGAATCTGAAAAAGTGGGCAAAACTTTACGGGTGGTAGAACGCAGCTATACGAGCAATATTCGTCATAGAAAGTATGGGCGGAACGCAAACGGCGAGCCGCTAGGTGGCGTTGGAAATGGTATAAAAGGGTCGGTCCTCGCACCCAACGGCATTTCTACCGTGGATTGCGGAGAGGATGGCTGGTTATACTAACCACGAAACGGCGGATATGCACTTTGTGTACCTTGTTACCTCAATTACATTCCTGTTAATAAAATGTTTTCTGAAGTATCTCCTCTCCTTCTTGTGTTCATTCTTTAAATGCGACAGTGGAAAACTACCTTTTAACTTCTCACCGCTTGCGTTCCGACCATACATTCTATGACGAATATTGCTCGTATAGCTGCGTTCTACCACCCCGTAAAGTTTAGCCCACTTATTCGGATTCACCCTGTATATCCTGAGCCTAGGGAATGAGAATTAACAACAGGGAAAGCTTGATCATCTGCTGGTAGCTCAGCAGTCAAAACACCTGGCTTGGCGTGGGGATTCCACCCTACTGAAGACCCCACTCCAGTGTTAGTAGAATATAGCAAAGATAAGGGTTGAATATAAATGCCAGTTCATCGAGTCGCTGAGACTCACTCTAAAGTTTAAAGACTGTTGCATGTCAGTAGCAGAAGCTCACTATCATTGGATTGTTTTACTTTTGAACTGCACGTTTTTTCGCCACAATGGGCTAAATGGCAAAGTTACAAGGAACCCGAGTGCTCAGAGCAGGTAGGGACCCACTGGACAGCGTTGGGAGACAGATGATAGCCTCCCATTAAAGCCATCCAACGTGTTCTTTAACGTGCATAGGGTATGGTTCTTCCCAAACGGTACCACGGGATAACGTCCATCCTACGGACAGCGGTCTTTCCAAGCCTGTGTCCCCTACTGACCGTGGGCAGGGTGGGGGAGTTTTGGCGAAAAGAAATCTCAACGCTGTTCCAGCTGGGACTCGAACCTGGCGCGCTACTGACTGACCAACCTCTACCCCTATCGTGATTGAACAATACATTTCTGCCATGGAAATTCATAACTTAACCAATAAGGAACATTTCTAAATATATTATTGCATAAACTAATTCTTACTAACCTAAAAATCTGCTATTTGACAACATAAATGTATCATTGGAGAGAAATATCTTCTCGAAATCTAAAGAATTTTTTTCGCTTTCTCATACGCACTGTGGAGAAAGCTAGATGATAACGATGGAAAAATTAGATCTTCGCACTTTCCATTAAGAAGGAAATTTCAAAGATCCATAAATGTAAAAAAAGCTGTTTTCGAAAAAATTCCTCTCTTTTGCTGCTATTTTAATGCTCGAAACGCTTCAAGCTATTAAGTTAAAATTTTATGTTATATTTGCTTAAATTTTGTTATGTACGAATTGCGTAACTCCACGAGGAAGGGGAAGAGATTAATTGCTTCACATAGAGGGGTGTCCTGTTGTGGGTGTTATGTGAAGTTGGGTTGTTTTACCTATGAGCGACACTTTTTTGCACACCACGGGTTAAATGGCCAGGTCACATGGACCCCGAAGGCTCAGAGAAGGTTGGGGGAGAGAACCCACTGGAACAGCTGTTGGGAGACAAATAGTAGCCTCCCGTCAAAGCCATCCAGCGTGTTCTTTAACGCGCACAAGGTATGGCTCTCCCGCACACGGGGCAACGGCCTAACGTCCCATCCGACGGACGGCGGCCTTTACAAGACCATCGGTGTCCCCTACTGACCGTGGGCAGGGCGGGGAATTTTGCGGAGACAAATTTCAACGCTAACCCATTTGGAACTCGAACCTGGGAACTACACATTACGAGTCTGGCGCGCTACCGACTGAGCCACCCCCCGCCCCTCACATAGAGGGGTGTCCTGTTGTGGGTGTTATGTAAGTTAAAATGGTGTAATTAGTAATTATTTTTGCGTTTTCTGTTCACATGAAGTGACTCATTTACTTCACTTAAATGTAAGTATTACTGAAATGTAAAGTTTAAAAAGTATCTACCTTTCTTTTGCGTTTTAAAAAGTAAAAAAAAAGATCTGCCACTGATGAAATTATTTAAGAGTTCGTATTAACTTCAAAGGGAAATAGAGCAACGGGTTGGGTTGTTTTACCTCTGAGCGGCACTTTTTTTTGCACACCATGGGCTAAATGGCCAGGTCACATGGACCCTGAAGGCTCAGAGAAGGTTGGGGGAGGGGACCCACTGGAACAGCTGTTGGGAGACAGATGGTAGCCTCCCGTCAAGGCCATCCAGCGTGTTCTTTAACGTGCACAGGGTGTGGCTCTCCCGCACAAGGGGCCACGGCTTAACGTACCATCCGACGGACGGCGGTCTTTCCAAGTCCATCGGTGTCCCCTAATGACCCTGGGCAGGGCGGGGAATTTTGCGGAGATAAATTTCAACGCTGACCCAACTGGGACTCGAACCTGGGAACTACAGATTACGAGCCTGGCGCGCTACCGACTGAGCCACCCCCGCCCCTCTGGAAAGTTTTTATGTGACATCAGCTGAAGACAAAACGTTAGCTGATGATGGTGTTGGGGTTAGCATAACTGGCATGTTTCCAGGAGACTTGGGTTCGAATCTCAGTCACGTAAAATCAATTTTTTTCAGCTTATTTCATGAACTTGCTAATTTTTTTTTTATCTTACACTGCAAATCCATGTTATAAGCCCTGCAGCTTAAAAATGGGCCACTGGTGATCTTAATGGTTAAAACTACATTTGATCTTGCACCTTAAAAGGAATAATATGGAAAAGAACGTTAAAAAATTATTTATCATTGGGAATCTCCAATTCAAGAATTCATTTGAGAATCGATAGCCAAGGGTCATGCCAAGGGTTGTGTTGGTTTGAGTGTCTTCAGTGAGAAATCAGTAAAAAAAACTGATTCTAAGATGTTCGTTCCCTTATTTCTTTTACCAATATATTTTATCCGACTCTCCTTAGTTAGGTCTTCGAACTTCTTAGTAGGTCTTCGAAATTAACTAATATAACAGCTGACACTCCAAATATTTAGGTGAATTATTTTTATTTCTTGGGGAGGAAGGATGGAAACTGTTGGAGCGGCCAAAATTTTATATTACTGCAAGAGAAAACTTCACATTGAAGTTTCCTATTTACTTACCTTCATTTTTTAATACTTCCTCTTACTTACCTTCATATTAAGTCTCTTCTACCTTAGTTTTTATCGTTTAGGAGAAGCTTTCAATCAAACAGAAAAAGGCATTCTCTAAAATTTATGATTGGCAGAATTGTTGTTTGGGTTGCTTTACCTCTGAGTGGCACTTTTTTGCACACCATGGGCTAAATGGCCAGGTCACATGAACCCCGAAGGCTCAGAGAAGGTTGGGGGGAGGGGACCCACTGGAACAGCTGTTGGGAGACAGATGGTAGTCTCCCGTCAAGGCCATCCAGCGCGTTCTTTAAGTGCAGCATGTATGGCTTTCCAGCACACGGGGTTATGGCCTAACGCCCCATCCAATGGTTACGTACTGACCGTGGGCAGGGCGGGGAATTTTGCGGAGATAAATCTCAACGCTGACCCAGCTGGGATTCGAACCTGGGAACTACAGATTACGAGTCTGGCGCGCTACCGACTGAGCCACCCCCCCTCCCCCCCCTAGAATCCGAAAATGTCAAGACACGGCGCTGCACGGAAGTAAACCTCGTCGTTTCCTGCCAGTGACATCATAAAATGTTCAGAAAACGTAACGAATGAAGGCCCTGATTGTTAAAATGGGAAACTATCTAATAAAACAATTAAACGATAAAAAAATTGTTACATTTCTTCAGAATATTTAGTCTTAAGACTTTGCTTGTATGAAGAAAACGTGTGTTTATGTTTATAGAAGATTAAAGATGAGTAAAAAGAAAAGTAGTTTATTGCGGCGATTTCTCCGATCGTCGCTGAAGATGTGCTGCTGCTGCTGTGGCATTTGCGAGAAAAGCGTAGACGAGGGGAGGTCCTATTTTCCTGCCTCGTCCTCAGAGGTAAGTCCTAAACCGATTCCGATGGAAATAAAAGACACACCTGCCATGAAAGCAGGAAGGGTGATTAACAAAAGGAGTGAGTTAAATTCCTCCTCTCCAAGAGACATTAAGTTGCTCCCACTTAGGAGTGGGGATAATTCAAAGCTCCGGCCAGCTAACATAAAAAAATGTAATTGTTTTTGCAAAAATCCAAAGTTCCGATTACCAACTGTTAAGAAAGTTCAGATACAGAAAAGTAAGGATCATAAAACATCTAACCGGTATTCTTTAGCTGAAATTACTGACTATATCCTGGTTATAATCCTTGTTTGCCATGTGCTTTTATTGATTTGTAAGTTCTGGAAGTTATGGAAGGATTAAGAAGACAGATAGCGAGATTTGATAATCTGTTTTCTCACAGTTAAATGAATTCGTTAATAGGTCGTCCTCACAATAAGCAAGAGGCGTTCGAAGAATACATGTTCTCGCAAGAATTTTTCGCAGAGGAAATAGCAAAGAAAGATGAATTGTTTATGCATAAGCAGGACGATAAAATAACTTATGTGTTATAGAATAACCAGGTGAAACATCCGATATTAGAAAATCGAACTCCTTTTCGCCCAATAATTAAACGTAAAAACGTATGGAAACGTGATCCTATCGAAGATGACGTCATAGATCTGCCACCAAGATTGCTCCTGTCGACGAGGATAAAAACATCTAATAGTCGCATTAAACGCTGTAAAAGCTTTTAGTGCATCATGCAGACTGCTTGTGCCAACACGTCTTGAAGAGCTCGGAATAGAATCTCTTGATTTGGAGAAACGAGGTTGTCCGAGATTTAGAGACTTGCCTAAAATCTCAGGAGCTCTCAGGAGCACATGGCAAACAAGGATACTGAGAGAAGGATTGCAATATCACTTGGAGAGGAGGACTGCCGGACTGCAATATTGTTACAACAGAAGGCATTCCAAGATTCTTCGCTATCTGAAAAAAAGCAATTTAGATTCAATTCGTTTTTACAAAATTCGACGGACAAGAGAAGCTCGCTGGGGCAGCGGCGTTCTGATGAAGCCTTCGTATGGATTGAAGAGATCTCGAGAGAGATATAGAAAGTGCGAGAGGACTGCGAGAGGAAGACTACAAAAGAATCGAATCTTCGCAAGAAAGGAGACTCTCGAAATGTGGATCTGCTACTGGAAATCAATAAACGTAGAGATAGCGCAGATAATGCCTTTGACCACGCAACTACTGCTAATGCATGTCAGAGTGTTTATGTCGCTGGTGACATGTCTAGGAACTGTGAAGAACAATCACACAGATCAGAGAGCTGTGAGACTATACAGTACGCTTTGCACTTACAGTGACGCTTACAATGAGAGCTCCAAGAAAGTGAATTCGGAAGAAACAGCAACTATGACCTCCTCAGGCCATGTGTTTTGCTGGAGACTCGAGTGGCGCCATCGGATGGTAGATAAACACAGCACAGGAGGTGTCAGCGACAAAGTGAGTCTTGTCTTGGCTCCTGCACTTGCTGCTTTAGGTCTCAAGGTCCCTATGATCTCCGGTCGTGCTCTCCAATTGACGGGAGATACTCTGGACAAATTGGAATCCATCCCTGGCTTCACAGTCGACTGCACTAAAGATAAAATCGAGCAGATGATGGAAGGCGTCGGATGCAGCATCGTAGGACAGACAGAGAACTGGTGCCAACAGATAAGGAGATTTACCGCTGCAAGGATCTGACGGCTACCGTAGATAGCGTTCCTCTAATGATATGCTCAATTGTGTCCAAAAAGCTGGCTGAAGGAGTGTGCGCTTTGGTTTATGATGTTGAATTCGGAAAAGGAGCTATTGATCTCATCAGTACAGAAGATGTTGCTGTTGATTTAGTTAAGAAAATGGTTGCAGCATCACAAGCGTGGAATGAAGAGTTCAGCTGTTATCAGCAACATGGATTCACCTCTTGAAAACTCTGTTGACAACTCTCTGGAACTGATGGAAGCTGTTCAGTGTTTCCTTGGTAACGGATCCTTGCAACTGCAAGAGCTCGTCGAAGAGTTAGGAGGAGAACTTCTGCGTTTGGTGAAAATTGTGGATAATAGGATAGATGAAGCATCACGTGTCCGCAAGGTTCTGCATAACGGCAATGCTTTGAACAAGTTTCGTAACATGTTAATAGAACAAGGAGTATCTGAAGATGTTGCAAGCTGGCTATGTGAAGGTAAAACAGAAAATATATTGCTAGCAGCCTGACACATCACTGATTTCACATATACAGGAGAAACAGGTAAGGTTGTCGGAGTAGAAGCTGCAGTTCTAGCAAGAGTATGGAAGGAGGAGATGGACCGAAGCTCTAAAAAGAATTATGGAGCTGATATTATAATTGTGAAGCACCTTGGGGATCAAATGGAATCAGGTGAAATATGGCTGAAGGTTCATCACGACAGTTCTGAATTAAGTGAAAGTCAACTGACAAAAGGGTCAGACTGGAGGATGAAACTTCTCCCTAGATTTTATGTCACTAATGACTTTCATTCCTTGTTACTGTTGATAGAATTAAAAATCCAAAGGAGAAAGCTTTCGACAAAGAAGAAAACTTTTTACAGGTTTTGCACGAAAACTCTTAGTCGATTCTTCTCCCTGCGGAGACATAAACGTGTTCACAAGGGCTATAGATCTTACACGTATTATGTTTGTGGACGAGGCTTCAGTCAGAAAAGGAATCTACGTCATAATGAGATTCGCTTTCATTTTGGTCACAGACACGTGGATCGTTTGGCCCCGTTTCATCGAAGAACTGAAGAAGCTTTGAATCCAGAATTGTTCGGGACGAACATGACCTAGGAAGGGGGCAGTGTTACAACAGAAGGAATCTGGCAACCGAAAGCAAAAAGTATCAGCCAACGAGTAAGAACTTTGGGAGAATTTGAAGAACAGTGGAGCGTGCAACGGTCGTGTGTGTAACGGTCAAGAGTTCGAAAATGGACGGTTAGCTGTTCTGAGACAGTGCGCGTTAAGTATAAAGAAATATCTTTCTGTGTTGTGTACGCGGGAAGTATAAAAGTTACCTTCGTAACCATCGTGGAGATGTTAAGAATACTGTGGACTTCTATCGTAGATCTGATGCGAATTTTCATCTACGTCATGCTATTGCCGAACACAGGGATGCGTTACTAGCATTGCTTCTCGCACTTCCTGCTGTACGAGAAGGTCAGTTGATACAGTTCTTGTCGGACATTATTCATCAAGATCCTCTGCATCACTTACTCCCCAGTACGAGAACTGTGGAACCTGAAGATAAAGAACAATGTTTAAATCTCTACTTGGACGATGCAGTTCGTACCTTAAACATTGATGATATAGCTTCTACCTTTGTGAATTCTGTATGGACCCGTGGATTACTCTGTTATGTGGATGACATCTTCCTCTCATCTCTCTCCTATACGGATTTGTTAGAGAGTGTGAAAGAAAATCTGTATATTTCAAACTCGTGGTTCCGTAAATAAAAGTTTGATATTACCTACTGTATTATGACTTCTGTTCTCATTTCACATGATGTGGTCTCGTAAGCTAGTACTAGGTATAATAATAATAGCATGTTTGACTATAGGGGGAGCTGTATGGTTGGGAATGGCGTTTTCTCAAGACTATTTAATCACTAGTTGTGGCGAATCCCGACATTTGGGAAGAAATATTTATTTAAGTGTCTGCAATCAAACAGTGGATGTAAGATTATTTTTACGTGTGAAACCTATTGTGAAAGGAATTAGTCTGACTTACGAACAGTGGAAGAAACTAGTTTCTTATAGTCATTGGGTTCGAAACATGTTGTGGGCTCTGAGGTATCGGTTTTGTCTAGTGAACACAAAGACAAAAGATCTTTACTACGAGCATCCCATCATTTACACATCGAGAAAACTGTGTGAAGAAGCGGCAGAGCGACTTTCCATTGACGTTCCCGATTCATTATCACTGCAGCTCTGGTTTAAAGAAGGAAAACTTCTACTAGTCGATGAATTCAAAATTGGAGAAAGTTTAGTACCAACCAGAGAACCCTGGGAGTTATGGGGGAGTAACACGATTATCCCAGAGTACTGGACTGCCCCAAAAGAGAGTCAAAGAATGGTTGTCGGGGGAGGAGACTTACACTCTCCACAAGCCGTCGAGAACAAAATTCCGAAGAAACAAAACGTTCGTGACAGGGCTAGACCAGCAATGGCAAGCAGATTTAATGATTGTGAAAAATATCTCACGATTTGATGAAGGTTACAGCTACATATTAGTAGCTATTGACATTTTGTCTCGATATGCATGGGCAATAACTCTGAAGACCAAGACAGGAAAAACAATGAAAGATGCATTCGAAAAAATTATTTCCCGAGACAGAATTCCCATGGTTCTTAATACAGATCAAGGCACAGAATTCACGAATCGAATCTTTCAAAAATATTTGAAGGATAAAAACATTCATTTCTTTGTTTCTTATGGGGACAAGAAAGCTGCCTTAGCAGAACGTTTGAATCGTACATTGAGAGAAAAATTATGGAGATATTTCACAAAACATAAACATTTCAACTTTATCAATGTTTTGCCACGTATAATGGAAAGTTATAATGCGTCTAAGCATAGAGCTCACGGAATTGTCTCCCAAAGTTGTGAATATTCATAACGAAAGTATGGTTTGGAATCGACTCTACGGAAGCCCTGAGAAAAAGATAAGTCCTCTTTTTAAACGATTTGTTTTAGATAAATATTGTACCCAAAAAGATACGTTCTAGAGCACATACTTTGTCGCTATGATGTCTAAATTGAAACGAAAGTTAATTTATTAATTTTTTAAAACTATAAATGTAGTGGTAGAGAAAAACTATATATTTATATACATCGAATTTATTTAAACTCGATTTTTCATCAATATTCGTTCAGCCTTTAAAGAATTATACATGCATAATACATCTCACAATGCAATACAAACACAATGCAAATACTTATACAGTACAAATACAATAAAAGTAACTGATAAAAGGAAGAAACCACAATTATTTTCATAACTATTTTGAGCCAAGGAGGTTTACATCCCGTCCAGGTTCAAAAGACTTGCCTACTTGAAACAGCAAGTTTCATTAAGTAGGTTGGTTGTTTTACCTCTTAATGGCACTTTTTTGCACACAATGGGCTAAATGGCAAGGTCACAAGAACCCCGAAGGCTCAGAGATGGTTGGATGAGGAACCACTGGAACGGCTGTTGGGAGACAGATGGAAGCCTTCCGTCAAGGCCATCCAGTGTGTTTTTTAAACTGCACAGGGTATGGCTATCCCACACAGGGAGCCACGGCTTAACGTCCTAGCCGACGGATGGCGGCCTTTTCAAGCCCATCGGTAAAACAGTAGTAGGAACAGATAATTGGCTAGTACTATTTTAAAATCAAAATTTAATATGCTAAGCTGCATAATTTATAATATTCTAAGCTAATTGAATCTCAGAAAATTTTTAATATTTTCAATATTTTACAAAAAATCTCTAATTTTTTCCTTAAAACTTCTCAATTTAGTTTCATTTTTATGCTATTTTCTAAAAAATTATAAATCTATAAATCCTTGTGCAAGGAAACGAAATGTTTTTTCAAAATATTCTTATGTGGTAAAGGGAGAGTCGCTCAAAAAAATATCCGAACAATGTGGTTGATTACAGAATTCAGAAAAAATATCTGGCAAAGATTTTTTTAGAAATTGATCTTCGTGTCACGTGACACGAAGGTTGCCAGATCACTAATTTTTTAAAAAATCGTTGCCAGATATTTTTTCTGAATTCTATAGTCAACCATAGTGTTCGGATACTTTTTTGAGCGACTGTAGGTGGTCATATTATTTTGATACCAGATCGTGTGGGCTCACTCACGGAAATATTGAGCGTGTGCAGTTACGGTTCACAGCAAACAGGAGCGTGTGCAGTAACTGCACGCGCTCCAGTTTGTACGAATATTTCCGTGAGTGAGCCCCACGGATAACTGTACACGCTCCAGATAATTTTCCTGAATTCTGCAATCACGTGACACGAAGGTTGCCAGATCACCAATTTCTAAAAAAATCTTTGCCAGATATTTTTTCTGAATTCTGTAATCAACCATAGCGTTCGGATATTTTTTTGAGCTACTGTACTATACATTGATTATTTTTCCTGCTATTGTAGGGACGCTTTGCACTATCTAGCCAATCATGTGCACAAACAGGAGTATTTTCACAACAGGGTTCACATGAACAAATGGAAGAATTTTAAAAATGGATATCACAATATATTTGTAATATATTATAAAAGTGAATTAATTTCAGGGATTTAATATCTTTGTAACTTTTTACATTCAATAAACACTGAACCATCCCCGCCCCAGTGTGAAAAGTGTTTTTAGTAATTGTCGAATGAAATAACAGCTTGCAGACAACTGAGAATTTGTGAACATACACGTCCCTCGAATAGCTGACGAAAAATACTCTGTAACATTGAAATTGCAACACCCAGAAGGAATGATTGGAAGGTGTTTGGAAATCAGCGTCGGCTGAGTAGCATCGAGATATGCAAATGATTAAACTATGTGACCAATCAGGCTGCAGCTTTTGCCGATATCAGTGAGAACATCTCTGCCATAATGTTACAACTGAGACTTGTTTCTTCATCATAAGGGGGCAGGTGTGGCTCAGTTGGTAGCGCGCTAGGTTCGTAATCTGCAGTAACCAGTTTCGAGTCCCAGCTAGGTCAGCGTTGAGATTTATCTCCGCAAAACTCTTTTCCTCATCCCACAGTCAGTAGGAGCACCGATGGGCTTGGAAAGGCCACCTTCGTTGGATAGGGCGGGGGTGGCTCAATCGGTAGCGCTCCAGGCTCGTAATCTGTAGTTCCCAGGTAGGGGAGCCCACGGTCAGTAGCGGACGCCGATTAGCTTGGAAAGCCCGACGTCCGTCGAATGGGACGTTAAGCCGTATCCCCGTGTGCAGGAGAGCCATACCCTGTGCACGTTAAAGAACATGCTGTATGGCCTTGACGGGAGGCTACCATCTGTCTCCCAACAGCTGTTCCAGTGGGTCCCCTCCCCCAACCTTCTCTGAGCCTTCGGGGTCCATGTAACCTGGCCATTTCTCCCATGGTGTGCAAAAAAGTGCCGCTCAGAGGTGCCGCCCAGCTTAGATTCGAGCCTGGAAACTCAGATTAAGGGCCTGGCACGCGTCACCCCCTTCCCAACAACGGTACTAGTCAGTTGTCTATCTCTGCCTCAATGGTTTCAACTCTCACACATTGCTCCCGAGGGTTGGGGGTGGCTGAGTTCGTGGTGCACCAGGCTCTTAATCTACAATTCTCAGGTTCGAGTCCCGCCTTGACCAGAGTTGAGATTTATCTCCACATAACTCCTCGCCTTGCCCTCTGTCAGTAGGGGACACCGATGGGCTTGGAAAGGCCGCCGTCCGTCGGATGGGTCATTAAGCCATAGCTCTGTGTGAGGGAGAGCCATACCATGTGCATGTTAAAGAACAAGCTGGATGGCCTTGACGCGAGGCTACCATCTTCTCCCAACAGCTGTTGCAATGGGTCTCCTCTGAGCCTTCGGGGTGTTTCTGACCTGTCTATTTAGCCCATATTCTGTGCAAAAAGTGCCGCTCAGAGGTAAAACAACCCAACCTAACACACTGCTCCCTGCTTTGAAAAGTCACTATATTTCCACATACATATCATGTATTGACTCGTACGAAAAATCGCGTCTGTTTTGGAAGCCATTCCAGGAATTATCGATCCTCGAACTTTTCTTTAGATGTAAATATTGTACCTTAAAAAGATACGTTCCAGACCAAGTTTTCATACTTGAGACCAGTTTTACATTGAAACCGAAGAATGCTTTATGAATTATTTGTCGCTATAACCATGGTGGTAGGGAAACATATGTACGGTAAATTCTCAGTTATCCACAACTCAGACATCCAGAATGAATATCAAATAGAAATAATAAGCTCTCTGAGATTAAATTTTAGGGTAGTATCACTGTTCTTGTCTTTAGGATTCCACTGACTTTTAACTTTCAATATATCTCTTTCACATTTCATTATTTTGGAAATTTCGAAACTTTGGTAATCAGCGGCATCTGGCGACCAATATTACAACTCTTTCTATGCTGGCTTGAGGCCCTATTAGGTAGAAGTTGGTCATCTCGAAATCGGACGCCATGTTTTGTCGTCGCTCGGATTGTTTAGCGTGCATAGTTGAATGGTATTGCACGGTACTTATGGATTCCGAAAAAGGGTAGGGTAATATTTGATAGAGATTTCAGTGCTCACGATTGCAAGCACTTTAGAAAACGGCTAAAAAAGGAAAAGTAAATTTTTGGGTTTTGTTTTAATATTTTCGCTTTGTTGTCAGTTCTTTTGTAGGTTGGGTTGTTGTTTTACCTCTGAGCGGCACTTTTTTGCACACCATTATATGTGTCAACGCTAAATGTCAACGCTGACCCAGCTGGGACTCGAACCTGGGAACTACAGATTACGAGCCTGGCGCGCTACCGACTGAGCCCCCCTCGCCCCCCTGTCCTTTTGTAGACATCGAACTTTTTTGTTCATACAGAAAAATCAAAGATTCTTTTTGTGTTAGATAGGTATTAATGATATATTACGATTTGCATTTTTCGAATCTCCCTAAAGTTATAACTGCGCCCTAAAACGCTGGAAAAATTTGAAATTTCCAAAAAATCAAACGAATATTCCAAACGATGTAGTTATGTTTGAAGTTTGAAATTTTTGTGTTGAAATGTGAAGGTTACGAAGTTATCATTGGCAACAATCCCTTCACCCTTTAGACCCAGGGGAGAGGTGAATTATTATTGAAAAATATTATATTAATTATTATAGGAAAATTATTTTTTAGTTTTCAGTTAGCTCGTTTCACTTTTGCAGCCGATTGCCTTCTTCTGATGGAGTTTCTCGGGAAAAATTATCAATTAATTTATTTCTTTGAAATTTTTACACCCAAATGCAGCGTAGTGAGGCATTCATAAAATATGACAGCTTCTATAGACAAAAAGTGGTAGAAATGTATAAAACTGTAACAACTGAGAGGTTTTAACTAGGTACACACACTAACTCAAAGGCTTTCATCTCACGGTACGACAAAACATGTGCCCATAAACCACGTGACTCAGTCAACCAATGACAGTTAATCACCGAGATGGCCAGCCTCTAACTATAAAGGACCTTTACTGGCTTTCAGTGAATAAATAACAAATAAATATCCCCTCAAGCACTGCTTACTATAGAGGTTTGACAGTAGCCTGCCAGTTTATACGCCATAATGGAAGGCCTGTGATGAAGATGGGACATTATCATAAAAAACAATATAAGCATCCATGCCTTAAGCAAGGCTCGAAAACAGGCTCTTTGATCAATAGCCAAGCGTGCTAACCACTCAGCTACGGGATTTTTAATTTTTTTTTTAATTTTTAAATCCGTGTAAGGCATGGTTGTATGTGTCATTTTTCTGCTGAGGGCCTGCCATCCTCACAAACCTTCTATTCTACCGTATAAACCGACAATCTACTATCAGACCTCCGTGGTAAGCAGCTGCTTCGGGAGAAATTTATTTTTGTTTATTCACTGAAACTACCATTGAAAGAATTGTAATTATGGTCGCCAGATGGCGCTGAATGCCGAAGTGTCCAATTTTCCCTAATAACGAAATGTGAAAGAGAACTTTTGAATGTTAAACGTCAGTGGAATCTTAGACACGAGAACAGTGAAACTAACCTAAACAATAATCTCAGAAAGCTTTTTCTTTCAATTTGAAATATATTCCGGTTGTATAAAAATTCTGGATGTTTGAATAACGGATAACGGGAAATTTGCTATATTTATTTATTTGTTTTTCTACCGCCTCAATTATAGTAAGAAATGATTAATATATTATTCTTCCGTTTCAATTGAAAGAGTAAAATGTTGTCAAGCTAACACGTCTTGAAAGTATCTTTTAAGGTACTTCTAAAGAAGTTCCGAGGATGGATAATTCGTGGACTGCCATCCGAAACAATTAGCGACTTTTCATATGAGTCAATAAATATATGGTACAGTATGTGGCAACTTAGTCAAGGAGCGTCTAAGGGAGAAGAGAGCTAGCTTCTATAGACGTAATGTACACTTTTCGATTGCAGCGCCCTCTAAACATGACAAATTCGGGCATTGCAGTGAAATCACCTAGCCAGGGAGAGGAGCGAGTTCTGACAACCTTCGTGTCACGTGACACGAAGGTTGCCAGATCACTAATTTCTAAAAAAAATCGTTGCCAGATATTTTTTATGAATTCTGTAATCAACCATGATGTTCGGATACTTTTTTAATATATATAATGCGTATGAATATATAATGCAATAAATATGGAGCGTGTTTAGTTACCGTTCACAGCAAAGTGGAGCGGTTGCGGTTAATGTTCACAGCACATTGGATCGTGTGAGCTCACAAAGACCTGGATCTTGTGGGCTCACTGACGGAAATATTGAGCGTGTGCAGTCACCGTTCACAGCAAACTGCACACGCTCCAGTTTGCTGTGAACGGTAACTGGAGCGTGTACAGTTACTGTACACGCTCCAGATATTTTTCCTGAATTCTGTAATCACGTGACACGAAGGTTGCCAGATCACTAATTTCTAAAAAAATCGTTGCCAGATATTTTTTCTGAATTTTGTAATCAACCGTAGTGTTCGGATTTTTTTGAGCGAAAGTACTCTGCCATATTTCCCTTTGAATGATGACCTTTTGAATAATGATATTAGGATGATATTACAGATAAAAGGAAATTTATAAACCGTTTTGTTGCAACTTTCTGCTATTGAATTTATTCTAAAATTTTCCGTTAAATCAAAAACTTATTCATATTAATGTTAAAACCAAAATTAAAACAAATCATTCTCATAACTCGTACGGCATACGTACTGACCTCAGTGCAAGTCAGAACATGAACAGAGCAGCTCTGCGTTTAGAAACCACTCTACTGAAATGACTGTTATTGAAGGCAAAATGCGCATGCGTTAGTGCCAGAAGTAAAATAACAAAGGTTTGAGAATCACTGATGTACACCAGAGTTTCTCAAACCTTTGTCCTGGGGACCCCTTTATTCTCTTGAAACGTTCCCATTCGTTCATTTTCGAAAAACTGGCTGCCAAATACCCAATTCTAAATAATCCGCTAATCGTTCTTTGAAGTAGAAATCTTGTTTCATGAAGAAAGCAGCTAGTTCAGCTCGCAACTGAAACAGTCGGACAACTGCTTTTTCTCCGAGACAACTATTGTACTTCGGTGTGCAGCAGAAGTTTTTTTTTATTATAATAATAGTTGGGTTGTTTTACCTCTGAGCGGCACTTCTTTGCACACCATGGGCTAAATGGCCAGGTCACATGGACCCCGAAGGCTCAGAGAAGGTTGGTGGAGGGGATCCACTGGAACAGCTGTTGGGAGACAGATGGTAGCCTCCCGTCAAGGCCATCCAGCGTGTTCTTTAACGTGCACAGGGTATGGCTCTTCCGCACACTGCGCCACGGCTTAACGTCGCATCCGACGGACGGCGGCCTTTCCAAGCCCATCGGTGTCCCCTACTGACCGTGGGCAGGGTGGGGAATTTTGCGGAGATAAATCTCAACGCTGACCCATCTGGGACTGGAACCTGGGAACTACAGATTAGGAGCCTGGCGCGCTACCGACTGAACAACCCCCCCCCCCACCCCTTTTTATCCGGCACATATGGGGAATGGAAGTTGCCGGTTTGAAGGCAAATATTTTTATACAAATGAAATGTCGTAAATGTAATTTGCATTCAAACATTAGTTTGCAATAAAAATCCGATTAAAATTTAAAACATGCAATTAATAAAATTGCAATTGAAAGAAATGAAGTATAATGTCCTTAATACAAATCTAAATATCTAAAATGTAAATGTCAGCAATTTTGGCAATTGGTTCCCAAAGTTACAAAGCCAAGCGTGCTAACAAACTCAGCCATCCCGTGGCCGCTTGGTTACTAATCAAGGGACCTGGGTTCGAGCCCCGGGGTAAGGCATGGATGTTTGTATTGTTTTTTATGCTGAGGTCCAGATATCTTCACAGACCTTCTACTATGGAGTAAAAACTGACAGGCTCCTTTCAGACCTCTGTGGTAAGCAGCTGCTTGAGGAGATATATTTATTTATGTAAACATACATTATACCGAGTATGTATGTTTATTTATTCAGTGAAAGCCACGGTAGAGGGAGTTGTAAAATTGGTCACCAGATGGCGCTGATCACCGAAGTGTCGTATTTTTCCCTAATAACGATATGTGAAAGAAAATTTTTGAAAGTCAAAAGTCAATGGAATCAGAGGTATGTCAGCACTGAAACTAACCTAAACTTTAATTTCAGAAAGTTTATTATTTTGATTTCAAATTTATTCCGGTTGCATTAGAATTCTCGATGTTTGATCATCGGATAGCCGAGAATTTAATGTTTATTTGTTTCTACCGCCTATATTATAGAAAATAATAACTCATAAAATATTTTTCCCTTTTAATATGTTATAGTTTGTCCTTAACTTTCCGATCTCGAAAGTATCTTTTTAAGGTACATTATTATATCTAAAGAGAAATACGAGGATGGATAATTCGTGGACTGCCGTCAAAAAGAATTAGGGACTTTTCTTACGAGTCAATATCTTATGACTACCTGCCTAATATGATGTTGTTCCCCTACGTGCCGCAAAAACAGCCCTTACCGAGTTATTTATGGATGCTACAGGATTTCTCAATGTGTCTTGTGGTATCTGGTAACAACACGTTACCAGCAGATTTTTTAATTAACGTTAAGTTACGTGGTTGAGCCGCCGCAGTTAGGATATGCTGTTCCAACACAAAACACAGATGCTCGATTGGATTGATGTCTTGGGAATTTGGAGGCTAGGGCAGTACCTGGAAGTCTACCTCAGGTTCCGCGAACCATTCTCAAACAATCCAGGCAGTGTGGCATGGCGTATTATTCTGCTGAAAGAAGGCACTTCTAGAGGGATATACCGTTGCCTTGAAAGGATGTAACTGATCTGCAATGATGTTTGGCTAGGTGGTAGGCGTAATATTTTCCTGCACAGTAATGACTGGACCCAGGGTTTCCCAGCATAACATTGACCGAAGCATTACATTTCCTCCATCGGCTTGTTTTAATTGATCGGACCACACTACTTTCTTCCAATCATTCAAGGTCCAGTTTTTATACTCGTGTGCCCATTGTAGATGCTTTCGATGGTGAACCGAGGTTAGCATGACCACTCGGAGTGGTCTGCAGCCATGCAGCCCCATTTTCAGCAGATTTCGATGTACTGTTTGTTGTGACACATTAGTCCAGTCAGAAACATTCAAATTACGGGTGAGTTGCGCCACAGTATCCCTTCTGTTGGCTCGTACAGTCGCTCAAAAAAGTATCCGAACACTACGGTTGATTGCAGAATTCAGAAAAAATATCTGGCAACGATTTTTTTAGAAATAGTGATCTGGCAACCTTCGTGTCACTTGACACGAAGGTTGCCAGATCCCCAATTTCTAAAAAAAGTTGCCAGATATTTTTTATGAATTCTGCAATCAACCATGATGTTCGGATACTTTTTTAATATATATAATGCGTATGAATATATAATGCAATGAATATGGAGCGTGTGCAGTTACCGTTCACAGCAAACTAGAGCGTGTACAGTTGCTGCATACGCTCCAGATATTTTTCCTGAATTCTGTAATCACATGACAGGAAGGTTGCCAGATCCTAATTTCTTTAAAAAATCGTTGCCAGATGTTTTTCTGAATTCTGTAATCAACCGTAGTGTTCGGATACTTTTTTGAGCGACTGTACAATATGGGATATCCTTCGCTCACCTCTAGCATTGATGAGACATGGTCAGCCCACATCTTGTCTGTGGTTCGTGGTTTTTCCCTCCTCGGACCACTTTTTCCAGGTACTAACCACGGCTAACCATGAGCACTCCACAAGTCTTGCCTTTTCGGAAATGCTATGACCCAGTCGTCTGGCCATTACAATTTGGCCTTTGACAAACTCACTTAGGTCCGCTGTCTTTCCCATCCGAAAAACAAGAATAAGAATGATTAACAGAGCTCAGTTTCAGTTGTTATTTATACCGTTTCATGACCTTCACATGTATCGTCGTTTACCTGCAGTTTTTTGCATAAACATGAGCTGGCCGCAATGTTTTGGCTCTTCAGTGTATGTGGCAACTTAGCGACTCTTCAAGGTAGGGAGCAATGTGATGGCTTGGGTTGTTTTACCTCTGAGCAACACCTTTTTTCACAGAACAGGCTAAATAGTCAGTTCACAAGGACCCCGAAGGCTCGTAGTGAGACCCACTGGAATGGCTGTTGGAAGACAGATATTTGCCTCCCGTCAAAGCCATGTGTATGTGTTGTTTAACGTTCACAGGTTATGCCCCCGCCCCTGCACATGGAACCACAGTTTACCGTCCCATTCAACGGACGGCGGCATTTCCAAGCCCATCTGTTTCTCCTACTTAACTTCAGCATAGCGGGGAGTGTGTAGAGATAAATCTCAACTCTGGTTCAGGTGGGACTCGAACTTGTGAATGTAGATTACGAGCCTAACGCTCTACCGACTGAGCCACCCCGCCCTGTGCACGAAGTGTGATTGAGAGTGTCACAGGAGGTTATCAGCAGTCTCTACGATTCATTCCCCCGCAGCATTGTTCAATGTACTGGGAGTTGCTAATAGTGGTTGTACCCGCTACTTATGTGGCTTATATTTTATATAATAGAAATGTCAATTTGTTGTCAAAAATTAGTCATTTCTTCGTTGTCTCTCAATGTTCTTCTTCATTTGCATATATGAATTTTCCCAACACGTCTTGTTGTTGCAATTTCAATGTTACAGAGTTATATATACATAAAAAGCAGTATATATATAGAGAGAGAGAGTGTGTCTCAAAAATATAGGTACAAACTTTTAGGGGAGGTAGATAACATCTAAAAGAATGAGAATTCCATAGGAACCAACAACCGGAAACCACATGGGAAAGTGGTAGCAGAGGTACAAGATCTGAACGCACACAAGACAGTGATTAATGGAAAAATATTTCTTACATAATTATTACAAATGGCGTACTAGATGATACATTTCATAATGTTACAGTTTCATATGTGTGTGGGAAATGGTGGCCCGTACATGTCTGTGTGGGAAGCGTTCTTGATACATCCGTTGACCTCAACTATTCCATACACTAAGTGCATGTCTGCCAGCTCCCGTTCGAATACCTTTGCATGCTCTTCGTAAGCCGACATATACATATATTTTATAATGTTACAGCAGGTGCTCGAAGTTTCCACCATGAGACGCGATGCATGCATGATACCGACGGAGCATTGATTGCAGTACACTGTCGAACACACCTGGAGTTTCTTTGATAGTAGCAGCAGCACAGACGAGCCTTGCCACGAGATCCATAGCAGACTCCACAGGTGATTCATACACGGTAGCTTTGAGGGCCCCCTACAGAAAGAAATCAACGCTCGTTAAATCAGGTGAGTGTGGAGGCCAGGCAACTGGTGCAGCACTCCCAATCCATCGTTGCCCAAAACACATGTTCAAATGCGCACGAACACACCTTCTATAATAGGGAGGTGCTCCATCATATTGAAACCACATGTTGCGTCTCACATTTGTTGGAACATGGGCTAGTAAGCCTGGTAGAACCTGTTCCAGGAAGATCAGATACTTCGCAGAGGTCATGCGGGATGGTAAAAGGTATGGCCCGACTAAGCAGTCGCCGACCAAACCTGTCCACACATTTACTGCGAAACGATGTTGTGCCGCATGGGTGCGCACACCGTGAGGGTTCTCGTAAGCCCACAAATGCGCATTGTGCTGATTGAATACTCCATCCCTAGTGAAACTGCCCTCATCAGTAAACGAAACATAAGCAGGGAAATTCACATCTTGGGCACTTTCTTGGATATACCACTGCGCAAAACGCACACGTGCAGGATGATTTGCGAAGAGAAGTAACTGAACACTTTGGAGATGAAAGGGGTATAAGAACTCGCCGTGCAAAACACGCTGTACACTGCAACGAGGCACTCCTAAGGCAGAGGCAACGGTACGTGTGCTGGTACTAGGATTAGTCTCCACAGCATCCAACACACTTTCTTCCATTGGCGGGAGTACGCGTCGATTGTGGCCTGCCCTCACTTCTGCTACCTCTTAATGACCCATAATCGCATAAATTTTGATGCACTCGCGCAGACAAACGGTGGCCCGGTACATGTCTGTGTGGGAAGCGTTCTTGATACATTCGTTGAGCGACTCGTCCGTTGCCCTCAGCTATTCCATACACTAAGTGCATGTCTGCCAGCTCCCTGCATGCTCTTCATAAGCCGACTACCTCTCGAATGAGGAAATCCGAAATTTCCCCTTAGCGCACTGATGAACAGCGCCACCTACTGACTTACGGTGACGTTTCCGGTTATGGGTTCCTATGCAATTCTCATTCCTTTAGATGTTATCTACCTCCCCTAAAAGTTTGTACCTATATTTTTGAGACACCCTGTATACTGTGTAGAAGTAAACTTCTGGTTATCTGGCATTTATGTGGAATGGAAGTTGCCAGTTAGATAAATAAAAGAATCTGACGGTTGCATGAGAAACATTTTGATACAAAACAAACATCTTAAGTGCAATCTTGTATTCAAGGCTTAATTGAAATAAAAATGCAGTTAGAAACAATGAAAATGAAGTACAATGCCCTTAATGCAAATCTAAATATTTAAAATATAATTATCAGGAATTTTAGCAACTGCTTCCCAAAGTCCAATAGCTAAGTGCGCTAATAATCGGCCGTCCCGTAGCAGTGTAGTTAGTGTGCCTAGCTACTGATCAAGGTACCAGGGTTCGAGCCCCGAATAAGGCATGGATGTTTGTATTTTTTATTTCTTTTTGCTTAGATCCCAATATCCTCACAGACCTTCTACTATGGCGTAAAAACTGTGAGGCTCATTTGTCAGACTTCTGTGGTAAGCAGCTGCTTGAGGAGATATTTCTTTATTTTTATTTATTGACTGAAAGCCACCAAAGAGAGAATTGTAATATTTGTCGCCAGATGGCGCTGTGTACTGAAGTGTCAAATTTTTTCTAATAACGATATCTGAACGCAAATTTTTCAAAAAGTCAGGGGAATCCGGGGTAGGAGAACGATGAAACTAACCTAAACTTTAATTTCAAAAAGTTTTTCAAACTGACAATTTCAGTTTCAAAATTTTCCCCGTTGTATGAGAATTCAGGATATTTGATACCGGTTAACCGGGAAATTATAATATATTTTCTACCGCCTGAATTATAGAAATAAATAAATGATAATATGTTCTTCCGTTTTATTTCATTGGACGAATTCGTCTTCTTCTGATAGGTCTGGAACGTATCTTTTCAAGGTACAATATTATATCTAAAGAAAAATCCGAGAATGGATAATTCGTGGACTGCGGTCTCAAACAATTAGCGACTTTTCGTACGAGTCAATACGTGATACAATATGTGGCAACTTAGCGACTATACAAGGGGGTTGTTTTGCCTCTGAGCGGCACTCATATTTGGCATCCTTGTAACTCCAATTATGTTTGGAATCCTTATGACCCCAAAAATTATGAATATATATATATGTGAGAAACAGCTGCTTGACGGGGTATTTATTTTTATTATATATATGTATACAGTAAACTTCTGGTATTCCGGCATTTATGGGGAATGGAAGTTGCCGGTTAGATGAATAGATGTTGCATGAGAAATATTTTGATACAAAACAAAAACCGTAAATGCAATCTTGTATTCAGGCATTAATTGAAATAAAAATGTAGTTAAAAACAACGAAAATGAAGTATAATGCTCTAAATGCAAAGGTAAATATCCAAAATATAACTATCGGGAACTGCTTCACTGAAACCCACCGTAGAAAATCATGGAAAGAGTTGTAATATTGGCCTCCGGATGGCGCTGACTACGGAAGTGTCTAATTTTCTCTAATAACGAAATGTGAAAGAGAAATTTTACATAAGTAAACTAAGTGGAATCCGAGACACAAGAATAAGGAAACTAAATTAAACGTTAATTTCAGAAAATTTATTCCGGTTGCGTGAGAATTCTGGAAGTTTGAATACCGGATAACCGGGAGTTTACTGTACATTTATTTTCCTATCGTATCAGTTATAGTGATAAATATGGAATAAAATATTATTCCATCGGAATCCAAAGTTCAGTGTCTGTGGCAAGAGTCAGTAGGGAAAGTATCTTTTTCAGGTACCATATTACATGGAAAGAAAAATACGGGGATGGATAATTCATGGACTACCGTCAGAAAATATTATTACTATATGACATGGTCATCCGACCTATTATTTTACATGCTTCCCCAATTTGGGCGAACACCACTTCTCAGAACATTCGCAAGATCCAATTCTTGCAGAATAAGATTCTGCGATATGGGGTCGATGCCCCTGGTTTGTAACCAACAGACAGTTACATAAAGACCTGGGCATCGACCATATTTGCTCTTACATCGAGTCTGTCTCAAGACATTTCTTTGAGGCAGTTCAGAGTAACCCTCGTGAGATCATATCTTGCTTATTGGACTATGATCACGAAGTCCTTAATAGATAAAAGAGGCCTAAGATGATGGCTTTCTCTAAAGAATGGGAGAGCCATAACCTCTGTACGTTAAAGAGCACACTGAATGGCTTTGAATGTGACTATCGTCTGTCTCCTAATAGCTGTCCATTTTGTATCCTTCTCTGAGCCGTTGAGGCCCTTTTGACTTGGCCATTTAACCCATTGTGTGCAAAAAAGTGTCTCTCAGAGATAAAATACCCCCAAACAATGCAACGCTCTCTTCAGCAACCGACCATAATTCTCACTTTCCCCGTCAACTTTCAAAGTGTGTAGGAATTTTGTTTTGCAGTTATTCCTCACTTTGGAGTTATTTCTATCTCCTTTGTTATCTTATTTCTTACTTCAACTGCTTTAATCATATATTTGGGTATGCCCGGAGACCGTATTCGTAAGTGTGACGCAGAATTTTGTTAGAATACTTCATATAACTTCACGCTAACGTTCTTTAAAGTTCCATACGATCAAGAAACGTAATCGGTTTCTTTGAATTGCGAATATCGTTCCAATTGTTATACACTTATGTTTGTTGACTTTAATTCTCTTCATTCTTTTCCATTTTATTATTGGATTTTTTTCATTTTTATTTAACAAAATACATGTTGAAGGGGTTGGGTTGTTTTATCTCTGAACGGCACTTTTTTGCACACCATGGACTAAATGGCCAGGTCACATGGACCCCGTAGTCTCAGACAAGGTTTGGGGAGGGGACCCACTGGAATAGCTGTTGGGAGACAGATGGTAGCCTCCCGTCCAGGCCATCCAACGTGTTCTTTAACGTGCATAGGGTATGGCTCTTCCGCACACGGTGCCACGGCTTAACGTCGCATCCGACGGACATTGGCTTTCCAAGCCCATCGGTGTCCCCTACTGACCGTGGGCAGGGCAGGGAATTTTGCGGAGATAAATCTCAACGCTGATCTAGCTGGGATATGTTCAAGGGAGAGAGCTCACTAAATCAACTATTCTCAATGGGGTTCAGATCCGGGCTTTGTGGTGGCCGATTGATGTCATGCTCGCAGAACCACTAGTAAACATATCCGATATGGTAAAATTTTTTCTGTTGCATGATAATTCTGAATGTTTGAGTTCCGGATAACCGTGAATTTACTGTATATTTTTTTATACCGCGACTCGTCGGACCACGTGACTTTTTTCCAGTCTTCCAGTGTCCAGTCACGGTGTTCCTGACACCACTGTAGACGAACTTTCCAGTTCATCGCAGAAAACAGGGTTCCCCTGTAGGCATGCGACTGCTAATACCAGTCCCCTCTAGTTCCCTGCACATAGTTTGCTGAGACATGGGTTGGAAACAGACTTCGTTGAATTCTTTTATTAATTGCTGCACATAGAAAGTCCTGTTTCTCCGTATAAGCCTTTTCAGAGGACGACGATCTCGTTCTGAGAGTTTATCGTCACTTACGCCTCTTAGACAAGCAATGCGGGCTATTTCTCCACTGATTAAAGACCCTGGCTATCTCACCTTTTGAGAAACCAGTCAGTTCTGCTGTTTTTAAAATCGTCGCCCCACCCAGTCCCACATGTGCACAGGGTATGGCTCTCCCGCACACGGGGTTATGGCTTAACGTCCCATCCAACGGACAGTGCCTTTCCAAGCCCATCGGTGTCTCCTACTGACTGTGGGCAGGGAGGGGAGTTTTGCGGAGATAAAACTCAACGCTGACCCAGCTGGGTCTCGAACCTGGGAACTGCAGATTACGAGCCTGGTCTGGAGCCCGCCTCTTCTTTCATGGAGGACATTTCGAACACCTAA
This sequence comes from Ryuthela nishihirai, assembly GCA_038380435.1. Classification (NCBI taxonomy): domain Eukaryota; kingdom Metazoa; phylum Arthropoda; class Arachnida; order Araneae; family Heptathelidae; genus Ryuthela; species Ryuthela nishihirai. The sequence goes on from JAWZYU010000022.1 coordinate 22,215,771, forward strand.
GAGACTAAACATCACCCAATTCGCAATGCATACTTACTTTTGGCCCACCCTGTATAACTAAGTAAGAATATTTTCGCTTCCATTACCCTTATTAGCATTCTGAAAGAGGGGCATGCCGCATTACTTCCCCCATCCAAGATCCAGCCATATCTACGTTTACCCACAGAAAGTCAAGAAATTTTATAATATAGATGAGAAAGAAATGCAAGAATTTCTAAATGTAAATATTTGTAAGAGAAATCAATCGCAGACTAGAGTGCCTCTTTTTGACTTTCAACTCAATTTAGGCGACCTGTAATTAACCTTGCATGCGGAATCGGATCGAAAATTTCTTAAATCTACGACCTGAAATGCTCCTTTGCAAGAGTTCTCAGTTTTGTTGCACAGGTTTAATCTCTGAACTATCATATGAGAAATCTCGCAACGATTATAAGATGTAAGAACAAAAGTGTCCGTAGACACCATCTTCCAAGTTCATATCGCATGTTGATAAAAAATTTGACCTGTGACCTCGATGAAATGGTGAGATTCGAAATTTAGTAACTCTTCTCAGATATGGGATCGAAATAATCCGAGCCACCAGTTTTTAGCTCTCTAATATCAGTAGAATGAAATTTCACCTTTGACCTCGAAGGTCCCCCTCCCCCTCCAAAATAATCGAAGATAATGTTTCGTAAGATCTATAACAGTTTGGGTTGTTTTATCTCTGAGTGGCACTGTTTTGCACACAATGAGCTAAATGGCCAGTCACTAATTTCTAAAAAATCGTTGCCAGATATTTTTTCTGAATTCTGTTATAAACCATAGTGTTCGGATACTTTTTTCAGCGACTGTACCTCCTCCTGATTTGGCTTATATTTTTGCATAACAAAATTGTCCATTTTTTTTAATTAATCTTCCTTGCCTCCCACAGTGCTTCGTATGAGAGAATACGAAATTTCCCGCTGGGTCTTCGTGTTGCAATTTCAACGTCAGTGAGTGAATGCTCCCGTTTGTCCAGCATTCGTGGGGAATGGAAATTGCCGGTTAGATTTTTATACAAAACAAATACCATAAATACAATATTGTATTCAAGTCTTAGTATTACCGTATTTCTTCGATTCTAAGACGCACCCCGTTTATAGAGACGTTTATATGGGAAAAAAGTGCGTCTTAGAATCAAAGAAATACGATAATAAAAATGCCCTTAAAAAACTATAAAAATGATATATAATACCCTTAATACAAATGTAAATATCTGAAAAGCAATTTTCGGGAACTACGCAAACTGCTTCACTGAAAGCTACCATAGAACGAGTTTTAATATTTATCACCAGATGGCGGTGACTACGGAAGTGTCGAATTTTACCTAATAACGAAACTGAAATAGAATTTTTTGAAATTTAGTCAGTGGAATCCGAGAGACGAGAACAGTGAAACGAAGTTAAACTTTAATTTCAGAAAATTTATTATTTCGGTTTGAAATTTAATCTAGTTGCATGAGAGTTCTGGATGTTTGTGAACCAGATAACCGGTTCCCAAATAGCCTGTATAATTCTGTATAACATCTTTATAATTGTTTCCTCTAACCACCTTATAGGGGTGGGGATGGCTCAGTCGGTAGCGCTCCAGGTTCGTAATCGGTAGTTCTCGGGTTCGAGTCCCAGCTGTGTCAGAATTGAAATTTATCTCCTCAAAATTCCTCGCCCTGCCCACAGTCTACTGACTGACACCGATGGGCTTGAAAAGGCCGCCGTCCGTCGGATGGGAAGTTAAGACTTGGCTCCGTGTGCAGGAGAGCAATACCCTGTGCACGTTAAAGAACACGCTGGATGGCACTGATGGGAGGCTATCCTCTCTCTCCCAACAACTGTTCCAGTGGGTCCCCTCTCCCAGCCTTATTCTGAGTCTTCGGGGTCCAAGTGACCTGACCATTTAACCCATTGTGTGCCGCTCAGAGGACAAAAAAGTGCCGCTCAGAAATAAAAATCCCACCCTTACCGCCTCTGTTTTAGTGATAAATTGTTAATAAGAATTTCTTCCAGTTTGTACAATTTGTTGATTTGAATGAAAGAAGTTGGTCTGGAACGGGTACATTTGAAGGAAAACACGAGGGTGAATGAGAGGTTGGATGATTCGTGGACTGCCGTCGCAAACAAATAGCGACTTTTCTTACGAGTCAATGCACGATATGTGTCAATTTAGCGACTCTTCTTCGGTGCCGCTCTGAGCGGCACTTTTTTTTAACAGAATGGGCTAAATATCCAGATCACAAGGACCCCAAAGGCTCAGAGAAGTTTGGGGGAGAAAACCAACTGAAACAGCAGTTGGGAGACAGATGGTATTATCCCATCACAACCATCCAGCGTATTTTTTAACGTGCACAGAGTATGGCTCTCTCGCACACGGAACCTAGGATTTACATCCCATCCGATGGACTGCGTCCTTTCCGAACCCATTAATCTCTCCTATTGACCGTAGGCAGGACAGGGAGTTGTGTGGAGAAAAATTCTCAACACGGAACAGTTGCAAACTGCATGGTGTGATACAAAGCGTACTTCGCTCTTCGACTGAGCCTCTACTCTGATAGGATTCCGGCGGCACAGCCCATATCACGTGACATCAGGCTTTCTCTACAGACGGCTTTGTCTGGTCCGATGAATCTCGTTTCCTGTAGCACTATGTGAATGGCCGGGTATATGTGCGTCTTTTACCTGGGGGAAGTATTTGCACCAGGATGCACCATTGGACGAAAACCAGCCGGTGGAGGAAGTGTAATGCTTTGGCCAATTATTCCGCTGGGAAACCCTGGGTCCAGTCATTCATGTGCAGGAAACTATGACGTCTATCACCTATCTAAACATCATTGCAAATCAGGTATATCTTTTCATGGCAATGGTATATCCCTCCAGTAATGTCTTCTTTCAGTAGGATAATGCGCCATGCCACACTGCCCGGATTGCTCGAGAATGCTTCGCGGAACATAAGGAAGATTTACAGTTATTGCTCTGGCCTCCAACTTCCCCACACATCAGTCCAATCGAGCATCTGTGGTTTGTGTTGGAACAGCATATCCAATCTGCGGCGGCTTGACCACGTAACTTATAAGAGTTAGAGAACCTGCTAGTTACGTGTTGGTACCAGATACCACAATTTTAGAAATCTTGTAGCATCCATGCCTCGCCGTGTAAGAGCTGTTTTGGCGTCACGTGGATGACCAACTTCATACTGGGCAGGTGGTCATAATGTTGTGGTTCTTCGCTGTATACTTGTATATTTTTTGGTGCTTAGGGCGCAATCTATTGCATAGTGTAAAAAACAGGGTGCTTGAAAAATATCGACTTTGAAATTGTTATACAATCTGTATTCTATGATGATACATTTTCTCATCTTTTTTACAGATTGAATATTAATGTAGATAATACCAAGGTTAACTGAACCTTATTACAGTATGGAAGCATTTCTAAAATTGTGCTCCGTGAAACCCTAGGATTCTGCAAGCACATATTAAGAAACGCGGAGTTACTGAAGATGTATTTCTTTTCATTTCGATAGAACAAATCTTATAATTGCAATATCCACTTGTTACAGGTTGGGTTATTTTACCTCTGAGCGGCACTTTTTTGTACACAATTGTCTAAATGGCCATAGGTTGAGGAAGGGACCCATAGGAATAGCTGTTGGGAGACAGCCATCTAGTCGAGCCATGGCTTAATGGCTTATCCGATGGAAGGCGTCATTTCCAAGCCGAGCGATGTTACTAACTGACCATGGACAGCACAAGGAGTTTTGCGGAGATAAATCTCAACACTGACCCAGATGGAACTCGAATCTGGGAATTAAAGATTACGATCCTGGAGCACTACCGACTGATCCATCCCTCCAAATTATTTTTCACACGACTGACTCATATTCTTTCTTGATTTTATTTGGAAATATGTAGGCAGGACCGAACTTAGGAAGGGGAGCATGCCAACCATCTTTCATAATGTTAATAAATGAAATAGAGGCAAAATATTATTACGCTTATTTATACTTAATGCATTTTTCAATAATCAATCATTCAATTTTATTTCATCGTCATATACATTTTATCACATAGCAAAATATGAGGGAACCCAAAAACCGCATTGTCTGCCTGGGCCACTAAAGGAAATGAATACAAAAGCCAATAAGGACTTATTAAAAAGATTACAACCAATATCGGTCATTCTTCCGATATATGTACAGTCGCTAAAAAAAGTATCCGAACACTATGGTTGATTACAAAATTCAGAAAAAATATCTGGGAACGATTTTTTTAGAAATTAGTGATCTGGCAACCTTCGTGTCACGTGATTACAGAATTCAGGAAAAATATCTGGAGCGTGTACAGCAACTGTACACGCTCCAGTTACCGTTCACAGCAAACTGGAGCGTGTGCAGTTACTGCACACTCTCCAGTTTGCTGTGAACGGTAACTGCACACGTTCAATATTTCCGTGAGTGAGCCCACACGATCCCAGCTATGCTTATACTTTGTCTTGTACAGTCGCTCAAAAAAGTATCCGAACATCATGGTTGATTACAGAATTCATGAAAAGTATCTGGCAACGATATTTTTTAGAAATTAGTGATCTGGTAACGATGTTTTTTAGAAATTAGTGATCTGGCAACCTTCGTGTCAGGTGACACGAAGATTGCCAGATCACTAATTTCTAAAAAAAATCATTGCCAGATATCTTTTCTGAAATTTGTAATCAACCGTAGTGTTCGGATACTTTTTTGAGCGACTGTACAATACATTTTCACTTTGCACTTGATTTTTTAACTAAGGTGCGACATCTTCCAAAGAAAAGAGACGGACCTGTAAAACAGACGGGAAATGTTATAATGCATTGAACATTCTTCCCCCCACTGTTACATTTTTCCGGCTCGATTGTGTCCCCCCCCCCCTCGATTTTATTCCAGATCCGAACCTGTACTCAAGTGTGAGTGCCGATCCCTTGTGATCCGAGGTCTCGCGGAAGAAAAATCAACACTATGACCTTATTTTCAGTTTCCAGAATAGTTTCCATGTTTGAATACAGTAACGTTTTCTATCCAGAGAATTGAGCCTGCAACAGTTCATAATTATTGTTCCTTGCAGTCAATGCCCTCGACAATGCAGATTCACAATGAAACACGCCGAATAGAAGCTCGCGTCGCTTCCTTTGATATTTGAAAAGTTGCTGTCTCTTCGTAAGAGACAGAAGTTAAGTTGTTGTTTCAGAAGTTGTCTCCCTACGATATAACCCGCATTTACATTGAAACACTGCAACTGAGTGGAAATAGGATGACGTGCTTTATAGTGATTAACGAGAATTATTTCTGAGGAAGAAAGTATCGGAACGGCGTTCTGATTTAATATTGCCACTTAAACATATCCTCGCTCCCCCGTTCTCTACTTTTAAAATCATCCGTCTACTCGAGATTTTATTATATTTGTTTTACATATAATTGTATCTGGAAGATACATACTGGATTAGACCCTTCATCTGTTTATTTTGCAATTAAAGGGAAAGTATCTTATATTAAATGTATAAAATTGTATCTTGGGCGGTAGTAACTTCATACAGTGATTTGTCGTGTGAAATTACTAGTATAACCAAATTGAACATAATGGAATGCAACTAAAAATTGCTATGTTAGAAACGTAGTACAGAATCATTATTATGAAAGATATTTACCTTGTATAAGAGTAATGGTGACTAGGCATAAACGGAAAGGAGAGCTGTGTACCATTCCCCACTGATGATGCATAGAACCGGCCAGGACTAGCCAGCACTTAATGTCCGACCCCGACTTCTCGTGGTACAGTTCTCTGAGCCTTCGGGGTCCATGTGACCTGGCCATTTAGCCCACTGTGTGCAAAAAAGAGCCGCTCAGAGGTAAAACAACTCGTGGTACAGACCGATAGGGTTAGTACATTTCAAAGGTTACTTTTGTAACCGTTAGGGTTAGTACCTTACCAAAAGGTTAGTACTTTTCAAAGGAGATATTCTCTTTTGGAAGGACGTGGAAGGGAAGGGCTGCAAGATCAGTGTAGCCTACTGTGATCTGGTCATCAATGGCCACTTTATGTGTATGTATGCTTTTTTTTTCTACCCTGCTGAGGAGTGGTCAGCTTCTCAAGATCCTGGTGCTGACCATTTATACCTATAGATTGTACTGGGTTTTGACTTTGAGCTTGATTATAGATCTTGGACTTGCTACTCTGGTTGTTTTATTAAGACAAAATCTGCGGTTATGTTTTGTGTTTGCCAATGGGTTGTCAGCCCTGTAGTGAACAGAGGAACAGGGTACAGTCGCTCAAAAAAGTATCCGAACACTAAGGTTGATTACAGAATTCAGAAAAAATATCTGGCACGAATTTTTTTTAGAAATTAGTGATCTGGCAACCTTCGTGTCACGTGACACGAAGGTTGCCAGATCATAAATTTCTAAAAAAATCGTTGCCAGATATTTTTTCTGAATTTTGTAATCAACCATAGTGTTCGGATATTTTTTAATATATATAATGTGTATGAATATATAATGCAATGAATATGGAGCGTGTGCAGTTACCGTTCACAGCAAACTGGAGCGTGTATAGTTGCTGTACACGCTCCAGATATTTTTCCTGAATTCTGTAATCACGTGACACGATGGTTGCCAGATCACTAATTTCTTAAAAAATCGTTGCCAGATATTTTTTCTGAATTCTGTAATCAACCGTAGTGTTCGGATACTTTTTTAATATATATAATGCGTATGAATATATAATGCAATGAATATGGAGCGTGTGCAGTTACCGTTCACAGCAAACTGGAGCGGTTGCGGTTAATGTTCACAGCACATTGGATCGTGTGAGCTCACAAAGACCTGGATCGTGTGGGCTCACTCACGGAAATATTGAGCGTGTGCAGTCACCGTTCACAGCAAACTGCACACGCTCCAGTTTGCTGTGAACGGTAACTGGAGCGTGTACAGTTGCTGTACATGCTCCAGATATTTTTCCTGAATTCTGTAATCACGTGACACGAAGGTTGCCAGATCACTAATTTCTAAAAAAATCGTTGCCAGATAATTTTTCTGATTTTTGTAATCAACCGTAGTGTTCGGATACTTTTATGAACGACTGTACCTTATATCAGCTGGAGGATAATCCCGATCAGAGGTCATCACAGATATCTGAATCCTCACTTAGCTAGATAGTCATAGCCAATTCTACAATGCAGTAATATGTCTCAAGAAGGTCAGTTTCTATTTAGATTTTGTTTCTTGAATAGGTCCACTTGGAAAGGTGGTGTCTGAAGTTCCTACGAGAACGGGAGAGTTCGGCACTCTAGAAGTGCGGGAACAGATCTCCACCCCATACCTGCGATCAGGGGCTGTTTGATATTTTTGGTCCTACTTCTTTCAATAAACCTAATTTCTATAACGAAAACCTATTAACCACTTTCTCTCTTTTAAGGTACGTGTAACGTGAGAAGCTTGCATAGAAGTTATTCTCTTGAAGTCCTCACACAGGAATTCTGGCATTATAACCCAGATATTTTAGGCTTCTAAGGGATCAGATGGAGGTTAAGGTTAGATACTTAAAACTAACTTTAAATTTCTTTTTTCAGGGAGCGAGGATGGAAAGCATCTCCAAGGGGAAAGTTTGCTTCTCAGCAGACATGCCACTGATGCTATTCTAGGACATGACTGTATTAATGAAAGATTTCTTACAGTCAAATTTAAAGCAAAAATTAAACATTTGAATGTCATCTGTTGTTACGCCCCCACAGACGACTCGGATGAGAACGAGAAGGATAAATTTTAGAGCCAGCTTCAGGACAAATTGAAATCTGTGAAGAAAGGAGATATTTCTCTTGTGCTAGGTGAATTCAATGCTCAAGTTGGTACTGGCTCTAACCTTTGGAAAGGAGTTTTAGGTCTCTTTGGCATTAGTTGTTCCAATAGTTCCAAACCATGTCCCTGTCTGTAGGAGACACTTTTTAGCCACATTTCGATGGACATTCATGCAATATTCGTTCTAGGCACTATAAACTTACCTTTAAATTTTTTCATGACTTTAGTTTGTAAATGTTAGCAAAAGCGAAATTCTAACATATTTTCACTTAAATATTACATGTACCAGGAAATATACAATCCAGATGGTTGCTATATCGGATTGCTACTGATGCAGTGATGTCTAATATCTGATATCTTTAATTAATGTTATGAGCTCCAAGCCTAGGGCTTATATCTCGAAGTCTAATATACTGCCTGATTAGTAATAACAAAAGTTAAAACAGATAAACCCCAAAGGGGCCACAAGGACAAAACAAATTTGCTAAAAAAGCACACAGCGGAAAACAAGCGAGTGTGAAACACCATTATCTTTGGACGCTTGAATTGATTTAAAATCAAGGGATCGTAATTGATCAAGGATCTGATTATATCATAAGGATGATCTCCCACTGCCTCAAAAAAGGTCTTCGCGAGCTTCCGAATATGAGTGTAAATGTGATCAGTGCTCAAATCGGAGTAAATTGTTTTGTTTTTCACAAAACAGGAAGCACTGGCAACAGATCTGAGGATTTTATTTTGGAAGATCTGAAGCCTCCTGACATTGGTGTTGGTAGTGTTGACCCACACTGATGTGGTATATGTCAGGACTGTGGTATATGACCGGAACCAAGCTCATCTTGAATTAAATAATAACACTTTCCTTACGTAGTATCAGACAACACTAATTTAATAAGATACATCCTTATTTCTTCACTACTACACTACACCTTTTTGTTTTTCCTCAACAAATCTTATTATTCAAAGCATCAACGTTCTAAACCAGTGTCTCGCAAACTGTGTGCTGCGGCACAGTAGTGTGCCGCGGGAGATTCCAAGTGTGCCGCGAGAGATTTTCAAATTGACACTAGATATTCCAAAGATTTCATTTTGACTTGACTTGTGTTATCGACGTACTTTAATATCGACGTGCTTTAATAAAAATCTTTCAGATTTTATCAACTGGGATCTTGTAAATATTTATCAAGCTTTTTCCCAAATTTTGGTATTAATTTTTGATTATTTCAAGCCATAGAATGGACAAATATTTAAAACAAACACCGAGTTATGAATTAAAGAACGATAGCAAATCTTCAAGTAAAACCAGGCTGATGACTTCAACAAAGCGCAAATATAATGACGATTATATAGAGTTTGCTTTTATTCTTTTTTAGGTGTGCCGCGGAAAAAAAAATTAGATTCAGTGTGTCGCGGAAAAAAAATTAGATCCGATGTGCCGCAGAGTAAAAACGTTTGCGAGACACTGTTCTAAACAGTTGATAACGTAATTGTCACGCTGAAGCATAGGCGAGCGTTCATGACACATCTACCATAAGCCCATTGTAGCACGTTAATCTGTCGTATCAATATTATTTGTCATTGATGTTATACTATAGTTTAGTACGTATTCAGTAAATTTAGTATTATTTAGTTGCTAAATAATAAATGGGTTCATTAGTGCATTTATAAATAGTTTGTATTTAAAATAAATAACCTGTCGAACAGCTGCTTGCCACAGAGGTCTGACAGGAGCCTGTTCGTTCAATACACTATAATAGGTCTGTGAGGATGACGGCACGTCAGCAGGAAAACGACACAAACATCCATACCTTACCCGGGGATCGAATTCAGGTTCCTTTGATCGGTAGCCAAGCATGCTAACCACTAGGCCACATTGTAAAAAATGTTATTGGGATATTATTGGAATATTTTGATCAAATAAAATATATTGCATGAAAAGTATTTATTAATGGATCCCACACTGATTTTTCATATTCAGAAGGGTTCTTCGGGTTTCTCAAGTTTGAAGACCACTGGTTTAGACCAAATCTAGAAAAAAAAGGTAGGCGCGAGGGGAAGGGGGAAAAGCACGATATTCAGTCTAGCCTGAAAAAGTATAAGGGTGTGTATGTGGGGAGTGGAGGGAATTAAGAGACTGTATTTCCATTGTAATTCGACATTTCCCCCTCCGTTTTAGAGATGGATTTCATTCTTACGAAAATGCGTTAAGAATTCAGAAGTTTAATAATTTTTGCCTCTATTATTTTTACCAGCATTTTCAAAGGGAGGGGGAAATGAAACCTCCCCCCAGCTACGGCCATCGATGCAACTATGGAGGTAATGTTCAGTTCTTTTTATTTTATACCAGTCTTATGTCCGTTTGAAAAAGAAAGAGGCCCCCAACACTCGCAAGAATGTAGGGAAGCACAGCAGAAAAATATTTTCTGAACCTATTTTTTAATGAGGGATAGCATTAACATAACCTTTCAGGATCTCATAATCATATATCAAAATCTATAGCATAGGTCGGCAGCGCGGCTCCCATGGGGCCACGCCCGGTGTGTCATTCACGGATTTCCCCATGCCACTTTGGGCGGGGGTGGCTCAGTCGGTAGCGCGCCAGGCTCGTAATCTGTAGTTCCCAGGTTCGAGTCCCAGCTGGGTCAGCTTTGAGATTTATCTCCGCAAAATTCCCCGCCCTGCCCACGGTCAGTAGGGGACACCGATGGGCTTGGAAAGGCCGCCGCCCGTCGGATGGGACGTTAAGCCGTGGTCCAGTGTGCAGGAGAGCCATACCCTGTGCACGTTAAAGAACACGCTGGATGGCCTTGATGAGAGGCTACCATCTGTCTCCCAACAGCTGTTCCAGTGGGTCCCCTCCCCCCAACCTTCTCTGAGCCTTCGGGGTCCATGTGACCTGGCCATTTAGTCCATGGTGTGCAAAAAAGTGCCGCTCAGAAGTAAAACAACCCAACCCAACCCCATGCCACACATGGTGCTTAAAATATGATATTCCGATTTGCAACATAACTCGATTAAGAACCAAGATCTAACTTTCCTCCTTCTAATTTTTACAGTATATGGTTTAAAAATTTTAATGCTCCGTTACATACTAAACATTATTAATTATTACCAAATATTAGATGCAGTTGCTCCTTATATTCTCTGTAATTTTCTTACTGGTTTTTTCCATAGCTGCCATTGTTGTGTTGAAATGAATCCTTTATTTACGATAGAACTAGAGTTGAAACTGGATCACTGGAATTCAGGGGAAGTAGAATTATGTGCTTTGCATTAATTTACGAGTGTTTTTCGGAGTAAAGTACTATTAGAAAGATGTTCCGATTCAATACTATAACTTACACATCTCTCATCTCCTTCAGTTTTTTTCACTTTGACTTAAAGGCAGTGTTATGTTGTGCGACGCTTTATAGCTTCCTTTTTATTAGAAGTAAATTGTACCTGAAAAGATACATTCTAGAACATCCTCACAATAATCAGAAGAATGTGAATCAAAAAAAGAAAAATATATTATATTAATTATTTGTAATTATAAGAGCGGCGGTAACAATATATATATTATGATTTGATTTGCGTATAAGGTGTTTAGGGAGAAAACTATGACAAATTACATAAAACGAGATATTTTGAGGAAAATCTACTTTTAAATTTACAATTTTTTTATACAATTGCTGACATTTTCAATAAATATCATATCGAGTTTTAACTTGTATAAACGTTCAACAGATGGCAGCAGGCACTTCCCGTATCAACCATAAAAAAAGGATTACACTGTTAGAACAAAGTGCAGAAGCCAATGTACATCGATATGCTCCAGGGAACACAAACCTGCAACATACATTGACTTATATATATTCGCAAGAAGATTAAATGTATTAATTTACATATTAATTTTAAAAATTCTGCAATATTACTAAAAAATCAACGTACAACGGCTTTTCCAGGTATCGTAAAATGTACTCCTGAACGGGATAAAACTCTCATTGAATAACTTTAGGGTCAGCTACCACTGTACCCAACAGCCATGGCTGTTAGACATTTGGAAACACCATTTAAATTGTAATATATATATACCAATAGTAAGACAAACCATAGCTGCAGTGGGCTAAAATGATTACACTGCGCATGCGCAGATCACCCCTTACAGTTGTTTTTGTACCTGCACATCAATTTGCCACGTTCAGCTTCGGTAAAATTCCGCAGAACGGCGCCACTTACGCTTGTGCGAAGCTAGCCTCCTTCTCCTTAGACCTACTTTGATCTGATAGGAACCTATCACGCACATTATAGAACACTTTCGCCTGAAACAAAGCCTTAAATTGAAATGGATATATATGTTATTAAAATATTTGTAATTATAAGAGAGGCGGTAGTAATATATATATATATTATTATAATGCTTTGATTTGCGTATATTGAGATGCTTAGGGAGCAAACTATGGCAAATTACGTAAAACGGAATATTTTGAGAAAAATCTACTTTTAAATTTTTGTACAAACTATAATTCTCTTTTCTAATATTTTGAAAAAATGTTTACAAAAGCAAATGCAATATATGATAATACACGTCAATATAACGAACACAAGAATAACCAAACATTCAGCACTGCGAATTTTCTCCGAACCCAACAAATTTTTTTATGTATTTTTATGTAAAATATTTCATTTTGATGATTACCATTTTAAGGAAAATATCAATTTAAGGTAATAAAAATTTATTCCGATACAAAATATGATCAGTATTACGAAATTTGTAAAACGAAAATCTTGTACATTTTGGCATCTGGAAACGCTGTGAAATATGTAATCACAGCGTTATGAATTATATGCCATTCATTGCACATTGTCCCCGTGCAATTTTGCCGATTACACTACATGGCATAGATGCTCTCGAGTCAGACAAACGTAAAGAGGGAGCAGGAAGCTGGTTTTCTAATGCAGCATAAGATTTTTCTCTTATTTTACAAGTCTTTAAAAATTTCGTAAAAAATGCAATGAAATATAAATAAGTTTAATAATTTTTTTTTTTGCATCCATTACACATACTCATGGGGCGGGGGTAGCTCAGTCGGTAGCGCGCCAGGCTCGTAAACTGTAGTTCCCAGGTTCGAGTCCCAGCTGGGTCAGCGTTGAGATTTATCTTTGCAAAATTCCCCGCCCTGCCCATTGTCAGTAGGGGACACCGATGGGCTTGGAAAGGCCGCCGTCCGTCGGATGGGACGTTAAGCCGTGGCCCCGTGTGCGGGAGAGCCATACCCTGTGCACGTTAAAGAACACGCTGGATGGCCTTGACGGGAGGCTACCATCTGTCTCCCAACAGCTCTTCCAGTGGGTCCCCCTCCCCCAACCTTCTCTGAGCCTTCGGGGTCCATGTGACCTGGCCATTTAGCCCATGGTGTGCAAAAAAGTGCCGCTCAGAGGTAAAACAACCCAACCCAACAACACATACTCATTCTCAAAGGGTGAAGATATGGCCATATATCGAACACATTACTGTAGTTTGCTCCCACCTGAATCAGAGTAATTTTTCATTTGCTCTATTAAGCTTTTTTTATACATCCTAAGTATACTTATTAACTTAGTGTTTTTTTAAGATTTCTATGATTTTTTTTTCGTTATTAGAGTAAGAACAATAATTTTAATCTCCTCAACGTAGCAAAACTTTTGAGAGTTAAAAATATTTTTATTTTATAGACAATCTTCTAGTAACGAAAAAAGAAAACAGACACCCATTATCATGTTATTGTAAGGTAGGTTTTAAGGAGAGTAAGATTACATTTGTGTTTTCAAACTAGCAGATGAGTCTGCGAATTTAGATATCGTTTAACGATACATCAGAGCATTTTATTCTGATATGTGTGAATCTTTACAGAATTGCAGGGAAAATATTTGCCTTCTATTTCAGCCACTAAGGTCTTTGGATATATGTTTGAGATTTATCTAGCATAGTTTCAGAATCTGACATATGAGAATGACTAAAAATAAATTATGAATCTGAACTTCTAATAAACCTGTTTTTCGTTTTAAAAGTCATAACAAAGCGATAATCACTTATTTGATTTCGTCAAATAATAATTTAAATATGAAAATAATTTTGAAATAAGCACTGAGATCTACCATAGCAAGCAAAGGTTTTAAAACAGAAAACTATTGAACACATCAGAGCAGTTTTGAAGACTAGAGGTGACACTGCTCTTCTCTGTATATCGAAAAGGATGGGAAGGGGAGACGGGAAGATTTCTGCCTGAAGATCGAACACAAGGAGTGGCGTTACGGTTTGTTCAATTAGCGGCTGCTTATGATCGGGGGGGGGGGAGGAGGAAACAAGCAGGAGAGAGTCGAGGAGGCAGTCGGCCGGACCGGCGTTTTGCATGACGGCCGGCAAATATACGGAATGGCTTTCAAAAGGTTAAGAAAATAAGCGCAAAATTGCGATGGTATCAGTTAATGTCGGATTGAAAGGGATCAATGGAGTAAATCTACCCATCTTGGACAAGTTTGAACTGGCAATCTAAGTGATAGGAGCAAAATTTGTATACTCTCTCATAGCAGTAGACAAGGAATTTAGTGGAAAATATGAAGCCATATTTGGTTATGATTTGTTGAGAGCTCAAGGTTTTGTGTGGGATTTGAAGAATCAAATGTTAGAAAGAGAGAGCGAGTCATGCCCCCTTCGCTATGCCCCTGAGCCCAAGGGAGATCTACCCTGTCATAATTTGGAAAATGAGTCACGGAATTAATAGTGAAGCCATTTCGGCCACGATGCAAAGAGCTGTAAATAAGATAATGATAGCCCCTCCTACTGAAAGGATTGTTTTGGTGAGGAGCACTCAAGGAGACCTCGCTTCCAAAACAGTCTTAGCACAGCAATGGGAAGGAATAAGAAACGAAACAATAAGATTAGCAAGGTCCTTAAATGTTGTGGATAACAATGGACTACTAAACATTAGGAGTCGCGAATGTCTCGCAGCAGCCAGTGTGGATAAACAGGGGTATGAAACTGGCAACTTCAGAAACCCTGCAGGCGATGCAGGTGAAATATGTAAATGCAATTGAGAAAACTAAGTCTGAGCCCCTGTTCATTGATGACTTTGATTTAACACATGTCTCACACAAGATGCGCAAACCCTTGGGAGCCCTTCTAATGAGAAATAGAGATGTTTTCGCTGGAGATATAAGTGAGCTTAGTAGCACAGACGTTATCTATCATGAGATACATTTAGAGGATGATAGACCTGTTAGACGCTCTGCATATCGAGTGCACTATGCCATGCATTCAGTATTGGATGAACAAATAAAGGAACTCCTCGACAATGGCATAATTCGTGAAAGTGTCTCGCCATATGCTGCGCCTATCCTGCTAGTAAAGAAACGTGATGGAAGCTACTGATTTTGCGTTTGATTATAGAGCCCACATGCCAAAATCATCCCAGACTCCTACCCCTTACCTTTGATCAATGAGGGCATTGATTTATAGCAGATGCGAGCTATTTCAGCTCATTAGACATGACATCTGGCTATTATAAAGTGCCTGTACATCCAAGGGATATGGAAAAAACAGCATTCATCAGTAAAATGGTCTGTATGAATTTACGCGACTTCCGTTTGGCCTTAAATGTGCACCCACCAGCTTTCAGCGCTTATCAATGCGATGTTCTTGGACTGAAAAGTGATCAGATTTTGATATACTTTGACGATATCATCGTGGCATCAAAAACATTCGAGCAACATTTGTCTAAATTACAGACCGTCTTTGATACGTTGCGAAAATTTAAGCTCAAGCTCAAGCCTCAAAAATGTCAATTCTTAAGAGAATCTGTATCCTATATGGGACACCTGATTACCTCCCAGGGAGTTAAACCCAATGCGCGAAATCTTGATGCAATCAAAAACTTCGCCATTCCGAAGTCAGTGAAGAAGGTGAGAGCCTTCCTGGGTTTGACGGGCTACTCATCATCATCATCATCATCATCATCCTCAAGCAGCCATGGGCTACGGAGGTCCAACCAGACCGTGCAATTTAGTTCTCCAAGCAAGTCTATCCTGAGCTACATCTACGGGCTACTACCGCAGGTTTATTGACAAGTATGCTGAGATCGCCCTACCTTTGATAAGCTTGATAAAGAAAGATAGATCCTTTGTGTGGACCGCTGACGCAGAGAGGACTTTTTAAGAACTGAAATTAAAACTGATGACGGAACCCGTGTTGATCTATCTCAACTTCGAAAAGATTTTTTTTATCCATTGATGTCAGCGGAGAAGCTGGGGCTGCAGTAATTGAGCAGGAATGAAAAAGCGGAGTTAGACAAGCAGTTTCCTATGCTAGCCAGAAATTAAAGGCAGCAGAAACCCGATATTCCACCATTGAAAAGGACGCTCTGGCAGTTAAATTCGGCATAAATTATTTTAAACTTATTTATATGGGAAGAAGTTTACAATCATCAGTGACCACGCCCCACTGTCATACCTCTTGAAACTAAAGGACACGTCAAGCAGGTTCGCAAAGTAGAATTTAGCCCTTCAGAGCTATGACTTCTATATTATTTATAGGCCTGGGAAACATAATATCCCCGATGATATATTACCTCGTAATAAAAATACCAATGAGGAGAATGCAATTTTGTCTAACAAGTTCGCAGACAAGCAACAGCTTCGGGATCTACAGAGGGAAGACACCCAGATAAGGGATTTAACAGAATTTTTAGAGGGAGCTAGCAGCAAGCTTCAGCAAAAGATGCCTGATTTACCTGGAAGACGGGATGCTTTTCCATTATTCAGGCCACACAGGAAGGATGTCAGAAATGAGCTCGCACAACAACTAGTTATATCCAAGAGTTTAGCTGGACAGATTTTAGAACTCTGCCACGACCTGCCATGCTCTGGTCATTTGGGGGAACTGAAGACGCTACAACACATTCGATCTCAATATTTCTGGCGGGGAATGTATGCAGATGTACGGAAGACTTGTGCCTCCTGCTTCGAGCGACGATTCTACGTGGCCAGGCGAAAGTCGAATCTAGAAAGAGTTCCACTTGCTTCCCGTCCATTCGAAAGAGTTGCAATGGATTTCCTAGTGCCGTTACCCATGACGGAAAAGGGTAATAAATACATACTGGTAATTACTGATTATTTTACGAAATGGCCCGAAGTCTGTCCTATGCCGGCTCAGACAGCAAAAGGGGTAGCGAAAATATTCGTGGAAGATTACGTCGTCAAAAGCATCTCGCAGTTTGTCATCAGTGACAATGCAAGAAATTTCACTGGAAAAGTAATGACTTCCGTTTATGAAAAGCTAGGCATTTGCAAGTGCCGAGCAATTCCATATCGGTCCCAAAGCAATAGATTATGCGAACAGATGAATGCAAACATTCTCAACATAATATCGCATTATGATTAGATTCCGCGCAAGTACACTGGGATGAGTTTATACCCTTTATATTATTGGCTTATCGGAGCGCAGCTCATACTTCCACCAAAGAATCCCCTTATTATCTGACCTATGGACGCGACTTGGTACTTCCTTATCGGATTTGGGCGACGCAGAGGGCACCCCTGTATTTCGCATCGGAAAACTATGGAAAATACATCATGGCAAAGATGCAGACGACGTATAAAATCGTAAGAACCAATCTAGGAAAGGCAGCAAAGCCAAAGGAGGAAAGTGGCGTACGAAAAACAGATTAACGAAGGAGAGTTAGTCTTCCTTTATACTCCAAAAGTTAGGCGAGGCAATATGAAAAAACTGGCAAGGCTTTCTACAAGACCGTGGAGGGTGATTAAGAAATTATCGCCAGTTAACTTCAAAATAAGCCTTGTAGTTCGACCTACGAAGACGGAGGTAGTACACGTCGATAGGCGAACGAAGCTGAGAACGCGCAAAGCATTCCTTACCCCAACTGAAGAGAGCGAAAATCAGACAGAGCCAAAGGGGCTCATTCCGCCGCAATCGGAAATTGAGCCTAGGACGGCAGTGAAAGAAACTGAGGAAGAGGAAGAAATAGATTATCCTCCTAGAGCACGGTTTCTTACAGCAAAATTTGAGACAAGCGTTAAAGACTTAAATGTTATCTGCTGCTATGCCCCCACTGAGGATGCCAATGAGGATGAGAAGGATAGGTTTTATGGTCAACTTCAGGATATTTTCAATTCTGTCAAGAAAGGAGACCTTGTTCTAGGTCACCCTTGTTCTAGGTGACTTCAATGCCAAAGTTGGTACTGACTCTGACCTTTGGGGAGGAGTAATAGGCCCTTTTGGTATTGGTAGCTGCAATGGCAATGGGCAACGTCTCCTACAGGTAAGTTAACTCAATTGTTTCAGAATAACTAACACTTATTACAAACACCGCGACATACATAAGTATACATGGGGTTCACCCGATGGGCTGCATAAGAATGTGATTGATTACATATTAATTAACAGCAAATGGGCTACTTCTGTTAGGCATATAGGTATGTTAGGCTATCATGGCATATAGGGGAGCTGAAATTGGATCTGACCACTACCTTGTTAAAGGTGTCTTGCAACTTAACTCAAAAAGAATTGTGCTAAAGTTAAAAAATTTATTTTTAATACTGAAGCTCTGAAAGACCCAGTTATAGCTAAAGCTTACCATGATAGGTTACTTAGTCATTATGGCAGGTCAGCTTACTACTGAAGTTGAGGAAGAATGGGGCCGTTTTAAACAGGGTTTTTGGAAACTAACAGTACTCTTTTAGGAAAAAAGGAGCAGAGGAGACAGAATTATTTAAGTGATAAGGCACTTGAGCTTATTTCAGAAAGAAGGAACTGCAGGAATGTCCTTAATCAGTACCCTACTAGTCCTAATAGAAAGGATTAAATAAATAAATAAATACCCCCTCAAGCAGCTGCTTGCCACAGAGGTCTGACAGGAGCCTGTCAGTTTATATGCCATAGTAGAAGGTCTGAGAGGATGGCAGGACCTCAGCAGAAAAACAACACACACAACCATGCCTTACCCGGGGCTCGAACCCAGGTCCCTTAGATCAGTAGCCAAGCGCGCTAACCACTCGGCCATGGGACGGCTAGAAAGGATTACAGAGAGCTTTAAACGTGTAAAGGATCAGTTAGCTGCTGATAAGAATATTTGGCTTGACTGACAAAGCCGAGGAAGCAGTTAGACAGCACAATAGCAGAGAGCTGTACCAGATAGTTAATGTTTTATGTGGTAGAAAACGGACAGGTATACAGGGACTGAAGGATAAACAAGGTAAGGTTATAGAAGGTGAGGATTCTGTCATGGCTAGGTGGGCTGAGCATTTCAGTGATGTTCTAAGCAATGCGGTTAGTTCTATTCCCATTGTTTGCAATGATGATAGATGCATTGGTGGCTTTAATGTTGGCCCTATAACCCAATCTGAAGTTATTTTGGCTGTTTCTAAACTTAAACTTCATAAATCCCCAGGGGTAGATGAAATTACTACAGAAATGCTTAGAGTTGGAAATGTTTCGGTTACCACTTGGATGCCTGAAATTTTGAATATCTTTTATGATAAAGGCATGGTTCCTAAGGATTTTACCAGAGCTATTGTTATCCCTGTTTTCAAAAAAGGTGATCACAGTTCTTGTGAAAACTATAGGGGTATTAGCCTACTCTCTGTTCCAGGTAAAGTTCTTTCCATGATTGTGCTTAATAGAATTAAGAATCTGGTTGACACTCAATTGCGTGATGAGCAATGTGGATTCAGAAGTGGTAGGGGATGTGTAGATCAGATATTTTCACTTATGCAGATTCTTGAGAAATGTTTAGAGTTTCAGAAACCTTTGGTTGCTAGCTTTGTTGATTTCAAAAAGGCTTTCGACTCTGTTGATCGTCATAATTTGTGGTTGATTGTGAGATCATATGGTTTACCAGACAAGTTAGTTAACATAATGAAAGCTCTCTATAATAATACTGAGTCGTGTGTGAGAGTTGATAAGGCTTGTAGCAATTGGTTTAGCTTCTGGTGTTCGACAAGGGTGCATTTTGTCTCCTTTTCTCTTTAGTTTGGGTATTGATTATGTTATTCGAAATTCACTTCAAGGGAAAGATTTTGGCCTTAAATGGGCTGGAGATACGAAAATTTCTGATTTAGATTATGCTGATGATTTAGCCCTTTTGGCAAATGATGTTGATGAGATGAACTCTTTCATTCGAGCTGTTGATGAGACTGGTAGTAGAGTAGGTTTGGTTATAAACAGAGAGAAAACTAAAGTGGTGAAAATTGGTCAGGTAGGCTGTGATTCAGTTAATCTGAATGGTTGCACTCTTGAGCAGGTGTCACAGTTTAATTACCTTGGGAGCTATGTAACAGATAATGGTGATGTGCGGCATGAGATTAACAGACGAATAGGGATTGCTGCTGGGACTTTTAAGAATCTACGGAGAGTGTGGAGAAATAGGCGTATACACCTAAAGACTAAAATTAGACTGTATAATAGTTTGGTTCTTTCTAGGGTTAGTTATGGTAGTGAAACTTGGACACTTTGTAAACAAGATAACAGGAAACTTGATGCTTTTGATTCCAGATGCTTACGTAGTATCTTGGGCATTAGGTGGTTCAACTTTGTAACTAATGATGAGGTTAGGCAAAGGAGTTTGCAACCTCCTTTAAGCAGCATATTGTGCAGAGAGAGACTCCGCTGGTTTGTTCATGTTGCCCGTATGGATAATTAAAGATTGGCGAATAGGGTTATGGACAGTGTACCTAAAGGCCTCAGAAAGAAGGGGAGACCTAGGATGCAGTGGGCAGACAATGTCAAACAGGATCTTGTTAGAATTGGTGTGCAGTGATCAGGTGCAGCAGATGTAGATCAGGACAGACTTGCTTGGAGAACTAAATTGCACGGTCTGGTTGGACCTCCGTAGCCCTGGCTGCTTGAGGATGAAGATGATGATGATGTATTCATACATGTGTTTTACTACGCGAGTATCTCTAACATGCACATTTCATGTTTAAGTAAGAGTGAGTTTAGGTAATTTTTCCCGCCCGAGTATGTATATTTCTGTATTTTATAAGTGTAAAAGTGATTATTTTTCCTGCAAGGACCCGTTTTTTCGACAGTGATATGTATTCACCTATGTGTTTCATTACACGAGTAAATCAATCATGCATATTTCATGTTCAACTAAGAAAGGTTTAGTTATTTTTCCCGCATAAGAATGCATGTTTCTTTACGTTCGAAACGTTTTTCCCAGTTTATTGCAAGTATGTGCACGTGCGGAGTACAGCAGTAACGATAGTTTAACCGCAAGTATTCGTTATTTAAGTATTAGGGCATCAATGCCACTTTTCTTGCAACAACGTTCATTTCGAGGGAGATGCAAATCAGCAATGTTATTTTTCCTGCAAAGATTCACTTTTTGTGTAAGCATATGAATTTTACATGTGCCATTTCAGTTGTATGTGAATCAAATATTCACTTTTCTGAACAAGGGTGAAATACATACACTGTGTATAACATTTTATTTGTAAGTTTCACCCAATTTGGATAATTTTCACGCAAACGCTTGAACATGTGAGACCTACTTATGTTTTTCGGAGTGTTCGAACCTGCATATATGAAATTAGTTTTTTCCACGAGTTTCGAAGAAGCAGAAACATTTTGTTTTGTTCAAAATTGATTATTGCAAAATATTTCGCCACTGATTTGAACTTGAATATTCATATTTCGGTAGGTGTAGGGATTTTTCTTCAATGCGTTTGAATCTTTTGAGCACGACTGTCTTACGTTACGTTTTCTGTCAGATGTCTCGTAACGTACGAAACGTGTGTGTTTTTGTTAATACAGAAGATGACATGAGAGCGGTTAGGTTTAAGAACCTGAAAAATAAAACGGCCCATAACGGAGCGTTGTTCAGAGCACGAAATACGATAGAAACTAACGACAGCCCGAGAATTTTCAAACTTAGAAAAATCCAAAACTTGTAGAGGGCATGAAATGCATTAAGAACGCGGCGGAGGGATGGTAAAAGGTGAACCATGACCTGACACTGGCGAAATCCTGTTGTTTCGTGCAAACAGTGAAGGATGATAAAACATGTAATAATAAAATGAAAATGGAGATCCAGTTGTTTCAGAAAAGAGGTCTGAGCGATCCTTTTGTGGCACAAGGATTTTGACCCTTTTCATGGATATTACCTTTTATCACCTCTTCAACCTTCGGGCGAAGAAACAAGGATTTAACCCGTGTCAGGTCATGGTTTATAGGAAATTCATTTTTACATGAAATTCATTTTTATAGGAAATTCATTTTTGTAGGAAATTCTTGAGCGCGAGTTCAAAAGTCCATTTTAAAATATGTTTATCTCTAAAAAAGAAAAAGCAAAAAACAAAACTATACGCAGAGACAGATGGCAAAAGGAAAGCATTAGCTAATTTTTTCTTTTTTTCGAAAAGGAGTTTAAAAGTTTTTTTAGAGTGTTTATTTCGGATAATCATCGCTCAACGACACCTAAATATTATCTTGCATTGGAAACCTAGAGATTATAATTAAATTGAATTTCATTTAATTCTCTTGCCTTAACAAATATTACCTTAACAAATCATTTGGTAATAAGCAAAAAACATTTGACGGTATTGCGTAGACAATGCGCAAGAACGCAAGCGTGTCATTAGACGTCATAATTGTTTGAAAAATCGTTGTTAAGGAACGTCACCTGTCGAAGTTACATGACGTTTATTTCCTCTAATCTGTTGTCATTAATTGATTTGATTTTGTGATAGCAAATGCGTGAATAAGTTATTGTAAAAGACAAAAGTTAATAAGATGTCAGGAAGAAAAAGAAAAGGAAATTGGTATATAGGAGAAGTTACTGAGTAAGTACAACGATTTTTTTCATTGAATCAGAATTTCCTAGTTATTTTAATAAAGTTTTTATTCGCTGTTCCCGTCTAAAAATTATATATATATATACTTATTGGCTATCCTGAGTTATCTCTTTCATTTTCACTGAAATGATCTTATTAGTGACGGTAATCGATATGTGCTGGAGTCATTCGGTCTAATGTTCAACTGCTATTAGGGACGAGACTACAGTATTAATTTTTTTCCCGTCAATTAGGTGAAAAAAATGAATAGCCTTAAAGTCCAGCCAGAGTTTTACCTCGCTGACAGAGAAACTGAAACAATTAACTGAAGCTGAATTTTGTTGTGGTTTGGGTTGTTTACCTCTAAGTGACACTTTTGTGCATTCAATGGGCTAAACCGCCAGGTCATAAGGACCACAAAGGTTCAGAGGAGGTTGGGGAAGGGGACCCACTGGATTACACTTGGCAGACAGATGAGAGCTTTCTGTCTGGGCCTTCCAGCATGTTCTGTAACGTGCACAGGGTATGGCTCTCCTTCATACATGGTCAGGGCTCAACAACCCATCAGAATGACCGCGACCTTTGTAATCTCATCGGTGTTCCCTTTCACACCGAGAGTAGGGTGGAGCTTATGGGAGATAAATCTCAACGCTGATACAGTGGGAACTCGAAATTGGGAATATCGCATTACTAGTCTGGTGCTGGTGATTATGATTCAGGCAAGACATGGTGGCTACCTCAGGTACCAAAGTTTCAGTTTATGCTTCTGTTCAGGAGACTTCAAAATAGCTTGTTCCCTTCAATCGGGTTAGCTAGATAATCAGCGTTATCTGCTCTCTGATTGGCCCATTCAACACACCGAAATTGTCTTTCATTTTGAAAGTTTAAACTCTCTAGATCGCTCCTTGAGCTGAGTTTGGTTAAATTGACATCGAATGTCAGCGAATACACTGATGATCTTTAAGCTGATAGCAGTGCTATGACTTTACTCTTTTTACCTACAGGGTGCCGAGATTTATGAAAATTACATGATAAAATTCAAAGCAGTATTTATATAGCTTAGTAGGTGGGGCGGGGGTGGCTCAGTCGGTAGCGCGCCAGGCTCGTAATCTGTAGTTCCCAGGTTCGAGTCCCAGCTGGGTCAGCGTTGAGATTTATCTCCGCAAATTTCCCCGCCCTGCCCACGGTCAGTAGGGGACACCGATGGGCTTGGAAAGGCCGCCGTCCGTCGGATGGGACGTTAAGCCGTGGTCCCGTGTGTGGGAGAGCCATACCCTGTGCACGTTAAAGAACACGCTGGATGGCCTTGACGGGAGGCTACCATCTGTCTCCCAACAGCTGTTCCAGTGGGTCCCCTCCCCCAACCTTCTCTGAGCCTTCGGGGTCC
Organism: Ryuthela nishihirai; assembly: GCA_038380435.1. Classification (NCBI taxonomy): domain Eukaryota; kingdom Metazoa; phylum Arthropoda; class Arachnida; order Araneae; family Heptathelidae; genus Ryuthela; species Ryuthela nishihirai. The sequence goes on from JAWZYU010000022.1 coordinate 22,239,799, forward strand.
ATGTGACCTGGCCATTTAGCCCATGGTGTGCAAAAAAGTGCCGCTCAGAGGTAAAACAACCCAACCCAAAATAGCTTAGTAGTTATAAGAGACAAAAAAAGTAACATCAAGTACCAGGTTACCAATTAAAAACCCATTAACACCTGATAAATAATGAATAATGACGTAACTCAGATAAAACATGGCGATATGTTTTGGCAGTTCCGGAAGGTGGTCATTCTCAAGTGTAAAAGATATATTTCGAAAGACATGGAGCTGGCCATTTCGTTGCAATCCGAGAACACGGTGCAATTCCAAGTTATCATGCAAACTGCCTTTGTGTTTCACATAAAGAATACGTTATTTTTATTTACTTTTTATTGCGTGCAAACTTTAACAGCTTTAGTACAATACAGTGTTAAGATGATTTTCAAATATGATTTAATACCAAATTCCATGTGATTAATTTTTTAGAGAATGCGTTTAATAACAAGTTAGTTTTGCGTACTCAACGTCTTCTCATGTAAGAAAAGTTGAGGGGTTTTGATACTTTGGCGACTAGGAGCTACCATATTCCATAAATACTTCTCTTAATATGCATAAAGTATATATTTAAGTGGGTAATAGAGAATTACAACTTGTATCCTAATCCTTGCGTACTCTACCAACACGTTACCATATGGAGACAATAAAATCTTAGAATTTATATCTTGGGATGAGTTACCTGTTTTCGTTTTACAATTATCACTTACAGATCCACAAGGGTTGATAGGAATGGCATTCTGTGTAGGTTAAATTTCTTCAGAACAATCTGAAATATATTCCATAAGACTGGAATCAAGGATTGAAACTGCCAAGATAGATACAGCAGATCACTGGGATGCTCCCGAAATCACTCATGACCAGTTGAAATATGGACGTGATCATGACTACCATTTGAAAGGGAACCACGTCGATCTCAGTCCTTAATAACTGCCATTTTGTCCACAGATACAATGGATTCCAATAGAAACTTCCCATGCTATAATATCCCTACCATCAGCCAGGGGTTTGGGATTGAAACAATCCGAGCGATGCTTCACTTCATCTGCAACACACTTTGGACGTTCTTTATGAGATTTTTTTTTCCATTATGAGAATTTGAAATGAGAAGTGATAATGGCTTAATTAACAACGCTGCATGCAATCAATTGGTCACTTGAAGGGATTTAAAGCAATTTACTAAAGAAATTCGCAGCCCACTGCAAACGGTTGCCTAATTCCTTATCTAAGTGAGCTCTTTACGGTAAATCCACGGCGAGAACTTCATTCACTTTGGAGATGGCGAAATCATTTCTTCTCTTACAATATTTAAATGTGGGCTCAGATAGGAAAGATTTTGTGCAATAATATTAGAATGATATCATTGGTGGTCATTGCATCTCTTTCGTCCTCATAATCTATCTGCAGAATCATCACATTGCTTACAAAATCACATTAATTATCTTTACCTATTGTAAGAGATATGCAAACGATTCAACCCTTCGCTTGAAAAAGCGTGATCACAGAGTCAGGATGGGTCTTTCTCCTGATGCTTTAATGGGATATTAATTATTTGAATAAATGTTTTCGTACTAGGGGTTGTGTGCATGACTAGGTAAGTGTCATTTGAATACACATTGTGTATTCAAATGACACTTATAAGTCAGATTGGTTTACACTTGCTTCATCGATTCGACTTTTAAAAAAATATTTTTAACAGATCGGGGATGTTTTGCAAGGGATAGCCGAGATTAGATATTTGTTACAAATCATCGACATCTATCGAAACTACAATGATTATTCCCTAAAATAATGATGATGCTTATGGGCCTAGAAAGACTGTCATCCATCAGATAGGACGTTAATGCAAGGCCCCGTATGCAGGAGAACAATATTCTGTGCACGTTGAAGAACAGGGAGACTTCCATCTATTTCTTAAGAGCTGTCCAAAGGATCTCTTTCACCAACCTTCTCTGAATCCTTTAGGTCTTTTGTGTCCTTTAGGTCTCTGTTCATTTAACACATTGTAGGAGAAAAAGTGTCTTTAGGAGGTAAAAAAAAATCGAACATTTCTATGTTTACATTTTAGGAAAAATAATTATTTCAAAAATGGGAGCAATGAACCCTTAGAAGACGTCCATGGAGAGTACCTTTTTGGACCTCCACAGAAAAAAATGATCCCCACTTCCTACACCGATGACGATGTGAAAAGGATATTGGGTAGGTTTATCCCACCTGAAATTAAGTTCTATTATCCTGAACTAACTAGGCGTTACATTCCTAACGATGAGAGGAAAGAGCAGGGCGACAGATTGCAAAAGCGAAAAGCCATGTTGAGTATACAGAAAGATCGAGTGAAGGAAGAAGTGCAGATACAAGCTCCTGGCCCAGAAAGCAGGGAAAGCAGTGCCAAAGATAAGAACGGGAAGAGATGTAGAGCAGAAGGCTTTAGCAAAAGCTACACTGGAGGAGAGCAATGAGCGTGCCTCCGGACGAACGCCAGCCATACGAGCACTTGACGAGGAAACCCCTGCTAGGAACACAGAGTCGAACCCTCTGCCCCAGCTACAGGATCTGTTGGCAGCCTTTCCGCTGTGCCAGATCCAGGCAGATCTAATACGTTTGGGGGAGCGCCTCCATCAGATTGAAGGACAGCGAGAGAGGAGCCATACCAGTCAGCCCCAGCAATAGCGGCACCCCTGGGCGGATCACCAGGGTGTCTCGTGCTTTGCGTGCGGTGGAGTGGGCCATTACGCCCGTCAGTGTGCGTCGCCCCCAACCCTACGCCCACGTGACCCGCGATACCAAACAGGACGAAACGGGCAGCAAAATCGAGACCGAGCAACTCCACGGAGGACCCGCTGGACGAGAGAGAATGGATTCCCCTTTACACCCCCTGAGCGAACTCGAGATCAGGGTAGTAGTAGAACACATAACATAAATTGAATATTCTTGCTTTATAAAAGCAAACTCATTCAGAGGCTTTTTGAATCTGAATTAAGTTAAATAGATGGTATAGTATTAATGATGGTATAGTACCCTGCTGAGGTGTGGTCAACTTCACAGGGTCCTGGTGCTGACCATTTATACCTACCAGACTGGACTTGTTTATGGATTTGAGTTTGATTATGGATCCTGGGCTTGCTGCACTGGTGGGCCTCTATTGAGGGAGAGTCTGCCGCTGTGTTTTCTGTTTGCCTCTGGGTTGCCAGCTCTAAGTGAACAGAGGCATGGGATACCTTATATCAGCTGGTGGATAATCCTAATCAGAGGCCATCGCAGGTACCTGAACCTTACTTTGCTAGTTGGGCATCGTCAAGCCTAAACTGGAGTAATGCGTCTCAGGCAGGCCATGTGGCTCTTGAAAAAGTCCACTTGAAAAGGTGGTGCCTGAAGTTCCTACCAGCATCGGTGACTTCAGCCTTTAGCGGAGGAGGAACGGGTCTTTGCACCATGCCTGCGATCAGGGGGCTGTTTGATATTGTTGGCCCTACCAATCTCAATAAACCTAATTTCTTTAAAATCCTACTAATCATTTTCTCTCTGCAGGAACGTGGAACGTGAGGACATTATATAGAGATTATTCTCTTGATGTCCTCATGCAGGAATTCCAGCGCTATAACCTAGATATTCTAGGCTTGCAAGAGACCAGATGGACAGGTAAAGGTGAGATACTTAAAAATAACTTTAAATTTCTCTTTGCAGGGAGGGAGGATGGAAAGCATCACCAAGGCGTGGGTCTGCTGCTCAGCAGACATGCTAGTGATGCTCTTCTGGTATATGAGTGCGTTGATGAAAGGTTTCTTACAGCAAAATTTCAGACAAGCATTAAAGACTTGAATGTTATCTGCTGTTATGCCCCCACTGAGGATGCTGATGAGGATGAGAAGGATAGGTTTTACGGACAACTTCAGGATATTTTGAATTCTGTCAAGAAAGGAGATATTGCCCTTGTTCTTGGTGACTTCAATGCCAAAGTTGGTACTGACTCTGATCTTTGAGGAGGGGTGATAGGCCCTTTTGTTATTGGTAGCTGCAATGGCAATGGGCAACGTCTCCTACAGGTAAGTAAACTCAATGGTTTCAGAATAACTAACACATATTACAAACACCGCGACATTCTTTTATAATTGTGGAGTCATGTGATTTTTTATTAGAGAAACCTGGGATTTTATCAAACATTGGCGGAAAAGATGTTGTCCAGTAAGGAATGGATCAGGGTAGAGAAGAGTTACGACAAGCCAACCACCATACGGCTCCTTTAAACTAGAACGGGAGGGAAGCCCCGGATGCACTTCCCAGAGTCCCCTCGAAGCGTCAGCCGTCCGCATTGCCCCGTGTGCCATACTATGCAGTGATGAAAATTCACCTATTGTGTCTGGCCGCATGGAGGACACGGAGGTGTCGGCCCTTGTCGATACCGGCGCCATTGTGTCCGTCATGAATAGCCAGTGTTTTCAGCGCTTGAGAGGCCGAATCCTGCACAAAACGGTCCCCCTCCAACATAATTTGAAAACTGTAGATGGCCACCCCCTTCCAGTGATAGGCAGATACATGGTGACCCTCACATTTGACGGGATTAGATTTGAACACCCCATAGTAGCCCTTGACATAGACACTCCACGATACGACATGATAATGGGACACGATATCCTCAAAAAGCACCGATTCATCATAGATTGTCATTCAGGCACACTGCACAGGAAAAAGGACGAGGCAGCGGGCATACAGGGTGCCGTTCGCGCTGCAGGGCGAATTGGACCGACAAGTGGATGAGTTGTTAGAGCAAGGAATAATAAGAGAAAGCGCCTCTCCTTTTGCGTCACCCATCGTCTTAGTGAAGAAAAAAGACTCCACCTACAGATTCTGCGTCGACTACAGGGCCCTAAATGCGAAAACAGTCCCAGATTCGTACCCCCTCCCGCTCATAAACGAAATTATCGACCAACTAGCTCACGTCAAATATTTTAGCTCACTGGATATGGTATCCGGTTATTGGCAGGTTCCCGTTCACCCACGTGACGTGGAGAAAACTGCGTTCATCAGCAGGAAAGGGTTATTTGAATTTAACTACTTACCATTTGGACTGAAGAACAGTCCCGCTACGTTCCAGCATTTATTGGACCACGTATTAATGGGAATGCGACAAGAGCAAGTTCTCGTCTACCTCGACGACATAATGGTGGCCTCCCAGACATTTGAACAACACACAGAACGGTTACAGAGGGTATTTGACCGCCTAACGGCCTACAATTTAAAGTTGAAGCCAGCAAAGTGCCAATTCACGAAGGAATCCCTCACTTACTTGGGACATTTTATTTCCGCAGAAGGGGTCCAGCCGGACCCGTGGAACGTCCAGGCCATTGAAGAATTTCCTCGCCCCCGTAGTGTCCAGAACGTTCGAGCCTTCCTAGGCCTAACCGGCTACTACCGGCGTTTTATCGATCGCTACGCCGATCTTACAGCCCCCTTGGTCCATTTAGTGAAGAAGGACACCCCTTTTAGATGGTCTCCAGAAGCGGAGGAAGCGTTCGAAGTACTGAAGAGGAAATTAATGACCGAGCCCCTTCTCCTGTACCCCGACTTTGGACGGAAATTTTTCCTGTCAACCGATGCGTCGGATATTGCGGTAGCCGGCGTACTCGAGCAGGAGACGGACGACGGTTTCCGTCATCCGGTAGCTTACGCCAGTCGGAAATTGAAGCCCCCGGAAACACGCTGTCTCAGTCACGTCTCAAGAAGAAAAACTTAAAAGGTCAAATTCTGAAAATATTCGTTGTCCGACGCGTGGTGCAAATGGTTAGCACGCTCTGGCATGAATCTGGAGAGATGCGGGTTCGATTCCCGCCGGGGCGGCGATGAATTTTTTTCAGAATCTATTAATTATTGTTTCTTAACAGGGAATACTGTGCATTCACTTTGGATTTCAATTATATATTTAACGCGGTAGCGTTAGCGCGTCAAATGTGAGGGTCACCATGTATCTGCCTATTACTGGAAGGGGGTGGCCATCTACAGTTTTGTTGGAGGGGGACCGTTTTGTGCAGGATTCGGCCTCTCAAGCGCTGAAAACACTGGCTATTCATGACAGACAGAGTGGCGCCGGTATTGACAAGGGCCGACACCTCCGTGTCCTCCATGCGGCCAGACACAATAGGTGAATTTTCATCACTGCATAGTATGGCACACGGGGCAATGCGGACGGCTGACGCTTCGAGGGGACTCTGGGAAGTGCATCCGGGGCTTCCCTCCCGTTCTAGTTTAAAGGAGCCGTATGGTGGTTGGCTTGTCGTAACTCTTCTCTACCCTGATCTCGAGTTCGCTGAGGGGGGGTAAAGGGTAATCCATTCTCTCTCGTCCAGCGGGTACTCCGTGGAGTTGCTCTTCTTCTTTCACATCCCTCTAAATGCTGGTCCTATTTGTAAAGCAAGCCTCAGCCTGCTTATCATCAGGACCACGAGCCAATGTCTTCTGTGGGTGATAGAGAGAGAAGATGTTAAAAAAGTTCTGAAGGTGATAGAGGGAGAAGATGTTAAAAATTGGAATTTTAATTTTTAGAGGCAAGGGTGGAAGGAAAGGCCGAAAGTTTGCACAGATCTTATTTTGCTCCAAAGTTGGTAAGTGTCGCGAAAATCGTGGAATGAGAGAGAAAAAAGGGGGAGAAGGGTATAATTTAGTGATAATTTAGTGTTAAGTAGGCTAAACATTAAAATTGTGGCCGGGGGAGCAATAATTTGAAGGGGGGGGGGAGAAATAAAGCCAAAAGTAGCGTCAGAGCAGCGAGATGATGGAAATCGATCGCTGACGTCACAGCCAATGGGATTGAAGGAATTTTGGCATTGGCTGAGAGCGGGAGCTGGAAGTTGGTTAGGTTTGACGCTAACGGAGACGAGTGGGCAAGAGGGGTCTCAGCCAATGAGGATAAAGGAATTTTGGGATTGGCTGAGAGTGAGGAATGGAGAGGAGGCAGAATTTTGATCGCTAAATGAGTAAAAAAGATGGAAAAGGGCTAATTTTGAACGGAAAATAATTTAAAAACGGAAGAATAGTGAATTATTTAAAAAGAGGGAGGAGATTCTTTACTAATTGGAGGAAGTCCCAAATAGAAAAGCACTCTCTCTGCGGGCATTTGCCTAAAGCAGAGAGGTAAAGGTCTCGATACTTCGGCAAAATGCAATCGTCCTTGGATAGCGTTTTTTTAAGAGCTTTAAGGTGGGGGGGGGGGGATTTCCCATTCGGAGGAGGCTAATTTAGGGTTAATAAGAAATTTTAGAAAATCAAGGAGGTCCTCAAAGTTTTCAAGAAAATCAGGGGGGTCAGAATTTAGAGTAATAGAGGGGGAGGTGGATCGATCTATGATGAAATTTTGAATATTACCTATTAATGAGGAAGGCGAGTCAGGAGCTGGCTGTTTTTTCTTCTGATGGGCAGTAGACTCAGAGGCAGAAGGTGAATCCGATGGAGAGGGAAGGTGCTTTCTTTTTTGTTGAAGGGGAGTAGAAGGAGCTGACTCTTCAGGAGCGGGAATTTCTTTTGGAGCATCCTGAACTTCTTCTCTTTGAATGGAGGTTGGTGCCAGCAGTTGCGAAGAGTTGGTGGTCGAGATAGAGTCCGAAATTATGACCGATTTTGATGCGGGAGGTGGCAGGTTCTTCTTGGCGAAGGCTTCGCAGTCCTTTATGATGTGGCCTGGGAGCCTGCACCACTTGCAAAGCCGGATCATGCCAGAGTAATTAATTGTAGCCGAAAAGGTAGAGATGTGGAGGAAATTGGGTACCATTTTCTTCATCTCCATGTGGACTACCCTCGTACCCGTCCGGATGGATTCCAATCCCGAGAGGTTCAGGAACTCTTCTGCAATGCTTTTTACAATGCCATATGGCTTGAGGGCGTCCACGATGTCACAGTTAGGGATGAAGAATGGTAGTTTAGAGATGAAAACTTTTTTCTGGGGATATCCTAGGCGCTTGAATGCGATGGGCTGGTCCGTGGGAAACACCAGGTTCGGATCAGCGGCAAAATCATCCGCAGCGTCTTCAGAGGCAAAAGTAATAATGGTGATATCTTTGGAAATACTTTGTGCGACTTCAATAGCAGCTGGGTCCTTATTGTTGGCCAATATAGTCACGAAAGTCTCATAGCTGAGATCACGATGTAAAAACTTGAAACAACGATTTAATCTGGAGTCCTTATTGATATCCATTGTTAGCTGAATTCACAAACACGTGGAAAACAGAGAGCACTAGCGAACACGTCTTACTATCTTGAAGTCCGAGGTTGGAATCCGTGGAGTTGCTCAGTCTCGATTTTGCTGCCGGTTTCGTCCTGTTTGGTATTGCGGGTCACGTGGGCGTAGGGTCGGGGGCGACGCACACTGACAGGCGTAATGGCCCACTCCACCGCACGCAAAGCACGTGACACCCTGGCGATCCGCCCAGGGGTGCCGCTGTTGCTGGGGCTGACTGGTATGGCTCCTCTCTCGCTGTCCCTCAATCTGGTGGAGGCGCTCCCCCAAACGTACTAGATCTGCCTGGATCTGGCACAGCGGAAAGGCTGCCAACAGATCCTGTAGCTGGGGCAGAGGGTTCGACTCTGTGTTCCTAGCAGGGGTTTCCTCGTCAAGTGCTCGTATGGCTGGCGTTCGTCCGGAGGCACGCTCATTGCTCTCCTCCAGTGTAGCTTTTGCTAAAGCCTCCTCAAATGTGCGGGGGTTATGAGACAGTACGAACCGCTTGAGCCGCGGGGCCAGGCCCGCCGAAAACTGGGCAAGGCGCATTTGATCGCCGATTCCCTGATCCTCGCTGTCCATGTTTCTTCCTGCTGTTCCCAAAATCTGATAGGCCCAGGTCCGAATGCGGGCAGCATACTCCCGGACACTCTCATTCGCCGTTTGCTGACAGCTTGTGAATTTGTGTAGGCGGGTGGCTAATGGCGCCTCACTATCGAACCTTTCCAACACCGCCCTTTTGAAAACTCAAACATGAAGAAGAATATAATGAACACTTGGAGATTACAGCAATTGTCGCCAGATCCTTCTACCAAGGCATTTCTTAAACCACCACATTTGGAAATAGGACATTTTGGTAGGATTCAAAGTCCTGCAACATAGAACAGTGTAAACAGTGAAAAAGATAAGATTATGAAGAGTTGGAAAAGTGAGATATTGTCAACAGATCCTTCTACTAAGAGAGTTCTTAAACAGCCTCCTCCAAAGCTTGGAAAAGTGTATCCTGGTACGATAAAAGTTCCTGCCTGTGATAACAAAGGAATGAGTGCCAAGGAGAAGATCTTAAAGAGCTGGAGCGGAGAAACATTGCCAAGAAATCCCTTCTGCGAAGAGACCTATTAAATCGCCTCCACAACAGTTCCCAAAGGTACCTTCTGGTATGATAGAAGTTCCTACCCCAGAATACAGCAGAATGAGTGCCAAGGAGAAAATTATGAATATGTGGGAAAAAGGACAGGAAAGTTCAGACAATTATACTAGAGGACAGGTCAAACGGCCAAGTAAGATGAGTGAAATGGACTATAATGCACTCTATAAGTCGATATTCGTCCCAGTGCCCTTGAAAGGAAAGTCCCAGCAGGTTCCTAGATTAAAAAAGAAGGAAACTCTCTTTGCTCCAGTTAAGGCGGTTGACTCCATGATGAAGACATCGAATAAATGGGATGGAGAAAGGAAAGAAAACTGTTAAGAAAGCTTATTTATGATCCCTCTTTTTCCTTCCACATTAGCTGCCTATGTGTGGAGGTGTTTTCTCCTGGGTTAGAGCAAAACACTCTGACATATCAGTAATGGCATTTAATGGAGCCGGATCCCTCTTTTTCCTTCCACATTAGCTGCCTATGTGTGGAGGGGTTTTCTCCTGGGTTAGAGCAAAAAAATTAAAAAATACCCCCTCAAGCAGCTGCTTGCCACAGAGGTCTGACAGGAGCCTGTCAGTTTATATGCTACAGTAGGAGATCTGAGAGGATGGCCGGAAAAAAACACTCTGACATATCAGTAATGACATTTAATGGAGCCGGATCCCTCTTTTTCCTTCCACATTAGCTGCCTATGTGTGGAGGGGTTTTCTCCTGGGTTAGAGCAAAACACTCTGACATATCAGTAATGACATTTAATGGAGCCGGATCCCTCTTTTTCCTTCCACATTAGCTGCCTATGTGTGGAGGGGTTTTCTCCTGGGTTAGAGCAAAAAAATTAAAAAATACCCCCTCAAGCAGCTGCTTGCCACAGAGGTCTGACAGGAGCCTGTCAGTTTATATGCTACAGTAGGAGATCTGAGAGGATGGCAGGACCAAAACACTCTGACATATCAGTAATGACATTTAATGGAGCCGGTTCCCTCTTTTTCCTTCCACATTAGCTGCCTATGTGTGGAGGGGTTTTCTCCTGGGTTAGAGCAAAACACTCTGACATATCAGTAATGACATTTAATGGAGCCGGATCCCTCTTTTTCCTTCCACATTAGCTGCCTATGTGTGGAGGGGTTTTCTCCTGGGTTAGAGCAAAAAAATTTAAAAATACCCCCTCAAGCAGCTGCTTGCCACAGAGGTCTGACAGGAGCCTGTCAGTTTATATGCTACAGTAGGAGATCTGAGAGGATGGCAGGACCAAAACACTCTGACATATCAGTAATGACATTTAATGGAGCCGGATCCCTCTTTTTCCTTCCACATTAGCTGCCTATGTGTGGAGGGGTTTTCTCCTGGGTTAGAGCAAAACACTCTGACATATCAGTAATGACATTTAATGGAGCCGGATCCCTCTTTTTCCTTCCACATTAGCTGCCTATGTGTGGAGGGGTTTTCTCCTGGGTTAGAGCAAAAAAATTTAAAAATACCCCCTCAAGCAGCTGCTTGCCACAGAGGTCTGACAGGAGCCTGTCAGTTTATATGCTACAGTAGGAGATCTGAGAGGATGGCAGGACCAAAACACTCTGACATATCAGTAATGACATTTAATGGAGCCGGATCCCTCTTTTTCCTTCCACATTAGCTGCCTATGTGTGGAGGGGTTTTCTCCTGGGTTAGAGCAAAACACTCTGACATATCAGTAATGACATTTAATGGAGCCGGATCCCTCTTTTTCCTTCCACATTAGCTGCCTATGTGTGGAGGGGTTTTCTCCTGGGTTAGAGCAAAAAAATTAAAAAATACCCCCTCAAGCAGCTGCTTGCCACAGAGGTCTGACAGGAGCCTGTCAGTTTATATGCTACAGTAGGAGATCTGAGAGGATGGCAGGACCAAAACACTCTGACATATCAGTAATGACATTTAATGGAGCCGGATCCCTCTTTTTCCTTCCACATTAGCTGCCTATGTGTCGAGGGGTTTTCTCCTGGGTTAGAGCAAAACACTCTGACATATCAGTAATGACATTTAATGGAGCCGGTTCCCTCTTTTTCCTTCCACATTAGCTGCCTATGTGTGGAGGGGTTTTCTCCTGGGTTAAAGCAAAACACTCTGACATATCAGTAATGGCATTTAATGGAGCCGGATCCCTCTTTTTCCTTCCACATTAGCTGCCTATGTGTGGAGGGGTTTTCTCCTGGGTTAGAGCAAAAAAATTAAAAAATACCCCCTCAAGCAGCTGCTTGCCACAGAGGTCTGACAGGAGCCTGTCAGTTTATATGCTACAGTAGGAGATCTGAGAGGATGGCAGGACCAAAACACTCTGACATATCAGTAATGACATTTAATGGAGCCGGTTCCCTCTTTTTCCTTCCACATTAGCTGCCTATGTGTGGAGGGGTTTTCTCCTGGGTTAGAGCAAAACACTCTGACATATCAGTAATGACATTTAATGGAGCCGGATCCCTCTTTTTCCTTCCACATTAGCTGCCTATGTGTGGAGGGGTTTTCTCCTGGGTTAGAGCAAAAAAATTTAAAAATACCCCCTCAAGCAGCTGCTTGCCACAGAGGTCTGACAGGAGCCTGTCAGTTTATATGCTACAGTAGGAGATCTGAGAGGATGGCAGGACCAAAACACTCTGACATATCAGTAATGACATTTAATGGAGCCGGATCCCTCTTTTTCCCTCCATATTAGCTGCCTATGTGTGGAGGGGTTTTCTCCTGGGTTAGAGCAAAACACTCTGACATATCAGTAATGACATTTAATGGAGCCGGTTCCCTCTTTTTCCTTCCACATTAGCTGCCTATGTGTGGAGGGGTTTTCTCCTGGGTTGGAGCAAAACACTCTGACATATCAGTAATGACATTTAATGGAGCCGGATCCCTCTTTTTCCTTCCACATTAGCTGCCTATGTGTGGAGGGGTTTTCTCCTGGGTTAGAGCAAAACACTCTGACATATCAGTAATGACATTTAATGGAGCCGGTTCCCTCTTTTTCCTTCCACATTAGCTGCCTATGTGTGGAGGGGTTTTCTCCTGGGTTAGAGCAAAACACTCTGACATGTCAGTAATGAAATTTAATGGAGTCGGATCCCTCTTTTTCCTTCCACATTAGCTGCCTATGTGTGGAGGGGTTTTCTCCTGGGTTAGAGCAAAACACTCTGACATGGATGGTGCCTTGACGTGGCGTCAGAGCTTTTCACTAAACCATCCGGCAGATAAATGTTGCAGTGAGAGCTGTAATCATAAAAAAAATTCTACTATGAGTGAACATATAGTCGAAGGGGGACACCAACCGCCAATTCTTCCCTAAATTATAGTATGGGGGAAAAAAAGGACCGGAACTAAGAGGCTTTCGGCAAATTGAACAGTTCATTCTGCAAGAATCATGACCTCGCCTTGGAGCGGAAGACAACTTGGATAGACGACAGCGATCAGCGTCAGCTGTTGCAGTGCATCACCTCGGTCGAAAGTTTGTGCGAGACTAGTTAAGCTTAGTTTTATTGACTGTTTTGATTTTCTCTCAGTGTTATTGTGCAGGGGCATAGCGAAGGACTATGGTTGTAGGGAGGGGATGGAAATAAAAAAAATTCCAACTCGGAAATCAAATTTTGCCAACTGAGCAAATAATGTATAGATTTTCGCTCGGTGGGGGTGGGGGGAAATTTTCACGACTCTATTGAATTTTGCCAACTAGCCATAATTTCACGGAAATTATCCCAATATTCATATCTCGTCGGAATTGTAGCAAGCCAGTGTGAATTTTGCCTGATTTGGCCAAATCTCCTTAATTTCACAAACCTAATACCAGTCCTATCTTTGTATCTCTCCTTCTTTGTCAAGTGACTTCAACATTTTCAAAGTTCCCAATATTTTGCTAATTTTTCTCTATTTTGTCAACTCTTTTTAATTTCACAAACCCAATCCCAATTTTCATACCTCGCCTATATTTCATCAAGTGGATTCGCATTTTGCCAACTACCCTAGATTTTGCCAACTCGCCTATATTTTACCCAGTGGATTCGAATTTCGCCAACTCCCCTAATTCGCCATAATTTTACAGAAAAAAATCGCAATTTTTACATCTACCCTGTATTTGCCAAGTCACTTCGAATTTTATCAACTCTCCTTAATTGCACAAGAAAGGCACAATTTTCACAAATCCCTTGAATTTTATCAAGTTGGCTTCGAATTTTGCCAACTCCCCTAAATTTTGCCAAGAGTTCTCGATTTTGCCAACTCTCCTTAATTTCACGAAACCAATCCCAATTTTTACCACTCACCTGTACTTTACCAAGTGGATTCGAATTTTGCCAAGAGTTCTAGGTTTTAGCACCTCTCCTTAATTTCACAAAACAATCCCAATTTTACATCTCTCCTGAATTTGCCAAATCATTTCAAATTTTTCAAACTCCCCAAAATTTTTCCAAGTTTTCTCGATTTTGTCAACTCTCCTAAGTTTCACAAAAACAATCCCAATTTTCGGAACTCGCCCGTATTTTACCAAGTGGATTCGAATTTTGTCAACTGCCCTAGATTTTGCCAAGTTTCCTCGATTTTACCATCTCGCCACAATTGTACAGAAAACAAAATTCTAATTTTTACATCTCACCTGATTTTTGCAAAGTCACTCTGAATATTGCCAGCTCCCCCAAGATTTACCAACTCTCCTAAATATTGCGAAGTTGCCTCGATTTTGCCAACACGACATAATTTTATAGAAAAAAGATTGCAATTTTTACATCTCACCTGAATTTTGTCGTCTCCACGATTTTGTCAAGTCACTCCGAATTTTGCCAACTTTCCATAATTTTACAAAAAAAATCCCAATTTTTATATCTCATCTGAATTTTGCCAACCCCCCACGATTTTGCCAAGTCACTCCGAATTTTGCTAACTGCCCCTAGATTTTGCCAACTCCCTACGTTTTGCCAACTAGCAATAATTTTACAGAAAAAAATCCCTATTTTTATAGCTCACCTGAATTTTGCCAACTCCCTACGATTTTGAAAAGTCACTCCGAATTTTGACAACTCCCCACGATTTTACCAAATCACTCTGAATTTTGCCAGCTTCCCCTAGATTTTGTCAACTCCCTAAGTTTTGTCAACTCGTCATAATTTTACATAAAACATCCCAATTTTTACATCTCACCTGAATTTTGCAAACTCCCCACGATTTTGGCAAGTCGCTCCGAATTTTGCCAACTTTTCATAGATTTTTGCCAACTTCCTAAGTTTTCTCAACTCGCCATAATTTTACAGAAAAAAATCCCAATTTTACATCTCACCTGAATTTTGCCAACTTCTCACGATTTTGTGGGCGGGGGTGGCTCAGTCGGTAGCGCGCCAGGTTCGTAATCTGTACTTCCCAGGTTCGAGTCCCAGCTGGGTCAGCGTTGAGATTTCATCATCATCATCATCATCATCCTCAAGCAGCCATGGGCTACGGAGGTCCAACCAGACCGTGCAATTTAGTTCTCCAAGCAAGTCTATCCTGAGCTACATCTACTGCATCTGGCCACTGCACACCAATTCTAACAAGGTCCTGTTTGACATTGTCTGCCCACCGCATCCTAGGTCTCCCCTTCTTTCTGAGGCCTTTAGGCACACTGTTCATAACCCTATTCGCCAATCTATAATTATTCATACGGGCAACATGGCCAAACCAACGGAGTCTCTCTCTGCACAATATGCTGCTTAAAGGAGGTTGCAAACTCCTTTTCCTAATCTCATCATTAGTTACAAAGTTGAACCACCTAATGCCCAAGATACTGCGTAAGCATCTGTAATCAAAAGCATCTAGTTTCCTGTTATCTTGTTTACAAAGTGTCCAAGTTTCACTACCATAACTAACCCTAGAAAGAACCAAACTATTATACAGTCTAATTTTAGTCTTTAGGTGTATACGCCTCTTTCTCCACACTCTCCATAGATTCTTAAAAGTCCCAGCAGCAATCCCTATTCGTCTGTTAATCTCATGCCGCACATCACCATTATCAGTTACATAGCTCCCAAGATAATTAAACTGTGACACCTGCTCAAGACTGCAACCATTCAGATTAACTGAATCACAGCCTGCCTGACCAATTTTCATCACTTTAGTTTTCTCTCTGTTTATAACCAAACCTACTCTACTACCAGTCTCATCCACAGCTTGAATGAAAGAGTTCATCTCATCAACATCATTTGCCAAAAGGGCTAAATCATCAGCATAATCTAAATCAGAAATTTTCGTATCTCCAGCCCATTTAAGGCCAAAATCTTTCCCTTGAAGTGAATTTCGCATAACATAATCAATAACCAAGCTAAAGAGAAAAGGAGACAAAATGCACCCTTGTCGAACACCAGAAGTAATGCTAAACCAATTGCTACAAGCCTTACCAACTCTCACACATGACTCAGTGTTATTATAGAGAGCTTTCATAATGTTAACTAACTTGTCTGGTATACCATATGATCTCACAATCAACCACAAATTATGACGATCAACAGAGTCGAAAGCCTTTTTGAAATCAACAAAGCTAGCAACCAAAGGTTTCTGAAACTCTAAACATTTCTCAAGAATCTGCCTAAGTGAAAATATCTGATCTACACATCCCCTACCACTTCTGAATCCACATTGCTCATCACGCAATTGCCTGTCAACCAGATTCTTAATTCTATTAAGCACAATCATGGAAAGAACTTTACCTGGAACAGAGAGTAGGCTGATACCCCTATAGTTATCACAAGAACTGCGATCACCTTTTTTGAAAATAGGGATAACAATAGCTCTGGTAAAATCCTTAGGAACCATGCCTTTATCATAAAAGAGATTCAGAATTTCAGTCATCCAAGTGGTAACCGAAACATTCCCAGCTCTAAGCATTTCCGTAGTAATTTCATCTACCCCTGGGGATTTATGAAGTTTAAGTTTAGAAACAGCCAAAATAACTTCAGATTGTGTTATAGGGCCAACATTAAAGCCACCAATGCATCTATCATCATTGCAAACAATGGGAGTAGAACAAACTACATTGTTTAGAACATCACTGAAATGCTCAGCCCACCTAGCCATGACAGAATCCTCCCCTTCTATAACCTTACCTTGTTTATCCTTCAATCCTTGTATGCCTGTCCGTTTTCTACCACACAAAACATTAACTATCTGGTACAGCTCTCTGCTGTTGTGCTGTCTAACTGCTTCCTCGGCTTTGTCAGCCAAACCATCAAGCCAAAGATTCTTATCAGCAGCTAACTGATCCTTTACAAGTTTATTAAGGTCTCTGTAATGCTTTCTATTAGGACTAGTAGGGTATTGATTAAGGGCATTCCTGCAGTTCTTTCTTTCCGAAATAAGCTCAAGTGCCTTATCACTCAGATAATTTTGCCTCTTCTGCTCCTTTTTTCCTAAAAGAGTACTGTTAGTGTCCAAAAAAGCCTGTTTAAAATGATCCCATTCTTCCTCAACTTCAGTAGTAAGCAAACCATGACTGTCATAATGAGTAAGTAACCTATCATGGTAAGCTTTGGCTATAACTGGATCTTTCAGAGCTTCAGTATTAAAAGTAGATTTTTTAACCCTAGCACAACACTTTTTAAGTTTAAGTTGCAACACACTTTTAACAAGGTAATGGTCAGATCCAATTTCAGCTCCCCTATATGCCCTGGTATTCCTAACAGAACTAGTCCATTTGCTGTTAATTAATATGTAATCAATCATATTCTTATGCAGCCCATCAGGTGAAACCCATGTGTACTTATGTATGTCGCGGTGTTTGTAATAAGTGTTAGTTATTCTGAATCCATTGAGTTTACTTACCTGTAGGAGACGTTGCCCATTGCTATTGCAGCTACCAATACCAAAAGGGCCTATTACTCCTCCCCAAAGGTCAGAGTCAGTACCAACTTTGGCATTGAAGTCACCAAGAACAAGGGTAATATCTCCTTTCTTGACAGAATTCAAAATATCCTGAAGTTGTTCATAAAACCTATCCTTCTCATCCTCATCGGCATCCTCAGTGGGGGCATAACAGCAGATAACATTCAAGTCTTTAACGCTTGACTGAAATTTTGCTGTAAGAAACCTTTCATTAATGCACTCATATCCTAGAAGAGCATCGCTAGCGTGTCTGCTGAGAAGCAGACCCACGCCTTGGTGATGCCTTTTGTCGTCCCTCCCTGAAAAGAGAAATTTAAGATTATTTTTAAGAATCTGACCTTTATCTGTCCATCTGGTCTGCCCACGGTCAGTAGGGGACACCGATGGGCTTGGAAAGGCCGCCGTCAGTCGGAGGGGACGTTAAGCCGTGGCCCCGTGTGCGGGAGAGCTATACCCTGTGCACGTTAAAGAACACGCTCGATGGCCTTGACGGGAGGCTATCATCTGTCTCCCACAACTGTTCCAGTGGGTCCCCTCTCCCAACCTTCTCTGAGCCTTCGAGATCCATGTGACCTGGCCATTTAGCCCATGGTGTGCAAAAAAGTGCCGCTCAGGGGTAAAACAACCCACCAACCCAACTCACCACGATTTTGCCAAGTCACTCCGAATTTTGCCAACTCCTTAAGATTTTGTCAAGTTGTCCCAATTTTTCCAACTCACCTGTATTTTACGAAGTGGCTTCGAATTTTGCCAACTGCTCTAAATTTTGACGTCTCTCCATTTTCCAAACTCCCTAGATTTGCCAAATTGCCTCGATTTTGACAAGTCCCCTTAATTTTGCAAAAAAAGATCACAAATTTTCACAACTCATCTAGATTTTACGAAGTCGCTTCGAATTTTACCAACTCCGAGTTATTTTGGGTGGAGCCTCCCCCCATCCCCCCGTGGCTACGCCCCTGTACATAACAATATGCAAATGGCCACACAGGTTATTCTGGTGATGTAATTTCACAGCTCGCGGAGTTGCGCGCAACATGGATTTAACTATAAAACCCTTCACAACGTTCCGACCTATCATTTTTCAACTGATAACGAACATCATTATGTTCGTTATCAGTTGAACAATGTATTGACGTGTGTACACCCATAAAAGATCATCTGATTTATCGGACGTTGAGCCTGCAGATATCTCATGCAATAGTTATGAAGCATGATGGTATAACCATTGCCATCGGCCAAATATACTTTGCTAATGATTGGTACGGGTCCTATGCATCCTCAGAAGTCATTTCTTCCGCAAAAATATTCCTTGAATTCTATTGCAACAGGAAATCTCTGCATTTGCTACTGATTCATAGAGCAGCTTATTGAAATAATGATAGGCAACATTAGTACACACCATAGATTGCCTGTAGAAATAAACTTCAGTAATTTTTCATCTGAAAAAAAAAAAATTATCGGTCACGCGGGGGGTGGGGGTGGATTTAACCCGTAACTTTCTAGATACATACATGCCAGAGCGCTCTACCGTTAAACCACGCATTAGAAGCTAATGATCTTCCAGGATTTATCCAGGTCTCCTCTATAGGTCTTAAGGACCCCAAAGTCTCCGAGAAGGACACCAGACAGCTCTTAGAAGACATATGGTGGCCCTGTGAGCAAGAGAGCCATCTCCTGTGCATGTTAAGGAACACGCCGTCTTGACGGGGGGCTTCCATATGTCTCCTAAGAGCTGTCCGGTGTCCTTCTCGGAGCCATTGGGGTCCTTAAGACCTATAGAGGAGACCTGGATAAATCTTGGACGATTATTAGCTTCTAATGCGTGGTTTAACTTCTAATGCGTGGTTTAACTTCTAATGCGTAACTTTAGATCTGACCCGTCGAACGGCGGCTTTTCCAACCCCATCGATGTCCCCTTTCTCACCTTGGGGAGGGGGAGGATTAGCAAAGATAATTCTGAATGCTCTCATAGTCGAAACTACGAAGTGCAGATAACGAGGCTTACACGCTTCCGACTGAGAGACCCTTCTCTTCTATGTATCAGTGAAATATCCGGTGCTGCCAAGGAACAGCAAGAAGCAGATGGCCTTTATGGTTTATAACTGGTGCGTAAAATGCTTATTTTTACTTGTTCTGTATCATCATTGGTGTTTAAAATACTGTTGCGAATTACAAAATACGGATATGCACTGGACGTGAGTAATAATAACTATATTTTAAAGCCAAATGTAATACAATGCAAATCGTTACAAAGAAAATATGGATGTAGTTTTTCATAAACAAATCGACTACTAACATGCAAAAGTCATTAACATTCCTGCACAGAGTACACAACACAGCTCAGTCTATACTACTAAACTTTTACCTCTATACTGTCTGTCGTGTCTCTTGAATACCTTATATACCAGGTATAAAGAATCCTTCTTCTTGTTAGATCACTAGACGTATCCTCTAGCAAAACATAACTACCGCCCGTGCACACACCAATACAAGATACTTCTTGACTTTTACTTATCGCCCACAGACTCAAACCATCTGAACAACCTTTCAGATCTCAGAACTTTAACACACTGCACACTGCTATATTTTCATTCTTCTTCTTCTGAACTGTTCTAAGTTCCAAATCGTTGGCTAATTGAATCTCACGTAGAAGCACACACGAGGGTTACATAGCACACACGAGGCACACACGAAGCACACACGAGGGTTAACTCGTGAAGTCACTGTAGCGCGTTCATCTGTCGTAACAATACTCTCTATCCACCACTGCTTTCTATATTCAAAACTCGCATCATTTAAAGTTCCAAATCACCATACCATGTAATGATTTCTGCTTTTGAGCTTGGAGAAATGGATTAATGTTTTGTTGCTTTGTTTGCAACTTTTATACATATTGTCTTTCTGACCTGTCCGAAAAGTATACAATTACTCAGGCTTAATTTGAACTTCTTCGTTTAAAAAATCAATTAAATGTTAATGAACTGTTGTGAATGATTATGATGAAAATAATGGGATAGTATAACAAAGCTTTCATGACAAATGTTCTTAGTTCCTACTAATAGTAAACTACGAAAAGGTGCATTGTGGCCTGTGCATTATTCCAGAGGATTCCTTTTTGTCTCATAATATGAATGAGGAATTTTAAGAAGTCGCAAATTATGATGCTATTTAAAATAATGATCGTTTACCTGAAATGCATTTCTCTGTTCTGCTTGAAATAATGATTGTTCGATGGCAATAAATGAATGACCTATCAGAGTTGATAATTTTTCCTTGATTTTGAAAAATTTTTCGATATCTTTGGTTAATGGTTTTAAGCGTTGATCTGTCGACTGTTGTACGTTATACGTTGAATGCATTCAATTAAAATTATCTGTAAGTCTTGGGCACAGTAAACATTCTTCAAGAAGGCATCTTAGGTGAAAAGGGTCATATATGAGATCCTTGGATAGTCAGCCGTAACTATCATTACTGGCAGTTTACATGCAATGAGCAGATATTTAATGGATTAGAAAAACCGCAAACGCTATGTGTTCCATTTCCCGAGCTGAAATAGTTTTTTTTTTTACTGCAACTCAGCAAACTTCGAAAATCCAATAGAAATAACAGTTGAATTCATAACACTCTTAGAATAAGTATTTAAATTCAATACAGGAAAAATATAACTTTATTTACTTGTGATTTCTATCCCTGACAGGGATCGTTCTCCGAGGAAGTTACAGTCCTGTTGGAACTCTCTTCTTTCTTCCAACAAGATTGAAATTCCTCGGAAAGCGATGCCAGTCGGGGATAGGAATATAAGGAGTAATTGTTCACAAGTGAATAAAATTATTTGCTAAGTGTTACCTATATTGAATTTAAATCCAACAGAGAGATATGGATTATTCTTTCTAAAGAGTGGTCAGAAGGCAGGGATGGCTCAGTTGAAAGTGCATCAGGGTCGTAAACTGCAGTTCCCATGTTCAAGTCCCAACAGACCAGCGTTTAGATTTATCACCACGGAGGTCCAACCAGATCGTGCAATTTAGTTCTCCAAGCATATCTGTCCTGAACTATATCTGCTGCATTGGACCACAGCACACCAATTCCAACAAGGTTCCTGTTTGACATTGTCTGTCCGTCACATCGTAAGTCTCCCCCTCTTTCTGAGGCCTTTAGGACACTGTTCATAACCCTATTTGCTAATCTACAATTATCCATACGGGCAATATCGCCAAGGGAGAATCAACGGCAGTCTCTCGCTGCACAATATGCGGCTCAGAGTAGGTTGCCGACTCCTTTGCCTAACCTCTTCATTATTTACAAGGTTGAACCACCTAATTCCCAAGATACTGCGTAAGCATCTAGAATCAAAGATATCAAGTTTGTGTTATCTTGTTTACAAAGTGTCCAAGTTTCACTACCATAACTAACCCTAGAAAGAACCAAACAATTATAGAGACTAATTTTAGTCTTTAGGCGTATACGCCTATTTCTCCACCTCTCCATAGATTCTTAAAAGTTCCGGCAGCAATCCCAATTCGTCTATTAATCTTATGCTGCACATCATCACTATCTGTTACATAAGCTCCCAAGATAATTAAACTATAACACATACTGAAGACGATTAACTGAATCACAGACTGCCTGACTAACTTTAGTTTTCTCTCTGTTTATCAACAAACCTACTTTAGTACCAGTCTCATCAACAACGTGATAATACGTGACAATCCCGGTGCACCGCAATACGGAGACTGCATATCACCATAGGGAGTTGTCACTGAAATCATCATAAGAATTTATCTCATCAACATCATTTCGCAAAAGGGCTAAATCATCAGCATAATCTAAATCAGAAATTGTCGTATGCCCAGACCATTTAAGGCCTAAATATTTCCCTTGTAGTGAGTTTTGCATAACATATTCAATAACCACACTAAAGAGAAAAGGAGACAAAATGCACCCTTGTCGAACACCAGAAGTAATGCTAAACCAATTGCTACAAGCCTTACCAACTCTCACACACGACTCAGTGTTATTATAGAGAGCTTTCATTATGTTAACTAATTTGTCTGGTATGCCATACCATTTCACAATCAACCACAAATTACGACTATCAACAGAGTCGGAAGCCTTTTTGAAATCAAAAAACTAATAACCAAAGATTTCTGAAACTCTAAATATTTCTCAAGAATCTGCCTAAGTGAAAATATCTGATCCACACATCCTCTACCACTTCTGAATCCACATTGCTCATCACGCAATTGCCTGTCAACCAGATTCTTAATTCTATTAAGACCTTCAAAATTCAAATCAGACAAGCACTGCAGCATTATCGTGCAGAGAGAGACTCCCGTGGTTTGGCCGTGTTGCCCGTATGGATAATTATAGATTGGCGAATAGGGTTATCAACAGTGTGTTTAAAGTCCTCAGAAAGAAAGGGATACCTAGATAGCGGGGTGGACACACAATGTCGGACAGTACCCTGTTAGAATTGGTGTGCAGTGGCCAGATTCAGCAGATGTAGCTCTGGACTGAAATGCATGGAAACCTAAATTGCACGTTCTGGTTGGACTTCCATATAGCCCATGGTTGGTTGATTATGATGATGAGTTCTGCATCTGAGTTACTATTGACATAACATAGCCTAACATGCTTAATGAAATCACCTTTAGTCTTTTCATGAACGAGTTCATAAATAGTGCATGTATTATTTAGTGTACATGCGCTCTTTAGGGACTCGTCTGCAAATTTCGTAATGATTTTAGGAAAGATGATATGTTCCAATGTGGAACTCCTTACCTTTTAATATAAATATATTACTGTTTTTAATGTTATAGACATTAATGTCTATAAAATAATAAATAATTAAAATGCTTTATTTATAAAAATAATTTTAATTAAAATAATTTTAAATTACTAATTAAAAAAATAAAATAATTTTAAAATGCTATATTTATTTTTGCGATTAGTGTATTTTTGAAGTCTCCGATTACAAAAATCAGTTTTTTACATATATTATCCCTTGTAATTAACTGTTACTACCTTAACAATGATTTGATATGCTTAAATCAGTACAAAAGGTTTCTTACACAAAATACATATGTTACGTAAATGAAAGTGACGATCCAGTTTTGATTGGGATGCTAAATTAGTCTGATGCGACATTATTTAAGTTACGGAAGACTTGCTATGAAAATTATTAGTGATATATTTTTATGTTAATTTGTAGCGACTTTACACTGAAAGTCACTGAACTAGAATCCGATTTGAACATCGTGAAAGTGCATGTGATTAAACGGAGGTATAAAACTACACTAAAAAATGCTATGATTTGTACTGGTAGCCATTTTTACTCCTCTTTTAATGATCTTTCTTTAACTGAAAGCATAACATAAAACGAAATTTTAGTGTTTCATTTAATGATATACAGAAATATCTGAAATTTTTATGGTAAGTTAAAAGTTATGAAATTGTCTTTATAATTACACTGATCAGCTCAGAATAAAATAAAAAATATTATTTTTTCTAAACTATGTCCCTTTATCTTTATATATGAAGTGACCCAAAAAAAACTTATATCCACTAAGTAATAACTTAGTGGATATAAGAAATATATGAAATTTATACATTTTAAATCACTGTTGAAGCACTACATAAAACCTAAGGTTTCATGTTTTACAAATGGAGGGAATGTAATTTTCAATATTAGAAGAAGCACAGAAAATGACCTGTAAACATGAGACTCATCGCAACTACCTCAGGGTTATATCTGGAAGGTGTTTTGTCGACCAGCATCTTCAATTGTAGTTAAGGCAACTTGCAATGACTGACTCCGTGGTATAAAGCAATCAATAGAAGATATCTCGGTGAAGAGCTGGTGGCTGAGGAATCAGAGTACCTGACATGCCATCAGAACGTCGTAGGTTCGTACTCCACCCGGATCAAGTTAATATTTCCTCTATGCTTAGAATTGTTCATCCTGCTTATTATTTACGATTTTGTTTCATTTAGTTAAATAGTGCATTAACGTATATTATTATTTATCGGATTTTTTAAAATACTTCTCTAAAATGTACATCGTGTAACTCTATTTTATGTATTGTAAATAAAAAGAATCGTATAGGAAGCCTTCTACGTTTGGAGTTTGAGGTGGTTTCCTCATTAGCCTATTCCTAAGCAGATCATATCTGATCACTCATTCACGCCATGTAATTAATCGAGTGTTTTGGCATCAGATTGAAACTTAAACATGAACTCTAATTTGGTATTAAAGGAATTCCCATATCTTTCCCTGTTTGCACTTTTCTCAAATTCCAGCATGTAGCATAACTATGATTTTTCGAAGTAACAGGATAAAAAAAACCCTAACCTTCTCCGTCTGTGGGTGTCCAATAAGTGGCATGAGTCGCAAAGGACAAGACAAAGATCACCAAACGGTGGAGCGCCAAGGGCCAGATTTTCAAATTCTTTGAGCCGAGTGGTTAGCGCGCTTGGCTGCTGATCTAAGGGACCTGGGTTCGAGCCCCGGGTAAGGCATGGTTGTATGTGTTGTTTTTCTGCTGAGGTCCTGCCATCCTCTCAGACCTTCTACTATGGCATATAAACTGACAGGCTCCTGTCAGACCTCTGTGGCAAGCAGCTGCTTGAGGGGGTATTTATATTTTATTTATTTATTTAAATACTGTGGGGTAGGGATTCTCGGACATATGGCTCATGAAGTCATTTTTGTAGTTCACAAGCAATACATTTCATCGTAATCAAGGCAGCTGCTATAATGATCTCACGCGAATATATTCACCTTCAGCCGAAAATGAAACCACAATCAATGAAATCAGGTCTCTTTCATCTTATGGTTTTGTGACAAGAAAGGCATTTTAAACTTTTTTATCAGTATGCAACTTGTTGCATTACCAAAACAGTCCTCCTGACCTATAGCTTTAGCGGCCATACCCCTAGCTTTAAGCGTTTCTGTTGATATATATTGCCTAGATAACAAAGTAACGAATTTTTGTCATATCACATGAAAGCCAAATTCGATTATCCGCAGCTTCTAAAATTTGCATTTTATGGTAAATTTTGACGTAATATAAAGTTATCTGTCTAATATATTTACACCGAAGAGCCAAAGTATTATGAACAGCTGCCTAATATGATGTTGGTCCTCCATGTGCCGCTAAAACAGCTATTACCCGGCAAGGCATGGACGCTACAAGATTTCTAAAGGTGTCTTGTGGTATCTGGTACCAACACGTTACCAGCAGATCCTTTAACTCTTGTAAGGTACATGGTTTAGCCACCACAGATTGGATATGCTGTTCCAACACAAACCACAGATGCTCGATTAGATGCTGTCTGAGGAATTTGGAAGTCAGGGCAGTACCTGAAAGTCTTCTTCATGTTCCGCAAACCATTCTTGAACAATTCGGCCAGTGCAGCATGGTGCATTATCCTGCTGAAAAAAGGCACTATTAGATGGGTATACCGTTGCTATGAAAGCATGTACCTGGTCTGCAATGATGTTAAGGTAGATGGTAGACGTCATAGTTTCCTGTACATGAATGACTGGATCCAGGATTTCCCAGCAGAATATTGCCCAAAGCTTTCTCCACTGGTGTGCATCGTTTACCTGGGGAAGTGCCAACACTTCTCCAGGCAAACGAATGCACACCTACACCGCCGTCCACATGGTGCCACAGGAAACGAGATTCATAGGATCATACAACCTTCTTTCAATCATTCAAGGTCCAGTTTTGATGCTGGCGTGCCCATTGTAGGCGCTTTCGATGGTAAACTGAAGTTAGCATGGGCACTCGGAGCTGCCAGCGGCTACGCAACTCCGTTTTCAGCAATGTTCGACGAACTGCGTTTTGTGACACATTACTCCCGGCACCAGCATTAGAATTACGGATGAGTTCCACCACAGTATCCCTTCTGTTGGCTCGTACCATATGGGCTAGCCTTCGCTCAGTTCTAGCATCGATGAGCTGTGGTTGACCCACACCTTGCTGGCGGTTTGTGGGTTTTCCCTCCTCAGACCAATTTCTGAAGGTACTAACCACGGCTGACCGTGAACACCCAACAAGACTTCCATCTCAGAAATACTCTGGACCAGTCGTCTGTATATTACAATTTGGCATTTGTCAAAATCACTTTTATCCGCTGTTTTTCTGATCTGAAGAATACGAATAACACTGATTAACAGAGCTCAGTATCAGGTGTTATTTATACCGTTTCATGACCTTCACACGCGCCGTCGTTTACCTGCAGTTGCTTCGATTTGCATAAAGACTCGGTGGTCATAATGTTTTGGCTCTTTTGGTGTATATTTTAATTTTCAACAATATTACTTCAATATTTGAAGAATTATTAAAGATCGGCATTTGAACAGCAGCAATAAAAAAATGCCCCTCAAGCAGCTGCTTTCCATAGAGGTCTGACAGGAGCCTGTCAGTTTATATGCCATAGGAGAAGGTCTGTGAGGATGGCAGGACCTCAGCAGAAAAACGACACAAACAGCCATGCCTTACCCGGGGCTCGAACCCAGGTCCTTAGATCAGTAGCCAAGCGTTCAAGGAGAATTTTAGCAAGGGCGATTCGTGGAATTGTGTTTCTAATGTCCCGTTTATGCTCGTCTCTCTTGTGTTTTAGGGTGCGTTTAGTGCAGTCCATATAGAGAGCGGGGACATCGGGGGTGAAATGGAGATTAGGGGAATGAAGTAGATTCCGCCTGCTTAAGAATTTAAATGGGATCTTTGCCATGCTTAAGAATTTAAATAGATTCGGTGGTGTTTTGAAAGGAACTTTTAGGTTAAATGGTTTTAGGTTGGTATAACAAGGGGTTCAATATTGAGGAAGGTAATGGAGGCGGTGAATTTATGATGTGGCTACAGAGGTGATGGAGAGTGATTATGAAATTTATGCTTAGCTTTGTGTGAGAATTCTATTGGTAAAGGTGTTAGTATAACCAGCATTGCGCCCAGTGGCAACGATAAAGCTGATTTTATTTTGCCGGTTGGTTGGGGAATCACAGGCGCGGAAAGCGAGATAAAATGCGGAGTAGAAAAAGACACTTTTAAAAGACACTTTTAAATTTTTTAATTAAGTGGGAGGAAAGGCGGAAACTTTTGTTACCTGAATTTCTTTTCCTATTTGAGTTTACCTTACAATTTTATTCGTTTTTCTCTTAATGCTGCTGCAGCTCATTTGTTCGCGCTGTAATGCGACAAGGAGAAAATATCTCCTCTTGACTACTACTCTAGATGCTGAAGTGTCGGTGGTTTGACTAAGCAAATAATGATGTGGTTAGAAGATGGAGACATCAACAACTTTTGACTAGCTACTTGTGTAACGAGAGAGACAGGGACATACCCAGGGGGCTCGGAATATTGTATTGTTTTGTGCTTACAAATTTGTATTGTTATCCACCCATTCCGTTTTCCGTGGTCCCTGGTCTTAGGTTGGTACACGCTGACTCTCCCCCTCCCCTACACACACTCTGCCATGGTTACTGGCTTTAGGCATGGGCCATGCTCTTGTCCTTTTCCATCCTCTCTGCTTGTTTTAGTCATTTGCTTAATTGAATCACTTACTGAATTACTTTCCAATGTAATTCATAAATAATGATACACAATTTCATTCTTTTCACCCTCCCAAGTTCAGGTTGTGTGGTCCAGATCAACTCTCTCTCTCCACTTATATTTATCTTTGCAATCTTGGTCTTGTTATTCATATCTCAGACTTCTCTACCTGCTTTGAAATCCAAAACATTTGTATTTGGAACTAAAAATAGATAGAGTTGCATTTGGAACACTAAAAGTAGATTAAAAATAAACTAAAAAAAATTTATTATTATTTATTAGCATGTTTGTCTACTGATCAAAGGGACCTAGGTTTAGAGCCCCGGATAAGGCATGGATGTTTGTGTTGTTCTTCTGCTGAGGACCAGCCATCCTCACAAATCCCTTCTACTATGGCTTATTAAACTGAAAGATTCCTGTCAGACTTCTGTGACAGGCAGCTGTTTGACGAGGGTATATAGATAATATCTACCCTGCCCTCGGGGAGAAAATATGACACTGAGGGGATTGGGAAGGCCGACGTCAGTTAAATGGGAAGTAAAATTTTAGCCTTGTGTGCAGGACAACTATAGCCTGTGCCATTAAAACAGTAAGATTGAGGCAGGCTTCCATCTGTCTCCTAACAGCTGTACATGGGTCTTTGCTGTGACCAGGACATTTAGCCCATTATGCAGAAAACAGAGCCGCTCAGATGAAATATGTTAACTCAAGCATCATTCCATCCTCCTCACCCCAATAGACATGAGCAGACCCGGATCTGAAAAAAAAAATCGAGAAGAGAGGGAAACAAGAAACACAATCGAGCAGAAAAAACGGAAAGGGGGGGGGGGACAAGAGGCTGTATTTCCAATGCAATATATCATTTCCCCCTTGTTTTTTAAATTTTTAAATTTTTTTTGAAAAATCCATGAAACATAAATAAGTTTAGTAATATTTATTTCTATTACCCTTACTATGATTCTGAAAGGAATAGGAGATGCCCCCCCCCCTCCCTAGATCTTGTCCATGGACTCGAGTATGTCCACCCATAAGACTTTTTAGGCACATTACTGAGATCTGAAATGTAAAATAGAACAGACTACTTTTGATTTAATCATTTGCTGAATTGAATCACTTACTCAATTACTTAACAATGTATTCTATAAAAAGTATAATGATAGAAAATTTTATTCTTTTCACCCTCCCAAGTTTAAGCTGTGTGGTCCCAGTCATCTCTCTCTATCCACTTATTTTTATCTTTGCAATCTTGCTCTTGAAGTCCTCTTTTCGGCATTCTTTTTTTCATACCATTTTTCCATCTCTTTCACCGTTTTCTTCCTGCGGGTTCTAATTTCCATATTAAATTTAGCCCTCTTCCTTTATCCGTCATATTCATAAGTCTTTCTCATTTTGATAATATTTTTTACACCTCCAATATTTTTATGTAATCTCTGATTGCTTTAGTTTCTTTATTTCCCATTTTATCGTCTTTGCTTCCTCGGATATCTTTTGCAATATCCAGATGCAAACCTTTCTCACAAAATTATTTTTGATTCTTATGTTAGAGTACTATCTACAATTGTATTAAAATCTATTCTTTAAAAATTAATTCAGCACTCTTACTGTTTTCTATTTTTGGTCTTCTATTTTAATAATCTTTCTTTAATTTTTTTTCATCATACATTCGACTATTAATAACAGCTTTCTCTTTGCTGGGTGTTAGAAAACTGACATCAGAATCCAAAAAATGGAAACATTGGAAACTTTTTTCTTTGAAAAATTTCAAATCATGACATCTATTTTATGTAAAAATATGTAATCCAAGTAATTACAACCTTATGCCAGTTTTTAAGTAGAAAAACAAATTTAAATAGCTTTTAAAAGTTATTATTAAAAAATAATAATGAAAAAACTTTTCAAATATCGACAAACATGCATGCGTTTTAAAAACTGTTTTGGGAAAGGAGTTAAGAGTAAATGTCACAGGAGTCTGATATCTCGTGTTCAATGGGTAGTAGCTCATGACCATATGGGTTTCGAGGTGAAGGGATGCTCAGCTTAATGAGAGGCAATTTACGGAGTGGAAGGGAGCTCTGCCTGGCTTAGCTGCGGTTAACTCCTTCACCCTTCGGGTGAAGGAAGGGGGGACGACAAACTAGGAAGAGTCCATTTCAAAACTCGGCCGGTTTGGTATTCTGAGGTACTTCGTTTTCCAAGGTCTGTGGTAGTTAAAGGGTTAAACATCCCACTAACCATTTTCTCTCCATAGGTAGTTGGAATGTGAGGACTCTGCACAGAGCTTTTTCTCTTGATGTCCTCACACAAGAATTCCACCATTATAATTTAGATATTCTCGGCTTGCAAGAAACCAGATGGACAGATAAACGTCAGATTCTTAAAAATAGTCTAAAATTTCTCTTTTCAGGGAGGTACGACAATAAGCATCACCAAGGCGTGGGTCTGCTTCTCAGCAGACACGCTAGTGATGCTCTTCTAGGACATGAGTGCATTAATGAAAGGTTTGTTACAGCAAAATTTCAGACAAGCGTTAAAGACTTGAATGTTATCTGCTGTTATTAGGTAATTGCTTTAGGGGTAATTGCCACAGGCCTTCTGTTGCAGGAGGTGTTGGTTGAGGCAACACCTCCTATAACAGAAGGCCAATGTACCAAATTTCTGACATCACCTAGTCATCATCATCATCATCATCCTCAAGCAGCCATGGGCTACGGAGGTCCAACCAGACCATGCAATTTAGTTCTCCAAGCAAGTCTATCCTGAGCTACATCTACTACATCTGGCCACCGCACACCAATTGTAACAAGGTGCTGTTTGACATTGTCTGCCCACTGCATCCTAGGTCTCCCCTTCTTTCTGAGGCCTTTAGGCACACTGTTCATGACCCTATTCGCCAATCTATAATTATTCATACGGGCAACATGGCCAAACCAACGGAGTCTCTCTCTGCACAATATGCTGCTTAAAGGAGGTTGCAAACTCCTTTGCCTAACCTCATCATTAGTTACAAAGTTGAACCACCTAATGCCCAAGATACTGCGTAAGCATCTGGAATCAAAAGCATCTAGTTTCCTGTTATCTTGTTTACAAAGTTTCCAGGTTTCACTACCATAACTAACCCTAGAAAGAACCAAACTATTATACAGTCTAATTTTAGTCTTTAGGTGTATATGCCTATTTCTGCACACTCTCCATAGACTCTTAAAAGTCCCGGCAGCATTCCCTATTCGTCTGTTAATCTCATGCCGCACATCACCATTATCTGTTACATAGCTCCCAAGATAATTAAACTGTGACACCTACTCAAGACGGCAACCATTCAGATTAACTGAATCACAGCCTGCCTGACCAATTTTCATCATTTTAGTTTTCTCTCTGTTTATAACCAAACCTACTCTACTACCAGTCTCATCAACAGCTCGAATGAAAGAGTTCATCTCATCAACATCATTTGTCAAAAGAGCTAAATCATCAGCATAATCTAAATCAGAAATTTTCGTATCTCCAGTCCATTTAAGGTCAAAATCTTTCCCTTGAAGTGAATTTCGCATAACATAATCAATAACCAAGCTAAAAAGAAAAGGAGACAAAATGCACCCATGTCGAACACCAGAAGTAATGCTAAACCATTTGCTACAAGCCTTACCAACTCTCACACACGACTCAGTGTTATTATAGAGAGCTTTCATAATGTTAACTAACTTATCAGGTATACCATATGATTTCACAATCAACCACAAATTATGACGATCAGCAGAGTCGAAAGCCTTTTTGAAATCAACAAAGCTAGCAACCAAAGGGTTCTGAAACTCTAAACATTTCTCAAGAATCTGCCTAAATGAAAATATCTGATCTATGAAAATATATCTATATATATATATGAAAATATCCCATACTACTTCTGAATCTACATTGCTCATCACGCAATTGCCTGTCAACCAGATTCTTAATTCTATTAAGCACAATCATGGAAAGAACTTTACCTGGAACAGAGAGTAGGCTGATACCCCTATAGTTATCACAAGAACTGCGATCACCTTTTTTGAAAATAGGGAAAATAATAGCTCTAGTAAAGTCTTTAGAAACCATGCCTATATCATAAAAGATATTCAAAATTTCAGTCATCCAAGTGGTAACCGAAACATTCCCAGCTCTAAGAGTTTCCGTAGTAATTTCATTTACCCCTGGGGATTTATGTAGTTTCAGTTTAGAAACAGCCAAAATAACTTAAGATTGTGTTATAGGACCAACATTAAAGCCACCAATGCATCTATCATCATTGCAAACAATGGGAATAGAACTAACCACATTGTTTAGAAGATCACTGAAATGCTCAGCCCACCTAGCCATGATAGAATCCTCCCCTTCTATAACCTTACCTTGTTTATCCTTCAATCCCTGTATACCTGTCCGTTTTCTACCACATAAAACATTAACTATCTGGTACAGTTCTCTGCTGTTGTGCAGTCTAACTGCTTCCTCGGCTTTGTCAGCCAAACCATCAAGCCAAAGATTCTTATCACCAGCTAACTGATCTTTTACACGTTTATTATGTTCTCTGTAATGCTTTCTATTAGGACTAGTAGGGTATTGATTAAGGACATTCCTGCAGTTCTTTCTTTCTGAAATAAGCTCAAGTGCCTTATCACTCAGATAAGTCTGTCTCCTCTGCTCCTTTTTTTCTAAAAGAGTACTGTTAGTGTCCAAAAAAGCCCGTTTAAAATGGCCCCATTCTTCCTCAACTTCAGTATTAAGCATACCATGACTGTCATAATGACTAAGTAACCTATCATGGTAAGCTTTGGCTATAACTGGGTCTTTCAGAGCTTCAGTATTAAAAGTAAATTTTTTAACCCTAGCACAACACTTTTTAAGTTTAAGTTGCAAGACACTTTTAACAAGGTATTGGTCAGATCCAATTTCAGCTCCCCTATATAACCTGGTATTCCTAACAGAACTAACCCATTTGCTATTAATTAATATATAATCAATCATATTCCTATGCAGCCCATCAGGTGAAACCCATGTGTATTTATGTATGCCGCGGTGTTTGTAATATGTGTTAGTTATTCTGAAACCAATGAGTTTACTTACCTGTAGGAGACGTTGCCCATTGCCATTGCAGCTACCAATACCAAAAGGGCCTATTACTCCTCCCCAAAGGTCAGAGTCGGTACCAACTTTGGCATTGAAGTCACCAAGAACAAGGGTAATATCTCCTTTCTTGACAGAATTCAAAATATCCTGAAGTTGTCCATAAAACCTATCCTTCTCATCCTCATCGGCATCCTCATTTTTTCGGCATCCCCTAAAGCAATTGAGGATCCTCATCGGCATCCTCAATTGCTTTAGGGCTACTGCTTTAGGGGTAATTGATTATTGTTTTTCCACCTGAAAGTATAAATACGAGTTTTAAATGTGCTCCAGGTTAAAAAAAACTTTATAATTTTCCGTTGTAAACAAAATTTCATAATCCTACCATTATCTTAAAATGACGGAAATAAAGAGAAATCTCTGTTGAATATTTGAGGCACACCCTACTATAAAGGTCGATTAATCTCCGATTATTACGTCGATTATTCTCCGATTATTACGTCAATTATTTTCCGATTATTACGTCGATTATTCTCCGATTTTTACGCCGATTGATTCAGAGAAAATATTTATAATATTACTATTACTCTGAGATATAATTATCGTCTGGGAGATGTCTGGATATATTTCCATGTTCATTCATAATATTCGTGATCTAACATGAATCGTCACACTTACATGCACTTACTATTTGGTTGTTGGATTGTTTTACCTCTGAGTGGCACGTTTTTTTTTGCACACAATTGGGCTAACGACTAGGTCACAAAGATTCCGAAGGCTCAAAGAAAGTTGGGAGAGGGGACCCACTGGAACAGCTGTTGGGAGACATGATGGCGGCCTTTCCAAGAGCATCGGTGTCCCCTACTGACCATGAGCAGGGCGTGGGAATTTTTCCGGAGATAACTTTCAACGCTGACATTAATCATAGTTGAAATTTATCGTAATCTTTAATTTGGGTACAGTCGAAATTTCCAGAATATAACTTTACAAAGATCTTTCAATAAAAATTAATATCATATCTTTCATTTATAAATAACGAAATTATTAAGACTTGTTTTGAATTTTTGTTGTTTAAAAGTTAAAGTAAATCAATATTAACTCCGAATTTTGTCACGATATTTTTATTTGGCAAGTTAAGCTACCGCCCTTTTATTTAACTAAAGAATTATAAATTTAAGGATCTTGTAATTCAAAATATTTTTATTTAAATAGTTTATTAACTTCTAGTATCGTTTTCTACTATTAGAAAAACGAATTATTTAAATCCAAGCACAGGGAAACAATACAGGATGTTATATTAAACGCGCCCGTAGTTGATATGCTTCCAAATTTATCATCAACTCTTTCAGAGTAGAATGCAGCAAAAACTCAACATATTATTACTGAAAATCATGAAGTTTGCTCTTAATTCAAAGATGAAAACTTTCAAAAATATTTTCCCTACTGGCGTATAGAAACGAAGTTAAAGATAAAGACATTCGTCAAATTTTCTTTCACGTTGCTGATCCACTCTTTAGTGCAACTTTCAGACGTAGTTTCGCAATTTGGATGATTTTTCCTTGCCGGCCTACATTACGTTCTGTTAATTCCGAAAATAATGTAATCAGGAATATTAAATACATCATTTAATGACTCTCAACGCAATTTCTTGATTTCTCCAAAAGCAAATAAAGGTTCTGCTGTACTTACTAATTTCAGTTTTAAAATTCAGCTTAAAAATGGCTTGAAAATCGAATTGAAACACTGATATTTAATGTATATTAATTGTGGCAGAATTTGGACTTACGATTGCATCTGATTTTGCTGCTCGCGTTATAAAATATGGAAAGTAATGATTTATTGATTTTTTAAGTTGTTGCCTGGCCAATTGGTGGCCAGGCAACAACTGTGTGCTGAGCCAATTAGCTTAATTTTACGTATCACGTAAAAATAACAAAATAAATACCTGGACCAAACCAAAAATGGTGGAGCACCACCGAGTTAGAGTTTGGAGAAATAATTAGAGTTATAGAGTGACACCTCCTATTATTGTGTTACCACTGGTATTGCATTACTATAATTCATTTTAAACGACACACCTCCTCCTACATCAGATGGCCTGTGGACCAAGTTATGACGTCAGTAGAAGCATTCTTGTAACGTAGATTATTCTTATATTTTCATTTCTATTAATATCAGTGGTGCAGTTTTGTACTAATGCTTATTTATAAATTTACCTTATTTAGAAGAAAAATTAGTGGTATTATTAGCATTAGATAATTGCAAATCATTTCAAATAATTATTCTTCTAAATAAGATATATTTATAAATAACATTAATAAAAAAGTAGTAAAAAAAGTACACGAGTAATAATAATACAAAGAATGTATAAGATTTATCTACATTACACCTAATGTCCGACCCCGCCTTCTCGTGGTGCAGGCCGTTAGTACCTTTCAAAAGAGATACTCTCTTTTGGAAGGGAACGGAAGGGGAGGGCTGCCAGTTCAGTATGGCCTGCTGATCTGGTCATCTATGGCCACTTTTTTCTTTTTTTTCAACCCTGCTGAGGAGTGGTCAACTTCACAGGGTCCTGGTGCTGACCATTTATACCTACTAGACTGGACTTGTTTATGGATTTGAGCTTGATTATGGATCCTGGACTTGCTGCACTGGTGGGCCTCTGTTGAGGGAGAGTCTGCCGCTGTGTTTTCTGTCTGCTTCTGGGTTGCCAGCTCTAAGTGAACAGAGGCATGGGATACCTTATATCAGCTGGTGGATAATCCTAATCAGAGGCCATCGCAGGTACCTGAACCTTACTTAGCTATTTGGGCATCGTCAAGCCTAAACTGGAGTAATGCGTCTCAGGCAGGTCATGTGGCTCTTGAAAAAGTCCACTTGAAAAGGTGGTGCCTGAAGTTCCTACCAGCATCGGTGACTTCAGCCTTTAGCGGAGGAGGAACGGGTCTTTGCCCCATGCCTGCGATCAGGGGGCTGTTTGATATTGTTGGCCCTACCAATCTCAATAAACCTAATTTCTTTAAAAATCCTACTAATCATTTTCTTTCTGCAGGAACGTGGAACGTGAGGACATTACATAGAGATTATTCTCTTGATGTCCTCATGCAGGAATTCCAGCGCTATAACCTAGATATTCTAGGCTTGCAAGAGACCAGATGGACAGGTAAAGGTGAGATACTTAAAAATAACTTTAAATTTCTCTTTACAGGGAGGGAGGATGGAAAGCATCACCAAGGCGTGGGTCTGCTGCTCAGCAGACATGCTAGTGATGCTCTTCTAGGATATGAGTGCATTAATGAAAGGTTTCTTACAGCAAAATTTCAGACAAGCATTAAAAACTTGAATGTTATCTGCTGTTATGCCCCCACTGAGGATGCTGATGAGGATGAGAAGGATAGGTTTTACGGACAACTTCAGGACATTTTGAATTCTGTCAAGAAAGGAGATATTACCCTTGTTCTTGGTGACTTCAATGCCAAAGTTGGTACCAACTCTGACCTTTGGGGAGGAGTACTAGGTCCTTTTGGTATTGGTAGCTGCAATGGCAATGGGCAACGTCTCCTACAGGTAAGTAAACTCAATGGTTTCAGAATAACTAACACATATTACAAACACCGCGACATACATAAATACACATGGGTTTCACCTGATGGGCTGCGTAGGAATATGATTGATTATATATTAATTAACAGCAAATGGGCTAGTTCTGTTAGAAATACCAGGGCATATAGGGGAGCTGAAATTGGATCTGACCATTACCTTGTTAAAAGTGTCTTGCAACTTAAACTTAAAAAGTGTTGTGCTAGAGTTAAAAAATTTACCTTTAATACTGAAGTTCTGAATGACCCAGTTATAGCTAAAGCTTACCATGATAGGTTACTTAGTCATTATGACGGTCATGGTTTGCTGAATACTGAAGTTGAGGAAGAATGGGGCCATTTTAAACAGGCTTTTTTGGAAACTAAAAGTACTCTTTTAGGAAAAAAGGAGCAGAGGAGGCAGAATTATTTAAGTGACAAGGCAATTGAGCTTATTTCAGAAAGAAGGAATTGCAGGAATGTCCTTAATCAGTACCCTACTAGTCCTAATAGAAAAGATTACAGAGAGCTTAATAAACGTGTAAAGGATCAGTTAGCTACTGATAAAAATCTTTGGCTTGATAGCTTGGCTGACAAAGCTGAGGAAGCTGTTAGGCAGCACAACAGCAGAGAGCTGTACCAGATAGTTAATGTTTTATGTGGTAGAAAACGGACAGGCATACAGGGATTGAAGGATAAACAAGGTAAGGTTATAGAAGGTGAGGATTCTCTCATGGCTAGGTGGGCTGAGCATTTCAGTGATGTTCTAAACAATGTGGTTAGTTCTACTCCCATTGTTTGTAATGATGATAGATGCATTGGCAGCTTTAATGTTGGCCCTATAACACAATCTGAAGTTAGTTTGGCTATCTCTAAACTGAAACTTCATAAATCCCCAGGGGTAGATGAAATTACTACAGAAATGCTCAGAGCTGGGAATGTTTTGGTTATCACTTGGATGACTGAAATTTTGAATAACTTTTATGATAAAGGCATGGTTCCTAAAGAATTTACCAGAGCTATTATTATCCCTATTTTCAAAAAAGGTGATCGCAGTTCTTGTGATAACTATAGGGGTATCAGCCTACTCTCTGTTCCAGGTAAAGTTCTTTCCATGATTGTGCTTAATAGAATTAAGAATCTGGTTGACAGGCAATTGCGTGATGAGCAATGTAGATTCAGAAGTAGTATGGGATATTTTCATATATATATATAGATATATTTTCATAGATCAGATATTTTCATTTAGGCAGATTCTTGAGAAATGTTTAGAGTTTCAGAACCCTTTGGTTGCTAGCTTTGTTGATTTCAAAAAGGCTTTCGACTCTGTTGATCGTCATAATTTGTGGCTGATTGTGAGATCATATGGTATACCAGACAAGTTAGTTAACATAATGAAAGCTCTCTATAATAACACTGAGTCATGTGTGAGAGTTGGTAAGTCTTGTAGCAATTGGTTTAGCATTACTTCTGGTGTTCGACAAGGGTGCATTTTGTCTCCTTTTCTCTTTAGTTTGGTTGTTGATTATGTTATGCGAAATTCACTTCAAGGGAAAACTTTTGGCCTTAAATGGGCTGGAGATACGAAAATTTCTGATTTAGATTATGCTGATGATTTAGCCCTTTTGGCAAATGATGTTGATGAGATGAACTCTTTCATTCGAGCTGTTGATGAAACTGGTAGTACAGTAGGTTTGGTTATAAACGGAGAGAAAACTAAAGTGATGAAAATTGGTCAGGCAGGCTGTGATTCAGTTAATCTGAATGGTTGCAGTCTTGAGCAGGTGTCACAGTTTAATTACCTTGGGAGCTATGTGACATATACTGGTGATGTGCGGCATGAGATTAACAGACGAATAGGGATTGCTGCCGGGACTTTTAAGAATCTATGGAGATTGTGGAGAAATAGGCGTATACACCTAAAGACTAAAATTAGACTGTATAATAGTTTGGTTCTTTCTAGGGTTAGTTATGGTAGTGAAACTTGGACGCTGTGTAAACAAGATAACAGGAAACTAGATGCTTTTGATTCTAGATGCTTACGCAGTATCTTGGGTATTAGGTGGTTTAACTTTGTAACTAATGATGAGGTTAGGCAAAGGAGTCTGCAACCTCCTTTAAGCAGCATATTCTGCAGAGAGAGACTCCGTTGGTTTGGCCATGTTGCCCGTATGGATAATTATAGATTGGCGAATAGGGTTATGAACAGTGTGCCTCAGAAGGAGGGAGAGACCTAGGATGCGGTGGGCAGACAATGTCAAACAGGACCTTGTTAAAATTGGTGTGTAGTGGCCGGATGCAGCAGATGTAGCTCAGGACAGATATGCTTGGAGAAGTAAACTGCGTGGTCTGGTTGGACCTCCGTAGCCCATGGCTGCTTGAGGATGATGATGATGATGATAAGATTACCAATGGTGACGTCAAAACTTGGTCCACCGGCCTTTGTTATAGGAGGAGCTGCGTAGTTTGGGTTGTTGTTTTACCTTTGAGCGGCACTTTTTTGCACACCATGGGCTAAATGGCCAGGTCACATGGACCCGAAGGCTCAGAGAAGGTTGGGGGAGGGGACTCACTGGAACAGCTGTTGGAGACAGATGGTAGCCTCCCGTCAAGGCCATCCAGCGTGTTCTTTAACGTGCACAGGGTATGGCTCTCCCGCACACGGGGCCACGGCTTAACGTCCCATCCGACGGACGGCGGCCTTTCCAAGCCCATCGCTGTCCCCTACTGACCGAGGGCAGGGTGGGGAATTTTGCGGAGATAAATCTCAACGCTGACCCAGCTGGGACTCGAACCTGGCAACTACAGATTACGAGCCTGGCGCGCTACCGACTGAGCCACTCCCGCCGCAACGGCCAGACGACTGGGTTATAGCATTTCCGAAAAGGCAACACTTGTATAAGCCACATAAGTAGCGGGTACAACCACTGCTGATAACCACTATTAGCAACTGCCAATACGTTGAACTATGCTTCGGGGGAATGAATTGTAGAGACTGCTGATAACTCTCAATCACACTTGATGCACAGGGCTGGGTGGCTCAGTCGGTAGAGCGTCAGGCTCGTAATCTACATTCACAAGTTCGAGTCCCACTTGAACCAGAGTTGAGATTTATCTCCACACACTCCCCGCTATGTTCAAGTTAAGGAGGAGAAACAGATGGGCTTGGAAAGGCCGCCGTCCGTCTAATGGGACGGTAAGCTGTGGTTCCATGTGCACGGGGGCTATAACCTGTGAACGTTAAACAACACACATGGCATTGACGGGAGGCTAATATCTGTCTCCCAACATCTATTGCAGTGGGTCTCCTCCTCCGAGCTTTCGGGGTCCTTGTGAACTGACTATTTAGCCTGTTCTGTGCTGGGTTGGGTTGCGTTGTTTTACCTCTGAGCGGCACTTTTTTGCACACCATGGGCTAAATGGCCAGGTCACATGGACCCCGAAGGCTCAGAGAAGGTTGGGGGAGGGGACCCACTGGAACAGCTGTTGGGAGACAGATGGTAGCCTCCCGTCAAGGCCATCCAGCGTGTTCTGCGGCTTTTCCAAGCCCATCGGTGTCCCCTACTGACCGTGGGCAGGGCGAGGGGCTGCGTTATATCACTCTCGTACAGGCATATGGAACATAGAGATAAAAATGTTTCCTACGAATTTGACCAACTCAATAGAAAAAAAATATTCTAAATTCAAGTGTGATGATGATTTCGTGACTATTCGATTTAAGCACTTCGCTGGTGCATTCCACACATATATCTTATATGCGCTTTCTTCCATTGGCAGAAAAAATATTTTACTTTTTGTTTGAATGAATTTGATATTTGTTTGACAATGAAATACACATTATTCATGATTCTAGCCAGAGTCAAGCAGGTAATGTTGGGCAGCCTTGCACTAAAAAAAGGAGAAATTCATCTTTAAATACATTTTTTACATTTACAAAAATGTAAACAACAATTTAATTTATTATTAACAGTAATCGCTACAAGTAATTTTTTTTACAGTTTACCTAAAAATTAATTCCTGGAGATCTGTACTGTTTGCCACTTTCGTTCGAGAGTTATCCAGCGTAGTTCCTATCTGAGTAACTCCGTTCAGATCCTGGTCGGAACGGAGACACTCAGATTCGTGTGAGTATAATCGAAATCAATAAGAGGATATTCAGTAAAAAATAATACAGTTGATTCTGCCGAATACTGCCAAAACGTAATACATATTTATATAGACATGCTGTAAAAACCTTTTATCAAATCTACATGTCAAAGCCAAAAACAATAGGTAAAAACTGCTTTCTTTGTTTTGCATTTAGAAGTTTCACCCCCAAAGGTGTTCCTAGATTTCAGAACTATTATTATCTCTACTTTCGTAACTACAAACTCATGTATTTTTCCTTATATTATTTAGGAGAAACTACTGATCGGTAAAAAAACGATGAGGAAAATCTGAAACAAAATTGAATATTATTGATGTACAGATATCAAAAACCCAAAATAAATACATGTACTTTTATCTGTTTAGAAAAAGATTTTTGTAGCTTAATAAAAGTATGAACTAAATTTTAATGGCAATATATTGCTAAAGCGAAATTGCAAATTTTGTATTGAGCACAAATTCAGGTAATTAAATAAGTATGTTTATTTCCTGCTTTATATACGTATAGGGTGCATGGTTGATGTAATGATTAAAATTGCAAATCTTTGCTCTATATCAGTGGTTCTCAACCATTTATGCTTCACGTACCCCTGGAAATGTGTATGTAACTGGGGTACCCCTTGTATAGATAGATAAAACTATAGTTATTGTATAACAATGAAATAAAATAAAACCTATATATATATACACACATTAAGTTTTGTATTCATAAATAACATATATCGATAAACACAAAAAATGACATAAACAATTTAACAAATCTTATAAAATTATAAATATTTTACTGGGTTATTATGTGAAATGGTTACGCTTGTTTTCATCAATGGCTCCACGTTACTTTTCTTCTTAATTATCCATTTATCCATGTTTCAAGGCACTTTAGAAACACGTTCATTTAACTTCACAGTAAACTGAAGTTTTAAATAATAAATAAAATATACTTTAGTGTATATTATTTATTATTCTAGTAGGTCTTTCAAGGTACAATTATATCTAAAAACAAATATAATAAAATCCCGCCAATAGTGCATTTACCGACACATTTAGAGTTTCGGGTAGAGGGATAAATTTAAAATTAGAAAACAGGGGGTGGGGGGGGGAGATGTCTAAGGGAGAATATTAAATCAGAACGCTTTCCTATAGTTTATTCCTCAGAAATAATTCTCCTTAACCAGTATAAAGCTCATCATCCTATTTCCCCTGAGTTCCAGTGGTTCAGCTCAATTGCGGGTTCTATCACAGGGATATATCTGAATTTCTGAAACAAACAGGAGAGCTAAGGCGAAAAACCCGTAAGTAAAATTTTGGGGAAGTCTATCTAGTATTGGAAAGTAATTCCGACTATATGTACAGTCGCTCAAAAAAGTATCCGAACACAATGGTTGATTACAGAATTCAGAAAAAATATCTGGAGCGTGTACAGCAACTGTACACGCTCCAGTTACCGTTCACAGCAAACTGAAGCGTGTGCAGTTACTGCACACGCTCCAGTTTGCTGTGAACGGTAACTGCACACGCTCCATATTCATTGCATTATATATTCATATGCTTTATAAATATTAAAAAATATCCGAACACTATGGTTGATTACAGAATTCAGAAAATATATCTGGCAACGATTTTTTTAGAAATTAGTGATCTGTCAACCTTCGTGTCACGTGACACGAAGGTTGACAGATCACTAATTTCTAAAAAAATCGTTGCCAGATATATTTTCTGAATTCTGTAATCAACCATAGTGTTCGGATACTTTTTTGAGCGACTGTACACACACACACACGGTACTTACCAAATATTAGACTTTAGAATTAACTATAATTTGGAATTTCTTGATTTGAAAACTTTTCCCCTAGGTCTTGCACTACAGAAGATCAGCACATATATCTAAGATTTTTTATTATGTAGAAGAGGAATGAAATAATGAAACTAGATTATAATTTTAGCACATTTCAATTTGTGTAAACGAAAAGCTATAGATTGATCTTGGTGTAGGAAAAAACAATTTGTGGTTCTAAATCAGGTTTAATTTGTAAATCGGGGCATGAACATTTTTATCGTGGGAGGCAGAAGTATTATGCTGTTGATAGGTGTATTATTAAATGATATATTTATTTCAATTATATTCATTTTATAACATAATATACTAAAGTTTTTTGCTACTGATAGTTTTAGAATTAACGTACGAATGTAGATTACATTTCAATAATTTTATTGAAAATCAGATGAATAATAAAATTTTCGTAATGCAGTTTCACATCTTACAATGAAATAGGAAATATTTCTGCCTGGAAGGAATGTCTTATGAAATAAAATTGCATAACATTTACCTCCCGGCTAGGATTAATGTTTGAAGTAGGCAAATCACATTTTAAGCATCCTATATTTCAAAAAAGAGAATTATGAATTACTTTTAAACAATAATTTCGCAATAATAGTGGAACTAAATAATGAATGCTTGAATAAAAAGAAATTTTTGACTATTATTTGCTCAAACAACTCAGCAAATAAACAGGGAAAAATATTCTAATAAGCCACGAGTTTCTTTTAAGCAATATTTTGTACAACTGTTTCAAGACATGCTACATCAGTCATCACATCAATCTTTGATTACAAATGACTTATGAATGTCAGTAGGAGGATAATGAGAGTTCTAACTCTGTTGTCCTATGGGGGACCGCCTTCCTTTGTTCTATCTAAAGCGGAGGCTGGTCTTTTTTGTCTCGTCACCCATTACAGGTCACCAATATATATTTCCCCTCAATATTTTTCATAATTTCAAATAGTTTGTTTTCAAATCAGAATTTTTTTTTCTTTTCACCGTTTTCTTTTAATTAATATATATATTTTTTTATTTTTAGCAAACAGCATTTTTTTTTCATGTTCTCTTCTAATATAAATACCCTTCCCATAAGTCCGAATCTTCATTCTGTTGTCAGACGTTGACAGTGATAGTTCTCCGCTGCTGCGTCTCTGTGATTTTTTTCAACTGCTAGAAGTCAATAATGATAGTTCTCTACGTCCTCGTGTAGTATAAATCAGCTATTTCACAAGTTACTGTTTTGCAATATATGTGAGAAGGCTTTCCTTCATCAGACCCATCTAGTTCGTCATAAAATATCTCATGATACAAAGAACTTGCTGAAGGTTCTTGTATCATGATCGCATGAACCTCTCAATGCGAAACTGCATTTTTAAGAAAGGACGACAAACAACACCATCAGTTATCTCACACCTCCAGGAAAACTTACAAATATGAAGAATGTGCCATGGAGTTTGAAAGAAATGACAATCTTATACGGCATCAAAGAAAACCACACAATAATAAACAGAAACATTCTGAAGATGAAAGGTTTCCCCAGAAGAAGCAAAAACCAGACCCTGAAGACCCCTGCAAGTTTGCAGAAGAAATGAAAAGTACTCTGTCACCGCATAAGCTGATGGCAACTGAAGAAACATCTGTTGACCTCACCTTTTTCCTCGAGTCTTCAGGGGAGTTACTCCTAACTCATCCGAAAGAAGAATTGGCCTCGAAAATTAGAATTAAATGGTGCGTTGCCGTGCAAGTGCGCCTGAGGCGAAAAGTCTCCCCTTCTACCTTCGAATACTGCACTCAGTTTTTCCGAAGTAACTGTGTCACAAGTCTTCCTACATCGTCCTTAAAAAGAGAACTGGATTCAGCTTCCAAGAAGATCATTCATTTGAAGAATTTGAAGGAGCACATAGTGGATGGATACTGGATGCTGTACTCCAAAGTGAAATGAACATTGGAAAATACATCCTTCTTGCAGAGTCCTTACTTAAGTCCCTACTCCAAGAGAATTACTATTAAAACGTACTAATGTTATTGTATTTAATTCTGACCATAAATGTTTTATCTGGTCTGTTTTAGCCTCTTTGTATCCAGATATAGGAAACACCGAGAGCCTTAGCAACTACATGCATTTAGAAGAAAAATTAAACACATCTGGTCTAATTTTCCCTATAACAGTAAATAAATTATCAAAATTCGGAAAAATGAATAACATCTCTGTCAATGTTTTTGGATACGACAAAGAGGTCTTCCCACTCTACCTCACACCATTCAGATTTAAAGAGCATGCAAATTGCCTATTGTTATCAAATGATGAAAAGCAGCGTTATTGTTCTATTAAGAACCTGAGTAGACTTCTCAGTCCTCTCACAAA
The DNA here is from genome assembly GCA_038380435.1 of Ryuthela nishihirai. Taxonomy (NCBI): domain Eukaryota; kingdom Metazoa; phylum Arthropoda; class Arachnida; order Araneae; family Heptathelidae; genus Ryuthela; species Ryuthela nishihirai. Next base: position 22,284,577 of record JAWZYU010000022.1, read on the forward strand.
ACATAACGGTGTGAGTTTCTACTGTGATTACTGCCTTCACCGTTTCACGAATGAATCACTCTTGAAGGATCATGTTCCTTATTGTGAGGAACATGGACCCCAGAGAGTAGAGTTTCCAACTGAAGAGGAGAAATGACTGAAATTCACAAATTTCAAGTTCCAATAGCACGTTCCATACGTGATTTACGCCAACTTTGAATCACTCCTAGTGAAAGTGGACACTTGTATGCCTAACCTTTCAAAATCTCCCACCACTATCACAGCAAACCATGAACCCTGTCGATTTGCATATCTTGTTGTTGGACATGATGGCTGCAACTATAAACCACCAGTAGTTCATAGAGGTCCTAATGTGATAAAAGAATTTTTGAAACTTTTGCTTAAAGAAGAAAACGATATCAAAAATTTACTCTCGGAGATCAAACCAATACAACTTTCAAAATCAAGAAGAGGAATTATTTTGTAACGCTACTAACTCTCATATTTGCAAAAAGGGTTGGGTTGGGTTGTTTTACCTCTGAGCGGCACTTTTTTGCTCACCATGGGCTAAATGGCCAGGTCACATGGACCCCGAAGGCTCAAAAAAGGTTGGGGGAGGAGACCCACTGAAACAGCTGTTGGGAGACAGATGGTAGCCTCCTGTCAAGGCCATCCAGCGTGTTCTTTAACGTGCACAGGGTATGGCTGGCTCTCCCGAACACGGGGCCACGGCTTAACGTCCCATCCGACGGACGGCGGCCTTTCCAAGCCCACCAGTGTCCCCTACTGACCGTGGGCAGGGCGGGGAATTTTGCGGAGATAAATCTGAACACTGACACAGCTGGGACTCGAACCTGGGAACTGCAGATTACGAGCCTGGCGCGCTACCGACTGAGCCACCCCCGCCCCTATTTGCAAAAATGTTCTGGGACTAGATCGAGTGAGGGATCATGACCATTTAACTGGTAAATTTCTAGGAGCCGCCCATAATGCGTGCAACCTAAATTTTAAGTTCACAAATAAGATTCCAGTTATATTTCATAACCTAAAGGGATATGATAGCCATCTTGTTATGCAAGGAATCGGTATGATCAAAAATAAGAAGATTAATTGCATTCCCAATAATATGGAAAAATACATAGCATTCTCCCTTGGGCTTTCAATTTTATAGACTCCTATCAATTTTTAAGCACATCTCTTGAGAATCTAGTCAATTATTTTTCAGCATAAGAATTCCATATTTTGAAGGAACATGTCGAAGCTGAATGGCAACATCTTAAGGAAGCTGCAAGAAAACTGGCATCTGGAATTCATTCCACTCATTAGCTCTAGCGATAAGTTCAGATTGTGTTTTAAATACTGTCCAAGGTGATTGACCATCATATGTAGAAGGTTTAGTTGCATTTCTACCGATATGTGTAAAAAGATTATTTTCACTAAAATTACCATTATCACAAGAAGAAGGTAACATTTCATTTCTTAAAATCTGAAACTGGCTTTCACAATCAGTTTTTACAGTTTCAATTTGCTGCTTATAATCTAACTTAACACTATCAAGATCATATTTTGCACTATCTTAATGTCTTTACATTCATCAGTGATTTCACTGATTTTTATATTCAGATCATTATTCTGATTAGTCATGGCCGAGTGGTTAGCACGCTTGGCTACTGATTTAAGGGACCTGGGTTCGAGCCCCGGGTAAGGCATGGATGTAAGTGTTGTTTTTCTGCTGAGGTCCTGCCATCCTCTCAGACCTACTCTGGCATATAAACTGACAGGCTCCTGTCAGACCTCTGTGGCAAGCAGCTGCTTGAGGGGGTATTTATTTTTTTATTATTATTTACTCTTACTAATTTGACAAGCCACTTCAGCTCTCAACTCATTATTTTTTTCGGCTTTCAAGTCATCACTTTTACTGTTTATGTCAGCTATATCACATTTAACATCAGTCATCAGTTTTATTAACTCATCCATCCTTCTAGTAAAAGGCATTCAAAATAATAATAATAATAATATCTCATTCCTGACACCAATTGATATGAATTCAAAGAGATTAGCGTGAGTTAAAAGTAGTATATATGTATATTAAACTAAAGTATAAATGAAGTAATTTATTACAAAGGAACAAAAATTATACAAATTAATCAATCTAATCTAAACATTAGTACTTCTATTCCTCTTAGTACGAAGTCAAACAATAAAAGGACAATTTACGATATTTAACTAATTCTCATTGCTTAAACCACAATGCTGTCAATATTCAGTTCCTATGACAAAACAGAATCTATTACTTTGTAACATCCAACAATCAATCCATTATATTGAATCTCATTTGTTTTAGAAAACTACCGCAATAATGCTTTATAGATGCGAAATATCTAATGTTGATCTCTCCTGATAGTAGACTCAAAAGTAATTTTACTGATGATTCTCATTCACCACCGGAACCAGACTCAACTTGAATCAAACGTTAACAGTCTTCTTACGTAGTATCACACAACACTAACTTAATACAATATATCCTTATTTCTTCACTACTCCACTATACTTTTTTGTGTTTCTTCTTCCAAAAATCTATTTATTCAAAGCATCATCGTTCTAAACAGTTGTTAATGTAATTATCACGCTGAAGCAAATACTGAAATTCTAATAAATGGTATATTATTCGATGATTATTCGATGGATATTATCTGATGATTCGAATAAATGGTATATTTGGAAGTCGCTTCAGCGATTTCCAAATATACCATTTATTGGAATCATCATCAACTACAGTAATATCTAGATCTTCTATTTATTCTCTATTAAGTCATAGAAAATCGCTTTGAAGGAGACATTGTGACATTGCTCATCCGTAAAGATTGTTGGCATCACAGTACATAATGTATTTAGAGGGTAACTGAGGATTATAGGTATCTAAATACTTTTTGTTTGAAGTGCTAAAACGATTGCATATTATTAAAATTCCTCCTCGCATGCCTTTTTTCAGGAAAAGTTACATTGTAGGATCAGTTATCAACTCTAAAATAACTTTTCTCATCTTCAGGCATGCTTGCCAGGCTAGTCTAGGAGCTGTGTAAACATGTCAGGGATCAAGCTAGGAGGAGTACGTCGGTCTTCAGGTACAAGTCGTGATACTGGCCTAGGTTTTTTATGTGGAATGAGTTCCATACTTTCATTGCACGGATATAATCTTGTTCCTCTAACGCTTCTTCTGTAAGTTGATTGTAAAATGACTCACGTGGAGATGACAACGATTCTTAGCTGTAAAATCTTTAGCTGTAAATCAGCTAAAGATGTGGTTGTGAGGTCTTAACTGCTTTGCAGGGAGTTCGGATCTGATCCTTGTCCAAAGTTCTAACTGGGTGATCATCATTTTCCTGTTCAGTCATATGGGGTTAGTTGAAGGATTAACTACTCACCAAACAACCACAATCTCAAGAATATATGCATATGATCTGGGTTAACCAGTCGATATCCACTGATCATGTTAGATATTTTATGGATATATTCAGAGATTGTATTGTGTGGGTCTGATCGAACCTATCAATGACCACTTTCTTAAATATCTCAGCCTTGTTTACAAATTCAGCTGTTACACCTCTGAGCGTCAAGTAGGCGATGATCACCGTCTCACATGGTTGCCATTTTGACAAACAGGTAATGTTCTCTAACTGTTGCAAAAAAGTGGTGGACATACAGCAGCCATTTCCTTTATCTTGGAAAACAATTGCCATCATCTCTAGGTTCAAGAAGTTTAAGAAACCACTAATACAGGTTCCAAGTAGGTTGGTGTTTCCGTTTAATTGTACCGCCAAAAGTGCAGACAAATACACTCCTCAGCCAAAATAAAAGGTTCCCTACTCGACCACTTAGTAACTTCACATCAAATAAATGTCTAGAGCAGACCCAAGCTGTAGACGCACCTACAGCTTGGATCTGCTCTAGCTATTTACTCCCACTTTAGATGGTGATCTCATCTGATGCGAAACTCAAATACAGTGCCTAAAATGCATAAAATATGAATATCACATTTTTCACGTATGATCCATTAAATCCTCTCTAAGAAAACATACATATGCACACACACACCTCACAACAATAAGGCTCACTTTTGAATATCTCTACATGATATTAATCTTAGGGCTCAAAACTTAACTGTGTCACTTATTGTTTTAAATGCTGACAGCTTGATTACAATGTCGAAGTAAAGTTAACTTATTTTAAGAACTCATAAGAAACAATAACGTTATTTTTCCCCGTTACGTTTATTCACCATTTTATATGGGTCAGGCACTCAAATGTGCTATTTACATGATTGTAGAAGCCTAGACCTTTCAACTGTACTCAGTAGTCATAATCAGGGGGGCAGAAAGTACCAAAGGGAAGCGATATTTATGGTTATGAAATAGGTGAAACTAATATCTTTTTCTTGAAGACATTTTCAGCTGAATAAAGTCCTGTAGCGAAAGTAGGTTCAGTTGGATTGGGTTCTTTTACCTCCGAGTAGTACTTTTTTTTTTCATACAAGGGGCTAATTGGTAGGTCACATGTACCTCGAAGGCTTAGAGAAGGTTGGGGAGGAGACCTACTGGTTCAGCTGTTGGGAGACATATGGTAGCCTCCCGTCAAAGCCATCCAATGCGTTCTTCAACGTGCACAGGGTATGGCTCTCCCACATGTGTGGCCACGGTTTAACGTCCCATTCGGCGGCCTTTCCAAGACAATCTGTGTCCTCTACTGATCGTGGGCAGGGCAGGAAGTTTCCTAGAGAGAAATCTCAATGTTCACGGAATTGGTTAAGGCATAGATTATTTCTGGCATAAATTTTTTGCCAAATAGAAATATTTTTTACCATCAGATATCCGTAAAAACATCACACCTGGCATAAATGTTTTGCCAAATAGAATTATTTGTTACCGTTGATGGTGAAAAATGTAATTAAAATTTTATTTAACTGGTGTGTTAGACATTGAAATACTGCAAGTTATTAGTGTCATGATTATCCTTTCATGTTTAGCCACCAACAAGGTTTTAAATTGTTGTTCAATATACAAGATGTCATTTACAGCGTGTCAAACTTCTATTATAATGTGGTGAATCCAAGCGTTACATGATGGAACATATGTTATACTGTGTCATTCGAAGAGTTTACCAAAGAGCCAGTCAAAACCATTACTTCTGCGCTCTGAAACATATAGAGGCATGAGGTTTGATCTGCTCGAACGGCGAACAATATCTTCATTTTTCAAAAATATATTTCCTCACTCTTTCTCTGAGTTTTACTTTCGTTTTAAATACTTCAGAATAATGTGTATTTGAATAGCAAAGTCATTGCATAAATGCTTCTATGCTTTAAGTCATTCAAAAGGAAACTTCCATGGAGTATAATGTTAAAAAGACAAGAAAGTCGTGATCATCGCTCTCTACAGGTAGGGAACTGCTTTTGGACAGATTTCATTTTGAGAAAGACGTATTATACCTATTGGCACTATAATAAAAGTCTTAAAAATGTAGTTTTCCCTTTAATTCCGAAATCTATTAAAAATTCCTTACTGTTGACTGAAAAAGAAACTGTAATCGTTATACTAATTAACTGCACTATTTTAACGTTTCAATTCACCGGTTAAATCAAGTTTCAATACATCTTACTCTGTGACCAGTAATAAATAATTCAATTTGGCAAAATGTTTATACTCTACGACTTCGGGATCTCATTAATCACAAATTATTAATCCTTAGTAAGAATTTTTTTTATTAATTAATTCGTCGTTAAAATGGAAATGGATTGAATTTATTATGGGTAAAGCTAACCATCTTCTGTAGACAAGAAATGAAATAATTTTCTAAAAAATAATTTTTTTCTCAAAGTCAGATATTTTTAGCTGATCATTTCACCAGATTTCCTTTTGGTGTCTTTAAAGACTTATTGGATTTTTATCTATTATGACAGATATAAAAAATAAATGTTTTGAAAAAAATTTTAATCAGATTGAAATCAAAATTGAGGAATTTTATTCAAATTTAAATTTTGAAATTCATTTCTTCGACATTATTTCCTGTATTTTTCTGGGTAATTTGTAAATGTATCCAATAGCGAAACAAGTGAACGTTTTTAAAAAATCAAATTTTCCTACTGCACAAACTGCACACAAACTCAATGGTGAGGCAATGGCTATGGGCTCAAAAAACATGTCAATCGAATATGAGCAAATTCATCATAATATCACTCGAATGACACCAGCTCCTTCCATTCTCCTCTGTCGTAGGTGGTGTCGGGGACTTTATGGGTCTCTCTTTATATATATATAACACAAATGTAATACCACTAGGCTATAACAGATTATTATTATTTTTGTTCCTGATGTTGGCAACAATAGTTTACGACTGTGCGTGTAAAATGGTGTCTGTTGTTTTAAAATGAGGTATGTAAACTTTTAACAGCACACACTCTTTTAGCTGTATTTCGCGTAATTTTTAGATGTGTATAACTTTCTGAGGGAAAGTAGCGATTTTCTCTGCCATAGATTTTATTTATATTACATTAAGGTTGTGCTAGATTTACTTTGTGCCATATGTCAATTTGCCTTCAAACATTTGTTTAAAGAGAACCTAACCATCGAATCACGAAAGTTTTTTATGCTCAATTACGATGAAATGCTCGATTTCATGTAAATTACGATTTTTTTACTGAACGTCTATAATTTTTAAGTATTGTGTGTATTAAAAATTAATATTATATCGTTAAATAATTGGTAAGAAAGATAAATTTTTGTGAACGAAGTGACCATCTGATGCAAACCATTGATTTCATTCCAGCTGCTGTTATACTTAAGTTGCCAAAATAGTTCACCTCTTTTCCGAGATGGAATAAAGGCAGTAGTGCACGTCATGGTCCTTGGCGATAATTTTTTTTTACTCAGCATAACAAAACAGCCCTTTTTGATGACTCCCATAAACCCTCCCCCAGACCCTAACCTAAACAGGGGTTTCAAGAAAGAAGATGTTTTTATTTTCATTACCATTTTTTTCATTACTCAAGTTTACTTCAAATGCAAAATGCCTTTACCATGGTAACAGCGCTTTGCATTTGACGTCTATTGTAAACAAGTACAACGTAACAAAAAAAACATGATTCCCTCCCCTCTAAAATTACCATAACTCCCCCCCCCCTCTTTTTCAAACACTTAAAGCACTCCATAAATATATTTTTACAAACTAAACTAATAAGTCATACAAAAATTAACCTAAATCACCAGAATTAATCAAAATAAAATAAAAATAAATACCCCCTCAAGCAGCTGCTTGCCACAGAGGTCTGACAGGAGCCTGTCAGTTTATATGCCATAGTAGAAGGTCTGTGAGGATAGCAGGACCTTAGCAGAAAAACGAATCGAACACAAATCTTAAAACCAAGAAAATTATGAACAATGTACCACGGATCGGTATTATAAAAAAGCCCCAAAACTAAATAATGTAATTGGAGACAACACATACCAAAAAACAAGAAAATCAGAAACAGTGCACAGCCCCTCAGAATTATAAAAAAAAGCCCCCAAAACTAAATAATGTCATTGGCGACAATACATACCAAAAAACAAGAAAATCAGAAACAGTGAATTGCCAATCAGAAGTTTAAAAAAAAGCCCTCCAAGATCAAATAATGTCATCGGAGGCAACACACCAAAAAACAAGAAAATCAGAAACAGTGCACCGCCTATCTGAATTATAAAAATGCTCCAAAACTAAATAATGTCATTAGAGATAACAAAAAACCATATACCCAACATTTTTCCAACCTGCAATATCTATCCACTGTTAATTACATTTCTGCAGCCATTATTATATTACCCATCATTTTCAACAATTACATATCCATATGAAACTTCTTAACCACAAACAATAACCAATAAATATTCCCTCAAGCTGCTGCTTGCCACAGAGGTCTCACAGGAACCTGCCAGTTTAATACACCATAGTAGAAGGTCTGTGATGATGATGGAACTTTGGCGTAAAAACAGCCCTCTTTCTACCTTACCAGAGTTCTAACCCGTGTTCCTTATATTAGTAGCCTAACTACTCAGTTAAGCTATCAGAAAAACTACCAACCACCCTCAGTCAGTTAAAAAATAATTGTTATTTCTAAGAAAAAACTCTCCTAAATAACTCTTTAGTTTTCTTTCTTCCAATATGAACTACTATTTTCCAACACCGTCAATTTTATAGCCAAAATTTCTATGTAACAAAAACTCCACCCAACCCTTCCAAATATTTCCACTAATTATATTAATAACATTAAAAATGTAATAAATATCTAACAAAATTAATATATAATTATACTATACATAACTACTGACAAACACTCAATTCATCTCAAACTATAATGAAATACATGTGCTCATTACAATACCACCATGTTCCCTCCCACACAACTTTCAACAAATATACTCTGCCACCACTACATTGAAAATTCTCTAAAAAACCCACTGTACACATCCCCCCCCCCCAAACTATTCTCCTAAAACACTAATACCCCTTTGAAAACTTTCTACTTTTTACCATTTCATTTCCTCGTGTTCCAAAATTTTGCCATTTTCTTCCATAAAATAATAATAAATACCCCCTCAAGCTGCTCCTTGCTACAGAGGTCTGACAGGAGTCTGTCAGTTTATATGCCATAGTAGAAGATCTGTGAGGATGGCAGGACCTCAGCAGAAAAACAACACACACATCCATGCCTTATCCAGGGCTCGAACCCAAGTCCCTTAGATCAGTGGCCAAGCGTGCTAACCACTCGACCATGGGACAGCTTTTACTCACAACAAAATACATACTATGTCCTACTAAACACAAAAATGCAATTGAAATTAGGTCTGAATCCTCACTCCAAAAAATTTATTTGGAAACATTCCTCCCACACAGCCAAAAAAAAAATGAACTCCTACTTCCAAATAATTGCCTGTAACATTACAAAAGAATTTACGAATACTTTCAACAATTTTCCTAATATTAAATAATTTCATTCCTAAATATCTTAACTAACTCATAATTTACGATATTTTAATGAAATTTCAAAAAAAAGGGGAGCGGATTATTTACCCCTTTTCTGCCTATCATTAAAAAAACCTCAAAATTATACTGTACATATCCATTTATCTCTGACCCTCTCTAGGCAAGATAATCCAAGAGCTGAATGAACAAAAACGTCACGTTCACCTCGAATCACACAAGACAAGATTCATGTTTCCTATCCAAAAGAAACGAATCATAGAACCGTAGGCCATCAACAACCCATGGTTACTCTAACATTATGTTTCTATGTCACATTTTACACTTCGACATCATACATTTCCTGAGCAGTGCCATCTGTTGGTGGGGTGGGGGTGGCTCAGTCGGTAGCGCACCAGGCTCATAATCTGTAGTTCCCAGGTTCGAGTCCCAGCTGGGTCAGCATTGAGATTTATCTCTGCAAAATTCCCCGCCCTGCCCACGGTCAGTAGGGGACACCGATGGGCTTGGAAAGGCCGCAGTCTGTCGGATGGGATGTTAAGCCATGGCCCCCACATGTGGAAGAGCGATACCCTGTGCACGTTAAAGAACACGCTGGATGGCCTCAACAGGAGGCTACCATCTGTCTCCCAACAGCTGTTTCAGTGGATCTCCTCCCCCAACCTTTTCTGAGCCTTCGAGGTCCTTGTGACCTGGCCATTTAGCCCATGGTGTGCAAAAAAGTCACGGGCCACGAGCGGCCCCAGGGCATTTAGATGCGGCCCGCGACCTCAATTAATAATACTCGAATTTCATGAATAGTTTTTCAATACATTGAACACATAGGTACACATTACAGAAAAGAAGCCGAAAAGATGTCAAGTATCTGGATCTTCGAAATAATGAGCTGATTTTTAACCGTTATGATTTAATGCCATTTTGCTTTAAAATAATTGATGTATACTTTAAATTTAAATAAAAGATTTTTTTATAAAAAATTAGTGTTGATCCTAAATTAGAATTGAATCCCAGCCCACTGATATACTTTGAAAGAAAAATTGGCACTTTACAAGATTGAGTTTGACACTCCTGATCTAGATATTTACCTTCATTTCTTCCTTGCAATGATTTCCGATGGGTAGATGAGTCTATTGTCCTGTGGTGGGTAGTAATCCAGATGTGCATTCACTTATATTCTTTATTTTTTGTTCTTTGAGAGAATGCTGGTGCCAGTTTGACATCAATTTGGTACACACTTCAACCACTGTATTTTTAGCTTCACAGCTTATGTCGCAACTTTCTGGGAGTGTGAATACTATATGCTATAAAGAATATAAGTGAACGCATATATGGATTACTACCCACCACAGGACAATAAACTCATCTACCCATCGGAAATCTTCGCAAGGAAGAAACCAAGGTAAATATCTAGATCAGTGGTTCTCAACTTTTTATACTTCACGTGACCCCTGGAAATTTGTTTGTATAGGCGTACCCCTTGTATAGATTGATAAAACTATAGTTATAGTATAACAATGGTTATTTTTACTTTATTACTAGATCTAGCGACTTTTGAGCTCTCACGGTGTACCCCAAAAATGGCGTACACAACCCACCGGTGTACCACACATTGAGAACCCCTAATCTAGATGATAATTCCATCCAATTATCTCAACTTTTCCACTAATTACAGTGATATAGAGAAAATTCAATAATTTTTTATCAGCACTGTGACTTAGACATCTATCTTTTAATTTTCAAATTTTTTATGGTACTAAAGACTGATTTTACAGTTCATGGCCATATATGCAGGTTTCATGAACCTGATTTTGTAGGTCATAGCAGCATAAGTGTTGAAAGATTAAAAAAAATTCCTTTTAGGATGGATAGATGATAGTAATAAAATGTTGCAATTCTCATTTTTGAGGTCTTCGAGTGATTTTAATAATCACTTAAGATGGAAAGTAGCAAGTCCTGCCTGTGCTACAAACCTGAAAACTAGTGCCTGGGGATACTTCTGTTTCTACATTTTAGAAATGTTACAAAACTTCTGACCCAATTGGTCTTTTGAGGTCAGAAGTCATTTTTCTACCAGGGGTAGAAAGGGGAGATTTGGTGTCCAAGCGATCATAGCTCACACAAACATTGAAAAATCAAACCAGAATGCCATCCGCGTAAAAAATATTTCCCTCCATTTTAGCGTTTTTTGATACATGTGTAATATATACACTGCTGGCCATTAGAAGTGCAACACCAGGAAAGACAAAAGGTACCAAAGCCATATTTAGTGAATACATAGCTTATGTTATAAGGATCAAATGATTACAAATACAACTCAGTTAGACTTGTGGAATACAAAGAAATCAGTATCTTGTGTAGCCACCATGAGCAGCAATAACTGCTGCTACAGAGTCCAGCATTGAGAGGATGAAACATCGCATGTGTGTTTGGGAGATGTCAGTCCATACTGTTTCAATACGTAGCCAAAGTTCATCTGTTGTTGCAGCTGCTGGTGTCTGATGTGCTAGTCGTCGTGAGATCATGGACCAGACATTCAATTGGGGACAGATTCAGTGAACACGCAGGCCAATACAAAAGTGTCAGATGGTGGCTATCCAGGAATTGTTGGACGATGCATGTCACATGTGGTCAGGCATTGTCCTGTTGGTAAATGGCACCAAAGAGCCCCTGAAGATAAGGCACGACCACAGGCACTAACACCTCAGTGATGTAAGGCTGGTTGTTCAAAGTTCAGGTAATTCATATGAGGCATGTGCAGGAGTAGAATCCAATGGCACCCCATATCATAACACCAGGGGCCGGACCTGTATGGCACTGCATCATGCATGTCAAACTGAGCCTGTTACCGTGGTACCGCCAGATGTAGATTCATCCATCATGCTGTTGCATACATTGCATTGTCTTTTCAGACAGTGCGATGACATTCGCACTGTCTGAAATTGTTTATATTTTTAACATGGAATGTTTTAAACTTCAGGAAGCAAATATAGTATTGTAAAATCATCTTTAGGATTTTTGTATCCAAGTGTTCCAGTGTATGGCAGTCTACACATTAAGTGTGAAAATACATAGTTGAGTGTTATAAAACTTTATAATAAATTATCTTGATTTTAATTACCAAGATTAGCTTTTAATTGATATGTTTTGCAGTAATAGGAATTATAACTATTAACAGATGTGTTAGCGGTCATGAGAAGAACAAATCAAAATACTTCTAAATAAAGCAAACATAAATTATTTCCCAACACCCCACACATTTCGAATGATTGATGTAACCATTCCATTATGAGTAAACTTTCTCTCATTCTCTACACCCAGAGATACAATAAGTAGATTAAGTTTGTGTGGAAGTGGTATAAGAGGAGATTACAAAGAGTCAGTGTAAAGCACTGGAATTGTGTTTGCTCACAGTTCTTGTGCACTAAAGGAACAAGTATGCCCTGTTGAAGAACACCGACATCCATACAACCAGGTTTCTGATTGATCGAGGGAGATTTGTGGGATTACGGGAAGGCGGATTATCGTGCCGAGACATTGATGCTCGTGTTGGGCAGAATGCTGTCACAGTGATGAGAATATGGCATCAGTGGGTAGAGGAGGAATGAACTCACCAACATAAGGGATCTCAACAGCCCTGTCACACAATTGAATGAGAGTACAGACATCTTGTGTGCATGGTTATGAATGATCATACAGCCACATCAAACACTTTAGCTCAACAGTTAGGATGTGTTGCACATCGACTAGTGTCCACACATATGGTTCGACATCGTTTGTAGCATCGGGCATCTTTGCTAGGTGGCCATTGCTTCAGCTACCATTGACTCTACAATACAGGTGTATGCAACTGCAGTGGTGCCAGGAACATCACGTATGGATGTGCAAATGGCATCGCATCATCTTTTCAGACAAATCCCGCTTCAGTATGCAGCACCATGATGGACGAATCCGTATCTTGCAATACTGTGGTGACTGGCTCAGTGAGACATGCGTAATGTAGCACCATACAGGTCCGGCCCCTGGTGTTGGTGCCATTGGACTCAACTCACGCACGTGCCTTGTACACATTACCAGTACTTTGAACAGGCCGTGTTACATCACTGAGGTGTTGGAGCCTATGGTTATCCTTATCTTCAGGGGCTATCTGGTGCCATTTACCAACAGGACAATGCCCAACCACATGTGGCATGTGGGGGTGGCTCAGTCGGTAGCGCACTTGGCCAGGCTTGTAATCTGTAGTTCCCAAGTTCGAGTCCCAGCTGGGTCAGCATTGAGATTTATGTTCGCAAAATTCCCCGCCTGCCCACGGTCAGTAGGGAACACCGATGGGCTTGGAAAGGCTGCTGTCTGTTGGACAGGACATTTAAGCTGTGGCCCCATGTGCAGGAGAGCCATACCCTGTGCATGTTAAAGAACACACTGGATGGCATTGATGGGAGGCTACCATCTGTCTCTCAACAGCTGTTCCAGTGGGTCCCCTCCCCCAACTTTCTCTGAGCCTTCAGTGTCCACGTGGCCTGGCTATTTAGCCCATGGTGTGCAAAAAAGTGCCACTCAGACGTAAAACAACCCAATACATGTGGCATGCATCGTCCAAAAATTCCTGGAGAGCCACCATGTGACACTTCTGCCTTGGCCTGCATATTCACCAGATCTGTCCCCAATTGAGCATGTCTGGTTCATGATCTCACATTGACTAGCACACCAAACACCAGCAGCTGCTACAACAGATGAACTTTGGCTACATATCAAAACTGCATGGACTGACATTCCCAAAACACACATCCAACATCTCATCCTCTCAATGCTAAACCGTGTAGCAGTGGTTATTGCCGCTTATGGTGGCTACACAAAATACTGATTTCTTTGTATTCCACAAGTCTAACCAAGTTGTATTTGTAATCATTTGATCCTTGTAACATAAGCTATGTATTTCATTAAATGGGCTTTGATATATCTTGTCTTTTCTGGTGTTGCACTTTTAATGGCCAGCAGTGTAAATCATTAGGAACAATTGGAAAGGTTGTCTCTCCTGAAGTATAGATGGCGCAAGGTTCACCACATCTCAGTGAAAGATTTATAGGTGTTTTTCTGGAAGATTTTAGCATCTGATGCATCATTTAACAGGTAGAGCACTCTGGCATGTATCTAGAGAGTTGTGGGTTTAATTCTCACAGCATCAGTGATAATTTTTTCCAGGTGTTTTTAATAATTGTTGAAGTCTATTTCTAGAGAATGAAAACATTTTCTTGCTTCTTTTTTTTCTTTTTGAAAATGAGAAAAAGTCCCTTTTAAGATCCTACTTTCACTTTAAATGATCGAATTTAAAAGCATTAAAATTTCACTGACAAACATCACCCTTTGAGCAAATAATGTTTTTCCTCCTGCTGATCAAATGGCTAGTGCATTTCACTAGTGATGAAAAGAAAGAACCCATCAAATTGATTGTTTTCAAACTTTAAAAATCAAAAAATGGCTTTAAGTATTCTTGTGGCAAATGTAGGGAAAACATTTTAAACTCCAATTTCATTAAAATGCCTTAGTGCAACGTGTATTTGCAACGCTGTAGTTGTTGCAAACAGTTTTCAGATTATTTCAGACATAAACAATTTAAGACATTCTAGAAACTCAGATTTTGCATTCTGTTTTAATGCAGTGTAAATTCTCATTTTGGAGTGAACCATATGATGCAGACAACGAAATTGCAGAATTGCTGCAACGAATGATGCAGACAACGAAAGCTTAAGTGAAAAAATCACAAGAATTCAACCCTTTTCAGGGAATTTTTTTATGCAGGCATAGAGTTTGTTTTGCAATTTAAAATTGTTTAACTCTAAAACAAGACGAACTCAAAAACGAAGACAAAATAAACTTAGGAGTTTTGATCTGATATATTTAAAAATTTATGCCAATGTTAATTTTTTGGCTATTCTGAATTTTCGATCTGTGGAGTGCAAGAAAGGTTTTTATAAAAAAAAAATGTATATATATATGTGTGTGTATATATCCAACAGTTGGTTTAAGTAAGACTGCTACAAGAAAAATTAAAGATAGTATAAAATAGTTGGTGTTTATCAAAAACCTCATAAAATCTCAGTTAATGACCAAATATTGAAAAAAAAAATCCATTCTTCAATAAGTTTTGATTCTTCATATTAAATGTTTTTGCTTGGACATTGTTTATTAAAAATATAGTGAGAATCAAAATAAACTGTGAAAAATATTTCGTATGATAGCATATATTCCGATCACAGTTTTGAAACAAAAAAACATTCATCCTGTTTTTGTGATCACAAAATAGCACAAAAATAAATCTTTTGAAAGAAGTTGGAAAGTCGAGTATTACCTTTATGCTGCTGGTGTAGTTCTAGGTGTATGATTCCAGGATAATTTCTCCTGTATAATTTTGACTGACTGTTGGGTTCACAATGTGAAATTATCTAAACTACTGGGACCAATAAAATTATCACAACCTCGGATTTATATCTTGCTCTGCCGACAGAGCTAAAAACTACTGCAACTGAAAAGAGTTTTTATCCTATTTCACATGTCTTAAGGGTTAATGACCATCCCCACACCTTCTCCCACACCATTCCCAACTCACCTCAGTCTCTCATGTGCTAAAAATAATCATTCACTGAAAGTCATCGTCATTATAACTCTTATCTGTTGAGCAAACGTCCCTGATTAAGGAAACCAAATTCTGGAATCTGAAGTCTACCATTTAGTGAGATCACCTTGTCATTCAAGATAAGGAAACCACTATTGACTGTTGACACTTTCTGGCAACAATCAGTGTGCTTCAGACAACAACATTGTTGCATCCTGTCATAAAACAATCTACTAAGATCATTCTCCACTTATCTCCCTTCTCCACATATTTAAATGACTTTCGAGGGGTAATTGTAAAAAATCTGGAATTTAAAATCAGTGAAAGTTAACTTCTCAGTTCCCTCATTTTCAAACCTAATTCTAGCTATCGTATTTATTCTTCTGTAGTTCACAGCTGCTTTATACCCATCACGTCTCCATATCTCTGAACTTTAATTACTAAGAAGGTTCTTTTGAATGCTACTTGGAGGCAAACTATGGGCTGCATCATTTGTTGTTGAAAGAAACTTAAATTATGCATATGATTTATCAAGATGAAGATAAAAATAGGAAATAGATATTAATAAGCAAAAAACGTGTGAGAAGTCTTATAAGACAATACACCGGGATATTGCCCAGTGGCCCAATCTGCCCCTGTTTACTTCCAATGGTGCCATCCAGCCAGTTTGGTTGAACTAGTAATTACAAATTATTCACTGAACCTATTGTTAAAAAGAAGTTGAAAAAGATTAATTTTGAAAAAAAATTATATAAACAAAATTATTAATCAGAGAAATGTTCACTTAGAAAGAGAACTGTCATGGTTACTCCTTGCTTTACTGGCTTTTAAAAAGAAATTTTTATAAAAGTATGTCAATGATACCTTGATCAGTAAAACCCATATTCTGTGGATATTGGAGAATACACTGGATGATTATAACAAGAAATTATCATATGTCATCTAACAGCTGTTTAGTGGATCTTCTTCCTTGACTCATGTCTGCAAATGCTGCCTAGGGAAATTTGTATCAAACCTTTCAGGGCCAGCCTGGAAAACTAATGAATCCAGATGTCCAGCAATTTTTTCACTGTACTCAGCCAAGAAAATACTAATGAAATCTATGTAGGGTAGTAAATATTTGTAAACTTTTAGTTGCAGTCATGATTTTTTCCTCTAATACTTTCCACCTACTTGAAATAGCTATAATTCTTTCAGAATATTTCAAGCAGTTACGTATATATATATAAATGCTAACATTCGTGTTTAAATGTCATTGAAAATGCTTCTGTAGAGTTCTTGATCAATTGGATATGAAATATCCCTGCTGCAAACTCAGCTATTTTTCTTAGATCAATGTTCCAAACAACAGCATTTTCATTGGGAACTACAGATAATGAAGAGACCCTACATCACCTATGGTTGATATGAGATATGTATTCGATATCAATTTTGATTCTGAGAATTGTCTTCAATTGCTACTAAAGCCAGGCAGATGAGCTTGTTAAGCCTGATGGACTTTGGTCTATAATTCATTTTGCCCATATCAACCACTGAAGTGGGCAGTTTTAAAAATGAATCAGAATAAGCCAAATGTAATATGCAATTCTACTCTACAAACCACTCACCATTGCTAGTGTTGTCATATTAAAAACCTAGAATGTATCTAGAACAGAAACTTTTTTTTTAAAAGAAGATAGCACTAAATACTTTTGACAAGTTATTTTTCTTCCCCATATCTGAGTAAAAGTAGGTAACCCCCGTTTAACGCTGACTCATTTAACATTTCTCCCTCCCCCCGTTTTTTGTAGTAAAACATCTTTTAAAAATTTTAAAATCTTGTACATAGATAAATATGCATAAATATTTGGTATATTTGTCTGTCCTGTTATGTGAGTTGTAAACAATATTTTGTTTGCAATTTTTACAGAAGTTACAGTCATAATATAGTCTTTAGAATTCAACACTGCATTTGAAGAACAAGAATCTGAACCAGAAAGAGTGTTGACAATTAAAGTTTTAGAGGAAGCCCTTTCACTGCACAATAAATGCATGGATTTATTGGCAGAGCAGGATAATGATTTTTCATGAGTGGATTCTGTAAGACAGGGTTGCAATTGGTTAATGGAATTTTACAGATTTTATCCCAAAATGGAAACAAAGCTCTTTCCTATTTAAAACTTTCCTTATTAAGAAATAAATTGTAGAATTAACTAATAAGTCATATAATATATTTATGTAATTTTTTTAATAAAAGCTTTGAAATATAATTTTTTTGTTCAACTGAAACATCCATTATAATGAAAAGAAAAAATATCAAAAAGATCCATAAGATACTTTAAGAACTAGTAAATAAAAATATACCCCCCCCCCCCCCCGGTTTAACATGGAAAATATTTAACATGGGTCTCCCTGAAATACATCTCCCACGTTAAGTGTGGGTTACCTGTAGTAAAATAGTGATTTAAATTTTTGAAGTTTAATTTTTTTTACAATAGTTACCTTTAGTTTTTTGTATTTCAATGGAAGTATCAAAACATAGGAAATACATTCCTCTTAAGCACAGATTCGTTCAAGATGAATTAACATGCACTTTTAACAGCTCTATATAAGCATCAGAATGTTTTCAAAAATGGTGTCAATGATAATATCAGAATGGGCACATTCATACAAGTTGCAGATACTAAAGTTCATTGAATTTGTATACCATAAATATAATGCAGCATGTAATTCTCTTTACAGTGTCCTCCTCATCAGATTAATACTTTTGAAATCTGTCTTTTGGGTAAAGTATAATTAAAATCGATCCAAAGTGAATGCACAGTATTCCCTGTTAAGAAACATTAATTAATAGATTCTGAAAAAAATTCATCACCGCCACAGCGGGAATCGAACCCGCATCTCTCCAGATTCATGCCAGAGCGTGCTAACCATTGCACCACGCGTCGGGCAATGAATATTTTCAGAATATGACCTTATAAATATTCTTCTTGAGACGTGACTGAGACAGCGCCATCTATACTCAAGGAGATGCAACGTTTTCAGTCGTTGTATTTGATTATCAGATGTTAATGAGAAGGTCGCTAATGCTAACGCGTTAAATATATAATTAAAATCAATCCAAAGTGAATGCACAGTATTCCCTTCGTTGTCCGACACGTGGTGCAATGGTTAGCGCTCTCTGGCATGAATCTGGAGAGAGGCGGGTTCGATTCCCGCCGTGGCGGCGATGAATTTTTTTCAGAATCTATTAAGTATAATCAATTTTTATAATCTAGATTTTGTGCCCTTGACAGATATCTTGTTTACCTATCTTTAAAGTCAGATTTTACCAGTGTCTGATGAGATGTGGACCAATACATATCTGCAGGTTTGTTTGTGAATTATGCTAATAATAAACTAATTTAAAATATGTTTTCTTTTCACCCTCTGGCTAAAAAATTATTAGTTATAAAGGAAAAAACTGTACATATAATAAAATCTCATGCTGCATCTGAATTAGAGATTTTTATTTTTGTTTAAAAGTAATAAATATTAGATTTTGCATGTTGAGTTTGTTATTTAAATATTAATCTTATATTCTTTCCTTCACAGCACATTTTTCTAATTTATTTGTGCCAAAACTTGAAAACTATGGAAAAACAGGTAATTTTTTTCTGAATATTTATTATTTAAATCTTTTACCTCCACAAAATAACTTTCATAGATAAATTAGCTTTGACAATGCACTCTTCATTCTTCCCAAAGCTTTTTCACAATATGAGCAATATATTTTGGTGCCCTCCTAGAGGACATACTCCTCAGTCACAGGAGTGCTGTTGTAATCTCTTCAGTAAGTAGTATCAAGCAAAAAAGAACTATTTCAATGTGAAAGTACGGGGAATGCATCTGTTCTTAGTTCTTGTTAATATCTAATTATATATAATACATATGTTTTTTAACATTACACAGATACACTAATGGTAAAAGGAAGAAAACCGTATATTTATAAATAAATTGTATGAAAAGAAAGAACAGTGAAATTGGTGGAATAGTTTCCATCATCATTAATAATTCATTCATTGTGAATTGAAGGTCAATTTTTAAGTTAGTAAAACAACTGTTGGATGAAATATGGACACACAACTTCGTGATAACATTAGCTACTTTAATCACTGAGCTATCAGGCAGTGTTAAAGATTTCTAGTGCCAAGGGTCAAAAGGGATTCAAATAAACAGAAACACTATCAAAGAATATCATAGAAATATTTAATTACTTCTAAAAATCCTTTTTGGTTTCAGAGATCTGACAGGAGCTGTAACGCTCCAAAGAATTGAAATACTTTCTGCCACTTCTTTTCTCCCACTCTGTAACGGGCCAAAGAATTGAAAATACTTTTAAAGTTTGGACTCTTTGAACCAATAATATTCAAGCTCCGGATAGCTAAGTCAGGCGCCAGGCAATAATTAACAAATTGCCAAAATAAAGTTCAATTAGGGTTCGAATACCAGCGAGCGTTACTTAACGAGTAAGAATTCAAAAATTAAATGATTGTCAAACTTCTAATGCAAATTCTAATCAAAACTTATAATCAAAACAATTAACGCTGCTCAAGAGAAAAATCAGTAAATATTCAAAAAGGATTTATATAACAAACAAATTTATTTCCAAAATTATTTCAAACACTCGCCAAATTACAATGAAGAAGATACTAAGACTATACATCATTTCTATCTACTCGTCAACTGACTTCTCAAAAACTACTCAAAAACTCCAACTGACTCTGTCTAACTGTCAACTACTTCTGACTCAACTAACTCTAACTCCCTGTGACTAACATGTCACAGTTTTAACAAGTGTACAAGCTTAGCAACACGTGGCTGTCGCACCGGTAAAGACATTTGCATAAAATGATGAGCGTGCAAGCTATGATGCAAGAGGGGGCATGTCTTTGTACACACGTTTTAGCGGGTGACAATCAAAAGTTCGGAGTTGTGCATGCGCAACTCCTATGCTCTTGGAAATGAGCGCTGTGATGCCAAAAATGAAATAAAAAATCCCCAAAATGATAAATATAACGTAAATTAAGCAAAACTGGTTAAGGTAGAGTAAAAGTGAATGATTGGGCATCACAGAGCCTGTGATGCCCCCTCATTCACTTTTGTAATAAAATCAAGCGAAGATTGTGAGTAAAAGCACTTCAGCAAAAAGAGAACATGAAAAACATCCATGCTTTATATGGGATTTGAGTCCAGGTGTCTTTGCAGTCAAGCATATTGATTAGTTCAACACTGAGATAGGTCAAAATAGATTACTCCTCATGGAACTGCTAAAGAGATATAATAGGAGTCTGTCAATATAATATGCATTAAAGAAGATATTTGAGAGAAGTGACAGACTTCGTCTAAATAGCAATTGTGTTCTCTAGTCAACATATAAAGCTTTATTATGCTTCTCTCTACTGGATCCATTCCTAGCCCTAGTTAGTGATGATCTTGCTTGGTAACTGGTAGCACAGTAGTCAGAGAAACTGAAATTTATCAGGAAGTCATGCATTCACATTCCACCCAGCTCAAGATAATTTTTTGACATATAATTTTTAATCCTTTGCATGTCAAAACTGTTTCTACCATTAATTTTTCTCTCTAAACATGACCAGTTTCAATACTGTTGGTAATACAAGTTTTTAGTATTTTTTACAAAAATCAGTCTTATCTAACATATAAAGAAGAAAGTTTGTTGGTGTGTCTGCCACTTATGCCCTCAACACCCAGAAGAGCTAGGGACACAAAACTTTGCATGAACGCTCCCTTCACCAGAGAAAGAATATAGGCTATTTGCGAACCCACTGGGGCCAACCAAAATATTGGGGGGGGGGGGGTGAGTTTGAATTTCTCAAAATCGCTGTAGACTTAGCATTATTAATGGTGAAAGGTTATTCAAAATAATTGTTGCCACCAATAAATTTGAAAAAAGAAATTCATCAAACTAATTTCTGATTTTATGTGATTAAACATTAAGGTTGAAAGTTATTCGAAATAGCTGTTGCCACCAATAATTTTGAAATAATGAATGCATCTAACTAATTTCTTTCTGATTTCATGTGATAAACTCATTGTTCAGTTTGCTGGGTCAAGAGCATGAGTGCCCATGGATCTTGAAGTCATTCTAATTAAGCATGAGCAGAACACAAGATTTAAAAGCAAAATTTGTATCAGAAGTTAAAATCATTAACTTAATTTGAAAAATATGTAAAAGTTAATAAACATATATCATATGTTAATAAAAGTTTTAATATGTTAAGTAATAAATAACGTTTTTCCATAATAATAATGTTTTTTTTATACTATCTATACATTTTTTTGGGCATCTCAGATCATATTTAATTTCCTTTTTTTTATAAAGTTACATATGCGTGGCAAATTGTGTCCAAGGGACTCTGGTGGATATGAAATGATTTGAAAAATTCGATTATCTGAGCGAAGCAATTCTGTTTTTTGGTTCACAAACTTCTGATGTGGGGAGAATCATACTATGCCTGGAAATAGTTACATTTATTTCCTTCGCTAAAAGAGAGGGAGAAAAATTAAATGAGGGGATTGATCATAATGACTTTTATGCCAAATGATAGCTTGCAATGTGGGGAGTGGCATCTCAATTTTAGGTTATTTTTAATTAATTTGTGAACAAGAAGATCCTTTTAATTGTGTGTATATATTTACTTGAAACAAGAAAATTACACCATTTCATAATTTTTTTCTCGGTACCATACTTTGAGAAAAGTCCAAGCTTTTTGTCAAGTGTGATAAGTCATGTCAACAAGTCAACTTCAGAATTTCTTTTAAAAATACATAATGAACCAAAATAGGTCATGTTATATACCAAATTAGACATAATTCAAATTTCTATAAAACTAAAAAATTAAACAAATTTACAAACATATTAATTTTTAATGAGACTTTTTTACAGTGGTGAGGGGAAAAATAGATCAGACTGTGCAATTAAGGCTTAATTTTGGAAATGTGATGCAGAAACACAGTCAAATTATATATTAACCAAAAGGAAATTTCTTCCCAAACAATATAATATTTACCTGAAACATGATTTTTTCATCTTTTAATGATTCTTTTCAGTGTGTTATATTTTAAAACACAGGAAAGCAATATACAAGGTAACTGATTACTCATGTTAATTGAATTTTTTGTCCTATATATGAAGTAGAAAAATGCTTTCTTGGCTGCCTTTTTTACTAAACTTTTAAGAATTTTTTTCTTTGGATGTTAAAAGTCTGACGATCTAGACTAAGTGCCGAAAGGTTTAGACACCAACGGTAAAATAAAAATATCTATTTCATCAGAGTGGCAGTCAATATATTTAGGAGGGGGAGTAAATCTCTTAAAGCCACTGAATATGAGCTTAAAAACTTATAATTAAAAAAAAGAAATTCTGTCCTGAGGGAGGGGAGAAAAGCACCCTCAGTGTAGCAGGATGGGGATAAAAAAACTTTGCCAAAATTGCCTTCCCACAGGAGAACTGATTTCAATGCCAAGGAAGTCCTTTTTGCTTTCTCATTCAAGACCATTTTCAGGAAACAATATGAGATCAAAGTTTTTTTTTACTTGAAAAAGACGAAATACAAAAATTAACATAACTTAATGTGATGTTAAATATCTCTAACATCTTGCAAGCCAGCCATCCAACGTAGCATAACTGCGAAAATTTAATAATTGATCGACTGAAAAATAAATAATTTGCTAAAATAAAATGAATCTACAGAAATGAAAATGAAAGTTTAGTTATAAAATTATAAATACTAACTGAATGCCTGGTGACATTATGCATTGTGTAAGGACAACTCTCACTGTAATCAATCTACTATTAGCCACTTTTAACTGCATATAACACATAGCATGTATATGTTTAACTTATATATATGTATGTTTAGCTTTGTTGTGCATTTTGCCCCTGTTGACTGTGTATAACATATACAGAGTGTTTCAAAACTCTCTGTACAAATTTCAATGGGAGATAGGAACACAAAGACAAATGTTTTTCATCTATGAATGTATATCCGCTGACATAATCCTTCTGTGCTAGGAGGGCTCTGTTTGGCGGTTCTGCAGTTGGCTAGAGGGGTGAAGTGGGAACAGCGAGTGGACATGTTTGTCATCTGCGTTCGTAAATCAGACACATTACGTGTGACATGGAGTGTTTCACAACTGCTGAGATGGCTGACATGCATCTGGTGTATGGGGCTGCCAATGGAAACTAAAGAGCTGCTGTGAGGTTGTATTGACAGCGCTTCCCAAACAGAAGTGTGCCAAACCACCAAACATTTGTGCATTTGCACTGGCAACTGCCTGAAACTGGAACATTCCATGCAAACATGCATGACACTGGTTGGGAGAGAACCATGCACACTCCTGACATGGAAGAAGAGATCCTATGATGGATAAAGGACAATCCAGGCACAAGCATGCGAGCTGTTGCACATAGCCTCGGTGTGAACCACACCCTCGTGTGGTGAGTGTTACACGAGCAGCACTTACATCCATTTCATCATCAGAGTCCAGACATTGCAACCTCAGGATTACCCTCTTAATAATATCTCTTAAGATATTATTAAGAGGGTAATCCAGACTGCACAAACCAGTGCACGAATTCTACACACATTGTGTGGAATTCGTGCACTGGTTTGTGCAGCCTGATTTTCCAGCTCATGTGCTCTTCTCAGATGAGAGGCCTCTTTCATATGTGAGGGTGTGTTTAATGTGCACAATTCTCATGTTTGGGTGCATGAAAATCCACATGCCACATTGGCGCATGGTCATCAATAATGATTCGCCATCAATGTTTGGGTGGGTATCATCCATGACATTTTGATTGGGCCATACCTGCTGCCTCTCCAACTCAACTGGCAGATTTATCAGGTATACCTTGAAGAAATGTTGCTGGCACTGCTGGAAGATGTTCCCATGGCTATTCACAGATGAATGTAATTTCAACAAGATGGGGTGCCAGCACACTTCAGCAATGATGTGCAGGATTATCTGAATGCCACATTTGGGGGCCAATGGATAGACTGTGGTGTATCATCGCCTGGCCACCAAGATTGCCCAATTTAACACTTATCAATTTCTTCCTTTGGGGACACATGAAGAACCTCATGCACAAAACTCCCATTGACTCAGGTGAAGACCTCGTCACAAGAATCACTGTCGCCTCTGCAACTCTTCGCAAAATTCCAGGAATCTTTCAACATGTACAACAGTCAATGCTTTCACGCATGCAATTCTGTTGCCAGTTGCAACTTTGAGCACCTTCTTTAAATAAACATGTTCACACTTGTTTCCAATCATTTATGTACCAGCTCCACTGATATTTCTTTCAGCACCCTCTAGCACCGAAGGGTTACATCAGCGGACATACATTCATAGACGAAAAAGGTTTATCTTTGTGTTCTCTATCTCCCATTGAAATTTGTACAGAACGTTTTGAAACACCTTATATAATGTATGAGCAATCAAACTAGGTCACAGAACCTGTTCCTCTGCTGTGACACTACAGGCAGTCTTCACAACATAAGACCTGGCTTTGTTGTGCTAAGAAGGCTCTTGTTAGTTATAGTTTTAGTTATAGTTTCGATTTGAAGAGTAGGAACAATGCACAGAATACTGGGATAAATGATACAAATGATGAAAATAATTCTAGGACTAATGAAACAGGTTTAAGGCAGAAAAGAGTATAAAATGGAGAAAAAAACAGAGGTACATGTGTAATTACTTCCAAAAATGTTCTGTTTCTGAAAATAGCAGTTTTTTGTTTTAATTTTCAGGAGATTTTCAAAACTTTAAGGAAAAATTTGTTGATAATAGTTCAAATGAAACTTGTGATCTTAAATCAGAGGGTTGCTTCAGCATAGAGTAATGTTAACAAACAAATTGGCAAACTGCTTCTAATAAATGACAATCAAATGGCTTTAACAAATCATTTATTTTGTAGTTTAATAATATATGTATTAAATGAAAAAAGGGATATTTTTCAATCATGAATTATGTATTTATATATATATAATTTAAAATTCTAAGTTTTATTTTTTTTAAACCGAATTTCTTTTGTTGTACTAAAAATGGATACAGACGTCCTCAGCCTCCTCTTTTTGGATTCTGTCAACATCTGTATTCATTGGGGACCCTGGAAGAGTTAAAATTTCTTCTTGGTTATCATCCAGTTATTACAAGTGACGAATGAGTCCTCAGTTAATCAGATAACTATGAATGTGTATAATACCTTATATTTGCACTAACAAGTTGGACTTGTGCCTGGAAATGGTTAACTTAACATCTACAGGTGATAAGGTGAAAATAATAGCTTGATTTTGAAAATGAGCAAAAAATTTTGCTGTTAATAAATTGCTTTGGAATCTGTGAGCAGAAACTATTTTTGTTTTGTTTTTTTCAACAGAAATTATGAAATTCTTTCATGTGTTGCCCAATAAATTCACTATATTCTGTTCTCA
Organism: Ryuthela nishihirai; assembly: GCA_038380435.1. Classification (NCBI taxonomy): domain Eukaryota; kingdom Metazoa; phylum Arthropoda; class Arachnida; order Araneae; family Heptathelidae; genus Ryuthela; species Ryuthela nishihirai. The sequence goes on from JAWZYU010000022.1 coordinate 22,310,656, forward strand.
TGAATCCTGTTTAGCTTTATTGTGCATGTAGTCTGTTGACTGTGTATAACATGGTATCATCTAACCAGCCACACAACCTACAGTCAGGGATTTTACACTGATGCTCAGAAATTAAGAATTAAACATAAAAAATGTTAATAAAATTTTAATGAATTAAAATAAATAACATTTAATCGTATGTGAAGCAAAACAAGTTCTTTCTAATACTCTGAACAAATTTATGTAAAATGTTTGAAACCTGCAAATCGAGCAATCAGATAAAAATAAAGTCTGTCTTGGGAACTATATTTTACCTGTGGTACTACTGTTGAATCTGTTATGGCCATCATCCTTGCAACCACAAGGAAACCATTTGGATAATTCTTTGAGGTAGAAAAAAATATGAAGAATGGAGAAAAGTAGAAATTGTCAGGTTGCTAAATATGATTCGGTGTTGTATGTAGACTGTGGAACCAATTGAATTATTGAACAATTGAACAATTGAACGAAACAGCCAGAACCATTTTTCTTTAAGACTTGCTTAAGGCAGTCATGGGGTTACTTCAACACAACTTGCAAAGACTCCACTGCATGATAACTTGCTTCAGAGTGTGCTCCATCCACAAAGAGTGTTGTATCATGGCATGGTGTCTGCTTAAGGCTGTATGTGAGAGATCTTTATTCATAATGAATATGCGATTTGTTTCCTTGACCTCTTACAGAAAAGAGCCTGTTTTAATTAATGTCATTGATATCTTAATTGTAGCTAAGAGCAATGGGCCAATATGCTATTCACATTGAGTCACACATGATTCTGTCCTCAAACATATTCTTGATTAATATTCACTGAGAGAGAACAGAGAACAAGGTTCAATTCCACTGGCTTAGGGAAAGAGACAATTATGTTGGTAGTGGTGGGGCTTTTATGGTGTAATCAGGCATCACTGTCATGACTATATACTTCATCATTCCTATTATCCCAGGAAAGATTCTCACAGTTGTCAACTGTTGCAATGATTTTTTTTTTCTTTATGTTCACCTGATTTGCCAATAGCAATTAGTGAAGACTGCCTTTTAATGGATGATAATGTTGTCTAAGCAGAACTTGGTTAGTGAACCAGTACCTTCAGAGTGATACCTGTAGCCTGTAAGGATTGGCAAGCAAGATCCCCAGACTTAAGTCGTATAAAACATCACTGAGATTTTCTAGGCAGAAGATTGCAACTCTCAGCCCCCTCCTAGAAGCTTGCTGAGCTGGAGGCTACCATTAATCAATGACAGTACCACTAATTAGCAGCCCCATTCTCAACATGAGGAGTTGGTGTCGAGCTTATATTCCATTAGAGGAGATCACTCATGATATTAGGTTTCTCTTAACTCTTTATGCACTCTTTTTGCCTGTTTGGAAACTTAATAGCATAACTCTTTGCTTTTAGATTTGAATTTGTCCAGATTTTGTTCAGTATTAAATCATAACACTTCTTTCACAATAATTTTATCAAAATCTATTAGGGTTTTTGAATTGATTCAAACTTTTGTATATAGGTGGATCATTTAATTTGCAGACTGCTGTTGCAACAACTGACAGCTTTCCACATGAGTTAATATCTCATATGTGACAACACTGTGACTCTTCAAAGGCATAGAGCAATGGATGCAAGTTTGAAATGCACAATACTTGCAAGTAACAACAGAACACTATGCACTCAATCTCTGTCATTTTCTCACTTTGGAAAGGCGTTAATTTTTGTGTATATGTTTTTTGCAGTCTATGGCTGATCTGAAGACTGAGCATTGTATGTGATAGGTTACTGTGTTCAGCAAAGCTTAAGTATTTTATATACAGCCACAGAAGTGACTCAAATATATGGAGAGCAGTGCTTGAAATGAAATGCAATTTCCAAGTAGTACAAATGCTTCACAGACAGGCATGATTCTGTAGAGGACAACCCAAGATCTGGGCAACAAAGCACTGTTTTCCATACCCTTGAATAATTTCTGTGACTGTGTGCACACCACTTAAGAGTTGCCAAACACAGTAACATATCACATATCACTGCTCGGTTTCCAGATCAATTATAGCTTGCAAAAAATCACACAAATACGACTTTTCTGAAATGCAAAAACAATAGAGACTGTTTTTGCATTTCATTTTTTTGTTTATGTTTCCTTGACCTCTTACAGAAAAGAGACTGTTTTAATTGATGTCACTGATATCTTAATTGTAGCCAAGAACAAGGGGCTCTGCTACTACTGTGACTATTACAATACGTTTCAACTTGCATACACTTCTCCATGCTCTTGAAGAGTTGCTATAATGCCACATATCATGTATTAACTCGTATGAAAAGCTGCTAATTGTTGGCAATGACAGTCCACAAATTAAATGATTCACCCTTATATTTAACTTTTAAATGCCATTATTTACAATATATGAGAACATATGTGTGATATTTGTTGCACAAACTATCTCATATGCATAAACAGGGCAGACACTACTTTCTGATGCTGAAATGAATCACAGTCAACTCCATGGTAAGGCTCTGTTTGAAATGCAGACCATGAATGATTTAGTCCTGGGATTGCAATAAAGCATGCCTCAAAACAGTTACTGCAAATAATCATATACATAAATCACAAACTCACAATTGTCAAAGGTCCTACTGTATTTGTTTCAGTCAATATATTATTCTTTAGCATTTCAATATTTTAAAGGAAGTGGAGGATAGTGTATTGTAGCATATTGTAATTATTGTAGTATTGTAGCATATTGTAAATTGTTTGCAGAAGAGTATTTTGATATATGACATGCTATGCATCATGAGTCACAAGTTGAGTACTTGTCTGGTGCCTTGCCAATTATTAGTTATTTTAATGAAGTATGGCACTGAAATGGTAGGCCTGTAAATGGTAGCTAGGCATAAACTGGAAGGAGAGCTAGTATGCACAGAACCAGCCAGGTCTAGCACCTAACTATCGACCCCGCCTTCTCGTGGTACAGGCCGTTAGTACCTTTCAAAAGAGATATTCTCTTTTGGAAGGGAACGGAAGGGAGGGCTGTCACTTCAATATGGCCTAGTGATCTGGTCATCTATGGCCACTTTTTTCTTTTTTCTCAACCCTGCTGAGGAGTGGTCAACTTCACAGGGTCCTGGTGCTGACCATTTATACCTACTAGACTGGACTTGTTTATGGATTTGAGCTTGATTATTGATCCTGGACTGGCTGCACTGGTGGGCTTCTGTTGAGGGAGAATCTGCCACTGTGTTTTCTGTTTGCTTCTGGGTTGCCAGCCCTAAGTGAACAGAGGCATGGGATACTTTATATCAGCTGGTGGATAATCCTAATCAGAGGCCATCGCAGCTAACCTTACTTAGCTAGTTGGACATCGTCAAGCCTAAACTGGAGTAATGTATCTCAGGCAGGTCATATGGCTCTTGAAAAAGTCCACTTGAAAAGGTGGTGCCTGAAGTTCCTACCAACATCAGTGACTTCAGCCTTTAGCAGAGGAGGAACAGGTCTTTGCCCCATGCCTGCAATAAGGGAGCTGTTTCATATTGTTGGCTCTACCAATCTCAATAAACCTAATTTCTTTAAAAATCCTACTAATCATTTTCTCTCTGCAAGAACGTGAGGACATTACATAGAGATTATTCTCTTGATGTCCTCACACAAGAATTCCACCATTATAATTTAGATATTCTAGGCTTGCAAGAGACCAGATGGACAGGTAAAGGTGAGATACTTAAAAATAACTCTAAATTTCTCTTTACAGGGAGGGAGGATGGAAAGCATCACCAAGGCGTGGGTCTGCTGCTCAGCAGACATGCTAGTGATGCTCTTCTAGGATATGAGTGCATTAATGAAAGGTTTCTTACAGCAAAATTTCAGACAAGCATTAAAGACTTGAATGTTATCTGCTGTTATGCCCCCACTGAGGATGCTGATGAGAAGGATAGGTTTTACAGGCAACTTAAGGAAATTTTGAATTCTGTCAAGAAAGGAAATATTACTCTTGTTCTAGGTGACTTCAATGCCAAAGTTGGTACTGACTCTAACCTTTGGGGAGGGGTGATAGGCCCTTTTGGTATTGGTAGCTGCAATGACAATGGACAACGTCTACTTCAGGTAAGTAAACTCAATGGTTTCAGAATAACTAACACTTATTACAAACACCGCAACATACATAAGTACACGTGGGTTTCACCCAATGGGCTGTATAACAATATGATTGATTATATATTAATTAACAGCAAGTGGGCTAGTTCTGTTAGGAATGCCAAGTCATATAAGGGGAGCTGAAATTGGATCTGACCATTATCTTGTTAAAAGTATCTTGCAACTTAAACTTAAAAAGTGTTGTGCTAGGGTTAAAAAATTTACTTTTAATACTGAAGCTCTGAAAGATCCAGTTATAGCCAAAGCTTACCATGATAGGTTACTTAGTCATTATGACAGTCATGGTATGCTTACTACTGAAGTTGAGGAAGAATGGGATCATTTTAAACAGGCTGTTTTGGACACTAACAGTACTCTTTTAGGAAAAGAGGAGCAGAGGAGGCAGAATTATCTGAGTGATAAGGCACTTGAGCTTATTTTGGAAAGAAAGAACTGCAGGAATGCCCTTAATCAATACCCTACTAGTCCTAATAAAAAGCATTACAGAGACCTTAATAAACTTGTAAAGGATCAGTTAGCTGCTGATAAGAATCTTTGGCTTGATGGCTTGGCTGACAAAGCTGAGGAAGCAGTTAGACAGCACAACAGCAGAGAGCTGTACCAGATAGTTAATGTTTTGTGTGGGTAGAAAATGAACAGGTATACAGGGATTGAAGGATAAACAAGGTAAGGTTATAGAAGGTGAGGATTCTGTCATGGCTAGGTGGGCTGAGCATTTCAGTGATGTTCTAAGCAATGTGGTTAGTTCTACTCCCATTGTTTGTAATGATGATAAATGCATTGGTGGCTTTAATGTAACACAATCTGAAGTTATTTCGGCTATTTCTAAACTTAAACTTCATAAATCCCCAGGGGTAGATGAAATTACTATGGAAATGCTTAGAGCTGGGAATGTTTCGGTTACTACTTGGATGAGTGAAATTTTGAATATCTTTTATGATAAAGGCATGGTTCCTAAGGATTTTACCAGAGCTATTGTTATCCCTATTTTCAAAAAAGGTGATCGCAGTTCTTGTGATAACTATAGGGGTATCAGTCTACTCTCTGTTCCAGGTAAAGTTCTTTCCATGATTGTGCTTAATAGAATTAAGAATCTGGTTGACAGTCAATTGCGTGATGAGAAATGTGGATTCAGAAGTGGTAGGGGATGTGTGGATCAAATATTTTCACATAGGCAGATTCTTGAGAAATGTTTATAGTTTCAGAAACCTTTGGTTGCTAGCTTTGTTGATTTCAAAAAGGCTTTCGACTCTGTTGATCGTCATAATTTGTGGTTGATTGTGAGATCATATGGTATACCATCCTTTTAAATAAATATCAATGCTAGCCCAGATGGAACTAGGAACTGCAGATTATGCACCTGGCATGCTACCTACTGAGCCACACCAACCCCTGTTAACAGCACATTGCATGTAATCAAGAGGTTCCGGTATTGTGCCCCAGTTGTATGAAAACTCAATTTTTCAGTTACGATTCAACAAAACTGGAAAGTTATGCTTCCAAAATTCCAGAAATAGTAAATGAGGGTTTTTGAAGATAAATATTTAAGTTTGATCCTGTTTCATAAAAAAAAGATAATTTAAAGCATACTGAGTTTTTAAAATAACTTTCCATTTAAATAATGTAGAAGTTCCTAGATATTTTTTATTGAAAGGATGTAGTAATGGCTGTATTTAAAATGGTAAGTATTTGTATGTTAATTGTTTTATATTGGTCAGTCACTAAATGACAAATATTATATGTAGTACTACACTGAAGTGCCATTGAATTAGGGATAGCAACCTAATAACATGTTGAACCCCTCTGGCCCTGATAACGGCCACCACATGAGGCAAGGACTCCACAAGCTTGTGTAAATGTTTCACAGGTATGGTGACCCATGCATCCTCCAGCACTGTCCACAATTCTCTCAAGGTCGTCACTGCTGGGACACGGGCCCAAACATTCTGCTTGATGGTATCCCAAAAAATTTCAATGGGATTTAAATCTGGGCTTCTGTGTGGCCAATTCATTATTTCAAAGTAAACAGAATGTTCCTGCAGCCATGCAGTAGCCAACCTGTGAGATGAACATATCCACTAATAAATCAGCACTTTGGCATCGATTCAAATTTTAAAGGAAAAATTGTCTTCAGCCAGGTGGGATACGAACCCACGACCTCCTGAAAACATGTCAGGTGCTCTGGACCACTGAGCTACCAGCTGCCAATCAAGATCTCCTCTAATTAGTGCTATGAACATTTCTTTTATGTCTCATATAGGTGCTATATATGAAACAAAAGCCATTTTAGTGACCTTGAAGTTACTATAACAGAAGTAGGACAAAAAACTAATCCCTCTTCTCAACCTGATAAAAAAAGGTAATAAAGGTCTTACATCTGTTCCTAGTTCTTCTTCTGTGCATATGGAATTCGTCAAGTTTATTTTGTTATTTGTGAGATGAACAGTTGTTTTGCTGGTAGATGTCAGCTCCATTGGGATGCATGATGGCCATAAATGATCAGCTATGAGTTCTGCGCACCAGGATGCATTGAGAGTCGTCGGTACATGTACCAAAGGTCCCCATAGATGTACAACTGAAGATACCCCAGGTCATCACTGAGCCACCACCAACTTGTACTGTTCTGACCTGACATGCAAGATCCATGGCTTCATGGGGTTGGTACCATACCCTCAGTCTCCCATCGGCGTGATGAAGTTTAAATTGGGATTCATCACTCCAGACTATCCATTGCCAATTTTCAATGGTCTAGTTACGATGGTTTTTAGCCCAGGCAAAGCATTGAGCCCAGTGTTGTGCCATTAGAAGTGGGATTCTTGTAGGTCGGCAGCTCCCGAGCCGAGACGATGAAGTGAGCGTTGCACGGTCTGTGCACTGACTTCCCAGCTGGAACCCACATTCAGATGGGAGGTGATTTCAGATAATGTCTGGCCGCTATCGGTCCATGCGATGTGGTTCAGGTGGCAAAGCCCATGATCATTCAAGGCTGGTTGTCCTTTGCAGTTTGTCCGGGTGCTTTTTTTTTTTGCCAGAATTTTCATATTCCCGGAACACTCTTGAAACTGTCATACAAGTCGGGCACCTATGATCTGCCCTCTGTCAAATGCATCTAAATCCCACACCTTTCCCATTATGTTTCTCATGACATAAGTTTTCCTATTATGTTTCTCACAACCAGAGTTTCAGCCACGCATGCATGCAAATGCGGGACTTGTGGTACTGAATTTGGATAACGTCTCCTATCCCTAATTCATTGGCACTTCAGTGTATTTAAGTTGGAAACTACATATACTCTATTTGTCCCCTGACCATTCACACTCATGTCTTTTTATGAGTTTGTGTATGTATTCTGTACAGGTCAAAGTAGATCGATGGCACAGTCATCAACTACTTCTGAATTACTGAAGTATTTACTACATTCTTACAGAACCTATTACTAATACTTTTCATAAAAAAAATGTTTTATAGGCTACACTTACCTTATCCTTTTAATATTTTATCCTTTACTTCACAAAAACAGTTGCTATGTATCATGATTGTTATTACAATAAATAGTCAGTGAACATTTATTTATCAAATCTGTCAAGCACTATGATAAATATAACATTAGACATATAGTTGTGAAATTTGTTTTTGTGTCTTAATTATTGACTGACCTGCATATATTTGTGTTTGTAGGAGAACTTAGAAACTAACATATTTTACAGGAATTGAACCAAAGTAGTATTGTTGGAAAGAAGAAAAAAAAGAAGAATAAAAAATCAAAATCAAGTGCTGTGCAACAAATAGCTGGTGAAGCAAGCACAAAAACAATGTCAGAGCAAGAAAGCCTTTGCAGTGGTTCAGATGTACTACAAAGGCTTGGAAACAAAAGCCATTTTAGTGACCTTGAAGTTACTATAACAGAAGTAGGACAAAAAACTAATCCCTCTTCTCAACCTGATAAAAAAGGTAATAAAGGTCTTACATCTGTTCCTAGTTCTTCTTCTGTCCCTGATAAAAAGAATAATAAAGTTCTTACAAGTGCTTCTAACCAGTCGGTAACAAATAATTCCCAAAAGCAAGCAAAATCTAATACACAGAGTAAATCAGTTTTATTAAATTATGGTGAGCTTGGCCTGAATCTCATGAATCATCCAGATATTAGTGTTACTCTCTGTAAGAATGAAATAGAAAAAAATGCAAGTACAACAGATAATCAAGCAAAAGAAGAACAGCCTTCTGTAACAAATGCAAATGAAAGCATTGTTCCAAAGAAAAAGAAGAAAAAGAAAAAGAAATCACAGAAAAAAAACTCTGAACCACCTGAACCTTCTAGTGGAAATCCTGAAGAACCTGTTAGTACTCCGCCAACATATGTCAAGGTCCCTGTTTCAGATGACACATGCGTACTGCTTGTTAGTCATCAATCTTTTAGCAGTAGTAGCACAAACAATAAGCAAGATACAGGTAGCATTGGGTCTTTAACTGATGTTGTTGGTAAGATTTGTAGTAATAATACAGAAACTAACCACAGAGTTGCTCAGACTACATTGTCTTCATTACCAAAAGCACAAAAGATGAGTATTCCTCAAGCTTTAATAGCTTCTGATAATTCAGTAAATGCAGTGCCAACAAATCTACCAGGTAGCTTTCTAAATAACTCGTCTGTTTCTCTTGGCCTGCAAAAATGTAATACAAATTCATTTCTCAATATGCAAGCTATTACTGCAGCAAGTGCAAGCAGTTCTATTGACTCTTTTGTAACAAGGCAATGTGATATTTCTGTTATAAATGATAGCAGTGTAGGACAGACTTATCCTTGCAACACAACTGTTGAATCATTGAATAATTCTGAAAAAAGTGCAGAAGACTTAAAAGCACACTCTTGTGTTGATAATTCTGTAAGTATCATTGATTCAATTTGCATGTGAAGTGTCATGAAGTTTTGCATGGTGCATGAATTTGTGAGCATTGCTAAAATTTGTAATATTGCATGATAATAAAGCAAAATAAAGCATACATATTCATCTTGAATTGTATATGACAAGATATTTTTCTTCTGTATCATATTCCTACATTAGTAGTGATTTTTGTAATATATTATCTCATTAATTTCCTTATATAATTTATTAAATGCCATTGTATTGTTATTTTTTTTAAATAAATGAACATAAAATGGTTTTTGTAGACCAGAATTTTTTCAATCTTTATCTGCTTGCAGCATCCCTACATGTAGTACACATTTTTAGTAGCATCTTTAAGCAGTGTTTACTTTTATGTCACATCTCATTATGGTCTTCAGCTTTCATAGCAATCTTAAGTGTAGTTTTCAACTTCTATTTTGGCTCCCCTTAATCCTTAAAGTATCCAAATATGATTTACTATTTTTTGAAGAATTTTGCATAAGTAGCCTTCATTTTAGTTAGAATGTCTGTTATTTTATTATTCAGAGAGAAATGCTCTTTCATTTGATACATAGCATGACTTATATATATATGTGCAGGAGATAGTTCTAAAGTTCAGTTGTTGTTTTTCACTGAAAAAAGTTTAAAATTATCTTGGCCACAATTGCATGCAATGTGAGAAACCAGACACTTGAGAGCAGGCTTATCCAACCGAAACTTAGTGAACAGCCTTGGAAAAAATTATATTCTTAAAATAGCACAGGAAAAATTCTGTACTTAAAAACAAAAACATACATTTCTAATAAGTAATAAATTAAAAAGAAACTATGTTTTAAGGAATCAAGAAAATATCTTGATTAGTAATCAAAAATATACATTTTTAATGAGTACTTGAATTAGCAGAATCATTTAGATATGCATTTGTAAATGTTTGATCAAAATATTGGAAGAAATAAGTCAGATTCAGTATATTGATTATGTGTTTTATGTGCCACAAGTTCTTTTTGCAGTGAACTGTGGGTTGGACGTTAAGGGTTAACAGTCAAGTTCCCAGATTTCAAAGCAATGGTTTTTGAACCTTTATTGTTTGTATCAGCTTACTTTTGTTATATTCATATGTTTAAAAATGAATTGATCTATTACTTCACACCCAAATGAAAATTCATAGATTAATACATTCAAACTCACATTTTGATTAGAATAAATAGAATAACAGAATCAAAGGCAATATACACCGAAGAGCCAAAACATTATGACTTTCTGCCTAATACGATGATGGTCCTCCACATGCCACCAAAACAGCTCTTACCTGACGAGGCATGGTTGCTACAAGATTTCTAAAGGTGTCGTGTGGTATCTGGTAGCAGCAAGTTATCAGCAGATCCTTTAACTCTTGTAAGTTATGTGGTTGAGCTGGCACAGACTGGAGTACTGTTCCAACATAAACCAAGATGCTCGATTGGATTAATGTCTGGGGAATTTGGAGGCCAGAGCAATATCTGGAAGTCTTTCTCATATTCCACGAACCATTCTCAAACAATCCAGGCAGTGTGGCATGGCGCATTATCCTGCTGAAAGAAGGCACTACTACAGGGATTTACTTTTGCCATGAAAGGATGTACCTTGTCTGCAATGATGTTTAGGTAGGTGGTAGATGTCATAGTTTCTTGAAGAACATTGCCCAAAACATTACACTTCCTCCACCAGCTTGTTTTTGTCCCACAGTGCATTCTGGTTCCACTTCCACAAATAAACGATGCACACATATCTGGGCTGTCCACATGGTGCAGCAGGAAACGAGATTCATCAGACCAGATGACTTTCTTTCAATCATTCAAGTCCAGTTTTGATGCTTGCGTGCCCATTGTAAGTGCTTTCGATGGTGAACATGTGCACTCGGAGCGACCTGCAGCTGCACAACCCCATTTTCAGTAGGATTGGATGTACTATGCATTGTGACACATTACTCCATCACCAGCATTCAAATTATGGGCGAGTTGCGCCACAGTATCCCTTCTGTTGGCTCTTATCATATGGGATAGCTTTTGCTCACCTCTAGCACCAATGAGCCGTGGTCACCCACACCTTGCTGGCAGTTTGTGTGTTTTTCCTCCTTGGACCACTTTTTGAAGGTACTAACCACGGCTGAGCACTCACAAGCCTTGCCGTCTTGTAAATGCTCTGGCCCAGTCATCTGGCCATTACAATTTGGCCTTTATCAAACTCACTTAAGTCCATTGCCTTTCCCATCTGAAGAACAAGAATAACACTGATTAACAGAGCTCAATATCAGATGTTATTTATACCATTTCATGAACCTTCACACGCGCATCATTTACCTGCAGTTGCTTCGATTTGCATAAAGATGCACTGGTCATAATGTTTTGGCTCTTCAGTGTATAAACTCAAACATCATTACCAAATTCTGTTGTTTTTCCTGCTCAGATATTTACATATTATAGTGGAGGAAACTGCTCCAGACTGATGTTTCATTATCTTCTCTGGTTAATATCCTCCTGATCTCTACAAAGATCTAGAAAAATCAACCAGTTAGATCCACAGAAATGCCCATCTCTGGAAAGACATTTCCAGAGATGGAAACATTTCCATCTTCAAAATCTATGAATGAATTTTTAAGGTGGAAAAATTTCCACCTTAAAAAACTATTAATTTTAAGATACAAATAATGCAAGATAATGTAGAAAAATTGTTAGAATTGCAAATGTTAATAACATCTTGTATTTCATTCAATATTTCATATGACCTCTCAGTGTGAGCTCCTGTCCTTGGTGAGGGGACCACCCTGTGAAGGTTCTGCTGGCTCTGTTACCTTCACAGGGTCCTGAACGCCCGTCCACGTGTTGCCGTGTCCCGGGAAAGGAGGATTCTGGTAGTTGCTTGGGGTCCCCGTATTTCTCTCCTCAGCTCATGACTAGCAGGGTCCCCTTTGGCCGCCTTGCCATTGGGGAGCCTGTCATCACGGGGCTGGGCAGTGGATTCCGGGGCCTCTGCTTCCGGTAAACGGGAGCTCCCGGAGTACCCCCCAAAGAGCAATCAGCTGTTGGGCAGGTCCTGCTAGGGTCAACTATTCCGAGCGGTGAGTAACCTTGTACAGGTACAGGTTTGCGAGTTTCCTCACAACTTATTTTCCTTTTGTAGTTATAATTTTTTTGTGAGGCCAGTTTGGTTGTTCACAACTTTGCTTTTTTACGCTTAGTACCTTTTGTGCAGAAAGTTTTTGTTCTGCACATTTCTCTTTTTGTTTTCATTTTATTTATTTCTGAGGGCTTGGCTCACTGTCTCTGTAGGTATAGTGCCTATGTAGCCCTGGCACCCAACTGGCCGTCCCCTTGTTGGACTCCATGGAGGGTGTGGACAGCAGGCACTGAACCACACAAAAACAATCGTGAGAGTTGATGAAGAAATTGTTACAATCAATGCCAACAAGAGGGCTCAACATGAGCCCACATCTTCCTTGTCTACATTATCTCTGCCATCGTCTTCTTTGTCTGTGTTTTCGTTCCCGAGATTCCTGATCATCCACTCCATGGGTGATCAGGTATTTGGGGACATGTCCCCATTTTTTGTCAAAAAAGATTTGAAAGGTCTTGCGGGAGAACTGAAATATGTCAAGCTGGTTGTTGTTCTGGCAACTTGCAAGTTGAGACCACTTGTTCCAAACACTCGGAACTGCTCCTGAATGTCAGGGAGATTAGTGAGGTGGCTGTCGAGGTCACTCCGCACAAAACTTTGAATTCCTCTCGGGGTGTGATAACTGAGTGGGGTCTCCTCAAACTCACCGAGGAGGAAACCCTCTCGGGGTGTGATAACTGAGTGGGGCCTCCTCAAAATCACTGAGGAGGAAATCCTTTCAGAGCTCACTCCCCAAGGAATTACAGCGGCCCACCAGGTTTTGACGCTTCATGATGGTAAATTGGTACCTGCCCCGGGTACTGATTGTGACATTTAACACGCCATGCCTGCCTTCTTTCATCAAGGCAGATTATTTGCATTGTGAGGTACTGCCATATATTCCGAACCCTCTGCGCTGCATTCAGTGTCGTAATATACAGGCATGTATATGGATCACCTTGATCGTGACTGCACAGCAGAAAACTGTGTGGACTGCAGTAGCGAGCATCTGGCGTACTCCTGCGACTGTCCCAAGTGGAAGGAGGAAAAGGAGGTTCAACATCTCAAAACAATCAATAACATCTCTTAGCCTGAGGCGAGAAAGCTCACTACACCCCATGCCACACCTGGCAAGGTATCCTATGCCAGTGCAGTCATTGGAAAGCCCATCGTTCCAAGGACATCGGTGGCGGTGCAGACTGATATCAGTGTACCTCCTACTGAATCTTTCTCACCCGTAGATAAGTACCTCCTGATGCAGGCGAAACCGAGGGTGGTGTCAACTTCGACATCAACCCCGATTTCCATTCCTGCAACTCAGCCTTCCACCTCCCCCGGAAGACCACCTCCTCCCCGTCCTTAGATGACCATCCAAACCAAAGGGGCCCCCACCAGGGCCAAAAAAGAAAATAATCACTGCACCACAAAGGGCAGTCACCAATCCATGCCCCTCGGATGATTCCGAAGACATGGATACCAACTGCCCCCTATTCACTAAACTGTTCTCTGCAGCGGTTAAGTTGAATAGAAATTCATTGTCCGCCCACTCTTCTAAGTCCTGAGATGGCCACACTCCTACAATGGAATTGTTGTGGATTCCAGAGGAGTCTTGTTGACATCAAGGTCCTCCTTCAGGCACACCAGACCATCTGTGTGTGCCTGCAGGAGACATACTTGCAGCCAGTTACAGATCCCACAGCACTTTTCACTAGTCGCCGGACCGGAATGGAGATAGTCCAGCTCGCGGGAGTGTCGCCATCCTCATGAACAACCATTCTCCATTCCAGGTCGTACCCCTCACCACCAACTTGGAGGCGGTAGCCATCCGCCTCTTTGTGTAGTTCTCGCTGACTGTCTGCTCTGTATATCTTCCACCTGGGAACATCGTCTTCCTGGGAGACCTTGATGATCTCGTTTCACAGCTGCTGTCCCCGTTTCTCATAATGGGCGACTTCAACAGACACAGTCCACTTTCGGGCAGAGCTGTCGCCAACGGAAGGGGTAGGGTCCTGGAGCAGTGGCTCCTGGATCCTTCTCTCTTCCTGTTGAATACTGGTATCAGTACGTACTTTCACTCCCCAACCCGCACATTCACTGCCATTAACCTTACCATCTGCTCCTCCTTGATCTTTACATGGGAGGTTGAGGATAACCCTTATGGATGTGATCACCTCCCCATGGTGTGCACCATCTCCCATGAGAGCCTTGCAGCCCTTTACGAGTATCACGGTGGAGGCTTGAATGGGCTGACTGGAGTGGTTTCGAGCTCCTCTCTGAGCTCGATGACTACTCTGTCAACCAGGAGCCCATCAATGTGGCAGTAACGGAGATAACTGGCTGTATAATAGATGCAGCTGCATCAACAATTCCTCAAACTTCAACACGGTTTCCTCGTTTTCTGAAACCATGGTGGAATTCAGATTGCACCACAGCTTGTAAGGCTCAAAACAAGGCTTTGGGGGTATTTTGGAGATACCCAATGACCCCCAACCCAGAAACATTCAAATGCACCAGGGCAAAAGCTCGTTTTGTCCGGCGCCAGAACCAGAAAGAATCTTGGATCAATTATAAGTCTTCTATCACTCTCACAACCAGTTCTAAGGTCATATGGGATAAAGTCCGGAAGATGGGTGGGAACTACACGTCCCACTTGTTATCAATCCTGCAGCACAATGGATAGGCAATTGCCAACACTCTGGGGGAGTCATTCTCTTCCATCTCTTCTTCATCTTCTTATCCCCCCCCCCCCCCCGAGTTTCTGACCCAGAAGAGCAGGGTAGAATGCTCTCCGCTGTCCTTTTACTCAAATTGCCTGGAACATTACTACAGGCCATTCACAGCAGAAGAGCATCAGGCGATGCTCTTCTTCATTCAGCAGATGCACGAGTGGTGCATCTGCTGCTGGGCCGGACAATGTCCATTATGCCATGCTCCAACATCTCTCACCATTGGGTAAGGATCGGCTGCTCTATCTTTTCAATCACATTTTTCTCAAGGAGCAGTTTCTGGACTCCTGGCAGGAGGCCATCATCTTGGCCTTCCCGAAGCCAGGAAAGGATTCCAAGATTCCTTCGAATTATTATCCCATTGCGTTGATGAGCTGCATGTGCAGGGAGTTGGAAAGAATGATAAATGCCAGACTCCTTTGGTATTTTGAACACCACAACCCTCTTTCCAACACTCAGTGTGACTTTCGCAGACAATGGTCAACTACTGACCATCTGATACGTCTTGAATTGGCTATCAGAAATTCGTTTTTATTCAGAGAGCACCTGGTGTCAATTTTCTTCAACATCGAAAAAGCGTACAACACGGCTTGGAGATTCAGCATTCTTTGTAACCTCCATAGCTTTGGCTTGAGAGGTCACATCTATCTTCATCTTCTGAGTGTTATGCTTTTTGCTGTCAAGATTAATTCTATTACTAGACAACTTCCTCCATCAGTAGGCAATGCCCTCTATGTTGATGACTTTAGCATCTTTTTCTCCTCATCCAGCATAAGGGTTATTGAAAGACAGCTGCAAATTGCCCTGAACAATCTTTCGGTTTGGGCGATGGCAAACGGGTTTCAGTTCCCCCCCATAGAAGACTGTTTGTGTGCATTTTGCCACAAGTATAATCTTCATCTAGATCCTGAGCTACAGCTCGGGGGTAACATCATTCCAGTTGTGGTGGAGACCAAGTTTCTCTGTCTCATCTTCGATCGGAAATTGATCTTTTTACCACATATACGTCATCTCAGGTCCAAGTGCATGCAGGCATTGAACATCATCAGGTCCTCTCCTCTCTCTCCTGGGGAGCTGACCGATGATCTTTGCTCTGCCTGTACTGTGCTCTTGTCCGATTGAAACTGGACTATGGATCCCAGGTGTACAACTCCACCTGGGATTCGGTGGTGAATGTGCTGGACCCTCTCCATCACCAGGCCCTCTGTGTTTTCACAGTAGCCTTCTGCACCTCACCGGTCCAGAGTCTTTATGTTGAGACTGACAAACCGTCTTTATCTCTTCACCATCAGCAGTTGTCCTTACATTATGCATCTAAATTGTGATCCCTGCCTACCCATCCCACTTGGGACTGCGTTTTCAGTCCAAAATGGGAAATACTTTACACAAATCAGCCGACTGCCATTCATCCTTTTGGTTTGCAAGTCTGAGGCTACCTCAGAGACATCAACACCAGTCTCAATAGCATTGCACAGTCGACAGCTGAGCCACTTCCCACATGGCTCGCTGTTTCCCCTACCTGTGATTTCTCTCTTTGCAGGACAGGGAAAGCCTTTACACTTGACTGTGTGTTTCAGCAACTCTTTGCCAGCCAATAGTGCTGAGTACCCTGACTTCTTGCCTGCCTTTACAGATGGCTCGAAGTCCAGCACATCAGTGGGATCGGCCATGGTCTGCTGTGATGTAATCATTGCAGACCAGATCCCACTGCAGTGTTACATCTTCACTGCAGAGTTGCACGCTATCAGTCTCGCCTTGGACCATGTGGCAGCTAAGCATCATCGGTGTGTGCTTTACACTGACTCACTTAGTTTGCTACAGGCTTGAATCTCAGTGAGGCATTGGCCTCATCCAGTTCTTTCTAAGATCCACCAGCAGCTACATTGTCTGGCAGCCACAACCACTATCCATTTCTGTTGGATGCCCAGTCATGTTGGTATCAGGGGCAATGACTTGGCAGATGCTGCTGCCAAGTGAGCCATGCCCCTGTCCGGCTCTCTGTTGCCGGTTCCATATCTGGATTTCCGGCAACGTTTTACCATCGAGCTCCAGGCACAGTGGCAGAGATCTTGGTCAGAACAGCTTACCAACAAGCTCTTTGAGATCAAACCTATCATCAAACCATGGCAGTCTTGTTACTGCAGGAATTGCAAGGAGGAAGTTGTACTTGCTCGACTTCACTTAGGTCATACATTTATTACTCATTCGTTTCTTCTTCAGGTGGACGACGAACCTAAATGTGAGTTTTGCAACACCATTTTAACAATCAAACATATTTTAATCTCATGTCCCGTTTTTAACTTTGAAAGACATACTTTTTTAACTTTCGTAATTTTATGTCCGAACTCTTTACACTCGGACATCTGTTATCTGATCATTGTTGTTTTAGCTCTGTAATTAAATTTTTACAATATACTGAATATTTTACTCGCCTGTAGTTTTACTCCCTTTTTATTACACTATATGTTTAACCCAGGTCGCTTACACCTGGGTTACTTTTTTGTTTATATAATATATTTATACATTTGTTCATTGTTGTTCAGTGTGTTTCATTTTATTTATTTAAATTTGGTTAAGGGTAACATGACTTTTATTATTTTTCTTATGGAAATTTTTGTGTGGCACATTATAGCCTTAGATGCTAATGTACCATAAAACCCTAAACAACCAACCAACCAACCAACCAATTTCATATGTGACTGTCCAAGTTTTGTTTGGGGGGAAAAAACTCAAATTTCTTTAACTTTCCTGAAGATCTCCTTTTCTCTTTTCTGATTTTCTATTTGGGCAACAGTGAATTAGTTCTGGTTTTCTGCATAGATCATTTGCATACACTTTTGTCACAAGGGCAGCTGAAGCTCAAAAATTCCATTCCTCTGTCCCCTCAATGTGTAAGAACCTGTTTATGGTGAGAAGACTAACCTGTAAAGGTTCTTCTTCGTCCATCTTCATTGGTTCTTAAATGCCTGCCTACAGTTTGCCATTTACTGCAACCCTTTCTAAGTGAGTCGGTGTAAAGCACACACCGATGATTTCCTACCTGTTAGTACAGTTGGTGAGCATTAGGTTCAAGGATGAACAGCACTAGGAGTGCAGCTTGTATGCAATTATATGGTCTCTACTTCAAGTGAAAGGGAGCCCACCTTGTGATCAGTTAGAAGTTTGCCTGCTGGGATCAACCATGCAGTGAGTTCTTTGCCCATGTCTGGTACAGGTTTACAAATATCCTTACCATTTTCATGGTACAGGACATAATTACCTACCTTTATGGTACCCATACAGCCCTGATATTTAATCAAGCATACTCTTGTTGGGCTTCATGATGGGTGAGGAAACTTGAGCACTGAATTTTTTCAATCATGTATTCTCCTAATTTATAATATGTCTTGTCAGCTAAACAGCACTGTCATAAAGATACTTTTTCATCATTTTTATCTTTATTGTCTTTCTCTAACTCCTCATTTTGTATTCCATTTCAATGAGTAACCAGTTAATATTTCATTTATCGGGTTTTTGAAGAACTTGCGGCTCCACCAAAATCTATCAGATGCCTAAGTTAGTGGAAACTGCATGCTCTAAATTCTCAAAGCTGTTCCTAAAGGTAGCAGCTATTGTTAAGAATGCCATTATGTGTCACCCCACAAAACAATTTATCTCTGAGTGTAATCTTTGATTAAGGCATCCTTGGTATTTTTATAGAGATGATCCTCTGGTAATTCTCCATCTAAGGAGCCATTACAGTCCATCAAGTTTTTTTGAATAATGTTAGTAAATTAGTACCCATATGTAGTAATTTTGACTTTTAACATGTCATGCCTGCCTAATGCTATCAAGGCAGGATACTTGCATTGTGAGATAAACCTCAATCTTCTGCATTGTTTTAATTTACAAAAGATGATCATTCCTGCATATCTTGCCGTGTTAAACCTACCTGTGCTCACTATGGCAATCAGTACCATTTGTAAAATGACACGAACCGTTTATAAAATCTAAAGTATAACTGATGATGCAACATTTAAATGGTAGCTATATTTATAGAAGGTTTAGTGAATCTGAAAGTCACAATACAGTGAATTGTCAGTGTAATGAAATTGAACTGGTGACCAAAACATATTCATTATACTGAAATGCAATGAAAAGTATGTTATGGTAGTTACACACTACAAAGCAATCAGTATGAAATAAATTACCATGTATTAGAGTTTACTCATTTAAAAAAAAGGTGTGTAATTTTTTTAATTCTCTGTTCTAGCAAACATCTTTCTGCAAATTCTTAAATGATTTTGCAACTTTTCAACACATTGACCAGAATATCTTTCTGTGTGATTGCACAATGATGAAGTCTTCACTCCATATTGGCTGCTAATGGCAAAACTAAACTAATTAACAAACTAAATTAAACAGTAACAATAACAAACAAATATAACAATGACTTAAATTTTAACGAATGATGATGATAATAAAACATGTGGGTTGGAATTGCTTTGAAAGAACTTTTTTTGCTGACGCTACTGTTACTTGCAATCACATAGATCTCCACGTTTGAAAAAACCCTTTTATCCTTGGAAAAGGTGGCAATACTGCTTTAAAGCATTATTGCCAGCACATGTAGAGAGCATCTATACTGCACAGTAAGATTGGCAGAAATGTGTATGTGATATACATTGCATGTGATTCATATTGTTATGATTGGTTAGATATTGCACAGCTTTTAAATTATTACAGCATTACCAGATGCTAAAATGTACATTGTACATATTGTTTAAGGATTTTTTTTTTTTATTTCATTATTGCTGATCACATTTTTTTACATCCTGACAAATATTTATTTCATGAAACTGATATTTTTGTTATACTGGTAATCATAAAATGTAACATTTTAAATAGAAATACATGGTAAATTGGTAAATTCAGCTAAATTCATTATGCTGAATATTTTGTTATTCTGGCTTTTGTTATACTGACACTTCACTGTATCAGCACTGGCCTGAACTGGGTGCACTAGCACTGTGTGGAACCCACAGTGTTATGGTGATGTTCAAATTCATCTATCATTCTGTAAATATGACTACCCTTTAAATTTCGTATGGCCAGTATAATTTATATATTATCAAAGATTATAGGTCTTTTATTAAAGTTGCAAAATAGTAGTAGTGAAATATAAGTTATCTCAGAGGGAAAGTTATTTGCCACTATCACTCAGGATCACCTGTGTAACTGAAGAAGCCTGCTCCTAAACAAAAGGTTTTACTCATAAGAAAGTCATATAGATCTGTAAAATATCAGAAGTAGATTTCTGTACATAAATTAGGTAAAGTACAGAATAGATGTCTAGAATATTAAAAGTCCTGGTTATTCATTTCTTTAATATATTTTGGAAAAACATGTTTATATTCTTAGATATATGTATATATCACATATAATTTTTGTTCCTTATAGCTCTTCTCAATGGCATATTAAACTGACAGGCTCTTCATAGACCTCTGTGATGTGACAAGCAGCTGCTTAAGGAGTAACTTATTTGTAATAGCATGCCATGTGTTATGGGGCACCTGTTCAGTGCAAGACCATATTATAATTGCCTTGCTATCATAATGCCATAGAGAAATGCTGATTCCAATGCCATACCCAGAAAACTTTATTGGAGATGGTGTCCAATTTGATATACATGGTGCAGCAGATATCATGAAACAATTTTAAAATGAAATAATTCTTAAAATTAGCAAATTATTTTGTTTGTAACATTTCTTGTTTGTATATAAATGATATTATGTTTCATTATTTCACTTCTTAAGGATTAAGTCTTTTAGTGAGCACCATCACAATGAATACATGAAGGAGAAGCTTGTTATGATTTGCTGAAGCATTTTTTCCATAATGTTGATTTTATCATAGATTTGTGCTTATTAGCCCATCCAAGTTTGCTGGCTGGCTGCCATATACTTTGCTCTTCAAGTGTCTCCAAAGAAAGCAAAATTCAGAAGCAGAGAAGTCTGGTGAGCGAAAAAGCCAGGGAACATCACCGTAATGATAAATCAGACATTGCAGAAAAACCTTACGAAACACAGCCATAGAAATTCTTGCTGTCTAGTGATAACATCATCTGGCTGAAATCATAAATTTTCGTGCTCTGATAGAATTTGTAATCATGGCATAAGAAATGTTTCCAACAAGTTAGTGTAATGTTCTGATGTAACTGTGATAGCTTGTTCCATCTTCACTTTCAAAGAAGTAGGTTCCAATGATTTCTACAGTTGATATGGCACACCAAACTGTAACTTTTAAGTTCATGAAGTTCTTGTGAATTATGATCAGCCCAGTATCTGAAATTTTATTTCTTAACAGTTCCATTTAAGTGGAAATGTGACTCATCAGTCATTAACTTAAGAATAATTCATAACTACATAAACTAGCACCCTCTAGTGGCATTACATGCAATTAAAATTTCAAAATGTTTCGATATTTCTATACCTTGTATTTGCATACACATTATGTGTACAAATATTTAGTTTCAATGACCAAGCAAGTGTGAAAAAAATGGGCCAGATATCTAAAACTAAATGTCTCTTATGACTATCACAGATGTGAATACCATTTCTTCATGTATGCAAGTATATATATATAGGTTTCAGATTATGTGATTTATGATTGCATGAACTTCATATCCATTTGACCACCTGTACCTCACCCAGTTTTCATAAGTATTCATCCACTGCTTCTAAATGATCTAATTTCATTGTCATTGGGTATAAGGGATGGGAGTAGCTCAGTTGGTAGCACGCCAGGTTCACAATCTGCAGTTCCCAGGTTTGAATCCCACTTGGGCCAACATTTAGAATTATCTCTGCAAAACTTCCCACCATGCCTTCAGTCAGTAGGAGACACCGATGGACTTGGAAAGACTGCTGTCCATTTGATGAAACATTAAGCTGTGGCTCCATGTATGGGAGAACCTGTGTACATTAAAGAGCATGCTGGATGGCCTTGATGGGAGGCTACCATCTATATCCTAACAGCGATCCAGTGGGTCTCCACCCCCAACCTTCTCTGGGTCTTCAGGGTCCTTGCTACTTGACCATTTAGCCCATTGTTTGGAAAAAAAGTGCCACTCAGAGGTAACCCAACTCATACACTCATACAGTATATGTTGAATAAGAGAAAAGTAAAAAAAAATATTGAACCTGATTTAACACTGGAATATATTCAAATGTGTTGGAGGGGTATTCATTATTTTACCTCTGAGTGCCACTTGTTTGAACACATTTGGCTAAATGGTCGTCAAGGCCACAAAGACTCTGTGGGCTCAGAGAAGATTCGGGGAAGGGAACCCACAGGATAGCTGCTAGGAGACAGATGGTAATCTCTGGTCAAGGCCATCCAGCATGTTCTTTAATGTGCATAGGGTATGGCTCTCCTGCACACAGGGCTATGGTTTTATGTCCCATCTGACAGATGGTGGCCTTTCCATGCCCCCTAGTCACCCATCAGATATTTTTAATAAATACATGCCATGTGTATTATACATTTGTGCTTTTATCAAAAAACAGTGTATACTATGTGTATTAATATAGCACAACACTGTACTTGGATATACACCAATCAGCCAATACATTAAAACCACTTCTGCGTTATGCAAAGAAGCACATGTGCAGCCAATCAGTGCTACTTGCCAAGGTCGCGAATGATATATACAGGGTGTCCCTGAATTCATGGCCCAAACACGAGAGGATGGTAGTACACACCGAACCCACCAATGTCATAGAATATGCGGCCGCAAATGCAGACCGGTGCCAGTAGGGGGCTCAGACGAGGCAGCATGGCTTAAAAGTGCTGAATCGGCCAAACCCCAGTATTCTCAGCGTCGACCAGACACGAGATGGAGCAGTTTACGAATGCAGAGAAAGCCAATATGCACCTGATGTATGGTGTAGCCGAGGGCAATGGTAGAGAAGTGCAAAGACTCTGTTGTGAGCAATATCCTATGCGCTGTGTGCCTGATCATAAAATGTTTGCGCGACTGCATCATCAGCTGTCTAAGGCAGGTACCTTCCACATCAGTCGACATGATGCCGGATGAGCACGGACGGACAGAACACCAGCTATGAGCGAGGACATCTTGCATATGATGATAGATAACCCAGGTACAAGCATGCGATCCGCCACCTGGAGCTTGGGTGTGCATCGGAACAGTGTCTGGCGAGTACTGCATGAAGAAGGGCTACACCCCTATCACTTGCAGCGAGTGCAGGCATTGACAGCTGTTGATTATCCCCTGTGCATGGATTTCGCCAGTGGTTCCTGCAGCAAAGTGCCGCACATCCCGATTTCCCCGCGCATGTGCTCTTTATAGATGAATCAACATTCTCACATGAAGGCGTAATGAATGTCCTTAATGCACATTTGTGGGCAGCCAAGAACCCCCATGATACACGTCCAAATTCGAAGCAGCAACGGTTTGCCATCAATGTCTGGGCAGAAATTGTGTATGACTACTTAATTGGAGCCTACCTACTACCAGACTACCTTGATGGGCGAACATACCGTATTTTTCTGCAACAGGTTTTGCTGGAATTGCTTCAGGATGTTTCAGCCACAATTTGCGCCTGTATGTGGTTCCAGCACGATGGGGCACCCGCCCATTTCAGCATAGACATACGTCAGCATCTTAATACCACATTTGGGAACCGATGGATTGGGTGTGGTGGTCCCATTCCTTGGCCCCCCCCAGATCGCCTGATCTTTGTTCTATCGATTTCTTTCTGTGGGAACATTTGAAGAGTTTCATATACTAGACATCCGTGCAGTCCGCAGAGGATCTGGTAGCCCGACTGTCCGTCACAGCCGCTGATGTGCGCGACAAGCCCAGTGTTTACAAGCAGGTACACTGATCACTGCTCCACCATTGTGTCGCCTGTATCAACGTTGGTGGGTGGACATTTGAGCATTTGTTTTAATGATCTCCAATAAATGTCATTCTGGAAACCTCTGTGTCTGTCCTACATTTCCAACTCCTCGTTGCATTTGCAGCCGCATATTCTATGATGAATATTGGTGGGTTCAGTGTGTACTACCATCCCCTCACATTTGGGCCATGAATTCAGGGACACCCTGTATATATAATACTTCGGTTGGAGCTCTCACAGGCAGTATTTCGTTTTGTCTCAACATGGGAAAAGCAAATGATTTATCTGATTTCTACAAAGGCCAGATCATTATGACAAGACGCTTTGGTAAGAGCATCTCTGAAACAGCGATGCTGGTAGGCTGCTCACGCTATGCAGTAGTTAGGACTATCAAAGATGGTCCGAAACAGGTGACACTTCGAGCCGTCAACATGGCATGGGCCGACCACATCTCATTCATGCCAGAGGTTAGTGCAGTCTATCCCATCTTGTCCATAGCAACAGGAGGGCTACTGTGGCTGACATTACCCATAATTTCAATTGTGGTAAAGGGCACAATGTGTCCGAACACACAGTTCATCATAAGCTTTTGGATATGGGTCTCAGCAGCTGCAGACCCATTCCTGTGCCTATGCTCACAGCAGTTCACCATTGTCAATGCTTGCAGTGGGTATGCAATCATCGGCATTGGATCATAGGAGACTGAAGAAGGTCGCATTGTCAGGCAAAGCCCATTTTCTGTTACACCATGTGGACAGATGAGCTCATGTGCGATTTTTACCCATGGAAGCCTTTCATCTGGTTGCACTGTGGGACAAATCCAGATGGCTGGAGGAAGTGTGATGGTCTGGGCAATATTTTTTGGGGAACACTTGAACCAATTATCCCTGTAGAGCAAATTCTGACAGCTGTTACCTACCTGAACAACCACGACAATAATTATGTATTTTGTGGTAACCAAGTACACCTCTTTATGGCAACTGTGTTCCCTGGCGGAAATGGCATCTTTCAACAAAACTATCCTCATCTCACACTACGAAGAAAGTTCAGGAATGGTTCCTAGAACATGATGAGGAATTCCATTTATTTCCATGGCCTCCAAATTCACTGGACATTAATCCTATCGAGCATTTGTGGTTTGAGTTGGAGAAACGCATATGAGCAGCATCAACCCAACCACGTAATTTATGGGAACTGCAGGATCTTCTGTTGCAGTCATTGTACCAGATATCAAGCGACACCTACCAACATCTTGTTGAATCTATACCTCATCGGGTGAGAGCTCTTTTGGTGGTGAGAGGAGGGCCTACATCATATTAGGTAGGTGGTTTTAATGTCCAGTAATAAATAGGCACTTTAACGTCGATTTCAGTTTTAGAGGAAAAATTGTCTGAGTCGGGTGGGAGATCGTGGGTTCGCATCCCACCCAGCTCAGACAATTTTTCCTCTAAAATTGAAATTGACGTCAAAGTACCTATTTATTACTGGATGTTAAACTGTCAAGTTTATCTGAGTTTATCACAATATTTATTGGTATTAATGTTTTGGTTGATCGGTGTATATGTAGAATAATTAAATTTCAGGCTTCTAAAATTACATAAATCTTATAATGAATTTAGAGTATTGGTGAATATTTAAATCAATTAAGCAGAGAGAAATCTGAGGCATTTTTTAAAAAGAGCATTGCCTTTCTGTTTCGATAACTAGCTTATACATTCTTGTTGTATAGAAGGAAATTGTAATGTTTCACTTGGGAAATCGTATAAATTGGCTAGTGTTAAATTATTTTGCAATTCTTGTCAGTGATCTCCATGACTTTATAAGCATGAATGTTCTATATATATTATTTTATGTTTATATTCTAAACACTTGTATACTTTTAAGTGCTTTAATGTGTGAAGGTTTAATTGAAAACATTAAGTTGAATAAGCTAGTAGCCTTTTGTATTTCACATATTTTCTGATATTGATTTTCTGATCAACACTGGTATTCCATTCCAGTGTTGAATCAGTTTTAACATCTTTTATTATCTTTTTACATTGCTCGTATCTAATATATACTTTATGAAAATAAAATTGACCCACCTGAAGGCAGTGGACACTATGCAAATTGGGTAAGATATAGTGATGTCATTGCAGAACAATAAAATAACTTATTCATGCAGAAAACAGTACATCATTTAATTGTCATGGTTGGTAATACATGCAGCTTACAGTCTTACAAATGTGTGTGGTATAGTATTAGCAAATGGCAGAGGAATTCGGTCTTTGCCCATGTCCCCAATGTATATGTGGTGATGAGCATGAGGTGGTCTGAGTATCCAAATAGAACTGGGACTCATTACTGAAGATAACACATTTGACACCAGGTTTCTCCTAGTGGGCTTGGAAATGCTGCTGTTCATCAGACAGAACATTAAGGCAATGCACTGTATACAGGAGAGCAAAAGCCCATTCACATTAAAGAGCACACTGAATGGCCTCCCCTTCCTGCTTGGAGCCCTTTGAAACCTTATGAACTGTCCATTTACCCATTGAGTTAGCCACAAAAGCACTGCACAGAAGTAAATTAACTCAACAGGCTCACTACACTGATGCCAGCTTTGGCATGCTTGACAGATCAGAAACAACCAGTGTAATTGACAGCAGGCAATAAACCCTAATCTCTGCAAGTTGTGTGGGATAGATCAGGCAAACCTCCTGTGGTATTGTGTTTCTGATATTGCCTGATGCTTTATGATGAGTCTGCTTGCCAATCTGAATCCATTGTTACCAACAATCATCAACTGTTTTCGTATCATGACTGACATGTGCCATATTTTGGTGGATGGGCTATCCAACCTCAGTCAGATTGGTCCAGCTGGCAGTAAAGTATGTGAGCATACTCTCCTGACATTAGTTGTCTTTGTTGTCATTGCCTACATGATCTTTCTTTCAAGTTACATATAATTGCCCATAGTACTAGCAACATTTTGCTCCAGCACTATACATTTGCCTTTTACTCCCAAAGATATCTTGTGCTTGTCCTGAATTCATATACTGCATACCACATGAATCCTTCAGTTGCTTCTAGGTGCAGCCTTTCAGTTTTAAACAACAGTCCCTGATTTAGTAAAAATGAATGAGGAGACCAAGGGATCTTTGAGAAGGGGGAGAGGGGTCAAAATCTATCAAAAACAAACTGGAACCCTGTTCCAATATCGACTTTTTTTCCTCCATTTTAGCAGTATGTATTTAATTAATAAAAAGTTTTTAATGTAATACATACACCGAAGAGCCAAACTTTATGACCAGTGTGTCTTTATGCAAATCAAAGCAACTGCAGGTAAATGACAGCACATGTGAAGGTCGTGATACGGTATAAATAACAGCCAATACTGAGCTCTGTTAATCAGTGTTATTCTTCAGATGGGAAAGGCAGCAGACTTAAGTGAGTTTGACAAAGGCCAAATTGTAATAGCCAGATGACTGGGTTACAGCATTTCCAAGATGGCAAGGCTTGTGGGGTGCTCACGGACAGCCGTGGTTAGTACCTTCGAAAAGTGGTCTGAGGACGGAAAAAACCACAAACCGCCAGCAATGTGTGGGCCAACCATGGCTCATCGATGCTACAAATGAGTGAAGGCTATCCCATATGCTATGAGCCAATAGAAGGGATACTGTGGTGCAACTTGCCTGTAATTTGAATGCTGGTGATGGGAGTAATGTGTCACAACATACAGTACATCGAATCCTGCTGAAAATGGGCCTGCGTAGCCGCAGACTGCTCTAAGTGCCCATGCTAGCCCTGGTTCACCATCAAAAGTGCCTACAATGGGCATGCGAGCATCAAAACTGGACCTTGAATGATTGGAAGAAGGTATTGTCTGATCCGATGAATCTCGTTTCCTGTTGCACCATGTGAACGGCCAGGTATGTGTGCATCATTTATCTGGGGAAGTGTTGGCACAAGATATGCATTGTGAGACAAAAACAAGCCAGTGGAGGAAGTGTAATGCTTTGGGCAATGTTCTGCAGCAAACTATGACTTCTACCACCTTCCTAAACATCATTGCAGACCAGGTACATCCTTTCATGGCAACAGTATATCCCTCTAGTAGTGCCTTCTTTCAGCAGGATAATGCACCATGCCACACTGCCTGGATTGTTTGAGAATGGTTTGTGGAATATGAGGAAGACTTCCAGGTATTGCTCTGGCCTCCAAATTCCCCAGACATCAATCCACTTGAGCATCTTTGGTTTATGTTGGAACAGCATATGCGATCTGCTGGTAACTTGTTGGTACCAGAAACCACAAGACACCTTTAGAAATCTTGTAGCATCCATGCCTCGCCAGGTAAGAGCTGTTTTGATGGCACGTGGAGGACCAACATCATATTTGGCAGGTGGTCATAATGTTTTGGCTCTTCGGTGTATATTTAATAGTTTTCCTCCCCTATGTTTATGGTTACTAGCATTCTGGGGGGGGGGGGGGGGGCATGGCCTCATTTCCCTATCCTCTATCCTTGCATAGCATATATATTTATGTAGGAATAATGAATAACAGTTATGCTCAAAGTATCTCTTTTTAATTGGTGTATTACCAGAGAGGGTGAATGCAAAAAATTAACTTGCTGTTAGTTGCATTTAGTTGTAAACACTCCTTGTGCATATTTTTGTAATACTCTGGAAGAGGCTATCTTGATTTGACCACACATTTCCATTCAGAAATTAAAATCTTGTTGAAGTTTATATTTTATGAGTGCAATATGTTTACCACTGATCAAAAGGTTATTTAATTTTTTTAATGCAGAACTTGTTTAGGATCTTTAAAAATTGTGATTTATTGCATTACACACAACTTCCAGCATTGTAAAAAAATTATGCAAATAATTATGTATTAAAAGATTTTCTTTTTAAATCAGTTGTAGTTTTTTTTTTCTTCCATGTAATTTCCATTGCTTGTTACTAATTTCAACATTCAACATAGCAGTATTGAAATTATTTCATTGTGAATGTTACATATTTGAAAGCAAAAGCAAATTTGTCCAACTCTGAATAAACTTGATACAATTGAACTCAATACCTTTGAACTCTTGTTCAAATGTATGTATTAATATTTAAAGTTTTGTACTAAAATGGACTATTTTCAATTTTTTTGCTATTCAATTTGTATTTTTGTCACTGTTGTAGTAAATGCATCTTTTGTTGTTGTTTTAGGCACAAAGAGTCACTATTAAAAGGCATGATGGGCAAAAAGGAGAAGGTGAATGTTATTTTTTTGTTTTATTGTATCAGTAAATATGTGTATAAATTACGAATCACAGTAAGATAAATAAAATTTAATTATCACAATTAATTACTGTACAAAAAGTCTAAATTTAGATCGAGAGGAGTGCATTACATATCCTTTGGGTGTGGTAATCATTGTATTATGATTATCATGCTCTACACATGATTTCCTTAGTTGTTACAGTCTAATAGCTCTCCTTTTCCATGTAAAGGGGCAATAGTAAAAAGGAAAATCATAGTTACCAGTTTTTAAGTAAAGAGTTTGATGGTAGTTGCTGGTACAGATAGCTTTACATTTTCTTCTGTTGTTGTTTGAAGAGTTTTGGCCAGGCTTGGTAGGGGCATGTCTTCTCCACTACTGTAATTTGACGCTGCTCTGACTGATGTTGCCTATTGTAGATTGCTGAAGGTCGGCACTTGGTACAGTTGTACCATTATTTCAGCTTCTGTATACCAGTCCTTTGAATAATAACTTTTTTATTTCAGTAAATAAAAGTGATCTTAATTTTTTTTTACATACACAATTACATTATGTTTCACTGGAATATTAGTTTTTGTGTTAGTATCATTTTCTGAAAATAAATGAGGTCTTGGATATGGAAGTAAATTAATTTCTGTATATTTACTTCCGTTAGCTAGCAATCTTTCGATCGGCTGATTTCTCGATCTTTCCGAGTTACGCTAGATAGGAGGCTGGCTTAAAAGTTGTTGAAGATATTTTATTTAACATCCCATGAGTGGTTAGCGCGCTTGGCTACTGATCTAAGGGACCTGGGTTTGAGCCCTGGGTAAGGCATGGATGGATGTGTCGTTTTTCTGCTGAGGTCCTGCCATCCTCTCAGACCTTCTACTATGGCATATAAACTGACAGGCTCCTGTCAGACCTCTGTGACAAGCAGCTGATTGAGGGGTATTTATTTATTTATTAAGTTATATGTAATTTTTCTTTTATTATTTCTTGTTTTTTTAATAAAAAAACTTTGAGCTTGTACCATTTTCTGAAAATTAATGTCTTGGATATGGATGCAAAATAGACTTCCTTGCTATGGAAATCGGGAGTCGTGGGAAGGCGATTTCGGGAAGGGCTGGTGCTTTGATGCACAAACCTTCCTGTTCTTAGCCAAGATCGCCAAACTTCAACACTCAAAGAAAAAATTCATAATGTTTAGCAAAAAAAGCAGTCAAAGAAGTTATTTTCTATTTCATAACCAGTTCAGAAAATCCCGTGAGTGTGAGAAGTCCAAGTCACTTTCTATAACACTGGCCGAGTTTAAAATATATGATACTGAAATGAAAAATTAAAAGAAATAAAAATCATATTTCAGGTTGAATATTATATTATTCAGGAGGAAATTTCCTTTCGATAAATATATAATTTAACTATTTTTATTCATCAGGTTTTCCAAAGTGAAGCCTTAATTGTATAGTGCGGTCTTTTTTTTCACCATATCACAAAAGGCTTATTAAAATCATTATGCTTGGAAATTTATTTATATTATTTACTTTTATAAAATTTGTAAATAAATTATGTTTAATTTGATAATATAACATGGCTTATTTCTGTTGATTGTTTTTTTTTTTATTTCTAAAGTTGACTTGTTTATTTGCACAATTGGCTAAAAGCCTGGAATTTTCTCAAAGTATGGTGCCGAGAAAAAAATTACAAAACAAGAGAAATATTTACTTAAAACCAAAAAAAAATTTTTTTGTTGTTCAGAAATATATAATCATTCTATTCATGTGCATTGTAATTATTTCTGTCTATTAGGTTTTTTTTTTAAATAAATTTTTATTTGTGTTGCCAGATGCATCTTTTTACTACATGACTCTGAAAAAGTCCTATTAAAATAAAACATATTGTGTGTTTTTTGTTAAATACTTGATTTTCAAAAGTTCAGAATTAAATGCTGATTAAATTGGTATACAACATGCCATAATTCCTTTCATTAGTTATTTGGCCAAAAAGTTCTAAATTTCTTTTGGCTGATCATAGTGAGAAAATAGCTTGACCTCTGGATGGAAACCTGTTTTCCTGGACACTGGAAGGGTTAATCCACATTACTTTAGAATGATACTTTGCTTACCATTCAGGAAACATCCTGCAGCCTTCAGTTGTATCCGTCATAATCCATCATTTACTTCTGTGCAAGGCTGCCTTTTACTACCAATAAAGTACTTGTATCATTAATTAGAATGAAAAACAGAATCTAAGAGCTTTAATCAAAGTTGTCATTCTTTATTCTGAGGAAATCTGAAATAGAATTTCAGGTTACAAACAATCACACTAATATATTTAAAGTGAATGTATATGATGCTATAAAAATAAAAATACTTGTTTTATTAAAAAAATATATTTTTATGATTTAAAACTACAAATTTGAAAAGGATATATATGTTGCTATACAAGAAATTATAATAAATGAAAGTTTTCATGCATATTTACAGAGCAGTCATTTTTTTTTTACCAAAATGGAGAAATTTTTGAAAGTGCTACATTAAAAACATTTCAAAATTTGTAGTCCATAAAATGTTTGATAAACAAATTGCAAAAAACATGTTTCTCCATTGAATGTCTTTCAGTCGACTAGTTTCAAAAGTTTGCTGCATGAAAATTGCTGTATGGAGTTGTGCTTGCCATTATTCTTTACTTCCCCTACTATACACTGAGTTCTGTCCCTTTAAGCACCAGTATAGTGTACCTTCCAACAATCTATGGGACACTGTCATTCCTTACTGCTTTCATCGTAGTATTTTGCCACATGGCAAACTGTAATTTCTAATAGCAGTATTAAAATTAGTAAGTCCTATGTAGAATTCCAATAACTTTACATAATAAATACCATGCAATCCTAAAAAAAATGAACAAGTAGTATTTTTGAAGTACAATTTTGTAGTACAATTATGAAGTATTTAGAGCAACACTGAAAATCAAATTTAACTTTCCAAAACTGATTTACAGCTGTGTAAAAACTTTCATAAATGATCGGCTATTTTATATATATTGAATAAAATAATATTTATGAAATGTTATTCCTTGGATCTTTCTGAACAATTTGTTAGTAAAATCAAAAACCATACAACTAGCCATTTTTTTAAATATCAAATTTTCCCGATGTTCAAATTGCATATAAACTCAGACAATAGCTGTGAGAGGAATACCTCAATATGGCCACTGTGCATGCACAAATACTTCATGAAATCTTTCTAAGGATACTTCTATGTTTATTGGTTTTTGACTGAACTATTGCCATTCACTTTTGTCTAAAATATTTGAAAATTTTCTTAAATGAAACAAATGCTTTTTATGATTGGGGAAAATAGAATCATTGATCATTAAATTTTTTTAATTTCCATTTTAATACTATTTCAGGTTTTAAAATTATATTTGCTATTTTTCAATATTAGTAAATTAATGATTAGCTTTCACTTAGCTTTTTTTTTTTGTAATGTTGACCATATCTGAACCCAACTGTAACATTTGGTATAATTTTCAGTAAAACTATCTGGAACGTCATTTTGCTTGAATTTTTAGAACTTTTGGATTCAAGTTTTAAGATATATAATTATATCTTTGAAGTTACTTTTCAATATTTAAAATTTTGCACAACAGAACTTTTAACTTTGATATAAAAAATATATTATGTAACTATATTTTAATCATCATCCTCAAACAACCATGGGTATGGAGGTCCAACCAGATGGTGCAGTTTAGTTCTCCAAGCATATCTGTCCAAGCTACACCTGCTCACTGCACACCAATTCTAACAAGGCACAGTTTGACACTGTCTGCCCACCACATCCTAGGTCTCCCCCTCTTTCTGCGACCTTTAGGCACATTGTTCATAACCCTATTCTCTAATCTAGAATTATCCATACAAACAACATGACCAAACCAATGGATTTTCTGCACAATATGCTGCTCAAAGGAGGTTGCTGATTCCTTTACCTAACCTCATCATTACTTACAAACTTGATCAGAATTGGATTTGAATTTACAGCTGTGTTATCAAACATTATGAACTTTCCAAAAATTTTAAGCACTGAAAAATATGAATGCATTTGTTTTTTAAATTCCTTACTGATTTCTAAATTTATTTTTTTTTTTAAATTTTATTTGTTTGAAAGCAAAATAATTTTTTTAACTGATTTCAGTAAAAAGAAATGTTATGGGGGGTTTTATATTGGAAGAGTGAGATAATTTAGAAAAAACATGAAATTCATGTTTTAGAAAAAGCATTTTCTGTAGCTAAAATGAAAGAAACATTAAATTTCACTTTTATTCAAAAAAATGTGTAAAAATTTCACTAACCTGTTTTCCTTCATTTTCTATTCATTGCCCAGAATTAAATGCTCTTCCTTTTTGTAATTAACATGGACTATATTTCTTTGTTAGTTATTTCAAAGTAATGTTCCAAGGTTCAATTGTATTTTTATTAAAAGCATTTTTAAAAAATGGTATGAATCACATCATACATATATATATATATCAGTTCTGTTTGGCAAATGAGGTGTGCAAATGATTAAGACCATTGTTGCATTTTCAAAACTTGGTAAAATTATTAAAGCAATGAGCATTAATTGTAGGGCAATTTTTTTAAACAAATAATTCAAATTTCAAAGAATTGTAAATATTATGCTTGCTAATAATGCATGTAAATATTATGATTGCGGAAGACAACTTTACTTTGCAGTTTTCAGTCTGAAGACATTGTGTATATTTTTGTTTGGAATATAATAACTTCTTAAGAAATATTTTTTGCTCAAAAAATTGAGTTTCACTGTGAGTGGGGCGCAAACCCACATCTAAGTATTCTAAGCACTAAACTATCAGTGGCTAACTTTTTTTACCAGCAAAAGTAACTATAAATCTTCCTTATTTTTGTCCTTCATGGTGCCTCTATGATCAGGAACAAGCAACCTAGTTGCCACATGTATTGTTGAATAATTTTTTTTTTCAGCAAAATATATTTCTTGAATCCTATGTTTACTGGTAATTCTGTGCTTCTAGTATTGATTCTTGTGGTAATTTCTTATGTTTTATGTGGTAATTTATTATGTTTTAATCATTATATATAATAGGTTGTGCTTGAAAATTATCTGCACAATAATTTTGTTTATGTTTTGTTACTGCAGAAAACGAAGCATTAAAACCCACAAAAGCACAGCTCCGTGCTGAAAGACGAGCTTTGCAAGAAGCCCAGCGTGCAGCAAAATTGTTAAAAAATAATGAAATTCATCCATCAAAAACTTATGCCACTGATAAATCTGCAAAAGAAAATAAAGTCACTGCCAACAATACTTGTATTCTTACTGGTAAAGGTGAGTTTTTTTTAACCACTATTCATGAACTGTTAAGGGGATAATAAATTAGCCAAATAAGGGTAAAGTTCCTCAGAGTTATCTGTAGAAATCAATAAATAGTTTTGTGCATGAAAATGAGTTTTGTTGATGTGCAGGATTTGAACCAACATCTCTTCAGATTCATCCCAGAAAATTCTAAGACCACTAATGTTGTCTCTCTTTTTTTCCACTAATGTGGCCTATCAATTTCCTATCATTGCTCCTGGTGACATCTAAATTGTGGAAGGCAACTTTACTTTTTAATGTTGCCTTCAAGAATGCAACCCCTGTGATCAGTGAGGTCTGACATATAATTTTTTCTGGGAGGTAGCTTGAACATTAGGTAAAAAATTTTAAAATTTACTACTATAAGAAATCTTTAATTTTTTCTAGTCTTATTTTGGAAAAAAAATGCATGTTACAAAACTGTGAAGATGTTATGCCAAATGTTTTGAAGTAAATTTAAATCTCTATATGACTTTACACCAAAGAGTAAATAAAAAATCTGAAAAGATTTTAATATAGTGTATATTTACAGGGAGTTTAAATACCAACTTTAGAGTTGGTACTAACTCGGACCTTCGAGGAGGGGTGATAGGCCCTTTCGGTACTGGTATTTGCAATGGCAATGGGCAATATTTCCTACAGGTAAGTAAACTTAATGGTTGTTTTGTCATTTCAAAATTATATACCAGATTATATAGTGGAGCTGAAATTCGATCTGATCATTACCTTGTTCAAAGTCTTTTGCAACTTAAACTTAAGAAGTGTTGTGCTATGGCTAAAAAATTTACCTTTAATTCTGAAGCTCTGAAAGACCCAGTTATAGCTAAAGTTTACCATGATAGGTCACTTAGTCATTATAATAGTTATGGTTTGCTTACTACTGAAGTTGAGGAAGAATGGGACTGTTTTAAACAGGCTTTTCTTGACATTAACAGTACTCTTTTAGGAAAAAAGGAGCAGATGAGGCAAAATTATTTGAGTGATAAGGCACTTGAGCTTATTTCAGGAAGAAAAAACTGCAGGAATGATCTTAATTAATACCCTACTAGCCCTAATACCATTACAAAGAGCTTAATAAAGGTGTAAAAGATCAGTTAGCTCTTGATAAGAATCTTTGACTTGATGGCTTGGCTGACAAAGCTGAGGAAGTAGTTAGACAGCACAACAGCAGAGAGTTGTACCAGGTAGTTAATGTTTTGTGTGGTAGAAAATGGACATGTATATAGGGATTGAAGGATAAACAAGGTAAGGTTATAAAAGGTGAGGATTCTGTCATGGCTAGGTGGGCTGAGCATTTCGGTGTTGTTCTAAACAATGTGGTTAGCTTTACTCCCATTGTTTGTAATGGGGCAGATGTGGCTCAGTCGGTAACACACCAGGCTCGTAATCTGTAGTTCCCAGGTTTGAGTCCCAGCTGGGTCAGCATTGAGATTTATCTCGGCAAAATTCTCCACCCTGCTCACCATTAGTAGGGGGACATCAATGGGCTTGGAAAGACCATCGTCCCATCGAATGGAACATTAAGCCATGCCCCCATGTGTGGGAGAGCCATACCCTGTGCACATTAAAGAACATGCTAGATGGGAGGCTACCATCTGTCTCCCAATAGCTGTTCCAGTGGGTCCCCTCCCCCAACCTTCTCTGAGTCTTCGGGGTCCATGTGACCTGGCCATATAGCCCATGGTGTGCAAAAAAGTGCCGCTCAGAGGTAAAATAACCCAACCCATTGTTTGTGATAATGATAGATGCATTACTGGCTTTAATGTTGGCCCTATAACACAGTCTGAAGTTATTTTGTTGTTTCTAAACATAAACTACATAAATCCCCAGGGGTAGATGAAATTATTACGGAAATGCTTAGAGCTGGGAATGGTTTGGTTAGTACATGGATGACTGGAATTTTGAATATCTTTTATAATAAAGGCATGGTTCCTAAGGATTTTACCAAAGCTATTATTATCCCTTTTTTTTAAAAAAAGGTGATCACAGTTCTTGTTAGGGATATCAGCCTACTTTCTGTTCCAAGTAAAGTTCTTTATATGATTGTGCTTAATAGAATTAAGAATCTGGTTGACAGTCAATTGTGTAATGAGCAATGTGGATTCAGAAGTGGTATGGGATGTGTGGATCAGATATTTTCATTCGGGCAGATTCTTGAGAAATGTTTAGAGTTTCAGAAAACTTTGGTTACTAGCTTTGTTGATTTCAAAAAAGCTTTTGACACTTTTGATCACTATAATTTATAATTTGTGGTTGATTCAAGATTGTATGGCATACCAGACAAGTTAGTTAACATAACGAAAGTTCTCTATAATAACACTGTCATATGTGAGAGTTTGCAAGGTTTGTAGCAATTTATTTAGCATTGCTTCTTGTGTTCCAGAAGGTGCATTTTATTTTGTCTCCTTTTCTCTTTTGTTTTGTTATTGATTAACTTATGCGAAACTCACTGAAAGAGAAAGATTTTGGGCTTAAATAGTCTAGAGATCTGAAAATTTCTGACTTAGATTATTCTGGTGATTTAGCCCTTTTGGTAAATGATGTTGATGAGATGAACTCTTTCATTCAAGCTGTTGATGAGACTGGTAGTAGAGTAGGTTTGGTTATAAACAGAGAGAAAACTAAAGTGATGAAAATTGGTCAGGCAAGCTGTGATTCAGTTAATCTGAATGGTTGCAGTCTTGAGCAGGTATCACAGTTTAATTATCTTGGGAGCTATGTAACAGATAATGCTCATGTGCGGCATGAGATTAACAGACGAATAGCGATTGCTGCTGGGACTTTTAAGAATCTATGGAGAGTGTGGAGAAATAGGCGTATATACCTAAAGACTAAAATTGGACTGTATAATAGTTTGGTTCTTTCTAGGGTTAGTTGTGGTAGTGAAACTTGGACACTTTGTAAACAAGATAACAGGAAACTAGATGCTTTTGATTCTAGATGCTTACGCAGTATCTTGGGCATTAGGTGGTTCAACTTTGTAACTAATGATGAGGTTAGGCAAAGCAGTTGGCAAACTCCTTTAAGCAGCACATAGTGCAGAGAGAGACTCCGTTGGTTTGGCCATGTTGCCCGTGTGGATAATTATAGATTAACGAATAGGATTATGAACAGTATGCCTAAAAGCCTGAGAAAGAGGGGGAGATCTAGGATGCAGTTGGCAGACAATGTCAAACAGGACCTTGTTATAATTGGTGTGCAGTGGCCAGATGCAGCAGATGTAGCTCAGGACAGACTTGCTTGGAGAACTAAATTGCATGGTCTGGTTGGACCTCCATAGCCCATGGTCGCTTGAGGATGATGATGATATTCACATAATGAAGATGAAATGTAATACTGACTGTAGTAAGGTTGTATTTTTGCCTTTGAAAGGAATTCAATAATATATGAGATATAAAAAATTATGTATTAAAATTATTTTTAAACAGTGTGTTTTATATCTTATTTAAAATTTTCTCTTTTAACAGTTAAAACCTTGAATAACACGGGTAATATTCAAATTCCTGTGTCAGTTGGAGATTCAAAAGCAGTGGCCATTAAAGAAGATGCTTCCAAAATAATGCAGGATACTGAAAGATCTCGAAAAGTTCGCCTTTTCTCACACCTACCTCAACTGAAGTCTTATTCTCTGCTTATTAAAGAGTTTCAGTAAGTAAAGGTTACTTAAGACTTTGAAACAGATTTGTTGCAAAAGCAATTTTAGTAATTTTGTTGAGTGAAATAATGCTTATATTCCCTTGTTTCGTATGATAAATTCATTCTGAATCTCAACATGTAATGGTTTTTTATTCAACTCAAAGAAAATATGCTGTATTGAAGAAAATTACTAGTTGCAGAGAAACCTGTCTTAGACAGCTGTTGTTCGCAGACATAGTGCCAATTTTAGCTGACAGCAATAAAATATAGATTTTAGAAAATGAACAAAGAAATAATTTTAAAACTCCAAATTATATAATAGCTAAAGAATTGCATTTTTTTTTACATGGGAAATATCATCATCATCATCATCCTCAAGCAGCCATGGGCTATGGAGGTCCAACCAGACCATGCAATTTAGTTCTCCAAGCAAGTCTGTCCTGAACTATATCTACTGCATCTGGCCACTGCACACCAATTCTAATAAAGATCTGTTTGACATTGTCTGCCCACCACATCCTAGTTCTCCCCCTCTTTCTGAGGCCTTTAGGCACATTGTTCATAACCCTATTTGCAAATCTGTAATCATTCATACGGGCAACATGGTAAAACCAACGAGGTCTCTCTCTGCACAATATGCTGCTTAAAGGAGGTTGCAAACTCCTTTGCCTAACCTCATCATTAGTTACAAAGTTAACCACCTAATGCCCAAGATACTGCGTAAGCATCTAGAATCAAAAGCATCTAGTTTCCTGTTATCTTGTTTGCAAAGTGTCCAAGTTTCACTACCATAACTAACCCTAGAAAGAACCAAACTATTATACAGTCTAATTCTAGTCTTTAGGTGTATACACCTATTTCTCCACACTCTCCGTAGATTCTTAAAAGTCCCAGCAGCAATCCCTATTTGTCTGTTAATCTCATGCCGCACATCACCATTATCTGTTACATAGCTCCCAAGGTAATTAAATTGTGACACCTGCTCAAGAGTGCAACCATTCAGATTAACTGAATCACAACCTGCCTGACCAATTTTCATCACTTTAGTTTTCTTTCTGTTTATAATCAAACCTACTCTACTAACAGTTTCATCAAGAGCCCTAATGAAAGAGTTCATCTAATCAACATCATTTGCCGAAAGGGCTAAATCATTAGCATAATCTATGTCAGATATTTTCTTATCTCCAGCCCATTTAAAGCCAAAATCTTCCCCTTGAAGTGAATTTCGCATAACATAATCAATAACCAAACTAAAGAGAAAAAGAGACAAAATGCACCCTTGTCGAACACCAGAAGTAATGCTAAACCAATTGCTACAAGACTTACCAACTCTCACACGACCTGGTGTTATTATAGAGAGCTTTCATTATAAGTTAACTAACTTGTCAGGTATGCCATATGATATCACAATCAACCACAAATTATGACGATCAACAGAGTCGAAAGCCTTTTTGAATTCAACAAAGCTAGCAACCAAAGGTTTCTGAAACCCTAAACATTTCTCAAGAATCTGCCTAAGAGAAAATATATGATCTACACATCCTCTACCACTTCTGAATCCACATTGCTCATCATGCAATTGCCTGTCAACCAGATTCTTAATTCTATTAAGCACAATCATGGAAAAAACTTTACCTGGAACAGAGAATAGGCTGATACCCCTATAGTTATCACAAGAACTGCAATCACCTTTTTTGAAAATAGTGATAACAATAGCTCTGGTAAAATACTTAGGGACCATGCCTTTATCATAAAAGATATTCAGAATTTCAGTCATCCAACTGGTAACTGAAACATTCCCAGCTCTAAACATTTTCATAGTAATTTCATCTACCCCTGGGGATTTATGAAGTTTAAGTTTAGAAATAGCCAAAATAACTTCAGATTGTGTTATAGGGCCAACATTAAAGCCACCAATGCATCTATCATCATTGCAAACAATTGGAGTAGAACTAACCACATTGTTTAGTACATCAGTGAAATGCTCAGCCCTCCTAGCCATTACAGAATCCTCACCTTTTATAACCTTACCTTGTTTATCCTTCAATCCCTGTACACCTGTTCATTTTCTACCACACAAAACATTAACTATTTGATACAGCTCTCTGCTGTTGTGCTGTCTAACTACTTCCTCTTCTTTTTCAGCCAAGCCATCAAGCCAAAGATTCTTATCAGCAGCTAACTGATCCTTTACACGTTTATTAAGTTCTCTGTAATGCTTTCTATTAGAACTCATAGGGTATTGATTAAGGACATTCCTGCAGTTCTTTCTTTCTGAAATAAGCTCAAGTGCCTTATCACTCAGATAATTCTGCCTCCTCTGCTCCTTTTTTCCTAAAAGAGTACTGTTAGTGTCCAAAAATGCCTGTTTAAAACGGCCCCATTCTTCCTCAACTTCAGTATTAAGCAAACCATGACTGTCATAATGACTAAATAACCTATCATGGTAAGCTTTGGCTATAACTGGATCTTTCAGAGCTTCAGTATTAAAAGTAAATTTTTTAACCCTAGCACAACACTTTTTAAGTTTAAGTTGCAAGACACTTTTAACAAGGTAATGGTCAGATCCAATTTCAGCTCCCCTATATGACCTGATATTCCTAACAGGACTAGCCCATTTGCTGTTAATTAATATATAATCATTCATATTCTTATGCAGCCCATCAGGTGAAACCCATGTGTACTTATGTATGTCGCGGTGTTTGTAATAAGTGTTAGTTATTCTGAATCCATTGAGTTTACTTACCTGTAGGAGACGTTGCTCATTGCCATTGCAGCTACCAATACCAAAAGGGCCTATTACTCCTCCCCAAAGTCAGAGTCAGTACCAACTTTGGCATTGAAGTCACCTAAAAAAAGGGTAATATTTCCTTTCTTGACAGAATTCGAAATATCCTGAAGTTGTCCGTAAAAATCTATCCTTCTCATCGGCATCCTCAGTGGGGGCATAGCAGCAGATAACATTCAAGTCTTTAACACTTGTCTGAAATTTTGCTGTAAGAAACCTTTCATTAATGCACTCGTATCATAGAATAGCATCACTAGCGTGTCTGCTTAGAAGCAGACCCATGCCTTGGTGATGCTTATTGTCATCCCTCCCTGAAAAGAGAAATTTAAGATTATTTTTAAGAATCTGACCTTTATTTATCTGTCCATCTGGTCTCTTGCAAGCCGAGAATATCTAAATTATAATGGTGGAATTCTTGTGTGAGGACATCAAGAGAAAAAGCTCTGTGCAGAGTCTTCACATTCCAACTACCTATGGAGAGAAAATGGTTAGTGGGATGTTTAAAGAAACTATGTTTTGTTGAGAGAGAGAGAATGCCAACAATATCAAACAGCCCCCTAATCGCAGACATGGGGCAAAAACCCTGTCCCCCACCACTAAAGGCTGAAGCCATCTACACTGGAAGACTTCCTCCAATGTAGAATTTGACGATGTCAATAGTAGCAAAGAGTTCAAATGCCTGCGATGACCTCTGCTCAGGATTATCCACCAGCTGATAAACATATCCTGTGGATCTATTCACTTGGGGCTGTCAACCCACCAAAAAAACAGAAAACACAGCGGAAGATTTTCCCTTCACAGAAGCCCACCAGTGCAGCAAAATCAGGATCCATAATCAAGCTCAGAGCCATAATTCCGTCCAGGTTGGTATATATGGTCAGCACCAGGACCCTCTGTGGTTGACCACTCCTCAGCAGGGTAGAAAAAAAGAAAAGTAGCCATAGTTGTCCAGATCAGTAGGCCACACTAATCTGGCAGCCCTCCCCTTCCATTCACTTTCACAAGAGAGTATCTCTTTTGAAAGGTACTAATGGTCTGCACCACAAGAAGGCGGGGTCGGACATTAGGTGCTAGCCTGGCCGGTTCTATGCATCGTCACAAAGGATTGGTGCGTAGCTCTCCTTCTAGTGACTACCTAGCTACCATTTACAGACCATGGGAAATATGTGATTTAAATTAACCATTGGAAACTTTATTTTTCAAAGCAAAGTTTGAAGATAAAACTTCTGTATACAGTGTTCCTCATATATGACAAAGATCAAGAGAAAACATCTGCTTCTGAAATTTAAAATAGAAAATTAATTTCCTACTTGCAAACAGTGACTTGGTATCTCAGTAATGCTCTGACCCAGTCATCTGGCCATTATAATTTGGCCTTTGTCACTCAAGTCAGCTGCCTTCCTCATATGAAAAACAAGAATAACGCTGATTAACAGAGCTCAGTATCAGGTGTTTGTACCATTTCATGACCACACGCGCCATTTTTTACCTGCAATTGCTTCGATTTGCATAAAGACATGTTGATCATAATGTTTTGGCTCTTCGGTGTAAGTAGTTAATTATATTTTTATTAATACTTGAATCTTTCACTTGTTTAGTTTTTTCTAAACTTTTTAGTTATTTATGCAGATAACACAAAATGAATATTAAAATTTTGATAATTTGCGAACACTAAGCAGGTAGTGTCATAAAAAATATTTTGGTTTTAAAACAAGATAATTTAAATTAAAACTGAAAAATATATCTAAAAAGAGATAAAGAACTCTGAAAAGAAATTGAATAAAGATATTTCAAAGCATTTAAAGTTTAAATGAAACTTTGTAATTGTACATGAATTATTTTAGTATGAAGCTGCATAACTAGTATGGGAAAGTGTAATTTTATAATTTGGCAAACATTTGGTGAAGTATTGCAATTTCCTAACATTAGTGTATTTGGTTAAAATGTAATTAAAAGTGTTGCTAAAATAAGTCCTACCTTTCAAAAATCATTCTTTTGAGCTAATTGTTTAATACTATGATTCTTCATATCCACCATTGGAAATCGTTACCAATCTTATTTTTAATTGTTTATTCAAATTATGAGCAAGTATAAATTAATTATTCTTTGTAATCGTGATATCTATTTGAGAAACAATAATAATTCTAGAAGCCTTAAGAGTAAAAAACAAAGTATTTAAGATGGAAAGCTTACTAAAGCATTGGCCAATAGCAATATACATAGTTCTTGGATGACACAACTTCCAGTATATAATAATATAGAGCAGAAGGTTGGTCACAATACCAGAAATCAAAACCAGTCAATAATCTACAAATGGTACAGCAGAATAAAGGCATAAATTCAGTTGTTGCTACTTGATGCTATTTTATGGTGACTCAACATGCATATATGCTCACTCAAGTTCAAATATATATATTTTTAAACTTGATCATAATTTTTCCTACCGGACTCAACAGGTAAAAAATATATATCATAGATTTAAATGTTATTTTTTGATATTTGATTAGAAACAGTTAAAAAAAACTGATGATTTTTGTTCATTTAAATATCTAAACCTTTTCAGGTACTTACATCCAAAGGCCAGCTATTTTTTTCACTATGCTCACCAAAAAAAAAGGAAACTTTTTTGCCAATAACTATGAAAGGAATTATGTTATTGTTATATGCCAAATGAATCAGCATTTAATCTGTATTTTATGAAAATAAAATATTTAACAAAAATGACAATAAGTGTAATTTTAATATGGTTTTTTAGAGTAATGTGGTGAGAAAAAAGTATCTTGCAGTGCAAATA
Source organism: Ryuthela nishihirai (assembly GCA_038380435.1). Taxonomy (NCBI): domain Eukaryota; kingdom Metazoa; phylum Arthropoda; class Arachnida; order Araneae; family Heptathelidae; genus Ryuthela; species Ryuthela nishihirai. The sequence goes on from JAWZYU010000022.1 coordinate 22,354,295, forward strand.
AAAATTTATTTAAAAACTACTAGACCAAAATAAATATAATGCATATGAATAGAAAGTAAATTTCTTTCTGAATAAAAGGAAAGTAAATTTTTACTTGACACAAGAAAATTACCTTTCGTAATTTTTTTTCTCAGTACTATACTTTGAGAAAGATCCAGGCTTTTCACCAATTATGCTGAGTCAAACAAGTCAGTTTTAGAATTTTTTAAACTAATCATGTTTAGATTAAACAGAAATTTGTTCTGAATTTTATGGAAATAAAATATTTAAAATTTAACAACTTACTAATTTTAACACAACATTTTCACAGTGATATAGTGATAAAAGAAAAAGGATTTGATATACCAATTAAAGGCTTAAATTTAGAAAACCTGATGAATAAAAACAGTTAAATTATATATTAATGGAAGGGAAAATTCTTGAATAATATTTACCTGAAACATGACTGATATTTTTTTTACAATTCTTTTCAGTATGGTGTATTTTAAAACAGTGTTACACAAGGTAACTTGAACTGATCACATTCATGGAATTTTCTATCTTATTTATAAAGTGAAAGAACAGTTTTTGGCTTTTTTTTTACTGAACACTATGCAGATTTTTCTTTGGGCTTTGTATTTTAGAGATCTTGATAAAGTGCTGAAAAGTTGGTGCACCAAGGCTAAAAATCTTCAGTATTCTCATACTAACAAAGCCAGGGGGTGGGAATATCTTCAGTATTCTCATACTAACAAAACTAGGGGGTGGGATTTTTTAACCTATTTTAAATCACTCAGTATAACTCATAAACTTTAAAAAAAATTAAAATAAGATTTTACCATCTGGGAGGATCAAGGTTCAAGGTGTAAGTACATGGTAAAATTAGCCTCCAATGAGGGGCTCCCTATACCAGTCACAACAGGAGGGCAAGAAAGCAGAGTCAGAAGATACTACCTCAGCTATCTCACGAAACTATTTAGTATACTAATCTAGAAAAACTGGTAGAGATGTAGGACCTTAGACCTTATAGAAGAGGCCATGTCCTGATAGTAATTTGTGAGAAGACACTTGTGTGTTTGTTGCAACTGCTTGTTCAGGTGGGAACTAAGAAAAGAGATAATAGAAAAATAGTGGTTCCAACAGTATGAAGCTCCTACCCCTAAGCAGTATGTGAGATTCAGTCTCAGTATGCTGCATGTGGTACAGTTAGAGCTTTGAGCTCTGCTGAGAGTGTGAGGCATAGAGTTGCTGCAGATGACACCAACTAAGAGATGATGAAGGAGGGTCTTCTCAGGTCTAGGAGGTTACCGAGGTTAGGAGCGGTAAGAGAAGGGTCAACCAGGTACCTGAATGAGGAACAACTGGAGTCCCTCTGCCACTAGGCAGGACAATACTGGCTCATCAGTTGTGAGACAAACGTCTTGCAGTCACTGAGAGAGGGTAATTAGTTACATAACTCTGATTCTCAAGCACCTCCTTCGCTCTGCGATCAGCAAGCTCATTGCCAGGTATCCCTACATGGGAGGGGATCCACTGGAAATGGATCATGATACTGGTCGAAGTGACCTTGGAGCATGTTTCTGTGATCTGAATCAACTGTGAAACGCCCTTGTGCAACAGTCAAAAAGGGGGTGTATGTGCAAAAAGCCCTTGACAAAATTGCATCATCATCATCTCCCAGCTGCAAGTTGCCTGATTCCCATGCCAAGGTTTCCATAACCAAGACATCGTTCATTCTCAGCAAATGAAACCCATTAAATTTTTTTGCTGAAAAAATGAGAAATTAAAGAAATTAAGAAGTACACTATCTGATCAAAAGTATCCTGACACCCCTTCTGAGTAGTGGATTTGTCCATATATGGCAGAGCTCAGTGACTTTCAATATGGCACGGTCATAAGATGCCACCTTAGCAACAAGTCAGTTTGGGACATTTCAGCCCTGCTGCAGCCGCCCAATCAACTGTAAGTGATGTTACTGTGAAATGGAAATGCCTGGGAGCAACAACGCAATTACGATGTGGTAGGCCACATAAAATGACAGAGCGGGACCACCGAGTGCTGAAGCCTGTCCTCAGTTGCAACACTCACCAGCGAGTTCCAAAATGCCTCTGGAAGCAACACCAGCACCATAACGGTCATCACGAGCTGCAGGAAACGGGTTTCCATGGCTGAGTAGCCGCACACAAGTCTGACATCAATAAGATCAATGCCAAGCGTCAGTTGGAGTGGTGTAAAACATGGTGCCAGTGGACTCTTGAGCAGTGGAACCACATTCTCTGGAGCGAAGTCACACTTCACCATCTGGCAGTCCAATGGACGAGTCTGGGTGTGGAGAATGCCAGTTGAATGCTACCTGCCTGACTGTGCCAACTGTGAAATTTGGTAGAGGAGGCATCATGCTCCTGAGCTGTTTTTCATGGTTCATGCTGGGCCCCCTAGTTCTAGTGAATGGGACTCTGAACACCATGGCCTATGATGACATTCTCAACAATTCTGTTCTCCCAACTTTATGGTAATAGTTCAGTGAAGATCCTTTCCTATATCAACCCACAAAGCGAGGATTGTGCAGGAATGGTTTGATGAGATGGGTGTGGAAGAACTTGACTGACCTGTACAGAGCCCTGATCTCAACTCAATGGAACACCTTTGGGATGAATTGAAACACTGACTGCAAAAACCAGACTGAACTGCCCAACATCAATGACCGGCCTTGTTAATACTCTTGTGGCAGAATGGCAGGCAATTCCCACAGAGTGGACGCTGTGATAGCAGCAAAGGCTGGAACAATACCATATTAATTCCTTTCCTATTACCATGAGATTGAGGATGAGCGAGTGTCTGGATACTTATGATGATATAGTGTAACTCAAAGTGATGTTAAAAATATTTCTGCAACAACAAGTTGTAAGGCATCTTTGTGAGAAAAAAAATGGCAATATGTCTTAACTAATTCCAAAAGATCAATAGTAATTTATAAATCTATAGAAATAAAATCAAAATAAGTCTACAGGAATAAAAATGCAAGCTTGTTAAATATGTAAGTTCTAACCAAGAAAACACATCCCCTGTTCAGTATTTACAACAGGAAACCAGCACTGAAAAATTGCAATCACCCATGGAATCAGTTTTTATATCACCCTGGATTTGCTCCTTGAGTCAAGTGTGCAAATATTTTATAGTCAGGTGATATTTTGGAAGTGTATGACCTTGTGTATATTCTATTTCATTGACATACAAAATGTAATGTTAATAATTTCATTTGTGAGATATTTAACAGGTTGTGAATCATGCATAATTTTTGGAAGCCAGTGTACATCATCAAATGTCTTCAAATATCATTATCATATACATTTTAATAAGTGAAAGCATTCTTAAAACTTAATTAGTTTTTCTTTATCAAATTTGTTTTTGCATTATTTAAAAGATTTAGTATTGTGTCATAGGTTATTAGGCTACTTTTCAGTGATATCTATGGTTTTGTGCAAACGTGCCAATTTAAAAATTTAGAACTTGGAAAACCCATGACCATTTAAAAATAAATTTTTCAGCACTTTTTTTCTCAGACTTAAAGGGAGTGTTTTGAGATAATCAAGGTCAAACTCTTTTGAACAATGAATTTGAAATATTAATTTGCTATTAAAAATGATGTAATGCCTAATTTTGAAACTAATTGCAAGACCTTTCAAATGAGATAAATTTAAATATTGTGACATAAATGGAATGTGAGCTGTAAGCATTTAAAGAAGTGTAGTAATTCAATTTTGAAGTTTTTTTGACACTTTTGAATGCTTATAAGTTTGAAAACTAATAAATGGGAAGAAAATTAATTATATTTTTCTAAATTAAATCAAAATATTAATTATACTCACTTTTAAACTTTAAATTATTGGCATACTTTCTATTTTTTTTTTTACCATACTAGAAATTTTTTAATTACTTTTTCATGGGGGAAGGGTTTCTTGACCCATAATATATCCTGCAGTTTTTTTGTGACAAGTACTTCATACAACTACAATATTTTGGTAAATAGTGCACAAAAATGGTAATATCCTGTCACAATCATCAAAGTTCTTTCCAAACTACTATATTTCCATCTAACAAAAATAACTAATTAAATTAGAGCATTGTTGCTAATAAAGAAAAACCCTTTCTTTTATGATTATCATTGTTTCTTCCATAAATATATTAGATATCTCTGATAAATCATGTAATTGTTGTGCAAAATTGTTTATATCACTTTAAGCATTTTTAATAAATTATATACTTGCAGAAATTCAGAACCTTGTATTCACCCAGCAGTTGTGAGGGTTGGAGCACAATATTCTCATGGTATTATATGTGGATCCAATGCTCGCTGCATTGCTCTTTTGGCAGCTTTTAAAGAAGTGAGTTATTGATTTAATTTTTAGTTTAGTAATGCTTTTATCATTTATTAAGTACATGTCCCTGTAAAGGATGCATTATACAGAGTGGTTCCTAAAGATTAGTAAAATGAATATGCAGCTGATTGCTTATCATATTTAAAGAATTATATGAAGAATAAACATTTACACCTTTATGTAATAGAGAAGAACATCACCACCCTCAACATTTTCAGAGTTGTAGTAACAACCAAATGCATCTTACGTAATGGTTTAAAAAAATGAAACTTATCTGTATGTGAATAATTTCACTTGAAGAGATCTTAAAAATATAATATTGAACTCAAATGCAAAATACAAGTCAGATAATTTGAAGTACCCATGAACCTGTGATGAATTGTGGAGGATTACTTGGACACAGACTTAAAGAATAATCTTATTTCTGCATTCTGTATTGGTCTTTAAATATATACTGTGAATAAAAAGAACAATAAGTAATTTGAAACTTGATGAAAACAAAAGTGCTACAGCATACACCAGTCTTAAGAAACACCAGATTACTGAATTACATCAGAATAAATTTTTAAATGGTAAGACAGTGATGTTATTAATCATTTTAATGAAATGCACCAATTAAACATTAAGAATTTTTGCCATCATTTTAAATTAAACTTTCTCATAGTAGTAAAGCAACTTGATCCTGAAATGATTTCATTTCAATGCTTCAATTAAAATTTATGCGTTTTTGAAATATTTTTATTCTTTTTATTTTTTCTCTTTGTAGATATATTTTCATGTTTTTTATTGGAATTATCTTGTTTGTAAAGCAAAATAATTTTTAATGGCATTACTTTCCGAGTTTGTTGATCACCAAAAATCATTTTGTGGATTTGAATAGATGAATAACAAAATTTAGAAAAAACTAAATGAATGAAAGATTTAAATAATAAACAACCATCCCATGGCCAAATTAGTGTGCTTGGATACTGATCGAAAGGACTGGTTTCGAGCCCCAGGTAAGGCATAGATGTTTGTGTTGTCTTTCTGCTGAGGTCCCACCATCCTCACATACCTACTATGACATATAAAGTGACAGGCTCCTATCAGACCTCTGGCAAGCAGCTGCTTGAGGGGGTATTTATTTATTTTTTTTAAATAATAATATAAGCATTATGAATAATTTATATCACAATGATAAGATAATATAGAAAAGGCGGCATTTTTTTTTCTGCCATTTTTAAAAAGTACATATAAAATTACACTTGTTTTATTTTTCTTGGAATTTTTGCTATTAATCACAGTTAAATTTTCTTTTGATATATAACATGACTTATATCTGTTTGTTAGTTATATCAGGATAATATTACAAAGTTTAATAAATAATAATATCTACAGTTTGGATTGTATTTAGGCCAAGGGAGACATTATCGTATTATATGAAGCATTTGTTCATTAAACAACTGTCAGTAACATTATACTAGCAACTATTTTCTTTTCAAATCTACCTGCTATACTTATAGTATTGAAGGGACCTTAACAACTAAGCAAATTATTGTACAGACTTAATAGCAAATATTTTTGACATTATCAATTTATGTTGTGACAAAATTTGTCATATAGACCTATCTAATAGTTTGCTTATATATTAGGTTTACTGTTTATCTTTTTATCACATTAAAGCAGAAACTCCAGTTGCAAGTCCATAGTTCTGATCACATGGAACCCACTAGTACAGGAATTTGTTGTTGACTTATATATCATTGCTGGCAGATGGTAACCAAGTACGATACTTGTCTTGTTGTAACTGCCAAGTGACTTGCTGCAGGCACATCTGGTACTGTATGTTATGATGTTAATTTTAATAACTTGCAGATCCAGTCCATGACTATTATGTTGTACATGATACCTTCCAGGTTCTCTGCAGTCCCTTTTTTGTGTCATCCAATAGAATCACACATAAATTTGTACAGTTAAGGTATTGCATGATTTTTATAATTCACACATTTTTAATGCTGATTGGCATTGCATGAAGGACATGATATAAGGCTATCTTCCAGCTGCCTTTACTCTACTAGTTTTAAATGGATATGCATCAAAACTTTTAATATCACAAGTTAAAATCAACTTAAGATTTAAAACTATAATAAATAACTGATTTATTTTACAGTTATCACTGTTGGGAGATTTATGTCTCCTGTGTTGCAGCTAGAGATGCTAAACAATTCGATGGTTATAGTTCATTTAGGGGTTGTGCAGGTATATTTACTGTCATAGGAGGATAATCCTTGGCTGGTACACTTGCCATAGTTGCTGTCAAGGTTTACATTTGGTTGCTGCAGTGCTCTATCATCAGTATCTCAATCCAATAGCATTGCCAGGTGGTCATTGGCACTGTTTGTTGATGCACAGAATGTTCATCTATTTAGCACATGTCAGTGTTGTTTTTCTAGGGATGCTGCAGGATGACATGCTATGGGGCTCAGTTGCAGTGGAGATGTTCTTCTAGCTTTAACTGTGATGGTGGTAGAGGGTCATCTTCTGCTCTTTACACGTTTGACATGTATTCTTTAGCATAATGCATTTCATCAGTCTGCTTTGCTTGCATCTGACAAGGAGTTGATATAATGTGGTCCCTCTAGTGGTGCTCCCATAACTTAAACCAGAAATTATGTAATAGGAAGTTCCAGGCTGTGGAGAGGGGGGGGGGTCAGATCGGTGTTGCATAGCTCGTTTTGAAGGTTTATAATTAAATTTTCCATGTAGTTTAGTTGAAATTTTGTGGGTGGAGATGCTATTATTTTATAATTGAGTTTAATTGCTGGTAGGAATTATTGTTTGCATTAGGATTGTAGTTCGAATTATTGTTTGCATTAGGATTGTGTGGCCTACTTTATTCTTAATGTCTGTTTCGTGTACAGTGATGCAATTGTCAATTTGTCTATACATTTTCTCTACATAGTTATTTTTATTTTGTAGTAATTGGTGTGGGTCATCAATTTTTATGATATATATTCCTCCTGTGGGTTTAATTTTGTCTCTGTCATTAAGTACAACTTTATTGTATTTGTTATAGAGTTAGGAACTTTCATATTGTATTTCTTTAAGATGTTATTTAGTGAATGTGAGAAGCCTGGTATGTATGGGAAAGCTATGGTATAATTAGGTTTAACTGATTCTTGTGCTTGTGTTGGTTGAATGCTGTGTTTAAGTTTGTGTTTGACTTTCTTATAAATTTTCATTATGGAGGTTTTCTCATAGCTGGTTTCTTGATCTTTAAGTGCACAATTAAAAGGACCTTCTTTCTCAGAAATTAATTACAAATCACTTAAAATCCTCTGTTGTTGAGTGATAAAATTTTAAACTTTAAAATTTTATTGCTCAGTGACAGAAAATTTTAAGTTATTTTTAACTTCTTGATCTATTTTATAAATATAGTTAATTTCATTTCTTAGTAAAGCTTTAGATGATACATAGCGATGTGCTCTATAAAAGTACGTATTAAAAGCTGCTGCCTTATATGAAGTGGGATGGTTAATTTAGCTGATATTGAATTGGTTTAAAGGTATATTCTGTACACCGTTGTATTGCATTTTAGATTATTATGTTTATCATTATGTCTAAATATGGTAATTGCTGGTTGGTTTCATTGATGCATGTGAACTTTATGGTGAGTAAGATGTTATTAAAGATATCTAACAGATTATATAATTCCTCTTGACTGTGGTCCCAGAATATTAAAATATCATCTATGTAACATAAGTATAGTGTCGGTTTAAGTTTACTTTTAGCCAGAACTGTGTCTTCTACCTGCCTCATTACTGTATCAGCCATTAGTCTGGAGAGAGGGGAGCCCATGGGTATGAATTCCATCTGAACTCTAGTTTATCCATTTACTACAAACCAGTTGGATGAGGTGGCTAGGTCAAGGGCTTAATGAATGCTGAAGTACTGTTGTGTTGTGGGTCGGGTGTTTTGTGACCATGTTGTTTTCAGTTGTATCGTGCATCTAGCACTGGTGTGTTAGGGTATAGTGCAATGACGTCAAATGAATGCATTGTTGTGCTAGAGGTGATAGGGTTTAGGAGTGTTTAGGATGGTTCTGACAACATCATGTGCTGTGCCAGCAGTGTATTGCGTAGGTAGAAAAAAAGGTTTAAAAAAGCGGTAGAGAGCTTGTTCGAGGTTATATGTAGGTGATTTCCTTTTTGAGATTGGAAGTCTGAATGGAAGACTGGGTTTATACAGTTTAATTTTAGTAAACATCTGGGGTATATCCAGATACATGGGAGGTGTGCAGGCTTTAGAGATTTCGATGGGTAGGAATAGATCACTTCTTAATTTTGTTAACTTCTGTAGTGTATTAGGTATGGGGTTGTTAGTGATTTTATGGCAATTTAATTCCATTAAAGTATTATTTATTTTGGTGTTATAATCTTCTTTATCAATTAGCATTATTTGATTGGTTTTGTCTGCTATCATAATTTTAATGTCCATGTTGTTTTTTAATATCTTTATGTCTTTTCCAGTGTCTTTTGTTTTAGTTGTTGGGTCATATTGTTTTATTGTTCTATATAATTGAAAGCGGATTTTATCCATATGTATTGTGGGAATTTTGTTAATGATCTGTTCAATATGTGGTATTAGGTTTGGGAGGTGGGTTATAGGGGAGGATGCAAACTTAGCTCCTAAATTAAGTAACTCTTCTTGCTTCTCATTTAACTGTATTTTAGATAAGTTAATAAATTTCGGTTTGTTATTATTAACTTTAGTATTTCTGTTTGTAGTATGTTTTTCCGTATTAGTGTCTCGTAAGGATTAAAACTATAATACATATGGTATACATATTATAGCTTTCCCTTCATTCATGCTATGCGTATAGTATTCCCTTCAATACTATATGTATAACAGGTAGATTTTAAAAGGACATAGTTGCTGATAAACCAGTATAATGTTACTGCAACTGATGGTTGTTTGAGGAATAAATGCCTCATATAAGATAATATCTTCCCTGGCATAAATACAATGTAAACTGTAGATATCATTATTTATTAAATATGTGCATTGTAAATATGGCCTATATTTTATTCCAAAGTTTTTTTTTTATTTCGAAAGCACTTTAAAATTAACTTGGCCACTAAAACCAATTCAGTGTCAGAAAACTGACATTTTTTCGAAATCCTAACAGAAATCATGAGTTGATACAAAATTGTGACTTTAAGAAACTGAACAATGAAGACAATAAAAGAATCTATATTATTTCTATGTAAACAATTTCTGCTATTTGTTATTTTCTACAAAAAATTCCATTTCCTATGTATCATTTAGTTTGCCATTGAGCTTTTGTATTCTTCATCTAAAGTGTACTACTCTCATTTAAAAGAACAAAATCTAGAGTCCCTAAAAATTTGCCAAAAGGAAAGATTCTTTTATCATTTATATTTTAGTGGTTATTATATAACTGTCATACAGCCTAATCAGCAATTTTTTTTATAATAGTATGTTTTTAATTTTAATAGGTAATAAAGGATTATGTAACACCTCCAAATAAAGAACTTTCAAGAGATTTGGGAGAAAAATTAGAAATTTCTATAAGGTTTGTTAAACAATTCTTTTCCCTTGTAACCCTTTGCATGTGCAAAAATGGTTAATTATTTTCACCTTTCAGATTTTCCATAGTTCAGTGAAAGAAATTCCACCTATGCACCTTCTGGAGGGCAGATAGTAGATATTCTTCACACTTGTCTGCCAAAAAATCTAGTTCTCTTGTGACTTATCATTAAACAGATAAATATATTCTATCCCCTATTCTCACAGAGTCAAGTGTGTCAACTCTCTCCAGGCTTTTCTGTCTTGCTGGGCTTTGCACTCTCTTAAAACAAGGCATATAACATAACTATATATAAAGGATATATATATATTATTCTTGTAGTGGTGTACAAAAATGGCAATATACAGATATGTTAATTCAGATACATTTTGCTAAAATCATATCATATTAGCATACACTTACAGGGAAAATATAATTATATTACTGTAACAATTTCTTGACAAAATTGATTTTTTTCTTCATAAACTTGGGCAGTTCTTTATTCTTTGCTCTTAACTTTCAATTTTCTCTAATTTATTTTTTAATTTTTAATCCTGTCTTTTTTAGTCTGTTTTAGTGTTATTACAAATTTTATTCCTTATAATCTACTGTTATCTTTAAAATGGTCTCAGTTTCTGAAGCATATGTCAGAATTGTGAAATAATATACCTCATATAATAGTAATTTACATCTTGTTCTGGAGAATATACGTGTATGCTGGATGGCCCTGACAGGAGGCTTCCATCTTTTTCCTAACAGCAGTCAGTGGATCCCCTTCCTCCAACCTTCTCTGTACTCTTAGGGTTCTGTAACCTGGTCCATTATGTGCCAAAGCTGCCCAGAGGTAAAACAACCCAACTCATCAGATAGGAACCTCAACTGCTCGTACATCATACATTTCTGTAGAGTCCTTGTTCTTGTAATATCCTTCTATTTCCTTCATTATTCTTGGCATTTTTCATAAGTATTCTCTTTAAACTTGTTTTACTTCTTTAAGATTTTTATCTCCAAGTTTCAGTCTACATTCCATCACTTCATTTCTATTAAGAAGCATGGTTTCACTCTTTTCCAAACTAATCTAATCTCTATTAATGCTATACCATCTATCAAGTCTTTATTGTAATTCTTCTAAGACAATGCCACCATATTTCCTGCAAGGATCACTATGCTTTCCCCATGGTCATCCATTATAATTTTGAATGACAGAGGGGAATGTTTTCTTGTTGTAATCCACTATTTTCCAAACTTCTTCATCAAACCAGTCAGCATTTCAAAATTTAGTTTTCACACAGCTGCTACAGTTTTTATGCTTTTAATCCTATCATTACTTCCTATTTTATGGTTTTGTTTTTTTTTTTGCCATACTCCTCCATACCTATCATACCTTTACCTTGCCATCATATTCTTTCTCTAAATCTAGAAACCAACAAAAGAACTTTTCAATATTCCCAGTATATTTCCATTAAAAACTTAATCATTATCCAAGCTGTTTTATTATTATTTTAGTAAATAGATTTTTATTTACTAAAACAATAATAAGACAGCTTGGATAGTGATTAAGTTTTTAATTTAACTCAGCTGTGTTATATCTGTTATATTCCCATTAATTCTCTTAATATAAAAATTAGATCTACCATGTATCTTTACCTTCTAACTCCATATTGTCCATCTCTTGGATTTATTCACAGTTCTGTGAATTCTTTTTTCAGTTGGGGAGGGGGCTTTTTCATTAGACCACCATGGACACTCCCACTAAAAATAATCGTAAGAAATAATAAACAAATTTGAAATTTATTTAATATTCATTATTTGTCATAGCTAATAAAAGCATTTTTATATTCATTTTGTAATCATTTGCCACATTATGTAGACAATCACACCATTCACATTCTGCATAAGTGCTACATCTTCTGCTTTTGTTTTTACAATATGAATAGATCCATTGCAGCTACCATCTGGAATCTTAGTATTATCTATTATAGTGATTACACAAATGTGCATACACTAAAATACAATAGCAATGAATTGCAGCAGGCAGGTCTCCATTCCAAGTGACCCATTACACTTGATTGACCAATTCCCATTGTATAGACTGGCTTGATTCAATTAATTCAATGAATAATCCAATACCTTGTTATGTAACCAAAATCTTTATTTGACTGTACCAGTAGGATTGGTAACTTTTTATTTTGCCATGGAAGGACATTTAGGTATTAATAGTTAGGAAATGCATTTAAAAATGAAAATAAAGCATTGTATTGAACAGATGAAATAATCTAAAAAAATATTGGTTTTGTCATGAGTGCGATTTGAACCCACATCTCCCAGTAACTGGCTGGGTATTCTAACCATTACACCATCAACAGTTAACATTTTCTTCTTCAGCTTGTGTGACTTATAAACTTTTCCCAGCTGGTTACTGGGAGATGTGGGTTCGAATCACAGCAAAACCAATTTTTTTCAGCTTATTATTCCATGTGTTCCATTCTACAGGATATCTCCTGTGATACTTTACCACTGAATCAATGTATTGAATATTTGGTTTATAATAGAGTAATAGTGCATTTTAACAAACTACTTCACTAGGGGTGCTCAGTGCAATGTCATTTAACTTGCAATACTAAGGTCTCTACTTCTCAATACCAGCAGCAGCCATTTCAGCTTTTATCTTGTTTAAAAAAAATGAAACATTACAATCAAGCTTTTGAAATCTCCTGAAAACTATAATTGCATCCTCTAATAGTGGAAATTTTTGAAAATTCCAAGATTTTAATTTAATATTACAAACAATGTATTTATGCTAGAAATTTTAAATTTTGGTGGGAATGTGAAGATCATGTAGTTTTTATTGGCAGCAATGAGTTGACCTCTTACACCCAGGGTGGGCAGGAAAACAACTGTTTTGTTTTAAGAGATAATTGGAAAATGCTTTTTTAGTTGGATTGGTACTAATGAAATATAATTCACATTTTTCAAATACTTAGGTAGCTATCATTAGAGATCACTAAATATGGAAATGGTGGAACCTTTAACGAATGTTGACAGTGATCTGTTTATTGTAGAAATTTGAAATTTCGATGGTAGAGTGTGAAGAGATATTACATTCACAGTAACAGTCTGCCCCTCTTCTCAGAGGAGTGTGAGAAAAGCAACTTTTTAAATTTAAGGAATAAAAGACAAATGCTTTTTATGCTGTATAATTACTAATAAAATACTACTATTTACATTTTCCTCATCGTCTATTAGCTTAAATTGAAATTTCTAAGGAATGAAAAAGTAGGTAAATGAAAAACTTCATTCTCTTTGAAAAAAAGATTCCCATTTAGGTAGCTTTAACTTATATTCATTAGAGATCACTAAATATGGAAATGGCGGAACCTTTAACGAATGTTGCAAGTGATCTGTTTATTGTAGAAATTTGAAATTTCGATGGTAGAGTGTGAAGAGATATTTCACTCATAACAACAATCTGCCACCTCTTCTCAGAGGAGAGTTAGAAAAGCAACTTTTTAAATTTAAGGAATAAAAGACAAATACTTTTTATGCTGTGTAATTACTAATAAAATACTACTATTTACATTTACCTCATCATCCATTAGCTTGAATTGAAATTTCTAAGGAGTGAAAAAGTGGGTAAACGAAAACTTCATTCTCTTTGAAAATGAGATTCCCATACATGCCACAGGTGATATGCATTTTTTTGCAATAAATATATGTTGTTGTTTTCAATCACATTTTTACAGCGTATTTTACAATAAATAAATATATGTAATAATATATAATAAATATTATATATTATTATGATAACCACATATTGTAATTATTAATGTTATAACCAAAAGGCCACTGCTAATTTACAAGAGTAATTCAATTTGAAATAATTAAATATAAATTTATAATTGGAACTGAGTTGAAAAAATTGCAGACTTCTATATTATACATATCTTTCACAAAGAGTTTTTAAAATACTACTAGAATGGAAAGAAATAAATACATGTACGCAATTATTATTGGAGTGGGGCAAATGCTGAATTGAACTAAAAAGGACAAGAACACCTTTCTGAGGTTTTTTTTTTTTCTCCAAAAATTCTCCCTGAATAATGCATTTTGAAAGTAGTTAAAAGAAGAATATGTGCATTGCATATCATCATTCCAATTTAATGCAATTTCAGTTCAATAGATATCTCTCCAAAGTATTTGTTACATATCCCTGCCTCCACTAGTCAAAGTGTCCCACCAAAAATGTTAGTCACAAGTGACCATTGGTTTCAATAATCTGTTCAAAAAGTTTCACACTAGGGCAATGCAGTGAAATGTCATTATAATGAATGTCAGAATAATGAAATATTCAGTATAATGAAATATAAAAAAAAAGTAAATCCTTAACCCTTACATGTTTTTTTTACTCTAAAAATACAGCTCAACTTTCTGATCCCCATTATGAAACAACTAATGAATGAAATAGTTTACATTACATACTAAAAGAAAGAGCATTTAATTCTAAACAAGAATCATAAAAATTAAATTGGAAAAAAATGGTAAGTAATCATGAAAAACATGTTGCAAGTTCATTAGTAGAGATCTTTAAAAACTGATTAATCAGTTTCCAACAAAGGGTTAAGCAATACATTGTACATTTTAGCATCTGGCAACACTGCAATAATTTAAAAACTGAGAAATATCTAACCAATCGCGGCATTATGAATCACGCACCTATTATTGTATATTACCCAGCATGCATCTTTTCTGATCTCGCTGCATGGTATACACTGAAGAGCCAAAACATTATGCCTCTTTATGAAAATCAAAGCAACTGCAGGTAAATGACAGCATGTGTGAAGGTCATGAATGGTATAAAAACACCTGATACTGAGCTCTGTTAATCAGTGATATTCTTGTTCAGGTGGAAAGGCAGCAGACTTAAGTGTGTTTGACAAAGGCGAAATTGTAATGGCCAGATGACTGTGTCAGAGCATTTCCGAGATGGCAAGTTCTTGTGGGGTGTTCACAGTCAGTTGTGGTTAGGACCTTCAAAAAGTGGTCCGAGGAGGGAAAAACCACCTACCACCGGCAAGGTGTGGGCCGACCATGGCTCATCGATGGCTAGAAGTGAGTGAAGGCTATCCCATATGGTATAAGCCAACAGAAGGGATACTGTGGTGCAACTCACTCTTAATTTGAATCCTGATGACAGGAGTAATGTATCACAACACACAGTACATCAAACCCTGCTGAAAATGGGGCTGCTTAGCCACAGGACGCTCTTGATTGCCCATGCTAATCTGAGTTCACCATTAAAAGGGCCTACAATTGGCACACTAGTATCAAAACTGGGCCTTGAATAATTGGAAGAAGGTTGTCTGGTCTGATGAATCTCATTTCGTGTTGCACCATGTGGATGACCAGGTACGTGTGTGTCATTTACCTGGGGAAATGTTGGCATCAGAATGCACCGTGGGAAGAAAATAAGCTGGTGGAGGAAATGTAATGTTTTGGGCAATGTTCTGCTAGGAAACCTGGGCCCAATCATTCATGTTCAGGAAACTATGATGTCTACCATCTACCTAAACATCATTGCAGACCAGGTACATCCTTTCATAGTAATGGTGTTACCCTCTAGTAATGCCTTCTTTCAGCAGGATAATGCATCATGTCACACTGCCCGAATTGTTTGAGAATGTTTCGCAGAACATGGCTCCAAATTCCCCAAATATCAATCCAATTGAGCATCTGTGGTTTGTGTTGGAACAGCATGTCCGATCTGCTGGTAACATATTTGACAGATTTCAGCATCATGTGGTTCCTTACTTATTTGACCAACAAGTCTCAAATTTGGTATGCAAGTTCCCCTATGTTGGGTTAAAATTTTTGGTCCTTGTCATGAGATTTAGAACCCTAAAAATTTTTCTGAATATTGGGGATCTGGTAATGGTTGTTGGCACTGGCATCATTCTGTTGCAGTTTTCTCAGCTATAAATTGTTAGTAAAGAAGTTATCAATGAAGAAATCTGCTGGAGGAGAAATTCATTTCCTTTCACCAAACTTAGGCAGGTGTCATCCATCTGTGCAGTATTCAGTCATACTTTACAACAATTATTATTCATCCAACTTTCATCCAACTAATAATCAAGTCATCTTAGCTGACAATGGTTTTAATGTATGTAAATCAGCAGTCATGATTCTGCTGAATCTTTCATCATTGAGCATATTTAGCATTTTATTATTTAAAAAAAAATGGTATTAAAATTCTCTGAATAAAAATAATTTTCAGTATACATCTTTTCTGTTCTGTAGAATTTCATCGTATAAGGTTCTTTTGTTTAGAAAAGGAAGAACTCCAGAAGAAGAAGTATAAATTGTACTTTACATTTTATTATTAGTATTACAGAGACCTTATTTAGAGTCATTATAAAGGAATAAAAATAAATAATCCCTCAAGCAGCTGTTTGCCACAGAAGCTTGACAGGAGACTGTCAGTTTAATATGCCATAGCAAAGATTTGTGAGGAAGGCAAAGATGAAACAAATATCTATGCCTTACCTGGGGCTTGAACCTAGGTCCCTTTGATCAGTTGCCAAGCCTGCTAACTACTCGGCCACAGGATGGCTTTATAAAAGCAATGCCTTTATTTTAAGTATAGTATTAACATTTATTAAATAATTAACCCTTTTTCTACTGTACTAGCACAAAATGGCCGAGATTTTAAGTGAACTTGTCCAATCAATTCTATTCCTTCCTCTTCACCTGCAATTTTGGGACAGTATGGTAGTGAAAGGGTTAAATAACAAAAGTAACTGTATGTTCAAACTATCAAGAAATTCTCAAAGTTTTCTTGTTGTGATAGCATGAAGTTAGTATCCTGTGTAATGTGTTAAATGCCATATTTCCGAAATGCTGGGGACAGGGATGGCTCAGTCGATAGTGCACCAAACTCGTAATCTGCAGTTCCTAGGTTTGAGTCCAGCTGGGTCAGCATTGAGATTTATCTCCACAAAACTCCCCACCTTGTCCACGGTCAGTAGGGGACACTGATGGGCTTGGAAAGGTTGCTTGGAAGGTTGGGACATTAAGCCGTGGCCCCATGTGCGGGAGAGCCATATCCTGTGCACATTAAAGAACACGCTGGATGGCCTTGATGGGAGGCTACCATCTGTTTCTCAACAGCTGTTCCAGTGGGTCCCCTCCCCCAACGTTCTCTGAGCCTTTGGGGTCCATGTGACCTGGCCATTTAGCCCACGGTGTGCAAAAAAGTGCTGGTCAGAGGTAAAACAACCCAAGAAACAACAACAATAAAATATAACACTTTAAAATCTGAATATTCTTTTATAATAACCTTTATAAAAAATTTAATACGAATTTATCATTGAGTTCTACGTACCATACTGTATTTCACATAAAAAACAGAGTGGAGATAAAAGAAGTCATCAATGAAAAGATGCCACACATTCTTGTAAGAACAACTAGCAGATGTAATACTTCACACAGCAAGCAATAGTTCCATGCCTCATGCAAGAAATAAGTACTTTATGTGATGTAACTTATTATTATGTATATTTTATTTCACATGAGCAACTAAAAATGCTGTTTTCATTTCGGAACATTATAAAGTACATGATGGAGCATAATTTCCTTTACATCAGTACATTTGCAATATAATGCATTTGCCATAAACATTCCATAATGAGTTGAGCTTTGATACATTTTTCATGTGTATTTTGTGTCATATTTCATTGACTTTCATGGTTAAACATAATAATCCACATTTGGGCAAGAAACGTTTTGAAGGAGACTTGCCACTCCATGCTTTATATGAAGCAGAGTATAATAACATCCTAATAAAATACAAGGGTGATTCAAAAGTCATGCAACCAATTTATAAATTTCTTGTATTAAGAATTTAGTATCCTCCAATTTAAAAGTGTCAGTTTTGGAGATTCCAAGTCTTGTGTATTTTCACTAATACCATTGTTCCAGAGTTCTTATCTGTATGGTAATAACCAGTGACATATTTTGAAAATTTGTTTGGGGAGGGGATTGGATTTTTTCAAAAGATTAAAAGAAAGTATTAAGTAAATATAAAAAAGGGCAAACAACAAGTAAATAAAAAACAGTGGCATAATTTGCACCAATATTTAGTTATTAAATGTTTTAAAAGCATAAAAATGAAAATTAAATATATACATTTTTGTGGGGTTGTCCCCTCCTCCCAAAATTGCACCCTTAAATACACCTCTGGTAACTATCATAAAAGATCTATAAGAAGAATGCCCAATTTTTATCTCTTATCATTGGTGTTTGAAGAGATATCTGTGGATATAAATTATAATAATCATTTATGGTTTGCTTTTGTTTTTTATTTCTGTTTCTTCTGATTACTTCTTTTTGTATTTCTGTAGTAAATCCTCACAATGAAGTTTCACAACAGTAGAAACATTTTCAGAACACAAGCTAATTTTTAAAATTTCAGTCATGTGGACCACATTAAGAAATACTCATTCTTGTCACAGGCTACGATGTTCAATTAGTAATATTTTAAAACAAAATTCTGTAACAGAAATCTTTTTTAATATTTTACTCTTGCTAAATAGTTTTATGAGATTTACTGGAATATAAAGGATTACATTATCATAAGGTGGCTCTATAAGTAACTAATTTCAAGTCAGTGTGTATGGAAAAAAACTTGTAGCACATTTTGTGTATAACCTGAAAGACATGAATTGCCCATCATTAAATTAACATGGAGTTTTTTTGTTGTTTTTTTTTTTTGCTGCTATAAATAGTAAGGAATTTATTTTTGTAAAATCTCAGAGTAATTTGTGCCACATTTTGTGGATAACCTGAAAGATATGAATTTCTCATCATTAAAACCCTTCCAGTGTCCAGGTCATCTGTACACTTTCGGAGAATCTGAATTGAGAGGCCAAGGACGTATATATATGTTTGTAGTGCAACAAAAAAAATCGATTTTTTTTTTTTAATAAAAATTGCCATTGTAAATTTTTTTTATATATCTTATAAAAATATATAATTCAGGCTTTAAAAATAATATTTTGTTTTATAAATTTGATGCACATTTTATTAAACTACAATATAAATAATTTTATAAAGCCATCTGATTGCCATTTCTTAGAAGTACTAAACGATATTGCCGATTTGCTTGTTAACGTGCCTATTTGCTGAAGCAACCTAGTGATTTAAGCTCGCAAGTTTGATTTTTAGCAATTTTGAACAAATTTTTCCTTAAATTTTCGAAAATCTCCTAAAAATTAACAAAAAAATTGCTATTTTTTAAAACTGTAGATTTTGAAAGTAATTACAAAATACATACTGCCATTTTTTTTTCCCCGTTTCACACCCTTTTCTGTCATAAACCTATTTCAGTATTCCCAAGTTACCTTTATCATTTTTCCCTGCATTCTGTGCATCTTTCCCCACCTTCAAATCGAAACTGAAAGTAAACACATCCTTTTTAGAAATTCTGGTTGCACCTGCATTTAATTAGTTCTGCTTCACTGAGGGTTGTTGTTGTTGTTTTTACCTCTGAGCGGCACTTTTTTGCACACCATGGGCTAAATGACCAGATCACATGGACCCCAAAGGCTCAGAGATGGTTGGGGGATGGGATCCACTGGAACAGCTGTTGGGAGACAGATGGTATCCTCCCGTCAAGGCCATCCAGCGTGTTCTTTAACGTGCACAGGGTATGTCTCTCCTGCACACGGGGCCACGGCTTAACATCCCATCCAACGGACGGCAGCCTTTCCAAGCCCATCGGTGTCCCCTACTGACCGTGGGCAGGATGTGGTGTTTTGCGGAGATAAATCTCAATGCTGACCCAGCTGGGACTCGAACCTGGGAACTGCAGATTATGAGCCTGGCACGCTACTGACTGAGCCACCCCTACCCCATCTTTACTGAGGGAAACAAGACGCAGATGGCTGATGCAAAATCCGTTGCATATGCTATTATAAGTGTTGCTTACAGTTTGGTCCAGCATATTGGATACTCTTTGTAAAGTTATTGTTTTTTTTTATATTTAAACCTTTGTTAGTTTTCATTTCAGTAGATTTATTTTCAGAAATTAGCAATCTTTGACCGATCAATAAGTATTGATTTTTTCGTAGTTATGTTATACCGTATGGCCGGTCTACAACTTGTTGCTGTGGATATTTTAACATCGTGTTAGGCTATATGTTAATTTTTATTTTATTATTTATTACTTTTCCAGTAAAACTTTGATTTAGTATCATTTTCTGAAAATAAATGAGTTTTTGATACGAAAAGCAAATTCATCTCTGTAGATTTACTTCTGTTAGTTAGCGATCTTATTGGCTGATTTATTGATCCTTCCGAGTTATCCTAGATCGGAGGCTGGTTAAAAGTTGTTGCAGATATTTTATTCAACATTCCATTAGGTTATATGTAATTTTCGTTTTATTATTTCTTGTTTTTTTTAGTAAAATACTTTGAGCTTGTACCATTTTCTGAAAATGAATGTCTTGGATACAGAAGCCAAATAGACTTCCCTACTATGGAAATCGACAGTCATGTGGGAGGGCAATTTCAGGAAGGGTTGGTGCTTTGGTGCACAAACCTTTCTGCACTTAGCCAAGATTGCCGAAATTCAATACCCAAAGAAAATATTCATAATATTTAGTAAAAAAAAGCAGCCAATGAAGTTTTTTCTATTTCATAATCAGTTCAGAAAATCCCATGAATGTGAGAAGTCCAAGTCATGTTGTATAACACTGGCCATGTTTAAAATATACAATACTGAAAAGAATCATTAAAAGAAACAAAAATCATATTTCCAGTTGAATATTACTCACGAGGAAATTTTTTTTAGATAAATATGTAATTTAACTATTTTTATTCATCGGGTTTTTCAAAGTAAAGCCTTAATTGTATAGTGCAATTTTTTTTTCACCATATCACATTAAAAAAGGCTTATTAAAATCAATATGCTTGGAAATTTATTTATATTATTTATTGTTATAAAATTCGTAATTAAATTCTGTTTAATTTGATATGTACATGACCTATTTCTGTTGATTGGTTATTTTTAAAAAATTTTAAAGTTGATTTGTTTATTTTATTTAACTCAGCACAATTGGTTAAAAGCCTGGAATTTTCTCAAAGTATGGTACTGATAAAAAAATTACAAAACAAGAGAATTATATACTTAAAACCGAAAAAAAAAATTTTTGTTATTCAGAAATATACAGCTGTTCTATTCATGGGCATTGTAATAATTTCTGTGTATTAGTTTTTTTTTTTTAATAAATTTTTATTTTTGTTGCCAGATGCATTTTTTACTATATGACTCTAAAAAAGTCCTATTGAAATAAAACATATGTTTTTGTTAAATACTTGATATTCAGAAAATCCAGAATTAAATGCTGATTAATTTGGTGTACAACATGCCATAATTCCTTTCATTAGTTATTTAGCAGAAAAGTTCTAAAGTTAAAAGCAGAAAAGTTCTAAGTTTTTTGGCTGAGCATACGCAGAAAATAGTTTGACCCCTGGATGCAGCCTGGACATTGGAAGGGTTAAATTAGCATGAAGTTGTTTGCTGCTTTTGATATAAGAAGTAAGAAATTTACTTTTGTAAATTCTTCATGTAGTACTCAGAGTTAGTACTCTGAGGTTGAAGGATTTCAAATTTTTATCTGAAAAAATATAACTTTGTCGAAATATATCTGCATATTACATTCTTTAACTTCTATGTTTAAATATTTGTGTGTTAAAATAATTTTTTTTCTGTGTTTAAATTCTAATTATATTTTTACCATTTTTATATATTTAGGTTTCTTGCTCAGTGTCGACCATTATCTGTTAGCATGGCAAATGCTGTCAAGTTTTTGAAATACCAGATTACAAATATTCCATCAGTCATAAATGACGATAAGGTATTTTTAGTCTTTAAATTTTGAATTTTTAAAAATTAAAATTCCAAATAGATAAATAGTATTATAAAAAGTTTTATAAAACTAAATTTTGATGAATCAGTGCTACACGATTTGCCACAGATAAGCATAATTGTAATTAAAATAAATTTATTTAGCTAAAGAGGTTTATGTTATTGTGATACTTTACTATTGTGAATTTAGTTATGTACTACAGAATGTTTCAGATGTAGGCTACAACTTAGAGAGGATGCATACATTTATTAATAAATGGTAGATTCAAATCAATTGCATAGAAATGTAGTCAAACACATCCAAGTTTTGTCATATGTATCAGAGTAACAGTTTGATGTGACTTCCAAATGTAACACAAAAAATATCCCACCTATAATGAATTTCATCCTTGATGTCTATTGCATGTGTATTGTGACTTCTGCAACTGTGCCTGCAATTCTTGTATCCATAATAAATCCATCAACATTTGCAGGTAAAGATGGAAACTACACTTTATCCTTAACAAATCTCCATAAGAAAAAGTCGAGTTAAATTAGGGAATTTAGGCAGCCATAATATAAGACTCACCCCACCTACCAAATTCAGCAGAAGAATAATACATTACTTATCAAAAATTTAGACATGGTTATTGTGAAAAAATTGCCACTATTCCCAGAAAACAAAAGAGCAAATTGTTAAAATTGGGTGTGAATATTATGCAGTTATACACTGAAGTGCCATTGAATTAAGGATAGCAAACTAGTAACATGTTGGACCCCCTCTGCCCCTGATAACGGCCACCACACAACAAGACAAGGACTCCACAAGCTTGCATAAATGTTCTACAGGTATGACAACCCATGCATCCTCCAGAGCTGTTCACAATTTTCTCAAGATCATTGCTGATGGGACACGGGCCCAAACACTCTGCTCGATGGTATCCCAAAGATTTTCAATGGGATTTAAATCTGGACTAGGTGGCCAATTCATTATTTCAAAGTCAGCAGAATGCTCCTGCAACCATGCAGTAGTCAACCTGGAACTGTGAGATGCGGGGCGGGGGTGGCTCAGTCGGTAGCGCGCCAGGCTCGTAATCTGTAGTTCCCAGGTTCGAGTCCCAGCTGGGTCAGCGTTGAGATTTATCTCCGCAAAATTCTCCGCCCTGCCCACGGTCAGTAGGGGACACCGATGGGCTTGGAAAGGCCGCCGTCCGTCGGATGGGACGTTAAGCCGTGGCCCGTGTGCGGGAGAGACATACCCTGTGCACGTTACAGAACACGCTGGATGACCTTGACGGGAGGCTACCATCTGTCTCCCAACAGCTGTTCCAGTGGGTCCCCTCCCCCAACCTTCTCTGAGCCTTCGGGGTCCATGTGACCTGGCCATTTAGCCCATGGTGTGCAAAAAAGTGCCACTCAGAGGTAAAACAACCCAAACAACCTGTGAGATGCACAGTTGTCTTGCTGGTAGATGCCATCTCCATTGGGATGCATGATGGCCGAAGATGGGTGTTAAATGGTCAGCCATGAGTTCTACACACCAGGGTGCGTTGAGAGTCATCGGTAGACATGTACAAAAGGTCCCACAGATGTCCAACTGAAGACTCTCCAGGCCATCACTGCCTTAAATCACCCTTAAATCATTCTAAAAATAACTCAAGGTATTAAAAAAACTAAGTTTTGTCATTGGTTTAAACAGCACAGTATGGAATTTCCATGAAAAAGAATCCTGAAACCTCACAGAATCAATGTGAATATTTTAGCATGGCATTTTTTACACAATACAATAATAGGCATGGAGTATTGTATTTTATCCCAAAGAAAATTGCATGTTTTAGAGTTCTTTTTAACTTTTTGCTAGAAATGTACAAATTTTTTTTGGTCTATAGTGTTACTCTATTTCTCTTTGTTAATCCAGGATAGAATTTTATTTTTTTTAGTTCTACTGAAAACACTTCAAAATTAACTTGGCCAGAATTCAGTTTTCAAAATATAGGTATAAAATACAGAATATTGCAAGAAAAAAAATATTATTTGCATTCAAAGTTTTTTTTGTTGTTGTTATTTAATAAATATTAAAATCTACAGTTTACATTGTATTCAATATCTTAGGAGACATAACCCTAAATGCTAATCTGTTCCCCAAGCAACCAGCAGTCTTAACAACAATTATACCACCTCACCAACAATTATGGTTGGTTTAGATCTAACTATACATACAGTATTAAAAGGATCCTAACTACCAGCTAAACTCTTGTACAAGGGTCAGTGGCAGCTATTTGACTTTATCAATTTATGTTGAACACCAAGATTCATCATACAGATCTATCTAATACATTAGTAACATTTTAGGTTTATTGTTTACCTTATTAGGATAATAAAGCAGAAACTCCACTGACAAGTTCTTGGTTCTGATCACTTGGAATCAGCTGGTACAAGGATTTACTATTAGCAAATGTATTGTTGTCAGTAATTAGGGGCCTGTTACTTGAACTCATCTTGTAACTGCCAAGTTGATTTGCTGCAGGCACTTCTGGACATTTTGATGTTATTCACTTACAGGTGCATAATACGTAGTTACTGTGATGTACATAGTACTTTCCAGTTTCTCTGCAGTCCATTTTTATCCAGTAGGATCACTCACACTTGCATAGTTAAATTGTTTTGTTAATATCATAATTCACAAGGATGATATTGCCTGTGTTGCATGAAGGACAGTATACAAGACTATTTTCCTACTGTTTGTGCTGCACTAGTTTTAAAAACAATGTACATCAAAACTTTTAAAATTACAAGTTAAAAAGGGATTCTGCAACACATTTCACTGACCTCTTGTCGGCTTTGTCAAGCATGCCTAATATGGTGGTAGGCTGTTTAAATGGCATTATTTTGTTACCTGGAAAAGTGTGTGCAAATGGGATTGTTAGTCCCACAGCAACAGATTCCATGCAGAAGGCAGAGATGCTGCTGCATCAGTATTGCATATTGCATTTGCATATATATATATGTGTGTTTATCAGTAAAATTTCTGTATAGTTTTGAAATTTTGTTGGTGGTGTAATTAAGATTTTTATCATATTTTCATTAATTGTTAAATTATCATTCATTGCCGTTTCTGCTAGTAATCTATAATTTAAAGTATTAGATTGTTCTGTGATGCATTTAATATAGTAGTTTAATAACATAGATCATCATCCTCAAGCAGCCATGGGGTACTGGTCCAACCAGACTGTACAGTTCAGTTCTCCAACCACATCTGTCCTGAGCTACATCTACTGCATCTGACCATTACACACCAATTCTAAC
Organism: Ryuthela nishihirai; assembly: GCA_038380435.1. NCBI lineage: Eukaryota > Metazoa > Arthropoda > Arachnida > Araneae > Heptathelidae > Ryuthela > Ryuthela nishihirai. The sequence continues at coordinate 22,379,430 of JAWZYU010000022.1, forward strand.
AAGATCCTGTTTCCTGCCCACTGTATCCTAGGTCCCCCCACCTTTCTGATGCCTTTAGGTACAATTTTCTTAACCCTGTCTGCATATCTATAATCATCAATAAGAGCAACATGGCCAAACCAACAGTCTCTCTCTGCACAATATACTGCTCAAAGGAGGCTGATGACTCCTTTGCCTAACCTCATCATTACTACAAAGTTGAACCACCTGATGCCCAAGATACTGTGTAAGCATCTGGAATCAAAAGAATCAAGTTTCCTGTTATATTGTTTACAAAGCATCCAAGTTTCACTACCATTGCTGACCAAAAAACCAAAAAATTGCCTAGAAAGAACCAAACTATTATACAGTCTAATTTTAATCTTTAGGTGTATACATCTATTTCTCCACACTTTACATAGATTCTTAAAAGTCCTGTCCTGGCAGCAATCTCCATTCATGTTAATCTCATGACACACATCACCAGTATCTATTACATAGCTCCCAAGATAATTAAACTGCTACACCTGCTCAAGAGTGCAACTATTCAAATTAACACAGCCTGCCTGACCAATCTTCATCACTTTAGTTTTCTCTCTGTTTATAACCAAACCTACTCTACTACAGTCTCATCAACAGCTCAAATGAAAGAGTTCATCTCATCAGTAACATTTGCCAAAAGGCCTAAATCATCAGCATAATCTAAATCAGAAATTTTCAGATCTCCAGACCATTTAAGGCCAAATCTTTCAATTGCAGTGAATTTCACATAACATAATCAATAACCAAACAGAAAAGGTGACAAAATTCACCTTGTGGAACACCAGAAGCAATGCTAAACTAATTGCTACAAGACTTACCAACTCCCACACATGACTCAGTGTTATTATAGAGAGCTTTCGTTATGTTAACTAACTTGTCTGGTATTCCATACAATCTCCAATCAACCACAAATTACAAATTATAGTGATCAACAGAGTCAACAGCTTTTTTGAAATCAACAGAGCTAGTAACGTTTTCTGAAACTCTAAACATTTCTCAAGAATCTGCCCGAATGAAAATATCTGATCCACACATCCCATACCACTTCTGAATCCACATTGCTCATTACACAATTGACTGTCAACCAGATTCTTAATTATATTAGGCACAATCATCCAAAGAACTTTACCTGGAACAGAAAGTAGGCTGATAACCCTATAATTATCACAAGAACTCTGATCACCTTTTTTAAAAATAGGGATAATAATAACTCTGGTAAAATCCTTAGGAACCATGCCTTTATCATAAAAGATATTCAAAATTTCAGTCATCCATGTGGTAACAGAAACATTCCCAGCTCTAAGCATTTTCTGTAGTAATTTCATCTGTACATGGGTATTTATGTAGTTTAAGTTTAGAAACAGCCAAACCCACTTCAGATGCAGGCCAACTTCAGATGCTTCTTATGCAGCCCATCTGGTGAAACCCATGTGTACAGTTCAGTTCTCCAACCAGATCTGTCCTGAGCTACATCTACTGTAGGAGACATTGCCCATTGCAACTACCAATACCAAAAGAGCCTATCACCCCTCCCCAAAGGTCAGAGTCAGTACCAACTTTGGCATTGAAGTCACCTAGAACAAGGGTAATATCTCCTTTCTTGACAGGATTCAAAATAACCTGAAGTTGTCTGTAAAAACCTATCCTTCTCATCTTCATTGGCATTCTCAGTGGGGACATAAAGCAGATAACATTCAAATCTTTAATGCTTGTCTGAAAATTTGCTGTGAAAAACCTTTTATTATATACCTGTTCATTTTCTACCACACAAAACATTAATTATCTGGTTAAAGAAAATGTAAGGTTATTTTTATGAATCTGACCTTTCTCTGTCCATCTTGTCTCTTGGAAGCTGAGAGTATCTAAATTATATTTTCATTTATGCATTCGTATTCTAGAATATTTCCTTTCATTAATGCAATCTCATCCTAGAAGAGCATCACTAATGTGCCCACTGAGAAGCAAATCTATGCCTTGGAGATGCTTATTATCTACCCTCCCTGAAAAGAGAAATTTAAGATTATTTTTAAGAATCTGACCTTTTTCTGTCCATTTGGTCTCTTGCAAGCTGAGAGTATCTAAATTATAATGGTGGAATTCTTGTGTGAGGACATCAAAAGAATAATCTTGCAGAGTCCTCACATTCCAACTCCCTATGGAGAGAAAATGGTTAATGGGATGTTTAAAGAAACCATGTTTATTGAAAGAGGGAATGCTGACAATATCAAACTGCCCCCTAATCGCAGGCATGGGACAAAGACCCGTTCTCCCTCTACTAAAGGCTGAAGCCATCTACACTGGAAGACTTCCTCTAACGTAGAATTTGATGATGCCCTTAGAAGTAAGAGTTCAGCAGCTTGCAATGACCTCTGCTCAGGATTATCCACCAGCTGATAAAAAACATATCCTGTGAATATATTCACTTGGAGCTGTCAACCCACAAACAAACAGAAAGAAAACACAGCTTGAGATTTTCCTTCCACATAACCCCACTAGTGCAACAAATTCAGGATCCATAATTAAACTCAGAGCCATAGTTCTGTTCATGTTGGTATATATGGTTAGCACCAGGACTCTGTGTGGTTGACCACTCCTCAGCAAGATAGAAAAAAAGGAAAAGTAGCCTTAGTTGTCCAGATCAGTAGGCCACACTGATCTGGCAGCCATCCCTTCCATTCCCTTCCACAAGAGAGTATCTCTTTTGAAAGATACTAACGACCTGGCTCGGTTCTATGCATCATCACAGGAGATTGGTGCACAGCTCTCCTTCCAGTGATTACCTAGCTACTACCAATATCAAATATGATGCAGTTGCAGTGTAATACATTGCTTTTGGAAAGTCTTAAAATTTACTACTTAAACTTACTTATTTACTTAGTTTAATTTTTATTATAGCTAGAGTATTTTGTTTTTTACTGCTTGTATCATATTTTCATCTTTCTGCATGTGTATGTTTGTGTATCTGGTTTCTGTCTTAAATCTAGACCAGCAATTTGTTACAATACTCAGCAGCAATGGAAAAGCATCCATTGATAGACCTACTCAAAGCTAAATTGTATTTAGTTTGTGAAATAAAAATCACTAAGATCATAGCAAATTATCAGAGGAATAACTATGCTGAATACTACAATGAAATTAATGGTAATAGCCAGTGGTATAACCAGAATTTTTGGAAGTTGGGAGGTTGAAATTTGTTAATGTTTCTGCTAATATAAATTGATAAACTAATGATTTTTAAATAATAAAATTTTTCCAATGGGAAATTTAAATTCCATCCTCTTTCACCCTTGGCTACATCACTGATGGTAGCTAAAAATCACATAGTGAATAATAACTGCATACTATACTACTATGTCACGTAGCTATTTTCTGATTGCAGAAACTATCAGTTATCAGGGAATTTAAGCTTTCCAATGATGCAACCTCTAATGTCATTATATTTTTATTACAGCCCCTACTTTAATGATTCTTCTTTCATTAATAATGTGGGTAGTTTTACCATATAATGACAGAGTTTAGGTCATGAGACATTTATAATTAAGACACACCAACCAGACATATAAAGTCAAAAATCAAATTCTTGTTATCTCTCTAAACTGCTTTTTTTTTTCTTATACAGAGGCATGATTGTTCCACAAGGGCAGGTATTGCTTGACTTCTTTCAGTGGAATGGAATAAATATGGCTTAATATGCAGTCTTATCTATAACAGCAGTATTACAACAGATTTAACATTGCATAATGGTTAGTAAATCTGACTTTTAAACCAATGGATGTATCCTTCGTGTTGTACGAAAAACCCGTATAAGCTTGTAACTTCTTGGTATCACCATTCTGTGTGTGGAAGAGCCCAGTTCCCTTTGTTTTTTTAAAGTAATAGTGTGTGATACTGCACATACTCATCTTGCAGTAAATTGTTAATAAAATGTTTACTAATGTTTTATATAACTTCTTTTAAAGTTAAGTTTTTCATTTTGCTTTCTAGGCAAAGGAAGATTTATTTAAACACATTGAAACATTTATTAAAGAAGAAATAATATTAGCCAAGAAAGCTATTTGTGAATTTGCTGCAGGGAAAATTGTTGATGGAGATATTATTTTAACATATGCTGAGTAAGTTTGTCTAATTGCATTTTTTCACTTAACCCTTGAAATGACAACCTGTCGATTTATTGATACTGTCCACTTCTATAGCAATGCTGTTGATTATTTTAACCTTAAATATGCACTATTAATATAGTGTTGTTGTTTTTTTTAAATACAGATGCACAAGTAACCAGGAATAGATTAAATTATTACTTTGAAATTCTAAGAGCTGGGGGTGATGTCACATAGGTGGCCAAATGTTGCATTTTTTATTTATTTTTTTTTTTGCAATAAAGATAGGTGTTTTAACCCTTCTAGTTCCCAGTCTGAAAAACTAGAATGAATCTGGAGACTTTAAAAATAATAAAAATAAATACCCCCTCAAGCAGCTGCTTGCCACAGAGGTCTAACAGGAGTCTGTCAGTTTATATGCCATAGTAGAAGGTCTGTGAGGATGACAGGACCTCAGTTTACTGTTTTATAACTATATTTAAATAAGAAATGTTGAAAAACTTTATCCTGAAGTTACAGACAGAGATAGATAATGTTGTATACCAAAATAAAAAGCAATTTATTCTATTTCTTTTTAACAATCTTTTAAAATCACCGTTACTTTTTATTTATTTAAAACATTACAACCAACTGGGAACCTGGTGTTCTTGCACCTCATACCCAAAAATCACCTTTACTAATATGTAAAATATACTTATAATGTAAATCATAATTTTTTTAGCTAATATAAAATGAACATAACAGTGTAGGGCCTGTAAATGGTAGCTAGGCGTAAACTGGAAGGAGAGCTGTGTACCAATCCCTAGTGATGATGCACAGAACCGGCCAGGTCTAGCACCTAATGTCCGACCCTGCCTTCTCATGGTGCAGGCCGTTAGTACCTTTCAAAAGAGATATTCTCTTTTGGAAGGGAACGGAAGGGGAGGGCTGCCAGTTCAGTATGGCCTGCTGATCTGGTCATCTACGGCCACTTTTTTCTTTTTTTTCAACCCTGCTGAGGAGTGGTCAACTTCACAGGGTCCTGGTGCTGACCATTTATACCTACTAGACTGGACTTGTTTATGGATTTGAGCTTGATTATGGATCCTGGACTTGCTGCACTGGTGGGCCTCTGTTGAGGGAGAGTCTGCCGCTGTGTTTTCTGTTTGCTTCTGGGTTGCCAGCTCTAAGTGAACAGAGGCATGGGATACCTTATATCAGCTGGTGGATAATCCTAATCAGAGGCCATCACAGGTACCTGAACCTTACTTAGCTAGTTGGGCATCGTCAAGCCTAAACTGGAGTAATGCGTCTCAGGCAGGCCATGTGGCTCTTGAAAAAGTCCACTTGAAAAGGTGGTGCCTGAAGTTCCTACCAGCATTGGTGACTTCAGCCTTTAGCGGAGGAGGAACAGGTCTTTGCCCCATGCCTGCGATCAGGGAGCTGTTTGATATTGTTGGCCCTACCAATCTCAATAAACCTAATTTCTTTAAAAATCCTACTAATCATTTTCTCTCTGCAGGAACGTGGAACGTGAGGACATTACATAGAGATTATTCTCTTGATGTCCTCATGCAGGAATTCCAGCGCTATAACCTAGATATTCTAGGCTTGCAAGAGACCAGATGGACAGGTAAAGGTGAGATACTTAAAAATAACTTTAAATTTCTCTTTACAGGGAGGGAGGATGGAAAGCATCACCAAGGTGTGGGTCTGCTGCTCAGCAGACATGCTAGTGATGCTCTTCTAGGATATGAGTGCATTAATGAAAGGTTTCTTACAGCAAAATTTCAGACAAGCATTAAAAACTTGAATGTTATCTGCTGTTATGCCCCCACTGAGGATGCTGATGAGGATGAGAAGGATAGGTTTTACGGACAACTTCAGGATATTTTGAATTCTGTCAAGAAAGGAGATATTACCCTTGTTCTTGGTGACTTCAATGCCAAAGTTGGTACTGACTCTGATCTTTGGGGAGGGGTGATAGGCCCTTTTGATATTGGTAGCTGCAATGGCAATGGCAACGTCTCCTACAGGTAAATAAACTCAATGGTTTCAGAATAACTAACACATATTACAAACACCGCGACATACATAAATACACATGGGTTTCACCTGATGGGCTGCATAGGAATATGATTGATTATATATTAATTAACAGCAAATGGGCTAGTTCTGTTAGAAATACCAGGGCATATAGGGGAGCTGAAATTGGATCTGACCATTACCTTGTTAAAAGTGTCTTGCAACTTAAACTTAAAAAGTGTTGTGCTAGAGTTAAAAAATTTACTTTTAATACTGAAGCTCAATGACCCAGTTATAGCTAAAGCTTACCATGATAGGTTACTTAGTCATTATGACGGTCATGGTTTGCTTAATACTGAAGTTGAGGAAGAATGGGGCCATTTTAAACAGGCTTTTTTGGAAACCAACAATACTCTTTTAGGGAAAAAGGAGCAGAGGAGGCAGAATTATTTAAGTGATAAAGCACTTGAGCTTATTTCAGAAAGAAGGAACTGCAGGAATGTCCTTAATCAGTACCCTACTAGTCCTAATAGAAAGCATTACAAAGAACTTAAACGTGTAAAGGATCAGTTAGCTACTGATAAGAATCTTTGGCTTGATGGCCTGGCTGACAAAGCTGAGAAAGCAGTTAGACAGCACAACAGCAGAGAGCTGTACCAGATAGTTAATGTTTTATGTGGTAGAAAACGGACAGGCATACAGGGATTGAAGGATAAACAAGGTAAGGTTATAGAAGGTGAGGATTCTCTCATGGCTAGGTGGGCTGAGCATTTCAGTGATGTTCTAAACAATGTGGTTAGTTCTACTCCCATTGTTTGTAATGATGATAGATGCATTGGCAGCTTTAATGTTGGCCCTATAACACAATCTGAAGTTATTTTGGCTGTTTCTAAACTGAAACTTCATAAATCCCCAGGGGTAGATGAAATTACTACAGAAATGCTCAGAGCTGGGAATGTTTTGGTTACCACTTGGATGACTGAAATTTTGAATATCTTTTATGATAAAGGCATGGTTCCTAAAGATTTTACCAGAGCTATTATTATCCCTATTTTCAAAAAAGGTGATCGCAGTTCTTGTGATAACTATAGGGGTATCAGCCTACTCTCTGTTCCAGGTAAAGTTCTTTCCATGATTGTGCTTAATAGAATTAAGAATCTGGTTGACAGGCAATTGCGTGATGAGCAATGTGGATTCAGAAGTGGTAGGGGATGTGTAGATCAGATATTTTCACTTAGGCAGATTCTTGAGAAATGTTTAGAGTTTCAGAAACCTTTGGTTGCTAGCTTTGTTGATTTCAAAAAGGCTTTCGACTCTGTTGATCATCATAATTTGTGGTTGATTGTGAGATCATATGGTATACCAGACAAGTTAGTTAACATAATGCTCTCTATAATAACACTGAGTCATGTGTGAGAGTTGGTAAGTCTTGTAGCAATTGGTTTAGCATTACGTCTGGTGTTCGACAAGGGTGCATTTTGTCTCCTTTTCTCTTTAGTTTGGTTGTTGATGATGTTATGCGAAATTCACTTCGAGGGAAAGTTTTTGGCCTTAAATGGGCTGGAGATACGAAAATATTACGCAGTATCTTGGGCATTAGGTGGTTCAACTTTGTAACTAATGATGAGGTTAGGCAAAGGAGTTTGCAACCTCCTTTAAGCAGCATATTGTGCAGAGAGAGACTCCGTTGGTTTGGCCATGTTGCCCGTATGAATAGTTATAAATTGGCAATTAGGGTTATGAACAGTGTGCTTAAAGGCCTCAGAAGAAAGGGGAGACCTAGGATGCGGTGGGCGACAATGTCAAACAGGACCTTGTTAGAATTGGTGTGCAGTGGCCAGATGCAGTAGATGTAGCTCAGGATACACTTGCTTGGAGAAATAAATTGCATGGTCTGGTTGGACCTCCGTAGCCCATGGCTGCTTGAGCAGGATGATGATGATGACATATCTAATGTCTTGTGACATATCTAATGTCAGTTAAAGCTTGTGACATATCTAATGTCAAAAAAAATGGGGAAGATATATGTGATTATAAGTCATATATCAAATAAAAGTTTCTGAAGGTAGGTGTTTTTAGTGACAAAAAAATAAATAAATTTAAAATTTTAAAAGAAACTATCTTTTTATATGTGCCCTAAAAAGTAGAAAATTAAGCATATCATTGGTGCAATCAGTCACTGAATTCATATTCACTTGAAAGGAAGATAGGATGCTGATTTATGTACTCAGCAAGATTGCTGGTGCCCTGTCTTCCTTTGAAATGAATATGAATTCACTGACTGATTGCACCATCAATATGCATTAGGATTATTTTCTTCTTTTTAGTGTACATATAAGAAAATAGGTATTTTTTAAAACTTTATTTATAGTTTTAGTAGAAATGCAAACTAGTGAAGAGATTATTGCTTTTATTAAATATATATGCAGTGGTGTTGCCAAGTGATTTACACCAGTTCAATCAAAGTAATTGTTAAAAAGCAAAAAAATTGAAAAAAATTAATAATGGAAATATAAAAAAAAATATATATGTATTAAGCAGATTTCATTATAATTTTTTTAAAGACCTGTGGAACTTGTGTACATAAGCAACACCTACAACCAACATGGGTGTAGGTGATGTACTAGTGTAGGGAGCCCCTGATTGGAGGCTTATTTCGTAAGTAACAACAACATCTTGAACCTTGCTTATGTGCTCAAGTACACCTAAGATAGTTACCAAGATAGTTTGGCTAACACAGGATAATTAGTCAAAAGCATTTCTCCATCAACATGAGCTAGAATCACAGAATACACTATCAAACCTTACAGCTTGCATTCACAATTTGGAAGCCCAAAATTCCTCTACTTTCTCTGCCCACTGCATTCTACCAGTTGTTGGGAACTGTAGATCACATGCAAGTGTCAGTGGTTTATGTACAATGACACATTGTTACCCTTCAGGTTGCATTTGTGACATTAGCTCCAGGAAAAATACCCACAATATTAGATCAATTGTGATTCTAAGGCCTCATGGTCTAGCCTATGTGATCACTGTAACCATTTAACTTTTGCCTGTGAATCAGCTGAAGAAGGGCTGGACCTGGTCAGAATGCAACAGGTTTTGTTCATCATACTCAAGAAATGTTGAAGCATGTATTACTCTCATTCTTGTACTGTGCTCACACAATCAATTAATATGTTCACAATCAGGTTTATTACTATATGTTCCACCAGTTTAAATGGTGCAGATAAGATTCAAAATGACTATTCAGGTGTGACTGCACAGTAAAACAGACTTCACAAATTGTGCATAACTGTGAAAGGGTTAAGTCTACTTTGAATACTTGCTGTGACCAGTGCCTTGTAGATGCTAGTTAGTCATATGTAATTTTTTTAACCAGTAAGAGTATTGTTTCAATTTAAGTCACATTATGGAACATTTCTGGAAACTCTGTTGACTGTTTTAATGCACCCATCCACTTCATGAATGAAGCTGCATCTTTTAGGATCACCACTTAGATATCTTGTTATTCTATCTAAAAATATGGATTAAGAGAACTTGTTATTTTTGTTGTGACACTTAAATTCTCTCATGCAATTACTCTAAAGGAATTGAATACAACATAATTTATTGGTGCACAAGTACTATAAACAGATTGAAAGAATATTTGACTCCTACAATTATACAGAGCTGCCAACTACTCTGATTTTATCAGATTTTCTCCGATTTTTGGTTTAAAATCCAAAAATCCTATTTTTAGGGTTTTTTTAATATTACACTTATGAAAATCTGCATCCAAATTGTATAGTATTTTTGCCCTTTTACTAATAGGTGAATGTTAATGAAAGGGAAGAATTGTTTTCAATTTAGCTCTTTTATGTACTAAAGGTACAGCTGTGTCTCCACTTCTTAATCTGTGCTTGTTTGTGGCCACACCTACATACCAACCAGAGAAAAATCTATAGGACTGCAGATGATCATTACTGGACAGAACATATGGCAAAATCTACACCTAAATTCTTTTGTAGAGTTGAAAGTCATAGTGTGTATCTATATGTGTGTTTATTACCCAACTCTCCTGGCTCTGACCAACTAAATGCCAATTAGATTGCTTAGAATCACAAACTTCAGAGTGAAGAAATAATACAGATTAGAGAACTTCGCAATCTGTGGGCCATCATTGACATTGCAACTTAAATGGGTCGTGTGTATGTCTGTTTTGGCAGTAAACCTGCAGTTTACAGCACTCAGCTCACTAGATTGTGCCATGAGTGGCTATCCTTCTGAAGATGTGTAAAGTAAGGTTAAAAGCTGTAACATTTGTTTTTTGTAGGATTGAAAAAAAAGTAAGTGAATTTATATAGTATGATAGTTTATCATCATGTCGAACGATTTACTCAATTCTCTGTTGGTATGTTTTGCGCAACCTCTGGCTCAATTTTTTTTGTGCAGGTCTAATTTTCTAAAGTGAATAAAAGGAGTTTACTTTCAGAACCTAAACTTTTCTAATGCAGATTTAACTAACATATAATTGTATTTTTTAAATGCAATTTGGATTTAATTCCTATATATGTACATAAAGATATAAATTTTGTCTCTGATAAGTACTGAAAGTTGCAGATGATTTATGATATTTAATTAATCTTTAGCAATGTTTTAAATTCTCAATTTAAAATAGTGTGTTAAAAAAACTCCTTTTAAAATGATTGTCTCTGATGAGATTATCTTGTTCTGGATATCAGTTGGCCAAATTCAGAGTAACTTGGCAAAATCGTGGAGAGTTGACAAAATTCAGGTGAGATGTAAAATTGCAATTTTTTTCTGTAAATTATGGCATGTTGGCAAATTCGAGGCAACTTCACAATATCTAGGAGAGTTGGCAAATCTTGGGGAAGTTGGCAAAATTCAGAGTAACTTTGCAAGAATCAGGTGTGATGTAAAATTAGGATTTTTTTCTGTAAAATTGTGGCGAGATGGCAAAATCAAGGAAACTTGGCAAAATTCGAATTCACTTGGTAAAATACAGGCAATTAGTGAAAATTGGGATTGTTTTTGTGAAATTAAGGAGAGTTGACAAAATCGAGAAAACTTGGCAAAATCTAGGGAAGTTGGAAAAACTGGAAACCACTTAGTAAAGTACATGTGAGTTGTAAAAACTGGGATTGGTTTTGTGAAATTAAGGAGAATTGAAAAAATCGCAAACTCTTTGCAAAATCTAGGCAAAATTCGAAAGCACTTGGTAAAAACGGGAGTTGCCAAAATTCGAAACTACTTGGTAAAATACAGCGGAGTTGTGAAAATTGTGCCTTTCTTGTGCAATTAAAGAGAGTTGATAAAATTCGAAGTGACTTGACAAATTCAGAGAAGATGTAAAAATTGTGATTTTTTTTTTTCTGTAAAATTACAGCGTTGGCAAGATCTAGGGTAGTTTGCAAAATTCTAACCCACTTGGTAAAATATAGGTGAGTTGTGAAAATTGAGATTTGTTTTGTGAAATTAAGGAGTGTCAGACAAATTGAAGAAACTTAACAAAATGTAGGGCAGTTGGCAAAATTCGAATCCACTTGGAAAATACAGGCGAGTTGTGATAATTGGGATTGGGTTTGTGAAATTCAGGATAGTTGACTAAAATTGAGAAAACTTGGCAGAATCTTGAATAGTTTGAAAAGTTTAAAGTGATTTGGAAAATTTAGGAAAGATGTAAAGATTGGGATTAGTTTCATGAAATTAAGGAGAGTTGGCCAAATCAAGAGAAAATTCACACTGACAAATCAGACGAGATGTAAATATTGGAATTATTTCTGTGAAATTTTGGCTAGTTGGCAAAATTGGAAGTCAAATGGGGCAAAATGCAGCAGGAGAGTTGTGAAAATTGCCTCACACACACACACAGAGTGAAAATCTAAATAAGTTTGCTCAGTTGGCAAAATTTTAATTTCAAGTTGGAAAAATTTTTATTTCTCCTTCCCCCCCCCTCCCCAACCATAGTCTTTCGCTAAGCCCCTGCTGGCTGGTTCTATGCATCATCACTGGGGATTGGTACACAGCTCTCTTTCCAGTTTATGCCTAGCTACCATTTACAAACCAACCTTTAATAGTATAATGTCAAATATTAAGTTCACTCATGAAGGAGAAAATCTGTAGTTCCCAGGTTGGAGTCCCAGCTGGGTCAGCATTGAGATTTATATCTGCAAAATTTCCAGCCCTGCCCATGGTCAGTAGGGGACACTGATGGACTTAGAAAGGCTACCATCCATTGGATGGGACGTTAAATCATGGCCCCGTGTGTATAATCCTGACTCCATGAGTCATACCCTGTGCACAATAAAGAAACGCTAGATGGCCTTGATGGGAGTCTACCATCTGTCTCCCAACAGCTGTTCCAGTGGATCCCCTCCTCCAACCTTCTCTGAGCCTTCGGGGTCCATGTGACCTGGCCATTTAGCTCATGATGTGCTAAAAAGTTCTGCTCAGAGGTAAAACAACCCAACCCATGAAGAAGAAATAGAAAAAACCCTACCTTATCTGGATATTTTAATAGCCTGAAAGGAAAACAAATGTGAGATGACACTTTTTAGAAAGCTCACATATATACTGAATATTATTCCAGAAAATTTGACACATTCAGGAAACTATAAAAAAATCTATATTTAACTTAACTTTTTACTATCATATCAATATTGCTTCACTAGAGTCTTTAAAACTAGAATTAAATTACATTTATAATATAGGAATGCAGGCAGGATATAACAAAGAATACTTAAGAAAGATCGAGAGAACAATTAAATAAGGAAAACACACCCACCACAACATAATATAAATTACACAATAGCCTTTCCTATATACTGGAATTATCTGACATATATGTATATACTGGGATTATCTGATATATTGCATAAAATCTTAGAAAAATATGCTATAAAGCTGCCTTTAAAAATTGTAAATAATATAAAAAATGCTGATAATTAATAATGACTGAGATCATAGTATGCCTAAAGGGGTGTTAATAGAAATAGAGGATGAAAATAAAAAACTTAATAATAAAAGCAAATATGTAGGAAAACATATCGGCAGATGGCAGCACAAATGATAAGAGCATCAATGTGATTTAGAAACTAACCTAGTTAAAACGGCACTAATGCAGACAATTCTGAAAGCTAATTTACATAATTATACATTAAAAACAAAAATTATTGCATCACCAGGAACAAAAATGCAATTAAATTACATGGAAAATTTAATAATAAATCTAAATCAAAGTAATTTGTGTAACACAGATATAAAATCGATACCATCTGCATGTAAATTGTTATGGAATCATTTAACTGATAAAATACTGAATACCCGCAAGGGGGATGTCCTTATATAACTGCAATGTAACATCATTGACTGATTATATACACTGCCTGATGAACTGAAAGTGAAATGTGTGTAGCAGTGTAAGATTTTAACTAAGATGTTTTTAGATTTTAGTAAATTTACATGTATTTAGTTATGACCATGATGAACCAGCATGTTGAAATGTGATGAGAATAAAGGCACAGCTGGATATGATGAACCTATTAAGAAAGTAACCTCTCTCCATTATGAAAGTGATAGAACATCAAGAAAGATGGACTGACATCTCAACCTTACCAAAAGAAGTTAATATAGTGCACAAGTGATAGAATCAACTAAGGAAATCTCAGCTTGTAAAAGCAAGTGCAGCTACAAACTCTAGAAGAAACAAAGGTGGAGGGGGGGGGGGGGAGAGGACCTGATGGAAGCCACAAGCATCAGCCATATATCCTGGATTAACAACAACAAAATTGGATAAAAGGCAGTAAAGATATCTTATTCTCTCATAACTTTAAGTAGTTATTTCTCATAACTTTAATAGTTAAAATATTGTCAACTAATAGTAGCATAACAAGCTGATTGTCATCTCCTTTATATGGCACATCATGGCCTTAGTTGCTTTGCACAATAAAACCCCCAAACAAACAAACAAACATTTCCCTTATACGTGTAAGGTATTGATAGATAATAAGCTTGAATTAGCTCATTCATTGTCATGCCATTGTAACAGTGATTATGTGGAATTGAATTATACAGTTATATGAATTGATGAATTAGTAAGTAGCAAAGAGTCTTAATATTTTCAGGAAGCATGAATTTTTTTTTTTAATTCAGTTTTCAACAAGAATGCAACTTTTGTTATTTGGTCCATTAATAATGGTTGGTTATTTTTTACAAAATTTATTTTTTTTTTAAATTGCTTCTCTGCATCAAACATAACAGTTAAATATTTCTTTTAGTCTTGTGAATAAATTATCCAACTCCCTGGCAAATATTTCTCAAATGTGTTTATTCCACTGTATCATTCATATTTTATTAGAGTTAAAAAATAATATTTTGTTGTTCAGCTCATCTCTTGTGAAAGAAGTACTGTGTGAAGCATTTCAACAAAAGAAAAATTTTAGAGTAATTGTTGCTGATTCAAGACCAAAAATGGAAGGTAATAATTTTGTATTAAAAAATTATAACAATACCCCTTATTTCTTAGTCTTCTAGTATTATTTAATTATTTTTAGAAAGAATTTATTCAAGCAACAACATTGAAAATAGAATGCTTCAAAGAGCATTATCACATTAAAATATTTTTTTATTGAAAAGCACTAGAACATAATCAAAACAACTGACTATTTTAAAATGTTAGCAAAGTATCATTTCAGTGTCGTCAAACATTATTCTGACTGCCAGGCCTGGATTACAAGTGATTACTTAGGACCTGCAAATTTTTAATGTCTAAAACCCATAGTGTTTACAGATTTTTACATTTTTGAAGATTGCTTTTCATTCTGTTCATTGATGTCATTTGTAGTTGGATTTGTAAGCATTGTGAAATATCTGAAAATTTTTCAGTACTAGCTTAGAAATGGAACTCATATGTACAAAGATCATATATGGTTGAATCTCATATGCTTGAATTTTTCAAAATTATGTTATAAAACATGAATGCATGCATGCACACTCACACACACACTCACTCATTCACTCACTCACTCACTCACCCAATTCATTGTTAAAGATAATTTTCTTAACCTTAGCACAGCACTTCTTAATCTTGAGTTGCAAGACACTTTTGACCATCTAATGGTCTGACCCAATTTCGGCTTCCCTGTATGATCTGGTATTCCTAACCGAACTAGCCCATTTGCTGTTAATTAAAATATAATCAGTCATATTCCTGTGCAGCCCATCAGGTGAAACCCATATGTATTTATAAATGTCATGGTGTTTGTAGTATGTATTAGTTATTCGCAAACCATTAAGTTTTCTTACCTGTAGAAGAAAATTCCATTCCCATTGCCATTGGAATTACCAATGCCAAAGGGACCTAAAACTCCTGCCCAAAGGTCAGAATTCAGTGCCATCTTTAGCACTGAAGTCACCTAGCCAAAGAGAAATATCTCCTTTTGTGACAGAATTCAAAATATCCATAAGCTGTCTGTGAAATATATACTTCTTGTTCTCATCAGAGTCCTCTGTGGGGGCATAACAACAGATTACATTCAAGCCTCTAATTTTTGTTTTAAATTTTGTTGTAAGAAATCTTTCATTAATGCAGTCATATCCTAGAAGAGCATCAGTGGCTTGTCTGCTGAGAAACAAACCTATACCTTGGAGATGCTTTCTATCCTCCCTCCGTGAAAAGAGAAATTTAAAGTTATTTTTAAGTATCTCATCCTTTACTTGTCCATCACTCACGGGGCCAGGATTATATAATGAATTGGGTGAGTGAGTGTGTGTGTGTGTGCATGCATGCATGCATGCATGCATTCATGTTTTATAACATAATTTTGAAAAATTCAAGCATATGAGATTCAACCATCTATGATCTTTGTACATATGAGTTCCATTTCTAAGCTAATACTGAAAATTTTTCAGATATTTTGATTGTCAGATAAATTGGATTTCAGATAAATTTGCTGGTCTCTTGCAAGCCTAGAAAATCTAGGTTATAATGCTGGAATTCTTCTGTGAGAATGCCAAGAGAATAATCTATGCAACATCCTCATGTTCCACGTACAAAGACTTGTTCCCCCATCACTAAAGGCTGAAGGTTTCTTACCACCCATGCTGGTAGGAACTTCAGACATCACCTTTTCAAGTGTACCTTTTTAAGAGCCATATGACCTGCCTGAGACATATTACTCCGGTTTAGAATTGGTGATGCCCAACTAGCTAAGTGAGGAATGACCCCACTGCAATGGCTGAAGCCACCCATTCTGATAGGAACTTCAGGCACCACTTTTTCAAGTGAACCTTTTCAAGAGCCATATGACCTGCCTAAGACATGTTACTCCAGTTTAGGATTGGCAAAGTGCATAGAAGCAAGAGTTCAGGTATCTGCTATGGCCTCTGATCAGGATTATCCACTGATATAAGGTATCCCATGCCTATGTTCACATAGAGCTGACAAAGCAAACAGAAAACACAGTGGCAGATTCTACCTCAACAGAGACACACCAATTCAGCAAGTCCAGGATCTATAATCAAGCTCAAAGCCATAAACCAGTCCAATCAAATGTGTATAAATGATCAGCACCAGGACCCTGGATGAATTTTAATATGGTGAACATTTGTAAAGATGATTTCCAAAAATAGCATCTTACCCTACAATCTACATTCCACTTTTTTGCCATTTGCTTTCAAGAGTTTATTTAAAGTATCTTTACATTATATTACATGTGTTCTGAAAAATCTTATTCACCACAAAAAAATGCATGCACATTGCTGAAACTTTAGAACAGTGAACAGACAAATGCCTTCAACTGATCTCTTTAGTCTTTTTTTCCCTCTACTAATTCATTAGTTACTACTAATTCATGCATTACATCATCTATGGCATCTTCCCCACACTTATAGTAACTTATTAAATTGACAATTGCTTACATTTATCTCTTTCAAAGCAGATTGGATTATTGCTTCAATGTTTTGATCAGTATTTAAGTTGCTTTTTGTGAAATAAAGGGTAGTAAATCACCCTTTTGCACATAACTGTTATTTGAAACACACTTTTAAACAGTGTAGCAATAAGAATAACTTCTTTATAATTCTCTGAGTGTTTGTACATACCACACACCAAATTGTTTACTGTCTAGATCTTTGTGAGTGAACACAGTGAGTAATAAATAAATAACTGATTTATTTTACAATTATCACTGTTGGAAGATTTATGTCTCCTGTGTTGCAGCTAGTGATGCTAAACGATTGGGTGATTATAGATCACTTTAGATGTTGTGCAGTTAAAAGCTGAAGTATGTTTACCACTATGAGAGGCTTTTCTTTGACTGGTACTCGTGCCATAGTTGCTGCCGAGGCTTATGCTCGGTTGCTATGGTGCTCTAGTCGTCGGGTCGCCAGTCCCTTAGAATTGCCGGGTGGTCATTGACACTGCCCGCTGATGCATGAAATGTTCATCTGTTTAGCACATGGCTTCATTTTTCTAAGCATGCTGCAGGATGATATGCTTTGGGTGGTGGTTGCCATGGAGATGTTCTTCCAGGGTCCCTCTATAATGCTGCTCCTATAATTTAAATTGGAAATTGTATAATTGCAAGTTCCAGGTGGGTGGTTCCATGTAGTTTAGTTGAAATTTTGCGGGTGGAGATGCACGCTTAGAAAAACAATGGCACCATGTGCTAAACAGATGAACATTCCACTCGTCAGCAGGCAGTGCCAATGACCACCAGCAATGCTAAAGGATCGGCAACCTGACAACTAGAGCACTGCAGCAACTGAGCATAAGACTTGGCAGCAACTACAGCGAGTGTACCAGCCAAAGAAAAGCCTCCCATAGTGGTAAATATACTTCAGGTTTTAATTGCACAACACCTAAAACGAACCATAACCATCCAATTGTTTAGCATCTCTAGCTGCAACACAGGAGACTAAATCTCCCAACAGTGATAATTATGAAATTAATCAGTTATTTATTGTTGTACAGTCATTATAAAATGCAATTCTTCTGTGTCCATCTCTGTGATGATCCATTAATGCAACATTATTTCACTCCAGTTGCTGGCTATACCTATAGAGGGCACTATAATAATTTCAAAATGGCATATGCACACTGCATTGGCACTAGTGGCATTGCTAGTACAATGGCAGAAACTTTAATTTTTTTTTTAGAGATTCTCATTTGAATTTTTATATCTATTTTATCAACTTTCACATCAGGGAACAAAAACGGTAATACATTTTACCATTTTGGACCACAATTCCTAATTTAAGAAAAAAAGGAAAGAAAAACTATAATCTAACATTACAACATACATTTATGAGATTTTTATTGGTTTTTCCCATAATCATATGGCTAGATAGTTCCTAGAGGTTTTTCTTGTTTAAAAACACTGCATCAACATGGCATTCTCATGGAACATTGAGTGTGATGTTGATTCTAAATCCACATGGAAAGCAAATATCTGTCAAGAAGGAAAAACCAAAACTTTGTGATACTAGCAACTATGAAAGGCTATAAATAGCAAGTGATGTGTTTTTAAAATATATGATGTAACTTTGTATGGTTAGTTCCTGTGAATTCGTTTTTTGTGACTTGTTATATAAAAATGGGGTCAATTTTTGTCCAAAACTTTTTTTTTTTTAAATACTGATTATGAAAAGAAAAAAAGAATTGTTTTAAAAACAGTTGCATTTTAAGGTATTTGAGGCATAATAAAAATAACCAAGGAAAAAAAACCTGTGGATGCAATTTTGCATAATATGTTAGTGGAGTCTATAATGGGACCCATCCATACTGCAGGAGTTAAAAAATATGGTTTAAACTTAATAAATAATGTATACCTTTTCAATTTGGTGTGAATTTTGGTATGCTATATAGAATTTACAGGGGTGTATCAAAATAATGGAAACACATATTCTTTGTAGAGAATTGCAATAACTAATTTTATTAATAAGCTGTGGGCCCACCTTGGGTGTTCAGACACAATTCGATGTGGAATAGACTTATACAAGTCATGCACATATGGTAATGGAATGTGGGACCATTCTTCCTGTAAAATATGGCCCAACTGTGCCAGTGATGCTGGAGATGGAAAGTGTGATCTGACCTTGTGCTCCAGATATTCCCACAAATGTTCCATAATATTGAGGTCTGAAAATTGAGGTGACCAGAGTAGCTGCTGTACCTCATCCTCACGCTCTGCAAACCACAACTTGATATGTTTCACACAATGCACTAGTGCATTATCTGCTTGAAACCTGGGATGGTCATTAGTGAGCATTGCCTGCAGCATTGGGTGCAGGTGTTCTCTGAGAATGGATTTGTGCATTGCAGATGTGGCATGACCCTGCAGAATAATTAATGGCCCTAAGGAATACCATGATATGGCACCCCACAGCATCAGGTATCCACCCCCGTGCTTCACAGTTGGAACCAAACAGTCGGGGTGGCATGCTTCTGCAGTTTTTCACCAAACATACACTCTATCAGTGGTGGGAAACAATGTGTAGCACAATTCATCAGACCAGATGACATGTTGCCAATTTTTGGCATCCCAGTTTTTATGTGCTTTGCACCACCTTAAATGTTTTGCTGCATTTATGTTGGTAATTAGAAGTTTGTGGATTGCAGCACGGCCATAAACTGGCGCAATAAAGTTCTTAACAAACTGTTATGACGGAAACGGGATCATTCTGACTGGTGTTCAACTCTGCTGCTATTTGCAGTGCCATGGTCTTGTGCTTCCATTGTACAATACATGCTAACGTTCATCTATCCCTATCTGACAACTTCGTATGGCGTCCACAATTTGCACATTTAGAGTGCAGTTTTTCACCAGACATATACTCTATCAGTGGTGGGAAACAATGTGTAGCACAATTCATCAGACCAGATGACATGTTGCCAGATTTTGGCATCCCAGTTTTTATGTGCTTTGTTTTTTTTTATGTTTTTTTTTCCCTATCCTTTTTGATAGGTAATCATAATCTTCAATAGAGTTCCTCGTGTTACACCTACTATTTCCACTTTTCTTGTTACTGAAACTCCTGCAAGATGCGCACCAATGATCATGCCTTTTTGGAGGTCACTGAGCTCTGACATTGTCGACAATTACACCACAACAGCTGTTTCACCTGCTCCTGTGACACTTCTATGTGATAGCCGACATCGTACTTATCCCCTTTATATACCTCACATCACAGGTGACATCATCTCTCTGATATGCACAGAGCGCATTGCATGTACTCCAGTCGTCGTCGGTGTTTCCATTATTTTGATAAACACCTGTACCTGTGCTATTGCAAAAATACCTATTTTTAGTTCACCAGCATTTTTGTCACCCTCCGAATTTTCCTTACAAATTTCATCTGAAGTTATTGCCAACACATTTTTCCATAAATGTTTTTAATTCTCCTGAAAATTAACTAAAAACGATTTTAATCAGGGAATTTTGGAAGCTGTTACTGAGTAAGTACTTCTATTGTTGTTTATTTTACTTTTCATTTTCTAGTTTAAACCTATTTCAATATCTCTAGAAATATTTTTTTCATTTATTATGTAATTTCTTAAAATGAAACTTCTAAAAGTTCTTTAGCTTCAGGAATGTACTATGTTTAATGGTGAAGCAGAAAAATTAGCTGTGCTAATTGGAAACATGTGGCTGTCTGCTGTCTTTGCAGCATTTGTCTGCCTGGTGTAATAACTCCATTGGATAACTTCTGTTTTTGCTCAGCTACCAAAACTTTATATTCATTGAGTTGGGTTGGGTTGTTTTATTTCTGAGCGGCACTTTTTTGCACACCATGGGCTAAATGGCCAGGTCACAAGGACCCCGAAGGCTCAGAGAAGGTTGGGGGAGGGGACCCACTGGAACAGCTGTTGGGAGACAGATGATAGCCTCCCGTCAAGGCCATCCAGCGTGTTCTTTAACGTTGGATTGTTTTACCTCTGAGCGGCACTTTTTTGCACACCATGGGCTAAATGGCCAGGTCACAAGGACCCCGAAGACTCAGAGAAGGTTGGGGGAGGGGACCCACTGGAACAGCTGTTGGGAGACAGATGGTAGCCTCCCGTAAGGCCATCCAGCATGTTCTTTAATGTTGGATTGTTTTACCTCTGAGCGACACTTTTTTGCACACCATGGGCTAAATGGCCAGGTCACAAGGACCCCGAAGGCTCAGAGAAGGTTGGGGGAGGGGACCCACTGGAACAGCTGTTGGGAGACAGATGGTAGCCTCCCGTCAAGGCCATCCAGCGTGTTCTTTAACGTTGGATTGTTTTACCTCTGAGCGGCACTTTTTTGCACACCATGGGCTAAATGGCCAGGTCACAAGGACCCCGAAGGCTCAGAGAAGGTTGGGGGAGGGGACCCACTGGAACAGCTGTTGGGAGACAGATGGTAGCCTCCCGTCAAGGCCATCCAGCGTGTTCTTTAATGTGCACAGGGTATGTCTCTCCCGCACACGGGGCCACGGCTTAACGTCCCATCCGACGGACGGCGGCCTTTCCAAGCCCATCGGTGTCCCCTACTGACCGTGGGCAGGGCGGGGAAATTTTGCGGAGATAAATCTCAACGCAGACCCAGCTGGGACTCGAACCTGGGAACGACAGATTACGAACCTGGCGCACTACCGACTGAGCCACCCCCGCCCCTTATATTCATTGAACTATTGTTTTTTTTTCTATAGATTTATTTATTTTCAGTCTTTTAGAGTAGGGTTGCATCTTCACTGTTTTTTTTTTCTGGCAAATATGTTTTATAAGTCTCTGCAGATATTTTTTTAAACTCAATTTAGTTGTCTCTTAATTTTATTATTTCTTTGTTTTCCAATTAAAAAAAAATTGTTGCATCCAAGGCAACAGTTGCATGTAGTGCTAATGAAAAACTTGCTGTTTTGAAAGATTTAATTGGAAGAATTTAAGGCAATATTTTCTCTTATTGGAAATATTTAACTGTTTTTGTCAAATCATTGGGATACATATATGCAGGGTGTCTCAAAAATATAGGTACAAACTTTTAGGGGAGGTAGATGACATCTGAAGGAATGAGAATTGCATAGGAACCCATAACCGGAAACGTCACCGTAAGTCAATAGGCGGTGCTGTTCATCATTGTGCTAGACGGGAAATTTCGGATTTCTTCATTCGAGCAGTAGTCGGCTGATGAAGAGCATGCAAAGGTATTCGAACAGGGAGCTGGCAGATATGCACTTAGTGTATGGAATAGCTGAGGACAACGGACGAGCCGTCGCTCAACGAATGTATCAAGAACGCTTCCCACACAGACATGTACCAGGCCACCATTTGTTTGCGCGTGCGCATCAAAATTTGTGAGATTATGGGTCATTAAGAGGTAGCAGAAGTGAGGGCAGGCCACGATCAATGGGTACTCCCGCCAATGGAAGAAAGTGTGTTGGATGCCATGGAGACTAATCCTAGTACCAGCACACATGCCATTGCCTCTGCCTTAGGAGTGTCTTGTTGCAGTGTACAGCATGTTTTGCATGGCAAGTCCTTACACCCCTTTCATCTCCAAAGGGTTCAGTTACTTCTCCCCGCAGATCATCCTGCACGTGTGCATTTTGTGCAGTGGTATCTCCAAGAAAGTGCCCAAGATGTGAATTTCCCAGCTTGTGTTTCGTTTACTGATGAGGCCAGTTTCACTCGGGATGGCGTATTCAATCAGCACAATGCACATTTGTGGGCTCACGAGAACCCCCACGGTGTGCGCACCCATATGGCACAACATTGTTTCACAGTAAATGTGTGGGCAGGTTTGGTCGGCGACTGCTTAGTCGGGCCATACCTTTTACCATCCCTCATGACCTCTGCAAAGTATCTGATCTTTCTGGAACAGGTTCTACCATGCTTACTTACACGTGTTCCAGCAAATGTGAGACGCAGCATGTAGTTTCAACATGATGGGGCGCCTCCCCATTATGGAAGGTGTGTTCATGCCCATTTGAACATGTCTTTTGGGCAACGATGGATTGGGCGTGCTGGACCAGTTGCCTGGCCCCCAGCTTCATCTGATTTAATGAACGTTGATTTCTTTCTGTTGGGGACCCTCAAAGCTACCATGTATGAATCGCCTGTGGAGTCTGACATGGATCTTGTGGCAAGGCTTGTCTGCACTGCTGCTACTATCAAAGAAACTCCAGGTGTGTTTGACCATGTCCGGCAATCAATGCTCCGTCAGTGTCACGCATGCATCGTGTCTCATGGTGGAAACTTCGAACATCTTCTGTAGCATTATGAAATGTATCATCTAGTATGCCATTTGTAATAATTATGTGCAATAAATGTTTTCCCATTAATCACTATCTTGTGTCCTTTCAGATCTTGTACCTCTGCTACCACTTTCCCATGACATTTCTGGTTATGGATTCCTATGCAATTCTCATTCCTTTAGATGTTATCTACCTCCCCCTAAAAGTTTGTACCTATATTTTTGAGACACCCTGTATATAGCAATGGCATTTGGCCAAACATAAGTTTACTTCTAGGCTTTTTCAGTTTGTAATAATATTATTTTTTGCCCCAATTTTAGTCTTTTCAATCCTCTTGTATGGAAATGTTAATACATTTCTTTATGCCTTATGTAATTAGTAGACTTCCTGCTTTACACAAAAAAAAATACTTTTTAACTTATCACTTTGAACAAATGCCACAAATATCTATAAGCCACTGTGCTGTTCGTTTCATCTTTGAAAGTTGGCTTAAATTTCCATAAATGATATTTTACTTCATAACATTATTATCATGTTTTTATAGTTATTTTCTTGGTTTATCATGTCTTAAAATGGTAAACTATCTATTAGTAGTGTATAAATTGTACAATTATATAATTTAAAATTCCTTTTCCTGTGCTTATTATCCAGTTTATTTGTACTGTGATAATAAATTGCTTGGGGTTAGATACCACCATACTTATCATGCAATGATTCATAGTACAAGGGAGTATCAGCATAACTTTGGCCAACAACTATTCAGGTATTGATGGAGATATAATTAAGCAAGGAATTATTCTTTTAATTGAATTTATCTTTGTACATTAAATGTATGTTCCCTTTGTTTGCCCATATGTTTAGCTAATTTCCATTTGCCATAAATTGTATGATTGACTAGTGAGCTAATAAACCACACAGCAATATTTGCTGCAATTTAGAATTTACATAAACTAGTTTTTAATATTCCTTTATGTTGCCATACTTGAAGGAAGCAATTGGTTCCTTGAAGTTTTCTGCTTTGTCCTTCAGTTGCATTTCTCTGATTTCATTCTTCCATTAATCAGGTCTACTCTGTTTAGATGAGCATTTTCCTCTCACATTTTTATTGAATAGTAGCAGAAAGACTAGATTTTCATTCTTCCAGATTTGAATAGTTATATATTAAGAAATCGGAATCCTTCAGACATGCACAAGAAAAAGCCAATTTTTTAAGTTAAAAACCATTAACTAAATATTAAATTTTTAAAAGCAATGTAAAACAATATTAGAAAGTAAAGCAATGTGTGATTTCATGCTTGAAACATTTCACTGATTATTTGAAGAACAATCTGTCAATCAAATGTTTATTTTAGTGTGCAAATTTTTAAAATTAACATTTATTTTCTAGGTAGGGAGATGTTAAGAAGCCTTCTGAAGAAAGGCATCCCATGCTCATACCTTTATATTAATGCTGTTTCCTATGTAATGAAAGAGGTAATATTATTTTGTTATGAAAATGTAACTTACATTTGTATATCTATAAAATTGCTTTTCTTCCTTAAAATACCCCAAAGTTCATTTAAAAACAAGAAGGAAGATTTTTTAGCTTAAAATGAAATAAACCAGCATGAATTAAGCCATCCTCTTCTGAATTTGCACATCCATACCGTAACAGTGCCATATGAACAGGCATGATCCCCATATACCTGTAATAAATCAGCATGGGTTTTTTTCTACCACTAAAATTGGAAATTTCTAGCATAACTATATCATTTATAATATTTGTTTTAAATTTTTGAATTTTCGACTTTTCCACCATTAGACAGCATATTTCAGCTTTTCGGATATTTGGAAAGTTCATATTGTAATATTTCATCGGTACTTATCCAACCTAAAAAGAATTTTTTATTTGTCTCTAAAAGCAAACAATGCTTAAAGCAAAAAAGTTGCATTTTCCCACCCACCATGGGTCTAAGGATCAACTCATCATTGCCAAAGGAAACCTTGTAACCTTCACATTCCACCACAGAATTTCAAATTACCAGCTTAACTACATCGTATGCATTATTCATTTGAAATTTTCAAATTTTTTCACTGTTAGAGGGCACAATTATAGCTTTTAGAAGATTTGAAACATGCAAATCATAATATTTCATCAATAGCTATCCGTTACAAAAAGAATTTTTAATTTATCTCTGTAAATGGAAAGGTAATATGTCTATAGACAGGCAGATAAACAGATGATAAAGTGAAGCTATTATCTCTTTTTTTTTGAAAATGAGATAAAAATTAAAATATTTTTATATTTTATACTAATATGACTAGTATCTTAATCTTCCTTAACTTCCTTAAAGTCCTAGTCTGTACTTCAGATATTACGAGGGGCTTTCGAAAAGTTCTTGACTTGCATCTGTAGAACAAAATCCATTGCACTTACCTCAACAAAACTTTTACTCTTCTTCAAAGTACTCCCCTCTAGCATCTATGCAGAGTTCCAGATGTCTATGCCAATTCTGGAACACTTAATGGTGCTCTTATTGGGAAATACTCCACAACTGTGAATGAATGCATTTTGCAAAGTCTTGCACTCTTAAAAAAGGCTTCCCACCAAGTTTCTTTTTAATTTTTGAAAACGACTAAAAATCACATAATGCAAGATAGGATTGATAGGAATGAATGGGGTATCCGTTTGATTTTTTCCTGCTCCGTCTAGGCTGTAACTTGTTGGGTTTTGTGACCACTGGCATTGTCATGAAAAAGAAGAAACTTTGACAAGCCTGTTGTTAGACCTTACTGCTTCATTTCCTTAACCATTTTGGACAAAACAATGTTGGTGTAATATTGGTCATTTTTTCATGTAAGGTGTCCATAGCTACCACTCCTTATGATTTTTAAAAAATTGTGAACATTATCTTTCTTGAGCAAAAGTCTTGTCAGAGGATTTGGGGACATGGTTCATCTTCTGCAACCCAAACATAGTTGTCGATTCTATGAGTTGTATAGTAAAAAAATCACCTCATCACCTGTGGCAATGTCTGTTAACTGTTTAGGATCACTAGGTTCAAACATCATCAGCATCTTCTTGCACAAATAGCTCCAGCCCTTTTCTGCTGTTCTGTCAATTTGTGGGGTATCCATTTGGCACATATCTTTCGGAACTTTAAATGTTGTTGAATAAATTTCTCAACGCTGCCAATCGATACACTGACATCTAAAATTATTCCCTGAATGGTGTATGCAGGTTTTCCATAATGTATGAACAGCAGAATGGTTCTCATCCACGGCCTCCTTCACTCTTCCTGCACGAGGGAATACTTTGTAGCTCAACCATCCTCTTCTGAATTTGCACATCCATCCCTTAACAGTGCCATATGAACAGGCATGATCCCCATATACTTGTGATAAATCGGCATGATTTTTTTTTGCCACACATCCCCAAGCTGCATCTTTATGAAAACATAAAATCTCTCTGTTGCAATAATAGAATTTCTCAGATACACCTAGTAGTGATTTGTTAGATAAATATAGAGGAAAAATTGTCATTAGCCAGGTGGGATCTGAACCCATGACCTCCTGATAAACATGTCGGGTGCTCTGACTGTTGAGACTTATCTCTGCAAAACTCCCCGCCCTACCCACGGTCAGTAGGGGACACCGATGGGCTTGGAAAGGCCACCGTCTGTCAGATGGGACGTTAAGCTGTTGCCTGTGTGTAGGAGAGCCATACCCTGTGCATGTTAAAGAACATGCTGGATGGCCTTGACGGGAGGCTACCATCTGTCTCCCAACAGCTGTTCCAGTGGGTCCCCTCCCCCAACCTTCTCTGAGTCTTCGGGGTCCTTGTGACCTGGCCATTTAGCCCATGGTGTGCAAAAAAGTGCCATTCAGAGGTAAAACAACAACCCAAAATGCTCTGACTGCTGAGCTACCGACCACCAAACAATTATTCTCTATTAGTGGCTTTAAGCATTGTTCCATGTAATAAGTCATTGGAAATGTAGTTGCCTGTAATTCTGTTATTAGGAAATCATGGGTTCAGATCCCACCCAGCTAATGACAATTTTTCCTCTATATTTATCTAATAAAATCTCTCTTCATCTTTAGTAGGCTCCATAGCAACAATGCAGATTTCGGAGACTAAACTTTATGTGCCACCAGCGAAGAGAGAAATGATGATATGGCCTTTGTTTGTAACATAATGACAAGTTTAGACAAGCTTTCAAACAAGTTGTAGCCTGTTAACTTTGGAGGAACGAGTGCAAATCTACAGACACGTGTCAAGACCTTTTTGAATGCCCTCCAAAGTATGAAGAATTTAAAAGGCCCACTCACTTATAATTGTCTTACCCTCCAGGCAGGAGGGTAAGACAATGATAAGTGAATGGACTCCTTTGAATTCTTCATACTTTGGGCAGTGTACCCACGCAGGGTGGGGTGGAGGTGGCTCAGTCGGCAGTGCACACATGCAGGGTGGGGTGGCTCAGTCAGCCGTGCGCCAGGCTTGTAATCTGTAGTTCCGAGGTTCGAGTCCCAGCTGGGTCAACGTTGAGCTTTATCTCCACAAAATTTCCCGCCCTGCCTATGGTCAGTAGGGGACACCGATGGACTTGGAAAGGCTGTCTCCATTGGATGGAACGTTAAGCCGTGGTCCCGTGTGCGGGAGAGCCATACCCTGTGCATGTTTAAGAACATGCTGGATGGCCTTGACGGGAGGCTACCATCTGTCTCCTAACAGCTGTTCCAGTAGGTCCGCTCCCCCAACCTTCTCTGAGCCTCGGGGTCCATGTGACCTGGCCATTTAACCCTTGGTGTGCAAAAAAGTGCCGCTCAGAGATAAAACAACCCAACCCACATAGAGCAGTACACCCCCTCCCCTCCTCTTTGCATGGGCTTGTCTAAGACAAATTACTTCAAGAGAATTTTTTTTTAATTTAGTCAATAAATTTATGTGTTTACTATATTACATTATATATATATTTGGGGCCATACTTTTCTGTTAGCTATGGCTATCATAATGCAAATAACAAGATATTCATCTGAAAGGTAACGTAATATACATATCTAAAGCAAAAATATATTTGTTTTCATTATAAAATTGTATTCTATGTGGATTATGTTCTGAAAAAAATGGCATATAAATATTATTTTCTCTATTTCAGGTAACAAAAGTTATTATTGGTGCCCATGCTCTCCAGGCTAATGGTTATGTTATGTCACGGGTTGGTTGTTCACAGATCGCACTTGTTGCCTCTTCGTATAATGTTCCCGTTTTAGTATGTTGTGAAACATACAAATTCTGTGAAAGAGTGCATACAGATTCATTCGTTTACAATGAATTAGGTAAGATGGCATTGTGTCATACACTTACAGTTAAGGTTGTTTTATTTCAGAAATAAATTACTATTAAATTATATAAAATAAAAATATAATAAATAACTACCCCTCAAGCAGCTGCTTGTCACAGAGGTATGACAGGAACTTGTAAATTTATATACCATAGTAGAAGGTCTGCAAGGATGGCGGAACCTCAGCAGAAAACCAATACAAGCATCCATGCTTTACTCAGAGCTCGAACCCAGGTCCCTTAGATTAGTAGCCAAGTATGCTAACCACTCAGCAACTGAGATTTTTTATTTACTATCTTGCAAGGTTTTAAATTAAGTTTATTCACTAGAATTATCAAAAAGCATTTAAGTAGGCCAAAAAATTATTTGTTTATCTGCATTTCAATATCTGTACAAATGTTTTCTTTTTGTTGTTACTGAAATGTTAGTACAGTATTTGCTGAATCAAGATTACCCTATTGAAGACATTTTCAAGTGCTATGATGACATGTATAAGCAAATTGCATGATTATTACTTAGCAGAAATGCTATTTATGCTGCTTTACAATGCAATTATATGAAATATTTCTTAGAGCTAAATTTAAATATTGTAATATTCTCAGTGATGTTCATTGTACCACATTAAATATATATTAGCACTATACTTTTCTATTAGCTACAGCCAGGCCCAGATCTCAGGAGGTGTTATCTCTCACATAATCCTGCATATTTTTTTTTTATAATTTTACATATAGGTATAAAGTTTTGCCAATAAAGAATGAGCAGGAGATATTAAGAAAGTAATATTGTGGTACACAGACTCAAATACTAATCTATAATAATATATGAAAGGACTATCATCTGATGAATATGGAATGTTTGGTAATAAAGTGTCACATGAAATGTCCTGTTGACAAGAAACACTTAAAATAATCAGCTGGGAAAAAATTAGCTTTATGTAATTGTTATGACCCCTGGAATGCTTTTTGGAGATGTTTTTGGAGTTCAAATCCCACTCAGGATGAAACCAAATTTTTTTCAGCAAATTATTTCAAATGGAATGTTTGGTTTCAAAAGTAACCAATTTTGTTATTTTCCAAATTGTACTTTACTGTAATGTTAGAAATTCAAATTAACATAAGATTCTGAAAATGTATATCATATTTTTTTAGTACATAACTGCCAAAAAATTTTTTTATTTATTTCTTAAAACTTAAATAGTTGATTTTTTACCCCACTCCTCGAAAGGAGGCAGTAAGTCACTACTGTCAGTGTAAACCTCTTGACCACCACATTCTACCACTTAAATATCAAATATATTATATGACTGCTTGGAATGTTTAAAGTTTGCCATTTTCCAAATTTAGAACCCTCTAATGATCTTTGAAATTCTTGAAAGACTGAAAATGCAAAGAGTAATATTTTATTAATGCCCATCCAGCTGGATAACTTAATAAATAACTAAATTATTAAAACAATATATATTTTGGATGGTCTACAATATTCTGGAATGTGTACAAAGGACAAGATAAGATCAATAACTTATTTTTTTGAAGCAAGTTAAACTAGAAAGTCCAACTGAATTTTAGTTGCATGCAATATTGACTATTACTAGCCCATCATGGATACACTATTGCTACTTGACATTAAGCTATCCAGACTAATTGTAAATTTCATGAAAGTCAGAACACTGTTACTTTATGTACATTCAAGCTTTATGATACCTAATTTATATCTAACATGTAAAGGGTAATTTTAAAAAGGAACTGAGAATAAAATATGTATTATCTAACAACTGGATGCTCACTTTCAAAGAAAATGTCACTTTCTAAATTTAGTGTCATCTAAAAGTGCAAAATCAAACAAACACAAAAAATGGGAAATACAGCTAGTAATATTTTATTAACCCTTATAGTGCCAAGTTTTTTTTTTCCTTCTAAAAATCCATCTCTAAGCTTTATTGTGAAGCAACTAGTGAATCATTGTTAGACCATATACTTTGTGAAGAATGAAACACAGAATTCATGAAACATAAAGTGAACAAAAAATGTCTTGTGATTTGTTGTTTACTTGCCCTGCCACCTCCACAATGAAATCCCGAAATGAGATTGTCATCTTACCCCTAACTACACCAATCATCAAGGAACATGCCCTATCTGTGTGGCAATGCTGATTTGACAAATTTCGTTATTTTATTGTTCCTGGTTGACTTAGTTTATTTCTTGGAATGTTTGTGTTAATCCAGTACCTGGGGTGCTAGATTAACACAAACATTCCAAGTTTGATTAACACAAACAATTCTTTATGAAGATCTTCAGTGATTCAATTTGAAACCTATCTAGGGAAGGTAACAGAATCTCACGAAGTCAGACAGCTTTGAAAAATGCATTACTGCCAAAGGATTAACTTTCAGATGGGCTCTGACTAAAGGATCCTTAATGAAAGAAATGTTCATTATATCAGTAAAAAACGAAAAAAGTATTCGTAATAAAAAAGTACAAATAACATGGTTTTGAAATAGATATTGAAGGAGAATGGGTATTGATTCTTTTAACTGTGATTTCATTATTTCCAACTTAAAATGTTTCATTATAAACATGTTTACTGTGTTTGATATTTATAGAACATTCACTGTGTCTCACAGATAGAATCTTTGCATACATTTTGAACTATCAATATATCCATATAGAAATTTCTAAATACAGTTAACAGAGATTATTTGTATTTCAAGAGAAATTTTATTTAATAACTTTTAAAGAAAAACATATTTTGCTGAATGCATATAATTGATCATAAATGTCTTTAAGTTACTTCAAATAACTGTACTGTGAAATGATTATGTTGCAATATCGACCAATCATTCATCAGAATGCACAAAAATATTTACTCATCAATTAAGAATAGATTTCTCAGTGTTAGATAAATTTCAATATTTTGCTGTAAGGAACAGAAGAGTAAAAAGAACTGGAAACTGGAGCAAGGAAAATTTTGCAAAGATTTTTTAGGTCTGTCAAAAAATAGCTGCTCTTGGTAGTTCTGGCTCCAGCTCCAAAGCCCTGCCTATAACAATGCAGCATACTATTTTAAACTTAGTGCAAAAAGTTCGAGATTCTATATCCCCTTCAGTAGGAATATATTGTATTAAACTTTAAGACCCCAACAGTACTCTGACATGCAGGGAGTGTCATAGGCTGTAGAAATTTGACTCCCCATGCTTTCTTCCTCCCCTAAAAGTGGAAATATGAAAAATATTCTTTTGCTATAGCTCCAGAATGCAAGTGCCAAAAGTAACCAGCTATACATCAAATAGAAGCTTGTGGTGTGGCATGTCATGGGCTATAAAAAATATCCCCCACCCCTAAAAAAAGGGGGAATATGAAAAGTATTGTTCCCCTATATATCCTGAATGTAAGTGCAGAAAGTAACAATCTATATCATTGAATGAAAGCTTGTGACTCAGGGAGTGTTATAAGCTATGAAAATTTTGACCCCCATGCTTTCTTCCCCCATAAAAATGGGGAAATGTGAAAATGATTGTTCCCATATATGTAGTAAGGTCCAAAAGTTTCTGGCCCAAGGGTATTAAAGAAGTAATAGAATCAAACAATAATTTTTATTTTTCAATATAATCACCCTTTATTTCAATACATTTTTTAGAATGGCTAATTAACTTTTCTATACCACTGAAAAAATAATCTGAATTTTTCTCCTTAAAGTGGTCTAAAACTGCAGAAATGACTTCTTCATCACTTGTAAATTTTTTCACACTCAGATCCGACTTCAATTTTGAAAACGAAAAATAGTCGCTAGGGACTAGGTCGGGGCTGTATGGTATCGTGATTTAATTTCTGCAAACCACATTGCTGAATAGCAGACTTCACAGCAAATTAAGTGTGCACTGGCGTATTGTCGTGCAATAACCTCACTCCCCAGGACAGCTTTCCTCAGCATTTCTCTTTGATGTTATCCTTCAATTTGTGCATTAATGATGCATAATATTCACCAGTAACTGTGAATTTCGTTCCTTAAAGTCGACTAGCAGAATCTCCTGAGAATCCCAAAGATGGTGGCCATGATTTTTTGGGGGGGATTGTGTCACTTTTGCTTTTTTTTGGCTGTGGGGATCCAGGATGCTGCCACTCCATAGATTCCCATTTAGACAAGGGATCATGGTACAGAACCATAGTTTCATCTCCGTGACAATTGAATCAATCACTTCTTTCTCTTACCCCTCACAGAGTGCTAAAAATTCAGTACAGCATTCCACTCGTAGTTGTTTTTGGACAACACTCAAAAGTTTTGGGACCCATCTTGCACTCACTTTGTTCATACCAAGATGGTCATGTAAAATTCGAAGCACCATGGTTTTTGAAAGTCCACACTTTGCTGATAATTCTTTAGTTTTCAGTCACCTCTCCTTTAGCACCTCTTATTGCACCAGTGCAATTGTTTCTGGAGTGAGTGTTTCTGCAGGTCTGCCTTGATGAGGTTCATCTTCAATCGAATCTCTCCCTAAGCAAAACTACTTAGCCCATTCTTTAACCATCGAATATGATGGGGAAGATTCACCGTATACAGCATCTAAATGTCGTTTAGTTTCTGCTGGGCTTTTGCCTTCTTTCATCAAAAATTTAATGACTGCACAATACTCAAGTTTAAACATTTTAAAATATTGGGCAACAGAACTTCTATCTGCGATGCTAGCTGGAGTGCTACTGATGCTAGAGCTGCAAAATTTTAACTGTAGTGCAACAAAACAGGGTGAGGAGTTGATGGAGTCAATTTTTGTTCCAACATGTTTAGGCCAGAAACTTTTGGACCTTACTATGTATCTTCAGAACACAAGTGCTGAAAGTAATAAGCTATGTCTCAAATGAAAGTTTGTAACACCTGCAGTGTCATAGCCTATAAAAAAATTAATACCCCAAGTTTTCTCTCCTCCTCCCTAAAGGGAGAAATATGAGAACGACTGTTCTGCTATATTTACGAAATGCAGGTGCGGAAAGTAATAAGCAATGTGTTAAATGAAAGCTTTTGGTGTGAGGATGTCATAGACTATTAAAAATTGACCCCCCCCCCCCCCATGCTTTCTTCCCTCCTAAAAAACAGGAAATATGAAAGTCGTTCTATTGTATCTTTCAAACTTGGCCTACAGTTACAAGTTAGGTGTCAAATGAAAGCTCATTCGATGACCGTCATGACATAATATTGTTATGTATTCAAAGAGATGAAAGTTTAGCATGAGTTCATAAATAGCACATATGTATACCACTAAAGTATAAATGATGTAATTTATTACAATGACACAATATTATTATAAATTAATCAATTTTATCTGAACATAAGTACTGCTATTTCTCTTAGCATAAAGACAAACCACTTTGCATTGAATCTCATTTGTAACACTAAATAACCTTAACAAAACTTTATACCTTATACATGTGAAATGTTTAACATTGATCTCCCCTGATAGAGGATCCAATAAAAAACTTTACCATTGGATTCCTCTTCTCCACCGGAACCATGTACCATCTTAAATCAAATAAGAGCAGTCCTTTTACATAGCATTACACAACACAGATTTAATACACTATCTCCTTCTTCCTTTTACTACTCCACTATCTCTTTGTTTTCTTTCATGTCACACTAAGCATAGATGAGCGAGCGTTCATGCCATTGTAGTGCATTCATCTGTTGTAACAATATATTTTCAATTAACTCCTACTTCATACAATTGATAACCTTCTCTGGTATTCCATTACAAATCAAATTCAATCAAAGAAAACTTTTTTAACTGAAACTAAGACTGGGTTAGATCATTACAGCTTGATAGCAATTAATGTATTCAGTCTTCCTTTTGATATTGTGCTACTTTGTATTTTTAAATAAGTATATCTGTTGATGATGAAGAATTGTGAAATCTACAAAGAGGGTTTTCAGTGTACAAGGAAGTTCAGATTGATATATTTGATTTATTTTTTTTAACTTATGCAATTAGGAATGTAAAAAAAAAAATATTTATAAAATTTTGTAAACAACTTTTCTAAAATTTGAAGGTTATCAGGTATAAACTATGCCTTTGGTGTTTTTCACACAGTTAACAAGAAACCTAGAAGCTTTATTAATACACAAGGTTTTATCCTAACCAAATAACAACTAATTCAGTTGTGCTTTATTTCTTTATCAGATATTCCAAATCAGATTTTTTGGCAACTGGCTCCCCCAAAGCAGCTAAATATCAGCTTCTGCAGCTTATCATGCATAGACATTAACAACTGCATATTAACAGGTTATATTAGCTATTTGGGCTTTCATTATAATTTATTACCATCATAACAAAGAGCAATGGGCCTTAAATGAAACTCTAATATTGATAACAATAAATGTGTTTAAGCTCTATTGTTTTCTGTGTTATTATTTTATATTAATACATATCAGTTGATCAGTTGAACCTATTTACTAATTTGGTGCGGGATTTACCTCAAAAAAATATATGGACTTTTGGAAATAGTTGTGGAACAAAGTTCTATTGCAACTTTTAGTGTCTAGCAAGGCAGTATGAACTTTGATTAATTCCCTGAATCCTTGTTCTCCTTAATATATAAAAATAACCTATGCAGAAAGTGGAAACTTAGAAAATTTTTTAAAAATGTAATTCAACAACAAATAATTGTTATTGATATATAATATAAAAGAAAATAAGAGTAAAAGCTTCATTTTTAAAAATTAGTACTATATCTATTATGAAACACCTTTAAATCTTCACACCCTATCCACACAGGTAGACATCACTAATAGAGCAAAATTCAGTTTCTTTTAAAATAATTCACATTTAAATTTTTTTATATGTATGGTTCTTAAAAATATATACATCAGATTTTAATATATAATAATTATTCAATAATTTGATATATAACATGACCAATTTCTGTTTATTAATTATTGGATAAAAAGTTGTAAAGTTAATGTTTTTGGGTGAGCATGAAAAGCATCAAGAAATTCAGTTAATCTGTCAAAATGGTATTATGTATATATATGAATCCCATCCAAGCCAGTAGCAGCTCAAGAGTTATTAATATTATGCAAATAGTATAAAACTACTAATACAAATAGCAACATCGAACACTAAAAATTTATAGAGCTAAAGAATGATATTTAATCTTCTTTTAAAATTCAAAGATCATCTTAAATATAATCTCAGATGTTAGATTCTTCAGATTCACAAGTAATTTGTTGTATTGCTGTTTTTTAAATTGTTTGTTTTTCAGTGTTTTGGAATTTATAGCTTTGTCTTGGTTCCTTAATGGGATATATATTATTTATCTATATCTGATATGGAACTGTTATGAATTGAACATACGTAATAACTTTCAACATGTAAATTCCTGAGTGGTAAAATTCTCTATCGTATGTTTCCCTATTTTATGTGCTTATAATTATATTCATAATTTCCTAGGTGATCCTCATCAATTGGTCAATGCTACTCAGTCACAGAAGTATATTCTTGAAAACTGGAAAGATATTAAATCACTACAGTTGTTGAATCTTTTATATGATATTACCCCTCCTGACTTAGTTGCTATGGTGATAACAGAGAAGGGAATGCTTCCATGTACATCAGTGCCTGTAGTTCTAAGAGTCAGGCATGCTGGCTGTCATGAACCATAATTTTTATGTATCATTAGTGTAATTAATGCAGGGTTTGGATTTTTATGTATTATTCAAAAATTAAAAGTGAATAAAATTGATAATTGGCTGTATTTCAGCATCTTATGTAATTTTCTCACTTTAGGTAAGTTGTATGCAAATTTCAAACATTTTTAAAAAATAAGTCAATTTTTAATGTGACAAGTACTGCACTGAGATGCCAGTTAATTAGTTACATCTACCTAGTAGCATGTTGTGCTTCCTTTGACCTTCAGAACAACTTAGTAATGTGTGGCAGTCCCGATGTTCCACTACACTTGGCAGCACTACATCATGTGGGAGTTGCCACGAAACCATCTTTCACTCACTAGAGAACCTTCTGTTGTTCTGCCATCAGTCTGTGGAGACCCTGTGAAGAGAAAGACTTTTGGTTATTTAAACAAGTCTGATGAGATAATCATTGAGGTGCAGTGAGTGGTCTTTTCGAATTTTTCTCTTTGCCTAATAAGCCAAATAACTCACTGAATTTTGTCCAAATCTGTTGCCAAACCAGATAACAGATGGTAATTTTTGAATTTAGATTGCCAAACTTAAGATGGTAATCCTAACTTATAGAACCAGAGTCTTCCACGGTGGAGACTCTCAGGCTGGCCCGTCGATAAGCCACGCCTAATCGGGTTCCCCAAGCCCTTTCAGCATGACCCTTAACTTCGTCCTCTCCATAGAGCTGACTCTGGCCCCCAGCGAACAGGGCTCCACCCACTTCGGGGCTCACAACCGAGCCCTTCGCAGAAGCAGGATGAGTCTGCCTAATCGGGTTCTCCAAGTCCTTTCAACAGACCCTCCCGTTCTAGGCATCTCCAGGAGGTTGCCGGCGCAACTGCACACACAAGGACCATCAGTCCACCCTACTTCACAGAGGCACCTAAACCCCTCCACCCGAAATCTATTATGTTCTGCCTAAAGATCTCGTGGAGACTCTTAGTTTGGCTTTTCCATCGGTAAGCCTGTCGACCGGGGATCCCACGCCCAGTCGCGAGTCTTCAACTTCGGCTTCTCCATTGTGAGCGGGTCGAAGCCCCCAGTGAACAGTCTTCTGACCCACGATATCACTGAGACTGCATTGATGAGCCTACTGGACTGACCTTCAGAACAGCCTGAATTCACTGGGGCATTGAACTTACAGATGCTGGGTGCATTGTGCAGGAATGTTGTACCACGCAGAAATGATTGTGTTGCACAGTTTCTGCAGATTGGATAGCAGCATGTTCATGTTGCAAATAACTCTTACCATCACTCCCCAGAGATGCTTGATAGAGTTTAGTAGAGTATGGGGATTGTGCAGGCCAATGAAGCAAGTAAAACTCGTTGGTGTGTTTCCCAAACCATAGCTGATAATATATACCTTGTGAGCATTTACATTATCATGTGAGTGAGGATAAACTAGCCATGAAGGGATGAACTTGGTTAGCAATGATGTTCAAATACGCTGTGCCATTCAGGTGTCCTTCATTGGGTACTTGGGGACCTAATGTATGCCAAAAAAATTCCCCACACCATTACACTGCCACCACTGGTCTGTACTGTTGACACCAGACAAGATGGCCCATGACCTCATGTTTCTTGCAGCAAATTCTAATCCATCAGCATGATGCAAAGGAACCTTGATTCGTTTAATCAGGCTACCTTTTTTCAGTCCCTCAATAGTCCCATGTTGATGTTCCTGCATCTAGTGGTGGTGCACTTTCGTGTTCTTCATTAACTGTTGTGGGGGGCGGGGGTGGCTCAGTCGGTAGCGCGCCAGGCTCGTAATCTGTAGTTCCCAGGTTCGAGTCCCAGCTGGGTCAGCGTTGAAATTTATCTCCGCAAAATTCCCCGCCCTGCCCACGGTCAGTAGGGGACACCGATGGGCTTGGAAAGGCCGCCGTCCGTCGGATGGGACGTTAAGCCGTGGCCCCGTGTGCGGGAGAGACATACCCTGTGCACGTTAAAGAACACGCTGGATGGCCTTGACGGGAGGCTACCATCTGTCTCCCAACAGCTGTTCCAGTGGGTCCCCTCCCCCAACCTTCTCTGAGCCTTCGGGGTCCATGTGACCTGGCCATTTAGCCCATGGTGTGCAAAAAAGTGCCGCTCAGAGGTAAAACAACCCAACTCATTAACTGTTGTAACCCATTCACGACAAGGTCTGATATTTGGAGCAGTCGGAGATGACCTGCACACCATTGTTTAATTCTGCTGTGATTTGCCTGGGTTTAGCCATCTGTTCACTTGCACGAATCTCGACAGTCTCCTTTGACTCCTCTGATCCACAAGCTGTTTTCGCCCACAGGATTGTTGATCACTGGTAGTTTTTTTTTCTTTTAGCAAGGAAATAAGAAGTATTAGTCTTCCTTTTTTTGGAAAACCCTTGAAATGTTGTGCATGGAAAGCCCAGCAGGAGAGCTGTTTAGGAGATTCTAGAACCAGCACATCTAACACCAAGTATCATGCCATGTTCAAAGTCGCTCAGGTCTCATCTTGCCCATTCTGACACTCAATCCAACTCTAACTGATGCTCCAAGAGCTGGTCTGTCTGATTTATACTGCACACCACAGGCATGCGATGTATGTGTTGGAATGAACCATTTATGTGACAAGAGATGGTGTACCTAATAAACTGGCTTTTCGGTTTGTATGCTTCAGCAACATCAGAAGCTACATTTAGTATTCCAGCTCAAACTGAAAGTTTTCTGGGGGGTGCCAAAGAAGTAAAAATGTGTCTCTCAACAAATAAAGGAAAAACAATATATTTACAAGAAATAAACATTCTTTTAAACTTCAAAATAATTTTTGCTATATAATATTTGTTGAATATTTTCTTAATGTTTAACTTAATTATTTTCATAATATTTAACTTAATTAAATTTTCAAAATACATTTATGGGACCGGACCCCTGGCCAGATGAACGAAAACCGGTTAATCCGAAAATTGCATCAGAAAATAAAAACTGCAAATGACAAAAAACTAACTGTACTGTATTTTAATTAATAATTTGTTGTACAATATTAACAATTTACTCACACTCACTTGAAAAAGTCCGTGATTTTCTTTTGCTTCTTTGAACTTAACACTTTTTTACCTGCAAAGTCTTGCCATTTTTTAATAAACATCACATCAGTCACAGATGAGGCCTGTTGTTGTTCAATGTATCTTACTGCAACATCAAAAGCTTCTTTTCCTTCAATATGGCTAACTTTCTCTTCCTCTTCTTCATTCTCCGCTTTTTCTCCGTTGTCTTCTTGGCAGACTGCATTGATAATTTCGTCATCATTCAGTGTTTCATTTTCCAACTGTTATCACCTTTTAACCATTTTTCAATGTCGTCATCTTCTAGTGTGTCACATTCAGGCAGCAGTTTAAAGTCATTAAGCAGCGAAATATTGCCATTATCTGTCATATCTTCGGCAGGTTTATTCGATATTTTCGTGTTGTGTTTGGTACTTTCTACACAGTTTTCAACTTCGGGTCAAAGTTTTCTCCTTGACTTCACAAACGTTGTACGAGACATTTCTTCAATAGCTCTTGCCAACATGTAGATCACATCGTTGATATTTATTGTTTTCAAAGCATTTAAAAGTCCTATTGCATCATTTTCGGTTTGCTGTAGAATTTCCGAAAGAAGCTTTCTCCTGTATCACCTTTTTAAACTTACAAGCACGCCTTGATTCATTGGTGACAAAAACATAGCTTTTATTTGTCGGAAATGAGTTCGTTTGGGTGTGCTGGAGCATTGTCGAGAATGAGTAGAGCCTTCACAGACATTTTAAGACTTGTCAAGTAGTTTTTACTTTTGGAACAAATTCTGTAAAAGAACCACTCCTTAAACAAATACGAGTCTATTCAAGCAGACTTTTGAGCTTTATAGTAAACTGGCAGAGGAGCTGAATTTGAATGTGGGCTTTTGCTGATTTCCCAATTACTAAAAGAGGAAGTTTGTGCCTACCTGCAGCATTTGTACACACAGCCACAGTGATCCTTTGTTTTAAATCCTGATGCTGAGGTTTCTTGCACTGTCACAAACGTTTTCGTTGGAAGAAGTTTAAAATTTAATCTAGTCTCATCTACATTGTAGATTTGTTCTGACATAGGCCTTCTACAATAAGCACTAAAAGTTTTTCTGAAAATTCCTTTGCTGCTAAAGGATCAGCTGACATTTTCTGACCACAAACACTAAGGTAATGAACACCATGCCGTTTTTTCCAGCGAGAAAGCCATCCCTCATTTGCTCAAAAATCTCCCCCATTATCGATTTCAGAATGAAGGATTAATGCTTTTTCTTTCAAGATTGACCCATTGGCATTTCTTTTCGATATTCTTGCATGAACCATAACCAAAGTGCTTCCTCGACAATTTCATTTTTCGGCTTTTTAAGAGTGCACCGAGAAGAACGTTTTTTCAGACTCTAGTGCAATAATCTTGTAAAGATTTTCGATTCCTTCTCGAGTCATTTACCGTGCTTTTACCAACCCTAGTTCATCACAAATATGCTGTACTGGATCACCTTTGTCACCCTTCAATATGCATACGGCGCATTGCGTGTACTACAGTCCCATCGGTGTTTCCATTTATTTTGATAAACCTCTGTAGGTCTTTAATATATCTGCGTCATTTGGCCTCTGATAAGAAGTTAATTTATCTCACACCTCCTTATAAGCCTTCAAGCCTTTAGAAACTCTCTTCATAACTCATATTTCCTAATCTGTATTTTTGCCATGTAACATGGCCAAATCAACACAAACCCTACACAAAATGCTGCTTACATTTGATGACTTATTTCTTACCTAATCCTTATTTATATAAACCACAAATACTTAGGGTGCTACATCAATAGCATAGTGTGAGTGGCAACTGAGGAAACGGTGAAAATATTATGAGTGGTTGAGTTTTACTGGTTGATTGGCAGGTGCTTGATATGTCACTGAGCTATAATCACTACTCTTTCTGCCATGGCTATCAAGCCAAGAGTTTTATTATCTTTCATTTGCTTCTTTAACCTGGTAGAGCTCACACCTTATTTTGAAACTTAACTGCTCTTGCTGAGTGTAATAGGCCATGTTTTTCCCTAACCTATTGTTTTTTCATGTTATTCATTAGTAGATTTTTCAAAACAGTTGTTCCAGCACCTTTTCTTGACATGGTGGTTGATCATAATTCCATTGCATCTAGGGACCTAATTTCCTATCCAAACATCGGGTCGGGCAGGGGGGAACCCTCCTACGAAATTTCGGACCTTTCGGTGAAGTACGTCAGGAACTACAGAATGCCAAAATCTAAAGAAATATCTTGATCATTTGCCACGGGCTCTGAGAGAGAGCGCCAGATAAGCAATGACCTTTGCAACACCGGGAAATTCTTCGTGTTCAAACTGTGATAAAATGTGGGGGGGGGGGGGATTGCTCACAAACTAACCATTAGTGCAGGAAACAACAGAATATGCAGATTAAAAGTGAGACACGAGCTGTCACAATTTGTGTAGAAACGAAGCCACTGGCCAAGTGGGAACCTGATCTTTAAACCAATTACTGTGGTAAGGGGAAAATAAATATCTCGATAGCTTATGCAGGAACTAATCCACGGGCTATGATAGAGCTCGCTGACGTCAACAACGATCCAAGCAAGCACAGGAAAAATTTCTTCCTATTGAAAATCTACTAAACTGTGGGGGGGGGGGGGGGGTACTTACAAAATTTACTTTTATGCAGTGAAAATAAGAATATACAGATTAAAAATACTCCCGGGCTGCAACGGGTACGTTCAGCTAGTCTAATGAGCCCAGTCCTCAAGATCTCGGGGCTTTATCTGCACCACATAATTAACCTTTAAGTATTGATTAGACATTTTTAAAACTT
The DNA here is from genome assembly GCA_038380435.1 of Ryuthela nishihirai. Classification (NCBI taxonomy): domain Eukaryota; kingdom Metazoa; phylum Arthropoda; class Arachnida; order Araneae; family Heptathelidae; genus Ryuthela; species Ryuthela nishihirai. Next base: position 22,421,614 of record JAWZYU010000022.1, read on the forward strand.
TGTACTGAGTTTGTTTAAAATTTTCAAATATTTCAGATAATGGATAAAGGTACAATCACATCTATCCAAGATATTTTATGATAGATGAGGAACTTAACATCTACAGACAAAGTGTGTCATCATCAAAATTTTTTGTTTTGTGATAAAGTCAAAAATTCATGAAACTAATCAAACAGAAACATTAGTAAAACTGTTATCTATAATGCTTCTCGTCTCTCTTTATTTAATGAAAAGCTGAAATAAAAGTTAATTTCTAAGTATTGGCCATAAGCTGACAGTGCATTTTAGTTCACAGTGCAAAAAATAATGCATCTTTTCAAGAAATTTATTAGAAAAAAAAAGTACCGAACAGTAAACCATAGAATTAAGTTTGGAATAAATATGTAAAATTTGTAACACACCTTTAAACTAGTAAAAGGAAAAAAAAATCTGTGGTGTGATGACACTCCCGATTTTTAGAGGTAGCTACACCCATGAATTTGTGCTTATTTATAAATATGTTACTTTGCAAATGTAAGAAGTACATCTTGACACATATCACTGAATACAATCCTAAGAAAATAAAAAAATCTTGAAGAATCGAGGGTTGTATCTCGAAATAAAACTGATTTCATAGTGGCGTAATTAGAACGCAAAGATGCTTGTATCATTATATAATTAATTAAACTTTTATAAAAGTGACAAACTGACCGATGAAAGGTAATTCCTGATATTTTTTTTGAAGGGCGATTCGTGCAGCCAAAAGTTGAATAGGCTTCCATAACGCAAATAATCAAATTTTTATAGCGCAAGACTCGTTACTCTTCTATACTACTGATCAATGTTTTGAATAGAACAACATGGCTGCCGCGCAGTCGCCGTAGCATCACCTTTAAGGGCTTAGGGCCCCTCCTCTTCCTACCTCCATGACAGAAACGTATTAGCACCACTCTGGCCATTTAGACTTTTAATCTGTAGTCCATCCGGTTCAGGGAAGACTTTTGTTGAACTTAGTATTTAACCATCTCTACTATAATAAAATATTTTTATATACCAAAGACTTAACTAAGCCGAAATATCAGTTTATGCAAGAAATATTCAACGATTTTTCACGAAATTCTGGAGAAAACGTTTGGCGAAAAAATCCCAGTTGCAACTTTCTCTTCCAGTAAAGAAGATAGCGTCAAGGCCAACGAACTGGATACCGAAATGCAAAATGTAATTGTTTTCGACGATTTGGTAACTGAAAGAGATCAAAACTCATCGAAGAATTATTCGTCAGAGGAAGGAAAAGAACATATCATTGATTTATCTAACACAGAGTTATTTTTCGACTCCAAAAGACATTCGACTACAATGTAATTATTTTATATTCTTTAATATGCTGAACAAGAGAGAAATGCAGATACAAATGGATCATGCAACAGAAATCAGGAAAGATATTTTTATGCAGTTTTATGCATATGCTGTTTCAAAATCACACGATTTCTTATTAATCAATAAAAAAACGAAGCACATACCTCTCAAATACAGGAAGAATTTTGGAAAATAAAGATGAATTACTTGACAAAGTTTGGCGTCATCAACTCAGAGACCGGTTTCGAAAGAGGACCAGCGGGAATTCCAGGTGTCGGTTTTAAATTGACTCACGATGGGGACTACGACATTAATAAAAAATTGAGAAATGTAGCCAATCCCGAAGAGAGTTCGAATTCTGTGACAAAACAGTATCTACAGCAAGAATCTATAACACTGAATTGCACTGGTAATTATGATGCAAATACTAAAAGAATATCAAATATAGGTAGACCTATAGAAAATGGAGATGCTGCTACCATTCAATATGTTAATCATACTTCTTTAATTTTTTGGAACAATCGCTGCGATGCGCGAAACAAACAAATAATCAATGTCACTGAACCGGATGCAGATTCTGGAGTAGTTACCAAACGATATTTGGAAAAAAAAGAGCACTTTGTAATGACGTTGACAATTACGATGCAAGTAATAAACGCATTAAAAATCTTGCACACCCGACCGATTCATCCAATGCCACTATGTCGACAACTTGACCACTGTTCAAAATAGTCCAATGAATACATTGGTGAGAAATAAAGATGGGCTTTACGTTCCTCCGCGCAGCGACGGGCATCGTTTCAATGCAGAAAAAAAACAAATCGTTGATATTGCCGATCCCGAGTCTGATTCTGCTGCTGTAACTAAGAGATATTTGGAAAATGTCGCATTAACTGGCAAGGATGTCTTTAATGCGAACAATAAGAGAATAGGAAACCTCAGGGAACCGAGGCACAACAAAAATGCGACAACAAAAATTTACGTCGAGGGCTTGACAAAGTTAGATACTAACACAACCAATGCCTTATTGCGAAATGAATATGGACTTTTCGTAACAAATGAAAGCAGATTCAATGGCGATGAAACAGGACAACGAATTACGAATGTTGGCACTCCAATTTATCAGAGTGACGCTGCCACAGAATTATACGTTGATATAATTATTCTAATTTGTCTAACCTACGGCGATAAAGAAGTGAAAGAGGTGCAGTCTCATCCAATTATACAGATAAACACAAAATTCGACCTACTAACGCCACCTATTTTCAAAGATAATTACCATTTATGCATTTCTAATGAATAAGCAAAGTAATCTGCTGCACAACACATCCCTCTTTTAGTATAAATTATAGTATCAACTTGGACGACCAAAAATTCATTGAAGTAGTAAAACCACAACTTCAGCAATTTTTTTCTGTTATTCCAGTAAACAAAAAATTTCACAGGGGCAGCAAAGATTAGTGTTTCACTTGCTAGACACTATCCAGATCCAAAAGAAAGAAGAAAGGTACCTGGAGGTCTTGTTTCTGACTTTCATCACTGGGTATATGTTTTTATTTCATATGAATAAAGATGAAAGATATTAAACAATTACATAATATTATAGGCGAAATATTGAAATCGAGAGTCATCACAAAATCAAAAATTGAAGGTAATGTTTTGGAAGAAGGGCAAGTTAAGGAAACGCTCGAAGAATTTCACAAACCGGTGGTAGAAAAGTTAAAAAATTTGGAAACAGTCCGTAAGAAAACCATGGAAAACATACAAAGGGCCATCAAAACTTTAGAACCGGAAGAGCAAACCGAGATGCACGAGTATAATCCAGATTCCAACTTGCAAGATGAAAAATAAACCAAAATAAATTGAAACTTCCTAGTGAAATCTTACAGGCAAGCAATCCCACTTCTGAACTGAAAGAAATGATTTATAAAATAATCAGTCATCTTCAGAAACTAGGGGGTAATAAAGCTACTGAAACGAAAGGTTCTGGTAGAACTACTAAGAAATATCAAATTATCGAAAATCACATTGACGCACTTAGAAAATATTTTAAAATGATTAAAATGATACTAACAGTAATAGAAAGTCAAATATCCGGTTCGGGATTATACCAGAATTTCGACGATGTTTGTGAAATATTATCAGTTTTGGTTGCTAGTAAACGAGCTGGAAATACCAGTACAGAAGTTGTAATCGAAATTGTTGAAATTTTCGATATTTTGCTAAGAAACGATATCATTGACAAAAAAGAACATAAATATTATTCAAAAGTACTGTTGCTTTTTAGAAACCATGAATATTTGCAGTCCAGTTTCTATCCATATAATAAATCTGCCATTATAGAAATAGCAGTTATAGAAATAGCAAAATTAATAAGAAAACTTACCACTAATAATAGACTTTCTACCAAAAAACAAAAGTTCCCCAACATTTTATCCAACAATACTTTTTTTTTTTAGAAATCATGAATGTTAAGCCAACCGAGATCCTTATTGCAGATATACGCTGCTACACCGGAAGAGGTCGGGTCATGGTGTTATTTCGGGGCACTGGTAAAATAAGTCAAGTTTTGCAGAAAATGATTCGGACGAAAAACAATCAAGCATCACGTTTATAACGCACAAATAACCTACAATTGAGTAATCACGAATGGAGTTGCATTGCGCAGAGATACATCCAATATTACTTTCGTATCTTTATCTCCTTTTTGAACCGAGTGAGCCAGCCATTGCTTAGCGCCAAACAAGATTGCATTTCCGTTAGCATCAACAAGAAGTCTCTCAGAATACATTCATTACGTCATAATGCAGATTTCAACAGGAAGCATGTTATCATAAGCAAAGCATCGCTTTCACAATTCTGCACACGAAATAAGTGTATATAAAGGGACTAGATACAATGGGAGAGAAGCAAGGAGAAAAAGTAATGAAGAGTTTAAAAACTCCCCCATATGAATTCAGCTTTTTTTTCCCTCAACGCCTGAGTGATTTTTAAGTTTTTATTAATTGATATAAAGAGATATCAAACAGAGCTTCAGTCATCACTCACAGCAACACAAACACATTTGGAACAATAGATATATCACCTGTCTTCATAGCCTTCCCCACGAAGAGATTATCAGCAGAGCTTATTAATAATATTTTCTTCAGACCTCCTGCCTGAAGTCGGTGACCCCCTCTGCAATGTATACTGAAAACACCAGCCTACATCGATGCTGCAATAGACCCTGTGGATGGGGAAAAATGATATGGACCCTCTTGACCGAAAACAGGGGGCTATTTCCTACTAATGTCTAATTAACTTAAAAAGTGTAATTAGTCCTCATCCTTACTGGAACGTAAAAAATCCGTACATTCACAGATAGCACCCAAAAATCTATTTTTCCCGTCATATTTTTCTCCCGCAGCCCTCGAAAACCTCATTTTACCCATTGATTTTGAACCGTCATATTTTTTAAACTAATTTGCCAAAATGTCTTGCTTTTTCCCGATTTCTCCTATTTTGCCAATTTTTACACCCCAACAGCCCAATAATTCAGTGAAGTATTGATAACTGCAACATTTTCCCAACAAAACCCACTCGTGTCCTGTTTTTTACACAGAACGTCTTCCCAAAAATTAGTTTAAAAATTCCGAACACCACGTCAATGCTCATCTCCCAAAAGTGTCCCATAGGTTAACATGAGATCCCCTATACTTTAGCATTGGCCCAGAACTCTCATTTACTATACTACTTATAGATTAGCAAATAGGGTTCTGAAGAGTGTGCCCAAAGGCTTCAGAAAGAGGGGACCTAAGATGCAGTGGCTAGACCTTGTGCAATGTCCAGATACAGCAGATGTAACTCAGAACATGTGCTTGGAGAACTAAATTGCACCGTCTGGTTGGACCTCTATAGCCCATGGCTGCTTGAGGATGATGATGATGATTTATTTTTCTAACTGAAGGGAACATTAAAAATAAATATGAAATTGATCTTGTGAAAACATACTAACATTGGTATACAATAATGTCTGTGTGAAGCTGAATGAACAGTGTTTGCACAACAGATTAATTTGAATATAATATCGTGACAGTGAACTTCAAACTTAAATTTTTGAAGCTCTAAGCTGTAGCTTATGCGTAAGTTCGGCCCTGATACATATGCCAAAGCAATTATTATTTTCCTGTATTTGACTTTTATAGAATATAGTATAAGAAACCATACCAACCTCAAAATTTGCATCAAGAGTAGCATCTGAAAATGTATGTTTCCTTGCATTTCTGCACAACTTAACCATGTTATTAACTGGAGCAAATATATCCAACTATGTATTGTCTATTTCTGGTCTCATCTTTAATCTAAAGCATTGTAATAAAAAATATGAATCTATACAAAGACATTAATGTGCTGAATAGTTCCTGCCCATTCCAACTGTAGCATCTATACAAAGCAAATTTAAAGTATTTCGTATCTACAACTTTTTGTGCCAGTTGTGTGTGATATTTCATCCTAGCAATGTTCATATCGAGTTGATGATGATAGTCTTCGTATTTATATTACGGATATTAAATATGCTATTTTTGAATGTCTACTTTGATCAAATGCAATGGTGATAAAAAAAATCAGAATGGCTTTTTATAGTTCTAATGAATTCAAATCTGTTACGATTTGCTGAATTGAACTTTTTTATATATATTTTTTGTATTATTTTTTTCTTTCAGAATCTGAGTTGAAACTTTATTTGTCGCCTTGTTTTCTAATTAAGCAATAGTGCTTATTCCAACATACTAAAAAAAATTATGGGTCTACATTTCAATTGAATCGGAAACAAATCTTGGGTATTTAATTAGAAACTGGATTTAAAATGTGAAATTCTTAATCGTTCTTGTTAATTTAGTTATTGATTTATTTTCCTAATCAATGATTTTCTAGGGAGCTTTATTTTTCAGTAGAGCCGAAATCTGTCTCCATGCATTACTTTTTGTTTAAAAGATTTGAACTGATTCCATATTTAGAATGATGTGTTGCTTTCCGTCTAAGCTATTGTAATATTTTTTGTGAGCAAAGCAATATAGTATCTTTTTACTAATGTTCCAATTTGTGAAAAATAAAATTTACAGACTCCTGGGATTCATCGCCGATGACATTACGAAAACACAACTGAATTTCAAACACTGAACGTCGAACACTATCTGTATAACTTTTCAATTCTGTGGGGGGATACCAGCATTTCTGAGAAAAAAACCTCCTCCCCCAGTGGCATATCAAAGGGGATGGAGTTATGGGGCTTGAGTATCATAGTTTCTAAGGCAGTCCCGAATATTATCAAGCATGCTAACTCCAAGACTAAGACAGCATGCTAACTCCCCAATATCAAGCATGCTAACTGCCAACACCCCCATTTAAATATTCTGGGTATAATACTGCCCTCTCATGTTTTGTATTGCCTATTACCAACTCGCTCCAGCAGCCAAATTCCCCACTCTACCCTTGGTCAGTAGGGGACACCAATAGGTTTGGAAAGGTCATTGTCCGTCAGATGAGATGTTAATCCATGGCCCTGTGCACACTAAAGAACACTGATGGCCTTGACAGGAGGCTACCATTTGTCTCCCAACAGCCCTCCATCCCCCTCCAACCTTCTCTGAGCCTTCAGAGTCCTTGTGACCTGGCCATTTAGCCCATTGTATGCAACAAAAGTGCCACATAGAGGTAAACCAACTCAACACTTCAGCACCATGGGCTATGGAGATTAACCAGACTAATTTAGTCAGACAAGCATGTCTCTCCTGAGCTACAGCTACTGTAGGTCAAACTAACAATGTCCTGTTTAACATTGCTTTCTCATGACATCCTAATTTCCCCCCTTTTCTAAAACTTTTAGGCACATTCTTCATAATCCTATTTGCCCATCTGTATTTACAGGGCCTGATTAAAGTCCTTGTAGACCTTAGACCAGGCATGGCCAACATACGGCCGGCCCACGTAATGAATTTATGTGGCCCGCGAACAATTTTTCAATATTAACATTTAACTTCTAGTAATTAATCGAATGAATTCTCGATACTTCTATATTTTTAAAAAAGATTCCGTTATAAAGAATTAAAACTTTTATACTCATCTGCACTCGATGTTCAAGCGACGTTGCCAGCAGGCGAGTAAAATATTTTTGCATAGTGCAAAAATATTTTAAAAATCGATCATGTTACAAATGTAGTTGTGAAATTAGTGAATTTCCTACGATCAAAAGGATTAAATCACAGGCAATTTATTGATCTCCTTGAAGAACTAAATACCAGTTATTTAGATGTACTATATCACAATAAAATCCGTTGGTTAAGTTTGGGAAAAGTTTTAAGACGTGTGTGGGACCTTCAAGAGGAAATAAAAATATTTTTAATGCTTAAAGAAAATGAGGATTTTCCTGAATTATTAGATCCAAATTGGATTTGTGATTTAGCATTTTCTTTGGATATTCTCACACATTTGAACGAATTTAACACATGTATACAAGGAAAAAATTTATTTGCTCATGATTTAATACAGAAATTAAGAGCTTTTAAAATGAAGCTTAGCCTTTTTTCTACAATTCTGGCTGAATGTAAATTTGATCATTTTCCAACGTTACAGACCATATCTTTAAATATTTTAAAAGAAAAGGTTAAAACATTTAATAAAAACATCCTTGCACTAATGACAGATTTCGAGCAGAGATTCGATTGCTTCAAAAAAATTGATAAAATTTTATCTATTATCCGAAATCCATTTTCTGTACAAGTTGATGACGTTCCTGTTGATATACAATTAGAAATAATTAATTTACAATGTGATGAATTATTACATGAGAAATATCGAGAAGAGCAAGAAAATTTGTGTAATTTTTATAAGCAATTGAATAATGAAAAATATGGAAATTTAAAACAACTTGCCAAGACGTATTTAGTAATCTTTAGCTCAACTTATATTTGTGAACAAACCTTTTCTTTAATGAATCTAAATAAAAGTACAACAAGATCAAGATTGAATGATTTACATTTGGAGGCTGTGTTAAGAATAGCTACTACAAGTATAGACCCAGCTATTAAAAAAATAATAAGCGATGCAAACCGCCTCAACACGTCGCATTAGTTATTATGTTAATTTGTTGTATTGATTTACTTACAATTATTCATAAACAAATTTCATAATAAAATTTTGTTTACTTAAAGAAATAAGTGTTTTGCTTAACATTTTTCAATTTTAATATTTCGTCCGGCCCGTGAAAATATTTTTTTTCCAATTAGGCCCGTGAAAATATTTTTTTTTTCCAATCCGGCCCGGGGGCAAAAACAGTTGGCCATGCCTGCCTTAGACGCTTTGGCAGATACATTTTTATGGGTATGACAATTTCAATAGGTACAAGGGTGATCGAAACTATCTGAATAGTTTTCCTCGAGACCTGTATGTGAAGGACAGTTGTCCAGTGATTCCCTCCAACCTTCTCTGAGCCCTTGGACTCCTTTAACCTGGCCATTTAGCCCATTGTGTGCAAAAAAAGTGCTGCTCAGTGGTAAAACAACCAAACCTATATCTAACAGTCCTTAAAGATGACTTGTCTGTGTCCTTCAGGTTCATGTGCTCATATTTATCAAATATTTAGAGTACTAATGACTACCAGATTGCAGAGCAGTACCAGCAAAGGGTTGCCTTGGGCCCCACACCAAGTCCAAAGGTTTTATTTCATTGCAATATTGAAAGACAGACAGTACTGTCGACAGGGTATAGCATAGAGGCAGCCTGCCTCACAGCGCCTGTGATGGTCCACCCATTCACTTTTACTTAACCAGTTGTGCTTAATTTACGTTATATTAATCATTAAAAAAATACCCCATCAGGCAGCTGCTTGCCACAGAGGTCTGACAGGAGCCTGTCAGTTTATATGCCATAGTAGAAGGTCTTTGAGGATGGCAAGATCTCAGCAGAAAAATGACACATACATCCTTGTCTTACCCGGGGCTTGAACCCAGGTCCCTTAGATTAGTAGTCAAATGCGCTAACCATTTAGCCACGGGGACGGCCAATTTATTATTTTGGGGATTATTATTTCATTTTGTGGACATTGCAATCCTCTTTCCGAGCATAGGAGTTGCGCAAGTGCAACTCCTTTTGAGGGGCGGTATTTAATTGTTTTCCTCAGGGCATGATCTAATCTGGCAATGGCCCTGGAGACAGACTATATTGCAATGGTAAGAATACAATTTCAGCAAAAGAATATAAATGTAATTTGTTATAGATGATGAGTTTTGTAATATAGCACTTATATTGTTAAAAGTATCAACTAATGCCATTTAGTTGATTTTTCTCTGCTAAGACAGTCTAATAATCTCCCATTACGCTATGCCATTGTTACTTCACAATATGCATTATATAGGAGTTTATCAAAATAATGGAAACACCGACTGCAACTTGAGTACAGGCAATGTGCCGTATGCATATCACAGGGACAACATCACCCGCAATGTGAGGTATATAAAAGGGAGAAGTACGATGTCGGCTATCATGTAACAGTGCCACAGGCGCAGGTGAAACAGCTGTTGTGGTGACAATATCAGATCTCATTCTTAAGAATCATCCTCAACTTACGAATCTGCAGGTTCGTGTCACTTTCATTCACAATGTACGAATCCATTTTCAGGGACCACCTGCACCTAATGTTGCTATTATTAGTCCCTAATGACTCTCCCTGGTTTGAAGCAGATAATGCACCTCTGCATTGTGCAAAACGTGTCAAGTTGTTTGCAGAGCATGAGGTACAGCAGCTACCCTGGCCACCTCAATCTCCAAACCTCAAGATTATTGAACATTTGTGGAAATATCTAGAGTGCAAGGTCAGATCACACTTTCCACCTCCAGCATCACTGACAGAGTTGGACCATATTTTACAGGAGGAATGGTCCCTCATTCCATTACTATATGTACATGACTTGTATAAGTCTATTTCACGTCGAATTGCGTTTGTTCTGAACAGCCGCGGTTGGCCTACAGCTTATTAGTAAAATGTTTTCCACAAACAGTAACTGTTTCCATTATTCTGGTAAACTGCTGTATTTATATATACAGAAAAAAATCTAAATCTGTACGTGTAAAGCTGAATCTTTCACACCTCGATAGTCTGTCATTGGGTAAAACGAAACTGGTTGCAATTGCCAGACCTCTAATACTAGCTAGAATGTTAATCTATTGCCACTAGGACAAAAGTAACACAGGATGGAAAACAAAGAAATCCTTACCATCTGATCGAGAAGAAGGAGAAATCTAAAATGGTCAGAATAGAAGAGCACATACCTCGACAGCCGTGAGATTGCATGGAGAAACCGACTGCACCTAACAATGCAACAACTGTAATTGATACAAAAAGAGAATTGCAATCGAGAAGATGGAGCAAGTTATATGGAGGAGGAGCACTGCAAATTATGGCATCTGCAGTAAAAATGAAAATTACATCACTTGGGTTTCAGATGCAGCAAAAGATCTGTAGGATTAAATATTTATTCTGCCTCCTTTAGCATAGCTAAGGTTTTTGGAGAAAGACCAAGGGATTCAACAATTGTTTAAATTGATGAATTTGAATGAATGTTTTCTGAATAAAATTTCTCCAATGGTTAAACCCTAATTTGCCTCTCAACTATACTAGTGTCCTACATTGCTTTCTGTTAACACTAGTACGATGTCAATTAAATGTTTCCCTGCACTTATTGAAATACTCTTAAATGGTTTATTATTGAGTACCTATGTTCATTGTAGTCTTTTTTTTTTATCCAGAACAATTGTGTTTTTATATGCAGTTTGAATTTGTATCAAAATATTAGACATTACAGATAAATTGCTAATAAAATTTATTTCTTGGGTTTCTCTAGCCTATGTCTAAGCATAAACTATTAACATTGACCTCATCCAAGAGTTATTACACTTATTGCTAGGTTAAAAATTCTAATTTTGGAAAGGTTGCCCAGATTGTTTATTGTGGTTATATTTCTGCCTCATAAAAATTGCAACCTGAAAAATTATTAAATATTTCTAAAAATTCAAAATATAGAATAACTTTTGTTTAAATATTTTAAACCTAAATTCTTTCGTTGATTTTGAAAGGTATTTTTCTTGAAAACATTCCCTAAAAAATTAAATAAAAAGCACATTTTTTCTTATATTCTACTTTTCCATGCAAAATAACCTTCTGATTTTAACCTTAAAAGAGAGTGATAAAAAGCAACAGAATAGCCTTTTCCCTAAATTAAAAAATATGGCCAGAAATATTGACACCATCTAAGAACTAACAAAATTTTGCAGCTCAGTTCAACAAATTTGATATCGTAGGGGTTGCTCAGTCAATAGTGCCAGGCTAATAATCTGAGTTCAGCTTCGAGCCCTAACAGTGCTAGAATTGAGAATTATCTCTGCTAACTCCCAGTCTTCCCTAAGTGAGAAAAGGGACACCAATTCTTTGGATGGGATGTTAAGCTGTCACTTTGTGTGCAGGAGAGCCATACCCACAAGTTAAATGTGCACATTTAACGAGCTGGATGACCTTGACAAAAGACTTCCATTTGCCTCCTAACAAGTCTTTTTGACATGGTCATTTAGCCCATTGTGCACAAAAAGGTGCAGCTCAGAAAAACCGATAACAATAACTTTGGCAGTTTTCCTTATATTTTTTAAAATCATACTAGTATACATAAAAATTATTAGTTATAATAATACTGACAGGTAAGGTTTGATCTGAGGGTAAACCAAGGAGACTCTGCCTTCCAATCTCTTCCTCAAAATATTAAAAATCTCTCTATAAAGAGACTCTTCCTCAATAATGTTAATAACTGTGAGATAGGTAAAAAAATTACACATTCAAAAGTAGAGAAGCACAGTTAATATCCTGTAAACATGGGACTCATTAACAGCTAGCTGAAAAACTTTAGTTTTGCTCTGAGTGGGACTCGAACCAATGTCTCCCAAACACTTGTCAGGTATTGTAACTAGTAAACTACACATGTATATAATTTGCAAAATGAAAACAAATATATCAGGAAAAAAATTATATTCTATAATATAGTTCTGGTCTGTTCAGCTTGATCCAATCATTTGTCTCTATTTTCTGCCTGCCAGTTAACACAAAGAAAACATAGCACATTTCTTTATGCAGAAGACCAAAAATTTAAAAGCGGTAGTAAAAATATTTTTAATCTTCTAGAGAAAAAAATGTCAGAAATATGTTAAAAAGTCCGATTTTCTTTTTGTAACACCTTTTTACATTATTTTGGAAAAGTCACCAAAATCAGCCAGACAAGAAACAAGATTTATTTATACATACTGTTTAATATGTACGGAGCGTCCCATTTATGGCAGGTAATCTCACCAGAGATCGATCCGTTTTCGAAAATTACTATATATTCTGAGGTAAATTTGCATCTGAGGCTTCCATATCTCAAATAGAGTTTTTGAAAAAATATGGCTGGTGCTGTCCAATTCTGGGTTACTGTGGCAAAATCGTAATGAAGTATTGCAATTTTGTATTCCAATAACATATATTGGCAATGATGTTTGCTACAGGGTGCTACAGGCTGGTAATACACTATGGATCATAATGTGCATTCAGATTCCTATCATTTATGTACTGCAAGTTCAAAACCATAGAGGAAAGTTATCAGATTCCAACGAACGTTCTCTGTGGTTATGTATTCACTTAATATGCATTGTGCCATATACGTGTTAGGTGCAAGCGGGACTGGATCTGGATCTTTTAGAATGCTAGTAAGGCTTCAGATAGGACATATAGCCATGGTTCTGTGTGTTAGAGAGCTATAACTTGTGCTTGTTAAAGAACACGCTGGATAGCCTTGATGCCAAGCTATCATCTGTCTCGTAACAGCTGTCCAGTGGATTCCCTTCCCGCAGCCTTCTCTCAGCCATTGATGTCTTTATGACATTGCCATTTTGCCCATTGTGTGCTAGAAATTGCCACTCGGAAGTAAAACACCCAACATTATGTTGTACTGATATATGTAGTATTTGTGAATAAATTTGTAGCTATCGGTGCATTGCTATTTGGGCATATATCTCACTCATGCTGACAACCATGATGGCCACTCATAACATGCTGGTGTTAGAGCAAGGATTAAATTTTCGACAGAAGGAGGCCAACGACATAGGCACAAAGCTCTTAAAGTAAATCCCATTGAATATTTTTAAGAGTGTGCCTGCGAAGGATGTCTCAGTGCATCTAACAACAACTCCGGACCTGTCTTCTGCACCCAAGTGACTGTATTCTTTGTAAATAGCCCTATTTCTCCCCTTTATCATTATTAATATTTAGCATCCTTTGGGACAAAACTTCTAACCCAATGGTTTTCCCCTCATTTCTTGCACACTATCAAACCAGATGTAAAGGCAAGAATATTAACGGCAGTATATCTCCTCAACATCAGCTGCAGAACATTCTAAATTAGAAAATTACACACATCCTAGTCTTTTACCACTCATCGTCCCATGCTGAGATTGTGTATGATTTCCTAGATTCCATGTATAAATTATGGGGTTTCTGGGAAGCGGTCTCCCTCTCCCCACCTTTTCCAGGTGGATCCCGCCACTCCCAATACTTGGAAACATCTTTGATGTCCCCATGCTGACCGCCAAATTTCTGGCTGCACCTAGGACTAATTATAGTAGGAACTGTAGTGGTTTTATAATACATCAAATTTAAATCTTTAGTATCAAACCGAAGTGTTAACCGTTAGACATATCCTGGTTCTTTACGTTAGGTTTATACAAAAATGGATGGTGATGACATATGAACATGGGAGCGAAATGTGACCGGTATTCTACCGGTTATATCTAATCTGTATGATGCAAGTGTAGTAATCTTCAGTTTTAATTGATGATAAAATTAAGCATTAATGAGAGTATGTAAAATCGTGTTTATTTTCTTAAACGTTTAAAAATTGTTTTCAAATTCTTCGAAGATATGTGAACTCCGCCTTTCTGTTTTGCGTACTCAAAAGTACTATATTCCGTATGGAGTGTGTGATCAGTGTTATATCCATTTTTACGACTGTAAGTCAAATTATTTGGATACTACAGTTACTTTGTTTAATAGCATTAGCTGGCTATATTGTACTAAGATGTTAACTGTCGATTTGGCTTTGTACGCAATAACAGAAGTTACATTATTTCTGAAATTGCATTTTGTTATAAAATACACCTTATTCTAAAATTAAAGGTTCATGATAATTTGAATTCTAAGGGAATTTTGTTTTTTAGATCCAGATATGTATTCAAACTGATGTAGTATATGCACAGTTTGTGACCATAAATGACTAACAAATTAGTAATATACAACTTGGTAATTGCACGGTAAATAGCTACTACCTTAACTGCACACAAATGAGTTTTTGTAAGATACCTACATATGTCAGATCTCAAAGATCAAAACTATATAAAAGTTATCGGTCAGATAAAAGACCAAAAATTAATGTGAAAATGTGGCATTCTAAAACAGCATCATAATGTTTTTGTTAGAAAATATCTAACAAAAAACATGAAAAAAATCAATAATGAGCCCACAAATGTATTATAAAAAACTAAATATTACTCTGTGACACACAAAATATCTATTTAAAAGTCCATAAAAGTGGACTATAAAAATCAAAATATTACCCTATAAAATCACAGAAATTTAAACTAAAATGTAAAATATATTTTATAAAATGTTCAAAATTATAAAAAATACTTTTAAGAAAAATTGTACATTTGAAAATATCACTAGAATAAAACTACCAATTATATTTAAAAAAATTAACAGGTTGGTTTCAGACCAGGATATTACTTTGAAGACTACTACACATAAAGAGAAGAATGATGAAATCCTAACACCAATCACACCTTTTAAAAGTAATGTTGACAGAAAATTGTTTTCACAAACAAAAGCAGCTTTAGAATAATATTTAGTCATATTAAGGTCTCTCAGATCTCCATGTATAGTCAAGGCTTAAATTGTTGGATGCAGATGTTACAATGATGGCAAAAAGCTTTTACATGTTTTTTTGTGTGTGTGTTTCAGACAATATTTACTCGTTAAATTATCAACTTTTTCTAACATTATTTATTCTGAAGTATTTTGTACACTGAGTTCAAATCTTTTTTTTTCTGTTTCCAAATATTATAAATAGACAAGATATTTTGAAAATGCTGTACAGCTGCATACACATGGCAGTACTAGGAATGAATAAAAAAAAATATAAAAGTTTGCAATTGTTTTGACAAAAGTTTTTAAGATTTTGTGTACCTTTCTCTTTATTTGAATTTTGGCAATTACATTAACCATAATTAAATGCTCCTTCTTTTGGTTATAATATGACCTGTTTGTGTTGATTGGGTATTTGGCAAAAAAAAAATTGCTTAATTTCACTTTTTCATTTGACTGAGCACAGTTGGAAAAAAAGTTTGGACATTTCTCAAAGTATATCACTGAAGAAAAAGTTACAGGAAAGAGTGTTTTTTCTGTTTGAAGTAAACATTTATTTTCTTATTATTGGGAATTTCCTTTTTTGTGTAAAATGCAGAATTAAATGCTGTTTAATTTGGTATATAATATGCCATGTTTCTTTTCATTATTTGATGAAAAAGTTCTAACATTTGCTTCTTCTTTTTGACAGTTGAGCACGGTTGAAAAAAAGCATAGCCACCTGGTATAATACAGGTCCCACACTGTAAGTGTTAATTGTCAATTTTTCATTTTGTTTTTAGGAGAATAAAATATGCATGCTTAATTTAAGTGATTTTTTTTTTCTATACACAAAATGTATATAGTTCACCTAATCATTGGTAAGACATTATTTTAGATTTAAGAATTGGTCAATGAAAAAATATTTCTGCATAAAACCATACTGTAAAACTGAAAATATATTTAAATAAACAATGCTGCTCTGAATCATGTTTATTTTTATGCCACAAAGATTAGATCTTTTATGAATAAACGAAATTAAACTAAAAGATAGCTTGTTAAAATGTATCAGGCAAACAAATAAAGTTACAATTAAAATTTAAAAAAAATGTAAAATATATATATAAAGTAATTATTTAAAAAAATTCAGGTCTAAAAACATTCAGGCATGCTAAACCTTATTTAGAAATGATATACTTTTATTAATTTGTAATAAAATATATTTATTCAAAGTACCCTATGTTTGGTCAGCCAAGAAAAAGTGCATTTTTAAAACAAAGCAATGAATATGATACTGGAAAATATTTTGATATAAGAATCATTCTTTGAAAGAGTGTTTCTGCATAAAATCAAACTTTGAATTGAAAATGTAGTTAAATAATAATTATGAGTGAACACAGTGAGTAATAATAAATAACAGATTTATATCACAATTATCACTGTCACATTCATTTTAATGTTGTCAGAAATGAGATCTGTTGTGCACAGTATAATGGAAAAAGGTGAAATTTTTTTAACAAATGTGCAAAGTAATTTTGGTGTCAGACCATATTTTAGATTTAAGAATTATTATTTGAATGAGCATTTCTGCATAAAATCCAACTGTGAACCAGTGGCAATCATAAGGTGGGAGCCGAGAGGATCATGGCCCCCTGCAAGAAACTAGCAAGTGTTTTTCTTTTTTCAACAGCCAACCATTTTTTGCATTCTGAAGAAATATCAATGTGTAGTTTAATCACCATTTTCTATTCCAGAAAGGAAAGCCCATGATGTTCTTAGCCACCTTAACATCCCAGAGACCAAATGACAAGCTGCAAAAAAGGATCTCAATTATATAAACCATTAGTTTTTACTATGTCATATTAAACTGACAGGCTCCTGTCAGACATCTGTGGCAAGCAGCTGCATGAGTGGATATTTATTTTTATTTATTTGAAGTTAGTATTATTTCTGAACCACAAAATCCCTCATATGTCTCTAAATGGCCCTTTACAGACTTAGGACTTATGACTGCCTATGAAATGATATGAAAATTATTGTAATGTATTGAAAATATAATAATAATGTATTGAAATTATATGCTATATCACTCATGAATAATGTTCATTGAAAGAGAATTTAATGCAGCATAACCTCTTGCAAACCACGTTATTTTTCCTTTAAGACAAACTTTGCATACTAACAGCTATCCAATTCTAAAACAACTTTAAAACATTCAAATCATGTGTCATTAATGTGTACGTTACATTTAAATTTGCCATAAATATTGTCATACATTGTCGGACAGAATTTCGCTGACACATGGGACTCGAACCCACATCTCTCCAGATACTTTCCAGAGTATTCTAGCCATTGAACAAATACCAGACAGAGCTGGCATTAGTTCAATGGTTAGAATACTCTGGTACATTTCTGGAGAGATGTGGGTTCGAGTCCCATATGTCAGCAAAATTTTTTCCACAAAACATTTATTGATTTTATTGTCATTTAAAAGTCAAACTCTGAAATTGTCAATTATCTGGCTAGTAAAAAATAATTATAAGCATAAAGATCAATTATTATTTATCAAAAATAATTATTTCTAATCACCTATTGAAGTTATCGAGTCAATAGTTTGCACTTCACATCCTCATGCTACTGATAATCATATGCCAAACTTCCAGGTTCCTAGTCTTTTTTTTTTATGTCATGAGTTATGGTAACCACAGACACATACATTTCCTTTTATTTTTGTAGATTTAGTGTTCTATCAAAGTGAAAATATTACAAAAATGGAACAAATCAAAATATTTTTACTTCTCTTTATTTACCTTTTTAGAAATCTCTGTAATGCTTTTTTTTACAAATTTTTATGCTAATTTCTCTTTTTGTAATTGTTTTCACAGTTTTATACTTTGCAAAAGGTCCAACTTTGATCAAATTAAAATAAAGAGTGAACTTTAGAATTTTTTCCCCTTTAAATAACCAATCAGCAGCAATACAACAAGTTATTTACCAAAAGAAAGCACATTTAATTATTATTAATAAAATGGCAAAAATTCAAAGAAAAAGGAAGAGTATATATATTTTGTAATATTTTATAAAACAATTCTGAGAGACTTTTTTAAGTTAATTTAAACTTAATTTTCATTAAGTTTTTTTTTTGTAAATGTTTTAGCCATTTATGCAAAAAATACAATACGTATTGCCAGTGTCATTGGGGGACGAAAAAATTTTCCTTGGTTAAAGCTTTTTTAAATGCTATGTTAGGTCCTTCCAACAATCAGAATAACCTCTTATGCAATCACATTTGAATTGTAGAAGAACTAACTGACACAATGTTGTGTCAACAGAAATAAATATAAGTTTTCTCACTTTTATGATCAGTTAAACAAGATTTTTGTTGATACCAATCCATATTAAAAGACCTATAATTAGTTTGGTACATCTGAATTACTGAAATATTTGTGTGGCTTGATCGTGAAGTTTTCACTGCAAGATCACTTTACCTATTAAATGGGTGTTCCGAAATATAAGTTAAAAAATACCTAACTTCCTATGTGCACCCTAAAATGTAAAAAAATCATACCTATGATACAATCAGTCACTGAATTTGTCTTTACTTCAAAAGGAAGATAGCACACCAATTTACCTGCTCAACAAGAATTGCTGGCACATTTTCTTTGAAATGTTTAGGAATTCATTGATTGATTGACCTTCAGTGTGCTTTAGTATTGTTTGTTACTTTTCAGGACTTATATAGGAAGATAGGCATTTTTAGTGGCAATATAAATTAAGAAAATTAAACACTTTCAATTTGAGACAAGAACTTGCTAGGGTCGACCCCATAAAATTGTCTTCCCCTTTTGTGGGGTAAGAGTGATGGAAGGTAAAATTCAAAGTAGCTTATGATAGTCACATGAGAAGCTTTCATTTGATATCTAACTCACAACTGTGGATTCTTGTATTCGAAAGATATAGTACATTTACAATTTTCAAATTTTCTCCCCTTTTAGGGAGGAAGATAGCACGGGAGTGAATTTTTTATAGCCTATGACACTCCTCACATTTCTCGCTTTCATTGACTCGTAACACATCACGTGTGGCCATTGCATTCGAAACATATGATTGAACAACTTAAAAAGCACAAACCACAAGTGAAAAATAATGGGAAGATAGGTAGAAAAAGTCAACATTTTTGTTTATTAATCAAATTATAAATAAATATATAAAACTATGCTGATGAAGGAAATTATAAAATACTTTACCACAAAATAAAACAGAATTGAACTTCCAACTGTACATTTACAATTAGTAAGCTACGTCATAGGTGTTCCTCTGCTGTTGCTGCTGAAAGCTACACATGAGCATGGTCAAGCAAAGAGATTCAGTTGATCAGCAGGTTAGCATAAGTTAACCCAGATGGCATCCCTTCTTCCACAACTATTGCTGCTGCAAGGTCAAGCAAAGAGGTAATATTTTATTATTTCCTTATCAAAAGGGCTAGTTGCAATTAGCTCCAAATGACCTTCCCTTTCCTACTTAGGGGAAGGTGACTCAGTCTGTGATGTCCAGGCTTACCATCTGCAGTTCCAGGTTTAAGTCCCACCTGGGACACTATTGAGATTTAGCTCTGCAAAACTCCCCATCATGCCCTTGGTCAGTAGGGGGATACCAGTGTGCTCGGAAAGGCCTTTGTCCATCGAATGGGGGGGGCGGGGGTGGCTCAGTCGGTAGCGCGCCAGGCTCGTAATCTGTAGTTCCCAGGTTCGAGTCCCAGCTGAGTCAGCGTTGAGATTTATCTCCGCAAAATTCCCCGCCCTGCCCACGGTCAGTAGGGGACACCGATGGGCTTGGAAAGGCCGCTGTCCGTCGGATGGGACGTTAAGCCGTGGCTCCGTGTGCGGGAGAGACATACCTTGCTAACGTTAAAGAACACGCTAGATGGCCTTGACGGGAGGCTACCATCTGTCTCCCAACAGCTGTTCCAGTGGGTCCCCTCCCCCAACCTTCTCTGAGCCTTCGGGGTCCATGTGACCTGGCCATTTAGCCCATGGTGTGCAAAAAAGTGCCATTCAGAGGAAAAACAACAACAACAATCTAACAAAAGTATTGCAACTCCATTTGTATTGCATGATTACTTGGTAAAAATACTCAAATGATACAAAATATTTAATTATACTGGGCAGGGAAAGGGGATCTACTCGAAACCTATTTAGAAACGGATAGAAATCTGTTCATCCAGCTTGTCCTTTTACATGCACAGTCATCTTTTAGATATCTGACATTTTGTCTCCATATGGAAATTAAAGAACAAATTGCTATCTACTATTGCCTTGACCATTCTATTGTGAATATATTCTTCTTTTAATTCAAGTTTCATCAATGAAAGGGGAGCATGACAAATTCTACCAGATTCCTTTAGTAGTAAGGAGGGAGGGGGCATGAAAATTTTGTAAGTTTGCAGACCACTGTTTTAGAAGTAGTAGAGTCAAAACAACTTAAATATCTAATGTTAAACTCTACTTGGATTAAGTATCTTGCTTCTGAATCAGAAAAGTCTAAAAATTCATCTTTTACTATTGAAATAAGCTAAGTTTTTCTGAATCAGCTTTATCCAAAACATCTGTCGGAAGATTTTGCAAAAACATTTTAATTACGGTTTATTAAAATATAAATAAGAAAGTAATTTAAAAAAATTAGAAGACATCAATATTTGGTCAACACTGAGAAGAAATATCCCTAAGCAGCTTTGTATACTAAAAGTTTTACAGCAAAACCAGATCTTTTTTGTTATGTAAGCATTGTGTGCTTAAAAAAATATGATTTTTCCATTCATATTTTGTTCATAAGATACATCTAATAAATGATAAATATATTTATTTTAATTTTTAAGCAATGAAACAGCTTTAAATCACAGAATATGCTAAAATGTAGGAAAAAACGTGTCTTTACTTTCATGGAAATCATGAAAAACTTAAAGATATTTAATTCTCTATGACACTGTTAAATGTTTTTAAGCACTTCAACACATGGACTATGCTATCAAGTGTCAATAATTATTAAGGAGAGATTTATGTACCATGCCGTAGAGGATGGGTAGTAACAGGAACTTCTTGGGATGCTTTTGGTGAGAAATTTAAAATTCGACGTTCTTGGCGGCAAGTGACATCTCAGTGTAGATTAAAATAAGGATGACGACTGCCAATAGTCAAACCTCATTGGCGAATGAAATAACCATTTATACTTTTGATAGGCCTTATTTTAATCTTCACTAAGATGTCACTTGCCGGCAAGAACATCAAATTTTAAATTTCTCACCGAAAGCATCCCAAGAAGTTCCTGTTACGTAAACCTCTCCTTAATAATTATTGATACTTGATAGCATAGTCCATGTGTTGAAGTGCTTAAAGAGAAGAGTTTTTAGAGTGAAGAAAGAGAAGAGTTTTTGAAGTGCTTTAAGAGTTGAAGTCTCGTAGAGAATTAAATAGCTTTAATTTTAATTACTGCACTGTGTACCTTTACTCTAATTTTTGTCATGAAAAACTTGTGTGATGCCCCCTCATTCACTTTTACTTTACCTTAACCAGTTTGCTTAATTTACGTTATATTTATCATTTTGGGGATTTTTATTTCCTTTTTGGCATCGCAGCGCTCATTTCTAAGAGCATAGGAGTTGCGCATGCACAACTCCGAACTTCCGATTGTCACCCGCTAAAGCGCGCATATAAAAGGACACGCCCCCTCTTGCATCATAGCTTGCACGCTCGTCATTTTATGCAAATGTCTTTACCGGTGCAACAGTTATGTGTTGCTGAGCCTGTACGCTTGTTATAACCGTGACATGTAGTCACAGAGAGAAGTTAGTAGTAAGAGTCAGTTGGAAGTAGTTGCAGGAGTTGGTGTTTGTTAGTTGACAGTTAGATTTGTGAAGAGTTGTTGTTAGTAGCAGCGAGATAGTGATAATGTAGTCAACATCTCATTGAAGTTGGTGAGTGTTTAAAAATAATTTTTTGGAAATAAACTTGTTTGTTATGGAAACTTTTTTGAATCTTTGCTATTTTTTCTCTTGAACAACGTTAGTTGTTTTGATTGTAAGTTAAATTAGAATTGACAATCATTTAATTTTTGAATTCTTACTCGCTAAGTAATGCCCACTGGTATTCGAACCCTAATTGAACTTTATTTGGCAATTTGTTAATTATTGCTGGCGCCCGATTTAGCTATTCGGAGCTTGAATAAATATTGGATCAGACAAAGGGTCCAAAACTTTAAAAGTATTTTAAATCCTTGGAGCATTACACTTGCAATAAAAAAAAATTTTCCCTCTACATTTCACTTTATTTAACTGGAACCATTCATGGGTGAGCATAAACAAATTAGGTAACGTTTTTACAAGCAGCCTGATGACAAAAGTGTCATCTGAACTGTGCTAATGGCAGTTTGAAGGATCACAAAGGTTTACTTTCTGATACATCAAGTTGAAGAATAAATTAAAAGATTAGCATTATTTAAGAGCTTTGAAATGTCTATTTTAAATATATACTGACAGTACCCAATTTATATAGGAGTTCAGTTCTACAAACCATACATAAACCAAATTTTATGTATACATGCCTTAAGTATGTACATTTCTCCTGTTATAAACTTTGATGGTACTATGCAGAGAGTAAAGATAATTTAACAGTAATATGCACTTAATATATTTTAATTCTTAGCAGTATATTAAAAAACATTGATGTATTCAACTGATTCACAACCTTTTTCTACCCTGGGCACATTAAGGAACATGCTGGATGGCCTTAACAGAGTCTTCCATCTGTCACCTAACAACTATCTAGTGTGACCCTTTCCCCAGCATTGAGATTTATCTCTGCAAAACTCCCCACTTTGCCACTTCTGCAGGGAAAAAACCAATGGGCTTGGAAAAGCTGCTGTCCGTCAGATGGGACATTAAGCCATAACCCCATTTTTGTTCTGTGCATGAGAGTCATATCCTGTGCACATTAAGAACACACTGGCTACCATCTGTCTCCTAACAACTATCAAGTGGGTCCCCTTCCTTGAACTTTCTCTTAACCCTCAGGTCCTTGTGAATACCATTTTTAGCCCACCATTTGCAAAAAAAAAAGTGCTGCTTAGAGGTAAAACAACCAAACCATTTCTCCAACCTTGTGTGAGCCCTTGGAGCCTTGTAACCTGGCCATTCAGACCATTAATGCAAAAAAAAAGCCACTCACAGGTAAAAACAACCCAACAAAAACTATTTTCACATCACATGGGAGGCTTTACCCTGTTCTCTCCACGAGTAGCTCCATCGTCTGGCAAGCCACCTCGACAATTCTCTTTCGTTGGGTGCCTGTCATATTGACCACACCCCTGTCCAGATCTTTGCTACTGGTTCCATATCTGAAATTCTGGTAGCATCTTTCCATCAAGCTCTGTGCATGGTGGCAGAGATCTTAGTTGGAACATATTGTGAACAAGCTTTTTGAGATCAAGCCTATTGTCAAACTGTGACAGTCATATTTTCACAGAAATCACAAGGAGGAAGTTGTACCTACTTGGCTCCATTTAGGTCATTTTTTTTATAATACATTCTTTTGTTTTACAAACAGACAACGAATCTAAGAGCAAGTTTTGTGACACC
Organism: Ryuthela nishihirai; assembly: GCA_038380435.1. Lineage (NCBI taxonomy): Eukaryota > Metazoa > Arthropoda > Arachnida > Araneae > Heptathelidae > Ryuthela > Ryuthela nishihirai. The sequence goes on from JAWZYU010000022.1 coordinate 22,445,529, forward strand.
TTTTTAACCATGAAACATATTTTAATTCATTGTTCTTGTAACCTGGAACATCACATTTATTTAAACTCCCATGGATTGGAATAAAGCTCAGAACTTGATTATGGATCCTGAATTTACTGTACTGGTGGGCTTCTGTGAAGGAAAAAACTCCCTCTATGTTGTCTGTTTGTTTGTGGATTGACAGCCCCAAGTGAATAGATTCACAGATAAGTTTTATCAGCTTATGGATAATCCTGAGCAGAGGTCATCACAGGCACCTGAACTCATGCTTCTATGGGCATTGTCAAATTCTACATCCAGTGTAGATGGCTTCAGGTTAATGGTGGGGGAATGAGTCTTTGTCCCATGCCTGTGATTAGGAGACTGTTTGATATTGTCAGCATTCCCTCTCTCAATAAACATAGTTTCTTTAAACATCCTACTAACCATTCTCTCTCCATGGGTAGTGGAATGTGAGGACTCTGCACAGAGTTTATTCTCTTGATGTCCTCACACAAGAATTCCACCATTATAATTTAGATATTCTCAGCTAGCAAGAGACCAGATGGACAGATAAAGGTCAGATTCTTAAATATAATCTTAAATTTATCTTTTCAGGGAGGGAAGATAATAAGTATCTCAAAGACATAGCTTAGGTGTCTGCTTCTCAGCAGACATGCAAGTGATGCTCTTCTAGGATACGAGTGCATTAATAAAAGGTTTTTTTACAGCAAAATTTCGAACAAGTATTAAAGAATTGAATGTTATATGCTGTTATGCCCCCACTGAGGATGAGAAGAATAGGTTTTATGGACAACTTGTTTTAAAAACAATGGAACCCTTGTTCTAAGTGACTTCAATGCCAAAGTTGGTACTAACACTGACCTTTGGGGATGGGTGATAGGCCCTTTTGGTATTGGTAGCTGCAATGGCAATGAACAACATCTCCTACAGGTCAGTAAACGTAATGGTTTGAGAATAACTAACACCTATTACAAACACCATGATATACATAAGTACACAGGTTTCACCAAATGGGCTGCATAAAATATGATTGAATATATATTAACATCAAATGGGCTAGTTCTGTTAGGAATGGGGTGGGGGTGGCTCAGTCGGTAGCGCGCCAGGCTCGTAATCTGCAGTTCTCAGGTTCAAGTCCCAGCTGGGTCAGTGTTGAGACTTATCTCCACAAAACTCCCCGCCCTACCCATGGTCAGTAGGGGACGCTAAGCCGTGGCCCCATGATCTGCTTGGAAAGGCCTCCATCCGTCGGATGGGACGTTAAGCCGTGGCCCCATGTGCAGGAGAGCCATACTCTGTGCACATTAACCTTTTCATAGCAGCTGGGACAGCATCTGTCCCGACACATTTCTGTGCCCACTCAGCGGCTGGGACACTTTTGGAGCTCTTCATGGGGGGATGGAAATCAAGGTGTGTTGCCTCATGCTGCTGACGGCGTAGAGGGAAGGATTTACCTCGTACCGCCTGCAGTGCTGTGACGATGTATACAATAGGTCCCGGCTAAAGAGTTTGTTTCCTGTTACAATGAAAGCATGGAGAGGAGCCACAACTGAGCTTTTAGTTCAGCCTTTGAGTTTGGTTACTTGTTTCTCAGTTCTGTTTAGTTTTCCCGAATGTTTAAATTATACATATTTACTCCCTTTCATCAGAGTTACTATTTTGTGCTTTATCATGTCAAAGTGTAGAGATTTAATGGAAAAAGAAATTCAAGATGAATTAGGACCCCAGAAATTAAATGAAACTTTGCCGATTTTAATTGAAGTTCATAATTTATGAAGACAATTGCTAAATTTATACTTCTAAATTAACGGAACATCATGTAATTATACAGTTGTGTTTGTCATAAAAATACTATTCCATTATTTTTTTATTCCAACACTGGAGATTTTTCTTCAATATTCTGCAGGTGCAGTGGCGATATAAAAAAAATCCCATTTCTCTGACCTAGCAACATCAATTTTCCAGCTCTCTAATGCTTTGTTGACTTATATGGAAGTAATGTTTTCGTTAAAGTGCTAACTTCGGATCTTTTTTTCGTATAATGAAAGATATTTATGCATAAAATTGTTTTTGTTAAATATAGATTGCCCTGTTGCTCAAAGGAACCCAGATCTAGAAAAAAATAGGAGGGGGGAGAGGGATTAAGTTACAAATTATTACGTAGTAGAAAATTTTTAACGAGCTTAGTCGTATCCTTAATTCAGTTCAACTGTTTAAAATATGTAGTAAACAATATTCCTTATGCAACAAGTTTTAATTTTACGTACAACTCGTTACAATCGATCCCAATATAATTTCTCTTCCCCTTTTTTCTGGAGGCAGAGGGCATAATTCCATTTTTTCAAGGGATTTTTTTCCCAGACGTGTGATAAGTAATTGGGAGGCAAGCATTTATATTACATTAAGTTATGATAAGAGGAAGCTGTATACTGATAGTGCTGTAAATGATTTTGGAAAATCAAAATGGCTGATACAGACACAATACCTAAAATATATTTTAGATTATTACATGTGAATCAAAATATTTAATTTGAAATATAGTTTTGGAAAATTTCATTTTAAGAAAGTGTTACTTCTGCAATTTCAGTGCCTGAGCTATCGTAGCTCTGTTACTGCTGCAGGGAAATATTAATTTCTTTGAAATTTGATATGTTACATTTTTGTCGCAAATATTTACCATCTCCGAATAAATATTAAATAAAAAATCCCTCAAGCAGCTGCTTGCCACAGAGATCTGATAGGAAAATCTCAGCAGAAAAACGATACATACATCCATGCCTTACCAAGGGATTCGAACCCAGGTCCCTTAGATCAGTAACCAAGTGCACTAACCACTTGGCCACAGGATGGCAAATAAATATTAGAGAACAAATAATTTCTTATTATTTTTCAAACGAAACTAATAGATAAGAATATTTTATTTCCTGTAAACATAAAATGCAAATCATTTGTATTAGAACACATGTAATCTTTAGCATGAAAGTTGCATAATATTTATAAGGTAATTGTTCCGATAATTACAAGAAAATCTAACTGGGCATCATGAAAAAGAGACATTACAATATCTGACAGTACAGATAAATACGTTTTTGAGTAAGGATCCTTATTAAACCCAATAAAACCCTACTATGCCAATTTAGTTTTTACAGTCATATTTGCTTACAAATAGCATTTATTGGTCAACCCTCTTTATTAATATTTTCTTTATTATTATGCAGTCCTGTGACCGACTGGTTAGCGAGCTTGGCTACTGATCTAAGAGGCCTGGATTCGAGCCTCGGGTAAGGCATGGATGTATGTGTCGTTTTTCGTGATCAATCAGCTACTTCTGCTGAGTTTTCTCCATCCTCACAGACCTTCTACTATGGCATATAAACTGACAGGCTCCAGTCAGACCTCTGTGGCAAGCACCTGTTTGAGGTTTTTTTTATTACTATATCCTTCATCCATTTATTTACTATAGGCTTGGAAACCTGTGACTTACTAGTTAGCATTGTCAGCTAGTGATCAAAGGAAACGCGGGTTCGAGCCCTTGATAAGCCATGGAGGTTTCTCGTCTTTCTGCTTAGGTCTCGCATACCTCATACAGCACTTTGTGGCATATTATACTAATAGACTCTCGTCTGCCCTCTGTGCCAAGTAACTGATTGAAGGATGATTATTTATTTTATGTGAAATATAGGCGTGTGAGGTTTCTCCTTGTGTTTTGCTCCTCTCTATTAATAAAAAAAAAATTTTATATTGAAAAAAAAAAAAACAGAGAAACTTCTGTCTTCAGGGTAGTTTTACATCAGCCTAGTCCAGAACACCATACTGAGAGCAAGTTTGATAAAATTTGATAATTATGCTCATCAAGAATTTAACACTTTGGTAATTTGTCATGTACACAAGAGAGGGAAAAAATATTTAATTTTTATCTGAGTTGCATGGTTTTGTAATACGAGAGCATAATAGGTTAAAATGAGTCAGAACATTGGTGTGGAAAGGTAAAGTTAAAATATCTCAGAACAGATAAAGAGAGTGCCTAATGAAGTATATCGAATTATGTTCACCAAATATTATGAGAATTAAAAATAAACATTATTTTTGGAAATATCTTTATTGTAAATATCTTTGGAAATATCTTATATTATTTCTCACTATTGCATACGCCTAAAATTAAGTTGTGGGTAAAAATTATCTGCTTCCCACTCTTTGTAGCATAAGATTTAATAGAGAGTGTTTCTAGTATGTTTGAGTTATTCGTAAACCATTAAGTTTACTTACCTGTACGAGATGTTCCCCATTACCATTGGAACTACCAATGCCAAAGGGACCTAAAACTCCTACCCAAAGGTCAGAGTCAGTACCAACTTTAGCAATGAAGTCACCTAGCACAAGAGAAATATCTCCTTCACAGAATTCAAAATATCCTGAAGCTGACTGTGAAACTTATCCTTCTTGTTCTCATCAGAGTCCTCTGTGGGGGCATAACAGATGACATTCAAGTCTTTAATTCTTGTCTGAAATTTTGCTGTAAGAAACCTTTCATTAATGCACTCATATCCTAGAAGAGCATCACCAGCATGTCTGCTGAGCAGCAGACCCACGCCTTGGTGATGCTTTCCATCCTCCCTCCCTGTAAAGAGAAATTTAAAGTTATTTTTAAGTATCTCACCTTTACCTGTCCATCTGGTCTCTTTCAAGCCTAGAATATCTAGGTTATAGTACTGGAATTCCTGCATTAGGACATCAAGAGAATAATCTCTATATAATGTCCTCACGTTCCACGTTCCTGCAGAGAGAAAATTATTAGTAGGATTTTTAAAGAAACTATGTTTATTGAGAGAGGGAATGCTGACAATATCAAACAGCCCCCTGATCGCAGGCAAGGGGCAAAGACCTGTTCCTCCTCCGCTAAAGGCTGAAGTCACTGATGTTGGTAGGAACTTCAGGCACCATCTTTTCAAGTAGACTTTTCAAGAGCCATATGGCCTGTCTGAGATACATTTCTCCAGTTTAGGATTGACGATGCCCAACTAGCTGAGTGAAGTTCAGGTACCTGCAATGGCCTCTGATCAGGATTATCCACCAGCTGATATAAGGTATCCCATGCCTCTGTTCACTTAGGGCTGGCAACCCAGAAGCAAACAGAAAACACAGTGGCAGATTCTCCCTCAACAGAGGCCCACCAGTGCAGCAACTTCAGGATCCATAATCAAGCTCAAATCCATAAACAAGTCCAATCTAGTAGGTATAAATGGTCAGCACCAGAACCCTGTGGAGTTGACCACTCCTCAGCAGGGTTGAAGAAAAAGAAAAAAGTAGATATAGATGACCAGATCAGTAAGCCATACTGAACTGGCAGCCCTCCCCTTCCATTCCCTTCCAAAAGAGAATATCTCTTTTGAAAGGTACAAATGGCCTGCACCATGAGAAGGCTGGGTCAGACACTAGGCACTAGACCTGGCTGGTTCTGTGCATCATCACTAGATTGGTACACAGCTGCATATGAATGCCACAGCACACTGGTTGGGAACCATGGATGTATACAATAAATAATTCTATTTAAAAAATCACGAAATATATTATTAAAAATAATTTAACATCAACATATATCTAAGATACTCTTAATATAATTCAAAGTGGTAGATTGTGCAAAAAAAGTTCCATTTAGTAAATAATTTTATTTGAAAAAATTGTGGAATGAATAGTTAAAAATAATTTACATTTCAACTTCACTTTATTCACTTGCTCATGTGAAGGGAATGAGATAGTAGTAACATGCTACCTTAATTTTTTTTTACGCTGACTGAATGGGTATGGCGCTGAGAAAGCAGCTACAAGATCCTCCACCTTGACTTGTATAAATCGGGGTGGACATTAAGATAAACAGATAGAGATCAGCGATAGAATAAATTATCTTGAGAAATATTTTCTATCAATGAAACTTCGCATATGAGACTTTCCACACTTGATCATTTTATGTGATCTCAACTGAAGATTTTGGAAATACAAAAGTGAAGTGCTTCCTCAACATTTTCAAAAGTATCTTTTCCCATGGAACTTGAGAAGGAGTAAACTGAAATTTCTGATGAGTGAATAGTACTAGTTTGAAACTTACAATATCATGTTTCGTAATCTAATAATCAAATACCCACTCTCTACATCATTATTAAATTTAGCAGAAAAATTATCTTTATCTTGGTGAGATATAAACCCATAACTTCCTGATTACATGAGGTGCACTATTCCTAATCAAGGTTTGGCCATTTAAGGCTTTGGCACACAAGAAACATGTTGTACTGCACCAAACAAAGCTGCTGATCAAGATCCCTTCAATAATGATATGAATATTTCACCCACAGGGAAAAATTCATTTTGCCATAATGATGATGCTCTTTCATCAAATTCTAGATATAAATACAGAGTATATGTAAATTCCCATTTGGCTCAAAACACTTTGCTCTTAAAGTGTATTTCAACATAGGTACTGGCATAAGAGTGTAGAGCAGAGTTATAGGTTTTTTTAATGAGCTAAAAAAGTAGTTTTAATAAATAATGTATAATATTGTTTGTTTGTTTTTACAGTTGTAAGAAATTATTTAGAATTTTTAGCACTAAACTTAGTGCTGTCATTAACAGCAGATAAAATTTTGCTTGATGACCCTGCTTGCAAGTAATAATTGAAGGATGCATTTGACAAGCACCTCAGTGCTTGTGAGTGATGTGTTGCATGTGCCTAATCTAAATTGATGTGGTATTTTTAATAATCAACTGTTATGTGCAGGAAAAGATTTCAGAAGTTTTTAAAGCTTTTCTTATTGGTAGGTATTTGAAATGTCAATTTGAGATTTGCCCTCATGCTTGCAAAAATAGACTTTCTTGGAAGGAAACTAAGGAAAAAGATTTCCAGTTTTTATTCACTCACAAACAATTGTAGCATTTTTACCTGATCAGTTTACAGATCTTTAGTTTCTAAAAGAAGCTTATGTAGGAAGTTTGAGAATTAATATATATTTATATTGAAGATCTAAAGCAAATGAAATTCATGGGTTCCTATAACACCTAAATATCTTTCCTACCTAATTTGAATCTTAATTTTACATATTATTCATTTAATATTTGAAGAAAGAGAGTGGTTAGGCAGCTAGTGACTGTTCCAGCAAGGCAAACTTTGTGTGTTGTGTTAGCTCTAACTAAGGCAGTGGTCAGCAGTGACTTTGGTCTTAGTAGGGCATGTCCTTGTATGAGAAGGCCTGTATTAAGCAAGGAGTAGCTTCCAGGATTCTTCTCTGTCCTATATGTCGCAAATCAAAAAAAAAAGAGATCAGTAGCACAGGACCACAGTAATTCTCCATTTAACACTGCCATGTAATATTCAGTTTTGTTGTAACACCCTTTTTCAGACCAGTTTTTCTATAAAAGATAATAAATAACTGTTACATGATGTTAATGTTTACTCTCATACCCAATGAGCATAGTTCACATCAGTTCAGTGATTTCCTCATTTCATTCCTTAAGAACAGAAACTATCAATAGACCACTCCACTACATCTGAATGCAGGCTCCAAGAGTAACGAGCTATATGTAAAATGAAAACTTATGGCATGAAAGTGTCATAAATTGTAAAAATTCTACCTCCCATGCTTTCTCACCCCCCCCCCCCTTTCAGAAAAGGAGGGGAAAGATGTAAATGATTGTTATACCGATATCTTTTTGAATGTGAAGACAGAGAATAACGAGTTGTCTCAGCTATCACATTTTACCAATTGTCATATTTAAACCAATTGTAACAATCAAGGTGTCAAATGGAAGCTTATAATGTGGGGAATGTCATAAGTTACCTGAAATTTTACCACCCTGCCTGTCCCCAAAAAGGGGAGAGAAATTTCACAGATTTTTCACTATTTCACAGATTATAGACTTTCTTGGTGGAAAGTACTAAAATTTAACCAAAAACTACTAATCAATCTTAATGCAATTTCTCAAATTAAAGCTTGGGATATTGAGAATGTCATAAACTATCACAAATAATGCCCCCTAAGCAGCTGCTTCGAGGGGATATTTTTTTTCTTCCAAAACAAATGGGTGGAAATTTAACTAGGGTTAAACTTTATGAGTTTATATGTCAAATGAAAATGCATACAGAGTAGGGAGTGAAACATTTTTTCTTTTGAAGCAAGGAAAAGATAGGCGTTTTTAGCAATAAAGTTTTGGAAAGTTGACACTGAAAAGCAAAAAATAAAATATATAAATTGAATTAAAAACATACTTACCTTCTTATATGCTCCCTAAATAGCAAATATATATAAAAAAAATGTACCAATGATGAAATCACTTACTGAAGTCATATTAACTGTAAAGGAAAATTGAGCACCAGCAATTTTTTTTATTCAGTTGATGTAGGAAATCAGTTTTGGCCCCCTATTTTCCTCTGAAGTTAATATGAATTCAGTAAGTGATTTCATTATTGATATATTTTACCTTTTAGGACACATAAAGGAAGGTGTGTTTTTTTTAAGTAAGCTGTTGTTATTTGTGTAAAAACCATTGCAAATATACTTGCTGTTGTTTCCTTTCAGTTGCTATGAGTAATAATCAACTCAACCAGTGTGGGCTTAGTCAGGGCGTTCTAGATGGAAGAGGGCCTGGGCGTTGAAATTGTGACATCACATTAGGGAGTGACTGTTTGGCTTGCTCTGCAGCATTTTGGATTGAGTTGCAAGACATTTTGCAGGCTTTTATTGTTTTAAATTAATGTAAGCATCACACTGAATTTTATTTTCATATATTCTGTTGAATGTTTATCTTATGCATTATTATTTTATGTGTTAATATATATATTTTTTTTTAGAAAAAAAAATTAAAATAGCACAGATTTTTTTTTTCAATGATAAAGCTGTATTCAAAATTTTAATTGAACATTTGCACAAAGTTTTTTACTTTGATAATATCAATTAAAAACACTTGCATGTCTTGCCTCAACATTTACATCTCATATTTAATTGACATTATTACCAGTTATGGTTAATTTAAAAAAATTAAACTTTTGTGCTACGTAAATCTTGGTGTTCCTGTATATCCCGTGATAAACGACCAAACTATGAATACATTTTTGTAACCAAAGTTTATATAAAATGGAAATGTTTACCATAAAATTCTAAATTATTTGTAGGTCACCTATGGATATATAATTTTTATAATTGTGATATTCATTTGTTAACAATTTTCTTTGATTTTGTTTATCATTAGATTTGCTATAAAACTAAAATCTAATAGATTTAAATTAAAACAAGTCGAAAACAGTATTTTTTTTCTTAGTTCTATCAACATAAACATTAGTGTCTAATGCAGACTAATATACTTTCAATATTCAACTTCGATAATAATTAATAGAAATAAATTGTAAGTGCAAATATGAAAAAAAAAACTCAATGACATATATAAAGCGAAAGCACTAGTTCATTTAATTACAATTAACAGTCTTTTCAAATATTGTATATTATTTTTGAAGAGTTAGGATTTTGTGTGATTTCTGTTTTCTTTCGTAAGTGGTCTAAGTTGCCTTTTTTTTTAGAATAATTCTTCAGCACTATATTGGATAATGCACTTTTGGTAATGCTTAGCCAGCAGAAGGCTTTATCACATATGCAGATTTTCTCTTCAAATTCAAGTAAATCCATGAAAAATAATATCAAAAGTTTCCTTTGTTTTTTAAAATCTGCTCCTTATTTACCTGTTAAACCATTTCTAAGAACAAAAATAACTTACAACAGTTGTCATACATAAATTACTCAATTATGAGTTAAGTAAGACCATCCTTATCAATTATTTTTATTTATAAAAACAGCTTTTCATCCAATTCTAACTCTTTCTGCTTCTCAGTTATTTGTGATCTGCATGTGTTACAATCTGATAAGACTTTGCCTTCTAAGCAGCATAGCCTGTGATGAAAAATCAACATCTTCTCATCATGTATACAATTAAATCAGAGTCCATAATATCAAAATTGTTTTCAGCCCAGCTCCAGATTTGAAGAAATTAGGCAAAAGGGACAGGGACAAATATAGCCTACTTCAAAAATCGGGCATATACCGATTTCCCCTACAATTGACGGATAATTCCATTGTGTACTACATCGGCAAAACCATTCATTCTTTACAAGAAAAATTCGCGGAGCACCAAACTAATGTCAGCCAAAAGAAGCTAACGACGGCCGCCTCTGAGCTAGCAGTGCAACACACAGCAACAATAGACTGGGAGCATGCCACACTTCTTGCGCGCACATCCACTTTCTACGGAACCATAGTCCGCGAGACTATTGAAATAATGACCTCGTCCGTCCCCACCTGCAACCAAGACACTGGAATCGCCCTACACGACATGTGGAAAGAAGCTCTTTGTCTAAACGGACCTAACGTCAGTACATAGCATCACTTCACTGAAGACGGAGCGTTGTCTTTGCTCCGAAAAGCTTCTGAGAGTTTTCTCCTAAGAACTTTCAACATGCAAATAGTTTGAAGGATAAACTCTAAAATTTTATTGCTCAATGACAGAGAATTTTAAATTATTTCAAATTTCAAATCTCATCATGAATTAAAATTATTTGCTTTATTTCATGTTCTTTCATCACAATTTTTTTTCCTCATAAAAGATGATATTGTTGTTAACTTTTTCAAACAAAAATTCGAAAGAAAATCATTGCCTGATACATTGCCAAAATTACTGCTCCTGATTTTGAATCAATTCTTAAAGCGTATCTTTTTTCTCCGACTGAAGTGTTTTTCGTAAAGTAACATTGTAGTTAGAACAGAGCCAGATTTATGCATAAGCTGACTAAGCTGCAGCATAGGGCCTAAAAAAAAATGCATTTCAAGTTTTATTCCACAGCAGTTTGAATATGCATTAGTAGTTACAAAATATAAGAAATGTTTTCACCATCCTAGTACTATGTTTATTTTTTAATATTTCCATCAGTCAAAATAATAAATATATATTTGGACTTCATTTTTTTGGTGGCTTGTAAACTTGATTTAGATTAGGTCCTCACAGAAAGTTAAAGTCGAACCACTCATTTGACGCTATCATCCAAAATGTTATAATAGCAAATGATTTAAAATATTTCTCAGAAACAATTTATTAGTTCTACACATTCTCTCGGAATTTTGCTTATCCGAAGTTGTTTTTCTTTCTCCCCTTTTAGTAATTGAAACACTTCAACATAAGGCTTATCATAATTCGATAAACAGTTTTGGAACACATCACTTACTCGTCATGTTCCAAAAATAAATCAGTACTACATGGTTAATGTATACACAAAATCAGCAGATACAACTACTTTCACAAAGGCTACAAAAATAAAAGTTGCTTGTTAATGTGTCCATTACATCCAGTCAAACGAAAGGCAGCTGCTTCGCCCACTTGAGGTAAGGTCACCCCCTCCCATGATGTGGCACACGATTGATGTCACAATGCCCAAGCCCTGTTCCATCTAAAATGCCCTGGCTTAGCAAGCATGCAAAAATGCTACCATTTAAATGTTTTGTTTAGTGATCAATAATACTTTACTACATAAAGTAGATTAATATTTTCCTGCTCATCAGATTGATTTTCACACATCACAGATGAGTTAACAAGTGTGTTGTGGAGTCCTAATAGTGTGGGGCGGAGGTGGCCCAGTCGGTAGTGTGCCAGGCTCGTAATCTGTAGTTCCCAGGTTTGAGTCCCGCTGGATCAGCGTTGAGATTTATCTCGGCAAAATTCCCCGCCCTGCCCACAGTCAGTAGGGGACACTGATGGGCTTGGAAAGGTCGCCATCCGTCAGATGGGACATTAAGCTGTGGCCCCATGTGCGGGAGGGCCATACCCTGTGCACGTTAAAGAACTTGCTGGATGGCCCTGATGGGAGGCTACCATCTGTCTCCCAACAGCTGTTCCAGTGGGTCCCCTCCCCCAACCATCAGGGTCCATGTGACCTGGCCATTTAGCCCATAGTGTGCAAAAAAGTGACACTCAGAGGTAAAACAATCCAACTTAATAGTGTTTAAAAAATGGAGTACTTATGAAAAGTTATTTTTCTTGTTGCTATATCTAAATGATGTTTAAATTTAATTCCTTTTACTATTTTCAGGTATAAAGCTAAGTTTTTAAAAGAAGTTCACTGGACCCAGCATCAAAACAAATATAAGTTTTGTTCAAGATAATATACTACATATTTATATAAATGAGGTGGTAATCCAGGAAAATGGGTGACAAACTTTCAATGCAAAATTATAATCACAAAGTAATTAGTTGACATTGTGAAATGAACTATGCAAAATAATTGTTAATTGTTTAATATTCTGAAACATAAAGTCAGCCAGTGTTTTAACTGTTTATCCTTTATATATATATATGTAAATGACCAACAAATGCTGTTTCAGTAGTTTGAAAATTTTAAATATTATGCCAAGCAATGTTGTTTCACTGTTAATATCTCACTTGTTCTATTGCTTTTATTGTTTTAATAAGAAACTTTCAAATGAAATGATTTAAATTCAAATGCATTAATGAATTCTGAAGTGGAAACTGAATGAAAATGAGGAAGATATCTAGTAATAATAAACTAAATAAAGTTGAATTGAAGATAAAAAAGAAATACTTAAAGCTGAATTCATCCCAATCATGTAAAAATTTATGTAATCATGTGAAAAAATACAAAATTGGACAATGTAGAAAAGTTAGAAGAGTGACAGTTACTAATGGAAGCAAATGTTTGAGTTGTACAACCACCTCTGAAAATGCAAAATCATTGAAAAAATTTGTTAATTGTCCTGGTTGCCCCAAATTATTTCGTTCAGTTTACCTTCTTTCCCAACATCAAAACAAATATCAGCATTGGGGTGAAATACTTAAAACTCGAACACAATTATGCCATTGTCCAATATGCCACAAAAAATTTTTATATGTTGGTTCAAGAAACAAACATATGCAGAATCATCTTCAAGATCATCGGTCTGAAGTTGAAAGTTTTATTTCAGAAACTACTTGTTTATTTTGCAACAAGCCATTTCTTTCAAAGTATCAAAAACTGGCACATATTGAAAAGAAACATTCAGACATTAAAAATGCTAAACTTGAACCCAAAACTAGTAAGTGTAAAGTTAGATATTCAAGAAAAGGTAATGTTAAAAACACATCTAAGCCACAAAATAATGGAATCAAAAAGCAAGTAACTCATAAGATATTTAAACAAAGTAGCAAACAAAAGATTAAAATGAAACCAAAAAAAAATAATACAAGGATTAGCAAATGCGTATTATCTTCTAGAGCTTCAAAGTTTAAAAAACGCATATCATTTCATTCGCCTTCAAAACCATATAATTGTAGGTGGTGCCATTCTTCATTTAAAACTTCACTTTATTTAATTCGTCATCAACAGCATATCCATGAGCATTTATTACACTTTCAGTGTTCAAACTGCAAATTAAAATTTCCATCTCATTTTCAAACGTATCAGCATGTAGTAAAGCAACATAAAATGTCCAAAGATTCAGTAATAGCACTGAAAAAAGTAAATCAAAATATTTCTCATCCTAAGCAAAATAGCATTTGCGTTGCTGCTACAACCACAAGTGATACAGCTCAGAAAACTGGAGAAACAACTGGCAGTGTGCAAGATCCTAAGCTTGGGTATTCCAAATATTCTTGTGACATTTGTCAAGTAAAGAAATTTGCCTCGGGTTCTTCATTTTATCGTCACAAACGATCTAAACTTCATCAACGTAACAAAGCAAAGTTCAGTGTGCCAGTGTATAAATCATACAGCAGTAGTGACCAAATGAAACTCGTGTGCTCTGTTTGCAAACTCCCATTTACAGATGTAATTTTATTTGTGCTCCATCGTCTTGGACACTTTAACATTCAAAACAACGTTTTAGGTAGTGCAGCATTAAATGATAGCTGTTATGAATGTGAAATATGTTGCAATAAAATATTAGGAATAAGGAAAATACAGTCTCATCTTTTATGGCACTTATATGCTGTTAAACATGCAAATAAGCTTGATAATTTAAGCTCAATAAATAGTGTTAATAATACTGGAAAAGACAAAGATTCATCTTTGTGTTCCTCTTCTGAAAACAACAAGAAACAAGCTGCTGAAAAATCAAAAAAACCTGAATTCGATAAAAATCAATTTTCTGAATTACATTTACAGAAAAATGGCAATCTTGGTTTACAGTTTATTTGTAGGAATTGTGAAGCATCATTTGCTACAAAGAAAGGACTTATATTACATATACACAGATTTTGCAAAAAAAGGCCCCAACTTTTTCAGAATGATCTGTGTGGTATTGCTTCTACAAATAACTCGTGCATAAACTCCACAGTTCATGACATCAAACATTGTGTAAAAAATGATCCAAAAGAACAAGCATGTCAAAGAGAAGCTGAAGGATTTGATTTGTGTTCTAAAAATTACCAAAGAAATCAGATTAACACACAGCAATTTGCATATGAGAACAATGTGAAGTTAAGAAGACACTCGTGCCCTATAATTAATATTCCATCTCAAAATAAGTTTGCAAGTAGTTGTGTTGAAACCAATATTGATTCCTTGAAGTATTCAATTAATGAAAATGCATTTTCTAGACCCTTTAATAATTGCATCTGTAATTCAAAAGAGTTATCAACTGATTTATATTGCAAGTACAATCACCGAGCTTACATCATTGAAAGAAATCAGGAGTCACTTATGTGTGTTAAATGTAAGCAATGTTTTTGCTCTCTAAATAAATATGAAGAGCATATAACTATTCACAGACCTTTCACATGTTCACTCTGTGGACAGGTAAAGAAAACACTACAACAGTTTAAAGATCATTCATGTTTTTCAGTACATAGAAGCTTTGGTCAGTTTCTTAAGAAAAGAAAGTGCTGTGTGCCAAATGAGCTGTCACCTGAATATTCAAACTTTATTTCCAATTTTGAAAATAAATACAATGAATCTGCATGTGGATCCAGCCTTTCAGCTGATGTTTATTCAGGGTTGGAAACAAAATATTTACTTAATATTCATCATTCAGGAGAACGTAGCCCATCAAATAGCATTGACCTGCTACGTAACAGCTTTGCCAATTTGTTGTATTTACTGATAGGTGATTCTTATCTTATGGACCAATTTGGATGGGGGCAAAAGAGCATTGATCGTGTATTGGAAAATGTGCTATGCTGCATTGGATTGCAACCATTTATTGGTGACAGTAAAATAACGGATATAGATCGCTTACGACATAATATTAAATTGTTGCTTCAGGTGTGCATTAGAGACAATGTTTTGCAAATGATGTCTGACTGTAATACAGTTGATGATGTAGTGATTAAGATGTTAAAATGTTTGGAAAATAGTAAATATGAAGTTAAAATTGATAAATCATGAAAAAACATTATTGTTATAAGTATATTATGAGATGAATTATGGCTAAAAATAATACATGACTTACTGTAAAAAAATATATGTTCCTGTTCTAGTTGGCTGTGATCAAAATACTGGTTAATGTTTCATTTATTTTCATGTAGTTTTTTCACTCAGCAATGTAATGATACCTATTTCCTGTGTATAACATTAGATATCACCCACTACTTTTTGAAATTCTGTTCCATATGGGATGGTTTGTAGGTTTTAATGTGATATACGAGTCCAAAAAATATTCCATACCAGACACTTAAAGCTTGTGTGACTCATCTAAAAAATGGCTGTATGCAGTATGTAATATATATACAGAGGGGTGCAGAAGTAGATATACAGTTTAAATAATAGATAAATATAATAATAATAGGTATACAGTTTAAATAATATTTTGTTCAATAATAAAACAATTAAGTACAATCTCTTATATGCTCAAATTGGCTGCCCTCACTATTTACACATTGATGTAATCTAGTTTTTACACTCAAGCACACTTTGGCACAAAGTTCATTATTGGCATTAATTTCTTGGCATGCTTCTTTTATGAGTCAAATCATGTTATCAACTGTGCGTGATTTTCTGGAATATATCTTATTTTTTGTAACTCCCCAAAAGAAAAAGTCCATTGGGGTAAGATCTAGTGACCGTGGGTGGCCTTCAACCGGACCTCATCTACCTATTGGGTAATTTTTCGTCAAGAAAATTACACACCGCTAAAGCATAGTGAGGAAGGGCTCCATTGTGCTGAAAATAAAGTCTTCATTTTCATGCACCAATTGCAATTGTGGTATGACATTTTCTTGGAGCATGTTAAGGTACAGGTCTGAGGTAACCATTGTATGGAAAAAGATAGCTCCAATTACCCCTTTACATGAAAGGGCCACAAAAACTGTAACCCCAGGTTGATTCAACTGTTCTTCAATTGTATGGGGGTTTTCTGTTGAGTAATAGACACAGTTGTGCCTATTAACACACCTGAAATTTGAAGTTGGCTTCATCGGACCAGGTTATTTTTCTAATCATGCCATCTCCTTGTGTTTCTTCATTCCAAATATCCTCACATAATTGTAAGTGCCGATCCAGATCATCCTCTAATAATCCATGGATTAATCTTGGCTGATACATTTTCAGCCTTAAGCATTGCATTAGACGACCCAAAGATCTACGGAAAATATCCAACTCTTTAGAAGCTCTCTTTTTATATTTTTTTGGGCTTTGAGTAAATGCCAGTGCCACTAACATTTCATTTTCATCAGTAGTAACACTCACTGGCTGACCACTTTTTGGTGCATTACAAATGGATCCATTTATGTCAAATTTTCGCATATTCGGTATATTGTTAGCCTAGTTGGTGGAGGTGTTGCAAATTCTTCTTCCCATTTCTGCTGAACCTTTTTAACATTCTCTGTCTTCCAGTATTGTTTAATTATCCACTTCTATTGTTCATCTGTTAAATTACCAGCCATAATTATCTGAAAAATAATTAAAAAAAATCAATATATAGAATAGAAACTGTATGCCTACTTATGTACACGATTGAACTGTATACCTACTTCTGCACCCCTCTGTATATTTAGACAATTACAAGTGATTGACTGATTCCTAACAGGGATCACACTTATTCTAATTCTGATGCAGAAATGGTAGAGCTCTGAGAATATGCACCTAGGGATAATCTGGGATGTACATCTCGAGAAAAATTTTAGCTCTGACTTCGTTCAAAGTCAAACAGAGGTCATGTAGAGATCAATCCCTGATCTACAATTGCTAGGAATATGAAAATTGGTATCTAGGGTTGTTTCAGACTGTAAATCTTGAAATATAAAATTTTGGATGCAATTGGTCCTTCGAGGTCAAAGGTAAAATTTTAATATACCTGTGCTGGAGAGTTAAAAATTGGTGAACAGGGCTATTTCAAGCTGTAGATTTTAGAAATAAAAGGAATTTTTCCAATCCAGTGTTGTATTCCAGGTCAAATATGGGTTGGAGTGATGGTTTTGAACTCTAGAGGTGCCAAAAGCACCATTTGCTTTCTAGTATGTATAATATACTGCCTATAGAGTTTTATTTACCCTCAAGCAGCTACTTGCCTTCAGAGATCTGACAGGAGCCTGTTAGTTTATATACCATAGTAGGTCTGTGAGGAAGGCGAAACCTCAGCAGAAAGACAACAGATCCATGCCTTACCCAGGTCCCTTTGATCAGTAGCCAAACTCGCCACAGCCAAAACATAAATCTAAATTTCATTTGTAGCACTTCATGCCTATGTCCCTGTACAGTCAAACTCTTATAGAAGTCATTAAATATATTTTATTGTATCTTGTAGAACACCAAGTTACCTTTGCTACCTTGCTTAGATTCACAGAGACTTGACAGCACTCTGATTATGACAGAATATTTATTCTGGATAAGAAATTGCTACAGGCCATTTTAATGATTACAAATGTTCATCTGTTAGTTGAAATCTTGTTTGATATTTGTTGTTTTTCATGCATGAAAAGAATTGCTGTCACATATACATATAACCAAAAATAGCAATTATTTGGAATGCAAAAGTTTGTAATTTAGAGAATTTATCATTAGTTAAATGAAAATAAAAATCTTGGTCTCCCAAGTTGCAGTTCCCTGCACAGCAGAGAACTGCAATTTGGAAAACTAATATTTTTGTCTAGCCAACAGCATAAGCATTCCAAGTGGTTGCTTGGGGCAGCTAAATTTTAAGGATGACTTGATCAGTTTCAACTCAAAATTAAAATGTCATGAATGTAAAGCACTTTGTGATCATAGTAATTTTGAAACCTTATTACTGATGATTTAACTGGCATTTTAGACTACATAAAATGCAAATATACAGGGATTCATTTGTGCAGCTGATGCTTAAACACTGATGTTTCTCAGGTGTATACAAGTATAATAACTGAAAAGTGAAAGGAAATGGCCTTGGCAAGCACTAAATATTTTAGATCCCCCCCCCCCTCATCCAAATAAAAGTACTGTAATTAATTAGTAATGGTAATTATTTTCTTTTCATTTGTTTGTTCTAATGGTTACCAACTGGTATACCACAATAGTTTAATTAAAAAGTTATTTTAAATATTTTTAAACATCATTATGGAAATATAAGCTATTGTTGTTTTAACCCTTACAGTGTTGGACTTTTTTTTTCTCCAAAGATGCAATTGAACTTCTGAGCCTCATTATGAAACAACTAATGAATAAAATAGTTTACATTTTATTATGATACTAAAAGAAAGAGAATTTAAATCTTAACAAAAAATAAATAAAAAAACAGTTTGAAAGGAATAATATGGTAGGTAAGCATAAAAAAAATGTTGCAAGTTCGTTTGTAGTATCTTTGAAAAATGATTTGTCTGTTTTTGACACTTAAAGAGTTAATAAATAATTTAAAATATTGATTGTTTTTGTACTGTTGTAAAAATTATTTAGTATTTTTTACATCAAATAATAGTACCTTTGGTAACAGCAGATGAAATTTGCATTATGATCAAGTACTAATAAAGTATACATCAATGAGCACTTTTAACAACTTCATAAGTGTTGCTGCATTCATGAGCAGTGGGTTCAGATTTGATTTTCAGCAAGACTGATATTTGTGTAAATCATTTTAAATTTAGAAACCAATTTAAAAAAAAAATGTATATTTATATCCATAATGAGAGATTCCAGATTTTTGGAATGAATTTTGAACAAAGCATTAATATTGTATCCACTTACGCATTTTTTGGGGGGAAGGGATGATCCATCTGTTATACAACCTGAATATAACCCAACTATTACATTTCATTATAAGGCTAAAATTCCAACTGTATAATGACTTTAAAATCATCTGTTGAAATATTTGTGTGAAATGATTTTTATTTTTACTTAAATCTTGTTCAACCCATAGTCAATTTCTGTATTTTTCATTTCAAGAAAAAAAAGATAAAGTTGAAAATGAAGATTCACATAAGTAAGTAGTCATGAAGAGCATTAAATATTTTTCTGCATGTTTGATAGGTACTTCTGAGCACACAACTAACAGAAATTTATTTACATTCTTTTCTTGCACTTTTATGTTTTGCACCTCAAATGTTTTTTCCATTATAGCTTAGAAATTTCTGGTTTACATTGTAAGAAGTTTTCTGCAGTTAAATTTTTACGGTGTTTGTAATTAATATTCAGTACAAATTTTTAGCATCTAAAAGAATATTGTTGAAACTTAGTATGTTATACCAAATTATAACAGTGATTATATTTAATAGAAAACCCTTTGAATGCCTTCGAGGTATATCAAAAGTAAATTTCTGTATGTAATAACCATTACTTTCATATCAGACAGCAGTTATTCAATAAACCAAAATTTCATTAGAGTTTTTGTATGCTAGTTCCTTTGTAATTTTTCAGAGATTCTCTGTAGGATTAAAATCAGGTGAGCATGACCAAAGCAATGAAAGAATATTTTTGATAGTGAAAATTCCTTTAACGCAAATTGCATGGTGAGCAGAAAAAGAAATTGTGGAAAATGTAGCCATCCATTAACAAGTTTGTATACAGAACAGAGAAACCTGTGGTTGAATCCCAGAGAAGTTGTAGTTGATTTTTCTCAATGTTTTTTTTTTACAAAATTCAGCAAGAAGGTAAAATTTCCAATCATATGCTGAGTGGTTAGCATACTTGGCAAACGACCGAAAGGACCTGGATTTTAGCCTTGAATAAGTCATGAATGTCTCTTTTCTCTGTTGACCTTCTGCTTGAAGTCTCACAGACCTCTATGATATGTTATATCATTAGGCATGGCTGTCAGCAGAGAGGGAGGAGGGGGGTAACAGTTGCCTTTCCACTTGAAAAAATTTTCAAAAAATGAATTTATGTTAAATCATATCAGGTGTACCAAAAAATGATTATTTCTCTCCTTAACAAAATGTAATCTTGCCCTTTTTTTATGTTTCGTTTGGTTTTTCGAAGCACATCATTTTAACTATTAATATGGAAAAACATTTTTTACATGTGGTTTCACTAATAAGCTACTCTCCCCCCCCTCCCTTTTATTTTCATTTTGCTTTTGGACATCCATAGTTATATTGTGGTATGATATATGTATGATTGCTGTGTTTGAAAATGTTGCTATTATTTCTTTTTACTTTTATAATTCCTAATCTCAAATCTTCTCAGCATGATACCTATTATATTTTCCTATATCTTATGTAAAGTTTGGAAAGGTGTTTCATACTGCTATAGCCTAATGGCTAGAGGTACCCATTACACAGCTGAAAATGGGTGTTGCTGGCAGCCCCATGTGCTGAGTGGTAAGGTCTTTTCTCTCTTCTAATCACTTTTGGAGTGGTATGTTCCATATGTACCAACTTTCTTGTTGTTAGTCTCTGATACAGATCCATCTTTGGTTACATCTGCTTTGATTTCCTGCTTTTCTTTTTTATAGCTCCATTGGCCCTTTTTCACCTCTTCAAAATCGATTTTTAACCATCCATGCTGCAGTATCTGTGCTCTCAGGTATCCATGATCATACCTTTCGAAGTTGTTGAGATCATTCTGCTAACTCTTGGTGAATATATTTACTATAGCTAGATATGCAGGCTAACAGCTGATATTAGTGTTTGTGTAGATATGCTTAAGTGCTGGCTATGAGGCATTATTTCAGCAGCTGTGATGTATTTCATTAATTTATGATTGTAAATATTCATATTACAGTTTTCAGATGATCTTTTTAAAGCCACTTTTGTTTTTGACTGTGTGTTTGCATCAAAGGTGGATAAAAATGAAAGATATTTTTCTTGTATCTATGTAGGCTCTGAATTCTGTGTAATTTTAATGAATGGACTTTCACGATGTACTGTGTTTTGTGAGAAATTTATTTTTAAAAAAGAAGTTTGAAATTGGTTAGATACAAATAAATAAAAAAATCTGGTAACATTTAAGAATAATGCTCTGAAATAGTATTTCACTCCTTGCTAAGCATCTTACAAATATTATTAATTGAAAATACACTGATATGCCATTTTATTAGGTACACCTACCTAGTAGCATGTTGCACTTCCTTTGGAGTTCAGAACAACCTGAATTCATCGAGGCATGGAACCTGCAAGATACTGGATGCAGGAATGTTGTACCATGTAGAAATGATTGTGTTGTGCAATTGCTGCAAATTGGATGGCGTCACAGTCTCGATGTGTATAGCCCTTACCACTTCATCCCAGTGATGCTCAATTTTAGGCATTGCTTTGATTAGGGCACTGCAGGCCAGTGAAGCATGGAAAACTCATCGCATATTCCTGGAACTATTCGTGACAATACATGCCTTGTAAGCAGGTGCATTATAATGCTGAACATGTCCATTCAAGTGAATATAAACTGTAGCCATGAAGGGATGAACTGGGTCAGCAATGATGTTCAAATATGCTATGGCATTCAGATGTCCTTTGATTATGTCCTTTGTAACAGGGGGCCTAATGTGTGCCATGAAAACATTCCCAATGCTATCAACTGCCACCACCAGCCTGTACTGTTGACACCAGATAAAAAGGGTTCCGTGGCCTCCTGTTGCTTGTACCAAATTCTGATCCATCACCATGATGCAAAAGAAACCTCGATTCATCTGACCTGGCTACCTTTTTTTACAGTCCTCAACAATCTAGTATCAATGTTCCTACACCCACTGGTGATGAACTTTTGTGTTCTTTGCTGACAATATCAGCACTAGACATGGTCGGCAGCTGTTGTAAACCCTTCGCAACAAAGTCCAATATGTGGTGCATTCAGAGAGGACCTTCTACATGCCAATGTTTAATTCTGCTGTTATTTACCTGGATGTGACCCACATATTCACTTGCATGATTCTTGCCAGTCTCCTTTGACCTCTCTGATCCACAAACGTTTCATTAACAGGATCACTAATTGCTGGTAGTTTTTGCACCATTCTCGGTAAACTCTCAAAATGATTGTGCATGAAAAACCCAGGTATTTGGGAGATGCTAGAACTGACACACCTAGCACCAACTATCATGCCATGTTTAAAGTTCAAGTTGCTCTTTTTGTCCATTCTGATGCCCAGTCTAACTGATGCTCGAAGAACTGGTCTGCCTGATTTATACCGACACAACACAGTCACAGGATATATTACGTGTTAGAATGAACCATTTATATGATGAGGGAGGGGTGTTGTGGTGTACCTAATAAAAGTATTTGGAGTGGAATATTGTAATGCTTGCATTTAATAATAATTAGGGAGTATATAGTTTTCCAATTCATTATCTCTAATGATTTAAATGTAATAACTCCAATTCATACTGTTAAAAGAAAAAAAAGATATTAGCAGTGAAAATTGATTTTGAGCAAGGCAGAAAATGAACACAACCTACTGATAGCATCGAGCTGCCTTAACACTTATAGCTGCTGATCAATTCTTGTAACTTTAGTTATGAAAAATCACTCTGAAACAGCAAGATACAATTTTATGTCATACATTATGTACAGCACTCAAAAGTAGTTTTCTCTGCTAATGTTCTGTGTTTTCAAAATACATTTGTGTAGCCTTCATGATTGTGCTGTGCAGATTGTAGAAAAATTATATGCATATTTCTGATCTTGAAAAGTTTTATTCAAATTAGGGAAAACAAGGAGTTTTTAATGAAGTTCTAAGTCACTTTTTAATGTATTCAATGTTTATTAATCCAGCTGAGAATGTATTGATGCAGGATGTAATGGAGTTATGCATCATGTTTTGGCATTTGATGAATAAAAGTAATTCTTAAGTTTACTTGTTTTTTGACTAAGAAAACTTTTGCTATATACCAAAATAAATGGCTGAGTTATAAGGGGCTCCAGGCAATAGGCCCACTAGAGACCAAAGCAGAAATCAATGGCATGAGCTTGAATTGCACGTATTTTATTCCACTCACTAAGCAGTTTGTGCTGCTTAGTTCTAGAGCATCATTGTCACCACCCTACTTAATTAGGGTGGGAATTTGGTGAGTTGGTAGTGTGTCTTGCTTGTAATCTGTTCCTAGGTTCAAGCCCCACTTGTACCAGCTTTGAGATTTATTTTTGCTAAACTCTCATCCTGTCATTGGTCAGTAGGGACACCAATAGGTTTGGAAAGGCTGCTATCCATTGGAATCCATCCAATAAAAAGGGGCGGGGGTGGCTCAGTCGGTAGCGCGCCAGGCTCGTAATCTGTAATTCCCAGGTGGGTCAGCGTTGAGATTTATTTCCGCAAAACTCCCCGCCCTGCCCACTGTCAGTAGGGGGCACCGATGGGCTTGGAAAGGGCCGTCGGATGGGACGTTAAGCCATGGCCCCGTGTGCGGGAGAGCCTACCCTGTGCACGTTAAAGAACACGCTGGATGGCCTTGACGGGAGGCTACCATCTATCTCCCAACAGCTGTTCCAGTGGGTCCCCTCCCCCAACCTTCTCTGAGCCTTCGGGATCCACGTGGCCTGGCCATTTAGCCCATAGTGTGCAAAAAAGTGCCGCTCAGAGGTAAAACAACCCAACCCATCCAATAAAATCTTCCTTTGTGTGGGAGAGCCATACCCTGTACATAAAGAACATTTTGGAAGATCTTGATGGAAGGCTGTCATTTGTCTCCTAACAGCTGTCCAATGTTTCCTTTCCCTCAACCTTTTCTAAACCCTCAGGCTCCTTGTAGTGCTCAGAGGTAAAATAACCCAACCCTGCTTAAATCTATTGGGTTATTCTCAAAGGTAATCTGTTTCAGTTATGCCACTTCTTAGAGCAATGAGGCGTAAGCATTGTTTTAATTTGCTGTGATGCAATGTTATATACACTATCTAATCAAAACTATGTGGACACCCCTTCTGAGTAGTGAATTCGCCCATATATTCCACAGCCATGGCCCACCAAACAGGTATAAAAGGAGACACATGGACTGGCAAACCTCATAGACACACATGAAGAGGAGAATGTACCATACAGCAGAGCTCAGTGACTGAATGTGGCACAATCATAGGATACGATAAACTATAAGTGATGTTATTGTGAAGTAGAAATCCCCCTATGGCACTACAAAGGTCTAACCAGACTGCAATTTAGTTCTCATATATGTCTTTTCTAAGCTACTGCTGTTGCACTAGGCCACTGCAGGCCAATTCTAACAAAATCCTATTTGACACTGTCCACTCATCACATCAAGTCTCCCCCCTTTTTTTAGGGCTAAGGCACACTGTTTGCATCTCTTAATATTTAATCTGTAGTACTACATATGGGCAACATAGCCAAACCAATGCAGTCTCCCTCTACATTAGATGCTGCTCAATGGTGGTTGATAACTCCTTTTCTCTAACTACATCGTTGCCTACATAGTCGGGCCCGGACTTCAGTTAAGCACTAGTCTATGGGGTACCCAAATAATCAGGGTGCTATCATCTAAATGCTATACTTTATGTACTTATAACAAATTTTTTTTTTTTTTTAGTTTTAGATATTTACAAGTATCTATGGACAGCGAATACTCTCATTTCAAGATACTCTCTCTCCTGGCAACTAAAAACGAGCTTTTAGAAGAATGTGAATTGTAAAGCTATACACTACATATATTATCAAACGTATTGGAATAATTCCATGATATGTGAAAAGAAAACCACATTCAAAGCTCTCTAACTTTGGAAATTAGCGTATTTACTGAAAAATATCACAAAAGATAAATTGTAGATCTCAATCAAATTTATCCAAATTTCGATCTTCGACAATATTCGTTTAATATTTAAATAGTTGTAACCAAAATTTTGATCCCAGATGTCAATGTTACATTCGCCCTAAACACTCAAAATGAGAACCAGTACTGATTACCCAAACTTCTAGCAGAGTCTCCCCCCCCCCCCCAATGGGTGGGGTGGAGGCTGAAAATATTTTGTGAAATTTATGATGAAACTTGATATACAACTATTTAAAAGAGCAGCTTGGATATTTTTTAGGGCTTTGATCGAAAAGTAACAGAAGGTGAACAACAATATGCTTTGTTTTCTTTACTATAAATACTCCTTTTCAGCGTCTCAAAGATTAAACTTGGCCGTGTACTTTGTTAACATAAGGCATAGACGCCCCAGAGGCAAAGCTCCATTTCGCATCTCCATTCAGATTTTTTAAATAATTTTGTTTAAAAACTTCATGAAATTAGAATTATCCGTACTTCTAAATTGTTATTTTGATTTTTTTTCCATAAAAATTAAAATATTTTTTCAATTATGTACTAATATAACTGGTATTTTAATCTTCCTTAAATTCCTACCCATACTTCAGATAAATTCATATATACTTCAGTATATAGAGTAAAAGCCCCCCCCTCCCCTTTGCACGGCCCTAACATAAGGTATGACAGCTGTGGGTGAAGTCATTTTTTTTTTCGTTCCACTATTTCGTGATAAACATGATTAAAACTAAAAATGTTTCTAATATTGTCACTAATATTTTTAATTTACCTATTTCTTTTCTTATCTTGTATCCGGGGGCGGGGGTGGCTCAGTCGTTAGCGCGCCAGGCTCGTAATCTGTAGTTCCCAGGTTCGAGTCCCAGCTGGGTCAGCGTTGAGATTTATCTCCGCAAAATTCCCCGCCCTGCCCACGGTCAGTAGGGGACACCGATGGGCTTGGAAAGGTCGCCGTCCGTCGGATGGGACGTTAAGCCGTGGCCCGTGTGCGGGAGAGCCATACCATGTGCACGTTAAAGAACACTCTGGATGGCCTTGACGGGAGGCTACCATCTGTCTCCCAACAGCTGTTCCAGTGGGTCCCCTCCCCCAACTTTCTCTGAGCCTTCGGGGTCCATGTGACCTGGCCATTTAGCCCATGGTGTGCAAACCCAAAAATCTTGTAGCCCTTTTTGCGATAGAGGAGAAAATGAATCATTTTCAAAATAATTTAGTTGAAACTATAAGCTTTTTAATGCAATTTAATTTATGCCCGTCTGAAACAACTGAAGCAATATTTTATGAAGAAAGATGTAAAAATAATTCCAAATGTCGAAATCTGAAACGTATGTGTTATGTACATTTCAAAACGTTAAATTTAAAATGTATGATGGTACATAGTAAATACAATGAAAGCTCCCCCCCCCCCCCAGATACATTTCTTGCAGTGGGAGGAGGGCCCGAGATTTTTCACTATGCCACTAACTCCCCAATACTGAGTAGCAACACTGATGTTAAATGTTTCAGTTTCTAGAACCCTCGAAAGAAAAAAACATTACTCAAAAAATAAATTTTAAAAATTTAAGATTTTCCGTTTCTTGTGATATTGCAAAACGCATAAATTAAGGAGCTTTGAATACAGTTTTTCATTCGTGCAACATGAAATGCCCCAATATGTTTGACAACAACAATGCCTATTCACCAGTTTATCTAACGTCGCAAATTACCGTGGCCGTTTGTTTGTATACGTTACGTGCAATGAGTGTTCCTTCTTCAGGCTTACTCAATAGATAAATTTTGTTGGGTTAGTGGTGACGGATTTTGCAATTATTGTTTTATTATAATTTATTATATGTATTGTTTTAGAGTTTATTATAATTTTGTGCCCTTTGTTGTTGTTGGTTTTAATGGTTGTTGGTTTATGAGTTTTCAAAGTTTTTTTTTATTTTAAATTAAATTTATTTTATTATATTTTTTTATTTTCTTTAATTAAAATTTTTTTGATTTTTTTATTATTTTTTTAACTTTTTTTATATATATATATTTTTATTTTTCTTGTTTTTTTTTTGGTTACTTAAAAGCAATTCTTTTTTTAAAATTTTTCCATAAATAGTGAGTTGTGAAGAGCCATTTTGTATGATGGGAAGGAATGTTGTTGGACCTTAAGGTGGTTCAATTCACTGCATGGATATTTAAATTTTTTTGTGTGTGTGTATGGAAGTGAGAGGGGGTGTTATCCTGTTTTGTTATTAATTTCTTTTTTTATATATATTGATAGTTATAACAAAATTATGAGGCGTTCCTCTGAGGGACGAGAAGGCTAGTGAGGGGCTTCGTTGAATGATGAAGGAGTTAAAATGAAGGATGTGGAATACTGTGCTTTTCTACTGATCCAAGGGACCTGCGTTCAAGCCCCGGATAAGGAATAGAAGTGTTGTTTTCTTCTGAGATCATACATTCCTCACAGACCTACTACGGCGTAGATTACACTTTAGTGGCAAGCAGCTACTAAAGAGGGTATTTTTTTATCGCACAACTCCTCAGATAATTAAATCGAGAAACTTTCTCAAGAGCATAGCCATTCAAAAAGACGCGTGATACATTTTATCAGTATTTATTAAAATTTTTATTCTCTCGTTCCACTCTTGTTTATCACAACCTATCCTATTACCAGTCTCATTAATAACTTCAAGAGTTCCATCTTGTTAATATCACTTGCATTATCTAATTCAGATATTTTCATATCTGTAGATCATCTAATAAAAAAAATGTATAAATTATCCCCACAAGGAGTTGCTTGCTGCAGAGGTCTGATAGGACGCTGTCAGTTTATATGCCATAGTAGAAGTCTGAGGACGGCAGGACGTCAGCAGAAAAACAACACTAACATCCATGCCGTACAGGGGGCTCAATCGGTCTCTTTGATCAGTAGCCAAGCGCGCTAGCCAGTTGGCCATGGGAGGCACCAAAAATCTATCTATGAATTAATAACGATTATCAAACTGAAAAGATCAAAAAATTTAACCTTTGCAGAACTCCAGTAGTAATGCTAAATCAACCACTGCAAATCTTACCCACTCTCGCACGTGATTCATTGTTTTTATAGAAGGTTATGGTAACGTATTTGGAACCTCGTACTATCTCACAAATTATGACAATAGAATCGAAAGCCTTTAAAATCTACAAAACAAGTAACTTCAGTGGGTAACTTCAGTCAGAATGCGTTGGGTAAAACAACCCAACGCATTCATTCCTTTGTGTTGTGTCAGCTATGTCGTTTTCCAAAAACGAACGTGTATTTATTGTTGAGACTTATTTTGCGTACATATCTTACAAACGTGTGAGAGAGGAGGTTTAATTGAAGTTTCCTCAGTCTGCAGTTCCCAACAAGTCGACAATATCTCGTTTGATTGATAAATTTCGTGACACTGGGTCTGTACAGGATCAAAAGAGCCCAGGCCGGCCATAACTGTTAACTGCTGAAGTTCTTGATGATGTCTCAGCGTTTAACTCGCTCACCCAGAAAATCTTTTAGAAAGTTATCATCACAGTTTCAGCTACTGTCACCAGCTACTGTTTTCAGGGCTACAAAGAAGTTAAAATTTCATGCCTACCGCATTGGTGTCGTTCATGAACTGAAAGAACCAGACCATGAAAAATGTTTATGGTACTGTCGTTGGTTTCGTTCTTTTGTTGAGGAAAAGGGAATTGAGGTGTTGGACCGTGTTTATTTCAGTAACAAGGCTTGATTTCACTTGGATGGGTAAGTGAACAGTCGAAACAGCCGAAAATGGAGCAGTAAAAATCCTTACACTTTTCACAAACGACCATTACACGCACGGAAAATTGGTGTGTAATTTCCCATCATCGTGTGATAGGGCCTTTATTTTTTGACTCAACTGTAACTGGTGAAGTTTATCCCGACCTCATCCAACAGTTTATTGCACTATTGGATGTGAATGAACGAGAGTGTTGGTTTCAACAAGATGGCGTGACCGCCCATACTGCAAATGACACAATGGTCATATTGGAGGAATTTTTTGGTGATCATTTGATTTGAAAAAATTTGTGGCCCTCAAGATCCCCAGATCTTACTCTTCCAGATTTTTTCCTTTGGGGATATCTGAAATGTGTAGTGTTTCAAAACAATCCTCATACACTTGAAGACTTGAAAGCTAACATTGAAAGACAGATTTTAAACATAAGAAAACAAACATTACGAAAGGTGGTTGCAAATGTCATGAAACGGGTTCGAACCTGCATCCAGGTTAGTTAGGAGGATCTCTGAAAATATTTTTATATACAATTACATAAAGGAATTGCACGGAGTTGTTTTCTATAGTTTTGAAGCAATAATAAAGCTTCATAATCAATCAGTTTCGTTTTCTCCATTACAATATCTGCATTGTGATCTGCATTTACTACCTGTGGGCAAGAATTCATTTCTCAAAACTTTCCTTTAATTCTTTCATCATCATCATCATCCTCAAGCAGCCATGGGCTACAGAGGTCCAACCAGACGTGAAATTTAGTTCTCCAAGCAAGTCTATCCTGAGCTACATCTGGCCACTGCATACCAATTCTAACAAGGTCCTGTTTGACATTGTCTGTCCACCGCATCCTAGGTCTGCCCCTCTTTCTGAGGTCTTTAGGCACACTGTTCATAACCCTATTCGCTAATCTATAATTATTCATACGGGCAACATGGCCAAACCAACGGAGTCTCTCTGCACAATATGCTGCTTAAAGGAGGTTGCAAACTCCTTTGCCTAACCTCATCATTAGTTACAAAGTTGAACCACCTAATGCCCAAGATACTGCGTAAGCATCTGGAATCAAAAGCATCTAGTTTCCTGTTATCTTGTTTACAAAGTGTCCAAGTTTCACTACCATAACTAACCCTAGAAAGAACCAAAGTATTATACAGTCTAATTTTAGACTTTAGGTGTATACACCTATTTCTCCACACTCTCCCTAGATTCTTAAAATTCCCGGCAGCAATCCCTATTCGTCTGTAAAGAATAAAATTTACACGATATGCTTGACTTTTGGGTGAGTGTTTTATAAGTATTTAGTATAATATTGAGCAAATTGTTTGAATCAAAACTATATGTAAATATATATGCAGTTATACTTCAGTGTAACTGCTGAGAGAATATTTGAAGCAATAGTTATTTTTTTTTCTTCTAGTGGGATTCTCATAGTGACAATTATTCCATGGGAACGAAAAAACAAACTTTTTTTAATTTTCCTTTGGTGTTAGGTTCTGGAAAGGCTGAAGGATCAATCAAACAGTACAGTTACGTTGTATTAAGCAAAATGGCGACTGGGACGTATAGTGTACTGCCAAAAAAAGGTTTTTGTGAATTATGGTAGACTGATAATAGCTAAATTCGCTCCTAACTACCAGTCAATGTTTCTTTTAGTTGTATAGTAACAGTAGCTGTTTAGTGCTTACTGCATAGTCATTTTAACTGAGGAAAAATCAAAGAGATAGTATGCACCAACTTATGTCTAGTAAAGTAGAACGCATTTAAATAGTGCATTAGTAGAAGGCTGCATATAGGATGGCATTGTAGGAACATGAGGTTTCCTACAATTAGATGTAACTACAACTTGTGTTATGAACCCCCGTAGTTAATAAATTACGAAATCAAAGTATTACCAAAGGTTAAAAAATACTACTTAATGTAACAGGTAAAACTTTACATCGAGCAAAGTACTAATTGTGCCTTTTCAATTGAAAGACAACATTGACTGGTAGTTTAGGTTTTTTAGGGGACATGAAAAAATAAAATTTTCCCTCAAGCAGATGCTGTCTCTAGAGGTCTGACAGCAGCTTGCCATTTTAATACGCCATGGAGAAGATCTGTGAGGAAGGCAAGATCTCAGAAGAAAGACAGCACAAACATCCATGCCTTACCCGTGGTTTGAACCCAAGTCTTTTCAATCAGAGAAAAGCACCCCCCCCCCCCGAAGAACCGAACCATTTTTCATCTCTTTATTTTTATTTTTTTTTTTGGGGGGGGGAGATTTTTCGATACGCCAGCAATTAAACGGATAGCAAGTAAATGAAGCTCTTTTGTAAATATGTTACGAACATTTTTCACCATAATTCACTTCATTGAATTCAGCTGTGATTGAAATATTCACTGAAATGGAACTTATTGACAGGCAGATATCCAGGATTTAGTTTTGGGGAGGGGGGAGAGAATTCAGTTTCAGGGAGATGGTTGATATATATTGTTTATAGTATTTATTTTTAGTGTCTGACACAAAATATGGGGCTAAAATGATACAAAGACAACTATTTTGGATTTCAAAGCAGGTAGGCTAGTTTGAGATTTTCTGTAAGACGACCAAATATTTGGGGGAGGGGTCCCCCCGACTACGACCCTGTGTATTGCAATACAACTGTTTCCCAAGTAATGACGATTATTTCGCTGGGTATATGAAACCCATTCTTTGCAATTATGTATCCTGTATATTTGAACACACAAAAATCTACCCCTTTGAGAACTTTAATATTATATATTTTCTAATGAAGTCCCGTAAAGAGACTCGAGAATGTCAACTCCCTTTCCATTGGAAGTTTCTGGGTACGCTACTGATCCTGTTAAAGGATGAACATAGTGTAAGTGAAATTACATCGAAGTGTACTAAAAGAATGGAGTAAAAGATACTTAGAGCATGTGGAAGTTAACTGCATTTAAGAACAAAAGCATCTGAGAGATTTAGAATTATAGACGAAGGGTTTTAAGATTCATTTCATCTGGCGTATCTTCAGTAGTATTTTTGATGCTACGAATAATGGCTATTGAATGTTAGTGATGAATTTCACCATCTCTGATTACATAAAGACATCATTACAACAATTAAAGCAATCAACTCTGAATTCATACAGGAAATTTTTGAGGAGAGAATTAGTGAATTGACTGAATTTGTCGGATTTGATTCCCAGAATATTGTAGCAAAACCAATATATTCTCACAATAGGCGTAACCATACAAGCAGCAAATATGTAATTGATAGCAATTACAGTTCACTTTTCTATGTCAGCACAGGTCAGTTTGTTTCCTTCCGCTTGACCCTCCATGATATGCAAATTTGAAATTTCTTACAATCAGATCAATGTTTTTAGACCCAGTTGCAATTTACATTGTATAGTCTATGGCCGAGTGGTTAACGCGCTTGGCTACTGATCTAATGGATTCTGGGTTCGAGCCTTGGGTAAGGCATGTACGTCCGTGTTGTTTTTTCTACTGAGGTCCTGTCAACCTCACAGATCTTCCACCATGGCATGTAAACTGACAGGTTCTTGTCAGAACTCTGTGGCAAGCTGCTGCTTGAGGGGTATTTATTTATTTTTTTTCTCTTTTATACATTGACAAAACTTTGTTTTCTATGCTACATCTGGCAATGTTCTCAGATGTGTTAGATTGGAGTATTTACTTACACTGTGTTTGTTGTTTACATGAATTTAGTGCGATTTTCGTGAATGATAGAATATCATTGTATAATTGTCGTAATAGAGAAAATGGTTTAGCAATTATTTCAGGTTATACAGTGCAAAGGAATTATATTTTGAGCATCAAGTTACTCTATGGCGAATTTTTCAAACTATATATATATGCATTAACATCAAGGATCCATTACTACAACTTGGAAGAGTTTCTGCAATCTGAGGAAGTATGAATAATAGAGCTTACTGCGAAAGTATTAGGTGACGATGGTTTAAGTATTTGCTGATAATAAATACATGCAAATTCGAAATTTCTTATAATCAGATTAATGTTATATCCAATTGCATTTCTTTTATATCATCTTTTCTGTATATTTCTAACATTCTTATTAACCACTTTCGTGTAAATTCCCCCCGAATTTCCTTTCCAAAAAAAACCTGGGTTTTTTACTGCAAATCTGGAATATTGTATTCAGTAATTCCCTTTAATGATAAAAAAAATTCAGATTTTTAACCGAGTAATATACCCTTTTTTTGGTACTATCCCAGAAAAAGAAATACCAATGAATTCCAATATTTTAATAAAAAAAAATTTTAAAAATATTCACACAAACCTACTGTAATCTAAATTAATATATACGTACAAATATTAAAGAAATATAAACTTTTGCTGTTTCTATATTGACTTATCCATACTGTGTATGACCTGTAAATGGTAATTAAGCATAATTGGAAATAAAATTGTGTAGTAATCCTATGCAATGTATAGAGAACTAGACAGATACAGCACCTAAATCTTACCCTGCCTTGTGGTAGTGCAGGCTGTTAGTTCCTCTTAGGGAGATATTCTCTTACTTGAAGGGGAAGGATCCAGATTGTTTGCCATAGATTTCAACTTTGTCCACATTTCCCTAATAATTTTCCTGTTGTGTAATTGACCACTTCTCGGAAAGGTGAAAGAAATGCCTGCTGAGAAATGGTCAACTTCACAGGTTCCTGATATTGACCATCTAAACCAAGCTGACAAGCTACTGTTATTGATTTTGGATTATGGAATTTGTGCATTGGTGGGCTTCAACTGAAGGAGAATCTACCACTGTGTTTTCTGCTCTTTTTCAAACCCAACTGAAAACTTACATAGGATAGTTTATATCAGATGGCAGATGATCCTGATCAAAAGCCATGTCAGATAACCCTTGAAACGGGCGGGGGTGGCTCAGTCGGTAGCGCGCCAGGCTTGTAATCTGTAGTTCCCAGGTTCGAGTCCCAGCTGGGTCAGCGTTGAGATTTATCTCCGCAAAACTCCCCGCCCTGCCCACGGTCAGTAGGGGACACCGATGGGCTTGGAAAGGCCGCCGTCCGTCGGATGGGACGTTAAGCTGTGGCCCCGTGTGCGGGAGAGCCATACCCTGTGCACGTTAAAGAACACGCTGGATGGCCTTGACGGGAGGCTACCATCTGTCTCCCAACAGCTGTTCCAGTGGGTCCCCTCCCCCAACCTTCTCTGAGCCTTCGGGGTCCATGTGACCTGGCCATTTAGCCCATGGTGTGCAAAAAAGTGCCGCTCAGAGGTAAAACAACCCTTGAAACAAGTTCTTGCATCACCAAACCTAAACTGTAATGATGTGTCTTATGCTGGCACTTGAAAGAGTTGGATTAATTTTTATGGTAAAGAACTCCATTGCTTTTTCTGAGTTTGTACCAGCATAGTGGCTTCAACTCTCAGTAAACAGAGAACAGGTTTTTGCGACATACCTGTGATTATAGATAGAGCCCTGTGCGGAAAGCAAACGACCTATCTGCATCCACATAGTCTCATCCACAAAATTTTATCAGTTTGCACGTATATTGCATATTTAATAACTGTCAAGGTTTTACAACTTCTTTAGGTCTGATGTATGTTCGTGCTAAAGGAAATCAGTCAAATAGTTTATTAATAACTTATTACTTACTGAAAAAAAAATACTGTGAAAAATAAAAAAACATTTTGTTTGTAAAAATATGCCTTACTAAATTTAGACAAAAGTTTACTTAATTCTAATTTTGCAAATTCTTCTAAATTAATTTTGCTCTTTTGAATGCAGTTATTGACAATTATGGGGAGATTATTCCTTTTTATTATCCAGTAACTCTCTTCAAAAGTTTTGTTATCTCTCTGACTGAAATTTTCATTTAATTGATATTTCATTCCCATTTTCTACATCCCAGAAATTTTTAAAATTTATATTCTATTTTGCCTATGGAAAGTTTTTTTTTCACATAGGATTTTTTTTTATTTGTAGCTTTATCTTAATTCACATTTTTTTTTCTTTTTTTTTTAGAGTGAATATTGTCATTGAATTTTCAAATCAGGTTTCTTTTAACATTATCTCAAGTAGTTTTTTCACTCATGTCATCCATCAACAATATAATAATGTTTTCTCATGTTTCTACATATCTTATCAAACTTAAAATCTTATCTGCTATCTGTGTTAACATCATTCTTTTTAATTCGCTGTTCTATCTGCTGATCGCATTAATGGTTAATCTTTTATCTGCTGAGAGCTTTTAAGTGCAGATATTTGCACATAAAACCAATGATATCTGCATCTGTGCAGGGCTGTTTGATATTGGGTATAGTACCTCAATATTCTTAGTTTCTTTAAGTTTTAAAGTGCTGGAAGTAGATTGGTTATTTGAGCCAAATGCAGTGTCATATCCATTGGAAATTGTAGGCCTCATGATAATAGGTTCCAAGGATTTTTTTCCCCTGTAGGAGTGGCCATTAGAAAAAAACTAATCCTAAAAATTTATAAATTGATTTGATAATAAAAAACCTAAACTGATGAAAATTGTTCAGGGGATGATGCTCCAGTGCTTTTGAATGGCTGTGCTGTGGAGCAGGTTTCTCATGTTTTTTAATAATGTAAAATGCTTTTCCCATAGTACTATCATTGAAAAAGATGATATTAATAAAGTCCAATATTTTAACAAAATTGTTTATTAAAACTTCATTTTAGGTTGGGTTGTTTTACCCCTCAGCGACACTTTTTTTGCACAGAATGGGCTAAATGGCCAGGTCACAAGGACTCTGAAGGCTCAGAGATTGGGGGAGGGTACTCACTGGACAGCTGTTGGGAGACAGATGGTAACTTCCCATCAAGGCCATCCTTCATGTTCGTTAACATGCACAGGGCATGACTTTCTCACACATGGGGCCATGACTTAACATCCCATCTGACAGACGATGACCTTTCCATGCCCATCGGTATCCTCTACTGACTGTGGGCAGAATGGGGAGTTTTGCAGAGATAAATCTCAATGCTGTCCCCACTGGGTTAGGTTGTTTTACCTCTGAGCTTCACTTTTTTGCACACAATGGGCTAAATGGCCAGGTCACAAGAAACCTGAAGGCTCGGAGAAGGTTGGGGGAGGGGACTCACTGGAACATTTATTGGGAGACAGATGGTAGCCTCCCATCAAGACATCCAGCATGTTCTTTAACGTGCACAAGGTATGGCTCTGGTGTACACGGGAACATGGCTTAACATCCCATCTGATGAATTACGGCCTTTCCAAGCCCATCGGTGCCCCCTACTGATCATGGACAGAGCAGGGAGTTATGTGGAGATAAATCTCAATGTTGACCCAGCTGGGACTCGAACCTGGGAACTGCAGATTATGAGCTTGGCGTGCTACCAACTGAGCCACCCCTGGCCCAGCTTGCGACTTGAACCTGAGAATTGCAGATTACAAGTTGCACACTCTCAACTGAGCCACTCTGGTCCCATTGGATTTCATTAATGGGAAGACTTTATTGATATTCTCATTAAAAGAAATACCTGATTTAGATATCGATGCTAAATTGCAAAAAAATTGTTAAAAAATTGTTGCCAAAAAATGGCAAAAGCATTTACACTGCTGGCATCATTAATGTGATTTTTTTTTTCACACCTTAGCATTTCGGCTGTGCTTTTCCTTCTTTTAATGTTACCAAACAAAAGTTTCATGGAGACGGTTCTCTAAACTCTTACCATTCAACTTTTTCTTGATCTTACGAAATTTACTCCAAAGTAACCTGTATAAAGGGTTACTAGTAAATGCCAATACCACAAATGAAAGCAAACAGTGGTGTAAAAGAAAAAAATATGGAACTAAATAATTATTCCTTTTCAGGTTAATCTGTATACACATTGTTATGTAGAATTAAATGCTTGTTCATTTACAATATAACTTGTATTCTGATCATTAGTTATTTTAGAATGAAGTTAAAATCCAATTAAATTACTGTTATTATATTGTTTTAAATAAGTGCTATTAAAATTAATATGCTTGCTGTTTTTTCAAATAATATGCTTTCTAAAAATTCACAATTAAATGCCCTTTATTTTGGTATATGATATGACCCATTTATATCAATTAGTTATTTCAGGGTAAGATTTTAAAGTTTATCTTTTTTTTCATCTGGAGGCAGTTTAAAATTAACTTAGCCAACAGTATATATCTAGCATGTTCATGTTTAAAACACCTATTAACCATTTTCTTTCCACAGCAACTTGGAATGTGAGGACACAGGTTCCAGCATCAACACCTATTCTGTTAATTTCATGTTGTACATTATCAGTGTCAATATCAACACTTCCAAGATGATTAAAATGAGAAACCTGCTCTGTAGCACAGCCATTCAAAACACTGGAACATCTTTCACCTTACCAATTTTCATCACTTTAGTGTTCTCCCAGTTTATCACCAAACATATCCTGTTACCAGTCTCATTAGCAGCTTTTGTCATTAGCAGCTTTTGTCAACATCATTTGACAAAATAGCCAATCATCAGCATAATCTAAGTCAGATATTTTAATATGTTTTAGGTGAGCACTTCTGAAGTGTGGCCACCAGACAATTTCGGTGCAGCCACTGTAAACTTTTAATAATTAAATTTAAACAAAGGTATTAATGGTAATTTTTATTTATCAGATAGATTCTCCATAAAAATAGCATTTTTTAAACAAGTTCATTACTCTATAGTCAAACATTAAGAACTCGTTATATTGTTATAAAAGACTTTCTTTGAACCAAAGCTTTATATAAAATACAGTGGCCATACAGTCTATGATGAATGACAATGTGTTAAAAATGAAAAGCAAAAGCATTTATGTTCTCAAAAAAAATTCTCAAGTGTAGCTTACTGGTCTGTATGTATATACTTAAAATTTTATTTCATTTTTTTAATGCGACCACAAAGAATTGCTCATGGCTGCAAATACAGCCAAAAGAAAATATATCCTAGAACACTGCTCTAGACCAACTAATGTCCTAATATTTTCAAAGAATTCCTCATAATATAATCAATAATCAAACTGAATAGAAAAGTTGACAAAATACAGCCTTGTCTAACTCCAGTAGTAATGATATCCTCATATAGTAACATATAATAACTCCATATAGTAACCTGTCACTATAAGCCTTATCCACTCTCAAATGACTTGGTGTTATTACAGAGAACCATCGTTATGTAAATTAACTTATCAGGAATGTCATAGTCTCTGATAATCAGTTACTAATTATGGTAGTCAACAGAATCAAAAGCCTTTTTGAAATATACAAGCATGTAATCATAGGTTTTTGAAACTCAAATATTTCTCTAGAATCTTTCTAAGGATAAAGATTTGATATATGCAACCCCTACCAGCTCTGAACCCACACTGTTCTTCCTGAAGTTCTTCCTCAACAAAATTTTTAATTCTGTTAAGCACAATAATGAACAGAACATTACCTGGAACAGAGTGGGTGGGGTTGGATTGTTTTACCCCTGAGCAACACTTTTTTGCACACAATGGGTAAATGGCCAGGTCACAAGGACCCCGAAGGCTCAGAGAAGGTTAGGGAGGGACCCACTGGAACAGCTATTGGGAGACAGATGGTAGCCTCCTGCCAAAGCCATCCAGCGTGGTCTTTAACGTGCACAGGTTGTGGCTCTCTCCCACACATGGTGCCACGGCTTAACACCCCATCTGACAGATGGCAGCTTTCCAAGCCCATTAGTGTCTGTTACTGATCTTGGGCAGAGCAGCGTGTTTTACATAGATATATCTCAATGCTGACCCAACCAGGACTCGAACTTGGGAATTGCAGATTATGAGCCTGGCACACTACCAACTGAGCTACCCCCAACCCTGGAACAGAGTATATACTAATGCCCTTATGATTATTTCAAGAACTATGATCCCCTTTCTAGAAAATAGTGATTATAATACTGCTTTTTAAAATCTGCACCAACAACCGCTTATAGAAAATATTCAACACTACTCTTAGCCATCTGACAACAAAATCATTTCCATCTCTAAGCATTTCAGCTATGATTTCACCTACCCGTGGAAACGTGTATTGTTTTAATTTATAGATAGCCAAAGGAACTTCTGATTAAATAAAAATTACTACGGAAGTTAAGGATGAATTGAACCATTTTCCTCAACATAAGTAGTAAATTTTATTCAACCTAAAGTTTATATTTCACATTCATGATGGTCTTATTTCACCCCCAGGATGAGAAGGTAAAATAATAGTAAAAAATAGGACTATTATATTATTAAAGCCTGTAATAGAATCATCATCATTGTAAACAATGGGAGTAGAACTTACCACACAGTTCAGGGCATCAACAAAATACTCAGCCTAATTTGCCAATGACAGAAAAACTGGTTTACATTCAGAGGCCAAACTATTTTTTTTTTATCCTGCTCTGCCAAAAAAATTTGCTTTAGAATTTTTTTGCCAAATAACTAATGAAAGTAATTTTCACGTTATATGCCAAATTAATCGGCATTTAATTTTGGGTTTTCCGAGAATAAAATATTTAACGAAAAAGATTACTAGTTTTATTTTAATATGGCTTTTTTAGTCATGCAATTAAAAAATGCATCTAGCAATGCAGATAAACATTTAAAAAAAAACTAATAGACAGAAATAATTACAATGCACATGAATTGAGAAGTTATTTTTTTTTAATGACAAAAAAATACTGGAAACAAGAAATTACTCATATTTTGTAATCTTTTTCCTGGTGGTTTTCTGTAGTTTTTTTTTTGTATTCCTTTTACCCTTTAAGTGTTGGAAACAGATAAATCGTTTTTTGAAAATCACTACAAATGAACTTGCAACATGTTCTTTATGTTTCCCTACAATTTTTTTCCTTTTAAATTTTACATTTTTGCTCAGAATAAAATGCTCTTTCTTTTAGTATGTAATGCAAACTATTTATACATTAGTTGTTTTGGGTGTGGGTGGCTCAGTTGGTAGCCCATCAGGCTCCTAATCTGCGGTTCCCAGGTTCGAGTTCCAGCTGGGTCAGTGTTGAGATTTATCTCCACAAAACTTCCCACCCTGCCCATGGTCAGTAGGGGACACCAATGGGCTTGGAAAGGCCACTGTCCGTCAGATGGGACATTAAGCTGTGGCTCCTTGTGTGGGAGAGCCATACCCTGTGCACGTTAAAGAACACACTGAATGGCCTTGATGGGAGGCTATCATCTGTCTCCTAACAGCTGTTCCAGTGGGTCCCTCCCTCAACCTCTGAGCCTTCGGAGTCCTTGTGACCTGGCCATTTAGCCCATTGTGTGCAAAAAAGTGCTGCTCAGAGGTAAAACAGCCCAACCCATTAATTGTTTCATAATGAGGCTCTGAAGTTGAGTTGCATTTTTAGAGAAAAAAAATTCCAACACTGTAAGGATTAAGAAAAGTTGGACTTTTCACCAACTGTGCTGAGTCGAATAAACAAGTCAACAATAGATTAAAAAAAAACAACAAATCAACCAAAATAGGTCATGTTATGTACCAAATAAAGCACAATTTAATTCTGAAATTTATGACAATAAATTTAAACAAATTTACAAACATGTTGATTTTAATAAAACTTTTTCACTGTGATGACATGGATCTGATTATGCAATTCAGGCATATTTTTGGAAAATCTGATCAATAAAAACAGCTAAATTATATATATATTAATTGAAAGGAAAGTTCTTCGGGAATAATATATTTACTTGAAACATGATTTTTATTTCTTTTTATAATTCTTTTCAGAAGGGTTCGAGTCCCAGCTGCTGCCAGCATTGAAATTTATCTCCACAAACCTCCCCCCCCCCCCACCTCTTCTCTTGCTCAGTAAAGGGACACCAATGGACTTGGAAAGGTTGCCATATGACCCATGTGTGGGAGAGCCATACCCAATGCACATTAAATAACAAGCTAGATGGCTGTCAATGGGAGGCTACCATCTGTCTTAACAGCTATCCAGTAGGTTCCCTTCCTCCAACCTTCTCTGAGCCTTTGGGGTTCTTGTGACTTGACCCATTGTGTGTGAAAAGTGACACTCAAAGGTAAAATAATGCAGCCCTTTTCAGAATAGTATATTTTAAAATATGGGCCAATGTTATACAATGTGACTTTGACTGCTCACATTCACAATATATTCTGTTCCATTTATAAAGTGCAGGAACAATTCTTGGCTTTATTTTGTACTAAACATCATCTATTTGCCCTGTGGGTATTAAAATTTTGGGTATCTTGGCAAAGTGACAAAAATGGTCCAAGGTAAAAACAAAGTCCATATCCTTAGAGTGGTACAGCCAAGATACTGGGGAGAGGGGGAGAGGTGAATTGTTTTAAACTGCTCAATATAAATTAAAAAAATTATAATTTAAAAAACTGGTGGGGGGAGGTAAAATGCCCTCATGGTAGTGGGGTTGGGATTAAAAACATTTACCAAAATTGCTCTTACACAGAATTATTGATTTCTCTGCCAAGGAAGTTCTTTTTTTTGCTTCCTCATTCGTTTTCAGGAAACAATAAATGATGAAGGGTTTTTGACCGAAAAGAAATAAGAAAAATTAACATATAACCTAATGTGATATTAAATAAGCAGCAACAAGTTATAAGCTGCCACTGATACAGTATTACTCTAAAAGATAAATAATTATAAATTGATAATCTGCAGAAATAAAAATCAAAATAAATCTACAGAAATGAAAATGAAGGTTTATATATGAAAGTATTAAAAAAATACCGGATGCATGGTAATGATATCCAATGTATGGGAACAACATTATGGTACGTGTTCTACCATGATGTAGTTTATAATACATTCAGTCTTCAACAACAAGCTTTGGCCTTGCTCTGGCTGAGAAAATTATTTTAAGGTATAGTTCTGATTTCAGTTTTAATAAATTTGTGATGGGAACAATGAATGGAATGCTGGGATAAATGATATAAAAAAATTATTCCAGGAATATTGAAAGAGGTTTAAAGCAGAAAAGAATGTAAAATGAAAAAAAAAAGGTATGTACTTCGTAATTCCAAAAACTTCTGTTTTTAAACATGGCAATTTTTTATTTAATTTTCCTGTGAAGTTTGGAACTTCAAGGAAAAATTTGTCGATGATAGCTCAAATCAGACTTATGAGCTGAAATTAGGGGGTGCTTCAGCATAGAGTAACATTTGCAAACAAACTTGCAATACTATATATGGGTGATAAATAATAAATAAACTCGACATACTTGGTATTAACCTATAAATTACCACTTTGAAGTCGATTTAAATTATAGGGGAAAAATTGTCTTGAGTCGGGTGGGATATGAATCCACGACCTCCTGATAACGTGTCAAGTGCTCTGGACCACTGACCAACCAGCTGCCAATCAAGATCTCCTCTAATTGATGATATGAACCATTTCAAAGTACTTCCTATGTAGGGAATGTTCAGGCAATTTTTGCCACATGCAGCAGACACATGCCATATAGATGGAAAGTATTTCCTTACAAGTAATCCAGGTGATAAATAATAAATAATCCCACCCAGCTCAAGGCAATTTTTCCTCTATTATTTAAATTGACTTCAAAGTGGTAATTTGTAGGTTAATACCAAGTATGTCAAGTTTATTTATTATTTATCAGCTGTATTACTTGTAAGGAAATATTTTCCATCTATATGGCATGTGTCTGCCACATGTGGCAAAAATTGTCTAAACACTCCCTACATAGGAAGTAGGTTGAAATGGTTCATATCATCAATTAGTGGAGATCTTGATCGGCGGCCGGTAGCTCAGTGGACCAGAGCACCTGACATGTTATCAGGAGGTCGTGGGTTCATATCCCACCTGGCTCAAGACAATTTTTGCTCTATAATTTAAATCGACTTCAACGTGGTAATTTGTAGGTTAATACCATATATGGGGTCTAAGAAAGGCAATCAGATGGCATTAGCAAATTGTTTATGTCATATCTTAATAAAATATTCAGCAAATGAAAAATATAAGTATTTTGTTTCAATTTTATATATTCTTCAAGCATGAATAATGTCTTTTTATAAGATAAAAAATTAAACCCTCAAGCAGCTGCATATGTAAAAAAATTTCAAACAGCAATTAAAAAAAAAATTGAAGTTTAATGTGTTGTACTAAAACATCTAATGTAGGTGTCGTCAGTCTTTCGTTTCAGATTCTGTCAACTTATATACATAGGCCCTGGAAGGATTAATACCTATATAACATTCTGTTTTCTCCTACATGAAATATTAACTATGATACAGCACTCTGTTGTTTTATTTAGCAGCTTTTACTCAATCAGCCAGGCTTATCAAGCTAACGATTCTTAGCTTTCAACTGATTATTTACCAGATTATTAAGCTCTCTATGATATTGTCTATTTATATTAGTATGGTGTTGATTCATATCAGCTCTATACTGCTGTCTTTCAGAAACAAGCTGTATAACTATCACTCAAGTAACTCTGTCTCCTACGTTCAATTTAACCAAAACAGTACTTCTCGTTTCAAGAATAGTTAGTTTAAAATGGTCCCATTCATCCTCAGCCTCAGTAGTAAACAAATGATGATTGGATTTGTCATAATGACTGAGTAACCTATCATGGTAAGCTTTGGCTGTCTGATGGTCTTTTAGATTTCGGTATTAAAAGTAATTCTTTTAACTGTAGCACATTTTTTAAGCTTCAGTTGCAAGACATTTTTAACAGGGAAATGGTCTGGTACAATGTGGGTGTATCAACTGCCTTTGACCTATGCTGACACCCATGATTTTGAAGCATTTTTCAAAGTATCGTGTTTCAAATTTTGCAACTTTTGTGAAAAATCACATTTTGTTGACCCTTTAAATTCAGAAGCTGTATTTAATCCAGTGTTTTAAATGTTAAATGATAAAAATGACTGCAAATGCTGACTTTGCTTTTATATATTGTTTTGACAGTTATTTTTTATTCATACTGAAATTGCAATTTTTTTAATGCCATTGTTTTCTACAAAGAATAGAATAATGTCTTAATCATAACTTACAGAATAACATACAAATGAATATGTTTTTAACTCGGGCTGAGAAGGTTATGGTTAAAACCAGGAAAAAAAAAACACCATGTGAAATTGTAGCATCTGCTGAAATTTCTCCAGCGAAGAGGAAAGGTGGAGGGCAAGAATCTTTGAAAGAGTTTCATTGCACTTTCAAAGCATGGCAAAGTCTCCATTTTTCTTAGAATTAAAAATTAAAATCAGATTTCTCTCTCTCTCTCTCTGTGTATGTGTGTGTGTGTGTGTGTGTGGGGGGGTAATAACAATAACCACCCACTGGCAATATCTTAACCATTAGGTAGTTGACAAGGCCTATGAGGAAGGTGAGATGTAAGCAGAGAGACAGGTTTTTCTGAATATTCTGGTGCTGTTCAAAATTTTGCATTTTGAAACTATAATATTAAAGTATTATTTTCAGGTAACATAAAAAACATTTAATAATTTGCACATTTATATTACTATAGTGTTTGCTTATATCAGTATTAGTATATGAGTAAAAAAAATCATACACTATAAAATGTCTCTTGTATTAAGCTTTTAAATTACTCATGTTTATATAAAATATAAAATTTTCATAAGCTGAAATTTTTACTTATATGTCAATTTTAACAAATTTTCCAGATATAATTCAATATAATTTCTAATGAGAGTAGTGTTGAAATCACCTAATGTCTATATTTATGATGCAGTGACATGGAAGGAAAAGAAAATGGTAAGTGCTCTATTATTTATAATATTTCATGTAATATGGGAATTCTATGACAATAATTTGATGCTTAATCAAGAAATTGGCAAACGTTGAAAAATATGTCATCTCTCCCAAATTGAACTGATTATGCATTAAATGACAGTCTGATCAGGAGATCTGCATATGTATAACTGGCTGAATTTTTCATGCTTGCCTATTTATATATACATTTTATAATTTTATTCTAT
Organism: Ryuthela nishihirai; assembly: GCA_038380435.1. Classification (NCBI taxonomy): domain Eukaryota; kingdom Metazoa; phylum Arthropoda; class Arachnida; order Araneae; family Heptathelidae; genus Ryuthela; species Ryuthela nishihirai. Next base: position 22,490,353 of record JAWZYU010000022.1, read on the forward strand.
TGGATTTAGTAATTTTTTTTTATAAAATCAAAATGGAATTCAAAGTAAATATGCATTTTATTCATACTGTCAGTGAGATTTCTCTTACAATACTATGGATGACTTTTTTTTTTATATTTCATTGCTTTTAAGGTGTGCAAAGCTGCAAGGCCTCATCAATTATTCAACTTCTTAATTTATGAAATTCATAGTGGAAAATACTGACTAGCATGAATAAGTGGATGATAAAAGTGATAGAAAGAGTCATTGCTGTTAAAAGAAATGAATATTTCTGGAATTGGATTCCATGCATTTAGCACTTCATTTTCAGCATTCTTTAGTTTTTATCCTGTTAGCTAATTTCTCTAAATAGTTTCTAACAACCTTTAGTTCAGTAAACTTATTTTTTGAATGAGAATGTTGAACTAGATTGTAACTAATTCAGTTACATTTCAAAATCAGTTAAATCTATCCATCAAATGTTTTCAAGTGTTCAGTTGCATTTCAAAATCAGTTAAATCTATCCATCAAGTGTTTTCAAGTGTTCAGTTGGATGCTTTATGAATTTTGCTGATTTTTTTTTCATATTCTCATTTGCAAAAATGTAATAAAAATTTTTCTATACTTGCAGCTCTGATATGTGAAATAGTTTACAAATATGTTATTTTTTTCTTGAATTCAGAGATCAGCAATGCTTTTTTTTTTGCTGAATACACCTGCATGCCAAGCAAAACTGTTTTCCCATGCTATAGGTTCACTATCACTGCTCTAGACCATCTGATAAGTGTCAAAATCATTATCAGAAATTCTTTCTGATATAGAGAGCATGTTGTGTCAGTTCTCTTAGATGTTGAAAAAGTGTGCGGCAAAACATGGTTATATATTATTCTGTGTGAGCTCTATGAGTTTGGCTTGCAAAGTCACATGCAATCTTCATCAGCAGTTTTTTTTTTCCTTTTTGTTACTTCCAAGTCCATGTTAGTAACACTCCTTTATAACAGCCTTTCTCCCAGGAACATGGAGATTGTGTATTGAGTGTTACACTTTTTCTATCAAGATATATTTTGTCACATGACAACTTCCTGATTGTAAACAGTGCATTCTATTTTTTTTAGCATTTTTTTTTTTTGATATTCCAGCATAAGAGTAATTAATCAACAGCTGCAGACTGTTTGGAATATATCTGATTGACATTAGATGGGTACACACACCTGAAGCCAGGTTGCAGGGTGTCAGTTCTTTCTACAGATGATGAATTTTGTGCACTTTTGCTGTAAGTATAATTTCTATGCAGCATTGGAATTCCATCCTTTCACGGTGGAGACAGTTTCTCACTGTTATCATGAACGAGAAATTGGCCTTTTTTAGTACACATACATAATATCAGGTCAAAGTGAATGTGGTCGTGGACATCATCAACCCTTTCTCCCAAAAAGTAGTGGGACGGGGGTGGCTCAGTTGGTAGTGCACCAGGCTTGTAATCTGTAGTTCCCAGGTTCGAGTCCCAGCTGGGTCAGCATTGAGATTTATCTCCGCAAATTTTCCTGCCCCGCCCACGGTCAGTAGAGGACACTAATGGGCTTGGAAAAGCTGCTGTCTGTCGGATGGGACGTTAAGCTGTGGCCCCATGTGCGGGAGAGCCATACCCTGTGCACGTTCAAGAACACACTGGATGGCCTTGACTGGAGGCTACCATCTGTCTCCCAACAGCTGTTCCAGTGGGTCCCCTCCCCCAATCTTCTCTGAGTCATCAGGGTTCATGTGACCTGGCCATTTAGCCCATGGTGTGCAAAAAAGTGCCATTCAGAGGTAAAACAACTCAACAACCCAACCCAAAAAGTAGACCACTATATATTACTCTGTGTTGTGCATTTGTCTGGTCAAAACCTGACTACAGATCCCAGTTCTAGGCATCAACCTGAGATTCATTGATGAGGGTGTTACACCTTTTTCATCGCAATATTTAATTTGTGATTAAAATATTTCTGAGGGAAAAAAACGGGGGGGGGGGGGGGGGGGCTGTTGAGATTTGAATCATTTGCTAGAGAAGCTCGGATTTATTTATTTTAGGGATGCTGAGACATAAATTTGCAATAGTTCAAAGATCTGAAAGTATAATACATCACCCACCTCATGCAAGGCTTCCATCTGAAAACTGGACTCCTGCTCTCTCCAGGATCCTCAAAATGACTCATAGGTCCAATTCTTAATTTTATAAAAATTATTTGATCAGCTGTCTGAACAAATATCACAGCCACCATGCTGCTTTCAACTGGTCTTTCAGTCTATCCATGAGACACAGAAGTCTTCCACTTCTCTGGTCTGAAACATTTGCATTTGAAATTTACAAGCCTTTATATACCATCAGAGTTGCCCTAAACACTGATAAATTTGGGATTGTTGCCAGTCCACCTCACTTGGATTCCACTCCAAGTGTGAGACTACACTGACTGCCATTGATCTTTTGGTTTGCATATCCATTGCTACTTACATGACATTCAGTCAGTTTAGATAGTGTCCCCTTAGTCAACAGCTGAATCACTTCCACATGGCTCACTGTGTTCCTTTCTTGGAAATTTTTTAAAAATAGTTTAAAATTCTCTGTCATTGAGCAATAAAATTTTAGAGTTTAGCCTTCAAACTATTTGTATGTTAAAAGTTCTTAGTAGAAAACTCAGAAGCTTTTCAGAGCAAGGACAGCAGTCTGTCTTCAGTGAAGTTCGAGTTCTGTCCTTGCTCTGAAAAGCTTCTGAGTTTTCTTCTAAGAACTTTTAACATACAAATAATTTGAAGGATAAACTCTAAACTTTTATTGCTCAATGACAGAGAATTTTAAATTATTTTTAATTAATTTCTGAGTAAGAAGGTCTTTTTAATTGTATGGAAATTTTTCATTTGCAAGTTGGGAAAGACATCTTTACCTGGCATTGATTCTCAGCAGTCCTTTTCAAGCCATTGTGATGTGCAACCTGGCTTCAGGTGTATGTCTTCACAGATTGCTTGAAATCTTGGTAGGACCAGTCATGGTACAGATAGATCACACCAGAATGTTCCATCTTCACTGCAGAGTTGCATGTTGTCAGTCTTAACTTGGATCAATGTCAGCTAAGCATTATCATTGGTGTGCACTTTAATCTTGCTTTAAATTAAAATAGATTTAATTCTCTATGTCACTGTTTACTTTGAAAGCACAAATATCTGTGCTAATAATATCAACAGTTATAATTGACTCAAGTTTTCAATTACATACCATGGTATAAATATGCAGTTCTTGAGAAGGCAATAACCATTAATTGAAAGCTCGACATTTAGAAGAGTCCTTGAAGGTAAGTAGATAATTCAAAAACATAGAAAAGTACATATGGAGCGGTGATTGTATAGAAAAGTACATATAAAATGCAGTATTGACAAGGCTGGAGTCCATTACTTAATTTGGTGAGTTAATATTTGATGTGGTGAATGAGTCCCTGTAGGTCAAGGCATTGTATTGTGAAAGTTGTTAATTATGAGTTTCACTACACTGATACAGTTGAACACCTGAGGTTTTAATAAGTAGATCTTTGTTCTTAATATCCAGAGGAGAACAACTTAAGTGTACTGTATTTCACTCCATCTTTTGATGAAAGATGCAGTGGGATCTGAGAGAGCTGGAGTCCAATTTTCAAATGGGTTGTGTGTTATTGGTGCTTTGCAGTGGTATTCGTATAAGATATTTTAATAGACTGAGGTCAACAACACATGTAGTAGCATAAATAGGGTATATCACAAAAATGAAAAATTCCATGTGTTTCGTACCCTGACTTAGTGCTTTGTCACCCAGAAGAGTTCAGCCATGCAAACACCAATATTGTCCCACTACATTGACAACTTAACCTCAGGAGGTATCATCTATCCCTTGTAAAACTGAAGCCCCCCTGATGACAGCTTTCAATATTAGACCTCTAATTATTGATTGAACCCTTAAACACTGCAACTAGACTATATACATTTACTATTATTAATATACTAAGATTTAAGTCACTTATTCTCTTTTAATTGCTTACTTCAAGATTGTTTAAACTATCAAGAAATTATATTTGGAATCAGCAATTAAAGGAAATGAAATGCCATCCGCTGCCTATTATCTAATCCCATAATCACTATAAATTACTCAGAGGTAAAACAACCAACTAGAAAGTTTCTTTGAAATCCTCATATCGTGGATAGTTAAAAGAACTCCCCAAATACTTAATCACCTCAGTCACACAAAAATCAGTTTACAGCCACTGTACAACTCCCAACCACTCCAAAATTTGTAGCTGAATCAATAACAGTTCAGTTTATTTCACTCCACCCTCCCCTGCTACTCAACAAATGGGAACAGCTTCCTCCTATTGAGATGAACAGATGCATAATTACCACCTGACAAACTGTCATACACCCCTACTCTATGCTGAGTTGAGAGGACTGGACAATGGGGAATATACTTTTAGGGGACCAGTGTGATTTTATTAAGTACATGGCTCATGACCTTACAAGTGGAGTTACTATTTTCACTATGAGCTTTCCCTGAACCAAAACTCTTCATTCAACTATTCCACTAAGATTTCTAGCAAGAACATAGTTACACAGAGAATGATTTTACTGCATCAATACCTTTTCATTTTTATGAACTCTCTATTGGCCTCCTTGGGCCCATACTTATTAATTACAGGCTCAGTCACTCTTTGGTCTGAAAACTCCCTATTAATGTTCTAGATTCATCATAGATAGGCTGTAGGTTAAAATTATAGTGCTCATGCACTTGGGCACAAACAAAGCAATAGGAAGGAGATGGAGGGGGGGGGGGTAGAGAGAGAATAGTAGCAAAGATTTCTAACCTGTTTTCCGAAACCGCTTGCTGACCAGTGTGGTGGCGACTTATTTCGTTGGTCTCCTGATGAGCATGATTTCCCCATACATTCAGTTGTCTTTCTTTCCAATATTTCTGATCACATGTTTAGATTGGCTACCAAAAGGACGGTCATTGTAAAAGCCACGGTACATGGCCTCTCGTGTCATCTAATTTGTTTTAACTCCTGCTAAGCCACTGTCCTTTTGTGCAGCTCCTACACACACACACTGAGATCATAGGGCTTGAAGACTCAAAGAAGGCAACTGCTCATCACAGTCCAGTGTCAATTATTTGGGGGGGGGGGGGGCTTCGGTGAGACAGGTGAGGTCATGTTGAAAGGCCATTGGTGGTTGGCATGCATGTTAAGCACATACACGTAGCATATCCTTTTGTGGCTGGGATGAGGGAGTGAATTGAGGGTAACTGAAGAAATTCATAGTCGGTTCTTTCTCTGATTGGGCTTTCCCCCAGAGAACTTATTCACAGACAGCAAGTCTGCACAAAGATGCAAAGTTTGGGGACTGGGAGGAAAATATGAAAATATGATGGCCCATTTAGAGAAATGGCATTAGGTGAAGACTGCAGGGAAAATGTTGGTCTTGTATCACAAGTATGTGGGCACAACAGAAGTACTGGAAATCAGGACGTGAAAAGTGTGGTGAAATTTTTGTGAAGCACTTTATTTATGCTACTATATGTTTATTGACCCCATGTATTAAAATAGCTATAATATGAATTCCACTGTAAAACACCTATAACATACCACCCATCTGATGCAGCTTCCATCTAAAAACTGGACTCCTGCTCTCTCCAAGATTCTACTACAAGCATCTTTCCACCAAAGTTATAGAGTGGTATGGAGATTAACTCAGTAGCATACCGGTCTCACAATCTGTAGTTCCCAGTTTTGAGCCCCTCCTGGGCCAGCTTTGAGATTTTGCTCTGCACCCTACCCTCAGTCAGAAGGGAACACCGATGGGCCTGGAAAGACTGCCTTCTCTGGATGGGATGTAAAGCTGTGGCTTTGTGTTTGGTAGAGCCGTACTCTGTGCACATTAAACAACATCTGTATGCTAGCAGCTATCCAGTGGGTCCCCTTCTCTGAGTCTTTAGGGTCTTTGTGGCCTGGCCATTTATCCCATTTTGTGCAAAAAAGTGCTGTTTAGATGTAAAGCAACCGAACCTATTGAACATCAGGAAAAATATCTACTTATTAAAACCTCAGGACCTGTTGACTGCATCAGTGCCATAAAACTTATAGTCATGGAAAACAGCCTAGCAGCAACATCCACAGAACAGTGCCTTGGCTTTCATAGAGTTACTCACCAAATTCAATATTATGAACTCGCCATCAAGTTGAGCAATTGACTCCAGCCTTGCCAGAAACTCAGATGGTTTTGAGCTCTTCTGTGAGCTTAACCACCACTCAGACAGGAGCCAATCAATGTTGTGGTAGCAGAGATGATGAACTGTGCAATTCAAGTGGTGATCATACAAGTCTTCAAACTTTAACACAGTTTCCTTGACTCCAAAACTGTGGTGGAATACCAACTGCACCGCAGCTTGTAAAGCTCAGGACAAGGCTTGGGGGTGTTTTGGAGATAGCACCTCCAACCTTGAAGCATACAGGGTTAAAGCTAATTTCTTTCAGTACCAGAGCAGAAGGAATGTTGGATAAAATATACATCTTCTATCACCTGCAAGACTATTTCTAAGGTCCTGTGGGATAAAGTCAGTAAGATCGATGGGAACTGGTGATGACAAGCAATTGCTAACACTGGGGGAATCAGTTTCCACCATCTCTATTTCATTCTCATATTCCCTCAAACTTGTGTTCCAGAAGAGCAAAGCTGAATGCTCTCTGCTGTCTTTTCACTCAAATGACTTGGAACCTTACAACAGGCTGTTTACACTGGAAGAGTTATGCCTTGCTCTGCATTCTTCTTGCACTTCTGTTGATGGGCAGACAACATCCATTATGCCATGCTCTGGTATCTCTCACCATAGTATGGGTCACCTGCTCCAACTTGTTAACCTTTTTTTCAAAGAGCAATTTCCAGACTCCTGGCAGGAGGCTATCATCTTGGTCTTCCCCAAGCCAGAGGGAGATAACAGGATTCCTTCCAATTATCATCCCATCACATTGATGACCTTCTTATGCAAGGTGTTGGAAAGAATGGTCAATGCCAGATGGTCAACACTTGACCACCTGATCTGCCTTAAATTGGTGATCAAGAATTTCTGTTTACATCGAGAGCACCTGATGTAGATTTTCTTTGACATAAAAAAAGGCATACAACATGGCGTGGAGATTCAGCATTCTTCGTGACCTCCAAACCTTCAGCTTGAAAGGGCATGCTGATCTTCATCTCCAACTTTTTATCTACACATTCTTTTTGTGTCTATTTCAAAAACACTGTCACAACCCAACAACCCAAGAACAAGGAGTACCACAAGGTTGCTTCTTGAGTGTTACACTTTTTACTGTCAAGATTAATTAAAATACTAGACAACTTCCTCTGAAGGCAGTGCCCTCTATGTTGACAATATTGGCATCTTTTGCTCTTTGTCAGAAAGGGAGTCACTGAACAACAGCTGTAAACTGCCCTGAACACCCTCCAGTTTCGGTGATGACCAATGGGTTTTGTTTCTCCCCACAGAAGTCCGCTTATATGCACTTTTGACAGAAGCTTAATCTTCATCTGGACTCCAAGCTGCATCTTGGGGGTACCATCATTTCATTTGTGGTGGAGACAGCGTTTCTTAGTTTCATCTTTGACCGGAAATTGACCTTTTTATCATACATCATCTGAGGTCCAAGTGCATATGGGCATTGAACATAATCAAGGTTCTCCACTCTCCCTCTCCTGGGGAGGTGAATGACATTCATTGCTCCATTGTACAATGCATTTGTCCAATCAAAACTGGATTACAGATCCCAGATGTACGATTCTATCCAGGATTCTGTGAAGATGTTGGATCCTCTCCACCATCAGGCCCTCTGTGTTTGCACAGGGGCCTTCTCCACCTAACTCTGGAAGAGTTAGGTGCAGAAATTTACAGCAGTGTCTGTGTTTAATTATAAGTAATGTTGATATTAAAACAAAATAACAGAGCCATAACAGGGGTGGGGATGTCTCAGTTGGTAGCACACTAGGCTCATAATCTGTAGTTCCCAGGTTTGAGTCCCACTTGGGCCAGCACTGAGATATATCCCTGCAAAACTTCCCATCCTACCCTCGGCCAGTAGGAGACATTGATGGGCTTGGAAAGGCCTCTCTCCATTGAATGGGACATTAAGCTGTATCCCCTTGTGCAGGAGAGCCATTCCCTGTGCACGTTAAAGAACACACTGGATGACTTTGACACGAGGTTAACAGCTGTCCAGTGGGTCCCCTCCCCAAACCTTCTCTTGAGTCTTTGGGGTCCTTATGACCTGGCCATTTAGTCCATTGTGTGCAAAAAAAGTGCTCAGAGGTATATATGTAAGATGCTAAGACCCAACTGATAGGGTCACAGAATATTTTAGAATAGAATGCAATAAAGTGATAAAAGCATCTGACTCTAACATAAAGCATCAGATTTTTCTCAATACATCCAATTGTGACCAAGGAAATTATTGTAAACTTTTTTGTGGCAGAAAAGCAACTGAAATTTAGAACGTTACCCTGAAGTGGGTAACAATATATGTAGGTTGTGTCAGATACCATATGAAATAATGTTTCATTCTAATTAATAAAATAATAGAAATTTGATATAAAATGAAGTCTACCTAAGCCTAATATTAAAAAAAAGTTAACTGGTTTTGAGTTAGGTTGTTTTACATCTGAGCAGCATTTTTTTTTACCCTGAGCTAAATGGCCAAGCCACAAGGACCCTGAGGACTCAGAGAAGGTTGAGGGGAGGGACCCATTGGAAAACTGTTAGGAGACAGAGGTGGTGTGGCCATCCAGCATTTTCTTTAATATGCACAGGGTATGGCTCTCCCACATATGGGGCCACAGCATAATATCCCATCTGACAGACTTCAGCCTTTCCAAGCCCACCGGTGTCCCCTATTGATCAAGGGCAGGGCATGGAATTTTGTAGAGATAAATCTCAATACTTTTCCATATGGAACCCAAACCTGAGAACTGCAGATTACCAGCATGTCACATTACCAACTGAGCCACCACTGTTCCACTGGTTTTGGAACTTAAATGGTTAAGAAAAGGCTGAGATTATTTCAGTTATTATATTGATATTTCAATCTCTTCTTAAATATAATAAAAATGTGCATACATATGCTACAATTTGTATATAAGCAAAAAAGTTTGAAAAATTATAAAGAAATTCTTTGGAATAAGTATTATTACTATGTATGAAATACATGTTCTAAAATCTTACACATTTTAAACTTGTCATCTAAATTACAAATAATTACAATCACAGTAATTGAAATAAAATTGTTTAATTTACAGGTGATACAGCTTCAGATTTCATTCCTGTGGAAACCATCTTAAAAGTTGATGAAGAAGAAGTGCTTGTAACACAAAATAACATGAATGGTCAAAAGTTAAGTGAAGAAAGTTCACCTACAGTATCTCCTAGTTTTATTTCTACAGGAACACAGTGTCCTCCCATAGAAAATGAATGGAAGACAGAGACTAATGATGAAAAAGTGAACGATATGTAAGTTTTACAAATGCTATAAAAAATTTTCATTATTTAAAACCTTGTTTTTCTGTTAGGAAATATGTCTGAGTGGTTAGTGTGCTTAACTAATGGGCAAAGGAACCTGGGTTCGAGTCCTAGGTAAGACATGGGTGTTTGTTTCCTTGTCTTTTTGCTGTGACCTTCCATTCCTTATAAATCTCTGTGGCATATTGTACTGAAAGGCTTTTGTCAGACATCTTTCACAAGCTGTTTCCTGAGAGGCAATTTATTAAATTTGAAATGATTTTTCAACGTGTGGTGGTTTGGTATTAGCCTTTTCATAGCATTGCAAAATTTATTCATCAAAACCTGCTTAATGACAATCAGTAAATTCTGAAAAACAAATTTATAAAGAATGAATGGGGGAGTTAGTAGAAACGGATTTTTGCATCAGACAGATGTGATTAAAAGGCGACTTTTGGAAGGGGGAGGGGGCAATAGAATAGTTGCCTCTCTCCTCTCCTGGAAAAACTGATCAAGTTTAAATCAATCAAAAATTAATTTGTTAAATAATAACAGGTGTATTAAAAATTAAGGTCTGTAAATGGTAGCTAGGTAGTCACTGGAAGGAGAGCTATGCACCAATCCCCTGTGATGATGCATAGAACCGGCCAGGCCTAGCACCTAATGTCCGACCCCGCCTTCTCGTGGTGCAGACCGTTAGTACCTTTCAAAAGAGATACTCTTGTGGAAGGGAATGGAAGGGGAGGGCTGCCAGATTAGTGTGGCCTACTGATCTGGACAACTATGGCTACTTTTCTTTTTTTTTTCTACCCTGCTGAGGAGTGGTCAACCACACAGGGTCCTGGTGCTGACCATATAAACCAACTGGACTGGACAGATATATGGCTCTGAGCTTGATTATGGATCCTGATTTTGCTGCACTGGTGGGCTTCTGTGGAGGGAAAATCTTCCGCTGTGTTTTCTGTTTGTTTGTGGGTTGACAGCCCCAAGTGAATAGATTCACAGGATATGTTTATCAGCTGGTGGATAATCCTGAGCAGGGGTCATCGCAGGCACCTGAACTCTTTGCTTCTATTGGCATCGTCAAATTCTACATTGGAGGAATTCTTCCAGTGTAGATGGCTTCAGCCTTTAGTGGTGGGGGAACGGGTCTTTGCCCCATGTCTGAGATTAGGGGGCTGTTTGATATTGTCGGCATTCCTTCTCTCAATAAACATAGTTTCTTTAAACATCCCACTAACCATTTTCTCTCCATAGGTAGTTGGAATGTGAGGACTCTGCACAGAGCTTTTTCTCTTGATGTCCTCACACAAGAATTCCACCGTTATAATTTAGATATTCTCGGCTTGCAAGAGACCAGATGGACAGATAAAGGTCAGATTCTTAAAAATAATCTTAAATTTCTCTTTTCAGGGAGGGACGACAACAAGCATCACCAAGGCATGGGTCTGCTTCTCAGCAGACACGCTAGTGATGCTCTTCTAGGATATGAGTGCATTAATGAAAGGTTTCTTACAGCAAAATTTCAGACAAGCGTTAAAGACTTGAATGTTATCTGCTGTTATGCCCCCACTGAGGATGCCGATGAGGATGAGAAGGATAGGTTTTATGGACAACTTCAGGATATTTTGAATTCTGTCAAGAAAGGAGATATTACCCTTGTTCTTGGTGACTTCAATGCCAAAGTTGGTACTGACTCTGACCTTTGGGGAGGGGTGATTGGCCCTTTTGGTATTGGTAGCTGCAATGGCAATGGGCAACGTCTCCTACAGGTAAGTAAACTCAATGGTTTCAGAATAACTAACACATATTACAAACACCACGACATACATAAGTACACATGGGTTTCACCTGATGGGCTGCATAGGAATATGATTGATTGTATATTAATTAACAGCAAATGGGCTAGTTCTGTTAGGAATACCAGGGCATATAGGAGAGCTGAAATTGGATCTGACCATTACCTTGTTAAAAGTGTCTTGCAACTTAAACTTAAAAGGTGTTGTGCTAGGGTTAAAAAATTTGCTTTTAATACTGAAGCTCTGAAAGACCCAGTTATAGCCAAAGCTTACCATGATAGGTTACTTAGTCATTATGACAGTCATGGTATGCTTACTACTGAAGTTGAGGAAGAATGGGATCATTTTAAACAGGCTTTTTTGGACACTAACAGTACTCTTTTAGGAAAAAAGGAGCAGAAGAGACAGAATTATCTGAGTGATAAGGCACTTGAGCTTATTTCGGAAAGAAAGAACTGCAGGAATGTCCTTAATCAATACCCTACTAGTCCTAATAGAAAGCATTACAGAGAACTTAATAAACATGTAAAAGATCAGTTAGCTGCTGATAAGAATCTTTGGCTTGATGGTTTGGCTGACAAAGCCGAGGAAGCAGTTAGACAGCACAACAGCAGAGAGCTGTAGCAGATAGTTAATGTTTTGTGTGGTAGAAAACGGACAGGTATACAGAGGGATTGAAGGATAAACAAGGTAAGGTTATAGAAGGTGAGGATTCTGTCATGGCTAGGTGGGCTGAGCATTTCAGTGATGTTCTAAACAATGTGGTTATTTCTATTCCCATTGTTTGCAATGATGATAAATGCATTGATGGTTTTAATGTTGGCCCTATAACACAATCTGAAGTTATTTTGGCTGTTTCTAAACTTAAACTTCATAAATCCCCAGGGGTAGATGAAATTACTACTGAAATGCTTAGAGCTGGGAATGTTTCGGTTACCACTTGGATGACTGAAATTCTGAATATCTTTTATGATAAACGCATGGTTCCTAAGGATTTTACCAGAGCTATTGTTATCCCTATTTTCAAAAAAGGTGATCGCAGTTCTTGTGATAACTATAGGGGTATCAGCCTACTCTCTGTTCCAGGTAAAGTTCTTTCCATGATTGTGCTTAATAGAATTAAGAATCTGGTTGACAGTCAATTGCGGGATGAGCAATGTGGATTCAGAAGTGGTAGGGGATGTGTTAATCAGATATTTTCACTTAGGCAGATTCTTGAGAAATGTTTAGAATTTCAGAAACTTTTGGTTGCTAGCTTTGTTGAATTCAAAAAGGCTTTCGACTCTGTTGATCGTCATAATTTGTGGTTGATTGTGAGATCATATGGTATACCTGACAAGTTAGTTAACATAATGAAAGCTCTCTATAATAACACTGAGTCATGTGTGAGGGTTGGTAAGTCTTGTAGCAATTAGTTTAGCATTACTTCTGGTGTTCGACAAGGGTGCATTTTGTCTCCTTTTCTCTTTAGTTTGGTTGTTGATTATGTTATGCGAAATTCACTTCAAGGGAAAGCTTTTGGCCTTAAATGGGCTGGAGATACAAAAATTTCTGATTTAGATTATGCTGATGATTTAGCCCTTTTGGCAAATGATGTTGATGAGATGAACTCTTTCATTCGAGCTGTTGATGAGACTGGTAGTAGAGTAGGTTTGGTTATAAACAGAGAGAAAACTAAAGTGATGAAAATTGGTCAGGCAGGCTGTGATTCAGTTAATCTGAATGGTTGCAGTCTTGAGCAGGTGTCACAGTTTAATTATTTTGGGAGTTATGTAACAGATAATGGTGATGTGTGGCATGAGATTAACAGACGAATAGGGATTGCTGCCGGGACTTTTAAGAATCTATGGAGAGTGTGGAGAAATAGGCGAATACACCTAAAGACTAAAATTAGACTGTATAATAGTTTGGTTCTTTCTAGGGTTAGTTATGGTAGTGAAACTTGGACACTTTGTAAACAAGATAACAGGAAACTTGATGCTTTTGATTCCAGATGCTTACGTAGTATCTTGGGCATTAGGTGGTTCAACTTTGTAACTAATGATGAGGTTAGGCAAAGGAGTCGGCAACCTCCTTTAAGCAGCATATTGTGCAGAGAGAGATTCCGCTGGTTTGGCCATGTTGCCCGTATGGATAATTATAGATTGGCGAATAGGGTTATGAACAGTGTGCCTAAAGGCCTCAGAAGGAGTGGGAGACCTAGGATGCGGTGGGCAGACAATGTCAAACAGGACCTTGTTAGAATTTGTGTTCAATGGCCTGATGCAGTAGATGTAGCTCAGGATAGACTTGCTTGGAGAACCAAATTGCACGGTCTGGTTGAACCTCCGTAGCCCATGGCTGCTTGAGGATGATGATGATGATAAAAATTAAGGCTTTTTCTGTGACCAAATGTAATATTTTTTTTATATTATCATTTGTTTTCAGAAATGTATAATTTTTTATTAATTATTAAAATTTTTTTTATGTATTTTCAATAATTTCCCTTTTTTATCTTTTTTTTTAATGAGATAATTTCATCACTTTGTTGTCGGTAGACACCACCTTTTATGTTAGCTAGTTTGCAGAAAAATTAAGGTAATGTTTTTACTTTGTATCTGTCTGTCCGCTGTAGACATCAAACTTTTTTTTTTGTTAGAGATAAATTAAAAATTCTTTTTGCGTTGGATACATATTTGATATATTATGATTTGCACTTTTGGAAACTTCCTATAGATATAATTGCACCCTCTAACAGTGGGAAAAAAATGAAATTTTCAAAATTTTGAACTGATATTGCAAGCGATGTAATTATGTTGGAAATTTTGGTTGCAAAATGTGTGAATATCATGAAATTGTCAAGAATGATATGTGTTTTAACCTTTCCAGGGCCCAGCCTGAAAAACTGATTTACATCCAGAGGTCCAGCATTTTTATCTCTCTTCCTATTGCTTTTGGTTTTGACATTGGTCAGTTTGTCGGTTTCTGGATTTGACAAAACATTGTTCCACCATATCTTTTGAACACGATGGAGAAACTTAATAATTTATGTGCCAAATGAAAGCTTGTGATGTGGGGAGTGTCATAGGCTATTAAAATTGACCCCCCCCCCCATGCTTTCTTCCATCCTAAAAAAAGGGGAAATGTGAAAACTATTCTTAAACTATATCTTCAGAACCCAAAGGCAAGAAAGGTAGAAAACAAGCTATATGTCAAATGAAAGTGTCCAGGAAATATTGTAGTCTACAAAATATTTCCCCCGTAAAAAAAGGGGGAAATGAAAATATTGTTTACCTATATCTCCTGAACACAACTGCTGAAAGTAACAAGCTATGTGTTGAATGAAGGCTTCTGACACGATAAAAAAGACCTGCTTTGCTTTCTTTCTCCCTAAAAACAGTAAATGTGAAAGTCGTTCTATATATCTTCCAAATGCCAGGGCCTACAGTTATGAGTTAGGTGTCAAATAAAAGCTTGTATAATGACTGTCATAAACTTTTGAATTTTGTCCCTACAATTCCTCCCTGATAAAATGGGAAATTTTCCTGGGGTTCAACCTGAACGAGTCTTATCTCAAATTAAAGCTTGTGACGTCTCCAATGTCATGGGCTACCTCAAACATGACTCCAAAAGAAGGGTAAATGTGCTCGATGTTTATGAGTCATATATCAAATGAAAGTTTTTGAAGGTAGGTGTTTTTAGTGAAAACAAAAAAATATAAACTTAAAAAATTAAAAAAAACATATCCTCCTACAGAGCCCTAAAAGTAGAAAATAAACCTAAAGCATATCGATGGTGCAATCAATCACTGAGGTCATATACACTTCAAAGGAAGATAGTGTGCCAGCAATCTTGTTGAGTAGGTAAATTGGCACCTTATCTTCCTTTGAAGTGAATACGAGCTCAGTGACTGATTGCACCATCAATATGTTTTAAGTTTATTTTCTACTTTTTAAGGCCCTATAGGAAGATAAGTATTTTTTTCTAATCTTTTAATTTCAATTTTTCTTTTCACTCTGATGATGCAAAAAAATTAACTTCAGAACTTTTTTTGCCAAATAACTAATGAAAGGAATTATGGCATGTTATATGCTAAATTAATCAGCATTTAATTCTGGATTTTCTGAAAATAAAATATATAACAAAAAAATGACTGGTTTTAATAGGACTTTGTTTAGAAGCATTTAGTAAAAAAAATGCATTTGGCTACACAAAAATATATTTAAAAAAAACAGAGATAGAATTGATTATAATACACATGAACAGAAAGGCTATTTCTAAGTGACAAAATTTTTTTTGTCATTTCCAGGCTTTTAGCCAATTGTGCTTAGTCATATAACAAGTCAACTTTAGAATTAAAAAATAATAACCAATCAATGGAAATAGGTCATGTTATGTACCAAATTAAACATAATTCAAAATCCTATGAAAATAAAAAATCTAAACAAATTTCATCATCACCCACATCATCATCCTCAAGCAGCCATGGGCTACGGAGGTCCAACCAGACCATGCAATTTAGTTCTCCAAGCAAGTCTGTCCTGAACTACATCTACTGCATCCGGCCACTGCACACCAATTCTAACAAGGTCTTGTTTGACATTGTCTGCCCACCGCATCCTAGGTCTCCCCTTCTTTCTGAGGCCTTTAGGCACACTGTTCATAACCCTATTTGCCAATCTATAATTATTCATACGGGCAACATGGCCAAACCATCGGAGTCTCTCTCTACACAATATGCTGCTTAAAGGAGGTTGTAAACTCCTTTGCCTAACCTCATCATTAGTTACAAAGTTGAACCACCTATTGACCAAGATACTGCATAAGCATTTGGAATCAAAAGCATCTAGTTTCCCGTTATCTTGTTTACAAAGTGTCCAAGTTTCACTACCATAACTAACCCTAGAAAGAACCAAACTATTATACAGTCTAATTTTAGTCTTTAGGTGTATACGCCTATTTCTTCACACTCTCCATAGATTCTTAAAAGTCCCTGCAGCAATCCCTATTCGTCTGTTAATCTCATGCCACACATCACCATTATCTGTTACATAGCTCCCAAGATAATTAAACTGTGACACCTGCTCAAGATTGCAACTCTTCAGATTAACTGAATCACAGCCAGCCTGACCAATTTTCATCACTTTAGTTTTCTCTCTGTTTATAACCAAACTTATTCTACTACCAGTTTCATCAACAGCTCGAATGAAAGAGTTCATCTCATCAACATCATTTGCCAAAAGGGCTAAATCATCAGCATAATCTAAATCAGAAATTTTCGTATCTCCAGTCCATTTAAGGCCAAAATCTTTCCCTTGAAGTGAATTTTGCATAACATAATCAGTAACCAAACTAAAGAGAAAAGGAGACAAAATGCACCCTTGTCGAACACCAGAAGTAATGCTAAACCAATTGCTACAAGACTTACCAACTCTCACACATGACCTGGTGTTATTATAGAGAGCTTTCATTATGTTAACTAACTTGTCAGGTATACCATATGATATCACAATCAACCACAAATTATGACGATCAACAGAGTCGAAAGCCTTTTTGAATTCAACAAAGCTAGCAACCTAAGGTTTCTGAAACCCTAAACATTTCTCAAGAATCTGCCTAAGATACAATATCTGATCCACACATCCCCTACCACTTCTGAATCCACATTGCTCATCACGCAATTGCCTGTCAACCAGATTCTTAATTCTATTAAGCACAATCATGGAAAGAACTTTACCAGGAACAGAGAGTAGGCTGATACCCCTATAGTTATAACAAGAACTGCGATCACCTTTTTTGAAAATAGGGATAATAATAGCTCTGGTAAAATCCTTAGGAACCATGCGTTTATCATAAAAGATATTCAGAATTTCAGTCATTCAAGTGGTAACTGAAACATTCCCAGCCCTAAGCATTTCAGTAGTAATTTCATCTACCCTTGGGGATTTATGAAGTTTAAGTTTAGAAATAGCCAAAATAACTTCAGATTGTTTTATAGGGCCCAATGTTAAAGCCTTTGGGTTGGGTTGTTTTACCTCTGAGCGGCACTTTTTTGCACACCATGGGCTAAATGGCCAGGTCACATGGACCCCGAAGGCTCAGAGAAGGTTGGGGGAGGGGACCCACTGGAACAGCTGTTGGGAGACAGATGGTAGCCTCCTGTCAAGGCCATCCAGCGTGTTCTTTAACGTGCACAGGGTATGGCTCTCCCGCACACGGGGCCACGGCTTAACGTCCCATCCGACGGACGGCGGCCTTTCCAAGCCCATCGGTGTCCCCTACTGACCGTGGGCAAGGCGGAGAATTTTGCGGAGATAAATCTCAACGCTGACCCAGCTGGGACTCAAACCTGGGAACTACAGATTACGAGCCTGGCGCGCTACCGACTGAGCCACCCCCGCCCCAATGTTAAAGCCACCAATGCATCTATCATCATTGCAAACAATGGGAGTAGAACTAACCACATTGTTTAGAATATCACTGAAATGCTCAGACCACCTATAGCCATGACAGAATCTCCACCTTCTATAGCCTTGCCTTCAGACTGTGATACAGAGCCAACATTAATCTATCATCATTGCAAACAATGGGAGTAGAACTAACCACAATGTTCAGAATATCACTGAAATGCTGAACCCACCTAACCATGACACAATCCTAACCTTCTGTAATCTTACCTTGTTTATCCTTCAATTCCAGTATACCTGTCTGTTTTCTTACCACACAAAACATTAACTATCTGGTACAGTTCTCTGCTGTTGTGCTGCCTAACTGCTTCCTCAACTTTGTCAGCCAAGTCATCAAGCCAAAGTTTCTTATCAGCAGCTAACTGATCCTTTACACGTTTATTAAGCTCTCTGTAATGCTTTCTATTAGGACTAGTAGGGTACTGATTAAGGACATTCCTGCAGTTCCTTCTTTCTGAAATAAGCTCAAGTGCTTTATCACTTAAATAATTCTGCCTCCTCTGCTCCTTTTTCCCTAAAAGAGTATTGTTGGTTTCCAAAAAAGCCTGTTTAAAATGGCCCCATTCTTCCTCAACTTCAGTAGTAAGCAAACCGTGACTGTCATAATACTAAGTAACCTATCATGGTAAGCTTTAGCTATAACTGGGTCTTTCAGAGCTTCAGCTTTAAAGGTAAATTTTTTAACCCCAACACAATGCTTTTTAAGTTTAAATTGCAAGACACTTTTAACAAGGAAATAGTCAGATCCAATTTCAGCTCCCCTGTATGCCCTGGTATTCCTAACAGAACTAGCCCATTTGCTGTTAATTAATATATAATCAATCATATTCTTATGCAGCCCATCAGGTGAAACCCATGTGTACTTATGTATGTCGCGCTGTTTGTAATAAGTGTTAGTTTTTCTGAAACCATTGAGTTTACTTACCTGTAGGAGATGTTGCCATTGCCATTGCAGCTACCAATACCAAAAGGGCCTGTCACCCCTCCCCAAAGTCAGACTCAGTACCAACTTTGGCATTGAAGTCACCTAGAACAAGGGTAATATCTCCTTTCTTGACAGAATTCAAAATATCCTGAAGTTGTCCGTAAAACCTATCCTTGTTATCCTCATTGGCATCCTCAGTGGGGTCATAACAGCAGATAACATTCAAGTCTTTAACACTTCTCTGAAATTTTGCTGTAAGAAACCTTTCGTTAATGCACTCATATCCTAGAAGAGCATCACTAGCGTGTCTGCTGAGAAGCAGACCAACACTTTGGTGATGTTTATGGTCTTCCCTCCCTGAAAAGAGAAATTTAAGATTAGTTTTAAGAATCTGATCTTTATCTGTCCATCTGGTCTCTTGCAAGCCGAGAATATCTAAATTATAACGGTTGAATTCTTGTGTGAGGAGATCAAGAGAAAAAACTCTGTGCAGAGTCCTCACATTCCAACTACCTATGGAGAGAAAATGGTTAGTGGGATGTTTAAAGAAACTATGTTTATTGAAAGAGGGAATGCCGATAATATCAAATAGCCCCCTAATTGTAGATATGGGGCAAAGACCCATTCTCCCACCACTAAACGCTGAAGCTATCTACACTGGAAGACTTTCTCCAATGTAGAATTTGACAATGCCAGTAGAAGCAAAGAGTTCAGGTGCCTGCGATAACCTCTGCTCAGGATTATCCACCAGCTGATACTGATAAACATATCCTGTGAATCTATTCACTTGGGGCTGTCAATCCACAAACAAACAGAAAATACAGCATAAAATTTTCCCACCACAGAAGCCACCAGTGCAGCAAATTCAGGATCCATAATCAAGCTCATGCCATAATTCCGTTCAGGTTGGTATATATGGTCAGCACCAGGACCCTGTGTGGTTGACCACTCCTCAGCAGGGTAGAAAAAAAAAAGAAAAGTAATCATAGTTGTCCAGATCAGTAGGCCACACTAATCTGGCAGACCTCCCCTTCCATTCACTTCCACAAGAGAGTATCTCTTTTGAAAGGTACTAACAGTCTGCACCACAAGATGGTGGGGTTAGACATTAGGTGCTAGGCCTGGCTGGTTTTGTGCATCATCACAGGGGATTGGTGCATAGCTCTCCTTCCAGTGACTACCTATCTACCATTTACAGATCAAAAATTTACAACTTATTAATTTTAATAAGATGTTTTCACATTAATATAGTGGAAAAATACACCGGAAAGCTAAAACATTTTGACCACGTCTTTAAGCAAATTGAAGCAACTGTAGGTAAATGACAGTGCATGTGAAGGTCATGAAATGGTATAAATAACACTTGATACTGAGCTCTGTTAATCAGTGTTATTCTTGTTCTTCAAATGGGAAAGGCAGCAGGCAAGTGAGTTTGACAAAGGCCAAATTGTAATGGCCAGATGACTGGGTCAGAGCGTTTTTGAGACCGCAAGGCTTGTGGGGTGCTCATTGTCAGTTGTGGTTAGTACCTTCAAAAAGTGGTCTGAGGAGGGAAAAACCACGAACTGCCAGCAAGGTGTGGG
The DNA here is from genome assembly GCA_038380435.1 of Ryuthela nishihirai. NCBI lineage: Eukaryota > Metazoa > Arthropoda > Arachnida > Araneae > Heptathelidae > Ryuthela > Ryuthela nishihirai. Next base: position 22,510,617 of record JAWZYU010000022.1, read on the forward strand.
CCGACCATGGCTCATCAATGTTAGAGGTGAGCAAAGGCTATCCCATATGGTACGAGCCAATTGAAGGGATACTGTGGCACAACTTGCCCATAATTTGAATGCTGGTGAAGGGAGTAATATGTCACAATACACAGTACATCCAACCCTGCTGAAAATGGACTGCGTAGCTGTTCCAAGTGCCCATATTAACCTCGGTTCACTGTCGAAAGCACCTACAATGGGCACGCAAGGAGCAAAACTGGACTTGAAATGTTTGGAAGAAGGTTATCTAGTCCAATGAATCTGGTTTCCTGTTGCACCATGTGGATGGCCAGGTATGTGTGTGTCGTTTATCTGGGTAAGTGTTGGCACCAGGATGCACTTTGGGACAAAAACAAGCCAGTGGAGGAAGTATAATGATTTGGGCAATGTTCTGCTGGGAAATTCATGTGCAGGAAACTATAATGTTTAACAACCTACCTAAACATCACTGCAGACCAGGTACATCCTTTCATGGCAATGGTATATCACTCTAGTAGTGCCTTCTTTCAGCAGGATAATGTGCCATGTCACACTGCTTGGATTGTTCAAGAATGGTTCGCTGAATATGAGGAAGACTTCCAGGTATTGCCCTGGCCTGCAAATTCCCCAGACAATCCAATTGAGCATCTGTGGTTTGTGTTGGAACAGCATATCCAATCTGCAGTGGCTCAACCACATAACTTACAGGAGTTAAAGGATCTGCTGGTAACATGTTGGTACCAGATACCACAAGACACTTTTAAAAATCTTGTAGCGTCCATGCCTCATTGGGTTAGAGCTATTTTGGTGGCACGTGGTGGACCAACATCATATTAGGCAGGTGATCATAATGTTTTAGCTCTTTGGTGTAGATCAGACTATGCAATTAAGGTTTAACATTGGAATACATGATGAATAAGAACAGTTAAATTACATGTTATTCAAAAGTAAATTTCTTCCCAAAAATATAATATTTATTACTTGAAACATAATAATTATTTCTTTTAATGATTCTTTGCAGTGTGGTATATTTAAAATGTGGCTAGCGTTATACAAGGTGACTTGGATTGCTCGCATTAATGGGATTTTCTGCCCTCTTTATGAACTGAAAAAAAAACACTTTCTTGGTTACCTTTCTTTTACTAAACATTATGAATTTTTTCTTTGGATGTTGAGTTTGGCAATCTTGGCTGAGTGCAGAAAGGTTTGTGTACTAAAGGTAAAAAAAAATGTCTCTATTGTCAGAGTGGCACAGAAAGTATATTGAGAGTAGGGGGGGGGGGTAAATCATTTAAAACAATTGAATATAAATTTAAAAACTTATAATTAAGAGAAAAGGCATCCTATGGCCAAGTGGTTAGTGTAATTAAGAGAAAAGGCATCCCATGGCCAAGTGGTTAGCACTCTTGGCTACTGTTCTAAGGGACCTGGGTTCGAGTCCCGGGTAAGGCATGGATGTATGTGTCGTTTTTCTGCTGAGGTCCTGCCATCCTCTCAGATCTATTTTGGCATATAAACTGACAGGCTCCTGTCAGACCTCTGTGGCAAGCAGCTGCTTGAGGGGGTATTTATTATTTTTATTTATAATTAAGAAACAATAAAATTCTGTGGTGGGGGAAAGTAAAAATCCTTGCTGAAATTGCCCTCCCTCAGGAGGACTGATTTCCATGCCAAAGAAGTTTTTTTTTTTTGCTTTGGTAAACAAGATCTCATTCATTTTTCAGAAAAAAGATACAAAATAAAAGTTTTTTTTACAGGAAAATGAAGAAATAATAAAAGAAAAGATAACCTAATGCAATGTTAAATAAAATATTCACATGAAGGTCCTTTTGATCAGAAGTCAAGTGTGCTAACACTCAGCTCTTGTTCATTAGGTTTTCTAAAATTAAGCTTTAGTTGCCTAGTTGTATGTACAATCTATGTCTAGAAAGTTCCAACATGTGGTATAAATGTGAGTATGGTGTACTTACACTCTGGTGCTAAGGATCTCCTTCGAAATAGTTTCTTCCTGCATCAATACAGGTCTTTGAAACAGTCCTGGAAAGCACTTTCTGGAATGCTATGTAGCTGTTGGCTTCTGAAGGCCTGAATTGTCAGCATCCTGACTGTCCTTTATGAAAATGCTTATGCTATTCAAATGTGCCTGCACATGATAACACTTCATCACCGTACACTTGCTGTATTAAATTGTTAGTTTTAGTGACACTTAATGCTCACTGTTTGCTCGTCCACTAGCACTGTTAAACTGCCTGTGGAAATGTCTCACATAGCATAATCGAGAGCCATTGCTGTGAGTAGTGATACAGGTCTAAACATGTCGAAACTTGTGCAGCATTAGGGGAATAATCCTACTTTACTGCCGCAGAAACAATTCACTAGTTATTCCTGGTTTGTCTGCAATAAATTCAGTCTCGGCACTTTCTCAACATAGGTTGTATCTTTTCACTGTGAAAAAGTCATTAAAATTAATATGTATGTAAATTGTTTAAATAACTTATTTTTTCAAAGTGAAAATTAATGCAGTTTCATTAGGTATATGATGACGTACACTGCACAACATTGAAATTGTCCCATCCAGAAGGAGTGAAGTGATAAGGATGAAATGTAGCACACACATAGCAATACATATTAGCATACCATGATTTAATTTGCAGCCACTTACAGCAGATAGAAGATGAGTTAATGCAGCACAAATGTGACTGCCTCAGTAGGTGGTTGCATGGCCGTGAACGGTAATACAGGCAGTAATACATCATGGCATGGAGTCATACAGTCGACAGATATGGTCCTGAGGAATTACATACCAAGCAGCGTTGACTTGCTCCCATAATTCATCTAGATTATGCACCAGCCGGTGAGAGGATTGCACATGTCGTCCAATGTAGTCCCACAGATTTTCTATTGGGAATAAATCTGGAGATTGTGCTGTCCATGGCAATACTTGCACATGTTGCAAACATTGTCTGGAGACCTAAGCAGTGTTTATACGAGTGTTGTCATGCTGGAAAATAGGGTGCTGCATACCTCCGAGGAACGGTAATGAAACAGGCTGCAGAACCACGCTAACATATCATGCAGCTGTCAGTGTTCCCATGATACGGACAAGAGGTGACCTGCTGTCATATCCAATAGCACCCCATACAATTATGCATGGCTGACAGGTGGTGTGTCAGTCATGAGCAAAAGCTGGATCCATCCTCTCGCCAGGTTATCACCATACACAGACCTGTCGATCGTCAGCACCCAGACAGAAACAGGATTCATCACTAAACACAACAGTGTTCCATTTTGGAACCCCAGTTCTCATGACTTCGGCACCAAGCCAGACAAGCGCTGCGATGGTTTGCAGTCAATGGCAGTCAACGTAACGGTTGCCTTGAGCGCAGTGTGCCTCATTTAACTTTCAGTTTACTGTTTGGGTCATTAATCACCTGCAGTGCTCTGTGGTGACAAACAAGCATGTTGAACAATGCTCCTATCAAGCCATGTTGTCTGTCTGTCTGAAGGCGCCACTCCCTCTGCGACGCATGCTAGAACCTTCATTTTGCCACTGTTGCCAATAGCGTCCAAATAGTGTGTGCATCCCAATGAACATGGGAAGTGACATGACATGTAGTTCATCCAGTTTCACACAGGCATATAATTCTTCCTCTCTCAAAAGCATCCAAATGGCGATAAACCTGCTGATGGCATGTAGCAGGCATTTTCGGCCTTCGCTGAACAATTTCCAGTGGAACCACCCAATCTTAACTGTTTGCATGACTTCCACCTGCATAAATACAATACCATCCCTGTTCCTTCTTGCACCTTTTATCTCTGAGCCACACACATCATTGGCTCCAGATTATTATCATTTGCATATCTCAACTGCACACACCCACACTTCTATTTTCATGTTTGTACGACATGTCCTTCTGGATGGGGCACTTTCAATGTCGAGCAGTGTATTTCTGTTGATTGGTTATTGGGCTAATGCGAAATTCTTTGCAAGGGAAAGATTTAATTGGCCTTAAATGGTCTGGCCCTGTTGGCTACTGAAGTTGATGAGATTAATTCATTCATTAGGGCTGTTGATGAGACTGGTAATAGAGTAGGTTTGGTGATAAGCAGGAAAAAAACTAAAGTGATGAAAATTGGTTAGTAGGGTGTGGTTCAGTTAATCTTAATGGCTGCACTCTTGAGAATGTGTCTCAGTTTAATTATTTTAAGAGCTATGTAACAGATACTGGTGATATGTGGCATGAGATTAACAGACGAATAGGGATTGCTGCTGGGACTTTTAAGAATCTATGGAGAGTGGAAAAATAGGCATATACATCTAAAGACTAAAATTGGACTGTATAATAGTTTGGTTCTTTCTAAATTTAGTTATGGTAGCGAAACATGGACCCTTTGTAAGCAGGATAATAAGAAACTTGATGCCTTTGATTCTAGATGCTTACGCAGTATTTTGGGCATTAGGTGGTTTGACTTTGTAAGTAATGATGAGGTTAGGAGGAGTCATCATCCTCTTTTGAACAGCGTATTGTGCAGAGAGAGATTGCACGGGTTTGGCCATGTTGCCCATATCCATAGCTGCAGATTGGCAAAGGATTATGAACAATGTGCCTAAGGGTATCAGAAAAAAGGGAAAATCTAGGATGCAATGGGCAGACAATGTCAAACAGGACCTTGTTAGAATTTGCCTAGAGTGGCCAAATGCAGCAGCTGTTGCTCAAAAGAGGCACATTTGGAGAAGAAAATTACACAGTCTTATTGAACCTCCGTAGCCCATGGCTGCATGAGAATTTTGTATTTGTATGTATGTATGCTTATTTAATTGTTGCATTGAGTAGTAAATGAAATCATGCGACACCTATCTGATCATCTGTGCCCCATCATGAGTTTCAGAAGTTTGCATCCACTCTTTTAGGTGGGGCAGATTCAGTGTTAAGTATATTTGTTGGTTGGGGTATGAAACTTGTACACAAGTAAACAAAATTGAGCTAACCACATTTTCATCAGTATATGGATTATATTAGTAAATTAGCAGTATGTTGTTGTGTATGATGAACTAATGATATAATTTCATAATGTGGCCAACTTTGAACAGTTTTAGTCTGCAGCAAAACACATTTACTATCAATAGTGGCTTTCTGGTGAACAGGTAGCTTTTGCTGTGTTAAAAGTGTTTTTTATTTATTTATTTTTTCAAGATGAATCAGTAGTGTCAGGGATAAGTATTATCTGAGAATGTCATGTTTACAGGAGTTAATGTTTAACAATAGGTATGAGTGTCATTTGTAAGCATGCCATATTCTTGCCTTGCTGATGCATGGGGCAGCTTAATGAAGTGGCCAACAAATATATTGGAAAAATGGTGGCTATCTTGCAGTTGGATACTAATAGAATGTGTCAATCATTTTTATAGCTTAAGACCTTACTAATTTCATTTGCAATATGTATGCAGATTATTACTGAACAATTATCTAGTTTTTCAGAAAAAAATGACATGGATAGAGAATATAGTGATAAATTGATAAACGATTTCATGGCATTATAACTCATGAGAAAGAATGCTTTTCTGACAGTTAGATTTATTTACATTAGTATTGCAATGTGCTATTTACATGGGGCCAAGTGCTTTCGACTGTACTCAGCAGTCATCATCAGGGCAGCATACAGTTCCTTGTCAGTAGCAATCCGCCTCTACAAGGAACTGTACACCACCCTGATGATGACTGCTGAGTACAGTCGAAAGTGCTCAGCCCCAAGTAAATAGCACATTGCAATACTTAGGTAAATAAATCTGGCTGGCAAAAAAGTGTTATTCTTTCTTATGAATGACATGAGTGTATCAGAATAACCCAATCCAAATTAATTGCTAGAGTATTTAATTTTAATAGGTCAGTAGCAGTTCTGTTCAGATTAAATGTATTAATTTACATAGTACTAGCAGATTCCAGTTTATCTACTCAAACTGATGTACAAAATTTGTTCAGTAAGTAACAATTGATGGTGTACAGCAGAAGAAATTAATCTCTAATGTGAGTACAACTGCATTAATTTGAATATCCTTCCTAGGGGGCATTGAAAAGTGATGTAAGGAAGAATGTCAGTTGAACTTGGCCCATCTCAAAATGTAGTCATGTGAGATTTTCATAGTAATTAAGTTTTTCTGGGTACGAGGTATATGACCAAATGATGCACAAAGTTCGCAAGTGGATGTTACTGAATTGTGACAACATAGTATGTATGATGTGATGGGCTTGATTCAAGATAATCAGTTAATCAGATAGATAAATTAATCAATCAATCAGATATATAATTAATAGATATTCAAATTAATTCAGATAGCTGCAAGCATATTGCAAATGAGACTTCTCATAACCTGCAGTACTACTCAGGTGAAAGTCATGAGTTTCTTGGTTACACCATTGGTAATGAAATATTGATTCATCCACAAGTGGAAACACACCTCATTCTCCATGAGAAAAAAAAAACAACTTCAGGACCATGTACTCTGAAGGAAAAATGTTTTTGGTAGCACAAGGAAATCTCCTCGAGTTCCTGACAAAACAACAGTGAATCAGATCACTACTGCATAATATATCATTGGTATAAATGTTTCAATTGCTTTAGTAATTGGGGGCGGGGGTGGCTCAGTCGGTAGCGCGCCAGGCTCGTAATCTGTAGTTCCCAGGTTCGAGTCCCAGCTGGGTCAGCGTTGAGATTTATCTCTGCAAAATTACCCGCCCTGCCCACAGTCAGTAGGGGACACCGATGGGCTTGGAAAGGCCGCCGTCCGTCGGATGGGACGTTAAGCCGTGGCCCCGTGTGTGGGAGAGCCATACCCTGTGCACGTTAAAGAACACGCTGGATGGCCTTGACGGGAGGCTACCATCTGTCTCCCAACAGCTGTTCCAGTGGGTCCCCTCCCCCAACCTTCTCTGAGCCTTCGGGGTCCATGTGACCTGGCCATTTAGCCCATGGTGTGCAAAAAAGTGCCGCTCAGAGGTAAAACAACCCAAAATGCTTTAGTAATTTAATATTGAAATAAACAGTTTGTTTGAAATTTTTTTGGTATGAATATCAGTATAATAATATTAATATAATACATCCTTGAATGTTACTTGTTGCATATGTGCGTTACAACCTATAAATTAATGAAGCCTCTAAAAGAGTTGGTTAATCCCGATCCCACATCAGTTTAAAGTTATCCCTTACTAAGAGTACCAATGATATGATTTAATATGGTTAACCTTATTCCTAACCTCTAAATTATGAATAGCCTATAAACATCATTTGCACAAATAGAAAATACATTTTCATATTAATGTATGTTAGGATGCTATAAAATATTTGCACTGAGATGCCAGTTTATTAGGTACACCTACCTAGTAGTGTGTTGCACCTCCATCGACTTTCAGAACAACCTTAAATCATCGGAGTATGGAACTTACAAGATACTTGATGCATTGTGCAGGTATGTTATACTAATAAATAATAATAAATATCCCCTCAATCAGCTGCTTGCCACAGAGGTGTGATAGGAGCCTATCAGTTTATATGCCATAATAGAAGGATGGTGGAACCTCAGCAGAAAAGTGACACAAACATCCATGCCTTATCTAGGGCTTGAACCCAGATCCCTTTGATCAGTAGCCAAGGGTTCTAACCACTCGGTCATGGCAGCAAAATCTTGCTGTGAACTACCTCATTCAAAAGATGCTCGATAGGGTTTAGATCTTTTTCCATGCTTCATTGGCAAACTCGTCGGCATGTTCCTGGAACCATTTGGTGATGATATGTGCCTTGTGAGCAGGTGTATTATCATATTTAAAATGTTCATCTGAGTGAGGATGAACTGCAGCCATGAAGAGATTAACTTGGTCAGTAAAGATGCCAAGTATGTTGTGGCATTCAGTTGTCCTTCGGTTGGTATCAGGGGGTCTAATGTGTGCCAGGAAAACATTCCCCACATCATCACATCACCATCACTGTATATGTTGACACCAGACAAAGATGGCCCCATGGCCTCATGCTGTATGCACAAATTCTGATCCGTCAGCTGATGCAAAATGCACCTTGATTCATCCAACAGACTACCTTTTTCCCTATCTTCTATGGTCCAGTGTTGATGCTCCTGCTCCCACTGGAGACATGTTTTCATGTTCTTCCCTAACAACATTGGCACTCAACATGGTCAGTGTCTGTTGTAGACCATTTGTGACAAGGTCCAATAAGTGGTACATTTGGATATGACCTTCTGCACACCAATGTTTTATTCTGTTGTGATTTGTCTGGTTGTGGCTCACATGTTCACTTGCATGATTCTCGCCAATCTCCTTTGACTCCTCTGATCCGCAGACTGTTTTCATCCATAGGATCACCAATCACAGGTAGTTTTTTGGTTTTCACACCATTCTCAGTAAACCCTTGAAATGGTTGTGCATGAAAAGCCCACGAGGAGGCCATTTGGGAGATGCTGGAACTGGCACATTTAACAGTAACTATCATGCCATGTTCAAAGTCACTCAGGTCACTTATTTTACCCATTCTGGCACTCAACCCAACTCTTACTGATGCTCAAAGAGCTGGTCTGCCAGATTTATATCTCACCGCAATTGTATGATGTATTACGTGTTGGATGAACCATTTTTATGTGACGAGGGATAGTGTACGTAATAAAATCGCATCTCAGTGTATATGTATATATTTTTAAATGTAGCATTGGAATTAATATGTATGAGTAAAGCACACTTTCAGATGATTATCCTTTATGAAAGTTTATATCTTTTCTTTTATTTAGGACACCTGGACTTGGCAGGAACTTATCCAAAGAGACTAATGTTAATGGTAATGAAGTATTGGTGAATCATATGGAAGAAGAATCATTGTTGGTGAAACCATGGGCTTTGCAAGCAGATCAGAACACTTGCCAAGATCAAAAGCTCTGTCTGACAGCTGGATTTTCTCAACAATTTGCATGCAACATTCAAAGTTTTCCAGCAGATGAAAAATTTTTTTTGCAGTAAGTGCCATAAAACTGATTTTTGGCATTGTCTTAATTACAGTAGAATGCAATTGTATCAGTTTTACATTAAACACAGTATAATCTTGATTTAATATAAATTAAACCCTTTATAGGCAGAACTCCTTATCCAATATAGATTTTTTAAGGTGAATTGTGTGCCCCGTTATATTCATTATTTAACATATAATCAAAATTTTAGTAAAAAAAATATGTTTTTTCATATGAACCTTAATAAGAACATTGTCCTTTGTTATTCACTATTTACTTATGTTTAACCCAGAGTGCAGCCCCAAAAACTGGTTTATATCTAGAAGCCCAACTCTATTTTCATTATGCTCAGCCAAAAATAATTAACTTCAGAACTTTTTTGCCAAATAATTAATAAAAGGAATTATGTCATGTTATATGTCATTATTCTTTTTATGATGGTCTTAAGCTACAAAGGACAACTTTTGATCAGTTACTCTGTAATTGTACCAGTAGCTTTGATTTATATATTTTCTAATCTATTCAGTAAATGTGGGATGTAGAGAAATTATTAAAGCAAACTTCATACTGCTTGAGTTATTAGAGAGAGAGAACATTTGATTTATAACATTTTTGCCTAAAGGATTTTCTGCAGAATTTTCCCTTTTCTAAAATAGCTTTCTGTGTTCTAAAATAACCATTAGCAGAAAACAGCTAAACTTTAAAATTGAATCTGATTGATTTTTAAAATGTACATTTTACAAACACAGAAGCCACATTATTGAATTAATGACTTGTCAATTCCAAATTGTTTATGGGGAATGTAATCTTTTCCCCCCTGTCTTAACCCTTAAAGTTTTAGGTTTCTGAAATTGGTTTCACTCTGGTGGCCAAGTTAATTTTGAAGTGTTTTCAGAAAATTTAATGCACAACTTTAGGACTTCATACTAAAGTAAATAATAAAAGGAAATACTCATGTTAATATACCAAAAGAAACAGCATTTAATTGTGATTAATAAAATGACAAAAATTCTATAAAAAAATAATAATAAAATAGTAGTTAAAGTTTTTAAACATTTTTAAAATATTTCAAAATTTTACTGTACTTTTTTCTATTTTTAGTTCAATAAAAATTAAAAATATGTATTTTTTTGCATTTTTTTCAAATTATTTTGTTATTCTAATATAAATAAGTTAATAATATTTCCATTAATGCTTAAATCTTTCATTTATTTAGTGTTTTCTAAATTTTTAGTGATTTATGCAAATAATGCATATGCTTAGATTTTTGGCTATCGGCAAACTCTAAACCTAAAGAGAGTGGTGTCCTAAAAAATTATTTCAATTTAAAAACAAGATAATTTAAATAAGAACTGAGAAATATATTAAAAAAAGATAAAGAACTGTGGAAAAATTAAATAAAAATGTTTCAAAACATTTTAAAGTTTCACTCAAGCACTGAAATTGAGAATGAATCGTTTTAATATAAAACTATGGAAAAGTTTATTTTTAAAATTTCGTCAAAAATTTCGGTTATATATCACAATATCCTAATGTTAATTAGTATATTTGGTTAAAATATTATCAAATATCACTAAAATAAGTTCTACCTTTTAAAATTCGTGCTTTTAGTGTAATGGCAATTCTGATTCAGCCATTAGAGATTACTAGTGACTACATTTTCGATCATTTCAAATTATTCTTTATAATTGCAGTATGCATTTGAAAAACAGTAAAAAATAATTCTAGAAACACCAGAGTAAAAAGAAGTTTTTGAAATCGAAAGTCTGTAAAATATTGACCGAAAGTTTTTTTACTATCTTCCGGTAGTAATAAAATCAATACTTACATTAAAAGTTTAGAAAGCATTACAACTCTTCTACAGCTGTAAATAGGTCAACATACTAGAAATCAAAAACCAATCAATAATCTACTACGGTAAGGCAGAATAAAGTCATAAACTAAATCATCGCTACTTTATGCTATTACAGAGATTCAACACGTGCATACAATCAACACAGGCTCAAGTTAGTTTGTATTTTACTTTTTTTTTTCATAATTTTTTCGAGCAGAATCAACAAGAAAAAATATATATCACAGACTAAAATGTTATTTTCAAGATTTGATTAGAAACAGTTTAAAAAAATACTGATTTCTGTTCGAAAACAATTTATGATCTTGCACTACAAAATAGTAGACTGACTGATGTTAATAAATAGCTGACATCTTCCATAATTTATAATTTTTCTCACAGTCAAGTGGTTAGTGCTCTTGGCTACTGATTAAAGGGATCTGGGTTCGAGCCCTGGGTAAGGCATTAATGTTTGTGTTGTTCTGCTGAGGTCTCACCATTCTCACAGACCTTCCTTCTACTGTGGCATATTAAACTGCCAGGCTCCTCTATGGCAAGCACTTGCTGATAATTCTAGAAATATTAGAGTGAAAAAAAACCCATTAAAGTTGAAAGTCTGCTAAAATATTTGACTGAAAGCAATGTGCATAATTCCTGGATGATGCAACTTCCAGTAATAATAAAATTATTTTACATTAAAAGTTTAAGGAAGCGTCACAACACTGCTAGAGCAGTAAGTAGGTCAGAATACCAGAAATCAAAAGTGATCGATAATCTGCATATGGTACAGCAGAATAAAGCCTGTAATGACATCAAGTAATGACAAACTGAATTGTCATTACTTGATGTTATTTATAGTGACTCAACATGGGCTTATGTTCACTGTAGGCTCAAAAAGATTTGTTTTTAAACTTTCTCTTAATTATTTTAAGAATAATCATAATCAAAAGGCAAAAAAATTATAGACTGAAATGTTATTTTCAACATTTAATTAGAAATAATTGAAATGGCAATTTCTGTTTGTAAAAAATTTATATTTAGCATCTTACACTAAGAATCAGTAAACATTCCATGCTCCACTAGAATTGGAAAAGTGAGAGTGGTAAAACTAGCTTGGACACGCATAGGGTTAAATAATGTTACAGAAATTTTAACTTTTATTTTGTAATAAACAAAGAATGCAAAAAAGATATTGCTAATTTTCAGAATGAACTCGGTTTCTAATCAAAACATCTAATTAATTTTGTAAATTCAACAGTTCAATTATTATTTTACGCTCTGTAGTATCTTCAAAATTCATTATGCAATGCAACAGGCATAAATATAAAAATAAATATTCCCTCAAGCAGCTGTTTGCCACAGAGGTGAATAGGAGCCTGTCAGTTTAATACGCCATAGAGAAGAATTTGTGAGATAGGTGAGAGCTCAGTTGAAAGACAACACAAACATCCATGCCTTATGTGGGGCTCAAACCTAGGTTGAATTTTGTTCAGTAGCCAAGCATGCTAACTACTTGGGCAGAAGCATACTTTTAAGAAAAAAATATTATTGATAAATGTAATATCACTGCTGTCACATAATGCACTTGAGATTTTCCTAATGAATGAAGAAGGAAATTCAATTTTTCTACATAAAAGAAATTGTTTAGTAAAACTACCACATACTAATATGAAATTAACTTTGCCTTTTGTTGATGTTTAAATAAAATATAAATTATCATAAATAATGGAATAAACTCGACATATTCAATATCTACTAATAAATCAGCACTTTGAAGTCGATTCAAATTTTAGAGGAAAAATTGTCTTGAGCTGGATGGGATATGAACCCACCATAATTATTCCATTATTTATTCCATTAATTATTTAATGGAATAAATAATGGTGTCTTTCAGCTGAGCTCTCACCTACCACACAAATTCTTCTCTGTGGCATATTAAACTGACAGGTAAATTAAAATTTTGTGTTGTCTTTCAGCTGAGCTCTCACCTACCTCACAAATCTTCTCTATGGCGTATTAAACTGACAGGCTCCTGTTCACCTCTGTGGCAAACAGTTGCTTGAGGAAATATTTATTTTTATATTTACACCATAATAGAAATGTTCATAGTGTTAGAGGAGATCTTGATCGGCGGCTGGTAGCTCAGTGGTCCAGAGCATCTGACATGTTGTCAGGAGGTCATGGGTTCGTATCCCACCCGTCTCGACAATTTTTCTTCTAAAATTTGAATCAACTTCAAAGTGCTGATTTATTAGTAGATATTGAATATGTCAAGTTTATTCCATTATTCATCACTAGCATACTTGTAACACATGCTCTCCATCTATATGGCAAATAGAAAGCTGCTTGTGGCTAGATTGCCTGAATAGCACCTATATGTGACATAATAGAAATGTTCATAGCGTTAGTTAGAAGAGATCTTGATCAGCGGCTGGTAGCTCAGTGGTCCAGAGCACCTGACATGTTGTCATGAGGTCGTGAGTTCGTATCCCACCCAGCTCAAGACAATTTTTCCTCTAAAATTTGAATCAACTTCAAAGTGCTGATTTATTAGTAGATATTGAATATGTCGAGTTTATTCCGTTATTTATCACTAGCATACTTGTAAGACATGCTTTCCATCTATATGGCAAATAGAAAGCCACTTGTGACTAGATTGCCTGAATAGTGCCTATATGTGACATAATTGAAATGTTCATAGCATTAGTTAGAGGAGATCTTGATCATCGGCCGGTAGCTCAGTGGTCCAGAGCACCTGATGTTGTCAAGAGGTGGTGGGTTCGTATCCCACCCGGCTCAAGACAGTTTTTCCTCTGAAATTTGAATCGACTTCAAAGTGCTGATTTATTAGTAAATATAAATTATCTTTAGCCACTATTCATGCTTAATAATTATTCTAAAACACCATGATAGCACTGTGTTTTAGATGTGTTTATTATGAAATAAAATTTAATTTCTACAAACAATTCCATGAAATGTGTGAACATTCTAGCTACCATTGGCTACTAATTACACACCACAGCTAAATTAGTTAGTAGCATCTGTGGTTGCTCACAGGCAACATTTCTTGTGGGAACATCGTCTTGATCCATGTACTCCTTAGGGAACAGTATTCGTAAGGCCTATATAAGGTGATTATAGCCACAACCACACTGCAGTTGTGTTTGACACTTGTTTTGGAAGGTACAGACATCACTTTTGTTATTTATGAAATTTTCGAATAAAATTTTTTTACCCTAAACCACAGTTCAGTATCTAAAATGTCAAGAAATGAGTTTCTACATTTAAAGAACAATACTATTGTAGCTGCACCCATAATTACTGATGTTCTATCATCTAAATATAGGAAGTAGTATTATTGGATTTAATTAAAATCACAAGTGTCACACTAAGTTTAGATGCTTTGAACAAAAAAATATGAAACTTTCTTGTTTTTGTGTGATGCTTCTTACCAAACATGGGTGTTAGAATTAAAATTTTAGATTTTGCATCTTTGGCTGGGGAAACAGAAATTCAATGCATTATTTTGTAGAAAATTTTACATAAATACTCCTTACAGAGCAAAGTGTTGCCATTGTGCTGACATACCAACACAAATTTTGTAGGTTATAAAAGAGTTGATCAAAATAATGTGTGATGAAAAGTGGAAAGCACACTGTAACAAAAATTTATTAGGATTGGTTGTTGTGTACATATTTTTACAACTGTCTGCAGTATGGTGTTGACCGTATACCAATTGATGTTGATGGTTACAGTACAGTGTACAAATACTTCTATATATATATACAGTCACAGTCGAGAAGCTTAAAACTTTTGTGAATTTCCAATAGATAATTATGCTAAAGTTTTAGAGCATGTGAATACAAATTTTTATCCTTTGGCCCATCAATAGACAGAATTTTAAGCATATTTAATGGATTTTGTTTGTATTTCCTCCCCCCCCCCCAAAAAAAAATGTTCTGTAATGCTGAAAAAAAAAACATTTATAGATCCCTGTCTTAAATTGTGGTTATCATTTGCTATGGATCAAATTGTTACATTCCAAAAGCAAATTACATCTTAATAATTTTTGAACACTATGCTGTAGGTCATGTGGGTATAGAGGAAAATTGTCTTGAGCCAGATGGGATTTGAACCCTTGACCTCTTGATGACATGTCAGGTGCTCTGACTGTTGATCAGTTATCCTTTATTGTGGATGTTAAAACTGTGTCATTGTAGAATTAGCCACTGGTGGCTGTCATAACTGCAAGCAAAGGGTCTTTTATTGCAGATATCCTAGGCTCGGGCTCATGAAAAGCCACGCTTCATGGGACAACTGAATGGCATTTTTTTAATGAGTTATCCTAAATTTTCATGCACAGTTCTTATGTATCTCTGATACATACATCTAGAATACATTTTCTGTTATATTAGTGACACTTTAAGTCACAGAACTTCATAGGAGCAACATTTTGAACACTACACTGAGATACCAGTTTAATAGGTACACCTGCCTAATAGTGTGTTGCTCCTCCTTTGGCCTTCAAAACCACCCAAATTCATCAGGGTATGGAATTACAAGATGCTGGATGCATTGTGCAGGAATGTTGTACCATGTAGAAATAATTGTGTCATGCAGTTGCTGCAAATTGGATGGCGGCACAGTCCCACTGCAAACACCCTTACCACCTCATCCCAAAGATGCTCGATAGGGTTTAGATCTGGGGACTGTGCAGGCCAATGAAGCATGGAAAACTCATCAGCATGTTCCTCGAACCATTCATTGACAATACATGCCATTTGAGCAGGTGCATTATCATGCTGAATGTGTCCATCCGAGTGAGGATTAACTGTAGCCATGAAGGGATGAATTTGGTCAGTAATGATGTTCAAATATGTCGTGACGTTCAGATGTCCTTTGATGGGCATCAGGGAGCCTAATGTGTGCCAGAAAAACATTCCCCACACCATCACACTGCCACCACTGACCTGTATTGTTGCCACCAGACAAAGATGGCTCCATGGCCTCATGTTACTTACACCAAATTCTGATCCTTCCATCAGCATGAGCAAAAGAAACCTAGATTCGTCCAACCAGGCTACCTTTTTTCCAGTCCTCAATGGCCCAGTGTTGATGCTCCTGCCCTTACTGGAGATACGCTTTTGTGTTCTTCGCTGACAACATCAGCACTCGAAATGGCCGGCAGCTGTTGTAGCCCATTCGCGACAAGGTCTGATAAGTGGTGCATTCGGTGATGACCTTCTGCACACCAGTGTTTAATTGTGCTGTGATTTGTCTGGTTGTAGTCTGCCTTTTGCTTGCACGATTCTCACCAGTCTCCTTTGATCCCTCTGATCCTCAAGCTGTTTTCATCCACAAGATCACTAATCACTGTTAATTTTTGCTTTTCACGCCATTCTTGGTAAACCCTTGAAATGGTTGTTCATGAAAAGCCCATGAGAATGGCCATTTGGGAGATGCTAGAACTAGCATGTCTAGCAGTAACTATGTCGTGTTCAACACATGAGTTATGTTTTGCATTGTTTTGCACATTCTGACATTCAATCCAACTCTAACTGGAAAGTGGACGGAAATGCAGAATAGTTTTAGTGAATTAATAGGCCTGGCTACACATTGATGTGACACAATTTTACACATTACTGATACGACAAAACGAATGAAACATGCATGTTTTATCAATGGCTTGAGTTGGTTTGCCTCTGAGTGGCACTTATTTGCACAATGAGCTAAATGGCCAGTTCACAAAGACAGAGGGTTGGGGGGGGAAACTCACTGGACAGCTGTTGGGAGACAGATGTAGTCACCTGTCAAAGCCATCCAGAGTGTTGTTTAATGTGCACAGGGCATGGCTGTCTCACATACTCGGCTATGGCTTAACATCCCATCTGATGGACAGCAGCCTTTCCAAGCCTATCAGTGTTCCCTTTGACTGAGGGAAGGGCTGGGAGTTTTGCAGAGATAAATCTCAATGCTTTCCTAGTGGGATTTGAACCTGAAAACTGCAGATTATGAGCCTGGCACGCTACCAACTGAACCACCCATGCACCTTTTTTCAGTAGACTTTTAAAAAGAAATAGTTTTCAGAAAGTTGGGGACATGGAATTCAGATAACATTTCTAACAGATGGATCGAAATATTTACAGAAATGGATGGAAAATCTATACCTTTCATAATTTTTGTAATATTGTGGAATTTGTTCTTTGTGTACCAGGAGCTACAGTGCCTGTGGAAAGAATATTTTCTATAATGAATGGCATGTGGATGAAGGAGAAATCACGACTAAGTATTGTAACTATGAGAACCATGCAAGTTAAGTCAAAATTGTGATTTTGATTGTCATAGATTTTATGAGAAAAATTTGGAAAAGTTTATTAAAAAAAGGTTCCCCCAATCCATTTCTTAGCTAAAGAATTATTGTTAGCCTGAGCAAGGTGCACTGTGGCATCCTGGTACCTCATAGGAACCAGAAAATTTTTTAATAACAGTAATTTTTATTTTGTATACATTCTATGGAATTGGGGAAAAATTATTTTAAGTGTAGTATAAATTGTCAACAGAATGAGTATTGAAATCTTACAAGAAATAAGAGTTTTTTTATCATGACCCTATTATATCTGCACCCATTAAAAGAATGTGCCAAAAAGACCTGCATGGAGGAGCTGAAACTGTCAGCATTTTTTTTATTTGCAACATAGAACATAGAAGCACTCCTAGCTTTTACAGGCCTTCTCATACAAGGGCAGGCTCTATTAAGACTGAAGTCACTGCCTCAGTTAGAGCTAACACAGCACACAGAGTTTGCCTTGCTGGAATAGTTGTTAGCTCCCTAACCACTATGTCAGTTCCTCAAAGCATGGTAACAGGCTTCAGGGCTGAAACGTTTTTCACAATTTCCTCAGAGGCAGATATCCAAGGTAGTTGGTTCTCACACCAACTGTTGCCTGCTGAATGCTGACTGGACAATATCATTACTAAAAATGGTGAAGTGTTTCGTTGGTCTATTTGCAGTATCCCCTGTTACAATAAATCAGATGATATTCATCAGGTCAGCAGAGTTAGGGTGTACACACTGTTAATAACTGTTTGAACTAATCAAAGGTACAAATACAGTGTGCAGAATTGAATTAAGATTGGTTCAGGTTAAGATAATTAACCTGAACTTCTATGAATGTGTAGATAATTAACCAATATATGACTATCAATTACTCTAGTTGTCAATGAGCTGATTGTTTTTCCTGATACCATGTGACTAGTATAAGCACCTGCAGTATTTAGACAGCAATTTTACTTTTAACTGTTGATACTGTAGTGGTTTCTGTTGTAGCAGATGCCCAAAACTGTGGTGGGTCACTACTCTCATGGTAGAACAACAAGGGACACTGGGTTGCAGAAGACATTCTAGTTGCAAGGGAGGCAGAGGAATGGTTGACAGAGCAATTATTCTCTAGGGCTGTAAGATGAGAAGTACTCCAGGTTTTAATAGCAGCAAAGTGCAAGGAATGATTGTTTAGTAGCAGCAAAGCAGATAAATGCATTTTGGAAATATGTGAAATATAGCAGCCTCTTGAAATTTTCGTTGTTTGGAACCTATGAATGACAATAAATTTCTCCATAATATGTGGGATGATGAATGCAATAAATAGCAGAGAGTCATTAGGCCATCTGGGCACTGCCCCACCAAAAATAATAAGCAAATTTCAAATTAAGTATTTGTCTTATCTAAAAAACCTTAACAGCATTTTTTTATTCATTTTGTAATCATTATTTTTCATATTGGTTAAACAATTGCAGCATTCACTTTGACAATGTTACATTGTCTGTTTATACAATACTAAATAATCCTTTGCAGGCACCACCAGAATCTTAACATTGCCTATTATTTAATCAATATGATTATCAGCTGTACATTACAAGTTAAAATATTAAAATTCTTGAGGAGTGCTTAAATATTCATACAGAGCATTTAGCTTGCAATATGCCAACATGGCTGCTGCTCAAAGACATCTGCATTATTTTCTTATTTTCTGTACCTTTGATAGTACATATCTTGTAGGTCAGCCTTTCCCCTGTAAAGGTGGTCAAGAGAGAAAAAAGGAATGATATTTACCAGTTCAGGTGAGATATATCCACTGACACAAGTGCAGTCTCTTGCATGTTGTTGTTTTATGCTTAGTCTTGTTTTTCCAGCTTGTTGTTAAATCGTTGACATGACTGGTATTGTCACTATTATAGCTGCATGCCAGGCCTGCTTTATAGGTGAGTACAGCCATCGATGTTCTTGTCGAACATTAGTTATCTCTCTCACCAATAAAAATATATTTTCTCACTGTTGGCTGGTTATACTGATGGTTCATATAAATATATTTTCTGCACATCCTAGAAGCTTAAAACAGTAAAACTCTTTAACTAAAATCAAAACTTTCTAAAAGTCATAAAAATAATTCACCATCACCCATTTTGGGCTATGCATTTCACCACCATCCATTAATATTTTAACTTGTAATGTACAGCTGATAATCATGTTGATTAAATAGTATCCAAACTAGCTGTGAGTTTAATTAATTTATTAACATTGCCTATTACAGAGATTGTATAAATGCACATGTATGTGCTGAAATACAATAAAAATGAATTGCAATTTCTAGGCCATCAATTCAGAGTTGTCCATTACACTTGATTGGCTGGTGCCAGGCCCATATCTAGAATTTTTTTTTTTTTTTTGGAGGGGGGGGGGGGGGGTCAAAAAACACAATCAAGCCAAAAAGATGTGAAAGGGGAGGGCCAAGAAACTGGATTTTCAATGCAGTATAACTTTCTACTTCTGTTTTATTGGTACTTAAAAAATTCTAGAAAAATGCATGAAATATAAATAAGTTTAATAATTTTTTATGACTTACTAGCATTTCAAAAAGGGGAGGGGAGCATTGCCCTCCCCTAGATTTGGCCCTGGTTGGTGCAATGAATAGTCAAAGACTTATTGCTTAGTCAAAAATATCTCCATTTGATTGTATCAGTAGGGTTGCCAACTTCTTATTTTGCTCAAAAAGGACATTAGGTATGAACATTTTTGGAAGGGCATATACAAATGAAAATATAATGTATTGGACATTTGAGTTACAATGGAATACTGATAATGCATTTAACGAAACATCATGCAACCAGTGCTTAGTGTGGCTCAATATAAATTGAAATTCAAAGGTCTCAGGTTTGATACCAGGTGTCCCTACAGTTTTTTTTTCTCCCAAATAACGTCGTTTTTTTTTTATAAATCATTGTATTACCATGTCTCTTTTGTATAATTCATTGCATTAACATGTCATTTTAAAATAATTTATTGTATTATAAATTAATGTATATAATAAATCAATATAAACTAATTATTATAGTAAAAAAAGACAACTGTTCAAGCGATAATATATGGTGAGTAATTGAGTTAAATTAGTATAAATTTATAATCAGAACAAAGTTATAAAAAAAATAAATGTATATATATTGCAAATATTTTTTACAATTTTTTTAAATACCACTAGAATGGAGAGGAAAATATATACACTGCTGTTCATACTATAAGGAAGTTGAACAAAAATGCAGATATCTCAAGAAATAATTTTTTAGAATTTAACGAAGGTTTCAGAGGATATTTAATATCACATACATTAACACTTGCATTTGAAATAAAGAATATATCGGAATACTTGTCCAATTTTAAAATTATATTTCCAGTTGAAGAATGTATCAGAAACTTTTTACCAATTATGAAAAATTATGGATCATTACAGATATTAGGTTAACATTATTTAATAAGGAGTATGATTACCCCTAACAGCAATACAATTTTCACAATGAGCTCTCATGCTTCTAATAAAGTTACCCAATAGTGCAGAAGGCAGCAAATTCCATGTCATTATATGAGCATTTTTTAGCTCATGAAGAGTTCTTAGAGAGGGGTTGACAACTTGAAACTCACCTTCCCAAAGCATCCCATGCATGTTTAATGGGATTTAGATCTGAGGACCTCACTAGCCAATCCATTCTCTGGATATCTTTACTCTTTATGTGGATGAGTGTTATCGTATCAAAAAGTTTAATTCTGACCCAATGGTACCTTAAAAAGTCTCATATGAGACTCTAGGATATCATTTCTGTATCTTAAAGTCTCTCCCAAGAAGACATACAGTCAGTTTAGCTATTGATAGTGATACCTCCCCAGACCAACAAACCATTCCTATCAAAACTGTCCCTTTCCACAATATTCAGGGGATGATAACCTGTCCCACACACTCTCCGGATTCATTGCCACCAAAAAATCACTACTTAAGCTATGTCGTGATTCATCCAAAAAGAGAACCTGTTCCCCATTGATCATTGGCTAATGCTTGCTACATTCCAATCGTGCTCTCCAATTAGCTGAGGTTAGTGTTATGCACACTACAGATCTTCTAGCATATAATCCTCTTTCATGAAGCCATTGGGATAGAGTTACTATGAATACTACCCTTCCTGTGGCAGCACAGTTCACATGCAAGTTCCCATGCTGACATCATTCTAGTGCACCTTGTAGTTAGGGATAAGGAACAATCATGTTGAACTATTGTTGCTCAGGGCCTACCCTGGCAAGTTCTTCTAGAGCATGTTCCACTGTCTTAAAAACATCTCCAGAGTCTGGAAATTATGCTTCCCAACAAATTCATGCCTGTCAACCTCTCTGATAACTGTCCTGCTTCCAGCTGTACAATAGCTCTCTACTTGTGACTGTCATTCAAATGGTTCTTCCTTTGCATTTTAACAAAACTGTAATCCAAAAGGGCTAAATAAAGCCACTCTTAATCTGAAATTAGAAGCCCCCATTCCTGAAGCTTCTTTTATCACCAGCTTAATTTGCACATCACAGAGTGTTTCACTTTGAGAAATGCAAATTTCATAGCCAATAAATGTGTGTTATTTCATGCTAAATATCCCCTGAAACTTTTGTTAAATTCCAAAAAAGGATTTATTGAGATATTTTCAACTTGGTCAACATCCTTAAATTATGAACAACAGTGTATATAGATAATATTATAGAGGAGGAACAAAAATACAGAATTGAACTAGAAAGGACTAGAATTTTTTTTTAGTTTGTTTTCTCCCCAAAAATTATCACTAACTAATGTGTTTGGAGAACAGCTGAAATAGGAAGAACATTACAGCATTACAGAATGTAGTTCTGGTGTAGTTCAATAGCAGGCATCTCCCAAAATTTATTCCCACATCCTGGCTCTGCCTGCACTAGTCAAAGTATACCACAAAAAATTTTAATCATGAACCACCACTGATAAATAGTGTAGCTAACTAAGGAAACTAGTTACAAAATGAGGTATTCAAATCTAAAATGATAATTATGTTTTATCAATAAGCTGTATAATGATAGCAGAAAAGTGAATTAAAAGTTAGTGGCATGAAAATTTATTTTTCCTACCCAACAGATTTTCTACATGCAAAATTCTAAAGGAAGTGAATATCTCTAGAATGAATATTCTCATAAAGTTAGCAACCATAGCTACATCTAGTATTTAAATAGAGTTGTCTTTTTACAATCAGGATTTTTTGTATATCCCATACACATTCATAATCTTCTAGTGACAGTGAGCTATGGAGGCTGCACTATACTGTGTAATGTAATCCTCCAATCACATCTGTCTTGGGTTACAGCTATTGCATTTGGTCACTGCAAGCCAGTACTAACAAGGTCCTGTTTGACATCTAACTACTGCATCCTATGTCATCTCTTTTTCTGAGACCTTTAGGCACTTTTAATAACTATTTTCTAATCCGTCATTATACATATGGGCAAATATCCAAATCAGTGCAATCTCTCTGCACATAATCTCTCTACTCAGATGCTCTTTTTTATATCTAGATATTTTTAAGTGTGAACTACTATTAATTTGTTTCATAAATTATCTGATGATTATGTTTCTCATAAACATAGCACCTGAAACACTTGATATGCAGACAACTGAGATGCCATCCTTATCAGTTGTTGATTAGTGTTCCCAGTAATGCTCTAGCTGTTAAGAGAACAGGCTCTCTTTTGTTCAGATGATGGCTAACTTTTAAATGTTTGCCTTTTAATAAAAGGATTACAAAGGTGCAAAGAGTATCTTGGTTATCAATACATAAGCATCCATTACACATATGGATGACATATATCTATGACATATGTTAGTCATAGATATATGTCATCCATATGTTAGTCTTAATTTGACAACTAAGAGGAATTGCCTCAGTGGTGCAGTGGTATTGTGATGTTTCGTGGTGACACTACAAGTGCTGGAGTCTGGGTTCAAGTCCTAGTTTGGAGTGGTCATTTGTTTTGTCATAATCTGCAGATAAGCTAGTAGATTTACAGGTCTGATCACAAATTGAACTGACAGCAGAAATGCAGTAGAAAAATTCCAAACATTCTTTTTTTTAGTATTTTCTATTTAGGTATTTGAATGTTAAAAGGAGTTAATGGACTGATAATGCTTGTGATTCTAAAAAATGCAGCTTAATGGCATGACTCTTATTTATCCCATATTTAAATGTTTTATATTAAATTGTGTTATTGGTTTCATCATTTTGCAAAAACATATATTTCAGGTTTGATTATAAAACAAGAAATAAATTGAAAACGAAGCAAAGAAGATTAGATCCATTTTACAGGAATCAAGAAAGAATTCGTCAAAGAACTGTTATGCGAATAAAACGCCAAGATCCAAGATTTCGAGCAATTGAAAGAGAAAAAGGACGGTATCGTATGAGAATAAAAAGGTTAGATCCAATTTTTAGATCACAGGAAAGAGAAAGGCAGAGAGAACGAATGAAGTTAAAACGGCGTGATCCAAATTTCCGAGAAAGAGAACGTGAACAACAGAAAAATAGACTTCATATAAAAAGACTAAACCCAAGGTTTAAAGAAAAAGAAAAAGCCCAAGACCGCCTTCGAATGCGTATCAAACGACACAATAATGGAACTTTTTCAACTCATATAAATGCAGAAAAAAATAAACATAATGCAAAGAATGCTACAGACTGCATGACTGGAGGTTCACAGGTATGCTTTAAGTCTTGTAGTAGCAATTATGAAACAAGGAATGAAATTCCAACTGCTGTGCAGCACCAAAACACTCCTGCAGAAATGCTACCAGAGCATCTTAATACTATGAAACCAGTTCCTTTAAAAGACAGAGATATAGGCATGGATTCTCTTAATTATAGAAGAGCACATGTCCTGAATTTTAACTTTTACAACAGTGGCAAAGAACACTGGCCTAATCAGGCTGAACTGTGTGCTAAAGGAGGTGCACATTTCAATTGTGTGAAAGAAGACATAAGACTTATTCATAATCATTTCACTGCAGCAACAAATGATAATTTTTTAGATTCTAAAGAACATATAGAAAGATCAAAACCTGCTCCTTTAAAAGATATGAGCTGTAGACCTGAACTAACTAACACTAAGCAGTCTGGAGCTTTGCCATCTGATATGCAAACAGTTGGTGAAAGGCATTCTGTAAGTCTTCTGACAAATAGCAGTGGTGTGAATGATTCATCAAAATTTGCAGCTACAGCACCTAATTTTCCTCCACCACCATCAGGTAAATATTTTGATAAGACATTTTGTTGGCTTAAATAGTAATATTTTATTTTGTAGAAAATATATATATATCTCTTCATTGCTGAAATTACACTCCACTCAGAATGAGTGATTGGATCCAACAAATGCACATACTGATAATAAAAAATAATTATGCACATAGTGATAAAGGAAAAACAGTTTCAGACAAAACCACAAATTTGCAAACAAATTTTTTCAGATCAATAACAGATGTGATTCCTAACAACTGTCACTGATATGACAATGCATAGTCAACTATATTGGGTTGTTTTACTTCTAAGCAGCATTTTTGTGCACACAGTTATCTAAATGGTCAGGTCACAAGGTATACTACAGAGGTATGAAAAGACTGATATGTTTCTCCTGTCAATGCATTCGGTGCATATATTTGTTTCAGGCAAAACATGAAAGTTTGTAATAACTTTCATGTTTTGCCTGAAATAGTGTCGGGCAATGATTTTGCTCCAATTGCAAAAATGCAAATAAAATCTTCGTGTGTGTGTAAAAGCTCTTCACTAGGTAACAAACCATACTTTAATGTTTT
The DNA here is from genome assembly GCA_038380435.1 of Ryuthela nishihirai. Classification (NCBI taxonomy): domain Eukaryota; kingdom Metazoa; phylum Arthropoda; class Arachnida; order Araneae; family Heptathelidae; genus Ryuthela; species Ryuthela nishihirai. Next base: position 22,535,638 of record JAWZYU010000022.1, read on the forward strand.
TAAACTATTTTTCAACTTTTGAAGGGTTGTTTAGTTTTATTTTAATATATTTTTCATATTTTACACATTAAAAATTAATATAGCAGGTGCTATATACATGTTTTCATAACATATAGTTTTGGACACTCGTCTAGTTTTTATGGCTCTTTTTATTATATACTAGAAGAATTGCCTGGTGTTGCTCGGATTTTAATATATAGTAAGTAAATGACACACCCAAAATTGCAACCTCTCATTTTACATAACACTAAATATCGATTCCATGACAGATTTTCTTCTACCTTTTTTCCTAGTAAGAAAGTAAGGGACTTAATTTGAGCCAGTTCATAATATTCCCCATATAAATAGCTTTCATTTCAGATATAACTTGTTAGGCCTTGTAATCATTTACATAATTCTTCCTTGTTTTTGAGTCAGGGAGTTTAGAGGATTCCTATAACTCCATTAATGGGTCCTTTGGATATCAAGATAATCAAGTTTTAGTAGAAAAATCAAAAGACATAGCATTGTCAAGAGTATCTAAAGTCAACTCTACTCAAACATTATTATAAACAACATGACCCATTAAAAATATGGCTAATATTTATATAGATTTATGGCAAGAAGAGGCACCGTATTCAAAATCTTCTATTAAAGGTAAGGGCTTGATTTTGCAAATGCAATAAGGAGTGTCAGGAGAGAAATCCTTATGTGAAATATGGGATCAATCGTTCAAGTATTTAATAAGTTATGGATAATACAAAAGTAGCAGATTAAAAGTTGAAATGTTTATGTGTAATAGATTAGTTTATATTAGAATAGGTTCAATTTGTAAGTATGAATATTTTCAAATAATGCATGTTCGTTAAAATATCAGAATTTGCTATTATCTTTTTGAAGGATACTGCCAAAAACCAGCATATTGCAAAAAAAATTGCACGAAATTTTTTTAATACCAGCAAAGGATGTTTGTTATTGGATAGACCAATAGTTTTAAATATGCAATAAAAAAAATATAATTTTTGAAACTGAATTTCCAAAAAATGCATCACAGAAGTGGTTAACCTCTTTTAACATGCATAGGATATGGCTCTCTTTCACACTGGGCCATGACTTATGTCTCTCCAAGCCCATCAGTGTCCCCTTTCTAACAAAGGGCAAAATGGGGATTACTGGACAAAATTTTTGCTTCAGGTACATTGTGACTGAAACCTGGTAATATATTTTGATCCTGGCATACTATTGACTGAACCAATGCTTGTTCCAGACAGCTGTTTATCATAGCATTTAGTCAAAGGTTTCAACTTTCTGTCTATGAAATATCTCACCATGCTTATATCTGCTTTCTCAAATGGGCAACTCTTTTGGTCTGGATTGGAAAAACCGTAAATTGTTTTCCTGTCTCATCCCAGATATGTGCTATTTGATAAATCAAATTCTAGGAAAATTATTTGATAAAACAATTATAGAGGGTATCAGCATCAAGATATGTTTTTAACTTTGGTGGTTTAGCAGTTGGGCATAACCCTCCCCCCACCCTGCATAGTTGGTTGCACATTGTGTATTTAGTTGTGGGGCAGATGATAACGGGAAAACAAAGCATCAAGGGTGATTCAGAGGGCTGTGATGTGTTGGATAACATTGTTTTTCACCAGAATTTGCTATACTTTTGTTTTATTGTGTCCTGATATATTTTTGCAAGTGAACATTTTAAGGTATGTTTTGGTAGCTTATTTTTGTAAAAATTCGTATTAAGCATATAATGCTAATATACAGGGACTTATCAAAGTAATGGAAATACTGATGGCAACTGGAGTACATGCAATGTGCTGTATACATATCAGAGGGGCGATGTCACTCGCAATGTGAGGTATATAAAGGGGAGAATTACAATGTCTGCTATCACGTAGCAGTGCCACAGGCGCGGGTGAAACAGCTGTTGTGGTGTAATTGTCAACATCGTCAGATTTCAGTGACCTCCAAAAAGGCATGATCATTGGTGCACATCTTGCAGGAGCTTTAGTGACCAGAATGACGGAAATAGTAGGTGTAACACAAGGAACTGTATCGAAGATTATGACTAGCTATCGAAAAATACAGGGCGTTTCCTCCAAACGTGCAAATTGTGGATGCCATACAAAGGTGTCAGATAGGGATAGGCAAACGTTTGCATGGATTGTAAAATGGAAGCACAAGACAGTGGCACTGCAAATAGCAGCAGAGTTGAACACCAGTTGGAATGATCCCGTTTTCATCATAACAATTCATCAGGAACTTCATTGTGCCATTATTTATGGCCGCACTGCAATCCAAAAGCCTCTGATTACTAACATCAATATAACAAAACATGTAAGGTGGTGCAAAGCACATAAAATCTGGGATGCTAAAGACTGGCAACATGTCATCTAGTTGATGAATCGTGCTACACATTGTTTCCCACCACTGGTAGAGTATATGTCGAAAACCTGCAGAAGCATACCACCCAACTGGTTCCAACTGTGAAGCATGGAAGTGGATCCCTGATGCTGTGGGGTGCCATATCATGGCATTCCTTAGAGCCATTATTCTGCAGGATCATATCACATCCACATCATACGAATCCATTCTCGAGGACCACCTGCACCCAATGTTGCAGGCATTCTTCCCTAATGACCATCCCTGGTTTCAAGCAGATAAGCACCCATGCATTGTGTGAAATGTGTCAAGTTGTGGTTTGATGAGGATGAGGTACTGCAGCTACTCTGGCCACCTCAATATTATTAAAGATTTGTGGGAATATCTGGAGTGCAAGGTCAGATGCATCACTGGCACAGTTGGGCCATATTTTACAGGAAGAATTACCACATTCCATTACTGTATGTGCATGATTTGTATAAGTCTATTCCACGTCAAATTGCATCTGTTCTGAACACCTGAGGTGGGCCTACAACTTATTAATTTTGTTCGCCACAAACAGTATGTGTTTCCATTATTTTGATAAACCACTGTATCTCAGTGGAAACATAAAACATATATAATAGTCCCTTTGTTTATTTCACTATAATTTGTTTCATCTATTGATGTTACACAATATCTTGAAGAATAATGTAGTAGATAGAATAATAGGAAGGCTAAACAACATTTCAGAAGTTTATACTTACAGTACTGTGCGAATTAGTTGGGACAAGCAAAGGAACACTAAGTCCCTTCCGCTGCAGAGTCTAAACTGCAGCAAGTCCAAACTTGTTTGTAACCTTCTGCTGCAAGTCTAAACTTGCGCATGCAGCTTCCGGGCCACAGATGCTTCACCCCATTGAAGGAATGATAGACAGTACATAGGCGTGTTGGAAGCGAAAATGGTCCCAACACTGCAGAAGCTGTTTTCTAAGGGCAATGGGGTATTTCAACAGGATCTGGCTCCATGCCACAATTCTAAGCTTGCTAAAGAGCTTCTTTACCCAGCAACATTTGAAGGTATTGGAGTGGCCAGGAAATTCACCCGATCTTAAACCCCATTGAAAATTTGTGGGCCATTATTAAAGCGTGCATATCTAAGATGGATTGCACGACAAAAACCAAAATGATAGAAAGTGTCATGAAAGTGTGGTACCACGACCCTGAAGTGAAGGAGATGTGTGGAAAACTAGTGGCATCAATGGTTGAGAGGGTGAAAGAAGTAATTAAAGCTAAGGGGGGTCACATTCACTATTAACTACACTATTAAACACATAAATATTTTAGTTGTGTCTTCGTTACTGCATTTTCCTATTGTCCCAACTAATTTGCACAGTGCTGTACTAAATTTTGTACACTAATCAGGTGAAGATAGATAAAATTAACAAATGAGACGAAAAAAGATAAAGCAATTGAACTTCTCAAAAAAAAAAGCCAAATCTTCAAATAAATATCAACCTAACCAAATCAAAGCCATAATTGATGCCTTGTATTTAATAACAAACAATAACTATTTATATCTAATAATAAGATATACAAACAAACTAAAGGCACTCCAATGGATTCACCTTTATCAGGAATTTTATCTAACATAATTATGCAAGATATTGAAGAGCATATAATAGCTAAAAGAGACTTGAAACCATTAGTGTGGAAACGTTACATCAACGATATATTTATTGTTTGGCAATATTCTACAGCTTCATTAAATGAATTACTCATAGAATTAAATACGGCCTACAACTCTATAAATTTTACTGTTTCCTGTGAAAATAGGAAATAATTTCTTTTCTGGATATATTAATCCATTGCAGTAACTCCAGTGTTGAAACTACAGTTCATATAAAACTCTCATTTGTCAACAATCTAATACCTTTCAACTCAGATCACAACAGATCTTCACTTATCTTTACCATATCTTATTCTACAGAGTCTACAAAGTCTGCAGCAACAAGTATTTTTTTTAATAAAGAACTTTCCTTTATATATTCTCTATGTCAATCAAGGCTATCCTGATCAGTTCATAAAGAGAATTCACCTCTCTGCCAGAAATAAAATCAGCAACTTCCGTCTTCAAGATAACAGTTCTCAAGATTTCAAATATACATCATCCATTTTCCAGCCATCAACAATATTTTGAAAAATTATAATTATAAAGTACTTACCAAATTTCCAATCACCATTTATCTCATAAAACAAGAGAACAATATATCATCACTTACAGTTGGTGCATATTTAGTACCCATCACATACCCTAAATAATCAGACTCCCGCAGTCCATCTAAACCTCTCAGCTATACATATAAACATTTTACTTAAAAATTAAACAGAGGGATTTTTGAAAATGGCAAAAGATATCATTAACAATATAGAGGCTATATCATGTATGTTCTCCCCTAAACCAGCTCCTTATTTAGAAATTGTGTGGAAAAGTTACTTTTTAGCTAATTTTTGAAAAACAAGCTATTTCTTTTGCTCTATCATCTGTCTGTCTGTAGATATTCAGCTTTTTTTTGCTTTTAGAGATGGTTATTTTTTGGTTGGATAGGTACTAATGTAATATTAAGATTCGACTTCTCAGAATCTTGCACCCACCCTACCCACGGTCAGTAGGGAACACGGATGCCTTTAGTGGTAGGGGAACGGAACTTTGACTGCAATTAGGGGGCTGTTTGATATTGTCGGCATTCCCTCTCTCAACAAAACATAGTTTCTTTAAACATCCCACTAACCATTTTCTCTCCATAAGTAGTTGGAATGTAAGGACTCTGCACAGAGCTTTTTCTCTTGATGTCCTCACACAAGAATTCCACCATTATAATTTAGATATTCTCAGCTTGCAAGAGACCAGATGGACAGATAAAGTTCAGATTCTTAAAAATAATCTTAAATTTCTCTTTTCAGGGAGGGACGACAATAAGCATCACCAAGGCGTGGGTCTGCTTCTCAGCAGACACGCTAGTGATGCTTTTCTAGGATATGAGTGCATTAATGAAAGGTTTCTTACAGCAAAATTTCAGACAAGCGTTAAAGACTTGAATGTTATCTGCTGTTATGACCCCACTGAGGATGCCGATGAGGATGAAAAGGGTAGGTTTTACGGACAATTCAGGATATTTTGAATTCTGTCAAGAAAGGAGATATTACCCTTGTTCTAGGTGACTTCAATGCCAAAGTTGGTATTGACTCTGACCTTTGGGGAGGGATGATAGGCACTTTTGGTATTGGTAACTACAATGGGCAATGTTTCCTTCAGGTAAGTAAACTCAATGGTTTGAGAATAACACATTTATTGCAAACACTATGACATACATAAGTACACATGGATTTCATCAGATTGGCTTCATAAGAATATGATTGATTATATATTAATTAACAGCAAATGGGCTAGTTTGTTAGGAATACCAGATCATATAGGAGAGCTGAAATTGGATCTGACCATTACCTCATTAAAAGTGTTTTGCATCTATAACTTAAGAAATGTTGTGCTAAGGCTAAAATTTTTACCTTTAATTCTGAAGCACTGAAAAGCTCAGTTATAGCTAAAGCTTACCATGATAGGTTACTTAGTCATTATGACAGTCATAGTATGCTTACTACTGAAGTTGAAGAGGAATGGGATCATTTTAAACAGGCTTTTTTGAACACTAACAGTACTCTTTTAGGAAACAAGGAGCAGAAGAGACAGACTTATCTGAGTGATAAGGCACTTGAGCTTATTTCAGAAAGAAAGAACTGCAGGAATGTCCTTAATCAATACCCTACTAGTCCTAATAGAAAGCATTACAGAGAACATAATAAACGTGTAAGAGATCAATTAGCTGCTGATAAGAATCTTTGGCTTGATGGTTTGGCTGACAAAGCCGAGGAAGCAGTTAGACAGCACAACAGCAGAGAGCTGTACCAGATAGTTAATGTTTTGTGTGGTAGAAACGGACTGGCATACAAGGATTGAAGGATAAACAAGGTAAGGTTATAGAAGGGGAGGATTCTGTCATGGCTAGGTGGGCTGAGCATTTCAGTGATATTCTAAACAATGTAGTTAGTTCTACTCCCATTGTTTGCAATGACGATAGAAGCATTGGTGGCTTTAATGTTGGCCCTATAACACAATCTGAAGTTATTTTGGCTGTTTCTAAACTTAAACTTCATAAATCCCCAGGGGTAGATGAAATTACTACAGAAATGCTTAGAGCTGGAAATGTTTCAGTTACCACTTGGATGACTGAAATTCTGAATATCTTTTATGATAAAGGCATGGTTCCTAAGGATTTTACCAGAGCTATTGTTATCCCTATTTTCAAAAAAGGTGATGACAGTTCCTGTGATAACTATAGGGGTATCAGTCTACTCTCTGTTCCAGGTAAAGTTCTTTCCATGATTGTGCTTAATAGAATTAAGAATCTGGCTGACAGTCAATTGTGTGATGAGCAGTGTGGATTCAGAAGTGGTAGGGGATGTGTGGATCAAATATTTTCACATAGGCAGATTCTTGAGAAATGTTTATAGTTTCAGAAACCTTTGGTTGCTAGCTTTGTTGATTTCAAAAAGGCTTTTGACTCTGTTGATCGTCATAATTTGTGGTTGATTGTGGGATCATATGGTATACCAGACAAGTTAATTAACATTATGAAAGCTCTCTATAATAACACTGAGTCATGTGTGAGAGTTGGTAAGGCTTGTAGCAATTGGTTTAGCATTACTTCTGGTGTTCGACAAGGGTGCATTTCGTCTCCTTTTCTCTTTAGCTTGGTTATTGATTATGTTATGCGAAATTCACTTCAAGGGAAAGATTTTGGCCTTAAATGGGCTGGAGATACGAAAATTTCTGATTTAGATTATGCTGATGATTTAGCCCTTTTGGCAAATGATGTTGATGAGATGAACTCTTTCATTCGAGCTGTTGATGAGACTGGTAGTATAGTAGGTTTGGTTATAAACAGAGAGAAAACTAAAGTGATGAAAATTGGTCAGGCAGGCTGTGATTCAGTTAATCTGAATGGTTGCAGTCTTGAGCAGGTGTCACAGTTTAATTATCTTGGGAGCTATGTAACAGATAATGGTGATGTGCGGCATGAGATTAACAGACGAATAGGGATTGCTGCCGGGACTTTTAAGAATCTATGGAGAGTGTGGAGAAATAGGCGTATACACCTAAAGACTAAAATTAGACTGTATAATAGTTTGGTTCTTTCTAGGGTTAGTTATGGTAGTGAAACTTGGACACTTTGTAAACGAGATAACAGGAAACTAGATGCTTTTGATTCCAGATGCTTACGCAGTATCTTGGGCATTAGGTGGTTCAACTTTGTAACTAATTGATGAGGTTAGGCAAAGGAGTTTGCAACCTCCTTTAAGCAGCATATTGTGCAGAGAGAGACTCCGTTGGTTTGGCCATGTTGCCCGTATGAATAATTATAGATTGGCGAATAGGGTTATGAACAGTGTGCCTAAAGGCCTCAGAAAGAAGGGGAGACCTAGGATGCGGTGGGCAGACAATGTCAAACAGGACCTTGTTAGAATTTGTGTGCAGTGGCCAGATGCAGTAGATGTAGCTCAGGATAGACTTGCTTGGAGAACTAAATTGCACTGTCTGGTTGGACCTCCGTAGCCCATGGCTGCTTGAGGATGATGATGATGAAACCCTTGTTAATCAGAATGAACTGTGGAGAGCAGTATGGATTAGTAAAACAAAAATTTTGAATATGGATAAGTGGAAAATTTATAGTACTGATCTTTTTAATATGTATTAAACATGTAATTGTAGAGTCACTTTCCCTATTTATAATATTGAGTTTCTATCTGAAGTAAACACTAAAATTTGAGTCTTCATCTAAAAAAATAAAACAGACAGACATTGACTTTTGAGTCTCTATTTAAAAATGAAAAAGAATGGCACATTTATTCATCAACAGATGACTAAAAAATATTTCAAAGCTGTTCAGTAATAATAACACTCTAATCTGAAATCTATGCCAACTTCTTCAGCAATTTTTCCTTTAGAACCTCCTTTCTCAAATTATTATATCACTTTCACCTTGTGAACGATAGTTAAAATAGCATGCTTTCTTTTTATATCACTTTTCAACTGCTCAGGACCCATAATTAAATGAAATATTTTAACTTAATTAAATAGCAGAACACAAATGATGCATTATAAGCAATATTACATTCCATCCAGCCAACAACACCACTGAAAACTCCAAACAGGAACTTGTTAGAATTGATGTGCAGTAATATCCATCCATCTGTCAATCTGAATTAGCCAACATCCTGATTAGCTGTATCTGAACTACCAAGTTTGTTGTTTTTTTTACATCTCAACGTTACTTGGTATGTGGTTTGGCTTTCAGGCTCTGTTTGTATGAAAATAATCTATTGGTCTTGGCTATACCAAGACTGTCACAATGTGACAAGGTTGGGTACTATGGGAGACATAGGATTGGCTGAGGCTGTTTATATAATGTCAAATTCATCACATTTTTTGGTGAGGCATATTTTTTGGAGTGGGTGGGTGAGTTAAAGTAATTTAATTCTTAATATTTAAGATATTATGTATGAAAAGTATAATAAGTGATAGAATTTTTTGAAAATTTAATTTTTTTATAGTTTCCCCTTGTAAATTTTTTTAGGTCTGCCCCTATCACCCCATCTCTGATTCAGCTTGTCAAAGTCTGAGCTGGAACTCACATCCATTAGTAGTAAAAGAATATTGATTGTGAAACTTACTAATGAGACTTATTGCAAAATAACCTTTAATTTTTAATTAATGCTGCATGGTAATAAATGATTATTGATATTTTGTGCTGAAACTCGAATACTTTTCATTTTGACTGTTTATTACATGTCATTACTTGTCTTTACATGTTTTCCACATGTTAGGAGACTCTCTCTCTATTCGCCCATGATGGCAAACATTGCTTCTGCAACAGTCAGTTGAAAGAAATATTATAAATTGCAAATTACACGAATGAATTAGTAGCTAAAGGTATCAATAATCTAATGCATTCAAACTGAAAGATATACAAGTATCCGGGGCGGGGGTGGCTCAGTTGGTAGCGCGCCAGGCTCGTAATCTGTAGTTCCCAGGTTTGAGTCCCAGCTGAGTCAGCGTTGAGATTTATCTCCATAAATTCCCCGCCCTGCCCACGGTCAGTAGGGGACACCGATGGGCTTGGAAAGGCCACCGTCCATCGGATGGGATGTTAACCCGTGGCCCCGTGTGCGGGAGAGCCATACCCTGTGCACGTTAAAGAACACGCTGGATGGCCTTGACGGGAGGCTACCATCTGTCTCCCAACAGCTGTTCCAGTGGGTCCCCTCCCCCAACCTTCTCTGAGCCTTCGAGGTCCATGTGACCTGGCCATTTAGCCCATGGTGTGCAAAAAAGTGCCGCTCAGAGGTAAAACAACCCAACAACCCAACCCTATACAAGTATCCCTGACATATGAGATTTACCTGAATTTTGTGTTAATGCTGTTTCTGATGAACATTCTGGATATAGAAAAATGTCTCCCAATCTTTTTGGAACAAACTTTTATTGAATATTATTTTCAAATGTTCCCTATTACCAAGATTATTCCAATTCTCCCATTATGAAAATAAGATGAAATTTTTCTGTATGAAACTGGTAGAAAACCAGATGGCAGTAGGGTCACCGTTATCAGTTTGACAACTGTCCCATGTTGGGAGCCACTGATATGAACAAATTACAGATGGGTAAGAAATCATTCTCATAGATTTTTCTCATTAAATTTTGAATGAAAGCTGAAAATAATCAAACTTTTTATCCAATGTTCAAAATTTAGCATTCGTAAAAAGTTAAAATGAATAATATTAATTATAAGTTAATTCAATTACATATTTTGCAATGAAAATTTAAGGCAGTGAACCCAAAAGTTGTAGATAGAAATTGAAAGTAAATAAATTTTTGAATAAGTTTCTAATTAAAATGACATTAAGATACCAAAAATATATAAATAAGCATCAAAAAACACACAGGAAGAGTTAGGCAAACCTGTCTATTTCGTCAGTTTTATTCCCATGCTATCATCAAAGATAATCAAAGATAGGAATAAATAATATTAGTCAAAAATAAAAATAAGTTAATTTTATGCAGAAAAGGGAATTTAAGCAAAATGTTAAGGTAAGTGATCACCATTTATAAATCTATTGTTAATGGGGAAAACATTTTGAGAGTTGTGATTTCAAGTTATGCAATCAATCATGGGAATGCAACTATTGTTTAAGTCAAGGGTTACTTGTATTGCAGAAAATAACTCTACAAAACACTGAACTTTTATATGATATAGAGCAAAAATTTACTATAAGTCAGAGGTCTACTCTGCAAAGCATGGGGCGGGGGTGGCTCAGTCGGTAGCGCGCCAGGCTCGTAATCTGTAGTTCCCAGGTTCGAGTCCCAGCTGGGTCAGCGTTGAGATTTATCTCCGCAAAAATTCCCCGCCCTGCCCACGGTCAGTAGGGGACACCGATGGGCTTGGAAAGGCCGCCGTCCGTCGGATGGGACGTTAAGCCGTGGCCCCGTGTGCGGGAGAGCCATACCCTGTGCACGTTAAAGAACACACTGGATGGCCTTGACGGGAGGCTACCATCTGTCTCCCAACAGCTGTTCCAGTGGGTCCCCTCCCCCAACCTTCTCTGAGCCTTCGGGGTCCATGTGACCTGGCCATTTAGCCCATGGTGTGCAAAAAAGTGCCGCTCAGAGGTAAAACAACCCAACCCAACTGCAAAGCATTTTTTACAAAATTTATGGGGATATTTGATATGCAAATATTTAAAGGAATGGTTTAGAATGTTTTCCTTTAGCATTGAACAAATAATAACTGATTGTGAACAATCAGCTTCCTTTTTCTGTACCAGAAATTCTTTCTTTAATGCCTGAAGCCTATCCTTACTTCACTAAGGAATAAAATTTACACAATATGATTAACTTTTGGATAATCTTTAGCCCAAAGCCTGTCTGGTGGTTAGCTTACTAGAGCAGTGGTCATGTTCCTGTATCCCTGTGCATGAGAAAGCAGGACAAGCCGCTTCTAGATTATCTACATCCTTGGTGTAGGGGAGTACCTTATTCTTCCCCTTTTTGTAAAGTGATTTAAAAATATTTAGTGGATATACAACTAAGATAATCATTTGAATCAAAATACACACACATTTGTATTTTATGTAGCAAAGTGTACTAATTTTGGTTTTGTGTAAAGTATCTCTTGATCAATTTAAATTATGAAAAACTAAAGAAAATAGTAAATCAAAGATATTGATGTGAAATCTGATTACAAAATTTCAATAATTTAAAGCTAATGGATTTTTTTAAAAGAGCACCAAGACATTTCTTGCAAGGAGACCCTGAGATATTCCAGTACATTACTGCAATAAGTATAGCATAAGATGAAATTTACATCTGAGAAAATTTTAACTAATTGAATATAACAATATGGCAACTATAAAAATTATAAAATCTGGTGGGAAAAGAACATACACAGTCATATCAGAATAATATGACCACCTACCTAATAATGGGAATAACCACTCTTGGCCCAGACGACAGCTGTGAGACAGCGTGGCATGGACACAATGAGGCCCTGGAAGGTTGCCAGAGGCACACGTGCCCATTCAGACTCCAGCAGAGTGCAGAGGTTCCAGAGATGATGAGGTTGTGAGTCCAACGTCGAACCTGTCGATCCAAATGGTACCACAAGTGCTCTATGGAATTGAGGTTGGGTGATTCACTGGCCAAGGGAGAACAGAGACATCTCTGTTGTGTTCCTAGAGCCAGTCACACACCACCTTAGCGATATGGCAGGTCACATTGTCCTGTTGGTAGACACCATCACCACCAGGGTAAATGTCTAATGTGAAGGAATGCATGTGGTCAGCGAGGATGGACAAGTAGCCATTGGCGTTCAGGGACTCATACAGTGGTATCAGCGATTCCAGGTCATACCAGGAAAACATCCCCCAGACATGCACACTGCCACTGCCGGTCTGTACTTGACCGACAAGCGTGTCTGGGTATTGGTTCTAGTGTTTTGATGCCATATCCACCACCACCCATCACTTCTGTGGAGTAGAAAGCTCGATTTGTTGGAAAAGGCAACCTTTTTTCACTGTCCAATGATGGTAGTCCCGTGTGAACTGCAGGCGTTGTTGCCAATGGACCTTGGTTAACATGGGCTCCTTTATGCAGCATCAACTCTGGAGACCCATGCGTAACAGGGTTTGCTCTACTGTTATCGGGGACACATACCTTGGTGCCCCAGTGTTCATTTGAGTGGTCAATTGCTGCACTGTTGCGCATCGATTGCCTTTTACCAGTTGACGGAGGCAATGTTCTCCTCTGGGGTTGATATCCTTTGGGCTCCACAGTTATGACTTCTGGAGGTACTCGGTGTGTCAGCGATCCATTCTTGGTACACCCTTACTACAGCACCTCACAAACAGCCCACAAAGTCTGCTGTTTCTGAGATGCTTTAACCCTTGGCATGGTAACCGATGATGACAGCGGCGACATGTAATGCTCCAAAGATTTAAATACTTTTTAAGTTTTGGACCTTTTATCTGATCCAATATTTATTCAAACTCCGGATAGCTTAATTTCGGGCACCAGGCAATAATAATAATTTGCCAAATAAAGTTGAAATAGGGTTCTAATATTATACCAGCAGGCGTTACTTAGCAAGTAAGAATTTAAAAAAATGATTGTCAAGTTAAATTTTAAATAAATCAAAAATTATCAACTAACATTGCTTAAGAGAAAAATTGCAAAGATTCAAAAGTTTCTATAACATACAAAATTTATTTCCAAAATTTCAAACTCACCAACATCACATGAAAATGTCAACTACAACTTCTAACTACTCACTGCTACTAACAACTTCCACCTACTACTACATCTCTCCATCTCTAACTTCTTACTTCTACTAACTCTGTGACCACATGCCACTGTTATATCGGTGTTGTACAAAGGCCCGCATGTGTCATGTTGCATACCAGGAAAGACATTTACATAAACTGATGAGCACGCAAGCTATAACGCAAGAGAGGGCGTGTCCTTGACAAGTGCGCTTTAGCAGTTAACAGTCAAAAGGTGGGAGTTGCGTATACACAACTCCTGCAGCTCAGAAGGAGGTCAGAACAGTCCACTAAAAAGGAAATAAAAAATCCCCAAACTGATAAATGTAACGTAAATTAAGCAAATTGGTTAAGGTAAAGTAAAAGTGAATGGGTGGACCATCACACATTCCTTTTTGAACGTCCGTCAAATCAATACCTCTGGTCATTGTGCTCACGTTACTCACTATGGCTTATCTATTATTATCATTGTGCTCACATTACTCACTATGGCTTATCTGTCCTGGCTGCTTATATCTCCATGTGGTCGACCTTGTCATGTGCACTCTATGATCTGACTGGGTGGGTACACTGTGATTCCATGGATGGTCATATTATTCTGATAAGACTGATAAATGCTAGTAACCTGAGTGTATAAGTAAAGTTAACTGTTTAATGCGATGTCATATAACAACTTGAACAATGAAGAGGGTGGCAGGATCATGCTGCTGCCCCCCCCCCAACCTTTCCATTGAGAATGCTAGTAACCTTGAGTGTAAAGGAAAATTTTTTCAAATATGTGTATATTACATGTATTTTTCAATAAATTTTTAGTCTTCTAAAATTGGGAGAAAATTTTTATACTATAAATGCTACCCAGTCATTTTGTCGCCCCCCCCCCCCCCCACTCCTTATTTTTAGATTGGTGTATGACTGCAAAGTTAAAACTCTTCGAAAAGAAAGTAGCCTTCTTAAGGAAAGGCTTAATGAACTCACAAGATATCAGTTGTAGATATCAAGCTAAATGGTATACTAAAACAAGCCTAGTAAGATGCTAAAATAGGATACTGTGCATCTGTAAAGAAAACAAATTTCAATTGGAAATAACCTCGGTTAATGAGAAAGTGATCAATGATCAGTGGCAACTTAAAGTTACTTATTAATTTGAAATAAGCTATTTGCTGCAATTATTAATAAATAACCAAATATATTCAACAACTTGAATAAGGCATATTTTGCATTAATGTTATGCTTCTGTTGTATATTCTGTTTTTGTCATAAGCAGCCCATTGTTCTTATATTGATTTAATCATTGATTTAGCAATATTAAATATCAAATGCACTCTGTATTGTAGGTGACAGTGCATTTGTAATAGTGACTATCTTATCCTTCAAACTTGGAGCTCGGTTTGGCTGCTCCACTTGCACCACCTTCGTCCAACTGGTTGTCTTAACAGTTTTAGGAACTTCTTCAGCCTCAAAAAGGCCTTATTTATTCTTTCATTCTTCTGTCTTTCTCTCTCTCTTATGTAATTAAAAATACTGTGAAATTTTATTTTGCATATGTACTCTATTAAACACTGTACATTACTGTGTATATTATATTATTTTTTTATACATTTATACACATTACTGTATAGGGTTGTATACACAAAACCATGTATACTGTGCTTTATGGGCAATTTAAGGGATTTTTAAGGGCAATTTTAACTATACATGATTTTCGCCTTAAGTACTTTAGAACCTAACCCAGTGTAAATTGTGACTCCACTGTACATTAAAGAATATGCTGGATGGCCTTACAGGAGGCTACCATCTGTCTCCTAACAGCTATCTAGTGGATCATTTCCCCAACCTTCTCTGAGCCCTCAGAGTCCATGTGACCTGCCCATTTAGCCCACTGTGTGCACAAAAGTACTGCTCATAGCTAAAACAACCAAGTCTTAGTGTTGGTATATGGTTGGTCTCAAGGAAATAATTGCATTTGGTGTTAAAATTTCTAAAATTTTGAAATCCTGACAATATTAATTTCAGATATTCGTGTATATTACAAACTTGGCAACAGTAAAAAACGATATAAAAATAATAAAAACAGTATGAAAGATGGCAGCCAAGGAGAAAAGGTTGTTATTTTTTTCTTTTTCAAGAAAAAATATATCTGGAAATATTTATTTACAAACCTGCTTTCTTTGCAAATATTTTTGTTAGAGGTGCACACATACATTTGTGGGACAATAATGAAAAATAGGACAGAAAAGCATTGCTGTCCATACATGGAAAAGAAAATGAGAATACTAAAGATGTGGTAGAATATAATAACTGAAAGTTCTCTGCCATTGAGCAATGGAATATTAAAACTTATCCTTCAAATCATTAGTGTATTAAAATGTTTTCAACTACAAACTAAGAAGCTTTTTGGAGCAAGGGCAGTATTCCATCATCACTATATGGTGACATTAGGGCTGTTTATAACTTCTTTTCCCATGTCATGAAGGGTGATTCCAATGTCTGTTTTAAGGTGGGGACAGATGAAGTCATTATCACAGTAACCTTGTTATTGTGATATTAGCTCCATAGTATGTGGATGCATGTGCTCCCAGTGTATGGAGCTAAGTGGCTCCATAGTGTGTGGATGCATATGTTTCCAGTCTGTGGTAGCTGCATGTTGAACTGGCAGTGGCAGTCATTGGTTTGTTTTGTTGTCTGACAACTCTCTGATGCTCTGTAAACTCTCCTGCAGAGAATGTATGGCTTTTTCAATAAAATAAACAATGTAATTGTCCCCTAAATATAAAATACATATAGTTTGAAGGATAAACTTTAAAATTTGATTGCTCAATGACAGAGAATTTTAAGTTGTTTTTAATTAATTCTGAGCAAGAAGGTCCTTTTAATTGTGTACTTATGGAAGAATCAGTAGATGAACAAGTTTTGAAGGAGGTTTAATTTGTCTCTATCCCATCTTTATAACTTTCTTCAGATTTGGAGCTGGGCTGAAAATAATATTGATTTGTTGGACTCTGAGTAATTTGCAGACTGATTAACACAGGATTATAATCTGGAATAAGTTTTTTATTTATGCAATAAAAGTGAAATTGTTCAAAATATAATTATTTTTCCAATTTTTTGACATCCAAGATCTAATTGTGATAAAATTAGTTTTAGGAACTTCTTCAGCCTCAAATCCTTGCATGGAGGTGTACACTAGGACCTCACTATGCAGTGTTGGTAAATTATGATCCATTTTTCACTTTGTGTTGCTAATAATTTGTAGTTATATCATTTTCAAGGCAGCAAATGCACCTGCTTTGGTAAATCAGCAGGAGTGGGAGACCTGTCTTCTAGAATGTCATGCCATTGTTACAAAGCATAAAAAAACATAGGGACAAAAATAGAGCTTTTTTGCAGATCACACAAATTTATAAGTCGTATTGAAGTTAAAGATCCATTGCATGGAGGGCATTCAGAAAGTTCTTGAAATGTATCTGTAGATTCACACTCATTTATCCAGTGTTAACAAGCTACGACTTGTTTGAAAGTTGTCTAAACTTGTTATTACATGCTAAAAACAAAGGCCATATCATCATTTCTCTCCATTGGCAGCACTTAATGTTCAGTCTGTGAAAACTCTGCATTGTTGCTATGGAGCCTACTAAAGATGGGGAAAGATTTTATATTTTCACAAGCATGCAGCTTGGGGATGACATGGAAAAAATTCATGCCAATTTATCACAAATAATGATATACAGAGCTAGATAAATAGCATTTAATTATTCACAAATATTGCTGTTACATTAAAGCTATCTATAACAATTCTAATCCTCAAATCTCTACGAGTGCAATAGGCTCTAATTTACCTTTGGGCCATACATCAAAGGATATATCTTAGCACTACAGAATAATTTATTACCACCATTGATGAGTAAATATTAACAGAACAGGGGCTAAGAGCCAATGCTGTTATACTCATATCCTTGTGAACCTTTTGCACTCCTTGTGATCTGAGGGTTGGAATTGTTATAGTTAGCTTTAATGTGACAGCAGTATTCATGAATAATTAAATATGATTTATCACAAGTATATGGGGATCATGCCTGTTCATATGGCACTTACAAGATGAATGCACAAATACAGAGAAGACAGCAGAGCTTCAAAGACCTCCCTCATGCAGGAAGACTGAAGGAGGCAGTGAATGAGAAAACCATCGCTGTTCGTGAACTCTAAAGAAAACCCACACATTACCATTCAGATAATAAGTTTAGATGTCAGTGTATCGATTGGCAGTGTGGAAACAATTATTCATTAACATTTAAAGTTCTGAAAGATCTGTGCGAAATGGGCACCCTATAAACTAACGGAACAGCAAAAAAAGGACTGGAGTTGACTCATGCAAGGAGATGCTGGTAATGTTTGAACCTAGTGGACCCAAACAATTAACAGACATTGTCACAGGATGAGATGTGGTTTTATTACTATACAACTCCCAGAAAGATGAACAACTATATTTGGGTTCCAGAAGATGAACCACATCCCCAAATCCTCAGATAAGACTTTTGCCCAAGGAAGAGGATGTTCACAATTTTTTTTTATTCCCAAGGAGTGGTAGCTGTGAAAACCTTACCTGAAAAAATGGCTATAAATGGAGTACTACATCAACATTGTTTTGCCCAAAGTGTTTAAGGAGATGAAGGAGCAGCATCCAACAATGTGTGTCAAGGGTTCTCTTTCTTCATGACAATGCCAGTGCTCACAAAACCTGACAAGTTACAGCCTATCTGGAGCAGGAAAAAATCAAACAGCCACCCCATCCTGCATATTCACCCAATCTTGCACCATGCGATTTTTGGTTGTTTCCAAAAATTAAAAAGGAACTTGCTGGGAAGCCTTTTTCAAAGGTGCAAGACCTTGCGAAAACGTTCATTCAGAGTTGCTGGGTATTCCCCAATAGGAGTAATGCCAATTTCCTTTCCAATTTCCATTTAGAGTTCCAGAATTGGCCCAGATGTCTGCAACTTTTCATAGATACTGGATGGAAGTGCTTTGAAGGATAGTAAAAGTTTTGTTGAGGTAAGTTCAATGGTTTTTGTTCTGCAGCTACATGTCAAGAACTTTTTGGATACCTCTCTTATCTAGAATTGCTAATTTTGATATGTTTGTTAACTAAAACATCTTTTTACTCATAAATTTTGGGAAATAAAAAATGTAACTTTCATTGATTTGTATTTTTGAGATTAATTTTGATATCTTTCTTTCCAAATTTGTGTAACTATTCTTAAAAATTATGGAAGCATTTTTTTTATTCTCTGGACAGCTTTCGGGATTTTTTTTAGCAAAAAAAAAATAAATTTCATAAACAGTGGAAAATGAAAAAAAATTGGCCAATTACTACATTCAAATTTTATATCAGTCTACTTCCCATACTTTAAAATTTGAAATCTGAAAAAAAAAAAAAATTACATACTATAATGGCAAGCTAATTGTATCAGTTGATACAAGGGCACTTTACATAAAGAATAAAAAATGTCTGTTTAGCAGACTCTGGATTTTTGTCCATGCCCTTACACTCACATCTTTTTTCCGATGACTATATTTTCTCTGCTGTTTTTGCCTTTTTACATTTTAGTGGATATTTTAACCATCTGTGATTTTTACCTTTTGGCATTTTTTTTACATGGGTGCTACATACCCATTGTTACTTTTACATATTGGTTCTTATTGTTTGTCTTTTGTCTTTTACACAGCTGTTTTCTGTTGTTTGATGTTTTAGTGTTTACATTTATTGTTTTATCTCTTGTCTTTTACTCTTAACATTGGTTGTGGGTTTACTTGACTTTTCGTTCCTTTTTTACTCTTTACGCTTCGTTTGGCACATCATGGCTTAGTCGCCTTTGCACCATAAAACTCCAAAATAACCAACCAACCAATCAGCAGACTCTGGGAAGCTTCTTTTCTCATCCACAACCCCATCAACTGTAGAATTGGTAGCTGAGATCCTTGTCACTTTGCAGGCTTAAGGAACACACCAATTTTCAATTGGGTAGGTTTCTGCTTTGTTCACAAATTATAGTCTTCCTCAGAGTCTTCAAATGCTGATAGTAAGGTTGCATTTTCCTTGTTTGTTGTGACACTCATAAAGTTCACAATCTAATTCAGGTTATTTATGACTTTGGAAAGTTTATGTTTGTCTATTGTTTTTTCTTCATCAATGTCTTGTTCTTCCAAAACAGCATCTAAAACATCTTGATCAATCTGATACTTGGAATTTCCTCATCTTCACCCATCCATTCTGCAACATCTCTTGCCATCAACATAATTATGTGATAAACTTTTGATTCTAACCCCCTCAACTCAAGATAATACATCTTGTCAAAGAGGAATTTCTTCCATCCATTAGAAAGGATTGTCACTTTATAGCCTACCAAGCACTGACTTAATTAAAAATGACTTAATTATATAGTTTGTGATGTTCAGTGTCCTCTTCCCTCTGGTATCCTCCAATTTGCTTTGAGGTCTTCAGGCACACCAACACTTCATCCAGGAACTTTCCTCTGTACAACCTATTGCATGCCATTGATATTCCTTTATCCATGTGCTGGTTTGGTGAGGTTGTGTTGTATAGGGAAGTAATGCTAAACAAAAATCTTCTCATGAGCATCATTTGCAGAAGTACCAAAATAATATTTAAGAGTGAATTGCTTTACCTTGCCTTTACTATTCATTATGTTAGATACAACATAAAACAAGTAACATGAAATTCATTACCATATACTAACTATCCACCATATCTTCGTGACAGATACACCTTTTTTATCGTTAATACTGAGTAAAGTATGCTGCCTTTTCTCACCGCTTTTCTTTGAGGCCATTATGAAGTCACAATAGACTCTCACTGTATTTTATTTATTAACACAAAATAGTCTTTGGGGCAAAAAAGAAAATCTTTCTGCACAAAGCCAGTATCTCAGACAGCAGTTGAGAGCAAACTGAGAAAGCAGTGTGGCTGGAATGGGACTCGTCAACTTTCACCCAACAAAAACCAATAAAATCACTTTGGCACTGGGCTTAAAATCCAGTCTATGCAATTGCGGTCCATAGAATCAAGGCTTTGCTGTATGCAAATATGTTCCTACTGCCTGGTAGTAACTCTGGTATTCTTTAAGCTTTCTCCCCCTTAACATACCTTACAAATTAAAGATTATTTTATTGAGCATTCAGAGATTGAATAAAACGAAGTGTATGCTTTTACAATCAGATGCTACTTGGAAAACGTTTTAACACATTAATATCCCAGAAATATCTTCAATTATATTTTTTAAAGTAAATTCAAGGTCTGGCAGATAGCATTTTTCCCACCTCCAGTCTATGACCATTCTTTCATTCTCCAGTGTATAATTGAGAAACACTTGCCTACTGACTTTGATTATGATTAATGCTATTCTGTGCTTTCTTAATATATTTTATATATATAATTTTGTAATAAAAATTGTCTTAAGCCGGGTGGGTTCATATCTCATCTGGCTCAAGGCAATTTTTCCTCTAAAAATTTGAATCCACTTCAAAGTTGTAATTTATTAGTAGATACCTAATGATGATGTACAATCAACTGGGCCCAAAAATATCAAGCTACCTGTAGGTCCAAGCATCAATAAATTTTTATGATGCCAGATTGTTTAGTATTTAGTTATGTATACTCATTTTTGTACACTCTCTTAAGATTCATAAAGATATTAGCTTTTGTCCTTCTCTTTATCTTGTATAACTTGAAGTAATGCCCAAGATTATTTTTAGTCATTTTTCCTGTGACCCATCAGGTGAAAACCTAAAATACTGATGTATATTTTAAACACAAAGATATTTATTACTACTCTCAAACCAGTGTGTTCACTTACATTTAGGAAGTATTCCCTAATGCTTTTGCAGTTCTCATTTCTAAAAATACCTATTACTCTGAGTCAAAATTCAGATCATTATCAACTTTGGCATTGAAATCACTCAGGGCAAGAGTAATATCTCTTTTTTTCTAAGAGATTTTACCTTCAACCAAAGTACCAAGCAATAAAACTGTTAAGAAAATTTTATCTTTGGTGTAGCAAAACTATAAGGTATTCAAGTTTAAATTCCTTTAAACCTTTTGTCCAACCATTTATAATTTGTTTTTTATTATAATATTAAGTGTCTGACAGACCAGTGTTTTTTATTACAATGTGAAATTGTGTACTTTAGTTTTAAGGGTTAAAAATATTTTGAGATTGTCTATAAAACTACCCTTTTTCGCTCTGTCTTCATTAGAGACATCAGCAAATATCAGTCATATCCTTAACAACAGTTTTAAATTTAGCTATAAGAAATCTTTCATTTACCCAGATGAAGAAGAGGCTCACGTTCCATACACATTGGGCATTTTCTTCCTCAAAGAGAGCCATTTCCTTTTCAATAATATTGTCAAATCTTTGGGATTTCTGATTTTCAATGTCTTATTTCTAATTTTCATCATTTCGTTTTTACCATTTGTGTCCCATGGCTGAGTGGTTAGCATGCTTGGTGGCGACTGATCTAAGGACCTGGGTTCAAGGCTCCAGGTAAGGTATGGATGCTCATGTTGATTTTTGCTGAGGTCCCACCATCCTTACAGACTTGTACATGTATAAACTGATAGTCTCCTGTCCTTACTACATGTATAAACTGATAGTCTCCTGTCAGACCTCTGTGGCAAGCAGCTGATTGAGGAGTAATATTTTTTTGAGTTCTAACTCTGGCAAGTAACTGGTAATGTTTAGATTCATCCACACTTCTAACATTACCATTTGACAACAGAATCATTACCGACTTTAAGCATTTTTGCTGTGATTTAATAGACTCATGTAATTTTAATTTCGAGTTAGCTAAAATAACTTCAAATTATGATTATAATTTATATAAATTAAATTATGAAATAGGGCCATTATTAAAACCAGTAATAGCTACCAATATATCCATTATTGCCATTAGCTACCAATATATCCATTATTACCAATATATCCATTATTACCAATATGGCCATTATTAAAACCAGTAATATTTAAATAAATTAAATTATGAAATAGGGCCATTATTAAAACCAGTAATAGCTATCATCATTGCAAACAATGGGAGCAGAACTAACCACATTATTAAGGACATTTCCAAAATGCTCAGCCCTTCTTACCACGACAGAAACCTCATCTTCAATTACTGCCTTTCCATCTTTATATATCTGCAAAACTCCCTGTCCTGCCCTCGATCAGTAGGGGACACTGATGGGCTTGGAAAAGTCATTGTTGTTAGATGGGACATAAAGCCATAGCCTTGTGTGAGAGAGGCATACCCTGTGTATGTTAAAGAACATGCTTGATGGGAGGCTACCATCTGTCTCTCAACAGCTACCCGTAGGTCCCCTTCCCCCAATCTTCTCTGAGCACTTGGGGTCCTTGTGACCTGACCATTTAGCCCATTATATGCAAAAAAAAGTACCACTCAGAGGTAAAACAATCCAATCCAAATCTCCATCTTTATCCCTTAATACCCGTATGCCAATCTGTTTTCTCCTACATAAAATAACTATCTGATACAACTCTATTGTGTTCTCTAACAGCTTCTCTGCTCTGTCAGCCAGGTTATCAAGCCAAAGACTATTATCAGCCTTCAACTGATCGTTTACATGATTATTAAGATCAACTAATCGTTTACATGATGAATATCATCTGTTATACCAATAGGATATTGATTCAACTCAGATTTGCAGTCCTTTCTTTTAGAAATAATCTGCATAACCTTATCACTCAAATAACTCTACCTCCTAGGCTCCATAGTACCCAAAATAGTACTACTGGTTTCAAGAATAGCCCATTTAAAATGGTCCCATTCGTCCTCAGCAGTAGCAAATGAATGTTGCTTATCATAATGACTGAGTAGCCTATTATGTAAGCTTTGGCTATCTGAGGGATTTTCAAAGCTTCAGTGCTAAACTGTAACTTTCACCTTAGCACAATGCTTTTTAAGCTTTTGTTGCAGGAGAAGGAAATGGTCAAATCCAGTTTCAGCCCCTATGGAACCTAGTGTTCCTAACAGAGCTAATCAACTTGCCGTTGATTAATGCATAATCAATCATATTCCTCTGCAACCCTGTTAATAAAACTTATATTTATCATCCGCCCTCAATTGGGGCATGGCAACCAACAATAATTCAAGTCTTTAATCCCTGTTTTAAATTTAACCATAAGAAGTCTTTCATTAATATATTACTATCCCAGAAGAGCATCACTGGCATTTTTGCCGAGAAACATAGCTGCACGTTGAAGGTGTTTGCTATCTTCACATCCTGAAAAGAGAAATTTAATATTATTTTTAAGTATCCAACTTTGACCTGTCCATTGGTGTAAGCCTAAAATATACATCACTGAAATTCCTGTGTGAGGATATCAAGAGAATAATCTCTGTTAAGAGTCCTCGCATTCCAAATTGCTGTGGATAAAAAATGGTTAGTAGGATTTCTTTTTCTTTCTGTTATGAAAATTATTGAAGCTGGGTTTATTGAGAAAGGTATGGCCAATGTCAAAAAGCCCCATTATCTTTAGCATGGGGTAAAGGCCTATTCCCTGTTTACTAAAAGCTGAAGCCACCATGCTGGTAAAAACTCGAACAAGTAATGGAATTTTTTGCCATCAGAATTCATTCCACCCTTTCAAGTGCCAGCAAGCCGTCATTGAAGACACATTTCTCCAGTTCAAGTTTACTGATGTAAGACCTAATTTCAAGGTTTCGGGTACTTCCAATGGCTTCTGATCAGGATCATCTGCCAGCTGTTATGAAGTATCCCGTTGATGTTGTCAACCCACAAAAAGCAAAAACACAGCGTAGAATTTCCTTCAGCAGAAGCCCATCAGTGTGTGAAGTCCAAAATCCAAATTAAGGTCAGTAACCAGTCAGTATTGTAACTCTGTGAAGTTGACCACTCCTGGTTAGGATTGCCAGATATCAGTGTTCTAAAAAGAGGACAAAAAGCTAGAAATGGAGGACAAAGAAGGACATTTTCAATTTGTAAAATAAAATTGAAAATAAATTCTAAGTTTATTTCAAGTGTTAACTAACAGTTAGTCAAAAAAAGTGTAATACTTATTCAGTATAAAATATGTGACGTTTTTTATTCATACTTGATAAGCAAAAGATTTATTTGTCCTTAATTAATATAATGGTTACAGAACTAGCAAGAAAACTTTGTGTATTGTATTAACTCTGAATGTGGTAGTGGTCAACCATGACTTTGGGCTTAGTAGGGCATGCCCTTGTTTGAGAGGACCTGTACAAACTAGTAGTTTCTAGGAACCCTCTCTGTCCTGTATGTTGCAGACAAAAAAACTGCCATCAACTTTCATAGCCCCATCCATGGGCAGTGGTAAAATTTTATGTAATTTTTAAAGTGTATACATTTTTTTTTATCTGGCCGAGCCCCGGGTAAGGCATGGATGTTCGTGTTGTTTTCTGCTGAGATCCTGCCATCCTCTCAGATCTTGGCATATAATATTACTGTGGCATATAAACTGACAGGCTCCTGTCAGACCTCTTGGCAAGCAGCTGCTTGAGGGGGTATTTATTTATTTTTTATATAAATTACTGATATTGAGTATTACAGAAAATAGTAACTTTTAAGTAACATAATGACTTTAGCATTCACAATTTGCATTTACAATAAATTATTTGATACTTAAATTTTTTGACAGTGATGGGTGTAAGAAATTTTTTTAAAAATGCAAAAAAAATGCATACTTTATAATTTTATTAAATACACATTCTTATAGATTTATGCAAAAGGGAGGACATTTTCTTGATTTTTCAAAATTCTGGGAAGACATAAATTTTGAAATAAAAAGGATGGCACATTCTCTTTTGGATGGCGTGTGATTACTGTAGATTTAGAGGAGAAAAATCTCATTGCAGCTCAGAATCAGGAGATAAGTGTTATATCCAGTAGTGTACAGCTGGGATTGGAGGCTTACTACTCTCTAATTGGGGAATCTGTTTTTCCTAATCAGTTTAGATTAACAAAAATGCAAGAAAAGAAATTTTAATTGAAAAAATCCTGACATTGCTACTGTTTATATATGTAATAAATTTAGTAGGTTATCCTTCATTTACAGGATGAAGAGGGGCATTGGATAAGTGAAATGCTGGTTAGGATTGAAGGCAAATAACAATATGCAATTTTTTAACTATGAAACTGTCATTATAAATTTTGTTTTCTGTGATACTATGTACAGTTAATATAAATATTCAAAATTTTATAAACAGATAGGTTTGATTTTGAACAACTGAAATATTTTTTTTTCATTTATCTTTATAGTACAAAATTCATTTTACATTTGCTGGAGGTAATCTGGCTTACTGGCAATTTATAAAGAAAAAGTAATTGTGTTTTCTTTGCCAAGCAGAGTATATTTTTTATAGGTCTGTACTTTTTAAAAGTATTTGCATAACAGGCTTAACTTATTTCCTATCATTATATACTTCAAATTTTTTAAATACACTGCATTAAAAGTGCAACACCAGGAAAGACAACAGATATCAAAATCGTATTTAGTGAATACATAGCTTATGTTTGAATACATAGCAAGGATCAAATGATTACAAATACAACTCAGTTAGACTTGAGGAATACAAAGAAATCAGCATCTTGTGTAGCCACCATGAGCAACAATAACTGCTGCTACATGGTTTGGCATTGAGAGAATGAGACGTCGGATGTGTGTTTAGGGAATGTCAGTCCATGCAGTTTTGATACGTAACCAAATTTCATCTGTTGTAACAGCTGCAGGTGTCTGGTGTGCTATTCGTCATGAGATCATGGATCAGAAATGTTCAAATGGGGACAGATCCAGTGAACATGCAGGCCAAGTCAGAAGTGTCACATGGTGGCTATTCAGGAATTATTGGACGATGCATACCACACGTGGTTGGGCATTGTCCTATTGGTAAATGGCACCAGAGAGCCCCTGAAGATAAGGTATGACCACAGACTCCAACTCTTCAGTGATGTAACTCTGGCTGTTCAAAGTACCGGTAATGCGTACGAGGTGCATGCATGAGTGGAGTCCAATGACACCCCCATACCATAGCACCAGGGGCCAGACCTGTATGGTGCTGCATCATGCATGTCTCACAGAGCCTGTAACTGCGGTACCGCCAGATACGGATTCATCCATCATGGTGCTGCACACTGAAGTGGGATTCATCTGAAAAAAAAAAAAGACAATGCGATACCATTCGCACATTCATATGCAACGTTCTTGGCACCATTGCAGTCTAATACGCCTGTGTTGTAGAGTCAATGGTAGCCGAAGCAATGCCAATTTAGCAAAGATGCCCCGATGTTGCAGATGATGTCAAAACTATACGTGCAGACACTGGTTGATGTGCAACACACCCTAACTGTTGAGCAAGTAGTTTGATATGAAGACCATTGAGATCCCTGATATCGGTGAGTTCATTCCTCCTCTGCCCACTGATGCCATATTCTCATCACTGTAGCAGCATTCCGTCCAACACAAGCACCAATCTTGGTACGATAATCTGCCTTCCTGAATCCCACAATTCTACCTCGATCAAAGTCAGAAACCTGGTTGTATGGATGCTGTGTTCTTCGATGGGGCATACTTGATCCTTTAGTGCACAAGAACTGCGAGCAAACATAATTCCATTGCCTTATACTGGCTCTTTGTAATCTCCTCTTGTTCCACTTCCAGGAAGCATTACTGTCACACATGATGTGCTGCACTTTGAATCATTTACATGTTCTCCCATGAGCTTGTTGTATCTTACATATTTTGTGACAATCTGATGAGTTGTTCCTGATGTTGCACTTTTAATGGCCAGAAGTGCATGATACATTCATACCTTCAACCTAACATCCAGTAATTACTCTGTATTGAAAACTAGTTATTCATCTTGATATAACTAAACTTTTATACCTTTTGAATATTTTATACATATTGAAAGAAGATTTTGCATCACCTCAATATCTGTATGTACAGGGGATAAAATCCCCAAGAGACTAGCTTAAGGATATTCTAAAAGTTAACTTTAAATACTTGAATTCAAATTTATATCTTGTATCTGCATTTCCAGCTAACAGAGCCATATATATATATAAATTTGGGCATTACACAAGGGTCTCCAAATTTAAGGGCAGCCCATAGCACAGTTAGAATTTAATGTCAAATTGGGGCAGTAAATAATATTCTCTCTTTGTACAAGGGCAGCCAAATCCCAGGGTCAATATGTGTGCAACTGATCCATATTGCTCACAACAAGCCTCTTCTATGTTTTCCCTGAAAATTGCATACTGCTGGTGATTGATACAATTGTGGAAAGTAAATAGGTCTGAAAATTGGTGTGGCATGTAACTCAAGGATACTCTTAAAAGTACTTTATTAAAAAATTAGAAACGAAAATGATGCAAAATGTTTTGGATGTTCATATAATGTACATGCTTACTTCTCTATTGAGAAGTATGCAACTGTATATTAGGATGATCTCACATTTGAATCAATGGTTTTATGTTCTTTGCTTTTATTGTACAATTTTAAAAACAATGAAAGTTAGAAGTGTTCACTTATTAAACTGGATAAGGTATGGATATTTCTTGTGTTATCCTTCTATGTCTTCTTCATAGACTTCCTCTATGGTATATTAAACTGATAAGTTCCTAATAAGATTTCTATAATGAAATTGTGGCAAGTGGCTGTTTAAGGGGTAATATATGTTTTTTCTTTGCTAGTTGGTCCAAGTTTTTTTTTTCATCTAAAGGCTGTTGACTAATCTAAAGGCATTTTAACATATAGCTTTATAAGCAGACATTTGAATGCATTATCCCAGTGCTTTTAACAAATGGCTGATCCTTCTTTATTATTTGTAATTCTGAATGAAGCCAAACATTTTGGCTTGCAGATAGAAAAAATAACCCTGTGACACATAAATTAAACTTGTTTTTTAGAAACCATTACCTCTTTAGCTAATGAATTAAGGATGTTGAACATGATTTCTATTATGAGTATTACTGAGGATTGGTGTTTTTTTAACAATAAATTCAGTCCTTAACGTATAACAAAAATAATATTATATGTTAACTGTATTCTTCCCATTTACAATGTACAAATGCCATTACAAATTACAAATGTTTCCAGTATAGGGGGAATATGAATTGTGGAAAAAGTAAAATTTTACACTGCTTGTCAAAAGTTAAACATGGATCACCAAAATGGGAATAAAAAAAGTATGAGATAAAAGATTTTTAATGTGTGTAGATAATTTAATATGCCATTTGCAAAACTCTACATATAAATCCTGTGTAACATCATGGAATATGTGAAACATATAAAAGGAGTACACTTATAGACGATCATTTTAAAATGAAACCCTACATTGTCAGTCTGGAATAGCCAATTGTTTCATGATGCCTCAAAAAAAATGTTTGGACAACTCAAAATGATGGTGAGATGTTGGATGATTGAATCTGTTCCAACAATCAGAGAGGTGGCCATATTCTTTAGTGTCCACCATTCTGTTATCTCAAGGCTATAGCAGCAGTTCCAAATAACCCAAACAATTATCAGAAGACACGTTCAAGTGCATCCTAGTGTTGCAACCCCCTTAAGATGACAGCTATATTGGACTACTATGTTGATGAAATAGGAGTAATAGAATCATCTCTTCTTTCAGACCTCATTGATTGCACAGGAAGGCAGGTATCTGTCTCAACTGTAACTGGAAGGTTTCACAAAGTTGTGCTCAATGGCCCACATTGTTGTGTCCCTTTAACCTCCAGACAAAGACAAGCCCACTTGAAAAGGTATCACAGTCATGTACTCGAAAACAATGGAGACATGTTCTATTCATGGACAAGTCTAGATTTTCTCTGCAATTGTACAGCAAATATGGACTGATCTGGAGAGAGATGTGACTCTGCAATTAACACATAACATATAAATCATTTTGCCCCAAATTTTCATGGCTTATTACAATATTATCTTTATATCTTCATGTGAAATTTGATTCAATGTGTCCAAATACATTTTGCATTAGTGCAATTTATTGATCTGTGCATAATTTTTGACAAGCAGTGTAAATGCATAAAAATAAATTCAATAAAATTAGATTTTGTTACTAAGGATGTATTATGAAACAATCCACCTATCATAACTGAGTTTTAAATCACTCAGGTGAAAAATTGCACCACACACTTATTATTAAGGGATAACAATTACAAGATAATCAGTTTAGTTATTTAACTGTACCTTCAGCTTTTAGAAAAGCAGTACATTATAGTGTTATTTCTGATATTTTGTTTTAATTTTATCTAGGGAATTAGAATGAGAGCTTACATTGAAGCAGATTTACTATGTAATTCTACATTCCTAACCTGTAAGTTTATTTTTTTTAATAATCTAATTGAAACAAAAATTTCTAGAAAATAACATTAAATGTACCTTTATCTTGCGAAATTTCTGGGGAGTAACCTAAAGATATACCAAATTCATTTAAAAATAAATTTGTTAGTATTAGGATATAAGATATGTAGTGTGAGGTGAATAATATGTGTGCTTCATTAGCAGCTTTGCTGCCTTTAAGTCAACTCCCAAGACATTTTGAAAAGCATTTAGGTGCCTAAGTTATACCAAAGTACTTAATTTGCTATTTTTTTATTAGCTTACACTTGAGTATTCATAAAAATTTCACTTATTAGTTATGGTTCTCGTGTAATGCATTCATGCCAGCTCTTTAAATTTACTCAGATCTAAAGTTTATTTCCACATTTATTGTCAATAAATGAAAAATATCAATGTAAATGTTGAGCAATCTAGATCCCAGCCCTTTCAACACAATGCACTGCATGTTAAATAGGTATAGAAGGGTTGTTACAACATATATATCCAGGTTCATTTCCTATTAAGATTAAATACCTTTTCTCCCCTTGCTTAATTAAGATGGCAGTGAAATAACAGACTGATTTATGTACATAGATAATGAAAAAAAAATTGAGAAAAAGTAAACACTTCTAGAAAAGTAATCAGACATGCTGTTAATTTCTGAAGTGTTCCACGATTATTGGTGAGATCATCGCTCTGGAGCACCATTCCCAAATTGGGGGCGTGAAGAACATTTTAAAGGTGCACGAGGATGTGAATTTTTATGTGTGTTTATGTTTATTGTGAATCGAAATTGTTAACAGAGAAGTTGGCTGATGATAAATGAGAGATGGGGAGCCATGAGGGTTTCTCAAAAGTGGGGTGTGATGCCGCAAAGTTTGGGAACTCCTACTCTATATTGTGCAATAGTAATATTTTTTTTGTCCCAGGCTCACACACATGTAAGAAACCCACCTAGCCCAGTATGCTAAAGATAGCTCTTCAGCCTACAACAATAAAAAATTCTTTGCTCTATTTTTACCCACAACAGTATTAAAAACCTTTTCAGAGCATATAAATATAACAGTATTTTACAATATACTTATAATATGTATATTTAATAAAGATATACACTGCTTTCCATAAATTAAGGAAAATCACTATGTTAAGTCAATGGAAAGCTAACGTCAAAGCTCTATAACTTCTAAAATAAGTTTTTTGTTTTGAAATATGTGATTGCAGATTAAGATCTCAATCAAATAAATTAACATCTCGATTTTTAACAATGTTCATTCAGTATTTAATGAGTTATGGAAGTTCAAATATTTAGCGATAACAATGCCAGCCACAAAAATTGACTTCAGAAGTTAATTAAAACTTAGTAATAAGTATTGTATCAAAGTGTTTAATAAAATAAGTTTGTATATTAGAACTTTGTATAAGGAATTCTTTCACTATTCTTCAGTTTTGTATAAGTTTCTTAAGACTGGAATTGCTGTTGTTAAATATTCAAACTTCCATAACTCATTGAATACTGAACAAATATTGTTGAAAATCAAGGTTAATTTATTTGATTGAGATCTTTATCTGCAATCACATTTTTCAAAACAAAAAAAACAACAACTTATTTTAGAAGTTATAGAGCTTTTATGCTAGCTTCCTATTGACTTAACATAGGGATTTTCCTTAATTTATGGAAACCAGTGTATATTAGGTAGGGTCTACTGAAGCAGGTAGGCAGTATTAGGTAGGGTCTACTGAAGCAGGGTCTACTGAAGCAGTAGGGTCTACTGAAGCAGGTTATACAGGTAGGGTCTACTGAAGCAGTAACAAAATACAAGGTTCAAGATATGATTGATCCTGCCATGCCAATTAATAAGAATTAAGATTTTTTTTTAAGAGTACAAAACTTTCCTAAGTAATATATAATTATTTTCTTTTAAGTAAGAACATAACATTTTATTCTTATTAATAAAACAGAATTTGTTTTTCATTAATTACCACATTTTTAACTCTTTTACAGTACTAGGCCAGGCCTGAAAAAACTCTTAAATTGTAGCAGGTGGCCAGGCTTTTTCCAACTGTATTCACTCCAAAAAAAAGTGAACAAAACTTTTTTTTTTGAAATAACTAAAGAAGAGAAATAGGGCACATTATATGCCAAACTACATACAGAAATGCATACAGAATCCTCAAGCAGCCATAAACTATGGAAGTTCTGTCAGACTGCAATAACTTCTCTAATCATAAGCAGCTAAAGCTGCTGCATTTAGCCACTGTAGGCTAATTCTAGCGAGGACTAATTGTTTGACATTGTCAGCCCACTGTGTCATAGGTCCACCCCTTTTCTGAGGCCTTTAGACATAGTATTCATAACCCTATTTACACAAGATTTATTACCCACAGTTACATTAAATATATATACTTAAGTTATAAGTTACGCAGTTACACAAAAGTTGTTCTTTTATTTTACAGCTGCAAATGTAACAATTGATGTCAAGGATATTGTCATGGCTCCGGAAGGATGCTCTCCCCCCATTTTTTTTATAATTAATTATGTCTGTCAATTCTTTTTCATCTGTGGTTATAGGTGAAGCCACAGATTTGTGGATTGTTACATCTGTGCTTCAGTGGGAACTAGAGGTGATGTGCTTTATATGTAATAAATGTCCATTGCATTATGTAAAGGACAACATGAACATTTATTTTCTAAATACAGTTGCACATATATAAACACTATGGGAATAAGGTTGACTCTGTGGTCTTACCTGTGATTAACACTTTTCTAATAATGGAGCTACTATTTAAAGGCTTCATTAGCCTTTAAATAGTAGACACTTGGAGACCTTCTCCTATCAGTTTTAACAGACAGAATGCTGTTCTGTTTCACACAGGAGTTCACTGAAACGAGGCAGAATCCTGTCCTTTTTCATATAAAAATCACTTAACTAACCTCACAATTAAATAATACTGAAACTTTTATTTCAGTATAATTCCTTTGAAGCATTCCTTTGATGAATGAGGTGGAATCCTATCCCTTTTAATACATTCACTTGACTAACCTCATATTTTGGCAAGAGGAAACCTTAACCTCTTCCTACTACACTGGTTCTCTCCTGTTCAGAACCAAAACCCTTTTTGTTTAGGGTTTGTGAGAAAAGAAAACGTCACTTTTTGACACTCCAAAAGAACTGTCAGTTCATTAGATACAGCTCTTGTCGTAGTTTATAAGATATTTTAGACAAATAACTCCTTCCCTACTTGTGAGGTATCACATAAGCAACTGAAAAGTGAAGATCATTGAAAGTGTTAAACATGTTGCCTTCCTTTTTATTAAAATGTATTTAAAAAGATAAAAAATTATGTTTCTATGAAGTTTTGGTTTGGAAAAAAAATTCTATAAGAATGCGTCTATCTTTACGTAGTTGGATTCAATGGGGAAACAATGGATTACAATGCAATAAAAATTTATTTTGCTTTAAAAGCAAAATAATTTAAATGAAAACTGAAAAATATATAACTAAAAAGAGGTACAGAGCTGAAAAAAAATTAAAATATTTCAAAGCATGTAGAGTTTTATTTAACCCCAGGAATTGAGATGAATATTTCACATCAATTTGCATATAGTATGGAAAATACAAGGTTCACAACAACAGCAAAAATTTCTTTCCCAAATTATAATTCCTTAATGCTAGTTATGAAAGTATTCTCAATTTAATTAAGAACATCAAAATAAGTCCTAATCATTAAAAAACTTAGTTTTGTGATTAAATCTGTAATTAAATGTTTGGTGAGGCAGCAACTACTTGAAGTCACATATGCCTAATGGTTTTGCATTCAGTAAGTTCCAAATTATTTTTTTCTTCTAATTACAGTATATATTTGAGAAGAAATAAAAATAATTCTAAAAGTAGCAAATGAAAATAAAAATTATGTCACTAATATTATGCTCTTCTTGTAATCAGCACCCCACTTTTGAATCAGACAAGCATAAAAATTCATATGATTCAGTATTGGAATCAATAGAATATCCCCCCCCCCAAAAAAAAAAAAAAAAAAAAAAAAAATGTGATTTTTGCCAGTTACCCAAAAACATTTGTTGGAAGATTTTACAAACACATTTTAATTACAGTTTTTAAATAATAAATAAGAAACAAAAAAATATATGCATCCTTGACCAACACTAGGCAAATATCTTAGTATCCATCAGACTGCGTATTCACATACACACAGAATTGGCAGACATGCTGATTTGTGCTCCTGTGTAAGAGAACCTTACTCTGTACACATTGCAGAACATGTTGAGTAGCCTTGACAGAAGGTTTCCATCTATCTCCTAACAGTTATCCAGTGGGTCTGCTTCCTTTATTTCAGAAGCCCGTCTTCTGAGCCCATGGGATCTTTGTGAAATGTCCATTTAGCCCATTGTGCACAAAAAAGTGTAGCTCAGAGGTAAAATAACTCAACCCAAAATCCCAATTTGTGTACAGCCTCACTTTGCATAAGAAAATCTTGAGTTCTGCACTGACAGCCAGAACTCATTAGATTTGCTTTCGTTCTTAATTTCTTAGTAACAACCATTTTTTATTCCCTCTTCACAATATCATTTTCATTTTCTTCACTTTTCATTTTACTTTGATTTTCAGATGTTCAGCAGTCATAGTTTGAGGTAGAACCAGCCTATGCAACAGCATTTTGCTATTATTTTAATACCAAATATTGCATTTGTGTGGATGAATCAGATAAGAACAAGCTAGTGCATTGCATATGCAAACTGATTAAAGCTGTTATACTTTGGTTTACCAGTAACTCAAGGGTTTAGAAATTTTTTTCCTGCAGTTTTGCTGTTTTAATTACCATTAAGCAATAATAAGTAAAAAATACATTTTTCTATACTCTAAAGAGAGGAAATAAAAAACTAGAAGAATAAAATATCTCCTCTAGCAAATATGGAATGCTTGCTTTCAAAGACAATGAAGTTTTTCATTTTCTGAATTTGGCACCCTTTAACAGTAATAATTCAACTAGTAGGGGATTGGAAGATGTAAATGGTAATATATTATTAGCCCTATACAACACAAAAAGAATTTCTTTTCATTCCTTAAAATCAAAAATTGCATTTTCTCATCCCCCAAGTGTTAAGGGGCAATTCAGTCAATATATATAAAATAATTTATTTATTATTATTTTATTGAAAATTTTATAATTCAGCACTACCTTTTAAAAAATAAAGAGCAACCAGTTGAATTTAGCCAATAGTAACAAATGAATATAAATTATACTTCTATTGCTAAGATATCTGGTATTATCAACATATTCTACCTCCAAAATTTCTATCATAAATATATCATTTGCAATATTACTTCAAGTTTTACATTTCCTACACTTAGAACCTGTAACAATGTAAATTAAAGCCTTTTGGACAATTTGGAAATTATGAATCATCATATTTTATTAGAAACTATTCAACTCAAGAATTTTTCGTTAATCTCTAATCTCTTAAAACAAGTTGTGTGTGTGTGTCCCCCCCCCCCCCAGGGAATGAAGATTAAGAATGACAAAATTGGGACAAATTGTTGCTGCCAATGTAAACTCATTGATCATCACACTCCAACCACTAAAATATTAAATTTATCCCCTACGCCCACTAAGTAAGGGTGAAAATCGTTGTTTTCTACCCTTAATGTCACCTTGTCAATGCAAACTTCATAACCTTCACATTTCAGCACCAAAATTTAAAATTTCTAACATAATTACATCGCTTGAAGTATTCGCTTAAAATTTTGTCATTTTTAACCTTTTTCATCATTATTAGAGAGTGCAGTTATAGCTATTGGGAAATTCCAAAAGTGTGAACTATAATATTTTATCAATACCTATCCAACACAAATGGAATTTTAAATTTATTTCTAGAAACAAAGAAATTGAATGTTTACAGACAGATAACAAAGTAATAACATTACTATTTTTTATGAGCTAAAAGAAATTCTATACTGACAAATATATATTTTGTAAAAAGTAAATCTTTTTTAAATAATGATTTAATAAATAGAAAAAAAAAATACTTTAGTTTAAATTTGCTGATAACTCTTTCCTGATCATCAATTTCATTCAAACTTCAAATGAATTTTTGTGTGTGTGTGTTGGTATTAATCCCTCACTTAAAATAAGAATTATTTTAAGTACATTTTGTTTCCCCTTTTTTATGTTTACTGCTTTGTGTTTTTTTAAAGAAGTTTGTGTATTATTTTGTTCCTAGAATAAATCATGTTCCTT
This sequence comes from Ryuthela nishihirai, assembly GCA_038380435.1. Taxonomy (NCBI): domain Eukaryota; kingdom Metazoa; phylum Arthropoda; class Arachnida; order Araneae; family Heptathelidae; genus Ryuthela; species Ryuthela nishihirai. The sequence goes on from JAWZYU010000022.1 coordinate 22,571,592, forward strand.
AACATAACTTTTTTTATTATCATTTTTGCCTGGACCTACAGATTTTAAAGACATCGCATCCAATATTGCTATACTCAAATTTCTAATAGTAATATCAACTTCATCAAATACAATAGAGTCTCAGTTATCCAATATCTCGGACATCCAAGTTTTGATTTATATGTGGTATTTTTTTTTTATTTAGACTTGTGTACACCCAAACACAAAAACATGGAATTCACACAGGCAGAATCCCCTATGCTTAAGTATCTGGTATACAATTAATGCTAGTAAGAAAATTTTAGAAAATGTCAAATCAAACCAAAAATAGTTAATATTGATGTATCACTCTAATGTGTGGCTTTTCTTTTTTTCATATTATCATTTTGAAATCTCAAGCAGTCAGAATAAATTTATTCTGAACACAGACTATGCATTTTAGTATAATGTAAACAACCCAAAAGCATTAACATATCTTGGTTGTTATTGCTAATATTATATGACATAATATAAATAAGAGTTCAACTTATTTCTCATAAATTAATTACAATATACTTAGACTCAGGAGGGCAGAGATGGCTCAGTAGGTAGCACACCAGGCTCATAATCTGCAGTTCCCAGGTTCGAGTCCCAGCTGAGCCAGCATTGAGATTTATCTCTGCACAACTCTCCACTCTATCCACAGTCAGTAGGGAACACTGATGGGCTTGGAAAGGCCAATGTCTCCGGATGAGACATTAAGCCATGGCTCCATTTGTGGGAGAGCCATACCCTCTGCACATTAAAGAACAGGCTGGATGACCTTAACTGGAGGCTATCATTTATTTCCCAACAGCTGTTCCAGTGGGTCCCCTCCCCCAACCTTCTCTGAACCTTAGGTATTCTTGTGATCTGACCATTTAGCCCGCTGTGTTCAAAAAAGTGCTGCTCAGAGGTAAAACAACCCAACTTGTTGAGTTGAACTCATTGACGAACACTTGCCACATCATCTGCACTTGTGTTGCCATTTAGAATAATCATTTTTTTTATTACATGACCCTAAAAAAGTCCTATTAAAAAAAACTAGTCAACTTTTCTGCTAAATATTTTATCTTCAGAAAATACAGAATTAAATGCTGATTAATTTGTCATATAACAAGCCATAATTCCTTTCATTAGTTATTTGGCAAAAAAGTTCTAAAGTTAATATATTTTTTTTGCCTGATCAGAGTGAAAAAATAGTTGGAACTAGGAAGGGTTAATCTCTGTGTTTTAGTACAAATTTTATTAACTATTGCAAATTATGATCTTGAAACACTTTTATACATTAAAAAAATCAGTAATAATAAAATCATTTAAGTTCAGAGAAAAGATATAAATTATGCTTTATAAAACATGAAATCCATTTGGATAAAAATTTGCACAATGGGTGAAAAATTTCTTGATTCAGCATAATTTTTTTGATGTTATACCTTAGCTCATATTAGATAATGGTTCACACAAATTTAAATATCACAAAGATCAACAGATGATCTTAAGTGTAGAGGAAAAATTGTCTTAATTCGAGCGTGATAGGAACCACAACCTTCTGATAACATATAGATTCATATCCCAGCAGATTTCAGACAATTTTTCCTCTATAGTAAGATCGTTCACAGCCACAGACATCGAGCATCATGAAGAGAAGTAGCAGACCTATGTTCTCTGCTTGTACTGTGCAATTATGTGTCAAAACTCAACTATACATTCAGTTCTATGCTTCCACCTGAGATTAGGTGTTGGGGGGTCATGAATCCTCTCTACCATCAAGCCCTCTGTATTTGCACAAGAACTTTCCACATGTCTCCAATATAGTCTTGATTTCTTCACTATCAGAAGTTGCCTCTACAGTAAGCTAGTTGTAGTTTCTAAGGTCATTGCACTTGGGACTGTATTTTTTGCACCATTTGGGAAATGCTATATTCTAATCTCCTAATTGTCATTCATCCTTTCAGTCTGCTTGTTCAAGGATACTGCAGAATAATATGTCTCAATAGCATCATCAAGTAATGAGGCAAGCCACTTCCACCATGGCCCACTGTTTCTACCCCCATGCAGGTTTTATTTCTTTGCACACAAGGGAAAATTTTCTCACCTAACTCTGTATACCCAGCAATTCTTTGCCAATCATCATACTGCACACCCTGACTACAAACCTTTCTTTAGCAATGGCTAAAGGAGGTCTGGAGCCTTGGTCAAATCAGCCATGGTCTGCTATCATGCCATCATAGCATCCCATCCAAATACCATTATTACAGCAGAGCTGCATGCTTTCAGGTAGGTAGGTAATGCTTGGATCACATAGTGATTAAGCATTGTCATTAGAATGTGTGCATGCATGCTATACACTGACTCACTTAGCACACTCAAGCTTTGATTTTGGGAGGCCTTATTTCATCCTGTTGTTTACAAAATTTGTCAGCAGCTCCATCATCTCTCTGCCACCTTTACCATTAAGTACTGATGCATGCCTGGACATATTAATATCAAGAATAATAACTTGGCAAATGCTGTTTCAAATCATCCACACCCATCTCTCTCAATGCTGGATCCTTGCATGGACTTTTATCAGTGTTTTTTGATTGCATTTGAAGCTCAGTGACAAAACAGATTATAAACAAATTATTTTAAATCAAACCTGTTGCCAACCATTGCAATCACTTCTTTTGTAGTAATCACAAGGAGGAAGTTGTACTTGCTGGTTCCACATAGATCATGGATTTTTAAATCATTTTTTTTGTCAGGCAGGCAAGCAATCTTTGTGCAAGTTTTCTTACACATTTTATCTATTCATCATACACTGCATGACATCGAAATTGCCCCCCCCCCCAAATGGAGTGAGGGGATAGGGGTGAAATGTAGCACACAGATAGCAATACATATTGGCATACCATGATTTAATTTGCAGCCAATTACAGCAATTGGAAGATGAGATAATGCAGCACAATGTGACTGCCTCAGTAGGTGGTTGCACAGCCGTGAACAGCAAAACGGCGTGGCATGGAGTCATACAGTCGACAGATATGGTTCTGAGGAGTTACACACCAAGCAATGTTGACCTGCTCCCATAATTCATCATGATTCTTCACCGGCCAGTGAGAGAATTGCACACGTCATCCAATGTGGTCCAACAGATTTTCTATTGAGGATAAATCTGGAGATCGTGCTGGCCATGGCAATACTTGAACATGTTGCAAACATTGTCTGGAAACCTTATCAGTGTTTATACAAGCGTTATCATGCTGGAAAATAGGGTGCTGCATGCCTTCCAGGAACAGTAACAAAATGGGCTGTAGAACTGCACTGACATATCGTACAGCTGTCAAGTGTTCCCTTGATATGGAGAAGAGGTGACCTGCTGTCATATCCAATAGCACCCCATACCATTATGCCTGGCTGACAGGCAGTGTGCCAGTCGCGAACAAAAGCTGGATCCATCCTCTTGCTAGGTTATCACCATACACGGACCTGTTGATCGTCAGCACCCAGACAGAAACAGGATTCATCACTAAACACAACAGTGTTCCATTCATGACCCCAGTTCACATGACTTCGGCACCAAGCCAGACGAGTGCTGCAATGGTTTGCAGTCGACATAACAGTTGCCTAGAGCACAGGTGTGCCTCATGCAACCTTCGGTTTACCATTCGGGCCGTTATGGGGACATCCATGGCTGCTGATACAGCCCATCAAATATCACCTGTAGTGCTCTGTGGTGACAAATGAGCATGTCAAACAATGCACCTTATCAAGTCATGCTGATGTCTGTCTGATGGTGCCACTCCCTCTGTGACACATGCTAGAACCTTCATTTTGCCACTGCTGCCAACAGCATCTAAACAGTTCGTGCATCCCGATGGACGTGGGAAGCGACATGACATGTAGTCCATCCAGCTTCACATAGGCCTATAATTCTTCCTCTCTCAAAAGCATCCAAATGGCAATAAACCTGCCGACGGCATGTACCAGGCATTTTTGACCTTTGCTGAACAATTTCCAGTGGAACCACCTAATCTCAACTGTTCGCACGACTTCCACCTGCATAAACACAATACCATCCCTGATCCTTCTTGCACCTTTTATCTCTTGGCCCACACACGTCATTGGCTCTGGATTATCATCATTTGCATATCTCAACTGCACACACCCACCCTTCTATTTGCATGTTTGTATGACATGTCCTTCTGAGTGGGGCACTTTCAATGTCAAGCAGTGCATTTTAATCAGTTGTTGAGGTTTTAACACATAATGTTCCATTTACTTTAGCTCTCATCATTTGCAGATAGCCCATTACTCTCATTAGTTCTCATCACTAGCAGTAACGAGCTATTCGTTACTCTCATTGCAGATAGCACATTATTTTCAGACATCTTTTATCAAATGAGTTGTTTCTTAAATCCTTTGTGTTTGGCTTTTTAAAATTTGTTGGTTATTTTAATCGTTCAATATTTTAGTTATATATTTTACATTATATCCTTGTCAATTTTTTTTAAATGGCTGCCTTACACTCATTTTTGTTTTTATGTTACATTGTTGCTTTTCATCTTTTTTGTATGGTTCCATATATTTTAATTGTTTCCTATTTATGTTATTTGGCACATAAATAGTCTCAGTTGCTGATGCACCATAAAATGCAAATACCAAACAACAAAAGTTCACAGAATGTCTGATTTATGCTTATTTCTGTAAACACATACCTCTTCACTGCCCATGTGGTTGGTGATCTTCCTTAGTGCCATCTATATCCCAATTATAAAAAAAATTACCCATTAAGCAGCTGCTTGCCACAGAAGTCTAATAGATCCTGCCAGTAGAAGATTAACCATAGAGAAGATTTGTGAGTAACTGAGACCTCAGCAAAAAAGGCAACACAAGAAAGGAACACTCATGCCTTATCCAGGGCTTGAACCCAGGTCTCTGATCATTAACCAAGCATGCTAACCACTTAGTCACTAGTACTCCCAGTTACTTTTCATAAAATATTGCTCACAAAGGTATGAGATATTTTAAACTATTGAATCAGTTATAAATATTTACCTGAAAGCGATAGTGCAATAAATTACTTAAGTTTTGCTTTACAATTTGCACATTTCCTTTAGCTTATATTGTAAGCAGATTTCTGCATATATGTTGAAAGCTTTCTGCCCTATGAATGTAAGAGGTCTGTTTCAAATGTTATGCCATGTATTTGGAAATTAAGATACTTTTTGTTTGCTGTGTACTGTGTATGCCAATTTCATACCTTAAATATTTTTAATGCTTTAATAAGAATTTTGCAATTTCCTATAAGTGTTAAATAAAAGTGGTTAATACACTTGTCTAAGTATAATACAACTCGCAAACCAGTAATTTCTCGGTGAAAATCTGTTCTATAATTATATGTTTTAAACTTCAGGAGAGGCTCCTTGTGTACTATTTTGGTTTTTAGGGGTGCTTCCTCCATCCCTCATGGAATATATGCCAATTTTTGCTCTGTTACCAATTTTGATTTTTTGTATAATTCTCATCTAGAACATAAATGAGTTATAGCTGCTGCTGATACATTTAATTCAGTTTTGTGGTATCATTGATGAGAGTGGTTTGATTTGAAAGTGTCATGATGTTCAAGTGAATTACCTTAGCATAATTTGCTTGTTGATGAATATTATTAACAATAACAGTTACCATCAGTCATTAAATAACTATCAGCTTATTATTAAAATTATTCATATTTGATTATAATTTTTTCATTTTAATGTATAACTCTGCTTGCTGGTTTGGAATACTATACCAAATCCTTTTATGAGTATGTTATGTATTGGACAGTACCAGCTCACTTTCATCTTTCTGTATATTGATATTATAATTTTTTATTGCATGCCTTACTGGGGTTTTGAAGAAGTACCATGACAACCAGGAATTTGAAATCATATGGCAATATGTTCTTATCAGCACACTGTCATAAATATTTCTGTGTATATTTATTTCAACATTTGTTGTTTTACTATTATTGATCATTTTTTTCTGTCTTATTTAGAAACTTTCTTTTGGCTGCAGGTCAAGAGCCAAGCTTTCCTATTATGAGCTGTTCTACTGTCCATTCAAATGACAATGCTGCAGGAAACTACATTGGTGCACCACAACTCAACCCAGCCCATCAGATTTTTGCATTACACGCAGAATTCTGTAGTTGTAATGAGTGTACAAACTCTTCAATAGACAGACATTGCCGGTCAGAAACATGTTTCAGAAGAAATTATTTATGTTCTGAAAATGATGCCATTCCAGTGAATCACCCAAGACCAGAGTTTATGCACACTGAGAAATGTTTGCCATCAGTCCAGAAGCAGAATAAATCTCATAGACAAGCGATACGACTGAAATCCATAGACAAGGACAGCTCTTTCCATTTGGTACTGAAATGTACATCATGTGGTAAAGTATACAGTGACAAAGGAAATTATTTGCGACATTCAAAACTGCATTTTGAAAAATTTGACTGTCAATTATGTGGCAAAATTTTTCGTATGAAACAACATTTGAAGGAGCACATGAGAAGTCATGGAGACAAAAATCTTTCTTGTCCTTTTTGTGACTATAAGACATGCTATAAGTATGCACTAAATCGACATATTTCTACTAAGCATGGAGATAATAATAACTGCCATAAGTGTTCCTGCAACTTGCAGTTCAAAACTAAACGACTTCTAGAAAGGCATCAAATTAGGTGTAAAATTATACATCAAAACATACCACCTCCTGTTACTTCAATATCTCTCTAAATTGTGTAAAATTCTTTTTATTCTTTGGGAGTCTTGTTAAATCAGGATGAATTGTTATTTGTTTTTTTAAGAAACTTAATATTATGTGCCAAATTTATGTTTTAGTATATTGCATAATCATGGTAAGATTAGTAGTATTCACTCCATTTGATACATCATGTGAAACTATTTTATTTTAATATAAAATATAGCTAAATATAATTTATTCAAAACTGTATGATTGGAAGAGGGAAAATTCATACACAAAAAATATGAATGCTTCGAGTTACATCATAGTTTCAAATATTACTTCTTAGTTTAACATTTTTCAAATCAAATTGTTCAATGTTCTATATACTGATTAATGTTTTGAATTTTTACATGAAATTTTTTGAGTGAAAATAAAAATGCCTTTTTCATCTAGTGTTAATGAAAAATTTCCCATCAAACTATAGATTTTATGTAAATCATAATGTTTGTCTAAAAATTTAGATAATATCGAAATTTTCATGCAAGTTGCCATTTTTAAGGAGTATATTAAATGTGAAATTAATTGATTTTGTTACTAAGGTTTTGTACTCAAGTGCAATGCAATTATGAAAAGTTTAAACCTTGATGGTTTAAATGGCTCATAGCTGGATTTCATATATATAAATCAAGAGCATTTAGATAATTGCATGCTGTTGATTACATGCTGCTGCCTAAGATATATTTGGTAGATAATAAATATTTATATATTGAATTGGTAGATAATGAAAGTGCTGGCTGCTTTTTAATTAGTTGTTAGGTTTTGCCTGAAATTATTTTTGGTAATGCAAAAGAAATATGTTGTTCCTCCTAAGCCCCAGGAAACTAAGAACTTGCCAACTACTTACTGAAGTTGATATCAGCCATTTCCCTTTTCAAAATTCTTTCTTGTTATAAAATCTTCAGTGTTTCTACATAGATTGGGAAGTTCATTCTTGAGAAATTTTACTTTGTAATTAGATAGTTCTTTTCACTTGTAGACTTCTAATAAGGAAGGCTTGAAAATTAGCCATGTAATTCACCATCAAGAAAGAGAAGAAGAAAATTTTCCTATGACTTTACCATCAGGATTTTTTTTTTCTGAATACCACAAATAAGATTTTGATATAAAGTAAAAGCCTCTTTATCGCACACCAAAACTTCCAGAAAGCTCAAGCAACTTACAGATTTCATATCTGTCCATTATAAGTTGTTCATTGACTCAGCAAAAGATTTTGAACTACCTGTATTTCAAGTTGAGGTTTCACAGCAAACATTTTACATATGAATGTTACAGTAGTATTTTATTTCAGTCTGATAATGTAAATTTTTTGGCAATTCAAATATTTTATTAAGGTTTAAATTATGCAAAATTCAGATAACCTGCATATTCAGATAACCAAAATACCTTCTTTCATAAAGCTACTGCTATCTAGCATATATGCTAGATAGCAGGCTTTTGCCATGTATTATATCTGCTGGATGACTGTATATTTATTTTGTTAGATACCTGAGAAATAGTTAGCTTATACAAAATTGAATTGTATTTTTAAGTCTGATATTAATCAAAACATGGAATTTTAAAATTTATTGGCATGCACAAAAACCTGCTTTGTCAGAATGTAATGACATTTATGGTAAAACTCATTATTGAGATTTTAATATTTGCTGATCTCTTCCCCACTTTATAGTTGTTTTTACACAGCAATTTTTCTTTATTGAATTCTTTTGTTCTCAGTCAGTCACTTACTCTGTAGATTTAACTGGAGCTTGTCAGTATAACATGCCATAGAATTATTTCTATGTAAGAAGTGAGATCACAGCAGAATGACAATACTACTTTGAAAAATGATAACTGTGTTTTCATTTTTCAAACTTGAAAAATTATACTTGTTTTCATTTTTCTACTTTGAAAACTGATAACCAGGATTTGATGCAGGTTACTTTGTTCCACTCCCAAGCACATTAACCAGCACTATCTTAAAGATATTATAGTAAACTACTCTGTATCTGAATATCATTTATATGGATTCACCAGGAAGTTTGTATCCAGTTGAAATTAATCATTTGAGAATGTTTAGATATGCCAAATGGTTAGTGGTCTCCATGTAGCTATCAAAATCAGGTCTGATCCAAGCTATCTATATAAATGGTAATTTACTGTATGAGTTCAAACTCTATATTATTACAGATGCTATGTATATAGAATTTTCTGAAAAACTTTGAATCAAAATTCTGTATGAAGTTAAAATGCATTTAATTCACAAAAAATCACCTTTAAAATTCTAAGCTGTTCTCAGATACTAATATTTTTACATCAATTGACTTCAGTTAATCAATTTTACTTTTTGGTAAAAGAACTGAGCTTTTGTTATATATTAACTTTTTTAGTGCTGATTTTACTCTTAATTGATTATAAGATGGTAGCAAAGTCTTACCATAGTCACTGTCCTTTTGTGTGATGGCTAACACACTCCTTTCCAGATTACTGTTCAGTGTCCGGTATTCCATATCTCATGCACACCAAATTTGCCGCTGTTGGGTTGCCAGTACTTTCACTTAGTCGATAGATCTTCTCCTTGGAGATACCAGTCCACATTATTTCACTGGTGAAATTGGGGGGGGGGGGCGGTGATATCTGTATTATATAAATTGTCTTTTTGCAGGTTTATAGAAATATTTTCTAGGAAATTAAGTTGATATTTTCATGCATGGCACTGCAATTAACTTTGGTTCTATACGAGTTATAGGTAATTTATGTTCCAAAATTACTTGAGTTAATGCTGTTTTTCATGATTGTTTTTTGAGATCTGCTTCATGTTATTTTTACCTTTCTTCTGTTTGCCTATAAGTTTTTCCTATGTACTTATTTTTATTTTCTAATTTATATTTGTGGTCTTCTATTTTGACCTGATATATGCTCCATGTAGGTGGCATTCTATCTCAATATTACATTTCTCTGACATTACTTTGTATAGTTATGGAGATAGTTATTTGTTACTTTCATAAAATGGTTCTTAAGCTATTAGTCAATGCTCCATGATATGGAAATGGTGTGGTATATTTTACTATTTCCATTATCCATTAGGTTGATGTGGGTTATGTTTCTTTGCTATATTTATACTTATTTGTTTAAAAAAAATTCATATATTTCTGATATCCTGCTTGCTATCCTATTTTATAAATATATTACACTTCCTGTTCCAATGTTTCTTTTGTGGAACAGTATTGTAATGCTCTTATGAAATATGTGTTAAATGCTGCCTTTTTGTAGTTACTTGGATGTGTAGAATTTATAAGTATAATATTAAATAAAAAAATAAAATAAATACCCCCTCAAGCAGCTGCTTGCCACAGAGGTCTGACAGGAGCCTATCAGTTTATATGCCACAGTAGAAGATCTGTGAGGATGGCAGGACCTCAGCAGAAAACAATACGAACATCCATGCCTTATCCGGGGCTCGAACCCAGGTCCCTTAGATCAGTAGCCAAGCGCGCTAACCACTCGGCCACTATGTTGGTTTTCAATATACTTTAGTGTGACATTTTTCCCCTTTTCTCTCTGTTAAAATATTCAGATATGGCAATTGACTGTCTACTTCTGACTCATAAGTAGATTGTATTTGTTACATAATATTATTGAAAATGTCCAGCAGGTTTTGAAGTTTGGTTGGGCATAATCCCAAAAAAGTAAAATATCATCAATGTACCTAATAAATAGTGCTGGTTTCAGTTTAATATGCTGTAATGCATTGATTTCAACATGGTGAAGGACGGCATCTACCATGAGGCCAGACAGGAAATCCCATTGGGATCACCTCCATCTTCTCCCATGCTGTGCCATTGACCATAAACCAGTTTGATGAGGTGGCCAGGTCCACAGCCTCATGCACACTAAAGTACTCTTGGACCATAAGAACTGGGGCTAAAGCACTTTTGCCAAAAGGTAAAATTGATTAACTGAAGTCAGTTGTTGTAAAAATATCAGTATCTGAGAACAGCTTAGAATTTTAATGGTGATTTTTTGTGAATCAAATGTATTTTAACAAGGTTCAAGGTATTGTAAAAACAAGGTGAAATTAGCCTCCAATGTGGGGTTATTTAAACTGTTGGAAGTTTTACAGCGTTTACCAATAGTGATTTTTGATTGATTGAAATTTTGAAATGGGCAATTTTGTGAAAAAAAATGTTTCAAAATTTATGTAGATTGACCTTGCCCTTTCAATTTGGAAATAACATTTCTAAATATGCAATCTTAGACATTTAATTTAGTTCATCACAATAAGTTGCCAATTAAAAAATTTGCATTATGAGCAAGCTTATATAACTTTTAGGAGTTTTCTACATATTTCCCCTTCAGTAACCATGGTAACTCATATTTGAGATTAATATTACTCTAAGATGCTTTACCACATAAAAGAGGGACGGGGGTGGCTCAGTCAGTAGTGCCAGGCTCGTAATCTGTAGTTCCCAGGTTCGAGTCCCAGCTGGGTCAGCGTTGAGATTTATCTCAGCAAAATTCCCTGCCCTGCCCACGGTCAGTAGGGGACACTGATGGGCTTGGAAAGGCCACCGTCCATCAGATGGGACGTTAAGCTGTGGCCCCGTGTGTGTGAGAGCCATACCCTGTGCATGTTAAAGAACACGCTGGATAACCTTGACAGGAGGCTACCATCTGTCTCCCAACAGCTGTTCCAGTGGGTCCCCTCCCCCAATCTTCTCGGAATCCTTGTGACCTGGCCATTTAGCCCATGGTGTGCAAAAAAGTGCCACTCAGAGGTAAAACAACCCAAATCAAACCAAAAGTTCTTAGTTTTAGATGTTACAATTTTTTTGCATAAAGCATCTCTTCAATAGTGATGTTGCGAATTGAAAGTAGTTATATTTTAAATCAAAGTATATAAGAATCATTCTGCTTATACATGTTTCTCTTGTTGGTTTGGCTCATCTGGTCTGTCTTATCGCTGATTGACTTTTGTTCTGTCAGCATCCATTGCTCAAGATGATGTTAATAGCACACTGGATACTAGTCCTTCATGCACTTTATGTTTCAGTTTGGCTGTTGTTTGCCTTACTTGCAGTGGTTGCTTCCTTCAGATGTTAATTCTCCCTGGTTTACTTTTTGCTTGCACTAGCATCTTTTAAAAGCTTGCTCACTTAGCTTAAAATTTAAAACAATTTAAAGCTCATAACATTAAAACAACTTAAAGTATAAGAGGTTTTTCAAATCCCAGTATGGACAACAAATTTTTTCATCTCATTTTTTTAAGTGGTCCAGTACTTTTCCTATGATAATTTATTACTGAATTGAGTGACATGTTTTGCCTCTCAGGTATGAGGCTTCATCTGGCAGTGATAGAAGTTGTAGTATGGTTTTTATGTGACTCCCCCTAGTGGTAACCATCACCAAGGCAGCACTCATTAATTAATGAGTTCCAGGCTGCCAGGAGAGGGTTACTTTGGTATTGCAAATGTGTTCTTTTTGTAAATTATTAAAATATTTTCCAGATAGGATAACTGAAATTTCATTCGGGGTGCAGCCAATAATATGGTCAGTAATTCTTCTACCTTTATTTGGTTATCAATTATTGTTTGTGCTAGTGTAATTGTTGGATTTTGTTTTAATATATCTCTTTTATGTTAGACTTTGATCTAGTGTTCTATACGGCTTCCCTACATAACTGTTTCTCCCTTGGAGTTTATTATCCAGATCTGCATTTTTAACTTGTACACTCCTCCTGTGATTCATCTCTATCATTTATTATAAGTTTTTAATGTTATTAGTAGAGATAAACTTGAATCAATGGGGTAAGGCAATCTCTGTCATACTGCAAGTAAGGCATGCCTTATCATAATAAATGATAGAGATAAATTAAACCAACTTGGGGGTGGGGACAAGCTTAAAATTCTAGATCCAGACAATAGACTCCAAGGAAGAAATAGTTATGTAAGGAAGACATATAGAAAATTTGATCAAAGATTAACAGAACATAAAAGAGATATATTAAATCAAATTCCAACAATCACACTAGCAGAAACAGTAATTGATAACCAAATAAAGGTAGAAGAATTACCAACCATTACCCCCAATGAAATTTCAGTTAACATATTTGAAAAATATTTTAATAAATTTATAAAAAGAATGCATTTGCAATACCAAAGTAATCCCCCTCCTAGCAGCCTGGAACCTTTTAATTAATGAAAGCAACCTTGGCAGTGGTTATCTCTAGGGGAGAATCATATAAAAACCACACTTACAACTTCTATCAGTGCCAGATGAAGCCTCATACGTGAGAGGCAAAACATGTTGCTCAACATTTTTTAAAGCTCTTAGCCTTTAAGTTGTTTAATGCTATGAGCTTTGAATTGTTTTAAATTTTAAGTTAAGGGAGCAAGCTTTTAAAAGATGCTAGTGCAAGCAAAAAGTAAACCAGGAGAAATTAACATCTGAAGGAATCAACCACTGCAAGGAAGACAAACAATACCCAAACTGAAACATCAAGTTTATGAAGGACTGGTATCTGGTGTGCTATTAACATTATCTTGAGCAATGGATGCTGACAGAAGAACAAAAGTCAGTCAGCTGTAAGACAGACCAGATGAGCCACCAACAAGAGAAACATGTCTAAGCAGAATGATCCTTATATACTTCGATTTTAAAATATAACAACTTTCATTTGGCAACATCGTTATTGATGAGATGCTTTTTGCAAAAAATTGTAACATCTAAAACTCAAGAACTTTTATGTGGTAAAGCATCTTAGAGTAATATTAATCTCAAATATGAGTTACTGAAGTGGAAATATGTAGCAAACTCTTAGAAGTTATATAAGCTTGCTCATAATGCAAATTTTTTTACTGACAGCATTATCATGATCAGTTAAATTTAATTAATTGCTGTGTTTGTAACTTTATTGTAAATAACTTTAGACATATTGCATGAGTAACAATTTACTGCCAAAAATTGCTGTGATTAATATAGCTTATAATTGGAACTATAAATTATGAAGTTACAAATTTGCATTGCATTAATTAACCCAGAAAAGAGAAATATTTTTCCACATCTGAATATGGAGGGAAGGAGACATTAAGAACAGTAAATGTCTTTGCTAAAAAAAGGAAATTCCACATATTGCAGTTTGGATTGTATCATATATGCCCCACTCATTCTTTATAATTTTGATTCACTAACAGCATATGAGCAAGGCCAGATTGGCATTTCTGTGAACGACAGATGGACAGCTGTCTGTTACTTCCCAGGCATTCTTTTTACTGACTGCAGAAATCCAAGAGATAGTATGGAAAAATCATGCACATTTAAAGGACTATAATACTAATTATTATATATATTTTTACCATATTTACTTTTCCATTGGATTTTGTTATATTTTTGTGGATGAACATTTAAAACGCATTTTTGTAAATCATGGATGTAAAGGCCATATTACCGTATTTCTTCGATTCTAAGACGCCATCGATTGTAAGATGCACCTTAATTTCAGTACCACCAACAGAAAAAAAAGCCTTGATTCTAAGAAAAAAATAAAGTAAAACGCTAAAATATATTTAACAAATATTTTTATTACAATAGAATTCAATTTGCTAACAACAATAGTACCTATTTATTAGTAGATATGTTATTCATCTCTTTCTTCTGAATCAATATCAGAGTCTACTTCACATGCAGAGTCTGATTCTTCTGATCCATCGAGAGTGTTGGCGATGCAACGTTTTTAAAATGAGTGCTGCACTATTTTTTCTGGGATTAGCTAAGAAGCTGTTGGTACCCATTCCGCCAATTTTGATGCCGGCGCTTTCTTATTTTTCCGGAAGGTAGTCAGTCAACAGCCAGGTTCCAACTTCCTAGTTGTTGCTGAGCTTCACTATAATGAAATAACGGTGGCTTCACATTTGGAAAGTGTGGTAAAATATCCACGCCACTTTATTCTCCAATGGAACTGGAGAATGCGATAACGGTGAAACTTGGAGGCAGGGTTTCCGCGTAAAAACGTGGTGCTGTGTGCAAAGCGTGGGAAAATTCGAAAACGAAAAAAAAAAACTGCAATTCTAAGACACACCCTGTTTTTAGAGACGTTCATATGGGAAAAAAGTGTGTCTTAGAATCGAAGAAATACGGTAATAACACATTAATTTCCAGAAAAAAAAAACTGTTTTTTTTTTCTGGAAAAAAACAACTGAAAGTTGAAATTTTTAGTCACATCAGTGGTCTTCCATTGTTTATAAAGGCAGATATCTGATTTTGGTCACATACCTGCTGATTGCATGAAAACTAGTTTTCACCTTTCTCATCATTAATCAATATGTAAAATTAAAAAAAAATTCTAACTTTTTTTTCTTTATTTTTATATATATATATGACAAAATAATATAGTATTTAATGTTATATCTGTGTATACTTTCAAGAAATAGATTTACAGTTATGAAAAATGTAAGAAAGTTTCAAAAATGAGTGTTTAGAGCAAAATATTTTGAAGAACTTAGCTTTCAGTCAGTGGAAACCAAAAGACCAAAGCATGCATAGTGCCAGGTTGTGTTTTTTTTTCTCCTGTTGTTTCAAAGTTCTCTCCTGTTCTCCTGTTTTTTCTCCTGTTGTCTCCTGTTGATTCAAAGCTGTCAGGGCATAATCACTTAGACAAATTATAAAATTTGAATTACTAATTTTTTCTGTTGTGATACAGTGGACATCTGACATTTTTCTGGTAGCAAAAACAGATTCTATGAGACCAAGGTGACAGTAGTCAAGTTGATAGTTTGTTCCTCTTTGTTTTGATTATATTAAATGCTTTATCCAGTTTCATTCACTGGAATGATCAGCAATTTGGTCGTTTATTGCAATACCCTCACTGTCCTAGTGGCTGAGTGAATTTTAGTACTTGAATAAGGCATGGATGTTATTTTTCATGTGTTTCTTTCTGCTGGAGTCTTGTTGTTCTCACAGGCCTTCTCTATGGTGTATTATACTGACACCTTTGTCAGACCTTTGTGGCAAGCTGCTGTTTGATGGATAATTTATGTTATCCATTTGACGATTCGAAACATTTTTTCCAGTTGCTCAATAGCTTCCAAAGCTTTTGTTATGCATTGCACACAGCTCTGCAATATCAAATAACAATTACTTTATCACTGTCAGTAACTGTTACCACTCCATGAATTTATCAGAAACTTTTGTCTGATCTTCTGATAAAAACTGGCCTCAACGTTGGGATTTCAGTAGATTTTCTTTCAACTTTCCATATACACCCTGAAAACAACCCATAAACTGCTCTTTAAATATGTGTAATTATTTTAATTACACATATTTAAAGAGACATAATAACTTGTGATATAATACACATATTTAATAATAAATAATTACACATAATAATTACACATTTTATTATGTTAAGCTAGATATTAGAGGTTTAGTCCTATACATGATTAATTAACCATAAAATTTTATCCGTAGCAACCAGGAGAATGATGGAAAACTACTCTCATCATGATATGTCTTAAGTACTAAATGACCTCATCATTAGACCATGATGTTCAGCTTAAATAGTTCTGAAAATGCAGCTGAAGAGAGAGTTTTGAAAAAATCATATTTTAGTAACACAACTGCCTTCCACTCATGAAATTTCTTCCAAAAGTGATGCAGTTGTGTAAGAAGTGTGATAAAATTATTATAAGATTTTTACATTTAAGAGGTAGAATATTTACCTATATTCATACACTTTTGCATCTGACAAGCAAAATGTCAATAAATCTAGTAAGCGAAGGAATTAAGTGGGGGGGGGGGGGCAGAATTCTTCAGACTTTGGCACACCCTGCCCTTTAATAACTTAATGTGCACTCCCTGATAACTTCACATTCAAAATTATTGAAAGAAATAAACGAAATAACATTTTTGATGTGCAGGATTTTATAGCTGGGCAGTTTCCTTGAGACACCAGTGAAATTCTGGACACAAACTGATTAAATTAGTCAGAACATCAATAATGTTTCTTCAGCAGTTCCAGCCTGACTAAATTGTATATTTGATTATTTTGGATTAATTTACAATGTGAATAAAAACAATGCCGTGGAAAAACTAAAGAAGATATTTCAGTAAAGACAGTTCCAAAGATGTTGATGTACATTTTTCTTTGAATTTAGTCTTTGCAATAAAAGCCATTAGTAGACCAGCATCTGACAGTAATGGTGAATAAAATTTATTTGATAAAATTGCATAATTTGAATATCTATGATATAAGCATTATACAGAGATTTTTATCGTAACTGAATCCTAGATAATATATATTTTATTATCACTTTTCATTTTAATGGTCATTTTAGTCAGTGCAAATGGATCATCCACAATTTACATTTGTGTGTTTCATGTTATGATCTAATTCAATCTTTGTGATTCGTTTGGCATTGCCTGTATTTATTAATTTAATTATGCAGTTTATGTAATTTTGTTTTCATGTAATGAACAGTTGAATGCAAATGTTTATGTTGATTATGCATAAATTTTTGATTTTGCCATCTTATATATGTACAAATTTCTATTGTTATGCAAAATGTCAGTAACTGTGATAATAATTATATTTTTCTTTTCTATGGTTCTTTGTGTGAGCAGTTAAATTAATATTAGTACTAAAAAAAGTGAGTATTAAATCATTTTTTTGTTCACATATGCTGTGTTGGATTTAGCATTTCATTTCCTATCTATTTCTAACTGTTCAAAATTTAGTCAGATATCTATTTTTAGCTTGTTTACTGTAAAAATTTAGACAGTGAAAATATTTAAATTAGTTGGTCCTCTTTTAGTTTGTGGAAAAACCAGCAGCAAGGCAAACAAGTAAATTGTGGTATTATTTTATCATACAAGACATTTGAGATTAGCACAGTATGTGGAAAAGTTGGAGCAAAGCAGTGATATTAATCTCAAATTAGTCAGTAAATCATACTCTTTGTCCTGCATATTCATGTGGCTCTAATTTTGAATTGAATTTATTATTAGCATATAATGTTTCAATTTTATAACCAAAATTTTTATTTATTACCATTATTATTTTTCTTGATCTTACAAAGGACAGAGAAACTTAGAAGGTGGTTTTTTTTTGTAGATTGAAAGTTGTGCATTAAATGCGTAATGCCTATTCCATCACTGAGTCTCCTAGGCTACAATTATTGGCACAAGAGAAATTTTGAGCATTCTTTCCCTCCCTTGCCTTGATAATTATTATCATTTTGAATATTAACCAATCACATGTCACATCCTTTTAATCAACATGGCTAGATACTTGGGATACATTAGACTTCAAGAAAATTATTTCATATTACTCATAACTGATCAACATAAGTTTGTTTTAAATTGTTTAGGATAAATTTAGAAACCATTTTTAATTAATTATAAGTTCACAGCAATATAGTTAAAACAATATTTAATACACGATTTATGCTGTTTTAAGGGAGTGGGCTTAGAAGCAATCACATTTACACATTGACTATCTCATGAATAGTCATGGAAAGAGTTGTTACAATTGTATGACAGAACTTAAAGCAATCTTTAAAACGATAAAGGTTCAAAGTAATAGTCATAACATTTCCATTTTTTATGGAAAGTCCTGCTGGTTAAGTGACATGATATGATCCCTTTTGGTGCTGTCTTCGTTATAGATGTAAGCGCACACAAATGTAATCATAGAAGTGATCATAAAAGGTAGCACATATGCTGTCAGTTCACAAGTATTAACTTTTGATGTATACGTATAATACTCCAGATACCAGTCCAGAACTGCGTTGATCTTAAAGATGACATATTTCAGTGGTATGATACTTGAAATTTTCAACAAACTTGTTGATGTGATATACTTAAACAGAGGAAGCAGCTCCATTTGTCAACATCCAGTATAATCAGGCTTCAGATTTATTTCCAAGTTTGCATCCCACAAACTCCATGAACAAGCATATATCCGTGCAAGTTAAAAACAAAGTCAAAGCACTAGATTAAAAACGTTAAAAACTTATGGCCCGCCCTTGCCGTATACCAACAAATTTATGACGTGTTTCATACCCGGACGCGTGCGGGACTTCATCAGGCAAAATAGCTAGCTACTTTGCCTGATGCCCTGAGCGAAGGACGTTTTGAATGAGAAGGTGTAGGGACTTGACTTTGACCATCTTAATGTTTGCCATTTTCGCGGTCTCGTTATCAGTTGTTTTTGAAAAATTAATTCCAAGAAAACTTGATAGTGCTCTGAGATTAAAAAAAATCTTCATGCACCATTTCATTTACATTATACGGTAGTCTGTTTTTTTTAGCTCCGTGAATGATTGAAATATATTGCATGGGAACATAAATAGCTCCACGTTTCAAATGTCTCTTAACCGCTTTTTCACTTATCGAGTGAACATTGTCACCTTCATTTTGCGTGTGACCTGTAATTAAAAATTGCATGTACATGGAAATGAGGAATCTATTCTTCTGTTGACCACAACAGTAAGAATACAATGGAAAACAATTTCTAAATCATCTTTGTTGACGGAATTTGCCGTCTTTTCAAAGTATTTCCAAATGCAACTGCCAGTCTGAATAGCCCCCCCCCCCCCCTATTTCCCTTGCCTTCATGCCAAGTGTAGCATTTTACAATTTCAGAATTCAGATGACAAATTGTAAAATTGTATGCATTCAATTTGGATTTGTAGTAATACACTGACATGTCACCTCTGGATAAAGGTAATACAACTTGCAAATTGTAGGTGGCAACTACCATATTTTTTGTCTTTTTAGCCTTTTCCTTGTCCTGATTTTTTTCTATCTTTGACAATTGCTTCTCTCATTGATGAGTTTCATACTTTAGTCTTAGTGCTTCGTTATCTTCATTTTGGGCGTTTCCGAATGCAGTGCATAGCTCACACTGGTCCTTCTTTGGGGTGAAAAAGATAATTTGTAGTCAGTATTGAAAATTAGGGCATACATACTCAATTTAGCTGCAGGGAGACCTGCATTACATTTTTCTCTGTAGTCCCTGTGTAAATCAACGATAGTCTTGCCATTTTCAATACATTCTCTAGTTTGAGCACATAGGTAGTGGCTTTCAATATGAGGTATGGAGTCAATGTGTTTTCTCACTCTCTCTTTTATTGACTCGTCAAGCCATCTATGATTTCTGTGACCACCTCGAAGATCTCCCTCTATAAAACCATTTTCTGTCGATGAGATGATGGTCCTTTGGCCCATCATTAATGTGGAGAGTAGCTTTAAAAAAATATTTACATACTCTTATTCGGTGACCATCATCTCCAAAATAAAATGCATGGTGAGAGATCAAGTGCTTCCTGGTCTCTTTGATATCTGTAACTAGGCTTGATTTGTACTATATTCTTTGATATAAAATCACGTTGGTGTGTTAAACTCTGCAGGCCCCAGTATTTATCAAAGATAGCACTCCTAATTTCTGGTGCAATTGTAGTAGAATATTGGAGCCTACATTTTTCACCACACAGTGGACACACCGATTTTGCTGCAACAAACTTTGCGACTTGGTTTGTGTACTCTTTACCAGCATTGCAAAGGAGTTTGGCTTTCTTCTTTTTCCACTCATTCGGCTGTGGAATTCGTTTCTTAGGTTTTTTTGATGCAACTTCATCATTCTCTGAATTTAGAGTTTCATTTACTATATTTACTGCATCCAAGATTTGTTTATTTTTTGGTCTTTTCTTTCTAATATTTTCTTTAATTTTGTCATTAACTGAATCAGATGTATCTGAATCAGACGACGCAGATTAAAAATTAGGGTCATTATCAGTATCATCAAAAATTTCCTCAAAAACTACGAATGAACAGTCTGGTGATTCTGATTTATCTGCTACCACTTCCTGCCTTCGTAACCGTAAACACATGGAATATATACATTGCGATTTCCATTTGGAGCATGATGGTTTATTGTAGGCTTCTGTACTTTCTGATTCTATTGTCTCAATTCAAATTATCTTTCTTGTTTTCATCATCCTTTGATGTCTCGGCAATCCTGGTGTCTTGATCTGTTTCCATTCTATTTTCTGTTATAAATTGTATCTTTTAAATATGAATTTCTTAACCATCTTTCTCATTTCCATCCTCCTTTGATGTTTCAACAATCCCGGTGTCTTGATCTGTTTCTACTCTAATCTCTGTTATAAATTGCATGTCTTCAGTCCAAACTTTTGAACAAGATAATATGTTTTCTTCATCCTTTGATATCTGAACAATCTGAATGTCCTGCTGCATTTCCAGATTTGTGACCTTCATATTGTTTGTTTGCTGAATCGGTTATTCATCTCCAAATACTTTTAACACTGCATCAACCATCATCCTGCCTCTTGAATGGAGCATTATGACTCTGAAAATGGAATAAAGCATCGTAATTTGAAATATGAAACTACAAGAACAAATTGCATATAAGCTCATTTTCAACAAGAACAGTGTCATAACTCAAAATCATACCATTAGAGATTCACTTTATGGCAGACTCGGGCGAGAACAATAACACAATTTAAAAAACACACTACAACTGGAATTGTTTGCATCTAAAATGGTGGAAAAGTGACACATCTCGAGTTATAACATTAGGTAAAAGAAAAAGTTACTTACCTTCTGGTAGAAGACTGTCACTCCAAATATTTTCAAAATGTGTCATTGTTCAAGTAGAAGCACCACAATCCTTACTGTTGCAATTCACAAGTGACACTGTTCCACTGGCCGGAGCAACAAAATCTGATTAGAACAATGACACTTCTGCCCTTTAGCGACTGACTTCACAAACAGACTTGTGATGTTATTCCTCCACGTAGATATCATTTCAGGCATACCTCCTGTGGGCTTAGCTTGAAATGCGAGTTTTTTGAGTTGTGATAGTGTTCTTCTAGGGATGTGATATGTGATAGGTGTCCTTAGAAAACTTTCATCTACTACAGTTACCAATTTATGCTACAGATTTGCACAAATATAAAAGTGGAACTCCAGAAGCAAATTATTGTGGAAAAGAATGTAAGGCAAAGTTTATTAAATCCATTAAAAATTTCAACACTACATACTTTTAACCAACTTAGTCATTTCCTCAAAACATTTGGAATAAAGTGCAATAATAATAATAAAAAAACAACATAAATTTGAAATTCAAGATAAATGCACTGAAATTTTTACTGAAACAGAAATTGTCACAAATTGTCTCTCTTTTCATCACAAAATATATTCAATCAGTTTCCAAAGAAATACTTAAATTTATAGGAATACCATTGTACACTATAAACTATTATTATAATACTATATAATTTATATGTATTATGTATTTAAATTTATAATATATAATTCAGAAAATATTGGTAAAGCTAGCTCAGTTAAAAGGCTACAAACATTAACACAATCATAAACATAATACAACATTAACAAAATATAGTTAACCGAATATAGTTATTTGCCATTCCATCTTATGTTCTAGTATTCTTCTTAGTCTTATTACAAGCTCTAAAACGTTGGAGCAATGTATTATACATTATACTAGTTAGTATTAACGTTGAAAGTTTTTCATTGCATGAAATGCCCCCTTGTAATACATATGCATAAATAAGGTGGTGGGTATTTTTAGAAACCTGTATGTTATGCAGGACAAATGATTGTATTTTCTTTATTCTCTTCTTATATGTACTTAAAAAGCAAAACTTCCTAGGCACTGAAACCCTTTCAAACCAGTTAATAATGAAAACAAATCTACAAAAAGATAATCATTGTGGTTTCTACTTCATTTATTGACTCTTGAAAACCTGATTCCCCTTAAAAGCATTTCATATCACGTTAAAAAATAGAAAAATGAAAACAGTTGAACAGAACTAGTTGTTAATAAATTGGAATAATACCATTGATCAGGTAGTCTCTAAACTTGAGCAAGTGCTATGCCTAATATTTTCTCTGAAAAATATATCTTGCAGCATTATTTTCAAAAATTATTACTGCATTGTGTTAACTTTAATTGAGACAGTGGTCTACAAACCTGACCAGTCTTGATGGAGCATGTCCTTGTATGAAAAGGCCTTTACAAGCTAGAAGTAGTTTCTCTGTCTTATACATAAGAATCAGTAATAAAATCTATTAACCCTTCCAGAGCCTAGCCCGTATGTACACGTACGTAGAATCTAAGTTGAGAGTGTCGATGCCGTATGCACACTGTCTTAGTACAACAAAAATATATCGATTTTTTAAAAATAAAAATTGCCGTTGTAATTTTTTTATATATTTATCTTATAAAAATATATAATTCAGGCTTCAAAAATAATATTTTGTTTTTTAATTTGTTGCATATTTTACTAAACTACAATATAAATAATTTTATAAAGCCATCTGATTGCCAATTTTTAGAAGCACTAAACGGTATTGCCGATTTGATTGTTAAACGTTCCTATTTGCTGAAGCAACCTTCTGATTTAAGCTCACAAGTTTGATTTGAGCTATTATCAACAAATTTTTCCCTAAATTTTCGAAAATCTCCTAAAAATTAACAAAAAACTGCTATTTTTAAAAAACGTAGATTTTGAAAGTAATTACAAAATACATACCGCCATTTTTTTTTCAGTTTCAAACTCTTTCTGTCAAAAACCTAGTCAGTATTCCCAAGTTATTTTTATCATTTTTCCCTGCATTCTAAGCATCTTTCCCGCCTTCAAATCGAAACTAAAAGTAAACACATCCTTCTTAGAAATTCTGGTTGCACCTGCATTTAATTAGTTATTGATGCTTCACTGAGGCAAACGAGCCACAGATGGCTGATGCAATCTCCGTTGTTTGTTATGTGTTTTTTACAGTTTTCGTCCAGCATATTGGATACTCTTTGTCAAGTTAGTATTTTTTTTATATTTAAACCTTAGTTTTCATTTCAGTAGATTGCGGTAGCGCGCCAGGCTCGTAATCTGTAGTTCCCAGGTTAGAGTCCCAGCTGGGTCAGCGTTGAGATTTATCTCCGCAAAATTTCCCCGCCCTGCCCACGGTCAATAGGGGACACCGATGGGCTTGGAAAGGCCGTCGTCCCTCGGATGGGACGTTAAGCCGTGGCCCCGTGTGCGGGAGAGCCATACCCTGTGCACGTTAAAGAACACGCTGGATGGCCTTGACGGGAGGCTACCATCTGTCTCCCAACAGCTGTTCCAGTGGGTCCTCTCCCCCAACCTTCTCTGAGCCTTCGGGGTCCATATGACCTTGCCATTTAGCCCATGGTGTGCAAAAAAGTGCCGCTCAGAGGTAAAACAACCCAACCCTCCCCCTTTATAGTTAAGTTACATCGTATGGCCGGCCTACAACTTGTGGTAACATCGCATTAGGCTATATGTCAATTTTTATTTTATTATTTATTACTTTT
Source organism: Ryuthela nishihirai (assembly GCA_038380435.1). Lineage (NCBI taxonomy): Eukaryota > Metazoa > Arthropoda > Arachnida > Araneae > Heptathelidae > Ryuthela > Ryuthela nishihirai. Next base: position 22,595,707 of record JAWZYU010000022.1, read on the forward strand.
CCAGTAAAACTTTGAACTAGTATCATTTTCTGAAAATAAATGAGTTTTTGGATAGGAAAGCAAATTAATTTCTGTAGTTTTATTTCCGCTAGTTAGCGATTTTTAGATCGGTTGATTTACAAATTACTGATATATCTTTCCGGGTTCGCTAGATCGGAAGCCGGCTTAAAACTTGTTGCGGATATATTATTTATTAATCCCATTTAGGTTATATGTAATTTTTCTTTTATTATTTGTTTTTTTAATAAAAAAACTTTGATCTTGTACCGTTTTCTGAAATTGAATGTCTTGGATACGGAAGCAAATAGACTTCCTTGCTACGGAAATCGGCCATCATTTGGAAGGGCAATTTCGGGAAGGGCTAGTTCTTGGTGCACAAACCTTTCTGCACTTAGCCAAGATCGCCTAACTTCAACACCCAAAGAAAAAAATTCATAATGTTTAATAAAAAAAAAGCAGCCAAGGAAGTATTTTTTCTATTTCATAACCAGTACAGAAAATTCAGTGAATATGAGAAGGCCAAGTTACGTGACTGGATACGATATTGAAAAGAATCATTAAAAGAAATAAAAATCATATTTCAGGTGAATATTATTCGGGAGGAAATTTTCTTTCGATAAATATATAATTTAACTATTTTTTTTATTCAGCGGGTTTTCCAAAATGAACCCTTAATCGTATAGTGCGATATTTTTTCTCACCGTATCACATTGAAAAAGGCTTATTAAAATCAATATGCTTGCAAATTTATTTATATTATTTATTTTCATAAAATTCATAATTAAATTCTATTTAATTTCGTATATAACATGACCTATTTCTGTTGATTGGTTATTTTTTTAAAAAAATTCTAAAGTTGACTTGTTTATTTGACTCAGCACAATTGGCTCAAAACCTGAAATTTTCTCAAAGTATGATACCGAGAAAAAAATTACAAAACGAGAAAAATATTTACTTAAAACCAAAAAAATAATTTTTTTGTTGTTCAGAAATAAGCTATCTATTCATGTGCATTATAATAATTTGTCTATTAATTTCCTTCAATAAATTTTTATTTATTTTGCCAGATACATTTTCTCTAAAATCTTCCATCTACATGACTCTAAAAAGTCCTATTAAAATAAAACATATGGTCTTTTTTGTTAAATACTTGATTTTCAGAAAATCTAAAATTAAATGCTGATTAATTTGGTATACAACATGCCATAATTCCTTTCATTAGTTATTTGGCAAAAAAGTTCTAAAGTTAAAGTTTTCTTTGGCTGAGCATAGACAGAAAATAGCTTAGCCCCTGGATAGAAACCTGTTTTTCAGCCTGGGCCCTGGAAGGGTTAATAATAAATTATGTTTCTTTTAAATTGTAGCATTAAAAAATCACATTTATACATTTACATTAGAATTGTTCACACATGATAAAGGGAAAAATGTGTTTTTGCATATGATGGTGTAGCATCAAAATGGCACATTTTTTTTCAAATGTTGCACTTAAAGAAAATAGGCTTCTGTGACAAAATAATGAAAAAAATCAAATAATCATGTGGTCTTATGATGTCATTTGGACCACACTGATCAGTTTTATATTACAGACTTTTTCAAAGCAATAGCTGATAAATCTGTAATCATAAAACTGTGGCAAGGTGCTTTTTGTTTACTAGATATTGTGTTGGTGTCCTTTTATATATTTGGGGAAAATCTTATTTTGTACATTCATAATAATGTTTTCTGTTGTGGGTGTTCCAGATTAAATTGTATTTCATTAACTCTTATTTATCATTACAGTGAAAATATAATTAATAACTATACTGTACTCCTATTGGTATTTTATACTCATATTGTTTCATTATGTTTTGTAATATGAAAGTTACTTATATAGGATGAACAAATATTATACAGGAGGATCTCACAATTTGTGGAATCATTCTTGAAGATAGTGCAAATGGCAAATCCAACTTATAACCTTATGAAAAATAGAGTCAAGGACAAATACTGTACAGTGTATATGAGAGTTGTTGTAATGTTTATTGCACTATATATACACATAGTGCTCACTGAATTATGACCACCTCCCTCCATGTTATATAAGTGTAAGTTAACTTCATAGCTCAATAACTTCTAAACTAAGCATTTTATGAGAAAATGTAAATTTCATAGGATAAGTTCATATGGAAGAAAAATTAAAGATCTCAATGAAATCTATCTGAATCATGATTTTCAACAGTATTCCCTTAGTATTTAAAGAGTTATGGAAGTTTGAATATTTAACGTGGCCGAGTGGTTAGCACCCTTGGCTACTGATCTATGGGACCTGGGTTCGAGCCCCGGATACGGCATGGATGTATGTGTCGTTTTTCTGCTGAGGTCCTGCCATCCTCTCAGACCTTCTACTATGGCATATAAACTGACAGGTTCCTGTCAGACCTCTGTGGCAAGCAACTGCTTGAGGGGGTATTTATTATTATTATGTTATTTTAATGCCTAATGTTAGAATTAAACTCAGAAGTTAATTATAATTTGAATAAAAAGTATTATTTCACACCATTTAATGCAACACATGCATATTCGAAAAGTTAATATAATGATATTTTCCAGTTTTCCTGAGACTTGCATTGTTGCTGTTAAATATCTGAAGTCCATAACTCTTTAAATACAAAGCAAACATTATTGAAAAATCGAGATTTAGATAAATATGATTGAGATCACAACTATCAATTAATTCAAACAATACCTGTAATGATTTTGATAATAATCTTATAAAGACAGCAAATAATGAGTTTCTATCACACATAATGAACTGCCATTTGTGGCTCGAGAGGTTAGGATTACTTGTTCTTTTCAAAGTAATGCCTAATTATAACCAAATAATTACTCCAATCAATATGTAGGCAAAAATTTTTTTCAAATAGTTCTACCTCATTTAACATTTAATATGAGAGCCTATTTGTTTTATCACTTAAATTCACAATTGTTTTTATTCTTGATATTATTTAAAATATTTTTTAAAATATTCTCAGGTAGGGAAAGTGCCATTTTTGCTCTTGCTAGGGATGCCTGTGTCCTTATCAGAGTTCTTTAATTTATGCTTGCATTTTTTTCTCTAATCTGCATATACCTTTCTGAAAATAGAAAATGTTGTGTTTGGCAATTGCACAAAAATGTGAAATTCCTTACACTACTTTGAAGGAGACTGCTAGTGTAGGCTGCTGAAAATTACAAATATTTATCATCTTTTAGGCTGATAGAATTGGAGAGAGGCTTCAGATGGATGCAGTTGTATATGTGTTTTTTTTTAGGTATTTTCTTGTGAAAAAAAAACTTTTTTATTAATATGAAAACTTTGCAAAAAACTGTGTTTATTCTTTCTATAACATAATTCTTTCTTCTATATGGCAAACAGCAGTATGAACACAGATGAAATACCTACTGTGTTAGAAGAATTGCCCATGGTAGACTTTTTGGAAAACAGGATGTATCTAAGCATTAGAATATGCTGCTTACTATCCTCATCAATAAAAATGAATATTTTACTTTCAATCCTTTCTTTACACCCAATTCAGTCACAAAAATGCCAATGTAGCACTCAGTGTGCCATGCATGTAATTAAGTTCTATGAGTGGTCATGCATAGTTAAAGAATAATGGCATGAGTTTATTAAAATCAGAGGCTGACCATTTTTCATGCAAGTTGGCAGAAGTTTGTGTATAAGAGGAATGTGACATGCCATAGATATAATAGACCTGTGAGAGGGGAAACAGTGGGGAAAAATGCCATTTGAAGGATTACCTGGATTTACTTTCTCACCTAACAAACTGTTCACTCACTAGGCATAGGTAAAATAAGCCACTTGGTAAATTTTATGAAATCTTTTAGCAATGAAAATTAAACTGTAACAAATTAACTTTAGTGTTTAGATTAAGATAATTTATTTACTATTTAGTAGTTATGTTTAACTCTTATTGATATGTTTAACTGTTGAGTGTTAATTAAATGGATGTTGCTAAGTGAGGTTCCATTTGCCACTTGAATTGGCCATTTGTTTTTGAAATACTATTATTTTTTTATGTTGGAAGTTATTAGACAACTGTATAACTATTTTCTAAAAATGTGCAAAAATTCTCAATTTTTTTCACTGTACCAAAGATTTATTAATATCAAAGAGAGTGAATTAATTTTATTATTATATTTTTTGTAGTATAATTGATTAGTAATGTAAAAACTTGGAAACTTATGCTGTTGTACTTTTCCCTGATGGATTAAAAATGAAATGTGTTCACTACAGGCAGAATTTCTCTGTAACATTTCAGCAAGGTGGTCAAAGGTATAGCAATTTTTTTTACATTTTATATGTTAATTTAATGTTATGTAGTAATCCATATTTCATATCACTGTATTTGTATATTGCTGTGATCATTATTATTATTAAACTCAATGATGGCACCTGACTTGCAGAGGAGGTCTTAAACTGTGGTTTGAGAAGCAGGGGCCCAAGAAGTTTCAACTACTGATTGCCAAATTTTATTGTACAAGATGGCCCATGAGGAACTTGATTATATAACTTTATTACTCATTAATTAGATTCATTTCAACCACATCGAACATAAAACATTACCTTGCAAAAGACTGACAAATTGCTACAAAATATAGGTTTTCAATAAATATGTTAGCTTATTGTTGTTGCTGTTAGATTCCAATATTTTGAATATGTTAACAAACAGGCCTAAATATGATGTTGACATGCAATATTAAATATGAATATTTTAATATATGTAATCCATTGCAAGAACATTAATCGGTCACTTCCCACACTATCAAAGATTAAAAAAAAAACGCCTTGAATTTTAGTGAAAAAAAGATTGAAAAATTGCAGCCCTTTGATACTTGTAAAAAATTAAGCGACCTGAAAAAGTACTCTAGTTTCATTAATATTTGAATAGATTACAAATATGTTTTCATATTTTTTTACTTATGTCTTGTTCTGTGGGGTTTATTTGGCAACCAGCCTGATGAGCAAGCACCCACTGAAAAGTCCACTTGCTTGTGAAAAACAACCTAACTTTGAATTATTTTATTCCTGAGCTAATTATTGTGCTACATCTTACTGTCTGTTGTGAGAATAACAATATTCTGTTTTGCACCCACGATTTTTTTTAGTTGGTTATCCAAATGTTGTTGCATAATCAAAATGTATTTATCCCTGTATAATTCACTAATGGAACGTAAATGTTTCAGCTAAATGCAATCACCATCAAATAATTTGTCAGATACCTGAAACAACTGACAAATAATTTTTGCCATAACAATCCTGTTACGGTGTTTAAATTTCAGCTCTGATAACTTGCCTATAAATTATAATTTATTTTATAAACATAAGGCCAGATAAGTATCTCCCAAGCTGGAATTGTAAAATTGGAAGCACAATCTTATTGTTGCATGAATATTAGATATCAATTCTTATCTTAAAGTCTTATTTGTTGTTCACTGCTGTGATGTTATTTAACATATTGCCAATCTTTTATACTCTTACATGGTATTAATTCAAAAAAATCAACTTATAGCATCGTGTATTTTGCCTGTTTCAATAATGTTACGTTCCATTAGTATATAAATAAATCATGCCCAGCCTTTTTATTGATGTTTCAGAAATGGTATTGTTCAGTGTTCAAAGAAATAATATTTTATTTCATTCATCACACTCTTGGTAAAACTGTAAAAAATTATGAGAAATTAATTTCTTACGTGTTTTAATGACTAGTTCATGGTAAATGCATATCGAGATATGTGCGTCAGTTAATGTTGTGGCAAAGTGTGTTTAACAAAATGGAATATTTTGTCTGTCCAGAAATCATGGTCAAATTCAATAATAATTGTGATAAGTTTTAGATGAGAATCATGATGTTTTTACCCTTTTATGAAACTGGAATTCTTAGAATGCCAGTTGTTTATTATAAATAAATACTATGAATAAGATATTGAAAATGTATTCATTGTGAATTCATCAGTATATAGAAGGAAAAATCAATATTCGAAAGCATTTGCTGTACTTTTCTGAAGTCGGTGCATTTTAATATTATGCATTTATTCAGTTACATGGAAGAAAAAATATTTTTTCTCTCTTGAAATATTATTCACAGTTAGCATTCTGTTGGAAAAGATGGTCGCAACTAATGAAGTTTGTAGCAAAAATACTGTACATTTGTGTTTCCATAATGTTGATTGTAACTAGTACGTGTGATTATGTTCCACTCATCTGCTAGCTAATGAACCATTATTGTTCTTTAAAGTGCAGCGGTTACTGAACAGCACAAAAATGTACTATATTTATTTAATAGAAGAAAGCTAGTTAATCGTCTTATATGATAAGTAAATTGTAATATTTTCAACGAAATGCATATTGTAAAAATATATACTTTGAATCATCTTTAGTAGCAAATTAGATGAACATTGCCACAGATCCTAGTCATTATTTGAAGTTTCAGCTTTTGTTGTTTTCAGTATTCTCAAATAAGGAAATAATATCTTGGAATCTGCTTGGTTGCAGAACTTTTTTTGTGTGTTTGTATGCCATAAGGCAGAGGCGAGTGGGACATTTCCTCCGGGTGCAATTTCAAATTTTTACATAATTTCTATTACTATGGGAAAAAGTAATTATTCAATAAGTTGTAAAATAATTCTTGCCCCAAGTGCAAACATCACTTTTTGCTTGCTCAGGGTGCAAATTGTCTAGGCACAACCCTGTGTATTTTTAATTAATGGGACAGGTTTGAAATTGGATAAGTAATGCAAGTAAAATAAAATTTCAACTGGTGTATCTAAGATCATGAGCACATATATTTTTTGAGATATTCAAGGATATTACCTCACAAAAAATGTTGCCATTGGTGTTTTCTACTCTGTTACAAATCTCCATAATGTTCAATGCATTTCTGCCAGCACGAAACTTGAAAAACCTGCTGTTGTAAAAGTCTGTTCTAGTCATTGAGCTGTAAGGATGGTGGATTGAGCCCCATTCATAGCTTAGCATAAAGTCTCATGAACCATTATGTTCCACGAAAAAAATTTGCAGCAACATACGCGGAATATTAGGTGAGCGCATGAATTGCAAGTTACGCATACAATAAGAATGCATCTTTCTTTTACAGTATTTAATGTACAAACTGTCAAAAGACGGTATAAAATCGGAATGATAAATATTTGAGAGATAACTGCCATCCTCACAAACCTTCTACTGTGGCATATAAACTGACAGGCTCCTGTCAGACCTCTGTGGCAAGCAGCTGCTTGAGGGGGCATTTATTTTTTTTTATAAGTTTTACAATACATTTTTGAGCAATATTTAAGACTGCTGGCAGAATTTCTCTTCCTTGAGTCGAACATCTTGCTTGAATTACTTAATGCGACTGAGCTAGCCACTTTATCAGTTTGTCTATTTAATTTTCAATGTAGGTTTATTTAAAACGATAACTTTTAGTAGGGAATATAGCTATTAAGAAACAATTCATTTTTCGTTTAAGCAAGTTCTAAAATATTGTCAAAAAATAATTTAAAAGAAATTCAAATTAAGGTTGAATGGAAAGTTTTCTTTCCTATTTTTATTTAAACCAATGTTTTCTTTATCCAAATAACTCGAATTCTGATGCTGATCAACTGATTTCACTTGTAACAATCTTTGTGTTAGCAATGTAAAGCAAGTTTGATTATTTTGCCGCTGAATTTTAATGCATTGAGGATTGGGCAAAGTTTTGCAGTCAACAACCGGTTAAATTTTAACAATTTTCGAACAGTTCCAGAGTATTGGAAACGATAAATATCTATCTTTAGCTTTTCCAATAGTATGTTTTGTAAAAAAAAAATACTCCCTCAAGCAGCTGCTTGCCACATAGGTCCGACAGGAGCCTGGCAGTTTATACATCATTGAGAAGTCTGTGAGGAAGGCAAGACCTCAGCAGAAAGACAGCAACATCAACGCCTTACCTGGGACTCGGACCCAGGTTCTTTGATCCGTAGTAGAGCGCGTTAACCACTCGGCCATGGGACAATTTTTTTCTTCCCATTAATGCGTTTTAACCAATACGGAGGTGGAGAAGTTAATCCACCCTTTAGAAAATCGTTTATTCATAAATAAATTTATAATACAGGAACGTTAGCAATTAAAAAAAAATACCCCCTCAAGCAGCTGCTTGCCACAGAGGTCCCTCAGCAGAAAAACTAAACAAACTACCATGCCTTACCCGGGGCTCGAACCCAGGTCCCTTAGATCAGTAGCCAAGAGCGCTAACCACTCGGCCATGGGACGACAAAAAATAAACAAAATATCCCCTCAAGCAGTTGCTTTCCACAGAGGTCTGACAGGAGCTGTCAGTTTATATGCCATATTAGAAGGTCTGAGAGGATGGCAGGCCCTCAGCAGAAAAACGACACAAACAGCCATGCCTTACCCGGAGCTCGAACCCAGGTCCCTTAGATCAGTAGCCAAGCTCCCCCCCCCCCCAATAAATAAATAAATACCCCCTCAAGCAGCTGCTTTCCACAGAAGTCTGACAGGAGCCTGTCAGTTTATATGCCACAGTAGAAGGTCTGAGAAGATGGCAGGCCCTCAGCAGAAAAACGACACAAATAGCCATGCCTTACCCGGAGCTTGAACCCAGGTCCCTTAGATCAGTAGCCAAGCTCCCCCCCCCAATAAATAAATAATAATAAATACCCCCTCAAGCAGCTGCTTGCCACATAGGTCTGACAGGAGCCTGTCAGTTTATATGCCACAGTAGAAGGTCTGAGAGGATGGCAGGCCCTCAGCAGAAAAACGACACAAACAGCCATGCCTTACCCGGAGCTCGAACCCAGGTCCCTTAGATCAGTAGCCAAGCGTGCTAACCACTCGGCCATACACAGCTTTAAAAAAAAATTCCTGATATATCATTGCTGTTTCCCAATTTTTTTTTTAATAATGAAAGGATTGTAATAAATCCCCCAAAAAATGTAAAATTATCTAATTATGCACACTAAATAACTTTCCCTTATTATTTAAAACGAGTTAAGTGATATTTTTGATTAAAATATTCCCATAATTTCGGTTACAATGTAAAAAGAGCAAGAATGACAATGATAAATACTGAGAGTATTGCTATATTTTAAAATTGAACACATTCATTTGCCTGACCTCTTTTGTTTCATGTGTTAAATAAAATAAAATATGACTCTTTGGTTTGGCTAAATAGTTAAATCACATTCATTATAAATACGATACGATCTATGCATTACCCTCTATAAGGCACATCCGCGTTTCAATGCGAGGAGATAGCAGGCTACCCGACCAGATCTCATGTATAGCCAAACTCTTTTTTTTTTCAAATAATTTTCCTTATTTATTGCATAATTTAAAGAAAAAGAGTAGAATTTCCATTTTAAGTGGACAAGTTATATAGTCCACAGTGACACCAAAATTTAAAATCCAATAAAAATTTGCATGCCCAAATTATATTTTATATCAGTAACTTTTGAAATTTGTGATGCTTCTACGGGACCTGGGTTCGAGCCCCGGGTAAGGTATGGCTGTTTGTGTCGTTTTTCTGCTGAGGTCCTACCATCCTCTCAGACCTTCTACTTTGGCATATAAACTGACAGGTTCCTGTCAGACCTCTGTGGCAAGCAGCTGCTTGAGGGGGTATTTATTATTTTTTATTTATTTATATGCTCCAGTTTTAGATCAACAAGTTTTTGAAGTGTCCCGACTTTGCAGGTGTTCTCCCAGTTTGCAAGCAACTTCAGCACAACATGACATTTAACACATACCACCTTCTTTCCTCTCAAGATGGGAAAAAAAAGGGACTGCTGCTCTTTCCACAAGTCGTGTATCAAAAGGCAAAAATGTTCTACATGGACCAAAGGGAAATTCAACGTGATGATGAAACACTATTTTCTGTTAGAAGTATCTATTTTTTTTTTCCTGCCTTGAATTCTGGTTTGTTGCAATTTCTTGTCATATTTGGCTTGCCATTACCTTTCCTCTCATTGACACAGCCGGTTTATTTCTTAAACATGAGGAATATGCATTCTTGCTAGTATTAGTGTTTGATGATAACAGATATTGTTCACCATTGTTTGAAGTTATATAGATTGGAAGCATTGATTTCTATGGACATCAGGGGGGCGGGGGTGGCTCAGTCGGTAGCGCGCCAGGCTCGTAATCTGTAGTTCCCAGGTTCGAGTCCCAGCTGGGTTAGCTTTGAGATTTATCTCCGCAAAATTCTCCGCCCTGCCCACGGTCAGTAGGGGACAACGATGGGCTTGGAAAGGCCGCCGTCCGTCGGATGGGACGTTAAGCCGTGGCCCCGTGTGTGGGAGAGCCATACCCTATGCACGTTAAAGAACACGCTGGATGGCCTTGATGGGAGGCTACCATCTGTCTCTCAACAGCTGTTACAGTGGGTCCCCTCCCACAACCTTCTCTGAGCCTTCGGGGTCCATGTGACCTGGCCATTTATCCCATGGTGTGCAAAAAAGTGCCGCTCAGAGGTAAAACAACCCAACCTGTGGACATCAGGAGAAAGTCAGGTATTTTGGATTCTGCCACATTTCGTCTACCGTTGAGCTTAGTTTCTGCACCTTCAGGTTCCCCATATTAGATTTCAGAAGATATTGTTCACCACTGCTTGAAGCCCTATGTAGATTGGAAGCATTCATTTCTGTGGACACCATGGGAAAGTCAGGTATCTTGGATTCTGCCACATTTCGACTACCGTTTAGTTTCTGCACCTTCAGGTTCCTTCATGTTAGATTTCAAGACGCCAAATTTTTGCATATGCCGAAATTTCACAAGTCCATAGGCCTAAATGTCGTCATCCGCCTTCCTTATTGCTCAGTGCTTCCCATGGTATGCAAATAAAGTGCCGCTCAGAGGTAAAACAACAACAACAGCTTTTTGAACTGACTTGTCAAAGTGCTGGCCTTTCAAATGGTCTAAAAAGAAAGTAATCCAATGTGCCGAGAATCAAGGTATTGTAAGATCATGGTGTAATTTAGCCTCCAATAAGGTCGGGAGTATGAGGATGGTTTTTTTTTATATGGAATTCAGTCGCTGCACGTTGCCGAAATGAAATATTAAAGGTCATTTGTTTCTAGTGGTATTCTGGGACAATATGATGGCACACATGCCAGGCTTTTTATAGGTATAAATATCGCTATTTGTCTAAGTCCGCACAAACCTATCATCATCATGACTTGCGGTTATGACTCTCATATATATATTAGAACAATTTTGAATTGTAATTAACGAAATAATTGTTAGAATTTAACCTCTTCAGGGACAGTTTATTTGCAAAAAATGAAAACTTTTGAAAAAAAAAATCATAACCTTTTATTTTAGGAGATACAAATATAAAAATCCTATAAAAATTGGCATATAATGAATGAATTATGTTGAAAATTTTAAGCATTGTGGATCATAATATACACTGAATTTTTTTAACGAGCACCAACTCTAACCAATTTTTCTGTCTCCAAACCTACAGAGTCGGCAGAGTCCTTTCACCATTAGGATGGACTGCGTGCTCTCTATAGTCGCACTGAACCTGTTTGAAGTGTTGAAGGAACTTGTTGAAGTAGGGGTGAGGGTGGCTCAGTTGATAGAGCGCCAGGCTCGTAATCAGTAGTCCCAGCTGGGTCAGCGTTGAGATTTATCTCGGCAAAATTCCCCGCCCTGCCCACGGTCAGTAGGGGACACCGATGGGCTTGGAAAGGCCGCCGTCCATCGGATGGGACGTTAAGTTGTGGCTCCGTGTATATGAGAGCCATACCCTGTGCATATTAAAGAACACGCTGGATAACCTTGACGGGAGTCTACCATCTGTCTTTCAACAGCTGTTCCAGTGGGTCCCCTCACCCAACCTTCTCTGAGCCTTCGGGGTCCATGTGATCTGGCCATTTAACCCATGGTGTGCAAAAAAGTGCCGCTCAGAGGTAAAACAACCGAACTCTCACTGCAAATATTGTTTTGAAAGGACATTTTTTTTTGGGACGCTAATCATATGTATATAACCAACATTAACTATCTCGCATGGGTCAGCGTTGAGATTTATCTCTGCAAAATTCCCCGCCCTGCCAACGGTCAGTAGGGGACACCGATGGGCTTGGAAAGGCCGCCGTCCATCGGATGGGACGTTAAGTTGTGGCTCCGTGTATATGAGAGCCATACCCTGTGCACGTTAAAGAACACGCTGGATGGCCTTGACGGGAGGCTACCATCTGTTTCCCAACAGCTGTTCCAGTGGTCCCCTCCCCCAACCTTCTCTGAGCCTTCGGGGTTCATGTGACCTGGCCATTTAGCGGGGTTCATGTGACCTGGCCATGGTGTGCAAAAAAGTGCCGCTCAGAGGTAAAACAACCCAACCTATCTCGCATAAAAAAAAGTTACAAATTTAATAGTAATTCAAGGTTGCTGTGACCGTTATGCAGTAAGAGTTCACTTTTAACACAGAGAGTGATGGTTGGCAGGCGCAGACTGACATGGGGTGCTATGGCGACCTCTTAAGAACAAGACTTTATTTGGAGGAGATAATAATAATTCTAATTTTACACGAATTTCACAAAACTGAAGAAAAAAACTATTTTAGGCGGTAAATATGGACTATGAATTAAATAAATATTGCAATCATGCAAATAATTTTTTTTATTATCGCAGTCGTGGTTTCTCTAAAAAAGTTCCTGTCCGAAATTTTTCATATTCTTGCATTCATCAAAAGTAAAAAAACACTTTGAGACAAAACTACCTATTTTATCCAAAGTTCTTATGACTCGTATACCCAAGATTGATTTGATACTACTGAAGATACGTGGGGCGGGGGTGGCTCAGTCGGTAGCGCGCCAGGCTCGTAATCTGTAGTTCCCAGGTTCGAGTCCCAGCTGGGTCAGCGTTGAGATTTATCTCCGCAAAATTTCCCCGCCCTGCCCACGGTCAGTAGGGGACACCGCTGGGCTTGGAAAGGCCGCCGTCCGTCGGATGGGACGTTAAGCCGTGGCCCCGTGTGCGGGAGAGCCATACCCTGTGCACGTTAAAGAACACGCTGGATGGCCTTGACGGGAGGCTACCATCTGTCTCCCAACAGCTGTTCCAGTGGGTCCCCTCCCCCAACCTTCTCTGAGCCTTCGGGGTCCATGTGACCTGGCCATTTAGCCCATGGTGTGCAAAAAAGTGCCGCTCAGAGGTAAAACAACCCAACACAACTGAAGATACGTGCGTTTTCCGTCGAATAATATTTTAAAAATCCATTTACCCGATAATCAAATGGGTCTAGTGATCCACAGTCCCCGCGAATAAAATTCGATGCATTTCTCTATCGTTTTTTTTTTTCTTCAATGGCCGAGTGGTTAGCACGCTTGGCTACTGATCTAAGGGACCTGGGTTCGAGCCCCGGGTAAGGCATGGCTGTTTGTGTCGTTTTTCTGCTCTCAGACCTACTATGGCATATAAACTGACAGGCTCCTGTAAGACCTCTGTGGCAAGCAGCTGCTTGAGGGGGTATTTATTTATTTTATTTTTTATATTAGAATGACGTCCTTTTTGAAGCTTTAACCGTTTATGTAAATTTATGAAAGCAGATCAGATTCACAAGAATTTTACAACTCGCATAATAATTTCAAAGTCAAAAAATGATCCATAATACAAGCACCTGTTAAATTTTGTTATTAAAAATATATAAATACCCCCCTCAAGCAGCTGCTTGCCACAGAGGTCTGACAGGAGCCTGTCAGTTTATATGCCAAAGTAGAAGGTCTGTAAGGATGGCAGGACCTCAGCAGGAAAACAACATACAACCATGCCTTACCCGGAGCTCGAACCCAGGTCCCTTAGATCAGTAGCCAAGCGCGCTAACCACTCGGCCATGGGACGGCTACTATTCATAATTTATTAAATCTTTTAAAATAAAGATCTTGATACCCATATATTCCAGTATGTAACAAATCATTATATCAGTGCTTCTTAAACTGAGCAGTGCTCTCTCCCCACAAGGAGAGCCACCGCAAAGATTTCACTTTCATTTGCATGTTATAAGAACTGTTAAAAAAATTTGTTTTATTACATTTTGAATGTGCCACTTTGTTTTTGATAAACTGTATATGGTTGTGCTATAGAGAAAAAAAGAGGAGCCCCAGAAACTAAAGTACTGCCTAAGGATGCCATGAATAGAAAAGATGGAGAAACTGCATTACTCTTCTAATTTCAACACTGAAAAGGAAAATTGAATTCACCATCGAATTGTAGGTTAATCGATAGCTATTTATATTTTTATTGCATCAATAACTGTATGTAAATATATTTTTTATTTAGAATTGTTTTAAATAGATGGAGTTGCCAAAATTTTACTGTGGAATAACAATAAGTTAGATTTCGTTCCTTAAGTTTTATCGAAATAAAATATATAAAGATATATATATATCACCCCCCCCCCCCATGTGTTTTATAACTAATGTGAGAATCAGAAGAATTGATCCCAGTGCGACGAAATGTGTCCTAAGTGTTACTGTATATAGCTATAGCGTTGAAGAATAAAGACGATGAAAGAAAATAAGTGTAATGTTGCTGAATCATTCCAGAAGTCGTACACCAAGCGTTACTAAGCATGATGAAAATGTTAATTTAATTGTTCTACAGGGTGACCCACAAATAATGTTGCGGCATCTAGAAGCACTGCTCCAAATTCATAAAAGGCAACACACTGAATGTTGTACCAATGTATTCCGCAACTCACATTTTCACCGGCGACTACCAAAGTTCTACGACGAGCCAAGCCCTGATATGACCACGACGTTCTATCATATCAGGGCTTGGTTATATTCCCACAATACCACATCAATTGTGCTAAATTTACTGACAGATGGATTGCCAGGGAAGGTTTAATTCTATGGACACAACGAGCCTTGATTTTTTTTTTCTTGCCGGACTTTGTAAAGAAATGTTAACGTGGACAAAATTCGAAACCAATCATTTGAACGCTGGAATAAGATAAGCAACTGGGTTGTTTTACCTCTGAGCGGCACTTTTTTCGCACGCAATGGGCTAAATAGTCAAGGTCACAAAGACCTTGAAGGGGGAGAGGATCCACTGAAACAGCTGTTGGTAGACAGATGGAACCTCCCATCAAGGCCATCCAGCGTGATCTTTAACGTGCATAGGGTATAGTTCTCCCACACATGGGAGGCCATGGCTTAATATCCCATCCGATGGACAGCAGTCTTTCCAAGCCCGTCAATGTCCTCTACTGACCATGGGTAGGGCTGGGAGTTTGCAGTGGGCTGCAAAACTCCCCGCCCTACCCATGGTCTTTCATGTAACTACCCATGGTACTTTCCTACTGATGGACCCTGGGAACTGCAGGTTCCCAGGGTGCATCATCCAGGTTCATAGATCCTGGCGTGCTACCGACAGACCCCCCCACCCCAATAATCAACTGAACAAGAGTTGGGTTGTTTTACCTCTGAACCGCACTTTTTTGCACACCATGGGTTAAGTAGCCAGGTCTCAAGGACCCTGAAGGCTCAAAGAAGGTTGGTGAATGAGAACCAATGGATCAGCTGTAGGAAGACATTCTGTCAAGGCCATCCATCCAGTGTGTTCTTTAATGTGCACAGGGTATGGCTCTCCCGCACACGGGGCCACGGCCTAACGTCACATCCGATGGACAGCGGCCGTTCCAAGCTCAGTCAGTGTCCATTACTGACCGTGAGTAGAGCAAGGAATTTTGCGCAGATCTCAACGCTGACCCAGCTGGGACTCGAACATGAGAACTACAGATTACGAGCCTGGCGCGCTACCGACTGAGCCACCCCCGTCCCACTGAACAAGAGATGTACTATAGCATGTATGGCAAGAAGTGGAATCGATTAGACATAAGCAATGTAATTTGGAAATTCGCTAATTCAAAATTATTTGAGGTACGCTTTCAATTAAAATATTGCTCAATATGTATATTATATTCCTATATATTGGTGCTTGAGACCCCACCATTATTTTAGGACAGTTCAAGCAGGTTGAAATATTTATCATTGTGGATCATAATATACACTGAATTTTTTTAACGAGCACCAACTCTAACCAATTTTCTGTCACGAAACCTACGGAGTCTGCAGACCAGAGTCCTTTCACTATACATAGGATGGACTGCGTGCTCTCTATAGTCGCACTGAACCTGTTTGAAGTTGAGAACTGCAGTCTAGAATCAGGTGTGAGAAGGCAAAACAAATGTGTCCAGATAGGAACTTGAAGTAGGAGCGGGGGTGGCTCAGTCAGTAGCGCTCCAGGCTCGTAATCTGTAGTTCCCAGTTTCAAATCCCACCTGAGTCAGCGTTGAGATTTATCTTCACAAAATTCCCTGCCCACGGTTAATAGGGGACTGATGGGCTTGGAAAGGTCGGATGGGACGTTAAACCGTGTGCGGGATAGCCATACCCTGTGCACGTTAAAGAACACGCTGGATGGCCTTGACAGGAGGCTACCATCTGTCTCCCAACAGCTGTTCCAGTGGGTCCCCTCCCACAACCTTTTCTGAGCCTTCAGGGTCCATGTGACCTGGCCATTTAGCTCGTGGTGTGCAAAAAAAAAGTGCCGCTCAGAGGTGAAATAACACAACCCAAATTGTTAAAGTATACTTATTTTAACTAATGTTGGTTTTATTGTAGTACACTTTCAGGCAATTGGAAATATTTTCTTACTACACCAGCAGTAAACTTTCTAAACCGTGGATTTGTTAAATACTCCGTTCCAGATAAAGAATGGAGCAACAAATCAGAAGATCAAAGAAAGCAATCAACCAAAAAGGCTACACCCACTAGTTATAAGAACAACTCGCAGATGTAATTCCGCCACAGCAAATAGTTTCACACCTTATGCGAAAACTACGTACTTTTCCTAATGTACTTGTACATTATTAATATATAGTTTGTGAAAGTGAGCAATTAAAAATACTGTTTTTAATTTCAAAATATTGCAAAGTACTCAATAAAGCATAATTTCTTTTACACCAGAATATTAACGACTGGAATAGCATGGTGGTGCTGATGCCAGCGTTCACTTTCATAGCCTGTGGCTTCATCTCCACTCAAATTGTTGAAAGTATTTCCTTTTCGGCAGTATTTAGTATCCTATAATTCCCGAGATACTTGATCGATGGTCCAAAATTTTATACGTGGGTTCACTCTTCGTGGACATCATGTTCGGTGAAAAATATAAAATTTGGCAATATGGGGGATCTGATAACGATTGGTGGCTTTTGCGAATGAGCAGAAGCTATGAATGGAGAACGGAGTAGAAAGGCATTTTATCCAAAATGCGATTTCTAACCAGCTATTCAACCTATGAAGCACTACATTGTACATTCTCATGCTACTTTTAATCTTCTGTCGTGATTCCAGGTTCTTAGCATAGATATAGGGGGGGCTCAGTCAGTAGCGTACCAGGCTCGTAATCTGCAGGTCCCAGCTGGGTCAGCGTTAAGATTTATCTCCACAAAATTTCCCGCCCTGCCCACAGTCAGTAGGGGACACCGATGGGCTTGGAAACGCCGCTGTTCGTCGGATGGGACGTTAAGCTGTGGCCCCGTGTGCGGGAAAGCCATACCCTGTGCGCATTAAAGAATACGCTGGATGGCCTTGACGGGAGGCTACCGTATGTCCCCTAACAGCTGTTCCAGTGAGTTCCGAACCTTCAGGGTCCATGTGACCTGGCTATTTAGCCCATGGTGTGCAAAAAAGTGCCGTTCAAAAGGATAATGTATAAATTCATACAAAACTCGAAGTATTTTTAATGGAATGCAATAAAATTTGGTAAAAGTCATTATTGCATTACAAATGTAAATGAAGTAGAAGATATTCATAATTGTATAATGCGCATGTGTTAAGATCATAATCGTGTAACTGACATAAAGGAACAATACAGTCTGTTATGTACGACATGAGGTATGCATCCCTGACAGATCCAGCAAAGTCTCTTCATACTATTTATTAGGATATTGATGAGGTTTTGAGGGATTAATGACCACTCCTCGACAAGTGCTGTTCGTGCAGTGGGCTGGCGAGTTCCAATGCGTCTACCTAGAGCATCCCATACATGCTAAATAATATTGAGGTTGGGAGATATGAGTGGCCACTCCATTTGGCGAATATCTTTTTGTTATTGAATCTATATAATTGAATTTATATGAGAAAATCGTCGACCACATCAGCTCGATGAGGGCAAGTATTATCGTCAATAAGATAATCTGCCCCGTAGGCTCCCCAGAATGGCCTGACATATGGGTTCAGGAACTGTCTCTATACCACGGTACAGTAACAGAGCCACTTGGAAAGATGTGCAAGTCTATATGCCCGTCCGTCATGATTCCTGACCCAACCATTGCCACGGCCATCAGAGTAGTTCCTGGTTCTCTCCAGTTGAGAATACATCGCGAATCTGTACTTAAGCTGAATGCGATTCATCTATGAACATAACATACGCTCCGTGGTCTGAACTCAAGTGTGATGTTGGTGACTCTACGTTAAACGAGCTCGCCAATCAGTGGGAGTTAGAGGAACACAACTGGTCTCCTGGCATAAAGGCATTACTCATGAAGTGTCCTGTAAACAATATGCCTTGAAACCTTGGTTCCCGTGATTGCTGCAAGCTCCAAAGATAGTTATCACTCTGTTCTGTCTCGTAGTATGATTCATATAGCGATCGTCTGCAGCAGTTGTGGCTCTGGAACGGTCTTGTCCTGGTTGACGACGAACATTCAATATTCTGGAAACCTGCTTGAATCCTTCCAATCGCTGTCCACTGCTGAATATCATCCATACGATCTGATGTCTTTGTGATATAATCAGTTCGACGTGCCATTGAAGTGAGAGCAAGTGTTGCCTAGAACAGCTACAAGTAGACTTGCGCTTCTTTTCAACGTACACCTAACTTGCATATTCCCACTTACATGCGGTAACTATAAATGCGGAATAGTTTCCCGCATTTTCTATGTTCGCCCATTTTCAGTGCATTCTTTTACATATATCGGCAGCTATATACATTTTCATCGATTATCCTTTTGAGTATTAGTATTGATAGTGCATCGCCAGCATTTTGTTGCTAGCAAGTTTGAACCAAATTTTTTTTCAATCCTGAGAACAGTTCGCCACCAAAATGGCGGTATTTGGTTGGTAGTATATTTACATGAAAGTTTGCAAATTTCGTTAATAAAGTACCTTTTTTGTGTTTTGATTCGTCTATGAGATATTACAGCTATAATGAAATCTTGCTCTTCCATTAATTCCTCCAGTAGAGCTGTGAATGGAAGAAATCATAATGCGAGTATTGCTCATAATTTGCTGTGTAAAAATTTCCTTTTTGACCAATAGCAATTTTTTTTAGTTATTGAAGAAAAAATAAATGTAAATAGAATAGTTGTAGCTGCTATTTAAGTCACTTCATACCAAATGTTCCTTTGGAAGCATTTCAAAAGTAAAGCAAATATATTTTTGGACTACTAAACGATTCCATTTACCCATATCTTTCTCCCTTTACCAATGATGCATTTCATCCATTCTCATCAATTAAATGTAGCAAGAATTATTGTGAATCAAATTTTTTTTTTTTTTTTTTTTTTTTTTTTTGGGGGGGGGGGCAATTTATATAACTTAATCTTCAAATAAAAAGCAACAGGAAATCCTTTAAAATGAAAAACACTTCTTTTGTTCTAGTATTATCCAGATTTAACGGCAATGAAATATATTTCAATTGAATAGCATTAAACTAGTGCAATAAATGGGAATTGGTTCCGAGTTTTTTTTTGCCACCATAATGGCGGTGAGTAGCAAGGTAGGCTGGGGTCACCAATTCCCCTTTACTCTCTATATCTATGCACAAACATCACACCTTATACGGGGGCTGAAACCCACACATTAGACCCCCTATATGTATTAGACTTCGAGATATAAGCCTTAGGTGGAGAGGAACATGGGGGGGGGGGGCAATGGAAGAATAAATAATAACCAGATTGGATATAAAAAGTACCTATATTGCATATTGTAGTAAGCCGTCCCATGGCTGAGTGGTTAGCACACTTGGCTATTGATCTAAGGGATCGGGGTTCGAGCCCTGGGTAAGGCATGGATGTGTCATTTTTTTCTTGTTGAGGTCCTGCCATCTTCTGAAACCTACTATGACACCTAAACTGACAGGTTTCTGTCAGACTTCTGTGGCAAGCAGCTGCTGGAGGGGGTATTTTTAGACACCACTTGAAAAATGGGAAACTTGTAATCCTTGGGTAAGTCCCTGACTTACTATATCTACGACTGCACACCATAGGTTCCCAATTTTCTTTCCGATTTGAAAGTTTTGAGCTGACTTGCACTTTTAATCCATTATTCTCTCAGGAGGATGTAGTAATGGCCTTGTAAATGCATCTCTCCACTTCCTCAAAATAGTACATTGGACTACATATTGCGTTCATGTTGATAGTTCTATATTGTTTTTGTGGCTCAATGATTATTTTATTTATATCGGCACCTATTTTTAAAAAACGCATATGCCAGTATTAATAAATACAGAAAGGGTTATTACTTAATTTCATATTACCAACTTTCATTATATTCATGGAATACACCGAGGTGTCAAACATTACCAGCTCGTCTTTATGCAAATCGATGCAACTGCAGGTAAAGACGACACGTGTGAAGGTCATGAAACTGATGCATTTCATCCTTTCCCATCAAATGTAAAAAAGAATTATTGTGAAACAATTTTTTTGGGGGTAATTTATATAACTTAACTTCAAATAAAAAGCAACAGGAAATCCTTTAAAATGAACACTTTTGTTTCAGTATTATCCAGATACTGAGCTCTGTTAATCAGTGTTATTCTTGTTCTTCAAATGGGAAAGGCAGAGGACCTAATCGAGTTTGACAAAGGCCAAATTGTTGGGTTGGGTTGTTTTACCTCTGAGCGGGACTTTTTTGCACACTATGGGCTACATCCAGCGTGTTCTTTAACGTGCACAGGATATGGCTCTCCCGCACACGGGGCCACGGCTTAACGTCCCATCCGACGGACGGCGGCCTTTTCAAGCCCATCGGTGTCCCCTACTGACCGTGGGCAGGGCGGGGAATTTTTTCGGAGATAAATCTCAATGCTGACCCAGCTGGGACTCGAACCTGGGAACTACAGATTACGAGCCTGGTGCGTTACCGACTGAGCCACCCCCGCTCCCAAGGCCAAATTGTAATGGCCAGATGACTGGGTAAGGGTATTTCCGAGATGGCAGGGCTTGTGGGGTCGGCCGTGGTTAGTACCTTCAAAAAGTGGTCCGATGAGGGAAAAACCATGAACTGCCAGCAAGGTGTGGGCTGACCATGGCTCATCAATGCTTAGAGGTGAATGAAGGCTATCCCGTATGGTACGAAACAACAGAAGGGTTACTACGGGTCAACTCACCTATAATTTGAATGCTGGTGACAGGAGTAATATGTCACAACACAGTCCTTAAATGATTGGAAGGTCATCTGGTCCCATGAATCTCATTTCCTGTTGCACCACATGGACAGCCAGGTATTGTGTGTATCATTTACCTGGGGAAGTGTTCGCACCAGGATGCACCATGGGACAAAAACAAACTGTTGGAGGAAGTGTAATGCTTTGGGCATTGTTCTGCTGGGAAACCTTGGATCCAGTCATTCATATGCAGAAAACTATTAAGTCAACCACCTCTACCTAAACATCATAACAGACCAGGTACATCCTTTCATGGCAACAGTATACCCCTCTAGTAGTGCCTTCTTTCAGCAAGATAATGCGCCATGCCACATTGCCCGGATTGTTTGAGAATGGTTCGAGAAACACGAGGAAGACTTCCAGGTATTGTCCTGCTCTTCAAATTCCCCAGACATGAATCCAACCAAGCATCTGTGCTTTGTTTTGGAACAGCATATCCAATCTGCTGGTAATGTGTTAGTACCAGATACAAGACACCTTTAGAAATCTTGTAGCGTCCATGCCTTGCTGGGTAAGAGGTGTTTAGGTAGGTAGTCAATGTTTTGGCTTCGGTGTATATATCTCTTATATGATGTCATGGTTCTCTCTCTGACAAAGCCATGCACTGATTATGGAATGTGCCTTTTTAATGACTTTCATGTCAACACTTACATGAGAAGTGAAAGGCAACACTGCATTATGGATAGATTGCTTCAAGCTGCATCGTTTAGGATGTTCTTACGAAATTCAGAAAAATATTTTAATTAAGTGGAGGAAAAATTATTTTTTGAACACTATTGATCACTATATGATAATTTTTTGAACACTATTTGAACATTCTATTGATTTATGTTAAGTATGGGTTACCTGTAATGTACGACACTTTTTCTGAATATTGCATTATGATCAAAATTATATTTTATTTATAGTAATAGCAGAAATGAGATATCAGGAGATGTAACTAACCAACTTTAGCGAAGGTACTGGTACAAATCTAGATAATACATGAGCCCGAGGTATTTTAGTGTCCCTTAGGAAGATGATAATACTTTTTTTCAACACTTATATGCAAAACAATTGTTATAAAAGCACCTTTAACCTTTTGTCGTTTTTTTTTTTAATAAAACAAAATGAATGGGCTTAACAATTAATTATCTCATAATTCTACCAAAAGATGTTGCAGCAAACCATGTCTTTCAGTGCTAAAAACAGCAGTAAATGTTGCAGACGATCCAATATACATCACCCAAATAAACATGGGTGCGACACTTTCAGAAAATTCCAACTCTCAAGTATATTCACGTGGTTAAAATGTTGTTATTCAGTAGTCACCCAATATGCATATGATAATACATATAAAATAGAAAAATTAATATTTGTAATCCTAACTGCAGAGATACAATTGCAAGGATATATAATGCCAATCATTCTAGAAATTTTAGATAACCTTTTAATGTCATGAAAACATTTATTACGAGTTACATATAACTAATGGAATGTATACAGACCACAAAATTCCAAAAATATGTCACAATTATCAATCATAAAATCCATTTTATTGAAATGTCTATAAATAACAGTAACTAAATTAACAAATATTTGAATACTGTACATTTTCTCTTATATCTTTCAGTTATAAACAAACTTTTATTCTTCTTTTGAGCACAATAAATTTATTAACGTATCGAAAAGGTAGAAAAGTACACATCTGGAAAAGAAAATTAATTTTATATGGTATATTGATTTTTGAATTAGAGATGCATATTCTTAATAATATTATTAACCATATATAAATAAATATATAACTTCGTTTTTATTCACTGAAGGGTGTTCAGTACGATGCACAATCCATTTCAATTTCAGATAGTTGCAGTACTTGAATAAATATAACAGAAATCAGTGCTGCACCTATCTATGAAACGAATTCCTTTTTTGAGCGGATTGCATATGGAATCTGAAAACCATAATGAGCAATAAAATAGATTATTCAACAGATAATTAATGCTGAACATGGGTACTAAGGACTATCTATCAGAATGGTGGCAGTGTTCTCTTGCAGTGCATCAAATTTTGCACCAAATTGAAAAGGTAAACGTTTTTTTTTTAATTTAAACTACATATTTCTATACAATACATAAATATTCAAATATGAATTTCTATTTCCTAAAAATTTATTGTGCTACCAATGCTCACAAGCACTGATGTAATGTCTGTTTGAAATGCTGCACAGAGTCGATGGCCTTCGAAGGTTTAAACTGACAAGAACAAAGTTTCAACAACCCTGTGGGCTATTATAGGGTGTCCTATATGTGGTATTACAAATAGAGGTTGGCTCAAATGGTAATGCACCTAGCTTGTAAATCTGTTGCCCAGCATGTCTGCACTAAGATTTTCTCCACTAACCTCATATCTGCCTTCAGTGGGAAGGGAGATCATCACAATGAGCTTGGAAAGGGGATTAGATGGGACATTAAATATTGCTAAATGGCCTTGTGTGAAAGAAACCACACCATGCTGAACGTGAAAATCTGTCTTCAATACTTGGGAAATAATAATTTTTTGGATGAAATGCATGCAACCAGCAATAGAGTGAGTTTGAGCATACTTAAAATAGCACAACTTGTCATTTAATTTGGAAAGCTGTTTTGGGTTGGGTTGTTTCACCTCTGAGCAGCACTCTTTTGCACACCATGGGCTAAATGGTCAGGTCACAAGGACCCTGAAGGCTCAGAGAAGGTTAGGGGGAGATGACCCACTGGAACAGCTGTTGGGAGATAGATGGTAGCTTCCTGTTAAGGCCATCCAGCATGTACTTTAACATGCGCAGGGTGTGGCTCTCCAGAACATGGGGCCATGGCTTAATATCCCATCTGGCAGATGGCAGCCTTTCCAAGCCCATCGGTGTCTCCTACTGACTGTGGGCAGGGCGGAGAGTTTTCAAAGAAAGCTGTTTGGACATCTGTATACACCACTATTTCAGACAAGGGAAGAAGACCTGTTCCTTTAAATTTTCTTCATATTTTGAAGAACTACTAACAATGCAATACACAGGATTTGCTTAATATGGCCAACCAGGCTTAGATCTAGAAAACAAAAATTTAGGGTTGAGAATAGTGACTGGATTAAGCCAGAATGGGCTGTAACAATACAGTCCTGCATTTATTAATAGATTCTGAAAAAAATTCATCGCCGCCATGGCGGGAATCGAACCCGCATCTCCCCAGATTCATGCCAGAGCGCGCTAACCATTGCACCACGCGTCAGACAACGAATATTTTCAGAATATGACCTTATAGACGTGACTGAGACAGTGCCATCTATACTCAAGGAGATGCAACGTTTACAGTCGTTGCATTTGGTTATCAGATGTTAATGAGACGGTCGCTAACGCTACCGTGTTAAATATATAATTAAAATCCAAAGTGAATGCACAGTATTCCCTGTTAAGAAACATTAATTAATAGATTCTGAAAAAAAATTCATCGCCGCCACGGCGGGAATCGAACCCGCATCTCTCTTTGAATTTTAACAGTCCTGTATTTCTGTGATCTTCAAAGAATTTTCTTGCAAAATATGTTTAATTTTCTTTTGCCTCCATTCCAGTTATTAAACATCACAGAGGAGCACAGCATTTGTTGGCCCCATCTACTAGATTTGATCCTGTCGTGATATAAATTTTGGATTAGTGCTTTTACTTGTGTTGAAAATAAAGTAAACCTGTGGTTCTTTCAGTTTGATACTTGGTAAATTTTGTATACATATGTCAGAAGAGGCAGTACAGTTCAGCTGGATTTTTAAAAAGACTAATATTACGATAAGAATTCATTTGCATGACTTTTTCCTCATTGGAATATACTTAAGACAGTTGGGTATTTTTACCTCTGAGCGACACTTTTTTGTACATCATGGGCTAAATGGCCAGGTCACATGGACCCTGAAGGCTCAGAAAAGGTTGGGGGAGGGTACCCACTGGAACAGCTGTTTGGAAACAGGTGGTAGCCTGCCATCAAGGCCATCCAGCGTGTTCTTTAACGTGCACAGGGTATGGCTAAATCCGACGGATGGCAGCCTTTCCAAGCCTATTGGTGTCTCCAAAACTGACTGTGGGCAGGGCAGGGAATTTTGTGGAGATAAATCTCAATGCTGAAGCAGCTGGGACTCGAACCTGGGAACTACAGATTACGAGCCTGGTGCACTACCGACTGAGCCACCCCCACCCCTACTTAAGACAGTATTGTATAATACTTCCCTATAGTTCTGAGCTCTTTCTGTTGCTCTTTCAAGAGTCAAACATCTTGATGATAAACGCTTTGTAAATTTCTTGCAATGCAGTTTGTCTTGCATTTTTTTCATATCTTGAGGAAAATTTATTAAAGTAGTGATGTAGCCTAGCAAGTAGCTCAGAAATATAATCTCCTAGAGACTACATACAAAGTCCTCATGCAGCATGGACTATAGAAGTCCTACTATACTGTGTAATTTTGTTCTTCAGAAATGTCTGTCATGAGCTACAGCTGCTGCATTTGGCCTTTGTATGCCAATCCTAGCAAAGACTTGTTTGATGTTATCTGCCCATCACATCCTAGGTTTCCCCCTTTTCCTGAGGCCTTTAGGCACATTGTTCATAATCCTATTTGCCAATCTGCAGCTATTATAAGAGCAACATGGCCAAACTAACACAATTAGAGAATGTAGAGCTTTTAAATAAGCATTCTGCACAATCTGTACTGGACAAGTACCAATGTCTATTAAAACTGTTGAGTGAAGCTCAACAAATTCTTCAGTGAAAAAATGTTGCATCTTATTCACATCAGGTTCATGAGCCAATTCTTAATGATTGTCATTCCAATGCCATTTCTAATTGCTGCACTCAACTTCATACAAAAAGTAAAATCTGTTCTATTAAAAAGTTCTGAATATCTGAACACTACCATACCTTTATTTTCTGACCAAGTTTTGTCTGCAATATTAATAGTTTCATAAAAAAAAGTGTAAGTTTGAGTATTTCTTCCAACTTTTGTTCATGGAAATAAGGTGAGAGAGAGAGAGTAATAATAAATAAATAGTGCATTTAAAAAAATATGGAATCAGGAAGAATTTCTTTGTCACATTCAGAAACATTGCATTGAAGGTTGAATCTATATTCTAACATGAAGCAGCTGAGTAACTGCTGCACACTGCTTTCACTGTCCATATGAACTCAGAAGTTGACACTATAAATTCTCAATACAGTAGATGATTAGGGAACATTAGAAAACTCAAATTTGAAGCTGAGGCATTAGGAAACATGAGTTAGTTAAGACCAAAAACATCTAATAGATTCTATTTTAGACAAATTTATAGCATTTTATTCAATTATTTGAAACACATAGGAGAAAAAAGGGTCCTAGAAAATACTCCTAATTTGTACAGGTCTTCTCATATAAGGACATGTCCTACTAAGACTGAAGTCACTGCTAACCACGGGGCGGGGGTGGCTCAGTCGGTAGCGCGCCAGGCTCGTAATCTGTAGTTCCCAGGTTTGAGTCCCAGCTGGGTCAGCATTGAGATTTATCTCCGCAAAATTCCCCGCCCTGCCCACGGTCAGTAGGGGACACCGATGGGCTTGGAAAGGCCGCCGTCCGTCGGATGGGAACGGACGTTAAGCTGTGGCCCCGTGTGCGGGAGAGCTATACCCTGTGCATGTTAAAGAACACGCTGGATGGCCTTGACGGGAGATTACCATCTGTCTCCCAACAGCTGTTCCAGTGGGTCCCCTCTCCCAACCTTCTCTGAGCCTTCGGGGTCCTTGTGGCCTGGCCATTTAGCCCATGGTGTGCAAAAAAGTGCCGCTCAGAGGTAAAACAATCCAATCCACTGCTAACCGCTGCAGTTTGAGTTAAACACAACAAAGTTTGCCTGCTGGAAAAGTAGTATTCATATATTGTTATCACTACACCTCTCACTCAGTTCAGCTGTAAAAATATAAGGATTCAGATTTTTAATTACCACTGTCTTCCACAAAAATATTAGTAAGAATATGTGAGACTACTTTTATGATGTTTATGTGTTGGAAAAGTGTCAAAGCAAAACTATATTCACTTTACATAACCTCTGTTGATTATCAAAAGAACATTCCCATTGATTTAAAGTAACAGTAATATCCTATTATAAAAAAGGGGTTTGGATCGAATGCTTTATGTAATAACATTTTTAAAAAAAGAGAAATGGCAATTACACTGTATAATAAAAATTACTGCAATGTAATCAATAAAAATATTGTAATAAATATACATACAGATATTGAAAAAAGAAACTTTTTTTACATTCTTTATATAAATGCTGAAGACTCATTTCCAAAGTTCACATAAGGTCTCAAAATACTCTAATCACTGTAGAATATGAAAAGTATCTGCATTAATATTTTTAAACCTCACTGCAAGCAGAAGTAACATCCAACTTTTGAAGTGCAGAGTGATAAATATTTTAAAACTATTACTTTTTTTTTTGCCTTTCTAGTTTTTGGATAGCAAATCTGTTTATTTTTTTATTAAATCACTATAATAGGATTTTAGTGAATTATAAACAATTTGAAATAGATGAAACAGATTAGGCAAAAATTTCATCAATCACTATCCCAGTTTTTTGAATATGGGAACCTCTGGTTTCGTACAATTTCAATTTCTATGATTAATTTGAAAAATATGATTTATGATGATAAAATAGATTACATGTCATACAAAAACTGAATATATATCATTTGATATTAACATATGCAAATTTCAAGCCAACAGTGATTCTATTAATTGTTATTGTGGCAGAGGTAATAGTTATCTTTCTAGAAAATACTTAATAGTTAAATAAAAAATGCCTACAGACATTAATTGGATATTCTACTGTATTGGCACAAGCCATGCAACCAAATTACTGCACTTTTAACCCTTTACCATACTGGCCCAAACTGCAGGTAGGAGGTAGTGAAGAGAAAGGAAGAGCATTGATTGGATGAGTCCATTTAAAATCTCAGCCATTTTAAGTGGGTACGGTTTGGTTGGGTTGTTTTACCTCTGAGCGGCACTTTTTTTGCACACCATGGGCTAAATGGCCAGGTCACATGGACTCCGAAGGCTCAGAGAAGGTTGGGGGAGGGGACCCACTGGAACAGCTGTTGGGAGACAGATGGTAGCCTCCCATCAAAGCCATCCAGCGTGTTCTTTAACGTGCACAGGGTATGGCTCTCTCCCGCACACGGGACCACGGCTTAACGTCCCATCTGACGGGCGGCGGCCTTTCCAAGCCCATCGGTGTCCCCTACTGACCGTGGGCAGGGCAGGGAATTTTGCGGAGATAAATCTCAACGCTGACCCAGCTGGGACTCGAACCTGGGAACTACAGATTACGAGTCTGGCGTGCTACCGACTGAACCACCCCTGCCCCAAGAGTGGGTATGGTACTGAAAGGATTAACTGCATAGACCAACTATCTATTGAAATATGTAATTAACTGACATTTGAAAAACTTTCTGTTAGCATTACATGGACAGAATTAATAAATATGGCAACAAGAATTAAAACTTTGGTGAAGAATGTAACACTGGAAACACTGAACCCAAAGAGTGTAACATTGCTTCCATTGTTAATGACATGATTGAAGATAGGTGAATATATCTTAAAATAGCTGATTTTTAAATGGTAATATTAAGATTCTTTTAATTACATACCTATTAAGTTGTTGATGCTGAATTGATCCATGTAGAAGGTCTATCACCTCTGGTATACACAATGGCCCCTCAAAAGACCTTAACATTTTTATATCTGTTTTAAATAGAAAATACAGTCTAAGAATTAAATAAATTACATTTCATGTTGTTAGCTGAATATTTTTAAGCATACAATTACCTCCCACAAAATTAACTTTATAACTATTGACAAATAACCAATGAACAGAAACATGTAAAGTTGCATACCAAATTAATTAGCATTTAATTCTGGATTTAATTAAAATATTTCACAAATGACAAGTTTAATTTTAATAGGAATTTTTAGTCATTTATTAAAAAGCATCTGGCAATGCAAATAAAAATTTATTTAAACATAACTAATAAACGAAAGTAATTATAATACATATGAATAAAAAGACTATTCATTTCTGAATAAGAGGAAAATAAATTTTTAATTGTAACGTGAAAATTACTAATTTTTATCTATTTTTTTAATTATTTTTTACTTTGAGAAAAGTCTAGGCTTTTTATCAACTATGCTGAGTCAAATACACAAGTCAACTTTAGAATTTTTTTAACAAATAACCAATGAACAGAAATACACTGCTAGCCATTAAAAGTACACCACCAGGAAGAACTCATCAGATTGTCCCGAAATATGCAAGATGGGTAGTTCATGGGAGAACATGTATATGATTCAAAGCGCAGCACATATGCACATCATGTGTGACAGTAAAGCCCCCTGGAAGTGGTATCATCATCATCATCCTCAAGCAGCCATGGGCTATGGAGGTCCAACCACACAGTGCAATTTAGTTCTCCAAGTAAGTCTGTCCTGAGGTACATCTACTACATCTGGCCACTGCACACCAATTCTAACAAGGTCCTGTTTGACACTGTCTGCCCACCGCATCCTAGGTCTCCCCTTCCTTCTGAGACCTTTAGGCACACTGCCAAATCTATTCGCCAATCTATAATTATCCATACGGGCAACATGGTCAAACCAACAGAATCTCTCTCTACACAATATGCTGCTCCTTTGCCTAACCTCATCATTAGTTACAAAGTTGAACCACCTAATGCCCAAGATACTGCGTAAGCATCTAGAATCAAAGCATCTAGTTTCCTGTTTACAAAGTGTCCAAGTTTCACTACCATAACTAACCATAGAAAGAACCAAACTATTATACAGTCTAATTTTAGTCTTTGGATGTATACGCCTATTTCTCCACAATCTCCATAGATTCTTAAAAGTCCCGGCAGCAATCCCTATTCGTCTGTTAATCTCATGCCGCACATCACCAGTATCTGTTACATAGCTCCCAAAGTAATTAAACTGTGACACCTGCTCAAAATTGCAACCATTCAGATTAACTGAATCACAGCCTGCCTAACCAATTTTCATCACTATAGTTTTCTCTCTGTTCATAAACAAACCTACTCTACTACCAGTTTCATCAACAGCTCAAATGAACGAATTCATCTCACCAACATCAGTAGCCAACGGGGCCAAATCATCTGCATAATCTAAATCAGAAATTTTGAAATCTCTAGACCATTTAAGGCCAAAATCTTTCCCTTGCAAAGAATTTCACATAACATAATCAATAACCAAACAAAACAGAAAAGGAGACAAAATGCACCCTTGTCTAACTCCACTAGCAATACTAAACCAATCGCTGCAAGACGTACCAACTCTCACATGACTCAGTGTTACTATAGAGAGCTCTCATTACACTAACTAACTTATCAGGTATTCCATATGATCTAACAATCAACCAAAAATTATGTCGATCAACAGAGTCAAAAGCCTTTTTGAAATCTATAAAGCTAGCAACCACAGGTTTCTGAAACTCTAAACATTTCTCAAGAATCTGCCTAAGTGAAAATATTTAATCAATATATCCCCTACCACTTCTGAATCCACACTGTTCATCACACATTTGTCCATCAACCAAATTCTTAATTTTATTAAGTATAATCATGCAAAGAACTTTACCTGGAACAGAAAGTAAATTAATTCCCCTATAATTATCACAAGAACTGTGATCACTTTTTTTAAAAATTGAGACAATGTTAGCTCTAGTAAAATCCTCAGGAACAACACCTGTATCAAAAAAATATTCAAAATTTCAGTCAAACATGAGACAATGTAAATGTTTACAGCTTTAAGCATTTCAATGCTTAGAGCTGGGAACATAAATCACCAGTGGTGATTTCATCCACCCCTGGAGATTTATGCAGTTTTAATTTAGAGATAGTGAATATGACTTCGGAATGTGATATAGGGCCATCATTAAAGCCAAAAATGCATCTATCCTTATTGCAAACAATGGGAGTAGAAATAATCACATTATTTAGAACATCTTTGAAATGCTCAGCCCACCTAGCCATCACAGACTCCTCACCTTCAACCACCTTGCTATAATATCCCTCAATCCCTGTGTACCTGTCTGTTTCTTCCCACATCAAACATTAACAATCTGGTACAATCTGCTGCTGTTGTGTCTAACTGCTTCCTCTGCTTTGTCAGCCAAGCTATCACGCCAAAGATTCTTAACAACTGTTAACTGATCTTTACATGTTTATTAAGCTCACTATAATGCCTTCTGTTAGGACTAGTAGAGTCTTGATTCATATTAATCCTGCACTTCGTTCTTTCAGAAATAAGTTCCATAGCCTTACCACTCAAATAATTTTGTTTCCTCTGTTCCCTTTTACCCTAAAGAGTATTGTTGGTTTCAAGAAAAGCCTGTTTAAACTGATCCCATTCTTTCTCAACTTCAGCAGTAAGCAAACCACAATTGTCATAATGACTAAGTAGCCTATCATGGTATGATTTGGCTATATCTGGATCTTTCTGACCTTCAGTGTTAAAGGTAATTTTCTTAACCTTAACACATTTCGTAAGCTTCAGCTGCAAGACAGTTTTGACCAGGTGATGGTCAGACTCAATTTCAGCTCCCCTGTATGATTTGGTATTCCTAAGTGAATTAGCCCATTTACTGTTAATTAAAATATAATCTATCACACTCCTGTGCAACCCATCAGGTGAAACCCATGTATATTTATAAATGTCCTGGTGTTTATAGTATAACTATACATATGAGTTGATATGATATGAACTTTCTAATTAAGTTTATAGTATGTGTTAGTTATTCATAAACCATTAAGTTTAGTTACCTGTAGGACACATTCTCCATTGCCATTGGAACTATCAATGCCAAAGAGACCTAAAATTCCTGCTCAAAAGTCAGAGACAGAACCAACTTTAGAATTGAAGTCACCTAGCACAAGAGAAACACCTCCTTTCTTCACAGAATTCAAAATATTCTGAAGCTGGCTGTAAAATATATCTTTCTCATTCTCATCAGAGTCCTCTGTGGGGGCATAACAACAGATGGCATTCAAGTCTTTAATTTTTGTTTTAAATTTTGCTGTAAGAAATCTTTCATTAATGCAGTCATATCCTAGAAGAGCATCACTGGAGTGTCTACTGAGAAGCAAACCTACACCTTGGAAATGCTTTCCATCCTCCCTGCCTGAAAAGAGAACTTTAAAGTTATTTTTAAGTATCTCACCTTTACCTGTCCATCTGATCTCTTGCAAGCCCAGACTATCTAGGTTATAGTGCTGGAATTCCTGCATGAGGACATCAAGAGAATAATCTCTATGTAATGTCCTCACGTTCCACATTCCTGCAGAGAGAAAATGATTAGTAGGATTTTTAATGAAACTAGGTTTATTGAGAGAGATAGGGCCAACAATGTCAAACAGCCCCCTGATCGCAAGCATGGGGCAAAGACCTATTCCTCCTCCTCTAAAAGCTGAAGTCACCGACACTGGTAGGAACTTCAGGCACCACCTTTTCAAGTGGACCTTTTTAAGAGCCATATGACTTGCCTGAGACACATTACTCCAGTTTAGGATTGGCAATGCCCAACTAGCAAAGTGAGGGTTGAGGTTCTCCCACTGTTAAAGGCTGAAGCCATCCATGCCAGTAGGAACTTCAGGCACCACCTTTTCAAGAGCCATAGACCTGCCTGAGACTCATTATGCCAGTTTAGGATTGACAATGCCCAACTAGCTAAGTGACGTTCAGGTACTTGCAATGGCCTCTGATAAGGATTATCCACCAGCTGATATAAGGTACCGTGCCTCTATTCACTTAAGGCTGGCAACCCACAAGCAAACAGAAAACACAGCAGCAGATTCTTCCTCATCAAAGGCCCACCAGTGCAGCAAATCCAGGATTCAAAACCAAGCTCAAATTCATAAACCAGTCCAGTAGGTATAAATGGTCAGCACCAGTACCATGTGAAGTTGACCACTTCTCGGCAATGTTGGAAAAAAAGTGGCCATAGATGACAATATCAGTAGGCCACACTGAACTGGCAGCCCTCCCCTTCTGTTCCCTTCAAAAGAGATGTACTTGTATATCTATATATAGATGTATGTAAAATTCTCATTTGAAATGTACTAATGGCCTGCACCATGAGAAGGCAGGGTCAGATATTAGGAGCTAGACCTGGCTGGTTCTGTACATCATCACTGGGAATTGGTACACAACTCTCCTTCCAGTTTATGCCTAGCTACCATTTATAGGCCAAAATAATAATTACTTGAACAATTTAGGATGTAATAATAATAAAA
This sequence comes from Ryuthela nishihirai, assembly GCA_038380435.1. NCBI lineage: Eukaryota > Metazoa > Arthropoda > Arachnida > Araneae > Heptathelidae > Ryuthela > Ryuthela nishihirai. Next base: position 22,629,537 of record JAWZYU010000022.1, read on the forward strand.
TGTATTTCAAAAGAATGTTTTAATTTGATGTCTTTTTTTTTATTACAATGATCCTGATTCATTAATTGCTTCAAAATATTTGGATGATACATACTCTTTAATGATTTATAAAAGTAATGAAATTACAAATTTTCAAATATCATTACATACGCTAATTATGTAATTAAGGAAAAAAAATTAAATTCATCATTTTGGTAAAAGATTACTTGGAGAAAATATTTTTTCTTTATCTTTTATCCACTTTTTTTTATCCTGGATTTAGTGATGTCAAAAATGCTGGAGAACATTTTGTATGAGGCAGAGTATGAATGTTTAATGATTTTTTTTGCTGTAGACTATTGAAGTGGTAGTGATTTTTCATGAGTAAAAATATAATACAAATTAATTATCAGCTTTAATTATGAGAAGCAAACCTACACCTTGGAAAACCTTCACCTGAGAAGCAAACCTACACCTTGGAAATGCTTTCCATCCTCCCTGCCTGATCTAATCTGGGTAGATTAATTATTGATTATTCAATAATTAATCATTCTGGAAAAAAAAATGCAAAATATTGAAATTATTCAGTTGATATAATTAAAATAATGATAAATGACATTTGCTTTTTGTATAACAGTAAATAGGCCTACACTTATAACATTAGATTGGCTTTGAATATTAAAGTATTTAACAAAATATATGAGTGTAAAATGACACTATACAACATTATTCAATTCTGATCAGTCCATGTAAAGAATTGTTTGGAAAACTATATGCAATAATTAAGTTCAACACCATTGTAAATTTCCTAAAAACAAATAGTAATTATGGTGAATTTTGTTCCCAAAACCGAGTGCCTATTTTTACTACATCACACACACTATCGTTGTCATGTGACATATGGCCTTCTCCATAGAGAGGGCTTTAGGTGTACTCAAGCAAGTTGTGTGACAAATATGGTAAAGTGTGATATGAGATAAACAGGAGAACAGGCATTGCTGCTGGAACTTTCAACAATATATGGAGATTGCAGAAAAACATGCATATTCATATGAAGACTAAAATTAGATTATATAATAGTTTAGTTCTTTCTAAAGATAACAGGTAATTATGCTTTTGATTCTAAGTGTTTATGCAGTATTTTGTTATTAAGTGGTTTTGGCAATATAAGTACGGTAACCATACGTCCTTTATTTAAGAGGACAGTCCTTTATTTCACTGCTCTGTCCTTTAGTTCTAAAATGGCCATTTTGTCCTTTTTTTGTGGATTAAAATATTAAACTGAATATTGGCACACAGTAGATGGGTTGAAATTTTTAAATATTTCACAGATAAACATCTTTTAAAAACATTTTAAAAAACGTTGAATTTTGCTTATGTCTCCCTGGATCTAATGCCCCCACTGAACGAGAATTTTGATTAGCAAACAATATGTGGACCAGTGAAAAAACCAAATTAAAAAACGAAACATTGAAAGCATGCATTTATATCAAATGCAACGTTGACGTGAATTGTATACAGTTTTATGAATTTTTAAAGCACAAAACCTGATTTATTAAAAAAAGTTCATTCTTGTGAAACGCATCAAAATTAAAATCTTTTAAGTAATAATATGATTGTTTAAAATGCTTTGTATGTGCTTATATTTTATAATAAATGTTATAAAACTTTTTAGTGTTAGTGAAACAAATAAATACAAACTGCTTTTTTATTATTATGAAACAATTTCTGATTTGTCCTTTATTTACTCAAAAAAAAAAATATGATCACCATAAATATATATAAGCAATGATGAGGTTAGACAAAGCAGTCATTAACCATGCTTGAGCAGCATATTCTAAGGAGAGACACTTGATTTTGCCATACTGCCTGCATGAAGAACTACAGATTAGTGAAAAGAGTATAAGCAGTGTACTGAAAGGCTTCAGATAAAAAGAATGACATATATATGATGGGGTAAACAATGTCAGATACTTTTTTAGAATTGACCTGCAATGGCCAAATGCAACAGCAGCAGCTTAATTAGACATGCATGGAAAACTAACTTGCATAGTTCCATAGCTGCTTGAGAGTTATGTATTGGGTTGTTTTACCTCTGAGTGGCACTTTTTTGCACATCATGGGCTAAATGGCCAGGCCACAAGGACCTCGAAGGCTCAGAGAAGGTTGGGGGAGGGGACCCACTGGAATAACTGTTGGGAGACAGATGGTAGCCTCCCGTCAAGGCCATCCAGCGTGTTCTTTAACGTGCACAGGGTATGGCTCTCCCACACATGGGACCACGGCTTAACGTCCCATTCGACGGACGGTGGCCTTTCCAAGCCCATTGGTGTCCCCTACTGACCGTGGGCAGGGCGGGGAATTTTGCGGAGATAAATCTCAACGCTGACCCAGCTGGGACTCGAACCTGGAATCACGAGCCTGGCGCGCTACCGACTGAGCCACCCCCGCCTCCAGAGAGTTATGTATATAAAATTTATTCATGATTGGAATTTATTAGTAGTACTTGATAAAACATATATGCATGCATGGTAATTAAATTTTCTGATTATAAATATGAATTGTGTGAATGCTATGAACAGTAAAACACTAAATACACCATATTTTACAGCACATATGATGTGCTCCTTCCCTCCCAAAAAAGGCTAAAAAATCACTATATACATGTAATTATGGGTCTCTTATAGTCTAAAGAATTTCCCTGAATTATGTTGTTAGCCATAAACATTGTTGTCTAGCAACAACATGATGGGTTTGTGTTGTGCTTTCCCCCTTTGCAAGGGAAAGATTTTGGCCTTAAATGGTCTAGAGATTTCAAAATTTCTGATTTAGATTATGCATATGATTTGGCCTCGTTGGCTAATGATGTTGATGAGATTAATTCTTTCATTGGGGCTGTTGATGAGACTAGTAATAGAGTTGGTTTGGTGATAAACACAGATAAACTAAAGTAATAAAAATTGGTCAGGCAGTTGGTGCTTCAGTCACTCTGAATGGTTGCACCCTTGAGCAAATGTCTTAGTTGAAATATCTTGCGAGTTATGTAACAGATACTGGTGATGTGCAGCATGAGATTAATAGGTGAATAGGGATTGCCTGAGACTTTTAGGAATCTATGGAGAGTGTAGAGAAATAGGCGTATACATCTAAAGACTAAAATTAGACTGTATAATAGTTTGGTTCTTTCTAGAGTTAGTTGTGGTAGTGAAACTTGGACACTTTGTAAACAAGATAACAAGAAAGTTGATGCTTTTGATTCTAGATGCTTATGCAGTATTCAGCTTTGTAAGTAATGAAGAGGTTAGGCAAAGGAGTAGGCAACCTACTCTGAGCAGTATATTGTACAGAGAGAGAGACTGTTGGTTTGGCCATGTTGCCCATATGAATAATTATAGATTAGTGAATAGGGTTATGAACAGTGTGCCTAAAAGCCTTAGAAAGAGGGGGAGACCTAGGATGTGGTAGGCAGACAATGTCAAACAAGATCTAGTATGAATTGGTATGCAATGGAGAGATGCAGCAGATATAGCTCAGGACAGATATGTTTGGAGAACTAAATTGCACAGTCTGGTTGGACCTCCATAGCCCATGGTTGCTTGAGAATGATGATGATGAAGCAAATAAATGAACATTCAATAAAATCTTTTGATCAGCCCATTAATTTATTTGTCATGTTATGAAATTTGGGATAAACTGTAATTTTAGACAGAAAATCTGACATACTAAAAAATTACCTTTTTTTATTGGGATATTTTTACTGAATATCGTGAATAAAAAAATCCATCAAAAAATAAAAGGCTTAACTTGGAGAGGGAAGAATCATAAACTTAGGCATGAATTTTGTTTTACACTATATTTTTGGAAAATTCCCCTTTTTTCTACTGTTACACAAATTTGATGTTTTCTGCCACATGATACTAAGTTTACCCATTAGAATTATCACTGAAGATTTATTTCATTTACACAGAAGGAATAAATTACTTACTTTGTGTTATTCCAAAATTTCAATATCTTGAGGGGCAATAACTGTTTTTAAAAAAATCTTTTTTGCAATCAAAAAAGGCATCATGTGTTTATCATTCCACTGTACAAAAGTTAAGCTTGATGGCATTTCCATACCAATTATGGAAAAGATGCATTAAATGGCATGCATATATTTTTATGAAACGTTAACTGGCAGGGTTTTTGTGTATTAAAAAATGGTTACAATACAGCTTTGATTATCCAAAAACATCATTTATACAGAAAAAAAACAATGTCTTACTATCAATTTGTTATTTGAAAATATATGGTGCAATCCAAAAGTTTCCAGACTTATATGTAAATGCCATCTAGGTGTAGTCCTGACTTCTGCCGTTAGATATTGCAAGCCTACCCCTTTGTCAAGCAATCTGGCAAATTTCATGTTGACAGTTGGAACCAACCCTTCTTTACAAGCATTTTAGTGCATTTGTGCCACTTTACATTTTTTTTAAACAGAAAAATGGAAGGCATGACAGAACAGCGTGTTTGTTCAAGTTTCGTTTCAAACTCAGTGAACTGCTTCAGAGATGAAATGCTTAAACAAGCATTCGATGATAGTGCAATGGCCAAACTCAAAGACTTTTGAGTGGTTCTCACGTTTTAAACTTGGGTAAACATCTCTGGTAGATTTTGAATGTTCTGGTCAGGCCATCCACAAGGACTGTCAACGAACAATTAATGGCACCTGTGGAATTTCTGAACTAACTGTATAGTTAGTGAAGCTACTATACATGTAGTATAGTAGTTATATATCATGGCAACAGATCCTAACAGAGGAACTCAACATGAAGTGGATTGCTATCAAATTTATGCCTCGAAAGCTGACTCAGGATCAAAGACAACATTGGCTCACCATGTGCAGGGACTTTCAGGAATAAATCAAAAAGGACCAAAACTTCTTTCTCAAGTCATAACTGATGATGAAAGCCGAGTTTATGGGTATGACCCAGAAACAAACTAATCATCCCAGTGGACGAGTTCTCCTTTACGGCGACCAAAGAAAGCAAATCAGGTGAACAATGTGTAGAGCATCTTGATTTGTTTCTTTGATGTGGAGGGAATCATGCACAAAGAGTTTGTACAGATCAGACAGTGAATCAACATTATTACATCAAAGTCCTGAAGCATTTGAGGGAGAATGTGAGGCTGAATCATCTGGGAAAATGGCATGTACAATACTGGGTGGTGCATCATGACAATGCACCAACCCATGCCACTCTGTATGTTCAGCAGTTTTTGGCCAAAAATAACTCGGCAGTGGTCCCCCCCTCCCCCACCTCCCTTCTTCCTATTCCCCACAATGAAGTTCATCTTAATGGTCAATGATTTGATTGTATCAAAGTGATTCAGGCAGAATCGAAGGAGGTGCTGGTCAAAACAAGAGTTTCAGATATGTTTTTGGTAGTGGGAAAAGTGCTGGGCTTGCTTCTAAGGAAACCATCTTGAAGGGGATAACAGTGATTTAAACCTTAAGGTAAGCCTACATTTTTTTATCAGTACAGTCCATGAACTTTTGGATTGCACCTCGTTTACCTATTATCCAGGATTGGCATATAGTTTCAGGTACCCATCACTGTAACTATTGTTTATGTTCAACAGGTAAAAATTTGTTCAGTTTGTTCATGTTAGCTTTATACATTGATATATATAAAAGCAAATATGATCAAAACACTGCTGCCAAATGAAGCCAAATGACAAACCTTGTGGCCAATATGTATATTGTTTGAAACACAAACTGGAAAACTTACAGATTAGTTGGGCTGTTTTACCTCTGAGTGGCACTTTTTTTGCACACAACGGGCTAAATGACCTGGTCAGAAGAACCCTGAATGCTCAGAGAAGGTTAGGGGAGGGAACCCACTGGAACAGCTGTTGGAAGACAGATGGTAGCCTCCCATCAAGGTAATCCATTGTGTTCTTTAGTGTGTACAGAGTACGGCTTTCTGGTACACAGAGCCATGGCTTAACATCCCATCCGACAGGCAGCGACCTTTCCAAGCACATTGGCAAAGATTAGTGATAATCAATTAATCATTTCTCACCTAAATTCAATTTAGGGTTTTTAATATTTTGAAAGTATAAATATTAGTGATTCTTCATTGATTTAGGTCTAGAAAGATTTTGGTCTTTGTTCTAACTCATAGTAGTGATTCTGAAACTTAGAAATACCTATCAATCACATCTATGAAAGACAATACAACTGTATGCCCATGAATGCTGTTTTTGTTCAAAAACAAACGTATTGTTAACACCTGTATAAATATGGTAGCTTTAAATTTATGTAATGGCCTTTTACTAAATTATCAATGATCACAAAGATAATAACTTTCCATACTTTTATTTACTGATTACAAATATTTTATTACTTAATCTTTTTTATTATATTAGATTAAAATAGATACTAAGTATTTTTGCTGATTTTTTTTTAAATATTTTATTATTTTGTAGTAGAGCTTAGAACAACAAAGTTAGCCAAAAAAATAAACGAGTCTTAGCAAGAGTGGGATATTTCTGATAACAGATGATACTCGTAATGATAACCACTCACTGAGAACCAGAATTTACATATTTGACTACAGAAATAGCATCTTTCTATGAACATTGGATGTGGCTTGTTCCTTGTCGACAGATGGGACCAAGAAACTTTAAGATCATGGTATCTCTTTTAGTCTTATATTAGGTCAAATGAATCCATGACAACTCAGCAGATAACAGAATATTATACATTATCATGAGTTCTAGATTTGAGTCCCACTATCACAAAAACTCAATTTTTCCAGCTAACTCTTCTATTAATATTAGTAATGCAATTTTTCCTGTTTTTTGCAATGAGGAAAAAAGAAAATCTTGTTACCTCCGATATATTTCTTTATAGCCTCATTTGTCAAATTTGCATTGTTCAGGTTTCGATCTGGAGTTCTTTGGCTTAATTTTTCTTCTGGCCACAAAGTCATATGGAACATGTGTAACAAGTAAACAAATTTTTCTGGCTGTGACATTTCAGCCAGTTTCTTTTCTATAATGCTGTGGGGGGAAAATTAAAAATACATCACGGAAGATAACCTTTCAATAAAAAACTGCAAATTTAATTAACAGTAAAATTTAAATAAAAAAACTTATTGTTAATTAAAAAATGAAACAGTAATTAGCATTTTTACTGTTAATTAAAAAACATAAAATTTATTTTTAATAAAACTAAGTACATAAATTATATTATAAATTGTAATACAATTGTCAAGAAACTACAACTTTTATAACTTAACACTTTTCAAGTTTTTCTTAGCTATAACTAAACTAGTTAACCCTAACACACCATTTCCAATCCATTTTTTTTTCTGCTCTATCTATAAATTTTTCCACAAAATATTTATTGATTTATAGACATTAAAAAGTCAACAGGTAATGCGATTGCATTTATATTCTACTCTATCAGATATTAAATTACCAATTTAATTGTTATGAATTTTTAAAGAAAGTAAACTTCCATAGGAAAATAAAAAAGGGAAAATTAACTACACTAGTTGGTTGTGAAATAACAAATATTACTCAGTGTGATAACTTATGGAAATTATTTTGGGAATCTCAGAAATAAGTAAAATTGAACATAACTGCCAAACAGAAGAATAATGTATTAAGCAACCAATTTGAAGGGAAATATTTAGTGATAGTAAAAAATAATATGTACAGAACTGAAGACTTCATGATATATCTACAAAATAAAATAGATGACTCTGGTGTTTATGCCTGCCCTGCCAAAATTACTCACTACAGGCAAAACAAGATAGAAGACAAACTTTATCAACCAATCTACTTTCAATAATTGCCAGGTTAAAACTAAATAACAGCATTTTCTAACGACTCCAGAAATAATCAAATGCAGAATAAATTATTCATAGTCAATGTCAATTATTTACTCTCTGAAGTTTCATGTTTAATACCGCATAACTCCCCGCCCTGCCCACGGTCAGTAGGGGACACCGATGGGCTTGGAAAGGCCACCGTCCGTCGGATGGGACGTTAAGCCGTGGCCCCGTGTGCGGGAGAGCCATACCCTGTGCACGTTAAAGAACACGCTGGATGGCTCCCAACAGCTGTTCCGGTGGGTCCCCTCCCCCAACCTTCTCTGAGCCTTCGGGGTCCATGTGACCTGACCATTTAGCCCATGGTGTGCAAAAAAGTGCCACTCAGAGGTAAAACAACCCAACCCATGTTTAATATTAAATGCAAATGAAATTTATATGGATATAACATAATCTGAGATTATGTTAACTTTTGAAGACAACAACTTGTTTTTTGCTTTAGCCTGCTAATATTTTTTCTTCTTTTCATCTATATATAATTACATGTTTTGTTTATAATTATATTTATATAAACAAAACACATACACTGAAAGCACAGTTTATTATATAAGTTATGTATTGCACCTATTCACAAACCTGCCCAACTCTGCCACAATAATGCGGCTAGATGATGAGATGTAGATACCTTACAGGCTTTAATAGGTCAAATACCTACCTGCTGTATAGTGTACCTGCGACTGTTAGAATGGGTAAACACAGCAAACTGAGTGAATTCAATCATAGGCAGATAGTTGGTATGACGAAGATGGGGTAATCCATATCTGCAACTACAGAATGTCTTGGATTTTTGCATCTGACCATCATATGTATATTAGGACTACATAAAAAAACTGACAAAACCTGCAGCCACCGAGGAAAACACGGCCGTAACTGGGCCATTGATGTTCAAAGTGAATGCCATCTCCCCTGTGTCATAACATCAGATTGGAGGGCACTGTGCAAATGATAATATCAGTATCCATTGATGGGGCAGCTACTTTATAGTTTGTGCAAACACCATTCAACATATGATGGTACAACTGGGCTATGGCAACTAATGGCCACATTGAGTACCCTTATTAACAGCATGTCACCAGGCTATGACTGCAGAAGACTGGAAAAGGGTAGTTTGGTCCAATGAATAGAAGTTCCAACTACAACACACTGCTGACAGGAGGTTGCATGTGTGGTGTAGATCACATGAAGTCATGGACCCCAACTATCAAGTTGGGTTGTTACAGGATGGTGGAGGCAGTGTAATGTTATGGGGTGTGTTTACATGGGACACCTTGTACCTATTGAGACCACCATCACTGCACAAGGCTATGTTGATGTACTCCAACCACCTACGCCTGTTCATAGCTATCCATTTCTTACAGCAGGATTCCTTCTTTCAACAAAACACCTTGTCTCATTGCTCCCATTTGGTGAAGGACTGGTTGGAGGAGCAGTGAATTCACAACCATGGGATGACCCACTCACCCTCTGGATTTGAACACTAGAGCATCTGTGGTATGAACTGGAACAATGCATTTGAGCCCGAAACCCAACACTGGCAACTCTTGGGACTTTAGGATGGCTGTCCTGTAATCTTGGGCTGCAATACCACTTTAATATTTCCAACATCTGGTAGAGTTCATGTCACAATGTGTTGCTGCTGTTGTGAGGGTGAAAGATCGACAATGTATTTATTATACATATTTATTGCTGCTGCACAAAACAGTATTTTAAATCATAATTGCTGAAAATTAATATCATTTCAATTCTAGGAACACATGTTCAATGAAGTGGCATGATATGGAAAACTGACAACAATGGACTTGTAGGATACATGTGCACATGTATTTTCTAATTTAAACTATATTTTTCACTATATTATTATTTTTATGCAGTTTGTTTTATAGTTCTCCTACATCTTCACCAATTTTTTGATGAAATAATCTCATAACTTGTTGCTGCTGAAAATCAGATTTTTTTTAAAAACCTGATTTAAGCTACTTCTTAGTTTTATTTTTTGGGGGTATTTTTCCAATAAAAAAATACTGACTGTTTATCATTGTCTGAAGTTGAACAACATTTTGGAAATAAAATGTATTTTTTAACTCGAAAACAGCAATGATGGTGACAGGAGAGGACAATGAGAATTTTACAAAGCTGACAATGAGAATTTTACAATTGTGCACTGGAGAGGGGGGTTAACTGCCCATTGGCAAAGTATGCATTTTAAGGAAAGCATTAGTTCACGAGTTTGCATAATTTTTGAAAAATCCTCCCACTTTTAAAAATATTGGTTATGCCTCTGTGAAGAACTTTTATTCTTAGGGCACCTAGCTTGCAGGCACTTTGCTACAAAGATTCCTAAACTTCAACATCCTCCTCCTCAAGCAGCCATGGGCTATGGAGGTCTAACCAGACCATGCAATTTAGTTCTCCATGCAGATCTATCCTGAGCCACATCTGCTGCATGTGGCCACTGCACACCAATTCTAACAAGGTCCTGTTTGACATTGTCTGCCCACCGCATCCTAGGTCTCCCCCTCCTTCTGAGGCCTCTAGGCACACTGTTCATAACCCTATTTGCCAATCTATAATTATCGATACGGGCAACATGACCAAACCAGCGGAGTCTCTCTCTGCACAATATGCTGCTTAAAGGAGGTTGCAGACTCCTTTGCCTAACCTCATCATTAGTTACAAAGTTAAACACCTAATACCCAAGATACTGCGTAAGCATCTAGAATCAAAAGCATCTAGTTTCCTGTTATCTTGTTTACAAAGTGTCCAAGTTTCACTACCATAACTAACCCTAGAAAGAACCAAACTATTATACAGTCTAATTTTAGTCTTCAGGTGTATACGCCTATTTCTCCACACTCTCCATAGATTCTTAAAAGTCCCGGCAGCAATTCCTATTCATCTGTTAATCTCATGCCACTCATTTACAGTATCAGTTATATAGTTCCTAAGAAAATTAAATTGAGACACCTGCTCAAGAGTGGAACTATTCAGATTAACTGAACCACAGCCTGCCTGACCAATTTTCATCGCTTTAGTTTTCTCTCTGCCACACGAAAGTATGTGTGATGTGCATTAACAAAAAAAGAGGATCATGCCTGTGAATGCTGAAACTGCCAGATGATTTATATATGTTACACAGAGGAGTAACGTACAAAAAAAAAAGCAAAAGCATAAAAGTTTTGTTTTAGATAAATAAAGTGTAACATTTTTATGCAGAATAAATGCTCTTCTTTTCATACATGAAACAATACAGTTTTAATTATTTCAGGCATTCAGGCAGCTTCAGCATTTGCAATAATTTTATATCAGCTAAACTATATCTACTATAACTTGTGTTTACTTTATGAATTTAAACTCAGCAGAAAAACAGCACACAGGCCCCTCGAAATAATTGTAGTACATTTGCAGAGGGCACATTAACAGAACACACAGCACAAAATTGTTTCTGAGTTGTGATGTGATGCTGTAGATGTACTCCAGGAAGGAAGACCATTGATAATTAACGATTTGGAAGCGTTGAATCCAAATCAAACTTGCCTCTAGCTTTCCCAAAGATTGTATGTTACCGAAGAAACAGCAAAATCTCACATGCCAGTGGAAAAGTGTGTACCTCATGAATTTCTGCGTTAGCAGACAATTCATGATTCATCTGTTCATCACTCATTTCTCAATATAAGTTAGGGCCATTTTCGGATAGAATTTTAACTTGCAATAAGAAATGGGTTATGTATTGCAATAATAAATGCTCATACCAATAGATTATGCCTAATAATCTGATAAAACATTGTTCAAAATCAGTCTGCATTCCCACAGATATGCCAAAATTATTGTTGTTCTGAATTAGTTCAACCCAATTCTATAATTTGATGCTGTTTTATAATTTGATTCTATAAGTTGAATGTTTATTACCATGTGTGTATAATTTATACATCATGCAGCTATCAGTAAAATCTGTTAACTAAAATACTTTTACATTACCAAAATTTCAGTTGTGTACTTATATCATGCTACTTGCTTAAATAAACTGATTACCTTCAGTTCTGATCATCATTGTACTGAACTATGAATATTCAGGTTAGCCAGAGTATATTAAAGGAAATGCTTAATTTGCCAGTTACATTTATTAACACAAGTTAACAAGTTAGGCACTAAAATTTTCTTGGTGCATGGTCGTATACACCAAGCACTTTTGATTGCATTTTGACAGTCAGCATCAGGTGGTGCAGAGTTCCTTGGGAATGCAGTAAAAAAAGGCAAAACTGAATTATAACTTTCACTTGAACACACTTGCAGCTGAAAAAAGTCCAAGTCCAGTAATGGAGGTGGGTTGCAGAATCCTTGTATTGGAGTCAACGTTTGTATTGGAGTCAACTTGTATTGGTCACAGAGATCATTAGTACATTGAGAGGAGCAACTGGAAATATTGTTAAAATTATCACACCAGCAGCAAGAGGCATAGAGCAGATAGCCATAGTCACAACTGATGGCTATTATGTTCTAATGAAACAGTTCAAGGGAGCAATAACTGGGTTGTTGACGAGGCATTTGACTTTTGTAGTGGGGAGGAGGGATGAGCTCAGTTAGCCAGTGGATGGGAACTCACATTACAAGATGCACCAGCAGAAAGGGGCATGTTAATATTGCAACATCTACTAGATGCACCAGCAGAAAGGGGAATCTTAATATTGCAACATCTGTTTATAAAGGAAAAAATTTAAGGAGTTCTCAGAAAGCAACATCAGTTTTAGAGTGGGGAGATGAAATGAATCCAGAGTCGAGCTGAATGACTGACAGGGTTTCAAGGCAAATTTGATATGGGCGGTACATGAAGGTTTGCTTTTTATATCCTTTTTATGCTCAGCAATCTTCTGTTTTAGGAGCATGTAGTGCAGCTGATATAAAAAAAAGGGAAGTGGGAGTTAGATGAATGAAGTAGATTCTGCCTTTATCAGTAAGGATCAATGGAATCTCTGTCATGCTTAAGAATTTTTAATATATTGGGTGTTGTTTTGAAAGGAATTTTTAAGTTAAAAGGTTTTCAGAAGCTTGCCAATGAGGGGTGCAATTGTGGAGAAGGTAATAGAGGGAAGTTAGATGAGGTTGAAGGTTTGGTGAGGGGAGACTGTAAAATTTAAGTTTAACTTGTGAAGAATTCTGTTGATAAAAGGCATGTATATATCCAGAATTGTGCCCCGAGGCAAAGTAAAAGTTGAATTCATTTTGAGGGCTAGCTAGTAAGTCACAGGCATGAAAAGTGTGATAAAGCACAGAGCAGAAAAAAGTGCTTTAAAATTATGTTGGAGCAAAGGCATAAAAGGGAATTAAAATGGGTGAAAAAACATCATTTTCTGAAAACTTTATTGGTCAGGTTGCCCTAATTGAATCACTGAATGCTGAGGTTCAAAAATAATATGGATCTGTCTACCTCACTCTGTTGAGTGAAGAAAACAGTACAATAACTAGAAGAATTCATATCACCTTTAGTGAATATGGGACTCTCATTTTCAAAGAGAATGAAGGTTTTCATTTACCTACTTTTTCACTTCTTAAAATTTTTATTTGAGCTAATGGATGATGGTGTGTGGGAGGAAAGCAAATAGTATTTTATTAGTAATTATACAACATAAAAATTATTTGTCTTTTATTTCTTAAATTAAAAAATCTTTTCTAACACCACTCTGAGAAAAGGAGGCAGATTATTGCTGTCAGTGGAATATCTCTTGACACTATACCACTGAAATTTCAAATTTTTACAATAAACCAGTTACTTGCAACATTCATTAAAAGTTTCGCCATTTCCACATTAAGTGATCTCTAATGATATATATTAAAACTATCTAAGTATTTGAAAAATGCTAATTATATTTTGTTAGTACTAATACGATTGGAAAAAAAAGTTTTCCAATTATCTCTCAAAACAAAATAGTTGCATTTCCCACCCACCTTTGGGGTCAACTCATTGCTGCCAATGGAAACTTCATGATCTTCATATTCCAACATAAATGTTGTGCCCCCCCCCCAAGGGTAAAGGGTCAACTCATTGTTGCAATGAAAACTTCATAATCTTCACATTCCACCATGAAAATTAAAATTTTCTAGCATAAATACATTTTTTTTGTAATATTCTTTTAAAACTTTGGAATTTTCAAACTTTTTTACCATTAGAAGTCCATTTATAGCTTTTGTGAGATTCAGAAAGTTCAAATTGTAATATTTTATTAACACTTATCCAACCTGAAAATTTTTTTAATTTATCTCTAAAAACAAATATCTCTTAAAACACAAAAGTGCATTTTTCCACCTCCCTGGGTCTAAGGAACCAATCTATTGTTATCTATGGAAACTTCGTCACCTTCCCATTCCACCACCAAAATTTATAGCATAAATACATCATTTGCAATGTTCCTTTGAAATTTTCAACTTTTTCCACCATTAGAGGGCATAATTATCTCTACAGGAAGGTTCTGTGACTGCAAATCATAATATTTCATCAATAACTATCCAACACAAAAAGAATTTTTCATTTATCTCGATGACGAAAGAAGTTTGATGTCGACAGACAGACAACAAAGTGAAACTATTATCTCAATTTTTTTTTAAAGATAAAAATGAGTTGAGCTCATCTAAGAAATTGGCTAACCCCTGCTCTGAGTATTCCAAAATGAGAAATACATTGTCTGCAAATCTGACAAAGAAGAAGAAGAGCTTGAATGTTCATTGTTTGATCATCTATTTTTCAAGGCTTCACAGGATGACATTAGTGAGCAGGCTAGAAGGAGGGATCCCATAGGGCATCCAGTAAGCTTTTATACAGGGTTCAATGGGGTTTAAAATAATTACTGTCAATGATAAGATTGTGTAATTTGGAAATTTAACTGGTTTGCATTTTACTAAACATTACAAAGTTAATGTGTTTGCATCAAAATTGTTTTTGCTAGTTGTTAAGGTAAAGGAACAGAATGTCACAAGAAAGCAGTTTGGCATGTTTGGGGATGTATTTTAACTTTCAGAAAGTAAATCTGATGAAAAGTCAGCAGTTGAGGAGGTTGTTCTGTGGTCTGGGGAAAAAGAGGTGCTGAAAGAATTTTAATAATCCTTTTCAAGGTTAAAGATAGGTGCACAATATTTGAAATAAGGGGTTAGGAAGGATTGTGGTAAAAGAGGGCTAAGGTAGATGTAAATTTTTTAAAATCTTCAGGAGTGAAAATATTGTTTTCGAATGCTCCGATTTTTGGGGCAGGCTGCAAATGGAATCTCTCTGAACTACTATAGTAGATACTAGTTGAGTGTACAGACATGGCTTTGCAAGCTGCTTCAGTTTCAAAATTCAGCTTCCTAATTTTGCCTTCTGATTTTAAACTTTATTTCAAATAATCATTTAGAGATCTTTTAGGGAAAAAATGAAATATGTTTACAAGTTCAAGTAATTGACCACTATTGGCAAGTTAAATGCAAAAAACTGCAGCATCACTTTACTGATTAAAGGGAAGACCTTTAAAAGGACATAAACATACTTATAAACTCAAAATAAGTGTGATTTATTGAAAACAATACAGATTTATTAACACTTTATATTAAAATTCTAGCTAGGGGTATCTCCTCTATTTAACAAACTGTAAATTCCCCCATTCCCCCCCCCCCCCCAATAAAATAAAAAAAAATTTAAAAAAATTGCATTTGCTAGCCTAAAGCAATCTCATTTATTTATTTTGAAAACTCAATCTACACTTACCTGTTAAGATATGTTCCTAATATAAATTTGAATGGTGATACAAGATCTATAATTGCACTAAATGATGAACTTATCTGAAGAGCTTCTATAAGCAGATCAATTATTACACTTCCAAATGTATTTTCATCCTCATGAATTGTGGGATTGGTTACATTTTCATCTTCTATGTTTAAAATGCAACAAAATGAATTGTAATAAATTATTTGTTAAAATGAAAAAAGAACAGTATTTAAATAAACAAACATAACAACAAAATGTAACTTTTTTTTAATTTAACACATAATATTGCATGATGTAATGCTAAACTGAACAGTTAAAAGCCAAATTAGTATATAAAAAATTACAGAAGCAAATATAACAGAATACTTTTTATAAAATTTTCATATAGAATCAGGAAGTGTGAAATTAAATATATTCAGAGCAATTACAAGCACTTATGAGAACTATAATATATTGATTATTAATCAATGAACAATGCTTATGTATTGATTATTAGTTACCAATTACGAACAATGTGCCAAAGTCCTCAGAAAAAGGAGGAGACCTAGAATGCAGTAAGCAGACAATATCAAATAGGACCTTACTAGAATTGGCCTACACTGCAAATGCAGCAACTGAAGCTCAATACAGATGTACACTGATGAGCCAAACATTATGACCAGTGCATCTTTATGCATATCGAAGCAACTGCAGGTAAACGATGGCATGTGTGAAGGTCATGAAATGGTATAATGCCTGATACTGAGCTCTGTTAATGTGTGTTATTTTTATCCTTCAGATGGGAAAGGCAGGGGGCTTAGGTGAATTTCACAAAGGAAAAAATTGCAATGGCCAGATGACTGGGTTAGAGCATTTCTGAGATGGCAAGGCGTATGGGATCGGTTGTGGTTAATACCTTCAAAAACTGGTGCGAGGAGGGAAAAATCACAAACTGCCAGCAAGGTGTGACCGACCACAGTTGTGATGGTCCACCCATTCACTTTTACTTTTCCTTAATCGATTTTGCTTTATTTATGTTATATTTATCATTTTGGGGATTATTTCATTTTTTGGACATCGCAATCCACATTCCGAGGGTAGGAATTACAAGTGCAGAACTCTGACCTTTTGATTGTCAACCACTAAAGAACGTGTAGGACACGACCCCTCTTACGTCATAGCTAGTGCGATCGTCATATTATGCAAATGTCTTTCCCAGCGTGCAATAGAGACACGTGACAGCTTTGTACGCCACTTGGTATAGAAGTGACGTTAGATCACAGAGTAAGGAGTAGAAAGAGTGTGTTGTGAGTAGAGTGGTGGCGTTAGGCTACAGAGAGTGCTGTTAGTGGAAGTTGAGATGGTGTTACTTTAGATAGGAGTTGTTAGTCTACAATTTTTGTATTCTACCATTGAGTTTGGTGAGTTGAATTTTTTGAAAATAAACTCTGTTTGTTATAGAAACTTTTGAATTTTTGCTATTTTTCCCTTGAGCAACATTGATTGATTTTTGATTATATTTAAACTTTAATTAAACTTGACAATCCTCTTTGAATTCTTACTTGATAAATAACTCCTGATATTATACATTAACGAACCCTATTTCAACTTTATTTGACAAGTTATTAATGCCTGGTGCCCAATACAGCTATCTGGAATTTGAATAAATTTGGATCAGACAAAAGGTCAAACTTTAAAAGTTAAAAATCTTTGGAGCATTACACAGTTCATTGATGCTAGATGTGATGGTCCCCTATTCACTTTTGCATTATATTTATCATTTTGGGGATTTTAATTCATTTTGTGGACTGTCTCAATTCTCATTCCAAGCATAGGAGTTGTGCATGCGCAACTCTGACCTTTTGACTGAGAACCACTAAAGTGCATGCAGGACACACCCTCTCTTGCATCATAGCTTGTGCGCTCATCAGTTTATGCAAATGTCTTTCCTGGCGTACAACAGACACGTGCGGGCTTTGTATGTCACTTGTTATAACTTGGTGATGTTAGATCACAGAGTTAGAGTAAGTAGATTGTGTCACACAGTGTTAGTAATTGAGATTTTGTTGTAGTAAACAGAAGTTGAGATGTAGTAGCAGAGTTATTGTGAATCATTGTAAATAGAGTTTTTGTCCGAGATGATGTTACTTTAGATAGATGTGAGTTGCTAATACTCCTCTTGGTGAGTTGAATTTTTGAAAATAAACTTTGCTTGTTTTAGAAACTTTTTGATTCTTTCGTATTTTTTCTCTTGAGCAACATAAATTGATTTTTTGATTAGACTGTATTTAAACTTGACAATCATTTTTGAATTCTTACTCGATAAGTAACTCTTGGCAAATACTTAACTAACCCTATTTCAACTTGATTTGGCAAGTTATTATTGACTGGCACCCAATAGAGCTATCTGGAATTTGAATAAATTTGGATCAGACAAAAGGTCCAACTTTAAAAGTCAATAATCTTTGGAGCGTCACATAGAGGTGAGTGAAGGCTATCCCATATGGTATGAGTCAACAGAAGAGATACTGTGGTGCAATTCACCAGTAATTTGAATGCTGTTGATGGGAGTAATATGTCACAATACCTTGTACATTGAACCCTACTGAATATGGGGATGTGTAGCCGCAGGCCTCTCCGAGTGCCCATGCTAACCTCAGTTCACTATCAAAAGTGTCTACTATGGGCACACGAGAATCAAAACTCAACCTTGAATGATTGGAAGATCGTCTGACCTGATGAATCTCGTTTCCTGTTGCACCATGTGAATGGCCAGGTACATGTGCATCGTTTACCTGGGGAAGTGTTGGCACCAGGATGTACAATGTAATGAAAACAAGCCGATAGAGGAAGTGTAATGTTTTGGGCAAAGTTCTGCTGGGAAACCCTAGGTCCAATCATTCATGTGCAGGAAACTAGGATGTCTACTACCTACCTAAACATCATTGCAGACCTAGTACATCCTTTCATGGCAGACAGACCAAGTACATCCCCCCTTTAGTAGTGACTTCTTTCAGCAGGATAATGTACCATGCCACACTACCCAGATTGTTTGAGAATGGTTCATGGAACATAAGGAAGACTTCCAGGTATTGCCCTGGCCTCCAAATTCCCCAGACAACAATCCAATCAAGCATCTGTGGTTTCTGTCGGAATAGCATATCCAATCTGCAGCAGCTCAACCACATAACTTACAAGAATTAAAAGATCTGCTGGTAATTGTTGGTACCAGATACCACAAGACACCTTTAGAAATCTTTTACCTGACGAGACATGGACGCTATGAGTTGTTTTGGTGGTATGTGGAGAACCAACATCATATTAGCAGGTTGGGTTGTGTTACCTCTGAGCGGCACTTTTTTGCACACCATGGGCTAAATGGCGAGGTCACATGGACCCCGAAGGCTCAGAGAAGGTTGGGGGAGGGGACCCACTGGAACAGCTGTTGGGAGACAGATGGTAGCCTCCCGTCAAGGCCATCCAGCGTGTTCTTTAACGTGCACAGGGTATGGCTCTCACGCACACGGGACCACGGCTTAACGTCCCATCCGACGGACGGCGGCCTTTCCAAGCCCATCAGTGTCCCCTACTGACCGTGGGCAGGGCGGTCATATTAGCAGGTGGTCATAATGTTTTGGCACTTTGATACATGTGGAGTACTTAACTACACAGTGTGGAAGGATCTCCATAGCTACTTGATTGAGCCACAGGTCACATCCAAATCGAGAGAAGCCATACCAAAGCTCACTTCTTTCAACTTAATAATGTGTTCAATGGCAGGCACAAAATGCATTGTGGCCTGTTTGATTTTTGTGATATACACTAGTTATACCATTAAAATTAAATAACATCAATTACATTTTGCTAAGCTACCTTACATATCCTTTAAATTCAGCTCTGTTTATATAATATAATAATCTAGAAATATCAGCATTATCACCATTCAATATACTGCACATATATGATTGAATTCAATCACACAGTACCATAACATGCTAACTCAAATTTAAGCATAAACTTACGCCCATCTAGAATCATTCATCTACAATAGCAGAGTTAATATGATTCAATACTCAGTGTGATTTTGAATTCAAGCATGCATAACGAATCTTTATAAATAGTATCAGTTACAGATATGTCTGTTTCTTTGATTCACCACAACTGCTATGCTTCAATAGGTATCCTTCATCCACACTATGTTTCAACTGATATCCTAGGGTATGTTCATAGTTATGTAAGACTCAATGTTACTTAAGATTTACTAATAGTGTCAATATATTGATTGCACTTTTAAATGTACAGTGTCATAGAGCTATTAAATTTTAGCTACTGATTTGCACTGTAGTTTTATATCAGATTAATAATTTAGAAAAATGGAAATATTAAATTTTTAACAAAGTTAGAATGAAAATACATTAAAATTTTGTTTGCATTTTGCCATTTGATTGCTAATACCTTCTCTTTTAGTGTATAAAATGATCTATTCCTGTTAATTACTTCAGAACACGATTCCAATATTATTTTACTTTCTGAAAATACTTCAAAATTAACTCAGCTCAAGAGCGAGTCCAATTTCAAATGCCCAACACATCGAGAGAAATATTCATATTTCAATCGCACTTGATGTTAATACATTTGTTCAATACATTTTGCTTACATTTTACTTACGTTCAATACATTTTACTTATGTTCAATACATTTTGCCTGCCACTAGGCCAGAAAAAATTCAACCTACCATTAAAATGACTGTTTTTATTGCATGCATCCTCATCCTCACAATGTTTCATTTCACTATGCTTTATTGCTTGCAATTCCTGAAAACTGTCTTCATTCACATTCTTATTCCTTACATCATCTGCTTTTAAAGGATTCCAGTCCTGTTCATAGACACTCTCCAAAGAAGAATTTAAATCAAAATTGTTTATGTGATGAACAATTCGTTCTATTAATTCTGGTTCCTAAAAAGAGATATAAAACATTAATTATATAGAAAATTACATTATTGCATTTTTTCATACAGTGAAAATTTATTACCAAAGTTTTCAAATGTGCCATGACACTCTAGTTTTAAATTATTTCTCAAGTATTTCTAAAACACTACATAATTATGAATATTAAAAAGTATTTTCAATTATTATTATGTACCATATTGAGAAGTGATTGCATATAAATAATTTTGAAAACAGAGTGCCTCTACATTTCACTTCCCTACAATGGAATGCAAATCAGGGTTGAGTTGGGTTGTTTAACCTCTGAGCGGCACTTTTTTGCACACCATGGGCTAAATGGCCAGGTCACATGGACCCCGAGAAGGGCATGGAGTTTTGCAGAATGGGCTTAATGCTAACCCAGCTGGGACTCGAACCTGGGAACTACAGATTACGAGCTTGGCGCGCTACCGACTGAGCCACCACCGCCCTCAAATGCAAATCAGTGAGGTTATACTGTGTTATGTATGTGTTTATAACATGATATTTCTGGGTTTAGGTTGAAGATTGCCTTATTTTTTAACTTGCCTAAGCCCTATCCTCAGTGAAAAAGAAGACATCAGTGGGTTTAGAAGGTCACTGTCTATCATATGGGATGTTAAGCCATAGCCTCATTTGTATATGTCATTGTCATTTTGTGCATGTCAGAAAATAGAGTTTACAATAGTTCATCTCTACAATATTTTATCCCAATGATATTTCACCTTAACAATCTTTTGTGCTGTCTAATCTACTAGAAACAGAAAAGGGTGTGGGGTTGAATTAGTCAGTAACACATCAGGCTTGTAATCTGCATTTCCCAGGTTCGAGTCCCAGCTGGGCCAGAGTTAAGATTTATCTCTGCAAAACTCCATGCCCTGCCCATGGTAAGTAGGGGACACCGATGGGTTTGGAAAGGCTGCCGTCTGTCAGATGGGACATTAAGCCATTATCCCTTGTGTATAAGAGCCATACCCTGTGCATGTCAAAGAACACACTGGATGGCCTTGATGGGAGGCTACTATCTGTTTCCTAATAGTTGTTCCAATGGGTCTCCTCCCCCAACCTTCTCTGAACCTTTGGGGTCCTTTTAAACTGGCAATTTTGCCCATTGTGTGCAAAAAAAGTGCCACTCAGAGGTAAACCAAACCAACACATACATGCAAAAAAGTTTGTTAAAACTAGTACCAATATTACAAGAAATGTTTTAAGAACAAGATTTTTTATGTTTTATAATTTCTGTATAACAAGCTAAATTTAAGGATAAATTCAATACGACAAAAAAAGCCTTTAAATTAGCCAATTTAATGCTTTTTTTTAGTATGTAAAATATTTAATATCTTTCAATTTCAATCATAAAAAAATTGTAAGCAATGTTTTGATGTGTTAGTAGAAGGCTAAGTGTGCACCATGGCACAATCTGTTAGCTTCCCACTTTCACTGTTGCATGCCTATGAATGCTACTGAGTCACACTAACAACGACTTCTACAGTCAAGAGTAAAAAGTCCTCAGTATTCAATGTCATTTTTGACCAGTAAATAGGAGTGTACCTACTTGGGAAGACATTAATTCCTTGTGTACATTCATTTAAATGACTGTCATAGGGTGCAGCCTTGATGCAAAGCAAAACAGTATATTAGCTGTATACCAAATGGATTTTCTTTAAGGAATTAAGTCACAGCTTAGTACAATCAATTATATTGCGGAGTGCCAGTAGATTCATTTTCTACATAAACAGCTGAAGCAGATTATGTCTAAGGTAAGAGGCCAGGAAGTCCTCTCTCAAGTGCAAAATACCATCAGTCATCCCTATCAAGATTAGAGAAATATAACTCTCTGCTTCAAGAATAAAGACATTCAAAACATCTATTCACTACAACAGATGTGAAAAACCAATGTGCTCAGACTTGGGGTCTCAAACTGAAATTATATAGGGGCCAAATTAGTTACTTCTCAAGACAATTTTTCCTCTATAATTAAATCGTCTTACAAAGTGGTGAATATTTAGTATGTACCAAGAAAGTCGTATTTAATGTATATTTAATGTCGTATTTAATATTAATTTAATTATATAATTAATAAAGTATATTTAATGTTATAAGCAATAATAATCAAAACATAATTAATTAATTAATTGATTGATTTTGCTTTGCTTATTATTGATGCTTTAGTATTTAAACATTATATGCTTTTAATACCCAAACATAAACCTAAGTTCATTGTAGTGTCTTCATCTTCAGCTGAACAAAACTATATTCTTCATACTCTAGTGCAGGGGTTCTCAATGTGGGGTATGTGGTAAAATTCTTTGGGGTACATCGTGAGAGCTCAAAAGTCGCTAGATCTAGCAACAAAGTCACTAAGTTGGCAACACTGCTGTGCAAAAATGTCTTTTTTTGTGTTTATCGATATATGTAATTTATGAATGCAAAATTTAATGTGTATATATAAATATGTTTTATTTTATTCCCATTGTTATACTATAACTATAGTTTTATCTATCTATACAAGGGGTACGCCAGTTACATATACATTTCCAAGAGGTATGTGAAGCATAAAAGGTTGAGAACCACTACTCTAGTGAGATCACTGCAGTAGTCAGCTTGCAGTAATTGCAGTTACCAAGCTGGTAAGCCACGATTCACTACCATGATTATGATAGAACACATTGCTTGAAGGCAGTGTTTGGGACCCTTGGCCAGACTTTTGAAGATTTTATTGAATGTTGATAGAAGACAAATAAGACTATTATTGCTGAAAACTGTTTCTCTAGTGAGTTAAAATTATGTTTCATTCAATATGTGTTAATATTCAGTTGCATTAATAAAGGTATGATAGAAGGAAGTATTCATAATGGGGTTTATGGTGACCCACCTAGATGGAGAAGGTGCCACATCCTAAGCTCATATACTATATCAATAATTCTGAAGCAGAGGGCACAAATTGAATACTCCTTTACAAACAACAAAAACATGTCATCACAAATGCCTTAGAACTGCTGGTCATCAAGAAGTGGATAAAGCTGTATTTCAGTAGCTTCTTCAAAGAAGAAATTAAAACCTTGCTATAAATGAATAAATTTTGCATGAAGAAACTTACAATTATGCCAAAATGTGCATTATAGAAAGATTTAAAGCATCTTTGTATTAGTTGTGACACTTTGGGAAACATTAAAATGCATTTTTTTTATTATTTATTATAATGCCAAATTTTTACAACTGAACTTTTTTTTCACTTACCCCCCCCCCCCCCACTAATTTTATGTCATAAAGTCTATGAAAACAATACAACCACCTTATTGCATGCTTCTCTGTATTATTTTGAAGGGGAGGGAAGTAGACAATTTGTCCAAAAATCCCTTTTAAACTCAGGTTTAAAAGGGATTTTTGCTCAGGTATCTGAAATGGCAAAAATTAAATAATTAATTTGGAAAATTCAAAAAATTCCCATCTTCCAATTCTTTAAAATGAAGTAGAAAAACGACCTTCAGAAGCAACAAGTTTGAAGACTTCCTCAGCAGAAATATTTGGTTAATAGTCATAACTTTAATAAAACTGAAAAGGGCACAAAACACAACAAAAAATATATAGTCATACTATGTAAAGGTACATATTATCTAACACTTCAATTCTTAGCTTCTGCCCACTGAAGCTATGCAAGCAGTACTGCATACTTTGGATTACTGAAGAATTGGGGTGGGGGTGGCTCAGTCGGTAGCACGCCAGGCTCGTAATCTGTAGTTCCCAGGTTCGAGTCCCAGCTGGGTCAGCGTTGAGATTTATCTCCGCAAAATTCCCCGCCCTGCCCACGGTCAGTAGGGGACACCGATGGGCTTGGAAAGGCCGCCGTCCGTCGGATGGGACGTTAAGCAGTGGTTCCGTGTGCAGGAGAGCCATACCCTGTGCACGTTAAAGAACACGCTGGATGGCCTTGACGGGAGGCTACCATCTGTACAACCACCAACAGCTATTCCAGTGGGTCCCCTCCCCCAACCTTCTCTGAGCCTTCGGGGTCCATGTGACCTGGCCATTTAGCCCATGGTGTGCAAAAAGTGTCTCTCAGAGGTAAAACAACCCAACCCAACTGAAGAATTGTTCCTAATTAATTTGCAGCTGCTACCTCTTTTGGATTGAACACAATGACATTTGAAGGAATATGAATTTTGTGAACCTGCAATACAATCAATTAAATGCATAAAAAATTTGAATAGAAATAAAATAGCTCAAAGCCAAAAAGGTAACATAAAGTAGAGGCAACATATAACTAATCTGCTGAGCTGTGTGCATATCCTTGAATCATCAAAAAGATTATGATTAACAAATTGTTACATTAACAATCCAAAATGCATCTCATTCTGAAACATTTGCATTACATAGAAAGTATAGAGTACAGTCAGCTTGTTGAAATGGCCATGCCTACTTGGTTATGGGATTATTTAACGAATTTCATCAATACTATGAAATAATCAACAATTTTTCATATTTAAAATTTAATTTATTCACTTTCAGATTGAATTCAAAAAATAAAAAAGATTTCAAATTTTGTAAATGACTAAACAGCATTGAAAAACTTTGGTCTTCTCAACTGTTCTCACAAATAGCGCTTGAGAGAACAGTTGACAAATGCTCATGTTTCATAACTATGAGGTTGGAGTGGCTGCACTGTTGTGCTGCCACTTGTTGTGTAATCAGCAACTTCTTGTTGCAATTTTACATTAGTTTTTTTAAAAGTGCTTGATTGAATGATACTTTATTTTGTGACTTAATAAACTGTTTGCAATAAATACTGTTTTGGGTTTTTATCTCTAAAAGTGAAACTCTAGGATCTGTCTATATAATGCAATATCTGTTAAAGCAAACTTTTTTGCTGTTCTTTCAGCATCATTGTAAGAACTTTACTGTAATTTTAAGATTTAACAAAAAGTCTTCCTACTTATGTATCAACTATTTAATCCTTCCAGTGTCCAGCCTGAAAAACTGGTTTCCATCCAGAGGCCAAGCTATTTTCTCCCTATGCTCAACTAAAAAAAATTAACTTTAGAACTTTTTTGCCAAATAACTAATGAGAGGAATTATGGCAAGTTATATGCCAAATTAATCACCATTTAATTCTCGATTTTCTGAAAATAAAACATTTAACAAAAAAAGACAAGTTTTATTTTAATAGGACCTTTTTAGAGTCATGTAGTCACAAATAAAAATTTATTAAAAAAAAACAGATATAATTATAACACACATCAATAGAAATGTAATTTACTTATGAATAACACAAAAATGAATTTTCTTGTTTTGTAATTTTTTCTCGATACCATTCCTTTGAGAAAATTCCAGGCTTTTAGCCAATTGTGCTGAGTCAGAACAATTTTAAAAACTTTAGAATAAAAAAAAAACAATCAACGGAAATAGGTCATGTTACATACCAAATTAAACAGAATTTAATTACAAATTTTATGAAAATAAATAATATAAACAAATTTACAAGCATATTGATTTTAATAAACCTTTTTTCAATATGATAATGGTGAAAAAAAAAGATCAGACTATACAATTAAGGCTTAATTTTGGGAAAACTGATAAATGCAAATAATTAAATTATATATTAATTGAAAGGAAATTTCTTCCTGAATAATATAATATTTAACCTGAAACATAATTTTTATTTCTTCTAACGATTCTTTTCAGTATCATATATTTTAAACACAGACTTGGACTTCTCACATTCGTGAGATTTTCTGAACTGGTTATGAAATGGGAAGAAACTTTCTTGGCTGCATTTTTTATTCAGCATTATGAATTTTTTTCTTTGGGTGTTGAAGTTTTGTGATCTTGGCTAAGTGCAGAAAGGTTTGTGCACAAAAGCCAAAAAAATCATCTGTGTGGCACAGTTAAGATACTGGGGGGGGGGGGGTCTTTAAAATCAGTCAGTATAAACATAAAAACTAATTTTTAAATGTAATTTTTCTAAGGGGGGGGGGGTGAAAACCCTTCCTGAAATTGCCCTCTAACATGAGAACTGATTTCCGTACCAAGGAAGTCCAATTTGCTTCTGTATCCAAGACCTCATTCATTTTCAGAAAACAATACAAGTTCAAAGTTTTTCACTAAAAAAGAACCAAGAAATAATAAAAGAAAAATTACATATAACCTAATGGGATGTTAAATATAATATTCACAACCATCTATGTAGTTAACTCAAAATGATAAATCAGTTGACTAAAAGATTGCTAATTCACAGAAATAAATCTACAGAAATGAATTTGCTTCCATATCTAAGACCTTAATTATTTTCAGAAAATGATACCAAAGTTTTACTGGAAAAGCAATAAATAATAAAATAAAAATTAACATATAACCTAATGCAATGTTAAATGAAATATCCACAACAACAAGTTGTAGGCCAGTCATCTGATGTAGCATAACTATGAAAAATCAATACTTATCGATCGGTGAAACAATCAATAATTTACAAAAATAAATCTACTGAAATGAAAACATAGCACATGTCAGCTACCTTCCCCCTTGGCTGCAGGCAGTGAACCATGACCTAGTTGCAGCCAGTATTGAAAAGCATACAAAAGCTACTATTACTTCCAGTTTCGATTTAAAAGTGGGAAAGATGCATAGAATGCTGAGATAAACGATAGAAATAATTCTGGTAATGTGTAAACAGGTTTATGGCAGAAAAGAGTGTAAAACAGAAAAACAAAATGGCGGTACGTACTTTGTAATTATTTCCAGAATATGACATTTTTAAAAATAGCATTTTTTTTTAATTTTCAGGAAATTTTTGAAACTTTAAGGAAAAATTTGTTGATAATAGTTCAAATTAAACTTTTGAGTTTAAATAAGGGGGTTGCTTCAGCAAAAAGTAACGTTAACAAACAAATCAGCAATAGCATATAGCGCTTCTAAGAAATGGCAATCACATGGCTTTAACAAGTGATTTATATTGTAGTTTAATAAAATATGCATCAAATGGAAAAACAAAACATTATTTTTCAAGCCTGAATATACATTTTTATAAGATATATATATAATTTACATACTGTTTCCAATCATCCACTTTGACCCAATGTAAAAGTTGATATAACCTGTTTAGAAAATAATCAGAGCAATTTTATAGTTCCAATGAATAAAAGAATTTTTGAAAATTCGATTTGAAACCTCTTATTTTTGCAGTTTAATAACTAATCTTCTAAACAATCAACAAAGCTCATTCTCACATAACTGAAAAACTCTTATATGGTCTACATTTTGATAAAACTTGAAACAATCTTGGATATTTAGTTCCTTTAGTAACTACGTTAACACCTTTCAAGTTTAATAATTATTGGTGTGATAGAGCTACTTATCATGTATGTCTGCAATATATGCTTGTTTAAACATAAGGTATATTATGAATCAAAATATCCAAAGTAAAGTCGAACAACTTTTTTTTTAACAGTAAATTTAATGGAGAAATCTGTTTAAGTCAGGTAAGCCGAATTTCAAATTCCCCTTCTAGCACTACCAGAGGAGATAGATATCACCAATAACCTACCCCAGAATATGTGGGTTATACCAGGGTCAATTAGGCCTGCCTCTTTCACACAATGGACAATATGTCTAATATGCTTTTCACCAACTTATGCAACAGTATATAAAAGATGTAGCCTTTTCTTTAAAGTAAGTGTTTTCAAATGTTCACTTGAAAACATATTTCTTAATTGAAATACATCGTCTTTGATATTAGCTTTTACATTCTCCTAACAAGTTACTAAACATTTTCCACAGTACTGGAATGATCAATACGAAACTCCAACTTGCGCAACAAGTTTTTATGAAAAAGAAAATTGAACTCTTAACCTAAACCTACCATTTCTTTACATAAAAAGCAAATACAAAACTTTTCAATGCTTTCAACAGAACAGAAAATATCATCATCATCAACCTCAAGCAGCCATGGGCTACGGAGGTCCAACCAGACCGTGCAATTTAGTTCTCCAAGCAAGTCTATCCTGAGCTACATCTACTGCATCTGGCCACTGCACACCAATTTTAACAAGGTCCTGTTTGACATTGTCTGCCCACCGCATCCTAGGTCTCCCCTTCTTTCTGAGGCCTTTAGGCACACTGTTCATAACCCTATTCGCCAATCTATAATTATTCATACGGGCAACATGGCCAAACCAACGGAGTCTCTCTCTGCACAATATGCTGCTTAAAGGAGGTTGCAAACATCTTTGCCTAACCTCATCATTAGTTACAAAGTTGAACCACCTAATGCCCAAGATACTGCGTAAGCATCTGGAATCAAAAGCATCTAGTTTCCTGTTATCTTGTTTACAAAGTGTCCAAGTTTCAACTACCATAACTAACCCTAGAAAGAACCAAACAATTATACAGTCTAATTTTAGTCTTTAGGTGTATATGCCTATTTCTCCACACTCTTCATAGATTCTTAAAAGTCCCGGCAGCAATCCCTATTCGTCTGTTAATCTCATGCCGCACATCACCATTATCTGTTACATAGTTCCCAAGATAATTAAACTGTGACACTTGCTCAAGACGGCAACCATTCAGATTAACTGAATCACAGCCTGCCTGACCAATTTTCATCACTTTAGTTTTCTCTCTGTTTATAACCAAACCTACTCTACTACCAGTCTCATCAACAGCTCGAATGAAAGAGTTCATCTCATCAACATCATTTGCCAAAAGGGCTAAATCATCAGCATAATCTAAATCAGAAATTTTCCTATCTCCAGCCCATTTAAGGCCAAAATCTTTCCCTTGAAGTGAATTTCGCATAACATAATCAATAACCAAACTAAAGAGAAAAGGAGACAAAATGCACCCTTGTCGAACACCAGAAGTAATGCTAAACCAATTGCTACAAGCCTTACCAACTCTCACACATGACTCAGTGTTATTATACAGAGCTTTCATTATGTTAACTAACTTGTCTGGTATACCATATGATTTCACAATCAACCACAAATTATGACGATCAACAGAGTCGAAAGCCTTTTTGAAATCAACAAAGCTAGCAACCAAAGGTTTCTGAAACTCTAAACATTTCTCAAGAATCTGCCTAAGTGAAAATATCTGATCCACACATCCCCTACCACTTCTGAATCCACATTGCTCATCACGCAATTGACTGTCAACCAGATTCTTAATTCTATTAAGCACAATCATGGAAAGAACTTTACCTGGAACAGAGAGTAGGCTAATACCCCTATAGTTATCACAAGAACTGCGATCACCTTTTTTGAAAATAGGGATAACAATAGCTCTGGTAAAATCCTTAGGAACCATGCCTTTATCATAAAAGATATTCAGAATTTCAGTCATCCAAGTGGTTACCGAAACATTTCCAGCTCTAAGCATTTCTGTAGTAATTTCATCTACCCCTGGGGATTTATGAAGCTTAAGTTTAGAAACAGCCAAAATAACTTCAGATTGTGTCATAGGGCTAACATTAAAGCCACCAATGCATCTATCATCATTGCAAACAATGGGAATAGAACTAACCGCATTGTTTAGTACATCACTGAAATGCTCAGCCCATCTAGCCATGACAGAATCCTCACCTTCTATAACCTTACCTTGTTTATCCTTCAATCCCTGTATACCTGTCTGTTTTCTACCACACAAAACATTAACTATCTGGTACAGCTCTCTGCTGTTGTGCTAACTGCTTCCTCAGCTTTGTCAGCCAAACCATCAAGCCAAAGATTCTTATCAGTAGCTAACTGACCCTTTACACACTTATTAAGCTCTCGGTAATCCTTTCTATTAGGACTAGTAGGGTACTGATTTAAGGACATTCCTGCAGTTCCTTCTTTCTGAAATAAGCTCAAGTGCCTTATCACTTAAATAATTTTGCCTCCTCTGCTCCTTTTTTCCTAAAAGAGTACTGTTAGTTTCCAAAAAAGCCTGTTTAAAATGGCCCCATTCTTCCTCAACTTCAGTATTAAGCAAACCATGACTGTCATAATGACTAAGTAACCTATCATGGTAAGCTTTAGCTATAACTGGGTCTTTCAGAGCTTCGGTATTAAAGGTAAATTTTTTAACCCTAGCACAACACTTTTTAAGTTTAAGTTGCAAGACACTTTTAACTAGGTAATGGTCAGATCCAATTTCAGCTCCCCTATATGCCCTGGTATTTCTAACAGAACTAGCCCATTTGCTGTTAATTAATATATAATCAATCATATTCCTATGCAGCCCATCAGGTGAAACCCATGTGTACTTATGCATGTCGTGGTGTTTGTAATATGTGTTAGTTATTCTGAAACCATTGAGTTTACTTACCTGTAGGAGACGTTGCCCATTGCCATTGCAGCTACCAATACCAAAAGGGCCAATCACCCCTCCCCAAAGGTCAGAGTCAGTACCAACTTTGGCATTGAAGTCACCAAGAACAAGGGTAATATCTCCTTTCTTGACAGAATTCAAAATATCCTGAAGTTGTTCATAAAACCTATCCTTCTCATCCTCATCGGCATCCTCAGTGGGGGCATAACAGCAGATAACATTCAGGTCTTTAACGCTTGTCTGAAATTTTGCTGTAAGAAACCTTTCATTAATGCACTCATACCCTAGAAGAGCATCACTAGTATGTCTGCTGAGCAGCAGACCCACGCCTTGGTGATGCTTTCCATCCTCCCTCCCTGTAAAGAGAAATTTAAAGTTATTTTTAAGTATCTCACCTTTACCTGTCCATCTGGTCTCTTGCAAGCCGAGAATATCTAAATTATAATGGTGGAATTCTTGTGTGAGGACATCAAGAGAAAAAAACTGTGCAGAGTCCTCACATTCCAAATACCTATGGAGAGAAAATGGTTAGTAGGATGCTTAAAGAAACTATGTTTATTGAGAGAGGGAATGCCGACAATATTAAACAGCCCCCTAATCGCAGACATGGGGCAAAGACCCGTTCCCCCACCACTAAAGGCTGAAGCCATCTACACTGGAAGACTTCCTCCAATGTAGAATTTGACGATGCCAATAGAAGCAAAGAGTTCAGGTGCCTGCGATGACCTCTGCTCAGGATTATCCACCAGCTGATAAACATATCCTGTGAATCTATTCACTTGGGGCTGTCAACCCACAAACAAACAGAAAACGCAGCGGAAGATTTTCCCTCCACAGAAGCCCACCAGTGCAGCAAAATCAGGATCCATAATCAAGCTCAGAGCCATATATCTGTCCAGTCCAGTGGGTTAATATATCTTTTACAATTAACTGCTGCTATTCTGTTTAATAACCAGGTAGAGCAATTCCCTTTGTTAATTCAGACCAATAAGATGATAAACAAAAAATTCAATAAGTTACTAATTAAGCATAATACATGAAAACAAATAAACAAAAATAAGAACACAAAAGAAAGAAAATAATAACGTTTCAATCTTGCAACCAAGGGGTAGACTACCTGTTTCTCTAAGAACTCAAAATTCCAAATATTAGAACTGTTTCTCTAAAAATAATAAATAATAAATACCCCCTCAAGCAGCTGCTTGCCACAGAGGTCTGACAGGAGCCTGTCTATATGCCACAGTAGAAAGTCTGAGAGGATGGCAAGACCTCAGCAGAAAAACAACACGAACATCCATGCCTTACCCGGGACTCGAACCCGGGTCCCTTAGATCAGTAGCCAAGCGCGCTAACCACTCGGCCATGGAAGGTAACTCAAAATATAAGTTATATAAGGAGTAATAAACAAATTTCTAAAGGTAAGCAACCATGGATTACAAATGAACTAATTTTTTGTATAAATGAAAAAGGCTTTATAAGCAATTTAAGAAATATCCTGGAATAACTTAGTTTGAATTACACTATAGAAATAATTCTAAATTTAAAAAAAAAAGGATTAAGGAGGCTAAAAAATAAATATTTTTCTGATAAATTTCACAATTGTGGAAATGATAAAAAGAAGCAACGGAAGTTCATAAATAATATACTTGGTATGAAACAGAAAACAAAAGTTTTAACTGAAAGAAGAACTTCTACTACCTTGATTAATGAAATGAATTCTGATTTCCCTTTTTTGGATGATAATACAGGTCAACAAATGAATAATTCCAAATATATTCCCCAATCAATTTACTTTTAAGACAATCACAAAATCCTGTCTTTTTTTCATGATGCTACTGACAATGAGCTAATATAATAAATAACTTAGATAACAACAAAACAGTGGGTCATGATGGGATAACTGTTAAAATGCTAAAAATTTTCTGTAAATACCATATTCACATTTTGACTCATTTAACAAATATTTCAATTCAGAGTGGGTTCTTTTTATGATGATTTGAAAAATAGCTTTAGTTTACCCTATTTATATGTCAGGAGACAGAAATCTGATAAATAATTATAGACCAATATCTGTGCTGCCAATATTTAAAAAAGTGATTGAAATTGGCTTCTTTGAAAAGCAAAATTTCTTTCATGATTCTCAGTTTAGTTTTAGAGAAAACAAAAATACTGAACAAGCTATATTAGATATAACTGGAAAATTATTTAAAAGTATTAATGAAAGCAAAAAAAACTAGCTGTTTTTCTTGATATTAAAAAGACATTTGACATGTTAACCATGACCTTCTGTTGAATAAACTTTATATTAGTGGCATAAGAGGTATTTGTCTAAAATGTTTAAAAGTTATTTGAAAAATAGAAAATAAGCTGTCTATATTGAGCCTCAGATTAGTGATTATAAGATAATTAATGCAGGTGTACCGCAAGGCTCAATTTTAGGTCCTGTGATGTTTTTATTTTAATGATTTTTGTAATCTTAACCTTAATGGATCACTTACCTGTTATGCAGATGATGCAGCCATTGTTTATTCAGTCAACAATATAACAGATTTAAAGTTCATAGTTGAGCAGAATTTAACACAAATTAATTACTGGTTCCATTTAAATAAATTATCCTTAAATGTTCAAAAAACTAAATTTATATTATTTAATCTCATTGGGGATAATGCTTAATTTAGTTTAAGATACAACATTATCTGTGGTAACCATCAATATTGTGATTGTCCATATTTAGAGTGACCAATTTCAAATATCTAGGTGTAATTATATATCAGGATTTGAAATGGAAATTGCACGTAAGTGTTTTAACTAAAAAACTGAGGATTATCTTTATAGATTATACTATTTAAATAAAATTATGCCAAGAAAATTTTTGATTTTATTGTATTATGCTTGGGTATATTCGATTATTCAATACGGTATATGTAGCTGGGGGGGGGGGGATTATGGACAAAATTTTTAAAAAATTATGTTTTGTACATAAAAAAATTTATAACTTTAATCTTCTTTAATGTAAAGTCTTTTTCTTTATATAAATATGTTAAATACTAATCACTTCTATTACATTAGACAAATTTATTTTTATAAGATTCTGTTATTTCTGCTTATTAATCAGCAATGGATTTTGCATTTAATTTTACCTTATAATTCAAAAAGATTGGATTAATGTTTGTTGTGCCTTTGCCTCATTTGGTGTGACATAAAGGAAATGAAGCATCATTTCCTTTATGTCACACCAAAACTTTTAATTTACTTAATTATAATTTGAGGATGGAAAAAAAATTTCTCATTGTTTAAAAAATGTTTTTTGTTTTTGATATTCAGATTTTGGGATTCTTAGAGAAGCTTTTTTAAAATATTTGTTTAACATAGTGTTAAAATCCCCATCAATTTCAATAATATTATTGAAATCTAAGTTCTTAATATGCTTTTTCAAATTTTATGTAATCAACTGATCTCATTACATAATTACTCCTTACTCTATTATCCCTTTCTAATTTTAAATTAGCCTTACATATTATAGGAAAATGATCTGTAAGAGGATATTGATAGATCATCATCATCATCCTCAAGCAGACATGGGCTACGGAGGTCCAACCAGACCATGCAATTTAGTTCTCCAAGCAACTCTATCCTGAGCTACATCTACTGCATCTGGATACTGCACACCAATTCTAACAAGGTCCTGTTTGACATTGTCAGCCCACCGCATCCTAGGTCTCCCCTTCTTTCTGAGGCCTTTAGGCACACTGTTCATAACCCTATTCGCCAATCTATAATTATTCATACGGGCAACATGGCCAAACCAACGGAGTCTCTCTCTGCACAATATGCTGCTTAAAGGAGGTTGCAAATTACTTTGCCTAACCTCATCATTAGTTACAAAGTTGAACCACCTAATGCCCAAGATACTGCGTAAGCATCTGGAATCAAAAGCATCTAGTTTCCTGTTATCTTGTTTACAAAGTGTCCAAGTTTCACTACCATAACTAACCCTAGAAAGAACCAAACTATTATACAGTCTAATTTTAGTCTTTAGGTGTATACGCCTATTTCTCCACACTCTCCATAGATTCTTAAAAGTCCCGGCAGCAATCCCTATTCGCCTGTTAATCTCATTCCGCACATCACCATTATCAGTCACATAGCTCCCAAGATAATTAAACTGTGACACCTGCTCAAGACTGCAACCATTCAGATTAACTGAATCACAGCCTGCCTGACCAATTTTCATCACTTTAGTTTTCTCTCTGTTTATAACCAAACCTACTCTACTACCAGTCTCATCAACAGCTCGAATGAAAGAGTTCATCTCATCAACATCATTTGCCAAAAGGGCTAAATCATTTGCTAAAAGGGCTAAATAAATCAGAAATTTTCATATCTCCAGTCCATTTAAGGCCAAAATCTTTCCCTTGAAGTGAATTTCGCATAACATAATCAGTAACCAAACTAAAGAGAAAAGGAGACAAAATACACCCTTGTTGAACACCAGAAGTAATGCTAAACCAATTGCTACAAGCCTTACCAACTCTCACACACGACTCAGTGTTATTATACAGAGCTTTCATTATGTTAACTAACTTGTCTGGTATACCATATGATTTCACAATCAACCACAAATTATGACGATCAACAGAGTCGAAAGCCTTTTTGAAATCAACAAAGCTAGCAACCAAAGGTTTCTGAAACTCTAAACATTTCTCAAGAATCTGCCTAAGTGAAAATATCTGATCTACACATCCCCTACCACTTCTGAATCCACATTGCTCATCACGCAATTGACTGTCAACCAGATTCTTAATTCTATTAAGCACAATCATGGAAAGAACTTTACCTGGAACAGAGAGTAGGCTGATACCCCTATAGTTATCACAAGAACTGCAATCACCTTTTTTGAAAATAGGGATAACAATAGCTCTGGTAAAATCCTTAGGAACCATGCCTTTATCATAAAAGATATTCAGAATTTCAGTCATCCAAGTGGTAACCGAAACATTCCCAGCTCTAAGCATTTCGGTAGTAATTTCATCTACCCCTGGGGATTTATGTAGTTTAAGTTTAGAAACAGCCACAATAACTTCAGATTGTGTTATAGGGCCAACATTAAAGCCACCAATGCATCTATCATCATTGCAAACAATGGGAGTAGAACTGACTACATTGTTTAGAACATCACTGAAATGCTCAGCCCACCTAGCCATGACAGAATCCTCCCCTTCTATAACCTTACCTTGTTTATCCTTCAATCCTTGTATGCCTATCCGTTTTCTACCACACAAATATAATAACACCACACAAATAAAATTAACCAACACAAATAAATACCACACAAATAAAATATTGATAGATCATCATCATCATCATCATTCTCAAGCAGCCATGGGCTACGGAGGTCCAACCAGACCGTGCAATTTAGTTCTCCAAGCAAGTCTATCCTGAGCTACATCTACTGCATCTGGCCACTGCACACCAATTCTAACAAGGTCCTGTTTGACATTGTCTGCCCACCGCATCCTAGGTCTCCCCTTCTTTCTGAGGCCTTTAGGCACACTGTTCATAACCCTATTCGCCAATCTATAATTATTCATACGGGCAACATGGCCAAACCAACGGAGTCTCTCTCTGCACAATATGCTGCTTAAAGGAGGTTGCAAACTCCTTTTCCTAATCTCATCATTAGTTACAAAGTTGAACCACCTAATGCCCAAGATACTGCATAAGCATCTGGAATCAAAAGCATCTAGTTTCCTGTTATCTTGTTTACAAAGTGTCCAAGTTTCACTACCATAACTAACCCTAGAAAGAACCAAACTATTATACAGTCTAATTTTAGTCTTTAGGTGTATACGCCTATTTCTCCACACTCTCCATAGATTCTTAAAAGTCCCAGCAGCAATCCCTATTCGTCTGTTAATCTCATGCCGCACATCACCATTATCTGTTACATAGCTCCCAAGATAATTAAACTGTGACACCTGCTCAAGACTGCAACCATTCAGATTAACTGAATCACAGCCTGCCTGACCAATTTTCATCACTTTAGTTTTCTCTCTGTTTATAACCAACCTACTCTACTACCAGTCTCATCAACAGCTCGAATGAAAGAGTTCATCTCATCAACATCATTTGCCAAAAGGGCTAAATCATCAGCATAATCTAAATCAGAAATTTTCGTATCTCCAGCCCATTTAAGGCCAAAATCTTTCCCTTGAAGTGAATTTCGCATAACATAATCAATAACCAAGCTAAACTAATGCTAAACCAATTGCTACAAGCCTTACCAACTCTCACACACGACTCAGTGTTATTATAGAGAGCTTTCATAACGTTAACTAACTTGTCTGGTATACCATATGATCTCACAATCAACCACAAATTATGACGATCAACAGAGTCGAAAGCCTTTTTGAAATCAACAAAGCTAGCAACCAAAGGTTTCTGAAACTCTAAACATTTCTCAAGAATCTGCCTAAGTGAAAATATCTGATCTACACATCCCCTACCACTTCTGAATCCGCATTGCTCATCACGCAATTGCCTGTCAACCAGATTCTTAATTCTATTAAGCACAATCATGGAAAGAACTTTACCTGGAACAGAGAGTAGGCTGATACCCCTATAGTTATCACAAGAACTGCGATCACCTTTTTTGAAAATAGGGATAACAATAGCTCTGGTAAAATCCTTAGGAACCATGCCTTTATCATAAAAGAGATTCAGAATTTCAGTCATCCAAGTGGTAACCGAAACATTCCCAGCTCTAAGCATTTCCGTAGTAATTTCATCTACCCCTGGGGATTTATGAAGTTTAAGTTTAGAAACAGCCAAACTAACTTCAGATTGTGTTATAGGGCCAACATTAAAGCCACCAATGCATCTATCATCATTGCAAACAATGGGAGTAGAACTAACTACATTGTTTAGAACATCACTGAAATGCTCAGCCCACCTAGCCATGACAGAATCCTCCCCTTCTATAACCTTACCTTGTTTATCCTTCAATCCTTGTATGCCTGTCCGTTTTCTACCACACAAAACATTAACTATCTGGTACAGCTCTCTGCTGTTTTGCTGTCTAACTGCTTCCTCGGCTTTGTCAGCCAAACCATCAAGCCAAAAATTTTTATCAGCAGCTAACTGATCCTTTACAAGTTTATTAAGGTCTCTGTAATGCTTTCTATTAGGACTAGTAGGGTATTGATTAAGGGCATTCCTGCAGTTCTTTCTTTCCGAAATAAGCTCAAGTGCCTTATCACTCAGATAATTTTGCCTCTTCTGCTCCTTTTTTCCTAAAAGAGTACTGTTAGTGTCCAAAAAAGCCTGTTTAAAATGATCCCATTCTTCCTCAACTTCAGTAGTAAGCAAACCATGACTGTCATAATGACTAAGTAACCTATCATGGTAAGCTTTGGCTATAACAGGATCTTTCAGAGCTTCAGTATTAAAAGTAAATTTTTTAACCCTAGCACAACACTTTTTAAGTTTAAGTTGCAACACACTTTTAACAAGGTAATGGTCAGATCCAATTTCAGCTCCCCTATATGCCCTGGTATTCCTAACAGAACTAGTCCATTTGCTGTTAATTAATATGTAATCAATCATATTCTTATGCAGCCCATCAGGTGAAACCCATGTGTACTTATGTATGTCGCGGTGTTTGTAATAAGTGTTAGTTATTCTGAATCCATTGAGTTTACTTACCTGTAGGAGACGTTGCCCATTGCTATTGCAGCTACCAATACCAAAAGGGCCTATTACTCCTCCCCAAAGGTCAGAGTCAGTACCAACTTTGGCATTGAAGTCACCAAGAACAAGGGTAATATCTCCTTTCTTGACAGAATTCAAAATATCCTGAAGTTGTTCATAAAACCTATCCTTCTCATCCTCATCGGCATCCTCAGTGGGGGCATAACAGCAGATAACATTCAAGTCTTTAACGCTTGTCTGAAATTTTGCTGTAAGAAACCTTTCATTAATGCACTCATATCCTAGAAGAGCATCACTAGCGTGTCTGCTGAGAAGCAGACCCACGCCTTGGTGACGCTTTTTGTCGTCCCTCCCTGAAAAGAGAAATTTAAGATTATTTTTAAGAATCTGACCTTTATCTGTCCATCTGGTCTCTTGCAAGCCGAGAATATCTAAATTATAACGGTGGAATTCTTGTGTGAGGACATCAAGAGAAAAAGCTCTGTGCAGAGTCCTCACATTCCAACTACCTATGGAGAGAAAATGGTTAGTGGGATGTTTAAAGAAACTATGTTTATTGAGAGAGGGAATGCCGACAATATCAAACAGCCCCCTAATCGCAGACATGGGGCAAAGACCTGTTCCCCCACTACTAAAGGCTGAAGCCATCTACACTGGAAGACTTCCTCCAATGTAGAATTTGACGATGCCAATAGAAGCAAAGAGTTCAGGTGCCTGCGATGACTTCTGCTCAGGATTATCCACCAGCTGATAAACATATCCTGTGGATCTATTCACTTGGGGCTGTCAACCCACAAACAAAAAGAAAACACAGCGGAAGATTTTCCCTCCACAGAAGCCCACCAGTGCAGCAAAATCAGGATCCATAATCAAGCTCAAAGCCATATATCTGTCCAGTCCAGTAGGTTTATATGGTCAGCACCAGGACCCTGTGTGGTTGACCACTCCTCAGCAGGGTAGAAAAAAAAGAAAAGTAGCCATAGTTGTCCAGATCAGTAGGCCACACTAATCTGGCAGCCCTCCCCTTCCGTTCACTTCCACAAGAGAGTATCTCTTTTGAAAGTTACTAACGGTCCGCACCACGAGAAGGCGGGGTTGGACATTAGGTGCTAGGCCTGGCCGGTTCTATGCATCATCACAGGGGATTGGTGCATAGCTCTCCTTCCAGTGACTACCTAGCTACCACACTTCATAAACAAATCCAGAGCTACTTCTAACAAAAACGTGGTCAATACAGCTTGAACTAACTTGTGTTACTCTAGTGGGTATATCTACACAATATTCAAAACCAAAACAAGTTAAAGTACTTATATAAGTCAGATACAAACCCAGAATCTTGTATTAAATCAATGTTTAAATCCTCCACCAAGAATATGTTCTTAGAAGTTAAAGATCTTAAATGTCTTTAATTCTCTGTTAAAAGTATCAATATTAACAGTATGAGATCTGTAGATAAGAATAATAGCAGTATTTAAAACTGAGTCAAACAAGTAAAAAACATGGATAAAACAGAATAATTTTATATGATTTTCATTTGTTTCTCTTTTGGTAGACTTTTTATGGTAAAAATACCTACTATTGAATGAATATTTCAGTGATAATGAAATCACTCAATTGTTAATATCTTTTTTGAAATGGTTACACCCAAAAGAGTTCATAACAGTTAATCACTAATGCATCCCTAGAATCTGCAAAATTATGTCACTTGCTTAATGATTCTATCAAATGGTTCCTTTGATGGATGAGGAAAATAATTGTTGTTTGCTTACTACTGAAGTATGGGGATATTTTAAACAAGCTATTATTTATAACAGTACTCTTCTGGGTAAATAGGAACATTGGTAGGTGGGTTGTGATAACACCTGCCCACACTGAACTGGAGAAGCTCTACCCTGGACTGTAATAAGCCACTAACTAGCCAAGGATAGAGCACAACACACACCTATTACTTTCAACTGGTGAGCACTATCTCAGGGTAATTATGCATGCACAACATTTATGACTCTTTTGCTCACAGACTTGTATTAGAGACTCAGTACTTCTATTTACATTTGCTCCTTTAGAATGTGCCACCATCTATAAGCATAAGCACTACTACATTTCTTATTTCAAACCCTCCTATTTCATTGTGGTAAGTCATTAATCTATGCATCTAGGAACAGAACAGAGAACAGAACCAGCATGTGAATTTGAAAGGACATTAATTATTTTTTGCAGTTAACTTGCTGGTGTGAGAGTAATTCATCCAAATCTCTGAACATCACTGCTTATCAACTAAATCATATTTAGGCAGCTATGGTTGAAGTAGAGAACACATTTTGCCAAGATGAGGCTTCCTTAATTTGGGACCAAACCAAGGACCCTGGAAGAAGTCAACAAATTCTGCTGAAAAAGGTGTGACTAGAGCCATTAGGCCAAAAGCAATGGATCAAATACATGTGTGTCCTTTATCAAATGCTGTTTGTGCCACATTGACATGGAAATCAGGAGTATATTGTACAGTCTAATAATGAAGGTTTACATAAACATCAGAATCAAACCTTTATTCACTGTGCAGTGTTAATAAAGTTGAAATTAGGTTTTTATCATGAAAGAATATTGTTTATTGTCACTATATTATTTATTCATTACTATTTGTGGATCTTAAACCTAAAAAATTAAATACATTTTTCCCTTTGGAGTATTTCTGAATAAATTTATGGATCGCACACAACTGCACCATAGAATGCTATGAATCACAACAAACTTTATACTCTTTTGTGACAGTAAAATCTTCATTGCTTAGATGATCTGAATGCTTTAAATGTCATGATTACATTAAGCATCATACTACTTACATTTCTAGCATATTCTATATGATACTCCTGGAATTTTGATTCACTATTAGCATCATATTCAAGATGTGGCAGATCAATATCACACTTTTTATTATGGAAAGTTTCTTTGGAAGTACTTGCTTCTGTTGGCAAATTAGGCAGAGCTGTCTTAATCAAATCTATAGCTCCTCTCATACCTTTGAAAATCATCTGGGAAAAAAAGCACAAAAAAAGTTTGTAAATATATATTTTATTAATTTTTCATGCAGTATAAACTTATGTTAACAAATACTTAAAGAAACTCAATAATCCAGAATTTCCTTTTAAGGACACAAAAGAAACAAACTATATACATCATTATATATATTATACATATACAAGGTTGTTACAATTAAAGTATTCCTAGTCAAAGCTGTCGGGAGTTTAATGGTCAAACTGGAGCTAAATTTGGTGCACAATAAAATCTGTGTATAATACACACTTAATGCCTATTTTAGCTCACTTGCAAAGGGAAGTGCATATTATGCACACAATTAAATACACTTCTCACAATATTGCTGCAAATGCACAACAAATTATTTGCTCATGTTGAACAGAGTAAATTTAACAAGAAAGCAATCTGACACACATCATAGATCCAAGAGACACAGTATGCCTTGTCTCATGACAGTGATAACAATGAAATCGACACAGCAGCAATGCAGGAGCTTCTTCTTCTTTCCAGTAGTGAGTGACTGTGAAAACACTTGGAAGGATTTACTAGCGATGATTAAAGGACTTGTACTAGCAATGATTAATGCATATATTTTATGTTTATTATCTGAACAACAGACAATAACATTTTTTTATTTTTCATCTGCTTCTTTTTTATTCTAAGGTAAAGCTTAATTTCTCTTATTACACTCATGTGGTTATCAACTGATTGAAATGTTTTGTATTGTTGCACTGTCATGGCTAGAAAAAAATGAAATAAATAAATCTCTACTACTTACTTCCTTATTAAGAAACACTATTATATAAAATTATTGTCTTTTATTAGAAGTGTAACAACATTTAATTGACAACGTAAAGAGCTAATTTATTGAAAAAAAATTATTAACCCTATATACCCGTTTCTGGAACCATCGAAACAATTGACCATTGGCGGACCTTACTCACAATATAGCTTGCATTTTTGGCAAGGCAAAGCTACAGGTGCATATTATACACATTAACTTAAATTTTACCTTAAACTTTGTATCTAAATTAGTCATGTGTATTATACACAAGATTTTATAGTACTTGACAGAGCTGGATCTAAGAGGGAGTGGCATGTCCTCCACCACTTTAAGAATATTAGTAAGGGTATATGTATATTAGTATATGTAAAATATAAAATAATTTAAAATTCTCTGTCATTGAGCAATAAAATTTTAGAGTTTATCCTTCAAACTCTTTGCATGTTGAAAGTTCTTAGGAGAAAACTCTCAGAAGCTTTTCGGAGCAAAGACAGCGCTCCGTCTTCAGTGAAGTGATGCTATGTACTGATGTTAGGTCCGTTTAGACAAAGAGCTTCTTTCCACATGTTGTGTAGGGTGATTCCAGTGTCTCGGTTGCAGGTGGGGACGGAAGAGGTCATTATTTCAATAGCCTCGTGGACTATGGTTCTATAGAAAGTGGATGCGCGCAAGAAGTGTGGAGTGCTCCCAGTCTATTGTTGCCGTGTGTTGCACTGCTAGCTCAGAGGCGGCTGTCGTTAGCTTCTTTTGGCTGACATCGGTTTGGTGCTCCGCGAACCTTTCTTGTAAAGAGAGAATGGTTTTGCCGATGTAGTACACAACAGAATTATCCGTCAATTGTAGGGGAAATCGGTATAAGCCCGATTTTTGAAGTAGGCTATATTTGTCCCTGTCCCTTTTTGACTAATTTCTTCAAATCTGGAGCTGGCCTGAAAACAATTATTGATATTATGGGCTCTGAGTAATTTGTGGACCGATTCGCATAGGACAGGAACGTAAAAAATAGGTCCGGTAAAAGTAGTACGTTCGGAGTCGGTGATTGGGAGGAGAGCCGAATCTCTTCTGTTTTTGTTTTTATATTTGCTGATAACTTTGTCTATTGCTGTTGAGTTGTAGCCATGGGAAGCAGCGATGGAATGGATGTTTAAAATTTCTTCTTCTTTCATTCATTCATCATTCATTCTCATTCCATCGCTGCTTCCCATGGCTACAACTCAACAGCAATAGACAAAGTTATCAGCAAATATAAAAACAAAAACAGAAGAGATTCGGCTCTCCTCCCAATCACCGACCCTGAACGTACTACTTTTGCCGGACCTATTTCTTACGTTCCTGTCCTATGTGAATCGGTCCACAAATTACTCAGAGCCCATAATATCAAAATTGTTTTCAGCTCAGCTCCAGATTTGAAGAAATTAGTCAAAAAGGGACAGGGACAAATATAGCCTACTTCAAAAATCGGGCTTATACCGATTTCCCCTACAATTGACGGATAATTCTGTTGTGTACTACATCGGCAAAACCATTCGCTCTTTAGAAGGTTCGCGGAGCACCAAACTGATGTCAGCCTAAAGAAGCTAACGACGGCCGCCTTTGAGCTGGCAGTGCAACACACGGCAACAATAGACTGGGAGCATGCCACACTTCTTGCACGCGCATCCACACTCTATGGAACCATAGTCCACGAGGCTATTTAAATAATGACCTTGTCCATCCCCACCTGCAACCGAGACACTGGAATCCCCCTACACGACATGTGGAAAGAAGCTCTTTGTCTAAACGGACCTAATGTCAGTACATACTTCACTGAAGCATCACTTCACTGAAGACGGAGCGCTGTCTTTGCTCCGAAAAGCTTCTGAGAGTTTTCTCCTAAGAACTTTCAACATGCAAATAGTTTGAAGGATAAACTCTAAAATTTCATTGCTCAATGACAGAGAATTTTAAATTATTTTATATTAATTTTTGAGCAACAAGGTCTTTTTAATTGTATATTAGTATATGTATATTTTATGAATTTTTCAGGGTTTTTTTTTTAAAGACCTATAGAACAGAAGAGGAAATGTTATACTACAATGGAAATCCAGTTCTCTTTTACTCTCCTACTGGCTCAATTGAGTTTCAAGCCCCCCCATCTTTTTCTATAATCTCAGCTTCTATATGTTACAAAAAAAAGTTTTTTCTCCAAAAGAATGTGTGCTTTTTTTTTACTTATTAAATCTTAAGTGTACTGGGTTGGATTGTTTTACCTCTGAGTGGCACTTTTTTGCACATCATGGGCTAAATGCCCAGGTCACATGGACC
The DNA here is from genome assembly GCA_038380435.1 of Ryuthela nishihirai. Taxonomy (NCBI): domain Eukaryota; kingdom Metazoa; phylum Arthropoda; class Arachnida; order Araneae; family Heptathelidae; genus Ryuthela; species Ryuthela nishihirai. The sequence continues at coordinate 22,674,207 of JAWZYU010000022.1, forward strand.
CCGAAGGCTCAGAGAAGGTTGGGGGAGGGGACCCACTGGAACAGCTGTTGGGAGACAGATGGTAGCCTCCCGTCAAGGCCATCCAGCGTGTTCTTTAACGTGCACAGGGTATGGCTCTCCTGCACACAGGGCCACAGCTTAACGTCCCCTCTGACGGATGGCGGCTTTTCCAAGCCCATCGGTGTCCCCTACTGACCGTGGCAGGGCGGGGAATTTTGCGGAGATAAATCTCAACCCTGACCCAGCTGGGACTCGAACTTGGGAACTACAGATTACGAGCCTGGCGTGCTACCAACTGAGCCACCCCCGCCCCAATCCACACAGGACTGAGCTTAAATGGAAAAGTGTAAATTCCTATATATTGGTACTAATATATCATTATTGTCTATTTGATAATAATCATATTTCATACACGAGAGTGATGGTGATCCCAGTTTACAGATAATTTAAAAAGTTTGACTCTGCAAAATTTGTTCTACATTATTTTGTATTCCAGATAAGTGTGTTATGGTCAGCTAAAGACTAAGAAATTTTTAGCATACATATTAAGAATGATCAGACTTGGTACGTAGTGATGAAAATCACTCACACATTTTACATTAGCTTTATGGCATTATTGTTCTAATTTTTAATATGCTGTATATGTTTACATTTAAATCTTTTTTTTCTCTTCCAGTCAAAGAAAATTTACTGTTTTCCCTTACTTTGCAAAACATTTAATTTTTCACATTAAAAAATTGAACTTTCTCTTACTATTCATGCTGTCAAATACTATGACTAAAACTTGATATATCTGCAATGACTTGTCCAGTTAATATTATGTCATGTAAAAAGTTACAGTACTTTGCACACCATAAATAAACACACCCAGTGTTCACAGTGACCTTTATTTGTCAAAATAATCACCAGTACATATAACTTTACCCCAATGTTGCTCAAAGTCAAAATACTCTTCTGATAGAATTGAGTCTTCTTATGGGTGAAAAAGTCCTACAGCTCCCTCTCCAAATCTGCAATTCTTAGGTTCAGGTTCAAGCTGGGCAAGTGTTGATATATTTCTTCCTTGAAAAGGTCATTGTCCATCGGATGGGATGTTAAGCCGTGGTCCCATGTATGGGTGAAAAAGTCTTACAGCTCCCTCTCCACATCTGAAATTCTTAGGTTCAGGTTCCAGTTGGACAAGTGTAGATATTTTTCTCTGATAAACTTCCTTCCTTGCCTAAAATAACTAAACTGCTAAACTTCCTTCCCTGCCTAAAGTGAACAGGGGTCACTGCTGGGCTTGAAAAGGTTATTGTCCGTCAGATGGGACATTAAGCTGTAGTCCCATGTATGGGAGAGCCATACCCCACGCACATAAAAGAACACACTGGATAGCCTTGATGGGAAGCTGACATCCTTTTCCCAACAGCTGTCCAGTGGGTACCCTCACCCAACCATCCATGAAACCACGAGAGCTTGGAACTTGGACATTTGTCCCAACTATTTGATATTTAGGTAGTGAAAATCATTTTAAAAAAAAGCTCAAATTTAAGCTTTAAATAACGGAAGACTTTCAGCACAATTCATTTACAGAGTTACAGTATAAATTTAGACCATAATGTTACCGACCATATTATCAATAAATCCTTGACATGCCTCAAAATTCGAAAAGTTCCCATATTCCTGATAAGAATGAACTGACTGAATCAGATAACACTAGAGAGTATAAATCATTTCGATAGGTACCTTCCCCACTGCTTCGCGGCTTTAATGTCGGATGGCATCATTCAATCATACTCAAGCAAATGTTTTTTCGATATTTGTATTATGGCAGCCTGTTCAGCTTACGGCTGCACGAATCGCCCTTCGAAAAAGATACCAGGAATTACCTTTCATCGGTAAGTTTGTCATTTTTATAAAAGTTTAAATAATTATATAATAATACAAGCAACTTCGTGTTGAAATTACGCCGCTATGAAATCGGTTTTATTTCGAGTTACAAATCTCGATTCTTCAAAAGATTTTTTTTTTTATTTTCTTCGGATACTACTCAGTGATAAATGTGAAGATGTACTTCTTATATTGATTGATTGATTTTAAGTTACACTTATTTGAGAATTCCTTCTGCAGGCTTTCTCAGTTAAAAAATTTTGTTGGCTCTAATTAAATATTAGTGTGTATTCTATTTAATGGATGATGAATTTACATACTTTTAAATAGAGGTGATTAAAATATCAAGGAGTTTCTTTTTTGTTTTTTATTTTATTTTAGGTGGAAGTATTAGATATTGTTTTATTTAAATGTTTCAGTGTTTAAATTCCTCTCTCTTCATGATTTAATAAGTTCAGTGTAAGAAGGGAAAAGTAAATTACAATAAAGTATTTTCATAAGGTGAGAAATATCTTTTTTTTTTTAATTTGGATAGCATTTAAGGGTTTTGTTGAAATGCTCCCTTTTTTTCTTGGATTGGAGTCTTATATTTTTGAATTCCTTTTTAGATTAATTTAATGTATCTGGTGTAAATTGTCATAGGTGAGTGACAGCGATCATTAGTTAGGGTGAAAATTTTTCAAATTGTTTAAATAATTTTAGTTAAAAGAGGAGAGGAGAGAGTAATGCTTTTCTCCTTTTCGTTAATTCTTCTGATAGGGTTCTAATTGTCCCTTTTAAGGTGAATACTGAATTTATTTAATTCTGTATGGATTTCAAATAGAGCGAGTTTATTGCTTATAGTTATTTTATTTTTACTTTGGTTGAGGGGTAGGTTAGGCGTGCATGAAGATAGGTATGAGAGACTGAGGAGTCAGGCACTGAGATGTCGAGTTCAAGCCACTGTCTGGAACGTTGCCTTTTTTTTTTAAATGGATATTATATTCCCTTCACCCTGTGGATATATTTTTCTTTTCTTCTTTTTATATTTTTTTAATTTTTTATTATTTTTGTTTAGTATAATTTTTAGTTGCTTTTTTTTCATATAGTTTTTTCAGATATTATTTTGAAATTTTCCTTTGTGGCTGAGGAAGGATGTATTTCAATCCTTATAAGATTTTTTTTTTGAGAGATTGTAATAATTGTGTATTTTGTATTGATTGTTAACTCTGGTCGAGGGAGGAGAATGAGCATGAGATGGGGGAGAGATGTGAAGCTGAGGGTACAAACAGAGCTGGTGGGTTCGAGCCACCATCTGGGGCATTTTTTTTTGTATAAATATATATATATGTTTTTAGTTCTTTTTTTTACTTCTTATACTATTGGCTTTATTTAGTTTCGTTAAGCAAATTTCTTTTATTTTTGTGGAATGAGAATTTTTTTAACGTAAAACAGCTATTTTCTGAATCTTACAAATGTGATTTTTTTGCAGTTTAAATGCTGCTATTGCATATAATGTTTAGTGTTTTATCCATAAAATGTTTTCTGCTATTATCAGTGCAGTATAAATAAACCTTCAAAATCTGGTAATTGTTTGTTATTGTCGTATTCAATGAAATACATAAATAGTTCTGCTATACAGTAATTCTGTATGGAAATATTCATTGCATTAAAAAAAGCAATATAAATTCCAAATAGCTTAAATGGGCTTTCTCTTAGTCATAAAAAAAAATCTTCCCGTATATAACGCACAGTAAAACTGAGTATAGCACGTGAAAAGTAGGCTTGATTGCAGCAGCAGACGGTTTGTTTTGAATGCAACAACATGGCTACCGCCCTGCTGCGTCAGCATCATTTTCCTTGGACAGGGAAAGTGCGTTAGGGCGTCTCCTCTCATTCATACCTCTGTGGTGCTAACTGTGCTACTGTGACAACATGTCACCAGGTTTTAACAAGAGGTACAAAGCCGCACGTGTCATGTTGCATGCCGGGAAAGACATTTACATAAATTGATGAGCGGCGCAAGCTATGACGCAAGAGTGGGTGTGTCCTAGTGCATGTGCTTTAGCGGTGACAGTTGGAAGATCGGAGTTGCGTATGTGCAACTCCTAACTCTTGGAAACGAGCGCTGTGATGCCAAAAAGGAAATAAAAATCCCCAAAATGATAAATATAACGTAAATTAAGCAAAACTGGTTAAGGTAAAGTAAAAGTGAATGAGGGGGCATCACAAATTCACCAGAGCAGGCTGTAACTCCTGCTCTGGTGAGTGTACCATGAATTTTGATCTGAAAACTCAAAATGATTACATCAACACTTAACACTATTTTAAGAGCAACTCAAACTGTCTGATAGCAAACAACATCTGATCTCTTATATGATTGGCCCCCTAGCACACTGGTTTCACATCACATAGGATTGCATTCTAATTGGATTGTGCAAAGCACTGAAACTTTTTACATGGCCTGATACAAAACCAATTATGCAGTGTAAAGTGTGCAAACAAAAACTGATTACTTTTATAGAAATACATTTCTCTGTTTCTTTAATGCATATATTTCTGACTTGAGGAATCTGAAATATGTCTTTTGTATACAAAACAATGCACTAAAAAACACCCTAATGACAAAAAATACCCTAACCTTAGATTTAAATAAAAAAAATTACCTTATCAATTCTTGGCACATTTAAATCTGTTGCTTTTTTAACAAAAGCAATGCTTGCATCTCCTCCATAGGCTAAAAATTCCTGAAGTTCTGTACTATTCACAATTTCATTCTGTTTGCAAAGTTGTTGTAAATAGTCTTCAAGAAATATCTTTCTTGCTGCAATATTCTTTTTATCCAATGGGGAAAATGGTGAAGCAAGCCACTTACTTGGCCCCTTGATGCCTGCAAAAAATTCATAAAAATAAATATTTGCAATCAGAATTAAAGTTTTTTAATATTATTTTATATATATTCTTACACCAAAATTTTGAAATAATTTAAAAAATATTTGAAATCGAATTTTTCTGTGCAAGGAACTAGAAAACAGATTAAAGGAAAAGTTTAACTTCCAGTGTGTGCATTGGTATTAATATATCAATACTGCCTATTTTTTAATAATAATAATTCATTTCATACACAAAAGCAATAGTGATTCTAATACATAGAATAGATATATTGAAAGCATAAAGCTGAAATATTATCAAATATACTTTCTGTTTCTTCAAAGAAGCTAAGTCTGTCTTAATAAATATCTAGAACAACACAACTCTTCACTTCAACACTTCCTTGACCATAATCTTACCACATTGCAGAGCATAATTTTATTTCTGTTGTTCAGCATTAAAATTTGACCTGTTACTTTGTGTTCAACTAGATGACTTTCAAAGAGGAGGTAGTTAACATTTGATGCTGAATGGAGAGAGCCACATTTGTCCAGCTCTATTCTGAGGTGAATAACCTGGTCAGAACCAGAAATGACCTCCATAGTTGGCAAAGACAACATCCATTTCACAGAGAACCACTGTATCAGGATGCCAAATAAACTGTATCAGGATGTGAAATAATTCCCATATTGGCTCATGAAGTATTTACCTCATCTCAACTGAGTTGGATTGTTTTACCCCTGAGCAGCACTCTTTTGCACACAATAGGCTAAATGACCAGATCACAAGGGGTAAGAGAAGGTTGAGGGAAGTCACTGGACAACTGTTAGGAAACAGATCACAGCCTCCTGTCAACCCATCCAGCATGTTCTTTAACATGCATAAGGTATGATTCTCCTGCACATGGGACCATGGATTTATATCCCATCCAATGGATGGCAACATTTCCAAGCCCATCAGGATCCCTTTTCAGACCAATGGTAGGGTGGGGGTTAGCAGAGATAAATCACAATGCCAGCACAGTTGGGACTGAAATTTGGAAACTGCAGATTATGACCCAGTGTGCTACTAAGTGAGCCACTACCCCTCCCCCCATCTCAATTGGGATTGAGCAGTCTTGTTGGATGTTCATATGCGAGAATTAATGCACTTGCTTTCCTCCAAGTTCGTTGGTTGGTTGGGTTTTAATGGCGCATTAGCAACTAAGGCTATAATGCGCCATACGAATGTCCATAAGAAAAAAGATAAAAGTTGTGTAACCGTTAACCAAATTTTAAAAGAAACCACAAACATATACTAAGAATGTAAAGCAATAAAAAGAAACATAATTGATAACAAGAAACAAATGTATAAATATGTTATAAATATAAAAGTAACCCAGGTGTAAGCAACCTGGGTTAAATATTGGAATAAAACTATATCTGAGTAAAATATCCTGTAAAAAGTAAAAATTCAAAGACAGCGTTAAAACAACAATGATCAGATAGCAAATGTCTGAGTGTAAGGGGCTCGGATGTAAAATCATGAAAATTAAAAAACAAACGCCGTTCGAAGTTAAAACATGGATATAAGAGTAAAATGTGTTTGATTGTTAAAATGGTGTCGCAAAACTCACACTTAGGTACGTTGTCCACCCGTAGAAGAAACGAATGAGTAATAAACAAATGACCTAAGCGGAGCCGAGCAAGTACAACTTCCTCCTTGTGATTCCTGTGGTAACAAGACTGCCATGGTTTGATGATAGGTCTGATCTCAAATAGCTTGTTCGTAAGCTGTTCTGACCAAGATTTCTGCCACTGTGCCTGGAACTCGGTGGTAAAACGCTGCCGGAAATCCAGATATGGAACCGGCAACGGAGAGTCGGACAGGGGCATGGCTGACTTCGCAGCAGTGTCTGCCAAGTCGTTGCCCCTAATCCCGACGTGACCAGGCACCCAACAGAAATGGATGGTGGGGGTGGCTGCCAGACGATGTAGCTGCTGGCGGATCTTAGTAAGAACTGGGTGAGGTTGATGCCTCAGTGAGATCAAAGCCTGTAGCGAGCTAAGCGAGTCAGTGTAAAGCACACACCGACGATGATGCTTAGTCGCCATGTGGTCCAAGGCGAGGCTGATAGCGTGCAACTCTGCAGTGAAGATGGAATACTGCAGTGGGATCTGGTTTGCAATGATTACATCACAGCAGACCATGGCCGATCCCACTGATGTGCCGGACTTCGAGCCATCTGTGAAGACAGGCAAGAAGTCCGGGTACTCAGCACGATGGCTGGCAAAGAGTTGCCAGTACACACAGTCAGGTTCCGACTGTGTGTACTGGTAACTTTTTCCCTGTGCAGGACAGGGAAGGCCTGCACAGGGAAAAATCGCAGGAAGGGGAAACAGCGAGCCAAGGTGGAAGTGGCTCAGCTGTCGACTGTGCGATGCTATCGAGACTGATGTTAATGTCTCTGAGGTAACCTCAGACACGCAAACCAAAAAGACGAATGGCAGTCGGCCGATTTGTGTAAAGCATTTCCCACTTCGGACTGAAAATGCAGTCCCAAGTGGGATGGCCAGGCAGGGATCGCAATTTAGATGCGTATTGCAGGGACAACTGCTGACGGCGAAGAGATAAAGAAGGTTCGTCGGTCTCAACATAGAGACTCTGGACTGGTGAGGTGCAGAAGATTCCCGTGCAAACATGAAGGGCCTGGTGATGGAGGGGGTCCAGCACCTTCACCACCGAATCCCGGGCAGAGTCATACACCTGGGATCTGTAGTCCAGTTTCGATCAGACAAGTGCACGGTAGAGGCGGGGCAAAGAACATCGGTCCACCCCCCAAGAAAGGGAGGAGAGGACCTTGACGATGTTAAATGCCCGCGTGCACTTCGACCTGAAATGACGTATGTGAGGTAAAAAGGTCAATTTCCGATCGAATATGAGACCGAGAAACTTGGTCTCCGCCACAACTGGAATGATGTTACCCCCGAGCCGCAGCTTGGGATCCAGGTGAAGCTTGTGGCAAAAGTGCACACAAGCGGTCTTCTGTGGGGAGAACTGAAACCCGTTTGCCGTCGCCCAAACCGAAAGATTGTTCAGTTGTCTTCATCAATTTGCAGTTGTCTTTCAATGACCCTCATGCTGGATGAAGAACAAAAGATGCTAAAGTCATCAACATAGAGGGCATTGCTTACTGATGGAGGAAGTTGTCTAGTAATTGAATTAATCTTGACAGCGAAAAGCGTAACACTCAGAACGCAGCCTTGTGGCACCCCCTGTTCTTGGGGCCGCGACAGAGTGTTACCGACACGGACACGAAAAGAACGTGTCGATGAGAAGTTGGAGATGAAGATCGGCATGTGACCTCTCAAGCCGAAGCTGTGAAGGTCACGAAGAATGCCGAATCTCCAAGCCGTGTCGTACACCTTTTCGATGTCGAAGAAAATTGACACCAGGGTGCTCTCTTCGTACAAATGAATTTCTGATAGGCGTATCAGATGGTCAAGAGTTACCGTTGCCTGCGAAAAGCCACACTGGGTGTTGGAAAGAAGGTTGTGATGTTCAAAATACCAGATGAGTCTGGCATTTACCATTCTTTCCAACACCTTGCACACGCAGCTCGTCAACGCAATGGGACGATAATTTGAAGGAATCTTGGAATCCTTCCCCGGCTTCGGGAAAGCCAAGACGATGGCCTCCTGCCAGGAGTCCGGAAACTGCTCCTCGAGAAAAATGCGATTGAAAAGTCGGAGCAGCCGATCCTTACTCGATGGTGACAGATGTTGGAGCATGGCATAATGGACATTGTCCAGCCCTACAGCAGAGACACAAGAAGAGTGCAGAGCAAGGCGAAGCTCCTCCGCTGTGAATGGCCTGTTGTAAGGCTCCAGGCCATTCGAGTGGAAAGACAGCAGAGAGCGCTCTGCCCTGCCCTTCTGGGCCAGAAAAACTCGGGGGAGTAAGAGGAAGATGAAGAGATGGAGGAGAAGGACTCCCCCAGAGTGTCGGCAATTGCTTTGGGATCAGCAATTGCCTGTCCATTGTGCTCCAGGATCGATAATGAGAGGGACGTGTAGTTCCCACCCATCTTCCGGACTTTATCCCACACGACCTTAGAACTGGTCGTGTGGGTGGTAGAAGACGTATACTTGATCCAAGATTCCTTCTGGCTCTGGCGTCGGATGAAATGAGCTTTTGCCCTGGCGCGTTTGAACTTTTCAAGGTTGGGGGACGTCGGATATCTCCGAAACACCCCCCAAGCCTTGTTCTGAGCCTTACGAGCTGCGGTGCAATCTGGATTCCACCACGGTTTCGGAAAGCGAGGAAACCGTGTAAAAGTTTGAGGAATTGTTGATGCAGCTGCATCTATGATACAGTCCGTTATCTCTGCTACTGCCACATTGATTGGCTCCTGGCTGACAGAGTGGTCATCAAGCTCAGAGAGCAGCTCGAAACCACCCCAGTCAGACCGATCAAGCCTCCACCACGAGATGCGTGAAGGGCTGCAAGGCCCCCCACGTGAGATGGTGCACACCACGGGGAGGAGATTGCTTCCATACAGGTTGTCCTCGACCCCCTCATGTAAAGAGCGGAAGGATCGAGGAGGAGCAGATGGTAAGGTCAATGGCAGTGAAAGTGCAGGTTGGGGAGTGAAAGTAAGTACTGACACCGGTGTTCAACAGGGAGAGAGAAGGATCCAGGAGCCACTGCTCTAGGACCCCACCCCTCCCATTGGTGTCAGCACTGCCCCAAAGTGAACTGTGTCCGTTGAGGTCCCCCATAATGAGGAAGGGGGACGGCAGCTGCGAGACGAGATCATCAAGGTCTTCCTGGAAGACAATACTCCCAGGTGGAAGATATACAGAGCAGACAGTCAGCGAGGACTCCACGAAGAGACGGATGGCTACCGTCTCCAAGTTGGTGGTGAGGGGTACAACCCAGAATGAAGAATGGTTGCTCACGAGGATGGCGACACCCCCGCGAGCTGGACCATCTCCATCCCGGTCCCGGCGAACTAGTGAAAAGTGCCGGATCGTGGGATCTGTGACTGGCTTCAAGTATGTCTCCTGCAGGCACACACAGATGGGCTGGTGCGCCCAAAGGAGTGCCTTGATGTCGTCAAGATTCCTCTGGAATCCACGACAATTCCATTGTAGGAGTGTGGCCATCTCAGGACTTAGAAGAGTGGGCGGACGATGAATTCCTATTCAGCTTAACCGCCACAGAGGACGGTTTAGTGAATAGGGGGCGGTCGGTATCCATGTCCTCAGAATCGTCCGAGGGGCATGGATCGGTGACCGCCCTTTGAGGAGGAGTGATTAATTTCTTTTTTGGTCCTGGTGGGGGCCCCTTAGGTTTGGAAGGTCTTGCTGTCTGAGGACGGGGAGGAGGAGGCCTTCCGGTGGAGGTGGAAGGCTGTGTTGCAGGAATGGAAACCGGGGTTGATGTCGAAGTCGACACCACCCTTGGTTTCGCCTGCGTGAGGAGGTACTTGGCTGTGGGCAAGAAAGACTCAGTTGGTGGTACACTGATGTCGGTCTGCACCGCCACCGAAGTCATTGGAACGATGGATTCCCAATGACTGCACTGGCATAGGATACCTTGCCAGGTGGTGCGGGCGGTGCAGCAAGCTTTGTCACTTCAGCGTATGTGATGTTGTTCATAACTTTCAACTGTTGTACCTCCTTTTCCTCCTTCCACTTCAGACAGTCGCGGGAGTACGCTGGATGTTTGCCACTGCAGTTCACACAGCATGCCTTTTCTGCTGTGCAGTCAGGATCAAGATGATCCTTACTGCCACAGCGAGCACAGGTTGGCTTGCCCCGGCATGCTGTGCGGACATGACCGTATATCTGACACTGAAAACAGCGCAGAGGGTTTGGGATATACGGCTGAACCTCACAATGTAAGTAACCTGCCTTGATGGAAGAAGGCAGGCGTTGCATGTTGAATATCACAATCAGCACCCGGGTGGGTGCCAATTTCCCATCACGGCGTGTTGAAACCCGGTGGACCGCTATTACTCCTTGAGGTGTGAGCTCTGAGAGGATTTCCTCCTCAGTGACTTTGATGAGGCCCCACTCAATCACACCCCGAGAGGAATTCAAAGTTTTATGGGGAGTGACTTCGACAGCCACCAATTTCTTTGACTTTCAGGAGTAGTTCGGAGTGTTTAGAACAAGCAGTCTCAACCTGCATGTCGCCAGATCGTAAGCGCTTGACGGATTTCGGCTCTCCCGCAAGACCTTTCAAACCTTTGTTGACAAAAAAGGGGGACATGTCCCCAAGTACCTGATCACCCATGGAGTGGATGATCAGGAATCTCGGGAATGATGACACAAACAAAGACGACGACAGCAGTGATAACAAAGACGAGGAAGATGGGGGCTCATGTTGAGCCCTCTTGTTGGCAGTGATCGCATTAATTTCATCATTCTCTCTCATTTTTCGTTTTGTGTGGTTCAGTGTCCACTGTCTCCACCCTCCATGGAGCCCAACAAGGGGATGCCCAGTCAGGTGCCAGGGTTATGCAGGCACTATACCCACACAGACAGTGAGCCAAGCCCTCACAAATAAATAAAAGGAAAATAAAATGAGAAATCTGCTAACGAAAGAAACAAAGCGTAAAATAAGAAAATTGTGAATGGCCAAACTGGCCTCACAAAGAAAGGATAACGACAAAAGGAAAATAATCTGTGAGGGAACTTGTAAACCTGTACCCGGACCGTGGGCAAGGTTACTCACCGCTCTGCACGGTTGACCCTAGCAGGACCTGCCCACCAGCCGATTGCTCCTGGGGGGCCACCCCAGGAGCTCCCGTTTACCGGAAGCAGAGGCCAAAGCAGTGTATAGCAGAGGCCCCGGAATTCGCTGCCCAGCCCCGCAACAGAAGGCTCCCCAATGGCAAGCAGCCAAAGGGGACCCCGCCAGTCATGAGCTGAGGAGAGAAGACGGGGGACCCCCGAGCAACTACCAGGATCCTCCTTTCCCAGGACACGGGTCTCCGCACACGGCAAACACGCGGGTGAGCGTTTAGGCACCTGTGAAGGTAACCGAGCCAGCGGAACCTTCACAGGGTGGTAACCCTCACCGCGTACAGGCGCTCACACCGAGGGGGTCCAAGTTCTTTATTAATTGCCGTATAATACTGGGAATTTCACTGTATTATTAGCTTGGGTATTACAGTTTTATGGGAAATACTAGCCCTCACCATAGTGATGAAAGTATTGAAAATACAGTGTATTTTCATTAAACAAATTACTAATTAGTGCAATGTCTCACAAGATAAGTCATGACTATGCGTGCCAAGAGTAATATGCTTTGATAATATAATCTTCCTGCATTCTACAACTTTCAGCAACTAACACAAACCTAAATTATGAGAATTTCTAAACTGTAATGTGCCTTCTTAACCCTTTAAGTGTCAGCTGATTAATCAGTTTTCAAAAATCATTACAAATGAACTTGCAATCTTTTTAAGCTTATCTTTCTTTTTCTTTTTAATTTTTATGCTTTTTGTTCAGAATTAAATGCTTTTTCTTCTAATAAGTAAACTATTTCATTCATCAGTTGTTTCATAATGAAGCTCAGAAGTTGCATTTTTAGAGAGAAAAATCCAACAATGTAAGAGTTGTTATATACCTGCTGTTACTTAATTAGATTATATTGTTATAAATAATAAAGAGGGAGTTGGATTAGACTGTTTTACCTCTGAGCAGCACTTTTTTTTGCACACAATGGGCTAAATGGCCAGGTCACAAGGACCCTGAGGGCTCAGAGAAGATTAGGGGGGGGGGGGTGAGGGGACCCATTGTATAGCTGTTGGGCAACAGGTGGTAGCCTCCCATCAAGGCAATCCAGCATGTTCTTTAATATGGAGAAGGTATGTCTCTCCCATATGTAGGGCCATAGGGCCACAGCTTTATATCATGCCTGACAGACGCCTTTCCAAGCCCATCGGTGCCCCCTACTGACCTGCCAAGTGCATATTGACCTGTCAGTGCCCCCTACTGACGAGTCTAGTGCACTATCAACTAGACAACTAGAGTATGCCAATTCATTTTAAGATTACTTACTTGCCTTCAACTGCAGTTACCAACAGGTAGACAACCTGTTACCAACTTGAATGCTGACTACTTCAATCTCCATTTTTGGACACTTTAAAAAAAATGACTTGTTTTATAAACTGTTATTTCACTGTTCACAGTTGAAATCGCTTTTATTTGGTAACATATCCTAAGGAGCACACGAGCCCATGAAACCCCCTCGAATAATTAGAAAACAAGATAAATGTCTACAAAATTGAATGTTATTTTTCACTATTGCAAAATTATTTTATTACTTATGTGTATCATATGACACAAGTGATGTGAAGAATATTTCCCTTCTACCACAGAACTGTGATATGAACAGAAAACCCAACTTCTGTGCACAGCTGAATTTAGTGCTAGTGATATAAAAGGTACCAAAATACTGGGTACCAAGTACTAAGAGAAGGAAAGAAAAATTACTCAGCTAGGTATCCAAGGTTTACAGATACCCAGCAGGATAGATTGAACCAATTTGGTTCCTATGATAAACATGTATGCTAACAGCAACAATTCATGTATTCATGCTACAGGAATAGTATAATATAAATCTACAACACAATGTTAGCTTTTCCTATATGAGATAATTTTAGTCTTCTGGAATAAGCAGTGCTTGTAAAAAGAAGCCTTGCATATGTTTTACTTGTGTGTTGGATTTTATTCTTCTCTGATTGGTTAACTACCACTCATATAACCGTTTATGCCTGTAGGCCAAAACATTAGTGAAAACTCTTCACATTATCATTTTCCTTTCGGAAATAAAACTGACAAATCCTCTTTCTAAAACATTTATACTTATAATTACTTACTGATTTAAAATTCTGAGAAATTATACAGAAAACCCACTTTGACAAGCTGAAATATACAGTTTGCTATTCTCTTTTCCATAAATTCCCCCATCATTAAAATTTTGACTGTACTTTTACTTTTTATTTAACAAGATTTTATAAAGTTTATAAATTTTTTACAAGCTGGTACTGTTAACCTATCATTGAGTATAATTATGCATACTATTCAAAATGTTATTTCATGGTTCACTTTAACTTTTGCTACAATAATCTGTGCTTTAAAAGTTTCTATAACTAAAATATTCTTTCTCACAAGATAAAAAGTAAAACATTAAGTTCCATTTAATTTGTTTTTATTGTTATCCTTTTATGCATGTAAGGGACCCAATACCTGTGCCAGGAAATTTTCAGGTACTGAAAATATGGCCAGGTACATGATTCATCACTAAATAGTACAGTTTATTATACAAGAGGCATCATGTGACAGAGATTTGGCTTTGGCAATTTGACACTTTGTGCACAGCAATTATGCCTTGCACACAGCTTTAATGCACATATGCCAAATAGTGATTGCTGATTGGATAGCATCAACATGAATAAGACCAAATATCTGTTCTTAAAGTGATTCAATATGGGAAAATCGAGTGTTGATCATGACAATTCATAGCTTACAGAGGCTACAGTTAACAGAAACAAACTGCATTCTAACTTCCTCAAAGCAAGAGTAATTAATTTAATAGAGCCTTTCATCTATCAATGTTAAACAGTATCTTGAAAAATAGTGTAGTAGATGGAATAAAATACAAAGGGAAAACATTTCAGAAGTTTATACTTACTAATTTCGTATACTAATCATGTGAAATAGGTGGAGAAAATTAACAAAATGAAAAAACACCATAACAGAGCACGTAAAAAATTATGTTATCGATTTCATCCTAATTAATAGGGCTTCTTCAGACATACGATGATTAGTGGATTAGCTAATAAAGTAGGTAAAATTTCAAAGTTGTATGTCATACTTCAAATTCTAGTTGTGCAGAGTTGGGTTGGCTTGTTTTACCTCTGAGAGGCACTTTTTTGCACACCATGGGCTAAATGGCCAGGTCACATGGACCCCGAAGGCTCAGAGAAGGTTGGGGGAGGGGACCCACTGGAACAGCTGTTGGGAGACAGATGGTAGCCTCCCTTCAAGGCCATCCAGCGTGTTCTTTAACGTGCACAGGGTATGGCTCTCCCGCACACGGGGCCACGGCTTAACATCCCATCCGACGGATGGCGGCCTTTCCAAGCCCATCAGTGTCCCCTACTGACCGTGGGCAGGCGGGGAATTTTGCGGAGATATAGTTGTGCAGAGATGTGATGCACAAGTCATGCAGTATGATAAGCAAGTGCTGCTGGCAATTGTTGGCGAATTATGGTTGGATAACGAATTATTGCTTAATAATTGTGGCAAAGGCATATTGCTTTGTGGAAAATTTTGTAATAGAATTTTCCATGTGGGATTTGGTTGTACTTGGTCAGTATTACAACAACAGTTTCTGTTGAGAAAAATTAGTAGATTTTCTGCAAATAATAACTTGAAGAGGAATGATGGACTACTAATGATAAAGGCTTCATTAAATAGAAGTTTAGCTCCTTCAAGTATAATAATATAACAGAGCCTTTTAAGTGACTGCAGGATAATTTGAAAGTATTATCAATTGGAAACTGCTATCCAATCCAAATCAAATCCACAAATGAAAATTTGTACATCTAATAACTTGATAGATGTAGACTCATTCAGACAAAATTTTAGTGAAAAGAAAATTTCTCTTTTATATATATATATTCTATTTTTTTCCCCTTTTTTGCATTTCTTCCATTTTTTTTATCAATTTTTTCTCTCATCATCATCATCATCCTCCTCCTCAAGCAGCCATGGGCTACGGAAGTCCAACCAGACCATGCAATTTAGTTCTCCAAGCAAGTCTGTCCTGAGCTACATCTACTGCATCTGGCCACTGCACACCAATTCTAACAAGGTCCTGTTTGACATTGTCTGCCCACCGCATCCTAGGTCTCCCCCTCCTTCTGAGGCCTCTAGGCACACTGTTCTTAACCCTATTCGCCAATCTATAATTATCCATACAAGCAACATGACCAAACCAACGGAGTCTCTCTCTGCACAATATGCTGCTTAAAGGAGGTTGCAGACTCCTTTGCCTAACCTCATCATTAGTTACAAAGTTGAACCACCTAATGCCCAAGATACTGCGTAAGCATCTGGAATCAAAAGCATCTAGTTTCCTGTTATCTTGTTTACAAAGTGTCCAAGTTTCACTACCATAACTAACCCTAGAAAGAACCAAACTATTATACAGTCTAATTTTAGTCTTTAGGTGTAAACGCCTATTTCTCCACACTCTCCATAGATTCTTAAAAGACCCGGCAGCAATCCCTATTCGTCTGTTAATCTCATGCCACACATCACCATTATCTGTTACATAGCTCCCAAGATAATTAAACTGTGACACCTGCTCAAGACTGCAACCATTCAGATTAACTGAATCACAGCCTGCCTGATCAATTTTCATCACTTTAGTTTTCTCTCTGTTTATAACCAAACCTACTCTACTACCAGTCTCATCAACAGCACAAATGAAAGAGTTCATCTCATCAACATCATTTGCCAAAAGGGCTAAATCATCAGCATAATCTAAATCAGAAATTTTCATATCTCCAGCCCATTTAAGACCAAAATCTTTCCCTTGAAGTGAATTTCGCATAACATAATCAATAACCAAGCTAAAGAGAAAAGGAGACAAAATGCACCCTTGTCAAACACCAGAAGTAATGCTAAACCAATTGCTACAAGCCTTACCAACTCTCACACATGACTCAGTGTTATTATAGAGAGCTTTCATTATGTTAACTAACTTGTCTGGTATACCATATGATATCACAATCAACCACAAATTATGACGATCAACAGAGTCGAAAGCCTTTTTGAAATCAACAAAGCTAGCAACCAAAGGTTTCTGAAACTCTAAACATTTCTCAAGAATCTGCCTAAGTGAAAATATCTGATCCACACATCCCCTACCACTTCTGAATCCACATTGCTCATCACGCAATTGCCTGTCAACCAGATTCTTAATTCTATTAAGCACAATCATGGAAAGAACTTTACCTGGAACAGAGAGTAGGCTGATACCCCTATAGTTATCACAAGAACTGCGATCACCTTTTTTGAAAATGGGGATAACAATAGCTCTGGTAAAATCCTTAGGAACATGCCTTTATCATAAAAGATATTCAGAATTTCAGTCATCCAAGTGGTAACCGAAACATTCCCAGCTCTATACATAATTATTTTTCATTTATATAGGTATATTTTTATTTTTTTACAATTTATCTAAAATATTAATATTTCTAAGAAATTGAATTAATAGTTTATATAGGATAGGTTTAAGATTCTTACTGGTAGGTTCTAAGATATTTTTAAAGTTATATATATATTAATATTGTATGCTTTTAGTTTATTAAAATAAGATTTTCTTTCTGGTTCGTAATTTTTACAATTAAATATTATGTGTTTTATGGTTTGTTTTACATTACATTTATTGCAGTTTGGAGAATCAATTTTTTTAAATTTATATAAAGTTGAGTTCATGAGAGCTAAGTTAGCTTTTATTCTGAGTATTATACTTATTTCTCTTTTACTTAAACCATAGTTTGAGGAAACTGCTATCAATCTGAACTTTTCATTACTTCAGGAGATGAAAAAGTTACCTCTTTTTCTACATTTGTGAATTGCTGAAATAACAGCTAAAGAAAAAGAGAATTATTATCAGTTTAGTTACTTATAAATTCTCATTAATCTTATAAGTTACTCATAAGATCTCAATTTTACTACATTATGAGAAAATCAATATGAAAATATCACTGGAAAGTATTAGATATTTATCCTACATTAAAATGTTAATATGTTACTTTAACATCTAATATTTAAAAAAAATATGGCACAGTGGTTTCATTTTAGATTTGTAATTGATAGATCTTTGTTTCAATCTGGCCAAGACCTATTTTTTAAAATATAAACTTTGTTTTTCCTGCTTATTATTTGGCCTAAAATATGTAAAAATTTGGTACAGAATCATTTATCAATAATACTTTATATATTCATTTAAAAAATAAAGCCATCCCATCTCATATCAGGCAGAGGGTGTCAGCTGACCTTCGTGGATAATATTTTGAAAAAATATATGTGAGACTACTCTTAGTAAAAACATTAGAATTGCATCTGTTTCTGATCAAAAAAATTTTTTCAGAAGTTATGGCAACTTAAAAATGGCTGCATGAAAATAATATATCTAAAATAGCATGTTCTGTATTCCCAACACTTCAAAAACTATCTATTTATACTTTTTCATTTATTTTGTATTTAAAGAACATATCTGACCTATACATCTGTATTTGATTCTTTTATGACTAATAGAAAAATTGATGAAACATCCCCAAAGTTTAAAAATTCAATTTTCCTTTATTTCTTGTTCACTTTACAGTTCAAATTCTAACAAAACCCTAAAACAAATTATACTGTTTGGTAGTTAATGCAGTTCTCTCCCGCATACAAAAAAGTTACACTTTAATATATTAAATATTAATGCCCCAAAAAACAATTGCAAACATTGAAGATTTGAAAAAACCTGAAAATATGGCATATTTTAAAAATCATTAAAAAAACAAAAACCATATTTTCAAAAATCTGAAACTTTTGCAAATTAAAGACAAAGACTGGACTTAAATAACTGTGCAAAATAACTGTGCTTTAAATAACTGATGCACTTTAGCTCAACTATTTTTGAGTCTTGAAATATTTTTATAGTTTCATATTCATTACTGCAGAATTATGAAGTTCCTAATATTTCAAAAACTATTTATTGAAACTTTTTCATTTATTTTTTATTTAAAAGACTATATCTGACACACATATTCAAAAGTTATTTGTTTTTTTTATCATTAATAGAAAATTTATGAAAAAAATCAAAATAAGGCTAAATATTGAAATTTTCTTGAATTCTTGTTCATGTTACAGTTCAAATTCTCGTAACACCTTAAAAAATTATACTCTTTGGTAGTTAATGCAGTCATCTCTTTACACAAAAAGTTGCGTTTTAATATATTAAATATTAGCGCTCCAAAAAAATTTGCAAACATTGAAAATATGGAAAAAGTTGAAAAAGTGGCATATTTAAAAAATTATTTTAAAAAAACCCTCAAACTTTTGCAAATTATAGACAATATTGTGAATTAAATAACTATGAAAAGAAACTTTGGTGTATTGTAGTTTAATAATACATTTCAGGTATAGACGGTAGAGTTGCTGTTTACGATGTTTCAAAATATCTCAATGTGTTATCATCACTTCATCCTGTAGATAAATACAATTAGCGATGCTACTATCAGCTTCACTTTAACCTAAAATTATCTTTTTCAAGCATTTTTTTCTGCTCCCATGGTGGTAAGAATACGATGGACGTTTTTGGACTTTTGATGGAGAATATATGCAGTAATAGATATTTATGGTGTTGTACATATATAATGGGTGTTCAAAAAATTATCAGATTATGGAGATAAAATGGAATTGGATAAGCTCAACTCCTAATGTTTGCTATCACCTTTGAAGTAGTTTTCTTGAGTATGTATACACTGGTTTCAGAGATCTTTCCAGCTCCTTAAGTTAGTCACTTAGTCTGCTTTTTAGTTTTTAGTCCTTGTGTTGCATTATCTTTAATTGAAAAGGTTCAAACATTAGGCAATCATCTTAGTCTTTACAGTCTTAATTCATTGCCCTGAAATCTACTGTATGACAAACTTCATGTAAAAGAATAAGTAATGAAACTAACAAAGTAAAAGTGGGAATTTTATTTAATGTGAAAATCTTACCTTTAAGACAACTTCTCAATTCAGGATTATCTTCAAGCCGTGACTGGAGTGCAAGAAATTCACGGAAGCGTCTTTTTATGCTTATTTCTTGTGTTACTAGTTCTGGAACTTCACTGGAACTTATGATGTCATGAAAGATTGCATTGTACTAAAAGTAAAGTTTTATTATGTTATCAAATATATAAATAATAATGTAAATGCTATGTATTCATTCTATATTTATCATGTCAATAGTACTGGAACTTTATGTCATGAAATCTAACACTATACTAGAAATAAAACTTTTTACTAATATATTTTATTAGGCACAGGGTGAAAACAAAGTTACAAACACTATGATAAAGTTCATATTTTTCAGTTCTTGCTTGCAGTTTCCACTATTAAGCCAGATTTGAACCATACACCAATAAAAACCAATTGGACTTGACCGCAACAATAGGGGAAATATTGATCAATGAATAGCAGCTCAGTAGTCAGAGCACCTAACAAGTCATCAGAATGACATGGGTTCAAATTCCATCTGGCTGAAGACATTTTTTCCTCTATACCCATTTTTATCAGGATACTTAACAGCTTAACAGTTGCTGTTTAAGATAAATGTTTTAACAATTATATTATGCATGCTAGTTAAATCTCCATAGCCTTTGGCTGCTTATGTCTGTAGCTAGAAAATTACTTGCACAAAGAAAAAAAACTTAAATTTGCACAAAGAAAAAAAAACTTAAATTCCTATTTCTATATTTCCTAAGCTACAAGTATGCCAATGAATTGCTGTGGATATAAAGAGTGCCAAAGATGATTTCTTAATTAAATGAGGCAATATATCTTCCAAAATTAGTTACTACTTTCCTTCATCTTTAGTTACTAAGGTTGATAATGGTGAAAGGTATGCATACAAACTGGTGATGAATAATAAATTGCAATAAAGCTAACATTTTTTATATTTTACTTTCAAATTTGCATTTTGTTGCATTCGGAATTTCAACAGATTGGTTTTAGTTGCAGAAGAGGGAATTTAGCGCCCAATTAGCATTACAATTTTCTCTTCTGAGATAATCTGTAACTAAGTATTTACACACTATTGTACCATTTTTAAATCGTATGATAATGACCAAGGTATAGAAGAAAAACTGATTTTAGCCACATGGGATTGAAACCCATGACCTCCTGATAACATGTCAGGTGCTCTGAACACTGAGCTACTGGCAGCTGAACAATCATTTTCTATTGTTGATTTTAAGCCTTATATCATAGATTCAGTCTAAAGAAGTTGTCTTTGACTGCAACTAGAGACTATCCTTAAGAGCCATCCAGGCAAGTGCACAAGACAGGCACAGTTAAGGAGCAACACAACTGGCTTTTTCTTTTTAGTTGACCTGAATTCAGATTTTAATGCTTGGTATATCACTAGTTACCTTGATGTTACACATATACATCTACAGCTAATCAATACACACTATTATGCTGTTTTTAATTTGTATGATGACATAGGTATAAGGAAAAATTGTCTTTAGCCAGGTGATATCCAACCCACAACCTCTTGATAACATGCCACGTACTCTGACCACTGAGCTCATAATAATAATAATCTGTAACATTTACATATATCAGTACAGGGGGCTAATGTTAAATCACAGTAAATCAGTATATTTTACAATAAACATAGAAAAATGTTAATGTTAGCAACTTGGAGAAACTGGTATTTGTGATTTTCTGAACCAAAAGCAAAAATTAAATGCTTCTAAAAAGCTTTGTAGTGAAACAACCAAAACAGAACCAAATGCATACAGTACACTATAAAGTTGCTACATAAAACACATTCTGTTTGATTAATTCAGTAATCAAGCATTGATACATTCAAAAGGGTGTGAATGTGGGCATTACCTCCTCAAGATAGCAAATAATCTTAATCTATTTAAAAAATGTACATTATAACATAAAAAAAAAATATATTTTTTGTTTTCACAGATTTTTATGCTTAAATACACAACTGTTACCCTAACATTGTTATCACATCAGCTGACAAAACATGTCAGTCTGTTATAATGAAACAAAATGGCTATAATGCCAAAGTTTTGGACTTTATAAATAGCTCCAATTGTACTAGTCTAAATGCTGACCCCCAGCATTAGTATCAAAAACAAAGTATGCAGGCTAAAAAACAACTAATGGCTCCCCAAGGACTTCAAGAAGAGTGCAGTGCCATCCAATTGTCAGGCACCACAAATTTTTGCCCCATGCAAAGTGCACAAAGAAAACCACCTTATTCAGCCCTTAGTGTGCAAAAGATCATCCCAACATTCTTTCTAGAAAAATCTGTACAAATTTTTATCTAGCTTCATTTGTGATAACCCATTTTCCATAAAATCTAAGGTGAAATTTCTCAACAGACTCAAGGATCTGTCCATTCTTCCCAACAGCAAATTAGTCACACTTGATGTAGTTTCTTGTTCCCATCCACTCCAAATTTTGATGCCATTATGTTATTTCAGACAAAAATAATTAAAGTACAAAAATTTTCCCTTCCCGAAATCAATGCCTTTTATGAAGCACTAAAACTAGTCACTGAAAATAATTATTTTCCAGTTCAGCAACAAAATCTACATGTAGGACTCTGGAGACCCCATGGGCTCTACCCTTTCTGGCATCTAGTCCAAAATTGTCCTTCAAAACAAAATTATTCAACTCAACAGCAATTTTGCTTGTCTTCTAGTGTCACTATATTGATATATTTTAAATTTAGAATGGCAGCAATGTGCAATTAAATTGCTTCATTAAGAGATCCAACCGATTTATCTTCTAATATATTTCATGAACTAGGAAGGAAACAGCAATGCCATCCCCTATTTAGATATTTTTATCCATAAAGATGACGCAGGAACCTTGACGACATCAGTATAACGAAAGCCTACCTATGTCCTCTCCATCATATGCACAGACTCATGCACCCCATGGATGTACAAAATTGCAACATTATGTTCCCTCATCTAGGGCCAGACTTACATATAAGCTAACTAAGCTACAGCTTAGGACCCCCCCCCCCCCCCAACATAAGGGGCTTCAAAGAAATGCATTTTAAGCTTCGTTATGGCAGGCAATTTTTTTTCTCCATTCAATCTATTGTGTAAACACTATTCATCATTGTTTATCAATTTCAGTGTAATATTTTGATGCTTATTTTGTAATCTTTCCTTCAATCAGAATAATAAATATATATTTTGACCAGAATTTTCAGGGCCTCTATCTTTTTTAATTTGGTTCCTGGGACTTATAACTATGTCCCAATTTGACAAACATAGATTTTTTTTCTTGAAATGCCAATAAGTGAACAACTCATTTTCCTGTGGGACAATCTCAAACATATACAGCAGAACAAATGACCATGCCATAACCAGAACTTGAACTCCGACCCCAGCAGCCACAGTGAGACCACTGAGCCATCAAGACAGCTAGGACCTTAGTAGGTCAAAGTCCGTCCTTGCTCTCATCCACAGGGACTTCAATGCATCATCAAATGAACATTTGCTCAAAAAAGAAATTCAAAACCTTCAATCCATTGCTGTGTCCCATGGCTTCCAATGAACAACAATTGAAAAGCTAATCAACAAGTATAAAAATGACAACAGAAAAGATTTGGCTCTCCTCCCAATCACCGACTCCAAGTGGGCAACCTTTGCTGGATCTATATCTTACATTCCTGTCCTATCCAAATCAGTCCACAAATTACTTAAAGCCCAAAATATCGAAACTGTTTTCAGCCCAGCTCCAAATTATAAAAAGGGACAAAGGAATATTTATCCTACTTCAAAATTTGGGCATACACAGATTTCCCCTACATTTGTTGGCTAATTCTCTCATCTGTTACATCGTAAAAACCATACATTTGCTA
Source organism: Ryuthela nishihirai (assembly GCA_038380435.1). Taxonomy (NCBI): domain Eukaryota; kingdom Metazoa; phylum Arthropoda; class Arachnida; order Araneae; family Heptathelidae; genus Ryuthela; species Ryuthela nishihirai. Next base: position 22,697,600 of record JAWZYU010000022.1, read on the forward strand.
CAGGAGAGGTTCACAGAACATCAAACAGATGTCAGCCAAAACAAGCTAATGTCTGTTGCTGTCGAGCTGGCAATACAACATGCAGCAACCATAGACAGGGAGCATGCCACACTGCTAGCATGTGCATCCACATATTACAGAACCATAGTGTGCAAGGCTATTGAAATAATGACCTTGCCCATCCCAACCTGCAACTGAGACACTGGAATCACCCTTCATAACATGTGGAAAAAAGCTCTCAACAGCCCTAATGTCATCCATAGTGTCACTTTACTGAAGAAGGAAAGCTGTCTTTGCTCTGACAAGCTTCTGAGTTTTCTCCTAGAAACTTTTAACATGCAAATAGTTTGAAGGATAAACTTAAAAATTTTATTGCTCAATAACAGAGAATTTTAATCAATTTTATGCTTAGCTATAAGAAATTATCAAATAAAATTAAATATACAGTTTCACATGGAAATATTAGCAATAATATTTTTATTCTCTCCTGCAAAAATTCATACATATATGCAGAAACAATAACTTTGTATTTTTGCATCTGTTCTAATAGATACAGAGAAAAAAAAACAATAAGAACCCCCCCCTCCCATTTTCTAAAGGAATTGGGTTGTTTTACCTCTGACTGACACTTTTTTTGCACACAAAAAACTAAATGACCATCCCAAGGGATCAAAGAACTTTTGGAGAGGGAACCCATTGAACAACTGCTAGGAGACAGATGGTAGTCTTCCATCAATACCATCCAGCATGTTCTTTAACTTGCACAAGTGTGGCTCTTTAGCATATGGGGCCACAGCTTAACATCCCAACCAATGGATGGCAGTCTCTCCAATCTCATCAGTGTCCTCTACTGACTGAGGGAGGATGTTTTGAGGAAATAAATCTCAAATGCTGGCCCAAGTAGGACTTGAATCTGGGAACTGCAGATTATGAGCCTGGAGCACTACTAATTGAGCCACCCCCTTTTAAAAGGAGTGAATGGATCTTTCTGAAAGGTATCATGAATGCATGTCAGAATGATACATGCAAATGATGAAACTACTGATAAAATTCCTGTATATATGACAAGTGCAGATGATGTGGCAAGCGTTTGTCAATGAGTTATCAATAAGTTGGGTTGTTTTACCTCTGAGCAGCACTTTTTTGCACACAATGGGCAAAATGGCCAGGTCACAAGGACTCTGAAGACTCAGAGAAGATTAGGGGAGGAGACCCACTGGAACAGCTGTTGGGAGACAGGTGGTAACCTCCCATCAAAGCCACCCAGGTTCTTTAACATGCACTGGGTATGGCTCTCCCACACATGGGGCCACAGCTTAACATCCCATCTGACAGACGGTGGCCTTTCTAAGCCTATCAGTGTCCCCTACTGGGGCAGGGTGGAGAGTTTTGTGGAGAGTTCTCAATGATATATCTAGTTAGTGGCTAATGCAGTGATAATAAAGTTTGTGAAATACTTACAAAACATATCAAGGAAGAGTTTTGCCATTTGAATGAGTGAACTTATATAACATTGCTATTAATGTTATGAACATTTGAATGCCATACTTTATAACTATTAGCAATTTAGTCCCCAAATTACACTTGCCAAAGACAAGAATTTTGTGCATCTTTCATAGTTGCCTTTCAAAAAGGAATTATCTAAACCTAGAAATTTGTTGCTGGTTTCATACAGCTGTCCACTACCTTTTCCACTAGATACATATTTTTATTGCCAAATGCTATCAAAATTCACAAAAACTGCAACATTGCCCTGTCTAGCTTTGATTGGATTCTTCTGTCACTCTCCGAGACCATTGCTGATTGCGGTTATAAACAATATTCATGAAACGTTTTCTCTCATATAAGTGATTAAAGGGTTAAACATTGTGAAAAGTGAAATATATATTTTTCCATTTCTAATGTTGTTAAATAGAAATAAAAAGCCATTAATTATCCAGAAACATTACTGAGCAATATTTTTTTCCCTAAATTATTAAGTAAAAATAATTCCCATTTCCACTTGAAAACCCTTCTAGACAATGCATATCAGAAAATATGAAATTTTGATTCCTCACTTAAAACCCTAAACCAAATAGATCTATGAAAGACAACATTTTTGAAACATGTTCACTGCAGCAGTATGCCATTATGACCAAGAATACATATGTACTTAATCATGATGATGTCCTTTGGGGTGTGTGGATTAAGTCATCTCTCTAGGCACTGTAGTTTAAGTCATCACCTTTCAGCAGTGCTTGCCAACTTCCCTTGGGGTCCCAAGTTTAATCCCATCTGTGAGAAGACTCATCTTGGTATGATGCATTCTCTTCTCTGAGCAGAGCTGCCTAAGTCTGATTTGGTTGATAAGCAGTAATGTTCGGAGATTCAGAAAAGATTTCTCTCATGAAGTGAGGATTAATTAAATAAAAAAATTAATGAGCTAAATTCATATGTTGGTTCCCTGCTCTGTGCCTAGATGGCAGCACAAATAAAAAAAAGATAATATCAGAACTCACCTTATAAAGAAGTCACAAGCATGTGACCAGAATAGCATTAGTACATTTACAGGTCTTCAGATGGCTCCGCTTCCACTTCAGACTGCAACATGTGGCCTCACCGGTGAAGATGTTGAACCCCAAGATTTACCTGGCCTGTAGGCCCTTTGAGATGATTTGCCGGAGATTTGAAAGAAATTATGAGGATTTAAGAAGAGATTTATAGATTTATAGATGTCACATTTTCCTTGTTCATTGTGGAAGGTTTGTATGGATTTAAGGAAAGTTGTCACATCACAAAATATGGAAATTTGCCTCTAGTTAAAAAACACTAAAACTAAACATATAAAGGCATAACTGTAGAAGACAAAACTCTCATACCAGATAAGTAATAGGTGTCTTGAATGAACTATTTCATGCCCATTCTACAAGGAGTCTGAAGCACTTGTGGGGCGGGTGTGGCTCAGTCGGTAGCGCGCCAGGCTCGTAATCTGTAGTTCCCAGGTTCGAGTCCCAGCTGGGTCAGCATTCAGATTTATCTCCGCAAAATTCCCCGCCTTGCCCACAGTCAGTTAGGGGACACCGATGGGCTTGGAAAGGCCGCTGACCGTCGGATGGGACGTTAAGCCATGGTCCCGTGTGCGGGAGAGCCATACCCTGTGCACGTTAAAGAACATGCTGGATGGCCTCGACGGGAGACTACCATCTGTCTCCCAACAGCTGTTAAAGTGGGTCCCCTCCCCCAACCTTCTCTGAGCCTTTGGGGTCCATGTGACCTGGCCATTTAGCCCATGGTGTGCAAAAAAGTGCCGCTCAGAGGTAAAACAACCCAACCCTGAAGCACTTGCTTTGCATGCTTATGCTTTAATATGCAAATAAAACTACTCAATTACTTGTTTTCTATCATTTTTATGTTTTATGCTATAAGGTATTAACATTTGTTGTAAATAATATACAATATATACATAAGTGTGCATATATATGTAATTGTCCAAACACTAAATCCCAAAGTACTAAGGATGCCAGATTGGGACTTTGTACTGTATATAATTTTTTTTAATTCCAAAGGGGAATTATATGTCCTCTTTGCACATGCACCAACTTTCAGAAACATCATACCCCATTTACATTTGATTACTTATGTTACAGATTTCCACACAATTAACAGTTAACACTCAAATATATAATAACTCTTAATATACAGTGTGGGAGAGTCATACCCTGTGCACGTTAAAGAACACGCTAGATGGCCTTGACGGAGGCAACCATCTGTCTCCCAACAGCTGTCCAGTGGGTCCCCTCTCCCAACCTTCTCTGAGCCCTCAGGGTTTTTGTGACCTGACCATTTAACTCATTGTGTGCAAAAAAAGTGCCACTCAGAGGTATAACCCAACCCTCAATATATAATAAGCCAAAACAGATATTTAGATTATATTAACAAAGCAAGTAAAATTTTTCCATAATTTGTTAAATAAAGTTAAATAAAATCATCATTACCTGTATGCAATACAAAGTATAAGGTGAATGATTTGCTTCCAATTGTTGTTCCGTGCCAATTATTTCAATGTTGGTAAATAAATGAGGTACTTCAGTCTCTGTTGCTTCTTCAGCCTGTTCAATATCACTGGAATGGCCAAAGTCTGATTTAAATTTTATATATATTTTGTTATTTCGTCCTTGTATTCTAATACTTTGGTTCCTTGTATTTAGAGGAAGTAAACCAGTAAATTGTGTCAAATTTGAAATGAAATCTACACTTCGTGAGCGTTTGATATTTGGTATTTCTAAGAATGTTCTTTCATTATCTTTCTTCTTTTCTACTACATCCATAAACTCATTCTCAGAAAGATTGATATTACTGTGTGCTTTATTTTTAACCATTGGGTATAAAGTAAGTTTGTCAGCATTATTTTCACCAGTAGTTATTGAGGCATTAAATACCATAAAGTTCTTACATAGATTATCATCTGGCTTTGTGTTTTCTAACAATCCAGAGTTTCCTGACCTGTCTTCAGATACAGAACAACTAGGAACTGAATTGTGAGGCTTGTTGTCAGCATCTAAGAACTTATCTGGAGCAGAAGCATTTTCAGACTGGGAAGAAATACTGTTAAAAGAGGTATACTGTGGTTCTTCATAAGCATTAACTTGTAAGTTGCACCCAGAATTATGTTTACAAATTTCATCAAAATTATTTGCTATCAAATTTGATTCAATGGTTTCTGAATGTAGAGTATTTGTGAAGTAATAAGTCAACTTGCTAGAATCACCAACTGAATCACTTTGAAATATTCTCAATAATAATGAGTTCAAATAATTAGGGTCAGTTAATAAATTGATTAATGAATACATTACATTTTGTGTTAAAATTTCAACAACTACATTATGCAGCAAAGGGCAAGATAACAATTCAATAGGTCCAAATGAGTCCAATAATGTACCCACAAGGCTTTTCAAATAGCACCATTCAGTAACAGGGTCTTTTGTAGCCCAATGTTTCATCTGCAATGAAAAAAAATACATTTTACAATATATTATTTGTTTTAAATCAAATAATACTACAACTCATATTTTTATCATAAAAAAATTACACTAACATTAATAGGATTTAATATCATAGAATACATTAGTTAACTGCTGAAAATACATAAGAGACTTCAAAAAATAATTGTAAATAACTAATCAACCAAGAGGTTATTTATTTGTTAATAATTACTAAACTTTACATTAGAAAATCTAATGATTTCAGGTGTATAGGTGTAGAAGTAAAAAATTATAATGTTAATAATGAACAAAAATGTGTGTAGAAGTAATTTATTCCGTATTTTTAATCACAATTTTTTTTAGTATAATTTGTAAATTTTTGAAGGTACTATATGATTTATGAACTGATACATCCAATATCACTGGAAGTACTGATACATCCAATATTAATATGATTTAATTAGTATTATTCTAATGCATTAAATATTCTTTACTTGTCTGTAATAAATTTAATAGAAATTTCAAAAATTCCTAGTTTGCAATACACTATGCTTGTTACTTCATTTTTCTCAACTTAAGCATTCATGGCTCTTTCTTTTAATTCTTTATAATTAAGATTACAAACACAGCAATTGATTCAGTTAATTTATCACGATAATGTTGTCAATATAAAACTTTGCTTATGAGTAAGCCTTTTGAACTCCTAGAAGCAGTATATTGCAATAAATTGCCTTTACAGCAAATAATAGTAACTTATATTTGAGTTTTAATATTACTCAAACACTTTTTACCACAAAAAAGCTCTTAGGTATTAGATGTTGATATTTTCAGCTTAGTGCATCTTATCAACAAAGCTATATTTGAAAATGTATTAAAAAAAGCTTCAGAGTTTACTCCATACCACTTATTAAGTTACTTTTACATTATTAAGTTATTTATAGTCAGTCAAAAAGAGAAAACTTAACACTTTGTTTTGTTTTTGACTGCCATATTATGCACTGACCATCATAACTATTTCTAATTGATTGGGCCATATGACACACTAGCCATTGTAACTTTTTCTTATTTATTGGGCCATATGATGGCCATCTGTCATAAAACATCCTATGTAGTTAACTATTATATAATTTGCTGGCTTCAGAATTGACTATTTAAAACAACAATGGTAGCCACCAGAAGTGCATTTAATACTTAAAACAGATGGCCATCATAGCAGCTTGTTTGGAAAACCTAAAAATGGTGATATAATTTCAGGTGTATAGGTGTAGAAGTAAAAAATTATAATGTTAATAATGAACAAAAATGTGTGTAGAAGTAATTTATTCCGTATTTTTAATTACAATATATTTTAAAACATACTAAAAATGGAATTAGAAATCATACTAAAATGGAAAATTACAGAACTGAAAAATTTTATGGGAAAAGAACAAATAAGTATAAAATTATTGAAAAATTTTTATCAGGTAAAATTACTGATGATATTTTACAAAACAAATTGCACACATTGCAGGTTTCCCTAGACAATCTAAATAAGTGTTTGCTTTAATGTGATAAACATTTTCCAATATTTGAAAATCAATTTAATGTTATAATTAGGAAAATGTGACTTTTGGATTCACAGAGCTGCACATATATTATTTTACAAAATATCTTGAAAACTATATGTGGATGAGGAACGTAACTATTAGGTTGATGCAAATATAATGGGAAAAAATATGAATGTGTTTGCAGTTGTCAGGAAATGAGCAGTGCTCTTTTAAACAACATACAAGACAGCACATGCATAACTAATTCTGTACTTACATGTAATCCATACAAGTGGTAACAGGCATTTCTCAATGGCAATGCAAGATGTGTATATTTGTTCCATCATGCTGAATATTTTCAGAAATGGTGCCCAAGAGTGTTAGCATACATTGTGCAAAGTTAGAATAACTGAAAGCTCTCTGCCACTGAATAATAAAATTTTGAAGTTTATCCTTCAAACTATTTGCATATTAAAAATTTTTCAGGAGCAAACTCAGAAGCTTTTCAGAGCAAGGACAGTACTCGGTCTTCGTGAAGTAATACTGTATAGTAAAGGTGGGACTAAGAACTTCTTTCTACGTCATGTAGGGCAATTCCAGTGTCTCGGTTGCAAGTGGATATGGGAAATGGAGTTAAAAAGGTTTGCTCATAAGCAAAGTTTAATATTGGCAAAATTGCAATAAAGTAATTCTTTTAAATCAGTGTCTCGCAAACTTTTTTACTCTGCGGCACACTGAATCTAATTTTTTTTCCACGGCACACCTAAAAAATAATAAAAGCAAACTCTATATAATCGTCATTATATTTGCGCTTTGTTGAAGTCATCAGCCTGGTTTTACTTGAAGATTTGCTCTCGTTCTTTAATTCATAATTCAGTGTTTGTTTTAAATATTTGTCCATTCTATGGCTTGAAATAATCAAAAATTAATACCAAAATTTGGAAAAAGCTTGATAAATACTTACAAGATCCCAGTTGATAAAATCTGAAAGATTTTTATTAAAGCACATCGATAACACGTTGATATTAAAGCACGTCGATAACACAAGTCAAGTCAAAATGAAATCTTTGGAATATCTAGTGTCAATTTGAAAACCTCTCACGGCACACTTGGAATCTCTTGCAGCACACAGTTTGCGAGACACTGTTTTAAATCATTTTAAAATATTATTTTAAAACATTATTTCAATAGCCTCATGGAAGATGGAACCGCATTAAATAGATACACATGTTAGCAGTGTGGTATGCTCCCACTCTATGGTAGCTGTGTATTGTATTGCTGGCTCGGCAGCAATTGTTAGTTTGTTTTGGCTGATATCTGTCTGATGCTCCATGAAACTCTCCTGTAGAGAATATATGGTTATTCCAATAAGCAACTGAATTATCCAGCAAATGTAAGGAAAATCTGTATAAACCCAATTTTTGAAGAAGGTGAATATATATTTGTTACTTTTTTTATAATTTTTGTCAGGTTTGGCTAGGCTGAAAATAATGTTGATTTTTTTTTTTTTTTTTTTTTGGGGGGGGGGGGGGCTTTGAATTGAAAAAAGGAAGAGACATAAATATGGATACCACCATAAAATATGGATACCACATATCTTGGAGGAGAGTCAAATCTGTTCAGTTATCATTTCTGTAACTATTGATTACCTTTCTATTGTTTTTGGGTGGAAGCTGTGAAATGAAGTAATGGTTTTAATGTTTTGAATTTCTTCTTTAAGGAAAAATTCATTTGATGATATGGTGAAGACCCTTTGTATGGATGAGATAAGAGAGGGCTGCAATTTTGTATACCCATGGGGAGCATGAGTCCATGCATGTGACGGAAGGTACATAGGTAGGCTCTCAATATATTGATGTCATCAATGCTCCAGCATCATCTTTTTGGATAAAAACATTCAAATGGGGAATGGTATTGCTGTTTTCCTCCTCATTCATGAAATGTATTATGGGATAGATCTATTGGCTCTATTAATGTTTTAATTCGTCAGTTTATAATTTTTCGTTGCTGCCATTCCAAATTAAAAATATATCGTCAACGTAGCAACAGCAGAATACCCCCTCAAGCAGCTGCTTGCCACAAAGGTCTGATAGGAGCCTGTCAGTTTATATGCCATAGTAGAAAGTCTGTGAGGATGGCAGGACCTCAGCAGAAAAACGCACATACATCCATGCCTTACCCGGAGCTCAAACCCAGGTCCCTTAGATCAGTAGCCAAGCACAGACAGGTAAAAATGAAGCTGCCGAGTTGAATAATTTTTCCAAGGTCTTGAAGGTCAATTTCAGACAGGATGCCTAAAACAGTGAGCCCATGGGGTCCCCTGAGTTCAGCAACAAATACGCCTGTTGATTTTGTTGCTGAACTGGGAATAATTATTTTCAGTTACTAGTTTTTAATGCTTCATGAATCATATTGATTTCAGGAAGGGAAATGTCTTGTGCTTCAATGCTTTTTGCAAGCATATGAGGTCCAAGTCCTCTCTAAAAGTGCCTGTTACTGTTAAACTAACGTTGACTCATTCTTTTTTCCACTAATGTGACATCAATCTTCACCATGATGTCTGCACCTGGGCTTGGTGCCATCTATGATTGGGAATGGTAACTACTTATTTTAATGTTGCTCTGAGTAAGATGTAAATAAATAAAAATTACATTAAAATCTTTAAGTCTCTATGACACCATTAAATGTTTTTAAGTACATCAACCAATTTTCTATGCTATCAAGTATCAAAAGTTATTATGTGGGTTCGAATCCCACATGTTGGCAAAACTTTTTTCCACAAAATTAATTATTATATATCCTTCAACCACGAAATTGTCCTTCAAGAGCTTGGAACAAAATTATTCAACTTGGCAGCATTTTTACCTGTCTTCTGGCATCACTATGTTGACAATATATTTTTAATTTGGACATCCATTCCTGTTACTGATAGTATGACAAGTTCCAATCAGGTGAATTTCAGCTCAGAAATGAACCTTAAAGCAGCCAACCAGTGCAGTTGAACAATGACTGTTTAAAGGCACCGCTGAATAAAAATCCCCATTGGACATCCAGGGAATTGTCACAGCTACTGAACACCAATCAGTCCTCTATCACTCAACATCTGCAAAAGCTGGGATATGTGACAAAACTGAATGCCTGAATCCCTCATCATTTGTCACAGTAGAACATGGTCGCTCACTAAATTGCAGGCACTCCATTGCTTGTTTGCCGAAAGGCCAATGATTTTCTTAACAAAACGATTACAGGGAATGAAAAGTGGATCATTTAACATAAAGTTGTTGGTAAAAGATCATGGTGTCAAACGGGAGAATTGTCTCAGGCTACAGAAAAACAGAAGTGCATTCTCATAAGGTGATGTGTTGTTGGTGGGATTGCAATGGTTGGCAGAGTTTGGGGCTTATTAAAAAGTTCATCTACTATGAACTTTTTAATAGGCCCAAACCACCAACTCAAATGTCTACTGTGAGGAGCTGGACTGCATAAATGCAGCACTGACCACCAAAAATGCCCAGTGTTGGTAAACAGACAAGATGTGTTCCACCAAGACAAGACCCAATGTTGCATTACAGACACAATAAAAGCTGTGGCAATTGGGCTGGAAACTAATGACGTATTCTCCATATCTGCTGGATCTAGTTTCCTCAGATTTTCATCTGTTCTGATCCCTGAACAATTTCAAGTTTAAGAATGACAAGGTGAGAGTATATTGCCATGAAGAAAAAGTTTCTACAGGAATGGCATCTACAAACTTGTAGATCATTGTTGGAACATACTCATATCTACTAATCACAATTACATTCTTGATTAAATAACACATTGGTTAATCATGGGAATGATTATTCTTGCATGTCTAATGTTTTCCCATTACTTTTGCATCAACCCTATAATTTGAACCAGAATATGTCAGAACACAGCTCCAGTTTCATTTTTGCCCAGAAATCATTCTTGAAAAATAGTGTAATTTTTTTTAACCTCCATTCTAGTAGCCTTTTTTAAAAAAACTTGCAAAATATGTATAACTTATATATTTGTTTACCGTTTTTTGCTTATATTCCTTATTAAAATTCTCCTGTTAATAAAATTTAAAAACTAGGATATGGATGGCTTCCTTCACTCTTCAAATCTATCCCTAGCTAACAGCAAACTTAATACCATTCAGCCTACCTTCACCAATAGTTCATCTGGGTCTGTTCTTAATGTCAGTTTCAAAAGATCATTGTGCTGAGCTGTTATTGACTAGGATTTTATATATCCTTACAGCAATGAATATATTTCGGGAAAAATTAGCCAGCATGCTTTCATATAAGAATATTAATATGAAGTGCATTCTTTGATTGCAGTAAAGTATAATTTTTTCATGAAATCAGTAAACTGAAGCCACTCATTATTTATTGAAACTTCAATGTCATTCATTGAGATATACAGGGTGTTTCAAAGCTCTCTATACAAATTTCAATGGGAGATAGGGAACACCAAGATGTAACCCTTCGGTACTAGAGGACGCTGACAGAATATCGGTGGAGCTGGTACATAAATGAATGGAAACAAGTGTGAACAACATGTTTATTTAAAGAAGGTGCTCAAAGTTGTGACTGGCAACAGCATTGCATGCATGACAGCATCAAAGCATTGATTGCCATACATGTTGAAAGATTCCCAGAATTTCGCGAACAGTTGCAACAGTGACAGCAATTCTTGGACGAGGTCTTCATCTGAGTCAATAGGAGCCCTGTACATGAGTTCCTCATTACCTTTATTCACTTCAGCAATGATGTGCAGGATTATCTGAATGCACAAAAGTGGCATTTAGATAATCCTGCACATCATTGCTGAAGTGTGCTGGCACCCTGTCGTGTTGAAACCACATTCATCTGCGAATAGCCATGGGAACATCTTCCAGCAGTCCTGGAAATGTTTCTTCAGGAAAACCCGATAAATCTGCCCGTTGAGTCAGGGAGGCACCAGGTATGGCCCAATCAAAATGTCATGGATGATACCCACCCAAACATTCACGGTGAACCATTGCTGATGACCATGTACCATTGTGGCATGTGGATTTTTGTGCGCCCAAACGTGAGAATTGTGCACATTAAACACACCCTCATGTGTGAAAGAGACCTCATCTGAGAAGAGCATATGAGCCAGAAAATCAGGCTACATTGCGGTCTGTTGCAGAAACCAGCGCACAAATTCCACACAAAAAGCATAATCCTGAGGTTGCAATGTCTGGACTCTCTTACTATGAAATGGGTGTAACTGCTGCTCATGCAACACTCTCCACACGAGGGTGTGTTCGCACTGCTGTCTTGATATAACACACAGCATGCACAACAGCTCACATGCTTCTGCCTGGATTGTCTTCAATCTGCTCTAGGATCTCTTCTTCCATGTCAGGAGTGCACATGGTTCTCTCCCAACCAGTGTCATGCATGTTTGCATGGAATGTTCTCCAGTTTTTTGCAGTTACCAGTGCAAATGTTTCGTGGTTTGGCACACATCTGTTTCGGAAGCACGGTCAGTACAATCTCACAGCAACTCTTCCGTTTCCATTGGCAGTCCCATATGCTAGATGCATGTCAGCCATCTCAGCAGTCATGAAACACTCCATGTTACATGTAACGTGTCTGATTTACAAATGCTGACAGCAAACATGAGTCCATTCTCCATTCCCACTTCACCACTCTAGCCAATTGCAGCCCACCAAACAGCGCCCTCTAGCACTTAGGGTTATGTCAGCGGACATACATTCATTGATGAAAAGGGTTTGTCTTGGTGTTCCCTATCTCCCATTGAAATTTGTACAGAGTTTTGAAACACCCTGTATTCACACTTCAATAAGAACATCAAATTATTTCAATGGGGAATCAGATTCTGAGTTGATTAACTTTTCAAACATGCTGCTTACAGGTAAATGCAACAGAAGGTATATTAAAGATATCAATTAAATCTATTTAAATTCTGTATTTGTTTATTCTCATATTTATTCTGTATTAAAAAAAGTTATGGATGTTATAATATTTAACAGCAGAAATGGCAGCTGAAATAATTGATCAGAATGTTAAACAGATTAAAACAACAGCAATAATCATAACTACAAATGAATAATAATAACTATAAATAACCATTTTTAATAAAAAAAAGAAAAAACTAAGTGTATTTTTAGCAGTTTGCATAACGATTATTTGAAATTAGCAAATTCTGAATTTCCCCCCCTCAGAATGAGCTAGTTTTCTAAATGTCTCCATAAATGGTTTTGCGAAAAAAAAGTTTTGCCAACATGTGGGACTCAAACCCATGTCTCTCCAGATATATGCCAAAATATTCTACCACTGACCTAATGCCAGCTCTGTCTTTTTCTCCACTAATATTCCACAAACTTCATTTATTGATGTTAAAAAGTTGAGGTAACACTGTGGATTGATGATTAAATGTCTCAGTTTTTACAATTTTGTAAATACACTAATGACTATTGTTCAAAATCAATGTTTAGATAAATTTTATTTATCTTCAACACATTTTTGTCATTAGAATACTTATTTCATAAATTACTGAGCTCTGAAATCCTACTGATATAACATGTGTCTGCTTCTAATAAAGTAGTCAGTGAATATATACATTAACCCTTCCAGTGTCCAGCCTGAAAAATTGATTTACATCCAGATGTCAAATTTAACTTTAGAATTTTTTTTGCCAAATAACTAATAAAAGGAAATATGGCATGTTGTATGCCAATTAATCAGCATTTAATTCTGGATTTTCTGAAAATTAATTTTACACAAAAAGACTTCTAGTTTTATTTTAATACGGCTGATTTAGAGTCATGTAAAATGCATCTGGCAATGCAAATAAATATTTGTTTAAAAAAAAAACTAAGAGACCAAAATAACTATAATGCATATGAATAGAAAGACATTTCAGAATTTAAAAAAATTACTTGAAACAAGGGACTTAACCTTTTTTTGTAATATTTTTCTCAGTACTATACTTTGAGAAAAGTCCAGGCTTTTTCCCAACAATGCCGTCATATCAACATCAAATAGCCAATCAACCAAAATAAGTCATGTTATATACCAAATTAAACAAAATTTAATACCAAATTTTATACAAAATAAAAAATTCCAACAAATTTACATTTAACAAGACTTTTTCACAGTAATGTAGTGAAAAAAAAAAAGATCAGAATACGCAATAAGGCTTAATTTTGGAAAACCTGATGAATAAAACAGTTAAATATACATTAATCGAATGGGAATTTCTTCCTAAATAATATATATTTACCTTAAACATGATTTTTATTTTAATGATTCTTTATTTATTGTGTAGTATATTTTATTTAGTAATAAATCAGCACTTTGACGTCGATTCAAATTTTAGAGGAAAAATTGTCTTCAGCCGGGTAGGATACAAACACACGACCTCCTGATAACATGTCAGATGCTCTGGACCACTGAGCTACCAGCCACTGATCAAGATCTCCTCTAATTAACGCTATGAACATAATGTCACATATAGGCACTATTCAGGCAATACACTAATGACTAATGTAATGTTAATGTATATATTCACTGACCACTTTATTAGAAGCAGACACGTTATATCAGTAGGATTTCAGATTTTGGGTTGTTGTTGTTTTACCTCTGAGCGGCACTTTTTTTGCACACCATGGGCTAAATGGCCAGGTCACATGGACCCCGAAGGCTCAGAGAAGGTTGGGGGAGGGGACCCACTGGAACAGCTGTTGGGAGACAGATGGTAGCCTCCCGTCAAGGAAATCCAGCGTGTTCTTTAACGTGCACAGGGTATGGCTCTCCCGCACACGGGGCCACAGCTTAACATCCCATCCGACGGACGGCGGCCTTTCCAAGCCCATTGGTGTCCCCTACTAACCGTGGGCAGGGCGGGGAATTTTGCGGAGATAAATCTCAACGCTGACCCAGCTGGGACTCGAACCTGGGAACTACAGATTACGAGCCTGGCGCGCTACCGACTGAGCCACCCCCGCCCCCAGGATTTCAGAGCTCAGTAATTTATGAAATAAGTATTCTAATGACAAAAATGTGTTGAAGATAAATAAAATTTATCTAAACATTGATTTTGAACAATAGTCATTAGTGTAATTACATATCCTATTATGTCACATATAGGCACTATTCAGGCAATTTTAGCCGCAAGCGGCTTTCTATTTGCCAATAGACGGAAACATGTGATTACAAGTATGCTAATAATAATAATAAAATAAACTCGACTATTCAATATCTACTAATAAATCAGCACTTGGATGTCAATTCAAATTTTAGAGGAAAAATTGTCTTGAGCTGGGTGGGATATGAACCCACAACCTCCTGATAACATGTCAGGTGCTCTGGACCACTGAGCTACCGGCCGCCGATCAAGATCTCCTCTAATTAATGCTATGAATATTACTATTATGTCACATATAAGTGCTATTCAGGCAATTTTAGCCAAAAGCAGCTTTCTATTTGCCTCTAAAAAACCGAATTTTAGAGGAAAAAAACAATTTTTCCTCTAAAATTTGAATTGACATTAAAGTGTCAATTAGTAGATATTGAGTAGTTGAATTTATTTCATTATTTATCACTAGCATACTTGTAAGACATGCTTTCCATCTATATGGCAAATAGAAAGCCACTTGTGGCTAAAATTGCCTGAATAGCACCTATATGTGACATAATAGGAATGTTCATAGCGTTAATTAGAGATCTTGACCTGTGGCCGGTAGCTCAGTGGTCCAGAGCACCCGACATGTTATCAGGAGATCATGGGTTCGTATCCCACCCGGCTCATGACAATTTTTCCTCTAAAAGTTGAATCGACATCAAAGTGCTGATTTATTAGTAGATATTGAGTAGTTGAGTTTATTTGTTATTTAGTATATTTTAAAATATGGCCCAGAAGGTGACTTGGACTGCTTACATTCTTAGATGTTCTGTCCTGGTTAGGTCGTGGAAGTAGTTGTGTGTAGGACAGCATCCTTTGCTGTAATTTTTACTAAACATTATAAATTTTTTATTTGGTTGTTGAATTTGAGATTTTGGCTAAGTGCCAAAAAGTAAAAAAAATCAGGATCATCAGAGTGGCACAGACAAGATATTGAAAATCATTTATTAACATAAAACCTAATAGGATGTTAAATATATGGAGCAACAAGTTGTATGTTAGTAATAGCCAGAAACATAACATAAATAGAAAGATTGATAATAATCAATCAATAATCCACAGAAATAAAATCAAAATATATCTATAAAAATGAAAGGTTTAATTATAAAGTAAATAAAATACTTCCTAGATGAATGAAGATGATATCCAATGTGTGGGGGTCAATGCTGTAAACAATGTTTTGCCATGACCTACTTTTATGTCGATGACAATTGAGTGTACAAACTTCAACATGATCTATCTAGTTAGTTTCAATTTGAGAGTAAGAATGATGCACTGAATGCTGGGATAAATTATAGAAATAATTCTAAGGATATAAAAATATGTTTAAGTCAGAAAAGAGTAAAACTGAAAAGAAAAACAACAAAAAACTGAGGTGCATACTTTATAATTACTTCCAAATTCTTCCAAGTTAAAAAAAAAAACAGCAGTTTTTGATTAATTTTCAAGAAAATTTCGAAACCTGAAGAAAAAAATGAGTTTGCAATAGTTCAGATTAAACTTATGAGCTTAAATCAGAAGGTTGCTTCAATGTAAGAAAATGGAAACAAGCAAATTGGCTTTACCATATATCAGGTCTAAAAAATGGCAATCAGGTAGCTTTAACTGTTTATAAGACAGCTTAATAAAATATTCATCACATGAAAAATATAAATATTTTTTGAGCATGAATAATGTATTTTTATAAGATACCACAACATTCTCTAAAATAATAATTGGGTAACAGTATTCAGCACAGAAATTGACGGATAACAGCAGCATAACCCAATCTGGCTTTTTCACATATGGTAAAATGTACAAACACTTCTAAAATAATTTGAAATATGTTAAACAAAATAATACTGGTGAATAAGTTCTTCCCAGCATATTTATAAAATATTTCTATGTCATATTTTTTTTTTATTTTGTACAGCTTTCAAAATTTCACTCTTCTTAGTAATATTTGTGCTCTTTGGGAGTATATTATGTTATATTCTTTTTATGTATTAGTATACTGGAATACCCAATGTTTATATGAAAATACCAAATGTTCCAAGCTATGTATGTCAATAAATACATCTCTGACATGTATTTTAGACAATGTTTATGGGCACAAACAAATGGCCCTTATCAATTTTATCACTTATGTAAAAAACTTAAGAGTGTCTCCCCATCATCTATACTCATTGACTATAGCTCATTAATCAGAAGGCATAAAAAAGTGTTAAAAATTATTTTTCCTCAATTTAAAACTTTATTTTTAAATGAAAATTTATTAATTCTTTCCTTGACAACTCCATTAAGAAAAAAACCCCTGCCATCAAGCACAGACCAATAAGGGGCACTGTAGCATCACGAGCCCCTGGGGTCACATAAGAGCAAGATTTTTTTAAAATAATAATGTTATTTTACAGAAATTCTACAGAATTGGAAAAACTTTTTTAAACTTCAGGTGAGAACTCTCAAAAGAATAAGATTAAAATCGTGAAAAAGAAAAAAAATATTTTTATCGCAGCCTAAGCCTTTTTGCTGCATCCCTCAGAAAAAGTCAGTCCTACAATTATTATCCATTTTATCTACCATTATTATCAGGAGTAACACACAGGATAATTAATTTCTTTCACTTCAAACATGGTAAAATATTTAATTGTTCATTCTAATGAGAATTTAATTGTAATGCTTCCAACACTTTTTTGGTGAAATGTGTAATATTTACTTACTTGAAAATTTTGAAGTATTTGTTCTTGAAGTTTTAGGCATTCTTCTGTAGTATCCTTTTTGAAATCACTTTTTACTTTATGCAAAGTTTCTAAGAAATGAGAAAAGTACTGGCTATATATATTTATGGTTTTGTAAGAAATTGTGTTTATGTCAATTCTTGATATACCATTACATAATGCAACTATAGTATCTTCCACAACATAATTTATTTCCTGTATAAATTCTTTACTGTCACTAATTTTGTTATACCATGACTGTATATATTCTCGCAACACATGGTTAACAATTGTTTTTATTTCTTCATTTAATAGAGGTAATACTCCACAGTGACAAACATTGCTTGAAATTTTTGAATTACTGCCTTCAAGTACATCATTAAGAAACAGGTTTGAATCAGAGGAAGCACAGATATTTTGGTATATGCAATCATACAGTTCCTTAGCTTTTGTGATAAAACAACATAATATTCGGTAATATTTGGACTCAAAAAATGAATTTTTGGACACTTCATTACCCTTATCTACATTTTCTGCTTGAAACCATAACGTTGTGACCAAATATGTTATTACAACACATAAAATAACTCCAACTGCAGAACTGAATTTATCAATCGTTACCAGTCCAAGGAAAGTCACAGACACAATAAACAGTTCTGCAAGCATCACATATCAAACACTTGAAGAGTAACATACTTTTCGCTTATAAGTTATGCTTTTCAAAATATTCTCATTATAAGAAGGAATTATGAATTCATATTTCATTTCGAACACGACTATATAATTCCATTTTTTATGATACTACGATATAAATTTTCAGTAAATGTTCCAAGTTTGTGCACATAATGAATCTTACTTCCTCGATTTCAAGTGATGCATCTAAGCTAAAATTTCTTTACTCTCTATTTCATGCACAAAATGTGACCCACATGAAGGAATAAATGATTACTGGAAATATCTGCATTCAAACTAAAACACAACTTTATCATATAAAACACCCTCATCTATCAACACAACCAAATCACTATTCAAGATTAAAAACCTACGACCTCTATAGGAAAAAGCGTAGCCTGTAACGCACAACGAAATAACATACGGTGATGAAACTGAAACCGGTTAATGAAATTCTGCAATAGGTGTCCTGAGCCTGAGTGTAAGAAAAACTGGATTTTAACGATAACGAAATATTTCCTCTAAGCAATTTACTCAAGAGAAGCAATGAAGATGAAAAAAAATTCCTAGAGATAAATGTCAAAAAATGCAGTCTATAGTAATACAACAGTATTGTAAGTCTTTTACAACAAATTCCTTATGGGTTATGAGCTTTGGAGATGAGGGCAAAAGGGGCGTTCTCCTCGAAAAACATGACCTCTCATCACACTCAACGTTGAATCGTAGCCACGTGACTGTGGACGTGGTAGAAATCGCTGGCATATATTTTCTTTGTTAGCGTAAATGTCAGTTTTGCAAATTGCGTAAGCATTTTCTCTTTTCAGTGCGTTGCTAATATCAAATTATTTCCACTAAAAAGAATGATTAGCTATATATTACAGGAAAAACTAAATAAATTCATTTCCTACTATTGTATAATTCCCCATGATTTTAGACTTAAATAGTTAATTATCTAAATGAAGTAAGATCACGATGCATTTTTACTTCTGTTATGATGCTCGTTGACAAGATTACTATCTTCTTATGATACAGACATCAGGGATATCAGAGGAGGGGGAAAGACCCTGCAGTGGCTGCGAAACATCTCAGAGTCACCTCAGAGTTTTGTTGCCAATGCACAATTTATTTCCCCTTTGCTATATCCACGATCGAGCTATATCTATGGATCGATATCCACGATCGAGCTATATCTATGGATCGATATCCACGATCGAGTTATATCTACTAATGTAATAAATGTGTTTAATAAATAATTAATGTATTAAAGAGTTGCTTACAAAAAAGTATTTTGAAATTTTTTTTTGTTCTTACCTTTAGTCAGACAGTATCAAAATTTATTGTAGGTTTTCGAGGTAGACATATATACACAATCGCATCAGAATATGACCACCCACTGAATCACAGTGTACCCGCCCAGGCACGTCACAGAGTGCACATGACAAGGTCGACCACATAGAGATCTAAGCGGCCGGCCATGACAGATGAACCATAGTGCATAACCATAACGTTGCACAATTCAATCATATAAATAACGTCAGCACAATGGGCAGAGGTATTGATTTGATAAACGTTCAAAAAGGAATGATCATTGGCTATCACGCCAAGAGTAGAAGCATCTCAGAAACAGCAGACTTCGTGGGTTGTTCGCAAGGTGTTCTAGTAAGGGTGTACCTAGAATGGACTGCTGGCAAACCAAGTACATCCAGATGTCATAACTGTGGATTCCCGAAGACCATCGACCCCAGAGGAGAATGTCGCCTCCATCGACTGCTAAAGGGCAATCGACGCGCAACAGTGCAACAATTGCCCACTCAAATGAACTCTGGGGCACCCAGGTACGTGTCCCCAATAACAGTAGAGCGAACCCTATTACGCATGGCTCTCCAGAGTCGATGCCTGCGTAAAGGCGCCCAAGTTAACGGCAACGACGCCTGCAGTTCGTACGGGACTACCGTCATCTGACAGTGGAAGAGTGGAAAAAGGTTGCCTTCTCCGACGAATTGAGGTTTCAACTCCACAGAAGTGATGGCCGGTGGTAAATACAGCGTCAGACACGCGAGAACCAACACCCGGACACGCTTGTAGGTCAGGTATAGGCCGGCGGTGGCACTGTGCATATCTGGGGGATTTTTTCCTGGTATGACCTGGGACCGCTGATACTACTGGATAGGTTCCTGAACGCCAATGGTTACCTGTCCACCCTCGCTGATCACATGCATCTCTTCATGTTGGACGTTTAACCCTGGTGGTGATGGTGTCTACCAAGAGGACAATGCGCCCTGCAATGTCGCTAAGGTGGTGCGTAACTGATTCCAGGAACACGACAATGATGTCTCCATTCTCCCTTGACCAGTGAAAATGCCTGACCTCAATCCCATAGAGCACTTGTGGGATCATTTGGATCGACAGGTTCGGCGTGCGGACCAACAACCACGTCATCTCCGAAACCTATGTGCTCTCTTCATGTTGGACGTTTAACCCTGGTGGTGATGATGTCTACCAAGAGGACAATGCGCCCTGCTATGTTGCTAAGGTGGTGGGTGACTGGTTCCAGGAATACGACAGTGATGTCTCCATTCTCCCTTGACCAGTGAAATTGCCTGACCTCAATCCCATAGAGCACTTGTGGGATCATTTGGATCGACAGGTTCGGCGTGCGGACCAACAACCACGTCATCTCCGAAACCTCTGCTGCAGCCCAAATGGGCACGTGTGCCTCTGGCAACTTTTCAAGGCCTCATTGCGTCCATGCCACGTCATCTCGCCACTGTCATCCGGGCCAAGGATGGTCATATTATTCTGATACGACTGTGTATACAGATGAACGTGCTACAGTGAATTTATGATAAACATATCATGAGCGCTCGCGTACGACTTCTGCGTGAAAATTACGTTACCAACTGTCTAGAATGGAAATGCTTTGAATAATAAGATTAATGGAGGAAAAACAAAAAGGTGTAGTGGAGTAGTGAAGAAATAATGATATACATGTGCTCCCCTACTTTCGAACGTTCAACTTACGAACTTTCAGACTTACGAACAATGTGACCGTACCTCAAAAATTTAAATTTCGCGCGAATTCGTGGCGTTGAAGTCGATAGCGTGGGCTTATTTCTATTGCGTAACTCATTTTTCGTTTTCGCGCGAATTCTGAGGTTCCATTGCCACTCGTGGGGTGGCATTGAAGTTGGTCTCTGACAGTACAGACATCCCTTGATATGTATTTTGAGAAGAATTTAAGCGCGAGTGAAGAATAACACCTCTAATTTTCCTTTTTTGTTATTTACAATACGTATTATTTTATTTATGTGCAAACATAAACTTTAACAGTACAAGTTGTTTTATTTATGAAATCGACTTTATGTTGCCATATACTACAGCAGATTTTTACCGCATTTGAAACACCTGCTACTAAGCAGTTGCGACAGGTAAACGAGTGTAATGCATTATGTAAGTACACTGAAGGATCAAATGATAACAAAAAGTGGCTATTCTGCGTACAAATGTACTTTTTAGGTTAGTTTTCGACTTACGACAAAACCTCGGGAACTTGACCTGTTCGTAAGTAGGGGAGCACCTGTATTAAATTAGTGTTGTGGGATACTAGTAAGAAGACTTATTATTTGAGTCAAGATGAGCCTGGTTCTGGTGGTGAAAGGGAATCAACAGTAAAGTTATTTTTGGGTCCTCTATCAGGAGAGATCAACATTATGTTTCGCTTCTATAAGGTATAAAGCATTATTAAGGTAGTCCTCTAAAACGAATGAAATTCGATATAAATTGGTTTGTTTGTTGGATGTTACAAAGTAATAAGTTCTATTTTGTCATAGGAACTGAATATTGACAGCATTGTGGTTTAAACGATAAAAATTAGTTAAACATAGTAAAATCGTTATTTTTATGGTTTGACTTTACACTAAGAGGAATAGAAATACTTGTGTTTAGAAAAAATCGCTTAATTTGTATAATTTCTGTGCCTTTGTAATAAATTACTTCATTCATACTTTAGATTGGTATACATATATACTACTTTTGAACTCACGCTAAGTTTTCATCTGTTGAAATTAATAATAATTGGTGCCAAGAGTGTAGATATTATTACTATTTGAATGTCTTTAACTAGAACTGTGGATAAGTTAGTAAAGCTGATGACTGATAAAAGAGGTGAAATTGGTGACATGAGAGCTGAGATAGTCTCTCAAAAAAGATGACTTGAAAGCCGAAATGGCTTCTCAAAATAATGAGTTGAGAGCTGAAGTTGCTTCTCAAATTAGTAAGATTACTGATCAGAATAATGATCTGAATAAAAAAAATTCAGTGAAATCACTGATCAATGTAAGGATATTAAAACTGAACTCAACAGACTATGTGATAGTCAAAAGATTGAAATTGAAGATATAAGATGTAATATAAATGAAATCACTTGTGATTTTAATACAAAACTTGATAGTATTAAGCATCAAATTGAAAGTGTGAAAACTGATTGTGAACATCAGTTTCAGATTTTAGGAAATGAAAGATTACCTTCTTCTTGTGACAATATAAATTTTAGCAACAATAATGTTTTTACACATATCGTTAGAAATACAACTAAACTTTCTACATATGATGGTAAATCATCTTGGACAGTATTGAAAACACAGCTTAAGCCATCGTTAGAGCTAATGAGTGGAATGAATTTCAGAAGGCCAGTTTTCTTACATCTTCTTTAAGAAACTCTGCTGCAGACGTTTTACAGTACGTTCCAGAAAAAACACGACTTGATTATCAAAGTCTGGTTTCTGCATTAGAACTGAGGTTTGGCGTTAGTTACTTAAAACAATACTATGTGGTACACAATACATCTAGCTAGATTAGTTTATAGCAACTGTCCACCAGAAATTCAAGATAACTTAACACAATTTATTTATGCTATTGCTGACCCTGAGACTCAACAACCTCTGACAATGTTGGAAGGTGAAACCTTAAAGTCAGATGTGGTACATGCCATGAAGTACGAGTGCTCCAGGCTTTCCTCCCGAGCAAACAAACGCACAGTTATATTTGTAAATGCAGAAGAAACTGTAGAAAAGGATAGTGAAATGCAAGAACTAATCAAAGCCATATTATCCATTTTGAAACAGATAAAAGTTTCTCTTCAAAAACTTCCACAGACCTTCAGTGTTGGAATTGTTACAAGACCGGACACATTCGTCCAACTATAATAAGAAACGAATGAGGAGTCCAAGTACATCTACTAGACAACTGGATGAGGGCAAAGGCTGGCTGTTGATTGGTTGCCCCAGGGGAAGTCGCCCACGTTTCAGCACTACATG
This sequence comes from Ryuthela nishihirai, assembly GCA_038380435.1. Lineage (NCBI taxonomy): Eukaryota > Metazoa > Arthropoda > Arachnida > Araneae > Heptathelidae > Ryuthela > Ryuthela nishihirai. The sequence goes on from JAWZYU010000022.1 coordinate 22,720,951, forward strand.
GTGGAGATAACGGATTGGTAGCTGATGGAACCATGAATGGAATGCATTGCCATATGATAATAGACACTGGTGCAAATGTAACTTTATTCAGAACAGACATAATAAAGAAGATAATACCTCACGAAAACTATAATGCTACACAGTCTAATATAATCCTACAAACAGCCACTTGAGATCGTTCTGAAGTCCATGGAAAGATAGAACTCAACATCCGAGTTGGTAACTGTCTGTACGCCATCCTGTTTACATCGCTGACATCTACGATGAATGCATATTAGGCCTCGATTTCCTAAAGAAACATGGATTCAGCATTAGATCCAGTGACAGCCTACTCATCTATAAGACGGAAGAGATCCCTATGCTTAGCCGAACATCTGATTCTTTATCAAGTATGATCACAGTATTAGTGACGGAAGACACAGACATCCCAGCACAAAGTGAAATTTTAGTCCGTAGATATCGGGCGGAGACTTCTGGGGCCTTTCGATTGGCGGTCACTGGTAAAGGAGCTTTGGATCATTGTATCCTGGTTGCGAGGACTTTAGTCACTGCAGATAAAGAACAGATTCCTATCAGAGTGATGAACTGTAATAAATCCAATAGAATATTGAAAAAGGGTGAAGAATTAGCAATATGTGAACCTGTTACTTGGGTAACAAGTATAAACACAATAGAAGTTACTGATTTGAACCAACACCATGCAGACCTCCCATCTCATCTTATTGACTTATGGAGAGAAACAAGAAGAATATTATCTGAAAACCAAGCTGCTCAGGCCAAGAACCCACTGAAAGAGTTTTCTGACATTTTTTCTGCTACATCAAATGATTATGGCCATACTAACTTGACAGAACATGAGATCAACATTGATGATTCTCCTTCAGTCCATCTAATCAGCAAGAAAGCTTCCATTGGCAAAACTGGGGGAGACAGAACAACTCATAAGGGACATGGATGCTCAAGACATTATAGAACCATCACAGAATCCCTGGACATCACCAACAGTCCTTGTCAAGAAAAAGGATGGATCTACCCGATTTTGTGTGGATTACCGCAGATTGAATGATATAACAAAGAAAGATTACTTGCCTTTACCCAGGATTGATGATATATTGGACACTCTGTCTGGGTCAGAATGGTTCTCGACATTAGTCTTGACGAGTGGCTATTGGCAAGTTGGTATACATCCTGAAGATAGTGAGAAAACGACTTTCATACAGGAAATGGACTTTGGCAGTTTAAAGTGATGTCATTTGAACTTTGCAACGCACCTTGAACTTTACAACGTTTGAAATAATTAATGGAATCGGTGCTCAGAGGTTTGTCTAGAGAGGTCTGCCTCGTTTACTTGGACGACACCATCGTTCTTGGTAAGACTTTTGAAAAACATTTGAGAAATGTTCATCAAGTGCTTGAAAAACTTATGGCAGTCAAGCTAAAATTGAGACCGACTAAGTGTAAACTGTTCCAGCAAGAAGTTCATTTCCTTGGTCATTTCATCACTACATCAGTGATTAATACTGATCCTAGTAAGATAGCATCTGTAAGAGTCATCTTGTGGTGGAGACTGGCTTCCACCACAAGATGTTCATCAACTTCGTGGTTTTATTGGACTTCACACCTACTATAGAAGATTTGTCAAGGGTTTCTCCAACATCGCAAGGCAATTACATCGTCTGACAAAGGAGGGCCAGCGGTTCATGTGGACCATCGAATGTGATACTGACACAAGTAACATAGGAGTTGGTGCTATACTTTCACAACAACAAGACGCACAAGAAAAAGTTATTGCATACTTTAGCGAAATTTATCGAAACCAGAACGAAATTTTGTGCCACACGAAAAGAACTGTTAGCAATAGTAAAAGCAATAGAACATTTTCATCATTATCTCTATTGCCAGAAATTTCTTATACGCACTAATTATACTGCACTCAGGTGGTTACTAAACTTTAAAAACCGTGAAGGACAAATCACTAGGTAGACACAGCGGTTACAAGAGTACAATTTATCCATCAAGCATCGAAGTGGCAAAATGCATAGCAATGCAGATGCCCTTTCCAAACATCCATGTATTGACAACTGCAAGCATTGCTATGAGGCAGAGTTGAAATATGGTACTGAAGAATTAATGCCCAAAAGCCAAATAATATCGACACAAGCAAACAGTGATATTCCTAACACTGGAGTCCAATAGAAATTATAAAGGCCCAAATAGACGATGAAGATATAAGACCAATAATAGATTTGATTGAAAAATCCGATATAAGACCTAATGATGGAAGCAAATCTCAAGGTATAGTCCAACTACCAAAAGTTACTGGGCATAGTGGGACTCCTTAAAAGTGAAAGATGGTGTATTATACAGAAGATGGGAGAATCCCACTGGACGGCTGATCCGTTGGCAGATAATCCTTCCTCGCTCCCGAGTGGAATTAGTGATGAAAGATGTGAACGATAGTGCCATTGGAGGACACTTCGGTGTTAATAAGACATTAGTTAAAGACAGAGAACGATTTCATTGGCTGAAAAGTAGGGCAGACTTTGAAAGATGGTGTAGGCAATGTGAAGCCTGTGTGGCAAAGAAAGGCCCTAAGACTAGGAGTCGGGGTAAGCTGCAGACGTATAACGTAGGTGCCCCTTTTGAAAAAATAGCCATTGATGTAATGGGTCCGTTTCCTAGAACTGATGATGGAAATCGCTATTTATTAGTGGTAATGGATTATTTCACAAAGTGGTCTGAGGTGTATCCCATCTAAGACCAAGAATCAACAACAGTGGCAAAGATGATAGTAAATAACTTGATTAGTAGGTATGGAGTACCTTTACAACTCCATTCTGACCAAGGACGGAATTTTGAATCCATTGTATTTAAAGACATCTGCCAATTATTAGGCATTCAGAAAACCAGAACCACTCCCCTACACCCTCAATCGGATGGTATGGTTGAAAGATTTAATAGGACAATTGCACAGCATTTAGCATTGTTTGTGAACGACCATCAACGTGACTGGGATCGCCATATACCACTTCTTATGTTGGCATACAGAACATCAGTGCACGAGACAACTGGATGACCTTCCATGATGATCTTAGGAAGAGAGTTACATCTTCCCTGTGACCTTTTATATGGTCGGTCCAAAGCAATGCCTCTTTCCACTCCACAATTCATACAAGAATTACAACAACGACTAGAGGAAATCTATCACTTCATCAGACATAACATCAACTTTGCAAGCGAGAGAACCAAAACGAGATACGACAGTAAAACAAATGGAACTGTTTCAATAAAGGAGATTTTGTCTGGCTGTACAATCCATATAGAAAGAAGAGACTTTCTCCAAAACTTCAGAAACCTTGGGAAGGTCCGTATACAGTGGTTAACAGGATTAACGACGTGGTGTATCATATTCGTCAACGTCCATATACAAAGTGCAAGGTGGTTCATGCGGATCGTTTGACCACATTTCATGGAAGAACTGAAGAAACTTCGGAATCCAGAATTGTTCAGGATGAACAAGATCTAAGGAGGGAGCAGTGTTACGACAGGTGAACGTGATACAGTGAATTTATGATAAACGTTTCCTGAATGCTCATGTACGCTTCTGCATGAAAATTACGTTATCAACTGTTTAGAACGGAGATGCTTTGAATAATAAGATTTATGGAGGAAAAACAAAAAGGTGTAGTGGAGTAGTGAAGAAATAATGATATAATAAATTACTGTTGTGTGATACTAGTAAGAAGACTGTTATTATTTGAGTCAAGATGAGCCTGGTTCTGGTGGTGAAAGGGAATCAACAGTAAAGTTATTTTTGGGTAATCTATCAGGAGAGATTAACATTAGATGTTTCACATCTATAAGGTATAAAGCATTATTAAGGTAGTCCTCTAAAACGAATGAAATTCAATATAAATTGGTTTGTTTGTTGGATGTTACAAAGCAATAAGTTCTATTTTGTCATAGGAAGTGAATATTGATAGCATGTGGTTAAAAAATTGAAAATTAGTTAAACATAATAAATCGTTCTTTTTATGGTTTAACTTTATACGAAGAGGAATAGAAATACTTGTGTTTAGAAAAAATCGTTTAATTTGTATAATTTTTGTGTCTTTGTAATAAATTACTTCATTCATATTTTAATTTGGTATACATATATACTATACCTTAACTCACGCTAAATTTTCATCTGTTCGAATTCATAACAATATTATTGTTATAGCCACATAGTTTATTCTTTCATTACTTTTTGACTTTCAAGAGCAGCCCTAGGTATCAACATCCTTTGTATACATTTCTTGAAGTCTCTCAGTAACCACTAGTTGCGTACAATATTGTCAGTTTAGTAAATTAACTCCTCATTTGAGTGCCTTGGGCAATTAGCCAGATATTCACATTGACTGTACTCCAAGGTTGGGTAGGGTTGTTTTACCTCTGAGCGTCACTTTTTTGCACACCATGGGCTAAATGGCCAGGTCACATGGACCCTGAAGGCTCAGAGAAGGTTGGGGGAGGGGACCCACTGGAACAGCTGTTGGGAGACAAATGGTAGCCCCCCGTCAAGGCCATCCAGCGTGTTCTTTAACGTGCACAGGGTATGGCTCTCCTGCACACGGGGCTTAACGTCCCATCCGACGGACGGCGGCTGTATCCAAGCCCATCGATGTCCCCTACTGACCGTAGGTAGGGCGGGGAATTTTGCGGAGATAAATCTCAACGGTGACCCAGCTGGGACTCGAACCTGGAAACTACAGATTACGAGCCTGGCGCGCTACCGACTGAGCCACCCCGCCCCATCCGCAGTAACGAACCTTGCCTCATGTCACAATCAGCAAGGATCTCGACGACGATAAAACTCGTGAAAATTGAACCCTCTAGACCAGGGGTCGGAAAACTACGGCCCGCCGTCTCTTTTTGCAATTGGTGAATTTTTTTTTTTCTTGTTATTTAAGTAGGTTTACCTATATAAATATCCTCAAGTTTTCCTCTTGGCCCGCAGAGGAAAACTTGGCATTTACTATTTGGCCCTTTGCAAAAAAAGTTTGCCTACCCCTGCTCTAGACCACTGAATTGGATGAGGCTTAGTTCACTGAACAGCTTGCAGCTTCTTCACTTTTAAGGAATGAATAACACAGATTCACAGAATCTTCTGAACTCCTTACACCTTTTCTTCTTTAGCACAGCGGAAATTTATTACACTTTTTATTTTACCACAATGGAAATTTTCTTCCGCACATCAACAACAGTTCTATCGCGATTGAGCCAAATGTCGTGCGTCGCAGTTGGGAAAGGGAGGTTGGGTTGGGTTGTTTTACCTCTGAGCGGCACTTTTTTGCACACCATGGGCTAAATGGCCAGGTCACATGGACCCCGAAGGCTCAGTGAAAGTTGGGGGAGGGGACCCACTGGAACAGCTGTTGGGAGACAGATGGTAGCCTCCCGTCAAGGCCATCCAGCGTGTTCTTTAACGTTGGAAAGCAGCTGCTTGCCACAGAGGTCTGACAGGAGCCTGTCAGTTTATATGCCATAGTAGAAGGTCTGTGAGGATGGCAGGACCTCAGCAGAAAAACAACACATACATCCATGCCTTACCCGGGGTTCGAACCCAGGTCCTTTAGATCAGGAGCCAAGCGTGCTAATCACTTGGCCATGGGACAGCTCGGGGTTCGAACCCAGGTCCCTTAGATCAGGGACAGCTCGGCCATGGGACAGCTCGGGGTTCGAACCCAGGTCCCTTAGATCAGAGGAAAACTTGGCATTTACTATTTGGCCCTTTGCAAAAAACGTTTTCAAGCGTGCTAACCACTCGGCCATGGGACGGCAATTTTTATTATATTCAAAAAATAAAATAAAACAAATATAACAAAAGAACCACAGAGATGGTATGATACAAATGCAAATAATACACATAGATATACTATTTCACCTACTATTAACAAATTTAACAATTTTGGACTTAACAAAAAAGAAATAAATATAATTCTTAAAATTAAAACAAACTCAGCAAATACAAAAGCAAGATTATATAAAATGAAAAAAAAAGATTCCCCGGCATGTGAAGAATGCCAAGAATATGAAAATCTTGATCATATAATTTTCAATTGTAAAAAATTTGATCAAGAAAGAGTAAAATATTTTAATGCTCTAAGTAAATTAAATATTTCAAATTTCAACTTTAAAAATATCTTAGAACCTTCAAATCCAAAAGAAAAAGCAAAATGCTATAAACTACTTATAACATATATTAAACAAATTAATATGTTTAATATCTTATAAAATATATATATATTTATAAATATTATTACTTATTAAATGTTTTCTGAATGAGTCTTGACATACATATCTACACTTGAATATTCTTGCTACTAGGAATCCACCTGGTAGCAAGAATATTCAAGTGTAGATTTGTATGTCAAGTCAAGTCAGTCTAACGTTAATTGTCCATCCATGATAAATACACAGATTACCTGTAGAAATAGACTTCAATAATTATTACAAACATCTGAAAAAAATTATCGCTGCTACGGCAAGAATTGAACCCGCAACTCTTTAGATACATGCCATAGTGCTCTACCATTAAACCACGCATCAGACGCTAAAATAACGTTTCAGTTCCTGTAAATCTCTCACTGAGATGTGGCGATCCTTGCGCCATCTATACTTCAGGAGAGACAACTTTTCCAGTTGATGCTAATGATTTAGATGTTGATGAGGACAGGACGTCAATCACACTTAAGCGTTATTATTAAAAATCCATCCATATCCTCATTGCCACATCTCAGTGAAAGATTTATTGGTCTTATTCTGATAGAATTTAGCGTCTGCCTCGTGGTTTAACGGTAGAACGCTCTGGCATGTTGGGTTGGGTTGTTTTACCTCTGAGCGGCACTTTTTTGCACACCATGGGCTAAATGGGCAGGTCACATGGACCCCGAAGGCTCAGAGAAGGTTGGGGGAGGGGACCCACTGGAACAGCTGTTAGGAGACAGATGGTAGCCTCCCGTCAAGGCCATCCAGCGTGTTCTTTAACGTGTACAGGGTATGGCTCTCCCACACATGGGGCCACGGCTTAACGTCCCATCCGACGGACGGCGGCCTTTCCAAGCCCATCGGTGTCCTCTACTGACCGTGGGCAGGGCGGGGAATTTTGTAGAGATAAATCTCAACGCTGACCCAGCTGGGACTCGAACCTGGGAACTACAGATTACAAGCCTGGCGCGCTACCAACTGAGCCACCCCCCATTGCCATAGGTGATGAGAAGTAGTTTTATTAATATACCACTCCCATCAACATCGACAACTATTCAAACTCAAATATTAAATAGTAATAAATACGTTTAACCAATAATGCATCCACTATTTTGTTCGATTATATTAAGTCATCTGTGGACAGTTTCATTATTCAATCGGTGTAGAACTTGTTTAATTTTTCGTTGAAGAATCGATCAAGGTAGTTTTTGATGGCCTCCAAAAATCGGAAATCTTTATCGTTGAAAGAAAGATTTCAGCGACCGGAATAAAGGGTAATTCAAGAGTATGCAATATCAGACGAATATGACGGGTGGCACAAAACATCCGAACCCGATTGCAACAATTTTTGACTTGAGGTCAAATACACATGTCAAGGCCATCCAGCGTGTTCTTTAACGTGTACAGGGTATGGCTCTCCCATACATGGGGCCACGGCTTAACGTCCCATCCGACGGACGGCGGCCTTTCCAAGCCCATCGGTGCCCCTTACTGACCGTGGGCAGGGTGGAAATTTTGCGGAGATAAATCTCAACGCTGATCCAGCTGGGACTCGAACCTGGGAACTACAGATTACGAGCCTGGCGCGCTACCGACTGAGCCACCCCCGCCCCTATTACGGATGGACAATTAACGTTAGACTGAGTGAGGCCAACAATTGAAAATATTGTCCCTGCCAGCACGTTATATACGGAATGCGTCCCGTATGGATGTGTACGACAATCGGGAAAAACATTGATAATGTGGGAAGATTGGCAACCCTAGGCGTACCCAAGTGTGTCTGTGAGGAAAGTTGAGGGTATAACCACTCCCACTTGTGGATCTCAGTGCCACATATTTACTAATGAAGTCTCGAAAAATTAGAGATTCAAACGTATCCTGAAAGAAACCCCAAATATACGTAAACATGTCAACCCCCTTTGGAAGTTTCTGCGCATCTCATTGGCAACGGGGGGCGGGGGTGGCTCAGTCGGTAGCGCGTCAGACTCGCAATCTGTAGTTCCCAGGTTCGAGTTCCAGCTGGGTCAGCGTTGAGATTTATCTCCGCAAAATTCCTCGCCCTGCCCACGGTCAGTAGGGGACACCGATGGACTTGGAAAGACCGCCGTCCGTCGGATGGGACGTTAAGCCGTGGCCCCGTGTGTGGGAGAGCCATACCCTGTGCACGTTAAAGAACACGCTGGATGGCCTTGACGGGAGGCTACCATCTGTCTCCCAACAGCTGTTCCAGTGGGTCCCCTCCCCCCAACCTTCTCTGAGCCTTCGGGGTCCATGTGACCTGGCCATTTAGCCCATTGTGTGCAAAAAAGTGCCGCTCAGAGGTAAAACAACCCAACCCAACCCATTGGCAACGGGGATGAGACATTGTAAATAACGATAATATTCATTACGTTGACTTCATTGTTGTTATTCGTAACAAACTAAGTCGTAGAATCTTGTTGTACGCAACAGAGTAATTCATTACGAAACAATGAAAAATGCGTTAATGTTGGACAAGGTGCCATGGCTCTGTCAGTTTGAATTGACTACAACGCAGCATCCTCCTAGTCGTCGGGGTCGTCCTTTTCGTATCCTCATCTAATCAAGGTAGGCCAGACTTTAAATATCCCATTTATCTAGTCAGGGAGTTTTGTGTTCATGCCGTAGTGAATATATGGAGTGCATACTTGTTCTATTTATTTAGCCCAATATCCTTGCTGTTTGTCGGGCGTCGGACGCCCAGAAGATTGGTTGCACCGCATTAAGTGCGGACGTCTGTAAAACCGCGTTGGTAAGAAATGGTGAATGTTGGGGAATATTTTGTGTATTGGGATTTGAATGGGGAATGAAATTTCTGTTATTCCTTGAAATTAGTTTAGCTCAGGAGTTATTTTTCATGCATATAACTTTAATAATGTTTGTGTTAGCCGAGTATACGGAGGCATGCAAGGTTTACACCCTCGGAAATCTGACCTTTGTTTAGTCGGCTAACAGGAAGTTCGTTGTAAGTATATTTCTATAACAGATCACTATCCGAGCTATCCGAAGTTAGTGATTCAAAATACCATTTCGATCGGTGAGTACAGGATGTAACAGAGTTGGGTTGGGTTGTTTTACCTCTGAGCGGCACTTTTTTGCACACCATGGGCTAAATGGCCAAGTCACATGGACCCCGAAGGCTCAGAGAAGGTTGGGGGAGGGAACCCACTGGAACAGCTGTTGGGAGACAGATGGTATCCTCCCGTCAAGGCCATCCAGCGTGTTTAACGTGCACAGGGTATGGCTCTCCCGCACACGGGGCCACGGCTTAACGTCCCATCCGACGGACGGCGGCCTTTCCAAGCCCATCGGTGTCCCCTACTGACCGTGGGCAGGGCGGGGAATTTAGCGGAGATAAATCTCAACACTGACCCAGCTGGGACTCGAACCTGGGAACTACAGATTGCGAGCCTGGCGCGCTACCGACTGAGCCACCCCCGCCCCGGATGTAACAGATGTCAGTTACTTCTTGCATAGTAGGCGAAGTAACCTTTTCCTGTATTCACCGATTTCCTGTACTCACCTCCGCAAAAATTCCCCGCCCTGCCCACGGTCAGTAGGGGACACCGATGGGCTTGGAAAGGCCGCCGTCCGTCGGATGGGACGTTAAGCCGTGGCGCCGTGTGCGGGAGAGCCATACCCTGTGCACGTTAAACACGCTGGATGGCCTTGACGGGAGGATATCATCTGTCTCCCAACAGCTGTTCCAGTGGGTTCCCTCCCCCAACCTTCTCTGAGCCTTCGGGGTCCATGTGACCTGGCCATTTAGCCCATGGTGTGCAAAAAAGTGCCGCTCAGAAGTAAAACAACCCAAATCCCTTTGAGGTTCTTATACGAATTCGAGAGCCATAGTATGGTTTATGGCTATGAAGGGTGTCTTCGTGTAAAGTAACTTTATATACGACTGTTGTTTTTTCCTTCTGGTCCCGATCGATTTTCATTGTATTGATTACAGTATTACTCATTTTAATTGGCGCTATGTCATTGTAAGATTGCATTGCATTTTTCAGTGAATCAGTTAGCCATGGAATGTTCGGAGTGCCTAGAGTGAACTTATTTTCCTTAGATTGCTGCGCTTCATGTCGGTTGTGGTATTTTTGTGCCAAGTATATCTTGCCATGTTTTCGGCTAGTTTGAATATTTTTTATTGGATAAACCGTATTTCGAGCATCCGAGTATATTTTTTCTTTTTTTTTTTTCATAAAATTGTGTAGTGGAGGCGTATCTCATATTTCTTAGGAATGCTGTTTTAAGTGCATTTTTTTGTGGGTTAGTGGCTGCGTTTTTTGGAGGCGTATGGATTGATAATGGGTGGCGCTGTAGCCTTATGATAGTTTTCAATTGCCAGTGTTTGCTCTTGCTGATGTAGTAGCATGCTCAAAAAGGGATTGGATTACCTCTGAGCGGCACTTTTTTGCACACCATGGGCTAAATGGCCAGGTCACATGGACCCCGAAGGCTCAGAGAAGGTTGGAGGAGGGGACCCACTGGAACAGCTGTTGCGAGACAGACGGTAGCCTCCCGTCAAGGCCATCCAGCATGTTCTTTAACGTTGGATTGTTTTACCTCTGAGCGGCACTTTTTTGCACACCATGGGCTAAATGGCCAGGCCACAAGGACCCGGAAGGCTCAGAGAAGGTTGGGGGAGGGGACCCACTGGAATAGCTGTTGGGAGACAGATGGTAGTCTCCCGTCAAGGCCACCCAACGTGTTCTTTAACGTGCACAGGGTATGGCTCTCCCGCACACGGGGCCACGGCTTAACGTTCCATCCGACGGACGGCGGCCTTTTCAAGCCCATCGGTGTCCCCTACTGACCGTGAGCAGGGCGGGGAAATTTTGCGGAGATAAATCTCAACGCTGACCCAGCTGGGACTCGAACCTGCGAACTACAGATTACGAGCCTGGCGCGCTACCGACTGAGCCCCCCCCCCCCCCCCCTGCCCCCTCAAAAAGGGTAATTGGTCCTTATTTTCCTTTTCAGCCGTTACTTTAAGAGTGGGAAAGATTTCATTAATTCGTGATTGCAACTCATGTAAAATTTCATTCCTGCATCTGTCTGTATATTCGTTCCTGTAAAAAACATTCCTGCATCTTGTCTTGTATATGCTACGGTAAAAGTGATTAATCCGGCGATTATGCATAATCGCCGGTTATTATGCATAATCAACAATCATCTTGGTAAGTTTCATAAATTTCACTAAACTTCTCACTTTTACCGGCGAATATACATAATTCCCAAATGAAGTTGGCAAATTTGATAAATATGCCAGAATTTCGCACTTTTACCGCGATTATGCATAATTCCGAAATGAATTTGGTAAGTCTGATATATTCCCCGAGTTATAGCACGCTTGGCTACTGAGCTAAGGGATCTGGGTTCGAGCCCCGGATTAGGCATGGATGTGTGTGTCGTTTTTCTGCTGAGGTCCTGCCATCCTCTCAGATCTACTATGGCAAATAAACTGACAGGCTCCTGTCAGACCTCTGTGGCAAGCAGCTGCTTGAGGGGGTATTTATTTTATTTTTATTCATTTATAGGGTAAAAACCGTGAGAAACGCAATCTGACCTCTGAGAAACCAAAAAAGGCAGAAAAGGTGAAAAAGACACTTTCCACCCCTAAAATGCAAAGTCTACAACAGGAATCCGCCGTCCGAATTATAAAAAACTCCAAAAAATTTTAAGCCCAGTGAGAAAAATTTAGTAAAGACGGCCATGTTAATCCTAGACTGGCGATTATGCATAATGTCCGGTAAATTTGATTAATTAAGTACGATTTATCGTATTTACATATGACATTATGCATAATCGCCAGTCTAGGATTAACATGGCCGTCTTTACTAATTCTTTCTCACTGGCCTTAAAATTTTTTGGAGTTTTTTTATAATTCGGACGACGGATTCTTGTTTTAGACTTTACATTATAGGGGTGGAAAGTGTCTTTTTCACCTTTTCTGCCTTTTTTGGTTTCTCAGTAGTCAGATTGCGTTTCTCACGGTTTTTACCCTATAAATGAATAAAAATAAAATAAATACCCCCTCAAGCAGCTGCTTGCCACAGAGGTCTGACAGGAGCCTGTCAGTTTATATGCCATAGTAGAAGATCTGTGAGGATGGCAGGACCTTAGCAGAAAAACGACACACATCCATGCCTTACCTGGGGCTCGAACCCGGTCCCTTAGATCAGATAGCCAAGCGTGCAATAACTCGGGGAATATATCAGACTTACCAAATTCACTTCGGAATTATTCATAATCACCGGTAAAAGTGAGAAATTCTGGCATATTTATCAAATTTATCATCATCATCATCAAGCAGCCATGGGCTACGGAGGTCCCACCAGACCGTGTAATTTAGTTCTCCAAGTAAGTCTGTCCTGAGCTACATCTGCTGCATCTGACCACTGCACACCAATTCTAATAAGGTCCTTTTTGACATTGTCTGCCCACCGCATCCTAGGTCTCCCTCTCTTTCTGAAGCCTTTAGGCACACTGTTCATAACCCTATTCGCCAATCTATAATTATTCATACGGGCAACATGGCCAAACCAGCGGAGTCTCTCTCCTTTGCCTAACCTCATCATTAGTTACAAAGTTGAACCACCTAATTGCCCAAGATACTACGTAAGCATCTAGAATCAAAAGCATCTAGTTTCCTCTTATCATGTTTACAAATTGTCCAAGTTTCACTACCATAACTAACCCTAGAAAGAACCAAACTATTATACAATCTAATTTTAGGTTTTAGGTGTATACGCCTATATCTCCACAATCTCCATAGATTCTTAAAAGTCCCGGCAGCAATCCCTATTCGTCTGTTAATCTCATGCCGCACATCACCAGTATCTGTTAAATAGCTCCCAAGGTAATTAAACTGTGACACCTGCTCAAGACTGCAACCATTCAGATTAACTGAATAACATTAAATAAATAATAATAATATTCAGATTAACCTGCCTGACCAATTTTCATCACTTTAGTTTTCTCTCTGTTTATAACCAAACCTACTCTACTACCAGTCTCATCAACAGCTCGAATGAAAGAATTCATCTCATCAACATCATTTGCCAAAAGGGCTAAATCATCAGCATAATCTAAATCAGAAATTTTCGTATCTCCATCCCATTTAAGGCCAAAATCTTTCCCTTGAAGTGAATTTCGCATAACGTAATCAAGAACCAAGCTAAAGAGAAAAGGAGACAAAATGCACCCTTGTCGAACACCAGACGTAATGCTAAACCAATTGCTACAAGACTTACCAACTCTCACATGTGACTCAGTGTTATTATAGAGAGCTTTCATTATGTTAACTAACTTGTCTGGTATACCATATGATTTCACAATCAACCACAAATTATGACGATCAACAGAGTCGAAAGCCTTTTTGAAATCAACAAAGCTGGCAACCAAATGTTTCTGAAACTCCAAACATTTCTGAAGAATCTGCCTGAGCGAAAATATCTGATCCACACATCCCCTACCACTTCTGAATCCACATTGCTCATCACGCAATTGCCTGTCAACCAGATTCTTAATTCTATTAAGCACAATCATGGAAAGAACTTTACCTGGAACAGAGAGTAGGCTGATACCACTATAGTTATAACAAGAACTGCGATCACCTTTTTTGAAAATAGGGATAACAATAGCTCTGGTAAAATCCTTAAGAACCATGCCTTTATCATAAAAGATATTCAAAATTTCAGTCATCCAAACTTCATTTGGGAATTATGTATAATCGTCGGTAAAAGTAAGAATTTAGTGAAATTTATGAAATTTACCAAGATGATTGGTGATCATGCATAATCGCCGGATTAATCACTTTTACCGTAACATATATACTAATGATATCATCCACATAAAATTAAAAAAAAATACACCCTCAAGCAGCTGCTTGCCACAGAGGTCTGACAGGAGCCTATCAGTTTATATGCCACAGTAGGAGATCTGAGAGGATGACAGGACCTCAGCAGAAAACAACACGAACATCCATGCCTTACCCGGAGCTCGAACCCAGGTCCCGTAGATCAGTAGCCAAGCGCGCTAACCACTCGGCCACGGGACGGCTCATCCACATAACTTTTACAATTTTTTATTTGCTCGGGAGCGATTCTAATGGTAGTTTTTTCGATATGTTAGAGTGCTATATCTGCCAGTAATAGCTCGGATAGTGATTAACTTTTTATTTTAATTCAGCATTGTCGTTGCCGAGTGGTTAGCACGCTTGGCTAGTGATCTAAGGGATCTGGGTTCGAGCCCCGGATTAGGCATGGATGTGTATGTCGTTTTTCTGCTGAGGTCTTGCCATCCTCTCAGATCTCCTACTGTGGCATATAAACTGACAGGCTCCTGTCAGACCTCTGTGGCAAGCAGCTGCTTGAGGGGGTATTTATTTATTTTTATTTATTGAGGAAAAGTGACACAGCATCAGCTGATGCTAATCTATCCAAAGGATATAATGGAAGGCATTAAGTTATTCCAAAAGCTTCACATGGAACTTTGATGGTGAGGTTGGTGGGTTCAAAGTAATCAAGGCAGGCGTCGAATGCTTTCTCCAGGTTGGTCGTGGGGGTCGTTGTCTTAATGGTATGCCTGGTTTATTTGATTTACAGATTACGAAACTGGGACGCTATCGACTAAATCAAACTACGACACACTTTATACCTATTGTTTTGGTCCCATCTGTCATCGGTTAGGAGGATCACCAATTCAATTTCTTTTTACGGTGTTTAGGGGAGAAATTTATGGGACCGAAAACTCGTATCGTTTGGGTCATATTAAGAGAAACTGATACAGAATTTGGTGGTCCCAGCTCTTTAAATTTCGAAGGAGTTCTTAATCAGACAGAAAAATATCAGAGTAGATTTAGCTAATGTGAAATCTGATTTGAGTTTCAATAATAATTCTAAACTAATGTTGCAAAAAAATTATTCAAAGATTACTATTCTTAGTGCGTACATATTAACGTATTCAAGGTTTGCACATAGGGCCACCCTTAACGTCCCACCCGACTGGCCTCGATTTTCTGCAAATTTTCCAATCCGCAAACAGAAAAACCAGCAATCAGCAAGTATTATTTTTTAAGAAACAATAAATACGTAGGAATTGGGTTCTGTTTTTTCCGTTTCAAGCGAGTAATTTGCTTTCCTAACAACCAGTTGTTACGATGAAAAAACAAACAACACAATGTTAGACAGCCAGTACTCGATAGTAGAAAGACTACGTCTGAAAAGAAAATTACTGTTTGAAGTGACATTGGCTAAACAAATGCACGTATTTTTAGTTTTTTTTTAAATCTGCTGTCCAGTTTGAGTATCGAGGAGGGGGGGGGGGGGCATTCAAAAAAGTAATAAAATCAGTATCATAAGCGTTAGAGACTATTGGGGAGACTATGAGACTGCGCAGTTGACACTTCGACATTGTCGTCATCGATCATCAGTCGCTAGGTTCTATTACGTCACTGACGACCAATGATGATAATTGCGACTTGTCGAAGAATCTACAGCAATATCCCAAATTGCAACTGACGTTTGGCTACTGGACTAATATTTCCAGAAGATTATTTTACCTTTCCGAGGCACTTTGGCTAAACGGCCAAGTCACAAAGAGTCCAAGGATCAGAGCAGGTTTGGGGGGGTGGGGGACAGGGGAGATTAACAAATGGACAGCTATTAGGATACAGATGGTAGCCTCCCGTCAAGATCATGCAATTTGTTCCTTAACCTGCACAGGGTATGGATCTCCTGCAACGGCCATCTGCCTGGCGGACTCCTTTAGAAGACTAGTGATGTCTGGGAGTTAATTGGTGAAACATCTCAATGCAGGCACGTCTGGGATTCGAACCTGGGGACTGCAGATCATTAACCTGGTGTGCTACCGACATATCCACCCCCCACCCCTGGGAATAAGGTAAGTCCTTTAAGGAATGAGGTAAGTAAAACATTATCTTTATATCATTAGAAATATTGTTTTAGAAAAAGGTGGGAAGAGATTGAATGGCGAAAGAATTCGAAAGAAGAGACGCGTATGCTCATATATTGAGAAATCGTTCCTTTACAAAAAAATATAACTTAAAGAAATAAAACAAAAAAATGTGTAGAAAGTGACCGAGAATACGGGGCTCCAGAAATCGGTCCTCTGAAATGTTAAAGAGGAATGAATTAGGAAAAGCGACTGAGAATGTGGGGCAGGACTCCAGAAACTCGTCATATAAAGAAATGCAAGAAGAGAAAGTAGCGCGTGCAAGGGGATCGAGATTATGGGGCTCCAGAAATCGGTCCTTTACAAAAAAAATATAACTTAAAAAAATAAAACAAAAAATTTCTAGAAAGTGACCGAGAATACGGGGATCCAGAAATCGGTCCTCTGAAATGTTCAAGAGGAATGAATTAGGAAAAGCGACTGAGAATGTGAGGCAAGACTCCAGGAAATCGTCATATAAAGAAATGCAAGGAGAGAAAGGAAAGCGTGCAAGGGGATCGAGATTATGGGGCTCCAGAAATCGGTCCTTTACAAAAAAAATATAACTTAAAAAATTAAAACAAAAAAATGTGTAGAAAGTGACCGAGAATACGGGGCTCCAGAAATCGGTCCTCTGAAATGTTAAAGAGGAAAGAATTAGGAAAAGCGACTGAGAATGTAGGGCACGACTCCAGAAAATCGTCACATAAAGAAATGTAAGGAGAGAAAGGAACGCGTGCAAGGGGATCGAGATTATGGGGCTCCAGAAATCGGTCCTTTACAAAAAAATATAACTTGAAAAAAAAAAAATGTCAGAAAGTGACCGAGAATACGGGGCTCCAGAAATCGGTCCTCTGAAATGTTACAGAGGAAAGAGTTAGGAAAAGCGACTGAGAATGTGGAGCAAGACTCCAGAAATTCTTCATATAAACAAATGCAAGAAGAGAAAGTTGTGCGTGCAAGGGGATCGAGATTATGGGGCTCCAGAAATCGGTCCTTTACAAAAAAAATATTACTTAAAAAAATAAAACAAAAAAATGTCTAGAAAGTGACCGAGAATACGGTGCTCCAGAAATCGGTCCTCTGAAATTTTAAAGAGGAAAGAATTAGGAAAAGCGACTGAGGATGTGAGGAAAGACTCCAGGAAATCGTCATATAAAGAAATGCAAGGAGAGAAAGGAACGCGTGCAAGGGGATCGAGATTATAGGGCTCCAGAAATCGGTCCTTAACAAAAAAAAAATATATAACTTAAAAAAATAAAACAAAAAAATGTCTAGAAAGTGACCGAGAATACGGGGCTCCAGAAATCGGTCCTCTGAAATGTTAAAGAGGAAAGAATTAGGAAAAGCGACTGAGAAAGTGGGGCACTACCCCAGAAACTCTTCATATAAAGATATGCAAGGAGAGAAAGGAACGCGTGCAAGGGGATCGAGATTATGGGGCTCCAGAAATCGGTCCTTTACAAAAAAAATATAACTAAAGAAATAAAACAAAAAAAGTCTAGAAAGTGACCGAGAATACGGGGCTCCAGAAATCGGTCCTCTGAAATGTTAAAGAGGAAAGAATTAGGAAAAGGGAATGTGAGGCAAGACTCCAGAAAATCGTCATATAAAGAAATGGAAGGAGAGAAATTAACGCGTGCAAGTGGATCGAGATTATGGGGCTCCAGAAATCGGTCCTTTACAAAAAAATATAACTTAAAAAAATAAAACAAAAAAAGTCAGAAAGTGACCGAGAATACGGGGCTCCAGAAATCGGTCCTCTCAAATGTTAAAGAGGAAAGAATTAGGAAAAGGGAATGTGAGGCAAGACTCCAGGAAATCGTCATATAAAGAAATGCAAGGAGAGAAAGGAACACGTGCAAGTGGATCGAGATTATGGGGCTCCAGAAATCGGTCCTGTACAAAAAAAATATAACTTAAAAAATTAAAACAAAAAAAGTCAGAAAGAGACCGAGAATACGGGGCTCCAGAAATCGGTCCTCTGAAATGTTAAAGAGAAAAGAATTAGGAAAAGCGACTGAAAATATGAGGCAAGACTCCAGGAAATCGTCATATAAAGAAATGCAAGGAGAGAAAGGAACGCGTGGAAGGGGATCGAGATTATGGGGCTCCAGAAATCGGTCCTTTACAAAAAAAATATAACTTAAAAAAATAAAACAAAAAAATGTCTAGAAAGTGACCGAGAATACGGGGCTCCAGAAATCGGTCCTCTGAAATGTTCAAGAGGAATGAATTAGGAAAAGCGACTGAGAATGTGAGGCAAGACTCCAGGAAATCGTCATATAAAGAAATGCAAGGAGAGAAAGGAACGCGTGCAAGGGGATCGAGATTATGGGGCTCCAGAAATCGGTCCTTTACAAAAAAAATATAACTTAAAAAAATAAAACAAAAAAATGTCTAGAAAGTGACCGAGAATACGGGGCTCCAGAAATCGGTCCTCTGAAATTTTAAAGAGGAAAGAATTAGGAAAAGCGACTGAGGATGTGAGGAAAGACTCCAGGAAATCGTCATATAAAGAAATGCAAGGAGAGAAAGGAACGCGTGCAAGGGGATCGAGATTATGGGGCTCCAGAAATCGGTCCTTTACAAAAAAAATATAACTTAAAAAATTAAAACAAAAAAATGTCTAGAAAGTGACCGAGAATACGGGGCTCCAGAAATCGGTCCTCTGAAATGTTAAAGAGAAAAGAATTAGGAAAAGCGACTGAGAATATGAGGCAAGACTCCAGGAAATCGTCATATAAAGAAATGCAAGGAGAGAAAGGAACGCGTGCAAGGGGATCGAGATTATGGGGCTCCAGAAATCGGTCCTTTACAAAAAAAATATAACTTAAAAAAATAAAACAAAAAAAATGTCTAGAAAGTGACCGAGAATACGGGGCACCAGAAATCGGTCCTCTGAAATGTTCAAGAGGAATGAATTAGGAAAAGCGACTGAGAATGTGAGGCAAGACTCCAGGAAATCGTCATATAAAGAAATGCAAGGAGAGAAAGGAACGCGTGCAAGGGGATCGAGATTATGGGGCTCCAGAAATCGGTCCTTTACAAAAAAAATATAACTTAAAAAATTAAAACAAAAAAATGTCTAGAAAGTGACCGAGAATACGGGGCTCCAGAAATCGGTCCTCTGAAATGTTAAAGAGGAAAGAATTAGGAAAAGCGACTGAGAATGTGGGGCACGACTCCAGAAAATCGTCACATAAAGAAATGTAAGGAGAGAAAGGAACGCGTGCAAGGGGATCGAGATTATGGGGCTCCAGAAATCGGTCCTTTACAAAAAAATATAACTTGAAAAAAAAAAATGTCAGAAAGTGACCGAGAATACGAAGCTCCAGAAATCGGTCCTCTGAAATGTTAAAGAGAAAAGAATTAGGAAAAGCGACTGAGAATATGAGGCAAGACTCCAGGAAATCGTCATATAAAGAAATGCAAGAAGAGAAAATAACGCGTGCAAGGGGATCGAGATTATGGGGCTCCAGAAATCGGTCCTTTACAAAAAAAAATAACTTAAAAAAATAAAACAAAAAAATGTCTAGAAAGTGACCGAGAATACGGGGCTCCAGAAATCGGTCCTCTGAAATGTTAAAGAGGAAAGAATTAGGAAAAGCGACTGAGAAAGTGGGGCACGACCCGAGAAACTCTTCATATAAAGAAATGCAAGGAGAGAAAGTAACGCGTGCAAGGGGATCGAAATTATGGGGCTCCAGAAATCGGTCCTTTACAAAAAAATATAACTTAAAAAAATAAAACAAAAAAAGTCAGAAAGTGACCGAGAATACGGGGCTCCAGAAATCGGTCCTCTCAAATGTTAAAGAGGAAAGAATTAGGAAAAGGGAATGTGAGGCAAGACTCCAGGAAATCGTTATATAAAGAAATGCAAGAAGAGAAAGTAACGCGTGCAAGGGGATCGAGATTATGGGGCTCCAGAAATCGGCCCTTTACAAAAAAAATAACTTAAAAAAATAAAACAAAAAAATGTCTAGAAAGTGACCGAGAATACGGGGCTCCAGAAATCGGTCCTCTAAAATGTTAAAGAGAAAAGAATTAGGAAAAGCGACTGAGAATATGAGGCAAGACTCCAGGAAATCGTCATATAAAGAAATGCAAGAAGAGAAAGTAACGCGTGCAAGGGGATCGAGATTATGGGGCTCCAGAAATCGGTCCTTTACAAAAAAAAATAACTTAAAAAAATAAAACAAAAAAATGTCTAGAAAGTGACCGAGAATACGGGGCTCCAGAAATCGGTCCTCTGAAATGTTAAAGAGAAAAGAATTAGGAAAAGCGACTGAGAATGTGAGGCAAGACTCCAGGAAATCGTCATATAAAGAAATGCAAGAAGAGAAAGTAACGCGTGCAAGGGGATCGAGATTATGGGGCTCCAGAAATCGGTCCTTTACAAAAAAAAAAAAATAACTTAAAAAAATAAAACAAAAAAATGTCTAGAAAGTGACCGAGAATACGGGGCTCCAGAAATCGGTCCTCTGAAATGTTAAAGAGGAAAGAATTAGGAAAAGGGAATGTGAGGCAAGACTCCAGGAAATCGTCATATAAAGAAATGCAAGGAGAGAAAGTAACGCGTGAAAGGGGATCGAGATTATAGGGCTCCAGAAATCGGTCCTTTACAAAAAAAAATATAACTTAAAAAATTAAAACAAAAAAATGTCAGAAAGTGACCGAGAATACGGGGCTCCAGAAATCGGTCGTCTGAAATGTTAAAGAGGAAAGAATTAGGAAAAGGGAATGTGAGGCAAAACTCCAGGAAATCGTCATATAAAGAAATGCAAGGAGAGAAAGTAACGCGTGAAAGGGGATCGAGATTATAGGGCTCCAGAAATCGGTCCTTTACAAAAAAAAATATAACTTAAAAAATTAAAACAAAAAAATGTCAGAAAGTGACCGAGAATACGGGGCTCCAGAAATCGGTCCTCTGAAATGTTCAAGAGGAAAGAATTAGGAAAAGAGAATGTGAGGCAAGACTCCAGAAAATCGTCATATAAAGAAATGCAAGGAGAGAAAGTAACGCGTGCAAGGGGATCGAGATTATGGGGCTCCAGAAATCGGTCCTTTACAAAAAAAATATAACTTAAAAAAATAAAACAAAAAAATGTCTAGAAAGTGACCGAGAATACGGGGCTCCAGAAATCGGTCCTCTGAAATGTTAAAGAGGAAAGAATTAGGAAAAGCGACTGAGAATGTGAGGCAAGACTCCAGGAAATCGTCATATAAAGAAATGCAAAAAGAGAAAGTAACGCGTGCAAGGGGATCGTGATTATGGGGCTCCAGAAATCGGTCCTTTACAAAAAAAAAATAACTTAAGAAAATAAAACAAAAAAATGTCTAGAAAGTGACCGAGAATACGGGGATCCAGAAATCGGTCCTCTGAAATGTTAAAGAGGAATGAATTAGGAAAAGAGAATGTGAGACAAGACTCCAGAAAATCGTCATATAAAAAATGCAAGGAGAGAAAGTAACGCGTGCAAGGGGATCGAGATTATGGGGCTCCAGAAATCGGTCCTTTACAACAAAAATATAACTTAAAAAAAATGTCTAGAAAGTGACCGAGAATACGGGGCTCCAGAAATCGGTCCTCTGAAATGTTAAAGAGGAAAGAATTAGGAAAAGCGACTGAGATTATGGGACCAGACTCCTGAAACCATTCATATAAAAAAAAATATAAGGACGAGATTATGGTGCTCCAGAAATCGGGACTTTAAATTAATTAAAATGTGTAAGAATAATGCTATCGATGAGCGTGAGATTATGCGGTCGAGAAATATCATTAACGATTAGACAATGACTCTTAGATTATTTCGTAAAGAATTCGAATCATAAGTTTAGAGGGTTAATGTAAGAAAAAAATATTTTATTTATTGTAATTTGCTTAAATTAAACCAAATGAAGTAATATTTAAATAAATGAAATTTTTATATTTCTTTTCCAATTTGGCCATTGTGCCTGGTATTTCTAGATGAAAACTGAACAGTACCGAAAGCGATAGCTTGAGTAGTATAGTGATTGGGCAGAAATAATCTTAATCGAATGATACTTTTTTGTTATATTTTTGGAGGTGAAATGTTGCTGGATCTTCCTTCATTTAATGGAACGTGTAATAATTTTTTTTTCGTTCATTTGATTAATATGATAGAGGGGAATTCTGGGAGGTATTCCTCGCTTTAGTATGCCCTTCTTTCCGAAATCATTGCTATCAGAAAGGGTAGATTTATTTCTAAGCATATTAAGTAGCCCATTGGAATACCTTGTACTACCAAACTGTTATGTGAATTGCTTTCATAATATTAGAGATCGTTTCAACTATACACTATAGGGCTCCTTTATTTTTTTCCGCATCAGGCCCTTGGAAGACATTGTGTCTAGATCCATTACATTTGACCACTGCCTCAGTACAGAACGTTTGTTCTCTGGAACAAAAGCTTGTTCCAGAGAACTACTCTTCCAGTTAAAGGCTCTTCCAGTTAAACCAGTAATAGTTGCTAGCAGAACTACTCTTCCAGTTAAAGGCTAATTTAGTAGACGGTAAAAGCTGCTCCTGGGGAAAAAAGGGTTAGGTTCGAGAAATAAGTAAAGGATATAGAATAATCAACCAAAGCAGGGCTCTTATACATGACTTTGAGCATAGCCAAATACCAGAGATTTTATGTGTGGAGTACAAGTAGCTCAGTTAGTAGAATTTGTAATAAAAATATATGTATATATTTTTGTTTCTTTAGGTTTATTTATGTTTACTGATCTATTGGAGTTAGGCAATATATTCTCCAGTTGTTTTCTTAAAAAGAAGTCTTTTAGCTACCACTGTAAATTCCTAATAAAAACGTCAAATCCTTTATCAATTCTTAAATATTTTACATTATCACAGAAAGAAGGAGCATTCTGTTGGCTCGGGAAACAGCACCCTCCCCCCCCCCCCCCACAAAGGAAGGGCGATGACGTGGCAATTTCTTGGAGGGAGACCTGTACGCTGTAATGGGTGGTGGTGGGCAAAATGCAGTTTTCAATTAAGAAAATCGGTATTTATTAAAACGTATTTTTGAAGTTGCAATATTTCCTTTTTTGTTCCAAGTGGAGACATCCACAAACGTAATTGGTGAGCTGAGGAAGATGAGGGAGGACTTTTATACTAGTGAATCCACGGAACGCCCTGAATAATTCAAATATCTACATGCCTAGACAGAACGTGCAGATCTACCGTGCCAGTACCCAAAGTCCTACGACTTCGAAGACATTTACGTTTACTTTTGAGTTTTTCCTAATATGAAGTACGATTTATTCTGTAAGCCTTTTAAGGCAAGAAGGCTGGAAGAAACTGGTTACGGAGTTTATATTTGCCTACATAATGTACATTTCGTTGATTTGCGCATAAAATATTTGTATTAATTTAATAAATATTGAACATTATTTTATAGATACTATCTCATTGGTTATTTTGTGTCCGTTGCTCATTATATCAGTGTGGGTTTCTACAATTTGTTGGGACGGGGTTGGCTCAGGCGGTAGCGAGCCAGGGTTGGGTTGTTTTACCTCTGAGCGGCACTTTTTTGCACACCATGGGCTAAATGGCCAGGTCATATGGACCCCGAAGGCTCAGAGAAGGTTGGGGGAGGGGACCCAATGGAACAGCTGTTGGGAGACAGATGGTAGCCTCCCGTCAAAGCCATCCAGTGTGTTCTTTAATGTGCACAGGGTATGGCTCTCCCGCACACGGGGCCACGGCTTAACGTCCCATCCGATGGACGGCGGCCTTTCCAAGCCCATCGGTGTCCCCTACTGACCGTGGGCAGGGCGGGGAATTTTGCGGAGATAAATCTCAACGCTGACCCAACTGGGACTCGAACCTGGGAACTACAGATTATGAGCCTGGCGCGCTACCGACTGAGCCACCTCCGGCCCCATTGAGGATGGGAATGCCGGCAATATCAAACAGCCCCCTAATTGCAGGCACAGGGCAAAGACCTCGTTTTCTGAAAACGACCCAAGGAGAAAACGTTTCCTTAATTCCTCTATTGTATGCTACTGCTTAGTTTGCATTTGAAAAAATCCTGCAGTGCTGATATCTAGTCCTTATTATTGCTGTGCTGAGACATAGAAATGCTGAACTCTATCAACTGCTCGAAAACATGTCTCCTTTAACTAAAAAAATACCAAAGTGTAGGAAATTTGCAATGGTGTAAAAGTTAAAGGAACAATTTAATTTCCTTAGGAAGAATAACAAAAAAATTATATTTATTTTTGCTCTTTGGTGAAAAATACAGGAAAAAAATTAAAAGTTAAAATGAATGTATAAAGTTCGAAAAAGCTTTCATAAGAGTTGCTATACACAAGATTTCATGAGTACGTCAAAATGTAATGTTTTTAAACAATTATTTTGTTGGATACATATAATTTTGGTCTGATACATATAAATTTTATCTGTAAATGGTAGCTAGGTAGTCACTGGAAGGAGAGCTATGCACCAATCCTATGTGATGATGCATAAAACCGGTCAGGCGTAGAACCTAATGTCCGATCCCGCCTTCTCGCGGTGCAGATACCGTTAGTACCTTTCAAAAGAGATACTCTCTTGTGGAAGTGAATGGAAGCGGAGGGCTGCCAGATTAGTGTGGCCTACTGATCTGAACAACTATGGCTACTTTTTTTTACCTTGCTGAGGAGTGGTCAACCACACAGGGTCCTGTTGCTGACCATATAAATCTACTGGACTGGACTGAAATAAGGCTCTGAGCTTGATTCTGAATTTGCTGCATTGGTGGGTTTCTGTGGAGAGAAAATCTTCCGCTGTGTTTTTTTTTTTCTTTTTCGTTTGTGGGTTGACACCATCATCATCATCCTCAAGCAGCCATGGACTACGGAGGTCCAATCAGACCGTACAATTTAGTTCTCCAAGCATGTCTGTCCTGAGCTACATCTGCTGCATCCGGCTACTGCACGCCAATTCTAGCAAGATCCTGTTTGACATTTTCTGCCTACCGCATCCTAGGTCTCCCCCTCTTTCTGAGGTCTTTAGGCACAATGTTCATAACCCTATTCGCTAAACTATAATTATCCATACGGGAAACATGGCCAAACCAACAGTCTCTCTTCACAATATACTGCTTAAAGGAGGTTGCCGACTCCTTTGCTTAACCTCATCATTAGTTACAAAGTTGAACCACCTAATACCCAAGATACTGCGTAAGCAACTAGAATCAAAATCATCTAGTTTCCTGTTATCTTGTTTATAAAATGTTCAAGTTTCACTGCCATAAATAACCCTAGAAAGAACCAAATTATTACAGAGTCTAATTTTAATATTTAAATGTATACGCCTATTTTTCCACACTCTCCATAGTAGTAGAAAATCTGACTTAAGACGTCACCCGGTAGAAAGTTTCTGGGTTCGCCATTGGAAGGTCTATCTCCACTGACGTCATCAGAATCTCTACGTATTAGCGACATACTATCGAGCTTGAAGAAAATATTTTAATTGAAATATTAGGCTTAACATTATAAGTTGAGAAAATGAACGTGAATAATATTTTTGAACCTGAATTTTCAATTATAAAATTTTCTAAGAATTTAAAAATTTTGAAACTTATGGCAATTATTGCCATTCTTTGGCATTTTACATTACAATTAAACGAAACCATAATGTCAATTTTTTCAACTTTCTAACTGTCTCCGTTTGGCTATCAGTTCAATTCATCCCAGAATTAATAAACTAACGGACAGAAAATAGCAACAAAAATCTCACTAGCCTAACTAAAACCGGTGCCTTCATAATGGGAATGCCTACCGATTCCGCGGATCTCCTTGTTAGCAAGCGCGCATAGGAAGCTTCAGAACTTGTCACATGAGGACAGCACCGTTCAGAGGTCTTTAGAATTTGTCATATTTTACCGCTGTTTCGAGTAGTAGTAGCGTAACTAGGAGGCCCGTGAAAACACTCATGGGCCGCCTATCTTTACCAATTTTTTTGTTGATATAGAGACTTTAAATTTTTTCATCTAATTAAATGCACATTTTTTTCATCGAAAGATAAATAGCTATAGATAAAGTATAGTAATTTAATTGAAATATACGTACAAATTCTGCATTAGAAAATAATCGTGATAATTTCTATCTTGTTTATTTTACACTGAATGAACAAATTATTATATACACCTATCTAATAACTTGTTGCTCCACCTTTTGTCCTGAACAGCAGCCAGATGTCTTGGTAAGGACTCAGTGAGGTGTTGAAACACGGAGGTGGTATTGCAGCAATGAAATGAGGACCACCTGTCGTAGAGCATCCACAGTTGCCAGTGTAGGTTGGCGGGCTCGAACAGATCTTTCCAATTCGTCCCAAAAATTCTCAATGAAGTTGATCTCCGGCGATCGAGGGGGCGATTCTAGTGTGGTAAACTCACTTGAATGCTCCTTGAGCCAATTGGTCGCCACTCAGGAAGTATGTGGTGTGGTGTTGTCCTGCTGAAAGATGGCGTCATGGTACGAAAAGAGAATCGTTATGAACGGGTGTAGATGGTCGGCGAGGATGGTCACATACCTTGTGCTGATGACGGAGGGCTCGACGGGTATGAGTGGCCCCAAGGTAGCTCATGTAAACGCACCCCAAACTGTTACACCGCCTCCATCTGCTTGCATAATCCCGACTTAGCAAGCTGGGTACGTTGCTTCGTGTAGTTTAAGCCACACACACACACCTTCCCATCAGTATGATGGAGTTGAAACCGTGATTCATCAGACCAGATGACGTGTTTCCAGTTGCGATAGGCCTTTGCAAACTGCAGACTACTTTTTCGGTCCCTTGCAGTCAAAAAGGGGACACAATGTGGTCGTTGACTGCCATAGACTATTATGTATATGGTACGCTTTATAGTCTTTGTGCATAAACTTGTGGATGCCCCATTTATCTGCTCCACGGTGGCCGTGCGACACCTTGTAATGGTGCAGGACAATCTGAGCTCACCTCGAGAATAAACTGCACGTTTACGTCCACACTGGTTGGAAGTTTTTCCGTATTTCAAGTAACCTTGGTGTACATGTGCAATGGTCTGAAATGGAAATCCTAACAGTTGTGGTGATTGAACAACCAACTTCCTTGTATCTACTTTCTGGCCATTGTCAAACTCACTTATGTCGCTGCTTTTACCCATGATTATTCTTCCGTTACTGGTTTACAATGCGTTAGTTAAATCTGCGTTTATAGGAAATTCCTATTCCCGATTTCCAATGCGTAGAGACCTGCTTTATTTATAGACACTGCCAGTTTCAGCGTCCCGTGTGACTGGACGGAATACCTCTGCTTTGCATATTGTTATCGGGATGTATGTTAAAATTTGTCCATTCAGTGTAGTTTGTAAGGGTATAGAAATTGTGAATATTCCCCCTTTTATTTTTAATCTTTATCCGTAAAAGAATAAACATGATATAAGGTACCAATAAGTGAGCGATGAAATTAATAATTATAATAATCTTTATTTTATTCCGCCAGTCAGTACAGTATACATTTACGAGCATAATTATCTAATAACAATTGATACATACATGAGAAAAATCGAGAAGTGAAATAGCTGAGAAATATTAATTGCATCAGATAAAGGAAATAGCAATCATATTAAATTATTAGGCGAAACAAAAAAGGAGAGCATAATAAGCTGACGCTTATTTTTTTTTAATGCTCCCTATTTCCTTTAAAGTTCAATTATGTCAACAGTAATATATATACAATATATATACAATAGTATAAGATCAAATGGTTATGAGACATATTACACTGATACATAGAAGGTTTCATTGCTTTGTAAGAAGAAAACTTCTACATTTGATTTTAAATAATTTTGAAGATTTTGTATTTTTAACATCATCTGGAAGTTCAGACCAATTTTTCCTGCATTGTATTTGATAGATCTCTGCCCAATTGACAATCGACACATGGATATACTGAGATTCTGTCTATGACGTGTTTCATAATTATGAAAATTCGAAAGACTCTGAAAATAGTCTTTAAATCTATCCAATTTAATCAATCTCATTGTAATCGAATACACAAGAATGCTTGATATCAGTTTGTAATTATTATAGAAATTAATAATTTTAACCTCAGGAAATAAATGTGCCACAGGATCATAATATTTTTTCCCAATCAGTGAATTTGTGAAATTTTTTTTATGAGTCACCAGCACATGTATCCTTTTTTAAACTATGCAAACCATCGTTTATTGTTAAAAGATGAGCAAAAAAAAAATCTGAATAGAGTGCTTTGAATGCATATGTGCGAAAAGCCCTCATCCTCCTCCCGCCCCGGCAGCACAAATATTTTAAGTACGCTACTGCATGTGGCGCCCCAAGATTTATTTCAAGGCTATTAACAAAAAACTTAGGATCCCCTTTAAAAACCCTAGTTTCAGCACCCCTTCTAAAAAAAACCTGAAAACCCTACATATGTGCCTGAATGCGTATACCATAGATTGAGATATTATAGGCTTCATATTAACAAACTTTTGCCAGATTTCAACTTCAGAAAGCTAGGCTAGGTTTCTACTTCAGAAAACTAGGCTAGGTTCAAACTTTTCAGAATACATCAATAGTTCATTAGTAACCGTATCAGAACCGGCGATATAATGACAGTTCTCGAGTTTGCTGTATTGCACAATAATAGTGTAAATGGGAGGGGAAAGCTAGTATTAATTTGTTATGTAGTGTGATGACAGTCTCTGACAACATCTCGAGGGTAGTTTTAACCTTTTGAATGAGTCTATTATCAACGTGTACTTTAGAAGTAAGGCTACTTAAGTTCAAAGTCGATATTTGTCTTATCGGTCGTTACAGTATATCTTTGTATATATAACCAAACTGGCGAGGTTTGATCCTAGTACTACATGTAATGGAGATAAGTTAGCTAAGAACGTTCCATCTGTTATGTAAATGTAAATATATATTTTACACGCTGTAGCTTAGAAATTGTGCAATAAGGACACAAAACTTGAATATGTCGTACGGGTTTACAAATTCATTTTTGGAAACGGCTGTATTGGTGTATTACGCAAATCCGCAATTGCTCCTTCTTCTCAGCCTAGGATTAGCATTTTTTATCTATTACGTGTATGAAGTTGCTAAGGTAAGTTTAACTTGTTTTATGTATTACGCTTTAATTTGCCTCATATGCACATCCCAAATATTTTTTAAAGTGAAGGGCTTGTGTCGAAATGCATCTCAACTGTTTTATAAGCATAAAAATTTCAAGCTTTTGAAAATGTAAGCTGTGGTGAAAACCGTTCATTTGACCATGGTGTCATGTATGATTTATTGTAATATGATGAGGGTAGTAAGGATATTTAGTTTTTCCTTTGATACAATTAAAGCTTTTTAAAAGTAAGCAAACCATGACCAATATTACAAGTATGCTTTAATTTAAAAACACTAAAATGGAGAAAAATATATTAGTAAATATTAAACCATTATGTGGGCAGTCAAAGACCATAATATCCCAGATGGATGGTCAAGGGAATAAAAGCAAAAAAATGGTATTCAGATGAGTTCAAATCTTGGCTAGTATGGGAGTCAAAGGTTAACTAGATGAAGTTCAGTATATTTTGATTTTATTTACATTTTGTTTCAAAGATTACAATTTTGTTGGGGCTTTAATGCATTTAGTCATTACTGATTCATTATATGATATTAATTGCTGAGAACAGTGAATATCAGCTGTTACAATATCAATAGTGTACTAACTAATGAAAAAAAGGTGAAGTATTTGTGTTCTCTAGTATATAAGCTTATGCATAGGGAAAATCATTTAAAAGGGCCTAGCTTAGTGTTTTCCCCAGGTGTAGTATTGCATGTTCCATTTTTAAAAAGATGAAAAGGTTAAAATTTCTAAAATGGCAAGACAATGTTATTAATTGGAGAATAGAGAGATTGTAATCTCTATTATGAGGAACATTTCTGTATTAATTAGCAATAAAAATTTTAATTTTACCTTAAATTTAAATAACTCTGAAAATTAGCATTAAATTTTGTATACTTCTGATTTCATTTAAATGAATATTAGTATTCAGAATTTAATGTTTTTTTTTTCTCTCTTATATATAATGAAACATAATATGTTCAGGATAATGTTTTGATTTGTTTTTGTTTTATTGGGTGAAAACACAAACTTATTTTGGCCAGCAGGTAAGAGTTCATTATTACCAACTCCGCATTTACTTATGTTTAATAGCAATCTCTTGTCAATACCTGATATATTTTGATTAGTTTGTACCGTATGGATAATCTTTCATTTTTAATTTAATGATTTATTCCATTGTTCATATTACATATATACCAAATATAATTCCTAATATTAAAAATAATTCAAAATTCTCCGTTGTTGAGCAATAAAATTTTAGAGTTTATCCTTGAAACTATTTGCATGTTAAAAGTTCTTAGGAGAAAACTCGGAAGCTTTTTAGAGCAAGGACAGTGCTTTGTCTTCGGTGAAGTGATGCTATGTAGCATGACTTTACTGAAGTAGCGGGGCGGGGGTGGCTCAGTCGGTAGTGCGCCAGACTCGTAATCTGTAGTTCCCAGGTTCGAGTCCCAGCTGGGTCAGCGTTGAGATTTATCTCCGCAAAATTTCCCCGCCCTGCCCACGGTCAGTAGGGGACACCGATGGGCTTGGAAAGGCTGCCGTCCGTCGGATGGGACGTTAAACCGTAGCCCCGTGTGCGGGAGAGCCATACCCTGTGCACGTTAAAGAACACGCTGGATGGCCTTGACGGGAGGCTACCATCTGTCTCCCAACAGCTGTTCCAGTGGGTCCCCTCCCCCAACCTTCTCTGAGCCTTCGGGGTCCATGTTACCTGGCCATTTAGCCCATGGTGTGCAAAAAAGTGCCGCTCAGAGGTAAAACAACAACAACAACAACTGAAGTAGCTTCACTATGTAACATCACTACATAGCATCACTTCACTGAAGACACAGTGCTGTCCTTGCTCCGAAAAGCATCCGAGTTTTCTCCTAAGAACTTTTAACATGCAAATAGCTTGAAGGATAAACTCTAAAATTTTATTGCTCAATGACAGAGAATTTTAAATTATTTTTAATTAATTTCTGAGCAAGAAGGTCTTCTTAATTGTATAATTCCTAATATAAAATTAATAGAAGAATAACATCACTTCTGGAAAATATGGAATGCTGATTTTGGAAGAAATTAAGTTATACATTTTCCAAATCTTATACCCTTTAACAGTAGTAATTCGTACTAATGGGTAATTGGAAAATGTAAATAGTAATGTATTATTTGCTCTATATAATGCAAAAGGATTTTCTTCCTTAAAATGAAAAAAGTTTTCGTTTTCTCATCCCCAGTGTATATAAAATTATCAATTTATTATTACTATATTAAAATATTGCTGAAAATTTAAAAAAAAAGTGCTAACTTTTTAATAAATATTGACAATTAAAAAGTTGTTTTTTTATAATCTGTATTTTATGTATTTGATTTATCAACATTTTAAACCTCTTAATAATAAAAATATGTATTCTTTTTAGAAACCTATTATAGAATGTCAAGAAGGAAAATTTAGAGATTTTCTGTTGAAACATTGTCCAATTCTTCAAGAGCGCTATTGGCCTACATTATGGTGCTTTGGAACTCATGCACAAACTGCCCTTGCGAATATGCTAAGAGGAAGATTTCCAGATCTACCATATCAAAGGTATATCTTATATATAAGAAGAGAGTGTGTCTGTCTGTCTGTCTGTCTGTCTGTCTGTCTGTCTGTCTATGCATTCAATATGAACTTGCTGGGATCAGAAACCAGTGTGTACCAGGTTGAATTTCTCTGTTCCTAAATGGTAAGATGTGATAGATAATATAGTTTAGAGTTAGGATCACCAAATCCTATCTCATCAGAACTTAGTGCAACATAAGAATCTCAACTCCAAAGATTTATTCCACCCCCTATCACCACACACAAAAAAGTAAAAATGGCTCCTAAAAAACTAAGAACTGGGACCACAAAATTTGGTATACAGCTTCTTCTAACCTTTACTTAAAGAAACATAAGTTTTTGGCTCCTGATATTTCTTCTCCTTCCCTAGAAGAAACAGAGGGGTTCTTTTAAATGATGACCTATGATCCCAAATTTGGTATACAGCTTCCTTTCATAGTAAGTACAAAAATGTGATAATTTGACATCCCTACTTCTCCTTGTCCCTAGGGTGTCCAGGTTTCAATTGATAAAACTGAGACATATCAGTAAATATCCTGGTTTCTGAAAGCTAAGTTTCGATTTCAGCTTACTGAAACAATCGTTTCTTCTTGGAAGTGTAACTCCACAGAAAACTTTCTAAATTTAACTAAGGCAGTTATGCAACTGGGCAATAGGCAGGACACATGGAGATGGACAGTTCACAGTAGATGAGAGGAGAAATAATTCCACAACTCTCAGCAGATCTGGTGCAGATTGCATAGTTATTCTGCACCAGACTTTAAGCCTATGTCTCACAGAGGTGTGACATTATTGTTGCTGAAAGCATGTTGGAAAGGTGACTTTTCTCATGGCATAGCTAATTCAAAGCCCTCATGTGCAATCATTGTGGAACTTGTAATTTACCAACATTCAATTATGTCAACAGTATGCAGTGACTATTTGGTGCTAAGTGCCAAAAAAGGTTTGTGTACATTAAAAAAATTGTGTGAATACAATAACTTATTCCAAAAATGCAGATTGTAGCCTTCCGTCAAGGCCATCCAGTGAGATGTTCTTTAACGTGCACAGAGTATGACTCTCCCGCACATGGGGTCACGGCTTAACGTCCCATCTGACAGACTTTCCAAGCCCATCGGTGTCTCCTACTGTCCGTGGGCAGGACGGGGAATTTGGCGGAGATAAATCTCAACGTTAACCCAGCTGGGACTCAAACCTGGGAACTACAAATTATGAGCCTGGGGCGCTACCGACTGAGCCATCTCTGCCCCAACCAATAGAGGAAATGCTTGTGAACACTGATTTGATACAATACATTGGCTTGGCCCTTTCTGTTTCACAAGTCAGTTCATACTCTTTCATATCTGTTATTCTGTTTACATCTGCTCCTGCTGAATCCTTCCACATATGCCATGCACTCCAAGAATGCAATGCATCAATTACTGTCTTATCTATCTGGCATCCTTCTATGACTGTCCTAAATGGAAAGAGGAAAAAGGTTCTGGTGCCTCAAGATCGTATACTGTACACTAGTATAGGTAATGTTTTTATCCACTAATAAATCAGCACTTTGACGTCGATTCAAATTTTAGAGGAAAAATTGTCTTGAGCTGGGTGGGATATGAACCCACGACCTCCTGATAACATGTTAGGTGCTCTGGACCACTGAGCTACTGGCCGCTGATCAAGATCTCCTCTAGGCAGTAGTACAGATCACGGGCATCAGCCGCCATTTTGTTTTTGACACAATGTAACAAAACGGCCCTTTTAGTTGATTCCCACAACCCCCAAGACCCTAACCCAAATAGGGGTTTCTAGAAAAAAGATTGTTTTTTTTTCGTTATCATAGTAACGATACATAGTACTGTTAACATGGTAACGGTACTTTGCGTTGTACAGAAACAACGTAACAAAAAAAAACACGATTCCACTAAAAACATCCCACACAACCACATATTCTTAAAAAAATTATGAAAAAAAAACCATAAACAGAATAGCTACACTAAAGTACCCCTCTTTTCCCAATAATTAAAACATTCCACAAATATATTTCCACAAACTAAACTGATCAGTCCAGTCACACATACAATAATTAACCTAAATAAATCACCAGAATAATGAAATCGAACGCCAGTCTGTAAACCAAGATCATCATCGACAATGCATCGCCAACCGTCATTATAAAAACAACCCCAAAACTAAATCTCATCGTCATAGCACGTACCAAAAAGCAAAAAAATGGAAACAGTGCACTGTTGATCGAATTATAAAAAACAGCCTTCAAAACTATATAATGTCCTCACAGACAATAAAAAACCTGAAAATCAGCAACAGTGCACCATTGACCGAATTATAAAAAAGCCCCAAAACTAAATAATGTCCTCCCAGGCAACACAAACCTAAAAACATGAAAATCGGAAATAGTGCACCGTCGACCGAATTATAAAAATGCCCCAAAACTAAATAATGTTCTCCCAAGCAACACAAACCTAAAAACATGAGAATTGGCAACAGTGCACCGCTGACCGAATTATAAAAAAGCCCCAAAACTAAATAATGTCCTCCCAGGCAACACAAACCTAAAAACATGAAAATCGGAAACAGTGCACCGCCGACCGAATTATAAAAATGCCCCAAAACTAAATAATGTCCTCCCAGGCAACACAAACCTAAAAACATGAAAATCGGCAACAGTGCACCGCCGACCGAATTATAAAAAAGCCCCAAAACTAAATAATGTCCTCCCAGGCAACACAAACCTAAAAACACGAATATCGGCAACAGTGCACCGCCGACCGAATTATAAAAAAGACCCAAAACTGAATAATGTCCTGCCAGGCAACACAAACCTAAAAACATGAAAATCGGAAACAGTGCACCACCGACTGAATTATAAAAAAAGCCCCCATAACCAAATAATCTCATCAGATACAACCAAAAAAAAATTCTTATAGCTCACATAGCCCTCCCCTAAATTATTGATTACCTTCCTGACTCCATCAAAAACTATGTTTTTCCACACCGACAATTCTACATACTCATAATTTCTGCTGCGCTGGTGGCTCAGTCGGTAGCGCGCCACACTCATAATCTGCAGTTCCCAGGTTCGAGTCCCCACTGGGTCAGCGTTGAGATTTATCTCCACAAAACTCCCCACTGTACCCACAGTTAGCAAGGGATACTGATGGGTTTGGTAAAGGCTGCCGTCCATTGGAGGGAACATTAAGCCATGGCACCATATGCTGTTACCCTGTGCATGTTAAAAGACACTGAATGGCCTTCACGGAAGGCTACCATCTGTCTCCCAACAACTATTCCAGTGGGTCTGTAACGCTCCAAATAATATGCAAAATACTTTAAAAGTTGGACCTTTTTCCTGATCCAATTAGTTTTATGCTCCGGATAGCTGAGATGGGTGCCAGGCAATAATTAACAAATTGCCAAGAAATAGAATAAGTTAAATTAGGGTTCAAAATACCATCGAGCGTTAATGAGTAAGAATCAAAATGATTGTCAATTATAATATATAAATATAATCGAAAACTTAATTTACGTTGCTCAAGAGAAAAAAAATTGTAAAGACTCAAAAGGTTTAAAATAACAAACAGATTTATTTCCAAAATATCAACTCGCCGTGCTACAACGTACTCTCTTCTCCTCCTCTCTCACTCTACAACTCCGTGCACTAGGCACTCTCTCCTCTACACCTCCAGCTACTCTTACTACCAACTAACTCCTTCCAACTGCTTCTGTGACTAGCAAGTCACCGGTTTAAAACAAGAACCAGACACGTGTCATGTTACACGCCGGGAAAGACATTTACATAAAATGACGAACGACGCAAGAGGGGGCGTGTCCTTGTTATTAGTGGATATTGAATAGTCGAGTTTATTTCATTATTCATTATTTAATGTTTTTATCAAACTCTCAATTTAACAAGATACAGCAGGTTCTACTGAGACACCAACCAGTTCTTCAAGTTAAAAGACACTGAATGGCCTTCACGGAAGGCTACCATCTGTCTCCCAACAACTATTCCAGTGGGTCTGTAACGCTCCAAATAATATGCAAAATACTTTAAAAGTTGGACCTTTTTCCTGATCCAATTAGTTTTATGCTCCGGATAGCTGAGATGGGTGCCAGGCAATAATTAACAAATTGCCAAGAAATAGAATAAGTTAAATTAGGGTTCAAAATACCATCGAGCGTTAATGAGTAAGAATCAAAATGATTGTCAATTATAATATATAAATATAATCGAAAACTTAATTTACGTTGCTCAAGAGAAAAAAAATTGTAAAGACTCAAAAGGTTTAAAATAACAAACAGATTTATTTCCAAAATATCAACTCGCCGTGCTACAACGTACTCTCTTCTCCTCCTCTCTCACTCTACAACTCCGTGCACTAGGCACTCTCTCCTCTACACCTCCAGCTACTCTTACTACCAACTAACTCCTTCCAACTGCTTCTGTGACTAGCAAGTCACCGGTTTAAAACAAGAACCAGACACGTGTCATGTTACACGCCGGGAAAGACATTTACATAAAATGACGAACGACGCAAGAGGGGGCGTGTCCTTGTTATTAGTGGATATTGAATAGTCGAGTTTATTTCATTATTCATTATTTAATGTTTTTATCAAACTCTCAATTTAACAAGATACAGCAGGTTCTACTGAGACACCAACCAGTTCTTCAATAGTGTTATTGGTTGACATTATGATGCTTTGGAACTTGTGCACAAACTGATCTTGCTAATATGCTAAGAGGAAGAATTTGCAAATCTATCATATCAAAGGTATATTATTTCTATAAATAGTTTTGTGAAAATAGTTTAACCAACATGCAGGATTCGAACCCATGTCTCTCCAGAGACATGCAGAATGTTTTAAGACCACTAAACTAACACTAGCTCCATCTTTTTTCCACTTGTGTGACTTATCAATCTCCTATGATTATTGCACCTGAACTCGGCACCATCAATGATCGGGGACAGCAACTATTTTCTTTTAATGTTGCACTGATTAAGATGCAAAATAAGTCACTTGCATTAATAGTGTTATTAATGATTTAATCAATAAAAGAGATGTGGTTCAAATCTTGCATGTCAGTGAACTTTTACAATTCAAAACTTTTTTTTCACAAAGCTATTTATTGATTTCAAAGTCAACAGGTAACTCTGTGGATAGTATTTATTGGGTATATTATTTTTTTCTTTATTTTTTACTGGTACATAAAGATAAAAAAAAAATGAGTGTGTATTTGTATGCCTTATATTTCTTTTTTTGATACTATTCATCTGTCTTGTGCTGATTTGCTTTTAGGCTGTGAAGTTTCAAAAGGCTAAATATTTTGGTATCATTTATAAAAGATTTAAAAATTGTGAAAAATTGAAAATGCTATTTAGGAATGCCTAATATTTATAAGCATTACTGTTATTAAACAACGGGTGAAAAATTGTGATAATAAAATTCTAGACTAAACATATAAGTTATACAACTGATCCTAAAATAAATTAAAATGGGGTGTTTGGAATTTTAAGGCAATACAGATTTTGATAATAAACATTTATTTTGCAGAGAAATATTAAAGTTAAAAGATGGAGGAATAATTTCTTTAGACTGGCTTGAAAGTGCATGGTATAGAGGAAATAAAAAATTTCAGCCCATAGCATTGTTTCTCCCTGGATTGACTGGACATAGCCAAACAGAATATATTAAAAGTTTAGTTCCAGTGGCACAAAAACAAGGATGCAGGTTAGTGAACTTAATTATGCACTAAAAAAAAATTACCCCTCAAGAACTACTTGCCAAAGAGGTCTAATAGAAGCCTGTCACTGTAATATATGAGATTTGTGAGAAAGGCAAGATTTCAGCATAAAAAAAAAAGGAAATGTCCACCCTTTATCAGAGATTAAACCATGGTCCCTTTGATGGCTCCCCAAGGCTTGGACTTTGAGACCAGAGACCCCTTTGACCACTTGGCCACTGCGACAGTCAATTAAGAACTACTGTGTATAAAATAATATTTTAAACACTATGAGTCCTTTAATTGGTATAGATGCTTTCCTTTAGTTTTTTCTTTCTACTGAGTTTTCCTCACAGATCTCAAATGTAATTTTACTGAAAGACTCCTGATACTGCTGTTGCAAGTAGTTGCTTGAGAGGTAATTTATTTTTTGCTATCAATATTACTTTGTTTCTAAAACATTTAGAATGATAATATTTTCTTATAATTTAATAATTAAAAACTTGAAGTGAGTAAGTAGGTCAGTTATCATTTAAAAAAACATCAAGGATGTGTCAGTTATTATTATGTTCAGCAAACCTTTTTGCTGCAGAAATGTGTAGGAAAATGTAAGTTGGCAGATTTTCAAAAGAAAATTTTAATCACTTTATGTTGTAATAAATTGCCTAAGGCTAAGTGATTTGGGACCTGCTATGAATTGTTTTAGATACACTACATATGTATCTGGCACCAACTGACATTTTCTACATGGTAGTAATGCCTTTCACATTGTCGGGATGTGTCTCTATGCAAACTTTGATTAATGCTGAAGAAATATTTGCAAAGGGTAGAGCGTAGTAAAGGCAATGGAGTAGCACAGTGGTTTTCAAACATTTTTGTTTCATGGCACCCTTAATATATAAAGATTTTTTTCACGCTGCCTAAAAATATACCAATTAGTGGGATGGGTGAACCTATTGTTTACCACACAGTTTCTCAAATCTTGGAATCAAACTAGACACAGCTACCCTCATTTCCTGTTCCACATTGAGTTTTGAGCGATATTTTGTTTTTATTATAAGCTACCACTGAAAACCCAGCTTCACAGAGGTAAGTCGTTGCAAATGGAACCAGAATTCACTGAGCTTCAGCACTCAGCAAAGGATATTCATCCTTTACTGATAATCCAAAACTCAACCAGTTCCATATCAACAAATTTTGTTTTTAATGTACTGTCGCTAAGCAGCTCGATCAGACTCTCCTCCTCTGCCAATGTAAAGTTAAATGAAGATTGGGTCCTGAATGGGTCTTGACTCCGTGTGAAATTTTCTGTATTATTTTCTTGAAAGTATTTTTGAAACCAGTTGCTAAGCTGAGATAGGTGCTTTTCAAAAACAATTTTTGTATTGTGAAAGCAAACAACTTCATTGGAGGTCACAAACTGCTGCAACAATGGGAAACATTCTTTGCCACCAATGTCATTCATTTCCATAGTAATAATTTTTTCCTGAAGGCTGAAACCCTTTTCCATCAATTTCAAATTCTTTCCACCAATGTCATTCATTCTTTGCCACCAATGTCATTCATTTCCATAGTAAAAATTTTTTCCTGAAGGCTGAAACCCTTTTCCATCAATTTCAAAATGTAAATGTTGTTTCCCTACAGGGAGAGATCTAACACATTAATCTTTTCAAAAATATCACACAAGTATGCTAATTTGGTTAAAAAAATCTGTATCCACGAAGTATTTTGCATACTTGTGTCCCTCATTTTCAAGATATGTGTACAGTTCCTGCCATAATTTGAATGTATGGGATAGTACACTGCCACAAGATAGCCATCGCAAGCTGCAGTAGTACAACAAAGATGTGTGTTTGGCTCCCATATCTTCTTGGAGTGTTTTGAAAAATCTAGCCTTTAATAGCCGACTTTTTATAAAATTTACCACTTTCACTACACATTCCAAGACTAAATTCAGTATAGGACTTAGATACTTTAATGCGAGTGCTACCCTGTGAATTATACAATGGGTTCACAGTGTATCCAGAGCTTTGCATTGAATAAGTGCCTGTAACTCTCTAAAACATCCGGACATACATAGAACGACCACTATCTGTACAGACACCAATGCACTTTGTTCAATCATAAATGTGTCTAAAGATCTCGAACAAGTCTTGTGCCTTTGTACCTGCAGTGATATTTTTACGAAAAAGAAGGCCTTCTACAATGTTATTACCATCCAAAAACCGTACATAGCAAATCTAATTATCATCCTTATTACTATCTGTGGCCTCATCCAGGGGTGGGGGTGGCTCAGTCGGTAATGCGCCAGGCTCGTAATCTGTAGTTCCCAGGTTTGAGTCCCAGCTGGGTCAGCGTTGAGATTTATCTCCGCAATGCTCCCTGTCCTGCTCACAGTCAGCTGGGAACACCGATGGGCTTGGAAAGACCGCCGTCCGTCGAATGGGATGTTAAACCGTGGCCCCGTGTGCAGGAGAGCCATGCCCTTTGCACATTAAAGAACACATTGGATGACCTTGATGGGAGGCTACCATCTGTCTCCCAACAGTTGTTCCAGTGGGTCCCCTCCCCCAACCTACTCTGAGCCTTCAGGGTCCTTGTGAGCTGGCCATTTAGCCCATTGTGTGTAAAAAAGTGCTGCTCAGAGGTAAAACAGTCCAAACCCATCCAGCTGCAAACCAAATTCCTTTCCTTTTATTCTTTCAATTAACTGATCATTGAGGTTCTCTGCCATGTGCTGGATTCTGCAACTAATAGTACTGTCTGATAAAGGCACCTTCAAAAGCAGTTTCCCCGCAGATTCACCAATCATAATGTTTACCATATCTATAGCAGCTAGTAAAATCAGTTCTTCTGCGATGGTATGAGGATTTTTACACTTTGCAACTCTATATGCCACCTTGTAGTATGCTAGAAAAGCATTGCTTGATATTGACATATGCTTTAAAAAAGTGCTTGTTTGTTGTTTTAAATCTTTCAACTTTCTGGCAAAAATAGTCACTAGGTTTACAAACCATGTTGTGATGATTGGTTTCTAAGTGGTGTTTTAGCTTACTTGGAAGCATGCACTCTGATGTCAAAACATTCATACATAATACACACTGTGGTCTCTCTTCATTGTTGA
The DNA here is from genome assembly GCA_038380435.1 of Ryuthela nishihirai. Taxonomy (NCBI): domain Eukaryota; kingdom Metazoa; phylum Arthropoda; class Arachnida; order Araneae; family Heptathelidae; genus Ryuthela; species Ryuthela nishihirai. Next base: position 22,761,740 of record JAWZYU010000022.1, read on the forward strand.
TATATGTGGAAGTAAAGCCAAAGTCTAAATAACTGTCGTCATATTTTTGATATTTCTTCCACCTCCACTACTGGTTTGTGGTGTATCGTCACTTTCACGACACTTATTATTGTTTAATAATAACTTTTCCATTTGTTAGAAGACAAGAATTTAGCTTTATATAAAAATTAATGAAAATTAACTTTTTAGTTTATATTATTAACTTACTACTATTAAATAAACTTATTATTTTTATTTAATCACTTAATTTTACTTAATAGTTTGATCACAACACCATTCAGTAGATTTGAACAACAATAACCATTGATAAAATATATGTACAAAGGCTGTCAGAAAAAGAATGAGACTGCAGTGAGGCAACGATGTGACACACGTTAAATGGTAGTGGTATTGAAAAAGACTGTTGTTTTCTGAGTTAGCATGACAAAAGGTGTCGATTGGTGATTGGCCGTTCAGCAGACAGAGGGAAGGAAGTGAAGTCATATCCAATTTCGATGCTGTGTTTAATGTCTACGATAACGGAAGAGTAGTATGCTGCACTGAAATTTTGTTACTGCCTGAAGAAAACAGCACCATAGCATATGGATCTATCACTGTGACCGTGCATCAATGCATTGAATTAAGATTGCCTGGAATTATTAAAATTTTCGAATATCCTGCAGCACACACTTTGAAAACCTCTGGAATAGCACTATTTGAACTAGTTGATTTCAATTTTAGGCATTAAAGGGTTAAACCACAGTGAAATAAGAGGCAACATTGATGATTCAAAAGGCCTAAATGTTCAGTGGGAATGTGCCATGAATGTTTTCGTCTTAAGTTTAAGATATCAAATCTGTCATGTTGTGTGAACACTATGCTGTTTAAGTTGCCTGAACATACCACAAGCTATGCAGCAATATTCCACTACTTCAAGAAAGAGAGCAGTAGATATATTTTTGTAACATAAATATGTTTTCTGTTAAATTTTCTCTGAAATTGCACTTGATCACCAGCTTACTGAAAATATCTTACAATCTGAGTTATGTTTTACATCTGAGCTGCCCTATTTTATGTTTGTACACAATGGCTAAATGGCTAGGTCACAAATATCTTAAGAGTTCTGAGAAGGTTGAGAAGGAACCCACTGGATCACTGTTAGGAAATAGATATAGCCTCTTATCAGCCTATCCGTACATTTTTAATACGTGCATTAACATCCTCTCCAACAGACAGTGACCTGTCCAAGCCCATCAGGGTCTCCTTTCTGACCGAGGACAGGGTGTAGTTTAAGCAAAGATAAATTTCATTGCTAGCACAGGTAAGTCTCAAACCTGGGAACTACAGATTATGAGTCTGGTGCACTACTGACTATTCAACCCCAATTCCCTTTGGCTTTTTATTTTATTATGAATTTAAAATGCATTCTTATTGCAATTGGCTTTGAATGTAAAAAAAAAGTGTCGCAAAGATATTTTTATATGGCTACAATTTGTTTAGAAGGGAAATGAATATTATTGAAAGTGTGAAGGAAATAATTATTTGTTTAATATTTTGAGTTGTAAGAATTTTGTAATTTAACTATGTATGCAATTAAACTTATAAATTGCTAAAGAAAAGATCACATTTTATTTTCTTATTTAGATGTGTTGTGTTCAATAATAGAGGAAGAGGAGGTGTGGAGCTACTTGTATGTATGCTGTTTCATATTCCCTAAATTATTTTCTTAATACTTATTTAGTTATAGAAAAAAGCTTGCAAAATAGTTTGACTAATTTATAGTATGGACAAGACAACTATTCATTTCTGTAACAAAAATTGCAAAATTTTAAGATTTAAAGAAGCTTGAGTGGCAAAATATTTAAAATGTATGTAATGATTACTGAAAAACATATTTTATGTCATTTTTTAATTTAAATATCTGAGGTGGTTACTGATAATTTTTCTTCACTAATTTAACTTATATAAACCTTAATATATAATTTACTTAACAATGAGTGCATGTTATACAGTTATAATGAAAACATTACCCACTCTGGTGGCTGCAAATTTAAGAATTTAGTGTGAAAAAAAATCTTTTAGATTTGAGAAGTCATATGAATACTTAAAACTTTGGAAGTAAAACAACATTGATATTTAAAATAGAAGTAATCATTTGATTACTTCTATTTTAATAGACCACAAGTAAATTTGGGCAGTGGTTTTGCAGAATAGTGCATTATGATAAGCAAGTTGTTACTTCTATGGTAGTCATACCAAAGTTAAAATGTCAAAAGTTGTCAATAAGTTGTTTGCTCTGAGTAATTAGTATCAACCAGAGATGGAATTTTAAAATAACTGACCATCCATCAGTTTTACCATAAGCCAGAGCAAATACATGTACCCAAATTAGGGGAGAAGGCAAAGCATTTTTTCCTGCTTTTAAATTAAAAAATAGTGAATTAAAATTTTTTTTATTTTAAATTGGTGCACTAAATATTAATCAATTTATAATTATTATTAATCAGTGATCATAAACTGCTGAATGTAATATTAATCAGTTAATAATTAAAGTTGATGTTCTTTCTTGCAGAAATATTTTACTGTTATAATTTTTCCTAGCATTAAAAGTAATTGGCCCTATCAGATAATTCACTTGCAATTGGCTAACGAGTTTTCCAAGCCTTGAATACCACAGTTTATATGTCACGTTTGCATTTTTTCGAATAATAAGGATAAAAATTGTTTTATTCTTATTATTTTATATGATGTAACACTTTTAGAATATGAAATGTTTATATAATGGCAGTTTTGGAAGTGTTTTTTCATCTATAATTTTTGAGAATATGGAATGTAGTATAATTTTACTTTTTAGCACTAGTTTTCATTTATTTTTGATTCATATGCATATGAGCTCAGTGTCTTAAGTTCTGTTTAAGAAAATGTAGAAAAAACAAGGAAAAAATTAAAATATAAAGTAAATTCAGGTATATTCAGCACCACAGTAATGTAGTAAATGTATCACACATGCAAACTGCATGCTTGTAGCATCTATATGATGAAATGAAAGTTTCAGTGTCAACTTTACTTACACGAGTAGTGTATTTTCTTAAGAATGACTTAAATTTTTAAAAGTTTATATATAAAATAAATGGGAAAAAATGCCTTCAGCAAAGAGTAAAAAGATTTGGGCAAAATAATTTAATATCATACAGTCATTTTTTTTCTAGTCATGGCCAAAGTACATTGCCTTACCAATTAGAGAATTTCCATGTGATATCATTAAGTATCTCCACAAAACTCTTCACTCTGCCCATTGTTAGGGGACACTGATGGGTTGGAAAGGCCACCGTCCATCAGATGGACTTTACGCCATGGCTCTGTGTGTGCAGGAGAGCCATTCTTGTGCACGATAAAGAACATGCTGGATGGCCTTGACTGGAGGATACCATTTGTTTCCCAACAGCTGTTCCAGTGGGTCACCTCCCCCCAACCTTCTCTGAGCCTTCGGGGGTCCTTGGGATCTGGCCATTTAGCCCATGATGTGCAAAAAAGTGCTGCTCAGAGGTAAAACAACCCAACCCAATATATCATTAGGAAAATTGCTTCAAAATTCTCTGTTTTAAATCATATGGAAAAATGTGGCTGATGATAAATAAGGTAAAGTATTTCCCTGCACAATGGATGGATATAACTTAGAAGCTTTATGTAGCTTCTCCTTGTTTTTCATGCAACATACAAACACACAAGGGCATCCCAGCTGATTTAGGATTCAGGTACTGCTAACCACTATTACCAATAGCACAATATCTTAACCAATTTTTCAAAATTATTCCTGAAGGCAAAAATAAGTTATTACAGGCAACTACATGCAAATTTCAAATATCCAATCGTGAAAGTGATCTAAAACCCTAAAATTCCTTGCAACATGCAAATTACTAATACCTATAAAAGCACAGGCTGTAACCCATTCCATTTCAAAATTGTTGCTTGCAAGGAGGGTTAATCTCATTATTTCTATTCAAGATGGCAAGCCTTGTTTACATGATTCCTTGTGATGATGAGCTGTTGGAAGACTTGAAGCAGGACAGCTAGAGGTAGCAAGATGACTTGGTGTGTTAAAAAAGGTGGTATCAACACTTTGAAAGTAGTTTCAGGAGACAGGAAGCATTACATGAGGAGTTGACCAAGATTGCATGAGAGTTACTTCAACCCAAATTGACTGTTATCTGGCTCTAATGGCAAGACAGAACAGTATAATGACTTTACATCAACTCTCTCAAGATTTCTATGGCCAGAGGTGAAAGGATTTCCATCAGAACAGTGTCACAAAAGCTTAATGTGAGTGGGCTTTATGCCAGGAGACCAGTGGTTTGTATCGTGTTAAACCTTAACCACTGACAAGTTACTCTAAATTGGTGCTGCCAACATGCCACTTGAAATCTTGAATAGTGGGGTAATGTTCTGTTTTATGATGAGTGTCGATTAACCTACAGCCAGATTCTAGACATTGAATCTAGAGAAAACGAGGAATGTAATGCCATCCCTACAATATTAGAGAAAGGGATGGTTGAGATGGTGTGCTAGTCTGAGGTGGCATACTCCTCTTCACATGTTCAATGTTCAGGATATGGAGACTCTGTAACTGTGCTCAGAGGTACAGAAAAGAGATCCTTGAACATCATTTTGGTCAACATTTTAGGGATGAGATTGGGGCTGATTTCCTGTTTGCAGACAAAACTTCTCATCTGCATAGATCTAACCTGATGCAGGAGTACTTAGAAACAGAAGATATCCAACGAATGACCTTACCAGCAAAGTCGCTAGACCTGAATCCCATCAAACATTTATGGGATGCCTTAGAGAGATGCATCGCAGACTCTGTAACTTTGTGAGGCAAAGTTATCTCTTGTAGAAGAATGGAATTTGTTTCCTCAAGCCCATCCAAGCAACCTGATGTTGAGCATGGATAGACTTTGTCAAGCCTGTTTAGCTGTCAGAGGGGATCATGCTTTAGTTGACCATATATCCGATTTTTGTATCCATATCCTACTTTGAGAAATTATCCTGTTTTGAAATAATATAGCATCATCAGAGAATGAAACTCGTATAAAAATAAAATATTGTAAAATAATAAAACACTGCTAGTTTGGCTAGAGTGGGGAAAAAAGGTGAAAAAAAAAATTAAAATTTATAAATCTCATAGTAAGTGAAAAAAATTTTAATTAAATATTCCTGCCACTTTTTTTTACTCGAACCTGGAGTTCATGTAAACCTCACCCAATTGAGAAATGTTAGGTGCCTTCTTTCCACTCTGAGCCCCTTTCTGCAAAAAAATTAAAGTGTTGATAATACAAAGTATTGGAATCATATCAGTGAAAGCTTGCTTACTTGTGCAGTTTTTTTTTGTGCTTGTACCCATTCATTTTTGCCAAAAAAGAAGTATTAATTTCTTTGCTTATGTGTATATATTTTTTTGTGTAAAGCAAATAGACTATGGTGCTTACACAAAATTTTTTTGTGTAAGCTATAAGACTATTTTTAAAACTTTAACTTCTCGCTGTGTCCACCAATTTCTTTTTTTGTGTAAAAAAACTTGTTCACATATAATTCAAGAAATAATTTATGGAAAATATGAGTTTTGCCAATGAGTGGGATCGCACTCATCAGTGAAACTCATTTTTTCCACAAATTATTTCTTGAATGTTATCACTAATCATATTCTATACTGATGTCTTATGTGCATATTTTGGAGCATCTAAAGTAAACTTCTGTGATGTGCAATATTTTATTGTTTTTGTGGCATTGTAATATATATTCATTTCCAGTCTGGGAGTTCTTGTTTTCTGAATATTTCCTTGTTTATACTAATTATTTTTCTGGGCAGTTTTTTTAACTGCATCTGTAATAATAGAAGAATATACCTGTCTGTGGCAGCCACTACTCATTGGAAAATCATTATGATGTTTCAAAATTTCACAATCCTTTCTGATTGTTATCAGAGTTCCAGTGCCAAATTTGAAGTAGAAATTCCAAAAGGGCATGCTACAAGCAAAGATATTTTCCATGTTATTCCTAAAGGAAATCAAAGTCATTGCCAAATACGTTGTTCCCATTTATTGTTTTCTAACTATGAATGTAAGAGTTGTAACATTTAAATCTGCTAACAGTTCGTCCCATGGCCAAGTGGTTAGCATGCTTGGCTGCTGATCAAAGGGACCTGTGTTCAAGCCCCAGGTAAGGTATAGATGTTTGTGTTGTTTTTCTGTTGAGCTCCTGCCATCCTCACAGACCTTCTGCTATGGCATTATAAGTTGACTGTCAGACCTCTGTGGCAAGCAACTGCTTGAGGGGATATTTATCATTTATTTACCATTGCTTGATCTCCCATTTTCTTAAAGGCATTGTTATATAAAGGCATCTCATTGCAGGTAGGAATCTCACTTGAAACCCAACATGGGAAATCTGCATATGAAAAATGGGACCATTCATTCAGATATCACAGGGAACACAAGGTACCAAAATATGTCAAAATGGAGATAAAATTTTTGCTGGTTTGTGTAGAAACGAAATCATGGGCTATGGGAGCACATGTTGATATCAGCAGCACCATACAATTCTTCGTATTGAATCTGTGTGGTGGTGTGTGGGGGGGTGGGGGGTTAAAAATAGCCTTTAGTGTTAGTGAAAAACAGAATATGCATCTTAAAAGTGAGGTCAGGGCAATGCTGGATGATCTTTTTTTAGCTGGTTGTACAATATAAGGGGCATTCAAAAAGGTTTGACATGCATCTGCAGAGCAAAAACCATTGCACTTACTTTACCAAAACTTTTACTGCCCTTTAAAAGTACTCTCCTCCAGCATCTATGCACAGTTGCAGATGTCAATGCCAATTCTGGAATGCTTGGTGGTACTTCTGTTTGGGAATAATGCTCTACTCTGAATGAGCTCATTTTGCAAAGTCTTGCACTCTTGAAAATGGCTTCCCAACAAGTTCCTTTTTAATTTTTGGAAACAACTAAAAATTGCTAGTGAAAGATTGGGTGAATATGCAGGATGGGGTAGCTGTTTGAATTTTTTCTGCTTCAGATAGGCCATAACTTGCCAGGTTTTGTGAGCTTGACATTGTCACGAAAAAGGAGAACCTCGACATGCCTGTTGTTGGACACTGCTCTTTCAACTGTTTTGTGCAAAACAAGGTTGGTGTATTGGTCATTTATAGTCATTTTTTCAGGTAAGGTGTCCATGGCTACAACTCCCTAGGAATTAAAAAAAAAATTTGGAAACATCCTCTTCCTTGATCGAAAATCTTATAGGAGGATTTATGGACGTGGTTCATCTTCTGCAACCCAAACATAGTTGTTGATTTTTCTGGGAGTTGTGTAGTAAGAAAACGACATCTCATCATTTGTGACAATGTTTCTTAACCTTTTGGGGCCACTAGGTTCAAACATTTGCATCATCTTTCATAAGTTTACCCCTTTTTTGCTGTTCTGTCAGTTTGTGATGTATTCATTTGGCACAGATCTTTTGGAACTTTAAATGTTGATGAAAAATTGTTTCCACACTGCAAATGGATACACTGACACCTGAAGTTATTACCTGAATGACAATGTGTGGGTTTTCCTTAATCGTTCTCAGGTCACTGTCGAACATAGATGTTGACATAATCCGAAATGAGAGGTGAAGGATGTCAATAGAAGTCTTTTGTACAACATTTGAAACTTCAGTTTTTTAAAAAAGAAATTGCTGTTTGAAAATTTTATTAGACATATCTTTTAAAAATATGCAATTCGTTTGAAAAATATTTTCTTTTTAATTTGATGCATATTTTTATAATATAAACAGCTGTCCCATGGCCGAGTGGTTAGCGCGCTTGGCTACTGATCTAAGGGACCTGGGTTCGAGCCCCAGGTAAGGCATGGCTGTTTGTGTTGTTTTTCTGCTGAGGTCCTGCCATCCTCTCAGACCTTCTACTATGGCATATAAACTGACAGGCTCTTGTCAGACCTCTGTGGCAAACAGCTGCTTGAGGTATTTTTTTTAATAATATAAATAATTTTTGAAGCCATATGGTTGCCATTTCTTAGAAGTATCATATGGTATTGCTGATTGTTTGTTAATGTTACTCTGTGCTGAAGCAATCACTTGATTTATGCTCACAAGTTTGATTTGAACTATTATCAACAAATTTTTCCTTAAAGTTTTGAAAATCTGCTATAAAATATCAAAAAATGCTATTTTTGAAAATGGAAATTTTTGGAAGTAATTGCAAAGTATGTTTTACCATTTTTTTTTTCTGTTTTACTCTCCTTTCTGCTACAAACCTATTTTATTATTAGTATAATTATTTTTATCATTTATTCAGCATTCTATGTGTCTTTCCCGCCCTTCAGATCGAAACTGTAACTAGCAAAAGCTTTCTTAGAAAGCAATCCGAGTGCAGTTCCAAAGTCTAAAGTAGGTCACTTAGCAGGTACAATTGAGTGTGATGACCTTGTAATTGTTCACACATGCAGTAAAGTTACTCTTTAGTGAACGTTTACAGAAAGAGTTCTTCTTGGATATAGGATACTGTGACCATGCATCTATCAAGTCAGTATTAACCTTCATTTTCATTTTTGCAGATTTTCTGCAAATTATCGTTTTTTTCATCAGCTGATCAATCGATGTTTTGAGGTTATGCTACGTCGGATGGCCGGATATTATTTAACATTGCATTAGGTTGTATATTAATATTTCTTTTATTATTACTTTTCTTGTAAAAAAAAAACTTTGATGTTGTAAACATTCCTGAAAATGAATGAGGTATTGCACATGGCAGCTAAAAGGACTTCCTTCACATGCAAGTTGTTTACATGGCTGATTTAAATTAAAAGCTTCCTCCCAACACATTAGATTATAAATTCACTGTGTAAAGTTAATATTTATTTCCATTTTTCATAATAAACCTTAGTTTTCATTTTTGTAAATCTACTTTATTTCCATAAATTATCGATTTTTTTCAGTTGGCTGATCTATTGATCTTTCTGAGTTATGCTATATCCGATGGCTGGCTTAAAAATTGTTGCAGATATTGCGAATATTTTATTTAACATTCCATTAGGTTATATATATATTTATTTCTTGGTTTTTTTTTAATAGAAAACTTTGAACTTGTATTGTTTTCTGAAAATGAATGAGGTCTTGGATAATGGAAGCAAAACATACTTCCTTGGCTGGAAAGCTGTTCTCATGTGGGAGGGCAATTTCGAGAAGGGTTTTAACCCCCTCCCTCTCCTGCTAAACTCACTGTAAATGCCCTCTCCCCCCCCACCCCTCAGTATCTTGGCTGTGCCACTCTGATGATATAACAGTTTGTTTTTTTTGCTTTGGTGCACCAACCTTTCTGCACTTAGCCAAGATCGTCAAACTTCAACACTCAAGGAAAAAATTCATATTGTTTAGCAAAAAAAGCAGCCTAGAAAGTTTTTTCTATTTTATAACCAGTTCAGAAAATCCCTTGAATATGAGAAGTTCAAGTCACGCACGATAACACTGGCCATTTTAAAATATATAATACTGAAAAGAATCATTAAAAGAAATAAAAATAATGTTTCAGGTTGAATATTATATTATTCAACCTGAAAACAATGCGATAGGAAATTTCCTTTTGATTAATATATAATTTAACTATTTTTATTCTTCAGGTTTTCCAAAATAAAGTCTTAATTGTATAGTGCGATCTATTTTTTCATCCTATCACATTGAAAAAGGCTTATTAAAATCAATATGCTTGTCAATTTGTTAATTACCTATTTTCATTAAATTCGTAATTAAATTCTGTTTAATTTTGTATATAACATGACCTATTTCTTTTGATTTCTGGTTATTTTAAAAAAAATTCTAAAGTTGACTAGTTTGTCTGACTTGGAACAGTTAGCTAAAAGCCTGGAATTTTCTCAAAGTATGGTACCAAGAAAAAAATTACAAAACAGGAGTAATTTTCTTGCTTCAAGTAAATATTAATTTTTTTGTTGTTCAGAAATAAATAAGCTTTCTATTCATGTGCATTATAATAATTTGTCTATTAATTTTCTTCAATAAATTTTTATTTTGCCAGATACATTTTTTACTACATGACTCTAAAAAGTCCTATTAAAATAAAACTAGTAATCTTTTTTGTTAAATATTATATTTTCAGAAAATCCAGAATTAAATGATGATTAATTTGGCATATAACAAGCCATAATTCCTTTCATTAGTTATTTGGCAAAAAAGTTCTAAAATTAATTTTTTTTTTGGCTGATCAGAGTGGAAGAATAGCTGGATCTCTGGATCTAAATCAGTTTTTCAGGCTGAACCTGGGAAAAGTGAATGAGTTTTATGAACAGCAGTGATGGTTCTCGTTCATGATCTCCTTTGGTCTTCCTGCATGAAGAAGGTCTTTGAAACTCTGCCATCTTTTTCTGAAGTTGTGCATCCAACCTGTAACAATATCATATGAACAAACATGATTTCCATATATTTGTGATAAATCAGCATGAATTTTTTTCGTGTTGTCCCCAAGTTGCATCCTTGTTAAAGTGTAGTCTTTTTCCATCTTTAGTAGGCTCCATAGCAACAATGCACAGATTTCACAGACTGAACTTTAGGCACTGCCGGCAAAGAGAGAAATGATATGGGTTTTGTTTTTAACATGTAATGACAAGTTTAGACACGCTTTCAAACAAGTTGTAACATGTTAACTTTGGAGGAATGAATGTAAATCTAGACATGTCAAGAACCTTTTGTGAATGCCTTCTGTAAAAAAAAATGTTATGCTACATTTTATTAGTGTTGCCTTAATTTTGCCAAGCAATGTATTTATCAGTAGCAGTACCAGTCATGAGACTACCTTAGACTACACCTCAAAAGAATTAAACTTAAATATTATCTATCACCAGTCACATTTTTAAATTCAAAGTCTAATTTAAAGGTTATAGAGCTTCAAAATAATTTTCCCATTAACATAACTTGTAAGTTTTCTAATTGGTATGCCAATGTATAATCACAAAAAAATTTTAATGCATTTCTAAAATTGTTAGAAAATATTACCAAATGATTGGTGAAAAAAGTTAACATGCGAGTTAATATTTTCAAAGCAATTGAGCAGTGAAAAAGAAATAAAATTTAATTGTTTGAACATATTTCAACTTTATTTTTTATTCTCTACAGAACAAATACTATGGCACACCTTATTTCATTGTTTGAAATTAGGAGACTGGGCAAGAAAATGCATAACTGATTGATTTCTGTTTACTGTTAACTTTATCACCTGTAGAAAAACCTAGTCACTAGAGTGGTTATTAAAACTTTCAATGTTACTGCACACCAGAAACAGTCTCATTTAATAGTTTTTGGCATAAAACTTGGAAATTTTATGGAAATATTTAATAATATTAAATGAAACCATCAGTAAGAATAACAAAATTTTTCTTTAATCTTTTTTTGTAGATGACATCAGGAATTTTATGTAAAATAGACTCAAAAGTTAGAGAGATTCATATGAGAAAAACAAAGTGTTTCTTACTTGTAAAAGTTATTGCAATTTCTTGGATATTTTGATTTTAAACATTTGGTTAAAAAAAAGTTATCATATTGATATATATATATTTGTTTAGACACCAAAGACGTATTGTGCTTGCAACACAGAAGATTTGGAAGAAGTGTTGGCCTATATCAAAAATAAATTTCCTAATAGTCCTGTATTTGGCATTGGAATTTCTCTAGGTGGCATAATCCTAGGTCATTATCTTACACAAACGAAATCAAAATCTGCTGTGTCTGCAGCATTGTTAATATCTGTTGTATGGGACATCCATGCTGGAGCTACTAGTCTGTCACTCCCTGGCCTCAATCTTATGCTGAACAAGCATCTAGCACAGTGTTTGTGTGACATGGTAAAACCGTAAGTGTCTTTTAATATATTTGTTATATTCCATTAGGAAATGGTAACCTATTAATTCAGTTCATACCCACATTGTATTGTTGATTTATAATATTTAAAAATTTCCAACAAAAATAATATTTCATAATTTTTGTGTAGCATATCAGTACTATATTTTTAATTTTCCTGTTATTTATCTGTAGACATTTAAAAAATATATATAAATTGAAATATATTTTCTAAATGAAGAATAATTGTAAGAAACCAGAATCACATATAGAAGTGTGTAATTTTCTTTTCGTTTGGAACATACACAACTTTTTTGTTTTTCACATATAGTAGGTATACCAATTTTTCACATAATAGTAGGTAAACCCTATTTTCTATTATCTGGCAATTCTGTAACCAAAATATTGAAGGTGGTAGTGTATTAGAGTAACACATTACATAATACATTCTGTAACATTGAAAATACCCAGAAGGAATGATTAGAAGTGCATGCAAATCAGCAGATTGCTGAGATGTGCAAATGATTAAAATAAGTAACCATCCAGCTGCAGCATTTGCCAATAAAACGTCTCTGCCCTAACTTTACAGCTGAAACCAGTTTCCTTGGAAGAAAAGTTTCCAGATTTGAGCAGTGAGTTCTAGAAGGAAGTGGAAATTTCTATGGAATGCCAAGGCAACCCATTTGCCTACCATATCACCAGCTGAGCAAATTTGAGATAGGACAGATTGGTGTCCTCTGAGAGAATGGTCGACTTGCTTTATTTGTGCAACTTTTGGTCTGTGACAACCAACAGTACATTGATGCTGGCAGCAGTTTTTGAGCAAAGTTGTGGCATCTCATTGGCCAGGATCTGGAGCATGCAGGATGACCACACCACAGGAGGACCGTAAATAATGAAATAAACTTGACATATTCAATATCTACTAATAAATCAGCACTTTGAAGTCGATTCAATTTTAGAGGAAAAATTGTCTTGAGCCAGGTGGGATACGAACCCACAACCACCTGATAACATGTCAGGTGCTCTGGAACACAGCTACCAGCCGCCGATCAAGATCTCCTCTAACTAATGCTATGAACATTTCTATTATGTCACATATAGGCGCTATTCAGACAATCTAGCCACAAGCAGCTTTCTATTTTCCATATATAGATGGAAAGCATGTCTTACAAGTATGCTAGTGATAAGTAATCTCGACATATTCAATATCTACTAATAAATCGGCATTTTGAAGTCAATTCAAATTTTTTACAGAGCACCTGACAAGTTATCAGGAGGTAGTGGGTTCGTATCCCACCCAGCTCAAGACAAATTGTCCTCTAAAATTGGAATCGACTTCAAAGTGCTGATTTATTAGTAGATATTGAATATGTTGGGTTTATTTTATTATTTATCACTAGCATACTTGTAAGACATGCTTTCCATCTATATATAGCAAATAGGAAGCTGCTTTTGGCTAGATTGTCTTAATAGTGCCTATATGTGACAGAAATGTTTATAGCATTAGTTAGAGGAGATCTTGATCGGCGGCCGGTAGCTCAGTGGTCCAGAACACCTGACATGTTATCAGGAGGTCATGGGTTTGTATCCCACCCAGCTTAAGACAATTTTTCCTCTAAAATTTTAATTGACTTTAAAGTGCTGATTTATTAGTAAATATTGAATATGTCAAGTTTATTTCATTATTTTTCACTAGCATACTTGTAAGACATGCTTCCCATCTATATATGGCAAATAGAAAGCCGCTTGTGGCTAGATTGCCTGAATAGCGCCTATGTGTGACATAATAGAAATGTTCATAGCGTTAGTTAGAGGAGATCTTGATCGGTGGCTGGTAGCTCAGTGGTCCAGAACACCTGACATGTTATCAGGAGGTTGTGGGTTCGTATCCCACCTGGCTCAAGACAATTTTTCCTCTAAAATATTTGAATCGACTTCAAAATGCTGATTTATTAGTAGACAGGAGGACCATTTTATCTGTTGAAAAGCTTACACTGCCCCTGAAGCCACTCTATCTACCATCACAAGAGTGGTAAATGTTGTTACATCATTCCATCACAAAACAAACCATATTTTAAACACTAGCAGAGGCAGGACTTCACTTATGGCATCCATTATATCACCTGCCCCTAACCAATGACCAATTTTGTCAGCATCTGGAATGGTGCCTTACTCAAGTGAACTGGAACACTGAATGGCATCATGTGGTGTTCAGCAACAAATCTCACTTATGTTTGGAGTCTGATGATTGCAGAGTTCATGAGTGAAGAAGATGCAGCGAACAGACTAATTCAAAAGCAATTGTCGAGTAGCATAGAGTGCAAAGAGATGGTGTTATGATCTGGGGAGCAATTAGCTATGACAGCTAAATACCTCTAGTGTTCCTCACAGTCAGTTTGACAGCTCAGTGGTATGTGGAGCATATCCTGGATACTGTTGCTATCTCTTTCATAATGAGATGCCTGGCAGAATGTTTCATTATGGTGAAACGTTTCAACATACTGCAAACTGCCAGGGAATATCTACGTGCTGTCAGTGTCCTGGAGTGGCCAGCAAGATCCTGGGAGTCCCCAACATAACATGTATGGTACATTGTTGAATGCCATCTTAGCAGCCACCACAATCAGCACAGACAATGGCTGCCCTGCAAGACCAGGAATAGGAAGCATGGTGGACAGTTCCTCAGTCTATCAGTAGTCTCTAAGACTCATTGCATGAAGCATTATTCATTGTATTGCCAATAATGGTGGTCATACCTCATATGGATGTGCCTTATTTTTCTGGTAAAATTATTCATTTGTTTTGAAAACTTAATCATATCTTTCTTTGTGTCCCACACATACGTTAGTATCTGTTGAATTTTCCCGTCTCTTCTGGGAGTTGCAGTTTCAGTGGCACAATGTGTATATTTTATAACATAGCATGTTATAATCAATATTTGCATTAATTGATTAATAAATAAAAATAATATTATTGCTTTTTGGTATTAATCAATATTTGCATTAATTAATGCATTAATTAATCACTTAGTTCTTTTGTTAATTGACAGAAATTTGCAAACTAGGGAGAAGGAAAGGTACTGTGTAGGAAAGCAAACTGATGTATTCTTCTGCTAATTCTGCAAAATGTTTTTGACAAATGTATGAAATGTTTTATAAAAGACCAATCTATAGCCCATAAAATTTTCAAAAGGGTAAACTTAAACTAAACGGAGAAAAATTGTGGTTCCATATTTTGAAATTGGATTTTATTATAGATGGGGATTTTGAAGGTTTAATGCAACAAATTTCTTGTTGATATTTAATTGATCCCTTAACCCTTCCACAGTCAGCCTGAAAAACTTTTACATCCAGAGGCCCAGCTATTTCTTCACTGTCCTCAGCCAAAAAATAATAATAATTTTAGAACTCTTTTTGTCAAATAAATGTAAAGAATTATGGCGTGTTATAATGCTAAATTAATTCTGGATTTAATTCTGGATTTTCTGAAAATAAAATATTTAAGGAAAAAGATAACTAGTTAAATTGAAGATTTTTTTATGTATTTATTCATATATTAAGGATGATATTACTCTGAATTTAATGTCTATCAATTTTAGAGGAAAAATTGTCTTGAACTAGGTGGGATATGAACCCATGACCTCATGATAACATGTCAAGTGCTCTGACCGCTGAGCTGCCAGCTTCTGATCAAGATCTCTAATTGATGTTATGAACTTTCTACCAACAGTACGCAATTCGCCATGCCCTAAATAACAGCATTGAACAGCATAGTTGGAAATGTGTGGATCATTCTCCTACAGTCCTGTTAATCCCCTTTTAGATTTTCACATATCTGAATCTCTAAAAAACGCCATGAAAAAAAAAGAAGTTGATGTCAGTAAAGTTGTTTTTAACAATTTGGATTTTCACTGTAATACAGCAAATAAGGGCATCTCATCCTTATGAATTCATTATTATGAAATTTTTCCGTTAATTATGACAATTTTGCTGATGCACATAGCTTACAGAAGAAATATCGCTCATTGATGGTAGAAATGATGTTAAAAACAGCTATAAGTAACCTCTATTTAATGCTGATTTGCTTTTACC
Organism: Ryuthela nishihirai; assembly: GCA_038380435.1. Lineage (NCBI taxonomy): Eukaryota > Metazoa > Arthropoda > Arachnida > Araneae > Heptathelidae > Ryuthela > Ryuthela nishihirai. The sequence continues at coordinate 22,777,709 of JAWZYU010000022.1, forward strand.
CTTTTCGTTTTAGTAAAACTTCTTTAAAAATCTTAAAATTCTGTACATGATAGAAAAACAAAGAAATGTTACAAATAAATATTATGCACAAAACGGAGACAAACAAATCAAGCTAGATTCTTATTAAGAAATAAATTGCAAAATTAACTAATTGATCATATATGCACACATTTATGTACTTATTTATGTAATTTTTTAATAAAAACTGAAATAATTATTTTTGTTGAAATAACACATCTATTAAAATACAAAGAAAAAAATTCAAATGAATAAAATATGCAAAAAACTAGCAAATTAAAAAAAAAGTTTTAACACAGGTCTTCCTGAAAATGTATCTCCCACATTAAATTAGGGTTACCAGTATATTGACTTTACTACACATGAACAATAGTTGCACAACTGTTGCAATTTCGGATAATATATACTCTCCAAAAAAAATATATGTTCAATATCATATTTGTTCTTGTTTATCTAAAATGAAACAATTTCAGTTCTAACCTTCTTATTTGAAACTTCCATCAACAATCTGATGACGGATATTAATATTACTCAAAAATCATGATAACAGTGCAATTTTGTTCTTGTTATATAGTAGTTTTCAACATTATTTTATAGCATATTAGAGTAGCAATAATTATACTCTAAAATATATGAATCATCAGATGAATCTTTTTCCTACAACTATTCCTAAGGATGACTTTTTCTACTGTGTGTTTATATTGAAGTTTTTATTACAATATTATCCAAACTGTTAAAACTAGACTTTTTAAGTAATCAGCATGAAAAGTGATCATTTATTTATACTGCTCAAAGTGGAAATCACAACACCAAGAAGGAACTGAAGTAGGAATATGTAAACTCAGGAGACAGTTGGTCTTCGGAGATATGCAAATGATCAAAGTTCCACAGCAAATGGACATTTGACACCAAGCCAAGCCCTGGAGAAATATCTGGTGGCAGCAAGCTCGTACATGAGGTTGGAGTGTATGCTGCGAAAATGTTCGGAACATGCCATGGAAACACCTGTGGAACCCTTATGCGCAGTTGTCACCTTCTGAGAGAGAGAGAATCGTCAATATGCGAGAGCTTGGATTAAGCATTCAAGAGATTGGTGCACTCATGGGTGCAATGGGAGCAGAATGCAATGGTGTATCTTACACAACATCATGGAGCACCAAATAACAAAGGGCAGGTATGGGACCAGTATGCCTCATAACAGTATGTGAAGATCACATGCTCTCTCTATAAGGGGGCTATTCCCGACCCTTTCACTACAGCAACTGTGCTGCAGAGTAATTTATGGACTGTTACAGGTACCGTAATCTCCATGCGAGCCATTAGACAACATTTGCATGATACAATAATGAAGGTGAGATGTCCAATTCGACATCTGCTATTGCAGTGACATCACCAGCTATGCTGTCTCCACTGGTGTTGAGCGAAGCAACATTAGACTACGGAATGGAGAAGAGTATTGTTCACAGACAAGTCTCGATATTGTCCATTATTGCAGATTTTTCCCATGCAAGATGGTTGTTTGTCCACATGATGGTGGCATCAACAACATGAGGAAGCCTATTCCATTAGCCGCCATACAGTTCCCCACTGTGTTATAATGATATGGGGTGGCATCACATATGGAGGCCGGACACTTATACTCCATGTTTTGGCTGTGCTAATGACAAGACATTGCATCAATGACATCATTGATCCTGTGGCACAACCCTTCCTAACCACCATTCCTGGACTGATTCTGCAGCAGGACAATGCCACCTCACACACTGCACATGAAATGATGGACATTCTCCCATGGCTGCTATATTCCCCCAACGTGTTGAGCATGTGTGTGACCTTATGGACCACCCAATTGGATGCTGTTTGGAATGCCATATCCCAGGACACTATTAACCATCTGATTGATGGAATGCCACAATGTCTACAGGCTTATATCAGCTAACCAAAAAAAAAATTCTTGCAGTTTTTGACGGTAAAATTAAACCATATGTAAAAAGTGAATAAAATATTCAGGAAATTAAGCACCTGCACAATCTATAACCTTTTCCCAATGAGATACAAGTTTGTAAATGCCACTTTGGTAGAACTCCAGATGTTTAGAAGCGAAGAAAGCAGCTAACTCTGTTTCTAGTTCTTCTCAGTTTTGAAATTGTTAGTTGTGCATATGATTGTCCAGTAGCAAGAAAAGATGGTAATCAGATGATGTGATGTCTGAAGAATATGGAAGGTGGGGGAGAATTTTCCAGCCAAGGCTGTGGAGCTTGTCTCGGGTCACTCACACTGTGTGAGGGAAAGCATTGTCCCAAAGGATCACAACGTCTTTGCACTGAATAAATGCAGGCTGTTTTTGGAGGAGTGCATCTGCAACCCATTGTAGCTATTTTGAACAGATGTTCACAGTGATTGTTTGACTAGTGATAAGTAGCTCATAATGGACAATATCAGCTGTATCCACCAGGTATACAACAAAACCTTCTGATGGTGGATCCTGGCCTTTGGTGTGTGTGGTACAGGTTCATTTGGATGACAACCAATGATATGAACGTTTGGTGTTCCTAGAGACAATCCATTTTTCATCACACACCAACAACTTGCCCAAAAATGGCTCATTTTGTGGCGTGAAAGGACCAACAAGCAGATTGTAAGCTGCTGGAGTTTGTTGGCTGCAATCAGTTCATGTGGAACCCATTTGTTCAGCTTCCACACTTTTTCTAGGCGATGTAAATGCAACTGAATGGTTTCATCGTTTACATGAAACTTTTCTGCAAGCTCTTGGTACATTTGATGTGAATCCAACTTGATGCTGGCTTCAGTTCATTGTCATCAATGACGGTCGGTGTTCCCTTGTGGGATGCATTTTCAAGTGTCTCATTGCCTGATGCAAATTTTCTGAACCATTTTTGAGCTGTCCATTTGCTTATTATGTTCTTTCTAAATGCCATACATATCCTGCGAGCTCTTGTACCACTGTAGTTCCCTGTTTAAACTCATAAAGTAAGCACGTTTGAATAACTATTCGATGCAGATGTGTTTTCATCACCCTTCCCAATTTCACCAAACCACTTTTCATGCTTGCTACACATCAACTGACTCAGCATGCCACATGCTTTTGACTGTGTTTCAACCCATGTGCATCACTTGCAATTGTGCTTATGTACTTTTTGTTTAAATGATAACATTGAAAAACTGCATGAACTTATTTGGTTACTTGATATAACTGTCCAAGGTGGGTCTACTATGTACTGATGACCTTGCGTTCTCACATTCCGTTTTTTGATCATTTGCACATCTACTTTCATAGTTTCTATCCTCTCAGTTTTGAGCGTATACATCACTTCCTTCATGGTGTTGTGATTTCCACTTTGAGCAGTGTACTTTTTTTTAACTTTGCCTTTTTCTGTTATCATCAACATCATCCTTTTCAGGGGCAATAAATTTGAATATTTTCTTTAGCAATTCTTTTTAATAAATTTTGCATTCCTTTCTAATCGTGTTGGATGAATTTTGGTTACTTCAGTCATCATTCTCATTTATTTAATACATTCTAAGCTTTACTCTTGTTTTAGCTCAGAGTATTGTCAATATTTTTGTAAACATATTTTCATCATCCATTTTTTTTTCTTTTTGCTATAATGCTGTATTTTTCTCTATGATTTGACTAATCTGAATTAATTCTGACATTCAGCTACTTGTAATAAGCCTGTTCATGTCTTTCACTATTTTTTTCACATTTCCTCAAAAAAAATTCTCATTTGACATTTGTCTGCTTTTCCAAAGACGTAATTAGTGGCTTCATTGAATGCATTGTTTAAGATGGTGACCTTCCTCCACAGTTTAGCATTCTATAGTAATATATTTTTTTCTACTCTATCATGATATAATTTAGCAATGTTTTCTGGTGTAAGTAATTGCACTTTATTTCTATATCATAGGGATGCAAAAGATATTTGATAGCAATAGGCACTTGTCTCCAATTCAGGACTGACTTGTATTGAAGTTGTTCCCATAAAGAATGTTCCCATAAATCTGTAAATTCAGTTCTCTGTGAGTAGTAGATGCCAAATTATCAGGTATCAGGTCCTAGCTCCACTATTTGTAAATTTCTATGCATATTATTCCTCTTGGTGCCACAATAAAATAGTGTTTAATGAGTATTTCTTCAATTCTATGAAGAAAAAAAATGAAATACTTTTGAGTAAAACTGAGATATTGTGTACTTGAACATTTTAATATTAAATGTAGATGAATATATCTATTCATTAGAATATTTTTTATGTTTTTCATCAAACATTATGTTGTTGTTTTTTTGTATACAAGGTTTCTGTCTATATTTATATATTATGCTTTGAAATTTATTGTTTCAGACACAAAAAGAAATTCGAGGAAGCTAATATAGACATGGATTATGTTTTGCAGGTTAGTTTTACTAAGATAGTGATTATGTGTGACATTTCTTATAAGGCAAATACTTTATGTTGAAAAAATAAAATCTGTGCCACCTTGATGCAGTGGTATCGTGTTTGTTCACAGTGACACTGCAACTGCTGTGGTCTGGGTTTGAGCCCTTGGCTGGCATGGTTGTTTGTTGCTTTTGGCTGAGTAAGTGGTCAGAAGTGACTTCAGCTGTAGTGGGGCATGTCCTTGTATGAGAAGGCCTATATAAACTGAGTAATTTCTAGGATACTTCTCTCTCCTATTTATTGCAAATAAAACAATCTAAACTTAAGATATATCAGATATAATCAATCTTGAAATAGTGTATCATGTTCAAATATGCTCTTTCTGTATGTTATGCATTATAGTAGGGCAATACAAAAAATGGTCATAGACTAGATCCTACTCGTGAAAAAAAAAAAATTATGGCTCTCAAAATAATTTCCATTTTTAATGTGAATGGCCCAGATAATAAATTCCTGAATCTTTGTGCATAGTTTATTCCATAGTTATATATCAGTTCTTAAATAATTTTATGTGTGTTTAGGAATTATATACAAAGCTTCAAAAGAGAAATATTAATTTACTTTATAATGCTTTTTTAATTTATTGAAACATATTTTCATTTATGATGAAAAATTGTAAGTATAAATGAAAAATAATGTATTTTGATTTTGTAAATTGTTGAGTTTTTCTTTTTTACCTGTCTTCTTATTGCTTTTCACTCATCCTTTGTCAGTTTGTAGATTTGTCAAAGCATTTGTTCCACAATATCTTTCGAATACAATGGACAAACTTAATGATTTATGTGTCAAATGAAAGCTTTTGATGTGGGGAGTGTCATAGGCTATAAAAAGTTAATCCTCAATGCTTTCTTACCCCCTAAAAGTGGGGGAAATATTAAAATTATTGTACTTTATATCTCCAGAATGCATGTGCAGAAAGTAACAAACTATGCGTCGAGTGAAAGCTTCTGATACAGAGTGTCATAGATTGTAAAAAATTGACCCCCTTGTGCTTTCTTCCCCCCTAAAATAGGGGAAATATGAAAACGATTGTTCCACTATATCTCCAGAATGTGACTGCCAAAAGTAACCAGTTGTATATCAAACGAAAGCTTGCTAGATGGGGGAGTGTTGTGGGTAACAAAATTGTTTGCTGGTTAGTCTTACTTGAAATAAACTTAGTAAAAAAAATTATTCCACAAATTGAAAAAGTTTTTCATTTGTCATAGATTGTAAAAATTGACCCCCTTGTGCCTTCTTCCCCCCTAAAATAGGGGAAATATGAAAACGATTGTTCCACTATATCTCCAGAATGTGAATGCCAAAAGTAACCAGTTGTATATCAAATGAAAGCTTGCTAGATGGGGGAGTGTTGTGGGTAACAAAATTGTTTGCTGGTTAGTCTTACTTGAAAGAAACTTAGTAAAAAAAATTATTCCACAAATTGAAAACGTTTTTCTTCGTCCTCTACTTCTGCTTTTTTTTTTGCACTCCTTTTAGAACATTACTGTCTGATAAACCTACACTGGGCAGCTGCTAAATGACAGTGTCCCATGATGGGCATCCAGCATGTTCTTTAACATACACAGGGTATGGGTCTCTTGCACAGGGGCACAGGTGGCTCAATCTGTTGTGTGCCAGGCTCATAATCTGCAGTTTCCAGGTTCAGGTCCTGCCTGGGCCCAGCATTGAGATTTATGTCTTCAAAACTCCCCTCCCTGCCCTCAGTCAGCAGAAGACACTGATGGGCTTGGAAAGACTGCCAACCCTCAGATGGGACATTAAACTGTGTGTGGGAGAGCCTTACATGTTAAAGAACATGCTGGATAGCCTTGACAAAATGTTACCATCTGTCTTTAACAGCTGTCTAGTGGGTCCCTTCTCCTAACCTTCTCTTAGCCCTTGTGGTCTTTGTGACCTGGCCATTTAGCCTATTGTGTGCAAAAAAGTGCCACTCAGAGGAAAAACAGCCAAACTCTCTTGCACTGGTGGCCACACTTAACCCTTAACATGCCAAAAGACACAATAGTTCCCAGAGCAAAATTTAGACGCATATCCCAAAATTTCCATCCCCCCATAGGAATTACCCCTTTTAAGATTTTTTAAAATTAATCTTGAAAAATTTGCAAATTAAGTTTTATAACAAAAAGATACCTAATTATTCAGATATTTGGTAAAGTTGAAGAAATAAAGGAAAATTATACTGCTGTGGCAGCCATTTTTGAGACCTCATTTGCATCAGAGCATTTGCATTCTTTTCTCCTTTCACATAATGTTTCAAAATAAAGTTTGACACAGAACATTTTTTGAACTGTTGCAATTTGACTTTTTCTAATTCTTTTGGAATTGCCTCAAAAGAAAACTTAAAATGGATGTTTTTAAATGAAAGATATCTGCATCATTTCATAAGAATGCAAAATAGCATTGCAATTTTTACTATATTTCTGGTTTTTAAATTGTTATTATATATAAAAAATAAAATAAATAAATACCCCCTCAAGCAGCTGCTTGCCACAGAGGTCTGACAGGAGCCTGTCAGTTTATATGCCACAGTAGGAGATCTGAGAGGATGGCAGGACCTATATACTATTTATTATTATTCAATATTAAATGCTAATACTTTTAAAGTATCACTTGTCATATTCTGTTCCTTAGTTATTTCAGAATAAGGTTCAAATCCAACAAAAGTACTTGTCTTTTTACTATATCATTTTAAAACCATGTTTAGTGTTTTTCTCAAATATTTTATTTTGTAAAAATTGGCAATTTAATAATCTTTATATAGGTATAGAAAAGGCTAATTACATTTATTAGTTATTTCAGGATAAGGTTTCAAAGTTGTATTTTTTTTTCTCCTGAAAACACATCAAAATTAACCCTCCTTCAGAATGAATTTTGCTCTACAAAACCAGCATATTAAGGGCTAACATCTCATAGTTCCCATGCCCATCAGTGTGTCTGTTATCATTGAGGGCAGGAGAGATGATTAGCAGATATGTCTTAAAGCTGCCACAGTTGCCCACTCCACAAAACCAGGGCTGTGGAGTTGCCACACAAAAACTCTGACTCCTCAATTTTTTTTTTATCTGACTCCTCCTTCATAGGTATATTAGTTCTAAATCTTCTATGATGATAATTGCATGAGGCATTTCATCACCACCATGTGAATCATTAGGCTACTTTTTAAACCCCTAACCTACAAAGTCTAATGGTTGTAGCCATGCCATTGTGGCTTTTTTTTTATTCATGGAAAAACAAAATTCATTGAGCATAAAAAAATATATAAGATTATGACAAAATAAAAATTTCATTTAATGCTATCAAAAATATAAAAATTTTCCTGAAAATTTTTTTTAAACTAAGGCTAATGGTGTGAAAATCTAAAATTTACGAATAATTTGTTCTTAGTGCATTTACCAGAGCCACTAAAACCACTGATTTGTATTTGACATAATGTTTCACCGTCATCGTCATCTATTGTATGTTTCCCATATATGGTTATTGTAAAATATTCAAAAACTATAGACTTAGTTGGAACTCTCTTTGCCATTGTGAAAGGGGTTTTATTTTAGACTTGAAAGTTTAAAACTTATGAAATTTAGAAAGAACTTGAAATTAAACAAGCATTAAAAATCAAAAATATTTTCTGAAAAGAAAAAAATTAATTAATAGTATTAGTGTCTAAAATGGAACACATTGTGTTTATTTTTTAAGTGGTTTAACCATCATAGCTGTCAGTGATGTCACACACAAAAACATATTAAAATTTATATTGAGGTTGGAGTCACTAAAAATATACTGACTACAGCAGCACCAAAATTGCTTTTGACTCTGACTCCGGGGCGGGAGTGGCTCAGTCGGTAGCGCGCCAGGCTCGTAATCTGTAGTTCCCAGGTTCGAGTCCCAGCTGGGTCAGCGTTGAGATTTATCTCCGCAAAATTCCCCGCCCTGCCCACGGTCAGTAGGGGACACCGATGGGTTTGGAAAGGCCGCCGTCCATCGGATGGGACGTTAAGCCGTGGCCCTGTGTGCGGGAGAGCCATACCCTGTGCACATTAAAGAACACGCTGGATGGCCTTGACGGGAGGCTACCATCTGTCTTCCAACAGCTGTTCCAGTGGGTCCCCTCCCCCAACCTTCTCTGAGCCTTCGGGGTCCATGTGACCTGGCCATTTAGCCCATGGTGTGCAAAAAAGTGCCGCTCAGAGGTAAAACAAACCAAAACAAAAGACTCTGACTCCACAACAGTGGTTGGAACTAGAACTTAGGAACTACAGATACAAACTTTGTATGCTATCAACTTGCTACCCCTGATGTCATAGTATAGGCCTTCCAAACTGACAAAGTTATTATCGAAGTTAAAATATTATGATAACTAGTTGGCTCATAACTTATATAATATTAGCTGACTGTCATTCAGATTTCAAATTAAAACTTTACAATCGGCAAAAGCAGTGTTGTATAATAAGGCAACAGTTGTTGGTTAAAATGCAGTAAAGGGGAATGAATTGAAATAGCAATGCCCATTTTTTATTTTTGCTTTTTTCCTTACAAATGAGGAGCAAGGGTTGGCTCAGTCAGTAGCATTCCAGACTCTTAATTTGTAGTTCCAAGTTTTGAGTCCCACCTGGGCCAGTGGGGAGATCATATTTAATAAACCTCCACTCTGCCCTCAGTCAGAAAGGAGACTAATGGTCTTGGAAAGGCTGCTGTCCATTAGAATGGATGTAAACCCATGCCCTCTGCACACTAAAAGAACACACTAGATAGCTTTGACAACAATTTTCCATCTGTCTTCTAACAACTGTCCAGTTGGTCCCCTTCCCCAACCTTCTCCGAGTCCTTGTGATCTAGCCATTTAGCTGATTGTGTTTGAAAAAGTGTCACTCAGAGGTGAAACAAAACAACCCAACTGTACAAATAATTTTAGAATATAAACATTCATAAAGAGAAAAAGTTAACAAAGATGTGCATGACAACAATTTGCAAGTATTTTTTGTAGTTCATGAAATTAATTTTTAATAATCTGGGGAATATTTTTAAAAATATTAGCATTTTGTTAATCTATGATTTGAATTGTGTAGAATAATATGCATGTTGTTTTTGATAGAGCAAAACAGTCAAGGATTTTGATGAGCGTTTCACTGCTGCAATGTTTGGTTATAAAGATGTAGATGAATATTACACTGTTGCTACATTGCGAGGAAAACTGAAGTCTATTCAAGTTCCAGTATTGTGTGTGAATGCTGCTGATGATATGTTCTGCCCATCTGAAGGTAGGTTCATGGTCTTTGTAACGCTCCAAACAAATGCAAAATACTTGAAGTTTTATGCTCCGGATAGCTTAGACGGGTGCCAGGCAATAATTAACAAATTGCTAAAAGTAGAATAAGTTGATAATAAGTTGATTTAGGGTTCAAATACCAGCGTGCGTTAATGAGTAAGAATCAAAATGATTGTCAAGTAAATTTAAATATAATTCAAAAAATCCTTAATTCGCGTTGCTCAAGAGAAAAAAACTGCACAGACTCAAAAGGTTTTAAAATAACAAAACAGATTTATTTCCAAAATAGTTCAACTCACCAAGACATGAATGAAGAAGACACAACTCCAACTCCTGTGCTACACACACTGTGCTTAGTGCTTCTGCACTAACTCCCCTAACTTGTGCTACTGTGACTCGCAGGTCACCGGTTTTTGACATGAGCCGGCGCATGCCGGGAAAGACATTTACATACTATGATGAACGATGCAATCTATGACGCAAGAGGGGGTGTGTCCTTGGCACGCGTTTTAGCAGGACAGTCGGGAGATCGGAGTTGCGCATGCGCAACTCCTTTACTCTTGGATGTGAGCGCTGTGATGCCAAAAAGGAAATAAAAATCCCCAAAATGATAAATATAACGTAAATTAAACAAAACTGGTTAAGGTAAAGCAAAAGTGAACGATGGGGCATAACATCTTGAGTAATTATTTTTAGTTTGCTTATGGTTTTTCACCAGTTTTTTAAAAATGGTAAGAATTTGCTTAAAATGTTTCTTCATTTTCCTATTATGACTTTTATATAACATTTGGTTTCATTTCTAATTATCCCACCTGACCTCTGTGGCAAGCAGCTGCTTGAGGGGGTATTTATTTTTATTTATTATTTAATTTAATTGAAAAAGTCATTTTAGTAACATTAAATTTTCATACATATTACCTTAAACCAATATAAATTTCATTATTTTTCAGTTTAGAAGGGTAAAGGGGATCCATTTACAATATAGCTTTAAGGCTCCTATTTAGAACTTTGTTCCAGGGCACCCATTTAGAATTTGTTTCTAGGTCACCCAATTGCTTAATCCTCTTGGTTCATACATATATTTGTGCAGTTCAGAACGCTCACAAAACGTTATAAACTTCCACATTCCATTATTTATGTACAAAACTAATTTACAAAGAGATGGGGGGGGGGGGGACAAGAGTGTCCAGGTCTGAAGAAAATGAGTGACATTTTTGCTACTATACCTAGCACTATTTACTATATTATACTATTACTACTATGCCTAGCATATTATTTGAATTAATCAAAATTTTTATATTGGTAATAACAGTATTATGCTCAAAGAAAGCTATAGCATTATCTTTCCTTGTTATTTCAATGGGAATCTATTGAAATAACAATCTGTCTATGAAGCAAATAACAATCTGTCTATGACTTCCCTGTCTATGAAGCTCCATAACAGGGAAGGCCAAACTTTTGGACTCTGTGATAGACTTTTAAGACAGAAAATCTTTCGCAATCAACATAGACATAAGTCATAATAATGATTTAACACTGCTTGACCAGCTAAGCATAAAATAACAATTTAGCATCAAACATTAATGTCACATTGTTACATTAATTAAAATACAATTTTTTTCCACCTAAAACTGGCAGCTATGCAATCAACCAAACATTTGATTGCGATTGATGCATTTAATGAAAAACTGTGACTGAAGTTAAAGATAATCAAATTTATATAAATCTCGATTTATCATCAATATTCGTTTAGTATTTAAAGAGTTACGGAATCTGGAAATTTTAATAATAAATTTTCCTGTTTGATAAAAATTCATTCATAATTATCTAACATTGAAATAATCATTATGCAACTTTTAAAATTTATATTTTATTAAATGATTTTAAAAATACTTATTTTTTAAGTTTTAATTGATATCTGAAATAAATTATTATGACCCATTCCTGTTGTGAAATATTCTAGCTTCCATGATTCCTTAAATAACTAGATGAATGCTGTTGAAAATTGAGATTTAAGCAGATAAGATTATGATCTTTAATTTATTTTCAGTAACATTTTTTCATTAAATGAATATTTTCGAAGTTAGATTCCCATTCACATAACACTATAATTTTCTTATATTTTGTTAGTGCAGTGTAACTCAGTTCCATATATTATAAAGATATTCATCGTTTTGACCTAATGGAAATAACTTTCCCGTTCTTTCGATTCCTGCAATTCCAAAATATTATTTATTCAAAAATAATTCTGAAAATTTTTCCATTTACTCATGTCAATGTTACGTTGCTGACATATTACTGTAGCCACCTGTTTCGCGGATCCAGTTTGCAAGAGATTTGATAGAAACTGAGTTTTGTTTCATAAGTTTCGCTTCTGCAAAACATCACACAATACTGCATTATTGTTCAGACTTCTAGTTAAAGATGGCAGAAAGTAGACAGAACAGTAAATAAATTACATATGAACAATTCTGTATCAGAATCCAATTTTGAAACTAGCAGTGAACAACATCATAACCTATACTGCTATGAAGCAAGTAGCAAGCAAAACAGCAGATCGCCAGCTCCGCAGCAGACAAAAATGTAATTAGTGCTGTTGTTGTTTCATATCCTGAAATCAGAAGGTATTCCCATTACATAGGCACCAGTCCAGACATCTCCATTTTCTGGAGAGAGTCCCTGGATCAAAAGCTCTGTACCCAATGATTAAATAGCCATGAAATATATTTTTAGACTATTTTGAATATTAAATTAACTGTACATCATGAACAGATATTTTATAATAGAACAGTAGTGGCAAAACTGTTACAGAAAATTTGGTCTGTAAGGCAGGTGACTGAAAAATTTAAGCTTGAATTTTAAAATGAAAGCCAGTAATTGCTCGCTGTCAAACTAGGGTGACCAGACATCTCTGGGAAAGGTAGTGTCTTGTTGGCCTTTCAAACTGAATGTTCAAAAGTCCTCAGATCTTACGCTTTAACTCTTCCAAGGTTTCCAATGACTATAGACATTGACAGAATCCAAAATGAGAGGCCATTTTTAATGAGAAGTTCATTTTTATTACAACAAAAATCTTTGTTTTAAAAAAGTAAAATTGCTGTTTGTAAATTTTCTTACATACATCTTATAAAAATAAGTAATTCAAGCTTGAAAAATAATATTTTCTTTTTTCATTTGTAAAACTATCTTATTGCCATTTCTTAGAAGTGGTATATGGTATTGCCAATTTGTTTGTTAACATTATACTGAAGCAACCCACTGATTTAGGCTCACAAGTTTGATTTGTATTATTATCAACAAATTTCCTTGAAGTTTCAAAAATCTGGAAATTAACAAAAAAAAACTGCTATTTTTAAAAACTAAAGATTTTGGAAGTAATTGCAAAATATGTACCTCTGTTTCTTTTCTGTTTTGCACTCTTTTCCCTTATTTTCTAGAATTATTTCCTTTATTCCTAGAATTATTTTTATAATTTATCCCAGTATTCTATGTGTCTTTCACACTCTTCAAATCGAAACTATAACTAAATGTATAAGTAAAAAGAGTTCTTAGCCAGAAGAAAGCCAGAGCTTGTTGTTGTGGCAGAGCAGGTACTGTGATCTAGTTAATTACTGGGACACATACAAGTCAAGTGGCTACATAGTTGATTGTTTAAGTGAGCATAGTTGGATTGAACATTGGATAATATCACTCTATATCCAGTCAGTATTTATACTTTTATAATTAAACTTTCATTTTCATTTCTGTAGATTTAATTCTGTAAATTATCAATATTTCAGTCTTCTGATCCATCAATAGATTATATTCAATCTTTTGGATTTATGCTACATCAGACATCCAGCTTATAAGTTCTTGCTGATATTTTACTTAACATCGCATTAGGTTATACTTTAATATATCTTTTTTATTTCTTCATTTTCTAGTAAAAGAACTTTGAGTTTGTATCATTTCCTGAAAATGAATGAGGACTTGGATGTGGAAGAAAAAGGATTTCTTATCAATAATTTCCACTCTGTATGTTGATTCAAATATTTAGAGGAAAAATTGTCTTGAACCGGATGGGATACGAACCCACGACCTCCTGATAACATATCAGGTGCTCTGGACCACTGAGCTACTGGCCGCCGATCAAGATCTCCTCTAATTGATGATATGAACTTTCTCTATCTACTTTCCTAATATGTAGGGAGTGTTCAGGCAATCCCACCTCAAGCGGCTTTTTAATGCCTTTTCCTAGGTGAAATGCATGTCTTACGAGTATGCAATCTACAAATAATTAGTAAACTCAACATATTAAGTATATACCAATAATTTCCACTCTGATTTAATAATTCTCGCTACAGAGTGGAAATTATTGGTATATACTTAATAGGTTGAGTTTACTAATTATTTAAAGGGCTTCTTGGCATGGAAATTAGTCATCCATTGGGAGAGCAATTTTGGCATGTTCCCCCCCCCCCCCTTAGCAAGCTTCCATTTTCTTTTAATTATGGGTTTTTAAGTTTATATTGCATGGTTTTAAAAGAGTTTGGCCAACTTCCACCCCCCCTCCTCAATATATGTCTGTGCCACTCTGATGATTGTTTTTTTTTTTGCCCTCTTGCACTTTTTGGCACTTAGCCAAGATTACCAAACTTCAACACCCAAAGAAAAAATTTATAATATTTAATAACAAAGGTATCCAAGAAAGTGTTTTTCTATTTCATAAACAGGGACAAATTCTCATTATTTTGAGCAATCTCGGTCACCTTGTATAACAGTGGCCTGTGTTTTAAAATTGCTGAGGTCCTGCCATCCTCTCAGATCTACTCTGGCATATAAACTGACAGGCTCCTGTCAGACCTCTGTGGCAAGCAGCTGCTTGAGGGGGTATTTATTTTTTATTTTTTTTCGAAAATTAAGCCTTAACTGTCTGATCTTTTTTTTTCTTTTTGTTATATCACAGTGACAAAGTCTATTAAAATCAGTATGTTTTTATATTTGTTTAAATCTTTTATTTTTATAGAATTCAGAATTAAATTATGTTTAATTTGGTATATAGCATTACCTATTTCTGTTGATTGGTTATTTTTTTTTAATTCTGAAGTTGACTTGTTCATATGACTCAGTACAATTGGCAAAAAGACTGGACTTTTCTCAAAATATGGTACTAAGAAAAAAAATTGCAAAATGGGGTAATTTTCTTGTTTCAAGTAAATATTTTTATTTGTTATTCATAAATAGCCTTTCTATTCATGTGCATTATAATCATTTCTGTCAATAAGTTTTTAATTAAATTTTTATTTGCATTGTCAGCCCACAATCATTCAAGACTGATTGTCCTTTGCAGTTTGTCCAGGTGCTTGTTTTTGTTGCGAGAATTTTCACATTCCCAGAACACTCTTAAAACTGTCATATGAGAAAATCCAAGTTTGTTGACAGTTTCGGAGATCGAGTGTCCCATCCATCAGGCACCTACGATCTGCCCTCTGTCAAATACATCTAAATCCCATGCCTTTCCCATTACACTTTTCACGATGAATGCTTGGGGAAGCCAAAGCTGATAGCTATATATTACCAGTTTCAGCCATGCATGTGTGCAGATGCGGGACTTGCGGTACTGAATTTGGATAATGTCTCCTATCCCTAATTCAGTAGCACTTCAGTTTAAGATGCTTATTTTCAGAAAAAAAAGTCTTTCATTTTCTGAATTTTGCACCTTTTAACAGTAGTAATTCATACTAATGGATGATTGCAAAATGAATAATAATAATATATTATTAGCCCTATTAAATACAAAAAGCGTATCTTTCATTATTTAAAATAAACAAGTTGGATTTTCTTATCCCCTAGGATTAAGGGGCGAATCACCCAGTGTATATGAAATAAGTTTTTATTATTACTATATTGAAATATTTTTGAAAATTTTAAAATTAAGTACTGACTTTATAAAAAATAAGAAGCAGCCGGTTGAATTTTAATCACTTATAATTTAATTAAACCACATATGATTATCAGTTATTCTGTTCTTCATGAATACATTCTATCACCAGAATTTTTAATACCTGCCATACACATATTGTTTGCAATATTGCTTCCAAGTTTTATATTTCCTAAAATTAGTGTTCTGTAATGAAGGTAAATTAGAGCCATTTGGAGTATTTGAAAACTATAAATTATCCTATTTTGTTAGTACCATTCAGTTCAAAAGGAATTTTTCATTAAGCTCTCAAAACAAAAAGTTAGGTTTTTTCGACCTACCATGGGGCTGAAGTGGCAAATTGTTGCTGCCAATGTAAACCAATCACACTCCACCACTGAAAAATTAAATTTGTAACCCAAATAGATGATTTGTAATATTCATTTAAACTTTTCAAATTTTAAAATTTTCTGCCATCAGAGAACCAATTAAAGCTTTTGAGAAAATTTAAGAGTGTGAAACATAATAGTTTATCAATACCTATCCAAGCCAAAATTTTTTTTTTATTTATCTTGATCTAAGGGACCTGTGTTCGAGTCCCAGGTAAGGCATGGCTGTCTGTGTCGTTTTTCTGCTGAGGTCCTGCCATACTCTCGGACCTTCTACTGTGGCATATAAACTGACAGGCTCCTGTCAGACCTCTGTGGCAAGCAGCTGCTTGAGGGGGTATTTATTTATTTATTTATTTATTTATTTATAAAAACAAGCAATTTTTGCTTTAAACAAAAATTGCATTTTCACCATCTCTGGTGGTAAAGGGGAAAAATTATTGTGATCAATGCAAACTTCATGATATTCAAATTTCAGAACAGAAATTTCAAATTTCTATTGCAATTACATCACTTGCAATATTAGTTTGAAATTTTGTAATTGTCAACTTTTTCCACCATTAGAGGGTCTAATTATAGCTGTAAGAAGATTCCAAAAGTGAATCGTAATATTTCATCAATACCTATCAAACTCAAAAAGAATTTTTAATTTATCTCTGAAAACAAAAGAAATTTTATGTCTACAGACAGATGACAAAATGAAAACATTAGCTCTTTCTTTTCTGAAAATGAGCTAAAAGTAAAGGATCCCTACCTCTATTCAGATTGCTATTCCATAGTATCCATATTTGGCATCACCATCACTTTAATTTATTTCAAACCACATTCAACTGATTGCTAATTTGATTAGCTCACTAATTTGATCTGAGCTGTTGCCAATGCATTTTTTCATTACAATTTTAAATGGTTCTGAAAATAATTAAAAAATTTTTAACTGGAGAATTTTAGAAGCAATTAACAAATATTTCTATTTCTTCTTTTTATTCTCTTTTTTGTTTAAACCTATTTCAAGGGGCGGGGGTGGCTCAGTCGGTAGCGCGCCAGGCTCGTAATCTGTAGTTCCCAGGTTCGAGTCCCAGCTGGGTCAGCGTTGAGATTTATCTCCGCAAAATTCCCCGCCCTGCCCACGGTCAGTAGGGGACACCGATGGGTTTGGAAAGACCACCGTCCGTCTGATGGGACGTTAAGCCGTGGCCCAGTGTGTGGGAGAGACATACCCTGTGCACGTTAAAGAACACGCTGGATGGCCTTGACGGGAGGCTACCATCTGTCTCTCAACAGCTGTTCCAGTGGGTCCCTTCCCCCAACCTTCGGGGTCCATGTGACCTGGCCATTTAGCCCATGGTGTGCAAAAAAGTGCCGCTCAGAGGTAAAACAATGCAAAACCTATTTCAATATTTCTAGAATTATTCTTATCATTCATTGAATATTTCCTGCAAATCAATAATTGACAATCTCAGAGTTTCCTATTGACTTTTAAACATCTATAAATCAATAAATGTATTGTGAAAAAAATTTGTTGACATATGGGACTTGAATCCACATCTCTCCAGAAGCATGCTAGAATATTCTAACCATTAAACTAATGCCAGCTCTGTCTTATTTCCACTAAGTATGACTTTCACTCTTCCCGTGATTTTTGGCATCTACATTTGGCGCTATCTATAATCTCAATGGCAAATATTTCTTTTTAGTATGCTGAGTAAGAAGAAAATAAATAATCAAGTCACATCACACTCTGGATGTGGGTTCGAGTCACTTATGTCGGCGAAATTTTTTCCGCAAAATGTTTATTGATTTAGAGACATTTAACTCTTCCAGTGGCCAGCCTGAAAAACTGGTTTCCATCCAGAGGTCAAGCTATTTTCTCCCTGTGCTCAGCCAAAACAAAATTTAACTTTAGAAATATTTTGCCAAATAACTAATGAAAAGAATTATGGCATGCTATATGCCAAATTAATCAGCATTTAATTCTGTATTTTCTGAAAGTATAATAGTTAACAAAAAAGACGACAAATAAAACTTTATTTTAAAAAACTAATAGACAGAAATGATTATAATTCACATGAATAAAAAGACTATTTTTTTCTGAATAACAAAAAAAAATTTTTTGTTTGAAGTAAATATTTCTCTCGTTTTGTAGTTTTTTTCTCGTTACCATATCTTTATGAAAATTCCAGGCTTTTAGATAATTGTACTGAGTCAGAACAATTCTAAAAACTTTAGAATTTTTTTTAAATAACCAATCAACAGAAATTGGTCATATTACATACCAAATTAAACAGAATTTAATTACGAGTTTTATGAAAATAAACTATATAAGCAAATTTACAAGCATATTGATTTTAATAAACCGTTTTCAATATGATATGGTGAAAAAAAAGATGTACTATACAATTAAGGCTTAATTTTGGAAAACATAATGAAGTAAAATAGTTAAATTATATATTAATCGAAAGGAAATTTCCTCCCAAATAATATAATATTTAATCTGAAACATGATTTTTATTTCTTTTTATGATTCCTTTCAGTATTGTATATTTTAAACATGGCCAGTGTTATACAACATGACTTGGACTTCTCACATTCATTGGGTTTTCTGAACTGGTTATGAAATGGAAAAAAAAACTTTCTTGGCTAAGTACAAAAAGGTTTACGCAACAAAGCAAAATAAAAATTTTATATCATCATAGTGTTACAGCCAAGATATTAAGGGGTGCTTTCAAAGTCATTCAATGTAAACAAAACTCGTAATTTTTTTTAATGAAAATTTTCTAAGGAGGAAGGGAGAGTGAAAAGCCCACAGTGAGAGTAGCAGAGGGGGTTAAAACCCTTCCCGAAATTGCCTCCCACACAAGAACTTATTTCCGTGCTAAGGAAGTCCATTTTGCTTCCATATCCAAGACTCATTTTCAGAAAACGGTACAAGTTCAAAGTTTTTTTACTAAAAAATCAAGAAATAACAAAATAAAAATTACATGTAACCTTATGGGATATTAAATAAAATATTTGCAACAACTTTTAAACCTGTCATCTGATGTAGCAAAGCTCAGAATGATCGATAATATCAGCCGATCAAAAAATCATTAGTTTATGGAAATCGACAGAAATAAATTTGTTTCAGTATCCAAAACCACATTCATTTTCAGAAAATGATATCAGATCAAAGTTTATTTTATTGGAAAAGTAATAAATAATAAATGATAAAAATAATTCTAGTAATAGTGAAATGGGTTTGTGGCAGAAAGGAGTGTAATATGAAAACAAAAATGGTGGTAAGTACTTTGCAATTACAATGGATCCAAAATCTTCCATTTTTAAAAATAGCAGTTTTTTTGTTAATTTATAGGAGATTTTCAAAACTTTAAAGAAGAGTTGTTTTATAATAGTTTAAATCAAACTTGTGAGCTTAAATTAGATGATTGCTTCAGTGTAGGGTGACATTAACAAACAAATCTGCAATACCATATAGCGTTTCTAAGAAATGGCAATTAGATGACTTTAACAAATGATTTATATTGTAGTTTAATGAAATATGCATCAAATGAAAAACAAAATATTAATTTGCAAGCCCAAATTATACATTTTTATAAGTTATATATTAAATAATTTTATAATGGCGATTTTTTTGTTGTTGTTCTAAAAACGTATGCAGCCGTCCTTGGCCTCTGATTACAGATTCTGTGTTGTTGGGTTGGGTTGTTTTACCTCTGAGCGGCACTTTTTTGCACACCATGGGCTAAATGGCCAGGTCACATGGACCCCGAAGGCTCAGAGAAGGTTGGGGGAGGGGACCCAATGGAACAGCTGTTGGGAGACAGATGGTAGCCTCCCGTCAAGGCCATCCAGCGTGTTCTTTAATGTGCACAGGGTATTGGTCTCCCGCATACGGGGCCACAGCTTAACGTCCCATCTGACGGACGGCGGTCTTTCCAAGCCCATCGGTGTCCCCTACTGACCGTGGGCAGGGCGGGGAATTTTGCGGAGATAAATCTCAACGCTGACCCCAGCTGGGACTCGAACCTGGGAACTGCAGATTATGAGCCTGGCGCGCTACCGACTGACCCCCCCCACACACACACAGATTCTGTGAATGTGTACAGACAACGTGGACACTGAAAGGGTTGAAAGTCAACAAGTAACTCTGAGATTGTTAATTATTGATTAAATCATTAATAATGTTAAATAGCTTGATATGACTTCATTATTTATTTCCATCATACTCAGCACATTAAAAAGAAATAGTTGCCACCCGAGATCATAGATGACGCCAAATGTAGGTGCTGAAAATCACCGGAAGAGTGAAAGTCATATTTAGTGCAAAAAAGACAGCTGACATTAGTTCAATGGTTAGAATACTCTGGCATGTTTCTGGAGAGATGTGGGTTCGAGTCCCATATATCAGTGAAGTTTTTTTTCACAAAACATTTATTGATTTCTTGCAAATGAAATGAGTATTGCTAAATTTTTTGGTTTGAAATCATACCAAGCTTAGTTGGAGCAGAGATGTAGTTGCTGATAATTGCAGACATGTCTTTGCAGTGCCAGCCTACCTATAGAAAATAATTTCATTATTGGATACTTGTGCATTTGCTCAGTATGACTTTCATATATGTTGTTATCATTATTGTTCTTTTAGAGTTATGGCTACATACTTTCCAGTTTCGTGATGCACCTTATGATTAGGTTGTAAGCAGTACCCATATATTGTTTAAATTAAGTAATAACTTATCTAAAGCTATCTCCTCTTTCTGCACTGTTAGATTATTTTTAGTTTTGAGAACATACCAATAATCTATCAGTGCAGATAGAGGAGATAATTTTATGAGTTATTGCTTTATTTAAATATAGAGATCACTGTGACTGCAATTTAGTTTATTGCTAAAGTATTTAACCCATATATTGTTAAGAATTAATTTTTTTTTCAGTTCTTTCAAACTTGTCAACTGGATATAGAACTGATAGCTGTTACTGTGCATACCGTATTGTAACTGCACGGTATCTCTTTTACTATGATGGGAAATACAATGGCTTTTTACTCTGTCTGAAATTTTTGCACCAGTTTATGTAACACCTTCCCCCCCCCCCTTCAAATTTATTAAATGTGAAAGAAGTGATTGCAATGCACTGTAATGCATAATATAGTTCACACAAACCACCTATAACCAGTTTTTATCATGCCCTCATCACAGATAATACATTCTTAGATATATTCTGCTGTTTGAAATAGTTTGGTTGATTGTATGTGGTTGCCATAATCAGATCCAACACTATCATGGACTTTACACTGAAGTCCATGACTTACATCATTGTACCTAGAAGAACTGCTGATGTCATTCAGGCATATAAGACTAAATGTAGGCCTATGCTCTCACAAAAAAATTCCTCTATATTTCTTAACGTAAATATCATGAAGATTGTCATAGTGTTTTTTATAAATTCTTAACTATTTTAAGCTGAGAGGGAAATGTAACATTGTGCAAGGTGCTACAGTATTAGTGGAAATCATCTTTTCCAGTCACACTAACAAAGTTCTTATGACTTAGACATTGTTTTTGATGCAGGTTTGCAAAGAATTTTTGAAAGTACGTGAAATATATTCTATAATAGTGATTTCATTGATGATTATTAGTAGTGATGTATTTACCATTATTCAGTTTTAAATAACTTAAGGACTGTGCAACTAATGTTTCTACAAACCCACGAACACCACTATTCAATTTACAAGTGGTGACTGTATATTTAATTCTGGCTACCAGATACTTGTAGTGATTGCAATAATCTGTATGTACACGAAGCAAAGTATCATTACTTCATGGCCAGAAACTGAGTGCAGATGCAATTTGTAGACCTGCAATTGTTTAGAATTGATTGTTCTAAACTAGAGGTACATTTTGAGGCTACAATATAAAATTACAGGGTGGTTTATATTGTGGTAGTACAGTATAGCAGCTATACACAAATGTTAAGTTAGTTAACGTTTTATATCTGTTCAAATTTTGTAGATTTAATTGTTATTCTTGTTTTGTATGTGATAGTTATTTTGTTATAGAAGGAAAGCTACTTGCTTTACTTATATATTACTACTTATATAAGCTTATCCTACTTACATAAAATGGGGTGGGGGTGGCTCAGTTGGTAGTGCACCAGGCTCGTAATTTGTAGTACCCAGGTTCAAGTCCCAGCTGGGTCAGCATTGAGATTTATCTCTGCAAAATTCCCTGCCCTCTCATGGTAAGTAGGGGTCACCAATGGGCTTGGAAAGGCCACCGTCCGTCAGATGGGATATTAAGCCATGGTCCCGTGTGCGGGAGAGCCATACCCTGTGCACGTTAAAAAACATGCTGGATAGCCTTGACGGGAGGCTATCATCTGTCTCCCAACAGCTGTCCCAGTGGGTCTCCTCCCCTAACCTTCTCTGAGACTTCAGGATCCATATGACCTGGCCATTCAGCCATGGTGTGCAAAAAAGTGCTGCTCAGAGGTAAAACAACCCAACTTACATAAAATTGTAAGTAAGATAAGAGTAGGGTGTATGTAATAATGTTCAAATATAATAAAAAAAAATGCATTGCTGAAAAAGGTAGAGAATTGATTTTGTAAGTTTAGATTGTTCTGAACTAAACCAAGATTATCACTATATGTAGGAACAGAAAAGCATACTCACCATTAGCAAATACTGTAGTAGGAAGCTAGTAGCTTTTGTTTCCTTCTGATAACCATTTATTAATTTGAAAAGTTAGGATTTGTTATTAATTTTTTTCTACAATTTGAGGCGAACTGATTTTCTTTCTCCATTTTGCCTAGTTATTCCACGTGAAGAGGCTGCCAAAAACAACAAAGTAGCAATAGTGATAACATCAAGAGGTGGACATATTGGATTTATGGAAGGATTCCTTCCAGTTGCTCCTTTTTTCTCAGAACGCCTTTTCGAACAATATATTAAAGGGCTTTTAACCTTATCATCTCATGATGATATTCTTAAATTATTTTGATGTAGAAGCAAAGTAATAAGTAACTATCAAAATGAAATTTATTCCAGTGTCAAAGTGCAATAGATATATATATATATTCTGCATATGAAAAATTTTGTAGTTTGTAAGTAGTAACAATTTTATTTGTTGTGCTGACATTTGAAAAAAATGTTAGTTTGTTGGAAGTCAAAACAAAAAAAAGTCGATTTTTTATATCCTTATTAAAATCAAATTATTAGTGTATCTGAAATTTTATACTTAAAATCTGCAAGAAAACATGAAAATTTTGTAGATGCAATTTCAGTGATATGGCAGAGAGTTAACATAATACAAATATCATACGTGGACAATTTTGGCTTTAAATGTGCACACTTAGAATATATACCTCTAAGGCTATTTGCACTTCAAAATGTTCATGTCTTGCAGTGGACATAACTTTTTAACTTAGTTTTATCTTTAATGGTTTTTATTAGCTGGTAATACTGTTTTTTTTTCTCTCTTGAGTAAGGTTTCACATTGCAGTTAATCAACCTGATATGGGAGTTCATAATCCACAATTGTTTCAAATGTACCAGCTAATAGCTGTTGAGAATTTATGTGGACAAACTAACAATGTAAAGGAACAATATTATATACCAGTGTCCAAAAGTTAAGCATAGTTGACAAAAATGTATAAAATGGAAAACACGATGTTAGAATGATGTGAGTGTTATAGTGCAGATGGAATATGGAAGAAATGGGATGTAACTGACTTAAAAATGCAGTATAAAATGGAGCAATGCATTGTAGTTCAGTAGTGTGGCAATTGGAGAAGTTACCTGGAGATGCATTTGTTCATGTATGAGAGTTCAGTAAGGTGTCTGATGACCCCTTGCAGCAATGCATGCTGTTGGTGAGCAGGGCAGTAAGAAGGTTCTGTGGCATTAAATTACACTCCTGAAGAAGAGCAAATTGAAGCTCCAGAAAAATTCTGGGAGGAAGTTGATGAGCTGAAGTCCATCTCCACAATGCATCCCACACATGCTGTATAAGGTTGCCCAGTGAATATGTTGGCCTCAACCTTATACTTCATTTTAAAGGAAATCACCCACTAAAGCAGTTCTATGTGGATGCATGTTATCATCCATAAACAGGAATTGTGGGCCAATAGCACCCTGGAAAAGCCTCACGTAGGGTTCGAAGATTTCATCTCTGTATCTGAAGCCTGTCAAAGTTCCTCCAAAAAAGACTTAGAATGGCATGCAGCCATGATACATATGCCATCCCAGACCAATAAACCACCACCTCTGTAATAGTGCATTTCTCTGATGTTTCAGGATCGATAACTGGTTCTGGGTTCTCTACAGATGACAACACTACGACTCTAACTATGTAAACTGAATCTGGATTTGCCACAGAAGAGAACATTGGTCTATTGGCTTGTTGTTCAGTCCCGGTGTTCTCTGTACCACAACAACTTATCCCTGATGGAGTATGTGGAATGCAAAATGTAGGTCATCACATACAGACCTTGTTCATGAAGTCTGTATATCATTTGCCTCAAAACTGCTCCTCTACAAACTGCAGATAGCTTTACAGTGAGTGAGTGATCAAGCGAGCTAACATGTCTGTTATGACTTGCTGTTAGTGCCTCATAGCTGCCTTCCTTTAGCTGTGGATGACCAATATTTCCTGTCTCTTGGTACCTTCTCCACTACTTTGGCATAACGGATTGGTGCACACCTATTTCCTTTGTAATATCACTCTGTATTTGGCCTGATTCCAACATCCCAAGAGCCTGGCCACATTTAAGGGCATCCATGTGCTCTCTGTGTGACATCGTTGCTATTTTTACTGATTATTTAATATTACCCATTTTGTCAACTATGCTTAACTTTTGGATACAGTGTACATGAAACATGTTCCAAATCATACAGAAAGTTTGCATTTCAAAGTTTTTCCAAAATCATTTGATGAACACTTTTCCGACACTTTGCTATTGATAAAACTTAGCATATTTAGTCTCTGCATCTATCTCACATAAAATAATGCTTGATTCTTTACAGGTTTAGATTACAGGTTACAGATTTAGCACATTTGAAGTAGATCATTCCCTTCATGACAAGTTTGGTTTTAAAACATTATGGTTAATTCTATCTCAATTTTGGGGCGGGGGAGGCTCAGTCAGTAGCACGCCAGGCTCGTAATCTGTAGTTCCCAGGTTCGAGTCCCAGCTGGTCAGCGTTGAGATTTATCTCCGCAAAATTCCCCGCCCCACCCTGCCCATGGTCAGTAGGGGACACCGATAGGCTTGGAAAGGCCCGCCGTCTGTCGGATGGGATGCTAAGCTGTGGCCCCATGTGCGGGAAAGCCATAGCCTGTGCACATTAAAGAACACGCTGGATGGCCTTGACGGGAGCCTACCAACTGTCTCCCAACAACTGTTCCAGTGGGTCCCCTCCCCCAACCTTCTCTGAGCCTTCGGGGTCCATGTGACCTGGCCATTTAGCCCATGGTGTGCAAAAAAGTGCTGCTCAGAGGTAAAACAATCCAACTTTCTCAATTTCAGAAATAAAATTAAAAGCAACTGACTTATTTGTTACTAACTTTTACACTGATATTGTTTAATAATTAAACCAGTTGCTTGTGGTGAATATGGAATGCTCATTTCAAAGAGAATAAAGTTTATTTTCTAACTCTACTACCCTGTAACGGTAGAAATTCCAAATAACAGAAGATTCAGAAAATGGGAATGGCAATATTTAGTAGCTATCCACACAGAGAAGATTTTTATTTGTATCTTAAAGGAAAACTGAGTTTTCCCAACCACTACTCTTATGGTGGGAGGATAATAGGTATAGAAATGGTAATCAAGGATCACTGTTCTTGGTGACCCTTGACCACCACACTCTATCGCCTAAATTTTTAGCATGTATAGACTGTTCCCAATATTAATTTTAAAATTTCGCCCCTGTTCCAACTTTAGCATCATCTAACAGTGTATTCAAAAGTTCACATCATATTATTACCATGTTAATTATACTTATGTTAATAATACCTATTCAAATAAAAAAAATATTCATTTGAATCTTAAAACAAAAAAAAATTTAATGTCACCAGACAGATGAAAAAGTGAAAAAAATCTTTTTTTCAAATGAGCTAAAAATGAGATTTTAATAAAGCATAATGTACACCATAGGAAGGCCAAGTATGTTATTTGTATAAACAACGGTTTGACATGATTGAACCAAGTTTAATTTTGACTACTATAAGGGCACTGTCAATGACTGTCTTTAAGCACTTGCCAATTATCAATTTAAATATCTTTAGTAGTGTAAAAAGTGCAACTGTTTTTATTTTTTAAAGTTCATTTTCTGGGTAAATATTCCCAACTATGATGCAGAAAAAAGAATTTTGTGTCAGTAAACTGAATTTTTCAGTCACTTTTAGTATAACCCAACAAAACGTAGAAAATAACTGTGGTGAAGCAAATTTTCAAATCTTATACAAGTCATAACTGCAGTCATAAAGCAGTACAAGTGATTATAACCTGAAGAGTTTTGAGAATATGAACTAAAAATACTTTGTAATAAACTTTGATACGAAAAATATATATTAATTTTGATAAGATATACAATGTACTCTGGGGCGCATTATAGCCTCAGATGCTAATGCGCCATAAAACCCTAAACAACCAATGTACTCTAGAAAAAAAAAGCTGTAATTAACACTCTACTTCATTGTTTGAAATGCATATTTTATGTTAAACTATTATTTGTTATTGGTTTATCATACCATGGTAAATTTATAATAAAAACAGTTATGTAAGTTATATTTTTGTGACATAATTTTAGAATGATATAACTACTTACCAGAACATATTTTGAAGAACATCAGTTCGAAATTAAATAGTAAATAAAATTAATTTATGTTAAATGTAGCAAACTTTATAATACTAATATAAAATAATAATTGAACATAAAAGTTTTTGTAATGAATTATAACATGGTTCATTTATGCTCCTGTTAACAAGTCTTTGAATAGGTGTGAAAGTAATCAAGGTTAAAATTTGCATTCCTTTGTTGAATTATGGCAAATCCTGGTTGTCATAAGTTTTGGCACATCTGAGACGTTTCCAGCTGTGATTCTACGCACAGTGCCGTTAATACCAAAAAGTTTATTACAATCCCATTAATGCTTGTAATTTGTTATTGTTGTAATTGTATTACCATATATTAGACCAGCAGGCAATATAGTGATTCATTTTCATTCACCAAGCATGCACTTATTCTTGGGGAATATTTTTTTTTCTTCCTAATGTACCATGTTACTTATGTACTTTATGTTGTTGGACCACTTATTTTGTATTCCAAAATTTATATTTTTGTATAATTTATATATGTTTTCAAACTGTAAATTATTAAATACAATGAAAGTAAATTTTTGACCTTCATTGTGCATCAAATTAGAAGCATTGTGTTTAATATTTTGCTTTAGTGTAGATAATGTTGGATTTCACCGTACCCAAGTTCTGCATATTGCCTAATAACTATTGATCTACGGCCATTTGATAAAAAAAAATATTACAGTCTAATGGAAATCTTACCCTCTGACTATCAAGTTGAAAGAAATTTCAGTTGAGAAATGTAACCTTAAACAAGGGTATGATCTGTTGGAGGAGGACAAAAGGATGGAGGACCAAGAGGATCCCACATCAGAAATGTCTTTTTTTTTTAAGCTGTAAGAAAACGAGGATTTACAGTTATCTAAAACAACAACAATGGCGCTCTTTCAGATATCCTTGCACTTCCGTCTTCGTTCCTAGTAGTGATGGGCAAAATGACTTTTTCAAAGATTCGATTCTATCGGCTCACTTAAAAGAGTCGTTCGCTTGATTCATTTGATATTCTGAATGATTCGAATCAGTTGCTGTTTAGTGTAATCTAGTCGGTAAACTGTTTCAAATATAGAAATATTCATTTTTTTTAAATAACTAATGAACTTATTTTACCACACTTTGAAAAAAAATATATTTTGTAAATAAATTTTTAAAATTTTAGTAATGTTCAAATATTAAGAGTTGTCTAAATCTTTCGCTTTATGTTCGAGAGCTTTTCAGACAGTCTTGATTGTTATTAAACTTTTTTGTTAGCACGTAGAAATTGAAACACAACTTCAAGAGATTTGTTCAAAATGGTTTCATTTAAAAAACACACACACCCTCAAGCAGCTGCTTGCCACAGAGGTCTGACAGGAGCCTGTCAGTTTATACGCCATAGAAGGTCTGTGAGAATTTCGGGACCTCTGCAGATAAACGACATAAACATCAATGTCATACCCGGGGCTCGAACCCAGGTCCCTTTGATCAGTGGTTAAAGTATCATCTGAAAAATCTAGCAAACTATATTATAGAAATGGTGTAAAAAAAATTACTGAAAGCCTAAAAATATGAAAACAGCCATTTTCAATTACTTCATTTGAAGAAATTACTGAAATAGAATAGTCCGGAAATGTTTGCGAGTCCCTCCATTTCGCGAACGAAAGGTCGCGAAATTAGTCTGATTAGACTCCTTCGCCATTGAGTCTGATATTATGCCTAAAAAAATAAATAATAAAAATAAAAAAATTAAAAGTTACGATGAAAATTAAAAGATAAAAATGATTTACGATTAAAATAAAAAGTTACGATGAAAGGAAGAAAAATGGGCAGGAATAAAGGTTCAGTCGAACCTTTATTCCTGCCCCATGAAAATGTCGCTTAAAAGCGAAATTGGCTAATTAGCTGTTATTTGTTTAGGAAAACTTATTTCACGGTGATTTTTGGAGGAATTTTTTTTTCAGGAGGGATGTTTTACACCCGAACGGCACTTTTTTTGCACACAATGTAAGTGGCCAGGTCGCAAGGACCCCAAAGACTCTGAGAATTTTGGGGGTGGGGACCCACTAGACTGCTGTTGGGAAACACGGTAGTCTCCCGTCAAAGCCATCCAGCATGTTGTTTATCGTGCACAGGGTATGACAACCGCTCATGGAACCAGGGCTTCACATCCTATCCAATGGACGGCGGCCTTTTCAAGCCCATCTGTGTCCATTACTGACCGTGGGCAGGACAGACAGTTTTGTGGAGATAAATCTCAACACTGGCCCAGCTGAGGCTCGTACCTGGGAACTGTAGATTGCGAGCCTGGCGCATTACCAACTGAGCCACCCTCACCCCTTAGGAGGGAAGGATAAAAATTTTGGACAAAATTATATTGCTTTAGCTAATAATAAGAGGAAGCTGCATACCATTGGAGTTGTTTTTGATAGCACTTTTTCCGCACAGAATGAGCTAAGTGGCCACGTCTCAAGTACACCAAGGGCTTAGAGAAGGATGGAGGGAACTTCCTCTAAGTCTCCACTGGACAGCTGTTAAGAGACAGATGGAAGAATCCCATGAAGGCTATTCAGCATGTTCTTTAAGATGCTCAGGATATGACTCCATTGCACAGAAATCACGGCTTAATCCCATTTGATGAACGACACACTTTCTATGCTTCTCGGTGTCTTCTCCCTTACCGAGGGCAAGGGGGTGGGAAGTAGGAAAGAATTCTCAATTTTAGAACATTTGGTACTGGAAACGAGCGTTATTAATTGAGTCAACGTCCGCCCCTCTTTGTACATGAATTTATTAGTGTTATCTGCGGTCACTCAGGTGGATGGCATAACAATATAATATATAGAGTCCATAATATATAAAGCCTCCAGAGCCCATAACCAATATAATTCTGTTTATGGGCTCTGGGGAAGAATTGATGTAAACGAGCGCCTGTGCCCTTTTACTTATAATAAGAGGGAACTGATACCGAAGTTGGTGCTCCCGGTTCTTACAGTTTCGAAGGAATGTCTTAATCACACAGACAAAGGTCTCTAAGTATGAATGTTAGTGTGTCTGTATGTGTTAATCAGTATGTTAGTTTTTCTTTCTTTATTGTGTTAGTATGTCTGTCTCTAAGTATGAATGTTAGCGTGTTTGTCTGCATGTGTGAATGACTTAGTTTTTCTTTCTGTATGAACATTTTTCTGTATGTTTCTTGTATGTCTGTCTCTACGTATGAATGTTAGTGTGTTAGTCTTTGTGTGAATGAGTGTTAGTTTTTCTTTCTGTATGTATGATATTGTGTTAGTATGTCTGTCACTAAGTATGAATGTTGATGTGTCAGTCTGTCTGTCTACATGTCTGAGTGATAGTTTTTCTTTCTGTATGAATGTTATTGTGTTAGTATGTCTGTTGTAGGTTTGTCACTACGTATGAATGTTAGTGTGTTTGGCTGTGTGAAAGTTATTGTTTTAGTATGTCTGTCTCTAAGTATGAATGTTAGTGTGTTAGCTGTCTGTCTGCATGTGTGAATGGTGTGTTAGTTTTTATTTCTGTATGAATGTTATTGAGTTGTATGTTTGTCTCTACGTATGAATGTTAGTGTGTTTGTGAATATGAGTTAGTTTTTCTTTCTGTATGAATGTTATTGTGTTAGTATGTTTGTTGTATGTCTCTATGTATGAATGTTAATCTGTGTGAATGAGGGTGTTAGTTTTTCTTTCTGTATGAATGTTATTGTGTTAGTATGTTTGTTTTACGTCTGTCTCTATGTATGAATGTTAGTGTGTTTGTATGTGTGAATGTTATTGTGTTAGTATTCTGTTGTATGTCTGTCTCTAAGTATAAATGTTAGTGTGTTAGCCTCCATGTGTGAAAGAGTGTTTTCTTTCTGTATGAATGTTATTGAATTAGTATGTCTGTCTTTACGTATGAATGTGTCTGTTTTTGTGTGAATGAGTGTTAGTTTTTCTTTCTATATGAATGTCATTGTGTTAGCATGTTTGTTGTATGTCTCTACCGATGAATGTTAGTGTGTTTGTCAGCATGTGTGAATAAGTGTTAGTTTTTTTCTGTATGAATGTGATTGTGTTGTATGTCTGTCTCTACGTATGAATGTTAAGTGTGTCAGTCTGTCTGCCTGCATGTGTGAATGAATTAGTTTTTCTTTCTGCATGAATGTTATTGTGCTAGTATGTTTGTTGTATGTCTGTCTACGTATGAATGCTAGTGTGTTTGTCTGCATGTGTGAATGAGTTAGTTTTTCATTCTGTGTGAATGTTATTGTGTTAGTATATTGATTTATGTCTGTCTTTATATATGAATGTTAGTGTGTTAATCTGTCTGTATGTGTGGATGTTATTGTGTTAGTATGTCTGTCTCTAAGTATGAATATCAGTGTGTTTGTCTGTCTGCATGTGTGTGTTAGTCTTTCTTTCTGTATGAATGTTGTGCTGGTATGTTTATTGTATGTCTGCCTCTACGTATGAATGCTAGTGTGTTTGTCTGTCTGTATGCATATGTGAATGAGTGTGTTAGTTTTTCTTATTGTATGAATGTTATTGTGTTAGTATGTGTGTTGCATGTATGTCTCTACGTATGAATGTTAGTGTGTTTGTCTGCATGTGAATGTGTATGTTAGTTTTTCTTTCTGTATGAATGTTATTGTGCTAGTATGTTTATTGTATGTCTGTCTGTACGTATGAATGCTAGTGTGTTTGTCTGTCTGAATGAGTGTTAGTTTTTCTTACTGTATGAATGTTCTTGTGTTAGTATGTCTCTACATATGAATGTTAGTGTGTTACTCTGCATGTGTGAATGAGTGTTAGTTTTTCTTTCTGAATGAATGTTATTGTGTTACTATGTTTATTGTATGTCTGTCTCTACATATGAATGTTATTGTGTTAGCCTGTCTGCATGTGTTAATGATTGTGTTAATCTTTCTTTCTGTATGAATATTATTGTGTTTTATGTTTGTTGTATATCTCTATACGTATGAATGTTTGTCTGTCTGCATGTGTGAATGAGTGTTAGTTTTTCTTTCTGTATGAATGTTATTGTTTTAGTATGTTTGTTGTATGTCTGTCTCTACGTATGAATGTTTGTTTGTCTGCATGTGTGAATGAGTTAATTTTTTTCTGTGTGAATGTTATTGTGTTAGTATATTTCTTGTATAAATGTCTCTACGTATGGATGTTAGGGTGCTAGTCTGTCTGTCTGCATGTATGAATGAGTGTTAGTTTTCCTTTCTGTATGAATGTTATTGTTTTAGTATGTTGTATGTATGTCTCTACGTATGAATGTTATGTGTCAGTCTGCATGTGTGAATGAGTGTGTTAATTTTTCTTTATGAATGTTATTGTGTTATATTTGTTGTATGTCTGTTTCTGCGTATGAATGTTAAGGTGTTAGTCTGTATGTGTGAATGTTATTGTGTTAGTATGTCTGTTATATGTCTGTCTCTAAGTATGTCTGTCTGCATGTGTGAATGAGTTTGTTAGTTTTTCTTTCTGTATGAATGTTATTGTTTTAGCATGTCTTTTATATATCTATCTCTAAGTATGAATGTTTGTGTGTTAGTCTGTCTGTCTGCATTTGTCAATGAGTTTGTTTTTCTTTCTGTATGAATGTTATTCTGTTAGTATGTTTATTGTATGTCTGTTTCTACGTATGAATGTTAGTGTGTCGGTCTGTCTGCATGTGTGAATGAGTGTGTTAGTTTTTATGTATGAATGTTATTGTGTTAGTATATTTGTTGAATATCTGTCTCTACGTATGGGTGTTAGGATGTTAGTCTGTTTGTTTGTATGTGTGAATATTATTGTGTTAGTATGTCTGTGTCTAAGCATGAATGTTAGTGTGTTAGTCTGCATGTATGAATGAGTTAGTTGATTTTTTTTCTCTATGAATGTTATTCTGTTAGTATGTTTGTTGTATGTCTGTCGCTACATATGAATGCTAATGTGTCAGTCTGTCTGCATGTGTGAATGAATGTGTTATTTTTTCTTTCTCTATGAATGTTATTGTATTAGTATATTTGTTGTATGTCTGTCTCTACGTATGGATGATAGGGTGCTAGTCGGTCTGTCTGCATGTGCGAATGAGTGTTAGTTTTTCTTTCTCTATAAATGTTATTGTGTTAATATGTTGTATGTCTGTCTCTACCTATGAATGTGTGTCAGTCTGTCTGCATGTGTGAATGAGTGCTAGTTTTTCTTTCTGTAGGAATATGTTAGTATGTTTATTGTATGTCTGTCTCTACGTATGAATGTTAGTGTGTTAGCCTGTCTGTGTGAATGAGTGTTAGTTTTTCTTTCTGTATGAATGTTATTGCGTTAGTATGTTTGTTGTATGTCTGTCTCTGCGTATGAATGTTTGTGTATTAGTTTGTCTGCATGTGTGAATGAGTGTTAATTTTTTTTCTCTATGAATGTTATTCTGTTAGTATGTTGTATGTCTGTCTCTACGAATGAATGTTTGTCTGTGTGAATGAGTGTGTAAGTTTTTCTTTCTGTATGCATTATTGTGTTAATATGTCTCTACGTTTGAATGTCAGTGTGTTTGTCTGTATGTGTAAATTAGTATGTTAGTTTTTCTTTCTTTATGTATGTTGTGTTAGTATGTTCTCTATTATATTTAAGATATAAATAAATATATTCTCGAACCCTCCTCGAGGAGAGTTGATTACTCCAAGAGGTTTGATTACAATGAAGAGTTTGAAAATGATTTGGAAAAAGTAGGTCTCCAACAGAAGAAGAAAATAATAATTGATTTTAATGCATCGAAAAAAAAACATGTCAACATTTATACTGAAAATACTGTTTTATGGGTATCTTTCTCAAGTAAATTAGCCTTGCTGATTTGTCAAGTTCTAGGAACAGAAAACAATGATCAGGCTTCGGCCCATATCTTTGAAAATTAGTTAATAGGTTTCATATAGTGTGTAAATTCATGGTTTAACTTACTTCTGAGAGGTACTTTTTACACACAATGAGCTAAATGACCAGGTCACGAGGACTCAGAGAAGGTAGGGGGAAGAAAACCTACTGGACAGCTGTTGTTCAGTGGGTCCTCTTCTCACTGGACAGCCAATAGTGTACTTTCAAATTAGTGTGAAATGCTCATTTGCGATCCATTCATTGCGGTGACTCAGTAGACCTTCCTGATCTGCAGCCACTAGTGGCGAAAGCTGTAGTGGACAGTCGTTTGCCACGAAGCGAAGGTACTAGTGGAGGTTTTTGACTATTGGAGCAAGGTCTAATTTTTTCCCTTTTTTATATTAGATCTTGCGCAAGATGTCATAAAATATTTCCATTAAATTCACTTAACAAATAATTCTGATTCTATAATAGCAGCATTCTGAATGTTATATAATAGCAGCATTCTGAATGTTATATAATAGCAACATTCTGAATGTTATATAAAAACAGTACGGAGATGGTGATCTTTGAGGTTCCACACACGTTATGCACAACACGCATCACTTCGTCTACGTGGATAGCCAGCGTGAACCACTGCGACGCGTTCAGCGTTATACTGCGACTCACAACACGAAACTGTAGAGTTCTTTGGTCAGCTGATTTGATGAAGTCGACACAGCGTTCACCACCTACGTTGCGATACATGTAGGCACGTAAACCAGGCATCACGTGCCATGTCTGTTGATCGGGACCGATTTTCACTTGGTCCTCTATGTTGGGCACCATGGCACACAAAGCCTCCCATTCAGGTATGGAGAGGGTAACCCCCACAGGTGTAGGGTAGGTGAGTTCACCATTTTCATATTTCTTGTAGCGACGTACGTGCATCAGGTAATATAAGCCAATAGGAGACGATGGAGCGATTGGACTTTGCAATTTTATATGAGGATTGCATCACCCTTTCTGCGAGGGGTTGTCACCGAAAGTTTTGCAATTATTTTGAGGATTGCATCATCCAATCGTTGCCATCCAAAGTTTAGTTGGACTTCTAAAAGGATAGAAACCATGGGAGTTTGTGATCAGTGAAGTTTTTAATAAAGGGAACTTTTCATAAGGGGAGGTTGTTTTACCTCTCAGCGACATTTTTTTGCACACAATGGGCTAAATGGCCAGGTCACAAGGACCCTGAAGGCTCAGAGAAGATTGGGGGAGGGACCCCATTGGAATAGCTGTTGAGAGACAGTTGGTAGTCTCCTGTCAAGACCATCGAGTTTATTCTTTAACGTGCACATGGTGTGGCTTTCCCGCACACGGAGCGTCCCATCTGACGGACGGCTGGCTTTTCCAAGCCCATCAATGTCCTCTACTGACTGAGGGCAGGGCGGGGAGTTTTGCGGAGATAAATCTCGACGCTGACCCAGCTGAGACTCGGACCTGGGAAGTATAGATCTGTCTGTATGATCTGGAAGTATAGATCGAGTCTGGTGTGGTGCGCTACCGACTGAGCCCCGAAGAGGGAGGAGATCGAGTGTAATGATATAACAAATGAAAACTTGCGACGTGGAGAGTGCCATCTACTACATTTTGGATAGTTTCAGACCCGAGCAACGCTGGGTAAATCTGCTAGTTACTTATAAAACATTATTATCATCTAGCCTTTTTCAGTTCTTATGCATGAATAAAATTGATTTCCTTAAAAATTGCAAACTAAAGCTAGGATTATCAGTTAAGATTATAGTTCCGATTTCTAAACATCTGAAAGAGCTTTCTGCTTCTCAGCCAATGAGAGTTAATTCAAACTTTTTCCTTAATTATCCGTCGGGAGTGTTAGGACTCACAGACAGATGATTTTGTATCTTGAATTTCTGTTAAACGACGACTCTTTCCTTCTCAGTACCTTTCAGCTCACTCTATACCTTGATGCAATTTCACTTAGATCCGCCCATTAGTTACTTCGCACGCACATAATTTTAAGGAATGGGTCTCAAAGCCCCTGCACGATCATTTGTGTAACCATTTGGGGATATCAGATATATTTCAATATCTCCCATTTTTGCTTATTATTATAAAACTAAATGAATATTTTTGAAGCAGAAATATATTATTCCGAACTGATGACGCAACTAGCGAAAGCTGTACACTGAATTTGTTAGTTCTAGAAGCAATTCTTCCTACCACTATTTCAAGGGAGGGGGGGGGATTTCTTGGGGGAGGAAAAATTTCGTGGTCCAAACCCTTACGTTGATCTAAGTTGTAATTAAAGAAAGTGGTATATTGAGTTTAGCGGTTCTTGCGCTTTCCGTTTAGAAGCAGTTCCTACTGCTTTTTAAAAGAGGGTTATTTTTTGTTGGAGGGGGAAGAAAAATTTCGATTGTTGAAAAGAGGGAAGCAATAAAAACAAGAAGCAGACAGACCTCTCAGATATATAGCAGATTCTTCTCTGGTATATAGAAATGCTTTGATGCTGATTTAGAATGCCTATGAGCTTGGAAAACCACAGAATTTGATAAATTCGGAAGAGATTTAGATCAAACCTTAACAAAGAACGTATGCAGAGCGTATTCTGAGTTCTACGGGTTTTTTTTTTTTTCCTTCCTCTCTCCTGTAGCATGTGGGTTACAGGGCCCAAGGTTGTATCAGGGGAGACCATGCTACCCACAGACGCAAGCCCAGAATCTAAATCCTGAGCATGTGCAGTATATGCCTGGCGTGGCTTATCAGTAAGTCGATGCCGGATGCATAAATATCAATCTGGTGAGCAAAAGTCAGATACACTATCTCTTAAGTTCAGGAACAAGAACCGGATGCTTCGCCTGCTGGCTTATCTCAAGAGCTGTTAATAGTGGTTGCACTTGCACGATAAGCATTTTTTGTAACCTCGTTAAACTGTGGTTTCATCCTGTATTGTCGTCAGTTATATAATGTTTCTTGATTGTTTCTTAAATCAGTTTTGGTTTGTAAATTTAATGCCTGTGATGGTGGAAAGAAAAAACAATTCTTTTACTTGTAATAAAGTTTGTAATTACCTGTAATAAAACAAACAGATCAATAACGAAATCGGAAAGTCAGTTACGGTTTAATCTTCTGATTTTCTATGGAACTAAAATTTCAGAGAGTGCTTGCGATTTAATGGCCTAGGAGCTAAATTTCTGAAACAAAATTTGTTATGTACATTAGAATACAAAATAATTTATGGTACCACCACTCCCTCCTAGTCCTGTAGTTTTGGAACTCTTGTAGGCCTCGTACTGCTTTTGTGGTGAATCTACAATATCGATATACTTCTTTGAAATCAACAGAGAATATCTTCAACTCACGATGTTTTGAAACAAGGAAACATGGCTATATATTATTTTTAAGGAAAGTTCGAATGAATGAAATATTAAGTAAAACATATCACATTAACTTTGACATATTTTCGCAAAAATTTTAGCATCTTTCAGAATTAATTTTTCATATTTTGCAATCAGTTTTAAGAATTATTTCCCATTAATTTTAACATAAGGACAAATTGAATCCTGTTTATCAGAAAGACCATATTAAATGGACAACTCATCAAGACAAATAGCTGTTCAAGTAGTATTGTGTAGTTATTGTTCGGTAAGCAATGTAAAGATAATGCATAAATTACCCTACGAATCTCATTACCCCTAAATTTTCCGCTGTTTAGGAAAAAGGAGAATTCTAGAATCTTCTACTTTCTTGGGGTGGGAGTAGGCAGGTTTACCTCAAGGACTGCCCAATGAGAAGTCCTTTTTCGGCGCCCTTTTCACACATTTTATAGGCGTTGCGTTATTGATACAGTGCTTATCTCACTTACTGTTTTGAGCCTGCCCTAGTGTAGGTGGTGGCAGCCCCTGTTATCATCTTATTAGGTCTTGAATTAACCCCTTATTTGGCCTTGAATGGGAAAATTATATTTTAATTCTGAGTTCTATTGCCTGAAATAGCCTATTCACTTTTTTTATATCTATATTTGACTCTTAATCTCGAAGGACCTAGTGCATTCAAAATTTCACAACATTTTTGATACCTACGACTCCAAATATTCCCCAGGAACCAATTTTTAGTTCTCTAGCACTGAAAGATAAAAATTTGACCTTTAACCTCGAAGGAACCTCCCGATCCGAAATTTACGATATTTCCAACACGACCCCCCCCCCCCCCCCCCCCCGACACCAATTTTCACGTTTCTAGTACTCGTAGATCATGGGTTGACCTCAAGGTGACCTCTATTTGACCTTGAAGGACACATCAGAGGTGAAATTTTGGGTTTCTCACGAGATTTAGAACCGAATTACCTTTAGGTACAATTTTTCAGAGTTGTACCATTTTTGCATCATAGTTGGAATTAGCGTTATCCCCAGTCTGTCTTCCTGTCAGTCACAATCGCCTGTGTATATTAAATACACAATCATCACCACAGTGTTGAAATACAAATTTTAGTTGTCCTTTTTTTTTGATGCTCTTGCCCCCTTATTTTCAGAACCTTGACTAAGGTTTTGTTCGCTGGAAGAGCTTCAGGCAAGGCTATTTTTCTCAGGTCTCAAGCTATGACAAGTTTAAGAAGCCCCAAGCTACAATAAGTTTAAGATGACCCATAATTTTGGAAGTCGAAATAAGTTATATATTAATATTCTGATTGGAGGGAACACTAAAAAGTAAATATGAAATTGATGTGGTGAAAACATTATACTTGCGTTGGTACACAACAATGACTATGTAAAGCTAAGATGAACATTGTTTGCACAATAAATTCATTTGAATACAAAAAAAATTCGTGACAGTGAACTTCAAACTAAAATATTTGAGGCCTCTCATAATCGTGAGGCCCTAAGCTGTAGCTAGGTAACCTATGCGTAAGTCCAACCTTTAGGAATATTCGACCCTTTCTCCTGAATTCTTCTGAAGGCAATTAAAATTATTTGAGGTTGTCTGAGAGACGAGGACAGTTATTCAATCTGACCATTCTCTCCAGCGAAAATGGGAAGCTAAACTTTTATTTGTCATACAACGCGTTATATTTCCCAGTCTTTTTAGAGGCTAAAGGAAAAGGAAGGGGATAAAGTTGTTTGAGCTATCCCATAATACTTCCTAAGTCAAAAGCCTGTTACATTCTGCAAGTGTTTATGCATTGCCCCTTTTTAGGGTTGGGTTGTTTTACCTCTGAGCGGCACTTTTTTGCACACCATGGGCTAAATGGCCAGGTCACATGAACCCCGAAGGCTCAGAGAAGGTTGGGGGAGGGGACCCACTGGAACAGCTGTTGGGAGACAGATGGTAGCCTCCCGTCAAGGCCATCCAGCGTGTTCTTTAACGTGCACAGGGTATGGCTCTCCCACACATGGAGCCACGGCTTAACGTCCCATCTGACGGACGGCGGCCTTTCCAAGCCATCGGTGTCCCCTACTGACCATGGGCAGGGCGGGGAATTTTGCGGAGATAAATCTCAATGCTGACCCAGCTGGGACTCGAACCTGGGAACTACAGATTACGAGCCTGGCGCGCTACCGACTGAGCCAGCCCCATCCTCATTGGAAGAAGACAATCCGTTTTGAAATTTCCGTTGGCGCCCCTAAACCTACAAGTGTTGCGCCTCTCTTATTAAAATTAGTCTCCATCTGGTTGAAGGATGATGTCTTCAGATATTTCTGTTCACAGATATTCTGCACCGCACTTTCTGTCTCCCTTACCACATCAGGACTTGTTTTGGAAAGATTAAGTGATTTTACGTTAAATTCTTATTTCTACCATGTCTCAATTTATTATTCTCCGTATTTTCATGTTATACTAAACCATTTCAAAAACCTCACCACATGCATCAGAGGTAAAAAAATTCCTTCTTCCTTACAAATTTCAATCCCCACCCAATTTATTAACTTATTTTCCTCTACTAAGTCATTTAAAAGAAAATCGTCTTTTCCACCGTTTAAGGGTAAACGTGTGATCATCCAATGACTCATCACTCTGATGAAATTTTATTTCGTGTTGCGATCAGTTGTTAGTAAACGTGTACTCGTTACGCTGGTTTACAAGATCAGGTGTGTAGTTGTCTTTCAACGAATAAAAAATAATTCTGTAAAGAGTTTTTGTACGCTTGAATGTTATAGAAAGTACAGGTCCTGTATAGTTAGAGTCTAACATCCTTCTTTAAAAATTGGACCATTTTGTAAAAGGGACCTTGGCCGTAACCATCGAGACTCAAGGCCTTTTCACTGGTGACGTTACTCGTTCTGACGTCATCATTCGTCGATCTAGCATCTTGACACCCCGTAGCTGCTTGTGTGTTTGTTGGCGGGATTATTATCTTTAATTATTATCTGGGGTTCAACAAATGTATTTTTAAACAATTTTTGCAAGATAAAAAATGATTGTTTTTTAGAGAATTTAGGAAATAAGAAAAAATGTCTTAGTGCCAAAAAGAGAAAGTTGTCTAACCTCAATAAATAGTATCCACAGAATTAACTGCTGGCTTTGATATTAATAGTTTTGTGACAAACAGTTTTTCTGGCATGGGGGATTTGAACCATATCTCTCCAGGTACATGCCACAGTGTTCTAAGACCACAACTAATAAGTTATATTAGTGGAAAAAAGGCAGAGTCTGTTAATTTAGTGGTCTTACACCACTGGCTTATATCTGGAAAGATGTATGCCTAAATGATTTAATTTTTCTTTACCAGGGTGCATAGAATTATTTTTTAACAATTGAAGATTGATTAGAGACTATTTTCTTTATATTTGGGAGGTTAGTTGAGCGATTTATTGTCAAATCTTTAGTCATAGATTTAAAGGTAGCTTTGTAAAACAAAGTATGCACTTTTCCTGCTAGTTTTTGAATATGTATTCCATCGGGAGGTTGCATCCATGTCCAAATATTATTCAAATTTAATGAGAGTTCGGAAAATAATACAGCTCAATATTCCTATTAATTCAGTCTAATCACTAAGAAAAAGTATTGAAATTAAATCATAACTAACTGAAATTGTTACAGCTAAAGCTATTACAGTATATCATTAATTTTTAGTTCACATTTGCCAATAAAATTGTTCTGAATAATTTTTATGTTTTTTTCTCTTTTTAATAAAACACACTAATTTTCCATAACAATTTATATGTCACGATTATATTATTAATGGTACAAACAACTGGATCAGTTATTGACAGAATTTATCGCGAAAAATATATGAAGGAAATGATTTTATTTTTGTTAATATATAACCGAGTAATTATTTGCATTTAACTTTATTTTTAAACATATTGTGTCATTGTAATTATACGTACATCCGATTATGACGCTCCTGGTAATTTATATGTCGTTCTACATGTTCAGAGAACGTTAAACGACGATTACATTTTGAGTCATCAATTTAGCACAATTACAAATCAAGATCTATTTTAGTTTCAACGTCTTCCCTATTTTAAGGTTTGCCATAGAAATATTACTCTAATGTACATATATACCATATAATAATACCACGTCAATCAGTTTTTGAGCACAGTGCTACACAAAAATGCCCTCCCGATCTTATAAAAAAAAGTAAATGCTCGATTTGCTACGATAGAACTACGTGCGCAGGATGCACTGTGGATCCACAGGATGTGACGTTAGTTTAGACTGCAAAGGCCTTGAGTCTCGAAGGTTACGCCTTGGCACCTTTATCATCTGGTCCACGAGAAAAAGTTTTTTTGTGTGCGTCAAAAAGTAGGGACCGGTACAGGGAAGTACTAACGACCCTACATATTGGCGATAGGCTTTTGGCCGCAGGCCGCCTAATAATGAAGGAGGTGGTTGAAATTTCGTGCCAAGGAAGTGCTGCGTCGTAGTTTTGTGACAAGGGGGTGGAGAGGGGAGAGATTTGGAGTAAAATTCTTCTGGGAGTGAAAATTGTAGCGTGTGTGATCACTCTGTGGCCCATGTTGGCCGGAAATTGGTAAGAAGGGTGCAAGGTAAATATTCAAAATCGCCCCGAATCTCTTACAATTAAGGATGGCCTAAAATGGTCGGCAGATCTTAAAATTTCTGATTTAGAATATGCTGATGATTTAGCTCTTTTGGCAAATGATGTTCGTGAGATGAACTCTTTCATTCGAGCTGTTGATGAGACTGATAATATAGTAGGTTTGGTTATAAACAGAGAGAAAACTAAAGAGATGGAAATCACTTTTTTCCCGACCCCCAAATACTCCTTGCAGCGACTGTCACCTCATCTGTGCGGAATGCAGATCAGTCGGAAAACACTGATACCCTAGATCACTCTAGTATCTTTTCGTTCTTTCGTGGAACTGTTTCCCCAGCAGGTAGGCGGGAACTTGCCTGTAGATTTTATGCCTGTAGGTAGGCGGGAACTTGCCGTTGTCGTCATAGCTCAGCACTTCCTGTTTGCTGAGGTCAACGTCCCGCCTGAGGCATCACAGTTAACGGTCAGGATCAAGGTGGGCAGTCTCCGGCTTTTGGAGCCGGCCGGATGACCTGGCTGCTGCTCCATTAGTCAGTCATCCGCGATACCTGAGGGCAGAAGCTTCAGCCAGTTTTTCCTTTCCTCTGACTTGGAAGAATCGAAGCTTCTTCTTCAGTTCAATGAGTTTTCGAATACCCACGCTTGAGGAAACGAGTGAAAGGATATCACTCAGACAAAACGGCATAAAGGCATTTTGAAAGCTGCAATTAATGGAGAGCCAATCAAGACACGTGATAAATATTTGAATTTTATCGATATATACTCAGAATGAAGATTGCAAATGATGATAAGTATAAAACTAAATGTCACTAAATGGATCATCACTAAATGTTTTCTTTGGCTGACAAAGGTTGGGTTGGGTTGACCCTGAGCGGCATTTTTTTGTAAACAATGGGCTAAATGACCGGGTCACAGGAACTCCAAGACTTTTCCGAACAATGGGACGCATTAGAACTCTCCTCCAGAATCTGATTTAGGCATTGAGGGATCTAGAACCAAACAATCAAGGGTTAAAACTACAAATATAGTCTGGTTGTTTTACCTTCTGAGCTATACTATTTTTCAACGTAATGTGCTAAATGACCTAGTCACAAAACCCCGATAGTTCAGAGAAGATTGGAGAAGGGTACCCTCTGGACAACTATTAGGAGACATATGGAAGCCTCCCTTCAAGGCCCATCCTGAGTGTTGTTTAAAGTGCGCAGAGCACGCTTCTACTGTACACAGTGCTACGACTTAACATCCCATTCGACGGATGGCTGCCTTTTCAAGCCCATCGGTGTCCTCTTTCTTTCCGAGAGCAGGGTGGAGATCAGTGGTGATAATTAAGCAAGCACGGTTGGAGCTCGAATCTGAGAACAGCAGATTACAAGCTGGATCCTCTACAGGCTCAGCCACCTACACCCCTATGATGGGCTGAAGTAGGCTGGCCATCTCGGTGAATTATTTCCATTGGTTGATTGAATCACGTGGCTTATGGACGCCATGTTTTGTCGAACCGTGGAGACTAAAGCCTGTGAGTTAGTGTATGTACCAAATTAAAACTTCTCAGTTGTTATAGTTTTATATATTTCTACCACTTTTTTGTGTATAAAAGCTGTCATATTTTATAAATGCCTCACTGCGCTGCATTTGGGTGTAAAAATTTCATTTAAAGAAATAATTTAGTGAATATATTTTCCCCGAGAAACTCCATCAGAAGACAGCAATCGGCTGCAAAAATGAAACGAGCTAACTGAAAACCAACAAATAATTTCTTTTAAGGTTCGTTTGAAAAACGAGCTAATATTTTTACTTTGTCGTCTGCCTATGCCAGTATTTGTTCGTCTGTCTATCCGTCTC
Source organism: Ryuthela nishihirai (assembly GCA_038380435.1). Lineage (NCBI taxonomy): Eukaryota > Metazoa > Arthropoda > Arachnida > Araneae > Heptathelidae > Ryuthela > Ryuthela nishihirai. Next base: position 22,821,266 of record JAWZYU010000022.1, read on the forward strand.
TCTGTTAACTATTGTCTGTCATCTATCTTTCCAACTGTCTGTCTGTCTATAGACAATCAATTTTTGTACTTTTAGAACTAAACGAAAAATTCTTTTTGGGATGGATGGTGTCGAACAAATATTGTGATTATCAATTTTGAAAATTTTCAAAGGTTTAATAGCGCCCTCTAGTGGTGGGAAAAGATGAAAAATGCTAAAATTTCAAAGAAATATTACAAGCAAATGTTTACACTGGAAATCTGAAATTTTGGTAGTAGAGTGTTATGGTTAGAAGGTTTACAACGTCAAAAAGATTTTGCCATCTTAGGCAAAAGGGTGCGAAAATGAAACTTTTTTTGAGATAAACGAAGCAACTTTTTTTTTTGTTTGTTTGTTTTACATACACTAAGAAAATATTAAAGATTTAAACAATATTTGATAATTTCAGCATTACCTGTAGACTTTCAAATGTCTATAAATCAATGAATATTTTTTGTGAAAAAATCCGGCTTTAGTTCAACAGGTTAGAATGCTCTCATGTTTCTGGAGAGTTGCGGGTTCGAATCCCGTATGTTGGCGAATTTTTTTCCACAAAAATATTAATATTTACGTTTTTCGAATCCCCATCAGCTGCAGTTTCCAGTGTTAGAGAATGCTAAACACGGTAAATAAAAAATCGAAATACGACCTCTAGCTGCGGAAGAAGCTGGAAATACCAAATTTCAAATAAATATTGCAAACGATCTAATAGTAATGATTTTCTCCATTGATGAAATGCAACTTTTCTGTTTTAAGAGATAAATGAAAAACTTTTTTTGCACATTACAGGTACTAATAAAATATTAATAGTTAATTTTCTCAATTATACAGTAGTCCGAATTTCCACTGTCAGAGGGTACTGAAAGTGTAAAACAAGTAGAAGAACGCATATTGCCTCTGGCGCATGTGGGACTCTCATTTTCAAAGAGAATGAAATTCTTCCTTTGCCTACTTTTTAACTCCTTAAAAGTTTGAATTATGGATGTTCGTGTTGTTTTCTGCTGAGGTCACACCATCCTCGTGTGTTTATACGCCATAGTAGAAGTACTATGGCGTATAAAGTGACAGGTTCCTGTCAGACCTCTTTACAAGCAGCTGCTTGAGGGGTTATTCATTTATTTTTTAATATATGATGGGGGAAATGCACTATTAGTATTGTATTAGTAATTATAAAACATAAAAAGTATTATTCTCTTAGTTCTTAAATTTAAAAAGATGCATTTCTCTTGCTCCTCTGATAATAGTGGGCAGATCATTGATGTCAGTGGAATTTCTACCATAACAGAACTCTACTGCCGAAATTACTACCATAAAGAAATCACTTGAAACATTCGTTAAAAGTTTTGCAGTTTCGATATTTAGTGATTTCTAATGACATAAATTAAAAATGCCTTTGAAAGTGCGAATTTCATTTCATTAGTAACCAACTAAAAGATATATTTCCATTATCTCTTAAAACAAAACCGTTCTGTTTCTTACTTATCTTGAGCTTAGGGTCAACTCTTTGTTGTCAGTGGAATTTTCAAGACTGTCACATTCCACGACCAAAATTTCAAATTTCTGGCATAAATACATCGTTTGCAATATTCGTTTAAAATTTTTTGTATTTTTCGATTTTTTTTCCACCGTTAGAGGGCGCAGTTATAGCTTTTGGGAAATTCACAAAATGTAATTGTAATATTTCATCAATAACTGTCCAACCCAAAAAGAATTTTTAATTTGTCTCTAAAAACATACTTTTCTGTTAAAACAAAGGAAAGTTGCATTCACCTTCCCCTCCCCTTGGTCTAAAGCAGGCATGTCAAACGCGCGGCCCGCCAAGATTGATGACCAATATGTTTATTTAACTTTTGACAACACTGGATTCTTTAATTAAAATTATAAGTACGTACACGGTACATGAATTAAATAAACGTATTTCAGAAAACATTTCCATTTATATATAAGGGAAACTACTGCGCATAAATGTATATGTCGGAACCCGATCGTAGAATTGCTCATATCATGAAATTCCCGATCATTTCATGAAATAGTGGCATTTCATGATATGAGCAATTCTACGATCGGGCTCCGACATGTATACACATGTCTCGAGGTCATTCAAATGTACGTACTTTGCGCATGGCAATGAGTCACGAAATGCCAGTAGAGTCGGAAGCTATTCGTTAGCAGTCAGTGAACGAATACTGCGTTCTAGTCTAGTTTGCACATAACAATTTTCATCTGTTTTTTTTGGTTTTGCGGTCCGCGATTTAATACATAATACTTAATATGGCCCTCGGTGGTTAACGAGTTTGACATGCCTGGGCTAAAAGGATCAAGTGATTGTTGTCAATGGTAACTTCGTAACCTTCACATTTCAACACCAAAATGTTAAACTTCCAACATAACTACATCGTTTGGAATATTCGTTTGATATTTTGGAATTTTCACATTTTTCCACCCTTAGAGGGCGCAGTTATAACTTTTGGGAGATTCGAAAAATGCAAATCGTACCTGCCATCCTCACAGATCTCCTACTGTGGCATATAAACTGACAGGCTCCTGTCAGACCTCTGTGGCAAGCAGCTGCTTGAGGGGGTATTTATTTATTTATTAATATATCATTAATTCCTATCTAACACAAAAAGAATTTTCTATATATCTGTATAAACAAAAAAGTTCGATGTCTACAAACGGACAACACAACAAAACGAAATTATATCTTTTTTTTAAAGAAAAAGATATAATTAAATAAAAAAAAAGCCGTAAAATTTACTTTTCCTTTTTTGTAGCCGTTTTCTAAAGTGCTTCCAATCATGAACACTGAAACCTGTATCAAATATTACCCTACCTTTTCATGAATCCATAAGTGCTGTGCAATACCATTCAGCTATGCAAGCTAAACAATCCGAGCAATAACAAAACGTGGGCGTCCAATTTTGAGATGGCCAACTTCTATCTATATAGGGCCTCTAGGCAAATCCTTCGTATTTCCCTAAATGGCCTCCTGCAGACTTCAGACTTATGACCGTCTGTCCCCAACCTTCTCTGAGACATCGAGGTCCTTGTGACCTGGCCATTTAACCCGTTGCGTGCTAAAAAGTGTTGTTCAGAGGTAAAGCAACCCAACTGAACTCATAGCCGTTTTTGTCAGCTAAAGATCAACTCAAATGTTTATTCGGTCGAAAAAGCTGAACACACTTTTGGAACACATGGATAGTTATTGGCAAATCTTTTCTGTTTAACAAATATTTCTTTTGTAGAATGGTTTTTTTTTATGTTGTTGACGAAGCATGTTTTCGTATTTGAATTGTCATTTCTATTCATTTCTCAGTTATTTGTGGTCGATTGCATAGTGGTAACCGTGAGAATTGAAACAGTTTGTTGTAGAACAGAGCAGAGTTAAAAGGTAGTAATTTCGAAGAATTTGCTTATGTTATTTATGTATTTACTTGTATATCTTTAGAAAAAGTCTGCATGTTTGTGGGTAAGAGTAGTATGATATATTAATTTTCAACAGTAAGTATTTACATTTCGTTGATATACTTTATTAAAATATTTATTTTTTTCACTTAGAAACTGCTGTTCCGACTTTAATCATGCATTAGCAGAAGGGGAAAAATTAATTTTGCGATAATAGTAACTTTCCAACAAAACCGAAATGAGAAAACATGCAAAAAAAAAACTTGCAAATATCCAGCAGAAAGCAAGAAACGTGAATACTATTGCTTTTTGCTTGTCATTTCTCGGTTTCATTGCTCGGTTTATGGATTTGTGAAAACAGTTATTCCACCATATATTTCGAACTCGATGGACAAACTTAACGATTTATGTGTCAAATGAAAGTTTGTGATATGGGGAGTGTCAAAAATTTACCTCTTCATGCTTTTCCTTCATGCCCTCCTAAAAAGGGGGGAAATGATGCAATTTTCAGCTATTTACTGATTCTATGTGTTACAGATTTACTCCCTCTGTGACCTTATATTTTTTGGTGGCTTTTTTTTTATAATGCAGCTAGCAGATTCAGATGAAACAAAAATTCATAATTGTATGCTTGAATATTTATCATAAAAATTTTAAAACATTATGCTAGGGGGCTTTTCATGGTCATCAGTCAAGAGATGGCACTTTTTAGGAAACGTATGACGTCGAAGGGTAAAGTATGACGTAAAATGTAATGTGAATACTATAATATAGTAAGCGTGGGTTGTTGGTTGCCTGTGATTCTGAAGGATCAAGTCTCTAAATCTGAATGGTGTAAGGATAATAGAGAAGGATTGTTTGGTGTCCCTTAGCTCATCAGTCAGTCATTAGTTGGAGCACCTGACATGCTATCAGGAAGTCGTGGGTTCAGATCCCATCTTAAAGATTAGCGTATATTGTCAAGAGAGGTCTAATTTTCTGAAATATTTTGAGTAAAAAAATTTTTTGTAAGGAGCTATAATCGTCTAACCTAAGGGGGAAATATACAAATTGTGATTGTGATTAAAGGTTTTTTCTTTGCTTCTGTGGTAGAAGAGAAGACCAAACTTGGTGTACTTGGTGTATGTAGATTTGCCTTATTTATTAAAAAAAAATCGAATTTGAAAAATTTAATATGGTTTTGAAAAAAAAATTAAAAAAAGTGAAAATTTTAAAATGTGAAAAAAAGTGATGTGGCATTATTTATAAAAAATTTAAACTGATATATGTTGTACATTATACTCCAAAGAAAGTACGAAATTTGGACTATGGTCATTTCTTTGATAGTGAGAAAAAAAATATTGAAAATTACCAATGTTATCGCTAATGATGCACTTCAGGGGACTGCACTGACACTCTTGCGCATGTGCACAGAGAGGCTACTGATGTATTTATTAGTTCGTGGCTGATGTTCCTGCTTGCACTCAAGCACAGCTTTGTGTAGTGCTTCTATCGGATTCTGACAGTTGGAAAAAATGGACTTTCCCAGTTTTAGGGGTGGTATCTGATGCTCCACGTAGGCCAATGATGAGGACAGCAGTCATAATGGATTTATGGCTTTACACTGGGAAATCTGTGCTGAGTGGGAGTGCTGTTGGGGGGGGGGGGAGAGGAGAGGGTCTGAAAGATGATAATAAAAGGGAAGGGGAGGATTAGAGTGCATATAGTGAGTGGCTAGCAGTTATTGGGCTGGGCTACTGATCTAAGGGACCTGGGTTTGAGGCCCAGGTAAGGTATGGATGTTTGCGTTCTTCTGCTGAGGTTCAGCCATCCTCGCAGACCTATTATGGCGTATAAACTGACAGGCTCCTTCCTGTCAGACATCTGTGGTAAGCAGTTGCTTGATGGAGTATTTATTTTTCATTTAAAATGTGATCACAGCTTATTTTCCAGACAATCTAGGGAGTGTTTGTTTTCTTTCAAAATTAACTAATTGTAAAAGCTATAATCAGAACTCTTGTAGAAGAGAGAAAGCTGTTGTGTTTAAAATTTTAATTGGAGTATTTTTCAAAACCATACAAATCTTTTCCATTTTAACTACAGCTGACTCGCAATTATCCCGAATGAATGGAAAACAACAGTTGCTTGTAATGGAACTCCAGGTTAATCATCCATAAGAAATGTAGAAAAACTTCAGAATTTTTTTAAAACATCGTAACATATTCATTTAACTAGGATAGGAAGGAAGTTTTCATTTCCCCTCCATTTGCCATATGGCAAATGTTTCTCTGTTTGAAATCTTTTACTATCACATCATAATTTACTGGCTGCATCTCATAGCCAATATTATTTTCATGCAAATATGTTTGTGTCATTTTTTCTGTCAAATTCTATATCTACAGGGAATTTGTGTTTTGACTACTGAATATTGCTTCCTTACCATATGCCACAACTACATGTCAGCTTTATCACCATCACAAGAGATGAATTCTGAGAGGGTCATATTTTAAATTTCAAAATTTTTCTTATAATTGTGAATAAAAAATAAAAATTAGAATTAAATTGTTTCCTTTGATTATAACTACAAATAATAGAAAATAATTTATCTTTTTGCTTATTTTTTATTCATAATTGTGAGAAAAATTAGAAATTTAAATTATAAATTAATTATCTTTGATGACCTTTTTATAATCTTCAGCAACTGACAATCAGCACCCTCGGCCTTTTCTGAAATCACTTTTAGCGCATGTAATGGTGTTACTGAAAACAAAAATTCTTGTTTCTAAAAATTATTTCTAGTCTTTTCATTCCAATTCACACTAAGATTTTTTAGCTTAAAATAATTACAACTTTTAAGTGTGCAATAGGATGAATTATAAAATAGTTTAGTGGCATGCATTTCTATATATATAAAATAAAAAAATAAAAATACCCCCTCAAGCAGCTGCTTGCCACAGAGGTCTGACAGGAGCCTGTTAGTTTATATGCCATAGTAGGAGATATGAGAGGATGGCAGGACCTCAGCAGAAAAACAACACGAACATCCATGCCTTACCCGGGGCTCGAACCCAGGTCTCTTAGATCGGTAGCCAAGCGTGCTAACCACTCGGCCACGGGATGGCTTGCTTCACCATATGTTAGAGTTTTTTCTTCATCCCCTCCCCTCCTTCAAATTGAGGCAGAGCAGGCATAGTTTGGGCTTGAACCTGCGTAATCTGCAGGTTCAAGTCCAAACTGTGCCAGTGTTGAAATTCATCTCTGCTAAACCCCCACCCTACACTTGATCAGAAAGGGGGTCTTCTGTTCAGAGAAAAAAAATTTTTTTTGGTTAGGTAGATAGTAACAAAATAATGGGATAGGAGTTTTCTGAATCACCCATTTCTTCGAATTTTCACCGATAGAGAATACAGAGAAATGACAAATTTACTTTCTGTGAAAACTAGCTGGTTTTCACAGAAATTTATATAAATATTCTGTATTATATTCATCATATAAATATTCTGTCATATATTATAAAATATTTGCCAGAAGCGATATGTTATTCTTCTAATTTACTCTATTCGTATTTTTTTTTTGCAATTTATTTGTTATCCAGTTGTAACTGGTAACATTCAATTCCTGAAATTATTCATTGAGCAAAAAACAATGTCTTTATATAACATCAAGGAGCACTGTGTTCCTTATCTTAGTTAAATATAGAGTATGAAAGTTAAATGGAAAAGATGAATCTTCTGAGGATAAAAAAGTAATTGGTGTAATACCATAGTATTGGTGTTTTACCTCTGAGAGGCATTTTTTTTGCACACAGTATTCTAAATAGCTAGGTACAAAAACCCCAAGTGTTCAGAGATGGTTGGGGTAGGGGACCCATTGGACAACTGTTAGGAGACAGATGGTAGCTTCCTGCCAAGGCCATTCAGCATGTTCTTTAACATGCACAGGATTTGGCTATTCTACACATGGTTCATGGCTTAAAGTCTCATCTGATAGATGGTCTTTCTAAGTCCATCAGTGTCCCCTACTGGCCGAGGGCAGGGAAATGAGCTTTACAGAGTTAAGTTTCAACGCTGGTCTAGGTGGGACTCGAACCTATGAACTGCAGACAGCTATGGTAAGCAGCTGTTTGAGGAAAATTTACTGTTTTTTATTATTATTTATTTCTAGGCATTGGGATTAAAGAGCAAAACATTATTTTAAAATGAAAAATTGGTTAATAGTTTTCTTTTTATTGCAAAATTCATTTTAAAAAACTTAAAAGTTTCTTTTCTAAATAAAGGGTTTCATTTATTCTGGAATCCTCATGCTAAGCACCGATTAATTCTGGACAATCCTTTGTCTACTGTAGAAATGTGGAACAATTTTATGGTTTTGAAAAATTCTCCAGTTAAAATTTTAAATGCAACGACCTTTCTCAAAGGTTCTGATTGTAGCTTATAAGAACAGCTTACTATATTCCACAAGTTTTAGTTTACTGAAAGGAAATAAGTGATGCCCAGATTGTCAGAAACCAAATTCTGATTACAGAAACTAATACTCTCCTCTTCTGTTGTCCCCTTTCATCTGTCCCCCCCCCCCCCTCTATACATACCACTCACTACAGATTCCACATTGAGCTACAAAACCACTAAGACTGACTGCCCTACGACTGGGCTAACCCAAGGACAAACACCATGCGCTTGAGCCCTGCCACCCTTAAAACTGAGAAAGTTAATTTTCTCTGACTGTCAAAGTTCGAATGGAAGGACTTTAACTCCAACCACTCCAACTAGTATTCGGCTGCTACTTAACAGCTATAATGCTGCTATTGATAAAAGTTCATATCCATTTTTACGAGGAGCAAACGAAAAAGCCCAATTTTTAGAGGGAATAAATTTAGCAATATAGATGTTGAGTGGTAAATAGGTGACCAGATAACAATTGGTAAAATTGAGGACATGTTATTAAATGTTCTGACTTCAGTTCGTATAACTTGAAAATGGTAAATTATGCTTTACTTTGATCAATTGTTTTATAATAATTAATGAAGTGCTTAATGAGCTAATGTAGTCCAAATAAGCAAAGGTGCTCTTTCGAATTCAATGAGTAGAAAAAATTGCGCATATGCAAGTTTGAATTTAGTTCATTTTAATGAAGTCGTATTTATTGCTGATGAAATAAATGACCCCTGAAGTGCATCATTAGCGATAACATTGGTACAAATTCAATATTTTTTTTCTTGTTGTTATCAAGAAATGACCACACCCCAAATTTCTTACAACGTTTCTATGGAATGTAATGTACAACATATGCCAATTTAAATTTTTTATAAATGATGCTACATCACTTTTTTTTTCACATTTTAAAATTTTTAGTTTTTAATTTTTTTTTCAAAACTGTATTCAAAACCGTCTGTTAAAATTTTCAAATTCGATTTTTTTAATGAATTAATAAAGCAAATCTACATCAGTACACCAAGTTTGGTCTTCTCATCTACCATAGAAGCAAAGGAAAAAAAGAAAAAAACCTTTAGTTACAATCGCAATTTGTATATTTTCCCCTTAGGGTAAACAATTATAACTCCTTACAAAAATTTTTTTGACTCAAAATATTTCGGACAATTAGACATCTTATGTGTACTAACATTTATGCCAAAGATCATTGAAATCTGTGATGGGTGGTGAACTGGCCTGGTTGAATTGACATGGAATGACCCAAATGCAAATTCATTACAGTATATGGTAATAAAATTTTATTGCAAATATCATTAAAATCCCTACATGCATTTTCATTACACTATTTCTTTTCTTCATGGTTGCAAAATATATATATATTTTTTATAGGAAATTAATGCACTGAGCTGATGCACAGAGCGGGAGTTAGAGGAGATCCTACCTGGGAACTGTGAATTACGAGCCTGGCATGCTACTGATTGAGTCAACCAAATCAAATAAAATCAACATAATGCTAAAAATTTAATAAAATAATTCCTCTATTTACTATCTTCATCATCACTTATACACCCAGTTTCATAACCTGAGTCTATGGATTCTCTGAGTTGCCGTCTAAGTCAGGGTAGTCAGGATCAGAATTGTCCCATACAATATCATATGTATCATCAAGCATGTTTGTAATGCTTATCTTGAATGATTGTTCCACTGTTTCTTTTCCTCTAATCTTCTTCTAAGCAGTCAAGACCCATTCTGCAGTTTTTGGAGCAGATGCTCTCTTTGTTACCAGAAAGGGTCAGTAGACTGTTTTCAGATAATAACCAAGCCTTGTGTTCTTTCCTTAAGTAATCTTAATTAAAGATTACTTAATTAATTGATAATGATTATTAATTGATACATTGAGCACATTGGCACCCCACCTAACACCATGACAGAATGAATGTTCACAATCATTCTTCTTAATGTACTTTCCGCAAAACTCCCCGCCCTGCCCATGGTCAGTAGGGGACACCGATGAGCTTGGGAAGGCTGCCATCTGTTGGATGGGACATTATGCTGTAGCCCCGTGTGTGGAAGAGCCATACCCTGTGCACGTTAAAGAACATGATGAATGGCTTTGACTGGAGGCTACCACTGTCTCCCAACAGCTGTTCCAGTGGGTCTCCCTTTCCAACCTTCTCTGAGCCTTTGTGGTCCTTGTGACCTGGCCATTTGGTCCATGGTGTGCAAAAAAGTGTCGCTCAGAGGTAAAACAATCCAAATCGTAATGTACTTAGTATTATCTATTTTCCTTGCACTTTTGTCATTCAATTTAGTCTTTTAACATCAATTCTTAGACACCATCAAATGTAAGATGTACCTTGATTTCAGAGGTATTAAAAAGAGAAAAAAGTAAAAAAAAATATATCAAAACATCGTGTAATTGAGGAAATACTTATTATATTTCATTTCAAAAAATTTTAGTCGTTTATGCAAACAATGCATATGCTGAAGTTTTGGTGATTGGCAAACTAAGATTAATGAAGTAGTGCCACATAAAATTATTTTGCTTTAAAACCATGATCATTCAGATAAAAAGAAAAATATGTGACTAAAAAGTATAAAGAACTGGGGAAAAAAATTGAATAAATAGAATTTGAAGTATATAAAGCTTAACCACTGAAACTGAGATTGAATCATTTCCAGATTAATTTGCATTAAGTACAGCTATGGAAAAGCTGAATTTCATAACAAAGGCAAATATTCTCATTTTAAAATCAAAGTTTCTTGATTATAGTTATGAAATTAATTCCGTCTAAAAATAGAACTAATATAATTTCTATCTTTATATTTTTTTTTTGCTGAGATCCTGCCATCCTCAGAGACCTTCTGTTATGGCATATGAACTGATGGTCTCCTTGTCAGACCTCTGTGTCAAACAGCTGCTTGAGGGGATATTTATTTAAAAATAAATATGTTTTATTCTAATCACATGTCTCGTAAGGTGGCATCCATTTGAGGTCACATATACTTAAAGATTTCATTTTAGGTCAAGTTTCAGATTAATTTTAATGATAAGCAAATACAATTTTATTTCCAAATACTGTAAAATTACTGTAGTGGATTAGTATTATACGTAGCATATAATTTTTAGTATAAAATATGCAGAAGCATTTAAAAATAAATTATTCATTCTGAAATTTAATTTTTTCCCTTTGCTTTTTTGTGTTCTAGAAATGAATAAATTACTCTTAATTATCTCAAAGTATTGGAACACTTCCATGTTGTGTGGAAATCTATATTCAAAGCTCAACTATGAAATAAGCATGTTTGTAGAAAATGTCATAGGAAAGAAATTGAACATAAACATCTCCCCATAAACATCCCCTAAATAGTAAACAAACACTGCTCAGATATGAGCAGTGTTTGTTTACTATTTAGAGTTCTGGAAAATGAAACATTTATTGCAGTGTTATAAAAATTTATCCAAAAAGTTATAACAAATCATTTACTAAAGTGTAATTTTCCAAGTTAATGATTTTATTTTTAGTCTCCTTCAATCTTGAAATGATGTTTAGTATAAGTGTAACAGCTGTGTCTGCTGTCATATATTTCAGTTTCAATAATGCTTTAAATGATATATGCAAATCTGCTTATAACAAATGTGAAGAGATAGCTGAAAACTTTGTTATATCTGCAAATTCAGTATAAAAAATATTAATTAAAAGTTATCTAAAAAGTGAAATATACTATTGCAAAAGCATAAATAATGAAGACTAAACTAAAAATAATAACACTCCCTATATCAACAGATCAGTTTACACTCTGCTTAACACTCCCTAATCAACAGATAATAAAGACTAGTTAACAGTTTTTTAGTAAGCCATGCATCTAATGAACACTGCTTTTTCTTTTAACCTATCTTCCTATTACTGAGATTGCCCTCCCCCAGGACTGATTTTCATGCCAAGGAAGTCCTTTTTGCTTCCTTATCCAAGACCTCATTCATTTTCAGGAATTTCAGGAAACAATACGAAATCAAAGTTTTTCACTGAAAAAATGAAGAAATAACGAAGAAAGATTAATTCATAACCTAATGCAATGTTAAGTAAAATATCCATAGCAACAAATTGTAAGCCGGCCACCCGATATAGCATGACTCTGAAAAATCAACCGATCAAAAAAATTGATCATTTACAGAAATCTACTGAAATGAAAAATAAGATTTAAATATTAAAAAGTACAATACTAACTTTACAAAGGGAGTATATTTGATATACAGGAACAACAATGTAAACTATCTATTATGTAGCCACTTATAACATAGAATGGAGATCACATATGTAAGCCACCTGTGTGAGTTTTGTGCTCTAGAAATAAATAAATTACTCTTTATTATCAAAGTATTATGGCACTTCCATGTTGTGTGGAAATCTATATTTAGAGCTCAACTATGAAATAAGCATTTTGTTGCAAAATGTCACAGTTAATTCTAAGTTGCAGCATTTAACTACAGTGATCATGGCCAGTCTTGAAGCCTAAGAAGGCTCTGTTTTTATTTATAGTTTCGATTTGAGGGAGTGGGAATGACACATAGAATGCTGGGATAAATGATATAAATGATGAAAATTCTTGTAAGGATATTAAAATAGGTTTAAGGCAGAAAAGAGTGTAAAACAGAAAAGAAAAAAAAAAAAAATGGAGGTGCTCAAAAACTTCCCTCTATTTTAAAAATAGTAGTTTTTTTCTTCATTTTCAGGAGATTTTTAAAACTTTAAGAAAAAATTTGTTGATAATAGTTCAAATCAAATTTGTGAGCTTAAATCAGGAGAATCAAATGAAAAATAAAATATTGTTTTTCAAGTTTTAATTATGTATTTTTATAAGATATATATATAAGAAAATTTTAAAACAGGAATTTTTATTTTTAAGAAATCAAATTTTTGTTGTTGTACCAAAAATGAATGCCATACTCTTTGGCCTCTCATTTCAGATTCTGTCAAAGTATGCAACATACAACCTGGACATTGGAAGGGTTAATGAAAAAAGTTTTTTATATTGCTAAAGAACAAGAAAAGGTATTTGTAATAAAAAATACATATGACAGTTTTAAAACTCATACTGAAGGAGAATGGGCTTTACTTCATTATAGCCTAATTTTGTTATAACTGACTTGGGTTTGACTGTATTTAAAAAATTGGATTATATATATATAAGTTTAATTTTAAGCAAAATTTAAATGAATATTGTTTAGAATCGAGATTTGGATAAATTTAACTGAGCTCTGTAAGTTATCTCATACAATATTTTCTGGTAAAAAAGCTTATTTTGAAAGTTGGAAAGCTTTGACTTTGATTTGCCATTATGGAAGCATATATATGGAAATATATCGGTATGTTTGATAATATAATGTATATACGTAATTCCTTTAAAATTTAATTTTGATTGTTAGGAGGGAGAGTGCTTTGAAGCAGTGGTTGGATTAGTGCCTGCCATACATAGAACCCTTTCTGATATATGGTGCCCCATATTTTCTGGTTGTTTTTTTCTCGCTACTCAAGCTTCAGATTTGAAATCATCTCAGAATGTTTTCTATGTAGTTTTTTTTTTATCACAGATCAACCTGTGGGGATATTATCTGTCATTAATGGGACACCCATATGTATCTGTTAATCACTTGCAGGATAAAAAAAGTTTTTGCTGCAAAAAGTTACAAATTATATGGGCTGCAAACATTGTGAAAACCTGACATTTTAAATTATAATTTACTTGTGAAAAAAGTACAATCACATTTATTATAATCAGTCTTGCAGCTACTTTTTCAACTATTTAAAGTATAATCCATTTCTTTGTAAGAAAAATGTGTAGCTAGAAATGAATAGAAATTAAAATGTCATGTTCAGTCCACCATATCCGTGAAAAAGGTTAAAGTCAAAACACAGAATATAAATTTTACACTGATTCCATACATTTTTGCCTCCCAGTGCAGGTTTACAAGCTTTTCAGTTGGAGAGAGAGCCTGTTACTCATAGGGCTGGGCAGGGCAGCCTTCTGTACACTGCTTTGGCCACTGCTTCAAGTAAACAAGAGAACATGGAGTGGCTCCTCCCAGGATCATTTAGCTGGTGGGTTTGCCTGCTAGGATCAACTGTGCAGTGAGTTCTTGCCCAAGTTCTCAAGTGTCCTAGCTATGTTTATTGTTAGACTCGTATTTCCTCTCATTAGAGGTATGATGCCTGTGCAGCTCTGGTGTCCCAATCAGGCATGCTCAGGTTGGGCTCTGTGATAGGGACCCTAAACCCCAAATTTTTTAATTTTCATTCATGAGTTGTAGTTAAAATAATTCTGTCTCATCTGCAAAAGGACCATAGCCTGATATACCAGCTTCTTCTCTCACTTTTCCTGTTCTTCTCTAGTTATTCATTCTATGAGCAGCCAGTTTCTTGGGAATATGTCACTGCTTTTCATCTGAAAGGATTTAGTGGGTTCATTGAAATTTGTAAAAAAATCCTTGATTTGATGATCTCATAGAAACCCCATGACTAAACAAACTAAAATTTGCTTCTGAAGTGTACGATGATTGGTGGAGTGCTGTTCATGTTTACACTCCTTGCTACCCTTTATTCACATAGCATCATCTCAGAATGGGGTCTCCTCTCTTCTACCAAGGAGAAAATCTCTTCAGGGAGAAACAGCAATTTCTAAATTCAGTTCCCAGAACTGAAGCTCACTGGACAAAGAATTAGTCATCTCCCACTGTAAAAGGGTTACATCCATTCGACAGCAACAGAGGGTGCACCAGTAATAAACGCATCCTATGAATAGCTGTGCCATGCACTAGCTTCGTGAAACATGGGTTGCGCCAAGATGTGAATGAGTGGCAAAAAAGTGTTATTGCATTTAGCTGAGCCAAAGGGCATAGTGTACAAGAAGTTGCTGCCTTTGCAGGTGTGTCGAAATGTACAGTCCAAAGGGTCTTCCAGCTGTGGTGTACATCGCAGTCCATCGCTAATCGTTGCCAGAAAGTGGCAACGATTAGCAGAAAGACTGTGGCAGAAAGACTGCTCACCAATAAGGACCACTGCAGTGTGTCACACACTGTTAAGGCAAACTGCTTTGCAACGAGGCAGGAATTGCTCCAGTCAGTCAATGCAGGCCTACAACAAGCTGTTTCTGAATGAACACTCTGAAGGGAACTGCATGCCATGGATATCTGGAGCAGAGTACTGCAGAAGAGACCCATGTTAACAGCTCTGCACAAGGCTGCATGGCTACAGTGGGTGCAGTGCCACAAAGACTGGACTGTCAACTCTTGGAAGTTTGTGATCTGGTCGGATGAGTCATGTTTTTGCTGGTACACGAATGATGCGGGGCGACAGGTATATCGTAAGCCACATGAAGCCTTCCATGTGGACTGTGTGCAAGGTTCTATTCAAGCTGCAGGAGGCTCTGTGATGTTCTGGGGGTGTTTCACATATGAGGAACTGGGTCTTTTGGTTACAGTGACATCACACTTGAACCAGAAGGGCTATATGGAGCTACTGGATGACCACATTTTGCCTTTTGTGCAGCATCTCCACAATGAACACCAGGATACCCGTCTTCCAAGATGACAATTGTTGCATGCACAGGGCTCGAAGTGTGTTGGATTGGTATGACGAGCATTCTGAAGTCTTTGAACATATCGACTGGTCTGCCAAATCCCTGGATTTGAATCGCATAGAAAACTTGTAGGATTATTTGGGGCAACAAATAAAGCGCCATTTGGCCAATCTGGCCGAACTGTGGCATTTGCTGCTGGAAGAATGGATGAATATTGATGTGCACTACATTTGCACACTGGTGGCATCCATGCAAGACAGAATTTCGACTGTTCTTCGGCCGTACGGAGATGTTACTTGCTATTAGGTGACATTCAGCCAGGGGTGACTAATTTTTCGTCCAGTGAGCTTATTACAAAAAACAGCAGTCAAATAGTGATAGATAATTAGTACCCATTAGAGTACTGATTTTATCATAAGTTATGTCATGTCTGCCTACTTCCGTCAAAGAAACTACTTGCATTGGGAAGTTAGCATTACATTCTGAATCCTCTAGTATTTTCAATGCTAACACTACAGCCCCACTTGTACAGCTTGCCATGGTAATCTCACATGCTCACTGTGGCAGTAGGGGACCATATAGATCCAGATTGTCCAGCTGAGATAGCAAGCTCTGCTATTGCAGTGGAACCCATCCTGTTTTCCCATGACTGTGAAGTGAAAAGTAGGAAATGTTGTGCAAAATATTAAGACTGTACATAAAATACCTTACCCCAAGTTGAGAAAGATTACTTCACTGCCTACTTCCCTTGGCAAAGATTCCTATGCCAATGTGGTTGTCACCAAATCATTGATTCTGGTGTAGTTATTAGTGTCCTTCTTGCTGAATATTTCTTGTGTATGACTAAATCTGTCTTGCAGCAAGAAATGTCACCATCTCTCAATTTTAACATTGGTGCTGGTGTCCATTCCTGATGCCCAGCCTTCCCCATCTACCTCTGGGAAGCCCTCTTTTAAGGCCACTGAAAGTAAGATCTAAATCCAAGGGACCCCACCAGGGTCCAAAACATTGTTTTCTTAGTGCAGTGGTTTTGGATTCTTGGCCATTTGAAGATCTCGGTGCCATGGGTACCAACCACTCACAATTTCTGAAATTCAGTGAAGGTGTTTTAGAACCATAAATCAATGTGTGCCCAACCTCCAGGACTTGAGATATCCACACTCCTTGAATGGAATTGTGGATTCTGATGAAATCTGTACAGTATTAAGATCATCTCAGGCAAAATGATCATGATACATTTGCTTGGAGTAGCAAACAGTCCCATGATCTGGCATTTTTTGGAGATGGTGAATTGAGAGATGGTGACATTTCTTGCTGCAATTTTTTGTGACAGGAAGGAAGATGGTCTAACTCACAGGGTGTTGCCGTCCTTGAAAGCTGCCATTATCCATTCCAAGCCATACCCCTCATCACCATCTTAGAGATGGTTGTCATTTACTTATTTCTGGGATTCTTGTTTACTGTCTGCTCCATCTGTCTTTAAGCCATAAGTGCCATCTTTCAGGTTGACCCTTAATAATCTGATCTCTCAGCTGTCTTCCTTTCTCTTGGGGGACCTCAATGGACATGGTTCTCTTTGAGGCAATACTGTGGAACAGCACAATTGCAATGGAAGGGGACAGATTCTCGAGCACTGACTTGAGAATCTCTCCCTGTTGAACAGTATTGTTAATGCTTATTTTTATTGCATATTCACTGCTGTTAATCTTATCTGTTCCTTCTAAATCCTTCCACTCTTTACATGAGAGGTTGAAGATAACTCTTCTGGAAGCATCTCGTTCATGTGATGTATAACATCTGTCATGTATGTTCATGTAATATGTAACATGATCCTTCACATATTATCATAGTAGAGGATTGATCTGGTTGACTGGAATAGTTTTGAGGTGCTCTATGATATTGACTCACACTTGATTAGCCAGGAGCTTATCAATATAGCATTGGTGGTGATGACCAACTGCATCAACTATGCAGCTGCTTTTGCCATCCTTCAGACTTCATTGTGGTTTTCTGAAACCACTGTGGAATTCCAATTACACCATAGCTCCATAAGGCTCAGGACAAGACTTAGGGGTTGTTTCAGGATATCAGACATCCTCCAATGCTGAAGCATTTAAATGCACATGATGTTTGGGCCAGACAATATCTATTATGCTAAGTATCAACATCTTTCATTATCAAATAAAGATCAGCTGCTCCACATTTTTAATTGCATATTTCTAAAGGAGCAGTTTCTAGACTCCTGGTAGGAGGCTATCATCTTGGCCTCTCTTAAGTCAATAAAGTCTCCAAAATTCCTTCCAATTATCATTCCATTCTCTACTGTTTCAGCATTGACAAGCTATGTGTGCATAGTGATGGAAAGAATGGTAAATGCAGACTCGTCTGGTATTTAGTGATTAGCACTTTTGCAAATACCCAGTGTGATGTCTGAAGTCAGTGGTCAATATTTGACCACTGACTTCAGTGCCTCAAACAATTCTCAGTAATGCTTTTTATTATGTTGAAATCACTTGGTATAATTATTATTGGAAATCAAAAAAGCATATTACATGGCTTGTGATTTGGCATTCTTCATGACATCCATGCCTTTGGCTCTTAAGGTCACATGACAGTTTTCATTGCCAATTTTTTCTCATTCTTTTCCAGTCTGTTTCTCACTCTCTAACACTCTCTGTCTTTTGCTCAAGAAGATTCCTCAAGACTGTGTTTGAATATCTCACTTTTCATTGTCATGATTAATTCTATCACAACTTCTAACTGTAGGCATTTCTTTCTGTTATTAATGACTTTACTATTTTTCATTCATCTTACAACACGAGGGTGATTTGATGACAAGCACTGACAGCATGAAACAATATTTCTGTGTGATGGCATGTGTACTTTGGTTCTCCTTGCAGAAAACTGCTTGCATGTATTAAGTTGATGCAAAACTTCATCCCATTTTCGCCACTTGGCCACCTAGCCTTACTGTTTCCCTGCATTGTGTAGGTGTGTGGCTTGTCAATCATAGATCAAAGCAATTATATAGTTTAGTATTGAATACTATCTTGAATATTGGCTATATTTTTACTTCTATAAAGTCTACATACATTCGCAATGCTACATAGAACTTTACACACTTCAAATTCTTAATGCGTTTCTCCCAACTCGAGCATTCTCATGAGTGAATGTTCTTTCTTCAGCTATGTTAGGTCTCAGTTATAAGTTCACACATCTGATGACAAGCTGTTATGCAATGGTAAGCTTCAGCCAATGTTAATCCATGCAGTGCACTTCTTTTTCAAGTAGGAGTCTCCATGGTAACAGTGACCCTTACATTTCTTCATTGGTGTATGTGTACTATTTTTTGTAAATACAGTCTTGTTTCGCTATACCTAACCAAAATTTCTTTGTTGGTGCAGCTACAATTTTCATGGCATAAAATTTTGGAATATACTGTCTCAATAATTCCTTTAGCTAAGGCAGTTGTTAACATTTTAGCTTTCATGTCTCTTCGATGTTCTATGGCTACAAAATTGTGAGCCAAAGAACATGTTAGGTGCAGCATTGTATATGTGTGTAGACTGTTGAAGTAAAAATATCATCATCATCATCATCATCAACCTCAAGCAGCCATGGGCTACGGAGGTCCAACCAGACCGTGCAATTTAGTTCTCCAAGCAAGTCTATCCTGAGCTACATCTACTGCATCTGGCCACTGCACACCAATTTTAACAAGGTCCTGTTTGACATTGTCTGCCCACCGCATCCTAGGTCTCCCCTTCTTTCTGAGGCCTTTAGGCACACTGTTCATAACCCTATTCGCCAATCTATAATTATTCATACGGGCAACATGGCCAAACCAACGGAGTCTCTCTCTGCACAATATGCTGCTTAAAGGAGGTTGCAAACTCCTTTGCCTAACCTCATCATTAGTTACAAAGTTGAACCACCTAATGCCCAAGATACTGCGTAAGCATCTGGAATCAAAAGCATCTAGTTTCCTGTTATCTTGTTTACAAAGTGTCCAAGTTTCACTACCATAACTAACCCTAGAAAGAACCAAACTATTATATAGTCTAATTTTAGTCTTTAGGTGTATACGCCTATTTCTCCACACTCTGCATAGATTCTTAAAAGTCCCGGCAGCAATCCCTATTCGTCTGTTAATCTCATGCCGCACATCACCACTATCTGTTACATAGCTCCCAAGATAATTAAACTGTGACACCTGCTCAAGACGGCAACCATTCAGATTAACTGAATCACAGCCTGCCTGACCAATTTTCATCACTTTAGTTTTCTCTCTGTTTATAACCAAACCTACTCTACTACCAGTCTCATCAACAGCTCGAATGAAAGAGTTCATCTCATCAACATCATTTGCCAAAAGGGCTAAATCATCAGCATAATCTAAATCAGAAATTTTCGTATCTCCAGCCCATTTAAGGCCAAAATCTTTCCCTTGAAGTGAATTTCGCATAACATAATCAATAACCAAACTAAAGAGAAAAGGAGACAAAATGCACCCTTGTCGAACACCAGAAGTAATGCTAAACCAATTGCTACAAGCCTTACCAAGTCTCACACACGACTCAGTGTTATTATAGAGAGCTTTCATTATGTTAACTAACTTGTCTGGTATACCATATGATTTCACAATCAACCACAAATTATGACGATCAACAGAGTCGAAAGCCTTTTTGAAATCAACAAAGCTAGCAACCAAAGGTTTCTGAAACTCTAAACATTTCTCAAGAATCTGCCTAAGTGAAAATATCTGATCCACACATCCCCTACCACTTCTGAATCCACATTGCTCATCACGCAATTGACTGTCAACCAGATTCTTAATTCTATTAAGCACAATCATGGAAAGAACTTTACCTGGAACAGAGAGTAGGCTAATACCCCTATAGTTATCACAAGAACTGCGATCACCTTTTTTGAAAATAGGGATAACAATAGCTCTGGTAAAATCCTTAGGAACCATGCCTTTATCATAAAAGATATTCAGAATTTCAGTCATCCAAATGGTAACCGAAACATTTCCAGCTCTAAGCATTTCTGTAGTAATTTCATCTACCCCTGGGGATTTATGAAGCTTAAGTTTAGAAACAGCCAAAATAACTTCGGATTGTGTTATAGGGCCAACATTAAAGCCACCAATGCATCTATCATCATTGCAAACAATGGGAATAGAACTAACCGCATTAGCCAATATTTAAGATAATAAGTCTTCTTGTATTACTTAAGAAAAAGAAACTAAGTTTGAATGTGAACCTAACTAAATCACAACTGCTTGGATCTGTGATTGATGAGCCACACACCTACGCAATGCCGGGAAACGGTAAGGCTAGGCAGCCAAGTGACAAAAATGGGGCAAAGTTTTGCATCAACTTAATACTTTTGTCACAAACATATTCTGCATTTGAACCTGAGTCTCAACTCAGAGTTTCCATCATTTCTATTGTGGTAGAGATCAAATTTCTCAATCTCATCTTTGGCTGGAAATTAACCACTTCACCATACATTCATCATTTTGTGGATACCATGTATTGATTTCAGATCCAATTGCACATAGGCATTGAGCATGGTTTAAGGTCTTTTCCTCTGTCCCTCCTGAGGAGCAGACGTTTTTCTTTGTTCTGCCTTGTCTTACCTTGTGTGTTTAACGTTGTGCTTGTCTGGTCAAAACTTGGCTATGGATCCCAGGTCAATATTGGACCCTCTCAACCTTTAGTCTAATTGTGTGTACACAGTGTCTTCAATTCCTCACCTATCCATAGTCTATGTTAAAGTCGATGAACCATCTTTATTTCTTTTCTGTTAGGTGCCTGGATACGTTAATTTCAGGGGCAATGACTTTGCTGCCACCACATCAACAATGTTTCTATCCATCTCTCTGCTACCTGTTCCATACATGCATTTTAGCAGCATTTTTCCAAATTCTGGTGACAGTGGTGAAAGACAAATTAATAGCAACTATTCCAAATTAAACCTGTTGTCAAACTGTGATAGTTTCGTAGGAATTGCAAGGAAGAATTTGTACTAAAAGGAGTTATATATTATGACATTTTCTGTTATAGAACACTTTCAACAAGCATCTGTTCAGCCACTGATTTTAAACAAAAGTAAATGAAAAATGGGCATCACATTTTAATTGATGAAGGAGCAGTCTCTAGTTTGTAGCTTAATGTATAGGCTATAAAAATTTTACCTCTCTTTTTTTCTTGAAAGAAGTGAGTTTTTACACCAACTTCTTGCACAAAAATGCAATAATTAGAATTGAATTAAGTTACCATCTTATATGCATTAAAAAAAAAATCCTGATGATTATATTATTTTCTTGGATTTATTTTGAAGAAAGGACTCCAAAAGTTTGTATATTAAAAAATAATTGCTAGTGTTCTATGTGTCCAAATTATTTCCATAAATAATACAAAAGTTTTTTTCTATATGATTTTCTTCATTTAACAAAAAATGGCCAAAGTGAGACACATGACTGCAAAGGGTTAATAAATGTTTTTGGAAATGCATTTTAAAAATAATAACTTTAACTTGCTGGCTGAGTGGGCATTTAGTACATAATTACACATGATTGCTGCATGCTTTGTGCTGTGAACAAGTTATAGTGCACAGGTGCAAGGTTTAAATGGACAGTGCATGGTGAATGTATGCTTCCTAAGAACAAGCTTCTGTTAAAAAAGGAATCTGGTAATAGTTTCCTGTCATGAAACAGTTAATGTGTGTGCATGAATAGCAATAAATGTGTTTCTTATATTGAAATTGGTAGTGATTGGAGATCAGCAGAAATATGGTAATGAAATTCTGCAGATTCTGCCATTTTTGATGGATACTGGAAACTAATTGGCAAAATACCATTAAGATTTCCCAAGTTTGGGAGAAAGGCTCAAAGATTTAGGATATCCCTATTCTAATATAACTAACAATACATTAACAAAACTAACAACAACTAAACAAATAACAGTTTTAGTTAATTTGGAAATCAGAAACTTAAGCTGAAACAAAAACAGTTTTTGATGTTAATAAAACTTAAAGTAGCTAATTGGAGTGTAGTTAGTAAAAAAAAAAACTGAAATGAGGAGCTTCTATAGTTTTATTCATTTACTAAAATAATAATTGCCAAAGAATGCTATCAAACTAGTTTTAAAAATTTTACACTTTTATTGAGATATATTATTTTTTCCTCATTGGGAAAGGAATTCATTCAGTGAACGCAAAAATGTAAGGGGTTAATAAATATTTTTTATAAACTGCATATAAGTAAAATATTTGAAATTTGGAAATAAGGAACTGAATAGCAAAAAGGCAGAATGTTTTGTTATGAAGACAAAGTAATTTATTTTGATTGTAATAAAAAAGGAAATGAGGAGCCTCCACAGTTTTTAAAATTTAGAAGTATTTTATATTAATTTTAGCCATATCAAATTAGTTAAATTAGACTGTTGTTTTTAAACATGCTTTGTTTTACATTTAGAGAAGAAGAAATCTAAAAGCACACCATGCCAGCTGTACAATTTATGTCAGCCTTGTTTTTCTTTAGTTTTCTGCTAACAGTAAAAGGTGAGTTCTTTTGAGTCTTTTTATCTAGAGTTTATTTACAGATTTAGACATTGTAGAAGGTTATTTTTTCATTGCATATTGTTCAAAGATTCATCTGCATGCATAAATTATGAAAACTTCAAAATTCTAATCTGGTACAATGACCCAGATCAGTAACCTTTTATTGCTTGGGAACCAGATAATAAATATTTGTCCTTAAGTAGATATTTTCTGAAATTTTAGTGTTTAGGAAAACTGTGCCATAAAAACCAAACCTTTCATGGGCTCATTCAACTCGTATAATTTAAAGCAGGCCTGACCAAATGTGGCTCTTTTCAACTAATTATTTCTTGTCTACAGGATGTTTTCCTGTGAACACTATTAGTGAATATGCAGGTCATAAAATAAATCAATATACTGAATCTGGCTTATTTCTTCCAATTTTTTTTTACCTAACATTTTTAGGTGCATAAGTAAATGATTGTGTCAATTCACAGTGTTGTTAAAAATGTATTTCTCTTTTTAATCAAGATATCTTTTTTCCTAAATATATAGTTTCCAATTCATTTCTCATTAGAAATGTATGTTTTCATTTTTAAGTATAGAATTTTTAATGCATCTATTTAAGAGTATTTTTTTTCTTGTGGCTCTTGGCTAAGTTTGGTTGGACATAAATTAATTCCACAGCACATCACTGATTTACTAAGCACAAGCCAGTTTGAGACTTTAGCACCTGAGGCAAGATAAAAAATGGTGCCCCTTTAGTAGATATTCATTTTGTCCCAAAACTGAAAAAAAATAACAAGGGTAAAATACAAGTGTAAAACAGGAAACACAGGAAAAGAAACATATTTTAAAGTGTTGCATTTTATTAAAAAATTAAGTAACAAAAATGGGTTTGTGTCCAAAATGTCAAGAAACTCTTAAAGTTTCTTTATTGTGACAGTCTGTAGTTAGGATTACATGAAATATCTTAAATGCCAAAGTTTCAAATCACTGGATTTGTAAAGGTAAACCAATCTTGTGTCCCTAGAAGTCCCGATTACCACCATTTAATACCATTAACAGCAGCATGTTTTAAATATGTCTGCTCTTTGTCAGGGCTTATTTGTGAGAAAGATTTTGTGCTAAGAGTGAGAAATACAGTACAGTAGTGTTTAGATTAGATAAAAGCAGAGAAGCAGTGTATGTAAAAGATGTTCAGTTACATAAGCAATTTGTTTTAGTAGACAAATGAAAAAAAAATGGATAGGGTACAATTGATTAAATATCACAATCTGTATTTTGCAAATTCTCCTTCTCTTACACTTTCAAAACTTTTAAATGCATCTAATTTCATGTATTTGAATACAGTGCAATACAGATGGTACTGGCTTAATGTCATTAATTTGTTCTTTGAAACCCAAAGTTAAGGAAACAGTATTAAACTAATCAAAAGATACATTTGTTCTTGTAATGCCCAAAAGATTATTAAACTTCTTTACTTTGGACCTTTTGACTGATCCAAATTAAATTAAAACTCTGGAGAGCATATTGGGTGCCAGGCAATATTAACTTGCCAAATAAAGTCAAATGAGGGTTCTTTAAGTATATGGGCGTTACTTATTGAGTAAGAAATCAAAAAGATTGTCAAAATATTAAAGTCATATCTTAAATCAAAATCAAAAATCAATTATCATTGCTCAAGATGAAAAAATAGAAAAGTCAAATATATATAACAAAGTTTATTCCCAAAAAATTCAAGACTCGCCATATATACTGATGAATACAAAAGTGTGAGCATCTAAAAGCTCCATCTCTAAATATAACTCGAAAAAAACTGACTGCTAATGTCTCCCTCCTTCACCACCTTCCAACTAACATTTCTCATTCTGATTACTAAGTCTTCCTCCATCTACTGACTCTTAACTTCCTAACTCCATACTGACTCTGTGACCTACCATCACTTAGTATAACATGCAGCATACAACGGACACTGGGGGGTTGCACGCTGGGAAAAACATTTGCATAATCTGACGATCATGCTAGTTTTGACACGAGGGGCGTGTCCTAAACGTGTGCATTAATGGCTGTCAATCAAAAGCTGGAGTTGCTCATGCACATCTCCTTTAGTGGATCAGAAGAGAGAAAATGATAGCCAACTAAAAAATAATCCCGAAAATGATAAATATAATGTAAATAAAGTAAAACTGATTAAGGAAAAGTAAAGGGGAAGGGGTGGACCATCACAACAACTCCTCCCAAAGGGAGTCAAAATTTGACCTAATAGATTTTGATGAGCAATTTTGAATAAAAAGGACACTTCCTATGTCATTTACATATCGCTGAACATAACTAAAGTAATAAGTATGCATACACAAATTTGATAAGACGAATTACTCTCACATCAATGCAATCTTCCATTACAACCAAAGGTACCTCCTCCGATTCCTATTAATGATTAGAACAGTAAAACCTAAAGTTATAAATCACTTCAGCTGGTGTGCATCAGGTAAATTAGGCTTAGAGGCATCTAAACACAAAAGGGCATGATTACCTTCGCCAGCAGAGCAATATCACCTAAAATATTCGTGCATAATTTGGAATGTGAAGGCCATACATAGGAAAGTAAAGGAAAAAGGAAGATTTTACCTCGCTTTCCAAAAAAGTTTCTCAAATCATTACACCTACCTTTGATGAACCATTTATGTTGCTTGTATCTTAAATGTCACTATTGATAAATGATGAGCAATCATAGAGGAAACAGTCTGTCTCTAGTGGTTAGTGAGACAAGTATGAAAATACGAAATGCCATGAAGCAGCCAGCAAAGTAGATCCATAAAAGAAATATCTGCTGGTTGAATATGGACAATGGGGACTTCCACTGTAAGATATAATGACCAATGCAGTAGCAATGATGCAAAGTTTTTCACACACTCCTAGATTGGCAAACTGATTGGGTTGGTTTGGGTTGCTTCACCTCTGAGCTGCACTTTTTTTTGCACACAATGGGCTAAATGGCCAGGTCACAAAGACCCCGAAGACTCAAAGAAGGTTGGGGGAGGGGACCCTCTGGAACAGCTGTTGAGCAAACTGGTGCTGCTATTTATTATAGTGTAATATAACAGGAAAATTCAAAGAATAGTGTATAAATGTAAAATTTGCATTTTGAATAAACATTAAAATTAGGAAAATATTTTTATAAAAATGTTTTGACATAAAAGTATTTTTTTTTATGTTTATTAGAATTTTAAGGGAAGCATTGCTTCCTTTGCTTCTATGAATGCTTCTCCACTGATTGCTATAAAATCCAACTTTTCCGTAGCTGTACTTTAACCCTCCAGGTGGCAACACTGCCACACAACCATTGCTTAAGCCTTACTCTGGTGCTTACAAAACAGAGAAAGGGATAAATGCATAACATCAGGAGGGTTAATGCAAATTGATTTGCTTCAATTTCAGGGGTTAAATTAAAATGTATATGCTTCAAAATATTTTTATTTAATATTTTTACAGCTCATTTTTACCTCATTTTGCTTATATATTTCTTAATTTTTATTTAAACTATGTTGTTTTTAAAAACAAAGTAAGTTTGTTGACAGTACTACCATAGTCTTGCCGACAGCCAAAAATTCTAAGCACATGCATTATTTGCTTAAACGACTAAAAATTTTTAAAAATACTATAAATGAAAAACTTAAGTAATAATAGAAATATTATGAATTATATTCATATTAAAATAATAGAATAGTTTAGAAAATATAAAAACACAGTTCTAATATTAAGAAAAAAGCTGGGAAATTATTTTGTTTGAACAATTATTTTTCTGTTATTCAGAAATAAATTGCCTTTCTGTTCATATGCATTATGATTTATTTTGATCCAGTAGTTTTGTTTTAAATAAATTTTTATTTCTAGTGCCATATTCTTTTTTTTTACTGCATCACTCTGAAAAAGTCATATTAAATTACTAATATCCTCATTTTTGATAGAAAGAATGATTATCACTGTAGCGAGATTCCTTCCTTCCTATAAGATTGGTTGCTAATATAGCAGAGAGGTTATTTCCATCAGGATGATTCAGTGCTGTGCATATGAATAACTCAAGGTATATTACTTGATATATGTTTATAAAATCTTGCTTGTCATTGGTATAAATGGCACATTAGCACCCCAATGCTTAGAATCACATGGTAAAGCTTCATAGCACGAACATCAAAAACCTTTCTTAAGTAAGTGAATTAACTTTTGTCTTAGCTCAAATGGTAGAGTTGGGGCAGGGATGGCTCAGTTGGTAGCACGCCAGGCATGTAATCTACAGTTCCAGTTTGAGTCCCAGCTGGGTCAGCATTGAGATTTATCTCTCCCCCTGCCTTTGGCCAAAAGTCCCCACCCTGCCTTTGGCCAGTAGGAGACACCAATGGGCTTAGAAAGGCTGCCACTCGTCAGGGGGACATTTAGCCATGGCCCCATGTGTGGGAGAGCCATACCTTATGCACATTAAAGAACATACTGAATGGCTTTGGTAGGAGGCTACCATCTGTCTCCCAACAGCTGTTCCAATGGGTCCCCTCCCCCAACCTTCTCTGAGCCTTTGGGATCCTTTTGACCTGGCCATTTGGCCCACTGTGTGCAAAAAAAGTGCTGCTCAGAGGTAAAACAATCCAATTCAAATGGTAGAGCAACTGGCATGCAACCAGGAGATCCAGAGTTTAAGTTCAGAAGACGGACAGGTGGATTTTTTTCACATTTGCCTAATTACTATCATCATTTTTGTTAAATATTTCATTTCCACAAAATCCAGAATGAAATGCTGTTTAATTTGGTATATATCAACTTTCTTTAATTATTTGACATAGCAATCAAAAGGGTGGGGATTGCTCAATTGGTAGCATTCCAGGCTCATAATATGTTGTCCCCAGGTTTGAGCCCCATCTGGGGCAGCATTGAGATTTGTCTCCACAAAACTCCCCACCCTGTCTGAGGTCAGTAGGGGACTGATGGGCTTTGAAAGGCTACTGTCTGTCAGATGGGATGTTAAGCTGTGGTCCTGTGTGCCAAAGAGCCGTGCCTTGTGCATGTTAAAGAACATGCTGGATTGGCTTCACATCTGTCTCCAAAGAGCTATCTAATAGGTCCCCTCCTTTCAACCTTCTCTAAAACCCTCATGGTCTTTCTAACCTGGCCCTTTAGCCCATTGTGTGCAAAAAAAGTGTAAAGGGTTAAGTGTAATGTAGTATACTTCCTTTTATGTTCTCACTTTCTACCTTGAGCTTTACTTGCCATAGGTGAAGGATGGGGCAGAATTTTGTGATAAAAAAACAAGTGATTACTTTGGTAATGGCCAATGATAACTGTTTATATCTGACAATGGTAATGTTCAGTAGTGGTGGAAGTGGAAGTTCTTGAAGACAAATGCAATGATAGATGTGAGTGTTGGATAGCTTACATAGTATTTTCAGATTGTGCAATGACGATATTTTTGTAAAATGTGCTGGATTTTAAACAATTCTAAATTGTAAAAGCTGGATTTTAAAGAGTACTGTATTTTCTAATTATTCCTGGGTATTCTCTTAAGATGAGCTGCCAGTGGTATTCATGCAGACATTATATTGATTTAGAAGTTGTACTTTGGACATTGAACTTTTATTAGTAAGTCTATAGTATCATTTTTTGGAGGATTTCTTTTTATCATCTTGTGATAGTATACATTTGCTAATTATGGCAAAGGAGATGTACTGAACTCATTCTTGTACATAAATTATGAATGCAATAATACTCTGTTTAATAATAGCCTATACAATTATGATTCATTATAAATACCCTTTGTTGTCAACTCATATTTCTCAGAAAAAATAATAACCATTGCTTGGTGGGACACCATTCCATGAAGTTAGCAATGTTTACTCTAATGACCATCATGCCTTGTTCAATTAGTGAACTCACTTCACTACTTAAACCTCCAGCCATCTGGAACATTTCTTCTCACCACAGTTGTCTGGTCCTATAATGGTATGTGACAGCACTGCCCCATAATTATTGCTTATGCCTTAGTGACATTTATAAAAATAGAAGTAAATATGTAACTTCAATGGAGTTAAGAATATACACTACCCTTGGACACCCCCTTCTATTCTACTCTGTTTCTACTTCCACAAAAGGCAAGACATGATGTGATTCTAGTGCTGTTTGAATCAAGGAAGATGGTTTTAATTCTTGCCCTGTTTTCACCATTCCTCTATTCTTGAGTGGTGAAGGATGGTTGGAGATTCCTAATTGCTGCTGTCTCTGCATTTTGACTATTGTATATCCTAGTGCCCATAAGCAGTAAGAATTAAGTAAAATGCCAACTAGGTATGGTCAAACTGAAAAGTTTTTAATTTCCCATGCTGATTTATGTATGCCAGGAGCTTGATAGTAGACTAATAAGAAAAATCTCTTAATACCTTTTTTTTTAAAAAGAAACTGATGATTTGTTGGAGATTGAGCCACTACTTAGCTCATTTTCCTATATGTAAATTGTATTTTCAAATATAATTTAAAAATTTTTTAAACTACAATTTTATGTGGCAACACATCTCCATAAGTTAACTGTACAAAAAATTACCTTTCATAATGTTTTTTTAAGTTAGTGTTCCCATTTCCAAGAATGCATTCCTAGTGTTAAATGGGGGTATTACTATATTGAAAATGTTAGAATAGTGGAAAATTGTATTCTTTGGATATTAGACTTATTAATTAATTTATGTAAAAAAAATCTGCATGCTAAACGTATCTACTATATTTATTAGGAATGGTATGAATTATGTATGAAACTGAAAATTTGTATTTTGTTTCCTTTTTTCAGTATTTTTAAATGCTTCATTTTGAATTTCAGGTGAAATCAGCCAGACTGATAAGAATGCAACTGCCAAATTTAAAGATTATGTTGGAACATTTTCAAATGGTAATGTGAATTTTCAAATTTGAGGTTTACTTAATTTTATAGCATTAAAAAATCTGTTATAATGCTGTAAAAATGGGAACATTGCATTTTTTTAAATTTTTAATGCTTTTATGGAATTTAAAGTCGGAAGTGCTACAGTTTGAACATCATGCTCAAAACTCTCTTTGTGTTACAAATGAATCAAAAACAACAAAACATTGATCCGATTCAACATGACTCCCTTGCACGTCAACATACAAATCCCAATGTTCAGTGGTAGCACAGTAAACTCTGTCCAAGATATCAGGTGTACTCTTAGCTACTGCAGCTGTGATCTGCTCCTTCAGTTGATTAATGCTGTTAATCTTCACCTTGTACACCTCTGATTTGATATAACCCCCACACAAAAAAAATCTAGAGGTGTGAGGTCAGGTGACCTTGGAGCCCAAGATCTGATGGAACCTCTTCCGATCCACCTACCCGGAAAGGTTTCATGTAGGTAGTCACAGACAATTTTTGCAAAATGGGGTGGTGCCCCATCTTGTTGGAAGACAACAGTGTCGATAATTCCATCAGACACTAGTTGTGGCACCAAAAAGACCTCCAGCATATCCCAGTAAATGTTGCCAGTAATTGTGTTCTCAGAAAAACAGAAAGGGTCATACACCTTGGTCTTTGTGATGCCCAAACAAACATTAACCTTTGGAGACTCTCTGACCCACTCCAAACTTTTTTTTTTTGAAACACTCCAAAATTGCAGGATTTGGGCTGATGTTCATCAGCCCAAATCCTGCAATTGTGCCTGTTGACAGGTCTACATATGTCAAACGTCGCCTCATCATTGAACAAAATGTTATTCACGAGATCTTCTTGTTCCACAGCTTCCAAAATATCACTACACATGGTCGCACAAGCTGCATAGTCCTCTTCATGTAGCTTATGAAGCATCTGCAGATGATAACACTGTTTTTTCAATGTGAAATGTAGAGTTTTCCAAACAACCATTTGCATTACACCAAGCTCCCTCCTTAGTCTCCTTGTTGATGCACGAGGGTTATGATTGATTACATCATGCATTTCACAGTTTCTGGTGATACTTGAGGTTGACCAGAACATTTCTCATCATGAACACACCCTGTTCTCTGAAATTTGTTCACCAGGGATTTGATTGTTGGCGGTGGTTTATGGAATTTACAAGTGAACTCTTTTTCTCACCCCTTCGAAGGACACACCTCACAGATGTGCCTCAACTACTGCTATTCTTTCTTCAGTCGTGCATTTTGTCCCCTTTTCTCTTTAGTTTGGTTATTGATTATGTTATGTGTAATTCACTGCAAGGGAAAGATTTTGGCCTTAAATGGTCTGGATATACAAAAATTTCTGATTTAGATTATGCTGATGATTTAGCTCTTTTGGCAAATGATGTTGATGAGATGAACTCTTTCATTCGAGCTGTTGAGACTGGTAGTAGAGTAGGTTTGTTTAGAAATAGAGAGAAAACTAAAGTGATGAAAATTAGTCAGGCAGGCTGTGATTCAGTTAATTAGAATGATTGCAGTCTTGAGCGGTGACTCAGTTTAATTTTCTTGGGAACTATGTAACAGATACTGGTGATGTCGGCATGAGATTAACAGAGGAATAGGGATTGCTGCCAGGACTTTGAAGAATCTATGGAGAGTGTGGAGAAATAGGCGAATACACATGAAGACTAAAATTAGACAGTATAATAGTTTGGTTCTTTCTAGGGTTAGTTATGGTAGTGAAACTTGAACACTTTGTAAACAAGATAACAGGAAACTAGATGCTTTTGATTCTAGATGCTTATGAGTATTTAGGGCATTAAGTGGTTCAACTTTGTAAGTAATGATGAGGTTAGGCAAAGGTGTCTGCAACCTCCTTTAAGTAGCATATTGTGCAGAAAGAGACTGTTGGTTTGGCCATGTTGCCCGCATGGATAATTATAGATTAGTGAATAGGGTTATGAACAGTGTGCCTAAAGGCCTCAGAAAGATGTGGAGACCTAGGATGCAGTGGGCAGACAATGTCAAACAGGACCTTGTTAGAATTGGTGTGCAGTGGCCAGATGCAGCAGATGTAGCTCAGGACAGATATGCTTGGAGAATTAAACTGCATGGTCTGGTTGGACCTCTGTAGCCCATGGCTGCTTGAGGATGATGATGATGATGCTATTCATATTTTGACCAAAAAATGATTTAAAGACCACTAAAACATACGGGAAAAAATTGTGTATGAGAGCAGCATTATGGTTCATCTCTTCCTGATGCAGTCACTTGACTTCCCCTTATATTTCTCAATCTGTTCTGTAATTTTATATTAAGTATATTGCATGATAAGGTAAAACTTATTATAGAAATAAGTTAACCAGTTATATCTGTTCAGAATGCTTAGTTAACACGCAAATTTTAGATGGGAAATATATAGTTGGGGCATCTTATTTTTAGAAAATGTCAATAGCCAGAACATTGTAAAGAAGTAATATATAACATATTTTATAAAAAAATATTTTTAAAAGATTAATAAAATGGTGGAGAAAATCATATACTAGAATGGCCATTTAGTTGTTCCTTCTCAATCGTGTCATTTGGGTTTGTCCTTAAGTTATATGACATTGGTTTAGTTGAATTTTAATGCCCTTTTTCCTATGTTCACCTATTTTTTTCATTCAACATTTGTTTTCTAAGGATCTTCCTCTTTCTATGATAATTAGTATAGAAAATGAGCATTGCAGTGGTGGTGGTAATAGTAGTAATTAAATATAAGTAATAATATGATAAATCATCAGTTTATTGTCATCAGAAAATGGGGGGGGGGGAGTTGTTACACAATTACAAATGTTTTCTAGACCCTTTCCTGGTTTTGCAGCAGAATAAGTGTAGGAATTACAAAAATTATAATAAAACTAAAATTACTACTCTTTGAGCATGAGGCAATTTAAAGACAATCCCTTGTTCTCCTCCTAATTTTTTTTTCTAGACCCTTTCCTGGTTTTGTACAGTTAAAAAGGCCTCAATTTTAATTCCTCAAAACTGGGCTGGATTAACATAATGGCTGGCAGCCACACTCTGAAGGAACTAGCTCTGAAGGAGGGAAATATTAAAATTTTTCAAGAAAAATACCTATAAGAGAAGAAAAAAATCAGGGAGATGAAAGAATGATAAATTTGAAGGTAATGAAAGCTTACCCCCCCCCCTCTCCCCACCATCTTATTTCCATAAAATATCAAAACCTAATGTTATTTTTATACTCACACAATGTAGATAAGATGATTTGAAACATATGGGACACCTTATAATTTAATTAATATTTTTTAACCATGTAAAAATATTGACTTGGTTTTTGTAGTTTTAGAATGAAATTGTAAATGTAAAAGAAATTAAATAAATAAATAATAGGAAAAATATAACACGGTAAATTGCTCAAATCTTTTCTCCCTCTCATAAGAAAAAAGGTTTATTAATGCTTTTGGTAATTGCTCATTCACCAAATTTGTCCTGGTGAGGCACAAGTCCCACAATATTACCGACAACGATAACTTACTAGGTAAACTTGGCACTGTATGAGGTGTGGCACCCCCTTCCCTGTACCGCCACCTCTCCTCTTTATGTAACATTCCTTTTTGTAAGAATCCTTTGTTTTGAAAGTTACTATTACATTAGTAGTAATTAATTTATAAATCATAGCATAAAAAAGCAAATTTTTGTTATTGGGAAAGAAAATGACAGATCACAGAAATATAACATTTTAGCATTACATTCCACTTCTTCCCATTCCCAGCAGAACACATTTTTTTTTCAGTTAACTCTTCAAGTGTTAATTTACCTTGATTTAATGTATGTGATGTGAATGCTCTGCAATAACATGAAATCATTGATTAAACATTTTTTGCTCACTTCATCTATCTACTATTAATAAAGAGACCAATTTTCTCTAGGTAAACACCAGGACATTTCTGTAATTATCTCAGTTTCAATAAGCTAAAATCAGGGCATTTTCCTAAATGCAGTTTTCTTTTTAAATAGGCATTTTTTTTCTCTAAGTACTCTACCATGTTGTGTTATAAGCTCAATTTCCTACTTATAATAGAACCTATTTTCAAATAGTCAGATGATTCAATTAATAAAAAGGCACTGAAATTTATACTAAAATAACTAGTTATTTTAAATAAGTAGTTATTTTAAAAATATATATCAATACACTGAGTGATCATTGAATTATGGCCACTCCACCCCATGTTGTGTCAATGGGATGCTAACTTCAGAGATCTATAAATTTCAAAATAAGCATATTATGGAGAAATGTGACTAAAGATAAGTTAAAGATATCAATCAATTCTATTAAATGTTGATTTTCAACAATATTCTCCAGTATTTCAGTAAATAATTAATCCATAGTAAATACACAGATTATCTTTGATATATAAGTCAATAAGTATTTTGAAAAAATTATTGTTAATGGTGTGAGATGTGAACCCGTGACTCTCCAGATACATGCCAGAGTGCTCTACCAGCTAAACCAACCATCGAATGATAATTTACTTCCAGAATGCGACTTTTATAAGGGTGAACAAAAAAATGGTGGGTGAATATGGCAGACCTTACGCCATTTATAATCAGTGGGGGCAAATTATTTTCCAATTGTTGCTAAAGTATCGGATGTTAATGAGGAAATCACTCATGCTTAAACATGTTAATGAAAAATCAGTCCATAGCAAATACACAGATTTCCTGATTTTTCATTAATATGCTTAAGCGTGAGTGTCTTCCTTGTTAACTTGTGATTCTTTAGCAACAAATGTAAAACAAGTTATCTTCACTGATTATAAATGGTGCAAGGTCTGCTACATTCAGCGACTGATATAAAGGTCACATTCTGGAAGTAAATTATCATCCAATGGTTGGTTAGCTAGTAGAGCGCTTTGGCACGTATCTGGAGAGCTGCAGGATCGAATCCCACAATGTCTGCAATAATGTTTTCCAAATAATTACTTATTGAATTATATATCTACAGGTAATCTTTTGCAATTACTTCCAAAATCTTCCATATTTAAAAATATTAGTTTTTTCATTTTCAGGAGATTTCCAAAACTTTAAAGAAAAATTTGTTGATAATAGTTTAAATCAATAGCTCTGGTAAACCAGAGCTATTGTTATCCCTATTTTCAAAAATGGTGATTGCAGTTCTTGTGATAACTATAGGGGTATCAGCCTACTCTCTGTTCCAGGTAAAGTTCTTTCCATGATTGTGCTTAATAGAATTAAGAATCTGGTTGACAGTCAATTGCGTGATGAGCAATGTGGATTCAGAAGTGGTAGGGGATGTGTGAATCACATATTTTCACTTAGGCAGATTCTTGAGAAATGTTTAGAATTTCAGAAACCTTTGGTTGCTAGTTTTGTTAATTTCAAAAAGGCTTTCAACTCTGTTGATCGTCATAATTTGTGGTTAATTGTGAGATCATATGGTGTACCAGACAAGTTAGTTAACATAATGAAAGCTCTCTATAATAACACTGAGCCGTGTGTGAGAGTTGGTAAGGCTTGTAGCAATTGGTTTAGCATTACTTCTGGTGTTCGACAAGGGTGCATTTTGTCTCTTTTTCTATCAAGTTTGGTTATTGATTATGTTATGTGAAATTCACTTCAAGGGAAAGATTTTGGCGTTAAATGGACTGGAGATACGAAAATTTCTGATTTAGATTATGCTGATGATTTAGCCCTTTTGGCAATTGATGTTGATGAGATGAACTCTTTCATTCGAGCTGTTGACGAAACTGGTAGTAGAGTAGGTTGGCCGAGTGGTTAACGCGCTTGGCTACTGATCTAAGGGACCTGGGTTCGAGTCCCGGGTAAGGCATGGATGTATGTGTCATTTTTCTGCTGAGGTCCTGCTATCCTCTCAGACCTTCTACTATGGCATATAAACTGACAGGCTCCTGTCAGACCTCTGTGACAAGCAGCTCTTGAGGGGGTATTTATTTTTATTTTTTTTTTGTTCACATCATTTACGTGTAGAATAATTTCAGCCCTTCGTTGTCCCTACATGTGGGAGAGTCATACTCTATGCACTGTAAAGAACATGCTAGATTGCCTTGATAGGAGGCTACCATCTATCTCCTAATAGCGGTATAATGGTTCCCCTTCCCCAACATTCTTTGAGCCCTCAGGGTCCTTGTAATCTGGCCATTTAGCCTATTGTGTGCAAAAAAGTGCTACTCAGAGGTAAAACAACCCTACAAAGTTATCTTTGCATTTCAGATGTCCAGCAAATAGCTTTTCAAGTGAAGTTGTTTTCTGATCTGTTGACATTTATTCATTTCAGATAGTTTTCCATGTTTAAAAAAAATGAAGAAATAATTATTTTTTATTGGAGATAAATTTACAGCCTTCACCAAGTATATACTTTGCTTTTTGCTTTTCATTTCACTATAATTTAGTTTTTGAAACTGTTTTGTTACTTTAAGATTAATATTTATTAATTATTGTAAAATAATGTAATTTTGAAGGAAGATTTTGAACTGTAACTCAAGTATTATCAGAGATAAGAGACTTGAATTTATAAAGCAAAATGGGGTGGGACAAGGAAAGCTGATATGCCAAATTTGGAACATGGTAGTCAAATATTTAGCAAATAACATGGGCAGAGACAGTCCAGAGGAGCCGAGTCCCCCTTGAGAAGTCCATGAGCACCCTCTAACAAGCTTTTCAGTCTGCTTGAGTTTTTGAAAATTTTAACATTTGCTACTTTATAATACAAGCATTCCTTTCCATTTGGATTACCAATGCAAAATGTGCTATGGCTTGCATTTTATCATAGGTTCACATTTCCAGTTCTTATTTTTAAAAGCTCCCTACAAATGTTAAAGTTTTGATCTGGTTATGAGACTGCACCAACCTGCTCGGAAAGGCTGCTGCTGTCTGTCAGATGAGATGTTAAGCCATGGCCATACATTGAACACATTAAAGAACATTCTGGATTTCCTTAATGGGAGGAGGTGGGGGTGGCTCAGTTGGTAGTGCATCAGGCTTGTAATCTGTAATTCCCAGGTTTGAGTCCCAGCTGGGTCAGTGTTGAGATTTATCTCTGCGAAACTCCCCGTCCTGCTCTTGGTTAGTAGGGAACACTGATGGGCTTGGAAAGGGCGCTTTCCATTGCATGGAACATTAAACTGTGGCCCTGTGTGAAGAAGAGCCATACCCTGTGCATGTTAAAGAACACATAGGATGACTTTGATGGGAGTCTGCAATCTGTCTCTCAACAGCTGTTCCTGTGGGTCCCCTCCCCCCTTCTCTGAGCATTCGGAGTTCTTGTGACCTGGCCATTTATCCCATTATGTGCAAAAAAAGTGCTGCTCAAATGTAAAACAACCAATCCTTAATGGGAGGCTTCATCTGTATCCTAACAACTATCCATTCCTACCCAATTCTTAGTCTTTGTGACTTGACCATTTTGTCCATTATGTCCACAATAGTGCTGTTCAGTGGTAAAACAACCCAACACTTTATCACCTGTTATTTTTAGTTGTATTTATTTCAGTGCAAATTATACTTTTTGGCTTCCAAAAATTTCAAAGTTAATTTCTTTTATTATGTTTTTAGCCATTTATAAAGTTAATATCTTGTTTATCTAAACATGGATTTTTTTTTAACTCTCTACTTCAGCATAGTAATTACCATTAATTTGTACTTTCAGCTGTGGGAACAGATATGTGGATAACTGTAGGTGTTGCTGCTGGTGGCACAATATTTATATGCCTTGTTCTGTATGTAATTGGATCACTTGTTATGTGTATATGTGGTTCTGGGAAGAAAAAAAGACAAAGAAGGTGACATGCTTAATGATAATAATAACTCTGCAGTGTTTTGGTTGAGATAGATATAATGGTCCATATGGCCAATTGCTTCCATACGTGACAACAACAACTCTGTAGTGTAATTGTTACATAATTTTAATATTTTTCTACATAAATATATATATTTTCCAGATATGTATATAATTAATACAGATGCTTTTATAAAAAGGGAAAATTTATTACACACTGACATTTTGGTCAAATATATGGAAATGCAAAATAGTGCCTTATGCAGCTATGCTGTTTTGTTTGATAAAGTTATAAGATACAATATTTAAAAATGTTATGTGTAAAATGGATTTACATTTAAAATGTGAAATTTCCTAATATCTTGGTGACTTTGTATTATATGTTATGCTGCATTAAGATAGTAATAAGCTGGCATTTTTAAAATATGCTTTTGAAAAAGCTGTTTTGTCTGCTTTTGTACCAGTTTTAATGTATAGGGAATTACTCATTCTGTATACAGATTTCTAATTTATTTGCTGAGATGTTTAGTTTCTTGATTAGTTTATTAGCTGTTAATTTTTGGTTATTTTTTATATGTTTAAAGAATTTTGTAATGCAAGATTCATATATATTTGCATTCACTTATTGATCATTATTTTGTTCCAAGCTGAATAGCTTATGCTTGGCTGCTGAACAAAAGTCTCTCTGGTTTCAGTGTCAGATAAAACAATTGTCTTTCACCAAAGACTTTGCTCTTTCATAACAGATTTTTCTATAGTATATTGCACTGACAGGTCCTTGAGACTGGGAAAAAAGTAGGATACCTGAAGTGAAATTTATTTTTATTATCACAGTTTTGTTTATTTTTATTCTGAGTTCTAGGAAAATAGTAAATATTGTAATAACTCTTTATATCCTGCAAGGACATTTTAAATTCCACATCTAAAAATATATATTCTTACTCTAAATCTCATTTATGAAATACCCTTGTAGAACTTTCTGTTTTACCAACTTCTCATAGTTTATAGTTTTCTTGGCTGTTAACACTGGAATTTAATACCACATATTTTTAAATCATTAGCCTGAGAAAAATTTGGGATACAGAAGATTAAAAATGTGTCTCAGTTACTCAAAGATTCAATTGGTTTAAATCTCTAAAATATTACTAAAGCACATAAAAAGTGATGAAAAGAATTTTACATTATGTTTATGTTATGTGAGGTCATCAACTGAAGTCAAAACATGCTTTTGCTTTCTCCCAGTAGAGTTTCAATACCACATTCATGAGCCATTTTCTTTGAATATTTCCTTCAAACATATACTTTTGTTTAGGTTTGTAAAAATTAATGATATGAGACTATTTCAAAAGATTATCATTTTGCTGATTTGATATTGGATTTCTGGTTTTATTGCAAGCAACATACAACCAAGGCATTATCTGTAGTGAATTCATCCCTGTGGACCTCTCAAGGAAGTATTTAAATGATAGAAGTCTCAGCTTACACAGTACAGTTGTGCATGCACCATTTACAGCTGACATCTATTGTTGCTGCCAGATTAGGATGCTATTTGCATGTGGAGAAAGTGCATTGGTGAGAAGGGAGATTATGCAGGAAAATAATATGCTCATAATTCCCATCAAATATACTAAACTATTATTTTAGCCAGTATTTAATTTACTGTCTCTTGTATATGGATACCATAGAGCAGATATGAAAGTCATGTAGATCATGCACATTTTACAGTTTATGTAGATCTTCCTTATACACATTGTATCTCTTTCAGTCCTTGAGATTTCTTGTCATAAATTTTCAGTTGAATAGTATTTTTAATGTACTAATTTAATTTTGTCTGTAGTTAATTTAATTAGAACTTTAGTTTTTCTCATTCTAGTTGTTTTTGTAAAGAACATAGTCTAATGTTTACTTACCCTACTAATATTTCTTTTGTGTACAAATGTAATTTAAAAAAATAATTTTTCATCCTAATATATATATGTGTGTGTGTGTGTATCAATATATGTTTTATATTGATACCATATTGTAACATTTTGGGGTGCAATAATCATAGTAAGACTGTATTCTCAGGTAATTTTTCCATTAATTTTAGATTCTGATGTAACAGTTGCTAATGATAGCATTTATGCTGGTAACCATTCTAGATTTATCTCAAAATTAATAAATCCTTTTATCTATTTACTATACCATACTAGTTGATTTATTTTGTGAGGTAAAATGTAGAAAATATAGGATTTGTTGTAGTGTACTTCATATTTTTATTCATGACTGTTATTCTTGAATATAACTCTGCAAATTGATATATCAGCTTCCTAAATCTTACCTTCATATTGTAGCATAAAGCAGACTATTTCAACTATGTTGGGAGAAATGTATTTGATGTGGTTTATGTACAGAATGAATATCTGTACTAGCTTAAACACAGTATTATACATATACACTCAGTGGCCACTCTATTAGGTACAGTTATGTATATCAATAGTGACTTCTTAAATAGGCTTTTTATTTTTTTAAAAAAGTGATTGAAGAAAAGAAGGAAAAATTGTGAATTTAAAGATCTCAATCAAATATTTTTAAATCTCAATTTTCATTAATATGCATTCAATGTTTAACCCTTTAATGTCCAAGAAATCTGTGGAAAGGATAGAGGGTAGTAAAGATAAAGGAATAGCACTATTTGGACTAGTCTTTTTCAAATTTTGGCTGTTATGAGAATTAAAGGGTTAAGAGTATGGAAGCTGAAACATTAGTAAGTTAGTTCATTCTGCAAAAAAAAAAACTTCAAAATTGGTGAAAATTAACATAATTATATGAACTTTAAAAATATTATTACATGTTTTAGTAAAGTTTGGTATAATAATTTTTGCTTTCATTTTAACTTATTTTTATTAGCTTTTCAGAGCAATTATTTAAACTGGCAGTGCTGCTGCTCAATATTCCAATTTCTGTAACTCTTGAAATATTGAATGAATATTGTTGAAATTTGAGATTAAACTAGTTTTATTGATATCTTTAAATTATTTTCAGTCATTATAAACCTTATTTAGAAGCCACTGAGTTCTGTATCTGAGTTATTATTGACATAACACTGTACCTAATAATGTGGTTATTGAGTGCTTATATACCTAGGCACCCTGCAAGTAGAATATAATTTAATGTCATTAGTTTCTGAGTGAAAGAATAGTAGTCTTTTCAAAAAAAAATTGAGGATAATCTACTCTAATAATTAAAAAGAACTGTATAATAACTTATTGCTGGGAATAAATTCTCAGCTTAGGCTTACAGACTTACTATAAAATTTTTATATGTATATATATATTGTTGCAAAATGAACTATTTTTGGTTAATTTTGTAATGTAGAAAAATGAAAATATAGGTTTGATCATATAGTTTGTATTTTTAGTGCCTTTTAAACTTTGTAAATTTTATTTATATTTCCAAAAATTTTAAAACATCTTGCTAAATATTATTGTGCAGTTCTATAACATTTCCTTGCATGCATGGTATGAAAACTGTACTTTTTCATATTGTTGATAAAGTCATTCCTCAGATTGTTAAATTTGATTCACAAAATTAAATGCTAATAATTTTAAGACAGAAGAATGAAATTCGAGTAATATTTTGAATTTCTGCTGGCAGATAGTAATATAAATACATTACTGTCTGTAACTAATGTAATACTTACACATATTTTTAAGTTTTAATCATTCAAAAGCTTTTTAGGAAAAGAGAAATCATTAGATTGATCATATAGTTCATAATCCTAGTTCCTTTTCCAAGTCTTTCAGTTTTTTTCTGTAAGATGTATTAAAAAAAGTTAATTTTAATCCTACAAATCTCAGTTGTCCAATTCTACCATAGTATACATTTAGCAATAATATTTTTATATGTAATCTGTTTCACACTCTATTTCATACATAGAATTAATTTACATTTCAACACATGGTCTGCCCAATTAATGAAACTGTATACTGTCATCTTCAGTTATGAGCTAATTACAATTTTAAGATGGCAGGAAAATTGATTATTTGCTAGGTGGGATGAGAACCCATAACTCGAGTCTTGCATGGATAGAAAAAGTTCTATCCACACTCTTATCTGCATGCACTATATTAACTACTTAATACCCATTGAGGTTTTGTAAATGCTTGAGATCTGATGTATGTTTGCGAGGAAAAGAAATCAGTAATGGTTAATTAATGACTGATAATTAATTAAAAAAAACTGTAATAAAAAACCCCTGTATTTCAGAAAAATATGCCATATTAAATATTAGATAAAAGTTCACCAGCAGTTATCCATGATTATGAGAAGACACTCCTTTTTATTCCCAGTACCTCCCCTCTATATTTCACTCTGTAAACTTCATGATCTTTGGTACTGATACTTTTACTGATTTAAATTCCAATTTTCTATGTGACATTCGAGTAATATTTTGAATTTCTGCTGCCAGCAAAAAAATCACATATATTTTTTTTATTTTTGTGTTTATTCCAATGCATATTTCTTTTTGAAGTGAATCTTATCAAATTTTCAAATCAGTTTTTTTTTTCTTTATTTAGTTGCTTTTTTTCCTACTCATGTCAACCATGAATACTGCAGTAAGGTCTACCCACAATCCTACAGATTTTATCCACTATCTGTGCTAACATTTTTTTTACATGTGGTTTTACCTGTGTTAACATTAATATTTTACCTGTGGAGCACATTTCAATGCAGATATCTGCATCACACAGGGCCTCTACCCATAACCATTATTTTTGCTGCAAAGGATGTGAGCCCATAACCTGCTGACAAGGCATGTACCTTAGATTT
This sequence comes from Ryuthela nishihirai, assembly GCA_038380435.1. Taxonomy (NCBI): domain Eukaryota; kingdom Metazoa; phylum Arthropoda; class Arachnida; order Araneae; family Heptathelidae; genus Ryuthela; species Ryuthela nishihirai. Next base: position 22,863,779 of record JAWZYU010000022.1, read on the forward strand.
AGTTTGGGCGTGGGGTGTTGCGAGTCAGAGAATGGCCTGATTAGGGTTTCCCAGTCACTAAAATACTTGACCAGGTTGGGTTGTTTTACCTCTGAGCGACACTTTTTTTGCACACCATGGGTTAAATGGCCAGGTCACATGGACTCCGAAGGCTCAGAGAAGGTTGGGGGAAAGGAACCACTGGAACAGCTGTTAGGAGACAGATGGTAGCCTCCCGTCAAGGCCATCCAGCTTGTTCTTAAATGTGCATAGGGTATGGCTCTCCCACACACGGGGCAAAAAGCTTGTTTCTTTTCAACGATTTTCTCTTGTTATCATGGCCACGGAAAGTGTTGATGTACTACTTGACCAGACAGGGAAGGTTAAAATATTATGTGGAATACAATTTTATAGTTTTTTTTTATTTTTTAAATATATTTTAAGTGTTGGCCATATAAAAAAAATTGTAATCAAGTAATATAAAATTGATGGATTCATATATGGCCTATAATTTTGATTTTCTTGCCCTCTGGCTCATTATATCCAAACTTAGACAGTAATAATAGTGAGCTGACATCATCAGTGCAGACTGATTAATCGATCATTGCATATTCTGTTGCAAAATAATTTTTTTATCTGTTTCACTGAAGGAGATTAACGTTTAACACTCTGCTATTGAGACAGGAGGAGAAGCTAAAACTTTCTGTAACCCATAAATGCTGAGGTTGATTACATTACATGATGTTTTCAGAGGGTCACATAATATCATTTACCTTTATGCCATCATTGATTATGCTCATTCTGGTGTCCCTGTTGTGCAGCGATTGCCCTACAGCATAACTTCCACTGTAGAAGTTTTCTGTGAAGCACTACCACATCTAGTTGATCCCATTTCGCTTTACAAGCTTTCCATAATCAATCAAATCTGTGGTTGACATTTACCCTGAGCTTGTTTCAAGTGTCTAAATGTGCAAAAGTCTGTGGGTGAAGCATCTGATGTCTTCACAGAAATGTCCTCAAATGATATAGTGCAGATTCTGATTTACCTCTGCCATCTGTTGACGTTATGTGCACATAATTCTGAGGTATGGACTTGAAATTCTGTCTTGACACAACCATATGGTATTGATGTCCTACCATAAAAGGTGGCAATTTGCTTCAGTACATTGGCTCTAGGACATTTGTCTGGTAGTAGAGGGAGTTCATTTTGACATTCTTTTCCACCCTATGAATTTGCAACTTCCTGTTATAGCTACACCCAGCAATTGCCATGAAACCTTTGGAAAAACTTTTGGCACATTCTCTGTACCACTTGTGATAGGCTGTTTGGTCAGTTGATGGTACCTGGAATTGTTACAGTTGTCTAGGTAAATGTATCCCTCATCCAACTGGCCAAATTTTTTCACTTGTTGCCCACCAGGTAATAACATACAGCTTGCAGAAATCAGTAGCATTTTTTTCACATGTTGAGGCAGCGACTTTGTACACATGGGTCATGTGTATTGTAAGTGAAGATTGTCTCGGATGATATTGCAGACAATTACTGGGACACCTTTTTGTTTGGGACCATTCTCTGGGTTGCAGGGAATGCCCACTGACCATTTTGCAGACTTTCTTGATAACATCTACTGTGTCTCACTCAATACTTTTTGACATACCTGAACCACTTCCAGGGATCCGTCTCCTATGTGCTGCTCACCACATAGATGCTCTTTTGAGAAATTCTAATCTTCTGGCTTTGCACATCTTTATAATTTGTGACTCAGAATACTGGGCATCAGAAATAGCAATGTCAATCTTCAGTGGCATATCATGTAGTTTGTTCTCATGAAATGGTATGCATATAACTATTGAAAAACATGCACTGTAGTCACAATTTATTCATCCTGGATTACATATCAGCAAAGTACATTTGCACATGAAATCAGTGCCATGTAACATAATTACCCATGGTATTTGCAAAGAAAATGTCATCACAATGCATTAAAGCATGTGCTGCATCAGTTAGGTTTCTCATTTTCCTACGCATCCCATTTTCTACACCATAGTCAATATTTACTTTCCAGTACAATTTTGGAAGCATCTTCCTTCTGATATGATAAATCTAGTGGAAGATACTACTTTTACTCAATGACATACTTTTTCTGTCAAAAGTTGACTGTCACTGAACGAAAAACTGGGTACCTCCCTATCAGAGACATAAGTAAATTTATGTAAAGTAGTTGTTTTTCTCGATTGGTAAAATTTGATTTCAGAGTTGGAAAATTTTTGTTCTCTTCCCCCCCCCCCAACCATACTCCCTTCACTACGCCCCCTGAGTCTAAGTCACTAAAAAGTTCTATAAAAGCTGTAAAGGCATGGCGGACAGCAAAAACAATTGTGATGCAGGTAAAAAGGCTGATCTGATGGAATTGAAAAGGGGGCAGTGTGCAGGAGTATATGTAATGAAGGTAATAGAACTCAGCAGAAAATCATGGGGCACAATATCTCAAGTGTACAGAGAATGGCAATGATCGCACTATGGGAGGAAAAAGGCTCTAACAAACGGACAGGTGTTTGTTGGCGTGAACTGTATAGCAAAACACAGCTGTTACAGTTCACACAGCTGTTACAGCTGTTACTGTCCAGAGAGATGACCACTAGCAGTATTTCAAAACTCATTTCAATGAAAACTGTGTTCTTATGGAAATAATATATAGTTAATGAAAATAATATGAAAGTTTAGAAAAGCAACTAGAAATGCTCTGGGTATATGATACTGAAAAATTTTTAAAGAAAATACTTAGATCTCAAATTATCCATTCATCCCAGAAAGAATGGATTTTTCGATGTTATTTTTTTCAATTTTGTATCTAATGTATATAGGTTTTTTTAAAATAATTTCTTTTTCTGTTAAAAGACTTCTTATTTAATCCTTAAGATATTTCAGTGAATATAGTTTGTATTGGCAAAGTTGCTGCAGTTATTTATTATTGGCTTATATAAGTAAGCATCAACTTTATACTAATAATTATTGTTATTATTATTTTGCTCACCGATGAGCTTGGAAAGGCCGTCTGTCGGATGGAACATTAAGCCATGGCCCCATGTGTGGGAGAGCCATACCCTGTGCACGATAAAGAACACACTGGATGGCCTTGACAGGAGGCTACCATCTGTCTCCCAACAGCTGTTTCAGTGGGTCCCCTCCCCCAACCTTCTCTGAGCCTTCGGGGTCCATGTGATCTGGCCATTTAGGCCATGGTGTGCAAAAAAGTGCCGCTCAGAGGTAAAACAACCCAACCTTATTATTTTGTTAAAGTGATGGTGTAGTAACTCTTGGTGACCTACATATACACCAAAGAGCCAAAACAGGACCACCAGCCTAATATGACGTTGGTCCTCCACGTGCCATCAAAACAGCTCTTACTTGGCGAGGCATAGATGCTACAAGATTCTAAAGGTGTCTTGTTGTTCCAACATGTTACTAGCAGATCCTTTAACCCTTGTAAGTTAGCTGGTTGAGCTGCCACAGATTGGATATGCTGTTCCAACACAAACTACAAATGCTTGATTGGATTCATGTATGGGAATTTGGAGGCCAGGGCAATACCTGGAAGTCTTCCTCATGTTCCTCGAACCATTCTTCAATGATCCGAACAGTGAGGCATGGCACATTGTCCTGCGAAAGAAGGCACTACTAGAGGGGTATACCATTGCCATGAAAGGATATACCTGGTTTGCAATGATGTTTAGGTAGGTGGTAAACATCATAATTTCCTGCACATGAATGACTGGACCCAAATGACTATATTTGTTCTGCTGTTTCCCAGCATTACACTTCCTCCACTGGCTTGTTTTCGTCCCATGGTGCATCCTGGTGCCAACACTTCCCCAGGTAAACAACACACATGTATCTGGCTGTCCACATGGTGCAACAGGAAATGAGATTCATCAGACCAGACGACCATCTTCAAATCATTGAAGGTCCAGTTTTGATGCTTGACCGAGGTTAGCATGGGCACTCAGAGCGGCCTGCGACTATGCAGCCTTGTTTTCAGCAGGGTTGGGTTGTTTTATCTCTGAGCGGCAATTTTTTGCACACTATGGGCTAAATGGCCAGGTCACAAGGACCCCAAAGGCTCAGAGAAGGTTGGGGGAGAGGACCCACTGGAACAGCTGTTGGGAGACAGATGGTAGCCTCCCATCAAGGCCATTCAGAGTGTTCTTTAACGTGCACAGGTTATGGCTCTCCCGCACATGGGGCCACAGCCAGGGGCGTAGCCATGGGGGGAGGCTCCCCCCCCAAAGTAACTCGGAGTTGGCAAAATTCGAAGCAATTTCTTAAAATCTAGATGAGTTGTGAAAAATTGTAATTTTTTTTTGCAAAATTAAGGGGAGTTGTCAAAATCGAGGCAAAATTTAGAGCAGTTGGCAAAATTCGAAGCCACTTAGTAAGATACAGGTGAGTTGGGAAAATCTTGGGGAGTTGGCAAAATTCAGGCGAGATGTAGAAATTTGGATTTTTTTCTGTAAAATTATGGCGAGTTGGCAAAATCTAGGGGAAGTTGGCAAAAATCGGAGTGACGAGTTATCAAAATCATGGGGAGTTAGCAAAATTCAGGTGAGATGTAAAAATTTGGATTTCTTTCTGTAAAATTATGGCGAGTTGGCGAAATCTAGGGGAAGTTGGTAAAATTCGGAATGACTTGGCAAAATTCAGATGAGATGTAAAAATTGGGATTTTTTTGCTGTAAATTTATGTTAAGTTGGCAAAATTCGGAGTGACTTGGCAAAATCTTGGGGAGTTGGCAAAATTCAGGTGAGATGTAAAAATTGGGATTTATGTTAAGTTGGCAAAATTCGGAGTGACTTGGCAAAATCGTGGGAGTTGGCAAAATTCAGGTGAGATGTAAAATTTTGGATTTCTTTCTGTAAAATTATGGTGAGTTGGCAAAATTCAGATGAGATGTAAAAATTGGGATTTTTTTCTGTAAATTTATGGAGAGTTGGTAAAATCTAGAGGAAGTTGGCAAAATTCGGAGTGACGTGGCAAAATCGTGGAGAGTTGACAAAATTTAGGTGGGATGTAAAAATTGTAAAATTATGGCGTGTTGGCAAAATCGAGGCAACTTCGCAATATTTAGGAGAGTTTGCAAATCTTGGGGGATCTGGCAAAATTCAGAGTGACTTTGCAAAAATTAGGTGAGATGTTAAAATTTGGATTTTTTTTTCTGTAAGATTGTGGCGAGATGGCAAATTCGAGGAAACTTGGCAAAATCTATGGCAGTTGACGAAATTCGAATCCACTTGGTAAAATACAGAGGAGTTGTGAAAATTGTGCCTTGTGCAATTAAGGAGAGTTGATAAAATTCTAAGTGGCTTGGCAAATTCAGAAAAGATATAAAAATTGCGATATTTTATGTAAAATTATGGCAAGTTGGCAAAATGTAGGGGAGTTGGCAAAATTCGAATCCGCTGGGTAAAATATAGGCGAGTTGGCAAAATCTTAGGTAGTTGGCAAAATTCGAATCCACTTGGTGAAATATAGATGAAGTGTGATAATTGGGATTGGGTTTGTGAAATTAAGGAGAGGTGACAAATTTAGGAGAGATGTAAAGATTGGGATTGGTTTTGTGAAATTAAGGAGAGTTGGCCAATTCAAGAGAAAATTAACACTGACTTGTTACAATTCAGACAAGATGTAAATATTGTTCAAACAAAACAAGATGTAAATATAATCACAGAAATTATTCCATCCGGCATGAATTAATTGAAAGTCAAATGGCAAAACGCAAGAGAGTTGTGAAAAATCCCCACCCCCCACCCCCACGGAGTGAAAATCTATTTGCTCAGTTGGCAAAATTTTATTTCTGAGTTGGAAAATTTTTGTTTTTTCCCCCCAACCATAGTCCTTCACTACGCCCTTGGCCACAGCTTAATATCCCATCCGACAGGCAGAGGCCTTTCCAAGCCCATCGATGTTCCCTACTGACTGTGGGCATGGCGGGGAGTTTTGCAGAGGTAAATCTCAACACTGACCCAGCTGGAACTCGAACCCGGGAACTGCGGATTATGAGCCTGGTACGCTACCGACTGAGCCACCCCCACCCCTTTTTTTTTCAGCAGGGTTCGATGTACTGTGTGTTGTGACATGTTACTCCTGTCACCAGCATTCAAATTACGGGCAAGTTGTGCCACAGTATTCCTTCTGTTGGCTTGTACCATGCAGGATAGCCTTCGCTCACCTCTAGCATCAATGAGCTGTGATCGGCCCACACCTTTCTGGTGGTTCGGGGGGTTTCCCTCCTCAGACCACTTTTTGAAGTTACTAACCGTGACTGACTATGAGCATCCCACAAGCCTTGCCATTTTGGAAATGCTCTGACCAGTCGTCTGGCCATTACAATTTGGTCTTTGTCAAAGTCACTTAAGTCTGCTGCCTTTCCCATCTGAAGAACAAGAATAACACAAATTAACAGAGCTCATTATCAGGTGATATTTATACCGTTTCATGACCTTCACACGCGCTGCTGTTTACCTGCAGTTGCTTGATTTGCATAAAGACACTCCGGCCATAATGTTTTGACTCTTCATTGCATGTGAACCGATGGTGTTAAAATAAAGCGATTGTGATCTTAATATTGTATATATAATTAATTGCACATGAGATTCTAATACTATTAGATTATGCTACTTATATAGTTTCTTCATTTTATAATTATTTTTTTCCACTGAATGAAGTAATTTACACTTTTTTTACCTTCTAAAGAATTAATAGCTGTTATGAATCTTTAATGAATTCTGTAAATTTTAAAAGATTCAGATATTATTTGTGCAAAACCGTAAAGTTAATCCTAAATATTATTCTTACTATGAAATTTCAAATAGACTAAATGTATTTAGACAGTATTTTTAAAAGTACTAAAATCACATGTTGCCTTATAAATTCATCATAGTGCTCAAAAGAGTAAAGTTGAATTCAAATAATAATACATGTAATTTGTACTGAAAGTAATATGGCACAATTTTTTTTGTCTTATAGAAAGTTGTTATTCAGTATTTCACTGCAGTGCAGGGTTTGTAAATATTAATATTATAAAATATATTTATTGACTTCATAATCAGTTATGAAAGCATGAATTATAAGTTGCTTCATCAGAAACAAGTATTAAGACTATTATTTTAAGCTACCAAATATTTTACCAGTATATTCTGATGACGTTTGTAGGCTGAACTTGTACAAAAGATTTCAGTGAAAAATAAATGGACATAAAAAGCATGTTCTGTAAATATTGCTCATTAGTTGTCATGGTAATAAAATGCAAATCTAACCATTTCCTTGGAACTCTGGTCTCTTTACTTTCAGTACATTCTCTCATATTTATGTAACTGTGGAACCTGTAAGTATTAATTTATTATTTATATGTTGGGTCCAACAGAAAATTGACTGTAATCTATATTTAAAAAATTCTTAACTTTTTGTATATATATATATTATGTATGTGTGCATATTCTTTGTAGTGTGAGATCAGAAAGTATTGGTGGTAGGAAGAGAAATCTGCCATTTCACGATATTATACAGATCAGAACATTGTTTTCAGATTTTCAGAAACATTTGCACATTCCAGTCCAAGAACATTTTTTTATTCCAGAAAATTCTGTCTGCATTTTTTTTTGTGGGCAACACCCACTATTAATGCATGTTGATGTATTAGGGGGTCAAGTGTTAGCAAGTTTGGCCATTGATCAGAGGGACTCAGGTTTGAGCTGCAGATAAGGTATGATGTCTCTCCCTATAAGAGAACTCAATTTTGAAATCTTGAACAATTTTTTTCCCTCAATCTCTTTAGTTTGGCATTTCAGAGTTTCAGTTTTCAACTGCCTAATTTTGAAAGACTATATATCAGTATTACATAAAAAAAATTACTTAAGAGTAAATAGCATATTTTTTGTGTTGCTGTAATTTGACCATTTTTATTACTATTATGAGGAAAGATTGGGCAAGATGACTGTGTTAACCTTTGTTAACACAGTCTGCAGCTATATTTATGTAGCTGTAAATTGGAAAAAAAATATATTCATGTTCCTTAGTTTACAAAAGTAATTTGTTCCTCTAAAACTGTCTGTAATGCAAAAATTCCTAAACAACTATTTCTCATTAATTTCAATGTAAAAAATTAACTGGTTCTTGTGCTTCAGAACTTCTATAATTTATTTCCCATATATTATATAATATAGAATCATTCAAATAAAAACAACATTACTACAGTAGTTTATGCTAATCATCATAGACTACAGTAGAATCTAGTTAGAATTTCCCTTACTATACCAAATAACAGAGTACTCTTGTTTATATAATTATAGCTTCATTTTCAGATGAGAAAATCCAAAATGCATTAATATTTAACATATTCCTTACCAAAATGTAAAGCAAGAGACACCCTGACAACTGGATTTTTTTATCTTATTGATAAAGCTTTATATTAGGTTTGATATTTATTTAGCACATTGTAAGGAACTTTTCCAACGATTTTTCCCAGAGAAATATTTATAGAGTTAACTGTTGATTGGTAATAAAGGGAATGATCTTTAACAGCTGACCAAATGTTCAGTTAGCTGTACATATTTCAAAGAGCTCAACCACATGAATGAACTGAACAAATATAGGTTGAATAAAAAAAAAACTTTTATAAGGAAAGAAAAAAAAAAATGTTTTACTATTTATTATAATTATCCTTATACTTCCATAAATAAATACCCCTCAAGCAGCTGCTTGCCACAGAGATCTGACAGGAACCTGTCAGTTTATATGCCGTAGTAGAAAGTCTGAGAGGATGGCAGGCCCTCAGCAGAAAAACGACACAAACAGCCATGCCTTACCCGGGGCTCGAACCCAGGTCCGGACATTTGATCCAGGTCATTAGCCAAGCGCGCTAACCACTCGGCCATGGGACGGCAGTACTTCCATAATTAGTTCTAAATATTTCATGGGATGTTTTTATAGCCATCAAAAGAAATTATAATAAAATATGACAAACTTCAATAAAAAATACAGAACATTGCAAAATTATTGTAGTAAAATAACAGAAAGGAATATAAAAAACATTTATTTTTAGCTAGAATATTTAATTTGAATAATTATGTGTCTCTAAAACAAGGATATATCCATAGTTCTAGTTTTTTAGGACAAACAGCACAAATATATTCTGATTAATGCCATTTTTATAATATGCAACACATCATTTCATGACAACTTGAGTTTTCTCTATTGGTGGCACCAGTTCCAGGTAATGCTGAGGATGATGAACAGTAGTTGGGGTTAATTCTCCTCCTAATCGAGAATTTATAATTGAGTCTTGAAACTCTATCAGCATCATTTTAGTTGATTGATTTTCTTGGCTTAGAATGGAAGAATTCCATATAGCTACATCAACCAGATGAAAAAATACCATTGGATGGCCTTCCACAGACAGGAGTAATTTGAAAGCATTTGATTGCTAAGATCTATGCCTAACATATATTTGTTGTAGTTGAACACACATCTTGTTTTTAAAATTGCTGTGCTTCTTTTACTTGTGGTTTCAAATATTTCATGTTTGTGTGCAATGCTTATCATGTGAATATCTCTCTTGTCTTTCTTCCATTTGGTTACAATAATGTTGCCACATCTTCAAATCACCCCTCCTTTTTTAAATTTTTTTAATTACTTCTTTAGGATTATCATGAAAATTTTTTCTGAGAGTACCACACACTTTTTTGTTTGAAGTTCATTCACCAGAATTATAAAAGTTACCCATGAAAACTATGTTTTTTGTCCAAATATTTTTTAAGAAGATTCGTTACAATATTGTAAACTTTCTGTGAAGCATGATTGGTCATATGACCAGTGTAAATAATGTTGAGAATATATCCAGAAGGAGATGTTAGCTCATAAAGTTTTATCCCATATTTGTGGTGCTTATTTTTTATAAACTGCCTGAAATGAAGCTTCCCTCTCCAATGAAGCATTGCTTCAGCAAGAGATCTCTTTTGACAGATATAAGGCATCTTGTGAATTTTTCAAAATTTGTGGAATATCAATCTTATTTTGAAAAGTGGATCCTCACTTATGGTTTCATGGGAAGACACATAAAAGCATTGCAAATGGTTTCTCTACATTTGTTTGCCCAACAATAGGATGGTAATATAGTCTGTGCTCCAGTATTTTTCCATTTCAAGAAATTTTATATTCCTGAACAGTACACACAGAACAAAAAACTTATTCATTTTGTCTAAAGTTATATATTTCCATTTTTGGCCATGTTTTAGCAAATTAGTGAAAATTGCATGGCCCTTAATATGTTTCTCTCAAAATTTTATTTAATATTTCATTATCAAATAAATGATGAAAATACTGGACAGGCTTAAAATTTTTTATCAATTCTACATTTCAAACCTGGTAGGCCTGTAAATGGAATGTCTAGAGGATTCTTCCTTGATGTCTACCCAATCATTATTATTGGTGTGTGGATTCAAATTCATCACTATTACTCGATGAGGAAAAGTTGGTCAACTGGGTTTTTTTTACTGAAGCTTCACTTTCAGATTAAAAAAAATAAACTTGATGTTCCTGTTTTGACTTCTTGATTTTTGCTACATTTTCAGAAATAAGATGAGACATACCTGCTTGAGATACATCTTTAGAAATTATCTGTGCACATTCATCATTATCTTTTGTAGGCACATCACTTCCACTCAGAATGTATTCACCTCTTGATGTTACATTTTCAATCATCTCTGTGATATCATTTTCATCTGAAAATATTCTCACATCTTTTACTCAGTTAAAATTTTAAAAAATGTAGCATAAATACCAAAAAACATGACTTACCACATTAAAGAAATTTTTATAATGACTTATTAGATGGAAGGTATCATGAAGAGAGCAATGTAATAAAAATGACACAGTAATACCATGTATTGAAATACACAAAAACCACTTAAGACTTTCACAGACTAAATATTTTTCTACTCAACCGAGCTCAAAAATGCAATATTTATATGAAACCAAACAAAGAGCATTCACCTAATATTCAAGCACTCACATGTACAATATACTATAAACCAGTCTCAAATAAAAGTTTCCCATGTACATTTAACTGTACATTGGTAAGGAACATGTTAAATAATAATTCTTGTTTTGATTTCTGATTATTATCCATTAAATACTATATCATCATCATCCTCAAGCAGCCATGGGCTACGGAGGTCCAACCAGACCATGCAATTTAGTTCTCCAAGCAAGTCTATCCTGAGCTACATCTACTGCATCTGGCCACTGCACACCAATTCTAACAAGGTCCTGTTTGACATTGTCTACCCACCGCATCCTAGGTCTCCCCTTCTTTCTGAGGCCTTTAGGCGCACTGTTCATAACCCTATTCGCCAATCTATAATTATTCATACGGGCAACATGGCCAAACCAACGGAGTCTCTCTCTGCACAATATGCTGCTTAAAGGAGGTTGCAAACTCCTTTGCCTAATCTCATCATTAGTTACAAAGTTGAACCACCTAATGCCCAAGATACTGCATAAGCATCTGGAATCAAAAGCATCTAGTTTCCTGTTATCTTGTTTACAAAGTGTCCAAGTTTCACTACCATAACTAACCCTAGAAAGAACCAAACTATTATACAGTCTAATTTTAGTCTTTAGGTGTATACGCCTATTTCTCCACAATCTCCGTAGATTCTTAAAAGTCTCGGCAGCAATCCCTATTCGTCTGTTAATCTCATGCCGCACATCACCATTATCTGTTACATAGCTCCCAAGATAATTAAACTGTGACACCTGCTCAAGACTGCAACCATTCAGATTAACTGAATCACAGCCTGCCTGACCAATTTTCATCACTTTAGTTTTCTCTCTGTTTATAACCAAACCTACTCTACTACCAGTCTCATCAAAAGCTCTAATGAAAGAGTTCATCTCATCAACATCATTTGCCAAAAGGGCTAAATCATCAGCATAATCTAAATCAGAAATTTTCGTATCTCCAGCCCATTTAAGGCCAAAATCTTTCCCTTGAAGTGAATTCCGCATAACATAATCAAAAACCAAGCTAAAGAGAAAAGGAGACAAAGTGCACCCTTGTCGAACACCAGAAGTAATGCTAAACCAATTGCTACAAGCCTTACCAACTCTCACACACGACTCAGTGTTATTATAGAGAGCTTTCATAATGTTAACTAACTTGTCTGGTATACCATATGATCTCACAATCAACCACAAATTATGACGATCAACAGAGTCGAAAGCCTTTTTGAAATCAACAAAGCTAGCAACCAAAGGTTTCTGAAACTCTAAACATTTCTCAAGATCTGCCTAAGTGAAAATATCTGATCTACACATCCCCTACCACTTCTGAATCCACATTGCTCATTACACAATTGACTGTCAACCAGATTCTTAATTCTATTAAGCACAATCATATAAAGAACTTTACTTGGAAGAGAGAGTAGGCTGATACCCCTATAGTTATCACAAGAACTGCGATCACCTTTTTTGAAAATAGGGATAACAATAGCTCTGGTAAAATCCTTAGGAACCATGCCTTTATCATAAAAGATATTCAGAATTTCAGTCATCCAAGTGGTAACCGAAACATTCCCAGCTCTAAGCATTTCCGTAGTGATTTCATCTACCCCTGGGGATTTATGAAGTTTAAGTTTAGAAACAGCCAAAATAACTTCAGATTGTGTTAGAGGGCCAATATTAAAGCCACCAATGCATCTATCATCATTGCAAACAATGGGTAGAACTAACTACATTGTTTAGAACATCACTGAAATGCTCAGCCCACCTAGCCATGACAGAATCCTCCCCTTCTATAACCTTACCTTTTTTATCCTTCAATCCTTGTATGCCTGTCCGTTTTCTACCACACAAAACATTAACTATCTGGTACAGCTCTCTGCTGTTGTGCTGTCTAACTGCTTCCTCGGCTTTGTCAGCCAAACCATCAAGCCAAAGATTCTTATCAGCAGCTAACTGATCCTTTACAAGTTTATTAAGGTCTCTGTAATGCTTTCTATTAGGACTAGTAGGGTATTGATTAAGGGCATTCCTGCAGTTCTTTCTTTCCGAAATAAGCTCAAGTGCCTTATCACTCAGATAATTTTGCCTCTTCTGCTCCTTTTTTCCTAAAAGAGTACTGTTAGTGTCCAAAAACGCCTGTTTAAAATGATCCCATTCTTCCTCAACTTCAGTAGTAAGCAAACCATGACTGTCATAATGACTAAGTAACCTATCATGGTAAGCTTTGGCTATAACTGGATCTTTCAGAGCTTCAGTATTAAAAGTAAATTTTTTAACCCTAGCACAACACTTTTTAAGTTTAAGTTGCAAGACACTTTTAACAAGGTATTGGTCAGATCCAATTTCAGCTCCCCTATATGCCCTGGTATTCCTAACAGAACTAGCCCATTTGCTGTTAATTAATATGTAATCAATCATATTCTTATGCAGCCCATCAGGTGAAACCCATGTGTACTTATGTATGTTGCGGTGTTTGTAATAAGTGTTAGTTATTCTGAATCCATTGAGTTTACTTACCTGTAGCAGACGTTGCCCATTGCCATTGCAGCTACCAATACCAAAAGGGCCTATTACTCCTCCCCAAAGGTCAGAGTCAGTACCAACTTTGGCATTGAAGTCACCAAGAACAAGGGTAATATCTCCTTTCTTGACAGAATTCAAAATATCCTGAAGTTGTTCACAAAACCTATCCTTCTCATCCTCATCCTCAGTGGGGGCATAACAGCAGATAACATTCAAGTCTTTAATGCTTGTCTGAAATTTTGCTGTAAGAAACCTTTCATTAATGCACTCATATCCTAGAAGAGCATCACTAGCGTGTCTGCTGAGAAGCAGACCCACGCCTTGGTGATGCTTATTGTCATCCCTCCCTGAAAAGAGAAATTTAAGATTATTTTTAAGAATCTGACCTTTATCTGTCCATCTGGTCTCTTGCAAGCCGAGAATATCTAAATTATAACGGTGGAATTCTTGTGTGAGGACATCAAGAGAAAAAGCTCTGTGCAGAGTCCTCACATTCCAACTACCTATGGAGAGAAAATGGTTAGTGGGATGTTTAAAGAAACTATGTTTATTGAGAGAGGGAATGCCGACAATATCAAACAGCCCCCTAATCGCAGACATGGGGCAAAGACCCGTTCCCCCACTACTAAAGGCTGAAGCCATCTTCACTGGAAGACTTCCTCCAATGTAGAATTTGACGATGCCAATAGAAGCAAAGAGTTCAGGTGCCTGCGATGACTTCTGCTCAGGATTATCCACCAGCTGATAAACATATCCTGTGAATCTATTCACTTGGGGCTGTCAACCCACAAACAAACAGAAAACACAGCGGAAGATTTTCCCTCCACAGAAGCCCACCAGTGCAGCAGAATCAGGATCCATAATCAAGCTCAGAGCCATATATCTGTCCAGTCCAGTAGGTTTATATGGTCAGCACCAGGACCCTGTGTGGTTGACCACTCCTCAGCAGGGTAGAAAAAAAAGAAAAGTAGCCATAGTTGTCCAGATCAGTAGGCCACACTAATCTGGCAGCCCTCCCCTTCCGTTCACTTCCACAAGAGAGTATCTCTTTTGAAAGTTACTAACGGTCCGCACCACGAGAAGGTGGGGTCAGACATTAGGTGCTAGGCCTGGCCGGTTCTATGCATCATCACAGGGGATTGGTGCATAGCTCTCCTTCCAGTGACTACCTAGCTACCATTTACATACCTAAAGAAAATGAAAGAGAAAAAAGCAAGCTTTTAAAACTCACCAAAAGAAGCCAACATTGTCTGTGTGAGTGTTAAAGTGGGAGTAGTTGTGTGGTCCACCACCAAATTTGGTATGATAGTACTACTGACAATAAATTGGTATGATAGTACTACTGGTATATAGTACTACTAATTGATTGGTATGACCACAAAAATTTGGTATGATAGTACTACTGACAATATGGTCTGTCAGTAGGTAGGTACAAAATGTCGACTTCTATAGGCTGCTATATTAACCAGTAATTGCAAAACTCCAGAATCGTTAGTTTGTTTTGCAAACTCCAGTGGAATGTAAAAATATCAAAGAGTTTAAACATTTGAAATATCACCTGAATTTTGTTTTGACTTTATTAGACATTAATATTTATTTTCCTTGTACTGAAAAAAAATCTTGTGCTGCTCAAAAACTCTGAGTTGAACCTCTGTATGTCCTACTTTGTGTTGTTCACATTTTCTTTGTTATTGCAAAAATTTCTTCATATACCAAAAATTGATATAAATTTGTTTTGTTCATTATTGCAAAAATTTGTTAAGCAAATGTTCTTTAACCAAGGAATGGATGTATATGTATTATTTAGATAGATCTTTTACTCACTCCAATAGCATAAATATGTACACAATGAATAAATATAACTGTGAAGGATAAAATGTAAAATATTTTCAAGTTCATCAACTTCTCCAATCCCATTACCAAAATAGACTGGAAACTAAACAGAGCATCATACCAATTTCATTCTACTTACATTGTTTCTTAATACCTACTCCTAAGCTGTTTCCCTCACTTAAGGTGGGGTAGGGAAGACTCGGTAGTACATCAGGCTCTTAATCTGAAGTTTCCAGGTTCGTGTCCCAGCTGGGCCAGTGTTGAGATTTACCTTCACAAAACTCCCTGCTCTGCCCATGGTCAGTAGGGGACACCGATGGACTTGAAAAGGCTGCTGTCCATCGAGCAGGATGTTAAGATGTGGTCCTGTGTGCAGGAGAGCCATATCCTGTGCACATTAAAGAACATGCTGGATGGCCTTGACAGGAGGCTACCATTTGTCTCCCAACAGCTGTTCCACTGGGTCCCCTCCTCCAACCTTCTCCGAGCCTTTGGGGTCTTTGTGACTTGGCCATTTTGTGCAAAAAAGTGCCACTCAGAGGTAAAACAAGCCAACTCAAATCATTTAGGGTTGTCAACAACTAGCAAAATTTCATTTCTATCAAATCTTCATTTTCCATCTTTGCTCCATTCATCCCCCTTCTTGGTCTTCCTCTCTTCTTTTCCAGTGTGTTATCCATGTCCATATATTTTTTGCAACGCATCACCTCTCGATTAGAAGGGCCATTCAGGCCCTTCTAATCGCATTTTTTACGTATTCATCTCTTTATGTAAACATCTCCAAAAATCAGTTTCTACTACTATTATTTTCAATGTTTAATTTATAGGTTATAAAGTCCTGTCAATTCACTATATTGTTATAACAGAGGATCTGAAAAAATGGAACACTTTTTTACCTGGAATATATTGATGGAACACTGATTGTTAAAAAATGATTTTTATGCTGGCAGATTGCCACATAAAATGATAAAAACTTCATTTCTCCTAGTTTTTCTTTTACATTTTAATAAATTTTTTTCATGCAACACTTTTGAACATCTATTGGAACACCAGTGTTACTTGGAACATTGTTGGGAAATACTGTGTTAGTGGGGGCGGGGGTGGCTCAGTCGGTAGCGCGCCAGGCTCGTAATCTGTAGTTCCCAGGTTTGAGTCCCAGCTGGGTCAGCGTTGAGATTTATCTCCACAAAACTCCCCGCCCTGCCCACGGTCAGTAATGGACACCGATGGGCTTGGAACTGGCCGCCGTCCGTCGGATGGTACGTTAAGACGTGGCCCCGTGTGCGGGAGAGCCATACCCTGTGCACATTAAAGAACACGCTGGATGGCCTTGACGGGAGGCTACCATCTGTCTCCCAACAGCTGTTCCAGTGGGTCCCCTCCCCCAACCTTCTCTGAGCCTTCGGAGTCCATGTGGCCTGGCCATTTAGCCCATGGTGTGCAAAAAAGTGCCGCTCAGAGGTAAAACAACCCAACTGTGTTAGTGTTTTCTATAATACTATATAAAATCAATTTTGTATATCTGTGATTGTTTGATTCCACAGAACTAAATTTCAGCTTCTAGTTACTCCCCTCATACTTGTCCACAAATAATTCATCCTGTTGTATCATGGTTACCAAATATTTAAACTTCTCTACATTTTTTTTAGATTTGCCCCTCAGTAATGAAGTTGCTCTTTTTAATTACCACAATCTATTTCTTTATATAACTTTCTTGTAGCATAATCCATATCTTTTGTATTTTGGATTATCATCACATCAGCAAAGAATAAATTTACCATGTATGAGTTTTGAATAACTACTCTAGTCCATGTTTCCTGCCACTCTTTTTTTTTTCATGTGTTTTAAATAGGAAAAATAACATAAATCTACGTTTTAATTCTTTTGTTGTATAAAATTATCATGAAACTTATCTTGCAACTTTTACATAGCATTGTTATTTTTACATCAATATTTAATTAATTTTATTAAATTTTCCCATATTCCAGCATCTTTTATGGCTTTTTGGAACTTTTGCCTTATATTGCTGACACGTGGTTTCGAAAATTCTCTATTTTTTTCCAAGATATTTTTCAGCATTTGTGGGGTAATAAAAATGATTGCAAATAACTTGTCTACTAGAAACCCTCGTTGCTCTTTAGAAGTGTAGTATTCTGTTTCTATCTTATCACTTAATTCAGCTGAAAATCTTTGAACTAGTGGGACTTTTTTTTTTTATATGATATTAAAATAATAACGTAACAAGAAAAAGTGCTTTGGAAGCTATACTTTCTTCAGTTAAAATATTTTCTAAACTTTTGAATTTACTGAGTATGCTACTACTCTGTACTTTAAGAATGCCATTTATTGGTGATTTTTAAACAAGTTTCATTTGTCATCATACTCCATCTTTCCTTAGTAAATAATAATAGTTATTTTTAAATATGCCAAAAATTTCCAAAACTGAATTTTTTAATAGAAGTTTTAAAACCAATTAAATAGGTGCCTTTTAAATTTGGTGCTTTTAAACCCTTTAAACAAACCCTGACCTGGGTATCTACTTCTTATTTTATAGGGTGCTAAAAAAATGCAAGTTATATACTGTTATTAAAATTTTTATAGATTTCATACATTAAATGTACTAATACATCAAGGCTAAATATTACTTAGTTTCATCTTTGTTTCTGAGACTGTATTACATGTTCCATATCATTTAGATGTTCATTCAAATGCTTTCCTCCACATATTCTTTGAGATGCCATGGCATCAGTATTTCTTGTTTTTATTACATTACACCCTCTAATTTTCCACAAAGCTAAAAATCACAAGGAATCTAGGAAATGGGATAGTCAGGCACTTGTGTTTTCAAACAACTCAAGAATTCTCCAAACTGTGTGATTATGCTGACTAACATAATCACTGATGTGAAATTCTACATATGAAAATAATTCTGAGTAAGTCTTCTGCAGTTCTCATCATCTCTAGTAGAGTGTAGCAAAATTTGATGTATGCTGTTTTGGCTGCAATTATTAATCTTGAACCACTCATATGTAATACAGAGATGTGCTGAGATATTTAAGTAGGAGTCTCTGGATTACTATCCAGAGACTCCTACAATAAATATCAAGATAAATTCATTTTTAATAAATGCTTCTTGCACTAAGGCAAAATTCTGCCTTTTATTGGATAGAAACTATGTCCTTTGTAGTCATTTCAATGGCACTTTGTTCACAATGGAACCAGTACAGATTAATTATTGGTAAATTCTATGAATTTCTAATTTGTTTGGGGCATTAGTATTGAAGTAATCTTTATGTTTTCTGTGGATTAATGTCAGTACACATTCTTTCACACTATAGTTTTTCTACATTCCAAATTAAGTACCTCTTCTAAAATATTCAAATCTACAAATCTTCTGAATATTCATATTAATGTACCTCTTCTGAAATATTCAATTACTGTAAAAAACAGTGCCACCATTTAATTATTATTATTGCAAAAAAATTAAATTGAAACAATTTTATATAATTGACATGTTTTTGAAAATAATACTTTTAATAAATAAAATTTAGAAAGAAAATATTTTTAAGTACCATATACATTTCATCATCATCCTCAAGCAGCCATGGGCTACGGAGGTCCAACCAGACCGCACAGTTTAATTCTCCAAGCATATCTGTCCTGAGCTACATCATCCGACCACTGCACACCAATTCTAACAAGGTCCTGTTTGACATTGTCTGCCCACCGCATCCTAGGTCTCCCCCTCCTTCTGAGGCCTCTAGGCACACTGTTCATAACCCTATTCGCCAATCTATAATTATCCATACGGGAAACATGGCCAAACCAGTGGAGTCTCTCTCTGCACAATATGCTGCTTATAGGAGGTTGCAGACTCCTTTGTCTAACCTCATCATTAGTTACAAAATTAAAGCACCTAATACCCAAGATACTGCATAAGCATCTGGAATCAAAAGCATCTAGTTTCCTGTTATCTTGTTTACATAGTTCCAAGTTTCACTACCATAATTAACCCTAGAAAGAATGAAACTATTATACAGTCTAACTTTAGTCTTTAGGTGTATACGCCTATTTCTCCACAATCTCCATAGATTCTTAAAAGTCCCGGCAGCAATCCCTATGCATCTGTTAATCTTATGCCACACATCACCATTATCTGTTTCATAGCTCCCAAGATAATTAAACTGTGACACCTGCGCAACCATTCAGATTAACTGAATCACAGCTTGCCTGACCAATTTTCATCACTTTAGTCTTCTCTCTGTTTATAACCAAACCTGCTCTACTACCAGTTTCATCAACAGCTCGAATGAAAGAGTTAATCTCATCAACATCATTTGCCAAAAGGGCTAAATCATCAGCATAATCTAAATCAGAAATTTTTGTATCTCTTCTCCATTTAAGTCCAAAATCTTTCCCTTGAAGTGAATCTCGCATAACATAATCAATAACCAAGCTAAAGAGAAAAGGAGACAAAATGCACCCTTGTCGAACACCAGAAGTAATGCTAAACCAATTGCTACAAGCCTTACCAACTCTCACACACGACTGTGTTATTATAGAGAGCTACCATTATGTTAACTAACTTGTCAGGTATACCATATGATTTCACAATTAACCACAAATTATGACCATCAACAGAGTCGAAAGCCTTTTTGAAATCAACAAAACTAGCAACCAAAGGTTTCTGAAATTCTAAACGTTTCTCAAGAATCTGCCTAAGTGAAAGTATGTGATTCACACATCCCCTACCACTTCTGAATCCACATTGCTCATCACGCAATTGACTGTCAACCAGATTCTTAATTCTATTAAGCACAATCATGGAAAGAACTTTACCTGGAACAGAGAGTAGGCTGATATCCCTATAGTTATCACAAGAACTGCGATCACCATTTTTGAACCTGCGATCACCTGCCTGAGACACATTACTCCAGTTTAGGCTTGACGATGCCCAACTGGCTAAGTAAGGTTCAGGTACCTGCGATGGCCTCTGATTAGGATTATCCACCAGCTGATATAAGGTATCCCATGCCTCTGTTCACTTAGGGCTGGCAACCCAGAAGCAAACAGAAAACACAGCAGCAGATTCTCCCTCAACAGAGGCCCACCAGTGCAGCAAGTCCAGGATCCATAATCAAACTCAAATCCATAAACAAGTCCAGTCTAGTAGGTATAAATGGTCAGCACCAGGACCCTGTGAAGTTGACCACTCCTCAGCAGGTTTGAAAAAAAAGAGTGGCCATATCAGAAGACCAAATCAGTTGGCCATGCTGAACTGGCAGCACACCCCTTCCGTTCCCTTCCAAAAGAGAATATCTCTTTTGAAAGGTACTAACGGCCTGCACCACGAGAAGGCGGGGTCGGACATTAGGTGCTAGACCTGGCCGGTTCTGTGCATCATCACTAGGGATTGGTTACACAGCTCTCCTTCCAGTTTACGCCTAGCTACCATTTATAGGCCTGTACATTTAGTTTTGTGGAATTCTTGTAATTCAAATATATGATATGAACTCTATAAAGATAAAGGTGAAAGCAACTTTTTATATCTCAAAAACCCAAGGTAAATAAAACTGATGCAACATGCTAACTAGATTAAAAAAAATTAAAATGGGATTTAACAAGCACCATCAAGCTTTAAAGTTAAAAAAAAATTCCTCATGATGGTAAAATTGTAATAATTTAATACTGGCTTGTAAATTATATTTATTACCCTGAGTAGACTTATTTAGAATAATAGAAAAGTGCACATATTTCTATAATTGTTGTAAAGGGCTTAAATATATTTGTTATTAACATTTTTTGTATAAATTTATAAGTGATACTATTGTAGCTGATAGGGTAAAAACTCAAATATATCTTAATAAAACATCCTAAAATTAACACTTCTGCAAAACTGTGATTAATATATGATAGTAGTTGGATTATGTACAATTCCACATTCAAGAAGTGAATGAGTAATTGCAGACATTCCCATTTGTAATATTTTCCATATCACTCATTTCAAAAGTTACTTATTAATTGGCCACTTATTAATGATATCTTCTATTTCAGTGGAGAATTAAATTCGAAGCTCCAAAACTTCTTGAATAAGCATTTTATAAAACATTTGAAGATAACCCTTTATATAGGCTGGGTTATGCCACCTTTTCCAGGTGGGTACCACAAACTATAATGAATACGGCCTTATATTCGCACTTATCTAAATATCTATGTATCTAAATAATTGAAAATTAAAGTATGAAAGTATGAAAATATTAACTCAATACAGAAATGGTATTGAACAATAATCTTTAACTTCCTCTGTTGACATTCAATGAAAATCTTTAATGTTCAGTTCAGTTTTATTCAGTTTTATTATAATAATAAGGTTACAAACAACAGATATTTGTAATACTCTTATTAACCCAAGAAGAAAACCTTATACTATGTACGTGTTTGTGTGGGAGGTGCACACTATGACGTGTTTTACTAAAATGAATATACATGAAGTTTTTGACGTTTTCCTAATGGGGTGCTCCTGCAAGCTGGAGAATAAGAATATTTGGGATAGAAGACTAGAAGCACCGCACCTATATGGCATATTATTAGTGTTGTAAAACATTTCGAGTTGGCAATATTTGAAAGTGCTAACTAACCAATCAGATATGCTAATTTGTGATAGATGCAGCCTCCATTGCTAACATAGTGCTAGATTTCCTGAAGGAAGGAAAGTTGAAGTAAAGCATTGAAAGTATTAAATTTCATTTTTCTTTCTTGTTGTGAAGATACAAAATTTAACAAAAAACAGAAGTTTATTATGAAAAATTTAGCGCTTCATTGTAACCATGTGTTAAGTATTTCATGATGGGATCACTAATATCCGTGAAAGGTAATCGATGAAAGAACTTCTTCATGAGAATGAGCTTCTCTCTTTGTAGCAACTTGAGATTTGAATAATTTAACCCAATTCTTTGTGTTCATTACTGAAAATAAAATTCTTTCAAATTGGGTTTCTTCTAATTTCTTGAAAAGACATGAAAAAAATTATTTCTTTTTAGCTCTGAAAGCCCTCGGAAGGAAAAGTAAACTTGAATTTAACTTTTCAGCTAGGGTACAGCACATTAAAGTTGAAGAGTTGAAAGTTCTCAGTTCTTGAGACTAGAAGAATTTCTTTAGTGGCTAAAATATTATTTCTAAGGGAGTTGAGACCAAATGGTGCTATTTCATTACTGTGAACCATTAAGGAGGAAATGTAACTCTTCCCCATTATTCCAGGAGAGAGTACTTAGTGAAAGGTATGTCCTGTTCAGTTTGTTTCAAAAGATAAAAAAAAAAAGTTGATTTATAGGAGTTTATGATGCCTTCTAAGCCTAAATTCTA
Source organism: Ryuthela nishihirai (assembly GCA_038380435.1). Classification (NCBI taxonomy): domain Eukaryota; kingdom Metazoa; phylum Arthropoda; class Arachnida; order Araneae; family Heptathelidae; genus Ryuthela; species Ryuthela nishihirai. Next base: position 22,886,535 of record JAWZYU010000022.1, read on the forward strand.
GTTCCCTTTCAAACAAAGGGGGAAATTTCAATCTTTTCAGGCTGTGTGGGAAGAATCAATCCCCCTCTGAGCTATGAGGGAACAGTAGGACTCGGAAGACATGATAGAATTAAATGCCCAGCTGTTGGATTTAGACCAGTTTCTACAATATTGGTTTTAAATGTTTCATTTCTGATTGTGAACTTTGTTTTTGTTCCATATTTTGAGGATATTTTGAATCAAAAATTTCTCTAATTACTCAAAAAGAGAATTATTAACTTTTTTTTTTTGTAATTTTCTTTTGCTTGAAGAAATTTCATTGACACCACAAATAGTCCAAAAAGGGTGGTTAACATGCTTATATTTGAAAGAGGCGTTTAAGAGAGAGGTTCCAATTCACCAGATGGTAACTTGGTGTTTTTTATTTAGTCCCCTAAGGAGAGTAGTAAAGAAGGAATTATCATTGTTTACTCTAGACAAGTTTCTATACTGAGCAGACGTTTGCCAGTGAGTGTCCCATTCAATTTTAACTATCTTTTTCAGGCAATTAATATTTTTTTGCAATAATTGTTAAGTTTATTAAACAAATAATTATAATTGCCTTATATATTTGTCAGGGGTTTAATAGTGTTTTCCACCGGTTTATTCACTTTTTCATTGTAATATACCTTGATGGTATGAAATCCATGTAATCTTTAAATTCTTTTCCCTTTAATGATATCATATTAAGTGAGGATCTCTAAATTCAGTTGATAATGCCTCCAATTATGTGTTGGTGTTAATGAGAGTGGATTGCACTAAGTGAATCCGTATCAATGTTGAAAGCTGAAAAACCAAATAATTTATTCATTCTAGTGCACTTTTAATTGCAAGGAGCTCAAAAACATTCTGGCTGGTGCATTTTGGATTGTTGTGTTAATTTTAATTCTGAAGCTACATAAACTGAATGGACAAATTATTATACACACCTACCTAATAACCTGTTGCTCCACCTTTTGCCCTCACAAACAGCAGTCAGACGTCTTGGTAAGGACTCAATGAAGTGTTGAAAACACGGAGGTGGTATTGCTGCCCATGAAGTGAGGATCGCGTCGTAAAGCACTTGAATGCACCAGGAGTCAATTGGGTGTCACTCAGGAAATATGGTGTGGCATTGTTCTGCTGAAAGATGGCGTCATGGTCAGAAAGAGAATCATTACAAATGAGTGTAGATGGTGGGCGAGGATTTTTACATACCTTGTGCTGGTGAAGAAGGGCTCGATGGGTACAAAGGACCCTTCCTATCTAGCACGTTTAGAGTGTTAATGCAAATATACAAGATGTTATATTACCAGTTAAAGATCCTAAAAAATCCACAATACCAAGATAGGCCAATATTAATCCTGCATTTTGTGGATCTTTTATAAGTCCATTTTGTAGTTCTGTATTAGGTCTGCTCACTCGTGGGAAAAATACTACTATAAGAGGAAAGATGTATGCTCAATTTTGAAACTTTAACGTCCATCTTAACCATTTTTTAAAGAAACGTTTGTCTTTAGTCTTGTGGAATTAAAAATCCTTTCTATTCACATACCATTTTCTGCTAAAACATTGTTCTTTCAACTACAGAGCACACTATAGTCTATATTATTAATATTTTGCTACTTGTAAAGATTCAATTGAAGCAGAAATTTCGTTTTGATTTTTGTATAGAAAATGAATTAGCCTTGCATATGTATCCCAGTAGTAGTCACAATCTGTAAGTCACAAAGGTAAGATATTTACAAAGTATAATAATATAATGCTTCTATGTGCCAAAGAAACTGGAAAAGTTTCTAAAATATATTTAAATATCTGTTAAATATAAGCCTTATTTAGTCCTATGAAAACAAATGTAAAGTCTATTATAATCAATGCTATTTCTCTATGTATAGCTTCTTATACAGATGTATATTTTGATCAGATATGAATATTTGCACTTTGAGAAATAAAGTTTTACCTATTGATTCCAAGAAAGCTTTCTTTTCTATTCGGTTACAATTAAAGCCTATTGTGCTTACACATACTCTTAATAGCTGGCAGAGTCCTCCTTGTTCTTATCGAGTGAGATGGGTTAGGGCCTTTACATTCTTTGACAGCTATAAAACAAAAGAAGGGAAATTAGATATCTAAACTTTTTAAGAGATTTGTCTAATATTTAACTATAATATTTAAAATTTTGATTTTATTAAAATACCGAATATTTTAAAATTAATTGCTATATAAAAATTAATGGCAATCAGTTGAATTTTAACATCTACTTTAAAAACTGTAAAAAATCCCGTGGCCGAGTGGTTAGCACGCTTGGCTGCTGATCTAAGGGACCTGGGTTCGAGCCCCGGATTTAGGCATGGATGTGTGTGTCGTTTTTCTGCTGAGGTCCTGCCATCCTCTCAGATTTCCTACTGTGGCATATAAACTGACAGGCTCCTGTCAGACCTCTGTGGCAAGCAGCTGCTTGAGGGGGTATTGTTTTTTTTTTTATTTTACTTTTGTTAGTGAGTTGTTAGTTGTTTGGGATTGGCATTTCGCCAGATTTTGTGGTAAGTGGACTAATAGCTTAAAAGGAACAATGGATCAGAGTCAAATTATACGAATTTACGCTGGAGCAGAACGCTGCGGAGGCAACTAGCAACATTAATGTAGCATTTGGGGAAGGCACAGCTAGTGAACAGAAAATATGACGTTGGTTTGAAAAAAATTCGATCGGACGACATCAGATTTCAAAATTGCCGTGGTCGACCGGAAGAAGCGATTGATAACGATCGATTGAAAACTTTAATAGAATCTGACACACGCCAAACTGCAAGACATCGCAGGCAAATTAGGCGTGCATTCAGCAGTTTCCTGGCACCTGGAAGCTATTGGGAAAGTGAAGTCTGATAAATGGGTTTCGTATGAATTAATGGACTCTCGTAAGGCACGTCGACTTGAAGTGTGCACATCACACACCAAATCAAAGGGATCCGTTTTTGCATATAGTTGTAACGTGTACGAGAAATGGATCCCATACGACAATTGTCGACATTCTACTCGATGACTACACGTCGCGAGAGCACCCAAGCCTAATTTTCGCCCAAAGGAAGTTATGGTGACCGTTTGGTGGTCTGCAGCTAGTGTTATCCATTCCTAAAACCGGGTGAAACAGTAAATGCAGAGAAATGTGCAGAACTCCAAAAATCATTCATGACAAATTATGCAAAAAGCAGCCGGCATTAGTCAATAGACATGGCGTCCTACTGCCCCATGATAATGCTCGATCTCACAAATAACGGTCTGGAACCTCCGTCAATTAGGGGCGGCAGTGGCTCAGTCGGTAGCGCGCCAGACTCGTAATCTGTAGTTCCCAGGTTCGAGTCCCAGCTGGGTAAGCATTGAGATTTATATCTGCAAAATTCCCCGCCCTGCCCACGGTCAGTAGGGGACACCGATGAGCTTGAAAAGGCCACCGTCCGTCGGATGGGACGTTAAGCCGTGGCCCTGTGTGAGGGAAATCCATACCCTGTGCACGTTAAAGAAAACGCTGAATGGCCTTGACGGGAGGCTACCATCCGTCTCCCAACAGCTGTTCCAGTGGGTCCCCTCCCCAACCTCTGAGCGTTCTGGGTCCATGTGACCTGGCCATTTAGCCCATGGTGTGCAAAAAAGTGCCGCTCAGAGGTAAAAGTACAGTATCAGACTTGTCACCCAGCATATTCACTAGACATATCGCAATACGACTATCACTTAAACATCTCGACCACTTAGTTGGACATAATAGATCTGGCCCTGTTGTTGCAGAACTGTTTTTGAGATTTCAGTATTTTGACACTGAATTAGTATATTAATTATACCTAATTATATTATTAAAACGGAATACCACAGAGAGAGATTCGGCAATGAGACAACAGTTAAAAACGCCTTTGAAGAATTCACGCTTCCAGGAACACGGATTTTTCTTACCAATGGCATAAATGCACCTATTTAGCAGTGATAGAAGTGTATTGAGTCTTTTGGTGCGTACTTTGATTAAACCTGTTGAACCCTAGGTTAAACCTGTTGAATGCTTCACTAACAATTCTGCCATTTCATTTGCAACAACCTAATACGTACAAGGGGAAAAAGTTACACAACCAAGCATTATTATGGGCACATTTTTGTTTAAGAAAGCTAAGACATGGCAACGTTTTTTCTTTATTATTCAATAAGCTTTGCGAAAACAATGCATCGCAGTATTATTTTTTACAAATTTTAATATTTGTAAATTTATTATTTTTTACTCGTGTCACTAATTTTAAGCATACAAATAACTAGTGAGTTAATGCGGAAATCATGAAATTTAACATTAAGAAAGGTTTTACTTTTGTGGCATTTAAAACTAGCTTGTTCTCTGTACTATTCCGTTTTAATAATATAATTAGGTATAATTAATATACTAATTCAGTGTCAAAATACTGAAATCTCAAAAACAGTTCTGCAACAACAGGGCCAGATCTATTATGTCAAAAATCCCTAATGCACCTCCCTTCATTTGGGAGAGATGCTAATCAACTGAACGGAGGCGAAAAAGATTAGTGAGATTATTAGAAAATTTTTACAAAGGGCCTTACAAAATGGGGCGGGGGTGGCTCAGTCGGTCGCGTGCCAGGCTCGTAATCTGTAGTTCCCAGGTTCGAGTCCCAGTTGGGTCAGCGTTGAGATTTATCTACGCAAAATTTCCCCGCTCTGCTCACGGTCAGTAGGGGACACCGATGGGCTTGGAAAGGCCGCCGTCCGTCGGATGGGACGTTAAGTAGTGCCCCGTGTGCGGGAGAGCCATACCCTGTGCACGTTAAAGAACACGCTGGATGGCCTTGACGGGAGGCTACCATCTGTCTCCCATCAGCTGTTCCAGTGGGTCCCCTCCCCCAACCTTCTCTAAGCCTTCGGGGTCCTTGTGGCCTGGCCATTTAGCCCATGGTGTGCAAAAAAGTGCCGCTCAGAGGTAAAACAATCCAAAGCCTTCCAAAATAACGAATATTTTTACCGTAAATTGGTAACTGTTTAGTAGCCATGCGAGTATACTCACTGGTTAATCATACTGTCTGGTAACTTAGTAGCTGCCTGTTAAGCGTATTTTTGATTTTAAAGTTTCTTATGTTATGAATGTCAAAAATGAACAGCATTTTGCGACCCAGATCGGTCGCCATGTGATTTTTGATTATTTCCATTTTACAAAATTGAGAGGACGGAATTTTAGCAGGGTAGTTCAAAAACTCAGGCGATTTCGAAGGCCGTTTCAGAAAACGTTTAACAAGTGAGAGAAACACTCGCGTCAGTCTTTCAATAATTGCGCAGTTTCCGAAACATTTTCCAATTCTGACACAAAATTTTATCTCGCAACGCTGTTCAGTTTTGATATCCATAACGAAAAAAACATGAAAGAAACTGTCGCAAATATGCGATTAATACGAAGATATCTCACTTCAAACTATTTCTATGCGTAATACAAACCGCGAGAAAAAACGACGGTTGTCATGGTTTCGAGACTATTAATCATACCGGAGGTAAGAATGAGAGGAGGACCATTAATATGCTTTCCGTGATGCCGCTGCAGGAGGATAGTGGCCATGTTGATGCTTCTGAAATAAACTTTCTACTGCCGTAATCAAGCCTACTTTTTGCATGTTTTGCTCGATTCTGCTATGGTATTTACTGCTTCTAATATGATATTTGTTACTTCTAGTATTAATTCTATCTCTAAGAAAAGTGCATTTACATTTTTCCGATTTTATATATATATTTGCGACAACGAATATTCATGTTTCAAATAGCTGTAGCAAAGTACATGTACACTTTTCCCGTTACATAACTATTACTTTGATTACCACAAATATTTCATACAAATAGGTAAATTTGAATGAACAGAACAATAAATAAAAGAAATGATTACTTAATTTTTGAAATTTTATTGACGTGTCGCCAATAAATAGTTGAAAAACAGTTTATGCTTCGAATATTATTTATACATAACAAATACGTATTATACAGGGCCGGATCTAGAGATGCGAAAGGGGCCCATGCCTCCACTTTGAGATTGCTACTAAGGATAACTGAGATAAAAAAAAAAAAATTGTAGATCTGTGCATATTGCATGAAATTTTTAAGAATTTTTTTAAAACTTTTTAAAGACAAGACAAAAGGAAATATTATACTACAATGGAGTCCAGTTCCCCCCCCCCCCTCTTAATTATTTTTCGGCTCAATTGCGCCACTTGCCCCCGCCGATTTTTTTTTTATTATGGACGTGGTAATGTATTTAAAACGAATTAAAATAGCAAACCAGAAATGCAACATTCTGTTTCCTATATTTACTAAATTTTTTTCTTATTCTACAAAATAAATAAATGTATTTAATGAGATTAAGCCGTCCCGTGGCAGAGTGGTTAGCATGCTTGGCTGCTGATCTAAGGGACATGGGTTCGAGCCCCAGGTAAGGCATTGATGTTTGTCCTGTTTTTCTGCTGAGGTCCTGCCATCTCAGACTTCTACTATGGCATATAAACTGACAGGCTCCTGTCAGACCTCTGTGGCAAGCAACTGCTTGAGGGGATATTTATTATTTTTTAATGAGATTAAAACCAATAATCTAAAGAACTTATAGCCTTGAAAACGCTGGTACCCACCATATGTGACATTGAGCCATGATCCCATATGCAGGAGAGTTATTGGAGTATTTTACCTCTGAGCAGCACCTTTTTGCATACAATGGGCCAGGTCAAAAGGACCGCAAGGGCACAGAGGTTGGGGGAAGAGAACCACTGGGCAGCTGTTAGAATACAGATGGTATTCTCATCAACACCTTTCAGTGTGTTCTTCAATGTGCACAGTGTATGTCTCTCTCCTGTACATGGAGCCATGGCTCAATGTCCCATCTGATGGATGGCAGCCTTTCCAAGCCCATTCATTGATGTCACCTTTCTGGGGTTAGCATATATAAATCTCAGTGCTGGGACATTTGGGACTCATGCCAAGGAAGTATTTTTCGTTTACGATGAATGAATTTTTCTTTGTATTTTATATTCATCTGAGAAGGCCAACCACATAAAAGTATATATGGATAATTCAGCAATATAAAAGTAAAAAAAAATGTTTTTTTTTTTAATTTAAAAAAAAAAAATTTGCAAAGAAAAAGAAATTAAGTATAACTTTTCTTAAGAGATATTTTTACCATGAGATAAAACACATTACTAATTTTATGGTAAAAATTAATGAAACTAAAATCTATATCCAAATTATTTCTGGTATGAAACGAAATTGATTAGTGCATTTTTTAAAATAAGCTACAATTACGTTCTTATTACTAATAATTGGGGGGAAAAATGGAAGAACTGAAGCTAATTTTCTAAGGTTTTTTTTTTTGGGGGGGGGGGTAAATTTTTTGGGGTTTAATAAAATGATATGGGTTAAATGAAATTTGAACCCATATCATTTTATCAGTAAAATTTGATCAATGTACTGGAAGGACTGCCATCCATCAGATGGAACATTAAACCATGGCCTGTGAGGACAAATAGCCACGTCCTGTGCTTGCTAAAACAAAGGTGGATAACCTTGATGGAAAGCTTCTCTCTTCTCCTATAACATGACCTTGTGACCTAAAGCAGTGGGTTACCGTAGCCAATTTTCTCTGAGCCCTTGGGGTCCCTGTGATAGCTACCCCATTGTGTGTGAAAAAAAAGTGGTAATCATAGGCAAAAAAAAAATTCAAAATTTTTTGTGAATTTGTATAAGAATGCACTCTGAAACTTCGGAGTAAAATGAAAATATCTTTAATGCAATATTATAATTTCCTGCTTAAAGCAAATATATCTGCTTTAATTAAGAACCTGAATAAAATTTCAGTTATCAAACAAAATTATTTACTCAGGTATTTTTTGGAAGGGTCCGTAATGTCCATCGATGGGAAGTTAAACAATGGCCCCATGTGCAGGAGAGAGATATACCCTGTGCACATTAAAGAACACTTTGGATGGCCTTGATGAGAGGTTACCATCTGTCTCCCAACAGCTTTCCAGTGAAGCCCCTTCACCCAACCTTCTCCGAGCCCTCAGGGTCCTAGCAACCTGCCTAAAGGTGCTGCTCAGAGGTAAAACAACTAAACTCTGACTACATTTTCGACCTTGCTCATCTGGAGAGAATACATAACCATCTGGGAATGATAACACTATGGTAGAGCTCCTCTGGTATGGGAAGGCATAATACTGGATGACTACTAACCCCATGCACAGGGTCGTGCGGTAGATTTTTTCATTATGATGCAAGTCTTCGAAATGCCGCCCCTTAAATGTTTTTTCTTTAAAATAACCATCGATTGTAATTTAAAAAAAAAACTGCACAAAATGTACGAATACTCTTTTTAATTTGAAAATATAAACTACTTTAAAAGAATGATATCAACTACAACAATCTACTACAGTTTTACCCTTCTAACTTTAACAAATTCGTTAATTAGAGATGTGTAGTCTAGAGTGGCAACCAATGTAGATTCAATAGAAATTAATGACAGATTTCTAAGTTTTGTTTGGCTTATTGAACTTCTTAAGTAGTGTTTTATTAATTTTAATTTGGAAAAACTTCTTTCCCCCTAGCTACAGAGACAGGGAGTGTTAATAAAATTCTCAGAGCTACAACAGTATTCGGATACAAAGCAATTAAGTTATTTTGGCACAAATAATTTAAAACATCCAAAGGTTTCATAGAATATGGTAGCATTCGGGATACATCACGTAATTCTTCTTGAAGATCATTTGCATTTATATCTGATTCATTTTCGACCGGAAGTATTGACTGGAGACTGGTACTATAATTTTCTAGCGTTTTGTCATCTATATCCTTGAGTTTTAAAATGTCATATAAAAACTGAAAATTTTTGCTATGGGTTTCCAGAAGCGTGAATCGTTCATTCAGAGAATTAAGGGTAATGTCCAGAATATAATTGAAAAAGTTTTTTTTTAATTTATTCTCCTCTGTTAAGGGTTGATCGACAGCTTCTTCATAGTCAAATTGACGCTTTTTCCTTCTGGCTCTAACTTCAGTTTCGGCAGGAAATTCTGCACTGCATTCAAGATTCTCTGCAAGCTCATCATCTCATTAGCAGCAATTTTCATCTGATCATATCCAGATTGTCTATAACTTTTCACTTTTTCTATGGTTTCTGATAACATCCTTACACAATCTGACAAATTTATAGTTATAGATTGCAATAGCTTCAAATAAAATATCATACCAAAGAATTACACCGCATATGGCCGAGTGGTTAGCGCGCTTGGCTACTGATCTAAGGGATCTGGGTTCGAGCCCCGGGTAAGGCATGGCTGTTCGTGTCGTTTTTCTGCTGAGGTCCTGCCATCCTCTCAGACCTTCTACTATGGCATATAAACTGACAGGGCTCCTGTCAGACCTCTGTGGCAAGCAGCTGCTTGAGGGGATATTAATTAATAAACTTGTAATTTTTAATATTTTTTGCTAATCATCGTGCTTTAACTTTAGTTTCTGCATCTCTGTTGATGTCTTCTATTATTTGGAATAATGCATCATAGATTTCGCAAAGTTGAAATCGTAAAGGTTTTAACGCATCTACTGTGCTTGACCACCTAGTAGCACTCAATGGTTTTAGAGTTAATTGTGAAACTTTTTTTAGCACTTCCCAACGCTTTGTAGAACCAGAAAAAAAAGTGTAAAGTTCTTGTACAATGGAAAAAAAAAGTTGTTGTTTCTGTAGAAGAAGACGCTGCATCATTAACAACTACGTTTAAAGAATGACATGCGCAGGGCACATAAAACGCTCTTGGATATTTTTCAAATATTCTATTTTGTACACCCTTTCTTACTCCTTTCATATTAGCTCCGTTGTCATAACCTTGTCCTCTAAGCCACTTTAACTCAAAACCTAACTTTCCAAATGTGTCAGAATAAGTTCTGCCAAACCCTCTCAGGTTGAATCACTAGCTTCAAAAAAACCAATAAAGAATTCTTCAATTTCATATTTATTTTGAATGGAGTTTAAAGCGACAACTCTTATTGTTAATGAGAGCTGTTCAATATGACTTACGTCTGGGGTACAATCGGCGATTATCGCAAAATATTTAGCGATTTTTGTTATTTCGACAATTTTGCTTAAAGTTATATTTCCCATCAAATTCATCAATTCATCTTGTATATTATTGCTTAGATAAGTCACAGACCATTTATCAGACTCGCGTTGAACTCTTCCGATATGTTCTTCCATAACTGGATCAAACTCAGAAAGCAATTCTACCAACTTTAGGAAGTTTCCGTTATTAGGCTGAAACAAATGTTCAGTTGTTCCACGAAAAGCTAAGCATTGTGAGGCCAATAGTCTAATTATTCACATAATTTTTTTTAGAACTCCTCTCCAATGCTGAATTTCCATATCCATAATTCGTTGATATTCAGCGTCAATAGTCAACACGTGCAATTGTCTTTTGTGATAATTGCCGCCTCAGCTTTTAGGAGCGGCCGCGCGGTATATTACAACAAAAATAATAACTTCGCGCTGTCAGATCAAAAGTCTTTCGGCGAGAGCTCACCAACAATGCACTTGCACCAGAAACCGAGATCAAAGGGTACCGAAAGCGCTGAGGCAGAGGCGTACGATAAATCAAAAATCGTATACATCAATATCGGAATAATATAGACCAATATAGAAAAGCGTTGCGTAAAGATTTTTAATTATTAAATGGTTCAAAATGTATTTTGATTTCGCTGCTTATGCCGCCCCCTTACGGTGCCGCCTGATGCGGCCGCCTCTCTGCATCATAGCACGGCACGGCCCTGCCCATGCATTTGAGGGTGGAATTGTGCATGCTCAGGATATATAGTACAGATTCTTGAGCCCTATTTACGAATTTTCAGGGTTGCTGTTTTTCTTGTTATTCTTTGTGGATGATAATGCTCGTCCTCATAAGATTTGGCTGGTTGATAATCACCTACAGGATAGTGGCCAACCAGTTCTCTGAATCTTAATCTTATTAAGCATGTTTTGGATGCTCTTCAGCCCCTTCCTAGAACTGCGATTTGTGTAATGGAACAATGCATCCGATCTCATCCATTGTCACCAGGATGCATGATTGTTGTGCAACATACATGGTGGTCAGACTCTATATTAATCACTAGAACAATGTTTCTGCTACCACCAGTGGACCTTTTTTTGACGCATCAGTGTTATTCCTGGCCATTCATTCCTATGTATCTTATGTTTACATATGATCTTTGTCATGGTCCGATGTACCTCTTACCTCAGCTTCATAAAAGTCTCTCTGGTTATTATATCCACTTTTATGTTTGCATTTTACTTTTGCCCATCAATGTATAATGAAACCTTATTCCAAGTAATATACATATTTTGGATTTGGCTGCACAACTTTCTGTTATTTCTTTACATTTTAATATTTTTAGATAAAACATCTTTCCCAGCAGCGAAGTGTAATGAAAGCAATTGACGAAACACAATTCTCATAGATCATTAGCTGATTGACTCTGAGTTACTTTTTCAATCAACCAATGATCTATGTTGTTGCAATTGTTGATCCATGACACTATTGGTAATATACAGGGTGTCTCAAAAATATAGGTACAAACTTTTAGGGGACATAGATAACATCTAAAGGAATGAGAATTGCATAGGAACCCATAACAGAAATGTCACTGTAAGTCAATAGGTGGCGCTGTTCATCAGTGCGCTAGAGGGGAAATTTCGGATTTCCTCATTCGAGCGGTATTCGGCTGACAAAGAGCATGCAAAGGTATTCGAACAGAGAGCTGGCAGACATGCACTTAGTGTATGGAATAGCTGAGGGCAATGGACGAGCCGCTCAACGAATGTATCAAGAACGCTTCCCACACAGACATGTACCGGGCCACTGTTTGCACGTGCACATCAAAATTTGTGCGATTATGGGTCATTAAGAGGTAGCAGAAGTGAGGGCAGGCCATCTAGTATGCCATTTGTAATAATTATGTCCAATAAATGTTTTCCCATTAATCACTGTCTTGTGTCCTTTCAGATCTTGTACCTCTGCTACCACTTTCCCATGACATTTCCTGTTATGGGTTCCTATATAATTCTCATTCCTTTAGATGTTATCTACCTCCCCTAAAAGTTTCCACCTATATTTTTGAGACACCCTGTACATTATTGACAACTGATAATTCGGTAAATCAATCACCTGCATTCGAATTGTAAATATTTCAACTGTGCAGTCTCAATTGCTTCCATTCTCACTTAGCACCTGATCTTTCACCTAACAAACAATTCTAACGAGCAACAAAAGACTAACTTCTTCCAAACTCTCGCGAATGTGGGCGGGGATGGCTCAGTCGGTAGAGCGTCAGGCTCGTAATCTGTAGTTCCCAGGTTCGAGTCCCAGCTGGGTCAGCGTTGAGATTTATCTCCACAAAATTCCCCGCCTGCCCACGGTCAGTAGGGGACACCGATGGGCTTGGAAAGGCCGCCGTCCGTCGGATGGGACGTTAAGCCATGGCGCCGTGTGCAGGAGAGCCATACCCTGTGCACGTTAAAGAACACGCTGGATGGCCTTGACGGGAGGCTACCATCTCTCCCAACAGCTGTTCCAGTGGGTCCCCTCCCCCAACCTTCTCTGAGCCTTCGGGGTCCATGTGGCCTGGCCATTTAGCCCATGGTGTGCAAAAAAGTGCCGCTCAGAGGTAAAACAACCCAACAACTCGCGAATGTGGAATTTGCATAATCCAAAAAATATGCGCACACTGGAGTGGGGGTGGCTCAGCCAGTAGCATGCCAGGCTCTTAATCTGTTGTTCCCAAATACGTGTCCTACCTGGTCCAGTATCGAGATTGATTAAAATGAGACCATAATTCAGTTGAAAACGAGTAGTTTGTTTCGTGGGTCGACGAAATATGAGCAAATAGACGAAAAACAGTAAATAACGATTATTAGAATAGGTACACCTCTCTTTTGTTGCGATCTTATGCAACCACGGCAATTCCCGATTCCGTCTTATGACAATACCAGCTATGAAAAGCCGTGCTTATCTATAGCCGGGGGCAATTAATACGCCATATAGACACACCTCAACCCCGGCTTCACATGGCAGCAGACCTATAAAAGGAAAGCTAACCACCGGAAGAAACCTAACTTTAATCTGTTCCCCAGTTAGCCATGAACAAGGATATATAGATCCAAGTTCGTTCGGCATCCAGGGTGGAGACTCTTAGTAAAGCCCAGACTTTGGTGAGGACTAGACCTACTGGGGCACAAATCTTTTCAGAAGAGCCTTCGAACTACTCACCCAGAGCACCTGAGAGGTGAGGTCTCAGACACCATCACCATCCAACCGGACACGGAACCGGTCAGCGGCATTGTCGACCTCAGTTGGTCTTGGTTATGTCCAACCAGGCCGGTCAGCAAAGCCTTCGACCGGGTTGCTGGGCCCGAAGCCCCCCCCCACCACCACGCCAAGGTGGTCCCCTATCGGGGGGGGGGGGGGGTTGAAATAGGTACAGTATGATCTATTTCCAGAAGTTCGTAGGGATGCAGCAATTTTCCTCTTACATTTGAGGCATTCCGCCACTTTGCTTATAAACTCCCGTTGCAGTTTTTATTATTCCATTCGAGCTTTAAGGTTAAGAGTAACCGTTATAGCAATCCTTCTCTTTATTGTCATCATTAACATGCTCAGCAAGGTAATTTTCAGTTAGTTTCTTGGTGTGTTGGGCTCTTGGGCAGTACGCTACGAATGTCACTTATCATAGATAACACAAGTGGTATAGCTAATATCAGCTGTAGAGTAGCAGAACTGTATTTCGAAATACAAACTGTTGGTAGGGTACTCGTTTTAGCTAACGTAGTTTAAAAATCCGTTTTTAAGAACCCCACAAACCATTTTCCTTCTATTATATCAGCCATAACGTTAAGTGTGGAGCCACACTGTGTGAACGATAAATATACTGAAGGGAGGAAATTGAGGAAGCCTTGAACTTGCATCTGAGATGAGAGCACTTCAGTAGACTCCAGTCCACAAGTAAAACAATTTAAAATACGTTAAATGATGGCACATAGGAATGGGGGAACTCGAACTTTACCCAATTTTAATAAATAGTTGCTTTTATTTCAAATTTTTTTTTTCCCAAAAAGGTAGGGTTAGATTTTTGGAATGTAATTTAAGATATTGATGTGAATACTTGTATTATTCAACTGAATATTTCAGTTAACATAAATTTTGCTGCCTTCATATAATTATTTCAGAATTTTATAAATTACATTAACTGAATATGAAGGCATATAAAACATAAAAATTATATTGTGCATGGGTCAAATTCTATTACTTTCTTTCTGCCGGCAAGATAATGTTCACTATTGAGCACACACCCTCAATCGCAAACTATCGAGATTTTGGTATTCTGCGATTTCCGATGTACTTGACTGAGAGGTCCCAAATTTTGTAGGCAGGTTTTCTCTGCCTGACCCCGTGTTGGGCTAAAAAATCGGGTAAGCCTTAAAATAATGCCTTTGGAAATGTGGGGAATCTGGGAGCAGCAGCAGATATAAAATGTTTTGACTATTACGTTCATAGTTAGGGAGCAGAAAATAGCAACAAATTTGACACTAATTATCATTTCCCATAGGAATAACATAGTACATATTTTTGCTTCTAGAAAGCCCTACTTTCGCAATTATGACTTCAAGTTTGGCAATGCAATCGGGACTAGAACCGGAAACATCCTCTGAAAAATTTTAGCGTCTACTACAGGGTGATCAAAATGTTTCTGTGCACCTGATGAAGAATACCTGTACCATTACAATAAACGTTGAAAGTGTGTCTAGTGCATCTCGAAACATTTAGGGACACATAATGGCATTAGTGTGAAAGACGTGGTAGCTTGCCTGCCTGCCAAGCAGTCAGGCACCGTAGACATGCATTGTGGCAATGGTTGGGTTGTTTTACCTCTGAGCGGCACTTTTTTGCACACCATGGGCTAAATGGCCAGGTCACATGGACCCCAAAGGCTCAGAGAAGGTTGGGGGAGGGGACCCACTGGAACAGTTGTTGGGAGACAGATGGTAGCCTCCCGTCAAGGCCATCCAGCGTGTTCTTTAACATGCACAGGGTATGGCTCTCCCGCACACGGGAGCACAGCTTAAGGTCCCATCCGATGTCCTTTACAAGCCCATTGGTGTCCCCTACTGACCGTGGGCAGGGTGGGGAATTTTGCGGAGATAAATCTCAACGCTGACCCAGCTGGGACTCGAACCTGAGAAGTATAGATTACGAGCCTGGCGCGCTACCGACTGAGCCACCCCTGCCCCTTGTGGAAATGGTGTTATCTGTTGAGGAGCATATGTTTCGGTGTGGTGGATAATACAAATAAAATGTTCAACAACGATTCCACACAGTTTCCAGAAACCAAGGTGCCCCATCATAATGCAGTGCGGCAGTTGATTCAGAAATTCTGGGAAACCGGTTCCATGTGTGACACGTCCAGATCTGGTAGGCCATCAATACTGACAGAGGAGAAAGTGTTGGATATCGCAGACATGCCCCGAAAAAGTCCATCAGGAGATTGTCAAAGCAGGTTGGCAATTCACATGGCATGACCCATATGGCTGTAAAAAAATGCCTAGGCCTACACCCTTACAAAATCACATCCGTGCTTGAATTAAAACCTATCGACAGTGGTAAGCAGAGTGCATACTGCAGATAGTTTGTAGACTTTCTTGACCGTGAAGGAGATAACATTTTAGATGTCATTCTTCACAGACGAGGCGTTTTTTTTTTTTATCATTTTTGCGCAATTATCAGATGAAATATACAGGACCTACTTTCAGCAGGATGGCGACACAGTCCACACATCGCATATGTCTATGGCACTCTTTCACGATGTGTTTGGGGATAGAATCATTTCAAAAAACATTTGGCCTCCAAGATCCCCAGCTCTCCCTGCCCGTTTTTTCTCTCTGGGGTATGATGAAAACTCTATGTATTCAGAAATCCCTGCACAATTGAATATTTGAAGATGGCCATCGCAGAATATATTCGGAATGTGGACCATGCTGTGCTGAACTTCTCCAAGAACATAGTTCGGCGTGTCACTAAATGTCTGAAGATGCGAGGAACACTTTCATTTATTGTAATTGTATAGGTACGTTGGGTTGTTTTACCTCTGAGCGGCACTTTTTTGCACACCATGGGCTAAATGGCTAGGTCACATGGACCCCGAAGGCTCAGAGGAGGTTGGGGGAGGGGACCCACTGGAACAGCTGTTGGGAGACAGATGGTAGCCTCCCGTCAAGCCATCCAGCGTGTTCTTTAACGTGCACAGGGTATGGCTCTCCCGCACACGGGGCCACGGCTTAACGTCCCATCCGACGGACGGCGGCCTTTCCAAGCCCATGGGTGTCCCCTACTGACCGTGGGCAGGGCGGGGAATTTTGCGGAGATAAATCTCAACGCTGACCCAGCTGGGACTCGAACCTGGGAACTACAGATTACGAGCCTGGCGTGCTACCGACTGAGCCACCCCCGCCACTGTATAGGTACGAATCTCTCGTTCCTTATCAGGGCACAGCGACTTTTTGATCACTCTGTATCATTGGTCGATAAGTTATGGCTGCCACAGATAACACCTTTTATTATTATAGATCTATAGAGGTTAGGCACTGAAATGTGCTATTTACATGATTCTAGAAGTCAAGCGCATTCGACTACTCAGCAGCCATCATGAGAGTGGCATAAAGTTCCAAGGGAAAACGATTTTAGTTGGGTTGTTTTACCTCTGAGCGGCACTTTTTTGCACACCATGGGCTAAATGGCCAGGTCACATGGACCCCGAAGGCTCAGAGAAGGTTGGGGGAGGGGACCCACTGGAACAGCTGTTGGGAGACAGATGGTAGCCTCCCGTCAAGGCCATCCAGTGTGTTCTTTAACGTGCACAGGGTATGGCTCTCCCGCACACGGGACCACGGCTTAACGTCCCATCCGACGGACGGCGGCCTTTTCAAGCCCCTCGGTGTCCCCTACTGACCGTGGGCAGGGCGGGGGAAACTTGCGGAGATAAATCTCAACGCTGACCCAGCTGGGACTCGAACCTGGGAACTACAGATTACGAGCCTGGCGCGCTACCGACTGAGCCACCTCCGCCCCAACGATTTTAGTAAAATGTTAAATAGGTTAAGTAATACATTTTTCTTGAAGACAAATTTTCAGCTGAAAATTTTACTTTCATCTATTTAATGTTTCACCATCAAATCGCTTTCCCTTGGAACTTTGCGCCGGTCTGACGATGACTGTTGAGTAATGAAAGGGCTCAGTTTCTACAATCATGTAAATAATACATATCAATGCCTAAGCTATAGACGTATTAAACTAGCTGGGCCAACATTGAGATTTATCTTCACAAAATTCTCCACCCTGCCCATGGTTAGTAGAGGACACTGAAGGGCTTCAAAAGTCTGTCAGATGGTATGTTAAGCAGTTGCCCTGTATGCGAGAGAGAGCCATACTCCATTCACGTTAAAAGAAATGCTGGATGGCATTGATGGGAGACTTCCATGTGTTCAATATTTCCCCAACCTCCTCTGAACCATCAGCGTCTTTGTGACCTGGCCATTTAGCCCATTGTGTGCAAAAAAGTGCTGCTCCAAGTTAACCCAACACACAGTTCTCATTTAAATGGATTTTCAAGTACTGCTAAATGTCATCTCCTTCAGCTGATGAACTGTAGCAGCTGTTCTGTTGTACAATTCATGCCATCAAATGTTGGTCCCTGTGTCTTTTTCCCTCCCACATTTGTCATGATTGGCAGCCGTTTTTGAAATCGTTGCCATTCTCTGTACACATGGAAGTTCCATTACCTCCATTACAGATGCTCCTGCCACCACACTCAAACAATGAGCCTCATTTCGAAGTTAGTCTGATCAGCCTTTTTTAAGCATGTCTTTATTAGCATTCACGACTTCATAGTGATGTAGAATACTTACATCTGTAAATTTTTCATACATGGTCATGTTTCGTGGTACTTTGTGCACAACAATATGACCAGGAATGTACATAGCACACTAACAACCCTTCACAGATTAATTGCGTTTGTGAACGGTCTCAACTCACTTTTCTTCAGAACATCTATCATTTTATGGTGCAAAATAAAATGCGTTTTAATTTGCCATACGTGACATACCTGTGATTGTTAATAAGCTTGATTCTAAAATCGATTTTTCTTTGCTTTGCTAAACACAGTTAAATGAGAGTTGTGCCTTGAGTCATCCAAGTGGTAACTGAAACATTCCCAGCTCTAAGCATTTTCGTAGTAATTTCATCTACCCCTGGGGATTTATGAAGTTTAAGTTTAGGAATAGCCAAACTAACTTCAGATTGTGTTATAGGGCCAACATTAAATCCAGTAATGCATCTATCAACATTACAAACAATGGGAGCAGAGCTAATCAGTTGTTTAGAACATCACTGAAATGCTCAGCTCACCTAGCCATGACAGAATCCTAACCTTCCATGGTGACATAACCTTACCATGTTTATCCTTCAATCCCTGTATGCTTGTCCGTTTTCTACCACACAAAACTTTAACTATCTGGAGCAGCTCTCTGCTGTTGTGCTGTCTAACAGCTTCCTCAGCTTTGTCATCCAAGCCATCAATCCAAAGATTCTTATCAGCAGCTAACTGATATTTTACACGTTCATTAAGCTCTGTATAATATTTTCTATTAGGCTAGTAGGGTATTGATTAGACATTTCTGCATTTTTTTTTCTGAAATAAGCTCAAGCTCAAGTGACTTATCACTCAGATAATTCTGCCTCCTCTGCTTTTTTTCCTAAAAGAGTACTGTTAGTGTCCAAAAAAGTCTGTTTAAAATGATCCCATTCTTCCCCAACTTCAGTAGTAAGCATACCATAACTGTCAAAATGACTAAGTAACCTATCATGTGGGGCGGGGGTGCCTCAGTCGGTAGCGCGCCAGGCTCGTAATCTGTAGTTCCCAGGTTCGAGTCCCAGCTGGGTCAGTGTTCAGATTTATCTCCGCAAAATTCCCCGCCCTACCCACGGTCAGTAGGGGATACCGATGGGCTTGAAAAGGCCGCCGTCCATCGGATGGAACGTTAAGCCGTGGCCCCGTGTGCAGGAGAGCCATACCCTGTGCACATTAATGAACATGCTGGATGGCCTTGACGGGAGGCTACCATCTGTCTCCCAACAGCTCTTCCAGTGGGACCCCTCCCCTAACCTTCTCTGAACGTTCGGGGTCCATGTGACCTGGCCATTTAGCCCATTGTGTGCAAAAAAGTGCCGCTCAGAGGTAAAACAACCCAACCCAACCTATCATGTTAAGCTTTGGCTATAACTGGGTCTTTCAGAGCTTCAGTATTAAAAGTAAATTTTTTAACCCCTAGCACAACACTTTTTAAGTTTAAGTTGCAAGACACTTTTAACAAGGTAATGGTCAGGTCCAATTTCAGCTCCCCTATATGAACTCGTATTCCTAACAGAACTAGCCCATTTGCTGTTAATTAATATATAATCAATCATATTCTTATGCAGCCAATCGGGTGAAATCCATGTGTACTTATATATGTCGCGGTGTTTGTAATAAGTGTTAGTTATTCTGAAACCACTGAGTTTACTTACCTGTAGGAGACGTTGCCCATTGCCATTGCAGCTACCAATACCAAAAGGGCCTATTACTCCTCCCCAAAGGTCAGAGTCAGTACCAACTTTGGCATTGAAGTCACCTAGAACAAGGGTAATATCTCCTTTCTTGACAGAATTCAAAATATCCTGAAGTTGTCCGTAAAACCTATCCTTCTCATCCTCATCAGCATCCTCAGTGGGGGCATAACAGCATAAAACATTCAGGTCTTTAATGCTTGTCTGAAATTTTGCTGTAAGAAACCTTTCATTAATGCACTCATATCCCAGAAGAGCAACACTAGCGTGTCTGCTGAATCCCACCTGGGCCAGCTTTGAGATTTATCTCCACCCTGCCCTCAGTCAGTAGGGGACACCAATGGGCTTGAAGAGGCTGCTGTCCTTCAGATGGGTTGTTAAGCTGTGTGCAGGAGAGCCATACCCTTTGCACGTTAAAGAACATGCTGACAAGTCTCCTAACAGCTGTACAGTGGGTACACTCCCCCAAATTTCTCTGAGCCCTCAGGGTCATTGTGGCTGGCCATTTAGCCCATCGTGTGCAAAAAAAGTGTCTTTCAGAACTAGTTCAATTAATTTTCTCTGTTTTATGTGGTAAAAAAGCCACGGTTTCAGAAGTGAATAATATTTTAAGGAGTGGAAAGGTTGGGTTGTTTTACCTCTGAGCGGCACTTTTTTGCACACCATGGGCTAAATGGCCAGGCACATGGACCCCGAAGGCTCAGAGAAGGTTGGGTGAGGAGACCCACTGGAACAGCTGTTGGGAGACAGATGGTAGCCTCCCTTCAAGGCCATCCAGCATGTTCTTTAACGTGCACAGGGTATGGCTCTCCCGCACACGGGGCCACGGCTTAACGTCCCATCTGACGGACGGCGTCCTTTTCAAGCCCATCGGTGTTCCCTACTGACCGTGGGCAAGGCGGGGAAATTTGCGGAGATAAATCTCAACGCTGACCCAGCTTGGACTCGAACCTGGGAACTACAGATTACGAGCCTGGCGCGCTACCGACTGAGCCACCCCCGCCCAGGAGTGGAAAGAGGAGCATTGAATGAGACAGAGGTCACTTTTGGAAAGATGTTCAAAATCCCAAGCAACGGCAGGTAAACTGCTAGTACTTAATAAAGTGCAATGCCAATTGAACGTTCTCTCATTTCTTGTTTGGCTCCAACATAAATTCTCATAACTAATGAATTATTTTCCTTGATTTAGAGTGGATAAACTTACATTTAAATAACTAAGTTTTTATCTATGTAAATTTTATTCTACTAGTGTTGGCAAAATTTGTTTTTTATCCAGTTTTATACCTTACACGATGTGGGACCTGTCTTTTTACAACAAAGTTAGTTCATACAAATGAACAAGTTTGAAAAATACAAAAACCTTCAAATAAAGAAGAAAAGCATGATGCTGCTGAAAATTTACACGTATCATTTTGTTGCAAAACAAATTTGAATCTTCCATTATTTATGAATTTCAGTAAATAATATAAACTAAGATTGGGAAACCTAATATTTTGGTAGGCAAAAACAGTAAAATTAACTTTCTGTAACATGGCCTTATAGTATGTTTTTCAAGAACTTTCTTCCATAAAGCATTTTATAATAATCATTCATCGTCGTCGTCCTCCTCCTCCTCCTCAAGCAGCCATGGGTTATGGAGGTCCAACCATATTGTGCAATTTAGTCTTCCAAACACATCTCTCCCGTTATTTATTGCAGTTTGCCACTATAAACCAATTCTAACAAGGTCCTGCTTGAAATTGTCTGCCCACCGCATCCTAGGTCTCCCCTTTTTTCTCAGGCCTTTAGGCACCCTGTTCATAACCCTAATCGCCAATCTATAATTATTCATACGGGCAACATGGCCAAACCAACGGAGTCTCTCTCTGCACAATATGTTGCTTAAAGGAGGTTGCAGACTCCTTTGCCTAACCTCATCATTAGTTACAAAGTTGAACCACCTAATGCCCAAGATACTGCGTAAGCATCTGGAATCAAAAGCATCTAGTTTCCTGTTATCTTGTTTACAAAGTGTCCAAGTTTCACTACCATAACTAACTCTAGAAAGAACCAAACTATTATAGAGTCTAATTTTAGTCTTTAAGTGTATACGCCTATTTCTCCACACTCTCCATAGATTCTCCTGACAGCATTCCCTATTCGTCTGCTAATCTCATGTCACACATCACCAGTATGTTACATAGCTTTCAAGATAATTAAACTGACACAGCTGTTCAAGACTGCAACCATTCAGATGAACTGAATCACAGCTTGCCCGACTAATTTTCATCACTTTATTTTCTCTGCTTACAAACAAACCTACTCTACTACCAGTCTCATCAACAACTCAAATGAAAGAGTTCATTTCAACATAATCAGAAAGTCATATTTTAAATCTCCCCTGGGTCAATGATAAAATTATCAACTGCTTACAAATTTCCTGTTCTGCTAAAACAGTTCCCTGTAAGTAATTTAGACTTTCTCACCTGTGATCCTGAAATTACATGGCTGCATGTATTCACACCTTTTTTAAGTGACATTTGACATATCTGTACATAGCTGTTCACTGTTTGGTAAGACTACACCAAATATTCTTTCTGCAACAAAATTAACATAGAAAATTCAGCATATCGATTAGTTCAGTTGGGTTGTTTTACCTCTGAGCGGCACTTTTTTGCACACCATGGGCTAAATGGCCAGGTCACATGGACCCCAAAGGTTCAGAGAAGGTTGGGGGAGGGGACCCACTGGAACAGCTGTTGGGAGACAGATGGTAGCCTCCCGTCAAGGCCATCCAGCGTGTTCTTTAACGTGCACAGGGTATGGCTCCCCCGCACACGGGGTCACGGCTTAACGTCCCATCTGACAGACGGCGGCCTTTTCAAGCCCATCGGTGTCCCCTACTGACCATGGGCAGGGTGGGGAAATTTTGCGGAGATAAATCTGAACGCTGACCCAGCTGGGACTCGAACCTGGGAACTACAGATTACGAGCCTGGCGTGCTACCGACTGAGCCACCCCCGCCCCCAATTAGTTCAGTTGGTAAGAAAACTTTTCAATAGGCAGAACTGGATTTAAGGTTTTGCTCCTCATTTCATTAACCCCAAAGTGAAAAACAAAATCAACAAATTTCATTACAAAAAAAAAAGCAAATCTTAAAATACATTAAGAAGCACAACTTTCACATAAATGTATGAGGATTGCACTCGAGAAGAACGATAACTTTATCACAATTCAGCAATGAAAATTTCAAACATATCTTGAAAAATCAAATGAAACATGCCTTGTAAAACTTTTACTAGAAAAGTACAAAATATTATGAAGAGCTATAGCAAAGAATTCAAAAAACTGTAAAAAACTGCTACTTATTTTTTTTTGATTTGCGACATATAGGACAGAGAAGAATCCTAGAAGCTACTCCTAGCTTAATACAGGCCTTCTCATACAAGGACATGCCCTACTAAGACCGAAGTCACTGCTGACCACTGCCTTAGTTTGAGCTAACACAACACACAAAGTTTGCCTTGCTGGAACAGTCGCTAGCTGCCTAACCACTATGCCTTAACTGGCATAGTGGTTAGGCAGCAAACAAACCATATGTGGGAAGTTTATTCTGCTTAATGACAAAGGCAAATGCAATCTTTATTCCCTTAACTTTAATGTTAACATTTCATTGTGAAACCTGTTGGTAACTAAGATAGCAATGAGCAGACCATTGTGAATGCCTTTTCCAAGTTCCCAATAAGTGGAAGAAATTGCAATTCATATGGGATACGAAAACCATTGATACTTCATATAGTCCTTCCATCTTAACCCTCCAACGTTCCTTGAACGTGCTCTCCTTGCCACAGCTAAGGGTCTTCTAGCGGTACTGACAGGGCAGCCTGCCACACAACTGTTGCTTACGCTTACTGTGGCACTTACAAAGCAGAAAGATAAATACATAACACCAGGAGGGTTAAACAGACTCTTAGGTAGATACTGGTTGAAGTTCTCCCTCTTTCCCACAGACACAATCTTAGGCAGCAGTTCAATGAAATGAATACAGAGGAGGCCAACGTCAAGTGGCATGCTTCTCTGTCTTAGAAATGCAAGTGTGTGTAGGTTGGGTTGTTTTACCTCTGAGCGGCACTTTTTTGCACACCATGGGCTAAATGGCCAATCACATGGACCCTGAAGGCTCAGAGAAGGTTGGGGGAGGGGACCCACTGGAACAGCTGTTGGGAGACAGATGGTAGCCTCCCGTCAAGGCCATCCAGTGTGTTCTTTAATGTGCACAGGGTATGGCTCTCCCGCACACGGGGCCACGGCTTAACGTCCCATCCGACGGACGGCGGCCTTTCCAAACCCATCGGTGTCCCCTACTGACCGTGGGCAGGGTGGGGAATTTTGCGGAGATAAATCTCAACGCTGACCCAGCTGGGACTCGAACCTGGGAACTACAGATTACGAGTCTGGCACGCTACCGAGCCACCCCCGCCCCGCAAGTGTGTGTATAATTCTCACATAAAAACATGCAGACCTATTGTGACATGCCCTCAATGTATGTTTTTACTCTTAAAAAGCTGAATCTTATGAGTTTTGTAGTAATGGACTGGGCTGTGGTGATGGTTCAAGGTCAGGAATGGCTGATAATGATTGTAGAGAGCACAAGTGGCAATCAGTTTTCACATTACTTTGAGGAAGAATAGGTAGGCATTGTGATCTTTACAATTTCGAATGTGGTATGATTGTGGGGTACAATGTTCAGGTACTAATATCTCAACAATATGGTGAATGGCTCCTTTCTGTGGTGTCAAGAGTCTACTGGGATTAGCTCAACGGTTACATAAGAATTGTATAACTATTTATGAAGCATAAAAATATACACCGTGTATAAAATAACACATACAAACATTAAAAATGTTAAAGAACCACAAAAGGTCACACATGGGGCAGACACGTGTGGTTGACAGCTGTGATGAGTAATGTGTCCTGTCACATAAGAGCAATGATGAAGCACAGTGGCTCAGCTAATCACCCAGTACATTATTGCAATGGCAAGACCAATATCCACATAGACAATGTGTCAGATATTAGCTTGTATGGGATATGATGGGGGCAATGGCTGCCATGAGCACCCATGCTTACTGCAAGACACATGAAACTGGACCTTGCACGGTCACATCAGCACCAACACTGAACCATTGGCATGGGGAAATCCGGCAGATGAATCCTGTTTCCAACTCCATCATGATGATGGGTGTGTTTACATTTGGAGAAAGCAATATGAGACTTGGGATGCACCATCAGTGTTCGTCAGACTGGAAACAGTGGCGATATGATTTGAGGACTGTTTTCATGGAATGCCCTGGGTTTACTGATCACAGTGAATCAACTGCTCAATGGGACACCTTTCTATTGTCACCGACCATGTACACCCCATCATTATAACATGATCATCATCCTCAAGCAGCCATGGGCTATGGAGGTCCAACCAGACCATGCAGTTTAATTCTCCAAGCATATCTGTCCTGAGCTACATCTGGCCACTGGACACTAATTCTAACAAGGTCCTGCTTGACATTGTCTGTCCACTGTATCCTAGGTCTCCCCCTCTTTCTAAGGCCTTTAGGCACACTGTTCATAACCCTATTCACCAATCTATAATTATCCATACGGGCAATCTGGCCAAACCAACGGAATCTCTCTCTGCACAATATGCTGCTTAAAGGAGGTTGCAGACTCCTTTGCCCAACATCATCATTAGTTACAAAGTTGAACCACCTAATGCCCAAGATACTGCCTAAGCATCTAGTTTCCTGTTATCTTGTTTACAAAGCATCCAAGTTTCACTACCATAACTAACTCTAGAAAGAACCAAACTATTATAGAGTCTAATTTTAGTCTTTAAGTGTATACGCCTATTTCTCCACACTCTCCATAGATTCTCCTGACAGCATTCCCTATTCGTCTGCTAATCTCATGTCACACATCACCAGTATGTTACATAGCTTTCAAGATAATTAAACTGACACAGCTGTTCAAGACTGCAACCATTCAGATGAATTGAATCACATCATGCCTGACCAATTTTCATCACGTTAGTGTGAGTGTATCCAAATAACTCCAGCTCCCTAAGTTCCTTATGCAAATTCATCATTGTCAGTGAGCAGGAAAAAAAAAATAGGGATTCATATCCCATTTGCATCAAATGTAATGTTATATACTTACAAATTTTACATATTGAGTTGTACACTGCTGAAAAATTATCAAAAATACTAATTACACTGCTGAAAAATTATCAAAAATACTAATAAGTTAACTTACTTCCACTTAGAAGAATCTGACACTAATAATTTTCTATTTGTGAAGTGTAAAAATATTCTTGTTAGGTACTCAACAGCTGGTATGAACTTTGAACATCCCAAATCCATAAAAAATAAAATTGAAATAAATGTTTTATTTCAGAACATATCTTTATTTCCTTCTATTATAGTTTACACTGATTTACTTAAACAATGTGATCCATTTTTAACCTATTAAAGGTCTAAGCTAATTTTGAAGCATTTTAAATATCAAAAGCTAAAAGAGCTGTACTACCTTATTCTGACGAAAGTAACTAACATAACTTGAGCATACTATTATACAAAATGTAATTTGTTAATATAAATGATAAAAAATTTTGAAAATGTAATTTCCATTATGAAAAAAAAAATGCACAAAATGTTGTTTTCTGATGCTTTAGGGATTTATGTTATATGTCAAAATAAGAGAGTTTTCATAATTTTAAAACTGAAATAATTACTTTATGCAAATATTACTGGATCAAAATCAAATCAACAGAACTATGTTATGGAATGAAAATTATAAATTGCAAGAATGAAATTTCAGAGTAATTATGAGCACTTACACAAATTAATAAATTCCAGTATTTGGTGCAAATTATGTAATACATTGATTATTAATTCTTATGACCATGGTAATTAAAATGAGAAAATGTAGGTGAAGTGAAAAGAACCTACTAAATTTTTGATCAGTTTGTCCCTCTGGAGGTTATTTCAGAAGGTAGGAAAGAACATTTCTCATAGTAGATACTTTCAGCTAAGAAAATATGACCTTTTTCCTTTCTGTTCCACTTCTAATGCAATAAAACTTCATTCATTTATGTTTCTTAACCACAGCTTTTCCACACTTTATGCTTTTTACTAATAATGAATACATATCAATTATTGGCAACTGTTTGGCTGTGGCTGCAATAAGCCACCATTTTTCATACCACATATTGAGAGTCACAATTGCTGGTTAAAGCACTTTTGTAAAAAAAAAATCCAGGAAATCTGCATTTTTTGCTATTCCTTCTGTAAACTGTAGTGTTAATTTAGGCAATATTTTCATTAATCAATTATTAATTAATGAATGATGACCATTGATTGTATTAGCAATCAAGTTAAAATTAATATCAGATACATGCATGGCAAGAACTTGAGTCAAGCTGCTGCCAAAACCGCTATTGCAGTACTAAGTTGTGTTGGGTTGTTTTACCTCTGAGCGGCACTTTTTTGCACACCATGGGCTAAATGGCCAGGTCACATGGACCCCGAAGGCTCAGAGAAGGTTGGGGGAGGGGACCCACTGGAACAGCTGTTGGGAGACAGATGGTAGCCTCCCGTCAAGGCCATCCAGCATGTTCTTTAATGTGCACAGGGTATGACTCTCCCACACATGGGGCCACTGCTTAACGTCCCATCCGACGGACGGCACCCTTTCCAAGCCCATCGGTGTCCCCTACTGACCATGGGCAGGGCGGGGAATTTTTGTGGAGATAAATCTCAACGCTGATCCGGCTGGGACTCGAACCTGGGAACTACAGATTACGAGTCTGGCACGCTACCGACTGAGCCCTCCCCCCCCCCCAAGCAGTACTAAGAGATTCATTCTGTTGTGAGTGAAATCAAAATAGACCTTATCATTCAATGATCAAAGTTTAGTAATACAATGATCATTTTACAGCACCCATTAACTGATTTTGAATTAAATTTCCTATCATAACAAGAACACTAAATCTGTGGCATGCATACTTTTTAATATTAGCAAAATTTAATCACTACTAATTAATAATCAATGCATAGGCATCAATGATTAATATTAAATATATTGCAAAAATTAACATTACAATACTGAGGGAGTAGCAACAGATTTTGTTGCACCCCCCCTTTCTCAGGTGTATTTTTCAGAAAGTTTTTGCAAACACTGGTAATGGTAGCTTGGCTTTGTGGCACAGGGAATGGGTTGGGTTGTTTTACCTCTGAGCGGCACTTTTTTGCACACCATGGGCTAAATGGCCAGGTCACATGGACCCCGAAGGCTCAGAGAAGGTTGGGGGAGGGGACCCACTGGAACAGCTGTTGGGAGACAGATGGTAGTCTCCCGTCAAGGCCATCCAGCGTGTTCTTTAATGTGCACAGGGTATGGCTCTCCCGCACACGGGGTCACGGCTTAACGTCCCATCCGACGGACGACGGCCTTTCCAAGCCCATCGGTGTCCCCTACTGACTGTGGGCAGGGCGGGGAAATTTTGCAGAGATAAATCTCAACGCTGACCCAGCTGGGACTCACACAGGGAATGGTGGTTAGCAACAGCCATTACTATAGTCTATGGTGTACATATTTTTGATATTAAAATCAGAAAATAAGTACTGTATATATTTGTGTATAAGCACATTCATAGAAAATCTGAACTAGAAAGTTTGAGTCTTAAAACTGCATTAAGTTACATATTAAGCCAGTCCAGAAAACAATAGCTATGCATTAAACCCATTCCCATTGCTATGTCAATCATGACCCACAGATTAAGGATACTTTCTAATATATCAGTGTGACCTTCGTTACCCTGAAGATTCAAGCATCATGGGGTTCTAAGTAATCTGATTTATGATTAGTTGTCCAAACAACATTGTCATTTGGACAACTGGGAGAGTGACAAATGGGGAGAGTGTGGGATGGGTTCAAGGGACATATTTCAGACTTCAATTCTGTAAAAGAATTTAGATGTGACCTTTGCCTAGTGTTTTGACTGGAATGGTTAGCTGAAGTCCCATCAACCTTCAGGGTATTAGCATATGTCAAGCTCAGATTGGGAAGTAGAGACAGAAATGCCCCTTTCATGCAGTTAATGAGATAAAACGGAAACATTTCATCCCTTTTATTACTATTTCATCTAGAGAAAACAATGTAAAATTTGGAAGCAGATTTTCTTAAAAAAGGGTGAAACTGAAAAATTTGACATTTGGTTTTTTCAATGACCAATTCATATTTTAAACCAAATTCAGATAAAATCCGCAAAAATTGGGAGCAGTTGGCAGCACTGATTGATGATTCTTCTCAAATTAGTTGGTTCTGGTGAAGAGTCCAAATTGGTGACCTTTGTCATTATTACCTTTCTATCAGTGTAGCAAAAGAACAACAGATTTCTTAGTCGTACAAAACACGCATGACTTGCATTTCTTTGTTATGTGACACTGACATGTATGGAAACATACAGAAAACAAATAGTCTTCTTATTTTGTTTTTGTTACAGGTATGGCAAATGTGATCTATCGGCCCAAGTTACACGAGAACCGGCAAATGGAAAACCTGCAGCAGTTAAACATAATGACTACATGAGTAATGCATGTATATGAAAAATGACAAATTCTTTCTGATATTCCCAAATGAGTGAAGAAAGTGTGTGATTAATAAATCAGAACAAGCCACTGTTCACTGTGGGGAATCCACTGAAGAATGTTAGAAATTTTGTTGAAAGAGTTTAGTAACAATACACAAATGGTTTGCATAATTTGGAAATTTTTTTAAAATAACATTTAGAATGCAAAAAATGTAAGATCCACTATTTATTGAGTTTTAAGGCTCTACCAAAGCAATTAATAAATTATTTTATGACCATGGTGACAAAAAAGATGAAATGTAGCAGAAACAAAAAGAACCTACTGATCTTTTGATCAGCTTGTTCCTCTGGAGGTTATTTCAGAAGACAGAAATGATTACTCTTCAGAGCATGTACTTTATTTTTAGCTACAAAAATATGACAGCATTTTCTCTTTTTGCTCCACTGCCTAACACAGTTAATATTTCATTCGTGTTTTTTAACCACAAATTTTCCACGCCTGATGTCAGCTTTGAGATTTATCTCCACAAAACTCCCTGCCTATAGTCAGTAATGGATACCAACAGGCTTAGAATAGCCACTGTCCATTGGATGGGACATTAAGCCATGGCTTTGTGTACAGTAGAGCCATACTCTGTGAACACGGGTTGGGTTGTTTTACCTCTGAGCGGCACTTTTTTGCACACCATGGGCTAAATGGCCAGGTCACATGGACCCCGAAGGCTCAGAGAAGGTTGGGGGAGGGGACCCACTGGAACAGCTGTTGGGAGACAGATGGTAGCCTCCCGTCAAGGCCATCCAGCGTGTTCTTTAACGTGCACAGGGTATGGCTCTCCCGCACACGGGGTAACGGCTTAACGTCCCATCTGACGGACGGCGGCTTTTCCAAGTCCATCGGTGTCCCCTACTGACCGTGGGCAGGGCGGGAAATTTTGCGGAGATAAATCTCAACGCTGACCCAGCTGGGACTCGAACCTGGGAACTACAGATTATGAGCCTGGCGCGCTACCGACTGAGCCACCCCCGCCCCCTCTGTGAACACACTGGATGGCCTTGACAGGAGACTACTGTCTGTCTCCCAACAGCTGTTCCAGTGGGTCTCCAACTCCAACCTATTCTGAGCCTTTGGAGTCCTTGTGACCTGGCCATTTAGCCCATTGTGGGCAAAAAGTGCCACTCAGAGGTAAAACATCCAACCCACAACTGATGCTTCTTTACTAACATGTACAACTAATGGATTTTTCAATGGATCTAAGCTCATCATTTTGCCATTATTGTACTGCAACTTCTATTCTTTAAGAGAATAAATGGTACATAGTTATTAGTTTTTAATTTCTTTTAAGATTATATGATTTTTTTTAAAGAATACTATTTCATATTTGCCATTGGATATATATCTCATGCAGTGTTCTCTATTTAGTATGAAAATTCTTAGGGTGGAGTGGGCGGTTTAAACCATTCAACCCTACCTGGTTATGCCATTGATTGTACATATGATGATTTGACTTGAATATTATTTTTAGAAGTCCCCATAAAATATGTTTATTTTATCTTTTCCCTAAACCATACTGTAACATTTCTACTAAATAATGGATTTTTTTTTACACTGAAAAGTGCGAATTTTACCAGAACCAGCGTAGAAATAAATACACAATTAAAAGGACCTTTTTGCTCAGAAACTAATTAAAAATAACTTAAAATTCTCTGTCATTGAGCAATAAAACTATTGCAAACTATTTGTATGTTAAAAGTTTTTAGGAGAAAACTCAGAAACTTTTTGGAGCAAGGACAGCCCTCTATCTTCAGTGAACTGACACTATGTGGTGACATTAGGGCTATTTAAACAAAGAGCTTCTTTCCACATGTTGTGAAGGGTGATTCCAGTGTCTGGGTTGCAGTGGGGACTGGTGAGGTCATTATTTCAATAGCCTTCTGGACTATGGTTCTGTAAAAAGTGGATGCACATGCAAGCAGTGTGGCATGCTCCAAGTCTATTGTTGCCACGTGTTGTACTGCTAGCTCAGCGGCAGCCGTCATTAGCTTGTTTTGGCTGACATCTGTTTGATGCTCTGTGAAACTATCTTGTAAATAACTACTACATCGGAAAAACCATATATTCTTCACAAGAGAGGTTCGCAGAGCATCAAACAGATGTCAGTCAAAACAAGCTAATGATGGCTGCCATTGAGTTAGCAGTACAACACGTGGCAATAATAGACTGAGAGCATGCCACACTGCTTGCATGTGCATCCACTTTCTATGGAACCATAGGCTGCAAGGCTATTGAAATAATGACCTCACCCATCCCCACCTGCAACTGAGACACTAGAATCGCCCTTCATGACATGTGAAAAGAAGCTCTTTGTCTAAACAGCCCAAACATCACCACATAGTGTCACTTCACTGAAGACAGAGCGCAGTCCTTGTTCCGAAAAGCTTCCGAGTTTTCTCCTAAAACCTTAAAATTTTATTGCTCAATGACAGAGAATTTTAAGTTTTTTATAATAGAAATAAATAATTTTTTAATGAAAAATTATATTTAAGTCATTAACTTGCCCAGCTAATTATCTAGTTGGCACATATTTGCATATCACACAGTCTACAAGATCAAAGGTATGCACATAAAAAACTTAAGATATATTATTATGCTATTTCCATGAGTTTGCAAGAAGTCACAGTTTTTGCCTATGTTCATTATTTAGCATAAAAGCAATATTTCATTTCAAAAGATCTATTCTGTAATAATTTGAATTGCTTATGAAACATATAAAAATATACTTTTATATGCAATAAAATTTCCTGTAGTGCCCATAGAATATTACTGTGTAAATTAACCTTATCACTAGGTATTTAGGATCTTCAGTGTTAACATAATTGTTGGCACATCAAATATCACAAACATGGAATTTTGAAATTTATGTTGCACAGTTCAATAATATCTAATGTCTATCTAGATAAAACTATCAGTAAAATTTCTTTTGAGCAATAGTTTTAATATTAAATTTTTGCTTTAAGAAAATATCAGAAATATGTAAATAAAATTTAAAAATGAAATTCAGAATACTGAAGTTGTGTCATTATATGCATAAAAACTAATACAAAAAATTGTTTTTTGAATTTATTCCAAGTGCAATCTGATCAAAATTCAGTCGGTATATGGCAAATAATTCAAAGCAAAATTTTTATCTCTATCAAACAGTATGCCACTTGTTAACTGGGGATTGATAGAAGTAAATAATTATTCATTTATTGTTAAATGTTAATTCTTAGTTAGTTCTTACTGGATGGACTTGACAGGTGGCTCACATGTGACTCTTAACAATTGTACAATGGTCTTTCCCCCTATGATTCTGAGCATTGGCCATTTAATCCACTGTACCAAAAAAAAAAATGTTCTGGGACCAACCTGGAACTTCCCATGATAAAGCACATTAATAAAAAAAATACATTAAAATTTCATTTTGGTATGAAATTATTCATTTTTGGTGTGAAACAAAATGCAATATTCCATGATGCAGTGTTTTCTTTCTGAAAGTATGAAACCATCGAAATTGATTTGAAACTTCGGGGGGAAAAAGAAAATCACACCTGGAAAATAGTTTCCTTGATTTCTTTCAGATAAAATTAGATTAGCTTTGCAATTAACCAGGGCTTGAGTGAAATTATTTAGAGTCTATTACTTTTACTCTACAACACTATATAAAAATGAAAATTAAATTTATGAAGCCTTCAAACGTTGAGATCCTTTATACACATTACAACATTCACACATACCAGTAGCTGAAAAACTTGCATTTTCTTATGGCATGGTCATCACTATACTCAGTCACAAAAATGCTGCATGAAAACTGTTCCATTATGAAATGACCATGTGTCTCACATCATATTGAGATGGGTGATGGTATTTGTAAACAGCTGAGAGATAAAATGAGTTGACTTAATTACTCAGTATTAAATATCAAAAGAAGTATCTAATGTGGTCTAGTCCTAACTTCCATCTGATATGCCCCAGATGGATTTGAAGAAAATGTAACTTTCTGTAAACCACTGCCCACATAAGAATAGAACACTCCTAAAAAAATTTGTTGAAGCAATGAAAGGATTCAGTAGAAGCTAAAAGTGTATTGCTATCTGTAGCACCACTGAAAAGCAACTACGAATTATAGTGGTCAACTTGCAAGGTTTAAAAAAAACTATTGTGTCAAATTCTATTTGCATCCACTGTTCACACTTGCCAAGTGCTTGCTGTGGAAAAATTGCTGCTTGAGTTACATTAGTTACTTGACCCACTTAACCGGAAAAAAAATTTTTCACTCTCTACATTAAAATTTTGCTCCTTTTAGGACCCATACAAAATAGAATTTTGCTCTTTTTATTCAACACCCATCAGAAATGTTTCTGATGATTTCCATTGGCTTCAAATAGTGTATGGGTTGGGTTGTGTTGTTTTACCTCTGAACGGCACTTTTTTGCACACCATGGGCTAAATGGCCAGGTCACATGGACCCTGAAGGCTCAGAGAAGGTTGGGGGAGGGGACCCACTGGAACAGCGGTTAGGAGACAGATAGTCTCCCATCAAGGCCATCCAGCGTGTTCTTTAACGTGCACAGGATATGGCTCTCCCGCACACGGGGCCATGGCCTAACATCTCATCTGACGGACGGCGGCCTTTCCAAGCCCATCGGTGTCCCCTACTGACCGTGGGCAGGGCGGGGAGTTTTGCGGAGATAAATCTCAACGCTGACCCAGCTGGGACTCGAACCTGTAAACTACAGATTACAAGCCTGGCGCGCTACCGACTGAGTCACCCCCGCCCATATAATTACCTGAAAGTACAGGTAAAGGTACAATATGATACATGACAAAGAAAAATCAATGCAATTATACAGCTTTTCCTGTTATGCAATACTGTAGTAAAATGAGTTCTGCAAACTAATATTCATTATGTGAGAAATAAATTTAGATCAATTTAAATTTGTTAACTATTGGAAACAAGTTTCTCAATTTTACTGTAAGCTTTGCAAAAAGTAATGTGGCATACTATGTGGTATATTATACAGCTGCCTGAAAGATGAAGTCAATGACAATACAGGAACTAAAACAGCAACATATCGTCTCAGCAAATATGGAATTCTTATTTTTAAAGCAAATGGTGACTTTAGCATCCTTTAATAGTGGAAATTCAAACTAATGGATGATATAGACAATGAAGATATTATTTCAATAGCACTATCCAACCCTAAAATATTTTTTCATTTATCTCTCTTAAAAAAAATGCACTTTCCTTCAGCATTGAGAGTAATGGGGGGGGGGGGGGAATCACTGTTGTCAATGTCAGTCTATCTTGACTATCACAAATTCACATCAAAATTTCAAATCTGTAGCATCAATAGATTATTTACAATATTTGTTTAAAGTTTTTCATTTACCACTTCTAGTTTTGATCCCTCAAACAGAGTGGAAATTATAACTATTGGAAGATTCAGAAAATGTAAATCTTAATATTTCATTAGTACCTATCTAACCCAATATTAATTTTACATTTAATCTCTAAAAACAAAAAATCTTAACAATAAATGGCCAGGCACACAACAAAGCAAAAACAATAGTTTTTCTGTTTTTTTAAATAAGCTAGAAATTGGAGCTTGGTTAATTCATCTTAAACTTGAATCATTTTCTCTTACTAGTGAATTCTTGAACAGATTACTGACTACAACAGTTGTAACATTCAAATACTGACAGAAAAGATGAATCATGTTGTGAAGTTGCAAAGACAACTACCGGAATCCTTTTAGTTTCCTGTCAAGATCATTCAGTGCAGTTTCAAACATAGGCTATGGTCATTTAAAGAGGACCATGTTAATAGTTCATCGAATGAAGAACTTTCTAAAGATGGAAAATAGTCAAGAGAAATTTTCAGTCAGGACCATATAACATGGGCATCTCAGGTTACAAGCTTTGCACGCTACTGACTATACTGCCTCATGTCCCTCAAAAGGCAACCAGATTTAAAATGTCTTTGTAACATTTAATGGTTGGATAAGAAAATCAAGACCAGCTTCTGAAGCTTTTAATTTTTTCATCTTTAATGTTGGGGAATACCAACTCCTTTAAAACTAATACAAAGTAAAAGTGCAAACCTGGTTTGCAACTAGATGTTACTTTTCCTACATTCTGCACTAACATTACTTTCTTAAAAATATGTGCAGTCTGACAACAGACCTCCTGAAAGTTTTTGTTCATGCCTTTCAGAGATGTGCAAAACTTGGTTCAATAAAACAAAATTACCATTAAATTACATTATTTTATCCTAGGAAAAAAAATTTATATTGAGAATTGTTAAGTTTTGAAGGAACTCTGATAGCCTTTCTATAGATGCTATTTAAATCTATCCCAATTACTGCCATTTAAAATGAAATTAGCAACTCAGCAATGTTGGAAGCATACTTATAAACAAATAAAATATAGGTTTTAAAGCTGAGCAAAATATTTCAAATATTAAATTTACTAATACAAAAACAAATTTATGTTACTTTACATTCAGTTGATATTTAGAAATATATAGAGATGTAGCACCCCAGCAAATATTTAGAAAAGAGATGCAGCACTCCATAATATATGCTTTATTCGTCTAACACTAGAAAGCTGCAAACTTGCCATCCAAATACCCTTTAAATCTCTAATTCATTTTTAACTTTGAAATATCAGATCACAGCAAAAACTAAAGAATAGTTATGATAAATAAGGAAAAAAATTGTAAATACAGTTTGCAGACAGAAAGAAACATACCAATAAATAAAAGTTTGTCAAAACAAATGATAAACCATGCAGTTCCAAACATGACCTAGTTAAAAAAGCTTGATTCAGGGAAAAAAAATACTTTGACTAAACTGAAAGGAATAGTAACTTTTGCAACATGACTAGATAATGTGAAAAATACTCAAAATCTAAACAAATGATATTTAGTACACTAACATACCAAAGATTTGAATATGGATAAGAACCACAGCTATTTAATTACAGTGTAATGATCTGAGTTACTGTTACAAGTGTCAATATTATAACCAATGTTAGATATATAAAGATAAGTTTGGAAATTACAAGAAGTGTACAGAGTTCTAGAATCCTCAATAAAGTGCAATTCTTAAAATTATTTAGTACTGAAAATTTATCAAAGGTTATATTTGTCCGTGTTAATATTTTCAGTAGTGAAACAATATGAATGTTAGAAAAGTTTTTAGATCACTTATAAAAAAAACTACCATTGAGAAGTATTCTCATGGCATGTTTTAAATTTGGTTCAGTAAATCTTGCAACATATTATTTGTTAAATGTGGATGCATGAAGATGAAGAAAGTTGAAACATGCATATTTTAAAACTTAATTTAGTTGTCAATATCCAATGGACAGTTATTTCCATCCATCCATAGCCCAGATCTTACTTC
Organism: Ryuthela nishihirai; assembly: GCA_038380435.1. Lineage (NCBI taxonomy): Eukaryota > Metazoa > Arthropoda > Arachnida > Araneae > Heptathelidae > Ryuthela > Ryuthela nishihirai. Next base: position 22,923,297 of record JAWZYU010000022.1, read on the forward strand.
CTCACACTTTATCAAACCTTTAAAAGAGCAGTCTTTGGGAAACATGCCTTATTTACAAGAGTGCAGAAATTAAATAAAAAACCAGATCAGTCAGCAGTTTTTACCACAAGTCAGTGCAAAAGCATATACTGATATAAAAAGAAGGACAAAAATCTTTTCTATTTTTAAGTGCATTAAGAAAAAGAGTGTGCAACAAAATTAATGAAACTGCATTCAAAGGTGAAAATTAATATTCCCTATAAATATTTTACTATTGTATTTTTTCCTAGTTTTGAAAGTAGCATGTGCTGCTAGAAAGTTCACTCATCATTGATGAATGGATTTCTCCAGCCTTGCTTATTTAAGTAGCATTGCTTATTTAAGTAGAGTATCTCTAAACTGCTGCAAAAATATAATAAATACTTCAGTAGAGTTCAGGCTTCCATTAAAATGGATACAATTGTATCTATGAAGCGGAAAAGTGTATCAATACACAAAGGAAATATTATTAGAAACATAGGCATTACTTAATTCTGCAATGTTTTATTTCATTTCTAGCTTATATTTTAAAAGAAAGTTTAACTTTTTAGATATCCCTCGTCCCTTAAATGAAAAAGTACAATTGCCGTTTCCAATGTAAAAAACCTCATTTCCTCAACTTGTCAAGACTGACGAAAGTTGTCATCAGTCTATCTTCTTCAGTACACTGCAGTTAAAAAGATTGTTTATTATATATACTATCATCATGAACAGTGGTGTACCCATGGAGTAATGGTTATAACCTTCCCTGAGGGGCCGAATAAAATATTTTCTAAGGAAATTTCTGCATGCATACATGTATGTCAACATTACAATAAAACATTAGATTCAAACATGTCAGCCCCATACTTCTAAAGCATAATTGAATTTAGCACTGCATAATCTAAAAATTTTATTTGACACGAAGTGGTTAGCACGCTTGGCTACTGATTTAAGGGACCTGGGTTCGAGCCCCGGAATTAGGCATGGATGTGTGTGTCGTTTTTCTGCTGAGGTCCTGCCATCCTCTCAGATCTCCTACTGTGGCATATAAACTGACAGGCTCCTGTCAGACCTCTGTGGCAAGCAGCTGCTTGAGGGGGTATTTATTTTTTTATTATTTTATAATCTAAAAATTTTATTTGACACGAAGAAAATAAGACTATATCAAGGTCAAAGGTAGGCTTAAGAGTACTAGTAGCAGCAGCAGCTAATCTGAACATTTCTAGGGCAAATTATATTTTGTATTTCAATAAAAGCAGTAATTTAAGGAATAAACTACTCCTGATGCCGTTCCCTTGCTACAGAGGTCTAACATGTGACTGTTAGTATAATATAACTAGACTTGTAAGGAAAGCAAGACCTTAACAGAAAGAAACAAACAGAAAAAAAAAATTACTTATTCGGGACTTGAATTTAGATTTCTACTCTGCAGCCAAGCATGCTACTTACTTAATCACTGAGAGGCTACATAAAAATAAGAGAGGGGGGAGGCATTTTTCAATTACGATTCTGGGCTCCAGAAGCTTAAAATGCAAGATTACTCTTGGAGCTCAGAACCAAATTTATTTTGGATAGAACTCCAAATATTTGAAGCAATCCATGATTAAAGTCAAGAATGGTTGGGTTGTTTTACCTCTGAGCGGCACTTTTTTGCACACCATGGGCTAAATGGCCAGGTCACAGGGATCCCGAAGGCTCAGAGAAGGTTGGGGGAGGAGACCCACTGGAACAGCTGTTGGGAGACAGATGGTAGCCTCCCGTCGAGGCCATCCAGCGTGTTCTTTAACGTGCACAGGGTATGGCTCTCCCGCACATGGGGCCACGGCTTAACGTCCCATCCGACGGACGGCGGCCAGTTCCAAGCCCATTGGTGTCTCCTACTGACCGTGGGTAGGGCGGGGAGTTTTGCGGAGATAAATCTCAACGCTGACCCAGCTGGGACTCGAACCTGGGAACTACAGATTACGAGCCTGGCGCGCAACCGACTGAGCCATCCCCGCCCCCAGTCAAGAATGGTGATATTTCTCTATACACATGTGAAACTTGACATCTTTGGTTATGCTAGTAAGATCTGTGTACATTGTGATGGTAAGAGTGCACTTACAAGTAGTGAAATGCATGCAACATTTTAAAGCTCTCTAAAAAAAATGCAAACAAATATTATTTTTTGTTATTCAATGATCTATAGTTTCTAAACCATAAACTATTAGAACAGTTATTTAACAGAAGACACTGCTAAAAGCATCTATATTATTACACACAGGCATTAACTATCCATGGTCACATAGTTGGCTAAGGGTTAGGAAATTTCATTTATAATTAAAAGTTAGCTGAAGTTATGATTTTATCACAATAATGGGAGTTGCAAAGTTGTTCTCTTTTGCTATCAAGTTGTCAAAGAAAATTGCTATAATGGTCAGCACAGATTGAAACTTACACATTCATCACTACTTTTCCATGACTATTTATGCAGAACTTAAGTTTAGTTGCCAGTTTAAATACTCCATTTTCTATTTTTACTTTATTTTCAAAACTTCCCAGATTGTTTTTGTTATTTATGTACATTCATCATGAAAAACTCAACAATACAATTTCAAGTCTTAGTTTCACAGATGTATAACATTAATAAATTTATCTTAGGTGTATTCCGATACCTACCCACAATTGCTTATTTAATATAGGTATGTCTTAACATAGAGATTATACTTTCTAGTTCTACAATCTGTGACAACGTTGTTATAAAGCATTTAACATTTTGTTTACTATCCCCAAGAAAAGTTTTTCACAGAACTAACATTAAATAACAATGGACACACTGTTTAATTTTATACTAATATAGTATATACAGGAAGAACATGAGCAAAGAATGATATTCTGCTACATTTAATGTATTTTACCGCTTCCGCTCTCCCTTCTGTGTTCGCCTCTTTTCTTTCTCCTTCCGTTCTTGTTGTTGCTGCTTTTGTTTCTCACGATTGAGTTTATCTTGTGCTTTCTTTTTCTCTGACTCAGCTTTAGCTTTCTCTCTTTTCTCTTTTTCTGCTTGAGCAACAGCCTCAGAATTCACATTTTTTGCCATTGCTTAAGTAATTAAGTGAAAATAATGTGCATTAAAAAATATAAATTTAACATCATGAAATAATATTTAATTTTTATTTCTAAAGAAATATAGGTAGAAAAACAAAAATACCTGCTAAGATAATGATGGGAGAAAAATCTATCATAAGCTTGATTTGTTTAAAGCTTTATGGCACACTAACAACTGCATTATACCAAACAAAAGTAAAAGAACTGAGAAGAAGAAAAAGTTTAAGAACATAAAAAATGAGTGACATAAAAAACAAATGACAATTAAAAAGCAACAAGAATTTAAACTGTATAAAAACTAAAGGCAAAAAAGTATATAAAAGCAATGATAAAAAAAACTACCTTGGGTATAAAGAACCCAAATGAAAATCAGCACTCATAAAATATAAATACAATAAATTAAATTTGTCCAAAATAACCTACATAATGTAAAAACCTGAGATTAAACCAGATATTTGACAAATGGTATCTGAGTAGCTAGGTCAGTACATTGCGAGTGCTATAATAAAAAAAAGATATTAACTAATAAAATACATTAAAATGATGAATTGACCAAAAGTTGTCACAACTCACATATAGATTGATCATTGACACAAGGAAGAAAAGAATGACGAGTTACATACCCATGACCTAATCAACAAGTCAAACTTCCACTTTGTGATTTCTGAGAAAAACTGCCATGGCTTAACAACAGGCTTGATTTAGAGCAATATATTGTTAGCCTGTTCAAACAAAGATATTTGTCACTGAGCCTAGAGTTTGGTGGTAAATGCCAAAGAATAAAAACCATATAGGGAACCAATAGAAGGCTGCCTGGATAGGGGCAAGTTCAGCTGGCAGCAAAATCTTCATCATTACCTCTGACATCATTAATGCACACATACATGGAGTACTTTGGTACTGAAATAGATGATTCAACAATATGAATAGTTAAAATTTAGTATATTCTAAAAATTTTCAGTCATAGATGGATCACATTAGCTGAATAATTTAGAACTGATTGTCTAACATCAAAAACAAGTGTTTACAGCATTAATGTGTTCACTGTCACAATTCACAGGTGTCCAGTTATTAGCTTTTATGCAGTGTGGTAGTGAATTTTAAAGTTCCTGCCCATTGTGCATCATGAGTCACATGTGACTTGTTAAATTGTCTACAGTGTTCATGAATCACTGATGATTGTGGTGTTACTAAATGGGATTGAGTTATTTTACCACAGAGTGGCAATTTTTTGTACACAATGAGCTAAATAGCCATGTCACAAGGAACTTCAAGGGCTCAGGAAGGGAACCCACTGAACAGCTGTTAGGAGACAGATGGAAGCCTCACATCAAGACAATTCAATGTGTTCTTCAATGTGCAATAGGGTATGGCTTTCCTGCACACAGGGCTAGGCTTAATGTTCCATCTGATGGATTCTGTTCCACTGATGGCCTTTCTAAGGGCTGTACATTGACCGAGAGCAGGGTGAGGTTACTGGAGATAAATCTCCAGTAACCCCACCCTACTCTCAGTCAATGTACAGTTGGAACTAGAATCTGGGAACTGCAAATTACAAGCCTGGAGTGCTACAGACCACTTTTAGTTTAAACTTTTAGTTCCATTAACTGCAAAATAATAGTTTCAGATGTCATCATCATCATCATCATCATCATCCTCAAGCAGCCATGGGTTACAGAGGTCCAACCAGACCGTGCAATTTAGCTCTCCAAGCAAGTCAGTCCTGAGCTACATCTGCTGCATCTGGCCACTGCACACCAATTCTAATAAAGTCCTGTTTGACATTGTCTGCCCACTGCATCCTTGGTCTCCCCCCTTTCTGAAACCTTTAGGCACACTGTTCATAACCCTATTCGCCAATCTATAATTATCCAAACGAGCAACATGGCCAAACCAATGGAGTTTCTCTCTGCACAATATATGCTGCTTAAAGGAAGTTGCAGACTCCTTTGCCTAACCTGATCGTTAGTTACAAAGTTGAACCACCTAATGCCCAAGATACTGTGTAAGCATCTAGAATCAAAAGCATCTAGTTTCCTGTTATGTTTACAAAGTATCCAAGTTTCACTAGCAAAACTAACCCTAGAAGACTATTATACAGTCTAATTTTAGTCTTTAGGTGTATACGCCTATTTCTCCACACTCCCCATAGATTCTTAAAAGTCCCGGCAGCAATCCCTATCCGTCTGTTAATCTCATGCTGCACATCACCAGTATCAGTTACATAGCTCCCAAGATAATTAAACTGTGACACATGTTCAAGACTGCAACCATTCAGATTAACTGAATCACAGCCTACCTGACCAATTTTCATCACTTTAGTTTTCTCTGTTTATAATCAATCCTACTCTAGTACCAGTTTCATCAACAGCTCATTTGAAAGAGTTCATTTCATCAACATCATTTGCCAAAAGGGCTAAATCATCAGCATAATCAAAATCAGAAATTTTAGTATCTCCAGACCATTTAAGGCCAAAATCTCAGTGTTTGTAATAAGTGTTAGTTATTCTGAAACCATTGAGTTTACTTACCTGTAGGAGATGTTGCCCATTGCCATTGCAGCTACCAATACCAAAAGGGCCTATCACCCCTCCCCAAAGGTCAGAGTCATTACCAACTTTGGCATTGAAGTCACCTAGAACAAGGGTAATATCTCCTTTCTTTACAGAATTCAAAATATCCTAAAGTTGTCCGTAAAACCTATCCTTCTCATCCTCAGTGGGGGCATAACAGCAGATAACATTCAGGTATTTAACGCTTGTCTGAAATTTTGCTGTAAGAAACCTTTCATTAATGCATTCATATCCTAGAAGAGCATCACTAGTGTGTCTGCTGAGAAGCAGACCCATGCCTTGGTGATGTTTATTATCGTTCCTCCCTGAAAAGAGAAATTTAAGGTTATTTTTAAGAATCTGACCTTTATCTGTCCATTTGGTCTCTTGCAAACCAAGAATATCTAAATTATAATGGTGGAATTATTGTGTGAGGACATCAAAAGAAAAAGCTCTGTGCAAAGTCCTCATATTCCAACTACCTGTGGAGAGAAAATGGTTAGTGAGATGTTTAAAGAAACTATGTTTATTGAGAGAGGAAATGGTGACAATATCAAACAGCCCCCTAATTGCAGACATGGGGCAAAGACCCATTCCTCCACCACTAAAGGCTGAAGCCATCTACACTGGAAGAAGTCCCCCAATGTAGAATTTGACGATGCCAGTAGAAGCAAAGAGTTCAGGTGCCTGTGATGACTTCTGCTCAGGAATATCCACCAGCTGATAAACATATCCTGTGAATCAATTCACTTGGGGCTGTCAACCCACAAACAGAAAACACAGGAGAAGATTTTAGATTGTGTTAGCTCTAATTAAGGCAGTTGTCAGCAGCGACTTTGGTCGTAGTAGGGCATGTCCTTGTATGAGGCCTGTAAAAGCTAGGAGTAGCTTCTAGGATTCTTCTCTGTCCTATATGTCGCAAATCAAAAAGAAAAAAAAAAAAAAGATTTGCCCTCCACAGAAGCCCACCAGTGCAGCAAATTCAGGATCAATAATCAAGCTCAGAGCCATAATTCAGTCCAGTATTATCATCTTAAAATTATAATAGTAATATATTGTATGTGGATCTAAAGAATTTTTCAACGAAATGCAAAATCATTTTGTTTATTCCACTTTATAATTCAGAAAACTATACAGATTATTCATAAATAGGCTATCCATGTTATGCCAATGGCTTCAAAGTCTGGAACTCCATAACTTCTTACATAAGTTTTCTTGTAAAAAAAATTGACTGGAGAAATTTTAATATGAAAATCAAATCTACTTAACCTTACACCAAGTTCTTTTTTTCTTAAAAAAAAAAAGCATCTCAACTTCTGAGCCTTATTATGAAGCAACTATCGAATGCTATAGGTCACAATACATATCAAAAGAGCATTTAATTCTGAACAAAAACTATAAAAATTAAAATGACAAGACTGGTAGGTAAGTATTTTTTTAAAATGCAGATTCATTTGAATTGTTTTTTGAAAACTGTTTAATAAGCTTCTGACACTTTAGGGGTTAAATATAAAATCCCAATTTCCACATTTGTTCAATTTAGATAGCGAGTTAAAGAAATTGGAACACTGAACAATAGCTATGCCAGTTTGAAGAGTATAACATTTTCTTCATAATCATATTAATGTTATTGCTGTATATGCTCTTTTCATCTATTTAATTTGCTAAAAAAAAGTAGTTTTTGTTTGTTTTCTCAAAACATCACAGATTACTAGTGTAAAGGAAATTAATATGAAATGTATTAGGGAAGGAAATTTTACCAGTATGCATCACGAGTCACCAGTGATTTGCACAATATATACAAAAATATAAATTCTCTCACTGACACAGATCACAAATAAAGTGCAACTGTTAATATGAAGTATTGAATGCACGAGTGCACTTGGACTAACAAATTGTTTAAATTGCTGGATTGCAAATGAAAATTCTTCATTTTTTTACATTAAAATCATTTATTGAAAAGAATTTTAGTTATATTTTTATTAGCACCCAAAAATTTGTGCAAGATTACATGCTGTTAAAGTAGTCATCAATCTTCTTCCATTTTGCTCCTTTCATATGCTTGTTTATGCAACTGATGAAGTAAAAGAATTTATGAGTAGGTATTCATTTTCGACTGCCCACTTTACACGAATCTCTTTGGAGAACTAATTTGCACAATCTGGTTGGACCTCTGCATTGGCTTGAGGATGAAGTTAAAATTGAATATGGCATCCTTATGATTTACTAATTTTTCTTTATAAATGTTACAGTTGCATTATCTTCTTTGTCATCTGACTCCATGTTATCTTTTGTTTTCTTGCAAAGCATTTTAAATAATGTCATTATCAATCAACATTTGTGTAGTATTTATATATTACAACATTTATATATTTTGTGTATTCAGCATCTATGCGATTCAAATTTGTACTCAAGATACTCTGTTAACAATAACACTGTAATTCTGTTAATGTAATTAACAATAACACAATAGTTCTGTCAGTGTAATTAAGTCATTATATTCCTCAAAACATTTCAAATTTATTCTCTATTATCTGGGGTCTTTCCATAAAATTTTTGCATCATATAATCTTTTTGGCATGTAATGTGACTCTTGATTTTTGTGTAACTTGAATTTTGGAAATTCATTGCTAGTTCTGCAATGATAATAGTACATTAAGCATCTCCAGACACTGATATTTAAAATCTGTTAAGTGGTTCTGTACAGAAAAAAGTTCAAATGACTATATTTTGCCTGGATTGGATTCGAATTTCTGTACTAAAGAAAGTAAGAAATCTGACTTTTTGAGAACAGCTTTTTTAAATGTCTCTTCACCAAGTTTGAATTGCTTAGTCCTGACTTATTGAGTAATCATTTTGTGTAAGCCATAACTCACACCAAGATTTTTATGACATTTGGGCTTAATGTATTTGTCTATCCCTCTGTGAATGTCTTAGCATGCACGATGATTCCTTCTGCTCTGCACTCACTCTCACTGTGCTTAATAGCCAAGGGGTAAATGCAGTGACTTAGTGTGTTTGGCTTACTGAAAGTTGGATCAGTATGTGTTTGTATTATCAAGATTGTATCGTATATTATTTTCAGTAAAAATAGTCAATTGCATTTCTAAAATAACAAAACCGCAGGCCAGACTGCAAAATTCTCTACCACAATGAATGTGTAAAAACACCTCCCATCTGAAATAATCCTATGCTTGATAGAAACTTTAAGTGTATTTGTAAATGCATCATTGCAATTATAGATAGAACTATGGCCCAATTGACCAAAAATTTAATACTCTTTTCTAAGTATCAAAGGGGAAGAGTCTGCTAAATTTTAGTGAAATTGGTAAATTGGTTCACAACCATTTAGTTCTAAAGCCTTAAAGAGAGAGTAACTCAGCAAATCAGAAAGAATGGAATTTCCCTTCCACCAATCTGAAAGTAGAATTCAAGCAGCCTCTTGAGGAGACATATTTTGGATAAAAAAAGATTTCAAAATGAGTTTCTCAAAGTAAACAAAAAATGATTTAAATTGTCACTGAAGCATGAGCACATTATTTTCATGGATGGAAGTGGAAAAGGGTAAATTTTCTAAGAGCAGCAAAATATCTCAGGGACAAAGTTGCATTCAGCTGAGAATTTTCTTCCTACACCGTAGGATACTGTACTGATAATTAGCATAGATTGATACACTGGTGTCCAAAAGTTAAGAATAATATACAAATCCTGGAAGACGCAACAATGAAATGACATGTTATTTAGAATGGCAAATTAACTATTATACGATGCAATAAACAGCAATCAATCCTGATTTCTGTGAATTATGCAAATGAATGCAGGAGTGCCCAAAGCTAAGAGACCTGTTTTAGCAAAAGAGAGGTTAATATGCAGTATGACCCCATATAACTATACAAGCATCACAATGACTTTTCATATGATTAATAGGCTGGTCATGAGATCTGGTGGCAATATATCCCACTCTTTCCAGAGAGCAGATCAGAGTTTCTGGAGAATTCTTGGAGGGAGTTGATGACCTCTGTTTCCCCATGTCTAGAGCAAAGGTTGACAATACGGTGCTTGCAAGACATTCACCAGTCACCTGCTGGTTGAAATGATATTCTTAAATAATACTTTTTTACAATACTCCAAATATTCTTGAGAGTCCCATTTTTCAAACATAAAATATTTGAAATCCAAATACTGATCTAGACTCACTGATTCCAATTTAGACAACTGCCTAAGAACAGGAAACTCAAGTTACATGTCATATTATGAGCTTGCTGAAATTTGCAGTGTCAAGTGTCACATTGATTATATTTTTATTTTACTGATTTGCATGTATAATTATTTAATATGTCCTTTAATAAAGTTTATTTCTTATATATACGTTTTCAAAAATATATAGATATATTGGTACATATCTCCTCTTGTTGCTTTATGCACCCTTTAAGCTCCCAATAATTTAAATGAATCATTCAAGATAAAAGGGTGATGACTTTTTGCTGTATAAGGTTCAGATTCAGAGAATAGGTGGATAACTCCATCTGCTGAATATCCTCACTTCCAAGGAATTCACTGTCTGAATCCTATGAGGGTGGGCATTATAGCCCAAGAAAATAAACTGGAAACTAACAGTGCCTGTAGAAGCATGCAGGGCTGAAGGATATTGTACCTATACCTCTGAGAAGTCAGAGTGCCTCCTGCCAAAGACATGGAGCAGTGTGTCTTCATTAGCCATATTGTGGCCCCAGACCATTATACTACTATCATAACACTAGTGGTGGTGTTCACTGATTTTAGGGGGTTGGTAATGAGTTCCCTGTTCTCTCCAGATTAAAACACTTCAGGAATCAGTCTGAAAACTGAATTGTGATTCATCGGTGAAAAGTGCATGCACTAAATTCATCTGAGGTCCAGTCATGATGTCTTCTGCACCATGTTAGCCAGGCTTTCCTGTGGGATGGATTTAGGGGGAATACAAACTGTTGGTTATTTGACATAGAGCCCTTTCTGGTGAAGCCTTCTGTAAACAGTTTGTCTCAAAAAAAAAAAAACAATCTCATCTTGAAGTCACATGACAATTAGTCCTAGCTTTATTGGTCTAGGATTAGTTGGACTCTAACATACTAATTGCTTTGTGTGTAAAAGCATCCACAAGATGTCTCTGTGCTATACTGCTGTTATGAAACAAACATGAACACGACACTTGCTGAACAGAAAATAAGAAGCACAGATTCAGTCAGCTTTCATAGCACCCCATATTTGTTCTTGGAGTAAAGCATGCAATTTTGTCTAGGCAGGTGATTTTTAGGAGGCATGTGACCTTGCCCGTGTTTCATTTCAATGACACAAAATATAATGTTAAAAATGTCAGTTGTTTGTGAGAGATATTAGTGATTTGGGAATTATGCTTAACTATTGGACACCAGTATGCATATATATGTGTGTATCAATGTCAATTGCATAATGTTAAATATATGTATTCACGAACACTTAAAACTTATCAGGGAAATACTACTACATAAAAAGGATACTTGAATTTGATGGTACAGTGTTTGCAGCCACTCCCCTTTCATCATCTTTATCACTGCAGTAGTCACTAGAACATTATTAATATTAAAATAATTTAGATTTGCAACATTAACATTCATTTTGCAAGATAATTCTGCATTCCTCAATATGAAAAGTAATGATTTCAAATATTTATAAACTGTTTTTGATTAACAATTAATTCATTTGATGTTATCCTTTTAAAAGGTAACATGCAACATAGCCAGAAATAATGAGGAATCAATAACTATAACTTAAAGTAATCAAAATACATATAATAATCTATTTATTAAAAACATTGTAGTATACATTTAGTAAATATGACTAACACTACCTGATATATCTAATCATCACTTCCCAATAGCAGTTCATATAATGATAGTCACATGGAACAACATTCACAAATTACATTACAATTAGCATGCCTATTATTGACTATTTTTAAATAACTTTAAGCCTTACAATGCCATGCCTGAAAAACTTAATTATAATTTAATATGCAGTATGACCCCATAATATCAAATGGCGAAGTTTTTTCAATTGAGCTCAGTCAAAAAAAGAACTTCAGAAATTTTTTTTGTAAAATAAGTAATGAAAGGAAATAGTGTATATATATATACACACAAGTCAAACAGCATCAATGAAAATAAACTATTTATCGAAATGAGAAGTATACTAATTTTAATAAAGCATTTTTTTAGAGTGATATAACAAAAGAAGGGGGGGATCTAGCACAGCAAATAAAAATTTATCAGAAAATAAAAAACAAACCTAACAGATTAAAATAATCATAAAATATATAAGAATAAAAAAAAACTTTCTGAAAATTGAGTTTTGACGTGAAACAAGTACTCTTTTTTTTACCAATCATCTTATTGCTTTTCACTCATCATTTGCTAGTTTGTCAAAACAGTTACTCAACCATATCTTTCAAATACAGTGGACAAACTTAATGATTTACGTAGCAAATTAAAGCTTGTAATGCAAGAAGGGCCCATAAGCTTTTAAAAATTCCCCCTTTTCTCCCTGCTTAAAAAAAGAAATATGAAACCCAATTAAAAAGAGCTTCTTGCTCAGAAAATAATTAAAGTAACTGAATGTTCTCTGTTGTTGAGCAACAACAGACAATTTTCAGTTATTTTAAGAAACATGAAAACAATTGTTCTATTATATCTTCGAAATGAGAGGGCTAAAAGTAGTCATATGAGAGCTTCTGATATGGGGAGTGTCACAGGTTATGTTATGGACAGGTTATAAAAAAATTCCTCTTATCCTCTCCCCCCCCAGAAAAGGGGAAAATAGGTGAAGGATTGTTCTACTATACCTCTCAATGCAAGGGCCAAATGCAATAAGCTACATGTCAAATGAAAGCTTGTAATATAGGGAATGTTAAGGGTTATCAAAATTTACCCCCTTTTGCTTTATTTCTCCGTAAAATGAGAAAAAAATGCAAAAATCATTCTACTATATCTTCCAAACATGAGGGTCTACAGTTATGTATTAAGTGTTAAATGCAAGCTCAATGTGAGGATAATTGTAGGTTACTTTGAATTATGCACTTCCACCATTCTTCCCCCCCCCCTCCCCAAAAAAAAGGTAGCAGAAATTTTGCAGGGGCCAATATTAAAGAGTTATATCTCAAATTAAAACTTGTGATGTCTACAATGTTGCAGGCTACTTCAAATCATGACACCCCCCTTCCAAAAAAAGGGGGAAGAGAAATGTAGTCAATGTTTATGAGTCATATATCAAATGAAAGTTTCTGAAGGTATGTGTTTTTAGTGACAAAAAAATATCCAGTAATAAAGTATCATAGGAGATGTCCTGTAGGCATGGAATTCATAAAATAGTTAGATGAAAAAAAATTGGTTTTGCCATGAGTGGGATTCAAACCCATGTCTCCCAGTCACATACCAGGTATGATAACTACTACACCATCACTGGCTAACCTTTCCAACAGCTAACGTGATTTATAGACTTTCCTGCATATTATTTAAGTCACTCATGGCACCATATATGTTGAGAAATGGATAACCAAGTTGCCACATATGAAAATTAATGCTTTGAAAGCGAGAACAAGTAGCCATGGCATCTTGGCTATAGACTCATGGCACAGGCCTGAATTAATTGTGATAATGGAAGTTTGAAAGATCACAAACATTTATTATTTTCTAATGTATAAAGTTAGGAATAAATTTTAAAGATAAAGGGTGTAATAAAGTTAGCTCAAAATTTAATATTTAAAAAATTCTTTTGTCATATTAATTGCCCTGTAAAGCATTTTTGGCCAAATATGCAAGCATGGCAAACTACATTTACGTGGATTATATGTAACAGTAATAAACAAAAAATAAAATAAACATATGGCTAGACATTAAAAAAATATATTCTATACATTAAATGTACTTGCCTGATACATTAATCTATCAGGCAAGATGGCTCAATGGTTTGGAAAGCATCAATATCATTTTTTCACAATGGGAATTTGAGGAGTAAAGTTATTAAATTTTTAACTGCTGTGTTTTGTTAAGTATAAATCAACTTACATATAGATCTATCTGCTTTGCAACACTTGTACTGCTGAAATGAAATTCTTTAGATTTCAATCCATTTGTAGATGATGGAATTTATTGGTGTTATGGCTGATGAAATTAATATATATGTTGATCAGCCTCACCAAAAGCAAAAAGTATATCTAAACAATGGCATTGAAACAAAAATGTAGAAATGCTTTTTTTGGCACCGGTATTTTTGCAAAATACTGTGCAGTTGACGAATCAGCAATTGTACTGGTCACAAAATTTAATGGTTTCCATTTTGAATTAAAAAAAAATATATATATATTTTGAACTGATTTTTCAGAAAAAAAGCCATTACTGAAGTGGTTAAGAATGAAAACTGGTGGCTGCGATATAAAATATTTCATTCAGCATATAGTATTTGTCAAGACTACAGAAAAGTTTCATATAAAAAGTTATGATGATGCTAAATGTTAACAAAAAAGATTGAAAGTTTTAAATCACATAATATTATAAAATGAAAAAAATAAATAAATTAAAACCTCTGCACTTTTGCATTAAAAGATGCAAAAATAAAAATGCATTTAAATATTTTAAGTCTTGTAAAACATACGAAGAAACCTTATTTTTTACAAATTCTGGACTATGAGGCTGTTTGAAATTATATTTGTTGTTTTTTTAATGCATTTTTATCTCTTGTTTCACTTAGTATTACATATATATATATGTTACAGTTAAAACTTTATTTCAGTTAATACTAGTAATGACAAAAGCTATTTGGGAAAAAAACAAGTTTTCTTTAGGAATTCAAGTATTTCCTAAAATTTTATTTAAAACTAGTTTTCTCACAGGAATTAATAGTCAGTACTAGTTCAAACAAGTTCTAATATTCATAGCTGCCATATATGTTATCACTTCAGTTCCAGGCACTGTGCAATCTGCCAAGTGTGGAATCTTTTAAGTTTGAATCTTCGATTCCTAAGAATCCATCAGCTGCATCAAAAAATAAATCAAAATTTTTAAAAAATACCTATCTTCCTACAGGGCCCTAAAAAACTTAAAGCATATCAATGGTGCAATCAGTCACTGAGTTCATATTAATTTCAAAGGAAGATAGGGCACTGGCAATCTTGTCGAGTAGGTAAAAATTCCAACACCTCTATAATGGAAACTCATGCTCTCCTGTGCAACACATTGTATATATACAAATGCTGCTTAGGAGAGCATGAGTTTCCATGTCATAATACCTTTCCACAGGTCAGTTAATTGTATTTGCTGAAAACAATTTTTAGTACACTTTTTCCATCCTTTAATTTTGAGCATATCCAAACTAAGTCAAATCCAGCCAATAGCTAAATCCACCTATCGATCTAGTTAACCAAATTATGTCTGAACTTGCCATGATGATTGGGATGACTCCAACTGGAGATAATTATTAAATTCCTCTTGATCTGCTACAAGCCATACAACTGTCAATTACTATGACAAAATAAAATTCGGATATCAAAAAGAGTAGGACACAAAATAATCATATGGAGCAACTTACCATCCATTGTACTTGAAATTCAATCATTCAAGATAAATCAATTCTACATTTAGAATTTAAAAAGATAACTGCACATACCTTCTAGCTGTTTCATTGGATTACATTGAGAAACAGATAATTTGCATAAACTGCCAAAACTGCTGCAAGAAAAGCATTATTTACCCACCTGCAGAATGATAAATTATGCTTCAAGACTACAAATTACCATTCTAAAGTACATACTTCCTTCTCATATTTTATCACTTAGCTGCATCACTTCTGCCTGTCTGGCCATGCATCTGTATACTGAAGCAGTGTATTACACAATTAGAAAAGCATGGAATCTTGCATGTCAAAATCAAATACTTTTGATGAACATAATAATTAAATATATTAAGTTAGAGATTTATTATCAAGTGATACAGGATCCCCATCTATTATCTACAAGAACGTTATGTAAATGCACTGTAATGCCTGGAATTCCCATAGCTTGTGAATGGCACATCCAGAAAAACTGCCAAACCATGGCTGACTTGCCTGTTTTACTGCTACCCAAAGAAGTGGGTTGGGTTGTTTTACCTCTGAGCGGCACTTTTTTCCACACAATGGGCTAAATAAATGGCCAGGTCACAATGACCCCAAAGGCTCAGAGAAAGTTGGGGAAGGGATCTACTGGAACAGCTGTTGGAATGGTAGTCTCCCATCAAGGCCACCAGAGTGTTCTTTAATGTGCACAGGGTATGGCTCTCCCACACACAGAGCCACAGCTTAATGTCCCATCTGAAGGACCCATCGGTGTCCCCCACTGACTGTGGGTAGGGCAGGGAATTTTTGCAGAGATAAATCTGAAAGCTGACCCAGCTGGGACTCAAACCTGGGAACTGCAGATTATGAACCTGGCACGTTACCGATTGAGCCCCCCCCCCCAAAAAGAAGTGTATTAATTACATTACTTATATTATTTCATGCTTTATATTTCACAAAATGGTAAATGTGACTTTGTGAGAATCAGTTCACCACACTTCCAAGCATTAAAACAATGGTTTCTATCATTTTGTGCCCACGTCAACATTTTTAATATCCCTCTTCATGGAATTCAAAATAATTTTTCCTGTATAAAACTAGTTGGAATAATATTTACCTGAATACAAATTTACAAGTATTTTGCATCCACGAATTTCTAACACAAAACATTCTTATTTATGTTAATCTAAGTACCATTATCTTATTTCTAATAAAAAACACAAGAACCCAACCAAATTGTAAAATGCCCTGGGGAACCACTGCATTAAAAGCACATCATGCACCAAAGTTTTCTCCTTGTACTTGATAAAACTAAATTATATTATTATGTACCATCCAAAGCAACACGATGGATGGTCTTGACAGGAGGCTACAATCCCAATGACTGTTCCAGTGGGTCTCTTCCCCAACCTTCTCTGAGCCTTTGTGGGCCTTGTGACCTGGCCATTTAGCCCATTGTGTGCAAAAAAGTGTCACTCAGAGGTAAAACAAGTTATATAGATTAAATAGATGAAGACTTACTTTTGATAGGAATGGATACTAACCCTTCCAGTGTCCATGTTGTTCGAATTGAGAGGCCAAGGATGTATGTATACGTTTATAGTACAAAAAAAAACGATTTTTTTAAAATAAAAATTGCCATTCTAATTTTTTTTACATATAACTTTGGAAATATATAATTCAGACTTCAAAAATAATATTTTGTTTTTTAATTTGATGCATATTTTACTAAACTACAATATAAATAATTTTATAAAGCAATCTGATTACCATTTCTTAGAAGCACTAAACGGTATTGCTGATTTACTTGTTAACGTTCCTATTTGCTGAAGCAACCTTCTGATTTAAGCTCATAAGTTTGAATTTTTTCTTAAATTTTAGAAAATTTCCTAAAAATAGCAAAAAAAAACTGCTATTTTTAAAAACGATAGATTTTGGAAGTAATTACAAAATACGTACCACAATTTTTTTTCCGTTTCACACTCTTTTCTGTCATAAAAACCTATTTCAGTATTCCTAAGTTATTTTTATCGTTTTTCCCAGCATCCATTAAATCGAAACTAAAAGTAAACACATCCTTCTTAGAAATTCTGGTTGAACCTGCATTTAATTAGTTACGTTTTCACTGAGTCAAACAAGACGCAGATGACATATGATACATGATATCTCCATACGGAATGACACATGATATCTCCATTCTGTGTGCTATGTTTCTTACAGTTTTGGTGCAGCATATTGGATACTCTTTGTAAAGTTAGTATTTTTTTTATATTTAAACCTTAGTTAGTTTTCATTTCATTTATTTTCAGAAATTAGCAATCTTTTGGCCGATCGATAAGTATTGATTTTTTCACAGTTATATCGTATGGTTGGCCTACAACTTGTTGCTGTGGATATTTTAACATTGCATTAGGCTATACGTTAATTTTTATATTATTATTTTTTGCTTTTCCAGTAAAACTTTGATACAGTATCATTTTTTGAAAATAAATGAGGTCTTGGATACAAAAGCAAATTCATTTCTGTATATTTACTTCTGTTAGCAATCAATTGGCTGATTTAGCAATCTTTCTGAGTTATTAATTCATCATCTAAATTCTGTATCCAAGACATCGGATGTCATGGATACAGAATTTTAATGGATCAGAGGCCGGCTTAAAAGTTGTTCACCACATCTGCATTTAATTCTGAATTTTTCTTCTAATATGATGCTTTCATGACTAGATCAGAGGCCGGCTTAAAGTTGTTGCGGATATTTTAACATCCCATTAGGTTATATGCAATTTTTCTTTTATTATTTCTTGTTTTTTTAATTAAAAAAAAAAAAACTTTTAGCTTGTACCGTTTTCTGAAATTGAATGTCTTGGATACAGAAGCAAAATAAGACTTCCTTGCTACAGAAATCGGCCATCATTTGGGAGGGCAATTTCAGGAAGGGCAGGTCCTTGGTGCACAAATCTTTCTGCACCTAGCCAAGATCGCCAAACTTCAACACCCAAAAAAACAATTCATAATGCTTAATAAAAAAAAAAGCAGCCAAAGAAGTTATTTTTCTATTTCATAACCAGTTCAGAAAATCCTGTGAATGTGAGAAGGCCAAGTCACGTTGTATAACACTGGCCATGTTTAAAATATACGATACTGAAAGAAATGAAAATCATATTTCAGGTTGAATATTATATTATTCAGGAGGAAATTTCCTTTCGAAAAATATATAATTTAATTATTTTTATTCAGCAGGTTTTCCAAAACGAAGCCTTAATTGTATAGTGTGATCTTTTTTTTTCACCACACACATTGAAAAAGGCTTATTAAAATCAATATGCCTGCAAATTTGTCTACATTATTTATTTTCATAAAATTTTTAATTAAATTTTGTTTAATTTGGTATATAACATGGCCTATTTCCATTGATTGGTTATTTTAAAAAAAAAATCTAAAGTTGACTTGTTTATTTGACTTAGCACAGTTGGCTAAAAGCCTGGAATTTTCTCAAGGTATAGTACCAAGGAAAAAATTGCTAAATGAGAAAAATATTTACTTAAAACAAAAAAAGGAATTTTTTTGTCATTCAGAAATATATAGTCATTCTATTCATGTGCATTGCAATAATTTCTATCTATTAGTTTTTTTTAAATAAATTTTTATTTGTGTTGCCAGATGCATTTTTTACTACTACTCTAAAAAAAAAGTCCTGTTAAAATAAAAGTCTTATTTGTTAAATACTTGATTTTGAAAAAATCCAGAATTAAATGCTGATTAATTTGGTATACAGTATATAGAATTATTTAATTAAATTCCTTTCATTAGTTATTTGGCAAAATAACTAATGGAAACTGTTTTTCAGCCTGGACACTGGAAGGGCTAAATCTTTCATCATCAATCATGATAGTGTGATAAAAATCAGGTACTCTACCTATTTTAAATTCATGCCTTTCCCCACTTACAACTGTTCATTTTTAGCAACTTAGACTATGAAGAACAAATGTAATGATTAAATGCTATATTTTCAAAACTTATTTCTAGCACAGTTTTTTTGCTAAACAATTGAAATATTAAAATAAAAAGCAAAATATAACATACTCTTCATCTGATACATGGGAGTAATGAGCAAGAATTGCATCCCGCATTTCTTTTTCTTCTGCAGTCAGCAATGATTCCTTTACAACAGACTGGGCCTGCTTTTCCATAATAACTGCTATTTTAGCCCCAACATCAGTCTTTCCTTTGGTAGAAGAGAAAATAAAATTAAGTACTCAGTTCTCAAAATGGGTAAGTAACAAGTAAATGACACCATAAGGAAATTTGGTTTTAATGGTTATACAACTTTATCAATTGACTCAAAGTTTATTTGGAAATCTACTATTAAAATTAAAAATAGCTTGGGTGATTCATAAATTAAAAATACTTTCAAAGAATAATTTTTACAAACATTATATTTGCGACTCAGCAATTGATAGTCAAAATTTACACTCCAGCATTAACTGAAAATTAGTGGCTGATATTAAAAAGAAACACATCTTTATTTAAAGAAAATTTGCAACATTATGCTTAATTAACCCTTTAGCTCCACTTCTATGCAGTATACAAACTCCCATAACTATATCAATTCATTGAATGAATAATAAGTTTTCATTGTAATGATACTGCAGTTGCTATTTAAAATTAACAGTGACTTCCTGCTTGCACTAATTTAGAACAGAATATCCAAAGACCAGCAATGAATGAAAAGTTGTGTAAATATTAGTGCTATACATAGAGTAGTACAGAGGAAAGTTGCAGATCTAGTATGATTTGGATTGGTTTTAAGGAATAACAGCTGTTATTCCTTAAAAAAAATCTAGTGTTAGAATATTTTAAAGTATGCAAATTGATAGTGTATTCATATACTATGAAAATTGCTGTTTTATAAATAAGTAAATATCAGCAATTGATTATAGCAAAATCTTGGTCCATAATAGATAAATTATATTGTTTCATATGAATAAGGTTGTCTAATCAGTAGCCTGTTAATCAGTGTACAGTTAATGGATGTGCATATATAGATTCTATGTGTATATAATATATCTTATCACTGCAATTTATCTTCTGTACATTGCTTGTGAATCTCCAGTTTTCTTATTACTAGTTGAACTTAATTTATAAATAAATTTGATATCCTATTTATAAGGTATATGTAGGAGCTTATCAAACAGTTTTCCTGTAAAGATTTCTGTACATTGAAGAGTTAACTATTTTAAAGATTTTGCTCTCAATAACTCTTTTCTAATATTGAAGAATTAATACTAGCTGATACTGACTTAGCATATATTATTTTATCTCTTCAAAGTAGTTTAAAAACTACTTTGAACATTTTAAAAACTTATTAAATGGAAAACAGATATTATTTTTAGGGAAACTAAACTTTTATTTCCGTGCTCTCGTAAACTGTTTTGAAACCACTTTTATTAATTCTTGCAATATTTTCTTAGTCAGAGAATTTCAAACCAGTGCCCATTTTTAAGAATTAGCAAGAAAAAATATTTTTCTACTTAAAATATGACTTAATTATAGGTTTTTTTTTTGCTTAATAAATTTTCTAGGACAACTCACTTAATTCTCAGCCAATCTCAGAAAATCTGGAGTTGAAACTATATGCATACTAGATATACAGGGTGCCTCAGAGAATATCTACTAATAAAAAGGAACACAATTCACTGTTTAATGCAGTGATGAACATATGGATTACTGTAAAAGATGGAGAAACTATCCAAGTTTTAGCGAACTTCAAAAAATTTCCAAACGAGTACCCTTAGAAGCACGACAGATATCTATCTAAATGATACTCCACTTCAGTAATAAAGTATCACAGGAAAATATCCTGTAAACAAGAAACACTCAAAATAATTTTCTATAAAATTTGGTTTCATCCTGAGTGGAATCTGAACCCACATCTCCCAAGAAGCATGCCAGGCATCATAACTGCAGTTTTTTTCTTCCACAAAATATAAGGGAATGCTCATATATCACATTGTTGAAGAAAACAGTTAGTCACTGATGGTCTAGCAGTTATGCCTGGCATGCTTCTGGAAGATATGGGTTTGAATCCCACTCAGAATGAAGCCAAATATTTTCAGCAAATTATTTCAAGATACTCTACTTCTTGTCAGATATTTTCAAGCATCTACAGAGTTCCCCAAGCAGTGGTGATTGTCCACCAAATCCATTACTGGAGTTTGGTGGACAGCATCTTCAATGTATCCTCAAAAAAAGAAATCAAGGGTTAAATCTAAGTATCTAGGAGGCCATTCTATAAGACCTCTCCATGCAATACAACATCTATTTTGGAAAAAACAATGCCACAAAATAGTGTGCAGAACAGTGGTGTCACACTTCTACCAATAAAACCTGGTAGGTTTCTCTGTGTTTCACCACAAGTTGGCTGTTCATTATTGCAATAAACAGTGAATTGTGTTACCTTTTACTGGTAGATTTTGTCTTGGAATGTCTTTCTGACATGGATACTAAACTTTTGCTGTTTCATTACTCAGAGATTACTTCAGATGAAGAGAAAGCTCAAGAAGTTGAGAGAGAACATTTCTTTGTTAAATTTAAAAGCTTTTTGAATCTCAAAGATTTCAAACCTAAAGCTAATATTTTGAGCTTCATATGCCCTAGCTGATATTTGATTCTGAACCATGCCAGAATATCTGGAATTAACAAGGAATTGAATCAATGGTTTCATCGTGAATATTAATAAAATTTGCTTACCTATGACTGATACATTTAGGACAACTATTATCAAATAAATGTAAGACAATACCTTTCAAACCTGGACAAGCATCTTTGTCTCTTGGTAAAGAGATACACAATCACACCCCCACCCCCCCAGTTTTTCAGGCTACTTAATTTTGACTTGAAATTTTGTTTCTTGTTTTTCACAGAAATAATTTATTCAGAAGTGTAATAAGACAAATAGACTGTATTGTAAAATGCCAATGTTTGGTAGATTTTTCCTACTTTAATTGTTCGAGAAAAACAATAATATGTTGCTTTTCTTTGTTAGTAATGGTGATCTTTAATAAAGAATAATGTAAAACAATTCTGTTACACTAAAGAAATTAATATATTGTGCTTTCTTTTAATCCATGTTGTTGAATTTATATGCTTTATTCTTCATTCAACATATGATAAAAAGGTCTGGATTTCCACATCTTTTATATCTAAACTTAATTTGCTTTTATTTCTAGACCCTATTAAACAAAAATTCAATTTCATATCAAAATATCAAATTTATTTCACACTTTTTCTACATACAAACATGTAATTGAAACCTTATAATAACACAGAGCAATAAATATTTCTTTCCCAAAGTAACTAAACAATTTTGAAAATGCAAAATACCAAACTCCACGTGAGCCAAAGCTTGTTTGTGGAGATATTGATTTAGAAAACTTAAAATATTTTAAACAGAATACTGGGTTATTTGTGCCTTGGAGTAGAATAACTGCAAACTTTAGGTGACCACAAAATGTCAATTGGTGTAAATTTATGCTCTGCTAAAAGGACTCTATTCTTCAGAACTCCTAACCCTTCCAGGGTCCAGCCTAAAAAAATTATTTACACCCGAGGCCAAGCTATTTCTTCACTATATTTCTTCACTTAATAAAATATTCATTGAATAGAAAAAAATATTATTTTTCCAGTTTGAATTATGTATTTTTTTTTATAAGATATATGTAAAATTTTTCACACTGCAATTTCGATTTGCAAAAAATTGAAGTTTCATGTGTGGTACTAAAAACAGATAGAGCTGTCTTCAGCCTCTCATTTCAGATTCTGTCAACAAGCATAATTGACATGGACCTGGAAGAGCTAAAGCCATATATAGAAATTGATTATTATTTCTCGGATTAATTATAATGAAAAAACATAAGGTAAGAGAGTAAAAAAAAAATACAGTTTCTATTATTAGATTAAACCTGTCACCCTCTGCCATTGACACCTTTCCTGCCCAGTCCTGTTCTTAAGATAATATCAGCAAAGAAATATTTTTTTTCCTCAAAGATTGAAAAATGGAGGTAATCATGTTTACACCAACAGTTTCACATTTCCGAATATTTTTTTTTTCATTAATTATTATAACAGTTGACCAAAAATAAAGTATAACTTACTGTTTTCAAATTATATGAACAGAAGTCAGAACATTTAATAACCTATCCCACTTTTACCAAGTGAAATCTTGTCACCTTACATATCACTGAACATTTGTATCGCTAAATTTTTTCCTTCTAAAAATGGGCTTTTTGTTTTCTAGTCTGTAAAAAAGGATATTAACTTTTATCAACAGCAGCATTATAGCGGTGAGTAACAGCCAAATGGTAGTTGGAGTTAAATCATGCTTGAGTGCAAGCAGCAAATCACATCAAAGCCTCACCGTGAGTCACCTCCAGTGCACATGAGCATCAGTGCAGTCCCCTGAAGTGCATCATTAGCGATAATATTGGTGCTATTTTAATTTTTTTTCTCATTATCAAAGAAATTATCATACTCTAAATTTCATACATTTCTATGCAGTATAATGTACAACATATGCCAGTTTTAATTTTTTAATCTATTGGACCACATCACTTATTTTCACACTTTTACTTTTTTTTCAAAACCATATTACATTTTTCAAATTTAATTTTTTTTTATTGAATTAAAAATCAAAATGTACATCAGTACACCAAGTGTGGTCTTCTCATCTACCATAGAAGCAAAGATAAACATTTAGTCACAATTGCAAATTGCCTTAGGTTAAACTATTATAACTCCTTATGGAAATATTTTTTGGCTCAAAATATTAAATTTGTATCAATGTTATCACTAATGATACACTTTAGGGAACAGCACCGACATTCATGCGCATGTGCACTAGAGGGAATGCACAGAGAGGCCACCAACATGTTTTGCTGCTTGCACTCAAGCACAATAATTAGACATCTTATGTGTACTAACATTTATGCCAAATATCATTGAAATCTGTGATGGATGGTGAGCTTTTTCCAAAATTTTAGTTGATTTGACACGGAATGACCCAGGTGTTATTACAAAAACCTTTATTTATAATTACTTGAAAAAATAAAAATTTATACCATCTTTCAGCTTTTTATCATCTTCTGAATTTGAAGCACCTTGCACACTAGACCATTCTTTGAATATTTCATTGCATAATTCTGAAATATCCTTATTCTGAAAAGAGAAAAAAAAAAAGCAAATTTCACATTGAAAGTTAATTGTAAAGAAATATTAAAATAACCAGACAAAATCAGCGAAAACAATTCATACATTAAATAGTCTTCCTTTACAATATTAAATAATCTACAATTAATGACAATTAAATATTAATATTTAATACAACAATTAAAAATTAATACTATATTGCAAAAGTGTCCGGACACTTTCATGTTAAGTGAATGACGAATAGCCACATTCAAATCTACCTAACTTTGAAAATAAGCTTTTTACAGACAAAAAGTCACTAAAGACATAAATTGAAGATCTCGGTAAGAGCTCTCTAAATCACTATTTTCTATAATATTAATCTAATATTTAAAGAGTTATGGAAGTTGAAACATTTAAGTGAAACTTTTGCTAGTTTCAAAAATTTACATCAGAAAGTTAAATCACAACTGTTATAACAAGTTGTTTGCAATATAAATGCGAAATTTGAATTTTGTATAAGGATTTTTGAAGCTTTCATCAATTTGGAGGGAAAATGTTTTGGAAGCATGGTATATGATAACATCTGTTGCTAAATATTATAACTTCCATAACTCTTTAAATATTACATTAATATTATAGAAAATAGAGATTTATAGATTATAATTAGAGATATCTGACCGAGATCTTCAACTTATGCCTAGTGACTTTTTTCTGTAAAAAGCTTATTTTCAAAGTTAGGAAGATTTGAATGTGGCTATTTGTTCACTTAACAGGAAAGTGTCCAGAAACTTTTTGTAATATAGTGTGTATATATATATATAAATAACTTTATTTTAGCATTCACCGAATTTGAAAACTAATGAAAAGTTTGCGCAACAAAAGGTTCTGAAACATAGTATATATCAAAAGAAGTGGTTATTATTTTCCAGTAAAAGTAATGAGTTTCTCATTGACTCTATACATCTTACGGTCACATCAAATGTAACAAAGGGCCAATTTGCATGACAGAACAGAGCTTTCATTGTGTTAACTAACTTGTCTGGTATGCCACACAATCTCACAATCAACCACAAATTATGGTGATCAACAGTCAAAATCCTTTTCGAAATCAACAAAGCTACACACACCAGTCACTGAATTAGAAATCTTTAGCAGATGTATATAAACATCACTTGCACAGAACATATGCAAAATATGTGGTCACATCACATGATCTAGGCAACTATTTAAGATTGCTGCTCATCAGTAATTGTCAGTAGTGTTGATCACAATGGAAATAAAAATATCACAATGGAAAAATAAAGGATCTTTCGGGGTTTGATAAAGGCCTTATTGTGGGTGCCCATCTGGCTGGAGCGAAGATTTTAAAAACAGCAGAGCTGACTGGTTTCTCAAAAGGTGAGATATCTTGGGTCAATCAGTACAAAAATAACCCACATTGCTTGTCTAAGAGGTGTAAGTATGGCGTGATGACAATCTGTCAGGAATGAGATTGCAGCAATTGACCAAAGCATTTAATGAAGGCTGTTCCCGACCCATATCTCAGCAAGCTATGTGCAGGGAATTGAAGAGGATCAGTATTAGCAGTCGCATTCCTAAACAGAAACCACTGATATCTGTGAAGAAGCAGAAAGTTTGTCTACAGTGGTGTCAGGAACACCATGACTAGAAAAAAGTTACATGGTCCAATGAGTTGCGATATACCTTGTTCTTTACTGATGGTAGGTGGAGAGTTTGGCAGGAGTCCCATGAAGCAATGGACCCAGCCTGCCTTGTAAACACAACTCAAGGTTGTGGAGGTGGTGTTATGGTGTGGGGCGCATTCTGTTGATGTGGAATGGGTCCCCTGATATTACTGAAAGGTTGGGTGTTCTCCAAGGATTATCTGAATATTTTTGCCGATCAAGTTCATCCTGCAATGCTACTGTCCATCGCACAAGATGTGTATTATGAAAGATATTTTTCTGAACACATCTTGGGCTGTCCATCGTGCAAGATGTGTTTAGCAGTTGTTCAGCAAGCATGACAGCAACTTCCACCATCTTCCCTGGCCACCACAAAGCCCAGATCTAGAATGTATGGGACATGTTAGAAAAACAGATCTGGGAGCAAAGTCCTCTTCTGTCATGAATCCGTCTTCCGTTGTGAATGCCTGGTATTCTGGAGATGTAAAGGCACTCCAACACCTTGTGGAATCTATGACAAACCACATACGTGCTATAATTTGGGCTAAAGGAGTTCAACTCGGTATTGTATAAAGGTTTCTAATTTAGTGACCAGTGTGTAGTAAACAAAGGTTCCTGAAACTCTAAACATTTCTTAAGAATCTTTCTGAGTGAAAGTTTCTGAGTGAAAGTTTCTGAGTGAAAGTATCTGATCTACATATCCCCTACCACTTCTCAATCCACATTGTTATCATGCATTGCCTGTCAACCAGATTCTGAATTCTATTAAGCACAATCATGCAAAGAACTTTCCCTGGAACAGAAAGTAGGCTAATACCCCTATAGTTATCACAAGGTCCTGGTGATCTATAGTTATCACAAGGTCCTGTGGTCACAACTTCACAGGGTCCTGGTGCTGACCATTTATACTTACTAGACTGGACTTGTTTATGGATTTGAGTTTGATTATGGATCCTGGACTTGCTGCACTGGTGGGCCTCTGTTGAGGGAGAATCTGCTGCTGTGTTTTCTGTTTGCTTCTGGGTTGCCAGCCCTAAGTGAACAGAGGCATGGGATATCTTATATCAGCTGGTGGATAATCCTAATCAGAGACCATCGCAGGTACCTGAACCTTACTTAGCTAGTTGGGCATCGTCAAGCCTAAACTGGAGTAATGTGTCTCAGGCAGGCCATATGGTTCTTGAAAAAGTCCACTTTAAAAGGTGGTGCCTGAAGTTCCAAACAGCATTGGTGACTTCAGCCTTTAGCAGAGGAGGAACAGGTCTTTGCACCATGCCTGCGATCAGGGGGCTATTTGATATTGTCGGCCCTACCAATCTCAATAAATCTAATTTCTTTAAAAATCCTACTAATCATTTTCTCTCTGCAGGAACGTGGAACGTGAGGACATTACATAGAGATTATTCTCTTGATGTCCTCATGCAGGAATTCCAGCGCTATAACCTAGATATTCTAGGCTTGCAAGAGACCAGATGGACAGTAAAGGTGAGATACTTAAAAATAACTTTAAATTTCTCTTTACAGGGAGGGAGGATGGAAAGCATCACCAAGGCATGGGTCTGCTGCCAAACAGACATGCTAGTGATGCTCTTCTAGGATATGAGTGCATTAATGAAAGGTTTCTTACAGCAAAATTTCAGACAAGCATTAAAGACTTGAATGTTATCTGCTGTTATGCCCCCACTGAAGATGCTGATGAGGATGAGAAGGATAGGTTTTACGGACAACTTCAGGATATTTTGAATTCTGTCAAGAAAGGAGATATTACCCTTGTTCTAGGTGACTTCAATGTCAAAGTTGGTACTGACTCTGGCCTTTGGGGAGGGGTGATAGGCCCTTTTGGTATTGGTAGTGCAATGGGCAACATCTCCTACAGGTAAGTAAACTCAATGATTTCAGGGGCGGGGGTGGCTCAGTTGGTAGCGCGCCAGGCTCGTAATCTGTAGTTCCCAGGTTCAAGTCCCAGCTTGGTCAGCGTTGAGATTTATCTCCGCAAAATTCCCCGCCCTGCCCACGGTCAGTAGGGGACACCGATGGGCTTGGAAAGGCCGCCGTCCGTCGGATGGGACGTTAACTCGTGGCCCCGTGTGTGGGAGAGCCATACCCTGTGCACGTTAAAGAACACGCTGGATGGCCTTGACGGGAGGCTACCATCTGTCTCCCAACAGATGTTCCAGTGGGTCCCCTCCCCCAACCTTCTCCGAGCCTTCGGGGTTCACGTGACCTGGCCATTTAGCCCATGGTGTGCAAAAAAGTGCCGCTAAGAGATAAAACAACCCAACGGTTTCAGAATAACTAACACATATTACAAACACCGCAACATACATAAATACACATGGGTTTCACCTGATGGGCTGCATAGGAATATGATTGATTATATATTAAATAACAGCAAATGGGCTAGTTCGGTTAGAAATACCAGGACATATAGGGGAGCTGAAATTGGATCTGACCATTATCTTGTTAAAAGTGTCTTGCAACTTAAACTTAAAAAGTGTTGTGCTAAATTTAAAATAATTACCTTTAATACTGAAGCTCTGAAAGATCCAGTTATAGCTAAAACTTACCATGATAGGTTACTTAATCATTATGACAGTCATGGTTTGCTTAATACTGAAGTTGAGGAAGAATGGGGCCATTTTAAACAGGCTTTTTTGGAAACTAACAGTACTCTTTTACGAAAAAAGGCGCAGAGGAGGCAGAATTATTCAAGTGATAAGGCACTTGAGCTTATTTCAGAAAGAAGGAACTGTGGGAATGTCCTTAATTAATACCCTACTAGTTCTAATAGAAAGGATTACAGAGAGCTTAATAAACATGTAAAGGATCAGTTGTTGCTGATAAGAATCTTTGGCTTGGCTGACAAAGCCGTGGAAGCAGTTAGACAGCACAACAGCAGAGAGCTGCACCAGATAGTTAATGTTTTGTGTGGTAGAAAACGGACGTATACAGGGATTGAAGGATAAACAAGGTAAGATTATAGAAGGTGAGGATTCTGTCATGGCTAGGTGGGCTGAGAATTTCAGTAATGTTCTAAACCATGCTTGTCTAAAGTGCGGCCCACGGGCTGCATGCGGCCCAAAAGCCTTTAAAATGCGGCCCAAACGCAAATTATGAAAATATTTAAATTTACACATTTTTATTAAAAAAATAAATGTTTGCAATATTTTTCATATATAATCGATTCGTTGACATTTATTTTGAAATAAAAATTTAAATAAAAACATCTTAGTATGCCATGAGAATTTACGTTTCGAATTATGTGTGCATCCACTCGACGGCGAATTTTTTGAAGAATTACAATATTTGTATGCAGTATATTGCATTGTATTTTGATTTCCTAATCCTTTTGGCCAAGGGAGCCCTTCACAGAAAAAGGGGCCATCGAACGTTCGCGAAAGTTCGCCAAATCGATCCGACCCGTTGGCTTTCCTCTCGCTGAATTTTCAGCGAGTTTTTGATATCCCACTAGTTTTATATTGCCCTTTTTTATTTTATAATAGAAAACATAAGAAAATAAACGAAGTTTTATTATTCATATTCATTAACTATATTTTGTATTTTATGTGCGGCCCAAAACACTTCATCTTCACTTAGTGTGGCGCAGGAAAGTCAAATATTCACTCAATGTGGCCCAGGGAAGTTAAAAGTTTGGACACGCCTGTTCTAAACAATGTGGTTGGTTCTACACCCATTGTTTGCAATGATGATAGATGCATTGGTGGCTTTAATGTTGGCCCTATAACACAATCTGAAGTTATTTTGGCTATTTCTAAACTTAAACTTCATATATCCCCAGGGGTAGATGAAATTACTACAGAAATGCTCAGAGCTGGGAATGTTTATGTTACCACTTGGATGACTGAAATTTTGCATAAATTTTATGATAAAGGCATGGTTCCTAAAGATTTTACCAGAGCTATTATTATCCCTATTTTCAAAAAAGGTGATCGCAGTTCTGTGATAACTATAGGGGTATCAGCATATTCTATGTTCCAGGTAAAGTTCTTTCCATGATTGTGCTTAATAGAATTAAGAATCTTATTGACAGGCAATTGGGTGATGAGCAATGTGGATTCAGAAGTGGTAGGGGATGTGTAGATCAGATATTTTCACTTAGGCAGATTCTTGAGAAATGTATAGTTTCAGAAACCTTTGGTTGCTAGCTTTGTTGATTTCAAAAAGGCTTTCGACTCTGCAGATCGTCATAATTTGTGGTTGATTGTGAGATCATATGGTATACCGGAGAAGTTAGTTAACAGAATGAAAGCTCTCTATAATAACACTGAGTCGTGTGTGAGAGATGTAAAGTCTTGTAGCAATCGGTTTAGCATTACTTCTGGTGTTCGACAAGGGTGCATTTTGCCTCCTTTTCTCTTTAGTTTCGTTATTGATTATGTAATGTGAAATTCACTTCAAGGGAAAGATTTTGGCCTTAAATGGGCTGGAGATACAAAAATTTCTGATTTAGATTATGCTGATGATTTAGCCCTTTTGGCAAATGATGTTGATGAGATAAACTCTTTCATTCGAGCTGTTGATGAGACTGGTAGTAGAGTAGGTTTGGTTATAAACAGAGAGAAAACTAAAGTGATGAAAACTGGTCAGGCAGGTTGTGATTCAGTTCATCTGAATGGTTGCAGTCTTGAGCAGGTGTCACAGTTTAATTACCTTGGGAGCTATGTAACAGATACTAGTGATGTGCGGCATGAAATTAACAGATGAATAGGGATTGCTGCCGGGACTTTTAAGAATCTATGGAGATTGTGGAGAAATAGGGGTATACACCTAAAGACTAAAATTAGACTGTATAATAGTTTGGTTCTTTCTAGGGTTAGTTATGGTAGTGAATCTTGGACGCTGTGTAAACAAGACAACAGGAATCTAGATGCTTTTGATTCCAGATGCTTATGTAGTATCTTGGGTATTAGGTGGTTTAACTTTGTAACTAATGATGAGGTTAGGCAAAGGAGTCTGCAACCTCCTTTAAGCAGCATATTGTGCAGAGAGAGACTCCGCTGGTTTGGCCATGTTGCCCATATGGATAATTATAGATTGGCGAATAGGGTTATGAACAGTGTGCCTAAAGGCCTCAGAAAGAGGAGGAGACCAAGGATGCGATGGGTAGACAATGTCAAACAGGACCTTGTTAGAATTGGTGTGCAGTGGCCGGATGCAGCAGATGTAGCTCAGGACAGATATGCTTGGAGAACTAAACTCTGTGATCTGGTTGGACCTCCATAGCCCATGGCTGCTTGAGGATGTTGATGATAACACTACATTCAAATACATGTAAATTAGATGCATTAAGAAGGCGTTGAAAAAATATAAACGCTCAGGAAATTTAAAACTGGAAAGTTCTATATAAGCATTAAACTATTTGAAAAAGAATCAGAGGCAGACTTGGCCTAGGAAGTAGGGTGATCTCCACTGGGGCCACCAACTAATAAAATAATAAAAAAAAATAAAAAAATAAATAAATAAATAAACCCTCAAGCAGCTGCTTGCCACAGAGGTCTGACAGGAGCCTGTCAGTTTATATGCCATAGTAGAAGGCCTGAGAGGATGGCAGGACCTCAGCAGAAAAACGACACATACATCCATGCCTTACCTGGGGCTCGAACCCAGTTCCTTTAGATCAGTAGCCAAGCATGCTAACCACTCGGCCATGGGACGGCTACCAACTAATAATGATCACAAAATAATTCTAAAATTTATTACTATTGAGCATGATACCCTAAACAAAATGAATTCCAGTTACAAACAAAAGTTCATGTGAACTAGTTGCTTAAGAAGCTAGAAAAGTTCAGAACTCACAGCTTTACCAATGGAAGAATTTGCATACTAACATGATAGTTTCTCTTGTCCATTACAGATGGCTGTACAAAAAAAAAAACCTCTTGTGGGCCAACTATAGCCAGTCCACCTCTGTCAGAGGCAGTGGCAAATTTATTAACACTTGAGTCTTTTCAACTTAAATTTTTTTACTATTATTTTTACCATAGAAAGATGTGAAATGCATCTAGGATAATACTTCCTAAACTGTGTTCTGAGTTGCTGAGTTGTTTTACTTTTGAATGGCACTTTTTTGCACACAATGGGCTAAACAACCCCAAGGGCTCAGAGAAGGTTGGGGATAGCAGTTAGTAGCCTCCCAGTTAAGGCCATCAAGCATCTTCTTTAATGCGCACAGGCTATGGCTTTCCTGAACATGGGGCCACAGTTTATGTCCCATCTGACAGAAGGCAGCCTTTCCAAGCCCACTGGTGTTCTCTACTGACCAAGGGCAGGGTGAGGTTTCGTGGAGATAAATCTCAACACTGGTAAGGTTGGACTCAAACCTGGGAACTGTTGATTAAAAGACTGTAAATGAGTGAGACATGTTAAAAGGTGTTCCATGAAAAAATTTTTTTTGAGAAATGAAGTTCTGATCATTTTATGTGGCAATTTCCTACTATAAAAATGTTCTTCTTGTTTATGTTTTCCAAGTAAAAAACTGTTCTGTTACTATATGCCATGTAAAAACATGTACCATGTTTAAATAAGTTTGGGAAATGCCTGATCTAGGGCAATCACTTTTCAGACCCAACTTTTCATCTTATACCAATCATCATTCAACTACTATGACATAGTTCTTGTAAATCAAATGCGTCACATGCAAGCTTTAGAAGGCACATACCAAAAATAATTATCAGATCTTGAGTTCATGTAGAAACTTTTGCTCATAATGCAAGAAATTTATAACATATTCATCATTTTGTTTCCCTTCAGTACTCATAAATTATTTTTGAGTGCACATAATGTCCATTGCAATAGTAATTTAATTAGGAATTTTCTTAAGCATAAAAAATCTTTAATAACAACTATCAGAAAAAATCCATATATTTAACTATACTGGTGAGCTTTCTAAAACATCAAAACTGATGGCAATATAATCCTTGTTTTAAACTTCAACATCCGACTTTGGTTACTTGCCTCTTACTATTAAAATAAGCTATCTCAAACAATGTTAAAATGTGATATAAATGTAGAAATTAAAGAACATATCAAACTGGCAGAACAATCAAAGTGAGGGCAGTATCATAATACAAAATAATTTTAAAAAATTACCCCTCAAGCAGCTACTTGCCACAGAGGTCTGACAGGAGACTGTCAGTTTAATATTCTACAGGGCAG
Source organism: Ryuthela nishihirai (assembly GCA_038380435.1). Classification (NCBI taxonomy): domain Eukaryota; kingdom Metazoa; phylum Arthropoda; class Arachnida; order Araneae; family Heptathelidae; genus Ryuthela; species Ryuthela nishihirai. The sequence goes on from JAWZYU010000022.1 coordinate 22,956,583, forward strand.
ATCTGTGAAGAGAGTGAGACCTCAGAAAAAATATAAAACAAAGAAAACATCCATACCTTATCTCGTGAATGGTTCAAAATTCTAATCAAAAATTAAAAATTATATGTAGAATTAAATTATGCATTTTTATATTTTTATTAACATTTTAATTTGAATTTTCAACAAGCATTCAACTAGTAAGATTTTAAATTAAAATAGACTATAGTATAAATGAACAAAAAAAAAATGGAGGCCTTCGTTAACAATTTGGAATGACAAGAAAACCACACTGCTCTTCATAATTTAAGAAAGTTGAACAAATATTTCTTTGAAATTTAACGAAAGTTTCAGAGGATATTTAGTATGAAATAGCTCACATTTATTGGATATTAAATTTGCCAATGTGAAATACTGTGATATGCAAATTAAGTTGGTGATAAAGCAGCTTCAGGAATGGGCATTTCTCATTTCAGATTAAGAGTGGCTTTATCAAGTATTTTGGATTACAGTTTTGTTAAAATGCAAAGGAAGAACCATTCGGATATTCATCAGAGGTGGAGAGCTGTGGGAAAGATGGAAGCATGACAGTCACATTGGCTGCCAGATTCACAAATTTGTCAGAAAGTAATTTCCAGACTCAGGAAATGTTTTCAAGGCACTGGAACATGCTCTAGAACCCACAGCAACAATTCAAGATGATTACTTCCTGTCTCTAACTTTAGGGAGCAATAGAATGATGTCAGCATGCCAACATTTGTCAGAGCTGTCAACTGCAACAGGAAGGACAGTATCCAGGGAAACTGTGTCCCAATGGTTTCATGAAAGAGTGCTATATGCTAGAAGACCTGTAGTGTGCATACTACTAACCACAGCTCATTGAAGGACGACTAGAATGAAGCAAGCAGCACCTCAATTGAACCAACAATCAATGGGGACCAGTTTTCTCTTCTGATGAATCACGATAGTGTAAGTTGGTTCTCCATGCCATGATTCTCCATGCCAATGGCATCTGGAGAGAGTGTGGGACATGTTATTACTCTCTAAATATCGTGCAAAGGTACCGTTTTGATGGGAGTGGTTTGTTGTCTGGTGAGGAATCACTATCAATGGTCACACTGACCTGCATATCTTCTCAGGAGAGATTCCAACTGCTCAGGATACAGAAAAAGAGACCTTAAGCCTTATATGAGATGTTTTAGAGGTGACCTTAGTCAGAATTCATTTTTATGAATGATAACACTTGTCAGCATAGAGTTCAAATAGTGGAAGAATACCATGATAGTGAAGATATCCAGAGAATAGATTGGTTGAGTCTATTAATTTATTTATAATTGCATACTCGTAATTAAATGCTTTCCATCTAAGAAAAGGCATTAAAAAGCCGCTTAGGGCTGGATTGCCTGAATACTCCCTGCATATTAGGAACGTAGGTTTGAGAATGTTCATAACATCAGTTAGAGGAGATCTTGATTGGTGGCCAGTAGCTCAGTGGTTCAGAGCACCTGACATGTTATCAGGAGGTCATGGGTTCGTATCCCACCCGGATCAAGACAATTTTTCCTCTAAATATTTGAATCAACTATGAGAGTGGTAATTTCTAGGTAGAAGACATGTATCATCACTAAATGTTTACAGGAACATGCTGACGAGTTTCTCTTGCTTCATTGGCCTGCACAATCCTCAGATTTAAACCCCATTGAGCATCTTTGGGATCAGGTAGTAAGGGCTGTTTGCAGTGAGACTGTGCTGCTACTCAATTTACAGCAACTGTGCTACAACATTCATTTCCATATGGTACAACAATCCTGCACAGTGCATCCAGCATCTTGTAGGTTCCATGCCCCGACAAATTAGAGCTATCCAATAGGCCAAAGGTGGCACAGCACATTACTAGGTAGACACATTACTGGCATCTCAGAGTATATTGTTAAACAATAGATTTTTGCTCTTCACTTGAGAAAATTCAACAAAATAATATCATTAGAGACAGCTACATTATCCAGGACTAAATGCTAAACAATGAACCTTCTTTCAGCACTTAATAAAAAACCCCACAACAAAATAAGCTAATCACAGGTAAGTTTTAATTCAGGCAAATTAATTAAAAAAGAACCTTCATTGCACAAGGAAAAAAAATCCCAAAATAAAATAATCTCAAAAGAGACAACTGTTTTAACCAGAAACCAACAATATTGTTAAACTGTAGTAACTACATGGATGGATATCATAAACATTAGACGTGAGGCCTAAAAATCAAAGATGGTGGCTAAGGGCCCTACACTGCATCATATGTAATTCTTTTCTGTTGCTCATTCTCATCTCTAGAACAATGGAAATGAATAATACGTATTACTTTAATTTTGAAACATTAGTTTATATCAATGCCACCAAAATAACTCCCCAAAGACAATGAATTATATTCCATGGTCTGCATAAAATTTTTAAAATTGCAAAAACGATAGAAATGTTTTTTAAAAAAAATACAAGTAGGTTAAAATCATGAAACATATTCCATAAATGTAATTTTATTACTTTTGCATTTAAACCTTATGTTTTTTATGATCTATCTGTAATACAATTTTATTTAACATTAAGTGCATAAGGTGCTTTTCCATAATAGTTCAATGTATTAAATTTTGGCTAAATTAAGTGAGATTGAAATAAAAACTTTGTTAATTCTGTTTAATCTTGAAATGGCCACACCCAAACAAATTACAAGCAAATATTTGTGTGATGTTTTGATGTTACAGATATATTTCTGTGATCTGTCAAAGGTGATTAAAATACAATTTGAATTTTTGCTTTGCAATGATAGAACACAATCATTTCTTTTTGTGCACAAATATCCACTGGCGAAAAAAATTATACTTAGGCACATCATTTTTAATGCAATGTGCATATCATTATACAACAAATATCAGTCAATACCATCTGAGGCTACTTGTTTCAATAGCCTATTATCACTAACAAGCAAATGTTCATTCCGTAATTTGAAAAAAAAAAACACGCAGAAAATCAATAATCTCATCAGAGCTATTCTAACAAAGTGCATATTGCTATAAGCAATGAACTGCCATTCTGTAATTTAAGAAAACCCCAGAACAAAATTAAACCATTTAATCTGAACGTACTGCTAAACAACAAACAGTTGTTCCATCCTATTTTTATCCCCCAGAACAAACCAATCTTATAACAAGCCTAAAAAATTGCAAACAATTCACCACTAATCCTCAACATAAAAAGCCTCTGGAGCTAAATAATCCTGTCAGAGACAACAAGCCTAAAAACATGAATTATTCACTGCCGATCCACAGCATAAAAAAGCTCTTGGATCCAAATAATCCCATCACAGAAAACAAGCATAAAAAACAAGAATTATTGTATACAATTTATCAGTGATTTGCAGCATATATATAAAAAAAATCTCCCAGAGCTAAATAATGCCTTTAGAGACAATAAGCCCAAAAATAATGAATTATTGTGAAAAAATCATGTTTATCCACAGTATGCCTTCAGAACTAAATAATCCCATTAGATATAAGAAGCCTAAAAAACAAAAATTATTGTAAACAATGTACCATCATCCGCATTATATATAAAAAAACCCCAAAACAAGATAATCTCATCAGAGACAACCATTTAAACCAGTGTTGGAAAATGTTACATGTAATATAATAAAATAACAGAATAACGAAATGATTTTTGAATAATGATATGAATAACATTAACAGAATTTTAAAATACATTTAACGATAAACTAAAAAATAACAGAAAAAGTAATTTCATTATTTTCACTGTTTTTGTGTTGACACAGTTCAGATTTTTCCTTTGTAACATATACTTAGAAACTTCTGTGAAACACAGAGATGTATAATTTACTTTTACGATCAGCAAACAAAGCCATACAGTAATTCTGCTCAATGACACATTCCTAAATAATTTGGGAAAAAGCTATCTTAGCTACTTTCTTCACTCAGAGAAAAGGATTTGTGATAGTCAGATAAGAGCTGCAGTGGAAAAGGATAAAAGAAAGAAATCAGGGCAATTACAATAGGGTAAAAATCCAAAATATATTTCTATTCTATTCGCCAAATCTTTGATTTCTCTTCATCCCTCCCAGAAACATTTTTATTGTATTACGTTTGCAAATCCATTAACAGTCAGTCTCAACCTGCACATATGAAAGAAAGGAAGTTCTCATGTTTCAACTGAGCAGTGCTGATGTGTGTCTTGAACTTCTAAGAACAAATTGCATAAAGTTCAAAACTCATCTAATCAATTTGCATGAATATAGTGGAAAGCACAGAAAATCTCTTCTACAGCAAATCGTCGATAAAAACAGTTTGTAATCAAATGACTCAAAAAATAATTTGCTGGGACCTATCTTAATGAAAACAAAAAAATTAGAGGCAAAAGAAAATAAAATTTCCCAGTTTTATTAAATGAATTTGGGACAGCAAAGAGAATTTCAACAAAAGAAAATATTTTTCACTACTAGAAAAATCAAGAGAAAACACTACAAAGACTTGCAAGAATTGTTCTATCAGTATCTGCAACTCTGCTATCTGTATAGTTTTTTCTATGATTTCTGGAAAAAGAAATAATTTGGATTCAAAATTATTAGAAAACAGTTTGCTTATAGTCATGAATAAAACAGTAGAATAGTATTGACTGTATTATGATGCCAATTTTTTTTTTTTAATTTTCCACAACTCTGTGTTATGATAATATTTTTGAAGTCAATTTCACTTTAGAATTTTCCTCGAGTCATTTTAGGAAAGAGTTTAATATTATTCTGTGCATATATATATAACTAAGAATTATTTATGTTCAGAAATTTTTATTAAGAATGCTATGTTTTGGTCTAGAGGTTAACATACCTGACCCCTATGTATGTGCTGTATGAGAAACCAGGACAAGCCCAATAGAGCTTCTAGGTTATCTCCATCCTTTGTATATCGAAATTTTTTTCTATAAAAATTTATAACTAAATAAAGAACCAGGAAGAATAAAATTTTAGTTTTTCCTTTGTAATTATAAACAATTCCAACCAAATTCATACAATGTGCTGGACAATTGCTAAAAATATGGTGTAAATCACTTCAGTAATTTTCAATTGTATGGCTTACATACATTATTCGAATACATGCAGTAGTATCATTCTATTTATTCATAACTGGATCTTCTAATAGCAATTTTCATTTCATTAACATTAAAAAAGCAACAGTAACAATTCTGTTTACATATATGCATTTATGAAGAGTGAAACACAGCGTGTTGAATTAAAGATAGATGAAGTTAACTCTATAAACACTGTAGGTAAACACCTAGTGTTTATAGAGTTAACTTCATCTATCTTTAATATATGCATTTGTTTCATTATTAATAACTTTACTTTTTTTTAATTTTGTTTTTTACAAATGGATTGATTAAATTGATGCAGTAGTCATCCAGCAGTTTATGCTGGATGACTACTGCATAATTGCATATATAATAAAAACGATAACATATATTTCATTATTTTGCTTTTGTACTAAAAATATTTCCCTATAACGTTAATGTAATAATGAAATTTATCATAATGCAAAACGATATTAAACTTTTGGCTGCAACTGAAAATGTAACGAAGTGTTTTTCTTTTCATTTGCCAACATTGATTTAAACAGAGCATATTGCTAAAGAAGAAATTGTATGGAATATGCATTAACTAAATATCATAAATCAGCTGCAACTTTCAGTACTTACCCGAGGCAAAATTTATAGCTTTATGCTACATATATAGCATAAAATAAAATAAAAATTGCATTAAAAAAATGCAATTATATGATACAATCACATAGCTGGCCCCTTCCCTAAATATAAATTCATAATTTTTTTGACTTTAGTTAGACCTGAAGGGGAAAAAAATCAAGAACCAGAGGCCACACAAAACATACCAATAGACAATGCAATAAATCGGTGTATACATGGAAAAACTACCATATTGTATGTTATTTTACACACCTTATAAATGTTCAGTTACCATTCATGGCACTATCTAGTGAGCTGAGTGCTGTAAACTGCAGGTGTACTGCTGAAATAAATTAACAGTGTATTCAGAACTGGAGTTAAAGTTAGCCTGCAGTTCACGGTAACAACATGGCAACTCAAAGGTTTTTACAGAATTGAACGGCCAAATTTTTTTTATGGTTAAAATTGTTTATTTTTCAGGGTTTTTCTTAAGTGCGGAATGCAAAATAGTTGTGCCCCATGAGATTACGCACCTTTAGCGGCACTTTTTGAATGCGGAAAGGAAGTTTCTGTAGTGATATGCTGTACTGAAAATAGTTGTGTTGGATGAGATTCTGGGGCTTTTTTTAGTGCCGAACAAAACATTGTTATTTAGCTGCATGGTTGAAGCAAAATAGTTGTGTCCAATGATATTATACTTCTTTTGGGCATTTTTTTGGTGCAGAATGAAATTTGTATAGCGATGTTGTACCGAATATAGTTGTTTCAGAAGAGATATATATATATATCCTTTAGGGTTTTTTTTAGCGCAGAATAAAAATTTGCTTTTTAACTACATGATTGAGACAAAATAGTCGAGGATATACCATTCATTTCCTTGCATAAAAAACAAGATGACGATGTTGTAACCAGGAACTGCAGTACTGCTGGGTCAAAAATAATTTCCACATGCATGAAGTTATCCACAGCAGTTCAACTAACCAAAAATTGGCACATCCAAAACTATCCATCTCCAGATGCATGACTCAGTTCAACACATTTACATTACCATGTGCATGTGCCAGTAGGCTACTGGTGCAAGCAATCGATGTTAGTGTAAACTGGCCTTTAAAGATCAATTCAAACATCCCATATAAAATTTTAAAACTGATTTATGGAAACCTGAAAATTCAGGAGTCTGAATATTCTTTTGACAAATCCTTCTGAGTGCATTAATGGAGCAGCTTCATGGTAAACTGATGCAAAATGAACTTCTGGATACTCTCTGTAAAATATGGATCAAATTGCAAACAATAAATATATAATTCAATATACCTTTATAAAGGAGACTTAGCAAATATATCAACTTTCCCCTTAATTAGAATTTTGAAGGGTAAACTTATATATAAGTTTTACATTAGTTATTTAATCTTATCATTTTCAATCAGTAAGGAGGAAAGGATTAGAAAACACATGGTATCCTTGGAGAAAGTTCACTTAACTTCATTAGCAAACCATGTTATAGAGCATACTTACAATAACTCCGCAAAGCACACCTTCAACAGCATCACGTTTTTCTACTTCGGTCTCTTCACTCGTCAAAATACCAACAATATAATTTCCGAAAACATCATGGTCAGTATCCAAACTTTGCAGTTTTTTTGAAAGCCAGTCGCTAAATGCTAACAACGCCGCCATTTTGGTAACCTAAATAGCCAGATCTGAAATATCTATAAATATTTTACAGTTGCAGTCAAGGTTAGTGTCCTATTGCAGAAAAGACTAATTATTCAAAGATTTCTGTCTCTCAACGACCTGCCTCGGATTTATATTACAAAAAAAATAAATAAATACCCCTCAAGCTCTGCTTGCCACAGAGGTCTGACAGGAACCAGCCAGTTTACACGCCATAGTTATTATATGAAATAAGATCGACGTATTCAATCAAGTAACAAATCAGCACTTTAGCGTCGATTTAAATCGACGCTAAAGTGTTGATTGTTACTTGATTTAATACGTCGATTAAAATCGACGCTAAAGTGCGTTATATCAACGCTAAAGTGCTGATTTGTTACTTGATTTAATACGTCGAGCTTTTTTGATTATTTATTATCTGCATACTTGTAATACATGCTTCCATCTATTGGCAAATATAAATGCCGCTTGTGGCTAAAAGTGCCTGACTAGCGCCTATATGAAACATAAAAGGAATGTTCATAGCGTTAATTAGAGGAGATCTTGATCGGCGGCCGGTTGCTCAGTGGTCCAGAGCACCTGACATGTTATCAGGAGGTCGTGGGTTCGTATCCCACCCTGCTCAAGACAATTTTTCCTCTAAGATTTAAATCGACGCTAAAGTGCTGATTTGTTACTTGATTGAATACGCCGAGCTTATTTCATTATTTAATTGTTAAGTTCCTCGCAAGTAGGATTAATGTGAAAAGCTCTTTTGAAATAGTTATATATGTATATATATACTCAATAACTTAGAACACGAAGATTCCCATATTAGCCAAAATCAATGTTTGGCACCTTCAGTACGACATCAATGACACTTGAGATCGATCCATTGGTACTTGTGTTTGAGCCATCGTTTGAGCTCTGTTGGATAATGTGTGCTTCTTTCACTTCAATCTGCATTTCATTTAGTTTACTTAATTGTTGCTGTGTAATTCGATGTTCTAATAGAAAGGAAATGGAATTTCGTTTCATATATAGGCAAAAAGCAATTTAAATTGCAGAACACGTGAGAATCAAATTTTGCCATTACAATATTTCATCTTTCGTCAATTTAATTCTTTGTTTTTCATTTGTATTATGAAATAAAGATCTATTTTCAAAATGAAATTAAACAAACAAAACTGGACTACGATAAAAAAATTTCTGCATTTCAAACCAGAATGCTTTAAAAGATTATACAGGGTGAATCTGAAAAAGTGGGCAAAACTTTACAGGGTGGTAGAACGCAGCTATACGAGCAATATTCGTCATAGAATGTATGGTTGGAACGCAAACGGCGAGAAGTTAAAAGGTAGTTTTCCACTGTCACATTTAAAGAATGAACACAAGAAGGAGAGGAGATACTTCAGAAAACATTTTATTAACAGGAATGTAATTGAGGTATATGCTCAAAGAAATTGCTCAAAAGAGCTGCCGCCAGCTGTAATGCAGGCTTCACACCTGCGGGATAGGGACCGACGCACATTTGCGAAGACACCAGGCATTTCCCGAATATCGCCGGCAACAACGGCGATCCTGGCGACTAGTTCCATATCGGTTTCAATGGGGCACTCGTAGATTAGGCTTTTCATATGGCCCCACCGTACACAAAGTGCATATCCGCCATTTCGTGGTTAGTATAACCAGCCATCCTCTCGGCAATCCACGGTAGAAATGCCGTTGGGTGCGAGGACCGACCCTTTTATACCATTTCCAACGCCACCTAGCGGCTCGCTGTTTGCGTTCCGACCATACATTCTATGACGAATATTGCTCGTATAGCTGCGTTCTACCACCCCGTAAAGTTTTGCCCACTTTTTCAGATTCACCCTGTATATTATTACGACAGATGAACGTGCTACAGTAAATTTATGATAAACGTGACATGAACGCTCGTGTATGCTTCCTCGAGTGAGATTTATTTAACCAATGAATTGGAATACAGAACCGATTTGAAAATAAAAAAGATAGAATTGTAATGTTCAAGTGTGGATATCCGAAAGGAGGCATAATTAGTTTCAGTATGTATGTGATGGGTGTAAAAAGTGAAGAAGCATTTTATATGGTGAGTGCGCGGAAGGTAGTTTAGTTTATTGGTGTGGATCTTGTTGGTAAGCTGGTAAAGGAAACGAAGAATTCGTCGTCTTGTGCGTGGTGATCAACGTCTGAAAGGAATTGGTTCTGAGAAACCAGTACACTTAGCCGCAGTTTTGGAATACTTGAGGATTAAAACCTAAGAAGGAAGTCATTTTGTGTATAGTTATTTAGTTATTTACGAATTGGTAAGGTTATTCTCGAGAAATTGCAAGTATTCACATATATGATTCTCGTCAGATTAAAAATTTGTTCACACATAAGATAAATATTGGTACCTTTAGTTTATGTAGCCGTCCCGTGGCCGAGTGGTTAGCACGCTTGGCTACTGATCTAAGGGATCTGAGTTCGAGCCCCGGATTAGGTATGGATGTGTGTATGTCGTTTTTCTGCTGAGGTCCTGCCATCCTCTCAGATCTTCTACTGTGGCATATAAACTGACAGGCTTCTGTCAGACCTCTGTGGCAAGCAGCTGCTTGAGGGGGTATTTATTTATTTTATTTTAGTTTATGTGCATGTTTTTATCCATACTTTTGTATTAAATCACATTATTTTAGCTTTATTGTTACTAGTTGTTATTTTTGAAATCAGTTAAGTTTTTATCTGTTTGAATTCGTATCAATATCAATAAACACACATTATTGATAGACGAAATTAGAAACGTAATGTAACGCTCCAAAGATTATTAACTTTTCAAGTTGGACCTTTTGTCTGATCCAAATTTATTCAAAATTCCGGAGAGCTTTAACGGGCATCAAGCATTTTTTAACTTGTCAAATAAAATTGAAATAGGGTTCGTCAGGTATTTGTCAAGCGTTACTTATCGAACAAGAATTCAAAAAAGATTGTCAAGTTTAATTAAAGTTTAAATCAAATCAAAAAATTAATTAACGTTGCTCAAGAGAAAAATAGCAAAAATTCAAAAGTTTCTAAAACAAACAAAGTTTATTTCCAAAAAACTCAAGAACTCTCCAAACTCAATGATAGAATACAAAAGATGGAGAACTGACAACCCACATCTATTTAAATCTCTACTAACAACTCCTTCTATGTACGCAACACATACTTCTCACAATCTGACTTTTCACACTCTACTGACGATCTCTACACAATTCTCATTCTAACTCTTTCTACTATTCACAATCTTATTTTACTATTAATTCTGACTCTGTGACTCAAAGTCACTTAGCTATAACATGCTGCGTACAAATCCGGCAAGTGGCTGTTGCACGCTGGGAAAACATTTGAATAATCTAACGATAGCGCTAGACGCAAGAGTCCTATACGAGCGCATTTGCGGCTAACAATCAAAAGGTAGGATTGCGCATGCGCAACTCCTACGCTCGGAAACGAGAATTGCCATGTTCAAAAGTAAAAAAATAATCCCCAAAACGAAAAATAAAACATAAGTAATGCAAAACTGGTTAAGGAAAAGTAAAAGTGAATGGTGAACCATCACAACTCCCACTCCCAAAGCGAGTTAAAATTTGACCTAACAGATTTTGACGAGCAAATTTAGAATAATAGGACACTTCTCACGTCATTTACATATTGCTGAACATAAAATAAAGCAAGACTATGCTTTCTCAAAATTTGATAAGACGAGCTACTCTCACTTTGACACAATTTTCCATCACAACCAAAGGTACCTCCTCTCTTTCTATCTAAAAATGTGTACAGCTACCTACTGTATATTATATGCCAATGGCTGTGAGTAGTAGCATAAATGAGAGTTCTGGCACAGTAAAAGGGGCTTGAGAATTCTGTGAAAATCTATGGGAAAAGTTATGGGGGGGGGTGAGGTAAAAAGTATGTTTCTTGTGGATTTTTGTGAAAACATGTCTGAAAATTAGAAAAAACGGGGGTGTTTTTTAGCATGTGAAAAACCAATTTAAGTTTTTTTTGGGGAGATGAGGTTTAAACTAATTTGTGAATTAGTTTAAATGAATTAGGTTGAAATGAGGTGTGCGTCTATGAGATAAAAAATGATGTGTTTTGTTGAGTTATCATATACTTCACTGGATACAGCAGAATCAAAACTTTTATCTAAGCAAAGTCCTAAGTATTAATTCTGTTATCAAAGAAGAATATTAAAAGTTTTATCCAAAAGTGAATAAATTTCTTATCATAGAACAATATTAAAACTTTTAATCAAAGTCTAAGTAATTATTTTGCTACAAGAATATTAAAACTTTTATCTAAGCAACGTTCAAGTAATAATTTTACTACAATAATATTAAAACTTTTATGTAATCAAAGTCCAAAGTAATAATTCTGTTATCAAACCGAAACTTTGTGAAGTGTATGATAATTTAGCATAAAAGAATATTATAATTTTTATCTAATCAATGTTCAAGTAATAATTTTGCTACAAGAATATTAAAACTTTTATCTAACTAAAGTCCATGTAATAATTCCCGTTCCAGTTTTACAATTAAAAATCCAAAACCAAAGTTCAAGATTCAGTATATTCAAATATATGTATTAAAGATATTTAAATATATTTAGTACAATGAAATATATTTAAATCGTACTTAACTTAGAATGGGGCTCTATGCTGGAGGGGGATTTAAAACTGACTTCGAATCCCTTGAGACCTTTCTTAAATACTCAACCGAAATTTAAACTAAAACAGAAAAAAAATTTTATCATGGAAGAATATTAAAATTTTTATCTAATCAATGTTCAAGTAATAATTTTAAATCGTACTTACCTTAGATCGAGGCTCTATACTGGAAGGGGAACTAAAACTGACTTCGAATCGCTTGAGATCTTTCTTAAATACTCAACCGAAATTTAAAACCAAAACTGAATAAATTTCTTATCATAGAAGAATATTAAAATTTTTATCTAATCGATGTTCAAGTAATAATTTTGCTACAAGAATATTAAAACTTTTATCTAACTAAATTCCACATAATAATTTTCGTTCTACTTACATTTACAAATTAGTTACATTTACAATTAAATCTATTTAAATCGTACTTACTCCTCAGGAGGGGAAAGTCAAAGTGACTTCGAATCGCTTCAGACCCTTCTTAAATATTCAACAGAACCGAAACTGAATCTTGAACTTTGGTTTTGTATAAAAATTTAAAAATTTTGACAGCAAAGTCCAAGTAATAATTTTTGCTATCAAACCAAATTTTTAATCCAAAACTAAAGTTCAAGATTCAGTAGCAAAGTCCAAGTAATAATTTTGCTATCAAACCGAAATGTTTATCCAAAACCAAAGTTCAAGATTCAGTAGCAAAGTCCAAGTAATAATTTTTATCCAAAACCAAAGTTCAAGATTCAGTAGCAAAGTCCAAGTAATAATTTTGCTATCAAACCGAAATTTTTATCCAAAACCAAAGTTCAAGATTCAGTAGCAAAGTCCAAGTAATAATTTTTATCCAAAACCAAAGTTCAAGATTCAGTAGCAAAGTTCAAGTAATAATTTTGCTATCAAACCGAAATTTTTATTTAAAACCAAAGTTCAAGATTCAGTAGCAAAGTCCAAGTAATAATTTTGCTATCAAACCGAAATTTTATATCCAAAACCATAGTTCAAGATTCAGTAGCAAAGTTCAAGTAATAATTATGCTATCAAACCGAAATTTTTATCCAAAACCAAAGTTCAAGATTTAGTAGCAAAGTCCAAGTAAAAATTTTTATCCAAAACCAAAGTTCAGGATTCAGTAGCAAAGTTCAAGTAATAATTTTGCTATCAAACCGAAATTTTTATCTACAACCAAAGTTCAAGATTCAATAGCAAAGTCCAAGTAATAATTTTGCTATCAAAACGAAATTTTATATCCAAAACCAAAGTTCAAGATTCAGTTTTGGTTCTGTTGAGTATTTAAGAAGGGTCTCAAGTGATTCCAAGTCACTTTGACTTTCCCCTCCTGAAGAGTAAGTAGTTTATGTTTCTGATATGTATTTTGTAAGTTTTTTTTCAAAATTGCTTAGTTGTACCAGGCGGCTATCAATTTTTTCAAAGTCCAGCATTCATTAGAAAAGTTTGAAAAGAATGCCTCCTGAAGTGAAAAAAATCCTTAAACAATCTTAATGATCAGAACTTTTAGGATCTTCAACAACATTTGAACAGATTATTTGAAATTTTCTCTTAAAAACATTTCATCAGATTCAATTAGAAGGTTAAAAAAACTTTCCTATAGAGAGAATAATTGAAACACTTATGTTAAAAATATATCACTTACCGCACCCAGCTGCCGCCACATCAGAAATATTCTATCGAGAATTTGGAAAGATCGTTAACTCGAACTTCATAATCAGGTCAAAGTGCGAGGTCACGAGACGAGACGTAATGCAGGATGTTATCCAAATAAACACAGCTGAGTTGAACTGATGAGTGAAATGATAAGTTGGAAAGAGTTATAGCAAATCTTCTTTTTGAATGGAATTAAATAACCCCCCTATCCCTCGATTTACACGGTACTCAGTTCACACAATTTTGGCTTTGCACGGTCAAAAAATGCAACCAGTTTCGATTTACACGGTACTGACTGATACTGGTGATGTGCGGCATGAGATTAACAGACGAATAGGGATTGCTGCCGGGACTGTTAAGAATCTATGGAGATTGTGGAGAAATAGGCGTATACATTTAAAGACTAAAATTAGACTGTATAATAGTTTGGTTCTTTCTAGGGTTAGTTATGGTAGTGAAACTTGGACACTTTGTAAACAAGATAACAGGAAACTAGATGCTTTTGATTCCAGATGCTTATGCAGTATCTTGGGCATTAGGTGGTTCAACTTTGTAACTAATGATGAGGTTAGGCAAAGGAGTTTGCAACCTCCTTTAAGCAGCATATTGTGCAGAGAGAGACTCCGTTGGTTTGGCCATGTTGCCCGTATGAATAATTATAGATTGGCGAATAGGGTTATGAACAGTGTGCCTAAAGGCCTCAGAAAGAAGGGGAGACCTAGGATGCGGTGGGCAGAAAATGTCAAACAGGACCTTGTTAGAATTGGTGTGCAGTGGCCAGATGCAGTAGATGTAGCTCAGGATAGACTTGCTTGGAGAACTAAGTTGCACGGTCTGGTTGGACATCCGTAGCCCATGGCTGCTTGATTATGATGATGATGATGAGATGATGACTGAGACGTACATAGAAAGGAAATCTCAGTCAGTACCGTGTAAATCGAAACTGGTTGCATTTTTTGACCGTGCAAAGCCAAAATTGTGTGAACTGAGTACCGTGTAAATCGAGGGATAGGTGTAGTTTTAAATACTAAGGTTTATTCAAAAGTTTTTTTAGTTAAGGGGGGGACCCCACCTTTGAGGGTTTAAAAAAAAACGATTTTTTTTTGCATTTTTCGAAAAGTTTATGAAGTGTAGAATATGGTCCTGAAACAGTTTTTCAAAATTCGAACTCCTTAGAAAGTTACAGCGACAAATACGAGGTCGTCCTTAAACGCGTTTTTCTCGAAACATTTTTTTAACTGGTAGAGTGTGGATCTCGGGAACCATTCATCCGATTTACATATTTTTTTTAAATGCATAGAAACGAATTATCTAAAACCTTGCATAGGATTTTTTTGATATTTTAATTATTCGATTTTTAGCGAGCAATTCAGTGCCATTTTTTTAAGGAAAAAAATTCACTTTTTTTTTCAAAATGCCGTCATTTTCTCATTTTTTCGAATTTTGAAAAAATTTTACACTACGCTATAGCCAATGGCTCAAAGTTTGTAAAACTGTTAATAATTCTGTTCTCAGATGTTCCTGCGATGTCCGGTGCACTCTACCAGGAGGGCGCATCTTTCGCGCTGAGGTCAACCAATGAGGAGCCACAGGACGACCGTTAAAATATTTTTACTTAAAAAAATTTTTTTTTCTATTCAATAAACAAGCCTTAATAACATGCAAAAAGTTTGGAGTCATTGCATTGTTTATTATACCCAAAACAATTCTCAAAGTTTGACTATTTTTAGAGCGCTCAGGGTGGGTCCACCTTTAAGAGAAAATTTTCAATGTTTCACTAGTGAAATTAATTAATTTCAATAATTTAATTAATTCACTTAATTTTTCGCTTAATTAAAAATTTCAATTTTTTGCATTATCGGACCATGATTTTTACCAACTATATATATATAATAAAGAGGGTATAACTGCTAACTCAAAGATGAGCGCAACTTTTCAATGTACCAAATGTGGGAAATCTATTCGCAAATCCAATATGAATCGTCATGTGAAAACTGCATGCACTTGTCGCACATTTGAAAAATGCGAATTTTGCAATTCCAGCTTTAACAGGAAAGACAATTACAATCATCATCTGAATCAATATCATATAAATAAAAGCAGTGCTTTTCGGAAAACGTTTCGCACATATAAAATTGATAACATAAATGTCAGAGAAGACATAAAAAGTTTCCTGGGGAAAAATAACAATACATGGAAACATATGTATATATAATTCGCAAGAAACTCAGTCAGCCACTAAAAGTCACATTTATAGTACAAATAAAATTTAAAAAGCAAACGGATCCTGAAGAACAGAAAGAAATATGTGCACATTTTTTGACATGTAACGAAATAATCAGTTTGCCTACCTATCTCAATGAATTACTAAAAAAGCTTATGAGAAAATTGATAACGACTTTGAAAGTTTTATACAAAACGGAAGTGGATGGGTGTTTGACAAAATAATATCTATGGAAATTCAAATGTGTCAGTATAATGCATTTGGAGCATCTGCTTTCGTAGATTTACCAGAACATTTGAAATATACAAAAGGAATAGTGAATGTTAAAAATTATGACAACAAATGTCTCTTGTGGTCAATATCATCTGCTTTACATCCTGCTAAAGACTATCCACAATGTGTGGAAAAATATAAAATATTTGAAAACGTCTTAGACACATCTTCATTGACTTATCCAGTAACCCTCGATCAAATCCCGAAGTTCGAGGTTTTAAATAACATTTCAATAAATGTTTTCAGTTCTAAGAAAGATGGTTTGCATACGTTATATATTTCACAGAATCCTGTTAAAGAACCCATACAACTCACTATTGTTGGATTAAAAATATTAGTAGGGTTACAGCATACCTTTCAAGACATAATGGTAAATCCTATCCCTGCCCATACTGTCTTCATAATTTCACTCGCGACGATTTATTAAAGATTCACGTAGATAATTGCAAATCAAACACTTTACAAACTATCAAGTTTCCCGAAGCGAATAGTACGAAATTCCATACGATTAAAACGGTTTGAACCACCCATATGTGATTTATGCAGACTTCGAATGCTTTTCGAAATGTAGAAAAATTGAGAATAATCCATGTACGGTGCGAACTAAGTATTTAGTACCGTCAGGATTTACATATATTATAGTTGGACCGGAAGGTTGGGTTGGGTTGTTTTACCTCTGAGCGGCACTTTTTTGCACACCATGGGCTAAATGGCCAGGTCACATGGACCCCGAAGGCTCAGAGAAGGTTGGGAGAGGGGACCCACTGGAACAGCTGTTGGGAGACAGATGGTAGCCTCCCGTCAAGGCCATCCAGCGTGTTCTTTAACGTGCACAGAGTATGGCTCTCCCGCACACGGGGCCACGGCTTAACGTCCCATCCGACGGACGGCGGCCTTTCCAAGCCCATCGGTGTCCCCTACTGACCGTGGGCAGGGCGGGGAATTTTACCAGAAGGTAAACTGTTGGGTTGGGTTGTTTTACCTCTGAGCGGCACTTTTTTGCACACGATGGGCTAAATGGCCAGGTCACATGGACCCCGAAGGCTCAGAGAAGGTTGGGGGAGGGGACCCACTGGAACAGCTGTTGGGAGACAGATGGTAGCCTCCCGTCAAGGCCATCCAGCGTGTTCTTTAACGTGCACAGGATATGGCTCTCCCGCACACGGGGCCACGGCTTAACGTCCCATCCGACGGACGGCGGCCTTTCCAAGCCCATCGGTGTCCCCTACTGACCGTGGGCAGGGCGGGGAATTTTGCGGAGATAGATCTCAACGCTGACCCAGCTGGGACTCGAACCTGGGAACTACAGATTACGAGCCTGGCGCGCTACCGACTGAGCCACCTCCGCCCCAGAAGGTAAACTGATCAAAACCAGAATGTAACAGAACAATTTTTGAATGAAATGATCGAAGCCGAAACTTTGATGGATGATTTGAAGAAAAGAAATGTTAAGATGACTGATTTTGATTGGAAATTTTTACTGGAGCAAAATATTGTAATATTTGTGGGAAAATTCTAGGAACTGATAGAGTAAGGGACCACGATCACTTAACTGGAAAATACAGAGGTGCTGTTCACGACAAATGTAATCTTCAATACAAATTCTCACTTGAAATACCAGTGTTGTTTATTTTATTTAAAAATAAGAAGAAAATTTCTTGTATTCCACAAACTACAGAAAAATATATATGCATTAAATTCTGTCAAATTAAATTTATTGATTCATTCATGTTCCTCAGCTCTTCACTGGATTCACTGTCGAAAAATGTGGAAAATTTCTACATCCTAAGTCAATACTGTAGACAACATAATCTGAATGACTCACAAAAAGAACTTTTGAAAAGCAAAGGAAGTTTTCGATATGAGTACTTGCAACAGAGTGCTCAGTTTTTGCAAACGTCACTTCCATCCAAAGAGAATTTTCAAACAATGAACAATACGAAAGAAAATCAAATTTTGTGGAAAGCCTTTTCTATTGCTATCTTCGGGGAATATCACGATCTGTATATGATCACTGATGTATTACTGCTAGGAGATATATTTGAAAACTATAGAAATTCGTGTGTGAATAACTACCAACTCGATCCTTGTCATTATTTTAGCTCTCCTGGCTTATCCTATGTTGCCTGTTTAAAAATGACAGAAATTGAGCTGGAACTTATAAAAGGTGATATATATTTTTTCATAGAAAGTTCTGCGAGGAGGAATATCTTTATTGTCTAAGAGGTTTGCACAGGCCAACAATCCTTTAGTAGATACATATGAGAGAAGTAAACCATAAAACTATATCATGTACTTTGATGCAAACAATTTATACGGCTGGGCAATGTCTCATCCTCTTCCAACTGGTAATTTCAAATGGGTAAATGATATTGACCTGTTTAATATTCCAGACGACAGCAAAAAGGGTTATTTCTTCGAAGTTGATCTAGAATATCCGGCACATCTACACGATTTACACAATGATTTCCCCTTGGCTCCTGAAAAATTGAAACTTTCTAATAGTAGTGTCTCATTCCTGATTTCAAATCTGTTCGACAAGCAAAATTATGTCGTTCACTATAGGTTACTTAAACTCTATGTGGAACTGGGACTGAGGGTGAAACAGGTGCATAGAATCTTGGAATTTGATCAAAAACCATGGCTGAAACCTTACATAGATTTTAATACAACTAAACGAATTAATGGCATAAATAATCTTGAAAAAAACCTTTTTCTAACTGATGAAATATATGGCAAATGTTTAGAAAATAAGAGAAAGAGAATAAAATGCCACATTGTGAATACTGAAGAAAAGCTTAAAAAATTAATTGCAAATCCTAGGTACGGTTCTTGTGTTAAACTTGCAGAAAATTTCGTAATTCTCCATATGAAAAAGAAAAATATTATATTAGATAAACCATTGGTGTAACGATTTTGGAGTTGAGTAAATTACACATATATAATTACTTCTACAATTTTCTGAAGCCAAAATTCAATGCAGAATTGTTATTTACAGATACTGATTTCTTCTGCGTCGACATCCAGACAGATAACATATATCAGAAATTTAATTCAGACTACTTTGATTTCTCAAATTACCCCACAAACCATGCATTATACAGTGAATCAAATAAAATGATTCCAGGAAAATTTAAAGACGAATTAAAAGGTCTTCCAATCAAAGAGATTGTTGCGTTAAGACCAAAATTATACTCTATAATCGCGCCAATTCCCAAAAAAGCAGCTACTGGAATTAAAAATGAATTTAGTCACGAAGATTATCGTCAATGTCTATTTGATGAAAAAATCCTATATACGCAACAAACAGAATTTCGATCTGAGCAACATGATGTACACGTATACCAAATTAAAAAAATTGCTTTATCCCAAGAATATACAAAACGACATGTCATCAATGGAATTTATTCTTATGCTTCGGGAAACTATCGAATATCGGATATGTATAGTAAAGTAGGAAATACCATTTACAAAACATTGAACTGAAAACAAATGTTAAAAAAATAAGCGAATTTTTTTGCATAATCCGAAGTTGAAATAGACATGACTGTAGTGTTTGTCCAAGAGTAAATTTCTAAACAATACCGATGTTATTGAACATAATCTTATGTTCCTTTTTGTCAACAATATCGTTTTTTAGCAAAATATTCAAAATTTCGACAATTTTATTTAATTCTTCTGTACTGGTGTTTCCAGCTCGTTTACTGGCAATCAAAATTGATAATTTTTCGCATATGTTGTCGAAACTCTTGTATAGTCCAGAACCAAACTGTTGTGAGCATCATTTTAATCAACTTTAAATATTTTCGAAGTGCCTCAATGTGATTATCGATAATTCGATATTCCTTAGTAGTTCTACCATAGCGTTTGGTTTCTGTATCCCCCAGTTTCTGAAGATGGCCGATTGTTTGGTAAATCATTTCTTTCAGCTCAGGAATGGGGTTTCTCGCTTGTAAGATATCACTCGGAAGTTTTAGTTTATATTGGTTTAATATTTCATTTTGCAAGTTGGAATCTGAATTATAAACGAACGTTTTTTCTGGCATCTCAGTGGGTTCTTTTGGCTCTAAAGTTTTCACTACATCCTGTATGTTTTTATTGTTTTCTTCACGCACAGTTTCCAGACCTTTTAACCGTTCTACCACTGGCTTGTGAAATTCTTCGAGCGTTTCCTTAACTCGTTCCTCTCCAAGAATAGTGTCTTCAATTTTCGATTTTGTAGTAGCTCGATAGTGTCAAGCAAGTGAAACACTAATCTTGCTACCCCTGTCAAATTTCTTGTTTACTGGAATAACAGAAAAAAATTGCTGAAGTTGTGGTCTTACTATTTTCTTCTTTACTGGAGTTTATTGCTGCTGGAGTTTATTGCTTCTTTACTGGAGAAAATTGCTGAAGTTGTGGTCTTACTATTTTACTTCTTTACTGGAAGAGAAAGTTGCAATTGACTTTTTAACCATTCTTCCAAAATTTCGTGCAAATCGGCGAGTATTTCTTTCATAAACTGATATTTCGGCTCTGTTAAATCTTTGGCATATAAAAAGATTTTATTATAGTAGAGATGTTTAAATATTAAGTTCAACAAAAGGTTCGTCTTCCCTGAGCCCGATGGACCACAGATTAAAAGTCTAAAAGGCCAGAGAGATGCTAATACGTTTCTGTTCAAGAATTTCTCATCTTTTTCAAAGTCAAAATTTTGAATCTCCATTTGCTTTATTTAAAAAGATCATCTTCTTTGACCCAGGAATTAAATGTATTATCATAACCAAACCATTTAACAAAATACTCTTTTTTATTATTCTTCACTCTAGTTTTCAGAATGGTTTCAACTTTATAAATGTCATCTTGCTTTTCGTATTTCACCACTTCTTGGGTGTAAAAACTACCAATGATTGGTTCTCCTTTCAGATCCTTGATCTTATAGGTTATGGAATCTGTATTCAGAACTTGAGCAATTTCAAAAATCTCTTCCGTAAAATCCGGCAGATAACCATTTCTAAACGGTGTCTTGTACTTGGCGATTCTCACTCTGTCGCCAATTTTAAATTTTGGTACTGTAATAGATTTAATTCTTTTACCAAACAGATTAAAATACACAATATCTTTGTTTTTCTGCAAGCTTGCCTCTTTTGGGGTCATTCTTATTGATCTGTGGTAAGAATTATTGTAATTCTTAACGAGTTTTGGTAGAACATCGATCCATTTTCTAGTGCTATTGGCAGTGAAATATTTCCACATTTTTGTCTTTAGAGTCCTATTAAATCGTTCCACAATTTGAGCTTTAGTCTCATTTTCAGTGGCAAACCAATGGACACCTCGTTGATTAAACAATGCTTGAGAGTCTTTATTGATAAACTCAGTTCCCTTATCCGTTTGTAACTCGGATGGCTTACGTTGTTTAAAAATTTCTACAAATGCTTTGGTAATCTCATTACCCGTTTTCTTTTTTATAGTTATTGCCCAGGCGAATTTCCTGAAAATGTCAATCACGGTAAAAATGTAATTCGTGTGGTTATTGTGAAATTAAAATTTTTGTGTATCGATTAAATAACTCTGCCACTGGTCCTCTACATTCGAGACATAAACCCGTCTGGTTTGGAATTTTTTATAAATGGGTTTGTGTAACGTGTACATATCTTGTTGTTGGAGAAATCTTTTTACTTCTTTTTCCGTCAATCCAGTTTTGCGCATTAGATCTTTTATACCGGAAAATCCCTTTAATGGGTCATAGTAAACGGAAGAAAGCATCTTATTTCTTGTCCTAAACCGAACCGTTTCTTTGTTTTAATGATAGGTTTGATTATCGTTCTTGAAATTCTTTCTCCTAAAGTTGGGTTCTGAATTTCATCCAAATCATTTAATAATTCTTGGTCGGCTTCGTGCCTTTTTATAGTTTCTGTAGATTTGCTGTAAGAAATGTCGTGCTTTTTGCAGGCTTTGTTCACACGGTTAATACCAGGATCTCTTCGCATTAACCTTTTCTCCAGTTTCGTAAAAGGTCCACAATACTGGTAACCTGGAATGTGCATTTCGGGTGAATTAAACTTTTCTTGAATCCAGCTTACTATATCTCCACCTTTTACAAATTTTCCTTTCTGTTTCACAAATTTATACTAAATTTTTCCACACGTTCGACATCTACCTCTCATCATTACTCTTTTGTTCTTTGATGTGACATATTCGACGTTATCCGTTAAAGTTTTCGTTTTACACTTTACACAATACATGCTTAATTTTTATATATAAAATATTAGTGCGTGATACTTATAAAATAAAGCATAATGTATCACAGTTATCTGACTAGTTTAACGCCTGGACAAAAGCAAAAATTGAAGAGTGCATTTGTAAATAACAATCCTATAACTTTAAGTGTTGATCCACAAAAGAAAGGTAACGATACTTTGAAACTGACGAAGAGACAAATCATTAAACTGAAAAAATCTAAAACGCCAGTTCGATTTCGTTTCAGTAAAACACAGCTAGGTGGATTTCTGCCGTTCTTAATATCTGCACTTGTAGCACTGGGAAAAGCCTCTGCAATTGGAGCTGCAGGATATGCTGGTACTAAGCTTTGCACAAAAAATTTTAGGAAAAGGGTTATACATTCCTGGAAAGCAAAGAGCAGCTGGCTTATCTAAAAATAAAAGAAAGGGAAAAGGTTTGTACATTCAAGAAAAACAAATAGCTCAGGGAATTAAAAAAAAAAAGAGCCATTAAGTAATTTAGATATCGAAAATATAATGAAAAACGAAAAAGGATTCCGTTGTGTATACTCTATCGATTCTTTGCCAACAAAAATATTCAAGAACGAAAATGGTATAGTGAACTTTGATGTTTCCCGTGGTTCAGGAACTCATTGGGTAGCTTATTTCAATGATGCGAAGTTACTTTACGTCGAGTGCTTTGATCCATTCGGTTTATCGTCACCAGAAGAAATAAAACACTATTTACTTTCATCTTCAAAGCCGATCATGTATAACTCTTCGAAAATTCAAGCAAATTACTCTGTAAAATGCGGTTACTATTGCATCTATTATATTAAACGAAGGAATAATAACATAAGTCCATATGATGTATTGTATATGTTTGAACAAACTCCTAACGATAGGAATGAATTGTTGGTAACAACTAACATATAACTGCTGCATAATACTACACTATATTAATAAAGATGGTACTCATAACTATCAATTCCTCTACTATTACGGCATACAACCCCGAAGATTTGGAAATTAATTATGAAACGGCGATCACACTCAATGGTGAATACGAGATAGCACTGATAGGTAGCAATTATGTGGCATTCCTGGTACAACATCAGTGATAAATATAACTATAACAGTCTGAAATACTTCAAATGGAAGGCAATGGAATGTACAATATAGACGGATTTAATGATGTTTTGAAAAATGTCTTTGGGGATCCTAATCCTATAATGCTAGAAAGCAACCTCTCCACATTAAGATTTGTTTTTCGTTTGGCAAGAGGATATAAAATAGATTCTTCTGAAGGAAAGTTGCTAGAAATACTAGGGTTCGAATCGAAAATTATCGATGCAGCAAAAAACGAAGGAAAGTTCCCACCCGACATAACGAGAGGGGTCGATCGTATTATAATTCACTGTTCTATTGTCGAATCTTCCTATCTCAATAACCAGAAGGGGGACCGTGTTGTACAGTTTCGTGCCTCAAACACCGCCTGGCAGTTTAATCGACACACATCCATTCTTCCCCATATATTTACCGCTGAATAAAACTGATTACATTTACAACGTTAGAATGAAAGTAACCGATCAGAACAATAAAGTAATTGATTTGAACAAGGAAAACGTGACTTATATGTTACACATCAGACCCAAATAAAGATGAAGTTACTGAGAAAGCGAATTAAAATATTTTATATAAATCCGTGGCCTACGCTCGAAAAAACGAGAAAATATCCCCTAAAAGCATAAATATTCTTAATCAGTTAATTTACGGAAATGGCCTAAAAAATCATAAAATCATAAAGTAAGTATAGGATGAACGTTGAAGCTACTTACTGGAATTTGTTCGAAGATCCAATAGACGATAATTCGACGACAAAATACGAGTACTTGGAATATCGAGAAACCAATGTGAATGTTAAAAATCTCGAAAAAAACGAAATATTTACCAAAGATATGGACGTTTTTCTACATCCGCACAATAGTTATATACACGTCAGAGGCAAAATACTGAAATCAGATGGGTCTGATATCGGCGGCAATGATGTAGTTACGATGGTCAATAACGGGTACAACATTTTTAAGAGAGCTCAATATTATATAGAAAACAGAGAACTGGAAAATATTGAATTGCCAGAAGTGACGACCACGATTCACAATTTAATTGATTTTACCGAAGATTTTTCACACAGTGCTGCCACAAGTATTATATGGTTAAAGATACCGCAGACAGTTCGAAAATTAATAAGTATTTGTACGAGGGAGGCGAAGATAAACTGGGCACGAATAATAAAATAAAGGATTTTGCACAAGCGTTGAAGAAAAATCCTGAATGAAATCAAGGATTCTCGGACAGATATGAAATTACAAAAAAATAATCAAAATGTAAGTTTATTCTTACCACTGACTCGGCTGTTTGGATTCTGCCGAGACGTGGATAAAGTGTTTTGCGGCGTAAAACATACCATAAAACTAGAAAAAAGTTACGACAAAGACATTATTCAGAGAGTTGGGGCTACGTTGTATAAATTTGAAATATCTCACGTATCTTGGTTTATTCCAAAAGTGGAACCATCACTACAAGTACTTGCAAAACTAGAATCTCAGTTAACAAGCGGCAATCCACATGAAATCTTTTGGGAATCGTGCAAACTGTACAAATCTGATACTCGAATTGACTCTCATGTCAATTGGAGGGTTACTACAACTCAAAATAAACCTGTCCATCTTTATGTCGTCTTACAAAAGTCTAACCGATTAAATAATCAAACCAGAAACCATATGGTGTTTGATCACATGTTACTTGAACGGATTCAGATCAGAGTGAATAGCAAATAGTTTCCCGAACAAGAATTCGAGTGCAACTTTGAACCCAACAGTTTAGATTATGCGCGAGTTTACAACAGCTTTTTAGCTGCAAAAAATATGTATATCGGGGTACACAAGTCAGTTATCAAGATTTTATGAAACTGTATCCGATATTCCACTTCGATGTCAGCAAATACGAATCACGTCTATATCAATTATCAGCAACTGCTGATATCAAAATACGATTTAAATTAAAAAGACTGCCAAATGAATTATACCACGTATATTGCGTAATTGTCTCAGAACGAAAAGTAACTTTACAACCACTAGAGGGAAAACATTTAGTTGTTGGATAAAAAACTATAAAATTTACGTCTATTTGCACGTTTTAAAAAAAATATGTATGTTCACCACTAATAATTGAATCTGATGAAATGTTTTTAAGAGAAAACTTCAATTACTCCGTTCAAATGTTGTTGAAGATCCTAACAATTCTGATCATTAAGATTGTTTAAGGATTTATTTTAACTTCAGGAGACATTCTTTTCAAACTTCTCTAGTGAATGCTGGACTTTGAAAAATTGATGGCCGCCCACGCCAACGGACGACCAGCGATTCAGCTAAGCAACTTTGAAAAAAACATATAAAACACATTTCAGAAACATAAACTACTTACTCTTCAGGAGGGGAAAGTCAAAGTGACTTGGAATCACTTGAGACCCTTCTTAAATACTCAACAGAACCAAAACTGAATCTTAAACTTTGTTTTTGGATATAAACTTTCGGTTTGATAGCAAAATTATTACTTGGACTTTGCTACTGAATCTTGAACTTTGGTTTTGGATAAAAATTATTACTTGGACTTTGCTACTGAATCTCTCTCCCCCTTCCCCCAAAAGTAGAATTAGGACTATCTACATACATTGTCACTCCCTACACAACCCCCCCCCCCCTCAATGCATCAAATGTCGACGACATGGTCATATAATCAAAATATGCAGAAGCTCAGCAAGATGCAAATACTGCGCCCAACCTCACATGTCACAGGATTGCAATAGAAACCTACCTTCATTCTGCTGCAACTGTGGAGGCTCTCATGTAGCTACATATGGTAAATGCCCTGTCCGACTGAGGGCCATCAAAATAAAAACAGCAGCCACCTCTTACACAAATAACAAAAAACAAGACACAGCTCCCATCACCACCTCCTCTATCACACCTCCTCCGCAGTTGCCTACTCCCCCTCCACTACCCCCCCTTCCTACACCCACAGCAGCAATCCTGCCGACAACCTTACCAAATCTTCCCTCCACATCCATCCATCCCCTCCCGCCTACACAATTGATATCACCTCCCCCATCATTTTCCCTCCATTGCCCAGCAGAATTGCCTCAACCACCCCCACCTCAGATGAAGAGGCTCAAAACCAACCCACTCATAGACAATCTCCTCCCCCATAACCCAAATTCTCCACCAAAAGAGCTAAAACAAACTATCTACGAAGAACCAGAGCAAAGAGGACACACTCAACAAAAACTCAATCCAACTCCCCCCCCCCCCAACAGACACTCATCCATCAACTAATTAAACTAATAGTCCCACTCATTGATGCATTTCTTCCACCACAAAACAAATCCCCTCAACTCAACCTAGCCATACAGACCATTGTGGCCCTTCTCCAGCAGCTGCATTAATCCTTCCCCCTCCCCGCACCCTAGCTGTAGTCTCTCCTACTTCCCCCCCGACAACCCCCCCCCCTGCACCTGCATCCAATGGAACTGCAGATCCCTCCCTAAAAAAGTTCTTGAGCTTAAAGCTTTCACCACTAAACACATCATCCCCATTTTGGCCCTTAATGAGACCAGAATTCCAGACAACTTCAGATACAAACCTTACATTATACACAGAGCCAACACCAATAGATCACACTCTAACTCTACCACTCTAATTCATAAGAAATTCCCTCACTGCCTGATCCCGAACCCTTTTACTTACTCTTACATGGACATTGTAGGAATTAACATCAAATTACAGGACATTACCATCAACATTTACAACATATACTTTTACCCAAATGCACGTATAAATGTAAACACACTCATCAAAGACTTTGACCACATTTTCTCCCTCTCGCCAGGCCCTAACTTAATACTAGGAGACTTTAATGCCCACAACACCCTCTGGGGAAGCAACTTCACCAACAACAGAGGTACACAAATTGAAACTTTCATCCAACACTTCAAATTGGCCATACACAATGATAGTTCACCCACCTTCACCAAACCCCCATATTAGTCAGTTCTTGATCTAACCCTCTCTACAACAGACATTTCCCCTATTTTAAACTGGCAAGTGCACTACTCCACTTGGGCTAGTGATCATTACCCAATATTTCTCACCTTCCAAGGCCTTAAGCCTACTGCATACACAACAAAAACACACATTAACTGACACAACTTCTCCGCAAACTGTGAAACCAGCATCAACACCCAAACACCAGAGAAGCTAACTTCTTTCTACACATGTGTCACACAGAGCATACATGCCAACAAATTTACCACCAAACACCACCCAGCTATCACACAACAACTACATATAAGGAGAAAAACAGAGGACACAGCCAGATGACACCCCACGCCACTTGCCATCAACACTTTCAATAAGGCAAATGCCTCGCTCAGACGACTTAGACTCACCACCAAAAGAAAAGAATGGAGGAACTTTTGTAATAACATTAACCCTAGAACTGACTCTACACTCATTTGGTCTGTCATCCGATCACTCAAGACCCAGGCTCAACCCTTAACCCCCTGGCACACCATTCTGTGGGCAAACAATCTGTCCACAACACAAGGAGCAAATCACATTGCCTCCCACCTCATCAACATAAACCCATTAGCAAATTCACCCATATACCAACAACACTGCCTTTACATGAATCAGATTTTAGCAACTGAGCCACCATGCACACTACCCGCCATTAACTTACCCTTCACACAACATGAGCTCTACACTGCAATTCAGCATGCAAAAAAGAAAAGCACCCCATGGACTGATAATATCACTTACATCACTCTCAAAAATCTGGGCACAAATGCACTCAGCACATTGCTACATATATACAATGAATGCTGGCAACAACACACATTCCCCTCTCAATGGAAAGACATACATATTCTTCCTATCTTAAAACCTAATAAGCCAGCATCACAAATCAGCTCATATAGACCCATAGCACTTACATCATGTGTACTCAAAATACTAGAAAGAATGGTGCTCTCCAGACTCCAATACTTCCTAACAGTCAAAAAAACTCTCCCCATCTGCCAAACAGGCTTTACAGAGCACATGACTACCACAGATAATTTCTTTGACCTAATCACTTCAGCAGAATTTGCCCTACGTAACAAAGAAATTCTTTGCTGTGTCTTTCTAGACCTCTCCTCTGCCTTTGATACTGCCTCACACACCAGTATAATATTCAAATTACAGAAATTAGGAATTACAGGCAACATTTTACACTTTATTAAAAATTTTCTCACCCAGAGAAGGGTCAAAGTTAAACTGGGGACTTCCCTCTCTGACCCCCATGATCTAACTAGGGGACTATCATAGGGCAGTGTTGTATCCCCCACACTTTTTTACATTCTCCTTCATGACCTCCCCACAACACTAAGTAATGATACTAAGTGCTCCATTTTTGCTGATGACATTGTACTTTGGACTAAAGGAAATGACATCCACACAATTGAAACTACCCTACAAACATCAGTCAATCAAGTACTTGACTTTACCAACAAATGGGGACTAGCCATCTCTGCATCTAAATCAGCGGTCTTACCTATTACACATAATCACAAAAACACAAACTCTCTCAACATAGATATCAATAACCTAGCCATTCCTGTTGTCAAAACTATAAATATTTAGGGCTAACTATAGACCGACAGCTTACAAGGCAACAACACATCAAAAACACTCAATCCACGTGTAACGGAGCACTCAACATACTCAAAACCATCACAAGAGCTAGCTGGAGTGCCAGCGACAAAACTATGATCTCCTTCATCAAGGCCTGCATCAACAGCAGACTCCAATGTGGCCTACTAGCACTTCACTCAGCCCCACCTGAACATTTCACCAAACTTGAGACCATTCAAACTAGAGCCATAAGACTAGCCCTGGGTCTAAAAACTGGCTGCCCAAATTTGGCCACATGGGCAGAAGCCAACATGCCCCCTCTCGACAACATCAGACACAAACTTACATGTAACCATTACATAAAACTGAAACACCTTCACCCCACCCATCCTTCTATTCACAGAATTGAGTCTCCTAACAACTCATCTCCCACTGCTCTTATCATAAAACAGCACCCATTGTACCCAAATTGGAAAAACATTAAACCTTTTATACCTAGATTTACAATCCCTTATTGGACAATTAAAAAACCTTCAGTACACCTGTCACTGCCAAACATCTCCCAAAAACACAAACACTTACCACAGGAACTAAAAATTGCAGCAGAACTCCTCTTCGCCAACATCCCAAACACTGACCTCACAATTTTTACTGATGGCTCTCACCACCCAAACACTGATCTCACAATTTTTACTGATGGCTCTCACCACCCAAACACTACATATGGTTCTGCAGCCTTCCACTCGCCTCAACAAAAATTCTCACATATCATAAAAATGAGTCAAGCTGTAAGTAGCACAATAACTGAGCTTGCAGGCATCCACATGGCCTTAGAATGGGCCCTCACACAACACAAAGAAAACATACACATATTCACTGATTCCAAATCTGCACTACACAACATCAACAAACATAAATACAACCTATCATAAAATTACTCTCTATTCCATATACACAGACTTTCCCACAACATAATTGCTTCCCACGAAACATTTACCTTTTACTGGATACCCTCACATTGTAACATTGGACACAATGACACTGCAGATACCCTAGCAAAACAAGGACACACACTCCCCTCACCTAACTACCATACCCCTATAAATTATAAATTCCATTCTAATGAACTAGACAAATCATCCCACACTAATTGGACAATAAACTGGTTTCAGCAAGCATCTTCTAAAAATACATTCAGAGCCAACATAGCTGCCATCCCACATACACTACATCTTAATTACTTAACCCGTAAAGCCCAAACTGCCATACATCAATTACGAACAGGTAGAACTATACTAAACAAAGATCTCTTTATGATTCACAAATCTCCTACAGCACTCTGCAATACCTGCCAGGTAATTGAAAATATTCCTCACTTCCTACTACACTGTCCCAAATACACCGTACACAGAAACAACCTTTTCCAGACACTCTTATCACTTGGAGTCACCCACTACACAGTACAAACTATCCTTGGCCCCACACACAAAAATTGTAAAGATCACTATAGGGCCCTTGCACTCTACATTCACCTCTCTGGGAGGTTTTTCTAGTGCCCCTCACTTTCTGCGCCCTTCTTCCCTTCCCATTGCTTCGTTTCTCAAACTTCTATTTCTCCAACTAAAAGATCCAAGGGACACCAAAAGATCCAGATGCCCCCAAAAGATCCATATACGACAAATAAAAGATGCATTTTGGAAAAAAGAAAAAAAAAAAAACTATATAGAAATAGGTATAATCATGTACCTACAAAAATGGTAAAAAATATCTATATATTCCTACCAATGATATCTTCAAAAAAAAAAATCTAATAATATCATATACATGCTTAATATCTCTTCCTCACCCTTATTACTCACTCACAGTTGAATTATCATGAAAATACCCTTCCAACATAAATATATGAAGCACTACTATCATAAACAAATAAAAAAAAAATAGTTTTAATGGATAATATCCTACCCTTTCCAAATCAAGCTATGGTGTCATAAATATTTATATTCATCCCACTTTCTATTCAATTGCCCATTTGTAATTATTCTATATCCCTTTTTTACCTGCGTTTTCATTGGCCACAGATAAAGGATAGTCTCGCGATAATCTGCACTATTATTGGCCTGATCTTTACCTTCCTTGGCGTGTGGTGGGGGAAGAACAAAGAATTGGATAAAGACAAAGCCGTCTCAAGCGTTTGGTAGAAAAAGAATTGGGTTATTTCCTCTTGAAATACAGTTGAACTGATCTAAAGCACCTGATATTTACTAGGGTAACTTTACAGGTTAGCAGAAGGTGAGAGCTACGGTGTGTTAACTCATTTTCTTGAAGTAAACGCAAAAATGTTCCGAGGAAAACGAAAACCAGTCAAAAGACTTCAGGATACATGTGTTCAGAGCATAGTAATAAACCTTCATCGTCACGCTCTCGCTTATCGCGAAATGTGCAATGCAGGGGACAGAAGAAATACAAGCTATAAAGCACTTCGTAAGTTGAATTATTTTACTTTTTATTTTTCTTAATATTACTATTATATGTATATATTTCCTTTATACTTTTTCATTCATAATGTTCAGAAAAGGTCGATGATATTCTGAAATTTCATTTTTAGTTGCTCTTCATTAATCGGAAAACAGAATACTGAAAAGGCGCAAGAGTAACTGTCACACAAAGTAGAGCAGACAATTTAAAATTGATTACAATAGTAGCATATCAAAGAACAATGAAATTAGGACTAATTTCTTGAATTTTCTTTTCAATTAGTGGATGAAATCATGATTTTGAATGCATGTGTTCAGCACGCCCAAGAAATGTTCAGAATTGCGTAGGGAGAGTTAAAAGTAAAAGGATCGTAAATCCGAGAGGAAACAAGATTGATGTGGAGCAGGAGTTTTTCAATTTCGGCACTAAGCCCTTTTGTACTCGATAAATGTTTGGGGAAATGTGAATAAAATTCTTGATTCTGAAAGCTACCCTACAAAGAAATGAAAAAAAATGATAGTAAATGTTAAACAAGGATTTAAGATCATCATGTTATTTAGTTGTAGGTGTTTATAAACAAAAAATCACATTGCATATACATGGAAAATGAAACTTAAAAACTAAAATGCCATATATCTAATACTTTTGAATAAGGAAAATGGTTTTTCCTTTTTTCACAAATTATTTTAATGTTTGTATTTGAAGGTCGGATTCTGAAATCTTGCGCAGAATTTTGTCTCTTTCTGTATTATGCAGTAATTATATTTAATGTCTCTGTCTAATTGAAAAATTTTTTGAACTTTATGATAATAATGTTTAAATTATCGTTTTTTTAAAGCGTTGAATGGAATGTTATTCTGGAACCGTTACACAACCTGGAACTCAGGAATTCCGCGGAGCAGCATTTCGGAAAAAAAACTGATTGATAATAAAATTCAAAAAAAAAAAGCTGTTGATATAATATCTGCATTTCTTTGCAGCAGTTTGTAATTATATGCTATAGACGAACGAGGAGGTAAAAATGCAAATATTGACAGATATTCGTTAATTGAATCGTTACCTTCAAAAATATTTATTCTGCTACAGTTTGTCGATGGTAGAGGTTAAGGGTTGGTTGGGTTGTTTTCCCTCTGAGCGGCACTTTTTTGCACACATGGGCTCAATGGCCAGGTCACAAGGGTCCCGATGGCTCAGAGAAGGTTGGGGGAGGAGACCCACTGTAACAGTTGTTGCGAGACAGATGGCAACTTGTTTTAAAAATATTCGAGGGGGGGGGGGGCCTCTATCCCCTTGGATACATCCCTGACTGAAGAAATTTACACCAGATTTCTAAGAATTGTTCAGAATAAAAGGTTATAAAATTTAATAATATTTTTAATAAAACATTAATAAAAATTTCTTAGCATATTAAGTATTCTATCATAATCCTTCGTACTCTAATGGTTTTTGTGCACAGATTAATATTTTTAAAACAAGTTGCTCAAATGACACGAGGAAGTTTAAAAAAAAAAGTGAAGTTCCCTTCAGGAATATTATAACGTCATAAGGCATAGTCGATGAAAATTAAAAAAATAAAAACGAAATTCATTAAAAAATGTCGATATAACGAAATGAATGCAAATCAATTTCATTCATCATTATAAACAAAAATGTCTTCTAATAATTTAGAATTCAAATTTTTTCTTTTGTTAGAGAGAATTTATTTAAGCATGAAAAAAACTCTCGGATAATTCCTCCATTGCAGGTACCAGTAGAACAAGTTTTTGCACTGATTTGTTTTGATTTTCCCAGTAATGAAAAATACTTTTCTTTACAGAAATTCTTTTTGCTCTCAAACACATTTTATAAAATCGAAATTTTATTTTCTTTCGCCTCCAGTTTTTTGGTTTTAACAAAATAGATTTCCAGCAAATCATATGCTGAGTCGTATGATGACACTGAAATATATTTTATCGATGCATTCCTGTAGAAGACCTAATGCAAAATAATCAAATACGCTTTCTCTGAAATAGACTTCAAAAAGCTTCAAAATAATCTAATGAATACATATAAGTATAGAGTTGGGTTGGGTTGTTTTACCTCTTAGCGGCACTTTTTTGCACACCATGGGCTAAATGGCCAGGTCACAAGGACCCCGAAGGCCCAAAGATGGTTGGGTGAGGGAACCCACTGGAACAGCTGTTGGGAGACAGATGGAAGCCTCCCGTCAAGACCATCCAGCGTGTTCTTTAACGTGCACATGATATGGTTCTCCAGCAACCGGGGCCACAACTTAACGTTCCATATGACGGACGGGGCCTTTCCAAGCCCATCGGTGTCCGTTTCTGACCGTCGGCAGGTGGGGATTTTGCGGAGATAAGTAAAGAAATTGAAAACATTACCAGTTTGACTTTATGCAGTCTCTTTTTAAAGGAAGATACGCGTCGACACTGCTTCATTGAAACAGGAGAATGACCAGAGTTAAAACTTCGGAAAAAAATTATCGCCGACGGATGGATGAAAATTACGTCCTTTATTCTTCTCAACATGTGACATGGTGAGGTTGATAGTTAACGAATTTGCAAACATGCACAATGGAAATATTTCGGGTGGTGGTGGAAAACTTTATTGCACCCTAATGAAATATCAAAATGATATTTGAATAACGTTAATGAAATTTCAGAATATTTATAACGATAAAACGTAACAAATGATAATAACGGAAAATTAGTTTTGTCATTTCGTTATTTTCACTGTTTTTGTATTGATTTAGTTCACAATTTTTTCCTTTATAAGATATACTTAGAAACTTGTATGAAATGGACAGATGTGCAATTTACTTTTATTATCAAAGCACGAAGACTTTGACTCTGCTCAATGACACATTCCAAAAGGATTTGCGAAGCAGCTGTCTACTGGAGCTCAGAGCGGCAGTCGAAGGTTTGGTGCGAGGTTCAAAAAGAAAGTTCCGACTCTTGTCAAATAGGTAATCGCCCCTTCCTCCAATTGTCTGTCCTCCACCCAGAGACCAGTTCCTTTTCCAAATGTCTAAGCCGATCACCGGGAATTGCAATAATCCTGGGATTTTCGCCCGATTATAATTGCTCTTTTCCTTCTTGCATGAATGGAGACTCACCCTTTTTTCCCTCCCTTTCTTCCAGCTCTTACCTGGCTGAGACAGCTGTTTCGAAAAATATTTAGGAATGTGTCATTGGGCAAAGTCACTGAAAGTCTTCCTGCGTTGATAAGAAACGTAAATTGCACATCTGTCTGTTTCATAACAGTTTCTAAATATATCTTAAAAAGGAAAAAATCTTTAATGAATTAAAAAATCTGAAATTAATCAATGTAAAAGCAGTAAAAATAACGAAATAACGAACCTAATTTTTCCGTTATTTCTTACGTTTTATCGCTAGAAACATTTTGAAATTCCTTTAACGTTTTTCATAGCGTTATTGAAAAATCATTTCATTGCGTTACATTAAATTTTTCCAACACTGTTCTGTTCATTACCGAATTTTATCCAAGTTGGCACCACCACCTGACTTCTTTTCCCAATTAGGGATGGAATAAAATGCTTCAAAATTCTATGAGTACCCAAAAGAAATAATCGTACTCATTGTGATGAGTGTTGCTACAGCATTGATATTTATTTCAATATTCCAGTTCGGATATAAATTTAATTATTAATTCAGTAAAATATTATAATTTGTTGCATCTTTTTTACTTTGACATCGGAACTATTTAAAACTTGAAATATTTCCTCTAAAAACTATTAAAATTTTTTCAGTCCTATAAAAAAAAGTGAAAACTGTTGATATCTGTGCTACCTTGGAAACTTTTTTAACGTAATTTTTTTTTACTTTTCAGTTTTATTATAAACTAATAGAAACAAAGTTATGATTGTAACAATTCTATTCATATTTTGTTTATTAATATGTTAGTAAATTTCCTATTTTACCAGAACATTTACATCTATAGAGTGAAAGAAAATTCTACTCTAACATCTAAAATCAATTTTTGTTTAGTTCACATTTTGTGGTTTTAGTTTTGAGCATCTTTGTGATTTTTTCCATGGGTTTCAAATTTCGCCCTGATATTTTTGTGACTTTTGAATGCTATTTGCATTTTTGGGTATTCGGCATGTTTGTGAGAATTTCTCGACCGAACATCGGACGTTTTTCCGCTTTTCTGAACAGTTTCTGGCTTTTATTACGAGCCGAAACATGGACCTTACGTAAACAAGCTAACAGGAAACTTGATGCCTAATGTTCACGCATTGTAACACAGATGGCCATTATGTTGTTTATTTTGCAAATGATAATGAGGTTAGGTGAAGGAATATTCAACCTCCTTTGAGCATTATTCTACGCAAAGAGAACACTGCTTTGATTTCGCCATGTTCTCCGTATGCATAAATATTGATGAGCGTATTGTTGTCTGATGGATTGTTTTACCTTTTGTCGGCACTTTTCTGCACACAATGGGCTAAATGGTAAGGTCATCAAAGTCCCAAGGGGTCAGAGAACTTTGGAGGAAGGGAACCCACTGGCAATAGTTAGGAGACATATGGAAGCACTTGAAAGAGTTCCTTCGAAGAAGTCTAATTATAGTCAATACGTTACAATTAAATTCAACACTTCTATGTTCTTTGCGGTATTTTAGAATGCAGTTTAGGAGAATTATTAATCAAATTTAAATTTGCAATAATCAATTTGCTCCGTTGCTTTCGAAACAAAGGCAAAAGCGGATAAAAGCATTTTGTTGTCTTTTAATGCACTAAAGATGCGACTGACTCCGATTCTTGGCCAACTTTGATATTATCTACGCAAAAGTGCCCTCGGTCAATATGGGACACCGATGGGCTTTGGAAGGTCGCCGTTCGTTGGATTGGATATTAAACCGTGGTCGTGAGCAGGAGAGACATACCGTGTGCACGTTAAACATCACGATGGATGGCGTTGATGGGAAGTTGCCATCTGCTTCATAACAGTTGTCCAGTGGGCCACTCCCTCAACGTTGTCTCAGCCTTTGGGATCTTGTGACCTTGCCATTTAGTCAAATGTGCGCAAAAAAGTGCCGCTCAGATATAAAACAGCATAATTAAATAACATTAACATTCCATATGTTTATTTTTTTTAGATTCCTAAGCTATTGTTTTATGTTGATTCACCCGCAGAAATGCCGTGTAGGTATATTTTACTTCTAGTGACCACGTCTGAATGAACTGTCATTAAAAGAAACGGTCACACCTAAATTGTTTCAATAGATTAAAGTTAGATATTAGATCAGGCCAGTTGTAACGCCTGTGATCGTGTCCAGCATTTCCGTGAAAGGATTTCCGGCTTCTGTCTGCATCATTGGAGCAAACCTAAGATTTTATTGTTTGTGAATGAATTCTGTTATTTAGGATAATAAATAAAATATTTCTTTTTATAATAATATAAAATTATAAAAATAATATAGGTTTTAGGAATTTAATACCTGAAGGAAATAAATTTCCATTTTCAGCGAACACGCTATAAGAGATGGACAATTATCTTATTTGGCGGTTATCTTTCGGTTAGCTCAGTGGTTCTTAAAGTATGGGTCGCGAGCACCTTGGACGGGAGTCGCAAAGCTCTGACATTTTTAAATTTACTACAATTTGTAGCGGAAATTTTTGTCAATATGTAGGTCGTATATTGTATGAAACAGCCGATGAGCCGTGAGGTCGCAAAATTTGATCTAAGATACTAAGAATTGCATAAATGTATTATAATATTTTGGGAGTCTCAGTGTTAAAAATTTCGAGAACCTCTGCACTACTTGCGTAGAAGGAGCAAAAATCTTATTTACACGCAAAGTTATATTTGAAAGAAAAACGAACTACTTCTGAAAATTCGGAGCTATTGTGACATATTTTTATGGCTTTATAATTTTTGTATTATAAAAGTTTCGCGGACCTTATTTTGCCTAGCACCTGCTTTAAATATGTACCTGCACATTATTTGGGAGTAGAAATATTTTATGAGCTTAAATATGCAAATATGTCGTAATGCTCTTAAAAATATTTCTGGTTTTCATTTCGCTGCCTTTAACCTTTGATGTTTTGGAGACTGATACAATTTGGGAAGCATTACAAATGAACTAATAGGCGAGTGATCAGCTCATCACAGATATCGAGTAAACCAGTAAGCAATTGGGCAGTGGATTTCAACCTTCCAACTACAGCGACCCACTTTTCACTCTTAGTATACCTCATGACCCAGAATAATCGTAATAAAAATTAAATTCTGTTTTTCAATATAATGTAATGAAATATATTTCATACAAAATTTAAATTAAATTTCCACAACATGATTGTACACAGATTTTATGTAATAAACATAGAGTGAAAAATAAATATAATATTGTTTTTACGCTTCATTTACTTAAAAATATTTATTTACATTTAATAAAATATTGCATTATGTTAATATTCGGAGAGATAGAATGGCGACACATTTGAATCATTTCGCAACTCAACATTCAGTCGCCACCCATAAGTATAAAACCACTGATTTAGGTGATGAAGGTGCAGAAAAGGTAAATGACATAAGGTCGAGTTGGGTTGTTTTCACTCTAAGCACTACTTTTTTGCACATATTGGGGAAAATGGCGAGAGCACTAGGACCCGAAGAGCTCAGAGAAGGTTGGGAGAAAGGGGCCCACTGGACAGTATTAGGGGCCAGATGGTATAAATAAAAAATAATAAATACCCCCTCAAGCAGCTGCTTGCCACAGAGGTCTGACAGGAGCCTGTCAGTTTATATGCCACAGTAGAAGGTCTGAGAGGATGGCAGGCCCTCAGCAGAAAAACGACACAAACAGCCATGCCTTACCTGGGGCTCGAACCCAGGTCCCTTAGATCAGTAGCCAAGCGTGCTAACCACTCGGCCATGGGACGGCTATCAGATGGTATAGTACCATCAAATTCATCTAACATGTTCTTTAACGCACATAGCGTGTATTAAACTACAATATCTCCTGCACTAGGTGTCACCGCTTAACTTTCCATCCAGCAGACGCGGCCTTTCCGGGCCCTTCGTTGTCCTCTATCTGCCTCTTCTCAATGAGGGCAGGGGGCGGAGTGTGGGGGGGGAGGTGAATGGCGACAAATCTGAATGCTGGCCAAGGTGTGGGACTCGAACCTAGGAACTGCAGATTACGAGATTCCCGTGATACACTACCCCTAGTGACGTATCTCAGGTTTCTGTAAATGTGGGTGGCAAGAAACTTGAAAGGGGGTCGCAAAGTTGTGATTTTTTTATATATGATGTCATTTTTAGTGAATATGATTTTGCAAATATGTATGTCCTATATAGTAACGAAGAGGGAAACGGCAGTCAAATTTTATCTACGATTCTACGGTGTTGCATTAGTTTATTAATATCCTAGGTGGTCGCAATGTCAAAATGTTTGACAGGGGAAAATTTTAATCCCTGCAGAAATAGCAATGATTACTGTGGCTGCTGTAAAGTATGCTCGAGTATCAACGTCTATACCAACAGTAAATATATGATGGGCTCAGACTGATATAAAATCGGTGTAACGCAATATTTTTTATGTAGTATGTTTGGTAATAAACGGAGAGAAAACTAAATTAATGAAATTTAGTCAGGCAGACTGTGATTTAGTTAATCTCAATGGTTGCAGTCTTGAGCAGGTGTCACAGTTTAATTTTCTTGGGAGCTATGTAACAGATACTGGTGATGTGCGGCATGAGATTAACAGACTAATAGGGATTGCTGCCGGGACTTTTAACAATCTACGGAGCGTGTGGAGAAATAGGCGTATACACCTAAAAACTAAAATTAGACTGTATAATAGTTTGGTTCTTCCTACGGTTAGTTATGGTAGCGAAACTTGGACCCTTTGTAAACAAGATAACAGGAAACTAGATGCTTTTGATTCTAGATGCTTACGCAGTATCTTGGGGATTAGATGGTTCAACTTTGTAACTAATGATGGGATTAGGCAAAGGAGTCGGCAACCTCATATGAGCAGCATATTATGCAGTGGTTTGGCCATGTTGCTACGTTGGTTTGACCATGTTGCTCGTATGCATAACTATCGATTAGCGAATAGGGTTATGAACTGAGTGCCTAAAGGCTCAGAAAGACGGGGGTGACTTAGGATGTGGTGGGCAGACAATGCCAAACAGGACAATATTACAGTCGCTCAAAAAAATTAGTAACCTGGCAACCTTCGTGTACAGTACCATCAGATGGGACGTTAAGCCTGCTGCATGAAAAGTATCATTTTTTCCATGCCTGTCCCTTTATTTAACCAGATGCCATTTGTCCCTTTTTTTTTTTTTGTTTACTTTCGTAATTCGATTTGGAAATGAAATGCAGATTTGTTTTGAACAATGGGGGGAAAATTAGCAAAAATCGATTTTTTTTCCCGATAAGTAACGTATACTTTGTTACCGGTGGTCGACCGGTTAGCATGCCGTGCTTTCAGTTACTGAGCATTTTTCTGTAAGCTTTTCAAGCATCCCGTTTTTAATACTGAAAACTACAATGATTCCTTTTCTGTAGGATAATTCCATAAGCCCCCCAGACTTTTTTGTTTATAAGAACACCTCAAAAATTCTATTATTTCATTTCCAAAATCTAGTCACCCTATTACAGTATAGAAGTTTTTGAAAAGTCTCCAACCCTGGAATTTTTTAGACCAAGTATGGTTTTGTATTTTTACCTCACCAAAAATATAAATCTTTCATCTTTTTTGGTTCTATGTCCATACGAAAATCATCTCAAATTTTAATACATTGAAATGTTTTATGAAATTTTTTAATGTTTCACTTTTCTGTATTTTAGATCGAGAATATACCGAAGAAATGTTCGACACTTTAAGGGATAGAAGTCTTGTGCCAGATAATGTGTGTCCTACGGCTGAGAAAAATTCCATAAGGTTTGATTTTAAAAGGGATGAAACGAAACTACCAGAAGAGGATTATTTAGCATTTCTCCTCAACCCATATACAAAGACTCTAGATCTAAGCGTTTACTTAGACAACAGATCAATCACATTAACCATGGGAGTAATCCGCACGATCGAAAATATTGCACAGGTAAGAAGCAAATACCGTTTTAAAAATAATTCAGTTTGCTCCTTTGTTTTCATTTATGCTTTAATTTTCGTGGGGATTATTCATTGGCACTCGGAATGTTATTCAGATATCAGTCGATGATGGTGATACGTGGATCAGAGGACTTGAAGATAATAATGAGATCCAAAAAAGTGTATATTACTTGAGTTCAACTTTCCCCTAAAAAAATGCTGTATAAGCGCCTCTGGACAATTTATTTTTTCTTGATTTTTATCTCGTTTTTTAAAAAAGAAAAGATAATATCAATAGTAAAGTATCACAGGAGGTGTCCTGTAGACATGAGATTCGCGAAAAACTTAGTTATGCCAGGAGTGGAATTCGAACCCACGTCGCCCTGTAAAAGGCTAGATGTGTTAACCATTACACTCTCAATAACGAAACTTTCCTTCAAATAATGGAACATTCCCGAATATTATTTGATTCTCTCGTGGCGCCATCTATGTCCGGAAAAGGATAATAAAGTTGGCTCATGAAGGTTAGCAGAGCAGGCATGTTACTCGGAGACGTTAGTTCGAATCCCACTTATGGCAAAAGAAAATTCTTTTAACTAACCTTTTCACAACATAATGTTTTCGCTTTTCCCGCCTGTAGATATCCAACTTAATTGTTCGTAAAGAAAAATTCCTTTTGAGTTCGAGCATGAAGAGCAGAGTAACGGACTAACATAACTCACACCTGTGTGCAGTACCGCCTTTAAATTGAACATACACGATCGGTCTTGGAGCCAAGCCGGGAGCGCGCAGGGCCTTAATTGACAGCTATCGCTCCAAGCGCTCCCTGACCTTGACCATGCACTGTCGACTTTTATCCATCGGTCCAAGGCGATCTAAGGCACAAATAACAGTGTAAAATAATTTTCTGGAATTCAAAGTTTCATAAGTAGTATTTTTACTAGTATTATTCAAAATATAGATTTAAATACATTTGATTGTATTTAAAAAGACATTAAACATACTTAATATATTTTCACATGCTTCTACTCGTCGATTTAGTTCTGTATTCGGTATGTTGCATATAACGTTAATTGTATTAACTATAAATAAATTTTTGCCACGCAAAATTGCATCGTTTTCCGTTGAATCGTCAAACAAAATTTTGCATTTTTTTCATTCGGCATCGATCGTTTTCATATTTTTTTCTTTTGTGTTAACAATGTGGCTTCCACTTCGATTGACTGAAAATCATTTCTCTTACCCTTAGAATAACTTCTGTTAATGATTTCAGAAAGCTGACACCTTTTAATAGATTTATTTTTGGGTCTTGCAATTACTTGTAGCATTTAGTCTTTGTAATTTTTTTTTAATATTCAAAAACGCTGTTTCGCAATAATTAAAATGCTTCAACAGTCCCTAATATTCTAAATTTACTTTAGGCAATCTGGCTTTTCGTTTTGGAGTAATCACATTTTAATGCATTCGTAACCTTTTTCCAATGCCAATATAGCATCAACCCTAGCCGTTTATCTCGTATCCATTATTTTTTTTAATGATAAAGATTCAGGTGGCAGGCATTCAACCCCCTCGGTGCGAGCGCCGGTATGCAGTGAGGGGGACCACCCTGTGAAGGTTCCGCTGGCTCGGTTACCTTCACAGGGTCCTAAACGCTCGCCCACGTGTTTGCCGTGCGCCTGGAAAGGAGGATCCTGGCAGTTGCTAAGGGGTCCCCGTCTTCTCTCCCCAGCTCATGACTGGTGGGGTCCCCTTTGGCCGTTTTGCCATTGGGGAGCCTGTCTCTTCCGGGGCCGCTGCTATACACTGCTTTGGCCTCTGCTTCAGGTAAACGGGTCCTGGGGCGGCCCCCTCAGGAACAATCGGCTGGTGGGCTGGTCCTGCTAGGGTCAACTACGCAGATCGGTGAGTAACCTTGTACACGTCCTGAAAACGGTTTGCGAGTTTCCCCACACATTCACTAATTTTGTAGTTTTCTTTCTTTTGTGAGGCCAGCTCTTACCTCACACTTTATTGATTTGTTGCTTTTTTTTTGTGGGAACTCAGACGAGTTTCTCACCATTTCTCTTTTTTCTTTTCCTTTTTGTTTTGTTGTGAGGGCTTGGCTCACTGGCTGTGTGGGTATGGTGCCCGGGCAGCCCTGGCGTCCGACTGGGCATCCCCTTGTTG
This sequence comes from Ryuthela nishihirai, assembly GCA_038380435.1. Lineage (NCBI taxonomy): Eukaryota > Metazoa > Arthropoda > Arachnida > Araneae > Heptathelidae > Ryuthela > Ryuthela nishihirai. Next base: position 22,999,435 of record JAWZYU010000022.1, read on the forward strand.
GACTCCATGGTGGATGGGGACAACGGGCACTGAATCCCTCAAAAACAACCACGAGTTCTACAACTCATAATTCTCCGATCAATGCCGCCAAGAGGGCTCGCCATGAACCCTCATCTTCTTTGTCTATGCCGTCGTCTTCGTGTGTGTCTCCGTCACCGAGGTTCCTGATCATCCACTCTACGGGTGATCAGGTGCTTGGAAACATGTCCCAGTTTTTTATTCACATTGCGGAGAGAACGGAAATCTTGCGGGAGAACGGAAATCTGTCAAGCGCCTTAGATCGGTGACTTGCAGGTGGAGACTGCATGCTCCAAGCATTCGGAGCTTCTATTAAAGGTTACAGCGATTGGTAAAGTGGCAGTCGAAGTCACTCCACACAAGACGCTCACTTCCTTCCGGGGCGTGATCTCCGAGTGGGGCCTCCTCAAGGTTTCTGAGGAGGAAATCCTCTCGGAGCTTTCAGCCCATAGGGTGATTTTTTCAGCCCAGGCAGGATACTTACATTGCGAGGTGAGGCCATTTATACCCAACCTTCTGCGTTGTTTTCAATGCCAGAGGTTTGATTCCCCTCCCTATCCACGGTCAGTAGGGGACACCGATGGGCTTGGAAATGCCACCGTCCGTCGGATTGGACGTTAAGCCGTGGTCCCGTGTGCGGGAGAGCCATACCCTGTGCACGTTAAAGAACACGCTGGATGGCCTTGATGGGAGCCTACCATCTGTCTCCCAACAGCTGTTCCAGTGGGTCCCCTCCCCCAACCTTCTCTGAGCCTTCGAGGTCCATCTGACCTGGCCATTTAGCCCATGGTGTGCAAAAAAGTGCCGCTCAGAGGTAAAACAACCCAACAACCCAGAGGTTTGGCCATGCCTGCACCGCATGCCGGGGCAAGCCTACCTGTGCTCGTTGTGGCAGTCAGGATCATCTTGAACCTGACTGCAGAGCAGAAACGGCATGCTGTGTAAACTGCCGTGGTGAACATCCGGCGTACTCCCGCGACTGTCCGAAGTGGCTGGAGGAGAAAGAGGTACAGCGCCTGAAGACCCTCGACAACATTAACTATCCAGAGACGAGAAAGCTTGCTGCACCGCCCGCCCCATCTGGCAAGGTCTCCCATGCCGGTGCGGTCGTTGGAAAGCCCGTCGTTAAGATGGCTTCCGTGGCGGTGCAGACCGACATCAGCGTTTCACCAGCTGAATCTTTCTCGCCTGCTGCTAAGTACCTCTTGAAGCAGGCGAGGCCGACGTCGGTGTCAATCTCGACATCGACACCGGTTTCTATTCCTGTGTCTGTGCCTTCCACATCCACCTCCGGAAAGCCCCTTCCACCCCGCCCCCAGACAGCAAGACCTACCAAACCCAAGGAACCCCCGCCGGGGCCCTAAAAGAAAATTTTACCTCCTTCTTGTTCGGCGGTCTCTGATCCATGTTGTTCGGACGACTCCGAGGACATGGACACAGACTGCCCTATTTTTCAAAAACCGTTGCTGGCGACGGTTAAAATAAATCGTAAGTCGTCCGCCAATTCTTCCAAGACCTGAGATGGCCACACTCCTTCAATGGAACTGTCGTGGATTCCAAAGGAATATTGACGACATCAAGGTCATCCTGAGGGCACACGAACCCATCTGCGTGTGCCTTCAGGAGACATTCTTGCAGACAGCCAACAATCCCACTATCCGGCACTTTTCTCTCGTTCGCCGGGACTCGTATGGAGATGGTCCAGCTCACGGAGGTGTTGCCATTCTCGTGAGCAACCATTTCCCATTCCAAGTCATTCCCCTCAACACGCATTTAGAGGCAGTTGCCATCCGCCTCTTTGTGGGATTTTCGTTGACTGTCTGTCTCCCACCCGGAGGCATCGTTTTCCGGGATGACCTTCATGACCTAGTCTCTCAGCTGCCGTCCCCCTTCCTCATCATGGGGGACTTCAACGGACACAGTCCACTCTGGGGCAGTACTGACACCAATGGGAGGGCCGGGTCCTGGAGCAGTGTCTCCTGGATCCATCGCTCTCCCTGTTGAACACCGGTGTCAGGACCTACTTTCACACCCCATCTCGCACATTCACTGCCATTGACCTGGCAATCTGCTACTCCTCGATCCTTCCACTCTTTACATGGGAGGTCGAGGACAATCCATATGGAAGCGATCACCTCCCCGTGGTGTGCACCATCTCTCATGGGGGGCCTTGCAGCCCTTCGGGTGTGCCCTGGTGGAGGCTTGATCGGGCTGACTGAAGTGGCTTCGAGCTCTTGTCTGAGCTCGGTGAGCACTCTGTCAGCCAGGAGCCCATCAATGTTGCAGTGGCGGAGTTGACGGACTGCAACGTCCATGCAGCTGCCTCTACTATTCCTCAGACCTCAACTCGGTTTGCACGGTTCCCAAAACCGTGGTGGAATCCCGACTGCACCGCAGCTCGTAAGGCTCAGAACAAGGCTTGGGGGTGTTTCGGAGATATCCAACGTCCCCCAACCTAGAGGCATTCAAACGCGCCAGGGCGAAAGCCCGTTTTGTCCGGCGCCAGAGCCAGAACGAATCTTGGATGAAATATACGTCTTCTATCACCCGCATGACCAGTTCTAAGGTCGTGTGGGATAAGGTCCGGGATGGGTGGGAAGTTCACGTCCACTCATTATCGATCCTGGAGCACAATGGACAGGCAATTGCTGATCCTCGAGCAATTGCTGACACTCTGGGGAAGTCATTCTCCACCATCTCTTCTCTGTCCTACTCCCCCGAGTTTCTGGCCCAGAAGAGCAGGGCCAAACGCTCTCCGCTGTCCTTCCATTCGAATGGCCTAAAGTCTTACAACAGGCCATTCACAGCGGAGGAGCTTCGCCTTGCTCTGCACACTTCTCGTGCATCTCCTGTGGCGCCAGACAATGTCCATTATGCCATCTTCCAACATCTCTCACCATCGAGTAAGGATCGACTGCTCCGACTCTTCAACCGTATATTCATCGAGGAGCAGTGTCCGGACTCCTGGCGGGAGACCATCGTCTTGGCCTTTCCTAAGCCAGGCAAAGATCCCAAGATTCCTTCCAATTATCATCCAATTGCGTTGACGGGCTGCGTCTGCAAGATGTAGGGAAGGATTCTTTTTATCAAATATCAGTAATTGGAAATTTAGTTTCAGTAATTAAATGCAATAAAAGAAAAATATTAACGTTATGATTAATAAATATGTTTTGTAAGGCCCCTTTCGCTGTGGCCCTTAGATATTGCCTAGTGCGCCTTATAATAAATCCGGCACTGTGAATCACAGAATTTAAGAAAAGATTTCTTCCTAAGCTCTAAATATGATGCATTTAATATAGGCATCTGAAAGAGGATAGCTTTGGATTTATACAAATTTCATATTTAGCTGTCTTTACGCCATTAGGGGATAAAAAAATATGCATTTCTAATTTACAGTTCAAATCAGGTGGCCAAATGCTTAATGTGTTTGGTTGCAGATTTCATGTACCTGGGTTCGAGACCGCATAAAAGATATGGATGTTTCTTTTCATTTATTGTTTTTTTGCTGAGGTCACGTCATCCTCACAGACCTTCTCTGTGACCTCACGGGGTGTCATAGCCACTGGCTGAGTTTCTACGCAAACTAACTGGATTTCAAAAAGTGGAGGTTGTTGAGGAAATAGTTATTAAATTTAGATTTTATCATGTAATAAAATATGCTTTTTCAAATTGTTAAAATATAACTTTTGTGTTTATTAATGCCTACTGAAATATTTCGGCGCCTAGTGAGATATAAAGAGTACAATGTAAAGAGTTGAAAAACATTTTTTGGGTTCAAGAAATGTGTTCAATCAAATATCATACGAAGATTTTGTGATGTCATTAAAATCTGGGTTTTAAATACAAAATGTACTGAGCAGAGGACGTGGCACTACTTGAAGTAATACGGGCCTATCAACGTAGATTCATGATTCTCTGACTGACGTAGAAACATTCTCTGACTGTTTCACCAATCTACAATCCTATTGCTCTCCATTGTTTTGAGTTATTTGTGTGTTTCAGAATTTGATTATTGTGAGTTATTGTGTTATTTATTATGAGTTATTGTGTTATTTGTGAATTTGAGTGTTTGAGAATTAAATATTTTCTTTGACGGATCATGAAGCAATTGACTATTACATACAGTAAATGTAGCGATTGCGTTTGAAATGATCGAGTCTCTACGAAAGTGTTTCCTTTATTGTGTATCTAGTTTACTTATGTTCCGTGATGTCAGAATAGGTTTATATATAGATTTTTTTAACACTACACATTTATGTTATCTAAGTAGGTTAAAATTCTTTTATATTTCCTAACAGTTATGTTTTTATTTACAGTAGAGTAATCCTTGCCTAATTTTCGGCACAGTGTATCTCATGTACATTGCAAAGCTTTTGTGATGATTACGATTTTCATATTTGTTGGTTTTTCTCGTAAAGTTCTTTCTGTAGTTCCTCTGTAAAAATCGGTTAAATGATAGGTGTGATTTGATTTTTTTAAACTCTTTTTTTCAGTCCTTTAAGCTATAATTTCTCGTACTTTCCTTCATTTCAAATTTGCAGCAGCTTACAAGCTGATGTTCGAGTCCTCACTCGTCTCCGAAAAGCCCACCAACCTTGCCCATCGGTGCTCATCGGTGTCTTTCACTTTCAGTAAGGGACACCGATGAGCTTGAAAAGGACGCCGTCCGTTGGGTTGGGTGGGGTTGTTTTACTTCTGAGCGGCATTTCTTTGCGCACACATGGGCTAAATGGCTAGGTCTCATGGACCCCGAAGGCTCAGAGAGGGTTGGGGGAGGGGCCCCACTGGAACAGCTGTTGGGAGACAGATGGTAGCTTCCCGTCAAGGCCATCCAGCGTGTTCTTTAACGTGCACAGGGAATGACTCTCCCGCACACGGGGCCACGGCTTAACGTCCCATCCGACGGACGGCGGCATTTCCAAGCCCATTGTTGTCCTCTACTGACCGTGGGAGGCCGGGGAATTTCACGGAGATAAGTCTCAACGCTGAACCAGCTGGGACTCAAACCTGGGAACTGCAGATTAGGAGCCTGGCGCGCTACTGACTGAGCCACCTCCGCCCCCGCCGTCCGTCAGATGGGACCTAAACCCATGGCTCACGTGTGGGAGAGCCATACCCTCTGCATGTTAAAGAATATATTGGATGGCTTTGACAGAAGGCTACCATTTGTCTCCTAAGAGACTTCTCTTTGTAAAGTGGGTCCGCTTCCTACAACCTTCTCTGAGCACAAAAGTGCCATTCAGGGGTACATAACTGAACAGCAACCTACAGGCAGAGTACAGTCGCTCAAATAACTATCCGAACACTGTGGTTGATTACAGATTCAGAAAAAATATCTGGCAAGGATTTTTTTAGAAATAAATGATCTGTACACGAAGGTTGCCAGATCACTAATTTCTAAAAAAATCGTTGCCAGATATTTTTCTGAATTCTGTAATCAACCACAGTGTTCGGATATTTATTTGAGCGACTGTTCTTGAATAAAACATCGTTCTATGTCAGATATATAAAATAATATTTTTCAATTCCTACCTTTTGAAATTTAAAGTGTACACAGTCGTATCAGAATAATATGACCAACAACCATACATATAATATGTTGGTGGTCATATTATTCTGATACGATTGTGTATACGATTGAATATTATTTACATTTAAATAAAAGTGTTTTTAATGAATTTCTCGTTCTATTTTCATTTTTTACTAACTTTTTTAACTTCTCTTTTGCAGAATTTATCTCATGTGAATGTCAACAATTGTACAACTGAGGAAGATTTAAATTTACTCCTTAAGATCATTCCTAATGTTGAAAGTCTCGACCTTGCATCTAGCCGTTGTTCTGATAATCATATGTCTATAATATCTGCGCACTGTCCAAATTTGAAACGATTGGATATAAGCAACACTGCTGTAACGGATAAAGGTCTTGAATATCTCTGTGCCAATGAATCACAAAGTATTGAAAATATGTGTAAAATATCCGATTTGAAAATGTCATATACACTTACCACTTTCAAAGGGCTGGAGAACGTAGTACAATCCCTTTCACTTTTGGAAAATTTGAAATACTCCTATATTAAGAACCTTCCTAAGAGCATGTGTCGAAAGTTTTTCAAAAATGTAGGAGGATGCAAAATAATCTTGCCAAATACCTCAACAAGAATACTTTCTGGAGGTTTGCCGAGAATTATGTTCAATATCAACAAACAGACTGTTATGGGAAACGATTTCTCGAATATCAGAAGATTTAATCTGAAAAAATTATCATTCGCATTTTATGATACAGAGGAAGAGATTTTGCGCTGTGCTTCAATTTGTTGTTCTGAAATTATATCAGTGGTAATCGACTCTACAGTACCAAAAGAGAGCATATTATCCTGCACTGCATTTTCTCACCTTACCAAAATAAAACTGCATTTCAAAGGTCGTGTTCCCTCATCACAGTTGTTAGAATTTTTTTCATTAAGAGGGAATAAACTGGAAGTTGTCGGTCTTTACGGCACCTCTACTATCAACGGTAGCTGTACGTTTATCTCGGATTACATGGATTTGTTACACTGGTTGGAGCTTTGCCCTAAATTGAGAAAAATAAGATTGAGTAGCATAACTCTGAAAAAATCTAAGATGTTTCAAAATCCTTCTGCCATATCATGTAACTCGATATCACCAAAGCGTTTTTCAGATTCGCTTACACACATATTTCTGCAAGATTTATCTGGAAAGGGATTTACGGATTTTTTGCTATTATTTCTATCATTGGCAATGCATGTGACTGATTTAACCACTTGTCCATGCAACATGAAACAAATAAATAAAGTGGTCGAAAAATGTCACGGTTTCAAATTTTTGCAAAACTTGGATATTCATGATTGTTGCTGATCTTATCTTCTTGTTGAATTAGCAAATCGAAAGGACAAAGGAAAAAGAAGCATCGTGTTAGTTGCTAAGAAGAGATATCTGACCAATTGATACTTGTTTCTTAATGGACGTAATATCTGAAATTTAGTTTATGTATCATGTTAAGCAACCTCCATGTTTAGATATTCTTTAAACCGATTCATTATTTATTTAACTCTAAATTGCTATGTATTCCATCGCGTCTTGCTCATGGTACTTAACTTTTCTTTAATTATGCACTATATAAAATAAATATTACGCATGGAATAACTGTATGTAACAAAATTTTCATTTGCAATATCATATCATGTCAAAATAAATGTATTTCTCTTGTAAGCAGATTTTTAGTTGACGATATTCTAAATTTCTACGTTTCAAGACAGAATGATGAAGTAAATGACATCAACTCGGATATTTGGAGAAATTTCCGAGTAACCTTTGCATTCCTCTGCAATTATGGACCGTTTTTTCTAAACGTTAGATTATTAGTTTTCTACTGAGGAGGTGCAAAAGCGTAAAAATATATGCAAAAAAATGTTTTTACTGAATAATTTGTTGCCAACAATTTAATCTACTTGTTTCTTTCTATTATTTTTTTACAGTTATGGTCACCCTGTTTCAGAACAATGTGAACCGAGGCCGTCCAAAAAATATCTTCACGTGTTTTCCTTCACCCCATTTGCACTATTTCCTCTGAAGTTAACAAGCTACGACTGGTTTGAAAGCTTGTCTAAACTGGCATTACGTGTTAAAAGCAAAGGTTTTTTTATCGTTTCTCTCTTCATTAACAGTGGGTAAAAGTTCGGTCTGCGAAATCTGTGCGTTATTTTTATGTAGCCAGCAGCTACAGATGGGGAAAAAATTTTACATTTTCACAAGGATGCAGCTTGGGGCGATGTGAAAATAATTCATGCCGATTATTCACAAGTATATGGGTATCATGCCTGTTCATTTGACACTGTTACGAGAGGCAGAGCTTTCAAGACCGAAGGAGGCCGTCAATGAGAGAATCATCAATGCTATTTGAAAACTTATTAAGGAAAACTCACACATCACCGTTCAGGTAATAAGTTTAGATGCCAATGTATCGATTGTCAGAGTCATCAACAACGAAGAATTATTCATCAACATTTAAGATTCCGAAAGATCTGTGTTAAATGTATACCTTAGAAACTAACAGAATAGCAAAAAAGGATTAGGGTCCATTCGTGAAAGGAGATGCTGGCAGAATTTCAACTTAGTAGCTCCAAACGGTTAACAGACATTGCCATAGGTTGGGTTGTTTTACCTCTGAGCGGCACTTTTTTGCACACCATGGGCTAAATGGCCAGGTCACAAGGACCCCGAAGGCTCAGAGAAGGTTGGGGGAGGGGACCCACTGGAATAGCTGTTGTGAGACAGATGGTAGCCTCCCGTCAAAGCAATCCAGCGTGTTCTTTAACGTGCATAGGGTTTGGCTCTCCCGCACACGGGGCCACGGCTTAACGTCCCATCCGACGGATGGCGGCTTTTCCAAGCCCATCGGTGTCCTCTACTGACCGTGGGCAGGGCGGGGAATTTTGTAGAGATAAATCTCAACGCTGACTCAGCTGGGACTCGAACCTGGGAACTACAGATTACGAGCCTGGCGCGCTACCAACTGAGCCCCCCCCCCCCCCCCCATTGCCATAGGTGATGAGAAGTAGTTTTATTAATATACCACTCCCATTATTCAATCGGTGTAGAACTTGTTTAATTTTTCGTTGAAGAATCGATCAAGGTAGTTTTTGATGGCCTCCAAAAATCGGAAATCTTTACCGTTGAAAGAAAGATTTCAGCGACCGGAATAAAGGGTAATTCAAGAGTATGCAATATCAGACGAATATGACGGGTGGCACAAAACATCCGAACCCAATTCCAACAATTTTTGACTTGAGGTCAAATACACATGTTTCCTTGTAGAATACAACTCCTTGTGATAGGCCAATTTGGAAGTTTTCATCGATCGCTCACCTCAGCCATTCCAATTGCGAGTAATACCGATTTTAATGAATCGTTAGATTGCTTGGCAGGAGCATTTAGTGAAGGAGTCCTTTCCAAACACACCACAAACAGAGCATGACCTTCTTCGAATGTGGGCCACCCTTGGGCTGCGGTAATGTGGGCTCGCTTTCTTGCTCAAGGAGCTTTCTCTTTGGACGTCGTTGTAAAGAATCAATTTTCATCTCCCGTCACTTACCACTTCCAAAACGCATCGTTTTCGTTGCTTTGCAGCTGCGAATCATAAGCAGACCCACACAATGACAATATCCAGAGAACAGCCAAAAGATATATCTAAAACATAATAAAGATATCCATCGGTCATCTTATATATCTTATGGATATTGTGGTTGTGTGGGTGTATGGTCCATTAAATTTCCTTTGCTGAATATATACGGATCTCACGCATTGTAGCGATTCCCGCATCCAAGGTGCTCCAAATACCTTACAACTGATGCATTCGATACTTTTCTTGTAATGCTGGGCTGGTTAGTTTGGAATAATGTGGCTATTTGGTCATTACCAACCGTGAAGTGACTTCCTGAACGTGGGTCATCTTCCAGAGCGAAATTCCTTGTTCGGAACTTTCCGAACCACCTCTGACATGTTCGTCATTTAAAGAATCTTCTCCATACACTGAACAATCCATTTTTCGATTTGTGTTGCGTTTTTACCCTTCCGAAAATACCGGGGCATAACACGGCGCCAATGCACCTTTGTATTTTACACTTTCAAATTGACCCTTATTGATAACTCGAATGTCACTCAGTTAATCTGTAAGATTTATTTTTCGTAAAACTCTAGCAACTGTGTCCTGTCGAAAGCACGTATTATTTATAACTGCTTAATGCACGTTATTATAAAGATCACGTCCAGTTACATCTTTTGGGAAAAATAAGCAAACTTTCGTTTCAACCCAACATGTATATTTTATAATGGTAAAGTACATTGCAATACAACTTACTTTGGCGTTTCCAGTAGCTCCATAGGAGTTGTAACGAAATGGTTGGCTCAAGAGAAACATTTTAGCAGGAAGCTCCATTTTTTCGTATTTCATTTCGAAATTTACAAGTTTCCTGATTGCCAATATATACTAGGATGTTTTACCGTCTCTAAAATCAAATAATACCTATAAATCAAATACCTATGAATTAAAGATGATTTAATAGTTTTAACATGTCGTTTTATCGATACTTATATTTAGAAACAAACCCCGAATCTATCTCAGTACATAGAGAAAGTAGTGATCAGATTTTAAAGCAATAACTGACGACTTGTTGCCCAGATAGAATAGGTGTAGGTCGTTGAGTGTAACAAACACAGTGCCACCTCAGACTGTGCCCATATCACGCCCCAACCATCAAACCGCTGCAATAGAGAAAAAGTGCCAATGGGCAAATATAGCCCTACAGCTCCTAATGATTCTTTTTTTCTACCTCCTGCTAAGCCGGTTATCCATCCCATTGATAATGAGGGAAATTCTCAATATTGGAGATTTGATCTGGCGTAAAGGCCACTGTCAACAAGAAGGATCAACGAACGTCTCAATATTCGACATTTGATCTGACGTAAAGGCCACTGTCAGTAGGAAGAAATAAGTGAACGTAATTATCAATATTTTCGATTTGATCTGGTGTAAATTCACTGTCAGCAAGAAGGAATCAATGAACATAATTCTCAATATTTGAGATTTGATCTGGCATAAAGTCAGCAAGATGGATCAAAGAACGTCTCAATATTTGACATTTGGTCTGGTGTAAAGACCACTGTCAACAAGAAGAAATCAATTAAAGTAATTCTCAATATTGGAGATTTGATCTGGCGTAAAGGCCACTGCCAGCAAGAAGGATTCAATGAACGTAATTATCAATATTTGAGATTTCATCTGGCATAAAGGCCACTGTCAGCAAGATGGATCAAAGAACGTCTCAATATTTGACATTTGGCCTGGTGTAAAGACCACTGTCAACAAGAAGAAATCAATGAACGTAATTCTCAATATTGGAGATTTCATCTAGTGTAAAGACCACTGACAACAAGAAGAAATCAATGAACGTAATTCTCAATATTGGAGATTTGATCTGGCGTAAAGGCCACTGCCAACAAGAAGGATTCAATGAACGTAATTCTCAATATTGGAGATATGATCTGGCGTAAAGTCACTGTCAGCAAGAAGAATTCAATGAATGTAAGTAGGAGGATAATGAGAGTTCTAACTCAGTGGCGGATCAATGTTAATGCTATGGGATCCGCCACCCACGTGTTTAGAGCAGTGGCGAATCATTATCAATCATATTGGTCATCACTCTCACCACAGACTTCCACGTTTCAGCTGTACGCTATTTTGAATCATGACGTCATCACCCCAATAAAACTCCAAAATTACTCTAACCCTCCATCTTGGTATCTGACGTTATCAGCCTCGAAAACAACCCTCGTAATATTCTGATGTTTTCAACTCAATGGCAACTAATTGTGTACCAACTCCAACTAAACTTTTGGTGGCAACGATCAGAGCACCCCTTTCCACTCGCCCACCTCTTATCGCAAAGCACTGCATTCTTAAAAAAAAAAACTGCGTTCTACGACTATGCTCGACCCCACCAGCGAATGACGCTCTTATCCACTACGCCACGGGCATTTGCTTGACTACCATCGTTTACAGTGGTTGATCTCAAAGAAAAGGAATAAGTGATTATTTTTATTCCTGAAAAATCTCGTTTAACTCAATAATAATAAATAAATATCCCCTCAAGCAGCTGCTTGCCACAAAGGTCTGACAGGAGCCTGTCAGTTTATATGCCACAGTAGAAGGTCTGAGAAGATGGCAAGGTCCTCAGCAGAAAAACGACACAACGAAAAATAAATTTTAATTAATTTTTATTCCTTGTAAATCGTATTTAAAAGTAAATTTATAACCTCTTTGCACATTTTTTAAATCCTTGTATATCACATTTAGAAACTCATAACTTCTTCTCACTTTTTATTCACATAGGAAACTACATTTCTGGCTCAGTTAATTTTTTTATTCCTTGTAAATCGCAATAAAAATAAATTTATAACCTCTTCGTATATTTTATCCTTCAAATTTTTTTTCAAGGACATCGTATAAATAAACGTTTTGAAACATCACATAGGGAAAAGCAAATTTTTTAAATCCTTGTATATCACATTTGCCGTCCCGTGGCCGAGTGGTTAGCACGCTTGGCTACTGATCTAAGGGACCTGGGTTCGAGCCCCGGAATTAGGCATGGATGTGTGTGTCGTTTTTCTGCTGAGGTCCTGCCATCCTCTCAGATCTCCTACTGTGGCGTATAAACTGACAGGCTCCTGTAGACCTCTGTGGCAAGCAACGCTGCTTGAGGGGGTATTTATTTATTTATTTTTTTATTTTTTTTATATCACATTTAGAAATTCATAACTTCTTCTAACTTTTCATTCTCGCACTGCATCTTTGTATCTCACTCTTCTATGTATCTCGCAATGTACCACGATGGATGGTAAAAGAATTAGTTTTACAATCTGACAACTACGCTCTGAATAATATTTAGCGGTGTAATTAAATATTTGAAAGCATGGTAAGTTGATAAAAAGGTTTGATTATAAATCGGAGATGGTGGTGAAACCGTGAAAGGACTGATCTGGTTGATCAAAATATATATGAAACGTAATGTACTGGACTTGAGGGTTGTTAGCATTGTGTGATAATATAGACAGATTAACAGTAAAATCGCATATAATAGAGAGGCAGAGAATGGCCAAGTCGGTAGCACGCTGGTTTCTTAAACTGTTAGTCCTAGATTCGAACCCCCATTGTGTTGCCATTGATTTTTATTTCTGTTTTCCCCTGCTCTACGTGGGAAAGGTGACACTGCCTTGAAAAATACATCTGTTCGTCAGATGGGACTTTACGTGTCAAAAAACATTCTGAATGGCCTTGACAGGAGAATTTTTCTACTAACAGCGGTCTAGTACCCTTTCTCTATCGAACTATGAGCCCTTTGCCTCATGTTCTAGGCAATTAAATTGAATGCATAAAAGACCCCCTCAGAATTGAAAAACCAAGGAAATGGTTGAAAAAATTGCTTTGAAAAACAGTAAAATGAATGGGAGAATATCTGTAAATTCGCACACATTGCAATGGTTGGTCGAATTGCTTGTAAGACACTAAATTGCAGCGGAATGGATCTCGGAATAACTGTAAATACGCACACATTTCAGTGGAGAGGTGAATATTTTCAAATTTTTCGGAATTGGAAGGCAGCATAACTGAAAAATCAAACAAAGTGTACTGGAGATGATAGAATACCTTCAACGTATGTTGGAATGGATGTCAGAAACCACGGAAAAATCAACAAAGTACATGGGAATAGATCAGAAAATATCTTCGAATATATGGAATGGACAGCACAATATCTGCAATACATACTGTGACGAGAGAGAAAAGAGTGTAAAAATCGTATAAAAATGCGCTGGGATGGCTGTAGAAAACGCTTCAAAAGAGCAAATTGCAGCGCAACACAGGAAAATCACAAAATATTATTATTAACCGTTACAAAATTTTAGCAACACCGTTCTGTCTTCCCATGGCACTTTCCCGTGCCCATTGAAATATCCCACATATCTCTCTCTACATTTTCTAGTCTCGTCAGCAACATTTCGATAATTACCCACCTCTAAATCGTTGATGGGCTCATCATTTCTCCAATCTCCATGCGTTACATTTCTGGTTTCTGTATCCTCTCAATCCAATAAATTTGCAGATGAATAGGTCAACCAATAGTTTCTTCTTAAATAATTATGCAATATGCAGCAGGCCATGAGTAGGGAATCTATTTTTTTTTTCAAGATTTAAATTAATTGCATTATGCAACACTTGAAATCTATTAATTATTATGCCAAATGCATTTTCGATAACAGTTCTTGCACGTGATAGCCTGTAATTGAATATTTTTTTACATGCTTCATCGTCTACTTTAGATATTTTTTTCAACGGAAAAAGTTTAATAAGATGTTCATCGAAAGCAAAGGCTTCATCTGCAAAGAAAACGAAATTCATACACTCTATTGCTTTACTGCTATTTGGAAAATTTAGCAGCTTCTTCACTTTTGAATAGAAACATTGTCCGTTCTTGCAAAGAAATATGATATATTCCTGTGTGATTATAGGAGATTGTAATTTCGATCTGACACAAGGAGGTCTACCAAACCACTAAGTTCGTGGCTTTCCAACTTTCCATGTATCGATACCACAAGTGACATAATACCTTCTTTCCAAAAGCAACTTTTTAGCTCCATCCAACCGTCGTTCATGTTCGACTGCTGAGACCTATACGATTCAAACTTAAAATAAAAATAATTTATTCCATGCAGGGAGTTACAGTAAAGCCAAGGTACAGGTAATGTTAGATATTAATTTAAACGTTCAAGTGTCTTGATGCCCCAGTACATTTGAGAAATTAAAAAGAAATATTGAGGAGAGTACAAAAAGAGAAACATGCTAAAAGGAATTGTATAATTATTTGATAGGTATAAACAAAATGCCAAGTTTCACAGACGAAACAAACATATAATATGAAATACGATGAGAAACATAGTAAAATCAGGAGAAAAAAAGGTTTAAAATAACTGACAGTAATGTTAAACGAATGAACAGGGAGGAAAAGATTGCGAATAACCTAGACAAACGGCAAAGATGGGCATCCTCAACAGACAGTGATGTTAATAATTTATTCAGCTTTTCCCTAAATAATGGCAGTAGTAGTGCCCCCCTCCCCCAACATGGCGTGCTGCACGCCTTTTGTGGTAATGCTACTCGACGGTTTTGAAAACTTCAGGCATAACAAAATGATTGGTGGATTATCAATTACAATTCTCACGAGGGACGCCCATCTCGTCAGATTCTCTCCACGCCCACCGACCAGATCGTACTGATGCAAACGTGATCAGGTTGAGCTCTTTCTATCTTTCAACGCGCCACCAGATCCCTTCGCTCCCGCCTGACTGTGCTGCATTTTCGGCATCCCATTAGGGCGGGTGTGGCTCAGCCGGTAGCGTGCCAGGCTTGTAATCTGTAGTTCCCAGGTTCGAGTCCCAGCTGTGTCAGCGTTGAGATTTATCTCCGCAAAACTCCAGAGTAGTGGGATCCCATTATACGGTAATTGATACTTTGACCCTATGACGTCACCGCCCCCTTCCGGTCACGTGATATGACGTCACCGCCTCTTATTAATATTCATAATTAATAATTCATAATTAGTATTTCATATTTTACTCCCCCTATATTAAAAATTCCTTCCCCATTATTAAAAACCCGTGGCACCATCCAGTGTATATTATGAGTACTATATTTAGAAAAACCCTCTGTTTTAACTGAAATTATTCCCAATTTTTACTCCCCCCTCATTAAAAATAAACCCTTCATTAAAAATCCTCCCCCTTTATTAAAAACCCGTGGATAAACTCAGGTAAGTTGAGGGGGTGCGCTCGAGTGAGACTTATTAAGTGTATTATTTTTTATAGTAGGTTAGTGTGTTTCATAGTATTTGTTAAAACTAATATCCCCTACTCCATTAACATGCATTCATGTTGGAACAAAAGTTTTTTTTACCTACCATAAGCAGAAACGCAAGGGTACCCGCAACGTACTTTTAGCATGGCTTACTTTCTATAACATTCAACCGCATACAAAAAATTCTTTACAGAATTTACTCTATGAAAACAACTGACCTTGTAAAGCGTAACGAACACACGCGTACTGACGCCGCAACGCGAAATAAAATTTCATCAGCGTGACGAGGCACACGTTGGCCGGAAAACGGTGGAAAAGACGATTTTTAAAAAACTGTGAGAGCGTTTAGAAATGTAGATTTTTAAAAACTGATTACTCCCGAACAATTAGCTGATTTTGCTTCGGATGAAGAAATAACGTTATCGATTGTTACTGCGTAGCGTTACTTCCTAGGAACGAGTAATATTTTGCATTATATGTTGAGGACACAGCGGTAATAAGTATTAGGAATAAAAAGTTTTAAACCATGTCACGTAACGGATATACTTACGAAGAGTGATTAATTGACACATGGCAGAGATAAGAATTTAATGTAAAAACCACTTTATCGTTCCAAAACAAGTTCTGACATGGGAAGTGCAGTTATGTGTGAACACAAATATTTGATGGCAACATTTTCAACCCGATGGAGACTAATTTTAATAAGAGAAGCTCAACTCTTGAAGGTTTAGGGGCGCGTAATTTCAAAATGGCTTGTCTTCTTCCGACGGGGTACATTGAAACAAATGGCTGACCTATCATAAAGGGGAAATGGGATGTTTCGATAAGAGGATATTTCGAAAACATTGTTTCCATACCGTATCTCTTGTTATGGCCTGAAACAAAGGGGGTAGAATTGGGGTGATAATGCGGTTTAGTCAGAAGGGCTGTCAACCGTTTCTAGACTTAGAAAAATTTCGAGATGGGTCCTAAAACAGTGGTCAAGGCTGCGAGTGCGTTTTCATGTTGTAAGACATCGTGTCTGATACGGAAGCAAAGGGGTATCGACAGCGCAGGGGGTGACTCGATCCAAGGTTCATCCTTCAATAAAACGTGGCCCATAGTAAGGGTGAGGTACCGAACGCTTGTTGCGTGTTCTAAAGGGGGTCCTTTATGTCAACCATACAGGTCACCAGACCATATTACTCCTCAATATTTTCCATAATTACGAATAATTTGTTTTTAAAACAAATAATTTTTTTTCGCCGTTTTCTTTTTATTAATTTTATTCTCAATAGCATTTTTTCATTTCATTTTCTCTGGGGCAGTCTTTTAAAACAGTTACTGCGGGATAGTCTTTAAAACGGGGCAAGAACTTTTGATAAAGGGGTTTTTAATGAGGGAGATTAAAAATTGGGGATAATTAGTTTAAAATCTTGCTAAAGTATACACTAGATGGGGCCAACAAAAATCGTGGGGCTTTTTAGGTGAGTTTTCAGGGGGCTTAAAAAAAATAGGTGGGTCAACCAGGGGTCTTTAAAGAGGGGGTTAATAAAGGGGGCGGAACTTTTGATATGTTTTTTTAATGAGGGGGAGTCAAAAAGGGGAAAAATTACTGGTAAAATAGAGTGCTTTTCTAAATATAGTACTCATAATATACACTAGGCGGCGCCACGGATTTTTAATAAAGGGGGAGGAATTTTTAATAGAGGATTTTTTTAATGAGGGGGCAGTAAAAATTGGGAATAATTTCAGTTAAAATAGAGGGCTTTTCTAAATATTTAAAAATAAAAAAATTTACCCCCTCAAGCAGCTGCTTGCCACAGAGGTCTGACAGGAGTGTGCCACAGTAGAAAGTCTGAGAGGATGGCAGGACCTCAGCGCAAAAACGACACAAACAGCCATGCCTTACCTAGGGCTCGAACCCAGGTTCCTTAGATCAGTAACCAAGCACGCTAACCACTCGGCCATGGGGTAGTATTCATAATACACAGTAGATGGCGCCACGGGTTTTTTTTAATAAAGAGGATGAATTTTTAATAAAGGGCAGTCAAATATAAAGTATTAATTATGAATATTAATAAGGGGGTGGTGACGTCATATCACGTGATCGGAAAGGGGCGGGGCGTTGACGTCACAGGGTCAAAGTATCAATTACCGTATAAAGGGATCCCACTTCCCTCCACGCTCTGCCCACGATCAGTAGGCGACACCGATGGGCTTGGACAGGCTACCTTCCGTCGGATGGGACGTTAAGCCGTGGCCCATGTGCGGCAGAGTCATACCCTGTGCATGTTAAAGAACACGCTGGATGGCCTTGATGGGAGGCTACCATCTGTCTCCCAACAGCTGTTCCAGTGGGTCACCTCTACCAACCTTCTCTGAGCCTTCGGATTCTCTGGCCTCTTTCCGCTCAGCAGCCTGAAGCGTGCGTTGCTCTCACTGAAATTCGCATTGCTCTCGATCAAATTCGTGTCGTTCTCGCTCTGCTTGTAGCTCGAACTATCGCATTTGCATTTTCATACCCATTACTTCGACGTCTTCCCTGGGTTCGGATCGCACAGCACCTTCCGCGCATCCAGCTGCTTCGCTCTCCGGTGAAATTCTTCTTTCGGTTTCCCTATGAATTCATCCCCACAATCTACCTCCATGTCTTTTCTGTCTAGTGACTGGCGGTCTCTTCACGTGCTGATTATTGGGATTACGTTTCGCGTTTAATCGTGTATTGTATTACATGACACAACAACATGAACGCAAACAGATTTGAGCGAAAGATCTTACTTTTGTTCATGAAATTGTGGAGCAGTTCCCAGGTTAAAGTCACAGCTGGGTCGGCGTCGTTGTGACCTTGCCATTTAGCCCATTGTGTGCGAAAGAGTGCGGTTCAGAGGTAAAACAACACACACATATTACCACCATCTCTCTCCCTTAACAAAGCGAAGAACTGAAACAGTTTTAAACCGGAACGCGGGTTCTGTAATAGTTAGAGAGATCAATTTTTAATGTAACGTGGGCTGCAAGCGTGGACACTTTTTTACCAAAAAATGGCAAAATTTCCAGGTCACAAGGACCCCGAGGTCTCAAAAAAGGTTGAGGGAAGGGGACCCACTGGACACAGTTAAAAGAGAGATGATAGTCTATCATCAAGCTATTCAACGTGTTCTTTAACTTGTAAAGGATATAACTATTTAACGTGTTCTTTAACGTGTAAAGGTTTTCCATGCACACGTCCCATCAGACGAACGGTGGTCTCTTCAGATACTGTTTCGCATCGTTGGTTGTTTTATCTCTGAGAGGCACTTTTTTGCACAAAATGGATTAAATAGCCAGGTCACAAAAACCCCGAAGGCCCAGAGAATGTTGAGGAAGGGGACCCACTGATACAGCTGTTGGGAGACAGATGGTAGCCTTCCCGTCAAGGCCATCCAGTGTGTTCTTTAACGTGCAGAGGGTATGGCTCTCCCGCTCACGGGGCCACTGCTTTACGTCCCATCCAGCGGACGGCGGCCTTTACTAGCCCATCGGTGTCCCCTACTGACCATACACAGGTGCGAGGAATTTTGCGGAAATAAATCTCAACGCTGACCTAGCTGGGACTCGAACCTGGGAACTGCAGATTACGAACCTTACGCAGCTACCCCCACCTCCACCCCTACCCTGTTTCGCATGACATTGTTTTTTTTTCATGGCTTTTAGTGAGACAATAGGTATAAATAGACACAATGAGTTACATGAACATATTTTTAGGTTGGAGGAATCTTAATTTATATAATATTTTAATTGAATGGAAAGTCACTGAATTTTCAGTGGTGGTCTGCGGGTGTGGCGTGCTGTTCACACATGCGAATGATACCTTTGTATTCGATGATGAAAGCAAAACTTCGAATATGAAGGAAATTTGTGATATCTTCTCTCTTTTACATTTTAACAATTCTTGATCCTCTCACTGTTGACGATTTCTATTACTCGGAACAATTCGTGTATAGTAAAAATTACTTCTACATAATATGCCAGCATTTCTGCGTTCCCCAAAATTTTTAACTAAAAACAATCAAATTTTGCAAACCATCACTATTTGGATTGGCTTTGCCTTTTGGGAAATTTCTATTCTTTCCAGATTAACAATTTGGTGCGTCATCGCTTTTAATTAACACAATGGGACGAGCATAGATATTTTGCTCAAATTAGTTGAATATCTTTAGCAGAGTTCAAAGATTTTCTTCATAAGATCGGCAATATGATTCAAGAATGGAAATGGTGAAAATCACATGTTGGAGTCTTGAAAGAGAGGTTTCTTCGCAGCGATCAAAGATGGCGACGAACAAAAAATGCCGGCAAATCAGGAGAAACTAGTCAAACTTTCACACTCAAACACAGCTCGAAACAGTACGAAATCAAACTCACAATTCAAACAATGCTGACCGGAAAAAAGCGATTTTTTACGGTTTGGAAGTTGGGTTTCGACAATTTGTAAGATTGATTCTATGTCTTCTTCTTCTTTCACATCCATCGGTTTCTGGACCTCTTTGTAAAGAGAGCCTCGGCCCTCTTATCATCAGGTCCACAGGCAAAGTGGGCAGTGGGTGAATATAATTCTATGCCCTTCTTCTTCTTCTTCTTCTTCTTCTTTCACATCCTTCTAGTTTCTGGACCTCTTTGTAAAGAGAGCCTCGGCCCTCTTATCATCAGGTCCACGGGCAAAGTGAGCAGTGGGTGAGAATTATTCTATGTCCCTTTTTTACCTGCGTTTTCATTGGCCACAGATAAAGGATTGTCTCGCGTTAATCTGCACTCTGGCCTGACCTTTACCTTCCCTGCCGTGGGGTGGGGGAAGTAAAAAGAATGGATAAAGACAAAGCCGTCTCAAGCGTTTGGTAAAGAGGATTGGGCCATTTCCTCCTGAGGTATATTAGATAAATAAGGTGAAGTTGAACTGATCCAAAAGCGTCTGATATTTACAAGTGTAACTTACGGGTTAGTAGAAGGTCAGGGCTACGGTGTGTTAACTCATTTTCTTGAAGTAAACGCAAAAATGTTCCGAGGAAATAAAAATCCAGTCACGACACTTCAGGATATGTGTGTTCAGAGCATAGTAATGAACCTTCATCGTCACTGTGTAGCCTATCGCGAAATGTGCAAAGCAGGGGACAGAAGAAATACAAGCTATAAAGTACTCCGTAAGTTGAATAATTTTCCTTTTAATTTTCTTAATATACTATTTTATATATATATGCATACAATTATTGTATAGGATTTTCTTTCATATATTATTTTATAGCATATTTTTCATAATGTTCAGAAAAAGCCGATGATATTCTGAAATTTCATTTTTAGTTGCTCTTCAGTAATCGGAAAACAGAATACTGAAAAGGCGCAAGGGTAACTGTCACACAAAGTAGAGCAGACAATTTAAAATTGATTACAACAGTAGCATATCAAAGAACAATGCCATTAGAACTTATTTCTTGAATTTTCTCTTCAATTAGTGGATGAAATCATGATTTTGAATGCATGTGTTCGCCCAAGGAATGTTCCGAATTGCGTAGGGAGAGTTAAAAGTTAAAGGATCGTAAATGCGAGAGGAAACAAGATTGAAGTGGAGCAGGTGTTTTTCAATTTCGGCACTAAGCTCTTTTGTACTCGATAAATGTTTCGGAAAATCTGAATAAAATTCTTGTGTATGAATCTGAAGGGCTACACTACAAAGAAATAAAGATAATAATAATAAATGTTAAACAAGAATATAAGATCATCATGTTATTTAGTTGCAGGCATTTATAAACAAAAAATCACATTGCATATACATGGAAAATGAAACTTAAAAACTAAAATGCCATATATCTAATACTTTTGAATGAGGAAAATGGTTTTTCCTTTTTTCACAAATTATTTTAACGTTTGTATTTGAAGGTCGGATTCTGAAATCTTGCGCAGAATTTTGTCTCTTTCTGTATTATGCAGTAATTATATTTAATGTCTCTCTCTAATTGAAAATTTTTTTGAACTTTATGATAATAATGTTTAAATTATCGTTTTTTTAAAGAGTTACAATGGAATGTTATTCTGGAACCGTTAGTTACCCTACATGGAACCCAGGAATTCCGCGAAGCACCATTTCGGAAAAAAACTGATGTTGAGATAATGTCTGCATTTATTTGTAGCAGTTCGAAATTAAATGCAATTGACGAACGAGGAGGTAAAAATACAAATATAGACAGATATGCGTTAATTGAATCGTTATCTTCATAAAAAATTTATTCTGCTACAGTTTGTCGATGGTAGAGGTTAAGGGTTGCGTTGGGTTGTTTTACCTCTCAGCGGCACTTTTTTTGCACACCATGGGCTAAATGGCCAGGTAACAAGGACCCTGAAGGCTCAGAGAAGTTTTTGGGAGGGGACCCACTGGAACAGCTGTTGGGAGGCAGATGGTAGCCTCCCGTCAAGGCCATCCAACGTGTTCTTTAACGTGCATAGGTTGTGGCTCTCCCCCACACAGGGGCCACGGATTAACGTCTGATCCGACGGACAGAGGTTTTTCCAAGCCCATCGGTGTCCCCTACTGACCGTGGTCAGGGCGCGCTACCGACTGAGCAACCACCGCCCCAGTAGAGGTTAAGGAAACGTGTTGAGGACTACTCTCATGAATTTTAATATTGAAGTTTTTATAACTGCTGCTGATCTATCACCTTTACTTAAAATAGGAGAACTGGGCTCTTTGTTAACATTTTTTGATGAATTTACTAGTTTTTATTTTCGTTATAGCAAAAATAGAATTTCGTTATGTTAGGTTATGTTAACGTTATTTCGAAATATTTTTAGTACAAATGCAAAATAATGAAATACGTTTTATCATTTTTACTTTATATAAATATGCAGTACCGTTGTTCACCGATTCGCACCACTTCAATCAATACAATTGTTGAAAAACAAGAAGAAACTTTTGAAAAAAGGAAAATTATCAATAATAATAACAATTATTACTTATATATATATAAGTAGAATTGTTGCGGTTGCTTTTCCTGCTATTGATTCTTAAAAATAATGCTGAAATGAAAATTGCAATTACGTTGTTTGGTTGGTTGTTTTACTTCTGAGCGGCACTTTTTTGCACAACATGGGCTAAGTGGCCAAGTCACATGGACCCCGAAGGCTCAGAGAAGGTTGGGAGAGGGGACCCACTGGAACAGCTGTTGGGAGACAGATGGTAGCCTCCCGTCAAGGCCATCCAACGTGTTCTTTAACGTGCACAAGGTGTGGCTCTCCTGCACACGTGGCCATGGCTTAACGTCCCATCCGACGGACGGCGGCATTTCCAAGCATATCGATGTCCCCTACTGACCGTGGGCAGGGCGGGGATTTTGCGGAGATAGGCTCAACGCTGACCCAGCTGGATTGCAATTAGGAGATCCAGTTATGAATAAACAGGATGACACCACTATTAGTATTCTAAAAATATATGTAAGCCATAAAATCGAAACTACTGAAGACAGGCACGAACCAGGAGTTAGTTTCGGGGGACGGTCCTATAATTTAGTTTCGAGGAGGGTGGGTGAAAGAAAATTTAGCTTCCGAGGGGAAGAATTTCGTTTGGATGGATGAGTCTGAGAGGAAGACTTGCGTAGAGTTTCCTAATTACTAAAATATTCCACCCACAGGAAAGATTAAATGCTATTCTGTATGGAACAAAATTTCCCGGTTGTTTATTTTTTTTATATCTACTTTTAGTGTTAGGCATAAAATGTGGGGTTAAAATAATATTTATACAAAAACAGCTGTTTTGGATTTCAGAGCAGGTAGACATGTTTGAGATTTCAGAAAAAACAATCGAATTTTCGGGGGGAGGGGGGCGAACCCTCCATCCCCCTGGATACATCCCTGACTGAAGAAATTTACACCAGATTTCTAAGAATTGTTCAGACTAAAAAGGGAATATTATTAATAAATATTTCTTATCATAATAAGTATGCTATCAAAATCCTTCGTACTCTAATGGTTTTTGTGCACAGATTAATATTTTTAAAACAAGTTGCTGAAATGACACGGGGAAGTTTAAATAAATGTGAAGTTCCCTTCAGAAATATTATAACGTCATAAGGCACAGTCGATGAAAATTAAAAAAATATATATAAATGAAATTCATTCAAAAATATTGATATAATGCAATCAATATAACTCAGTTTCATTCATCATTATAAACAAAAATGTCTTCTAATAATTTGAATTCACATTATTTCTTTTCTTAGAGAGAATCCATTTAGGCAAAGAAAAAATTCTCTGATAATGCCTCCGTTGCAGATACGGGTAGAACAAGTCTTTGCAATGATTTGTTTTCATTTTCCCAGTAAAAAAACTTTTTTTTCTTTACAGAAATTCTTTTTGTCTCAAGTTCATTTTATAAAATCGATATTTAATTTTCTTTCGCTTCCAATTTTTTGGTTTTACCAAAATAGATTTCCAGCAAATCATTTGTTGGGTCGTTTGATGACACTGAACTATATTTTATCGATGCATTCCTGTAGAAGAGCTCTAGCAGAATAATCAAATGAGTTTTCTCTGAAATAGACTTCAAATAGCTTCAAAATAATCTAATGAATACAATAAGTATAGAGTTGGGTTGGGTTGTTTTATCTCTTAGCTGCACTTTTTTGCACACCATGGGCTAAATGGCCAGGTCACAAAGACCCCGAAGGCTCAAAGATGGTTGGGTGAGGGACCCACTGGAACAGCTGTTAGGAGACAGATGGTAGCCTCCCGTCAAGACCATCCAGCGTGTTCTTTAACGTGCACATGGTATGGTTCTCCAGCAACCGGGGCCACGATTTAACGTTCCATATGAGGGTTGGGGCCTTTCCAAGCCCATCGGTGTCCCCTTCTGACCGTGGGCAGGGTGGGGATTTTGCGGAGATAAGTAAAGAAATTGAAAACATTACCAGTTTAACTTTATGCAGTCTCTTTTTAAGGAAGATACGCGTCGACACTGCTCTATTGAAACATGAGAATGACCAGAGTTAAAACTTCTGAAAAAAATTATCGCCGACGGATGGATGAGAATTACCTCCTTTATTTTTCTCAACGTATGACAAGCTGAGGTTGATAGTTAACGAATTTGCAAACATGCACAATGGAAATATTTCGGATGGTGGTGGAAAACTTTATTGCAACTTAACGAAATCGCAAAATGATTTTTGAATAACGTCAATGAAATTTCAGAATATTTATAACGATAAAACATAACAAATGATAATAACGGAAAATTAGTTTTGTCATTTCGTTATTTTCACTGTTTTTGTATTGATTTAGTTCAGAATTTTTTCCTTTATAAGATATACTTAGAAACTTGTATGAAATGGACAGATGTGCAATTTACTTTTATTATCAAAACACGAAGACTTTGACTCTGCTCAATGACACATTCCAAAACGATTTGCGTAGCAGCTGTCTACTGGAGCTCAGAGAGCAAGTCGAAGGTTTGGTGCGAGTTTCAAAAAGAAAGTTCCGACTATTGTCAAGGAGTTAATCGTCCCTTCCTCCAATTGTGTATCCTATACCCAGATTATCCCACATACATAGTTCCTTTTCCAAATGTCTAAGCCGATCCCAGGGTATTGCAATATTCCTGGAATTTTCGCCCGATTGTTATTGCTCTTTTCATTCTTGCATGAATGGAGACTCACTTTTTTTCCCCACTCCAGCTCTTACCTGGCTGAGACAGCTGTTTCGAAAAATATTTAGGAATGTGTCATTGGGCAAAGTCAATGAAAGTCTTCCTGCGTTTTTGCCATTTTGAATAATTCCCATTTGAATCATTCCGCAACTCAACATTCAGTCGCCACCCATAAGTATAAAACCACTGATTTAGGTGATGAAGGTACAGAAAAGGTAAATGACATAAGGTCGAGTTGGGTTGTTTTCCCTCTAAGCAGTACTTTTTTGCACGTATTGGGGAAAATGGCGAGGGCACTAGGACCCGAAGAGCTCAGAGAAGGTTGAGAGAAAGGGGCCCACTGGACAGTATTAGGAGTCAGATGATATAGTCCCATCGAATCCATCTAACATGTTCTTTAACGCACATAGCGTGTACTAAACTACAATATCTCCTGCACTAGGTGTCACCAAGTCCAATCCAGCAGACGCATCCTTTCCGGGCCCATCATTGTCCTCTACCTGCCTCTACTCAAGGAGGGCAGGTGTTGGAGGGGGGGGGGGGGTGGAAACTGGGAACGAAACTCGAAACTGGGAACTGCAGATTACGAGATTGACATGATACCCTACCCCAAGTTCTCGCAAATTTAAAACAATCAGAGCTTTGCGACTCCCGTTCAAGCTGCTGGCGACCAATGACCTCAGGGATATCAAACTATGGGCGGCGAGAAACTTAAAAGGGGGTCGCAAAGTTGAAATTTTTTTAATAAATGATGTGGTTTTTAGTGATGTTTTTGCAAATATATGGGACCTATATAGTAACGAAAAGGGAAACGGCAGCATAATATTATCTACGATTCCAGGGTGTTGCATTAATTTATTAAAATCCTAAGTGGTCGCAGTGTCAAAATGTTTGGCAACCACTGATATAAAATCGGTGTAAGAGCAATATTTTTTATATAGTATGTTTGGTGATAAACGAAGAGATAACTAAAGTGATGAGAATTGGTCAGGTGTTTCAGTTTAATTATCTTGGAAGCTATGTAACAGATACTGGTGATATGCGGCATGAGATTAACAGAAGAATAGGAATTGCTGCCGGGACTTTTAAGAATCTATGGAGAAATAGGCGTATACACCTAAAGACTAAAATTAGACTGTATAATAGTTTGGTTCTTTCTAGGGTTAGTTATGGTAGTGAAACTTGGACGCTTTGTAAACAAGATAACTGGAAACTAGATGCTTATGCAATATCTTGGGCATTAGGTGGTTGAACTTTGTAACTAATGATGAGGTTAGGCAAAGGATTTTGCAACCTCGTTTAAGCAGCATATTGTGCAGAGAGGGAGACTCCGTTGGTTTGGCCATGTTGCTCGTATTCTTAACTATATGTAGATTAGCAAATAGAGTTATGAACAGTGTGGCTAAAGGCTCAGAAAGACCGACCGACCTAGGATAAGGTGGACAGACCATGTCAAAGAGAACCATGGTACAATTGATATACGAGAGTGAGATGCAGCAGCCGCAGCTGAGTACAGATGTGTTTGGAGAACTAACTTGTAACAGTTAGTCTGCACAGGCCAAATACCAAATAATTAGAGGTTTTTTCTTGTCATCGAATAAAATTAAAATTACACACTCGAGTAGCTCGATAAATCAACATTTAATGGAATATCACATAAAAAAATTCATCGTTAAATCTAGTGCTTCGAAATCGCTACTACGAATTTCAGTAATGTGATTTAAAAGTATCTTTACTTTTCCTAAGGTTTCAGAAAAACGGATGAAAACTGATATTATTAATATTGGGCAAATTTCTAAATGTACAATTACCTAAGTAAACGCTTTCGTACTGCATTTACCATTTACATTTTTGATTAGTTTCTAGGCGACTGAAATTAACTGCGTCAGTATCGGGCCAGGATCCATATCTGATTTTTGCAGGTACGAGTGCAATTGAGATTTATTTCACGGATTTTTTTTTAATGTGTTTGATTTTTATATTTCAGTTCGAGTATATACTGAAGACATGTTTGACACTTTAAGGGATAGAAGTCTTGTGCCAGATAATGTGTGTCCTACGGCTGAGAAAAATTCCATACGTTTTGATTTTAAAAGGGATGAAACAAAATTACCAGAAGAGGATTATTTAGCATTTCTCCTCAACCCATATACAAAGACTCTAGATCTAAGCGATTATTTTGGAGAAAGATCAATCACATTAACCATGGGAGTAATCCGCACGATCGAAAATATTGCACAGGTAAGAAGCAAATACCGTTTTAAAAAATAATTCAGTTTGCTGCTTTGTTTTCATTTATGCTTTAAATTCATGGAGATTATTCATTGGCACTCGGAATGTTATTCAGATATCAGTCGATGATGGTGATACGTGGATCAGAGGTTTAAATGAAGAATTACTAGAAGACAATAATGAGATCCAAAAAAGTGTATA
Organism: Ryuthela nishihirai; assembly: GCA_038380435.1. Taxonomy (NCBI): domain Eukaryota; kingdom Metazoa; phylum Arthropoda; class Arachnida; order Araneae; family Heptathelidae; genus Ryuthela; species Ryuthela nishihirai. The sequence goes on from JAWZYU010000022.1 coordinate 23,026,956, forward strand.
TTACTTGTTATCAACTTTCCCCTAAAAAGATGCTGTTTAAGCGCCTGTGGGCAACTTATTTTTGTCTTGTTACTCGGAGACGTTGGTTCGAACCCCACTCATTGCAAAATAAAATTTCTTTTAACTAATACTTTCAAAAGATGATGTTTTCGCTTTTCCCGCCTGTAGATATCCAACTTAATTGTTCGTAGAGAAAAATTCCTTTTGAGTTCGAAGGATCGCACATGATAAGCAGAGTAACGTATTAACGTAGCCCACACCTGCGTGCAATACCGCCCTTCAGCTGGCTATACACGATCGGTCTTGGAGCCAAGCCGGGGCCTTGATTGATAGCTGTCGCGCCAAGCGCGCCCTGAACTTGCCATACGTGGTAGGCTTTTAGCCATCGGTCCAAGGCACAGACATAAGTTTACTGTCGGCTTTCTTTTGAGCAATAGTTCAGTTTTTGCATGCATTCCTATGAGTTTTGCTTATATTTTTTCGCTACATTCGTAAAATTGATGTCATGTCTTTATTCAGTAAGATAAAAGCGGCTACTTTAATAACTCCTTTGCAAAATGAAGAACCAAAGCGGAAAAGAATAAGTTTAGATTTTTTTACCTGGCTTTGTTAAGAGAGCTAAAAGAGAATTTCCGTAGATGATTATAAGAGATACTCCACATATATTATCCGATAGTGGAATCATTGAAAACCATCGTTTCTATTCAAAATTGAAGAAGCTGCTAAATTTTCCAAATAGCAGTAAAACAGTAGATGGTATGAATTTTATTTTCATTGCAGGTGATACTTTTGCCTTCGATGAACATATTATTAACTCTTTTCCGTTGAAAGAAATATCTAAAGTAGACGATGGAGCATATAAAAATATTCAGTTACAGTCTATCACGTGCAAGAACTGTTATAGAAAATGCATTTGCCATAATAGTTAATAGATTTCGAATGTTTCATATTATTAATTTAAATCCTGAAAAAATAGATTTCCTACTCATAGTCTGCATGTTGCATAATTATTTAAGAAGAAACTATTGGTTGACCTATTCACCTGCAAATTTATTGGATTGAGAGGATACAGAGACCAGAAATGTAACGCATGGAGATTGGAGAAATGATGGACACATCAACGATTTAGAGGTGGGTAATTATCGAAATGTTCCTGACGAGACTAGAAAATGTAGACAGAGATATGTGGGATATTTCAATGGGCACGGAAAACTAGCATGGCAAAACAGACCCCACTAGAAACCCAAAAATATGCGCATTGAGAAATGGGGGTACTAATTTTTCGCATTCATGCAAAACAAAATTGTATCAGTTATACCTAGAAAATATCCTGTACACACGGAAATTCTTCATAACAGCTTATTTTCTTATGCAATAATCCTAGCAAGCATCCGACAGACTAAAATTATTTCAAAGATTAATGTAAGACCATATTATTTATCATACACATGTAGGTATTATTTACTAAAATGCCAGTAGTTAATTTTATATCATTCTATAATATTCTTGCATATATAATCTTAATAAATTAATTTTTCGATATTCTATTTTTTTCTTTTGAAAAAAGACAATAAAAAATAAAAATAATAATCCGATACAACTAAAAATCAACATGTCCTCACAATTCGTGCCGTCCCGTGGCTGAATGGTTAGCGCGCTTTACTACTGATCTAAGGGACCTAGGTTCGAGCCCCGGGTAAGGCTGTTTTTGCTGAGGTCCTGCCAACCTCAGAGACCTTCTACTATGTCATATAAACTGACAGGCTACTGTCAGACCTCTGCGGCAAGCAGCTGCTTCAGGGGGTATCTTTTTTATTACCCCCTCAAGCATTGAAGGATTTGTAAGCACCATCCATGTCTGATGATGCCTACCATCCTTGAAATGCGATGAAATTTTCACTTTCATCCAGATATTATCTGAGGAATGTGGAAACGGCCACACGATATGGTTTGAGAGCTTTATGGGCATCTCTCCAAAGTTTGTGGCGTTTCAAAGCATAACCATAACAAGCAGAAGAATTAGGTTCACAGGAAACTTAACTGGGCACTCCTGATTTAGCATTCAAATGGCTTTATGTGTGGCTATCGAAACTTAAGCAACGATATCTAATTCTTTTCCTTCAAGTTTAATGGAAGAACATCAAACTGGATAACAAAAAATATTTTTGCATAATCGATTGTGCAACGCATGTCACCCGTTACTGCCAGAATGCATTTCAGCTCATGTAATGGGATAAAATGATGTTGTGCAATTCCTACCTGTTAAAATTTGAAGTGTATATGATTGAATATTACACTACTCACAAAAATTAGGGGATATTTCAAAATGAATATGAAGCAATAAAATATCCCCTAATTTTTCTGAGCAGTATATTTAGATTTACAAAAAATATATATTTATAATGAATTTCTGGTTTGATTTTGATTTTTTACTAACTTTTTTTAACTTCTCCTTTGCAGAATTTATCTCATGTGAAAGTCAACAATTGTACAACTGAGGAAGATTTAAATTTACTCCTTAAGATCATTCCTAATGTTGAAAGTATCGATCTTGCATCTAGCCGTTGTTCTGATAATCATATCTCTATAATATCTACGCACTGCCCTAATTTGAAAGAACTGGATATATCCAACACTGCTGTAACGGATAAAGGTCTTGAATATCTCTGTGCCAATGAATCACAAAGTATTGAAAATATGTGTAAAATATCCGATTTGAAAATGTCATATACACTTACCACTTTCAAAGGGCTGGAGAACATAGTACAATCCCTTTCACTTTTGGAAAATTTGAAATACACCTGTCCTAAGTACCTTACAAAGAGAATGTGTCGAAAGTTTTTCAAGAATGTAGGAGGATGCAAAATAATTCTGCCAAATACCTCAACAACGATGCTTTCTGGAGGTTTGCCGAGAATTATGTTCAATATCAACAAACAGACTGTTATGGGAAACGATTTCTCGAATAGCAGAAGATTTAATCTGAAAAAAATATCATTTGCATTTTATGATGCAGAGGAAGATATTTTGCGCTGTGCTTCAATTTGTTGTCCTGAAATTAGATCAGTAGTAATTGATTATACAGTGGCACCAGAGAGCATATTATCCTGCACTGCATTTTCTCACCTTACAAAAATAGAATTGTACTTCAAAGGTCGTGTTCCCTCATCACAGTTGTTAGAATTTTTTTCATTAAGAGGGAATAAACTGGAAGTTGTCGGTCTTTACGGCATATCTACTATCAACGGTAGCAGTACGTTTATCTCGGATTACATGGATTTGTTACACTGGTTGGAGCTTTGCCCTGAATTGAGAAAAATAAGCTTGAGAAGCATAACTCTGAAAAAATCTAAGAAGTTTCAAAATCCTTCTGCCATATCATGTAATTCGATATCACCAAAGCGTATTTCAGATTCGCTTACACACATATTTCTGCAAGATTTATCTGGAAAGGGATTTACGGATTTTTCGTTATTATTTCTATCATTGGCAATGCATGTGACGGATTTAACCACCTGTCGATGCAAGGACATGAAAAATATAATTAAAGAGGTAGAAAAATGTCACGGTTTGAAATTTTTGCAATACTTGCATATTCATGATTCTTGCTGAATTTAGCAAATCGAAAGGACAAAGGCTAAAGAAGCATCGTGTTAGTTGCCAAGAAGAGAAATCTGACCAATTGATACTTATTTGTAAATTGACATTATATCCGAAATTTAATTTATGTATCATGTTAAGCAACTTCCACGTTTAGATATTCCTTAAACCGCTTCATTATATATTGAACTCTTAATTTCTATGTAATCCATCGTGTTTTGCTCGCGGTACTTACCTGTTCCTTAATAAAGCACTATATAAAATAAATATTACGCAATGTAATAACTGCATGTAACAAAATTTTTATTTGTAATATTATTTTTTGCTAAAATAAATGTATTTCTCGTGTAAGAAAATTTTTAGTTGACGATATTCTAAATTTCTACGTGTCAAGACAGAATGATGAAGTAAATGACATCAACTCGGACGTTTTGGGGAAATTTCCGAGTAACATTTGCATTCCTCTGAAATATGGACCTTTTTTCTAAACGTTAGATTATTATTTTTCTACGAGGAGGTGCAAAAGCGAAAAAATATATGGAAAAGAATATATTTTCATTGAACAATTTGTTGCCAACAATTTAATTTACTACTTTGTTTCTATTAGTTTTTTCCAGTTATAGTCATCCTGTTAGAGAACAATGTGAACCGAGGCCGTCCAAAAAATATCCTCACGTGTTTTGCTTCACTCCATTCGCATTACTACTTCTGAATTTAACATGCTACGACTAGTTCCAAAGCTTGTCTAAACTGGCATTTGACAAAATTTTTTGATTTGAAGAGGGAAATGATGAAAAGCAAAGGCTTATCATCATTTCTCTCTTCACTGGCAATGGGTCTCTTTCCGTACGTTGCTCTCAGTGAAATTCGCATTGCTCTTGTCAAATTCGCGTCGGATTGCACAGCCGCGCATCCAGCAGCTTCGCTCTCCGGAGAAATTCTGCTTTCGGTTTCCATATGAATTCTTCCGCACAATCTTCCTCCATGCCTCGTCTGTCTAGTGGCTTGTGGCGGTCTCCTCACGTGCGGATTAAAGGGACTACGTTTCGCGTTAATCGTGTATTGTATCGCATGACACAACATCAACACAAACAGAATTGAGCGAAAGATCCTACTTTTCTTCATGAAGTTCAGGAGTAGTTCCCAGGTTCCAGTCCCAGCTGGATTAGCGTCCTTGTGACCTGGCCATTTAGCCCATTGTGTACGAAAAAGTGCCGCTCAGAGGTAAAACAACACACACATATCACCACCATTTCTCTCTCTTAAAGAAGAGAAGAACTGAAAGTATTTAAACTCGAACGCGGGTTCTGTCATAATTAGAGAGATTAATTTTTATTGTAACATGGGTTGCAAGGGTGGACACTTTTTTCCACAAATTGGCTAAGTTTCCAGGTCACAAGGACCCCGAGGGCTCAGAAAAGGTTGAACGGAGGAGGCCCACTAGACAGTTGTTAAAAGAGAGATGATAGTCTGCCATCATGCCATCCGATGTGTTCTGTAACGTGTGAAGGATATGGCTTTCCATGCACACGAGGTTACGGTTTAACATCCCATCAGATGGACGGTGGTCTCTTGAAAGTACTGTTGCGCATGGTTGGTTGCTTTACCTCTGAGCAGCATTATTTTTGCACATAATGGGCAGGTCACAAGCACCCCAAAGGCTCAGAGAATGTTGGGGAAGAATGGTAGCTGTTGGGAGACAAATGGTAGCCTTCCGTCAGTGTGTTCTTTAACGTGCACAGGACATGGCTCTCCCGCACACGGACCACGGCTTAACGTCCCATCCGACAGATGGCGGAATTTCCAAGCCCATCGGTGTCCCCTATTGACCATGGGCAGGTGCGGGAATTTTGCGGAGATAAATCTCAACGTTGACCCAGCTGGGACTCGAACCTGGGAAATACAGATTACGAGCCTGACGTGCAATCGAATGAGCCCCCCCCCCCCCGTGTTTCGCATTACATTGTTGTTGTTTTTTTCATGGCTTTTAGTGAGAATATAAAGAGACACAATGAGTTACATGAACATATTTTTAGATTGGTGGAATCTTAATTTATATAATATTTTAATTGAATGGAAAGTCACTGAATTTTCAGTGGTGGTCTGTGGGTCTGGCGTGCTGTTTACACATGCGAATGATACCTTTGTATTCGATGATGAAAGTAAAACTTCCAATATGAAGTAAATTTTTGATATCTTCTCTCTTTTTTCATTTAAACAATTCCTGATTCTCTCACTGTTGACGATTTCTACTGCTCGGAACAATTCGTGTATAGTAAAAATTACTTCTACATAATATGCCAGCATTTCTGCGTTCCCCCAAATTTTTAACTAAAAACAATTAAATTTTGCAAACCGTCACTATTTGGATTGGCTTCGCCTTCTGGGAAATTTCTATTCTTTCCTGATTAACAATTTGGTGCGTCATTGCTTTTAAGTAACACAATGGAAAGAGCATGGATATTTTGCTCAAATCAGTTGGATATCTTTAGCAGATGTCAATGATTTTCCTCATAAGATCCGGCAATACGAATTCAAGAATGGAAATGGCAAAAAACTCATGTTGGAGTCTTGAAAAAGACGTTGACTCACAGCGGTCAAAGATGGCGACGAAAAGGGACGCTGGCACACCAGGAGAAACTAGCCAAAATTTCTGACTCCAAAACAGCTCGAAACAGCACGAAATCAAACTCACAATTCAAACAATGCTGACCGGAAAAAAAGTGATTTTTTAGGGTTTGGAATTGGGTTTCGACAATTTGTAAGATTGATTCTATGCACATCCTTCAATATTTCTGGACCTCTTTGTAAAGAGGGCCTCAGCCCTCTTATCATCAGGTCCACGGGCAAAGTGGGCAGTGGGTGCAGATAATTCTATGCCCCTTTTTTACCTGCGTTTTCATTGGCCACAGATAAAGGATAGTCTCGCGCTAATCTGCACTATCACTGGCCTGATCTTTACCTTCCTTGGCGTGGGGTGGGGGAAGAACAATGGATAAAGACAAAGCCGTCTCAAGGGTTTGGTAGGAAAATAATTGGGTTATTTCCTCCTGAAATACAGTTGAACTGATCTAAAGCGCCTGTATTTACTAGGGTAACTTTACATGTTAGCAGAAGTTGAGGGCTACGGTGTGTTAACTCATTTTCTTGAAGTAAACGCAAAAATGTTCCGAGGAAAACGAAAACCAGTCAAGAGACTTCAGGATACATGTCTTCAAAGCATAGTAATGAACCTTCATCGTCACGCTCTCGCTTATCGCGAAATGTGCAAAGGAGGGGACAGAAGAAATACAAGCTATAAAGCACTTCGTAAGTTGAATTATTTTACTTTTTATTTTTCTTAATATTACTGTTATATATATGTATATATTTCCTATATAGGTTTTCCTTTCATAATGTTCAGAAAAAGTCGATGATATTCTGAAATTTCATTTTTAGTTGCTCTTCAGTAATCGGAAAACAGAATACTGAAAAGGCGCAAGAGTAACTGTCACACAAAGTAGAGCAGACAATTTAAAATTGATTACAATAGTAGCATATCAAAGGACAATGAAATTAGGACATATTTCTTGAATTTTCTCTTCAATTAGTGGATGAAATCATGATTCTGAATGCATGTGTTCGGCACGCCCAAGAAATGTTCCGAATTGCATAGGGAGAGTTAAAAGTTAAAGGATCGTAAATGCGAGAGGAAACAAGATTGATGTGGAGCAGGTGTTTTTCAAATTCGGCACTAAGCTCTTTTTGTACTCGATAAATGTTTGGGAAAATCTGAATAAAATTCTTGTGTGTGAATCTGAAAGGCTACACTACAAAGAAATAAAGATAATAATAATAAATGTTAAACAAGGATATAAGATCATCATGTTATTTAGTTGCAGGTATTTATAAACAAAAACTCGCTTTGCATTTACACGGAAAATGAAATTTAAAAACTAACATGCAACATATTTATACAGATCTTCTACTATGGCATATAAACTAACAGGCTCCTGTCAGACCTCTGTGGCAAGCAGCTGCTTGAGGGGGTATTTATTATTTATTTATATTTAATGTTTTTGTGTAATTGAAATTTTCTTTGAAGTTTATAATAAAAATATTTAAATTATCGTTTTTTTAAATATTGAAATGGAATGTTATTCTGGAACCATTACTTACACTACCTGGAACCCAGGAATTCCGCGGAGTACTATTTCGGAAAAAAGAAACATGTTGGGATAATGTCTGCATTTCTTTGTAGCAGTTCGTAATTAAATGCAATTGACGAACGAGGAAGTAAAAATACAAATATAAACAGATATTCATTAATTGAATCTTTATCTCCAAAAATATTTATTCTGCTACAGTTTGTCGATGGTAGAGGTTAAGGGTTGCTTTTTGGGTCGTTTTACCTCTCAGCGGCACTTTTTTTGCACACCATGGGCTAAATCGCCAGGTCACAAGGACCCCGAAGGCTCAGAAAAATTTGGGGGAGGGGACCCACTGGAACAGCTGTTGAGAGGCAGATAGTAGCCTCCGGTCAAGACCATCCAACGTGTTCTTTAACGTGCATAGGTTATGGCTCTGCAGCATAGAGGGCCACGGCTTAACGTCTCATCCGACGGACGGCGGTCTTTCCAAGCCCATTGGTGTCCCCTACTCGTGGTCAGGGAGCGCTACCGACTGAGCAACCACCGCCCAGTAGAGGTTAAGGAAACGCGTTGACGGCTACTCTGATAAATTTTAATATTGAAGTTTTTATAACTGCTGCTGAAAAGGTGATAACCTTTACTTAAAATAGGAGAACTGGACTCTTTGTTAACATTTTTTGATGAATTTACTGGTTTTTATTTTCGTTATAGCCAAAATAAAATTTCGTTATGAACTGGGCTCTTTGTTAACATTTTTTGATGAATTTACTGGTTTTTATTTTCGTTATAGCCAAAATAAAATTTCGTTATGTTAACGTTATTTTGAAATATTTTTAGTACAAATGCAAAATAATGAAATATGTTTTATCATATTTACTTTATATAAATATGAAGTACCGTCTTTCAGCGATTCGCACCACTTCAATCAATCCACTTGTTAAAACACAAATGAAAATTTTTGAAAAAAGGAAAATTATCAATATTAATAACAATTATTAGTATAAAAAATAATAAACACCCCCTCAAGCAGCTGCTTGAGACAGAGGTCTGACAGGAGTCAGTTTATATGCCATATAGATGGTCTGAGAGGATGGCAGGCCCTCAGCAGAAAAACGACACGAACTACTATGCCTTACCCGGGGAAATAAATATATATAAATAGAATTGTTGCGGTTGCTTTTTCTGATATTGGCTCTTAAAAATAATACTGAAATGAAAATTGCAATTAGGTTGGTTGGTTGGTTGTTTTACTTCTGAGCGGCACTTTTTTTGCACAACATGGGCTAAATGGCCAGGTCACATGAACCCCAAAGGCTCAGAGAAGGTTGGGGGAGGGGACCCACTAGAACAGCTGTTGGGAGACAGATGGTAGACTCCCGTGAAGGCCATCCAGTGTGTTCTTTAACGTGCAGGGTATGGCTCTCCCGCACACGGGGCCACGGCTTAACGTCCCATCCGACGGACGGCGGCCTTTTCAAGCCCATCGGTGTCCCCTACTGACCGTGGGCAGGGCGGGGAAATTTTGCGGAGATAAGTATAGAAATTGAAAACATTACCAGTTTAACTTTATGCAGTCTCTTCTTAAAGGAAGATACGCATCATCACTAGGGGCGGGGGTGGCTCAGTCGGTAGAGCGCCAGGCTCGTAATCTGTAGTTCCCAGGTTCGAGTCCCAGCTGGGTCAGCGTTGAGATTTATCTCCGCAAAATTCCCCGCCCTGCCCACGGTCAGTAGGGGACACTGATGTGCTCAAAGGCCGCCGTCCATCGGATGGGACGTTAAGCCGTGGCCCCGTGTGCGGGAGAGCCATACCCTGTGCACGTTAAAGAACACGCTGGATGGCCTTGACGGGAGGCTACCATCTTTCTCTCAACAGCTGTTCCAGTGGGTCCCCTCCCCCAACCTTCTCTGAGCCTTCGGGGTCCATGTGACCTGGCCATTTAGCCCATGGTGTGCAAAAAAGTGCCGCTCAGAGGTAAAACAACCCAAACAACAACGCATCGTCACTGCTCTATTGAAACATGAGAATGACAGAGTTAAAACTTCTGAAAAAAATTATCGCCGACGGATGGATGAGAATTACCTCCTTGATTTTTCTCAACATATGTCAAGGTGAGGATGATAGTTAACGAATTTGAAACATGCACAATGGAAATATTTCGGGTGGTGGTGGAAAACTTTATTGCAACCTAACGAAATAGCAAAATGATATTTGAATAAGGTTAATGAAATTTCAAAATATTTATAACGATAAAACGTAACAAATGATAATAACGGAAAATTAGTTTTGTCATTTCGTTATTTTCACTGTTTTTGTATTGATTTATTACAGAATTTTTTCCTTTATAAAATATACTTAGAAACTTGTATGAAATGGCCAGATGTGCAATTTACTTTTATTATCAAAGCACGAAAACTTTGACTCTGCTCAATGAGATATTCCAAAAGGATTTGCGAAGCAGCTGTCTACTGGAGCTCAGAGCGGCAGTCGAAGGTTTGGTGCGAGGTTCAAAAAGAAAGTTCCGACTGTTGTCAAGGAGTTAATCGCCCCTTCCTCCAATTGTCTATCCCATACCCAGATTATCCCACATACATAGTTCCTTTTCCAAATGTCTAAGCTGATCACCGGGAATTGCAAAATTCCTGGGATTTTCGCCCGATTGTAATTGCTCTTTTCCTTCTTGCATGAATGGAGATCACCCTTTTTTCCCACTCCAGCTCTTTCCTGGCTGAGACAGCTGTTTCGAAAAATATTCAGGAATGTGTCATTGAGCAGAGTCACTGAAAGTCTTCCTGCGTTGATAAGAAAAGTAAATTGCACATCTGTCTGTTTCATAACAGTTTCTAAATATATCTTAAAAAGGAAAAATTCTTTAATGAATTAAAAAATCTGAAATTAATCAATGTAAAAGCAGTGAAAATAACGAAATAACGAACCTAATTTTTCCGTTATTCGTTACGTTTTATCTTTATAAATATTTTAAAATCCCGTTAACCTTTTTCATAACGTTATTCAAAAATCATTTCATTACGTTGCATTAACTTTTTCAACACTGATCTGTTCATTACCGAGTTTTATGGAAGGTGGCACCACTGTCTGACTTCTTTTCCCAATTAGGGAAAGAAAAAATTGTTTCAAAATTCTATGAGTACCAAAAAAAATAATCGTTCTCATTGTGATGAGTGTTGCTACAGCATTGATATTTATTTCAATATTCCACGTTGGATTGAAATGTAATTATTAATTCAGTAAAATATTATAATTTGTTGCTTCTTTTTTACTTTGACATCGGAACTATTTAAAACTTGAAATATTTCCTCTAAAAACTATTAAAATTATTTCAGTCCTATGAAAAAAACAAAACTGTTGATATCTGTGCTACCTTGGAAACTTTTTTAACGTAAAAATTTTTTACTTTTCAGTTTTATTATAAACTAATAGAAACAAAGTTATGATAAAACAAAGTCAAATTTTGTTTATTAGTATGTTAGTAAATTTCGTATTTTACCAGAACATTTACATCTATAGAGTGAAAGAAAATTCTACTCTAACATCTAAAATCAATTTTTGTATAGTCCATAGTTTGTGCTTTTAATTATGAGCATCTTTGTGATTTTTTCCATGGGTTCTAATTTTGCCTTACTATTTTTGTGACTTTTTGAACGCTATTTGCGTTTTTGGGTATTCAGCATGTTTCTGAGAATTTTTCGACCGAATATTCGGATGTTTTTCCTCTTTTTCGAACAGTTTCTGGCTTTTATTACGAGCCGAAACATGGACCTTATGTAAACAAGATAACAGGAAACTTCATGCCTAAATGTTCCCGCATTTTAATACAGGTGGCCATTATGTAGTTTATTTTGCATAGAATAATGAGGTTAGGTGAAGGAATATTCAACCTCCTTTGAGCATCATTCTATGCAAAGAGAACACTGCTTTGATTTCGCCATGTTCTCCGTATGCATAAATATAGATGAGCGTATTGTTGTCTGATGGATTGTTTTACCTTTTGTCGGCACTTTTCTGCACACAGTGGGCTAAATGGTAAGGTCATAAAAATCCCAAGGGGTCAGAGAATGTTGGAGGAAGGGGACCCACTGGCAATTGTTAGGAGACATATGGAAGCAATTGAAAGAGTTCCTTCGAAAAAGTCTAATTATAGTCAATACGTTACAATTAAATTCAACATATAAACACTTCTATGTGCTTTGCGGTATTTTCGAATGCAGTTTAGGGGATTATTAATCAAATTTAAATTTGCAATAATCAATTTGCTCCGTTGCTTTCGAAACAAAGGCAAAAGCGGATAAAAGCATTTTGTTCTCTTTTAATGAACTAAAGATGCGACTGACCCCGATTCTTGGCCAACTTTGATATTATCTACGCAAAAGTGCCCTCGGTCAACATGGGACACCGATGGGCTTTGGAAGGCCGCCGTTCGTTGGATTGGATATTAAACCGTGGTCGTGGGCAGGAGAGACATACCATGTGCACGTTAAACAACACTCTTGATGGGAGGCTACCATCTGTCTCATAACCGTAATCCAGTGTGCCCCTCCCTCAACCTTATCTTAGACTTTGGGATCCTTGTGACCTGACCATTTAGTCCAATGTGTGCAAAAAAGTGCCGCTCAGATGTAAAAAATCCAATCCCTATTCCTAAGTTATTGTTTTATGTTGACAGTAATGTCGTATAGCGGTAGGTACTCACTGGTCAGCAACGGAGGCACTCAGACACCCATTAAAATATTCTCCCCCTGCATTCTCTATGAGACAGCGCTCACTGGCAAGCAACGAAGGTATCGGCCCTGCAATGTCGCCCACGGTTTGAAGAGGGAGATTCCCAAACCGCATTCCCCCTGCCTGCTAATGATGTTAAGCCCTTAATCACTTTTGCCACGGCCTTCGCCACCCTTCATGCTTTGTTTAGGGGTTTGACCACCGCTTTTGATGCACGCGCAAAGCAAGCTGAATCGTAAAATACCGTGGGAAAATCCTTGCAAGTGAGCGAGGTAGCAGAAGAGACGGCAATTCCTAGTGACAATGCGGTGCCTCCGTTGCTGACCAGTGAGTGCCTACCTTAGGTTTATTTTACTTCAAGTGATCACGTCTGAATGATCTGTCATTAAAAGAAACGGTCACACCTAAATTCTTTCAATAGATTAAAGTCAGATTATATACTGGCCAGCTGGAACGCCTGAGATCGTGTTCAGCATTTCCATGAAAGGATTCCCGGCTTCCGACTGCATTATTGGAGCAAACCTAAGATTTCATTGTTTGTGAATGAATTCTGTTATTTAGGAAAATAAATAAAATATTTCTTTTTATAATAATATAAAATTATGAAAATAATATAGGTTTTAGGAATTTAATTTAATAGCTGAAGGAAAAACTTTTAATTTTCAGCGAACACGCTATAAGAGTTGGGCAAATATTTTATTTGGCGGTTATCTTTCGGATTAACTCAGTGGTTCTTAAAGTAAGGGTCGCGAGCACCTTGGACGGGAGTCGCAAAGCTCTGACAGTTTTAAATTCACTACTATTGGTAGCAATTTTTTATTTTTTTTCAATACGTAGGTCGTCTATTGTATGAAAAAGGGAAAAAGTCACAAAGTTTGATCTAAGATGCTAAGAGTTGCATAAATTTATTATAATTCTATGGGAGTCGCAGTATCAAAAATTTCGAGAACCTCTGCACTACATGCATACAAGGAGCAAAAATCTTATTTGCATGCAAAGTTATATTTGAAAGAAAAACGAACTACTTCTGAAAACTCGGAGCTATTGTCACATATTTTTATGGCTTTATAGTTTTTGTATTATAAAAGCTTCGCGGACCTTATTTTGCCTAGCTCCTGCTTTAAATATGTACCTGCATATTATTTGGGGGTAAAAGGATTTTAAGAACCTGACTATACAAATATATCTTAATGCTCTTAAAAATATTTCTAGCTTTAATTTTGCTGCCTTTAACCTTTGATGTTTTTGGGACTGAAACAATTTGGAAAGCATTAAAAATGAACTGATAGGCGAGTGATCAGCTAATCATAGATATCGAGTAAACCAGTAAGCATTTGGACAGTGGATTTCAACCTTCCTACTACAGCGACTCACTTTTCACTCTTAGTATACCTCATGACCCAGAATAATCGTAATAAAAATTTAATTCTGTTTCTATATAAGGAAACATATTTTATATAAAATTTAAATTAAATTTCCACAACGTGATTACATTCATATTTTATGTAATAAACATAATAATATATTTAATTTTTCACTTTATGTTTTTTGTGTGTTTCAGTTACTTTAAAATATTTACTTACAGTTAATAAAATATTGCATTATGCTAATATTCGGAGAGATAGAATGCTACCCATTTGAAGTCATTTCACGACCCAACATTCAGTCGCCACCCATAGGTTGAAAACCACTGATTTAGGTGATGAAGGCACAAAAAAGGTAAATGACATATGGTGGAATTGGGTTGTTTTCGCTCTGAGCAGCACTTTTTTGCACATATTGGGCAAAATGGTGAGAGCATTAGGACCCCAAGAGCTCAGAGAAGGTTGGGAGAAGGGGCCCACTGGTCAGTATTAGGAGCCAGATGGTATAGTCCCATCAAATCCATCTAACATGTTCTTTAACGCACCTAGCGTATATTAAACTACAACATCTCCTGCACAAGGTGCCACGGCTTAACGTCCCATCCAGCGGATGCAGACTTTCCGGGCCAATCGTTATCCTCTACCTGCCTCTTCTCAACGAGGGCGGAGGGGAGGGGGAGGTGTGTGGTGATAGATCTGAATGCTGGCCAAGGTGGGACTCGAACCTAGGAACTGCAGATTACGAGATTGACATGATACTCTACCCGAAGTGGCCTACCTTAAGGTTCTCAAACTGTGGGTGTCGAGAAACTTGAAAGGGGGTCAAAAAGTTGTTATTTTTTTTATATATGCTGGCATTTTCAGTGAAGATATTTTTGCAAATATATAGGACCTATATAGTAACGAAGAGGGAAACGGCAGCATAATTTTATCTACGATTCTTGGGTGTTTCATTAATTTATTAAAATTCTAGGTGGTCGCAGTGTCAAAAGGTTTGACAACCACTGATATAAAATCAGGGTAAGGGCAATATTTTTAATATAGTACGTTTTTCTGCTGAGGTCCTGCCATCTTCGCAGACCTTCTACTATGGCATATAAAATGACAGGCTTCTGTCAGACCTCTATGGCAAGTATCTGCTTGTGGGGGTATTTATTTTTTATTATATATTACGTTTGGTGATAAACGGAGAGAAAAATAAAGTGATGAAATTTGGTAGGCAGATAGTGTTTCAGTCGCTCTGAATGGTTGCGCCCTTTAGCAAGTGTCTCAATTTAATTATTTTGGGAGCTATGTAACAGATACTGGTGATGTGCGGCATGATATTAACAGATGTATAGAGATTGCTGCTGGGACTTTAGGAATCTATGGAGATTGTGGAGAAATAGGCGTATACACCTAAAGACTAAAAGTAGACTGTTAAATACCTTGGTTCTTTCTAGAGTTAGTTATGGTAGTGAAACTTGATAACAGGTCTTTGTAAACAAGATAACAGGAAAATAGATGCTTACGAAGTATCTGGGCATTAGGTGGCAAGTAATGGCAAGGTTAGGCAAAGGAGTCGGCAACCTCCTTTAAGCAGCGTATTGTGCAGAGAGAGACTCCGTTGGTTTGACCATGTTGCTCGTATGCATAGCTAAGATTAGCGAATAGGGTTATGAACAGTGTGCCTAAATGCTCAGAAAGACGGGGCGACCTAGGGAGATGCCTATCCCTTTATTAACCAGACTCCACACTCTCCATAGATTCCTATGAGATAGGATGTGGTGGGCAGACAATGTCAAAGAGGACCATGTTACAATTGATCTACGGTGGTCAGATGCAGCAGGTGAGAACAGATTTGTTTGGAGAACTAACTTGTAACTTGCACAGTCTGGTTGGAACTGAACAGGCCATGCCTGCTTGAGTATGATGTTGAATAAAATAGAGGACATACCAAATAATTAGAGGATTTTTTTGCTGTCGTCAAGGAAAACAAAAATTACACATTCGAATAGCTCGAAAAATAAACATTTAATGGAATAACACATAAAAAAAATTCATCTTTAAATCAAGTCATTTTGAAATCGCTACCACGAATTTCAGCAATGTTATTTAAAAGAATCTTTACTTTTCCAAAGGTTTCGGGAAAACGGATGAAAATAGATTTTATTAATATTGGGCAAATTTCTAAATGTACAATTATCTAAGTAAACGGTTTCGTACTGCAGTTATCATTTGCATTTTAGATTAGTTTTTAAGCTACTGAAGTTAACTGCGTCAGTATCGGGCCAAGTCAGTAATCTGATTTTTGCTGGTTCGAGTGCAATTGAGGTTTATGTCCGTCAAACTCGCTCCCACCGCCATCTTTCCCTCGGTGGAAAAGGAAACACAGAAGATGAGGTTGGAAAAGCAGGAAAGTATCATTTTTTTTCCATGCCTGTCCCTTTATTTAACCAGATGCCATTTGCCCCGTTTTTTTGTTTTTTTTTTGTAATTCGATTTGGAAATAAAATGCAGATTTATTTTCAACAAGCGGATGAAAATTAGCAAAAATGGATTTTTTTTTCTAACCACCGTATACTTTGTTACCGGTGCTCGAGTGGTTAGCACCACCTTTTTTATAAGAATAACTCAAAAAGTTCTGTTATTTGATTTGAAAAATACAGTCACCCTATTACAAGAGAAAAGTGGTTGAAAAGTCTCCAACCCTGGAGTTTTTTAGACCAGGTATGGTTTTGTATTTTTACCTCACCAAAAATATAAATCTTTCATCCTTTTTGGTTCTATGTCCATACGAAATCCTGTCAAACTTTAAGACATTGAATTTTATGGATTTTTTTTTTAATGTGTTTGCTTTTTATATTTCAGATCGAGTATATACTGAAGACATGTTTGACACTTTAAGGGATAGAAGTCTTGTGCCAGATAATGTGTGTCCTACGGCTGAGAAAAATTCCATACGTTTCGATTTTAAGAGGGATGGAACAAAATTACCAGAAGAGGATTATTTAGCATTTCTCCTCAACCCATATACAAAGACTCTAGATCTAAGCGATTATTTTGGAGAAAGATCAATCACATTAACCATGGGAGTAATCCGCACGATCGAAAATATTGCACAGGTAAGAAGCAAATACCGTTTTAAAAAATAATTCAGTTTGCTGCTTTGTTTTCATTTCTTCTTTAAATTCATGGGATTGTTCATTGGCACTCGGAATGTTATTCAGATATCAGTCGATGATAGGTGATACGTGGATCAGAGGTTTAAATGAAGAATTAATAGAAGACAATAATGAGATCCAAAAAAGTGTATATTACTTGTTATCAACTTTCCCCTAAAAAGATGCTGTTTACGCGCCTGTGGGCAACTTATTTTTTTCTTGATTTTTATCTCGTTTTTTAAAAAAGAAAAGATAATGTCAATAGTAAAGTATCACAGGAGACATCCTGTAAACATGATTTTCGTAAAAAGTTAGTTATGCAAGGAGTGGAATTCGAACCCAGGTATGCCGATAAAAGGCTAGATGTTTTAACTATTACGTTATGAATAGTGAAACTTTCCTTCAAATAATGGAACATATATGATTTTCCCGAATATTATTTGATTCGCTCATGGCGCCATCTATGTCGGGAAAAGGATAATAAAGTTGGCTCATAGTGGTTAGCAGAGCAGGCATGTTACTCGGAGACGTTGGTTCGAATCCCACTCATGGCGAAATAAAATTTCTTTTAACTAACACTTTCACAAGATAATGTTTTCGCTTTTCCCGCCTGTAGATATCCTACTTATTGTTCGTAAAGAAAAATTACTTTTGAGTTCGAAGGATCGCACATTATAAGCAGAGTAACGGATTAACATATCCCACACCTGTGTGCAGTACCGCCCTTCAGCTGGCTATACACGATCGGTCTTGGAGCCAAGCCGGGGCCTTGATTAATAGCTGTCGCGCCAAGCGCGCTCTGAACTTGCCCATACGTGTTCGGCTTTTAGCCATCGGTCCAAGGCACAGATATAAGTTTACTGTCAGCTTTCTTTTGAGCAATAGTTCAGTTTTTGCATGCATTCCTATGAGTTTTGCTTATATTTCTTCGCTACATTCGTAAAATTGATGTCATGTCTTTATTCAGTAAGATAAAAGCGGCTACTTTAATAACTGCTTTGCAAAATGAAGAACCAAAGCGGAAAAAAATAAGTGTAGATTTTTTTTACATGACTTTGTTAAGAGAGCTAAAAGAGAATTTCCGTAGATGATTATAACAGATACTCCACAGAACGCACAGTAACGGGTTAACATAGCCAAGACCTGTGTGCAGTACCACCCTTAAGCTGGCCATACACGGCAGGTCTTGGAGCCAGTCGGGCCCGACCAGAGCCCTTGACTGACAGCTGTCGCGCCAAGGGCGCCCTGAACTTGCCAATACACGGTCGGCTTTCAGCCATCGTTCCAAGGTTGGGTTGTTTTACCTCTGAGCGGCACTTTTTTGTACACCATGGGCTAAATGGTAAGGTCACATGGATCCCGAAGGCTCGGGGAAGGGACCCACTGGAACAGCTGTTGGGAGACAGATGGTAGCCTCCCGTCAAGGCCATTCAGCGTGTTCTTTAACGTGCACAGGGTATGGCTCTCCCGCACACGGAGCCACGGCTTAACGTCCCATCCGACGGACTTTCCAAGCCCATCGGTGTCCCCTACTGACCGCGGGCAGGGCGGGGAATTTTGCGGAGATAAATCTCAACGTTGACCCAGCTGGGACTCGAACCTGAGAACTACAGATTACGAGCCTGGCGCGCAACCAACTGAGCCATCCCCGTCCTATCGTTCCAAGGCACAAATCCAAAGTCCACTGTCGACTTTCTTTTGAGCAATAGTTGCTTATATTTTTTCTTTACATTCGTAAAATTGATGGCATGTTCTCATTCAGTAAGATAAAAGCGGATGCTTTAGTATTTGTTCTACAAAATGAAGAACCAAAGCGGAAAAGAAATAGTTGTAGGTTTTTTTGACATGACTGTTAACAGAGCTAAAAGAGAATTTCCGTAGATTAGGCGTTCTCAACGTGGGGTACGCGGTAAAAATTTTTCAGGTACGTCATGAGAGCTCAAAAGTCGTTAGATCTAGTAAAAAGTCAGCGTTTTATTTTATTCCCATTTTTATACTACTATAACTAGAGTTTTTTTAGCCGTCCCGTGGCCGAGTGGTTAGCGCGCTTGGCTACAGAACTACGGGACCTGGCTTCGAGCCACGGGTAAGGCATGGATGTTCGTGTTGTTTTCTGCTGAGGTCCTGCCATCCTCTCAGATCTTCTACTGTGGCATTTAAACTGACAGGCTCCTGTCAGACCTCTGTGGCAAGCAGCTGCTTGAGGGGGTATTTATTTATAACTAGTGTTTTATCTATCTATACAAGGCCATGAGGTAAGCCAGTTACATACACATTTCCAGGGGGTACATGAAACATAAAAGGTTGAGAACCACTGTCCTAGTTGATTATAAGAGATGCTGCACAGATATTATCCGATAGTGGAATCATTGAATATCATCGTTTCTATTCAAAATTGAAGAAGCTGATAAATTTTCCAAATAGCAGTAAAAGAATAGATGGTATGAATTTCATTTTCATTGCTGATGAAAGCTTTGCTTTCGATGAACATAATATTAACTCTTTTCCATTGAAAGAAATATCTAAAGTAGACGATGGAGCATATAAAAATATTCAGTTACAGGCTATCACATGCAAGAACTGTTATAGAAAATGCATTTGCCATAAGAGTTAACAGATTTCGAGTGTTTCATACAATTAATTTAAATCCTGGAAAAATAGATTCCTTACTCATAGCCTGCCTGCTGCATATTGCATAATTATTTAAGAAGAAACCATTGGTTGACCTATTCGACTGCAAATTTATTGGATTGAGAGGATACAGAAACCAGAAATGTAATGCATGGAGATTCGAGAAATGATGAACCCATCAACGATTTAGAGGTGGGTAATTATCGAAATGTTGCTGACGAGACTAGAAAATGTAGACAGAGATATGTGGGATATTTCAATGGGCACGGAAAACTAGCATGGCAAAACAGACCCCACTAGAAACCCAAAAATATGCGCATTGAGAAATGGGGGTACTAATTTTTCGCATTCATGCAAAACAAAATTGTATCAGTTATACCTAGAAAATATCCTGTACACACGGAAATTCTTCATAACAGCTTATTTTCTTATGCAATAATCCTAGCAAGCATCCGACAGACTAAAATTATTTCAAAGGTTAATGTAAGACCATATTCTTTATCATACACAGGTAGGTATTATTTGCTAAAATGCCAGTAGTTAATTTTATATCATTCTATAATATTCTTATATATATAATCTCGATAAATTAATTTTTCGATATCCTATTTTTTTTATTGAAAGAAGACAATAAAAAATAAAAATAATAATCCGATACAACTAAAAATCAACATGTCCTCACAATTCGTGCCGTCCCGTGGCTGAGTAGTTAGCGCGCTTGGCTACTGATCTAAGGGACCTGGGTTCGAGCCCCGGGTGAGGCATGGATGTTTGTGTTGTTTTCCTGCTGAGGTCCTTCCATCCTCATAGACCTTCACTTGTGGCATATAAACTGATAGGCTCCTGTCAGAACTCTGTGGCAAGCAGCTGCTTGAGGGTTTTTTTTTATTACCCCCTCAAGGATCTAAGCGTTTACTCAGGAGAAAGATCAATCACATTAACCATGGGAGTAATCCGCACGATCGAAAATATTGCACAGGTAAGACGCAAATATTGTTTTAAAAATATTAAAAAGTTTGATTCTTTGCTTTCATCAAAGCTTTCAATCCATACATCATTTATCGGTACTCAGCATATTATCCAAGTATCAGTCGAGAATGCTGATACAGGGATCATAGTTTAAAATGAAGAATCACTTTAAGGCAATATAATATTCGATAGATCAATATAATGATCAATATATGAATCAATATAATAGATCAGTAAAATGAGTCTAAAAAGTTCATATTTCTAGTTCAACTTCCCCCTAAAAGTGTTGTATAAGAGCCTGTTGATGACATATTTTATCTTGTTTTTATCTCGTTTCTAAAAGAAAAGAAGAATGTTACTTTGAATGAGTTGGGCCCATACCCTCAGTGTGGGTGGGGAAAAGGCAACATTTTTGTTTTACGAGTTGATTCAAAAATTATTTTTAGTTCGATTGGTATTAATAAAACATTTCATAATTCGCATTTTCAAACCTCATGACAGTTCCAATTTACGTCGTTAGAGGTCACTAAGTACGAATAAAGTAAAACTTTTTACGAACATTGCAAGTGATCTGTTTATGATTGAAATTATTTTCATAGTAATTTATATTTCTCAATGATCTTTAATTAATTTTCTCAGTAATCTTTAAAACATCTTTAGCTTTAATTTGTTGCTGATTTCTTCGATGGTTTAGACTTATAACTCATATGAAAATATTCCACTGAGAGCTGTTTAATTTTAAGGAATAAAAACAAATGCTTTTTATGTTGTATAAAAAAAAATACCCCCTCAAGCAGCTGCTTGCCACAGAGATCTGACAGGAGCCTGTCAGTTTATATGCCACAGTAGAAGGTCTGAGAGGATGGCAGGACCTCAGCAGAAAAACGACACATATATCCATGCCTTATCCGGGGCTCGAACCCAGGACCTAAGGGACCTGCGCGCTAACCACTCGGATAAATACTTATAAAATACTATTTGCATTTCTCCCGTTATCCATTAGTTTGAATTTAAACATTTTAGAAGTGAAAAACTAGGTAAATGAAAAATCTTCATTCTCTTTGAAAACGAGATTCCTATATTCGCCTGGGGTGATAAGCCCAGTAAGTAACTATATAAATGAAAATCAACACTTGTCTTGATGAGTGTGATATCCTTAGAATGCTTTTCACTTCAGTTACCGTCTCGTTGTAACGAAATTTTATTATGTATGTTTTATGATACGAAAAAAAAAGAAAACATTTTCCATTCTGAATGAGATTAGCCGATTTTATTCTCAATAACCGTAAAAATGTTTCAGGAATGCGCGCAATAAATTCAGGCTGAAACTAATCTCTACGAGCAGTAGATATACTAAATTGGTGTTATCAGAATTTCTTTCAATAGAGTAATCATCTAGTTAGTGAGACAATGTTTAAGGTACAGTCGCTCAAAAAAGTATCCGAACACTATGGTTGATTATAGAATTCAGAAAAAATATCTGGCAACGATTTTTTTTAGAAATTAGTGATCTGGCAACCTTCGTGTCACGTGACACGAAGGTCCTTAACTGGAGCGTGTACAGTTGTTGTACACGCTCCAGATATTTTTCCTGAATTATGTAATTACATGACACGAAGTTTGCCAGATCACTAATCTCTAAAAAAAATTGCCAGATATTTTTTTATCAATTCTGTAATCAACCATATTGTTCGGATACTTTTTTGAGCGACTGCACCTTGAGGATTCAGAGAAGGTTGGTGGATACATTGGACAGTTGTTAGAAGACAGATGGTAGATTCCCATCAAAGCCATTCAGCGTGTTCTTTAACATGCAGAGGATATGACTCTCCCGCACTCGGAACACGGATTAATATTCCATCAGACGGATGGCAGTCTTTCCAACATATCATTGTCCTTTACTGACCAAGGGCAAGGTGTAGGTTTTGCGTAAACCTGGGAACTAGAGATCTGGCTCGCTCTCGTTTGATCTCCTACGCCCTCTCAATAAAAAATAAAAATAAAAAGTGCTCATAGCTGTTGAAATTAAACGGAAGCGGAAAAAGGATATGGCCAAAGATTGCGGAATTCCTCACTGTACTCTGTCAATCATTTTAAAGAACATGAATTTGGTATTGAAACAGCAAGATGGGTTGGGTTGTTTTACCTCTGAGCGGCACTTTTTTGCACACCATGGGCTAAATGGCCAGGTCACATGGACCCCGAAGGCTCAGAGAAGGTTGGGGGAGGGGATCCACTGGAACAGCTGTTGGGAGACAGATGGTAACCTCCCGTCAAGGCCATCCAGCGTGTTCTTTAACGTGCAAGGGTATGGCTCTCCCGCACACGGAGCCATGGCTTAACGTCCCATCCGACGGACGGCGGCCTTTCCAAGCCCATCGGTGTCCCCTACTGACCGTGGGCAGGGCGGGAAATTTTGCGGAGATAAATCTCAACGCTGACCCAGCTGGGACTCGAACCTGGGAACTATAGATTACGAGCCTAGCGCGCTACCGACTGAGCACTCCCCGGTCCACAGCTAGATGGAGAAAAAAGAATGAAGAATGGAAAATTTCCTGATGTTGAACAGTAATGTTTCTAAAATGATTTACTCAATGCAGAAACAAAAATAGCCCACTACCTGGGAATCTATTGCTGGCTGGTAACGAGTTTCTAAACTGCTGATGTGTATTTTTAGGACAGATTCGATTACTCAAAAGTTTTTCGTTCGCTTTGAAAGTTGAGTGAACAAGAGTTGATTGTATATTCTATAACATAAAAATAAATCTCTCATATATTATTATGCATAATTTCAAATATTTCAATTTTTATGTTTCAAAAAGAATATACGTATAAAAAATAAACTTTGCGCTTAACCCCACTTTCTTCAACCAAATTCATGTTCTTGGAACAATATGACATGATTTTGCCATCTGACAGTTCCTATCATTATTATTTATTAGCTAAACAGCCCCCGCTTTCATATTGATTTTTTATTATATAATACGTAGGGGAGAGAAATTCCTAGAAAATACCCCTTTAGGAGAATATATATACCGGGTGATTCTGAAAAAGTGGGCAAAACTTTACGGGGTGATAGAACGCAGCTATATGAGCAATATTCGTCATAGAATGTATGGTCGGAACGCAAACGGCGAGCCGCTAGGTGGCGTTGGAAATGGTATAAAAGGGTCGGTCCTCGCACCAAACGGCATTTCTACCGTGGGTTGCCGAGATCCCGCAGGAGTGAAGCCTGCATTACAGCTGGCGGCAGCTTTTTTGAGCAATTTCTTTGAGCATGTACCTCAATTACATTCCTGTTAATAAAATGTTTTCTGAAGTATCTCCTCTCCTTCTTGTGTTCATTCTTTAAATGTGACAGTGGAAAACTACCTTTTAACTTCTCACCGCTTGCGTTCCGACCATACGTTCTATGACGAATATTGCTCGTATAGCTGTGTTCTACCACCCCGTAAAGTTTTGCCCACTTTTTCAGATTCACCCTGTATATCACCTTTAGGAGAAAATATCCTTCTAGGAGAAGGGCAAGCCCTACTAACAGCGAAGATACTGTTGATCACAGACTCAGCTAGAGATAACAAAATCTGGGGCGGGGGTGGCTCAGTTGGTAGCGCGCCAGGCTCGTAATCTGTAGTTCCCAGGTTCGAGTCCCAGCTGGGTCAGCGTTGAGATTTATCTCCGCAAAAATTCCCCGCCCTGCCCACGGTCAGTAGGGGACACCGATGGGCTTGAAAAGGCCGCCGTCCGACGGATGGGACGTTAAGCCGTGGCCCCGTGTGCAGGAGAGCGATACCCTGTGCACGTTAAAGAACACGCTGGATGGCCTTGACGGGAGGCTACCATCTGTCTCCCAACAGCTGTTCCAGTGGGTCCCCTCCCCCAACCTTCTCTGAGCCTTCGGGGTCCATGTGACCTGGCCATTTAGCCCATGGTGTGCAAAAAAAGTGCCGCTCAGAGGTAAAACAACCCAACCTATCAAAATCTGACTGCTCGAACACTAACTAGCTCCATAACCATTCTGCCACTTAAGGGATTTAATCTGTATATTCTGATTTTCACTGAACTAAAGGTTAGTTTGTGAATACCACCGTTAAAATCCTTTAGGCTAGATTAAATCAAAATATTTGGGCAGCGTTGCTTGGTTCGTTGGTGATATCAGTCCGTGCTCTTATAACTAGTGGCTGTGTTTCTACACAAACTCTAAGGATTTTCAAAAGTGGAGGTTGTTGGGAATAGCTATTAAATTTGAAAATTTTCGTGGGATAACGTATTAATTTTTAATTTGTCAGAATATAATTTGTTGTGTTTATTAATGGCTACTGAAATATTTCGGCACCTTGCGAGTTAGAAATAGTACGGTATAACGGGATGAAAAGCATTTTGCCGGATCAAGATATTTGATCATTTATAATCCAAAAAAACTGCAGTGAAATGCATAACGGCTCATTTTCGGGGCGGGGGTGGCTCAGTCGGTAGCGCGCCAGGCTCGTAATCTGTAGTTCCCAGGTTCGAGTCCCAGCTGGGTCAGCGTTGAGATTTATCTCTGCAAAATTTCCCCGCCCTGCCCACGGTCAGTAGGGGACACCGATGGGCTTGAAAAGGCCGCCGTCCGTCGGATGGGACGTTAAGTCGTGTCCGCGTGTGAAGGAGAGCCATACCCTGTGCACGTTAAAGAACACGCTGGATGGTCTTGACGGGGGGCTACCATCTGTCTCCCAACAGCAGTTCCAGTGGGTCCCCTCCCCCAACCTTCTCTGAGCCTTCGGGGTCCTTGTGGCCTGGCCATTTAGCCCATTGTGTGCAAAAAAGTGCCGCTCAGAGGTAAAACAGCCCAACGTGTGCACGTTAAAGAACACGCTGGATGGCCTTGACGGGAGGCTACCATCTGTCTCCCAATAGCTGTTCCAGTGGGTCCCCTCCCCCAACCTTCTCTGAGCCTTCGGGAACCTTGTGGCCTGGCCATTTAGCCCATGGTGTGCAAAAAAGTGTCGCTCAGAGGTAAAACAATCCAATCCAATTTGATCATTAAAATATCAGGAAAAGATGCAAATATAAATTTATGATGTCATAAAAATTGGGTGCAAATGATTAATATAAAGGGTACGTGGAAAAAGGAGGTTCGATTTGAATACAAAATATATGATCCAATATCGGAAGGGTTCCTTTAGAAGTAATACAGATGTATAAACGCAGATTCATGGCCTCAAAGAGATCGTATGCAGAATGGGATTTAAGTAGCGAACATCTATAGGCAGGGGGTGGAGGTGGTTCTTAATCCGTAGTTATCATTTTCGCGTTCCCACTCGTCTCCGAAACTTTCGCCCCCAGCCCCGCACATTGTGTCAGTAGAGGATACCAATGGGTTTAGAACGCATGTTCCATGGGACGATAGCGCTCTGTAATCTCAGTTTCCTGGTTCGAGCACCAGCTGGGCCAGCGTTGAGATTGATCTCCGCAAAACTTCCTGACCTGTCCACGGTCAGCAGGGGACACCGATGGGCTTGGAAAGTACGCCGTCCGTCGGATGGAAGGTTAAGCAGTAGCTCCGTTTAGGGCAGAGGTATACCCTGAGCACGTTGGGCTGTTTTGCCACTGAGCGGCACATTTTTTTGCACAGAATGGGGTAAATGATCAAGTCACAAGGACCCCGAAACCTCACAAAAGGTTGGGGGAGAGGACCCACTGGACAGCTGTTGGAATAGAAATTGTAGCCGCCTGTCAAGGCCATCGAACGTGTTTTTAAAGTGCACAGGTTATGACTCTCCTGGGCACGGAGCCTCGGCTTAACGTCTCAACCGACGAACGGCAGCTCCAAGCTCATAAGTATCCCCTATTGACCGTGGATAGGGTGAGGAGTTTTACGGAGATAAATCTTAACTCTAGCCTAGCTGGGACTCGAATCTGGTAACTGCAGATTACGACCATGGCGTTCTAACGACTGAGGCACCTCGCCCCTCGCCCACTAACCGCCACCATGTTAAAGAATATTCTCGGTGGCCTTGGCAAAAGGCTGTGATTTGTCTTCTAACTGCTGTCCATTCGATCTCCTTTTCACATTTTTTCTGAGCCCTTAGGATTTTTTTGAAGTTACCATTTCACTCACTGTATGCGAAAGAGTGCCGCCCAAGGGTTGGGTTGGGTTGTTTTACCTCTGAGCGGCACTTTTTTGCACACCATGGGCTAAATGGCCAGGTCACATGGACCCCGAAGGCTCAGAAAAGGTTGGGTGAGGGGACCCACTGGAACAGCTGTTGGGAGACAGATGGTAGCCTCCCGTCAAGGCCACCCAGTGTGTTCTTTAACGTGCACAGGGTATGGCTCTCCCACACACGGGGCCACGGCTTAACGTCCCATCCGACGGACGGCGGCCTTTCCAAGCCTATCGGTGTCCACTACTGACCGTGGACAGGGCGGGGAAATTTTGCGGAGATAAATCTCAACGCTGACCCAGCTGGGACTCGAACCTGGGAACTACAGATTACGAGCCTGGGGCGCTACCGACTGACCCACCCCCACCCCTCCCAAGGGTAAATAACTGAACAACAACATACAGGCAGAGTACTTGAATAAAACAAAACTATCTGTCGGAATTATTACTGCTCTTACTTTTCCTAACTGCTAAAGTTTAAAGTATATATACGATTGAATATCATATAGATTTTCGTTTAAATATTATTAATGAATCTGTGTTTGATTTCCATTTTCACTAATTTTTTTAATTTTTCTTTTCCAGAATTTATCTGACGTGAATATTAACAATTGTGCAACTGAGGAAGATTTAAATTTACTCCTTAAAGTCATTCCTAATGTGGAAAGTCTCTGTCTTGCGTCTAGCCGTTGTTCTGATAATCATATGTCTATAATATCTACGCACTGCCCTAATTTGAAGCAATTGGATGTATCCAACACCGCTATAACGGATAAAGGTCTGGAATACCTATGTGCTAATAATTCAAGAAGTATTGAAAATATGTGTAAAATATCCGATTTGAAACTGACATATACGCGTACTACTTTCAAAGGGCTAGAGAAAATAGTAGAATCCCTTTTCCTTTTGGAGAATGTGGATTACTCCAACTTTAAGAACCTTCCTAAAAGAACGTGCGAAATGTTTTTCAAGAATGTAGGAGGCTGTAATATAATCTTGCCAGATACTTCAACAAAAATGCTTTCTGGAGGTTTGCCGAGAATTATGTTCAATATTAACAAACAAAGTGTTATGGAAAACGATTTCTCGAATATCAGAAAATTTAATCTAAAAAAAGTATCCTTTGCATTTTATGATGCGGAGGAAGAGATTTTGAACTGTGTTTCTATTTGTTCTCCTGAAATTAGATCAGTGGTAATCGACTCTACAGTACCACCAGAGAGCATATTATCATGCACTGCATTTTCTCACCTTACTGAAATAGAACTGAACTTCAAAGGCCTTGTTCCCTCATCAGAGTTGTCAGAATTTTTTTCTTTAAGGGGAAATAAACTGCAAGTTGTCAGTCTTTATGGCCTTTCATCTGTCTATGCTGGCTTTACGTGTATCTCAGATTATCTGGACTTGTTACACTGGTTGGAGCTTTGCCCTAAATTGAAAAAAATTAATTTGAAAAGTATAGTTCTTGAACAATCTCAGCTGATTGAAAATCCTCCGGCATTATCTGGTAATTCGATGTCACCAAAGCGGATTTCAGATTCACTTACACACATATATCTGGGAGATTTATATGGAAGTGGATTTACTAATTTTTCAATATTATTTCTATCGTTGGCAATTCATGTAACGGATTTAAGCATTTCTCGATGCAATGGAATGAAACAAATAATAAAAGAGGCCGGAAAAAGTCACGGTTTCAAATTTTTGCAAAACTTGAATATTTAAGATTCTTGTAGAACTTGGTAAAGCAAAAGGACATTAAGACAAAAAAAAAATAGTTAGTGTAGCAACTAACCATTATTGGATAGATTTGGATAGAGAATCTCTTTTCCAAAGGTTGTTTGATATGCTAAATTTGAAAACTGTAAAATTTATTGTGAAGAAACGTATTCAAAATTTGTGTGTCCTAAAACGAAGACTTCTGTAAATATGAGAAATGTAGCTTATGTATCATAATTAGCAGCCTCCATATTTAGATATTCTTTAAATGTTTCATTGTATATGTTACCGCTAAAGCTCGAAAGCCGTTAATGTGCACATTACCTAGCTAATCTGCAGATTAACTGATTTGCTCCGTTAACGTGCGGAATCAAGAGTTTTCCGCATTTTACCTAGGTAATGTGCACATTAACGGCTTCCGTATCGTTAAAGTTCAAAAGTTTGTTTCTCTCATAGTGGTGAATCTCTTGAATATGAATCTTCGTGTCACGTGATTCACTCGTCCGCATTTATAAAGAACGCCCCGGATGAGCGGAGGCCAAGTGAGAACGAATCGGTAAAGTGATTCATTCTTGATAACGAATCACTAAAATGATTCGTTCTCACTTGGCCTGCTCATTTTGGGGGCGTTTTTTATAATTCGGAAGACTGATTCATGTTGACAGAGGGATGACCCTGGTTTCAACTCTACTCTCGGACACTAGATAAATAACATTATGTTAATTTAAGCGTACAGAAACGTTCCTGTTGTTCCAGCAAAGATCTTATTTTCACTTTAACGAGTGCCTAGTAGGTAATGTGCAGATTATCCAGGTAATTTGCAGATTACCTAGGTAATTTGAGAAATGAAACAATTTTCCGCACGTTAACGGATCACCCTAGTTAATCTGCACAATACCTAGATAATCTGTAGAATAACTGATTTCTGCACTTTAGCGGTAACATATATATTAATCTAGATTTCCATTTACCCCATCGTGTTTTGCGCGTGATGCTGACCTGTACCTTAATTATGAATTGTGTAAATTGAATTTTGAGTATAGAATAAGTGTATGTAACAAAGTTTTCATTTGCAATTTTATTTGCTGTTAAAATAAATGTAATTCTCATGTAAGCAAAGCTGTAATATCCGATATTTTAAATTTTTTTTCAAAGCCAAGAGGGAATGATGAACTAATTGATATTTTTCGGACTTTTTGGAAATTTACCTGTAAGTTTTGCTTTCCTTGAAATAAATGAAACATTTTTTAAAACGTTACATTCGTATTTTTCAACTGAGGGGATGCAATAGAGTAAAAATAAAAACAAAAAATATTTTTACTCGAAAATTCTTTTTTACCAGTATTCTAATATACAGGTTCCTTTCTACTTTTGTTTTCCTAATTATGGTGAACCCTTGAAGAAACATATATATCGTATTCAATAGAACTTTACTTGTGAGTTAGTGTTGTTGAATTCCTAAATTTGTATCTGTATGACAGACTACATAGAAGCGTGTTTCAATGAACACATTTTGTGTTCCTCCTCTAATCGACAGATGGCGTTAGGAGTAACACTGCTTTGCAGAAACTTGTTCTTAGAATTCAATTAGGTTGAAATTGCTCAGTAAAAAGTGGGTTGGGTCGTTGTTTTACCTCTGAGCGGCACTTTTTTGCACACCATGGGCTAAATGGCCAGGTCACATGGACCCCGAAGGCTCAGAGAAGGTTGGGGGAGGGGACCCACTGGAACAGCTGTTGGGAGACAGATGGTAGCCTCCCGTCAAGGCCATCCAGCATGTTCTTTAACGTGCACAGGGTATGGCTCTCCCGTACACGGGGCCACGGCTTAACGTCCCATCCGACGGACGGTGGCCTTTTCAAGCCCATCGGTGTCCCCTACTGACCGTGGGCAGGGCGGGGAATTTTGCGGAGATAAATCTCAACGCTGACCCAGCTGGGACTCGAACCTGGGAACTACAGATTACGAGCCTGGCGCGCTACCGACTGAGCTACCCCCACCCCCCAGTAAAAGGTGTACTTGACACATTTCGAAATTAAACATCGGCCAAGCCATATAAATTTGTGTATTACAATGAAAATAGCAGACCTCCTCGGTGGCTGAGTGGTATCACGTTGGCTCGCGATGACACTGCGACTACCGAGGACCAGATTCGAATCCCGGTATAGATGGCATGGTCATTTGTTGCGATTGTCCCTCAATATCAAAAGTTGCAATTATTGACCTGTCATAAAATTCTATGTTCTCGCATTGGGACATAAAGCAGATAAATTAACAATAAGTCACAGCATCCATATTGAAATATATATATGTATAGTAGAGGGAAAAGTGCACATTTAGTTTTCTGGGCATGTCTTACCAGGGAGTCCAAAAAACACGAGTCAAGGTCAGCCCAGGATTGGGACGGGGCTGGCTCAGTCGGTAGCGCGCCAGGCTCGTAATCTGTAGTTCCCAGGTTCGAGTCCCAGCTGGGTCAGCGTTGAGATTTATCTCCCAAAAATTCCCCGCCCTGCCCGCGGTCAGTAGGGGACACCGATGGGCTTGGAAAGGCCGCCGTCCGTCGGATGGGACGTTAAGCCGTGGCCCCGTGTGCGGGAGAGACATACCCTGTGCACGTTAAAGAACATGCTGGATGGCCTGGACGGGAGGCTACCATCTGTCTCCCAACAGCTGTTCCAGTGGGTCCCTCCCCCAACCTTCTCTGAGCCTTCGGGGTCCATGTGACCTGGCCATTTAGCCCACGGTGTGCAAAAAAGTGCCGCTCAGAGGTAAAACAACCCAACCCAGCCTAGGATCGTTATATATATATTTTTTTCGTTTTGTAATAATAACTGTCTCTGTGGATATTAAGATGAATTACCCAAACTGCAAGTCGTGAGAAATGCAAATAAAGTGAAGGGGAAAAAAAAGACACGAAATTGGTGTTAGTTTGCTTTCTTAATCCGATTTTAATCACCACGATTAAATTAATTTCGTAAAAAGACTATATTATATTTTGTAGCATATGCTTCTAAAACACAGGATTTTTGCATTATTATTTTTATAATTTATTCCAATCAGGGGTGGGGGGAGACTAAAACCAATGTAAATGCAATTTTGTATCTTATTTCAAATGTTCAAGTGGCTTGATGCCCTCAGATCATTTGGGAAACTAAAAAGAAATATTAAGAACAAAAAAAAATATACAAACTTGTGCGCAGAAATTGATAATTATTTTATGAATAAATAAAGTGGCAAAATGTTCCACAGACCAAGATAAAAAATATATAACATGAAACATGAGAAAAACGATAGTAAAAGGAGAATAATTTAAGGACAAAAGTAATAATTAGGTGAAAAATTATTTAGATAAAATTGTCAAAAATAATATTAAATCTAACTTTGAAGCGCTACAAATTCTAAAATACGAATTTAATGGAAAATGTTACTGAATATGAATTAAAGATCATAATCTAATCTGTTTAATTCCCGACGTTCAAAAATATTCTTTCAGTATTTAAAGATTTATGGTAGCTGGAATACTTAGCAATGAATGGTCTTCTTTTATAAAATGATGATGATAACAGATTAATATGGAAATAATCATTATGGAAACTTCAAAAATGGATTTTTTTTTATTAAATTGTCGAAAACAACATATTATTGAAATTTTAATTAAATTCTGAGTTAAATTCTAATGACGCATCACTGTTCCGAAATATTTTAGGTTCCACTACTCTTTACAGAACAAATTCTTTTGAAAATGGCGGTTCTAAATGGGTTGGGTTGATATTTACCTCTGAGCGGCACTTTTTTGCACACCATGACCTAAACGGCCAGGTCACATGGACCCTGAAGGCTCAGAGAAGATTGGGGGAGGGGACCCACTGGAACAGCTGTTGGAAGACAGATGGTAGCCTCCCGTCAAGGCCATCCAGCGTGTTCTTTAACGTGCACAGGATATGACTCTTCCGCACACGGGGCCAGGGCTTAACGTCCCATCTGACGGACGGCGGAATTGACCAAGCCCATCTTTGTTCCCTACTGACCATGGGCAGGGCGGGGAATTCTGCGGAGATAAATCTCAACGCTGACCCAGCTGGGACTCGAACCTGGTAACTACAGATTACGAGTCTGGCGCGCTACCGACTGAGCCACCCCGCCCCAGGGTTCCTAATGATTTGATTACGTTCTTCAACTTATCTTCAGTCACATTTTTCCATCAAAAGCATATTTTAGAATTTTTACAGCTTCAACTTACGAATAACTATTATAAATTTAGGGCAGTGTAAAATCGTTATTTTTTTTGAAATATCCTATTACAGTATCCATATTACAGTACTCAGTACAATTTTAAGTGAAAATAAAAAAATAATGAAAATATAATTTGTTAGACGTGACAGATTTTTTCATATTGCAATTTAGTATCATTGTTAAAAGTAAATCTGATTTATCTCATCCACTTTCTTTTCAATAGATATTGCGTCGTCAGGGGAGAGCAAAAGTTAGTTGCGTTCCACACTTTTGGAAGATTAATCTAAATTAATTTACGTTGAAAAATATATTTTTATTGAAACATATGTTTTTAAACTTCTTTTCCTCCCCCACCATCGGGAAATTCTTTTTTTTCCCATCGATGAAAGCATTTTTTCAAATAATTTTTACAGGGCATTCCATGCATTAGGAAAAATCCCCTTTACGTCGAAACGACTCCGAAAACTACACTGCTATTCATTGTAATTTTCCCACCTAAAACGAATGCTCGCTTTTAGTTCAATGATATGAGGAATAACAATGTAGACAATAAGTTTTTGTGTCAAATCAGCAACTTTACTTCAGAATATTGATGTACAGTCGCTCAAAAAAGTATCCGACACTATGGTTGATTACAGAATTCAGAAAAAATATCGGGCAACGATTTTTTTAGAAGTTAGCGATCTGGCAACCTTCGTGTCACGTGATTACAGAATTCAGGAAAAATATCTGGAGCGTGTACAGCAACTGTACACGCTTCAGTTACCGTTCACAGCAAACTGGAGCGTGTGCAGTTACTGCACACGTCATGTGACACGAAGGTTGCCAGATCACTAATTTCTAAAAAAATCGTTGCCAGATATTTTTTCTGAATTTTGTAATCAATCATAGTGTTCGGATACTTTTTTGAGCGACTGTACAATAATAAGAAGTATGGCCTACCTGAAGCACGCTAGAAGCGGCCAACCGTCGCCGTAACTAATCAAAAAGTGGAAAAATCATTTTCAGTGGTAGGGGATTGAAAGGTGAACATCCAATCACATCCGAAACGTGTTCGAAAGGCGACAGGGGAAAGTTCAACCGAAAGATGCGTATCCACATCACATAGGCTCTGTCGAAAACTTGTTATTTATTCATAATTAATTAATGCTACCTGCAAAAAGTTTAGCTAAAGAAATAGGAGTAGAATTATTTTCGTTTAATCAAAATAATGATAGCCGGTCACAAAACTATTCAAGAGAGGTTTCTGCGCATGCAGAGATTGAAATAAATATGAAAAGCAGAGGAAATATGCAAATTTACATCCCAATTCTACAAGGGATTATTAACAATAAATCCCTACCCAGTGGATATCCTTCCTCCAACTTTCTCTCAGTCTTCGGGGTCCTTGCGATCAGGCCATTTAGTCCATTGTGTGGAAAAAAGTGACCTTCAGAGGTAAAATATTCCAACGTTAAGGAACACGCCTTAACGGGAGGCTACCATATGTCTCCTGAAAGCTATCCAGTGGATATCCTTTTCCCAACAACCTTTAGCAGTCATTTTTTTAATATCCATAAACTTTATTTTATAAAGAAGCTTTCTTGCGTTATATAGGCAGAAAATCCAGAATATCCAAAAATGTCCATTGGCCATAAATTTTGGAATATCATCATCATCCTCAAGCAGCCATGGGCTACGGAGGACCAACCAGACCGTGCAATTTAGATCTCCAAGCAAGTCTATCCTGAGCTACATCTACTGCATCTGGCCACTGTATACCAATTCTAACAAGGTTATTTTTGACATTGTCTGCCCACCGCATCCTAGGTCTCCCCTTCTTTCTGAGGCCTTTAGGCACATTGTTCATAACCCTATTCGCCAATCTATAATTATTCATACGGGCAACATGGCCAAACCAACGGAGTCTCTCTCTGCACAATATGCTGCTTAAAGGAGGTTGCAAACTCCTTTGCCTAACCTCATCATTAGTTACAAAGTTGAACCACCTAATGCCCAAGATACTGCGTAAGCATCTGGAATCAAAAGCATCAAGTTTCCTGTTACCTTGTTTACAAAGTGTCCAAGTTTCACTACCATAACTAACCCTAGAAAGAACCAAACTATTATACAGTCGAATTTTAGTCTTTAGATGTATACGCCTATTTCTCCACACTCTCCATAGATTCTTAAAAGTCCAGGCAGCAATCCCTATTCGTCTGTTAATCTCATGCCGCACATCACCAGTATCTGTTACGTAGCTCCCAAGATAATTAAACTGTGACACCTGCTCAAGACTGCAACCATTCAGATTAACTGAATCACAGCCTTCCTGACCAATTTTCATCACTTTAGTTTTTCTCTCTGTTTATAACCACACCTACTCTACTACCAGTCTCATCAATAGCTCGAATGAAAGAGTTCATCTCATCAACATCATTTGCCAAAAGATGCCAAAGCTCATCACGCAATTGACTCTCAACCAGATTCTTAATTCTATTAAGCACAATCATGGAAAGAACTTTACATCAGCATAATCTAAATCAGAAATTTTCATATCTCCAGTCCATTTAAGGCCAAAATCTTTTCCTTGCAGTGAATTTCGTATAACATAATCAATAACCAAACTAAAGGGGAAAGGAGACAAAATGTACCCTTGTCGAACACCAGAAGTAATGCTAAACCAATTGCTACAAGCCTTACCAACTCTCACACACGACTCGGTGTTATTATAGAGAGCTTTCATTATGTTAACTAACTTGTCTGGTATACCATATGATTTCACAATCAACCACAAATTATGACGATCAACAGAGTCGAAAGCCTTTTTGAAATCAACAAAGCTAGCAACCAAAGGTTTCTGAAACTCTAAACATTTCTCAAGAATCTGCCTAAGCGAAAATATCTGATCCACATATCCCCACCATTTCTGAATCCACATTGCTCATCACGCAATTGACTGTCAACCAGATTCTTAATTCTATTAAGCACAATCATGGAAAGAACTTTACCTGGAACAGAGAGTAGGCTAATACCCCTATAGTTATCACAAGAACTGCGATCACTTTTTTCGAAAATAGGGATAACAATAGCTCTGGTAAAATCCTTAGGAACCATGCCTTTATCATAAAAGATATTCAGAATTTCAGTCATCCAAGTGGTAACCGAAACATTCCCAGTTCTAAGCATTTCCGTAGTAATTTCATCTTCGCCTGGGGATTTATGAAGTTTAAGTTTAGAAACAGCCAAAATAACTTGGATTGTGTTATAGGGCCAACATTAAAGCCACCAATGCATCTACCACCAATGCATCTATCATCACTAACCGCGTTGTTTAGAATATAACTGAAATGCTCAGCCCACCTAGCCATGACAGAATCCTCACATTCTATAACCTTACCTTGTTTATCCTTCAATCCCTGCATACCTGTCCGTTTTCTACCACACAAAACATTAACTATCTGGTACAGCTCTCTGCTGTTGTGCTGTCTAACTGCTTCCTCGACTTTGTCAGCCAAATCATCAAGCCACAGATTCTTATCAGCAACTAACTGATCTTTTACACGTTTATTAAGTTCTCTGTAATGCTTTTGATTAGGACTAGTAGGGTATTGATTAAGGACAT
Organism: Ryuthela nishihirai; assembly: GCA_038380435.1. NCBI lineage: Eukaryota > Metazoa > Arthropoda > Arachnida > Araneae > Heptathelidae > Ryuthela > Ryuthela nishihirai. The sequence goes on from JAWZYU010000022.1 coordinate 23,063,237, forward strand.
TCCTGCAGTTCTTTCTTTCCGAAATAAGCTCAAGTGCCTTATCACTCAGATAATTCTGTCTCTTCTGCTCCTTTTTTCCTAAAAGAGTACTGTTAGTGTCCAAAAAAGCCTGTTTAAAATGATCCCATTCTTCCTCAACTTCAGTAGTAAGCATACCATGACTGTCATAATGACTAAGTAACCTATCATGGTAAGCTTTGTCTATAACTGGGTCTTTCAGAGCTTCAGTATTAAAAGCAAATTTTTTAACCCTAGCACAACACTTTTTAAGTTTAAGTTGCAAGACACTTTTAACAAGATAATGGTCAGATCCAATTTCAGCTCTCCTATATGACCTGGTATTCCTAACAGAACTAGCCCATTTGCTGTTAATTAATATATAATCAATCATATTCCTATGCAGCCCATCAGGTGAAACCCATGTGTATTTATGTATGTCGCGGTGTTTGTAATATGTGTTAGTTATTCTGAAACCATTGAGTTTACTTACCTGTAGGAGACGTTGCCCATTGCCATTGCAGCTACCAATACCAAAAATGCCAATCACCCCTCCCCAAAGGTCAGAGTCAGTACCAACTTTGGCATTGAAGTCACCAAGAACAAGGGTAATATCTCCTTTCTTGACAGAATTCAAAATATCCTGAAGTTGTTCATAAAACCTATCCTTCTCATCCTCATCAGCATCCTCAGTGGGGGCATAATAGCAGATAACATTCAGGTCTTTAACGCTTGTCTGAAATTTTGCTGTAAGAAATCTTTCATTAATGCACTCATATCCTAGAAGGTTATCCACTAGCGTGTCTGCTGAGAAGCAGACCCACGCCTTGGTGATGCTTATTGTCGTCCCTCCCTGAAAAGAGAAATTTAAGATTATTTTTAAGAATCTGACCTTTATCTCTCCATCTGGTCTCTTGCAAGCCGAGAAAATCTAAATTATAATGGTGTAATTCTTGTGTGAGGACATCAAGAGAAAAATCTCTGTGCAGAGCCCTCACATTCCAGCTACCTGTGGAGAGAAAATGGTTAGTGTGATGTTTAAAGAAACTATGTTTGTTGAGAGAGGGAATGCCGACAATATCAAACAGTCCCCTAATCGCAGACATGGGGCAAAGACCCGTTCCCCCACCACTAAAGGCTGAAGCCATCTACACTGGAAGACTTCCTCCAATGTAGAATTTGACGATGCCAATACAAGCAAAGAGTTCAGGTGCCTGCGATGACCTCTGCTCAGGATTATCCACCAGCTGATAAACATATCCTGTGAATCTATTCACTTGGGGCTGTCAACCCACAAACAAACAGAAAACACAGCGGAAGATTTTCCCTCCACAGAAGTCCACCAGTGCAGCAAAATCAGGATCCATAATCAAGCTCAGAGCCATATATCTGTCCAGTCCAGTGGGTTTATATGGTCAGCACCAGGACCCTGTGTGGTTGACCACTCCTCAGCAGGGTAGAAAAAAAAAAGAAAAGTAGCCATAGTTGTCCAGATCAGTAGGCCACACTAATCTGGCAGCCCTCCCCTTCCGTTCACTTCCACAAGAGAGTATCTCTTTTGAAAGTTACTAACGGTCCGCACCACGAGAAGGCGGGGTCGGACATTAGGTGCTAGGCCTGGCCGGTTCTATGCATCATCACAGGGGATTGGTGCATAGCTCTCCTTCCAGTGACTACCTAGCTACCATTTACAGACCAATTTTGGAATATACCAGATGAAATCTGCTCTTTCTGAGTTCGTCTTAATTATTCTTTTTGGGGGGATGGCGTAAGTGTCCCACCTTCGTAAGTGTAGGAGGCTAAAAACTAAGTTTTTTTAAAAAAAACTAAGTTTAATGAATTTTGGTGTGTAATGATTTATTTGCTTCTTGTTTGTTATTCTATGTTCTTTTTAAAAAATAAATAAAAAATAAATACTCCCTCAAACACCTGCTCGCCACAGAGGTCTGACAGGAGCCTGCTTGCCACAGAGGTCTGACAGGAGCCTGTCAGTTTACATGCCACAGTAGAAGAACTGAGAGTATGGCATGATCTCAGCAGAAAATAACATGAACATCCATGCCTTTCCCGGGTGAACGAATACAACTATTTGCAATTTGCGAGTAATCCATTAGTTAAAAGTACAACTTTTAAACAATGCAAAATTAAGTAAAAGAAAAATTTAATTTTCTTTGAAAACCAGATTCCATAGATCAGTAGCCACGCGCGCTAACCACTCGGCCATGACTTTTTAAGTAAAACAGTTGGGCCTGTATTTTTCACTTCGGTCGCCATTTGTTTTATCCTCCTCTAAAACCTGGTGGTACATCATGTTCTGATTTTAACCGTTATGATGTACCCCAGGTACAGAAAAAATATTAAGCATGAACTTTTTAAATTTTTTACGAACTATATTTTTACACTGATCTTTTTTTTTGCATTTTTATCCTGTTTTTAGGGTTAATTTTAAAATTTAGAAATAAACCTTGCATTACTTTAACTGTCATAGTGGCTAGGCAGCTAGAGACTGTTGCAGCAAGGTAAATTTTGTGTGTTATGTTATCTCTAACTGAGGCAGTGGTCAGCAGTGATTTCAGTCTTAGTGGGTTGGGTTGTTTTACCTCTGAGCGGCACTTTTTTTGCACACCATGGACTAAATTGCCAGGTCACATGGTCCCCGAAGACTCAATGTAGGTTGGGGGAGAGGATCCATTGGGACAACTGTTGGGAGACAGATGGTAGCCTCCCGTCAAGGCCATCCAGCGTGTTCTTTAACCTGCACAGGGTATGGATCTCCCGCATACGGGACCGCGGCTTAACGTCCCATCGGACGAACGGCGGTCTTTCCAAGCCCATCGGTGCTCCCTATTGACCATGGGCAGGGCGGGGAAATCTGCGAAGGTAAATCTCAACGCTGACCCAGCTGGGACTCGAATCTGGGAAATGCAGATTACGAGCCTGGCGCGCTACCGACGGAGCCACCTCCGCCCCACTTTTTCGTTTTTCGTAAAAAAGCATTTGGGTAAATCTTTTATAACTCGTGACACTCCCCACGTCATAAGGTTTCATTTGACGCAGCACTCGTTTCTCTTGTGGCGGGGGGCGGGGGGGGTACTTTAAATTATACAGTGATGAACTTGTTTTCATTACCCCTCGTCCCTTTTAAGAGGGGAAGAAAGAAATGGGGAGTACATTTTGTATTCTCTGACACACCCTGCTTCACTAGCTGCCTTTTGAGACATAAACTCATTAAATTTAGCTCTCGCGATTGAAAGATATGGAGAAACATCTGTCTTCACTATTATACAAGATGCCGAATGAAAAGCGAAAAGCAGTAGGATGGAATTTCAAAAACGAAACGAAATAAAAATCCTCAGAAATAAAATGTAATTGAAACAAAAATGCGTAATAATTAAAATAAAGTCTTTTGAAAAAAAAAAGGCAAAACTAAAATGAAAATAAAAAAATTCAATTTAGGAAAGAAAAACTTATCATCATCATCATTCTTAAGCAGCCATGGGCTACTTAGGTTCAACCAAATTGTGCAATTTAGCTCTCCAAACACATCTCTTGTGAGCTACATCAACTCCATCTCGCCACTGTAGACCAATATAACAAGGTCATCTTTGATATTGTCTACCCACAGCTTCCTATACTTCCTCCTCTATCTGATGCTTTTACACACACTGTTCATAACCCTATTCTAGGGGCGGGGGTGGGGTGGCTCAGTCGGTAGCGCGCCAGGCTCGTAATCTGTAGTTCCCAGGTTCGAGTCCCAGCTTGGTCAGCGTTGAGATTTATCTCCGCAAAATTCCCCGCCCTGCCCTCGGTCAGTAGGGGACACCGATGAGCTTGGAAAGACCGTCGTCCGTCGGATGGGACGTTAAACCGTGGTCCCGTGTGCACGAGAGCCATACTCTGTGCACGTTAAAGAACACGCTGGATGGCCTTGACGGAAGGCTACCATCTGTCTCCCAACAGTGGGTCCCCTCTCCCAACCTTCTCTGAGCCTTCGGGGTCCATGTGACCTGGCCATTTAGCCCATGGTGTGCAAAAAAGTGCCGCTCAGAGGTAAAACAACCCTATTCTATAATCTATAATTATGCATACGGGCAACATGGCCAAACCAACGGAGTCTTTCTCTGCACAATATGCTGCTCAAAGGAGTTTAGCATTATTACTTACCAGTTGAACCTCTTAATACTTACCAGTTGAACCTCTTAATATCCAAGATACTGCGTATTAATCTAGAATCATTTTTCCTGTTATCTAGTTTACAAGGGTCCAAATTTACCTACCATAACTAGCTCGACAAAGAACCAAACAATTATGAAGCCTTAATTTTAGTCTTTAGTCTAAGATTTAGTCTTTAGATTTTAGCCTATTTCTCCACACTCTCCACAGATTCTTAAGAGACCCAGTAGCAATTCGTAGTCGTCTTTTTATTTCGTGTTGTACAGCACCATTATCTGTTACACAGTTTACAAGATAATTCAACTGAGATAGCTGCTCAAGACTGCAACCATTATGATTCACTGAACCACAAGCTGCCTGATCAATTTTCATTACTTTAGCTTCTCTCTGTTTATCACCACACCTACTCTACTACCAGCCTCTCAACAGCTCTAATGAAAGATAATATGAGATATAAGCTTTCATTTCACACACAAATCCTTAACTTCCTCTTATGCGTTCGAAAGATAGGGCTTAATGGAAAAAACTTGAGCAAAATCATGTACAGTTGGTAAAATCTGACGTGAATTTGGAAAATTGAGGAAGTGTAATATACATATTTTTTTTTAAATCATGGTAAGTCTGCAAAATCGGCGCACTTGGCGAACTCTAATATCGATGGAAGCTGCCCCCCCCCCCCCCCCCCACCACACACACACACGGAAGAACGAAATTGAGAGGTACGTGTTAGTAACAGAAGTTACATAATTAAATTGATGTGTATATGTATACTACTTGTTTTCTCAGTTGGATAAATTTGATTTCCGAGTTGCCAAATTTTCGTTCTCTCCCCGCTCCCCCAACCATAGTCCCTGGCGAAATATGATCGAAAAGGTTAAAATCGTTCGGAATATTGAATTTCATCAGAAAGTTATTTAAATTATGTGTCAGATAAGTCACTGAAATATAAAATGGCTGTATATTGGTTTTATTCTTTTAGCAGCCGAACAGTAGTTTCATTTATTCGTAGTATACATGTTACCGCTAAAGTTCGAAAGCCGTTAATGTGCACATTACCTAGCTAATCTGCAGATTAACTGATTTGCTCCGTTAACGTGCGGAATCAAGAGTTTTCCGCATTTTACCTAGGTAATGTGCACATTAACGGCTTCCGTATCGTTAAAGTTCAAAAGTTTGTTTCTCTCATAGTGGTGAATCTCTTGAATATGAATCTTCGTGTCACGTGATTCACTCGTCCGCATTTATAAAGAACGCCCCGGATGAGCGGAGGCCAAGTGAGAACGAATCGGTAAAGTGATTCATTCTTGATAACGAATCACTAAAATGATTCGTTCTCACTTGGCCTGCTCATTTTGGGGGCGTTTTTTATAATTCGGACGACTGATTCATGTTGACAGAGGGATGACCCTGGTTTCAACTCTACTCTCGGACACTAGATAAATAACATTATGTTAATTTAAGCGTACAGAAACGTTCCTGTTGTTCCAGCAAAGATCTTATTTTCACTTTAACGAGTGCCTAGTAGGTAATGTGCAGATTATCCAGGTAATTTGCAGATTACCTAGGTAATTTGAGAAATGAAACAATTTTCCGCACGTTAACGGATCACCCTAGTTAATCTGCACAATACCTAGATAATCTGTAGAATAACTGATTTCTGCACTTTAGCGGTAATACACATAAGGTGTTTACCGGCGTGTCAATTATTAACTGATGCCACGATTTCACTCTTCGATCATTGAAAAAAAAATTAAAATAACTTTTTAATGATACTTTATCGGTAAAATTATGATCAAAACATTTTTCTTTAAATTTCTAATATTTTAAACCTAATCGTTCAAACGTGTTGGAGAAATTAAGGTTAATAACTATCAAAGAATTGCTGAAGGACATCAAGAAAAATAAATCACCTTAATGAAACTTCTTCCTTTTCGAATATTCTACCGGGGCGGGGGTGGCTCAGTCGGTAGCGCGCCAGGCTCGTAATCTGTAGTTCCCAGGTTCGAGTCCCAGCTGGGTCAGCGTTGAGATTTATCTCCGCAAAATTCCTCGCCCTGCCCACGGTCAATAGGGGACACCGATGGGCTTTCAAAAGCCGTCGTCCGTCGAAAGGGACGTTAAGCCGTGGTCCGTGTGCGGGAGAGCCATACCCTGTGCACGTTAAAGAACACGCTGGATGGCCTTGACGGGAGGCTACCATCTGTCTCCCAACAGCTGTTCCAGCGGGTCCCCTCTCCCAACTTTCTCTGAGCCTTCGGGGTCCATGTGACCTGGCCATTTAGCCCATGGTGTGCAAAAAAGTGCCGCTCAGAGGTAAAATAATCCAATCCAATACTGTGTGAGGACGGGCGTTATCTTGCTGGTAAAAGGTTCCGTGCTGTTGAACAAATGGAACAGTCACTGGCTGCAAAATGTTGGTAACATATCGTTGGGCAGTTAGAGATCCTCTTATGATGACTAGTTCTGACCGAGATGTCCGACTAATGGCACCCACACCGAGACATCGTCTGCAGCTGCGTGACGATGTCGCACTCACTGCGTGGCGTTCCTTTCCCCTGGTTGACGGTGAACACGTAGTCTATCGTCGGGCTGACCAAGATAAGAACGTGATTCGTCACTAAACACCACGGTACTCCCCTCTTGTTCGTTCTAGTTCTGTCTGAGGCGACAACACTGAAGACGTGATTGCACATTGGCAGATGTGAGGGGCAAGCTCAGTGACAGACGATAGGCTCGCAATGAAAACTGTAAAAGCCTGTTGTTTACCGTCTGCCTGGTAGGTATTCGATGTTGCCAGTCCCTTTACAGTTGCGTTCTAGACACGAATCTGTCACGCAATGCCATGCTTCGCAAATGACGATCCTGTCACTCCATTCTCATACATTGTCTTCCTGATCGTTGTCGGCATGTGCTGGATCCTTCTTGAACCACTGACGCCATATGTGTAGGATGGTGATGGGATTACGGCCAACAAGGTTGTCCGCATTTCTGTACGAGAAATCAGCTTCTCTCTGGCCGATGATTCTTCCACGCTGAAGCTCTGTTAACTGTTGTGTCGTTGTCGACAATTGCGTAAGGCCTTTTAAGAGATTTAGAACAGTTTCCACAACATTTTGTCAATCAGAGAGCTTTGGTTGCTTTATCTGTGTTTGACTGCTCCCCACCGGTAACGTCAGGTCGCGCTTGTTTGCAGGATGATCGAAACAATCGTCCTGCAAACCTAATCATTTCCATGCATATACATATACTACCGCCTAATTAGATTTCGTCACAATAGCATAACTTTTTTGCAAGTATTGCATTTTTTATTTCCTCTCGTGTATATTGAAATCATTCCAGCGACACTGTTTCTGACTTTTCTACGCCGAATCTCAAATGCTAATTTATAGCAGGACATTGCCTACCTACGAACGGTTCTGATATCATGACGGTGCCTATTGCGATGTGGATATGCTTCCTTCGGCTGAACATTCCCCAGTCGCCTTTCGAACACGTTTCGGATGTGATTCGATGATCACTGATCATCGCCTTTCAAATCCCTACCACTGGAAATGATATTGTCACTTTTTGACACGTTACGGCGACGTTTGGCTTCTTCTGTCGTGCTTCATGGAGGCCATACTTCTTGTTATTGGACATCCATTTTCTGAAGTAAAGGTTGCTGATTTGACATACAAACTTATTGTCTATATTGTTACTTCTCATATCAAAGGCTTTGAGCAGAAAGCGAGCATTCGTTTTAGGTGGGAAAATTTCAATGAAGAACACTGTAGTTTTCGGAGTAGTATCAGTCTAAAGCAGTGTCTCGCAAACTGAGTGCCACGGCACAGTAGTGTGCCGCGAGAGATTTTCAAATTGATACTAGATATTCCAAAGATTTGATTTTGATTTGACTTGTGTTATCGACGTGCTTTAATAAAAATCTTTCAGATTTTATCAACTGGGATCTTGTATATATTTATCAAGCTTTTTCCAAATTTTGGTATTAATTTTTGATTATTTCAAGCCATAGAATGGACAAATATTTAAAACAAACACCGAGTTATGATTAATTACATTTATTATTATATTTATTTTAAATAAAATGCATTTAACGAAACTTCAATTTTCCTCTATTTACGTAACCATCAAAAATTCTTTTTTAGGTGTGCCGCGGAAAAAAAAATTAGATTCAGTGTGCCGCAGAGTAAAAAAGTTTGCGAGACACTGGTCTAAAGGGTAATTTTTCGTAATGAATGGGATTGCCTTGTAAAAATAGACGTAGGCAGCAATTATTTCAAGAAATTTTTTCATCAGTAGGAAAAAAGGAATTTCTTGATGGGGATTTAAAAACATTAAAGTTTCAATAAAAAGAATTATTCAACATAAATTAACTTTTGATCAATCGTCCAAAAGTGTGGGACGCCACTAACTTTTCTTGCCCTCTGATGACGTCATATCTGTCGAAGAGAATGTCGACGAGATAAATTTAATTAATCAGATATACTTTTAACAATAATATTAAATTCCAGTATGAAAACGTCTGTCAGTTTTAACAAATTATATATTTATTTAAATTTTTCTTTTCACTTAAAATTGTACTGACTACTGTAATATTACTGCCTGGCGATATTTTAACAAAATAATGATTATACAGTGCCCGAAATTAAACTTAGTTATTCGTATTTCGAAGCTGTTGGGTTGGGTTGTTTTACCTCTGAGAGGCACTTTTTTGCACACCATGGGCTAAATGGCCAGGTCACATGGACCCCGAAGGCTCAGAGAAGGTTGGGGGAGGGGACCCACTGGAACAGCTGTTGGGAGACAGATGGTAGTCTCCCGTCAAGGCCATCCAGCGTGTTCTTTAACGTGCACAGGGTATGGCTCTCCCGCAAACGGGACCACGGCTTAACGTCCCATCCGACGGACGGCGGCCTTTCCAAGCCCATCGGTGTCCCCTACTGACCGTGGGCAGGGCGGGGAAATTTTGCGGAGATAAATCTCAACGCTGACCCAGCTGGGATTGGGTCAGCGTTGACCACCCCCGCCCCGAAGCTGTAAAAATTGTAAAATATGCTTTTGATGGAAAAATGTGACTGAAGATAAGTTGAAGAACGTAATCAAATCATTAAGAAGCCCATTTTAAAAACAATTTGTTAAGTATTTAAAGCTAGAATATTTCGGAACAGTGATGCGTCATTAGAATTTAGCTCAGAATTTAATTAAAACTTCAATAATGTGTTGATTGCGACCATTTAATAAAAAAAATATGCATTTTTGAAGTTTCCGTAATGATTATTTCAAAATTAGACTATTATCAACAATTTTTATAAAGGAAGATAATTAATTGCTAAATATTCAGCTACCATAAATCATTAAAAACTGAACGAATATTGTTCAATTTCGTAATTAAATAGATTTGATTATGATCTTTAATTTATGTTTAGCGACATTTTCAATTAAATTCATATTTTAAAAATTACAACGCTCCGAAATTAGATCTAGTATTTTTTTTTTGTAATTTTATCTAAATAATTTTCACCTAATATTATTTTTGTTCTTAAAATTTCTATTCACCCCTCAAAATGTACTTTTATATACTCCACCTTTTACTACGTCTCTTCTCATATTTCATATTATACAGGGTGAATCTGAAAAAGTGGGCAAAACTTTAAGGGGTGGTAGAACGCAGCTATACGAGCAATATTCGTCATAGAAAGTATGGGCGGAACGCAAACGGAGAGCCGCTAGGAGGCGTTGGAAATGGTATAAAAGGAAAATGCCTGGTGTCTTCGCAAATGTGCGTCGGTCCCTATCCCGCAGGTGTGAAGCCTGCATTACAGCTGGCGGCAGCTCTTTTGAGCAATTTCTTTGAGCATGTACCTCAATTACATTCCTGTTAATAAAATGTTTTCTGAAGTATCTCCTCTCCTTCTTGTGTTCATTCTTTAAATGTGACAGTGGAAAACTACCTTTTAACTTCTCACCGCTTGCTTTCCGACCATACATTCTATGACGAATATTGCTCGTATAGCTGCGTTCTACCAACCCGTAAAGTTTTGCCCACCTTTTCAGGTTCACCCTGTATATTTGGTCTGTGCAGCATTTTGTCACTTTATTTATCCAAAAATTAATAATTCAATTTTTCTGCGCATGTTTGTATTTTTGTACTGTACTTAATATTCCTTTTTAATTTTCCAAATGTATTGGGACATCAAGCCACTTGAACATTTGAAATGATATCTGTCTGTAAATGATAGCTTGGGATAAACTGGAAGGAGAGCTGTGTACCAATCCCCAGTGATGATGCAAAGAACCGGCCAGGTCTAACTACTAATGTCCGATCCCGCCTTCTCGTGGTGCAGGCCGTTAGTACCTTTCAAAAGATATATTCTCTTTTGGAAGGGAACGGAAGAAGAGGGCTGCCAGTTCAGTATGGCCTATTGATCTGGTAATCTATGGCCACTTTTTTATTTTTTTTCAACCCTGCTGAGGAGTGGTCAACTTCACAAGGTCCAGGTGCTGACCATTTGTACCTTCTAGACTGGACTTGTTTATGGATTTGAGCTTGATTATGGATCCTGAATTGCTGCACTGCTGGGCCTCGGTTGAGGGAGAATCTGCCGCTGTGTTTTCTGTTTGCTTCTGGGTTGCCAGCCATAAGTGAACAGAGGCATGGGATACCTTATGTCAGCTGGTGGATAATCCTAATCAGAGGCCATCGCAGGTACCTGAACCTTATTTAGCTAGTTGGGCATCGTCAAGCCTAAACTGGAGTAATGTGTCTCAGGCAGGCCATATGGCTCTTGAAAAAGTCCACTTGAAAAGGTGGTGCCTCAAGTTCCTACCAGCATCGGTGACTGCAGCCGTTAGCGGAGGAGGAACAGGTCTTTGCCCCATGCCTGCGATCAGGGGGCTGTCTGATATTGTTGGCCCTACCAATCTCAATAAACCTAGTTTCTTTAAAAATCCTACTAATCATTTTCTCTCTGCAGGAACGTGGAACGTGAGGACATTATGTAGAGATTATTCTTTTGATGTCCTCACGCAAGAATTCTAGCGCTATAACCTAGATATTCCAGGCTTGCAAGAAACCAGATGGAGAGGTAAAGGTGAGATATTTAAAAATAACTTTAAATTTCTCTTTACAGGGAGGGAAGACGGAAAGAATCACTAAGGCGTGGGTCTGCTTCTCAGCAGACATGCTAGTGATGCTCTTCTAGGATATGAGTGCATTAATGAAAGGTTTCTGGAGATATAAAAGTGCTGGATATAGGAAAATTTCTGATTTAGATTATGCTGATGATTTAGTCCTTTTGGCAAATGATGTTGATCAGATGAACTCTTTCATTCGAGCTGTTGGTGAGACTGGTAGTAGAGTAGGTTTGGTTATAAACAGAGAGAAAACTAAAGTGATGAAAATTGGTCATGCAGGCTGTAATTCAGTTCATCTGAATGGTTGCAGTCTTGAGCAGGTGTCACAGTTTAATTATCTTGGGAGCTATGTAACAGATGATGGCGATGTGCGGCATGAGATTAACAGACGAATAGGGATTGCTACTGGGACTTTTAAGAAACTATGGAGAATGTGGAGAAATAGTCGTATACACCTAAAGACTAAAATTCGACTGTATAATAGTTTGGTTCTTTCTAGGGTTAGTTATGGTAGTGAAACTTGGACACTTTGTAAACAGGATAACAAGAAACTAGATGCTTTTGATTCCAGATGCTTACGCAGTATCTTGGACATTAGGTGGTTCAACTTTGTAACTAATGATGAGGTTAGGCAAAGGAGTTTGCAACCTCCTTTAAGCAGCATATTGTGCAGAGAGAGACTCCGTTGGTTTGGCCATGTTGCCTGTATGAATAATTATAGATTGGCGAATAAAGTTATGAACAGTGTGCCTAAAGGCCTCAGAAAGAGAGGGAGACCTAGGATGCGGTGGGCAGACAATGTCAAACAGGACCTTGTTAGAATTGGTGTGCAGTGGCCAGATGCAGTAGATGTAGCTCAGGATAGACTTGCTTGGAGAACTAAATTGCACGGTCTGGTTGGACCTCCGTGGCCCATGGCTGCTTGAGGATGATGATGATGATCTAAAATTACATTGATTTTACTCTATCCCTCCCCTACCCCTGCATGGAATAAATTATAAAAATAATAATGCAAAAATCCTGTAATTGAGAAACATTTTTCTGCCAAATGGCCTCAAATTAGAGTTAGTCTTTTTAGGAAATTAATCTAATCATGCTCATTAAAATCGGACTAAGAAAGCAAACTAACACCAAATTTCTTTCCTTTTTTTTCTCTGTTCACTATATTTGAATTACTCACAACTTGCAGTTTGGGTCATTATTCTTAATATCAACAGAGAGCGTTATTATTACAAAGTGAAAAACATATGTATATAACGATTCTGGGCTGACCTGGACTCGTGTTTTTTGGACTCCCTGGAAAATAATATGTGCTTTTCCCTGTGCTTTATATATATATATATAAAGCATATATATATATTTCAATATGGATGCTGTGACTTATTGCCAATTTATCCACTTTATGTTCCAATTATAGAACATAGAATATTATGACCCTTTTGATATTGAGGGACAATCGCAACAGAATAAACGACCATGTCGTCCACTCTGGGATTTGAATTCGGTCCTCGGTAGTAGCAGTGTCATCGCGAGCCAACGTGACACCACTGAGCGACCGAGGAGGCCTACTATATTCATTGTAATTCACAAATATATACGATTTGGCTGGTGCCTAATCCCGAAATGTCTAAAGTACAACTTTTACTGAGCAATTTCAGGATATATCAATTCAAAAATATGATTCTGCAAAGGGTTTTTTCTCCTAACGCCATTTGTCGATTGAAATGAGGTACACAAAATTTGTTCATTGAAACGCACTTTTTAGTAGTCTGACATAGAGATACAAATTTAAGAATTCAACAATACTAACTCAAGAATACTAACCCAAGTAAGGTTCTATGGAATAGGATATATATGTTTCTGCAACAGGTTGACCATAATTCGGAAAATAAAAATAGAAAAGAATCTGTAAATTAGAATATTAGTAAAAAAATTCTTGAAGAATAAAAGATTTTTTATTTCTACACTTCTGAATCTCCTCAGCTGAAACATATGAATTTAACGTTATGAAAAACTTTCCATTTTTTCAAAGGAAGGCAAAGGTTAGTGTGAATTTTTTTCAAATGACCCTATTGATATCATTTAGTTCATCATTCCCTCTTGGTCTTGTAAAAATTTAGAATATGGTCTACTACAACATTGGTTACTTTAGAAATACATTTATTTTAACAACAAATCAAATTACAAATGAAAACTTTGTTATATACAGTTATTCCATACTTAAAATTCAGTTTATACAATTCATAATCAACGAACACATAAGCACCATGCGCAAAACACGATGTAGTAAAGAGAAATATGGATTGAAATATACAATGAAACGGTGAAAAGAATACTCAAATATAGAGGATGCTAATTATGATACATAAGCTCAATTTCTGAAGTTACAGAAGTCTTGGCTGTAGGATACAGAAATTTTGAATATCAACATACGTTTCTTCATAATAAATTTTATACAGTTTTCAAATTTAACACATCAAACATCCTTTTGGAAATGAGTATCAATTGCTCAGATTCTCTATACTACCAACTAACACCATTTTTCTTTGGTTTATGGCCTTATCATTTATCAAGTTCTACCAGAATCTTGAATATGCAAGTTTTGCAAAAATTGGAAGCCATGAATTTTTTTGACCTCTTTTATTATTTGTATCATTCCCTTGCATCGAGAAGTGCTTAAATCTGTCACATGAATTGCCAATGATAAAAATGATAGTGAAAAATCAGTGAATCCACTACCAGATAAATCTTGCAGATATATGTATGTAAGTGAATCTGAAATCCGCTTTTGTGACATCGAATTACCAGATAATGCCGGAGGATTTTCAATCAGCTGAGATTGTTCAAGAACTATACTTTTCAAGTTTATTTTTTCCAATTTAGGGCAAAGCTCTAACCAGTGTAACAAGTCCAGATAATCTGAGATGTATGTAAAGCCATCATAGACAGCAGAAATGCCATGAAGATAGACAACTTGCAGTTTATTTCCCCTTAAAGAAAAAAATTCTGACAACTCTGATGAAGGAACACGGCCTTTGAAGTTCAGTTCTATTTCTGTAAGATGAGAAAATGCAGTGCATGATAATATGCTCTCTGGTGGTACTGTAGAGTCGATTACCACTGATCTGATTTCAGGAGAACAGATAGAAACACAGTTCAAAATCTCTTCCTCCGCATCATAAAATGCAAAGGATACTTTTTTCAGATTAAATTTTCTGATATTGGAGAAATCGTTTTCCATAACATTTTTTTTGTTGATATTGAACATAATTCTTGGCAGTCCTCCAGAAAGCAGTCTTATTGAGGTATTTGGCAAGATTATTTTGCAGCCTGCTACATTTTTGAAAAACTTTCTACACTTTCTCTCAGGGAGGTTCTGAATGTATGAGTATTCTAAATTCTCCAAAAGTGAAAGGGATTCTACTATATTCTGTAGCCCTTTGAACGTGGTACTCGTGTATGCCAATTTCAAATCGGATATTTTAGACATATTTTCAATAGGTGAATTATTAGCACAGAGGTATTCAAGACCTTTATCCGTTACAGCGGTGTAGGATATATCCAGTTTTTTCAAATTAGGGCAATGCGTAGATATTATAGACATATGATTATCAGAACAACGGGTAGACGCAAGACAGAGACTTTCAACATTAGGAATGACTTTAAGGAGTAAATTTAAATCTTCCTCAGTTACACAATTGTTGACTTTCACATGAGATAAATTCTGAAAAAGGAAGTTAAAACATCAGTAAATACCAAAATCAAAGCCAAAATTCATTAATTAAGTTTAAAAGAATATCTAAATGAAATTCACTGTTATATACACAGTCGTATCAGAAAAATATGACCACCTACCATACATATACTCTGGTAGGTGGTCATAATATTCTGATACGACTGTGTATGTATATATTTAAATATACACTTAAAATTTTAACAGGAAAGAATTGATAAATCACCTTTATGGCTAAAAAAATGATTTCCAACCCTTAATACTGTAATCTATTTAACTCTCAAGGTAGCGAAATAGTTCAGTGGGCATTAATAAACACAACAATCATATTCTTACACATTAAAACGGGATACCTTACCCTACGACAAAATTCAAATTTAACAGCGCTTCGCAACAATCGCCACTTTTGGAAATCGCGATGGTTTGCGTACAAACGCAGCCACTGGTTATGAGAACCCGGGATGACATCACGCTGGTCAGATCACGAACAATGCTGACCAATTATTCGTGTTTAATTTACACTAAAGGTTTTTGGGATCATACTCACAAAAGTAACTTTTACTTCAGGTGAAATTTACAATATACAGATCAAAAACTGCAGCTGGCAGAGTGATCTGTGATTTGTGGTGATCAGTATCGACCGTCTTAGTAGGGCTTGCCCTTCTCCAAGAAAGCCTATAAAGGCTAGGAATAGTTTCTAGGAACTTCTCACTCCTAAGTGTTGTATAATTAAAAAAAGAAGGTGAAGGCGGGGACTATTTAAATAAGCGTCTCGCAAACTTTTTACTCTGCGGCACACTGAATCTAATTTTTTTTCCGCGGCACACTGAATCTAATTTTTTTCCCGCGGCACACCTAAAAAAGAATAAAAGCAAACTCTATATAAACGTCATTATATTTGCGCTTTGTTGAAGTCATCAGCCTGGTTTTACTTGAAGATTTGCTCTCGTTCTTTAATTCATAACTCGGTGTTTGTTTTAAATATTTGTCCATTCTATGGCTTGAAATAATCAAAAATTAATACCAAAATTTGGAAAAAACTTGATAAATACTTACAAGATCCCAGTTGATAAAATCTGAAAGAATTTTATTAAAGCACGTCGATAACACAAGTCAAGTCAAAATGAAATCTTTGGAATATCTAGTGTCAATTTGAAAATCTCTCGTGACACACTTGGAATCTCTCGCGGCACACAGTTTGCGAGACACTGATTTAAATAGTAAGTAAATAAAAATAATAGGGGTTGTCAGATAGCAAAATCATGTGAAACTGTTCCAAGAACATGATTGTTTGAAGGGAGGGGAATGCAGCGCAAAGTTTCTTTACTTCTTTTTGAAGTATAAAAAAACTGAAATTCAAATAGTGAAAATTTTGCGTAGTAAAATAAGAGAGTTGCATTTTTACGATATAAATTATGCAGTCAAATCTTGTTAACTCGGAATACAGGGAAACGAAAAATCTTTGAGTTATCACATTTGTGCCAAAAAATACACGTAAATATTTTAAGAACTAGTTACAAAATATACAATACAATCCTACCTACAAGAAAGTTTTTTTCCTGCATTGAGTAAACCATTTTAGGAACATTAGTGCTCAACAGCAGGAAAAAGGTTCCACGGCTCATTCTTTCTCTTATCGCAAATCTAGCTAGGAATTACAAAATCTTTGGCCATATCTTTTATCCTTATTCCTTATCCACCTACTTCCAACAGCTATGAGAACTTCTGCTTTGGTGGAGGGGGGGGGGGGGAAGCTCAGACGACAGCGAACCACACTCGTAATCTGCACTTCCCAGGTTTGAGTCTCACCTGGGCAAGCGTTGAGATTTTTCTCCGCAAAGCCCCCAAATTGCCCTTGATCAGTAGTGGACGACGATGGGCTTTTAAAGATTGCCGTCCGTCTGATGGGACATAAATCTTTGACCCCCTGTGCGGAAGAGACATCACCTGTGGATGTTAAAGAACGCGCTTAATGGCTTTGACGGAAATCTGCCATCTGTCTCCTAGCAACCGTCCAGTGGGTCTTCCAACCATCTGTGACACATCGACGTCTTTGTAATCTGGCCATTTAACCTATCTTGTGCAAAAGGAACAAAAGCGCTACACAATTTTTCCATTATCATTTAATAAGAATGGATTTAACTTACGCTTTGCTGCCTTTGTAATGCTAATAAATCTGTAGTATGAAGAACTAGGTCTAAACTTTCTGTAAGAAATGGGAACAAAACTTGTCTGTCAGCAGTGAGTTGGACTGTTTTACCTCTGAGCGGCACTTTTTTGCACACCATGGGCTAAATGGCCAGGTCACATGGACCCCGAAGGCTCAGAGAAGGTTGGGGGAGTGGACCCACTGGAACAGCTGTTGGGAGACAGATGGTAGCCTCCCGTCAAGGCGTGTTCTTTAACGTGCACAGGGTATGGCTCTCCCGCACACGGGGCCACGGCTTAACGTCCCATCCGAAGGACGGCGGCCTTTCCAAGCCCATCGGTGTCCCCTACTGACCGTGGGCAGGACGGGGAATTTTGCGGAGATAAATCTCAACGCTGACCCAGCTGGGATTCGAACCTGGGAACTACAGATTACGAGTCTGGCGCGTTACCGACTGAGCCACCCCCGCCCCCTGTCAGCAGTGAGTAATCAGTAAGAGCAGAAGCTCAGTAATAGCAGAAGTGTTTATTGCTTAGCCAAATGGTTGCGTTAGCCAAAAACTAGGACAGAAAGGAGTGAAACTGGCAAACGAACCCAGGAGTGAAATTGAAATACGATATTTATTGCTCGTAGAAATTAGTTTGGGCTCAAAATTTTCAGCCCGCAATTAGTGAGCTCTGTCTTCAAACATTTCCACAATTATGGAGAACAAAATCGGTTAATCACATTCAGAAGTGAAAATGTTTTTTCTTTTCATATACCCTAAAGCGTATATACTAAAATTTCTTTACAACTATGTGGTAATTACGGCGAAAAACATTCTAAGGACATCACGTTATACAGAACAAGTTCCTGATTTTCACTCATGAAATTAATTAGAAGTACCTTATCACCTGTGACAAATGTCGGAATCCCTTTCAAGAGGGAATGAGAATTTTTGGTCCTACTTTTTCACTGCTTAAACTATATAATTCAAACTAATGGATGTGGGAGAAATGATAAAAAAGAAATTTTATTAGTATATTAATTTTAGTTTTAGTACTAGTAAAATATATTTAGTAATAGTATTTTACAATATAAAAAGCATTTGTTTTTATTCGAAAATTAAAAAGCTGAGTTTTTCATGCTCAGCTGATAAAAGAGGCAAATTGTTGCTGTCAGTGGATATGTCTTCACACATTACCAATGAAATTTAAATCATAAATAGATCACTTGCAATATTCCTAAACAGTTGTTCCTTTCGTATTTAGCGACCTCTTACGACTGAAATTGAAACTACATTTAGGGTTTGAAATGCGAATCTCAAAATTTCGTTAATACCAATCGATCAAAAAATTTTTGAATTTACTCGTAAAACAAAAATGTTGCATTTTTCCCACCCACCCAGAAGGTATGGATGGGTCCATCTCATTTTTATCAATTGAAACCACGTGACTTTCACATTCCGCCACCAAAATTCTAAATTCTAGAGTAAATGCATCGTTTCGTTTTCACGTTCGAAATATTCATTAAAAATTTTTCACCCTTAGAAGGGAAATTTAAACTTTTCGGAGATTTGGGAACTGTGAATCGTAATACTCATCAACAGCCATCCAACCCGAAAGGAATTATTTTTTTTTTTCTCTCCAAACAAGTTAGCTGGGTATCTGCAGACCGACAGATAGACGACAATGTAAAAATATTATTTTTCTCTTTTTTGAAAACGAAATAACAAACAAGAAAAATTATGTCGTCCACTTGCTCTGATGCAGCAGTTTTAGGGGGATGTTTAACCTAAGTAATAACAAGTAATATACACTTTTTGGAACTAATTATTTTCTTAAAGAGATTCCACATTTTAACCTATGATCCATGTTGCAGCATCATCGACTGATACTTGGAGAATATGATGAGTGCCAATAAATGATGTGCATGGATTTAAAGCATTAATGAAGTGTTTTTAATATTTTAAAAGCAATATTTGCGTCTTACCTGTGCACTGCTTTCTATCGTGCGGATTACTCCCCTGGTTAATGTGATTGATCTTTCTTCAAAACAATCGCTTAGATCTAGAGTCTTTGTATATGGGTTGAGAAGAAATGCTAAATAATCCTCTTCTGGTAATTTTGTTTCATCCCTTTTAAAATCAAAACGTATGGAATTGTTCTCAGCCGTAGGACACACATTATCTGGCACAAGATTTCTATCCCTTAAAGTGTCAAACATGTCTTCAGTATATACTCGATCTGAAATATAAAAAACAAATACATTAAATATATTCATAAAATGTTTCATTTTGAAATATGAGATGATTTTGATATGAGTATAGATTCAACAAAGGAGAAATATTTATATTTTTGGTGTGATAGGAATACAAAACAATATCTGGTCAAAAAAATTCCAAGGTTGGACTCTTTTCAACCCTTTCTATCTTATAATGGGTGACCAGATTTTAAAAATGGAGTAATGGAAACATTTTGAATTATCCTTATGAGAAAAAAGGGACCTTTGCAGTTATTCTTATTGAAAAGCGAAAATTTATAGTTATCCTTTTAAGAAACGTGGTATTTTCAGTTAGCTTTATAGAAAAGGCCATTTTCAGCTATACTTATAAAGTAAAGTATTCCTCGAAGGTCTTACACAAAATGCTCAGTAGCTAAAAGCCTTGCCCACACTCGGCCACCGGAGTAGTGTCCTGACACCGTACCCTCCCCCTCGCACAGTGCTTTCCACCCTATGACGTCACAGACCACGCCCCCTTATTAATATCCATAATTATTAATTAATAATTCATATTTCATAAAGACCCCTGGTTGACCCACCTGTATTTTAAGCCCCCTCTTTAAAGACCCCCTGGCTGATCCACCTATATTTTAAAGCCCTCCCTGAAAAGTCCCAGATTTTTCGTGGCGCCATCTAGTGTGCCAAATTTTTGACTCCCCCCCTTAAAAACCCCCTTATCAAAAATCCCTACCCCTTTATTAAAAACCATATCAAAACTGGCACATTCTCATCAATTAATCCATTATCAAAGTTCAGCCTCCTCCCCTATATTAAAAACCCTATCAAAACTGCCACACCCTCGTTAATTAATCCGTTATCAAAAGTTCCCCCCCCCTTTATTAAAAAATTTCGAATTTTTTTTTTCCTCGTAAAAGGACACGAGATTCTAAGGTCTTATAAATCAACTCCCAAATATTTTTATACTTTAACGTGGTAGTTGTATATCCCCTGTATTTTTTGTGAAATTTTCTTCCTTATTAATTAAACACTTATCAAAACTGATGCTCTCTTAATTAATTTTCTCCCCCCTGATTAAAAAACTTTTATTAATATGCACACCCTTTATTAAACGTTTATCAAAAATCCCCCCTCGGACGACTAACCTCTCAGAAAGGCTGATGCAATCCTCAAAATAATTACAGAGTCCATTTCGCAACAAGGGTTCGGTACCTCACCCGTATCCGGGACCCGATTTGCGGAAAACCCACTCGCACCCTTGATCGTAGTTTTCGGACACATCTCGAAATTTTTCTAAGTCCAGAGATGTCATCATTGACAGCCCTTCTGACTAAACAGCATTGTCACCCCCAATTCTACCCCCATTTGTTTCAGGCCATCACACGAGATACGGTATGGAAACAATGTTTCGGAAATAATTTTCCATCCTCTTTTCGAAACATACCATCTCCCCTTTATGATAGGTCAGCTACTTTGTAAATAAACAATGTACCCCATCGGAAGACGACAAACCATTCTGAAATTTCCCTTCGCGCCGCGAAACCTCCAAGTGTTGCGCCTCACTGATTAAAATAGTCTCCATTGGGTTGAAGGATGTTGCCATCAGATATCTGTGTTCAGACATATTCTCCACTGCACTTTCAGCGTCAGGACTTGTTCGGAAAGTGATTTTACGTTAAATTCTTATTTTTGCTGCGTCTCAATTTATTACTCTCCGTATTTTCATGTTATACTAAACCATTTCAAAAACCTCACGAATCGAGGTTAAAAAAAAATTCCTTACAAATTTCAATCACCTCCCAATTTATTAACTTGTTTTCCTTTACTAAGTCATTTCAAAGACATCGTGATTGCAAAAGAATAATCAATAAAACTAACTTTTTTAATTTCCGTATATCCGTTACGCGAGTGGATCAAAAGTGTAAAACATTTTATTCCTAACACTTATTACCGCTGCATCCTCAGTACATGATTTACTTATGCAAAATATTACTCTTTCCTAGGAAGTAAGGTTACTCAGAAAAATCGATAACAAAATATCATTTCTTCCTCCGAAGTAAAATCAGCTAATTGTTTGAGAGTAAGATATCATTTTTAAAAAATCTACAATTCTAAAACGCTCTCGCAGTTTTTAAAAATCGTCTTTTCCACCGTTTACCGGCGAACGTGTGATCACAAAACCAATGACTCATTACGTTGATGAAATTTTATTTCGCGTTGCGACCCGTCGTTAGTAAACGCATGTTCGTTACGCTTTACAAGGTCAGTTGTTTTCATAGGGTAAAAAATAATTCTGTAAAGAATTTTTGTACGCGGTTGAATGTTATAGAAAGTAAGCATTGCTAAAAGTAGAAAATAATTCATACGTTGCGGGTACCCTTGCGTTTCTGCTTACTCTGTGTAAATCATCGAACTTTAGTTCTACATCCAACTACAACATGAATGTATGTCAACGGAGTAGAGGATATTAGTTTTAACAAATAATATAAAATACATTAAGCTACTATAAAAATAATACACTTAATAAGTCTCACTCGATCGATATACTGATAACAACTCTCAATTCACCTGAGCTATTCACCGAAATTTCATTTGCAACTGGACTGATAGCGAAAATTTAGCAAATACTTCAGCGATTATATCAGTATATCTATGGAACAAGCTACATGAGAAAGCTTCGTCGATACCTTACCGGCAACATAAAAATCCGCCTAACTAAAAATTTTCAGGAATAATTTAAAAGTACAAACCTCAGCAATACGTTTTGGATACTTATTACTGTTCAGTGACCCCGGTGAAAACGAATTTTTCCCTTGTGGAGAAAAGCGACACTGATATATATACCTTTCATGCAAAAGACATGTATCGCGGACTGACGAATTTTTTCCCACAGACCCAACCACGACACAGACCGGCGAATTGTGCGCTTAATCAGACACTCCCAATAACGTCTTTTCACAACCCCAACGACAATCCGATGGCTCGCACTGGTGAGGGACGGAGTCGTTTGCTCTGACACATATGTTCTGATCGGGCCTCAGTAAAAGAATTCTGCACTTATGTCACAAAAGTCGATGTTCTCACGTAGAGCATACATTGGATATAAGTGACAGACAAAAAATAATGTCTTTACAAACTAAGAGTCACTCTGTGTGAAACATCCCAAGTTCAGAAATACCCTTCTTAAAAAATAGAAAAATTCCATCCATACATGCTCCTACTTCTTAAAATTTAACACTACCTTGTCGCTTAATCTGAAGAAATGACCGGAGACTCCTGGCGTGAACAGGCAGTCCAGTCGGTGATGACTCAAAGGGGGATGGCACGCACTGAGCTATGGAACAGCCTTACGATGTGAAAACAGATATGCTACTGTTTATCTAAGCCTGCTCTTTGACTTTTATCTTCCTCAAGAATCTTTTCAACCCTGACAAAGTGAAACAATTATTCGTATCATGACGAAATGCAGCACTTTATCGGATAGGTCAACGGAAGCTCTCGTATGCTGGCGTCTTATCTTCGACGGGATCTTTTCCGCTTAACGGCTCATCTCAACAGTTCACTGTCTGCAAAAGCACCATGCGGTCAGCCAATTTTAAAATGCTCTATTATACTGCTAATCACAATTAAAAAAGTATAGTGGCTGGATGCAGCAGATATAGCTCACGACAGATATGCTTGGAGAATTAAACTGCTCGGTCTGGTAGGACCTCCGTAGCCCATGGCTGCTTGAGGATGATGATGATGATGATGTAGCCGTTACTGGGAGAATATGGTTTTATCCCGCCAGAAAAAGGAAATAAGGTACATTAAAAAGGGAAAATCACTGTTGGAAGGAACCCAGACAGAAAATTGTTAATGTCATGAGAAATGTGGGAAGTATTTTACAAAACGGTACCGATGTCGCAAAAAATTCAGTGTAAAAACGGAAAAAGAAGAAAACTGTCATTTGATACGAGTTTCACAGAATAATAGAATGTGTGAAAATTTCAATCCCAGTGTGATATGATGTAGAAGTAATGCGAAAAGAAATATTTAGCATTATTCCCCACGTTATTTTTTAGGTGGCGATAGTGTTAACATGCACTAACATCCACGAATATTCAAAGGATATTCAAAGGTGTATTTATTTCCATCACATACGTTTCAACATCTTTTATTTTTTTCGACCAATAACCACGATAATGTAAAGTTTCTGCGGGACAGTTCCGGTGGTGACTTCGATGCGAAAATGGTACAGGGGGGCGATCTTTCTCACAGTAACGATATGACCATGCACTTTGCTAAAAAACGAACCTGGTCAATGAACGATGCATTTCCCATAGACAATGTGTAATTAAGATTTGAACTAAAAAATCATGACATGGCTGAAATTAGGAGACGTGGGAAATTTTCATATATGAACATGTAAAGTATAAACGTGTGTTAAACAGGTAGATATTATATTTTCGGAACCGTTCTCATACTATTTTCAGGGTTCTGTGTGTATTTCTACAGTTCCCTGCTACCTTTGAATAAGCAAGTAAGTTAACTGTGTGTACAAGGGTGAACGGGGTTATTTTTCACTGCAAGCACACGATTTTGGACAATGATATGTTTTCACATACGTGTTTCACTACGCGAATAAATCTAACATGTGCATTTCATGTCTAAGTAAGAATCTGTTTAATTACTTTTCCTGCATGAGAATACATATTTCTATACTACTGTGGAATTCTTAGAACAAGTATGTACGTACGCTATGTTTGTGAACGTGGTTGTTTTTCCCGCAAAGGGGTGGAATTCTTAGACAAGTATGTAACTACAATATATTTTATAAGTGTGAAAGATGTTCTTTTTCCAGCAAGGACATGTTTTTTGATAATAATATGTATTCTTACACGTGTTTCACTATGTGCATAAACCTAACATGCATATTTCGTGTTTAAGTAAGAGTGTGCTTAGTAATTTTTCCCTCGAGACTGTATATTTCTGTATTTTATAAGTGTAAAAGTGGTTATTTTTCCTGCATGGACCAGTTTTTTCGACAGCGATATGTATTCACATATGTGTTTCATTACGCGAGTAAATCAATCATGGGTATTTCATGTTCAACTAAGAATGGTTTAGTTATTTTTCCCGCATGAGAATGCATGTTTCTTTACGTTCGAAACTTTTTTCCCTGCTTATTACAAGTATGTGCACATGTGAAGTACAGTAGTAACGATAGTTTTACCATAAGCATTCATTTTTTAAGTATTAAGATGTGAATGTTACAATTTCGTTTCTTAAAACAACGTTCATTTCGAGTGAGATGCAAGTCATCAACGTTATTTTTCCCGCAAAAATTCACTTTTTGTGTAAGCATGTAAATTTTACATGTTACATTTCAGTTGTATGTGAATCAATATTCACTTTTCTTAACAAAGGTGAAATCCACACACTGTGTTTAACATTTGTAAGTATGAACCAGTTGGGATATTTTTCATGCAAACTCCTTCACGTGAGAGACCTACTTTTGTTTTTCGTAGTGTTCGAACTTGTTTGTATGGAATTAATTTTTTTCACGAGTTTTGAAGAAGCATTTTTTGTTCGAAAGGTGGTTATTGCAAAAATATTTCACCACTGATTCGAACTTGAATACTCATATTTCAGTAGGTGTAAGGATTTTTTTTCAACACGTTCGAATATTTTTAGTACGACTTAAGAGCACTGTCTTAAGTTACGTTTTCTGTCAGAAGTCTCGTAACGAACGAAACGTGTGTGTTTTTGTTAATACAGAAGATGACAT
Organism: Ryuthela nishihirai; assembly: GCA_038380435.1. Classification (NCBI taxonomy): domain Eukaryota; kingdom Metazoa; phylum Arthropoda; class Arachnida; order Araneae; family Heptathelidae; genus Ryuthela; species Ryuthela nishihirai. The sequence continues at coordinate 23,088,413 of JAWZYU010000022.1, forward strand.
ACAGTCCGAGAATTTTTCAAACTTACGATAACACAAAATCCTGATGCGTTAAGTACGAATCGGAGGGATGCTAATAAGTGAACCATGATCTGAAACGAATTAAATCCTGTTGTTTCGCGCAAGGGTTGAAGAGGTGATAAAAATTAATATCCATGAAAAGGGATAAAATCCTTGTGCCACAAAAGGATCACCCGGTACTCTTTTACTGAAACGACTGGATTTCCCTTTTCAGATTATTACACGTTTTATCATCCTGTACCCTTTGCGCGAAACAACAGGATTTAATTCGTTTCAGATCATGGTTCACTTATTAGCATCCCTTCGATTCGTTCTTAACGCATCAGGATTTTGTGTTATTGTAAGTTTGAAAAATTCTCGGACTGTATGTCATCTTCTGTATTAACAAAAACACACACGTTTCGTTCGTTACGAGACATCTGACAGAAAACGTAACGTAAGACAGTGCTCTTAAGTCGTACTAAAAATATTCGAACGTGTTGAAGAAAAATCCTTACATCTACTGAAATATGAGTATTCAAGTTCGAATCACTGGTGAAATATTTTTGCAATAACCACCTTTTGAACAAAAAATGCTTCTTCAAAATTCGTGAAAAAAAATTAATTCCATATAAACAAGTTCGAACACTCCGAAAAACATAAGTAGGTCTCTCACGCGAAGGCGTTTGCATGAAAATTATCCCAACTGGTTCATACTTACAAATGTTAAACACAGTGTGTGGATTTCACCTTTGTTAAGAAAAGTGAATATTTGATTCACATACAACTGAAATGTTACGTGTAAAATTTACATGCTTACACAAAAAGTGAATGTTTGCGGCAAAAATAACGTTAATGACTTGCATCTCACTCGAAATCAACGTTGTTTTAACAAACGAAATTGTAACATTCACATCTTAATACTTAAAAAATGAATGCTTGTGGTAAAACTATCGTTACTACTGTACTTCACACGTGCACATGCTTGTAATAAGCAGGGAAAAAGTTTCGAACATAAAGAAACATGCATTCTCATGCGGGAAAAATAACTAAACCATTCTTAGTTGAACATGAAATACCCATGATTGATTTACTCGCGTAATGAAACACATATGTGAATTCATATCGCTGTCGAAAAAACTGGTCCATGCAGGAAAAATAACCACTTTTACACTTATAAAATACAGAAGTATACAGTCTCGCGGGAAAAATTACTAAGCACACTCTTTCTTAAACACGAAATATGCATGTTAGGTTTATGCACTTAGTGAAACACGTGTATGAATACATATCATTATCAAAAAACGTGTCCTTGCCGGAAAAAGAACATCTTTCACACTTATAAAATATATTGTACTTCATACTTGTCTAAGAATTCCATCCCTTTGCAGGAAAATCAACCACTTTCACACTTACACAAACATAGTGTACGTACATACTTGTTCTAAGAATTCCACAGTAGTATAGAAATAAGTATTCTCATACAGGGAAAGTAACTAAACAGATTCTTACTTAGACATGAAATGCACGTGTTAGATTTATTCGCGTAGTGAAACACGTATGTGAAAACATATCATTGTCCAAAAACGTGTGCTTGCAGTGAAAAATAACCCCGTTCACCCTTGTACACACAGTTAACTTACTTGCTTATTCAAAGGTAGCAGGGAACTGTAGAAATACACACAGAACCCTGAAAATAGTATGAGAACGGTTCCGAAAATATAATATCTACCTGTTTAACACACGTTTATACTTTACATGTTCATATATGAAAATTTCCCACGTCTCCTAATTTCAGCCATGTCATGATTTTTTAGTTCAAATCTTAATTACACATTGTCTATGAGAAATGCATCGTTCATTGACCAGGTTCGTTTTTTAGCAAAGTGCATGGTCATATCGTTACTGTGAGAAAGATCGCCCCCCTGTACCATTTTCACATCGAAGTCACCACCGGAACTGTCCCGCAGAAACTGTACATTATCGTGGTTATTGGTTGAAAAAAATAAAAGAAGTTGAAACTTAAGTGATGAAAATGATACACCTCTGAATGTCATTTGAAAATTCGTGGATGTTAGTGCATGTTAACACTATCGTCACCTAACTGATGACGTGGGGAATAATTCTAAATATTTCTTTTCGCATTACTTCTACATCATATCACACTAGGATTTAAATTTTCACACATTCTATAATTCTGTGAAACTCGTATTAAATGATACGTTTTTGCTTTTCCGTTTTTACACTGAATTTTTTCCGAAATTGTTACCGTTTTGTAAAATACTTCCCACATTTCTTATGACATTAACAATTTTCTGTCTGGGTTCCTTCCAACAGTGATTTTCCCTTTTTAATGTACCTTATTTCCTTTTTCTGGCGTGATAAAACCATATTCTCCCGGTAACGGCTACATCATTATCCTCATCCTCAAGCAGCCATGGGCTACGGAGGTCCAACCAGACCGTGCAGTTTAATTCTCCAAGCACATCTGTCCTGAGGTACATCTGCTGCATCCAGCCATTATACTTTTTTAATTGTGATGAACAGTATAAGAGGGCATTTTAAAATTAGCTGACCGCATGGTGCTATTGCAGACAGTGAACTTTTGAGATGAGCCGTTAAGCCGGAAAGATATCGTCGAAAATAAGACGCCAGCATACGTGGGCTTCCCTGACCTAACCAATGAAGTGCTGCATTTCATCATTAAACGAATAATTGTTTCGCTTTGTCATTAGGGCTGAAAAGATTCTTGAAGAAGATAAAAGTCACGGAGCAGGCAGCTCTTTCAATGAGTAAAGGATTTAGATAAACAGTAGCATATCTGTTTTCACATCGAAAGGCTGTTCCATAGCTCAGTGCGTAAGTACCCCTTTGAGTCATCACCGACTGGACTGCCTGTTCACGCCGGGAGTCTCCGGTCATTTCTGCAGATTAAGCGACAAGGTAGTGTTAAATTTTAAGAAGTAGGAGCATGTATGGATGGAATTTTCCTGTTTTTTAAGAAGGTTATTTCTGGACTTCGGATGTTTCACACAGAGTGACTCTTAGTTTGCAAAGACATTATTTTTTGTCTGTCACTTATATTCAATGTATGCTCTACGTGAGAACATCGACTTCTGTGACATAAGTGCAGAATTCTTTTACTGAGGTCCGATCAGAACATATATGTCAGAGCAAACGATTCCGTCCCTCACCAATGTGAGCCATCGGATTGTCGTTGGGGTTGTGAAAGGACATTATTGGGAGTGACTGATTAAGCACACAATTCGCCGGTCTGTGTCGTGGTTGGGTCTGTGGGAAAAAATTCGTCAGTCCGCGATCTTTTGTCTTTTGCATGAAAGGTATATATATCAGTGTCGCTTTTCTCCACAAGGGAAAAATTCGTTTTCACCGGGGTCACTGAACAGTAATAAGTATCCAAAACTTATTGCTGAGGTTTGTACTTTTAAATTATTCCTGAAAATTTTTAGTTAGGCGGATTTTTATGTTGCCGGTAAGGTATCGACGAAGCTTTCTCATGTAGCTTGTTCCATAGATATACTGATATAATCGCTGAAGTATTTGCTAAATTTTCGCTATCAGTCCAGTTGCAAATGAAATTTCGGTGAATAGCTCAGGTGAATTGAGAGTTGTTATCAGTATATCGATCGAGTGAGACTTATTAAGTGTATTATTTTTATAGTAGCTTAATGTATTTTATATTATTTGTTAAAACTAATATCCTCTACTCCGTTGACATACATTCATGTTGTAGTTGGATGTAGAACTAAAGTTCGATGATTTACACAGAGTAAGCAGAAACGCAAGGGTACCCGCAACGTATGAATTGTTTTCTACTTTTAACAATGCTTGCTTTCTATAACATTGAACCGCGAACAAAAATTCTTTACAGAATTATTTTTTACCTTATGAAAGAGAACTGACCTTGTAAAGCGTAACGAACACGCGTTTACTAACGACGGGTCGCAACGCGAAATAAAATTTCATCAACGTAATGAGTCATTGGTTTTGTGATCACACGTTCGCCGGTAAACGGTGGAAAAGACGATTTTTAAAAACTGCGAGAGCGTTTTGGAATTGTAGATTTTTTAAAATGATATCTTACTCTCAAACAATTAGCTGATTTTCCTTCGGACGAAGAAATAATATTTTGTTATCGATTTTTACTGAGTAACCTTACTTCCTAGGAAAGAGTAATATTTTGCATAAGTGAATCATGTACTGAGGATGCAGCGGTAATAAGTATTAGAAATAAAATATTTTACTCTTTTGATCCACTCGCGTAACGGATATACGGAAATTAAAAAAGTTAGTTTTATTGATTATTCTTTTGCAATCACGATGTCTTTGAAATGACTTAGTAAAGGAAAACAAGTTAATAAATTGGGAGGTGATTGAAATTTGTAAGGAATTTTTTTTAACCTCGATTCGTGAGGTTTTTGAAATGGTTTAGTATAACATGAAAATACGGAGAGTAATAAATTGAGACGTAGCAAAAATAAGAATTTAACGTAAAATCGCTTTCCGAAACAAGTCCTGACGCGGAAAGTGCAGTGCAGAATATGTGTGAACGCAGATATCTGATGGCAACATCCTTCAACACAATGGAGACTAATTTTAATAAGTGAGGCGCAACACTTGGAGGTTTAGGGGTGCGAAGCTAAATTTAAAAAGGGTTGTCTTCTTCCGATGGGGTACATTTTTTTTTACAAAATAGCTGACCTATCATAAAGGGGAGATGGTATGTTTCGATAAGAGGATGGAAAATTATTTCCGAAACATTGTTTCCATACCGTATCTCGTGTGATGGCCTGAAACAAATGGGGTTAGAATTGGGGGTGACAATGCGGTTTAGTCAGAAGGGCTGTCAATGATGACATCTCTGGACTTAGAAAAATTTCGAGATGTGTCCGAAAACTACGATCAAGGGTGCGAGTGGGTTTTCCACAGATCGTGGTCCCGGATACGGGTGAGGTACCGAACCCTTGTTGCGAAATGCACGTCGCAGGACTCAGAATTATATGAAGGTCGATGTCACAAAATATGGGGCTCTGTAATTATTTTGAGGATTGCATCAGCCATTCTGAGGGATTAGTCGTCCGAGGGGGTATTTTTGATAAACGTTTAGTAAAGGGTGTGCATATTAATAAAAGTTTTTTAATGAGGGGGGTAAATATTAATAAAGGGGGCATCAGTTTTGATAAGTGTTTAATTAATAAGTATTAAAAATTCACAATAAATGCAGGGAATATACAACTACCACGTTAAAGTATAAAAATATTTGGGAGTTGATTTATAAGACCTAAAAATCTCGTGTTCATTTACGAGGAAAAAAAAATCGGAATTTTTTAATAAAGGTGGGCGGAACTTTTGAAAACGGATTAATTAACGAGGGTGCAGCAGTTTTTATAGGGTTTTTATTAAAGGGGGAGGTATTTTTGATAAGGGGTTTTTTTAATGAGGGAGAGTCAAAAATTTGGGACTTGGAAAAATCTTGCTAAAATATACACTAGATGGCGCCACCAAAAATCAGGTACTTTTCTGGGGGTCTTAAAAATACAGGTGGGTCAACCAGGGGGTCGTCATGAAATATGGATTATTTTTATGAATATTAATAAGGGGGCGTGGTCGGTGACGTCACAGTTATGAATATTAATGAGGGGCGTGGGCGGCGACGTCATATCGGGGAAAGCGCTGTGCGAGGGGGGTACGATGTCAGGACATTACTCACCAGAAACAAAGCTTATGCCGCTCATCGGAAAATAAATTAAAAAAAATAATAATAAATACCCCCTCAAGCAGCTGCTTGCCACAGAGATCTGACAGGAGCCTGTCAGTTTATGTGCCATAGTAGAAGGTCTGTGAGGATGGCAGGACCCCATTAGAATGACAACAGAAACGTCCATGCCTTGTCCGGGGTGGAACCCAGGTCCCTTAGATCAGTAGCCAAGTGCGCTAACCATTCGGCCACAGGACGGATAAATAAATATTTCGCTTAATTTATTTCTATTTTTTTTTTCGAATGCAAACGTGCATTTTATTTACAAATCAATACAAAGTAGACGAAACAAGGGAATAAATGATATGTGGTTAAATAATTTTAAGCGACACGGCATGGAAAAAAGAGACACTCCTGCATCGGGTGACAATGACTTAACATCCCTCCTGGCGGCTTTTCCAATCCAATCTATGTATTCCTTTCAAGCGGGGGAAGGAATAGCGGAGAGGGGGGGCGGGTTGGGTTGTTTTACTTCTGAGCAGCACTTTTCTGCACACCATGGGCTAAATGGCCAGGTCACAAGGACCCCGAAGGCTCAGAGAAGGTTGGGGGAGGGAACCCACTGGAAGAACTGTTGGGAGACAGATGGTAGCCTCCCGTCAAGGCCATCCAGCGTGTTCTTTAACGTGCACAGGGTATGGCTCTCCCGCACACGCGGCCACTTAACGTCCCATGCGACGAACGGCGGCCTTTCCAAGCCCATCGGTGTCCCCTACTGACCGTGGGCAGTGGCGGGGAATTTTGCGAAGAAAAATCTCAACGCTGAACCAGCTGGGACTCGAACCTGGGAACTACAGATTACGAGCCTGGCGCGCTACCGACTGAGCCCCCCGGGGGGGGGGGGGACGGAGTAGTAGTTCTGAATGGCACAGTTAGGATTAGAAAGGGAAATTCAGATTACAGCATAGTTCTGAATGGCACAGTTAGGATTAGAAAGGGAAATTCAGATTACAGCATAGTTCTGAATGGCACAGTTAGGATTCGAAAGGGAATTCAGATTACAGCAGAGTGCAGAATTCTCTGAGCCAGCTTCCTCACTTTAAGAACTACTCAAAAATACCAGGTAATGACCGCAGTGCGAAACCGTTTTCTTAACTAATTGTGCATTTAGAAATTTGCTTAATAATTCTTTTCAGTATTAGTTGGTTTTTCCGAATATTTGAAAAAGACAGATGCCTCTAAGTGACATTGCTGTAATTCCTGATAGAGATTTGATTACGCTAGATTTAATGATGATTCCTTTTTCAGTTTCATTTCCTGAATAGTTTACGTTTCGAGATATTCGAGTTCGTAATTTTGAATTCAAATGACAACCAAAAATTTTCTAATGATTTGTGCGTTCTGTATTTTAATAGCAGTATAAAAAAAATTACCCTTATACCTTATGTTAGTAATCCTGAAACGTTTTGACAATGACTCCCTTGAACAGTAATAAATTGATGTAAAAAAATTATGCATCCCCTTTCCGCTTCGCTAGAAAATAGGACCTGCCTGTCTTCAATAACGACTTCACAAAGAAAGATTAGCAAATATAAAAATATCAGAACTTTGCTACCCCCTTCTAAGCTGCCCGCTGCTCACAGTTTCAGAACCCATGATTTTTTTGTCATTTGGGGTTGGGGGGGGGGGGGGGGGCTCATAATCTGCAGTTGTTAGGTTCTGTCCCTCTTGGACCAATTACGATTGAGATTTATCTCCGATCCACCCACGGTCAGTAGAGGACACCAATGGACGCGGAAAGGCCGCCGTCCGTCGAATGGGGTGGTAAACTGTGGCCTCTTGTACAGGAGGGTAATACTTGTGCACGTTAAACAGCACGATGGATGGATATAACGGGATACTACCATCTGTTTCCAAACAGACGTCCAATGGGTCTCCTTCCCCCAACCTTGAATGAGCCCCTGGGTCCTTGTGACTTGGGCATTTTGCTCAATATGTGCAAGCGAGTGCCTCACGAAGGTAAAACAACCAAACTTTATGACATTTCCTTTTTTGGACTCTTCATCCATTAAATGTTTTCCGGCGATCACATACATATCTATTCATTTGCTATGCTTTCCAAAGACTAAAGCAACAAAATTAAAGCTAGGATTATTTTAAAGAGCATTGAGAAAATTTGCATTTTTATGGTCATGAAATTTTTCTACTCCTCAATAATGCGCAGGTGCAGATTTGGGTTGGGTTGTTTTACCTCTGAGCAGCACTTTTTTGCACACCATGGGCTAAATGGCCAGGTCACAAGGACCCCGAAGGCTCAGAGAAGGTTGGGGGAGGGGACCCACTGGAAGAACTGTTGGGAGAGAGATGGTAGCCTCCCGTCAAGGCCATCCAGCGTGTTCTTTAACGTGCACAGGGTATGGCTCTCTCACACACGCGGAGACGGCTTAACGTCCCATGCGACGAACGGCGGCCTTTCCAAGCCCATCGGTGTTCCCTACTGACCGTGGGAAGGGCGGAGAATTTTGCGGAGATAAATCTTAACGCTGACCCAGCTGGGACTCGAACCTGGGAACTACAGTTTACGAGCCTGGCGCGCTACCGACTGAGCCACCCCCGCCCCTGGTGCAGATTTAAAGCAGGGGTGGGGTAGCTTTGCAGCTTTCGTAACACAAAAATTATGAAGCCATAAAATATATAAAATTACTCTGAGTTTTCAGAAGTATTTCGTTTTTCTTTCCAATACGCCTTTACATCCAAATAAGAAGTTTGCTATTTGTAGCCATGTTGTGCAAAGGTTCTCAAACGTTTTGACACTGCGACTCTCCTAGATTGGAATAAATTTATACGAATAATATGCAATATCGTAAATCAAAGTTTGTGACTACGTAATGACAAAAATATTTTCGCTAAAGATTCTAACAAATATAAAGCTATCGGAGCTTTGCGACCCTCGCTACCCACAGTTCGAACTAAACCGAAAGACTGGCACACCTTAGGCAGCCCGCCAAATAAAGTAATTGCCAACTTCTTTATTTCGTGTGTTGGTTGGGTTGGGTTGTTTTACCTCTGAGCGGCACTTTTTTGCACACAGTGGGCTAAATGGCCAGGTCACATGGACCCCGAAGGCTCAGAGAAGGTTCGGGGAGGGGATCCACTGGAACAGCTGTTGGGAGACAGATGGTAGCCTCCCGTCAAGGCCACCTAGCGTGTTCTTTGACGTGCACAGAGTATGACTCTCCCGCACACAGAGCCGCGGCTTAACGTCCCATCCGACGGAAGGCAGCCTTGCCAAGCCCATCGGTGTCCCCTACTGATCGTGGGCAGGGCGGGGAATTTTGCGGAGATAAATCTCAACGCTGACCCAGCTGGGACTCGAACCTGGGAACTACAGATTACGAGCCTGGCGCGCTACCGACTGAGCCACCCCCGCCTCTGGTACAGATTTAAAGCAGGGGTGGGGAAGCTTTGCAGCTTTCGTAACACAAAAATTATGAAGCCATAAAATATGTAAAAATTACTTTGAGTTTTCAGAAGTATTTTGTTATTCTTTCCAATACGCCTTTACATCCAAATAAGAAGTTTGCTATTTGTAGCCATGTTGTGCAAAGGTTCTCAAACGTTTTGACACTGCGACTCTCCTAGATTGGAATAAATTTATACGAATAATATGTAATATCGTAAATCAAAGTTTGTGACTACGTAATGACAAAAATATTTTCGCTAAAGATTCTAACAAATATAAAGCTATCGGAGCTTTGCGACCCTCGCTACCCACAGTTCGAACTAAACCGAAAGACTGGCACACCTTAGGCAGCCCGCCAAATAAAGTAATTGCCAACTTCTTTATTTCGTGTGTTGGTTGGGTTGGGTTGTTTTACCTCTGAGCGGCACTTTTTTGAACACAGTGGGCTAAATGGCCAGGTCACATGGACCCCGAAGGCTCAAAGAAGGTTGGAGGAGGGGACCCACTGGAACAGCTGTTGGGAGACAGATGGTAGCCTCCCGTCAAGGCCATCCAGCATGTTCTTTAACATTGGGTTGTTTTACCTCTAAGCGGCACTTTTTTGCACACAGTGGGCTAAATGGCCAGGTCATATGGACCCCGAAGGCTGAGAGAAGGTTGGGGGAGGGAATCCACTGGAACAGCTGTTGGGAGACAGATGGTAGCCTCCCGTCAAGGCCATCCAGTTATTCTTTAACGTTGGGTTGTTTTACCTCTGAGCGCCACTTTTTTGCACACAGTGGGCTAAATGGCCAGGTCACATGGACCCCGAAGGCTCAGAGAAGGTTGGGGGAGTGGACCCACTGGAACAGCTGTTGGGGAAACAGATGGTAGCCTCCCGTAAAGGCCATCCAGTGTGTTCTTTAACGTGCAAAGGATATGGCTCTCCCATACACGGGGCCACGGCTTAACGTCCCATCCGACGGACGGCGGCCTTTCCAAGCCCATCGGTGTCCCCTACTGACCGTGGGCAGGGCAGGGAGTTATGCGGAGATAAATCTCAACGCTGACCCAACTGGGACTCGAACCTGGGAACTGCAGATTACGAGCCTGTCGCGCTACCGACTGAGCCACCCCCGCCCCTCGTGTGTTGGTTATATGTTTTGAAGGTTCAAGGTGTTGTGCCACAAAATCGTTACCGCATCAGTGACAATAAGCTACTGTACAGTATGCATACGGAGAACATAGCCAAACCAACGCAGTATTCTCTCTGCACAATATGATGCTCAAAAGTGGTTGCCGACTCCTTCGCCTAACCTCATCATTACTTGTAAAATAAATTATCCAGTTGCCATGATACTGCTTGAACATCTAGAAACAAAGTCATGAAAGGAAAGTTTCCTGTTTTCTGGTTTATAAATGATCCATGTTTCGGCTCGTAAATCAAAGACAAAAGCTGTTGGAGAAAGGGGAAAACATCCGAGTTCTTGGTCGAAAAATTCGCAAAAATATGTAAAGGAGCCAAAATCATAAAAAACTTTCTAAAAAGTCACAAAATAATAGGGATAAATTCAGAAACCATCAAGAAATGTACAAAAATGCTCATAATTTAAACCACAAACTGTCAACTACACAAATATTGATTTTAGTTGGTAGAGTTAAAATTTTGTATCACTACATATTGAAATGTTTTTGCAATTCAAGAAGTTTGCTAACGCAATAATAAACAATATATGAATAGAATTGTTATAAGCTTGGGTTTGGGATGGGTTGTGGTTACCTCTGAACGGCACTTTTTTGCACATCATGTATGAAATGCCACTTTTTTGTTAAAAAATATCTCGAATTAAATAACATGTTGATCTCACATCCGTGTTTAACATTTCTTGCGATTATCCTTATTTGTTCGAGGTGTAGTTTTTTAACTTCAAACAAAAGAATTTTATTCAGGATTCCGCAAACATTTTTCGAGGGCGATAGCGCTCAGAGCCCAAATTAAATTGGAAAACCACTGCTCCACATCTTTTTCCTGCTCTACTCGCAACCCTTTAACTCTAACACTCCCTACCTAAATCGGAAATCTTGCGAGTGCTGAATGTGCCACATGCGTTCATTGGACACATGCATTCAAAATGATCGGTTTAACTTTTGATTTAAAAGAAAATTCATGAAATAAATTGTAACGACATTTTCTTTGATATGCTACTATACTATTACGTTTATGATTGTTAGTGCCATTTTGTGTATAAAGTACTCTTGTCTCTTTTCAGTATTCTGCTTTTTATTTGCTGACGACTAACTGAAAGCGAAATTTCAAAATGACATCGACTCTTTCTGAACGTTATGAAAGATATAAAATAAGTTGTGAAAGAATATCTTAAACAAGAACAATATACACACACATATATACATATAACAATAAGATTAAATAATATCTCATTGTTAAATGTAATTTACCTCTGACTGGCACTTTTTTGCACACCGTGGGCTAAATGGCCAGGACACATGGACCCCGAAGCTCAGAGAAGGTTGGGGGATGGGACCCACTGGAACAGCTGTAGGGAGACAGATGGTATCTCCGTGAAGGCCATGATATCTCCGTCGCGTAATTTAACAATGCAAATACACAAACACATATATAATAATAAGATTAAGAGAAATAAGAAATAAAATAATTAAACTTACGAAGTCCCTTATAGCTTGTATTTCTTCTGTCGCCTCCTCTGCACATTTTGCGATAAGCGAGAGCGTGACGATGAAGGTTCATTACTATGCTTTGAAGACATGTATCCTGAAGTCTTTTGACCTGTTTTCCTCGAAACATTTTTGCATTTAGTTGGCGCAAATGAGTTAACGCACTTCAGTCGGACCTTCTACTGACTCTAAAGCTACACTAGTATCAGCCGCCTTGGATCAGTTGAATTTCACGTTGTTTCTCTACTATAATTCGGAATGAAATGGTCCAAAGTTCCTTTTGCCACACCCTTGAGACGGCTTTGTCTCTATCCATTCTTTTTTCTTCCCCTCACCCCCAGAAAAGATAAAGATAAGGGCACAAATTAAGCGAGACTCTCCTTTACCTGTGACCAATGAAAACGCAGATAAAGTGACCTAGAATCAATGCTTAAAATAGGTCGAAAGCCAAATTTCGATTATTTTGAAAAAAAAAAAAACATTTTTCCAAATTTCCATTGTTTTGTTGATTGAAAGACAAAAAATCGATTGTTTTAGGTCAGTATTTTTTGAAGCTTGGGTTTGTATATCGATTGTTTTACTATAATTCAGAACGAAATTATAGTAAAACAATAGATAAATTAATATAGAGCAATCGATATACAAATCAATGAATTTGTTAGGTTTGTAATCGATTGTTTTAGGTCAGTATTGTTTGAAGCTTGGGTCAGTATTGTCATAAGCCTGGGTTTGGGATGGGTTGTGGTTATCTCTGAACGGCACTTTTTTGCACATCATGAGCTAAATGGCCAGGGTCACAGGGACCCCGAAGGCTCAGAGAAGGTTGGGGGATGGGACCCCATACTTGGAATATTTTTATTACCAAAAGTTTCGAAGCGGTTGTTGAGGTACGAATAGCGACTAGTCGTGTGAGCTCACAAAGACCTGGATCGTGTGGGCTCACTCACGGAAATATTGAGCGTGTGCTGTTACCGTTCACAGCAAACTGGAGCGTGTGCAGTAACTGCACACTCTCCAGTTTGCTGTGAACGGTAACTGGAGCGTGTACAGTTGCTGTACACTCTCCAGATATTTTTCCTGAATTCTGTAATCACGTGACACAAAGGTCGCCAGATCACTAATTTCAAAAAAAAAAAAAAAATCGTTGCCAGATAATTTTTCTGAATTCTGTAATCAACCATAGTGTTCGGATACTTTTTTGAGCGACTGTACACATAATAAATTAACTTGAATTTAATTCTAACTGAACCAATAACAGTATATTTCTCCTTAATTAACCTTTAGGTTAACTAACTACTTTCCCTAATCTTCGATCTCGAAATCTCTGTCCCCCTAATAATATTATATAAACCAATCACATTCAGACTAACAACCAATATATATATCCCTCCCCCTATCTCTCCTCATTTTTCCTTCTAACATTTCCCCCCACCTTAACGTAACATAGCCTCCAATTACGTAATATTTTCCACACGTCAACGATGTATAGTCGCTCAAAAAAGTATCCGAACACTATGGTTGATCACAGAATTCAGAAAAAAATATCTGGCAACAATTTTTTTAGAAATTAGTGATCTGGCAACTTCATGTCACGTGACACGAAGTTGCCAGATCACTAATTTCTAAAAAAATTGTTGCCAGATATTTTTATTATTATATCTGGCAACTTCATGTCACGTGACACGAAGTTGCCAGATCACTAATTTCTAAAAAAATTGTTGCCAGATATTTTTTTCTGAATTCTGTGATCAACCATAGTGTTCGGATACTTTTTTGAGCGACTGTACACCCTTCAACAATTAACACAGCAGAATCATTATGTTATCCCCATGGTGCCTATATAGGTAACATCACACAGACATGAAATTTAGTAGAAGTGGTTGATAATGAAATAAATTTAAATTACAAGGCAGTGTACACTGTGAACCTCCATCAAAGGAGCTGCCAACGATATCTGTTTTATCCTATGTCTTATCCAGTGTGTTCCTCTTGTATTCTTTGTAATCTAAGTACATATAGGCCCCAAAAGACCATACTAAAATATTAAAGATACAGAAACAGTGTAGGTGATGTTTGTTAACAAAAATATTCGAATATCTGCTCTGTCCTGTGTTTTATGATATTGTTCCTTAATATTATTTTTATTACATGTCTAGCAATATTCACATGTTATATTGTCTTATTGTGTTTCAAAAAAAAAAAAAACCTTTAGGGGAATTTAAAAATTCATAAAATTTTATAAAATATTATAAATATATCTTGTTGTGTGTGTTGTCCAGCTAATTAAGCGTGATGTCGTATAACTATAAATATTTCTATAAGTTATAGCTCATAGTTTCTTCCTTTTTCTTCTTAAATTAAGTGCAGTGATAATTTATATTATGCCAATAAGAAATTAGTATTCTTTTAATATTACAAATATGTTTCCCAAGTAGATAAATTCCTCAAAGCATAAATTTATTTTTTTTTCCCATTCTTACTTATGCCTGATAGTAATTACATTTCAACTCCCTAAATTCTATTATTTTTAAATTCTCCTCTTCAGACTCGAACCCAAGCCCTTCCTCAATCCAGGCTACTCCTCTTCGGACTCACAGCCCTCTTCTTCCCACCCCTCCCCCACAACACCACTTTACTGCGCCACATTACCCCACTGCCGAACTGCAGTAATTAATTTTCACTAATCCGTTCCCATTAGACTTATCCTGAGACTCTTCCTCCTTCCTGCTCTCTTTGCACTACAACCCTCTCCTGCCCCCCCCCCCCTTACCGGTTCCTAAGCTTATCTTCTGAACCCGTAATACCCACTTCCTGTCCTCTCCTACCTTCTCTCTCCCTCACCTTCCCTTTCCTCACATTATCCACTTCTCCTCTCCCATGCTCAACTCCACTTCCTGCCTCTCCTACCTTCTCTCTCCCTCACCTTCCCTTCCCCCACATTATCCATTTCCTGCCCTCTCCTATCTTCTCTCTCCCTCACCTTCCCTTCCCCCACATTATCCACTTCTCCTCTCCCATGACCACTTCTCTTGATCCACTTCCATTATATTTAAAAAAAATATTAACACTGCAAATACAGAGTATGTGATGTATACTAACAAAGCTAATTAATATATTTGTATTGCCCTATGTCTTGTACCATTATCCTTCATAATTTCTTCTATAATATTCTAGAAATTCTTTAAAAACAATAATAAAATGTAAAACCATTGCTTTTCATTGAGTTACTGTTACCTTGACCAAAATAAATATGTCTATTTTTTGTCTCCTCTCTTATGTCCTATTAAATAATCTTTAAGTATGAAATACCGTAAAATATATATTTGTATCGTGCTGTGACTGCAGATATAATTGTGTTATAGTGTGTACTTGTAAAGCTGCAGTTCAGTTTATGAACTCTTAAAATTCCCACTTAAATTCTCTTAACGATAGGCACTCCCACAGAAACAGCTCTAAATAGGTTTACACTCCTTCCCACATACTCCAGCAAACAGCTGATATTGTCTCGCGACTCGCGCCCTCCCGTACCATCTTAATCCCTACTCCTGGAATCCCAAACAGGAAGTGCTTTCGGAACATATGCACTAACCTTTGACCTTGACAGCGCTCGCCAACACTCACCAGCCTTCTACTTTAGCTTTCGGAGCTTCACTTTAGGAATAATATGTACTAACTAATAAAAGATACATATATCATATAAAATACACTCTAAAAGGTCCAACATTACAAATAAAAACTCTTTCTTAGAGTTCTTTTTTTATTTCTCAGCTTCCCTCTAAGGACAGGCATGTCAAACTCGTTAACCACCGAGGGCCATATTAAGTATTATTATATTAAATCGCGGGCCGCAAAACAAAAAAAAAAACAAATGAAATAAAGATGAAGCATAGCTTTTATTATAAACAAATCAATACATACATAATAATAATACACAGAATATAAACATATTAAAAATACATATGTATGTAGGAAAGTTTCTTTTTTTCAATTTAACATTATTTAAATAAAACAATATCATCTTTTTTTTTTTTAAGAAACTTGACAACGTTTATCATTAACCATCATCATCATCCTCAAGCAGCCATGGGCTACGGAGGTCCAATCAGACCACGCAGTTTAATTCTCCAAGCATATCTGTCCTGAGCTACATCTGCTGCATCCGGCCACTGCACACCAATTCCAACAAGGTCCCGTTTGACATTGTCTGCCCACCGCATCCTAGGTCTCCCCCTCCTTCTGAGGCCTCTAGGCACACTGTTCATAACCCTATTCGCCAATCTATAATTATCCATACGGGCAACATGGCCAAACCAGCGGAGTCTCTCTCTGCATAATATGCTGCTTAAAGGAGGTTGCAAACTCCTTTGCCTAACCTCATCATTAGTTACAAAGTTAAACCACCTAATACCCAAGATACTGCGTAGGCAACTAGAATCAAAAGCATCTAGTTTCCTGTTTTCTTGTTTACACAGCGTCCAAGTTTCACTACCATAACTAACCCTAGAAAGAACCAAACTATTATACAGTCTAATTTTAGTCTTTAGGTGTATACGCCTATTTCTCCACAATCTCCATAGATTCTGAAAAGTCCCGGCAGCAATACCTATTCGTCTGTTAATCTCATGCCGCACATCACCAGTATCAGTTACATAGCTCCCAAGGTAATTAAATTGTGACACCTGCTCAAGACTGCAACCATTCAGATTAACTGAATCACAACCTGCCTGACCAATTTTCATCATTTTAGTTTTCTCTCTGTTTATAACCAAACCTACTCTACTACCAGTCTCATCAACAGCTCGAATGAAAGAGTTCATCTCATCAACATCATTTGCCAAAAGGGCTAAATCATCAGCATAATCTAAATCAGAAATTTTCGTATCTCCAGCCCATTTAAGGCCAAAATCTTTTCCTCGAAGCGAATTTCGCATAACATAATCAATAACGAAACTAAAGAGAAAAGGAGACAAAATGCACCCTTGTCGAACACCAGACGTAATGCTAAACCAATTGCTACAAGACTTACCAACTCTCACACATGACTCAGTGTTATTATAGAGAGCTTTCATTATGTTAACTAACTTGTCTGGTATACCATATGATCTCACAATCAACCACAAATTATGACGATCAACAGAGTCGAAAGCCTTTTTGAAATCAACAAAGCTAGCAACCAAAGGTTTCTGAAACTCTAAACATTTCTCAAGAATCTGCCTAAGTGAAAATATCTGATCTACACATCCCCTACCACTTCTGAATCCACATTGCTCATCACGCAATTGCCTGTCAACCAGATTCTTAATTCTATTAAGCACAATCATGGAAAGAACTTTACCTGGAACAGAGAGTAAGCTGATACCCCTATAGTTATCACAAGAACTGCGATCACCTTTTTCGAAAATAGGGATAATAATAGCTCTGGTAAAATCTTTAGGAACCCTGCCTTTATCATAAAAGTTATTCAAAATTTCAGTCATCCAAGTGGTAACCGAAACATTCCCAGCTCTGAGCATTTCTGTAGTAATTTCATCTACCCCTGGGGATTTATGAAGTTTAAGTTTAGAGAGAGCCAAACTAACTTCAGATTGTGTTATAGGGCCAACATTAAAGCTGCCAATGCATCTATCATTATTACAAACAATGGGAGTAGAACTAACCACATTGTTTAGAACATCACTGAAATGCTCAGCCCACCTAGCCATGACAGAATTCTCACCTTCTATAACCTTACCTTGTTTATCCTTCAATCCCTGTATGCCAGTCCGTTTTCTACCACATAAAACATTAACTATCTGGTACAGCTCTCTGCTGTTGTGCTGTCTAACTGCTTCCTCAGCTTTGTCAGCCAAGCTATCAAGCCAAAGATTTTTATCAGTAGCTAACTGATCCTTTACACGTTTATTAAGCTCTCTGTAATCTTTTCTATTAGGACTAGTAGGGTACTGATTAAGGACATTCCTGCAGTTCCTTCTTTCTGAAATAAGCTCAATTGCCTTATCACTTAAATAATTATGCCTCCTCTGCTCCTTTTTTCCTAAAAGAGTACTCTTAGTTTCCAAAAAAGCTTGTTTAAAATGGCCCCATTCTTCCTCAACTTCAGTATTAAGCAAACCATGACTGTCATAATGACTAAGTAACCTATCATGGTAAGCTTTGGCTATAAATGGGTCTTTTAGAGCATCAGTATTAAAAGCAACTTTTTTAACCCTAGCACAACACTTTTTAAGTTTAAGTTGCAACACACTTTTAACAAGGTAATGGTCAGATCCAATTTCAGCTCCCCTATATGCCCTGGTATTTCTAACAGAACTAGCCCATTTGCTGTTAATTAATATATAATCAATCATATTCCTATGCAGCCCATCAGGTGAAACCCATGTGTATTTATGTATGTCGCGTGTTTGTAATATGTGTTAGTTATTCTGAAACCATTGAGTTTACTTACCTGTAGGAGACGTTGCCCATTGCCATTGCAGCTACCAATACCAAAAGGGCCTATTACTCCTCCCCAAAGGTCAGAGTCGGTACCAACTTTGGCATTGAAGTCACCAAGAACAAGGGTAATATCTCCTTTCTTGACAGAATTCAAAATATCCTGAAGTTGTCCGTAAAACCTATCCTTCTCATCCTCATCAGAATCCTCAGTGGGGGCATAACAGCAGATAATATTCAAGTCTTTAATGCTTGTCTGAAATTTTGCTGTAAGAAACCTTTCATTAATGCACTCATATCCTAGAAGAGCATCACTAGCATGTCTGCTGAGCAGCAGACCACGCCCTGGTGATGCTTTCCATCCTCCCTCCCTGTAAAGAGAAATTTAAAGTTATTTTTAAGTATCTCACCTTTACTTGTCCATCTGGTCTCTTGCAAGCCTAGAATATCTAGGTTATAGCGCTGGAATTATTGCATGAGGACATCAAGAGAATAATCTCTATATAATGTCCTCACGTTCCACGTTCCTGCAGAGAGAAAATGATTAGTAGGATTTTTAAAGAAATTAGGTTTATTGAGATTGGTAGGGCCAACAATATCAAACAGCCCCCTGATCGCAGGCATGGGGCAAAGACCCGTTCCTCCTCCGCTAAAGGCTGAAGTCACCGATGCTGGTAGGAACTTCAGGCACCACCTTTTCAAGTGGACTTTTTCAAGAGCCACATGGCCTGCCTGAGACGCATTACTCCAGTTTAGGCTTGACGATGCCCAACTAGCAAAGTAAGGTTCAGGTACCTGCGATGGCCTCTGATTAGGATTATCCACCAGCTGATATAAGGTATCCCATGCCTCTGTTCACTTAGAGTTGGCAACCCAGAAGCAAACAGAAAACACAGCGGCAGACTCTCCCTCAACAGAGGCCCACCAGTGCAGCAAGCCCAGGATCAATAATCAAGCTCAAATCCATAAACAAGTCCAGTCTAGTAGGTATAAATGGTCAGCAGCAGGATCCTGTGAAGTTGACCACTCCTCAGCAGGGTTGAAAAAAAAGAAAAAAGTGGCCATAGATGACCAGATCAGCAGGCCATACTGAACTGGCAGCCCTCCCCTTCCGTTCCCTTCCAAAAGAGAATATCTCTTTTGAAAGGTACTAACGGCCTGCACCACGAGAAGGCGGGGTCGGACATTAGGTGCTAGGCGGGGTCGGACATTAGGTGCTAGACCTGGCCGGTTCTGTGCATCACCACTAGGGATTGGTACACAGCTCTCCTTCCAGTTTACACCTAGCTACCATTTACAGGCATTAACCAAATCTTCAAAATTTGGTTGAATTTGTTGAGCTGTAGTTATTTTTAAATTGCTTGCACAGGCTTGTCTGTTAATCTTGATCTTTCCGCAGTATTATTATTTTTTAAAGTGGAAAATATTTGCTCGCACAAATATGTGCTACCGAACATAGATAAAATACGTTTAATTGCTAATAACGTATTGGGATATCGGTCCTGTGATAAATAATTATAGAAATGTGGAATCCCAACATACATATATTTTTGTTTCAACACGGAATCGCACTGAATTTCGATCAGTTCCAGTTGTAAAATTTCATCAACAGTTTCAACATCAATGGACAAAGAAGAAGTAAATAACTGAAATTGATTTTCACATTTCTTGAAGTCCAAAAGTCCTCTTTCGAATTCATTTTCTAACAATTTAATTTGGTTGGCATATTCTGAAAACTTCAATTGTGGTGATTTTTGTAATAATGACTGGCAAGATTCGAAGTGAGATAAATTTTTCTTTTTGAATTTGTTTTTGCCAGAGTAATAATTTCTGTTTGAAAACGTTGATATTGTCAAATAAGGTGGTAACCACATGCTGTTTGCCTTGTAGTTTGAGATTAAGTTGACTAAGGTGATTTATAATGTCAACGGCAAAAGCCACTTCTTTTATCCATTGATCGTCTTTTAATATTTCACATTCGTAATTTTTGTATTCTAAAAAAATGACAATTTCTTTCAACAATTGAAAGAATCGCTTTAAAACTTTATGACTGGAAAGCCATCGAATTTCTGTGTAATAAGGTAGATCGGTGTATTCACTTCCTATATCTTCTAGAAATTTACTAAATTGACGATGATTAAGTCCACGTGCGCGAATATAATTTACAATTTTAGTAACATTTTTTAAAACATGCCCGATATTTAGAACTTTGGAGCATAATGTTTGTTGATGAATAATACAATGAAAGTGTTGAAGAGAATTATTACCTTGTTCTGCGCATTTTTCTTTTACTTGTATAATAACTCCCTTAATAACACCAGTCATAGCAGGACACATCAGTTGCAAAAGAAACTAGTTTTTGTAATGATAAATTATATTTATTCAGAACATCCATCATTGCGTTAAAAATATCAACTCTAGTGGTTGTATCGTGCATTGGGATAATCTCCAAAAGCTCTTCACTTGCTTTCAAGTTCGCATCACATCCGCGAATAAAAACAGCTAGCTGAGCTTTATCTCGAACGTCTGTGCTTTCGTCAATTGCAATGGAATAAGTTTCAAATGTTAGAATTATTGATTTTATTTGATTACGTAAATTTTCGGCTATATCATCAATTCTGCTGGCAATGGTATTTCTTGTTAAGCTTACATTTTTGAATTTTTTTAATTGTTCTGGGCACAATACTTCCACTGCCTGAATCATACATTCGCTAATAAATTCCCCTTCAGTGAATGGTTTCGACTTGGTTGCAATTAAATGCGATATCAAATAGCTCGTTTTTACAGCAGCTGTATTATCTTCAATAAAAAAAAAAAAATAAATACCCCCTCAAGCAGCTGCTTGCCACAGAGGTCTGACAGGAGCCTGTCAGTTTATATGCCACAGTAGGAGATCTGAGAGGATGGCAGGACCTCAGCAGAAAAACGACACACACGTCCATGCCTAATCCGGGGCTCGAACCCAGGTCCCTTAGATCAGTAGCCAAGTGTGCTAACAATAGGTTTTGGCAAATATGCTTTGTTGTTTTTGAAGTATCAACCTTAATTCTGACAATTTATCTTCACGAAGCTTCCCTACATATTTGTCATAATTTTCTTTATGAATTGTATCATAGTGTCTTTTAATATTATACTCTTTAGAAACCGCTATGGAGTATCTACGTATCAAACATAAAATTTTATTTTTTCTTGAATACAAAAGTAACTTTTAATTCCTAATTTTCTTGAAAAGTGCGATGCTCTTCTTCAATTGATCGTTTTCTGCTCATACTTGTGGAGGGCTTGTGCATTGTTTTAATAAATTGTCAGTTAAACACTAAACAAGGAACACTACTTTTTTAAACCAGATGAAAATTTTTATGTGCAAACTAGACTAGAACGCAGTATTCGTTCACTGTCTGCTAACGAATAGCTTCCGACTCTACTGGCATTTCGTGACTCATTGCCATGCGCAAAGTACGTACATTTGAATGACCTCGAGACATGTGTATACATGTTGGAGCCCGATCGTAGAATTGCTCATATCATGAAATGCCACTATTTCATGAAATGATCGGGCATTTCATGATATGAGCAATTTTACGATCGGGCTCCGACATATACATTTATGCGCAATAGTTTCTCCTTTATATAAATGGAAATGTTTTCTGAAATACGTTTATTAAATTCATGTACCGTCTAAGTACTTATAATTTTAATTAAATAATCCAGTGTTGTCAAAAGTGAAATAAATGTATTGGTTATCAATTTTGGCGGGCCGCAGAACAGTTCCTGGAGGGCCGGGTGTTTGATATGCCTGCTCTAGGATACAATGTCTTCACCTTAAACTAATTTTATCAGTAGTCCTTTTATAATATCCTTCCCACCCCCTCCCCAGATTCCCTTACACACTCCCTCTATTATCTATTTGTTTGAGTATAAATTTTAATGTCCGTGACTTACAATACATTTAATTTTTTTTTCTCTTTAGAAATACTATTATTATATTATTCTCCTGCCCATTTATTACATTTTTTTTTATTTTTCTTTCTACTGACCTCTGTTGTTCTATATAGTTGTTTTGTGTTGTACTGTCCAGTGAAGTATATGTCGCTCTGTGTATTTTTGTCCAACACACATGGTTAATGTCAATGATACCATAGCCATTTTTTTCTTACAATAATATTATATCCCTGCAATTAAAATTATTATTGCAAGGCCACCGCAACTATTGGCTCAGGTCGGAGTCCCACCCCCATTCCACTCTCCCCTCCACTTTCTTCAACTGGGCATACAGCACTCTCCCTGTTTTGCCAGCCCCCCCACCCTCCCTTCTCCACACAGAGTAATAGTTCACTCTCTCTCCTGCTCAACCCCCTCCTTTCTCTACACACAGCAATAGTACCTTCTCTCTCCTACTCAAACCCCTTCTTTCTCTACACACAGTAATTGTTCCTTCTCTCTCCTGCTCAGTGCCCCCTCCTTTCTCTACACACAGTAATAGTTCCTTGTCTCTCCTGTTCAGCCCACCCTCCTTTCGCTACACACGGTAATAGTTCCTTCTCTCTCCTGCTCAGCCCCCGCTCGTTTCTCTACACACAGTATTAGTTCCTTCTCTCTCCTGCTCAGCCCTCCTCCTTTCTCTACACACAGTAATAGTTCCTTCTCTCTCCTTCTCAGCCCCCCTCCTTTCTCTACACACAGTAATAGTAACTTCTCTCTCCTACTCAGCCCTCCTCCTTTCTCTACAAACAGTAATAGTTCCCTCTCTCTCCTGCTCGAGCCCACCCTCCTTTCTCTACACACAGTAATAGTTCCTTCTCTCTCCTGTTCAGCCAACCCTCCTTTCTCTACACAGAGAGTAATAGTTCCTTCACTCTCCAGCTCAGCCCTCCTCCTTTCTCTACAGAGAGTAATAATTCCTTCTCTCTCCTGCTCAGCCCACCCTCCTTTCTCTACACACAGTAATAGTTCTTTCTCTCTCCTGTTCAGCCCACCCTCCTTTCTCTACACACAGTAATAGTTCTTTCTCTCTCCTGCTCAGCCCTCCCTCTTTCTCTACACACAGTAATAGATCCTTTTCTTTCCTGCTCAGCCCACCCTCATTTCTCTACACACAGTAATAGTTCCTTCTCTCTCCTGTTCAGCCCACCCTCCTTTCGCTACACACAGTAATAGTTCCTTCTCTCTCCTGATCAGCCCTCCCCCTTTCTCTACACACAGTAATAGTTCCAACTCTCTCCTGCTCAGCCCACCCTCCTTTCTCTACACAGAGTAACAGTTCTTTCTCTCTCCTGCTCAGCCCCACCCCCCTTTTTTTCTCCACACACAGTAAGAGTTCCTTCTCTCTCCGGCTCAGCCCCCCCCTTTTTTCTCCACACACAGTAAGAGTTCCTTCTCTCTCCTGCTCAGCCCCCCTCCTTTCTCTACACACAGTAATAGTTCCTTCTCCCTTCTGCTCAGCCCCCTCCCCTTTATCTACACACAGTAATAGTTCCTTCTCTCTCCTGCTCACCCCCCTCCTTTCTCTACGAACGGCAATAGTTTCTAATCTCTCCTGCACAGCCCCCCCCCCAGCCTCCTTTATCTACACACAGTAATAGTTCCTTCATTCTCCTCCTTAGCACCCCCTTCTTTCTCTACACACAGTAATAGTTCCTTCTCTCTCCTGCTCGCCCCCCCCCTTCTTTTTCTATGCACAGAAATAGTTCCTTCTCTCTTTTGCTCAACCCGCTCATTTCTCTACACACAGTAAGAGTTCCTTCTCTCTCCTGCTCGCCCCCCCCCCTCCTTTTTCTATGCACAGAAATAGTTCCTTCTCTCTCCTGCTCAACCCGCTCATTTCTCTACACACAGTAATAGTTCCTTCTCTCTCCTGCTCAGCCCTCCCCCTTTCTCTACACACAGTAATAGTTCCTTCTCTCTCCTGCTCAGCGCACCCCTCTTTTCTCCACACACAGTAAGAGTTCCTTCTCTCTCCTGCTCAGCCCACCCCTCCTTTCTCTACACAGAGTAATAGTTCATTCTCCCTTCTGCTCAGCCCCCCTCCTTTCTCTACACACACTAATAGTTCCTCCTCTCTCCTGCTCAGAACCCACTTTCTCTACACAGGGTAATAGATCCTTCTCTCTCCTGCTCAGCCCCCCTCCTTTCTCTACAAACAGTAATAGTTTCTTCTCTCTATTGCACTATATAGTTGTTTTGTGTTGGTCTGTCCAGTGAAGTATATGTTGCTCTGTGTATTTTGGTCTAACACACTTGGTTAATGTCAATGATACTATAGCCATTTTTTTTTTACAATAATATTATATCCCTACAATGAAAATTATTATTGCAAGGCCACCGCAACTATTGGCTCAGGTCGGAGTCCCACCTCCATTCTACTCTCCCCTCCACGTTCTTCAACTGGGCATACATCACTCTCCCTGTTTTGCCACCCCCCTCCATTCTCCACACAGACTAATAGTTCACTCTCTCCCCTGCTCAAACCTCTCCTTTCTCTACACACAGTAATAGGACCTTCTCTCTCCTCCTCAACCCACTCCTTTCTCTACACACAGTAATAGTTCCTTCTCTCTCCTTCTCAACCGCCCTCCTTTCTCTACACACAGTAATAATTATTTCTCTCTCCTACTCAGCCCTCCTCCTTTCTCTACAAACAGTAATAGTTCATTCTCTCTCCTGCTCGAGCCCACTCTCCTTTCTCTACACACAGTAATAGTTACTTCTCTCTCCTACTCAGCCCTCCTCCTTTCTCTACAAACAGTAATAGTTCCTTCTCTCTCCTGCTCGAGCCCACCCTCCTTTCTCTACACACAGTAATAGTTCCTTCTCTCTCCTGTTCAGCCCACCCTTCTTTCTCTACACAGAGTAATAATTCCTTCACTCTCCAGCTCAGCCCTCCTCCTTTCTCTACACAGAGTAATAATCCCTTCTCTCTCCTGCTCAGCTCACCCTCCTTTCTCTACACACAGTAATAGTTCCTTCTCTCTCCTGCTCAGCCCCCCCCCCCTCGTTTCTCTGCACACGATAATAGTTCCTTCTCTCTCCTGCTCAACCCCCTCCTTTCTCTACACACAGTAATAGTTCCTTCTCTCTCCTGTTCAGCCCACCCTCCTTTCTCTACACATAGTAATAGTTCTTTCTCTCTCCTGCACAGCCCTCCCCATTTCTCTACACGCAGTAATAGTTCCTTTTCTTTCCTGCTCAGCCCACGATCCTTTCTCTACACACAGTAATAGTTCCTTCTCTCTCCTGCTCAGCCCACCCTCCTTTCTCTACACACAGTAATAGTTCCTTCTCTCACCAGTTCAGCCCACCTCCTTTCTCTACAATGAGTAATAGTTCTTTCCCTCTCCTGCTCAGCCCCTCCCTCTTTTCTCCACACACAGTAAGAGTTCTTTCTCTCTCCTGCTCAGCCCCCCCCCCCATCTTTTCTCCACACACAGTAAGAGTTCCTTCTCTCTCCTGCTTAGCCCATTCCTCCTTTCTCTACACAGAGTAATAGTTCCTTCTCTCTCCTGCTCAGCCCCCCTCCTTTCTCTACACACAGTAATAGTTCCTTCTCTCTCCTGCTCAGCCCCCCCCCTTTATCTACACACAGTAATAGTTCCTTCTCTCTCTTGATCACCACCCTCCTTTCTCTACGAACGGTAATAGTTTCTACTCTCTCCTGCACAGCCCCCCCCAGCCTCCTTTCTCTACACACAGTAATAGTTCCTTCACTATCCTCCTCAGCACCCCCTTCTTTCTTTACACACAGTAATAGTTCCTTCATTCTCCTCCTCAGCACACCCTTCTTTCTCTACACACAGTAATATTTCCTTCTCTCTCCTGCTCAACCTTTCTCTACACACAGTAATAGTTCCTTCTCTCTCCTACTCGCCCCCCCCCCTCCTTTTTCTATGCACACAAATAGAACCTTCTCTCTCCTGCTCAACCCCCTCATTTCTCTACACACAGTAATAGTTCCTTCTCTCTCCTGCTCAACCTCCTCCTTTCTCTACACACAGTAATTATTCCTTCTCTCTCCTGTTCAGCGCACCCTCCTTTCTCTACAAACAACAATAGTTCCTTCTCTCTCCTGCTCAGCCCTCCACCTTTCTCTGCACACAGTAATAGTTCCTGCTCTCGCCTGCCCAGCCATGCCCCTTTCTCTACACACAGCAATAGTTCCTTCTTTCTCCTGTTCAGCCCACCCACCTTTCTCTACACACAGTAATAGTTCCTTCTCTCTCCTGCTCAGCGCCCCCCTCTTTTCTCCACACAGAGTAAGAGTTCCTTCTCTCTCCTGCTCAGCCCACCCCTCCTTTCTCTACAGAGAGTAATAGTTCCTCTCTCTCCTGCTCAGCCCCCTCCTTTCTCTACACACACTAATAGTTCCTTCTCTCTCCTGCTCAGCCCCCCTCCTTTCTCTACACACAGTAATAGATCCTTCTCTCTCCTGCTCAGTCCCCTCTCCTTTCTCAACACACAGATATAGTTCCTTCTCTCTCCTGCTCAGCCCTCCCCCTTTCTCTACACACAGTAATAGTTCCTTCTCTCTCCTGCTCTACACAGAGTAATAGTTCCTTCTCCCTTCTGCTCAGCCCCTCTCCTTTCTCTACACACACTAATAGTTCCTTCTCTCTCCTGCTCAGACCCCACTTTCTCTACACAAAGTAATAGATCCTTCTCTCTCCTGCTCAGCCCCCCTCGTTTCTCTACAAACAGTAATAGTTTCTTCTCTCTATTGCACAAAATATTGTTTTGTGTTGTACTGTCCAGTGAAGTATATGTTGCTCTGTGTATCTTTGTCTAACACACTTGGTTAATGTCAATGATACCATTTGTCAATGATACCAATGATAGCCATTTTTTTCTTACAATAATATTATATCCCTACAATTAAAATTATTATTGCAGGGTCACCGCAACTATTGGCTCAGGTCGGAGTCCCGCCTCCATTCTACTCTCCCCTCCACTTTCCTCAACTGGGCATACATCACTCTCCCTATTTTGACAAACCCCCTCCTTTCTCCACACAGAGTAATAGTTCACTCTCTCTCCTGCTCAACCCCTTCCTTTCTCTACACACAGTAACAGGACCTTCACTCTCCTGCTCAACCCCCTCCTTTCTCTACACACAGCAATAGTTTCTTCTCTCTCCTTCTCAACCCCGCTCCTTTCTCTACACACAGTAATAGTTACTTCTCTCTCCTGCTCAGCACCCTCCTTTCTGTACACACATCAGTAGTTCCTTCTAACTCCTGCTCAACCCCACCTCTTTTCTCTACAAACAGTAATAGTTCCTTCTCTCTCCTGCTCAGCCCCCCTCCTCTCTCTACACACAGTAATAGTTATTTCTCTCTCCTACCCAGCCCTC
Source organism: Ryuthela nishihirai (assembly GCA_038380435.1). NCBI lineage: Eukaryota > Metazoa > Arthropoda > Arachnida > Araneae > Heptathelidae > Ryuthela > Ryuthela nishihirai. The sequence goes on from JAWZYU010000022.1 coordinate 23,116,040, forward strand.
CTCCTTTCTCTACAAACCGTAATAGTTCATTCTCTCTCCTGCTCGAGCCCACCCTCCATTCTCTACACACAGTAATAGTGACTTCTCTCTCCTACTCAGCCCTCCTCCTTTCTCTACAAACAGTAATAGTTCCTTCTCTCTCCTGCTCGAGCCCACCCTCCTTTCTCTACACACAGTAATAGTTTTTTCTCTCTCCTGTTCAGCCCACCCTCCTTTCTCTACACAGAGTAATAGTTCCTTCACTCTCCAGCTCAGCACTCCTCGTTTCTCTACACAGAGTAAAAATTTCTTATCTCTCCTGCTCAGCCCACCCTACTTTCTCTACACACAGTAATAGTTCTTTCTCTCTCTTGTTCAGCCCACCCTCATTTCTCTTCACAGAGTAATAATTCCTTCTCTCTCCTGCTCAGCCCCCCCCCCCTCGTTTCTCTGCACACAGTAATAGTTCTTTCTCTCTCATGCTCAACCCCCTCCTTTCTCTACACACTGTAATATTTCCTTCTCTCTCCTGTTCAGCCCACCCACCTTTCTCTACACACAGTAATAGTTTTTTCTCTCTCCTGCTCAGCCCTCCCCCTTTCTCTACACACGGTAATAGTTCCTTTTTTTGTTGCTCAGCCCACCCTCCTTTGTCAACACACAGTAATAGTTCCTTCTCTCTCCTGTTCAGCCCAACCTCCTTTCGCTACACACAGTAATAGTTCCTTCTCTCTCCTGATCAGCCCTCCCCCTTTCTCTACACACAGTAATAGTTCCTACTCTCTTCTGCTCAGCCCACCCTCCTTTCTCTACACGCAGTAATAGTTCCTTCTCTCACCTGTTCAGCCCACCCTCCTTTCTCTACACAGAGTAACAGTTCTTTCTCTCTCCTGCTCAGCCCCCCCCTCTTTTCTCCACACACAGTAAGAGTTCCTTCTCTCTCCTGTTCAGCCCCGCCCCTCTTTTCTCCACACACAGAAAGAGTTCCTTCTCTCTCCTGCTCAGCCCACCCCTCCTTTCTCTACACAGAGTAATAGTTCCTTCTCTCTGCTGCTCAGCCCCCTCCTTTCTCTACACACAGTAATAGTTCCTTTTTGTCTCCTGCTCAGCCCCCCCCTTTATCTATACACAGTAATAGTTCCTTCTCTCTCCTGCTCCCCCCCTCCTTTCTCTACGAACGGTAATAGTTTCTACTCTCTCCTGCACAGCCCCCCCCTCCCCCAGCCTCCTTTCTCTACACACAGTAAAAGTTCCTTCATTCTCCTCCTCAGCACCCCCTTCTTTCTCTACACACAGTAATAGTTCCTTCTCTCTCCTGCTCAAATTTTCTCTACACACAGTAATAGTTCCTTCTCTCTCCTGCTCGCCCCCCCCTCCTTTTTCTATGCACAGAAAGAGTTCCTTCTCTCTCCTGCTCAACCCCCTCATTTCTCTACACACGGTAATAGTTCCTTCTCTCTCCTGCTCAACCTTTCTCTACACACAGTAATAGTTCCTTCTCTCTCCTACTCGTCCCCCCTTCTTTTTCTATGCACACAAATAGTTCCTTCTCTCTCCTGCTCAACCCCCGCATTTCTCTACACACAGTAATAGTTCCTTCTCTCTCCTGCTCAAAACCCTCCTTTCTCTACACACAGTAATTATTCCTTCTCTCTCCTGTTCAGCCCACCCTCCTTTGTCTACAAACAGTAAAAGTTCCTTCTCTCTCCTGCTCAGCCCTCCCCCTTTCTCTGCACACAGTAATAGTTCCTGCTCTCTCCTGCCCAGCCATGCCCCATTCTCTACACACAGAAAGAGTTCCTTCTCTCTCGTGCTCAGCCCACCCTCCTTTCTCTACAAACAGTAATAGTTCCTTCTCTCTCTTGCTCAGCCCTCCCACTTTCTCTGCACACAGTAATAGTTCCTGCTCTCTCATGCTCAACCCCCTCATTTCTCTACACACAGTAATAATTCCTTCTTTCTCCTGTTCAGCCCACCATCCTTTCTCTACACACAGTAAGAATTCCTTCTCTCTCCTGCTCAGCCCTCCCCCTTTCTCTGCACACAGTAATAGTTCCTGCTCTCTCCTGCCCAGCCATGCCCCTTTCTGTACACACAGTAATAGTTCCTTCTCTCTCCTGCTCAGCCCCCTCCTTTCTCTACACACAGTAATTATTCCTTCTCTCTCCTGTTCAGCCCACCCTCCTTTCTCTACAAACAGTAATAGTTCCTTCTCTCTCGTGTTCAAACCCCTCCTTTCTCTACACACAGTAATTATTCCTTCCCTCTCCTGTTCAGCCCACCCTCCTTTCTCTACGAACAGTTATAGTTCCTTCTCTATCCTGTTCAACCCACCTTCCTTTCTCTACACAGAGCAATAGTTCCTTCACTCTCCAGCTCAGCCCTCCTCCTTTCTCTACACATAGTAATAATTCCTTCTCTCTCTTGCTCAGCCCTCCCCCTTTCTCTACACACAGTAATAGTTCCTTCTCTCTCCTGCTCAACCTCCTCCTTTCTCTACACACAGTAATTATTCCTTCTCTCTCCTGTTCAGCCCACCCTCCTTTCTCTACAAACAGTAATAGTTCCTTCTCTCTCCTGCTCAGCACTCCCCCTTTCTCTGCACACAGTAATAGTTCCGGCTCTCTCCTGCCCAGCCATGCCCCTTTCTCTACACACAGTAATAGTTCCTTCTCTCTCCTGCTCAGCCCCCCTCCTTTCTCTACACACAGTAATAGTTCCTTCTTTCTCCTGTTCAGCCCACCCTCCTTTCTCTACACACAGTAATAGTTCCTTCTCTCTCCTGCTCGGCGCCCCCCTCTTTTCTCCACACAGAGTAAGAGTTCCTTCTCTCTCCTGCTCAGCCCACCCCTACTTTCTCTACACAGAGTAATAGTTCCTTCTCTCTCCTGCTCAGCCCCCTCCTTTCTCTACACACAATAGTTCCTTCTCTCTCCTGCTCAGCACCCCTCCTTTCTCTACACACAGTAATAGATCCTTCTCTCTCCTGCTCAGCCCACCCCTCCTTTCTCTACACAGAGTAATAGTTCCTTCTCTCTCCTACTCAGCCCCCTCCTTTCTCTACACACACTAATAGTTCCTTCTCTCTCCTGCTCAGCCCCCCTCCTTTCTCTACACACAGTAATAGATCCTTCTCTCTCCTGCTCAGTCCCCTCTCCTTTCTCAACAAACAGATATAGTTCCTCTTCTCTCCTGCTCAGCCCTCCCCCTTTCTCTACACACAGTAATAGTTCCTTCTCTCTCCTGCTCTACACAGAGTAATAGTTCCTTCTCCCTTCTGCTCAGCCCCCCCTCCTTTCTCTACACACAGTAATAGGACCTTCTCTCTCCTGCTCAACCCCCTCCTTTCTCTACACACAGTAATAGTTTCTTCTCTCTCCTTCTCAACCCCCCTCCTTTCTCTACACACAGTAATAGTTACTTCTCTCTCCTGCCCAGCACCCTCCTTTCTCTACACACATCAGTAGTTCCTTCTAACTCCTGCTCAACCCCACCTCCTTTCTCTACAAACAGTAATATTTCCTTCTCTCTCCTGCTCAGCCCCCTCCTCTCTCTACACACAGTAATATTTATTTCTCTCTCCTACTCAGCCCTCCTCCTTTCTCTACAAACAGTAATAGTTCATTCTCTCTCCTGCTCGAGCCCACCCTCCATTCAATACACACAGTAATAGTTACTTCTCTCTCCTACTCAGCCCTCCTCCTTTCTCTACAAAGAGTAATAATTCCTTCTCTCTCCTGCTCGAGCCCACCCTCCTTTCTCTACACACAGTAATAGTTCCTTCTCTCTCCTGTTCAGCCCACCCTCCTTTCTTTACACAGAGTAATAGTTCCTTCACTCTCCAGCTCAGCACTCCTCCTTTCTCTACACAGAGTAATAATTCCTTCTCTCTCCTGCTCAGCCCACCCTCCTTTCTCTACACACAGTAATAGTTCTTTCTCTCTCCTGTTCAGCCCACCCTCATTTCTCTACACAGAGTAATAGTTCCTTCTCTCTCCTGCTCAGCCCCCCCCTCGTTTCTCTGCACACAGTACTAGTTCCTTCTCTCTCATGCTCAACCCCCTCCTTTCTCTACACACTGTAATAGATCCTTCTCTCTCCTGTTCAGCCCACCCACCTTTCTCTACACATAGTAATAGATCTTTCTCTCTCCTGCTCAGCCCTCCCCCATTCTCTACACACAGTAATAGTTCCTTTTCTTTCCTGCTCAGCCCACCCTCCTTTCTCTACACACAGTAATAGTTCCTTCTCTCTCCTATTCAGCCCACCCTCCTTTCCCTAAACACAGTAATAGTTTCTTCTCTCTCCTGATCAGCCCTCCCCCTTTCTCTACACACAGTAATAGTTCCTTCTCTCTCCTGCTCAGCCCACCCTCCTTTCTCTACACACAGTAATAGTTCCTTCTCTCTCCTATTCAGCCCACCCTCCTTTCGCTAAACACAGTAATTGTTCCTTCTCTCTCCTGATCAGCCCTCCCCTTTTCTCTACACACAGTAGTAGTTTCTTCTCTCTCCTAGTCAGCCCACCCTCCTTTCTCTACACACAGTAATAGTTCCTTCTCTCTCCTGCTCAGCCCCCCCCCACCTTTATCTAGAGACAGTAATAGATCCTTCTCTCTCCTGCTCACCCCCCTCCTTTCTCTACGAACGGTAATAGTTTCTACTCTCTCCCGCACAGCCCCCCCCCCCCCCAGCCTCCTTTCTCTACACACAGTAATAGTTCCTTCTCTCTCCTATTCAGCCTACCCTCCTTTCGCTAAACACAGCAATTGTTCCTTCTCTCTCCTGATCAGCCCTCCCCTTTTCTCTACACACAGTAGTAGTTCCTTCTCTCTCCTGCTCAGCCCACCCTCCTTTCTCTACACACAGTAATAGTTCCTTCTCTCTCCTGCTCAGCCCCCTCCCCCACACCTTTATCTAGAGACAGTAATAGTTCCTTCTCTCTCCTGCTCACCCCCCTCCTTTCTCTACGAACGGTAATAGTTTCTACTCTCTCCCGCACAGCCCCCCCCCAGCCTCCTTTCTCTACACACAGTAATATTTCCTTCATTTTCCTCCTCAGCACCCCCTTCTTTCTCTACACACAGTAATAGTTCCTTCTCTCTCCTGCCTAGCCATGCCCCTTTCTCTACACACAGTAATAGTTCCTTCTCTCTCCTTCTCAGCCCCCCTCCTTTCTCTACACACAGTAATAGTTCCTTCTCTCCCCTGCTCAGCCCCCCCCCCTCTTTTCTCCACACAGAGTAAGAGTTCCTTCTCTCTCCTGCTCAGCCCACAACTCCTTTCTCTCCACAGAGTAATAGTTGCTTCTCTCTCCTGCCCAGCCCCCTCGTTTCTCTACACACACTAATAGTTCCTTCTCTTTCCTGCTCAGCCCCCCTCCTTTCTCTACACACAGTAATAGATCCTTCTCTCTCCTGCTCAGTCCCCTCTCCTTTCTCAACACACAGATATAGTTCCTTCTCTCTCTTGCTCAGCCCTCCCCCTTTCTCTACACACAGTAATAGTTCCTTCTCTCTCCTGCTCTACGCAGAGTAATAGTTCCTTCTCCCTTCTGCTCAGGCCCCCTCCTTTCTCTACACACACTAATAGTTCCTTCTCTCTCCTGCTCATACCCCACTTTCTCTACACAAAGTAATAGATCCTTCTCTCTCCTGCTCAGCCCCCCTCCTTTCTCTACAAACAGTAATAGTTCCTTCTCTCTCCTGCTCAGACCCCACTTTCTCTACACAAAGTAATAGATCCTTCTCTCTCCTGCTCAGCCCCCATCCTTTCTCTACAAACGGTAATAGTTTCTTCTCTCTATTGCACTATATAGTTGTTTTGTGTTGTACTGTCCAGTGAAGTATATGTTGCTCTGTGTATTTTTGTCTAACACACTTGGTTAAAGTCAATGATACCATAGCCATTTTTTTCTTACAATAATATTATATCCCTACAATTAAAATTATTATTGCAAGGCCACCGCAACTATTGGCTCAGATCGGAGTCCCACCTCCATTCTACTCTCCCCTCCACTTTCCTCAACTGGGCATACATCACTCTCCCTATTTTGCCATCCCCCTCCTTTCTCCACACAGAGTAATAGTTCACTCTCTCTCCTGCTCAACCCCCTCCTTTCTCTACACACAGTAATAGGACCTTCTCTCTCCTGCTCAACACCCTCCTTTCTCTACACACAGTAATAGTTACTTCTCTCTCCTTCTCAGCCCCCCTCCTTTCTCTACACAGAGTAATAGTTCCTTCTAACTCCTGCTCAACCCCACCTCCTTTTTCTACACACGGTAATAGTTCCTTCTCTCTCCTGTTCAGCCCACCCTCCTTTCTCTACACAGAGTAATAGTTCCTTCACTCTCCAGCTCAGAACTCCTCCTTTCTCTACACAGAGTAATAATTCCTTCTCTCTCCTGCTCAGCCCACTCTCCTTTCTCTACACACAGTAATAGTTCTTTCTCTCTTCTGTTCATCCCAACCTCATTTCTCTACACACGGTAATAGTTCCTTCTCTCTCCTGCTCAGCTCCCCCCTCGTTTCTCTGCACACAGTAATAGTTCCTTCTCTCTCATGCTCAAACCCCTCCTTTCTCTACACACAGTGATAGTTCCTTCTCTCTCCTGTTCAGCCCACCCTCCTTTCTCTACACACAGTAAGAATTCTTTATCTCTCCTGCTCAACCATCCCCCTTGTTCTACACACAGTAATAGTTCCTTTTCTTTCCTGCTCAGCACCCCCTTCTTTCTCTGCACACAGTAATAGTTCCTTCATTCTCCTCCTCAGCACACCCTTCTTTCTCTACACACAGTAACAGTTCATTTTTCTCCTGCTCAAACTTTCTCTACACACAGTAATAGTTCCTTCTCTCTCCTGCTCGCCCCCCCCCCTTCCTTTTTCTATGCACAGAAATAGTTCCTTCTTTCTCCTGCTCAACCCCCTCATTTCTCTACACACAGTAATAGTTCCTTCTCTCTCTTGCTCAAATCCCTCCTTTCTCTACACACAGTAATTATTCCTTCTCTCTCCTGTTCAGCCCACCCTCCTTTCTCTAAACACAGTAATAGTTCTTTCTCTCTCCTGTTCAGCCCACCCTCATTTCTCTACCCAGAGCAAGAGTTCCTTCTCTCTCCTGATCAGCCCACCCCTCCTTTCTCGACACAGAGTAATAGTTCCTTCTCTCTCCTGCTCAGCCCCCTCCTTTCTCTACACACACTAATATTCCTTCTCTCTCCTGCTCAGCCCCCCTCCTTTCTCTACACACAGTAATAGATCCTTCTCTCTCCTGCTCAGTCCCCTCTCCTTTCTCAACACACAGATATAGTTCCTTCTCTCTCCTGCTCAGCCCTCCCCCTTTCTCTACACACAGTAATAGTTCCTTCTCTCTCCTGCTCTACACAGAGTAATAGTTCCTTCTCCCTTCTGCTCAGCCCCCCTCCTTTCTCTACACACACTAATAGTTCCTTCTCTCTGCTGCTCAGACCCCACTTTCTATACACAAAGTAATAGTTCCTTCTCTGTCCTGCTCAGCCCCCCTCCTTTCTCTACAAACGGTAATAGTTTCTTCTCTCTATTCCACAAAATACTGTTTTGTGTTGTACTGTACAGTGAAGTATATGTTGCTCTGTGTATTTTTGTCTAACACACTTGGTTAATGTCAATGATACCATAGCCATTTTTTTCTTACAATAATATTATATCCCTACAATTAAAATTATTATTGCAAGGTCACCGCAACTATTGGCTCAGGTCGGAGTCCCACCTCCATTCTACTCTCCCCTCCACTTTCCTCAACTGGGCATACATCACTCTCCCTATTTTGCCACCCCCCCTCCTTTCTCCACACAGACTAATATTTCACTCTCTCTCCTGCTCAACCCCCTCCTTTCTCTACACACAGTAACAGGACCTTATCTCTCCTGCTCAACCCCCTCCTTTCTCTACACACAGTAATAGTTTCTTCTCTCTCCTTCTCAACCCCCCTCCTTTCTCTACACACAGTAATAGTTACTTCTCTCTCCTGCTCAGCACCCTCCTTTCTCTACACACATCAGTAGTTCCTTCTAACTCCTGCTCAACCCCACCTCCTTTCTCTACAAACGGTAATAGTTCCTTCTCTCTCCTGCTAAGCCCCCTTCCTCTCTCTACACACAGTAATATTTATTTCTCTCTCCTACTCAGCCCTCCTCCTTTCTCTACAAACAGTAATAGTTCATTCTCTCTCCTGCTCGAGCCCACCCTCCATTCTCTACACACAGTAATAGTTACTTCTCTCTCCTACTCAGCCCTCCTCCTTTCTCTACAAAGAGTAATAGTTCCTCCTATCTCCTGCTCGAGCCCACCCTCCTTTCTCTACACACAGTAATAGTTCCTTCTCTCTCCTGTTCAGCCCACCCTACTTTCTCTACAAAGAGTAATAGTTCCTTCACTCTCCAGCTCAGCACTCCTCCTTTCTCTACACAGAGTAATAATTCCTTCTCTCTCCTGCTCAGCCCACCCTCCTTTCTCTACACACAGTAATAGTTCTTTCTCTCTCCTGTTCAGCCCACCCTCATTTCTCTACACAGAGTAATAGTTCCTTCTCTCTCCTGCTCAGCCCCCCCCCCCTCGTTTCTCTGCACACAGTAATAGATCCTTCTCTCTCCTGTTCAGCCCACCCACCTTTCTCTACAGTAATACTTCTTTCTCTCTCCTGCTCAGCCCTCCCCCTTTCTCAACACACGGTAATAGTTCCTTTTCTTTCCTCCGCAGCCCACCCTCCTTTCTCAACACACAGTAATAGTTCCTTCTCTCTCCTGTTCAGCCCACCCTCCTTTCGCTACACACAGTAATAGTTCCTTCTCTCTCCTGATCAGCCCTCCCCCTTTCTCTACACACAGTAATAGTTCCTACTCTCTTCTGCTCAGCCCACCCTCCTTTCTCTACACACAGTAATAGTTCCTTCTCTCACCTGTTCAGCCCACCCTCCTTTCTCTACACAGAGTAATAGTTCTTTCTCTCTCCTGCTCAGCCCACCCCTCCTTTCTCTACACAGAGTAATAGTTCCTTCTCTCTCCTGCTCAGCCCCCTCCTTTCTCTACACATAGTAATAGTTCCTTTTCTCTCCTGCTCAGCCCCCCCCCCTTTATTTACACACAGTAATAATTCCTTCTCTCTCCAGCTCCACCCCTCCTTTCTCTACGAACGGTAATAGTTTCTACTCTCTCCTGCACAGCCCCCCCCTCCCCCAGCCTCCTTTCTCTACACACAGTAAAAGTTCCTTCATTCTCCTCCTCAGCACCCCCTTCTTTCTCTACACACAGTAATAGTTCCTTCTCTCTCCTGCTCGCCCCCCCCCCCTCCTTTTTCTATGCACAGAAATAGTTCCTTCTCTCTCCTGCTCAACCCCCTCATTTCTCTACGACAGTAATAGTTCCTTCTCTCTCCTGCTCAACCCCCTCCTTTCTCTACACACTGTAATTATTCCTTCTCTCTCATGTTCAGCCCACCCTCCTTTCTCTACAAACAGTAATAGTTCCTTCTCTCCCCTGCTCAGCCCTCCCCCTTTCTCTGCACACAGTAATAGTTCCTTCTCTCTCCTGCTCGAGCCCACCCTCCTTTCTCTACATACAGTAATAGTTCCTTCTCTCTCCTGTTCAACCCACCCTCCTTTCTCTACACAGAGTAATAGTTCCTTCACTCTCCAGCTCAGCTCTCCTCCTTTCTCTACACAGAGTAATAATTCCTTCTCTCTCCTGCTCAGCCCACCCTCCTTTCTCTACACACCGTAATAGTTCTTTCTCTCTCCTGTTCAGCCCACCCTCATTTCTCTACACACAGTAATAGTTCCTTCTCTCTCCTGCTCAGACCCCACCCCCCTCCTTTCTCTGCACACAGTAATAGTTCCTTCTCTCTCCTGCTCAACCCCTTCCTTTCTCTACACACAGTAATAGTTCCTTCTCTCTCCTGTTCAGCCAACCCTCCTTTCTCTACACATAGTAATAGACCTTTCTCTCTCCTGCTCAGCCCTCCACCATTCTCTACACAGAGTTTAGTTCCTTTTCTTTCCTGCTCAGCCCACCCTCCTTTCTCTACACACAGTAATAGTTCCTTCTCTCTCCTATTCAGCACACCCTCTTTTCGCTAAATACAGTAATAGTTCCTTCTCTCTCCTGCTCAGCCCACCCTCCTTTCTCTACACACAATAATAGTTCCTTCTCTCACCTGTTCAGCCCATCCTCCTCTCTCTACACAGAGTAATAGTTCTTTCTCTCTCCTGCTCAGCCCACCTCCTCTTTTCTCCACACACAGTAAGAGTTCCTTCTCTCTCCTGCTCAGCCCACCATTCCTTTCTCTACACAGAGTAATAGTTCCTTGTCTCTTGTGCTCCCCCCCTCCTTTCTCTACGAACGGTAATAGTTTCTACTCTCTCCTGCACACCCCCCCTCCCAGCTTCCTTTCTCTACACACAGTAAAAGTTCCTTCCTTCTCCTCCTCAGCACCCCCTTCTTTCTCTACACACAGTAATAGTTCCCTCTCTCTCCTGCTCAAACTTTCTCTACACACAGTAATAGTTCCTTCTCTCTCCTGCTCGCCCCCCCCTTTCCTTTTTCTATGCACAGAAATAGTTTCTTCTCTCTCCTGCTCAACCCCCACATTTCTCTAAACACAGTAATAGTTCTTTCTCTCTCCTGCTCAAACCCCTCCTTTCTCTACACACAGTAATTTTTCCTTCTCTCTCCTGTTCATCCCACCCTCCTTTCTCTACAAAGAGTAATAGTTCCTTCTCTCTCCTGTTCAGCCCTCCTCTTTCTCTGCACACAGTAATAGTTCCTTCTCTCTCCTGCTCGAGCCCACCCTCCTTTCTCTACACACAGTAATAGTTCCTTCTCCCTCCTGTTCAACCCACCCTCCTTTCTCTACACAGAATAATAGTTCCTTCACTCTCCAGCTCAGCCCTCCTCCTTTCTCTACACATAGTAATAAATCCTTCTCTCTCCTGCTCAGCCCACCCTCTTTTCTCTACACACGGTAATAGTTCTTTCTCTCTCCTGTTCAGCCCACCTTCATTTCTCTACACACAGTAATAATTCCTTCTCTCTCCTGCTCAGCCCCCCCTCCTTTCTCTGCACACGGTAATAGTTCCTTCTCTCTCCTGCTCAACCCCCTCCTTTCTCTACACAGAGTAATAGTTCCTTCTCTCTCCTGTTCAGCCCACCCTCCTTTCTCTACACATAGTAATAGTTCTTTCTCTCTCCTGCACAGCCCTCCCCATTTCTCTACACGCAGTAATAGTTCCTTTTCTTTCCTGCTCAGCCCACGATCCTTTCTCTACACACAGTAATAGTTCCTTCTCTCTCCTCTTCAGCCCACCCTCCTTTCGCTACACACAGTAATAGATCCTTCTCTCTTATGATCAGCCCTCTCCCTTTCTCTACACACAGTAATAGTTCCTTCTCTCTCCTGCTCAGCCCACCCTCCTTTCTCTACACACAGTAATAGTTCCTTCCCTCACCTGTTCAGCCCACCCTCCTTTCTCTACACAGAGTAATAATTCATTCTCTCTCCTGCTCAGCCCCCCCCCTCTTTTCTCCACACACAGTAAGAGTTCCTTCTCTCTCCTGTTCAGCCCCCCCTCTTTTCTCCACACAGAGTAAGAGTTCCTTCTCTCTCCTGCTCAGCCCATTCCTCCTTTCTCTACACAGAGTAATAGTTCCTTCTCTCTCCTGCTCAGCCCCCCTCCTTTCTCTACACACAGTAATATTTCCTTCTCTCTCCTGCTCAGCCCCCCCTTTATCTACACACAGTAATAGTTCCTTCTCTCTCCTGCTCACCCCCCTTCTTTCTCTACGAACGGTAATAGTTTCTACTCTCTCCTGCACAGCCCCCCCCAGCCTCCTTTCTCTACACACGGTAATAGTTCCTTCATTCTCCTCCTCAGCACCCTTTTCTTTCTCTACACACAGTAATAGTTCATTCTCTCTCCTGCTCAACCTTTCTCTACACACAGTAATAGTTCCTTCTCTCTCCTGCTCGCCCCCCTCTCCTTTTTCTCTGCACAGAAATAGTTCCTTCTCTCTCCTGCTCAACACCCTCATTTCTATACACACAGTAATAGTTCCTTCTCTCTCCTGCTCAACCCCTCCTATCTCTACACACAGTAATTATTCCTTCTCTCTCCTGTTCAGCCCACCCTCCTTTTTCTACACACAGTAATAGTTCATTCTCTCTCCTGCTCAACCTTTCTCTACACACAGTAATAGTTCCTTCTCTCTCCTGCTAGCCCCCCTCTCCATTTTCTCTGCACAGAAATAGTTCCTTCTCTCTCCTGCTCAACCCCCTCATTTCTCTACACACAGTAATAGTTCCTTCTCTCTCCTGCTCAACCTCTCCTATCTCTACACACAGTAATTATTCCTTCTCTCTCCTGTTCAGCCCACCCTCCTTTTTCTACAAACTGTAATAGTTTCTTCTCTCTCCTGCTCAGCCCTCCCCCTTTCTCTACACACAGTAATAGTTCCTTCTCTCTCCTACCCAGCCATGCCCCTTTCTCTACACACAGTAATAGTTCCTTCTCTCTCCTGCTCAGCCCCCTCCTTTCTCTACACACAGTAATAGTTCCTTCTCTCTCGTGATCAGCCCACCCGCCTTTCTCTACACACAGTAATAGTTCCTTCTCTCTCCTGCTCAGAGCCCCCGTCTTTTCTCCACACAGAGTAAGAGTTCCTTCTCTCTCCTGCTCAGCCCATCCCTCCTTTCTCTACACAGAGTAATAGTTCCTTCTCTCTCCTGCTCAGCCCCCCTCCTTTCTCTACACACACTAATAGCCCATTCTCTCTCCTGCACAGCCCCCCACCTTTCTCTACACACAGTAATAGATCCTTCTCTCTCCTCCTCAGTCCCCTCTCATTTCTCAACACACAGATATAGTTCCTTCTCTCCCCTGCTCAGCCCTCCCCCTTTCTCTACACATAGTAATAGTTCCTTCTCTCTCCTGCTCTACACAGAGTAACAGTACCTTCTCCCTTCTGCTCAGCCCCACTCCTTTCTCTACACACACTAATAGTTCCTTCTCTCTCCTGCTCCGACCCCACTTTCTCTACACAAAGTAATAGATCCTTCTCTCTCCTGCTCAGCCCCCCTCCTTTCTCTACAAACAGTAATAGTTTCTTCTCTCTATTGCACTATATAGTTGTTTTGTGTTGTACTGTCCAGTGAAGTATATGTTACTCTGTGTATTTTTGTCTAACACACTTGGTTAATGTCAATGATACCATAGCCATTTTTTTCTTACAATAATATTATATCCCTACAATTAAAATTATTATTGCAAGGTCACCGCAAATATTGGCTCAGGTCGGAGTCCCACCCCCATTCTACTCTCCCCTCTACTTTCTTCAACTGGGCATACATCACTCTCCCTGTTTTTCCACCCCCTCCTTTCTGCACAGAGAGTAATAGTTCACTCTTTCTCCTGCTCAACCCCCTCCTTTCTCTACACACAGAAATAGGACCTTCTCTCTCCTGGTCAAACCCCTGCTTTCTCTACACACAGTAATAATTCCTTCTCTCTCCTTCTCAGCCCCCCTCCTTTCTCTACACACAGTAATAGTTACTTCTCTCTCCTGCTCAGCACCCTCCTTTCTCTACACACATCAAGAGTTCCTTTTAACTCCTGCTCAACCCACCCTCCTTTCTCTACAAACAGTAATAGTTCCTTCTCTCTCCTACTCAGCCCTCCTCCTCTCTCTACACACAGTAATAGATCCTTCTCTCTCCTGCTCAGTCCCATCTCCTTTCTCAACACACAGATATAGTTCCTTCTCTCTCCTGCTCAGCCCTCCCCCTTTCTCTACACATAGTAATAGTTCCTTCTCCCTCCTGCTCAGCCACGCTTCTTTCTCTACACAGAGTAGTAGTTCCTTCTCTCTCCTCCTCAGTGCCCCCTCCTTTCTCTACAGACAGTAATAGTTCCTTCTCTCTCCTGCTCAGCCCCTGCTCCTTTCTCTACACACAGTAAGAGTTTCTTCTCTCTTCTGCTCAGCCCCCTCCTTTCTCTACACACACTAATAGTTCCTTCTCTATCCTGCTCAGCCTCCCTCCTTTCTCTACACACAGTAATAGATCCTTCTCTCTCCTGCTCAGTCCCCTCTCCTTTCTCAACACACAGATATAGTTCCTTCTCTCTCCTGCTCAGCCCTCCCCCTTTCTCTACACACAGTAATAGTTCCTTCTCTCTCCTGCTCTACACAGAGTAATAGATCCTTCTCCCTTCTGCTCAGCCCCCCTCTTTTCTCTACACACACTAATAGTTCCTTCTCTCTCCTGCTTATACCCCACTTTCTCTACACAAAATAATAGATCCTTCTCTCTCCTGCGCAGCCCCCCTCCTTTCTCTACCAACAGTAATAGTTCCTTTTCTCTCCTGCTCAGACCCCACTTTCTCTACACAAAGTAATAGATCCTTCTCTCTCCTGTTCAGCCGCCATCCTTTCGCTACAAACAGTAATAATTTCTTCTCTCTATTGCACTATATAGTTGTTTTGTGTTGTACTGTCCAGTGAAGTATATGTTGCTCTGTATATTTTTGTCTAACACACTTGGTTAATGTCAATGATACCATAGCCATTTTTTTCTTACAATAATATTATATCCCTACAATTAAAATTATTATTGCAAGGCCACCGCAACTATTGGCTCAGGTCAGAGTCCCACCTCCATTCTACTCTCCCCTCCACTTTCCTCAACTGGGCATACATCACTCTCCCTATTTTGCCATCCCCCTCCTTTCTCCACACAGAGTAATAGTTCACTCTCTCTCCTGCTCAACCCCCTCCTTTCTCTACACACAGTAATAGGACCTTGTCTCTCCTGCTCAACAACCTCCTTTCTCTACACACAGTAATAGATCCTTCTCTCTCCTGCTCAGTCCCCTCTCCTTTCTCAACACACAGTATTAGTTTCTTCTCTCTCCTTCTCAGCCCCACTCCTTTCTCTACACACAGTAATAGTTACTTCTCTCTCCTGCTCAGCACCCTCCTTTCTCTACACACATCAGTAGTTCCTTCTAAAACCTGCTCAACCCCACCTCCTTTCTGTACAGACAGTAATAGTTCCTTCTCTCTCCTGCTCAGACCCCCTCCTCTCTCCTGCTCAGACCCCCTCCTCTCTCTACACACAGTAATATTTACTTCTCTCTCCTACTCAGCCCTCCTCCTTTCTCTACAAGCACTAATAGTTCCTTCTCTCTCCTGCTCGAGCCCACCCTCCTTTCTCTACACATTGCAATAGTTCCTTCTCTCTCCTGTTCAGCCCACCCTCCTTTCTCTACACAGAGTAATAGTTCCTTCACTCTCCAGCTCAGCACACCTCCTTCTCTACACAGAGTAATAATTCCTTCTCTCTCCTGCTCAGCCCACCCTCCTTTCTCTACACACAGTAATAGTTCTTTTTCTCTTCTGTTCAGCCCACCCTCATTTCTCTACACACAGTAATAGTTCCTTCTCTCTCCTGCTCAGCCCACCCTCATTTCTCTACACACAGTAATAGTTCCTTCTCTCTCCTGCTCAGACAACCACTCCTTTCTCTGCACACAGTAATAGTTCCTTCTCTCTCCTGCTCAAACCCCTCCTTTCTCTACACACAGTAATAGTTCCTTCTCTCTCCTGTTCAGACAACCCTTCTTTCTCTACACACAGTAATAGTTCTTTATCTCTCCTGCTCAGCCCTCCCCCTTTCTCTACACACAGAAATAGTTCCTTTTCTTTCCTGCTCAGCCCACCCTCCTTTCTCTACACACAGTAATATTTCCTTCTCTCTCCTGTTCAGCCCACCCTCCTTTCGCTACAGACAGTAATAGTTCCTTCTCTCTCCTGATCAGCCCTCCCCCTTTCTCTACACACAGTAATAGTTCCTACTCTCTTCTGCTCAGCCCACCCTCCTTTCTCTGCAAACATTAATAGTTCCTTCTCTCACCTGTTCAGCCCACCCTCCTCTCTCTACACAGAGTAATAGTTCTTTCTCTCTCCTGCTCAGCCACCCTCCTCTTTTCTCCACACACAGTAAGAGTTCCTTCTCTCTCCTGCTCAGCCCCGTCTTTTCTCCACACACAGTAAGAGTTCCTTCTCTTTCCTGCTCAGCCCACCCCTCCTTTCTCTACACAGAGTAATAGTTTCTTCTCTCTTCTGCTCCCCCCCCCCTCCATTCTCTACGAACGGTAATAGTTTCTACTCTCTCCTGCACAGCCCCCCCCCCCCAGCCTCCTTTCTCTACACACAGTAAAAGTTCCTTCCTTCTCCTCCTAAGCACCCCCTTCTTTCTCTACACACAGTAATAGTTCCTTCTCTCTCCTGCTCAAACTTTCTCTACACACAGTAATAGTTACTTCTCTCTCCTGCTCGCCCCCCCCCTCCTTTTTCTATGCACAAAAATATTTCCTTCTCTCTCCTGCTCAACCCCCTCATTTCTCTACACACAGTAATAGTTCCTTCTCTCTCCTGCTCAAAACCCTCCTTTCTCTACACACAGTAATTATTCCTTCTCTCTCCTGTTCAGCCCACCCTCCTTTCTCTAAAAACGGTAATAGTTCCTTCTCTCTCCTGCTCAGCCCTCCCCTTTCTCTGCACACAGTAATAGTTCCTTCTCTCTCCTGCTCAAGCCCACCCTCCTTTCTCTACACACAGTAATAGTTTATTCTCCCTCCTGTTCAACCCACCCTCCTTTCTTTAAACAGAATAAGAGTTCCTTCACTCTCCAGCTCAGCCCTCCTCCTTTCTCTACACATAGTAATAATTCCTTCTCTCTCCTGCTCAGCCCACCCTCTTTTCTCTACACACAGTAATAGTTCTTTCTCTCTCCTCTTCAGCCCACCTTCATTTCTCTACACACAGTAATAGTTCTTTCTTTCTCCTGCTCAACCCCCTCCTTTCTCTACACACAGTAATAGTTCCTTCTCTCTCCTGTTCAGCCCACCCTCCTTTCTCTACACATAGTAATAGTTCTTTCTCTCCACTGCTCAACCTTTCTCTACACACAGTAATAGTTCCTTCTCTCTCCTGCTCGCCCCCCCTCTCCTTTTTCTCTGCACAGACATAGTTCCTTCTCTCTCCTGCTCAACCCCCTCATTTCTCTACACACAGTAATAGTTCCTTCTCTCTCCTGCTCAACCCCTCCTATCTCTACACACAGTAATTTTTCCTTCTCTCTCCTGTTCTGCCCACCCTCCTTTCTCTATACACAGTAATAGTTACTTCTCTCTCGTGTTCAGCCCTCCCGCCTTTCTCTACACACAGTAATAGTTCCTTCTCTCTCCTGCTCAGAGCCCCCCTCTTTTCTCCACACAGAGTAAGAGTTCCTTCTCTCTCCTGCTCAGCCCATCCCTACTTTCTCTACACAGAGTAATAGTTCCTTCTCTCTCCTGCTCAACGCCCCTCCTTTCTCTACACACACTAATAGTCCCTTCTCTCTCCTGCACAGCCCCCCTCCTTTCTCTACACACAGCAAGAGTTCCTTCTCTCTCCTGCTCAGTCCCCTCTCATTTCTCAACACACAGATATAGTTCTTTCTCTCTCCTGCTCAGCCCTCACCCTTTCTCTACACATAATAATAGTTCCTTCTCTGTCTCCTGCTCTACACAGAGTAATAGTTCCTTCTCCCTTCTACTCAGTCCCCCTCCTTTCTCTACACACACTAATAGTTCCTTCTCTCTCCTGCTCAGACCCCACTTTCTCTACACAAAGTAATATATCCTTCTCTCTCCTGCTCAAACCCCTCCTTTCTCTACAGACAGTAATTATTCCTTCTCTCTCCTGTTCAGCCCACCCTCCTTTCTCTACAAACAGCAATAGTTCCTTCTCTCTCCTGCTCAGCCCTCCCCTTTCTCTGCACACAGTAATAGTCCCTTCTCTCTCCTGCTCGAGCCCACCCTCCTTTCTCTACACACAGTAATAGTTTATTCTCCCTCCTGTTCAACCCACCCTCCTTTCTCTACACAGAATAATATTTCCTTCACTCTCCAGCTCAGCCCTCCTCCTTTCTCTACACATAGTAATAATTCCTTCTCTCTCCTGCTCAGCCCACCCTCTTTTCTCTACACACAGTAATAGTTCTTTCTCTCTCCTGTTCAGCCCACCTTCATTTCTCTACACACAGTAATAGTTCCTTCTCTCTCCTGCTCAGCCCCCCCCCCTTCTTTCTCTGCACACAGTAATAGTTCCTTCTCTCTCCTGCTCAACCCCCTCCTTTCTCTACACACAGTAATAGTTCCTTCTCTCTCCTGTTCAGCCCACCCTCCTTTCTCTACACATAGTAATAGTTCTTTCTCTCCCCTGCTCCGCCCTCCCCCATTCTCTACACACAGTAATAGTTCCTTTTCTTTCCTGCTCAGCCCACCCTCCTTTCTCTACACACAGTAATAGTTCCTTCTCTCTCCTATTCATTCCACCCTCCTTTCGCTAAACACGGTAATAGTTCCTTCTCTCTCCTGATCAGCCCTCCCCCTTTCTCTACACACAGTAATAGTTCCTTCTCTCTCCTGCTCAGCCCACCCTCCTTTCTCTACACACAGTAATAGTTCCTTCTCTCACCTTTTCAGCCCACCCTCCTCTCTCTACACAGAGTAATAGTTCTTTCTCTCTCCTGCTCAGCCCCCCTCCTCTTTTCTCCACACACAGTAAGAGTTCCTTCTCTCTCCTGCTCAGTCCCCCTCTTTTCTCCACACACAGTAAGAGTTCCTTCTCTCTCCTGCTCAGCCCACCCATCCTTTCTCTACACAGAGTAATAGTTCCTTCTGTCTCCAGCTCAGCCCACCCTCCTTTCTCTACACACAGTAATATTTCCCTCTCTCTCCTGCTCAGCCCCCCCTTTATCTACACACAGTAATAGTTCCTTCTCTCTCCTGCTCGCCCCCCCTCTCCTTTTTCTCTGCACAGACATAGTTCCTTCTCTCTCCTGCTCAACCCCCTCATTTCTCTACACACAGTAATAGTTCCTTCTCTCTCCTGCTCAACCCCTCCTATCTCTACACACAGTAATTTTTCCTTCTCTCTCCTGTTCTGCCCACCCTCCTTTCTCTATACACAGTAATAGTTACTTCTCTCTCGTGTTCAGCCCTCCCGCCTTTCTCTACACACAGTAATAGTTCCTTCTCTCTCCTGCTCAGAGCCCCCCTCTTTTCTCCACACACAGTAATAGTTCCTTCTCTCTCCTGTTCTGCCCACCCTCCTTTCTCTATACACAGTAATAGTTCCTTCTCTCTCCTGCTCAGCCCATCCCTACTTTCTCTACACAGAGTAATAGTTCCTTCTCTCTCCTGCTCAACGCCCCTCCTTTCTCTACACACACTAATAGTCCCTTCTCTCTCCTGCACAGCCCCCCTCCTTTCTCTACACACAGCAAGAGTTCCTTCCCTCTCCTGCTCAGTCCCCTCTCATTTCTCAACACACAGATATAGTTCTTTCTCTCTCCTGCTCAGCCCTCACCCTTTCTCTACACATAATAATAGTTCCTTCTCTCTCTCCTGCTCTACACAGAGTAATAGTTCCTTCTCCCTTCTACTCAGTCCCCCTCCTTTCTCTACACACACTAATAGTTCCTTCTCTCTCCTGCTCAGACCCCACTTTCTCTACACAAAGTAATAGATCCTTCTCTCTCCTGCTCAAACCCCTCCTTTCTCTACAGACAGTAATTATTCCTTCTCTCTCCTGTTCAGCCCACCCTCCTTTCTCTACAAACAGCAATAGTTCCTTCTCTCTCCTGCTCAGCCCTCCCCTTTCTCTGCACACAGTAATAGTCCCTTCTCTCTCCTGCTCGAGCCCACCCTCCTTTCTCTACACACAGTAATAGTTTATTCTCCCTCCTGTTCAACCCACCCTCCTTTCTCTACACAGAATAATATTTCCTTCACTCTCCAGCTCAGCCCTCCTCCTTTCTCTACACATAGTAATAAATCCTTCTCTCTCCTGCTCAGCCCACCCTCTTTTCTCTACACACAGTAATAGTTCTTTCTCTCTCCTGTTCAGCCCACCTTCATTTCTCTACACACAGTAATAGTTCCTTCTCTCTCCTGCTCAGCCCCCCCCCTTCTTTCTCTGCACACAGTAATAGTTCCTTCTCTCTCCTGCTCAACCCCCTCCTTTCTCTACACACAGTAATAGTTCCTTCTCTCTCCTGTTCAGCCCACCCTCCTTTCTCTACACATAGTAATAGTTCTTTCTCTCCCCTGCTCCGCCCTCCCCCATTCTCTACACACAGTAATAGTTCCTTTTCTTTCCTGCTCAGCCCACCCTCCTTTCTCTACACACAGTAATAGTTCCTTCTCTCTCCTATTCATTCCACCCTCCTTTCGCTAAACACGGTAATAGTTCCTTCTCTCTCCTGATCAGCCCTCCCCCTTTCTCTACACACAGTAATAGTTCCTTCTCTCTCCTGCTCGCCCACCCTCCTTTCTCTACACACAGTAATAGTTCCTTCTCTCACCTTTTCAGCCCACCCTCCTCTCTCTACACAGAGTAATAGTTCTTTCTCTCTCCTGCTCAGCCCCCCTCCTCTTTTCTCCACACACAGTAAGAGTTCCTTCTCTCTCCTGCTCAGTCCCCCTCTTTTCTCCACACACAGTAAGAGTTCCTTCTCTCTCCTGCTCAGCCCACCCATCCTTTCTCTACACAGAGTAATAGTTCCTTCTGTCTCCAGCTCAGCCCACCCTCCTTTCTCTACACACAGTAATATTTCCCTCTCTCTCCTGCTCAGCCCCCCCTTTATCTACACACAGTAATAGTTCCTTCTCTCTCCTGCTCAGGCCCCCCCGTTTCTCTACACACAGTAAGAGTTCCTTCTCTCTCCTGATCAGCCCTCCCCCTTTCTCTACACACAGTAATAGTTCCTTCTCTCTCCTGCTCACCCCCCTCCTTTCTCTACGAACGGTAATAGTTTCTACTCTCTCCTGCACAGTCCCCCCAGCCTCCTTTCTCTACACACAGTAATAGTTCCTTCATTCTCCTCCTCAGCACCCTTTTCTTTCTCTACACACAGTAATAGTTCCTTCTCTCTCCTGCTCAACCTTTCTCTACACACAGTAATAGTTCCTTCTCTCTCCTGCTCGCCTCCCTCTCCTTTTTCTTTGCACAGAAATAGTTCCTTCTCTGTCCTGCTCAACCCCCTCATTTTTCTACACACAGTAATAGTTCCTTCTCTCTCCTGCTCAACCCCTCCTATCTCTACACACAGTAATTATTCCTTCTCTCTCCTGTTCAGCCCACCCTCCTTTTTCTACAATCTGTAATAGTTTCTTCTCTCTCCTGCTCAGCCCTCCCCCTTTCTCTACACACAGTAATAGTTCCTTCTCTCTCCTACCCAGCCATGCCCCTTTCTCTACACACAGTAATAGTTTTTTCTCTCTCCTGCTCAGCCCCCCTCCTTTCTCTATACACAGTAATAGTTCCTTCTCTCTCGTGTTCAGCCCTTCCGCCTTTCTCTACACACAGTAATAGTTCCTTCTCTCTCCTGCTCAGAGCCCCCCTCTTTTCTCCACAGAGAGTAAGAGTTCCTTCTCTCTCCTGATCAGCCCATCCCTCCTTTCTCTACAAAGAGTAATAGTTCCTTCTCTCTCCTGTTCAGCCCCCCTCCTTTCTCTACACACACTAATAGTCCCTTCTCTCTCCTGCACAGCCCCCCTCCTTTCTCTACACACAGTAATAGATCCTTCTCTCTCCTGCTCAGTCCCCTCTCATTTCTCAACACACAGATATAGTTCCTTCTCTCTCCTGCTCAGCCCTCTCCCTTTCTTTACACATAGTAATAGTTCCTTCTCTCTCCTGCTCTACACAGAGTAATAGTTCCTTCTCCCTTCTGCTCAGTCCCCCTCCTTTCTCTACACACACTAATAGTTCCTTCTCTCTCCTGCTCAGACCCCACGTTCTCTACACAACGTAATAGATCCTTCTCTCTCGTGCTCAGCCCCCCTCCTTTCTCTACAAACAGTAATAGTTTCTTCTCTCTATTGCACTATATAGTTGTTTTGTGTTGTACTGTCCAGTGAATTATATGTTGCTCTGTGTATTTTGTCTAACACACTTGGTTAATGTCAATGATATCATATCCATTTTTTTCTTACAATAATATTATATCCCTACAATTAAAATTATTATTGCAAGGTCACCGCAACTATTGGCTCAGGTCGGAGTCCCAGCCCCATTCTACTCTCCCCTCCACTTTCTTCAACTGGGCATACATCACTCTCCCTGTTTTGCCACCCCCTCCTTTCTGCACAGAGAGTAATAGTTCACTCTTTCTCCTGCTCAACCCCCTCCTTTCTCTACACACAGAAATAGGACCTTCTCTCTCCTGCTGAAACCCCTACTTTCTCTACACACAGTAATAATTCCTTCTCTCTCCTTCTCAGCCCCCCTCCTTTCTCTACACACAGTAATAGTTACTTCTCTCTCCTGCTCAGCCCCCCTCCTCTCTCTACACACAGTAATAGATCCTTCTCTCTTCTGCTCAGTCCCCTCTCCTTTCTCAACACACAGATATAGTTCCTTCTCTCTCCTGCTCAGCCCTCCCCCTTTCTCTACACACAGTAACAGTTCCTTCTCTCTCCTGCTCAGCCACGCTTCTTTCTCTACACAGAGTAATAGTTCCTTCTCTCTCTTCCTCAGTGCCCCCTCCTCTCTCTACAGACAGTAATAGTTCCTTTTCTCTCCTGCTCAGCCACTGCTCCTTTCTCTACACACAGTAAGAGTTTCTTCTCTCTTCTGCTCAGTCACCCCCCCTTTCTCTACACACAGAAATAGTTCCTTCTCTCTCCTGCTCAGCCCTCCCCCTTTCTCTACACACAGCAATAGTTCCTTCTCTCTCCTGCTGAGCCTTCCCCCTTTCTTTACACACAGTAATAGTTCCTTCTCTCTCCTTCTCAGTACCCCCTCCTTTCTCTACACAGAGTAATAGTTCCTTCTCTCTCCTGTTCAGCCAACCTTCTTTCTCTACACACAGTAACAGTTCCTTCCCTCTCCTTCTCAGTGCCCCCTCCTTTCTATACACACAGTAATAGTTCCTTCTCTCTCCTGCTCAGACACCCTCCTTTCTCTACACACAGTAATAGTTCGTCTCTCTCCTTCTCAGCTAACCTTCTTTCTCTACACACAGAAAGAGTTCCTTCTCTGTCCTGCTCAGCCCTCCCCCTTTATCTACACACAGTAATAGTTCCTTCTCTCTCCTGCTCAGCCACCCTTCTTTCTCTACACACAGTAATAGTTCCTTCTCTCTCCTGCTCAGTCCCCCTCCTTTGTCTACACACAGTAATACTTCCTTCTCTATCCTGCTCATCCCTCCTTTGTATACACACAGTAATAGTTCCTTCTCACTCCTGCTCAGCCCATCCCCTTTCTCTACATAGAGAAATAGTTCTTTCTCTCTCCTGCTCAGCCCCCCTCTTTTCTGTACACACAATAATAGTTCCTTCTCTCTCCTGCTCAGGCCTCCCCCTTTCTCTACACAGAGTAATAGTTCCTTCTCTCTCCTACTCAGCCCTCCCCCTTTCTCTACACACAGTAATAGTTCCTTCTCTCTCCTGCTAAGCCCTCCTCATTTCTCTACACACAGTAATAGTTCCTTCTCTCTCCTACTCAGCCCCCCTCCTTTCTCTACACACAGTAATAGTTCTTTCTGTCTCATGCTCAGCCCTCCCCCTTTCTCTACACACAGTAATAGTTACTTTTCTCTCCTGCTCAGCCCTCCCCCTTTCTCTACACACAGTAATAGTTCCTTCTCTCTCATTCTCAGTGTCCCCTCATTTCTCTACACACAGTAATAGTTCCTTCTCTCTCCTGCTCAGTCCCCCCCCCCTTTCTCTACACACAGAAATAGATCCTCCTCTGTCCTGCTCAGCTCTCCCACACTCTCTACACACAGAAATAGTTTCTTCTCTCTCCTGCTTCTTTCTCTACACACAGTAGTAATCCTTTCTCTCCCCTGCTCAGCCCTCCTCCTTTCTCTACACACAGTAATAGTTCCTTCTCTCTCCTGCTCAGCCCCCTCCTTTCTCTACACACAGTAATAGATCCTTCTCACTCCTGCTCAGCCCCCCTCCTTTCTCTACACACAGTAATAGATCCTTCTCTCTCCTGCTCAGTCCCCTCTCCTACTCTACACACAGAAATAGTTCTTTCTCTCTCCTGCTCAGCCCTCCCCCTTTCTCTACACACAGTAATAGTTCCTTCTATCTCCTGCTCACGCACGCTTCTTTCTCTACACACAGTAATATTCCCTTCTCTCTCCTGCTCAGTCCCCCTCCTTTCTCTACACACAGCAATAGTTCCTTCTCTATCCTGCTCACCCCTCCTTTCTCTACACACAGTAATAGATCCTTCTCACTCCTGCTCAGCCCCCCCTCCTTTCTCTACACACAGTAATAGATCCTTCTCTCTCCTGCTCAGTCCCCTCTCCTACTCTACACACAGAAATAGTTCTTTCTCTCTCCTGCTCAGCCCTCCCCCTTTCTCTACACACAGTAATAGTTCCTTCTCTCTCCTGCTCAGCCCCCTCCTTTCTCTACACACAGTAATAGTTCCTTCTCTCTCCTGCTCAGCCCCCTCCTTTCTCTACACACAGTTATAGATCCTTCTCACTCCTGCTCAGCCCCCCTCCATTCTCTACACACAGTAATAGTTCCTTCTCTATCCTGCTCACCCCTCCTTTCTCTACACACAGTAATAGTTCCTTCTCTCTCCTACTCAGCACCCCTCTTTTCTCTACACATAATAATAGTTCCTTCTCTCTCCTGTTCAGCCCACCCTCCTTTCTCTACACAGAGTAATAATTCTTTCTCTCTCCTGCTCAGCCGCCCCCCTCTTTTCTCCACACACAGTAAGAGTTCCTTCTCTCTCCTGCTCAGCCCCCCTCTTTTCTCCACACACAGTAAGAGTTCCTTCTCTCTCCTGCTCAGCCCACCCCTCCTTTCTCTACACAGAGTAATAGTTCCTTCTCTCTCCAGCTCAGCCCCCCTCCTTTCTCTACACACAGTAATATTTCCCTCTCTCTCCTGCTCAGCCCCCCTTTATCTACACACAGTAATAGTTCCTTCTCTCTCCTGCTCACCCCCCTCCTTTCTCTACGAACGGTAATAGTTTCTACTCTCTCCTGCACAGCCCCCCCAGCCTCCTTTCTCTACACACAGTAATAGTTCCTTCATTCTCCTCCTCAGCACCCTTTTCTTTCTCTATACACAGTAATAGTTCATTCTCTCTCCTGCTCAACCTTTCTCTACACACAGTAATAGTTCCTTCTCTTTCCTTCTCGCCCCCCCTCTCCTTTTTCTCTGCACAGAAATAGTTCCTTCTCTCTCCTGCTCAACCCCCTCATTTCTCTACACACAGTAATAGTTCCTTCTCTCTCCTGCTCAACCCCTCCTATCTCTACACACAGTAATTATTCCTTCTCTCTCCTGTTCAGCCCACCCTCCTTTTTCTAGAAACTGTAATAGTTTCTTCTCTCTCCTGCTCAGCCCTCCCCCTTTCTCTACACACAGTAATAGTTCCTTCTCTCTCCTACCCAGCCATGCCCCTTTCTCTACACACAGTAATAGTTTTTTCTCTCTCCTGCTCAGCCCCCCTCCTTTCTCTATATACAGTAATAGTTCCTTCTCTCTCGTGTTGAGCCTTCCCGCCTTTCTCTACACACAGTAATAGTTCCTTCTCTCTCCTGCTCAGCCCATCACTCCTTTCTCTACACAGAGTAATAGTTCCTTCTCTCTCCTGTTCAGCCCCCCTCCTTTCTCTACACACAATAATAGATCCTTCTCTCTCCTGCTCAGTCCCCTCTCATTTCTCAACACACAGATATAGTTCCTTCTCTCTCCTGCTCAGCCCTCTGCTCTACACAGAGTAATAGTTCTTCTCACTTCTGCTCAGTCCCCCTCCTTTCTCTACACACACTAATAGTTCCTTCTCTCTCCTGCTCTCCACAGAGTAATAGTTCCTTCTCACTTCAGCTCAGTCCTCCTCCTTTCTCTACACACACTAATAGTTCCTTCTCTCTCCTGCTCAGACCCCACTTTCTCTACACAAAGTAATAGATCCTTCTCTCTCCTGCTCAGCCCCCCTCCTTTCTCTACAAACAGTAATAGTTTCTTCTCTCTATTGCACTATATAGTTGTTTTGTGTTGTACTGTCCAGTGAATTATATGTTGCTCTGTGTATTTTGTCTAACACACTTGGTTAATGTCAATGATATCATATCCATTTTTTTCTTACAATAATATTATATCCCTACAATTAAAGTTATTATTGCAAGGTCACCGCAACTATTGGCTCAGGTCGGAGTCCCACCCCCATTCTACTCCCCCCTCCACTTTCTTCAACTGGGCATACATCACTCTCCCTGTTTTGCCACCCCCTCCTTTCTGCACAGAGAGTAATAGTTCACTCTTTCTCCTGCTCAACCCCCTCATTTCTCTACACACAGAAATAGTTCTTCTCACTTCTGTCCTGCTCTACACAGAGTAATAGTTCCTTCTCACTTCTGCTCAGTCCCCCTCCTTTCTCTGCACACACTAATAGTTCCTTCTCTCTCCTGCTCAGACCCCACTTTCTCTACACAAAGTAATAGTTCCTTCTCTCTCCTGTTCAGCCCACCCTTCTTTCTCTACACACAGTAATAATTCCTTCTCTCTCCTGCTCAGCCCCCCTCCTTTCTCTACAAACAGTAATAGTTCCTTCTCTCTCCTGCTGAGACCCCACTTTCTCTACACAAAGTAATAGATCCTTCTCTCTCCTGCTCAGCCCCCATCCTTTCTCTACAAACAGTAATAGTTTCTTCTCTCTATTGCACTATATAGTTGTTTTGTGTTGTACTGTCCAGTGAAGTATATGTTGCTCTGTGTATTTTTGTCTAACACACTTGGTTAATGTCAATGATATCATAGCCATTTTTTTCTTACAATAATATTATATCCCTACAATTAAAATTATTATTGCAAGGTCACCGCAACTATTGGCTCAGGTCGGAGTTCCACCCCCATTCTACTCTCCCCTCCACTTTCTTCAACTGGGCATACATCACTCTCCCTGTTTTGCCACCCCCTCCTTTCTGCACAGAGAGTAATAGTTCACTCTTTCTCCTGCTCAACCCCTCCCTTTCTCTACACACAGAAATAGGACCTTCTCTCTCCTGCTCAAACCCCTACTTTTCCTACACACAGTAATAATTCCTTCTCTCTCCTTCTCAGCCCCCCTCCTTTCTATACACAGAGTAATAGTTACTTCTCTCTCCTGCTCAGCCCGTCTCCTCTCTCTACACACAGTAATAGATCCTTCTCTCTCCTGCTCAGTCCCCTCTCCTTTCTCAACACAGAGATATAGTTCCTTCTCTCTCCTGCTCAGCCCCCCTCCTCTCTCTACACACAGTAATAGATCCTTCTCTTTCCTGCTCAGTCCCCTCTCCTTTCTCAACACACAGATATAGTTCCTTCTCTCTCCTGCTCAGCCCTCCCCCTTTCTCTACACACAGTAACAGTTCCTTCTCTCTCCTGCTCAGCCACGCTTCTTTCTCTACACAGAGTAATAGTTCCTTCTCTCTCCTCCTCAGTGCCCCCTCTTCTCTCTACAGACAGTAATAGTTCCTTCTCTCTCCTGCTCAGCCCCTGCTCCTTTCTCTACACATAGTAAGAGTTTCTTCTCTCTTCTGCTCAGTCACCCCTCCTTTCTCTACACACAGAAAGAGTTCCTTCTCTCTCCTGCTCAGCCCTCCCCCTTTCTCTACACACAGCAATAGTTCCTTCTCTCTCCTGCTGAGCCTTCCCCCTTTCTCTACACACAGTAATAGTTCCTTCTCTCTCCTTCTCAGTGCCCCCTCCTTTCTCTACACAGAGTAATAGTTCCTTCTCTCCCCTGCTCAGCCAACCTTCTTTCTCTACACACAGTAATAGTTCCTTCCCTCTCCTTCTCAGTGCCCCTCCTTTCTCTACACACAGTAAGAGTTCCTTCTCTCTCCTGCTCAGACACCCTCCTTTCTCTACACACAGTAATAGTTCCTTCTCTCTCCTTCTCAGCTACCCTTCTTTCTGTATACACAAAAATACTTCCTTCTCTCTCCTGCTCAGCCCTCCCCCTTTCTCTACACACAGTAATACTTCCTTCTCTCTCCTGCTCAGCCACCCTTCTTTCTCTACACACAGTAATAGTTCCTTCTCTCTCCTGCTCAGTCCCCCTCCTTTCTCTACACACAATAATACTTCCTTCTCTATCCTGCTCACCCCTCCTTTGTATACACACAGTAATAGTTCCTTCTCATTCCTGCTCAGCCCATCCCCTTTCTCTACATAGAGTAATAGTTCCTTCTCTCTCCTGCTCAGCCCCCCTCTTTTCTGTACACACAATAATAGTTCCTTCTCTCTCCTGCTCAGGCCTCCCACTTTCTCTACACAGAGTAATAGTTCCTTCTCTCTCCTACTCAGCCCTCCCCCTTTCTCTACACACAGTAATAGTTCCTTCTCTCTCCTGCTAAGCCCTCCTTCTTTCTCTACACACAGTAATAGTTCCTTCTCTCTCCTGCTCAGCCCCCCTCCTTTCTCTACACACAGTAATAGTTCTTTCTCTCTCATGCTCAGCCCTCCCCCTTTCTCTACACACAGTAATAGTTAATTTTCTCTCCTGCTCAGTCCTCCCCCTTTCTCTACACACACTAATAGTTCCTTCTCTCTCATTCTCAGTGCCCCCTCATTTCTCTACACACAGTAATAGTTGCTTCTCTCTCCTGCTCAGCTCTCCCACACTCTCTACACACAGAAATAGTTCCTTCTCTCTCCTGCTTCTTTCTCTACACACAGTAGTAATTCTTTCTCTCTCCTGCTCAGCCCTCCTCCTTTCTCTACACACAGTAATAGTTCCTTCTCTCTCCTGCTCAGTCCCCTCTCATTTCTCAACACACAGATATAGTTCCTTCTCTCTCCTGCTCAGCCCTCTCCCTTTCTTTACACATAGTAATAGTTCCTTCTCTCTCCTGCTCTACACAGAGTAATAGTTCCTTCTCCCTTCTGCTCAGTCCCCCTCCTTTCTCTACACACACTAATAGTTCCTTCTCTCTCCTGCTCAGACCCCACGTTCTCTACACAACGTAATAGATCCTTCTCTCTCCTGCTCAGCCCCCCTCCTTTCTCTACAAACAGTAATAGTTTCTTCTCTCTATTGCACTATATAGTTGTTTTGTGTTGTACTGTCCAGTGAAGTATATGTTGCTCTGTGTATTTTGTCTAACACACTTGGTTAATGTCAATGATATCATAGCCATTTTTTTCTTACAATAATATTATATCCCTACAATTAAAATTATTATTGCAAGGTCACCGCAACTATTGGCTCAGGTCGGAGTCCCAGCCCCATTCTACTCTCCCCTCCACTTTCTTCAACTGGGCATACATCACTCTCCCTGTTTTGCCACCCCCTCCTTTCTGCACAGAGAGTAATAGTTCACTCTTTCTCCTGCTCAACCCCCTCCTTTCTCTACACACAGAAATAGGACCTTCTCTCTCCTGCTGAAACCCCTACTTTCTCTACACACAGTAATAATTCCTTCTCTCTCCTTCTCAGCCCCCCTCCTTTCTCTACACACAGTAATAGTTACTTCTCTCTCCTGCTCAGCCCCCCTCCTCTCTCTACACACAGTAATAGATCCTTCTCTCTCCTGCTCAGTCCCCTCTCCTTTCTCAACACACAGATATAGTTCCTTCTCTCTCCTGCTCAGCCCTCCCCCTTTCTCTACACACAGTAACAGTTCCTTCTCTCTCCTGCACAGCCACGCTTCTTTCTCTACACAGAGTAATAGTTCCTTCTCTCTCTTCCTCAGTGCCCCCTCTTCTCTCTACAGACAGTAATAGTTCCTTCTCTCTCCTGCTCAGCCCCTGCTCCTTTCTCTACACATAGTAAGAGTTTCTTCTCTCTTCTGCTCAGTCACCCCTCCTTTCTCTACACACAGAAAGAGTTCCTTCTCTCTCCTGCTCAGCCCTCCCCCTTTCTCTACACACAGCAATAGTTCCTTCTCTCTCCTGCTGAGCCTTCCCCCTTTCTCTACACATAGTAATAGTTCCTTCTCTCTCCTTCTCAGTGCCCCCTCCTTTCTCTACACAGAGTAATAGTTCCTTCACTCCCCTGCTCAGCCAACCTTCTTTCTCTACACACAGTAATAGTTCCTTCCCTCTCCTTCTCAGTGCCCCCTCCTTTCTCTACACACAGTAATAGTTCCTTCTCTCTCCTGCTCAGACACCCTCCTTTCTCTACACACAGTAATAGTTCCTTCTCTCTCCTTCTCAGCTACCCTTCTTTCTCTATACACAAAAATACTTCCTTCTCTCTCCTGCTCAGCCCTCCCCCTTTCTCTACACACAGTAATACTTCCTTCTCTCTCCTGCTCAGCCACCCTTCTTTCTCTACACACAGTAATAGTTCTCTCTCTCTCCTGCTCAGTCCCCCTCCTTTCTCTACACACAATAATACTTCCTTCTCTATCCTGCTCACCCCTCCTTTGTATACACACAGTAATAGTTCCTTCTCATTCCTGCTCAGCCCATCCCCTTTCTCTACATAGAGTAATAGTTCCTTCTCTCTCCTGCTCAGCCCCCCTCTTTTCTGTACACACAATAATAGTTCCTTCTCTCTCCTGCTCAGGCCTCCCCCTTTCTCTACACAGAGTAATAGTTCCTTCTCTCTCCTACTCAGCCCTCCCCCTTTCTCTACACACAGTAATAGTTCCTTCTCTCTCCTGCTAAGCCCTCCTTCTTTCTCTACACACAGTAATAGTTCTTTCTCTCTCATGCTCAGCCCTCCCCCTTTCTCTACACACAGTAATAGTTAATTTTCTCTCCTGCTCAGTCCTCCCCCTTTCTCTACACACACTAATAGTTCCTTCTCTCTCATTCTCAGTGCCCCCTCATTTCTCTACACACAGTAATAGTTGCTTCTCTCTCCTGCTCAGCTCTCCCACACTCTCTACACACAGAAATAGTTCCTTCTCTCTCCTGCTTCTTTCTCTACACACAGTAGTAATTCTTTCTCTCTCCTGCTCAGCCCTCCTCCTTTCTCTACACACAGTAATAGTTCCTTCTCTCTCCTGCTCAGCCCCCTCCTTTCTCTACACACAGTAATAGATCCTTCTAACTCCTGCTCAGCCCCCCTCCTTTCTCTACCCACAGTAATAGATCCTTCTCTCTCCTGCTCAGTCCCCTCTCCTACTCTACACACAGAAATAGTTCTTTCTCTCTCCTGCTCAGTCCCCTCTCCTACTCTACAGACAGAAATAGTTTTTCTCTCTCCTGCTCAGCCCTCCCCCTTTCTCTACACACTGTAATAGTTCCTTCTATCTCCTGCTCAGGCACGCTTCTTTCTCTACACACAGTAATATTCCCTTCTCTCTCCTGCTCAGCCCCCCTCCATTCTCTACACACAGTAATAGTTCCTTCTCTATATTGCTCACCCCTCCTTTCTCTACACACAGTAATAGTTCCTTCTATCTCCTGCTCAGCCCTCCGCCTTTCTCTACACAGAGTAAGAGTTCCTTCTCTCTCCTACTCAGCCCCCCCTATTTTCTCTACACACAATAATAGTTCCTTCTCTCTCCTGTTCAGGCCTCCCCGTTTCTCTACACACAGTAAGAGTTCCTTCTCTCTCCTGCTCAGCCCTCCACCTTTCTCTACACACAGTAATAGTTACTTCTCTCTCCTGCTCAGCACCCTCCTTTCTCTACACACGGTAATAGTACCTTCTCTCTCCTGCTCAGCCCCCCTCCTTTCTCTACACACAGTAATAGATCCTTCTCTATCCTGCTCACCCCTCCTTTCTTTACACACATTAATAGATCCTTCTACCTCCTGTTCAGCCCTCCCCCTTTCTCTACACAGAGTAATAGTTCCTTCTCTCTCGTGCTCAGCCCCCCTCGTTTCTCTACACACAATAATAGTTCCTTCTCTCTCCTGCTCAGGCCTCCCCGTTTCTCTACACACAGTAAGAGTTCCTTCTCTCTCCTGATCAGCCCTCCTCCTTTCTCTACACACAGTAATAGTTCCTTCTCTCTCCTGCTCGGCCCCACTCCTTTCTCTACACACAGTAATAGTTCTTTCTCTCTCCTGCTCAGCCCTCCCCCTTTCCCTACACACAGTAATAGTTACTTTTCTCTCCTGCTCAGCCCACCCCTTTTCTCTACACACAGTAATAGTTCCTTCTATCTCCTGCTCAGTGCCCCCTCATTTCTCTACACACAGAAATAGATCCTTCTCTCTCCTGCTCAGTCCCCTCTCCTTTCTCAACACACAGATATAGTTCCTTCTCTCTCCTGCTCAGCCCTCCCCCTTTCTCTACACTCAGTAATAGTTCCTTCTCTCTCCTGCTCAGCCACGCTTCTTTCTCTACACAGAGTAATAGTTCCTTCTCTCTTTTCCTCAGTGCCCCCTCCTCTCTCTACAGACAGTAATAGTTCCTTCTCTCTCCTGCTCAGCCCCTGCTCCTTTCTCTACACACAGTAAGAGTTTCTTCTCTCTTCTGCTAAGTCACCCCTCCTTTCTCTACACACAGCAATAGTTCCTTCTCTCTCCTGCTCAGCCCTCCCCCTTTCTCTACACACAGCAATAGTTCCTTCTCTCTCCTTCTCAGTGCCCCCTCATTTCTCTACACAGAGTAATAGTTCCTTCTCTCTCCTGCTCAGCCAACCTTCTTTCTCTACACACAGTAACAGTTCCTTCCCTCTCCTTCTCAGTGCCCCCTGCTTTCTCTACACACAGTAATAATTCCTTCTCTCTCCTGCTCAGACACCCTCCTTTCTCTACACACAGTAATAGTTCGTCTCTCTCCTTCTCAGCTAACCTTCTTTCTCTACACACATAAATAGTTCCTTCTCTGTCCTGCTCAGCCCTCCCCCTTTCTCTACACACAGTAATAGTTCCTTCTCTCTCCTGCTCAGCCACCCTTCTTTCTCTACACACAGTAATAGTTCCTTCTCTCTTCTGCTCAGTCCCCCTCCTTTGTCTACACACAGTAATACTTCCTTCTCTATCCTGCTCATCCCTCCTTTGTATACACACAGTAATAGTTGCTTCTCACTCCTGCTCAGCCCATCGCCTTTCTCTACATAGAGTAATAGTTCCTTCTCTCTCGTGCTCAGCCCCCCTCTTTTCTGTACACACATTAATAGTTCCTTCTCTCTCCTGCTCAGGCCTCCCCCTTTCTCTACACAGAGTAATAGTTCCTTCTCTCTCCTACTCAGCCCTCCCCCTTTCTCTACACACACTAATAGTTTCTTCTCTCTCCTGCTAATCCCTCCTCCTTTCTCTACACACAGTAATAGTTCTTGCTGTCTCATGCTCAGCCCTCCCCCTTTCTCTACACACGGTAATAGTTACTTTTCTCTCCTGCTCAGCCCTCCCCCTTTCTCTACACACAGTAATAGTTCCTTCTCTCTCATTCTCAGTGTCCCCTCATTTCTCTACACACAGTAATAGTTCCTTCTCTCTCCTGCTCAGTACCTCCCCCCCCCCCTTTCTCTACACACAGAAATAGATCCTTGTCTCTCCTGCTCAGCTCTCCCACACTCTCTACACACAGAAATAGTTCCTTCTCTCTCCTGCTTCTTTCTCTACACACAGTAGTAATTCTTTCTCTCTCCTGCTCAGCCCTCCTCCTTTCTCTACACACAGTAATAGTTCCTTCTCTCTCCTGCTCAGCCCCCTCCTTTCTCTACACACAGTAATAGATCCTTCTCACTCCTGCTCAGCCCCCCTCCTTTCTCTACACACAGTAATAGATCGTTCTCTCTCCTGCTCATCCCTCCTTTGTATACACACAGTAATAGTTCGTCTCTCTCCTTCTCAGCTAACCTTCTTTCTCTACACACAGAAATAGTTCCTTCTCTGTCCTGCTCAGCCCTCCCCCTTTCTCTACACACAGTAATAGTTCCTTCTCTCTCCTGCTCACCCCTCCTTTGTATACACACAGTAATAGTTCCTTCTCACTCTTGCTCAGCCCAGCCCCTTTCTCTACATAGAGTAATAGTTCCTTCTCTCTCCTGCTCAGCCCCCCTCTTTTCTGTACACACAATAATAGTTCCTTCTCTCTCCTGCTCAGGCCTCCCGCTTTCTCTACACAGAGTAATAGTTCCTTCTCTCTCCTACTCAGCCCTCCCCCTTTCTCTACACACAGTAATAGTTCTTTCTCTCTCCTGCTAAGCCCTCCTCATTTCTCTACACACAGTAATAGTTCCTTCTCTCTCCTGCTCAGCCCCCTCCTTTCTCTACACAGAGTAATAGTTCTTTCTCTCTCATGCTCAGCCCTCCCACTTTCTCTACACACAGTAATAGTTACTTTTCTCTCCTGCTCAGCCCTCCCCCTTTCTCTACACACAGTAATAGTTCCTTCTCTCTCATTCTCAGTGTCCCCTCATTTCTCTACACACAGTAATAGTTCCTTCTCTCTCCTGCTCAGTACCCCCCCCCCTTTCTCTACACACAGAAATAGATCCTTCTCTCTCCTGCTCAGCTCTCCCACACTCTCTACACACAGAAATAGTTCCTTCTCTCTCCTGCCGCTTTCTCTACACACAGTAGTAATTCTTTCTCTCTCCTGCTCAGCCCTCCTCCTTTCTCTACACACAGTAATAGTTCCTTCTCTCTCCTGCTCAGCCCCCTCCTTTCTCTACACACAGTTATAGATCCTTCTCACTCCTGCTCAGCTCCCCTCCTTTCTCTACACACAGTAATAGATCCTTCTCTCTCCTGCTCAGTCCCCTCTCCTACTCTACACACAGAAAGAGTTCTTTCTCTCTCCTGCACAGCCCTCCCCCTTCCTCTACACACAGTAATAGATCCTTCTATCTCCTGCTCAGGCACGCTTCTTTCTCTACACACAGTAATATTCCCTTCTCTCTCCTGCTCAGCCCTCCGCCTTTCTCTACACAGAGTAAGAGTTCCTTCTCTCTCCTACTCAGCCCCCCCTCTTTTCTCTACACACAATAATAGTTCCTTCTCTCTCCTGTTCAGGCCTCCCGGTTTCTCTACACACAGTAAGAGTTCCTTCTCTCTCCTGCTCAGCCCTCCCCCTTCCTCTACACACTTTAATAGTTACTTCTGTCTCCTGCTCAGGCACGCTTCTTTCTCTACACACAGCAATATTCCCTTCTCTCTCCTGCTCAGCCCTCCGCCTTTCTCTACACAGAGTAAGAGTTCCTTCTCTCTCCTACTCAGCCCCCCCTCTTTTCTCTACACACAATAATAGTTCCTTCTCTCTCCTGTTCAGGCCTCCCGGTTTCTCTACACAGAGTAATAGTTCCTTCTCTTTCCTGCTCAGCCCCCCTCCTTTCTCTACACACAGTAATAGATCCTTCTCTATCCTGCTCACCCCTCCTTTCTTTACACATTTTAATAGATCCTTCTACCTCCTTTTCAGCCCTCCCCCTTTCTCTACACAGAGTAATAGTTCCATCTCTCTCGTGCTCAACCCCCCTCGTTTCTCTACACACAATAATAGTTAGTTCTCTCTCCTGCTCAAGCCTCCCCGTTTCTGTACACACAGTAAGAGTTCCTTCTCTCTCCTGATCAGCCCTCCCCCTTTCTCTACACACAGTAATAGTTACTTCTCTCTCCTGCTCAACCCCCTCCTTTTTCTATACACAGTAATAGTTCCTTCTCTCTCCTGGTCAGTGCCCCCTCATTTCTCTACACACAGTAATAGTTCTTTCTCTCTCCTGCTCTGTCCCCCCTTCTTTCTCTACACACAGAAATAGTTCCTTCTCTCTCCTGCTCAGCCCTCCCACTTTCTCTACACACAGTAATAGTTCCTTCTCTCTCCTGCTCAGCCCTACTTCTTTCTCTACACAGAGAAATTGTTCCTTCTCTCTCCTGCTCGTTTCTCTACACACAAAATAGTTCCTTCTCTCTCCTGCTCAGCCCTCCCCCTTTCTGTACACACAGTAATAGTTCTTTCTCTCTCCTGCTCAGCCACCCTTCTTTCTCTACACACAGTAATAATTCCTTATCTCTCCTGCTCAGTCCCCCTCCTTTCTCTACACACAGCAATATTTCCTTCTCTATCCTGCTGACCCCTCCTTTCTCTACACACAGTAAGAGTTCCTTCTCTCTATTGCTCAGCCCTCCCCCTTTCCCTACACCCAGTAATAGTTTCTTTTCTCTCCTGCTCAGCCCACCCCTTTTCTCTACACACAGTAATAGTTCCTTCTATCTCCTGCTCAGTGCCCCCTCATTTCTCTACACACAGTAATAGATCCTTCTCTCTCCTGCTCAGTCCCCTCTCCTTTCTGAACACACAGATATAGTTCCTTCTCTCTCCTGCTCAGCCCTCCCCCTTTCTCTACACACAGTAATAGTTCCTTCTCTCTCCTGCTCAGCCACGCTTCTTTCTCTACACAGAGTAATAGTTCCTTTTCTCTCCTCCTCAGTGCCCCCTCCTCTCTCTACAGACAGTAATAGTTCCTTCTCTCTCCTGCTCAGCCCCTGCTCCTTTCTCTACACACAGTAAGAGTTTCTTCTCTCTTCTGCTCAGTCACCTCTCCTTTCTCTACACACAGAAATAGTTCCTTCTCTCTCCTGCTCAGCCCTCCCCCTTTCTCTACACACAGCAATAGTTCCTTCTCTCTCCTGCTGAGCCTTCCCCCTTTCTCTACACACAGTAATAGTTCCTTCTCTCTCCTTATCAGTGCCCCCTCCTTTCTCTACACAGAGTAATAGTTCCTTCTCTCTCCTGCTCAGCCAACCTTCTTTCTCTACACACAGTAATAGTTCCTTCCCTCTCCTTCTCAGTGCCCCCTCCTTTCTCTACACACAGTAATAGTTCCTTCTCTCTCCTGCTCAGACACCCTCCTTTCTCTACACACGGTAATAGTTTCTTCTCTCTCCTTCTCAGCTAACCTTCTTTCTCTACGCACAGAAATAGTTCCTTCTCTGTCCTGCTCAGCCCTCCCCCTTTCTCTACACACAGTAATAGTTCCTTCTCTCTCCTGCTCAGCCAATCTTCTTTCTCTACACACAGTAATAGTTCCTTCTCGCTCCTGCTCAGTCCCCCTCCTTTCTCTACACACAGTAATACTTCCTTCTCTATCCTGCTCACCCCTCCTTTGTATACACACAGTAATAGTTCCTTCTCACTCTTGCTCAGCCCATCCCCTTTCTCTACATAGAGTAATAGTTCCTTATCTCTCCTGCTCAGCCCCCCTCTTTTCTGTACACACAATAATAGTTCCTTCTCTCTCCTGCTCAGGCCTCCCCCTTTCTCTACACAGAGTAATAGTTCCTTCTCTCTCCTACTCAGCCCTCCCCGTTTCTCTACACACAGTAATAGTTCCTTCTCTCTCCTGCTAAGCCCTCCTTCTTTCTCTACACACGGTAATAGTTCCTTCTCTCTCCTGCTCAGCCCCCATCCTTTCTCTACACAGAGTAATAGTTCTTTCTCTCTCATGCTCAGCCCTCCCCCTTTCTCTACACACAGTAATAATTACTTTTCTCTCCTGCTCAGCCCTCCCCCTTTCTCTACACACGGTAATAGTTCCTTCTCTCTCATTCTCAGTGTCCCCTCATTTCTATACACACAGTAATAGTTCCTTCTCTCTCCTGCTCAGTACCCACCCTTTCTCTACACACAGAAATAGATCCTTCTCTCTCCTGCTCAGCTCTCCCACACTCTCTACACACAGAAATAGTTCCTTCTCTCTCCTGCTTCTTTCTCTACACACAGTAGTAATTCTTTCTCTCTCCTGCTCAGCCCTCCTCCTTTCTCTACACACAGTAATAGTTCCTTCTCTCTCCTGCTCAGCCCCCTCCTTTCTCTACACACAGTTATAGATCCTTCTCACTCCTGCTCAGCTCCCCTCCTTTCTCTACACACAGTAATAGATCCTTCTCTCTCCTGCTCAGTCCCCTCTCCTTTCTCAACACACAGATATAGTTCCTTCTCTCTCCTGCTCAGCCCTCCCCCTTTCTCTACACACAGTAATAGTTCCTTCTCTCTCCTGCTCAGCCACGCTTCTTTCTCTACACAGAGTAATAGTTCCTTTTCTCTCCTCCTCAGTGCCCCCTCCTCTCTCTACAGACAGTAATAGTTACTTCTCTCTCCTGCTCAGCCCCTGCTCCTTTCTCTACACACAGTAAGAGTTTCTTCTCTCTTCTGCTCAGTCACCTCTCCTTTCTCTACACACAGAAATAGTTCCTTCTCTCTCCTGCTCAGCCCTCCCCCTTTCTCTACACACAGCAATAGTTCCTTCTCTCTCCTGCTGAGCCTTCCCCTTTTCTCTACACACAGTAATAGTTCCTTCTCTCTCCTTCTCAGTACCCCCTCCTTTCTCTACACAGAGTAATAGTTCCTTCTCTCTCCTGCTCAGCCAACCTTCTTTCTCTACACACAGTAATAGTTCCTTCCCTCTCCTTCTCAGTGCCCCCTCCTTTCTCTACACACAGTAATAGTTCCTTCTCTCTCCTGCTCAGACACCCTCCTTTCTCTACACACGGTAATAGTTCCTTCTCTCTCCTTCTCAGCTAACCTTCTTTCTCTACGCACAATAATAGTTCCTTCTCTCTCCTGTTCAGGCCTCCCGGTTTCTCTACACACAGTAATAGTTCCTTCTCTCTCCTGCTCAGCCCCCCTCCTTTCTCTACACACAGTAATAGATCCTTCTCTATCCTGCTCACCCCTCCTTTCTTTACAAACAATAATAGATCCTTCTACCTCCTTTTCAGCCCTCCCCCTTTCTCCACACAGAGTAATAGTTCCATCTCTCTCGTGCTCAGCCCCCCTCGTTTCTCTACACACAATAATAGTTAGTTCTCTCTCCTGCTCAAGCCTCCCCGTTTCTGTACACACAGTAAGAGTTCCTTCTCTCTCCTGATCAGCCCTCCCCCTTTCTCTACACACAGTAATAGTTACTTCTCTCTCCTGCTCAACCCCCTCCTTTTTCTATACACAGTAATAGTTCCTTCTCTCCCCTGCTCAGTGCCCCCTCATTTCTCTACACACAGTAATAGTTCTTTCTCTCTCCTGCTCAGTCCCCCCTTCTTTCTCTACACACAGAAATAGTTCCTTCTCTCTCCTGCTCAGCCCTCCCACTTTCTCTACACACAGTAATAGTTCCTTCTCTCTCCTGCTCAGCCCTACTTCTTTCTCTACACAAAATAATAGTTCCTTCTCTCTCCTGCTCAGCCCTCCTCCTTTCTCTACACACAGAAAGAGTTCTTTCTCTCTCCTGCTCAGCCCCCCTCCTTTCTCTATACACAGTAATAGATCCTTCTCTCTCCTGCTCAGTCCCCTCTCCTTTCTCTACACAGAGAAATAGTTCCTTCTCTCTCCTGCTCAGCCCTCCCCCTTTATGTACACACAGTAATAGTTCCTTCTCTCTCCTGCTCAGCCACCCTTCTTTCTCTACACACAGTAATAATTCCTTATCTCTCCTGCTCAGTCCCCCTCCTTTCTCTACACACAGCAATAGTTCTTTCTCTATTCTGCTCACCCCTCCTTTCTCTACACAGAGTAATAGTTCCTTCTCTCTCCTGCTCAGCCCTCCCCCTTTCTCTACACAGAGTAATAGTTCCTTCTCTCTCCTGCTCAGCCCCCCTCTTTTCTCTACACACAATAATAGTTCCTTCTCTTTCCTGTTCTGGCCTCCCCCTTCCTCTACACAGAGTAATAGTTCCTTCTCTCTCCTGCTCAGCCCTCCCACTTTCTCTACACACAGTAATAGTTCCTTCTCTCTCCTGCTAAGCCCTCCTCCTTTCTCTACACACAGTAATAGTTCCTTCTCTCTCCTGCTCAGCCTCCCTCCTTTCTCTACACACAGTAATAGTTCTTTCTCTCTCCTGCGCAGCCCTCCCCCTTTCCCTACACACAGTAATAGTTACTTTTCTCTCCTGCTCAGCCCACCCCTTTTCTCTACACACAGTAATAGTTCCTTCTATCTCCTGCTCAGTGCCCCCTCATTTCTCTACACACGGTAATAGTTCCTTCTCTCTCCTGGTCAGTCCCCCCTCCTTTCTCTACACACAGAAATAGTTCTTTCTCTCTCCTGCTCAGCCCTCCCACTTTCTCTACACACAGTAATAGTTCCTTCTCTCTCCTGCTCAGCCCTCCTCCTTTCTCTACACACAGTAATAGTTGCTTCTCTCTCCTGCTCAGCCCCACCCCCCTTTCTCTACACACAGTAATATTTCTTCTCTCTCCTGCTCAGCCCCCATCCTTTCTCTACAAACAGTAATAGTTGATTCTCTCTCCTGCTCAGATCTTCCCCTTTCTCTAAACACAGTAATAGTTCCTTCTCTCTCCTGCTCAGCCCCCCCCCCTTTCTCTACACACAGTAATAGTTCCGACTCTCTTCTGCTCAGCCCACCCTCCTTTCTCTACACACAGTAATAGTTCCTTCTCTCACCTGCTCAGCCCCCCACCCTCTTTTCTCCACACACAGTAAGAGTTCCTTCTCTCTCCTGCTCAGCCCCCGCCCCTTTTTTCTCCACACACAGTAAGAGTTCCTTCTCTCTCCTGCTCCCCCCCTCCTTTCTCTACGAACGGTAATAGTTTCTAGTATCTCCTGCACAGCCCCCCCCCCTCCCCCAGCCTCCTTTCTCTACACACAGTAAAAGTTCCTTCATTCTCCTCCTCAGCACCCCCTTCTTTCTCTACACACAGTAATAGTTCCTTCACTCTCCTGCTCAAACTTTCTCTACACACAGTAATAGTTCCTTCTCTCTCCTGCTCGCCGCCCCCCTCCTTTTCTATGCACAGAAATAGTTCCTTCTCTCTCCTGCTCAACCCCCTCATTTCTCTACACACAGTAATATTTCCTTCTCTCTCCTGCTCAACCCCCTCTTTTCTCTACACACAGTAATAGTTCCGACTCTCTTCTGCTCAGCCCACCCTCCTTTCTCTACACACAGTAATAGTTCCTTCTCTCACCTGCTCAGCCCCCCACCCTCTTTTCTCCACACACAGTAAGAGTTCCTTCTCTCTCCTGCTCAGCCCCCGCCCCTTTTTTCTCCACACACAGTAAGAGTTCCTTCTCTCTCCTGCTCCCCCCCTCCTTTCTCTACGAACGGTAATAGTTTCTAGTATCTCCTGCACAGCCCCCCCCCCTCCCCCAGCCTCCTTTCTCTACACACAGTAAAAGTTCCTTCATTCTCCTCCTCAGCACCCCCTTCTTTCTCTACACACAGTAATAGTTCCTTCACTCTCCTGCTCAAACTTTCTCTACACACAGTAATAGTTCCTTCTCTCTCCTGCTCGCCCCCCCCCCCTCCTTTTCTATGCACAGAAATAGTTCCTTCTCTCTCCTGCTCAACCCCCTCATTTCTCTACACACAGTAATATTTCCTTCTCTCTCCTGCTCAACCCCCTCCTTTCTCTACACACAGTAATTATTCCTCCTCTCTCCTGTTCAGCCCACCCTCCTTTCTCTACAAACAGTAATAGTTCCTTCTCTATCCTGCTCAGCCCTCCCCCTTTTTCTGCACACAGTAATAGTTCCTTCTCTCACCTTCTCGAGCCCACCCTCCTTTCTCTACACACAGTAATAGTTCCTTCTCTCTGCTGTTCAACCCACCCTCCTTTCTCTACACAGAGTAATAGTTCCTTCACTCTCCAGCTCAGCCCTCCTCCTTTCTCTACACAAAGTAATAATTCCTTCTCTCTCCTGCTCAGCCCACCCTCCTTTCTCTACACACAGTAATAGTTCTTTCTCTCTCCTGTTCAGCCCACCCTCATTTCTCTACAGACAGTAATAGTTCCTTCTCTCTCCTGCTCAGCCCCTCCCCCTCCTTTCTCTGCACACAGTAATAGGTCCTTCTCTCTCCTGCTCAACCCCCTCCTTTCTCTACACACAGTAATAGTTCCTTCTCTCTCATGTTCAGCCCACCCTCCTTTCTCTACACACAGTAATAGTTCTTTCTCTTT
The DNA here is from genome assembly GCA_038380435.1 of Ryuthela nishihirai. NCBI lineage: Eukaryota > Metazoa > Arthropoda > Arachnida > Araneae > Heptathelidae > Ryuthela > Ryuthela nishihirai. The sequence continues at coordinate 23,157,894 of JAWZYU010000022.1, forward strand.
CCTGCTCAGCCCTCCCCCTTTCTCTACACACAGTAATAGTTCCTTTCCTTTCCTGCTCAGCTCGCCATCCTTTCTCTACACACAGTAATAGTTCCTTTTCTCTCCTCTTCAGCCCACCCTCCTTTCGCTACACACAGTAATAGTTCGTTCTCTCTCCTGCTAAGCCCTCCCCCTTTCTCTACACACAGTAATAGTTCCTTCTCTCTCCTGCTCAGCCCACCCTCCTTTCTCTACACACAGTAATAGTTCCTTCTCTCTCCTGCTCAGCCCCCCCCCCCCCTTTATCTACACACAGTAATAGTTCCTTCTCTCTCCTGCTCACCCCTCTCCTTTCTCTACACACAGTAATAGTTCCTTCTCTCTCCTGCTCAGTCCCCCTCCTTTCTCTACACACAGTAATAGTTCCTTCTTTCTCCTGTTCAGCCCACCCTCCTTTCTCTACACACGGTAATAGTTCCTTCTCTCTCCTGCTCAGCGCCCCCCTCTTTTCTCCACACAGAGTAAGAGTTCCTTATCTCTCCTGCTGAGCCCACCCCTCCTTTCTCTACACAGAGTAATAGTTCCTTCTCTCTCCTGCTCAGCCACCCTCCTTTCTCTACACACACTAATAGTTCCTTCTCTCTCCTGCTCAGCCCCCCTCCTTTCTCTACACACAGTAATAGATCCTTCTCTCTCCTGCTCAGTCCCCTCTCCTTTCTCAACACACAGATATAGTTCCTTCTCTCTCCTGCTCAGCCCTCCCCCTTTCTCTACACACAGTAATAGTTCCTTCTCTCTCTTGCTCTACACAGAGTAATAGTTCCTTCTCCCTTCTGCTCAGCCACCCTCCTTTCTCTACACACACTAATAGTTCCTACTCTCTGCTGCTCATACCCCACTTTCTCTACACAAAGTAATAGATCCTTCTCTCTCCTGCTCAGCCCCCCTCCTTTCTCTACAAACAGTAATAGTTCCTTCTCTCTCCTGCTCAGACCCCACTTTCTCTACAAAAAGTAATAGATCCTTCTCTCTCCTGCTCAGCCCCCATCCTTTCTCTACAAACAGTAATAGTTTCTTCTCTCTATTGCACTATATAGTTGTTTTGTGTTGTACTGTCCAGTGAAGTATATGTTGCTCTGTGTATTTTTGTCTAACACACTTGGTTAATGTCAATGATACCATAGCCATTTTTTTCTTATAATAATGTTATATCCCTGCAATTAAAATTATTATTGCAAGGCCACCGCAACTATTGGCTCAAGTCGGAGTCCCACCTCCATTCTACTCTCCCCTCCACTTTCCTCAACTGGGCATACATCACTCTCCCTATTTTGCCACCCCCCTCCTTTCTCCACACAGAATAATAGTTCACTCTCTCTCCTGCTCAACCCCCTCCTTTCTCTACACACAGTAATAGGACCTTCTCTCTCCTGCTCAACCCCCTCCTTTCTCTACACACAGTAATAGTTCCTTCTCTCTCCTTCTCAGCCCCCCTCCTTTCTCTACACGGTAATAGTTACTTCTCTCTCCTGCTCAGCACCCTCCTTTCTCTACACACATCAGTAGTTCCTTCTAACTCCTGCTCAACCCCACCTCCGTTCTCTACAGACAGTAATATTTCCTTCTCTCTCCTGCTCAGACCCCCTCCTCTCTCTACACACAGTAATAGTTACTTCTCTCTCCTACTTAGCCCTCCTCCTTTCTCTACAAACAGTAATAGTTCATTCTCTCTCCTGCTCGAGCCCACCCTCCATTCTCTACACACAGTAATAGTTACTTCTCTCTCCTACTCAGCCCTCCTCCTTTCTCTACAAACCGTAATAGTTCCTTCTCTCTCCTGCTCTAGCCCACCCTCCTTTCTCTACACACAGTAATAGTTCCTTCTCTCTCCTGTTCAGCCCACCCTCCTTTCTCTACACAGAGTAATAGTTCCTTCACTCTCCAGCTCAGCACTCCTCCTTTCTCTACACAGAGTAATAATTCCTTCTCTCTCCTTCTCAAACCCCCACCTTTCTCTACACACAGTAATAGTTCCTTCTCTCTCTTGCTCTACACAGAGTAATAGTTCCTTCTCCCTTCTGCTCAGCCACCCTCCTTTCTCTACACACACTAATAGTTCCTTCTCTCTGCTGCTCATACCCCACTTTCTCTACACAAAGTAATAGATCCTTCTCTCTCCTGCTAAGCCCCCCTCCTTTCTCTACAAACAGTAATAGTTCCTTCTCTCTCCTGCTCAGACCCCACTTTCTCTACACAAAGTAATAGATCCTTCTCTCTCCTGCTCAGCCCCCATCCTTTCTCTAGAAACCGTAATAGTTTCTTCTCTCTATTGCACTATATAGTTGTTTTGTGTTGTACTGTCCAGTGAAGTATATGTTGCTCTGTGTATTTTTGTCTAACACACTTGGTTAATGTCAATGATACCATAGCCATTTTTTTCTTACAATAATATTATATCCCTACAATTAAAATTATTATTGCAAGGCCACCGCAACTATTGGCTCAAGTCGGAGTCCCACCTCCATTCTACTCTCCCCTCCACTTTCCTCAACTGGGCATACATCACTCTCCCTATTTTGCCACCCCCCTCCTTTCTCCACACAGAGTAATAGTTCACTCTCTCTCCTGCTCAACCCCTTCCTTTCTCTACACACAGTAACAGGACCTTCACTCTCCTGCTCAACCCCCTCCTTTCTCTACACACAGCAATAGTTTCTTCTATCTCCTTCTCAACCCCGCTCCTTTCTCTACACACAGTAATAGTTACTTCTCTCTCCTGCTCAGCACCCTCCTTTCTGTACACACATCAGTAGTTCCTTCTAACTCCTGCTCAACCTCCCCCTTTCTCTACACACAGTAATAGTTCCTTCTCTCTCCTGCTAAGCCCTCCTCCTTTCTCTACACACAGTAATAGTTCCTTCTCTCTCCTGCTAAGCCCTCCTCCTTTCTCTACACACAGTAATAAATCCTTCTCTCTCCTGCTCAGCCCCCCTCCTTTCTCTACACACAGTAATAGTTCTTTCTCTCTCCTGCTCTGCCCTCCCCCTTTCTCTACACACAGTAATAGTTATTTTTCTCTCCTGCTCAGCCCTCCACCTTTCTCTACACACAGTAATAGTTCCTTCTCTCTCCTTCTCAGTGCCCCCTTATTTCTCTACACACAGTAATAGTTCCTTCTCTCTCCTTCTCAGTGCCCCCTCCTTTCTCTACACAGAGTAATAGTTCCTTCTCTCTCCTGCTCAGCCAACCTTCTTTCTCTACACACAGTAATAGTTCCTTCCCTCTCCTTCTCAGTGCCCCCTCCTTTCTCTACACACAGTAATAGTTCCTTCTCTCTCCTGCTCAGCCCCTCCTTTCTCTACACACAGTAATAGATGCATCTCTCTCCTGATGAGCCACCCTCCTTTCTCTACACACAGTAATAGATCCTTCTCTCTCCTGCTCAGTCCCCTCTCATTACTCTACACACAGAAATTGTTCCTTCTCTCTCCTGCTCAGCCCTCCCCCTTTCTCTACACACAGAAATTGTTCCTTCTCTCTCCTGCTCAGCACTCTCCCTTTCTCTACACACAGTAATAGTTCCTTCTATTTCCTGGTCAGCCACGCTTCTTTCTCTACACAAAATAATAGGCCCTTCTCTCTCCTGCTCAGCCCCCCTCCTTTCTCTACACACAGTAATAGTTCCTTCTCTATCATGCTCACCCCTCCTTTCTCTGCACACAGTAATAGTTACTTCTCTCTCCTGCTCAGCCCCCCTCTTTTCTCTACACACAACAATAGTTCCTTCTTTCTCCTGCTCAGGCCTCCCCGTTTCTCTACACACAGTAAGAGTTCCTTCTCTCTTCTGCTCAGCCCTCCCCCTTTCTCTACACACAGTAATAGTTCCTCCTCTCTCCTGCTCAGCCCCTCCCCCTCCATTCTCTACAGACTGTAATAGTTCCTTCTCTCTCTTGCTCAGTCCACCTCCTTTCTCTACACACAGAAATAGTTCCTTCTCTCTCCTGCTCAACCCCACCTCTTTTATCTACACACAGTAATAGTTCCTCCTCTCTCCTGCTCAGCCCCCTCCTCCATTCTCTACAGACTGTAATAGTTCCTTCTCTCTCCTGCTCAGCCCCGCTTCTTTCTCTACACACAGTAATAGTTCCTTCTCTCTCCTGCTCAACCCCACTTTCTTTCTCTACACACTTTAATAGTTCCTTCTCTCTTCTGCTGAGCCCCCACCCCTCCTTTCTCTACCCACAGTAATAGTTCCTTCTCTCTCCTGCTCAGCCCCCCTCATTTCTGTACAAACAGTAACAGCTCCTTCTCTCTCCTGCTCAGACCTCCCCCTTTCTCTACACACAGTAATAGTTCCTTCTCTCTCCTGCTCAGCCCCCACCCCCTTTCTCTACACACAGTAATAGTTTCTTCTCTCTCCTGCTCAACCACCCCTTCCTATCTCTACACACAGTAATAGTTCCTTCTCTCTTCTTCTCAGCCCTCACCCCTCCTTTCTCTACACACAGTAATAGTTCCTTCTCTCTCCTGCTCAGCCCCCTTCTTTCCCTACACAAAATAATAGTTACTTCTCTCTCCTGCTCAGCCCCTCTCCTTTCTCTACACACAGCAATAGTTCCCTCTCTCTCCTGCTCAACCCCCCCCCCTCCTTTCTCTACGCACAGTAATAGTTCCCTCTCTCTCCTGCTCAGCCCCCCTCCTTTCTCTACACACAGCAATAGTTCCTTGTCTCTCCTCCTCAGCCTCCCTCCTTTCTCTACACACGGTAATATTTCCTTCTCTCTCCTGCTCAGCCCCCGCTCCTTTCCCTACACACAGTAATAGTTCCTTCTCTCTCCTGCTCAGCCCCCTTCCTTTCTCTACACAGGGTAAGAGTATCTTCTCTCTCCTGCTCAACCCCCTCGTTTCTCTACACACAGTAATAGTTCCTTCTCTCTCGTGCTCAGCCCCTCTCGTTTCTCTACACACAGTAATAGTTCCTTCTCTCTGCTGCTCAGCCCCCTTCTTTCTCTACCAACAGTAATAGTTTCTTCTTTCTCCTGTTCAGCCCCCTTCATTCTCTACACACACTAATAGTTCCTTCTCTCTCTTGCTCAGCCCCCTCCTTTCTCTAAAAACAGTAATAGTTCCTTCTCTCTCCTGCTCAGACCTCCCCCTTTCTCTACACACACTAATAGTTCTTTCTCTCTCCTGCTCAGCCCCCCTCCTTTCACTACACACAATAATAGTTCCTTCTCTCTCTTGCTCAGCTCCTCTCCTTTGTCTACATACAGTAATAGTTCCTTCTCTCTCCTGCTCAGCCCCCACCCCCTTTCTCTACACACAGTAATAGTTCCTTCTCTCTCCTGCTCAACCCCCCCTTCCTATCTCTACACACAGTAATAGTTCCTTCTCTCTTCTGCTCAGCCCTCACCCCTCCTTTCTCTACACAGAGTAATAGTTCCTTCTCTCTCCTGCTCAGCCCCCTTCTTTCCCTACACAAAATAATAGTTACTTCTCTCTCCTGCTCAGCCCCTCTGCTTTCTCTACACACAGCAATAGTTCCCTCTCTCTCCTGCTCAACCCCCCCCCCCCCACTCCTTTCTCTACGCACAGTAATAGTTCCCTCTCTCTCCTGCTCAGCCCCCCTCCTTTCTCTACACACAGCAATAGTTCCTTGTCTCTCCTCCTCAGCCTCTCTCCTTTCTCTACACACGGTAATATTTCCTTCTCTCTCCTGCTCAGCCCCCGCTCCTTTCCCTACACACAGTAATAGTTCCTTCTCTCTCCTGCTCAGCCCCCTTCCTTTCTCTACACAGGGTAAGAGTATCTTCTCTCTCCTGCTCAACCCCCTCGTTTCTCTACACACAGTAATAGTTCCTTCTCTCTCGTGCTCAGCCCCTCTCGTTTCTCTACACACAGTAATAATTCCTTCTCTCTGCTGCTCAGCCCCCTTCTTTCTCTACCAACAGTAATAGTTTCTTCTTTCTCCTGTTCAGCCCCCTTCATTCTCTACACACACTAATAGTTCCTTCTCTCTCCTGCTCAGCCCCCTCCTTTCTCTACAAACAGTAATAGTTCCTTCTCTCTCCTGCTCAGACCTCCCCCTTTCTCTACACACACTAATAGTTCTTTCTCTCTCCTGCTCAGCCCCCCTCCTTTCACTACACACAATAATAGTTCCTTCTCTCTCTTGCTCAGCTCCTCTCCTTTGTCTACATACAGTAATAGTTCCTTCTCTCTCCTGCTCAGCCCCCTTCTTTCTCTACACATAGTAATTGTTCCTTCTCTCTTCTGCTCAGCCCCCACTCCTCCTTTCTCTACACACACTAATAGTTCCTTCTCTCTCCTGCTCAGCCCCCTCCTTTCTCTACAAAGAGTAAGAGTTCCGTCTCTCTCCTGCTCAGACCTCCCCCTTTCTCTACACATAGTAATAGTTCTTTCTCTCTCCTGCTCAGCCCCCTCCTTTCACTACCCACAATAATAGTTCCTTCTCTCTCTTGCTCAGCCCCTCTCCTTTGTCTACACACAGTAATAGTTCCTTCTCTCTCCTGCTCAGTCCCCCCCCTTCTTTCTGTACACACAGAGAATTGTTCCTTCTCTCTCCTGCTCAGCCCGCCCACTTTCTCTACACACATAAATAGTTCCTTCTCTCTCCTGCTCAACCCCACCTCCTTTACTTACACACAGTAATAGTTCTTCCTCTCTCCTGCTCAGCCCCCCCCCTCCATTCTCTACAGAGTGTAATAGTTCCTTCTCCCTCCTGCTCAGCCCCCCTCCTTTCTCTACACACAGTAATAGATCCTTCTCTCTCCTGCTCAGTCCCCTCTCCTTTCCCTACACACAGAAATAGTTCCTTCTCTCTCCTGCTCCTTTCTCTATACACAGTAGTAATTCCTTCTCTCTCCTGCTCAGCCCTACCCCTTTCTTTACACTCAGTAATAGTTCCTTCTCTCTCCTGCTCAGCCACCCCTTCTTTCTCTACACACAGTAATAGTTCCTTCTCTCTCCTGCTCAGCACACACACTTTCTCTACACACAGTAATAGTTCCTTCTCTCTCCTGATCAGCCCTTCCCCTTTCTCTGCACACAGTAATAGTTCCTTCTCTCACCTGCTCAGCCAACCCTCCTTTCTCTACACAGAGTAATAGTTCTTTCTCTCTCCTGCTCAGCCCCCCTCTTTTCTCCACACAGAGTAAGAGTTCCTTCTCTCTCCTGCTCAGCCCACCCCTCCTTTCTCTACACACAGTAAGAGTTCCTTCTCTCTCCTGCTCAGCCCACCCCTCCTTTCTCTACACAGAGTAATAGTTCCTTCTCCCTCTGCTCAGCCCTCTCCCCTTTCTCTACACACACTAATAGTTCCTTCTCTCTCCTGCTCAGCCCCCCCCTTTATCTACACACAGTAAGAGTTCCTTCTCTCTCCTATTCACCCCCCTCCTTTCTCTACGAACGGTAATAGTTTCTACTCTCTCCTGCACAGCCCCCCCCCCAGCCTACGTTCTCTACACACAGTAATAGTTACCTCTCTCTCCTGCTCGCCCCCCCCTCCTTTTTCTATGCACAGAAATAGTTCCTTCTCTCTCCTGCTCGCCCCCCCCCCCCTCCTTTTTCTATGCACAGAAATAGTTCCTTCTCTCTCCTGCTCAACCCCCTCCTTTCTCTACACAGAGTAATAGTTCCTTTTCTCTACTGCTCAAACCCCTCCTTTCTCTACACACAGTAATTATTCCTTCTCTCTCCTGTTCAGCCCACCCTGCTTTTTCTACACACAGTAATAGTTCCTTCTCTCTCCTGCTCAGCCATGCCCCTTTCTCTACACACAGTAATAGTTCCTTCTCTCTCCTGCTCAGCCCCCCTCCTTTCTCTACACAGAGTAATAGTTCCTTCTCTCTCCTGTTCAGCGCCCCCCTCTTTTCTCCACACACATAAGAGTTCCTTCTCTCTCCTGCTCAGCCCACCCCTCCTTTCTCTACACAGAGTAATAGTTCCTTTTCTCTCCTGCTCAGCCCCCTCCTTTCTCTACACAGAGCAATAGTTCCTTCTCCCTTGTGCTCAGCCCCCCTCATTTCTCTACACACACTAATAGTTTCTTCTCTCTCCTGCTCAGACCCCACTTTCTCTACACACAGTTACAGATCCTTCTCTCTCCTGCTCAGCCCCCGTCCTTTCTCTACAAACAGTAATAGTTTCTTCTCTCTATTGCACTATATAGTTGTTTTGTGTTGTACTATCCAGTGAAGTATATGCCGCTCTGTGTACTTTTGTGTAAGACACTTGGTTAATGTCAATGATACCATAGCCATTTTTTTCTTACAATAATATTATATCCCTACAATTAAAATTATTATTGCAAGGCCACCGCAAATATTGGCTCAGGTCGGAGTCCCATCCCCATTCTACTATCCCCTCCACTTTCTTCAACTGGGCATACATCACTCTCCCAGTTTTGCCACCCCCTCCCTTCTCCACACAGAGTAATAATTCACTCTTTCTCCTGCTCAACCCCCTCTTTTCTCTACACACAGTAAGAGTACCTTCTCTTTCCTGCTCAACCCCCTCCTTTCTCTACACACAGTAATAGTTCCTTCTCTCTCCTTCTCAGCCCCCTCCTTTCTCTACACACAGTAATAGTTACTTCTCTCTCCTGCTCAACCCCCTCCTTTCTCCACACACATTAATAATTCCTTCTAACTCCTGCTCAACCCCCCCCCCCTTTCTCTACACAGAGTAATAGTACCTTCTCTCTCCTGCTCAGCCCCCTCCCTCTTTCTCTACACACAGTAATAATTCCTTCTTTCTCCTGTTCAGCCCTCCACCTTATCTACACACAGTAATAGTTCCTTCTCTCTCCTGCTCAGCCCCCTCTTTTCTCTACACAGAGTAATAGATCCTTCTCTCTCCTGCTCACCCCCCCTCTTTTCTCTACACACCGTAATAGTTCCTTCTCTCTCCTGCTCACCCCCCTCCTTTCTCTACACACAGTAATAGTTCCTTCTCTCTCCTGCTCAGTCTACCCTCCCTTCTCTACACAGAGTAATAGTTCCTTTTCTCTCGTGCTCAGCCCCCTCCTTTCTCTACACACAGTAATAGTTCCTTCTCTCTCCTGCTCAGCCCCCCTCCTTTCTCTACACACAGTAATAGATCCTTCTCTCTCCTGCTCAGTCACCTCTCCTTTCTCAACACACAGATATAGTTCCTTCTCTCTCCTGCTCAGCCCTCCCCCTTTCTCTACACACAGTAATAGTTCCTTCTCTCTCCTGCTCAGCCACCCTTCTTTCTCTACACAGAGTAAGAGTTTCTTCTCTCTTCTGCTCAGTCACCCCTCCTTTCTCTACACACAGAAATAGATCCTTCTCTCTCCTGCTCAGCCCTCCCCCTTTCTCTACACAGAGCAATAGTTCCTTCTCTCTCCTGCTGAGCCTCCCCCTTTCTCTACACACAGTAATAGTTCCTTCTCTCTCCTTCTCAGTGCCCCCTCCTTTCTCTACACACAGTAATAGATCCTTCTCTCTCCTGCTCAGTCCCCTCTCCTTTCCCTACACACAGAAATAGTTCCTTCTCTCTCCTGCTCCTTTCTCTACACACAGTAGTAATTCCTTCTCTCTCCTGCTCAGCCCTACCCCTTTCTCTACACTCAGTAATAGTTCCTTCTCTCTCCTGCTCAGCCACCCCTTCTTTCTCTATACACAGTAATAGTTCCTTCTCTCTCCTGCTCAGCCCACCCACTTTCTCTACACACAGTAATAGTTCCTTCTCTCTCCTGATCAGCCCTCCCCCTTTCTCTACACACAGTAATAGTTCCTTCTCTCACCTGCTCAGCCCACCCTCCTTTCTCTACACAGAGTAATAGTTCTTTCTCTCTCCTGCTCAGCCCCCCCTCTTTTCTCCACACACAGTAAGAGTTCCTTCTCTCTCCTGCTCAGCCCCCCTCTTTTCTCCACACAGAGTAAGAGTTCCTTCTCTCTCCTGCTCAGCCCACCCCTCCTTTCTCTACACAGAGTAATAGTTCCTTCTCTCTCCTGCTCAGCCCCCCCCCCCTTTATCTACACACAGTAAAAGTTCCTTCTCTCTCCTATTCACCCCCCTCCTTTCTCTACGAACGGTAATAGTTTCTACTCTCTCCTGCACAGCCCCCCCCCCCCAGCCTCCGTTCTCTACACACAGTAATAGTTCCTTCGTTCTCCTCTTCAGCACCCCCTTCTTTCTCTACACACAGTAATAGTTCCTTCTCTCTCCTGCTCAACCTTTCTCTACACACAGTAATAGTTACTTCTCTCTCCTGCTCGGCCCCCCCCCTCCTTTTTCTATGCACAGAAATAGTTCCTTCTCTCTCCTGCTCAACCTCCTCCTTTCTCTACACAGAGTAATAGTTCCTTTTCTCTACTGCTCAAACCCCTCCTTTCTCTACACACGATAATTATTCATTCTCTCTCCTGTTCAGCCCACCCTCCTTTCTCTACAAACACTAATAGTTCCTTCTCTCTCCTGCTCAGCCCTCCCCCTTTCTCTACACACAGTAATAGTTCCTTCTCTCTCCTGCTCAGCCCACCCTCCTTTCTCTACACACAGTAATAGTTCCTTCGCTCTCCTGCTCAGCCATGCCCCTTTCTCTACACTCAGTAATAGTTCCTTCTCTCTCCTGCTCAGCCCCCCTCCTTTCTCTACACAGAGTAATAGTTCCTTCTCTCTCCTGTTCAGAGCCCCCCTCTTTTCTCCACACACAGTAAGAGTTCCTTCTCTCTCCTGCTCAGCCCACCCCTCCTTTCTCTACACAGAGTAATAGTTTCTTCTCTCTCCTGCTCAGCCCCCTCCTTTCTCTACACAGATCAATAGTTCCTTCTCCCCTGTGCTCAGCCCACCTCATTTCTCTACACACACTAATAGTTTCTTCTCTCTCCTGCTCAGACCCCACTTTCTCTACACACAGTTATAGATCCTTCTCTCTCCTGCTCAGCCCCCCTCCTTTCTCTACAAACAGTAATAGTTTCTTCTCTCTATTGCACCATATAGTTGTTTTGTGTTGTACTATCCAGTGAAGTATATGCCGCTCTGTGTATTTTTGTGTAACACACTTGGTTAATGTCAATGATACCATAGCCATTTTTTTCTTACAATAATATTATATCCCTACAATTAAAATTATTATTGCAAGGCCACCGCAAATATTGGCTCAGGTCGGAGTCCCACCCCCATTCTACTATCCCCTCCACTTTCTTCAACTGGGCATACATCACTCTCCCTGTTTTGCCACCCCCTCCCTTCTCCACACAGAGTAATAATTCACTCTTTCTCCTGCTCAACCCCCTCTTTTCTCTACACACAGTAATAGTACCTTCTCTTTCCTGCTCAACCCCCTCCTTTCTCTACACACAGTAATAGTTCCTTCTCTCTCCTTCTCAGCCCCCTCCTTTCTCTACACACAGTAATAGTTACTTCTCTCTCCGGCTCAACCCCCTCCTTTCTCCACACACATTAATAATTCCTTCTAACTCCTGCTCAACCCCCCCCCCTTTCTCTACACAGAGTAATAGTACCTTCTCTCTCCTGCTCAGCCCCCTCCCTCTTTCTCTACACACAGTAATAATTCCTTCTCTCTCCTGTTCAGCCCTCCACCTTCTCTACACACAGTAATAGTTCCTTCTCTCTCCTGCTCAGCCCCCTCTTTTCTCTACACAGAGTAATAGATCCTTCTCTCTCCTGCTCAGCCCCCCTCCTTTCTCTACACACCGTAATAGTTCCTTCTCTCTCCTGCTCACCCCCCTCCTTTCTCTACACACAGTAATAGTTCCTTCTCTCTCCTGCTCAGTCTACCCTCCTTTCTCTACACAGAGTAATAGTTCCTTTTCTCTCGTGCTCAGCCCCCTCCTTTCTCTACACACAGTAATAGTTCCTTCTCTCTCCTGCTCAGCCCCCTTCCTTTCTCTACACACAGTAATAGATCCTTCTCTCTCCTGCTCAGTCACCTCTCCTTTCTCAACACACAGATATAGTTCCTTCTCTCTCCTGCTCAGCCCTCCCCCTTTCTCTACACACAGTAATAGTTCGTTCTCTCTCCTGCTCAGCCACCCTTCTTTCTCTACACAGAGTAAGAGTTTCTTCTCTCTTCTGCTCAGTCACCCCTCCTTTCTCTACACACAGAAATAGATCCTTCTCTCTCCTGCTCAGCCCTCCCCCTTTCTCTACACACAGTAATAGTTCCTTCTCTCTCCTGCTCAGCCTTCCCCCTTTCTCTACACACAGTAATAGTTCCTTCTCTCTCCTTCTCAGTGCCCCCTCCTTTCTCTATACAGAGTAATAGTTCCTTTTCTCTCCTGCTCAGCCACCCTTCTTTCTCTACACACAGTAATAGTTCCTTCTCTCTCCTTCTCAGTGCCCCCTCCTTTCTCTACACACAGTAATAGTTCCTTCTCTCTCCTGCTCAGACACCCTCCTTTCTCTACACACAGTAATAGTTCCTTCTCTCTCCTTCTCAGTGTCCCCTCCTTTCTCTACAAACAGTAATAGTTCCTTCTCCCTCCTGCTCAGCCACCATTCTTTCTCTACACACAGTAATAGATCCTTCTCTCTCCTGCTCAGTCCCCCTCCTTTCTCTACACACAGTAATTGTTCATTCTCTATCCTGCTCACCCCTCCTTTCTCTACACACTGTAATAGTTCCTTGTCTCTCCTGCTCATCCCTCCCCCTTTCTCTACGCAGAGTAATAGTTCCTTCTCTCTCATGCTCAGCCGCCCTCTTTTCTCTAAACACAATAATAGTTCCTTCTCCCTCCTGCTCAGGCCTCCCCCTTTCTCTACACACAGTAATAGTTCGTTCTCTCTCCTGCTCAGCCCACCCTCCTTTCTCTACACACAGTAATAGTTCCTTCTCTCTCCTCTTCAGCCCACCCTGCTTTCTCTACACACAGTAATAGTTCCTTCTGTCTCCTGCTCAGCCATGCCCCTTTCTCTACACAGAGTAATAGTTCCTTCTCTCTCCTGTTCAGCGCCCCCTCTTTTCTCCACACACAGTAAAAGTTCCTTCTCTCTCCTGCTCAGCCCACCCCTCCTTTCTCTACACAGAGTAATAGTTCCTTCTCTCTCCTGCTCAGCCCCCTCCTTTCTCTACACAGAGCAATAGTTCCTTCTCCCTTGTGCTCAGCCCCCCTCATTTCTCTACACACAGTAATAGTTCCTTCTCTCTCCTGCTCAGCCCACCCTCCTTTCTCTACACACAGTAATAGTTCCTTCTCTCTCCTCTTCAGCCCACCCTGCTTTCTCTACAGACAGTAATAGTTCCTTCTCTCTCCTGCTCAGCCATGCCCCTTTCTCTACACACAGTAATAGTTCCTTCTCTTTCCTGCTCAGCCATGCCCCTTTCTCTACACAGAGTAATAGTTCCTTCTCTCTCCTGTTCAGCGCCCCCCTCTTTTCTCCACACACAGTAAAAGTTCCTTCTCTCTCCTGCTCAGCCCACCCCTCCTTTCTCTACACAGAGTAATAGTTCCTTCTCTCTCCTTCTCAGCCCCCTCCTTTCTCTAGACAGAGCAATAGTTCCTTCTCCCTTGTGCTCAGCCACCCTCATTTCTCTACACACACTAATAGTTCCTTCTCTCTCCTGCTCAGACCCCACTTTCTCTACACACAGAAATAGATCCTTCTCTCTCCTGCTCAGCCCCCCTCCTTTCTCTACAAACAGTAATAGTTTCTTCTCTCTATTGCACCATATAGTTGTTTTGTGTTGTACTATCCAGTGAAGTATATGCCGCTCTGTGTATTTTTGTGTAACACACTTGGTTAATGTCAATGATACCATAGCCATTTTTTTCTTACAATAATATTATATCCCTACAATTAAAATTATTATTGCAAGGCCACCGCAAATATTGGCTCAGGTCGGAGTCCCACCCCCATTCTACTATCCCCTCCACTTTCTTCAACTGGGCATACATCACTCTCCCTGTTTTGCCACCCCCTCCCTTCTCCACACAGAGTAATAATTCACTCTTTCTCCTGCTCAACCCCCTCTTTTCTCTACACACAGTAATAGTTCCTTCTCTTTCCTGCTCAACCCCCTCCTTTCTCTACACACAGCAATAGTTCCTTCTCTCTCTTTCTCAGCCCCCTCCTTTCTCTACACACAGTAATAGTTACTTCTCTCTCCTGCTCAACCCCCTCCTTTCTCCACACACATTAATAATTCCTTCTAACTCCTGCTCAACCTCCCCCCCCCCTTTCTCTACACAGAGTAATAGTACCTTTTCTCTCCTGCTCAGCCCCCCTCCCTCTTTCTCTACACACAGTAATAATTCCTTCTCTCTCCTGTTCAGCCCTCCACCTTCTCTACACACAGTAATAGTTCCTTCTCTCTCCTGCTCAGCCCCCTCTTTTCTCTACACAGAGTAATAGATCCTTCTCTCTCCTGCTCAGCCCCCCTCCTTTCTCTACACACCGTAATAGTTCCTTCTCTCTCCTGCTCACCCCTTCCTTTCTCTACACACAGTAATAGTTCCTTCTCTCTCCTGCTCAGTCTACCCTCCTTTCTCTACACAGAGTAATAGTTCCTTTTCTCTCGTGCTCAGCCCCCTCCTTTCTCTACACACAGTATTAGTTCCTTCTCTCTCCTGCTCAGCCCCCCTCCTTTCTCTACACACAGTAATAGATCCTTCTCTCTCCTGCTCAGTCCCCTCTCCTTTCTCAACACACAATAATAGTTCCTTCTCTCTCCTGCTCAGCCACCCTTCTTTCTCTACACAGAGTAAGAGTTTCTTCTCTCTTCTGCTCAGTCACCCCTCCTTTCTCTAAACACAGAAATAGATCCTTCTCTCTCCTGCTTAGCCCTCCCCTTTCTCTACACACAGTAATAGTTCCTTCTCTCTCCTGCTCAGCCTTCCCCCTTTCTCTACACACAGTAATAGTTCCTTCTCTCTCCTTCTCAGTGCCCCCTCCTTTCTGTACACACAGTAATTGTTCATTCTCTATCCTGCTCACCCCTCCTTTCTCTACACACTGTAATAGTTCCTTCTCTCTCCTGCTCAGCCCTCCCCCTTTCTCTATACACTGTAATAGTTCCTTCTCTCTCCTGCTAAGCCCTCTTCCTTTCTCTACACACAATAATAGTTCCTTCTCTCTCCTGCTGAGCCCCCCTCTTTTCTCTACACACAATAATAGTTCCTTCTCTCTCCTGCTCAGGCCTCCCCCTTTCTCTACACACAGTAATAGTTCCTTCTCTCTCCTGCTCAGCCCTCCCCCTTTCTCTCTACACAGTAATAGTTCCTTCTCTCTCCTGCTAAGCCCTCCTCCTTTCTCTACACACAGTAATAGTTCCTTCTCTCTCCTGCTCAGCCCCCCTCCTTTCTCTACACACAGTAATAGTTCTTTCTCTCTCCTGCTCAGCCCTCCCCCTTTCTCTACACACAGTAATAGTTACTTTTCTCTCCTGCTCAGCCCTCCCCCTTTCTCTACACACAGTAATAATTCCTTCTCTCTCCTGTTCAGTCCTCCCTCCTTTCTCTACACACAGAAATAGTTCCTTCTCTCTCATGCTCAGCCCTCCCACATTCTCTACACACAGAAATAGTTCCTTCTCTCTCCTGCTCCTTTCTCTACACACAGTAGTAATTCCTTCTCTCTCCTGCTCAGCCCTCCTCCTTTCTCTACACACAGTAATAGTTCCTTCTCTCTCCTGCTCAGTGCCCCCTCATTTCTCTACACACAGTAATAGTTCCTTCTCTCTCCTGCTCAGTGCCCCCTCATTTCTCTACACACAGTAATAGTTCCTTCTCTCTCCTGCTCAGTCCCCCCCCCCTTCTTTCTGTACACACAGAGAATTGTTCCTTCTCTCTCCTGCTCAGCCCTCCCACTTTCTCTACACACAGAAATAGTTCCTTCTCTCTCCTGCTCAACCCCACCTCCTTTACCTACACACAGTAATAGTTCTTCCTCTCTCCTGCTCAGCCCCCCCCCCCCCTCCATTCTCTACAGTGTGTAATAGTTCCTTCTCTCTCCTGCTCAGTCCCCTCTCCTTTCCCTACACACAGAAATAGTTCCTTCTCTCTCCTGCTCCTTTCTCTACACACAGTAGTAATTCCTTCTCTCTCCTGCTCAGATCTTGCTCCCTTCTCTCTCCATCCAGCGTGTTCTTTAACGTGCACAGGGTATGGCTCTCCCGCACACGGGGCCACGGCTTAACGTCCCATCCGACGGACGGCGGCCTTTCCAAGCCTATCGGTGTCCCTTACTGACCGTGGGCAGGGCGGGGAATTTTCTGTTCGATGGAATGTCCCGAAACTAAATCCTTAGTAGGTCCTTGCATCTGTTTAATTTTGTAAAAGATCCCAATCATTAGCATACTCTAAGTATGATATTTTTATATTTCTGGACCATTTAAGGCCCAACCCTTTTCCTTCAAAAAAATCTTCATAGCATAATCAATGACCAAACTGAAAAGAAAAGGACACAAAAAACACATCCTTGTCAAACTCCAATAGTAATGCTAAACAAATCACTCCAAGCTTTGCCAACTCTCACACACGACTCACTGTTATCATGGAGATACATCAAAATATTAACTTTTCCTTTATGCTATACGATATGACATCAACTAAATCATTCATCAAAATAATCAAAATCCTTTTTGAAATCTACAAAACAATTAACCACAGGTTTTTGAAACAAAACATTTTGCAAGAATCTAATGAAAAGATTTCGTCTAAGGCAATCCTTACAGCTTCTGAACCAACATTGTCCATCATCACAATGTTCATCAACTAGCTGTTCATCAGCCAAATATTTAATCCTGATAAACACAATAATGGACCGAGCTTTACTTAGAACATAAAGACTTATGACACTATCATTATTACAAAAACTGAATCGCATATCCTGAAAATAAGGATAATAACACCTCTATTATAATTCTTAGATTAGGGTTGTTTTACCTCTGAGCGGCACTTTTTTGCACACCATGGGCTAAATGGCCAGGTCACATGGACCCCGAAGGCTCAGAGAAGGTTGGGAGAGGGGACCCACTGGAAGAGCTGTTGGGAGACAGATGGTAGCCTCCCGTCAAGGACATCCAGCGTGTTCTTTAACGTGCACAGGGTATGACTCTCCCGCACACGGGGCCACGGCTTAACGTCCCATCCGACGGACGGCGGCCTTTCCAAGCCCATCGGTGTCCCCTACTGACCGTGGGCAGGGCGGCGAATTTTGCGGATATAAATTTCAACGCTGACCCAGCTGGGACTCGAACCTGGGAACTACAGATTACGAGCCTGGCGCGCTACCGACTGAGCCACCCCCGCCCCAAAATTCTTAGAAATAACCTGTTTATCAAAGAAAATTCAGTTCAGCCACCTAACGTCAGGGTCACTCTTCTACTAAAGATAACAAAAGTACATAAAAAACAGATATCGATTTAAGATATCTAAGAAATATCTCCGAGCAACATATACTAAAAGCCACAGAACCTCTGCTAAAATTATATATCAGACTTAGTTTAAAAAGCGGAAGTCTCTCGAATATGACTTCCGGCTTGTTTTCACGTGCACTCTTTATTCCAGTGGTTGTCATGGCTACAAGAAAGGTGTCGTTGCAACACAATCATCTTACCACTCACCCTCATCTCTTCACTTCTGAAGTCTCGCAAGCATCAGCCAGAAAGTTTTCACAGCATCCTCTGCCATTTTTGTTTTCGTAATTAATAATCCTTCAATGTGTAAATGTTGTTTTTAAGCTCAATTTCTTTCATAAGACCTACAAATAGAACTTGAATTTCAAAGTTGCACAATAATAACTCTTTTTTTTACAATAATCTTTTTTACTTTAAAGTTCAGTTCAGCAAAACTTCACTCTGGTAAGTAATGTTTTTCTATTAATATTGCAATAACACTTCGTTTTTCGGTGATTAAAAAAAACATAAAGGACGGGGAAGCAATACCCTACATTTCCATTGCAGTATAACCTTTCCCCATCCATTTTAGAGATCTTTAAAAAATTAACAGGAAATTGAAAGATAAGTTTAAATAACAATTTCTTGAAAAATATATGCTATATGCATAAGTTCAGGACCGGATCTAGGGGTGTGTGCAAAACACCCTCCTTTGTTTTTTAGAATGCTAATAACAGTAAAAGAGGTTGGGTTGTTTTACCTCTGAGCGGCACTTTTTTGCACACCATGGGCTAGATGGCCAGGTCACAAGGACCCCGAATTCTCAGAGAAGTTTGGGGGAGGGGACCCACTGGAACAGCTGTTGGGAGACAGATGGCAGCCTCCCTTCAAGGCCATCCAGTGTGTTCTTTAACGTTGGATTGTTTTACCTCTGAGCGGCACTTTTTTGCACACCATGGGCTAAATGGCCAGGTCACAAGTACCCCGAAGGCTCAGAGAAGGATGAGGGAGGAGACTCACTGGAACAGCTGTTGGGAGACAGATGGTAGCCTCCCGTCAAGCCCATTCAGCGTGTTCTTCAACGTGCACAGGGTATGTCTCTCCCGCACACGGGGCCACGGCTTGACGCCCCATCCAAAGGACGGCTGCCTTTCCAAGCCCATCGGTGTCCCCTACTGACCGTGGGTAGGGCGGGGAGTTTTGCAGAGATGAATCTCAATGCTGACCCAGCTAAGACTGGAACCTGGGAACTGAAGATTACGAGCCTGGCATGCTACCGACTGAGCCACCCCTTATTAAAAGAGGTAAAAAATTGTTAGACTTATTTATATTTCATGCAATTTTTAAGAATTTTTTTAGACCTCTGAAAGGGAGGACGAAATGTTATAATGCATTAAAAATCAAGTCTCATCCCCCTTTACATTTTCCTGGCTTGATTGTGTTTTTTGCCCCCCCCCGCCCCATCCCATCAGTTTTATTCTAGATCCGGGCATGCATAAGTTGAATCATTTTCTGTCTCTTATTAGCATTCTCAAAAGGAAGGAGGAGCAAGCTTCCCCCCCCCCCCCATTTCGAATCCTGTAGCACTTGATTTTTCTGTCTGGTAAATATTGTGTACCATTATATTAAAAAAAAGTGCTGCTTAGAAATAACACAACTCAACCTTCTGAATTCTTGAACATTTAAGTGATCGCATTTATTGCATCCCGCTTGATTTTATATCATACATTGTGACACGGAATGTTTTGGGCTGGGATTAGGTTGGGTTGTTTTACCTCGGAGCGGCACTTTTTTGCACACCATGGGCTAAATGACCAGGTCACATGGACCTCGAAGGCTCAGAGAAGGGTGGGGGAGGGGACCCACTGGAATAGCTGTTGGCAGACAGATGGTAGCCTCCCGTCAAGGCTATCCAGCGTGTTCTTTAACGTGCACAGGGTATGGCTCTCCCGCACACGGGACAACGGCTTAACGTCCCATCCGACGAACGGCGGCCTTTCCAAGCCCATCGGTGTCGCCTACTGACCATAAATCTCAACGCTGACCCAGCTGGGACTCGAACCTGAGAACTACAGATTATGAGCCTGGCGCGCTACCGATTAAGCCCCAGGGCTGGGATTAGATCACTCGGTCTTGTAGTCTGTAGTTCCAGTTTCGAGTCCCTTCTGGGCCAATAGGAGGCTCCTCAGTGGAGACACCATTGGGATTGGAGAGGCTGCCGTCCGTCGAATGGGACATTAAGCCTTGGTAATGTGCACGGACGCCATCCCGTGACCGAGTGGTTAGCACGCTTGGTTACTAATCTAAGGCACCGGTTCCCAACCTGTGGTCCATGGTAACATCTGAGGGGATCCACAAAAAAATTACTTTTGAGGTGGTTAAGCTGTTAAAATACGGCGGGACCCTCCACAGGGGTCCACCGTATTTTTCAAATTAAAATGGTGGACCTCCGATTTCAAAAGGTTGGAACCACTGTTCTAAGGGACCTGGGTTCGAGCCCCGGGTAAGGCATGAATGCATGTGTCGATTTTTTTGCTGAGTTCCTGCCATCTTCTCAGACCTTCTTACTATGACGTATAAACTGACAGGCTCCTATTGGACATCTGTGGCAAGCAGCTGCTTGAGGGGGTATTTATTTATTCATTTTTAATGTGCACGGGAGAGACATATCTTGTGCACATTAAAGAACAGGCTGAGTGGCCTTGGCGGTCCATTTGGTCCAGTGGGTCTCCTTCCTCCAACTTTCTCTGAGCCTTCGGGGCGGGGGTGGCTCAGTCGGTAGCGCGCCATGCTCGTAATCTGTAGTTCCCAGGTTCGAGTCCCAGCTGGGTCAGCGTTGAGATTTATCTCCGCAAAATTTCCCCGCCCTGCCCACGGTCAGTAGGGGACACTGATGGGCTTGGAAAGGCCGCCGTCCGTCGGATGGGACGTTAAGCCGTGGCCCCATGTGCGGGAGAGCCATACCCTGTGCACGTTAAAGAACACGCTGCATGGCCTTGACGACAGACTACCATCTGTCTCCCAACAGCTGTTCCAGTGAGTCCCCTCCCCCAACCTTCCCTGAGCCTTCGGGGTCCATATGACCTGGCCATTTATTCCATGGTGTGCAAAAAAGTGCCACTCAGAGGTAAAACAATCCAACGTTAAAGAACACGCTGGATGGCCTTGACGGGAGGCTACCATCTGTCTCCCAACAGTTGTTCCAGTGGGTCCCCTCCCCCAATCTTCTCTGAGTCTTCGGGGTCCTTGTGACCTGGCTATTTAGCCCATCGTGTGCAAAAAAGTGCTGCTCAGAGGTAAAAGAACCCAATAACCCAACCCAACTCTGAGAATTCGGGGTCCTTGTAGTCTGTCCATTTAGCCATTGTATACAAAAAAGCGCTGCTCAGAAATAAAATAACCCAGCCCTCTGAATTCTTTAAAACAAACTATTAAGTGACCATATTTGCTATATCCAGCTTGATTTTATATCTCCATTTTAAATTTATACACATTGTTACAACGATGCAGAATTTCGTCTGTTATAATTGTTTGATATGAGTAAAAAAACCTCAGCTCTATTTATTGATATTCAAAGGCTTTTGATTCGGTTAATCATGAAATTTTACTCAAACAATTGTATACAATAGGTGTTAGAAGTAATTGCTATCAGTGGTTTGGTGTTGAGGCGTTTAAGCTGGCAACCTTCGTGTATTATTTATCTGGCAACCTTCGTGTACATGAAGGTTGCTAAATCTAAAATTCCAAATAAATTTTTTTTAAATTTTTTCCAAATAAATTGCAATTTCTAAAAAAATTGTGGCCAGATATTTTTTCTGAATTCTGTAATCAACCATAGTGTTCGGATACTTTTTTGAGTATTGTAGAGCGACTGTAGGTGGTCATATTATTTTGATACTAGATCGTGTGGGCTCACTCACGGAAATATTGAACGTGTGCAGTTACCGTTCACAGCAAATTGGAGCGTGTGCAATTAGCGTTCACAGCAAACTGGAGCGTGTGCAGTAACTACACACGCTCCAGTTTGCTGTGAACGGCAAACTGGAGCGTGTGCAGCTCCAGTTTGTGCTGCTCCAGTGCACAGCAAACTGGAGCGTGTGCAGTAACTGCACACGCTCCAGTTTGCTGTGAACGGTAACTGGAGCGTGTACAGCTGCTGTACACGCTCCAGATATTTTTCCTGATTTCTGTAATCACGTGACACAAAGGTTGCCAGATCACTGATTTCTAAAAAAAAACATTGCCAGATATTTTTTCCGAATTCTGTAATCAACCAGAGTGTTCGGATACTTTTTTGAGCTACTGTAGGTTTAGCGGAAGGCTCAATCGTGATGTCTAAATTGCTCAATATTACCTTCATTGATAATATAATTTTTGCGAACAACGGAACGACAAAATGAAATCTAATAACTTCCAAAACATTTTTCTTTTTGAGGCATTCACTCGTTTTGTTTCCTAATGCATCCATTGACTTTCCTATAGGAAGCCCCTCCCATTGACTCGGGAGGAGTGAGAACAGCACCCTTCGTCAACAAGTAAAGGCTATTGTCCAGCATCTTCGGCAACAATGAACGCCATCATCCAGCAGCTCCGCCAACAATGCAGCAAATCAATGATTCCTGGAATCCCTCAGATGGCCGAAGAAAAACACTTTCTGCGAACTCATCCTGAAGACAGCGATTTTTGTTTGCTGTGTTATTGGATTCGTTATTCAAACAAAATCTTTCTTGGATATCTATTGGTCCTATCGTACAATTTTAAACGTCGATATCGACATTTCTTCCAAAGTGGAGGCCCCAGCTTTCACCATCTGCAATGAAAACGGGTAAGAGCTTACTTTGTATTATGATAAAAGGGTCTGAAGTATTTTTTTTTATTTAAATTTCCGCTTGAGAAATTCGTTTCAAAATAGTCGTTGTTAGGTTTTAAAGGTCATTGCATAAAGAGGACTGCAATTTGAGTAAAGCGGAACAAATTCGAATAATACACAAAAGTATGCTTTTATAAGAAAATAAAAACCCTCTCAAATAGCTGCTTGCCACAGAGGTCTGATTGTCAGTTTAATAATGCGCCATTGATAGGATCTGTGTTGGTTTGGGTTGTTTTACCTCTGAGCTGCACTTTTTTGCACACAATTGGCTAAATGACCAGGTCACATGGACCCCGAAGGCTCAGAGAAGGTTGGGGAACCCACTGGAACAGGGGCGGGGGTGGCTCAGTCGGTAGCGCGCCAGGCTCGTAATCATAGTTGCCAGGTTCGAGTCCCAGCTGGGTCAGCGTTGAGATTTATCTCCACAAAATTCCCCGCCTGCCCACGGTCAGTAGGGGACACCGATGGGCTTGGAAAGGCCATCGTCCGTCGGATGGGGCGTTAAGCCGTGGCCCCGTGTGCAGGAGAGTCATACCCTGTGCACGTTAAAGAACAATCTGGATGGCCTTGACGGGAGGATACCATCTGTCTCCCAACAGCTGTTCCAGTGGGTCCCCTCTCCCAACCTTCTCTGAGCCTTCGGGGTTCATGTGACCTGGCCATTTATCCCATGGTGTGCAAAAAAGTGCCGCTCAGAGGTAAAACAACCCAACCCATGTTATATTTGTGTTTTTATTTAATGGATGGTTTTATTGTTTTCGAGATTTTTCAATTAACCAGGTTATGTACAACTGACAGAATTTGAAATGGGTTAGATCTTTGGGTTGTTAGAAACTGAATGACCGGCACACCAAATGGCCTCTCGTGATGTCTTAACGGTTGGACTCTGTTGGCAACAATTGGTCTAACAATCTTATTTATAGTAAATGATCCGTTATTCTTATGAGATCTCTTAACAAAAGTTTTTCATTTTTGTTTGAAATGTTTTTGTTAAACATAAAACCCAATAAAGGGTTGGATTTCCTGGGATTTTACTGGAATATATCGTGTTTTTTCTATTCCTTTATAATGTAATATATTAAATAATAATAAAAATAAATACCCCCTCAAGCAGCTGCTTGCCACAGAGGTCTGACAGGAGCCTGTCAGTTTATATGCCCTAGTAGAAGTCTGAGAGGATGGCAGGACCTCAACAGAAAAACAACACAAACGTCCGTGGCTCGAACCCAGGTCCCTTAGATCAGTAGCCAAGCGTGCTAACCACTCGGCCATGGGACGGCGTAATATATTATATACTACAAAATATACAACATTTATAATATAAAACTGAATATCAAAATTTTTTATAAGCGAGTTCGGTCTCAAGTTTTTAAGCCTGAGCTCGAAGTTATTACGAGCGAGTCCACCCGAGCCCAAACTATTTCGACAATTGGTGATCCCGAGCACGAAATATTCCGACAATTTTTGATCCCGAGCCCAGACTATTTCGATAATTGTTGATACCGAGCCCAGACTATTTCGATAATTGTTCATACCGAGCCCAGACTACTCAGACAATTGTTGATCACGAACCCTGAGTAGTCCGACAATTGTTGATCACGAACCCTGAGTAGTCCGACAAATTTTGATCCCGAGCCCAGACTATTTCGATAATTGTTGATCCCGAGCCCAGGCTACTCCGACAATCGTTGACCTCGAGCCCAGACTATTTCGATAATTGTTGATCCCGAGCCCAGGCTCCTCCGACAATCGTTGATCCCGAGCCCAGACTATTTCGATAATTGTTGATACCGAGCCCAGACTATTTCGATAATTGTTGATACCGAGCCCAGACTACTCAGACAATTGTTGATCACGAACCCTGAGTAGTCCGACAAATTTTGATCCCGAGCCCAGACTATTTCGATAATTGATGATCCCGAGCCCAGGCTACTCCAACAATCGTTGACCTCGAGCCCAGACTATTTCGATAATTGTTGATACCGAGCCCAGACTATTTCGATAATTGTTGATACCGAGCCCAGACTACTCAGACAATTGTTGATCCCGAACCCTGAGTAGTCCGACAAATTTTGATCCCGAGCCCAGACTATTTCGATAATTGTTGATCCCGAGCCCAGGCTCCTCCGACAATCGTTGACCTCGAGCCCAGACTCTTTCGATAATTGTTGATCCCGAGCCCAGGCTCCTCCGACAATCGTTGATCCCGAGCCCAGACTATTTCGATAATTGTTGATACCGAGCCCAGACTATTTCGATAATTGTTGATACCGAGCCCAGACTACTCAGACAATTGTTGATCACGAACCCTGAGTAGTCCGACAAATTTTGATCCCGAGCCCAGACTATTTCGATAATTGTTGATCCCGAGCCCAGGCTACTCCAACAATCGTTGACCTCGAGCCCAGACTATTTCGATAATTGTTGATACCGAGCCCAGACTATTTCGATAATTGTTGATACCGAGCCCAGACTATTTCGATAATTGTTGATACCGAGCCCAGACTATTTCGATAATTGTTGATACCGAGCCCAGACTATTTCGATAATTGTTGATACCGAGCCCAGACTACTCAGACAATTGTTGATCCCGAACCCTGACTAGTCCGACAAATTTTGATCCCGAGCCCAGACTATTTCGATAATTGTTGATCCCGAGTCCAGGCTACTCCGACAATCGTTGACCTCGAGCCCAGACTATTTCGATAATTGTTGATCCCGAGCCCAGACTACTGCGACAATCGTTGACCTCGAACCCGGACTATTTCGACAATTGTTGATCCCGAGTCCTGCGCATTTGGACAATTGTGATTTCTAGCCCGAACTATTTCGACAGTTGTTGAACCCGAGTTCAATTTGGAGTAAAATTTCTCTGATGCTTGTCGCTAATTGTTTATTTCCTTTATATATATATTTCATTTTAACCCTATTTTGACAAAATTCAAATGTGGATGCTATTTGAAACGAAAAATATTAGAAATAAGCAGAAACTGAAAATTCGTTGGTAACATCATTATAAAGTCAAAGAGCCATTCGTTTATTAAAAGTAGAGAATGCGTAAAAAAAAATCAGAAAACGTATTGTGCTTATTTTTTAATTACTAAAAACAGATTAGAAGGCTGCAATTATAATTTAAAAAGTTATACTTTTTTTCGCAATTACAAGAAATATTTGAAATTTGAATTTTTCTGAGCCGTGGTCGTCTGTTCTGTTTCGAGCCCAACAAAGCGATAGTTCAAAATCGTCTCTAATTAAACAGTTAGCTGGAAAAGTGAGCGGGATTTGAACCCATTCTTCCCAGTAACATGCTGATCAGAACACCATCTAAAGCTTCCCAGTAACATGCTGATCAGAACACCATCTAACGCTTCCCAGTAACATGCTGATCAGAACATCATCTAACGCTTCCCAGTAACATGCTGATCAGAACACCATCTAACGCTTCCCAGTAACATGCTGATCAGAACACCATCTAACGCTTCCCAGTAACATGCTGATCAGAACACCATCTAACGCTTCCCAGTAGCATGCTGATCAGAACACCATCTAATGCTTCCCAGTAACATGCTGATCAGAACATCATCTAACGCTTCCCAGTAACATGCTGATCAGAACACCATCTAACGCTTCCCAGTAACATGCTGATCAGACCACCATCTAACGCTTGCCAGTAGCATGCTGATCAGAACACCATCTAACGTTCCCAGTAGCATGCTAATCAGAACACCATCTAACGCTTCCCAGTAACATGCTGATCAGAACACCATCTAACGTTCCCAGTAACATGCTGATCAGAACACCATCTAACGCTTCCCAGTAACATGCTGATCAGACCACCATCTAACGCTTCCCAGTAACATGCTGATCAGAACACCATCTAACGCTTCCCAGTAACATGCTGATCAGACTACCATCTAACGCTTGCCAGTAGCATGCTGATCAGAACACCATCTAACGTTCCCAGTAACATGCTGATCAGAACACCATCTAACGTTCCCAGTAACATGCTGATCAGAACACCATCTAACGCTTCCCAGTAACATGCTGATCAGACCACCATCTAACGCTTCCCAGTAACATGCTGATCAGAACACCATCTAACGCTTCCCAGTAACATGCTGATCAGAACACCATCTAACGCTTCCCAGTAACATGCTGATCAGAACACCATATAACGCTTCCCAGTAAGATGCTGATCAGAACACCATCTAACGCTTCCCAGTAACATGCTGATCAGAACACCATCTAACGCTTCCCAGTTTTAGTTATTTTCTTTTTTCCCAGTTATATTCCAGTTATATTTCCAGATATTGATGTCATACACAGGCGTGAAATCAATAATAATTCAATAGCTAAGTACTACAAATGTCCTGTAGACGTAGTACTCACGAAAAAGCTCAAAATATTTCGCCTCGCAGCGAGTGGAATTCGAATCCATGTTTCCCAGCAGTCGCCTCGGAACTAGAAAACAACCGAGGCGGGGGGAGGGGGGGCAAGAAATAGAAACACAATCGAACCAAAAATATATAAAACGAGGAGCCCAAGACACTTAATTTTTCAATGCAATATATCCTTCGCATATTCCACCTCTATTTTACGCGGCGGGGCGGGGTGGCTCAGTCGGTAGCAGCGCGCCAGGCTCGTAATCTGTAGTTCTCAGGTTCGAGTCCCAGCTGGGTCACCGTTGAGATTTATCTCCGCAAAAAATCTGCGCCCTGCCCACGAACAGTAGGGGACACCGATGGGCTTGGAAAAGCCACCGTCCGTCGGATGGGACGTTAAGCCGTGGCCCCGTGTGCGGGAGAGGAATACCCTGTGCCCGTTAAAGAACACGCTGGATGGCCTTGACGGGAGGCTACCATCTGTCTCCCAACAGCTGCTCCAGTGGGTCCCCTCCCCCAACCTTCTCTGAGCCTTCGGGGTCCATGTGACCTGGCCATTTAGCCCATGGTGTGCAAAAAAGTGCCGCTCAGAGGTAAAACAACCCAACCCTCTGTTTTACGGTTTTTAAAAAATTTCTTGAAAAATGCATGAAATATAAATAACTTTAATAATCTTTTGCCCCTCTGGCATTCAGAAAGGGGGTTGTAACATTGGCTTGCCCCTTTCAAGACCACTGCACCATAAATGGACAACCTTGCGTGTTACTGAGAAGCATGACTTCGAATTCCGCTTGCGATGAAACTAATTTTTTTTTTCTAGATCATCTCGAATTATTTACTCCGCAGCCCACACGTTGTTAGAGATTTCTCGCATCAAGGAAATATCTTTTTCTCGAATAACAGTCCGAATGCTCGACCTACACTTTGTTATAAGCTCGAATCTATGCATGGTTCATGGGCGGGGGTTGCTCAGTAGGTAGCGCGTCAGGCTCGTAATCTGTAGTTCCCAGGTTCGAGTCCCAGCTGAGTCAGCGTTGAGATTTATCTCCGCAAAATTCCCCGCCCTGCCCACTGACAGTAGGGGACACTGATGGGCTTGCAAAGGCCGCCGTCCGTCGGATGGGACGTTAAGCACGTGGCCCCGTGTGCTGGAGAGCCATACCCTGTGCACGTTAAAGAACACGCTGGATGGCCTTGACGGGAGGCTACCATCTGTCTCTCAACAGCTGTTCCAGTGGGTCCCCTCTCCCAACCTTCTCTGAGCCTTCGGGGTCCTTGTGGCCTGGCCCATGGTGTGCAAAAAAGTGCCGCTCAGAGGTAAAACAATCCAATCCAACCCTTCCCCCAGGGGCGGGGGTGACTCAGTCGGTAGCGCGCCAGGCTCGTAATCTGTAGTTCCTAGGTTCGAGTCCCAGCTGGGTCAGCGTTGAGATTTATCTCCGCAAAATTCCCCGCCTTGCCCACGGTCAGTAGGGGACACCGATGGGCTTGGAAAGGCCGCCGTCCGTCGGATGGGACGTTAAGCCGTGGCTCCGTGTGCGGGAGAGCCATACCCTGTGCATGTTAAAGAACACGCTGGATGGCCTTGACGGGAGGCTACCATCTGTCCCCCAACAGCTGTTCCAGTTGGTCCCCTCTCCCAACCTTCTCTGAGCCTTCGGGGTCCATGTCCGCAAAATTCCCCGCCCTGCCCACGGTCAGTAGGGGACACCGATGGGCTTGAAAAGGCCGCCGTCCGTCGGATGGGACGTTAAGCCGTGGCCCCGTGTGCGGGAGAGCCATACCCTGTGCACGTTAAAGAACACGCTGGATGGCCTTGACGGGAAGCTACCATCTGTCTCCCAACAGCTGTTCCAGTGGGTCCCCTCCCCCAACCTTCTCTGAGCCTTCGGGGTCCATGTGACCTGGCCATTTAGCCCATGGTGTGCAAAAAAGTGCCGCTCAGAGATAATACAACCCAACCCAAATCGGGGTCCATGTGACCTGGCCATTTAGCCCATTGTATGCAAAAAAGTGCCGCTCAGAGGTAAAAACAACGCAATGCATGGTTCAAGTTTGCAATAAGGGAATGGAAATTTTTGCTCCTTTGTAACTGCAGGAGAATTACGCAATCAACGAATTATAACGGTTCCCTAATTGAAAAATAGAATTGTTATGTTGGGTTGTTTAACCTCTGAGCGGCACTTTTATGCACACAATGGCCAGGTCACAAGGACCCCGAAGACTCAGAGAAGGTTGGGGAGGAGACTCACTGGAACAGCTGTTGGGAGACAGATTGTAGCCTCCCGTCAAGGCCATCCAGCGTGTTCTTTAACGTGCACAGGGTATGGCTCTCCCGCACACGGGTCCACGGCTTAGCGCCCCATCCGACGGACGATGGCCTTTCCAAGCCCATAGGTGTCCCCTACTGATCGTGGGCAGGCGGGGAATTTTGTGGAGATAAATCTCAACGCTGACCCAGCTGGGACTCGAACCTGGGAATTATGATTACGAGCCTGGCGCGCTACCGACTGAGCCACCCCCGCCCGTGTAGGAAGAGATTATTATTTGATGTCTGATAGTATTTAGTTTGTTTATAAGAATTGGTAAGAATTAATCTCGATAGATTGCATAATTGTTTACAAACATGATTTTACTGTTCGTCGAGGGATATTAAATTTGCTTTGTGATTTGGGTTGTTTTGTTTTATCTCTGAACGGCACTTTTTTGCACACCATGGGCTAAATGGCCAGGTCACATGGACCCCGAAGGCTCAGAGAAGGTTGGGGGAGGGGACTCACTGGAACAGCTGTTGGGAAACTGATGGTAGCCTCCCGTCAAGACCATCCAGCGTGTTCTTTTACGTGCACAGGGTATGGCTCTCCCACACACGGGGCCACGGCTTAACGTCCCATCCGACGGACGGCGGCATTTCCAAGCTCATCGGTGTCCCCTACTGAATAGGGTATGAATAGAAATAAGATAATGGATTCTTCTGAAAGTTTATCTTTAAACTGATATAGATTTTCGCGTCGGTTGACTTAGTTTGTATAAATAATTTCATCCATGATTTTGTAATTAACATTGTAATATACACTGCTCACAAAAATTAGGGAATATTTCAAAATGAATATGAAGCGATAAAAAAAAAGAAGAATTTGATTTTTTTTTATTAAACGAGAACATCAGAAAAGCAAACGACAAGTCAAAGAAAGTTGTTCGATTATGCAAATGAGATGCAAACTCAATTGTCGTGATTGAGTAACAAGTGACATATTGGTGGGGTTGAACAGAAGCATGTCAAACTGGACGAGAGTGGCACACATTGAATGTTCAGTAGGATGTATGTTCACCCAAGACTACCAAAACACACTGACAGCGATGAGGCATGGACAGGATCAGAATGTCCAGCAGTTCTTGTGGGTTCCTCTGCCACTCTTGCTCCAGGGCAACTTCCAGCTCAAGAAGTGTTGTGGGAGGCATTGGACGGTTTGCCAGACATCTTCCCAGTGCATCGCAAGCATGTTCAATGGGATTCAGGTCTAGAGAACGTGAAGGCCAGTCCATGCGTTCGATTCCTGCCTCCTGAAGCATGTTGTTGACGAGATGCGCACGGTGGGGCCTTGCATTATCGTCCATGAAAAGAAAGTTGTTTCCAACTGCTCCAGCATAGGGTACCACTATAGGATGCAGGACCTCATCTCGATATCTGACAGCAGTCAGCGATCCGTTTCTGATGACGTGGAGGTCGGTACGACCACCAATGCTGATGCCAGCCCACACCATGATTCCACCATCACCACCGAGGGAGTCCCTTTCTCGCATGAAACGTGAATTCTCCCGTGTTCCTCGTACACACCAGATCAGGACACGATGATTGTCAGGCTGCAGACTGAACCGTGACTCATCAGATAAGAAGACAGTTGACCAGTCATCACGGGTCCAATGACGATGCTCATCAGCCCACCTTCTACGGGTTCTACGGTGTTCAGCAGATAACGGAATGCATACCATTGGTCGCCGGGCATGCAGTCCAACACGATGGAGC
Source organism: Ryuthela nishihirai (assembly GCA_038380435.1). NCBI lineage: Eukaryota > Metazoa > Arthropoda > Arachnida > Araneae > Heptathelidae > Ryuthela > Ryuthela nishihirai. Next base: position 23,188,499 of record JAWZYU010000022.1, read on the forward strand.
CGATTTCGTATGGTCTGGGTGCATATCCGTCATCTAGTGGCAGCAAGAAATGTCCCCGCAGCTCTGTTGCATTGCTGCGCCTGTTCCTTCTTGCCAATAAGGTCAAGTAGCGGTCATCCCTTGCTGTTATGGCAGATGGACGACCCTGCCCTCGTCTTCTTCGTACAGTGCCAGTCTCTTGAAAGCGATTCCACAATCTGCTAATCACGCTTTGGGATGTTCCAAGTGCTGTGGGGGCGGGGGTGGCTCAGTCGGTAGCGCGCCAGGCTCGTAATCTGTAGTTCCCAGGTTCGAGTCCCAGCTGCGTCAGCGTTGAGATTTATCTCCGAAAAATTCCCCGCCCTGCCCACGGTCAGTAGGGGACACCGATGGGCTTGGAAAGGCTGCCGTCCGTCGGATGGGACGTTAAGCCGTGGCCCCGTGTGCGGGAGAGCCATACCCTGTGCACGTTAAAGAACACGCTGGATGGCCTTGACGGGAGGCTACCATATGTCTCCCAAAGATGTTCCAGTGCGTCCCCTCCCCCAACTTTCTCTGAGCCTTCGGGGTCCATGTGACCTGGCCATTTAGCCCATGGTGTGCAAAAAAGTGCCGCTCAGAGGTAAAGCAACCGAAACCCAAGTGCTGTTGCCACTGTCGTTTGTGTTTGACCAGCTTCAAGACGTCCTATGGCTCTCCAGGCTTCGCATTCGGGCAAATCGTGTTGCAGGGGCATTGCAAAGGCTGGGAAATTGCAGGATGTGCACTTTCAAGATCAGGGAACGTGCAGATACTCCAGTACTTTCAGCCTTTTGTATAGTGCATTTTCGCCAATGAAATAAAAGTTGGTTTTGCATATCAAAAGTTGGTTGCATAATCGAACAACTTTCTTTGATTTGTCGTTTGCTTTTCTAATGTTCTTGTTTAAAAAAAATCAAATGCTTCTTTTTTTTTATCGCTTCATATTCATTTTGAAATATCCCATAATTTTTGTGAGCAATGTATTTACTTGAATCCTCGCTCAGTGCTCATCCGTTTTAATTCGTAACAATACGAATAAAAACCTGAGAAACAAAACAGATTTCGTTGCAACTGTTTCTACTGAGTGTAATTTTTCTTTTCGTGCCTGACAGATTTCAAAGATCGTTGTTCTGCAAGAAATATCCCCTGAAATGCGTGCCCTGCAAACACTCCCAGCATAGAAACAAGAAGAGCACTTGCCCGAGTTGGATTCCTATAAACGAAACCGTAAGTAACAACTAATTTTAGTTCTTAAATACTTTGTATTTTCTTCTTTTCTTTTAACTTTATTTAAGTATTATAAAAATGTAAGTAATGGAGAGGAAAATGGAAACATTACCACGTTAAGTCAACGGTTGGGTCGGATTGTTTTACCTCTGAGCGGCACTTTTTTGCACACAATGGACTAAATGGCCAGGTCACAAAGACCCCAATGTCTCACATAAGGTTGGAGGAGGGGACCCATTGTAACAGCTGTTTGGAGACAGATGGTAGCCTTCCGTCAAGGCCATTCAGCGTGTTCTTTAACGTGCACAGGGTGTCTTTCCCCCCACACACACGGGGCCACGGCTTAACGTCCCATCCGACGGACGGCAGCCTTTTCAAGCCCATCGGTGTCCCCTACTGACCGTGGGCAGGGCAGGAATTTTGAGGAGATAAATCTTAACGCTGACCCAGTTGGGAGTCGAACCTGGGAACTGCAGACTACGAACCTGGCACACAACCGACTGAGCCCCCCCCCCCCCATCCCTACCCCATATATTTAAGGACTCCACCAATAAAAACAGCAGTTTTAGCTCGAATGTTGTGAGTCATCAAATCACTAATTTCAAGTACAGGTATGCGCCGCATAACGTCCGACCGCATATACGTCCGTGGTTCCATAAGGTTATAATAGAGTTCACTAACTCGATCGGAGAACGGGACGTAAGTGGATAAAACGGAAGTTGCGAAAGCAACAGCTGCCCGCATGCAACGGGGCGGGGGTGGCTCAGTCGGTAGCGCGCCAGGCTCATAATCTGAAGTTCCCAGGTTCGAGTCCCAGCTGGGTAAGCGTTGAGATTTATCTCCGCAAAATTCTCTGCCCACGGGCAGTAGGGGACACCGATGGGCTTGGAAAGGCCGCCGTCCGTCGGATGGGACGTTAAACCGTGGCCCCGTGTGCAGGTATGCAGCTAAAAACACGCTGAATGGTCTTGACGGGAGGCTACCATCTGTGTCCCAACAGCGGTTCCAGTGGGTCCCCTCTCCCAACCTTCTTTGAACCTTCGGGGTCCATGTGACCTGGCCATTTAGCTCATTGTGTGCAAAAAAGTGCCGCTCAGAGGTAAAACAACCCAACGTTAAAGAACACGCTGGATGGCCTTGACGGGAGGCTACCATCTCTCTCCCAACAGCTCTTCCATTGGGTCCCCTCCCCCAACCTTCTCTGAGCCTTCGGGGTCCATGTGACCTGGCCATTTAGCCCATGGTGTGCAAAAAAGTGCCGCTCAGAGGTAAAACAACCCTAATCTAAGAATTTTAATAGAGGTGTTATTATCCTTATTTTCAGGATATGCGATTCAGTTTTTGCAATAATGATAGTGTGTGACCTGGCCATTTAGCCCATGGTGTGCAAAAAAGTGCCTCTCAGAGGTAAAACAACCCAACGTTAAAGAACACGCTGGATGGCCTTGACGAGAGGCTACCATCTCTCTCCCAACAGCTCTTCCAGTGGGTCCCCTCCCCCAACCTTCTCTGAGTCTTCGGGGTCCTTGTGACCTGGCCATTTAGCCCATGGTGTGCAAAAAAGTGCCTCTCAGAGGTAAAACAACCCAACGTTAAAGAACACGCTGGATGGCCTTGACGGGAGGCAACCATCTCTCTCCCAACAGCTGTTCCAGTGTGTCCCCTCCCCCAACCTTCTCTGAGCCTTCGGGGTCCATGTGACCTGGCCATTTAGTCCATGGTGTGCAAAAAAGTGCCGCTCAGAGGTAAAACAACCCAACCCTCTGTTTTACGGTTTTTAAAAAATTTCTTGAAAAATGCATGAAATATAAATAACTTTAATAATCTTTTGCCCCTCTGGCATTCAGAAAGGGGGTTGTAGCATTGGCTTGCCCCTTTCAAGACCACTGCACCATAAATGGACAACCTTGCGTGTTACTGAGAAGCATGACTTCGAATTCCGCTTGCGATGAAACTAATTTTTTTTTTCTAGATCATCTCGAATTATTTACTCCGCAGCCCACACGTTGTTAGAGATTTCTCGTATGAAGGAAATATCTTTTTCTCGAATAACAGTCCGAATGCTCGACCTACACTTTGTTATAAGCTCGAATCTATGCATGGTTCATGGGCGGGGGTGGCTCAGTAGGTAGCGCGTCAGGCTCGTAATCTGTAGTTCCCAGGTTCGAGTCCCAGCTGAATCAGCGTTGAGATTTATCTCCGCAAAATTCCCGCCTGCCCACGGTCAGTAGGGGACACCGATGGGCTTGGAAAGGCCATCGTCCGTCGGATGGGGCGTTAAGCCGTGGCCCCGTGTGCGGGAGAGTCATACCCTGTGCACGTTAAAGAACACTCTGGATGGCCTTGACGACAGACTACCATCTGTCTCCCAACAGCTCTTCCAGTGGGTCCCCTCCCCCAACCTTCTCTGAGCCTTCGGGGTCCATGTGACCTGGCCATTTAGCCCATGGTGTGCAAAAAAGTGCCGCTCAGAGGTAAAACAACCCAACCCAAATCGGGGTCCATAAGACTAGCCCTGGGTCTAAAAACTGGCTGCCCAAATTTGGCGACATGGGCAGAAGCCAACATGCCCCCTCTCGACAACATCAGACACCAACTTACATGTAACCATTACATAAAACTGAAACACCTTCACCCCACCCATCCTTCTATTCACAGAATTGAGTCTCCTAACAACTCATCTCCCACTGCTCTTATCATAAAACAGCACCCATTGTACCCAAATTGGAAAAACAAAAAAACCTTCAGTACACCTGTCACTGCCAAACATCTCCCAAAAACACAAACACTTACCACAGGAACAAAAAATTGCAGCAGAACTCCTCTTCGCCAACATCCCAAACACTGACCTCACAATTTTTACTGATGGCTCTCACCACCCAAACACTACATATGGTTCTGCAGCCTTCCACTCGCCTCAACAAAAATTCTCACATATCATAAAAATGAGTCAAGCTGTAAGTAGCACAATAACTGAGCTTGCAGGCATCCACATGGCCTTAGAATGGGCCCTCACACAACACAAAGACAACATACACATATTCACTGATTCCAAATCTGCACTACACAGCATCAACAAACATAAATACAACCTATCATAAAATTACTCTCTATTCCATATACACAGACTTTCCCACAACATAATTGCTTCCCACGAAACACTTACCTTTTACTGGATACCCTCACATTGTAACATTGGACACAATGACACTGCAGATACCCTAGCAAAACAAGGACACACACTCCCCTCACCTAACTACCATACCCCTATAAATTATAAATTCCACTCTAATGAACTAGACAAATCATCCCACACTAATTGGACAATAAACTGGTTTCAGCAAGCATCTTCTAAAAATACATTCAGAGCCAACATAGATGCCATCCCACATACACTACATCTTAATTACTTAACCCGTAAAGCCCAAACTGCCATACATCAATTACGAACAGGTAGAACTATATTAAACAAAGATCTCTTTATGATTCACAAATCTCCTACAGCACTCTGCAATACCTGCCAGGTAATTGAAGATATTCCTCACTTCCTACTACACTGTCCCAAATACACCGTACACAGAAACAACCTTTTCCAGACACTCTTATCACTTGGAGTCACCCACTACACAGTACAAACTATCCTTGGCCCCACACACAAAAATTGTAAAGATCACTATAGGGCCCTTGCACTCTACATTCACCTCTCTGGGAGGTTTTTCTAGTGCCCCTCACTTTCTGCGCCCTTCTTCCCTTCCCATTGCTTCGTTTCTCAAACTTCTATTTCTCCAACTAAAAGATCCAAGGGACACCAAAAGATCCAGATGCCCCCAAAAGATCCATATACGACAAATAAAAGATGCATTTTGGAAAAAAGAAAAAAAAAAAAACTATATAGAAATAGGTATAATCATGTACCTACAAAAATGGTAAAAAATATCTATATATTCCTACCAATGATATCTTCAAAAAAAAACTCTAATAATATCATATACATGCTTAATATCTCTTCCTCACCCTTATTACTCACTCACAGTTGAATTATCATGAAAATACCCTTCCAACATAAATATATGAAGCACTACTATCATAAACAAATAAAAAAAAAATAGTTTTAATGGATAATATCCTACCCTTTCCAAATCAAGCTATGGTGTCATAAATATTTATATTCATCCCACTTTCTATTCAATTGCCCATTTGTAATTATTCTATATCCCTTTTTTACCTGCGTTTTCATTGGCCACAGATAAAGGATAGTCTCGCGATAATCTGCACTATTATTGGCCTGATCTTTACCTTCCTTGGCGTGTGGTGGGGGAAGAACAAAGAATTGGATAAAGACAAAGCCGTCTCAAGCGTTTGGTAGAAAAAGAATTGGGTTATTTCCTCTTGAAATACAGTTGAACTGATCTAAAGCACCTGATATTTACTAGGGTAACTTTACAGGTTAGCAGAAGGTGAGAGCTACGGTGTGTTAACTCATTTTCTTGAAGTAAACGCAAAAATGTTCCGAGGAAAACGAAAACCAGTCAAAAGACTTCAGGATACATGTCTTCAAAGCATAGTAATGAACCTTCATCGTCACGCTCTCGCTTATCGCGAAATGTGCAATGCAGGGGACAGAAGAAATACAAGCTATAAAGCACTTCGTAAGTTGAATTATTTTACTTTTTATTTTTCTTAATATTACTATTATATGTATATATTTCCTTTATACTTTTTCATTCATAATGTTCAGAAAAGGTCGATGATATTCTGAAATTTCATTTTTAGTTGCTCTTCATTAATCGGAAAACAGAATACTGAAAAGGCGCAAGAGTAACTGTCACACAAAGTAGAGCAGACAATTTAAAATTGATTACAATAGTAGCATATCAAAGAACAATGAAATTAGGACTAATTTCTTGAATTTTCTTTTCAATTAGTGGATGAAATCATGATTTTGAATGCATGTGTTCAGCACGCCCAAGAAATGTTCCGAATTGCGTAGGGAGAGTTAAAAGTAAAAGGATCGTAAATCCGAGAGGAAACAAGATTGATGTGGAGCAGGAGTTTTTCAATTTCGGCACTAAGCCCTTTTGTACTCGATAAATGTTTGGGGAAATGTGAATAAAATTCTTGATTCTGAAAGCTACCCTACAAAGAAATAAAAAAAAATGATAGTAAATGTTAAACAAGGATTTAAGATCATCATGTTATTTAGTTGTAGGTGTTTATAAACAAAAAATCACATTGCATATACATGGAAAATGAAACTTAAAAACTAAAATGCCATATATCTAATACTTTTGAATAAGGAAAATGGTTTTTCCTTTTTTCACAAATTATTTTAATGTTTGTATTTGAAGGTCGGATTCTGAAATCTTGCGCAGAATTTTGTCTCTTTCTGTATTATGCAGTAATTATATTTAATGTCTCTGTCTAATTGAAAAATTTTTTGAACTTTATGATAATAATGTTTAAATTATCGTTTTTTTAAAGCGTTGAATGGAATGTTATTCTGGAACCGTTACACAACCTGGAACTCAGGAATTCCGCGGAGCAGCTTTTCGGAAAAAAAACTGATTGATAATAAAATTCAAAAAAAAAAAGCTATTGATATAATATCTGCATTTCTTTGCAGCAGTTTGTAATTATATGCTATAGACGAACGAGGAGGTAAAAATACAAATATTGACAGATATTCGTTAATTGAATCGTTACCTTCAAAAATATTTATTCTGCTACAGTTTGTCGATGGTAGAGGTTAAGGGTTGGTTGGGTTGTTTTCCCTCTGAGCGGCACTTTTTTGCACACATGGGCTCAATGGCCAGGTCACAAGGGTCCCGATGGCTCAGAGAAGGTTGGGGGAGGAGACCCACTGTAACAGCTGTTGCGAGACAGATGGCAACTTGTTTTAAAAATATTCGAGGGGGGGGGGCTCTATCCCCTTGGATACATCCCTGACTGAAGAAATTTACACCAGATTTCTAAGAATTGTTCAGAATAAAAGGTTATAAAATTTAATAATATTTTTAATAAAATATTAATAAAAATTTCTTAGCATATTAAGTATTCTATCATAATCCTTCGTACTCTAATGGTTTTTGTGCACAGATTAATATTTTTAAAACAAGTTGCTCAAATGACACGAGGAAGTTTAAAAAAAAAAGTGAAGTTCCCTTCAGGAATATTATAACGTCATAAGGCATAGTCGATGAAAATTAAAAAAATAAAAACGAAATTCATTAAAAAATGTCGATATAACGAAATGAATGCAAATCAATTTCATTCATCATTATAAACAAAAATGTCTTCTAATAATTTTGAATTCAAATTTTTTCTTTTGTTAGAGAGAATTTATTTAAGCATGAAAAAAACTCGGATAATTCCTCCATTGCAGGTACCAGTAGAACAAGTTTTTGCACTGATTTGTTTTGATTTTCCCAGTAATGAAAAATACTTTTCTTTACAGAAATTCTTTTTGCTCTCAAACACATTTTATAAAATCGAAATTTTATTTTCTTTCGCCTCCAGTTTTTTGGTTTTAACAAAATAGATTTCCAGCAAATCATATGCTGAGTCGTATGATGACACTGAAATATATTTTATCGATGCATTCCTGTAGAAGACCTAATGCAAAATAATCAAATACGCTTTCTCTGAAATAGACTTCAAAAAGCTTCAAAATAATCTAATGAATACATATAAGTATAGAGTTGGGTTGGGTTGTTTTACCTCTTAGCGGCACTTTTTTGCACACCATGGGCTAAATGGCCAGGTCACAAGGACCCCGAAGGCCCAAAGATGGTTGGGTGAGGGAACCCACTGGAACAGCTGTTGGGAGACAGATGGAAGCCTCCCGTCAAGACCATCCAGCGTGTTCTTTAACGTGCACATGATATGGTTCTCCAGCAACCGGGGCCACAACTTAACGTTCCATATGACGGACGGGGCCTTTCCAAGCCCATCGGTGTCCGTTTCTGACCGTCGGCAGGTGGGGATTTTGCGGAGATAAGTAAAGAAATTGAAAACATTACCAGTTTGACTTTATGCAGTCTCTTTTTAAAGGAAGATACGCGTCGACACTGCTTGATTGAAACAGGAGAATGACCAGAGTTAAAACTTCGGAAAAAAATTATCGCCGACGGATGGATGAAAATTACGTCCTTTATTCTTCTCAACATGTGACATGGTGAGGTTGATAGTTAACGAATTTGCAAACATGCACAATGGAAATATTTCGGGTGGTGGTGGAAAACTTTATTGCACCCTAATGAAATATCAAAATGATATTTGAATAACGTTAATGAAATTTCAGAATATTTATAACGATAAAACGTAACAAATGATAATAACGGAAAATTAGTTTTGTCATTTCGTTATTTTCACTGTTTTTGTATTGATTTAGTTCACAATTTTTTCCTTTATAAGATATACTTAGAAACTTGTATGAAATGGACAGATGTGCAATTTACTTTTATTATCAAAGCACGAAGACTTTGACTCTGCTCAATGACACATTCCAAAAGGATTTGCGAAGCAGCTGTCTACTGGAGCTCAGAGCGGCAGTCGAAGGTTTGGTGCGAGGTTCAAAAAGAAAGTTCCGACTCTTGTCAAATAGGTAATCGCCCCTTCCTCCAATTGTCTGTCCTCCACCCAGAGACCAGTTCCTTTTCCAAATGTCTAAGCCGATCACCGGGAATTGCAATAATCCTGGGATTTTCGCCCGATTATAATTGCTCTTTTCCTTCTTGCATGAATGGAGACTCACCCTTTTTTCCCTCCCTTTCTTCCAGCTCTTACCTGGCTGAGACAGCTGTTTCGAAAAATATTTAGGAATGTGTCATTGGGCAAAGTCACTGAAAGTCTTCCTGCGTTGATAAGAAACGTAAATTGCACATCTGTCTGTTTCATAACAGTTTCTAAATATATCTTAAAAAGGAAAAAATCTTTAATGAATTAAAAAATCTGAAATTAATCAATGTAAAAGCAGTAAAAATAACGAAATAACGAACCTAATTTTTCCGTTATTTCTTACGTTTTATCGCTAGAAACATTTTGAAATTCCTTTAACGTTTTTCATAGCGTTATTGAAAAATCATTTCATTGCGTTACATTAAATTTTTCCAACACTGTTCTGTTCATTACCGAATTTTATCCAAGTTGGCACCACCACCTGACTTCTTTTCCCAATTAGGGATGGAATAAAATGCTTCAAAATTCTATGAGTACCCAAAAGAAATAATCGTACTCATTGTGATGAGTGTTGCTACAGCATTGATATTTATTTCAATATTCCAGTTCGGATATAAATTTAATTATTAATTCAGTAAAATATTATAATTTGTTGCATCTTTTTTACTTTGACATCGGAACTATTTAAAACTTGAAATATTTCCTCTAAAAACTATTAAAATTTTTTCAGTCCTATAAAAAAAAGTGAAAACTGTTGATATCTGTGCTACCTTGGAAACTTTTTTAACGTAATTTTTTTTTACTTTTCAGTTTTATTATAAACTAATAGAAACAAAGTTATGATTGTAACAATTCTATTCATATTTTGTTTATTAATATGTTAGTAAATTTCCTATTTTACCAGAACATTTACATCTATAGAGTGAAAGAAAATTCTACTCTAACATCTAAAATCAATTTTTGTTTAGTTCACATTTTGTGGTTTTAGTTTTGAGCATCTTTGTGATTTTTTCCATGGGTTTCAAATTTCGCCCTGATATTTTTGTGACTTTTGAATGCTATTTGCATTTTTGGGTATTCGGCATGTTTGTGAGAATTTCTCGACCGAACATCGGACGTTTTTCCGCTTTTCTGAACAGTTTCTGGCTTTTATTACGAGCCGAAACATGGACCTTACGTAAACAAGCTAACAGGAAACTTGATGCCTAATGTTCACGCATTGTAACACAGATGGCCATTATGTTGTTTATTTTGCAAATGATAATGAGGTTAGGTGAAGGAATATTCAACCTCCTTTGAGCATTATTCTACGCAAAGAGAACACTGCTTTGATTTCGCCATGTTCTCCGTATGCATAAATATTGATGAGCGTATTGTTGTCTGATGGATTGTTTTACCTTTTGTCGGCACTTTTCTGCACACAATGGGCTAAATGGTAAGGTCATCAAAGTCCCAAGGGGTCAGAGAACTTTGGAGGAAGGGAACCCACTGGCAATAGTTAGGAGACATATGGAAGCACTTGAAAGAGTTACTTCGAAGAAGTCTAATTATAGTCAATACGTTACAATTAAATTCAACACTTCTATGTTCTTTGCGGTATTTTAGAATGCAGTTTAGGAGAATTATTAATCAAATTTAAATTTGCAATAATCAATTTGCTCCGTTGCTTTCGAAACAAAGGCAAAAGCGGATAAAAGCATTTTGTTGTCTTTTAATGCACTAAAGATGCGACTGACTCCGATTCTTGGCCAACTTTGATATTATCTACGCAAAAGTGCCCTCGGTCAATATGGGACACCGATGGGCTTTGGAAGGTCGCCGTTCGTTGGATTGGATATTAAACCGTGGTCGTGAGCAGGAGAGACATACCGTGTGCACGTTAAACATCACGATGGATGGCGTTGATGGGAAGTTGCCATCTGCTTCATAACAGTTGTCCAGTGGGCCACTCCCTCAACGTTGTCTCAGCCTTTGGGATCTTGTGACCTTGCCATTTAGTCAAATGTGCGCAAAAAAGTGCCGCTCAGATATAAAACAGCATAATTAAATAACATTAACATTCCATATGTTTATTTTTTTTAGATTCCTAAGCTATTGTTTTATGTTGATTCACCCGCAGAAATGCCGTGTAGGTATATTTTACTTCTAGTGACCACGTCTGAATGAACTGTCATTAAAAGAAACGGTCACACCTAAATTGTTTCAATAGATTAAAGTTAGATATTAGATCAGGCCAGTTGTAACGCCTGTGATCGTGTCCAGCATTTCCGTGAAAGGATTTCCGGCTTCTGTCTGCATCATTAGAGCAAACCTAAGATTTTATTGTTTGTGAATGAATTCTGTTATTTAGGATAATAAATAAAATATTTCTTTTTATAATAATATAAAATTATAAAAATAATATAGGTTTTAGGAATTTAATACCTGAAGGAAATAAATTTCCATTTTCAGCGAACACGCTATAAGAGATGGACAATTATCTTATTTGGCGGTTATCTTTCGGTTAGCTCAGTGGTTCTTAAACTATGGGTCGCGAGCACCTTGGACGGGAGTCGCAAAGCTCTGACATTTTTAAATTTACTACAATTTGTAGCGGAAATTTTTGTCAATATGTAGGTCGTATATTGTATGAAACAGCCGATGAGCCGTGAGGTCGCAAAATTTGATCTAAGATACTAAGAGTTGCATAAATGTATTATAATATTTTGGGAGTCTCAGTGTTAAAAATTTCGAGAACCTCTGCACTACTTGCGTAGAAGGAGCAAAAATCTTATTTACACGCAAAGTTATATTTGAAAGAAAAACGAACTACTTCTGAAAATTCGGAGCTATTGTGACATATTTTTATGGCTTTATAATTTTTGTATTATAAAAGTTTCGCGGACCTTATTTTGCCTAGCACCTGCTTTAAATATGTACCTGCACATTATTTGGGAGTAGAAATATTTTATGAGCTTAAATATGCAAATATGTCGTAATGCTCTTAAAAATATTTCTGGTTTTCATTTCGCTGCCTTTAACCTTTGATGTTTTGGAGACTGATACAATTTGGGAAGCATTACAAATGAACTAATAGGCGAGTGATCAGCTCATCACAGATATCGAGTAAACCAGTAAGCAATTGGGCAGTGGATTTCAACCTTCCAACTACAGCGACCCACTTTTCACTCTTAGTATACCTCATGACCCAGAATAATCGTAATAAAAATTAAATTCTGTTTTTCAATATAATGTAATGAAATATATTTCATACAAAATTTAAATTAAATTTCCACAACATGATTGTACACAGATTTTATGTAATAAACATAGAGTGAAAAATAAATATAATATTGTTTTTACGCTTCATTTACTTAAAAATATTTATTTACATTTAATAAAATATTGCATTATGTTAATATTCGGAGAGATAGAATGGCGACACATTTGAATCATTTCGCAACTCAACATTCAGTCGCCACCCATAAGTATAAAACCACTGATTTAGGTGATGAAGGTGCAGAAAAGGTAAATGACATAAGGTCGAGTTGGGTTGTTTTCACTCTAAGCACTACTTTTTTGCACATATTGGGGAAAATGGCGAGAGCACTAGGACCCGAAGAGCTCAGAGAAGGTTGGGAGAAAGGGGCCCACTGGACAGTATTAGGGGCCAGATGGTATAAATAAAAAATAATAAATACCCCCTCAAGCAGCTGCTTGCCACAGAGGTCTGACAGGAGCCTGTCAGTTTATATGCCACAGTAGAAGGTCTGAGAGGATGGCAGGCCCTCAGCAGAAAAACGACACAAACAGCCATGCCTTACCTGGGGCTCGAACCCAGGTCCCTTAGATCAGTAGCCAAGCGTGCTAACCACTCGGCCATGGGACGGCTATCAGATGGTATAGTACCATCAAATTCATCTAACATGTTCTTTAACGCACATAGCGTGTATTAAACTACAATATCTCCTGCACTAGGTGTCACCGCTTAACTTTCCATCCAGCAGACGCGGCCTTTCCGGGCCCTTCGTTGTCCTCTATCTGCCTCTTCTCAATGAGGGCAGGGGGGCGGAGTGTGGGGGGGAGGTGAATGGCGACAAATCTGAATGCTGGCCAAGGTGTGGGACTCGAACCTAGGAACTGCAGATTACGAGATTCCCGTGATACACTACCCCTAGTGACGTATCTCAGGTTTCTGTAAATGTGGGTGGCAAGAAACTTGAAAGGGGGTCGCAAAGTTGTGATTTTTTTATATATGATGTCATTTTTAGTGAATATGATTTTGCAAATATGTATGTCCTATATAGTAACGAAGAGGGAAACGGCAGTCAAATTTTATCTACGATTCTACGGTGTTGCATTAGTTTATTAATATCCTAGGTGGTCGCAATGTCAAAATGTTTGACAGGGGAAAATTTTAATCCCTGCAGAAATAGCAATGATTACTGTGGCTGCTGTAAAGTATGCTCGAGTATCAACGTCTATACCAACAGTAAATATATGATGGGCTCAGACTGATATAAAATCGGTGTAACGCAATATTTTTTATGTAGTATGTTTGGTAATAAACGGAGAGAAAACTAAATTAATGAAATTTAGTCAGGCAGACTGTGATTTAGTTAATCTCAATGGTTGCAGCCTTGAGCAGGTGTCACAGTTTAATTTTCTTGGGAGCTATGTAACAGATACTGGTGATGTGCGGCATGAGATTAACAGACTAATAGGGATTGCTGCCGGGACTTTTAACAATCTACGGAGCGTGTGGAGAAATAGGCGTATACACCTAAAAACTAAAATTAGACTGTATAATAGTTTGGTTCTTCCTACGGTTAGTTATGGTAGCGAAACTTGGACCCTTTGTAAACAAGATAACAGGAAACTAGATGCTTTTGATTCTAGATGCTTACGCAGTATCTTGGGGATTAGATGGTTCAACTTTGTAACTAATGATGGGATTAGGCAAAGGAGTCGGCAACCTCATATGAGCAGCATATTATGCAGTGGTTTGGCCATGTTGCTACGTTGGTTTGACCATGTTGCTCGTATGCATAACTATCGATTAGCGAATAGGGTTATGAACTGAGTGCCTAAAGGCTCAGAAAGACGGGGGTGACTTAGGATGTGGTGGGCAGACAATGCCAAACAGGACAATATTACAGTCGCTCAAAAAAATTAGTAACCTGGCAACCTTCGTGTACAGTACCATCAGATGGGACGTTAAGCCTGCTGCATGAAAAGTATCATTTTTTCCATGCCTGTCCCTTTATTTAACCAGATGCCATTTGTCCCTTTTTTTTTTGTTTACTTTCGTAATTCGATTTGGAAATGAAATGCAGATTTGTTTTGAACAATGGGGGGAAAATTAGCAAAAATCGATTTTTTTTCCCGATAAGTAACGTATACTTTGTTACCGGTGGTCGACCGGTTAGCATGCCGTGCTTTCAGTTACTGAGCATTTTTCTGTAAGCTTTTCAAGCATCCCGTTTTTAATACTGAAAACTACAATGATTCCTTTTCTGTAGGATAATTCCATAAGCCCCCCAGACTTTTTTGTTTATAAGAACACCTCAAAAATTCTATTATTTCATTTCCAAAATCTAGTCACCCTATTACAGTATAGAAGTTTTTGAAAAGTCTCCAACCCTGGAATTTTTTAGACCAAGTATGGTTTTGTATTTTTTCCTCACCAAAAATATAAATCTTTCATCTTTTTTGGTTCTATGTCCATACGAAAATCATCTCAAATTTTAATACATTGAAATGTTTTATGAAATTTTTTAATGTTTCACTTTTCTGTATTTTAGATCGAGAATATACCGAAGAAATGTTCGACACTTTAAGGGATAGAAGTCTTGTGCCAGATAATGTGTGTCCTACGGCTGAGAAAAATTCCATACGTTTTGATTTTAAAAGGGATGAAACAAAATTACCAGAAGAGGATTATTTAGCATTTCTCCTCAACCCATATACAAAGACTCTAGATCTAAGCGTTTACTTAGACAACAGATCAATCACATTAACCATGGGAGTAATCCGCACGATTGAAAATATTGCACAGGTAAGAAGCAAATACCGTTTTAAAAATAATTCAGTTTGCTCCTTTGTTTTCATTTATGCTTTAATTTTCGTGGGGATTATTCATTGGCACTCGGAATGTTATTCAGATATCAGTCGATGATGGTGATACGTGGATCAGAGGACTTGAAGGCAATAATGAGATTCAAAAAAGTGTATATTACTTGTTATTACTTGAGTTCAACTTTCCCCTAAAAAAATGCTGTATAAGCGCCTCTGGACAACTTATTTTTTCTTGATTTTTATCTCGTTTTTTAAAAAAGAAAAGATAATATCAATAGTAAAGTATCACAGGAGGTGTCCTGTAGACATGAGATTCGCGAAAAACTTAGTTATGCCAGGAGTGGAATTCGAACCCACGTCTGCCTGTAAAAGGCTAGATGTGTTAACCATTACACTCTCAATAACGAAACTTTCCTTCAAATAATGGAACATTCCCGAATATTATTTGATTCTCTCGTGGCGCCATCTATGTCCGGAAAAGGATAATAAAGTTGGCTCATAAAGGTTAGCAGAGCAGGCATGTTACTCGGAGACGTTAGTTCGAATCCCACTCATGGCAAAAAAAAATTCTTTTAACTAACCTTTTCACAACATAATGTTTTCGCTTTTCCCGCCTGTAGATATCCAACTTAATTGTTCGTAAAGAAAAATTCCTTTTGAGTTCGAGGGATCGCATATGACAAGCAGAGTAACGGACTAACATAACTCACACCTGTGTGCAGTACCGCCATTAAGTTGAACATACACGATCGGTCTTGGAGCAAAGCCGGGCGCGCGCAGGGCCTTAATTGACAGCTATCGCTCCAAGCGCTCCCTGACCTTGACCATGCACTGTCGACTTTTATCCATCGGTCCAAGGCGATCTAAGGCACAAATAACAGTGTAAAATAATTTTCTGGAATTCAAAGTTTTATAAGTAGTATTTTTACTAGTATTATTCAAAATATAGATTTAAATACATTTGATTGTATTTAAAAAGACATTAAACATACTTAATATATTTTCATATGCTTCTACTCGTCGATTTAGTTCTGTATTCGGTATGTTGCATATAACGTTAATTGTATTAACTATAAATAAATTTTTGCCACGCAAAATTGCATCGTTTTCCGTTGAATCGTCAAACAACATTTTGCACATTTTTCATTCGGCATCGATCGTTTTCATACTTTTTTCTTTTGTGTTAACAATGTTGCTTCCACTTCGATTGACTGAAAATCATTTCTCTTACCCTTAGAATAACTTCTGTTAATGATTTCAGAAAGCTGACGCCTTTTAATTGATTTATTTTTGGGTCTTGCAATTACTTGTAGCATTTAGTCTTTGTAATTTTTTTTTAATATTCAAAAACGCTGTTTCGCAATAATTAAAATGCTTCAACAGTCCCTAATATTCTAAATTTACTTTAGGCAATCTGGCTTTTCGTTTTGGAGTAATCACATTTTAATGCATTCGCAACCTTTTTCCAACGCCAATATAGCATCAACCCTAGCCGTTTATCTCGTATCCATTATTTTTTTTAATGATAAAGATTCAGGTGGCAGGCATTCAACCCCCTCGGTGCGAGCGCCGGTATGCAGTGAGGGGGACCACCCTGTGAAGGTTCCGCTGGCTCGGTTACCTTCACAGGGTCCTAAACGCTCGCCCACGTGTTTGCCGTGCGCCTGGAAAGGAGGATCCTGGCAGTTGCTGAGGGGTCCCCGTCTTCTCTCCCCAGCTCATGACTGGTGGGGTCCCCTTTGGCCGTTTTGCCATTGGGGAGCCTGTCTCTTCCGGGGCCGCTGCTATACACTGCTTTGGCCTCTGCTTCAGGTAAACGGGAGGTCCTGGGGCGGCCCCCTCAGGAACAATCGGCTGGTGGGCTGGTCCTGCTAGGGTCAACTATGCAGATCGTGAGTAACCTTGTCCACGTCCTGAAAACGGTTTGCGAGTTTCCCCACACATTCACTAATTTTGTAGTTTTCTTTCTTTTGTGAGGCCAGCTCTTACCTCACACTTTATTGATTTGTTGCTTTTTTTTTTGTGGGAACTCAGACGAGTTTCTCACCATTTCTCTTTTTTCTTTTCCTTTTTGTTTTGTTGTGAGGGCTTGGCTCACTGGCTGTGTGGGTATGGTGCCCGGGCAGCCCTGGCGTCCGACTGGGCATCCCCTTGTTGGACTCCATGGTGGGTGGGGACAACGGGCACTGAATCCCTCAAAAACAACCACGAGTTCTACAACTCATAATTCTCCGAACAATGCCGCCAAGAGGGCTCGCCATGAACAATCATCTTCTTTGTCTATGCCGTCGTCTTCGTGTGTGTCTCCGTCTCCGAGGTTCCTGATCATCCATTCTACGGGTGATCAGGTGCTTGGAAACGTCCCCGTTTTTTATTCACAAGGATATTCAAGGTCTTGCGGGAGAACCGAAATCTGTCAAGCGCCTTAGATCGGTGACTTGCAGGTGGAGACTGCATGCTCCAAGCATTCGGTGCTTCTATTAAAGGTTACAGCGATTGGTGGAGTGGCAGTCGAAGTCACTCCACACAAGACGCTCACTTCCTTCCGGGGCGTGATCTCCGAGTGGGGCCTCCTCAAGGTTTCTGAGGAGGAAATCCTCTCGTAGCTTTCAGCCCAAGGGGTGATTTTTTCAGCCCAGGCAGGATACTTACATTGCGAGGTGCGGCCATTTATACCCAACCTTCTGCGTTGTTTTCAATGCCAGAGGTTTGATTCCCCTCCCTGTCCACGTCAGTAGGGGACACCGATGGGCTTGGAAATGCCACCGTCCGTCGGATGGGACGTTAAGCGTGGTCCCGTGTGCGGGAGACCCATACCCTGTGCACGTTAAAGAACACGCTGGATGGCCTTGACGGGAGCCTACCATCTGTCTCCCAACAGCTGTTCCAGTGGGTCCCCTCCCCCAACCTTTTCTGAGCCTTCGAGGTCCATCTGACCTGGCCATTTAGCCCATGGTGTGCAAAAAAGTGCCGCTCAGAGGTAAAATAACCCAACAACCCAGATGTTTGGCCATGCCTGCACCGCATGCCGGGGCAAGCCCACCTGTGCTCGTTGTGGCAGTCAGGATCATCTTGAACCTGACTGCACAGCAGAAAAGGCATGCTGTGTAAACTGCCGTGGTGAACATCCGGCGTACCCCCGCGACTGTCCGAAGTGGCTGGAGGAGAAAGAGGTACAGCGCCTGAAGACCCTCGACAACATCAACTATCCAGAGACGAGAAAGCTTGCTGCACCGCCTGCCCCATCTGGCAAGGTCTCCCATGCCGGTGCGGTCGTTGGAAAGCCCGTCGTTAAGATGGCTTCCGTGGCGGTGCAGACCGACATCAGCGTTTCACCAGCTGAATCTTTCTCGCCTGCTGCTAAGTACCTCTTGAAGCAGGTGAGGCCGACGTCGGTGTCAACCTCGACATCGACACTGGTTTCTATTCCTGTGTCTGTGCCTTCCACATCCACCTCCGGAAGGCCCCTTCCACCCCGCCCCCAGACAGCAAGACCTACCAAACCCAAGGAACCCCCGCCGGGGCCCAAAAAGAAAATTTTACCTCCTTCTTGTTCGGCGGTCTCTGATCCATGTTGCTCGGACGACTCCGAGGACATGGACACAGACCGCCCTATTTTTCAAAAACCGTTGCTGGCGACGGTTAAAATAAATCGTAAGTCGTCCGCCAATTCTTCCAAGACCTGAGATGGCCACACTCCTTCAATGGAACTGTCGTGGATTCCAAAGGAATATTGACGACATCAAGGTCATCCTGAGGGCACACGAACCCATCTGCGTGTGCCTTCAGGAGACATTCTTGCAGACAGCCAATAATCCCACTATCCGGCACTTTTCTCTCGTTCGCCGGGACTGGGATGGAGATGGTCCAGTTGACGGAGGTGTTGCCATTCTCGTGAGCAACCATTCCCCATTGCAGGTCACTCCCCTCAACATGCATTTAGAGGCAGTTGCCATCCGCCTCTTTGTGGGATTTTCGTTGATTGTCTATCTCCCACCCGGAGGCATCGTTTTCCGGGATGACCTTGTCTCGCAGCTGCCATCCTCCTTCCTCATCATGGGGGACTTCAACGGACACAGTCCACTCTGGGGCAGTACTGACACCAACGGGAGGGGCCGGGTCCTGGAGCAGTGTCTCCTGGATCCATCGCTCTCCCTGTTGAACACCGGTGTCAGGACCTACTTTCACACCCCATCTCGCACATTCACTGCCATTGACCTGACAATCTGCTCCTCCTCGATCCTTCCACTCTTTACATGGGAGGTCGAGGACAATCCATATTGAAGCGATCACCTCCCCGTGGTGTGCACCATCTCTCATGGGGGGCCTTGCAGCCCTTCGCATGTCCCCTGGTGGAGGCTTGATCGGGCTGACTGAAGTGGCTTCGAGCTCTTGTCTGAGCTCGATGAGCACTCTGTCAGCCAGGAGCCCATCAATGTTGCAGTGGCGGAGTTGACGGACTGCAACGTCCATGCAGCTGCCTCTACTATTCCTCAGACCTCAACTCGGTTTGCACGGTTCCCAAAACCGTGGTGGAATCCCGACTGCACCGCATCTTGTAAGGCTCAGAACAAGGCTTGGGGGTGTTTCGGAGATATCCAACGTCCCCCAACCTAGAGGCATTCAAACGCGCCAGGGCGAAAGCCCGTTTTGTCCGGCGCCAGAGCCAGAAGGAATCTTGGATGAAATATACGTCTTCTATCACCCGCATGACCAGTTCTAAGGTCGTGTGGGATAAGGTCCGGGATGGGTGGGAAGTTCACGTCCCACTCATTATCGATCCTGGAGCACAATGGACAGGCAATTGCTGACACTCTGGGGGAGTCATTCTCCACCATCTCTTCTCTGTTCTACTCCCCCGAGTTTCTGGCCCAGAAGAGCAGGGCCAAACGCTCTCTGCTGTCCTTCCATTCGAATGGCCTGGAGTCTTACAACAGGCCATTCACAGCGGAGGAGCTTCGCCTTGCTCTGCACGCTTCTCGTGCATCTCCTGTGGAGCCAGACAATGTCCATTATGCCATCTTCCAACATCTCTCACCATCGAGTAAGGATCGACTGCTCCGACTCTTCAACCGTATTTTCATCGAGGAGCAGTTTCCGGACTCCTGGCGGAGGCCATCTTCTTGGTCTTCCCTAAGCCAGGCAAAGATCCCAAGATTCCTTCCAATTATCATCCAATTGCATTGACGAGCTGCGTCTGCAAGATGTTGGAAAGGATTCTATTTATCAAATATCAGTAATTGTAAATTTAGTTTCAGTAATTAAATGCAATAAAAGAAAAATATTAACGTTATGAATAAATAAATATGTTTTGTAAGGCCCCTTTCGCTGTGGCCCTTAGATATTGCCTAGTGCGCCTTACAATAAATCCGGCACTGTGAATCACAGAATTTAAGAAAAGATTTCTTCCTGAGCTCTAAATATGATGCATTTAATATAGGGATCTGAAAGAGGATAGCTTTGGATTTATACAAATTTCATATTTAGCTGTCTTTACGCCATTAGGGGATAAAAAAATATGCATTTCTAATTTACAGTTCAAATCAGGTGGCCAAATGCTTAATGTGTTTGGTTGCAGATTTCATGTACCTGGGTTCGAGACCGCATAAAAGATATGGATGTTTCTTTTCATTTATTGTTTTTTTGCTGAGGTCACGTCATCCTCACAGACCTTCTCTATGACCTCACGGGGTGTCATAGCCACTGGCTGAGTTTCTACGCAAACTAACTGGATTTCAAAAAGTGGAGGTTGTTGAGGAAATAGTTATTAAATTTAGATTTTATCATGTAATAAAATATGCTTTTTCAAATTGTTAAAATATAACTTTTGTGTTTATTAATGCCTACTGAAATATTTCGTCGCCTAGTGAGATATAAAGAGTAGAATATAAAGAGTTGAAAAACATTTTTTGGGTTCAAGAAATGTGTTCAATCAAATATCATACGAAGATTTTGTGATGTCATTAAAATCTGGGTTTTAAATACAAAATGTACTGAGCAGTGGACGTGACACTACTTGAAGTAATACGGGCCTATCAACGTAGATTCATGATTCTCTGACTGACGTAGAAACATTCTCTGACTGTTTCACCAATCTACAATCCTATTGCTCTCCATTGTTTTGAGTTATTTGTGTGTTTCAGAATTTGATTATTGTGAGTTATTGTGTTATTTATTATGAGTTATTGTGTTATTTGTGAATTTGAGTGTTTGAGAATTAAATATTTTCTTTGACGGATCATGAAGCAATTGACTATTACATACAGTAAATGTAGCGATTGCGTTTGAAATGATCGAGTCTCTACGAAAGTGTTTCCTTTATTGTGTATCTAGTTTACTTATGTTCCGTGATGTCAGAATAGGTTTATATATAGATTTTTTTAACACTACACATTTATGTTATCTAAGTAGGTTAAAATTCTTTTATTTTTCCTAACAGTTATGTTTTTATTTACAGTAGAGTAATCCTTACCTAATTTTCGGCACAGTGTATCTCATGTACATTGCAAAGCTTTTGTGATGATTACGATTTTCATATTTGTTGGTTTTTCTCGTAAAGTTCTTTCTGTAGTTCCTCTGTAAAAATCAGTTAAATGATAGGTGTGATTTGATTTTTTTAAACTCTTTTTTTCAGTCCTTTAAGCTATAATTTCTCGTACTTTCCTTCATTTCAAATTTGCAGCAGCTTACAAGCTGATGTTCGAGTCCTCACTCGTCTCCGAAAAGCCCACCAACCTTGCCCACTTTCAGTAAGGGACACCGATGAGCTTGAAAAGGACGCCGTCCGTTGGGTTGGGTGGGGTTGTTTTACTTCTGAGCGGCATTTCTTTGCGCACACATGGGCTAAATGGCTAGGTCTCATGGACCCCGAAGGCTCAGAGAAGGTTGGGGGAGGGGCCCCACTGGAACAGCTGTTGGGAGACAGATGGTAGCTTCCCGTCAAGGCCATCCAGCGTGTTCTTTAACGTGCACAGGGTATGGCTCTCCCATACACGGGGCCACGGCTTAACGTCCCATCCGACGGACGGTGGCATTTCCAAGCCCATTGTTGTCCTCTACTGACCGTGGGAGGCCGGGGAATTTCACGGAGATAAGTCTCAACGCTGAACCAGCTGGGACTCGAACCTGGGAACTTCAGATTAGGAGCCTGGCGCGCTACTGACTGAGCCACCTCCGCCCCCGCCGTCCGTCAGATGGGACCTAAACCCATGGCTCACGTGTGGGAGAGCCATACCCTCTGCATTTTAAAGAATATATTAGATGGTTTTGACAGAAGGCTACCATTTGTCTCCTAAGAGACTTCTCTTTGTAAAGTGGGTCCTCTTCCTACAACCTTCTCTGAGCACAAAAGTGCCGTTCAGGGGTACATAACTGAACAGCAACCTACAGGCAGAGTACAGTCGCTCAAATAACTATCCGAACACTGTGGTTGATTACAGATTCAGAAAAAATATCTGGCAATGATTTTTTTAGAAATTAATTATCTGTACACGAAGGTTGCCAGATCACTAATTTCTAAAAAAATCGTTGCCAGATATTTTTTCTGAATTCTGTAATCAACCACAGTGTTCGGATATTTATTTGAGCGACTGTTCTTGAATAAAACATCACTCTATGTCAGATATATAAAATAATATTTTTCAATTCCTACCTGTTGAAATTTAAAGTGTACACAGTCGTATCAGAATAATATGACCACCAACCATACATATAATATGTTGGTGGTCATATTATTCTGATACGATTGTGTATACGATTGAATATTATTTATATTTAAATAAAAGTGTTTTTAATGAATTTCTCGTTCTATTTTCATTTTTTACTAACTTTTTTAACTTCTCTTTTGCAGAATTTATCTCATGTGAATGTCAACAATTGTACAACTGAGGAAGATTTAAATTTACTCCTTAAGATCATTCCTAATGTTGAAAGTCTCGACCTTGCATCTAGCCGTTGTTCTGATAATCATATGTCTATAATATCTGCGCACTGTCCTAATTTGAAACGATTGGATATAAGCAACACTGCTGTAACGGATAAAGGTCTTGAATATTTCTGTGCCAATGAATCACAAAGTATTGAAAATATGTGTAAAATATCCGATTTGAAAATGTCATATACACTTACCACTTTCAAAGGGCTGGAGAACGTAGTACAATCCCTTTCACTTTTGGAAAATTTGAAATACTCCTATATTAAGAACCTTCCTAAGAGCATGTGTCGAAAGTTTTTCAAGAATGTAGGAGGATGCAAAATAATCTTGCCAAATACCTCAACAAGAATACTTTCTGGAGGTTTGCCGAGAATTATGTTCAATATCAACAAACAAACTGTTATGGGAAATGATTTCTCCAATATCAGAAGATTTAACCTGAAAAAAATATCATTCGCATTTTATGATGCAGAGGAAGAGATTTTGCGCTGTGCTTCAATTTGTTGTCCTGAAATTAGATCAGTGGTAATCGACTCTACAGTACCAAAAGAGAGCATATTAACCTGCACTGCATTTTCTCACCTTACCAAAATAAAACTGCATTTCAAAGGTCGTGTTCCCTCATCAGAGTTGTTAGAATTCTTTTCATTAAGAGGGAATAAACTGGAAGTTGTCGGTCTTTACGGCACCTCTAGTATCAACGGTAGCTGTACGTTTATCTCGGATTACATGGATTTGTTACACTGGTTGGAGCTTTGCCCTAAATTGAGAAAAATAAGATTGAGTAGCATAACTCTGAAAAAATCTAAGATGTTTCAAAATCCTTCTGCCATATCATGTAACTCGATATCACCAAAGCGTTTTTCAGATTCGCTTACACACATATTTCTGCAAGATTTATCTGGAAAGGGATTTACGGATTTTTTGCTATTATTTCTATCATTGGCAATGCATGTGACTGATTTAACCACTTGTCCATGCAACATGAAACAAATAAATAAAGTGGTCGAAAAATGTCACGGTTTCAAATTTTTGCAAAACTTGGATATTCATGATTGTTGCTGATCTTGGTTTCTTGTTGAATTAGCAAATCGAAAGGACAAAGGAAAAAGAAGCATCGTGTTAGTTGCTAAGAAGAGAAATCTGACCAATTGATACTTGTTTCTTAATGGACGTAATATCTGAAATTTAGTTTATGTATCATGTTAAGCAACCTCCATGTTTAGATTCTTTAAACCGTTTGATTATTTATTTAACTCTAAATTGCTATGTATTCCATCGTGTCTTGCTCACGGTACTTACCTTTTCTTTAATTATGCACTATATAAAATAAATATTACGCATGGAATAACTGTATGTAACAAAATTTTCATTTGCAATATCATTTCTTGTTAAAATAAATGTATTTCTCTTGTAAGCAGATTTTTAGTTGACGATATTCTAAATTTCTACGTTTCAAGACAGAATGATGAAGTAAATGACATCAGCTCGGATATTTGGAGAAATTTCCGAGTAACCTTTGCATTCCTCTGCAATTATGGACCGTTTTTTCTAAACGTTAGATTATTAGTTTTCTACTGAGGAGGTGCAAAAGCGTAAAAATATATGCAAAAAATGTTTTTACTGAATAATTTGTTGCCAACAATTTAATCTACTTGTTTCTTCCTATTATTTTTTTCCAGTTATGGTCACCCTGTTTCAGAACAATGTGAACCGAGGCCGTCCAAAAAATATCTTCACGTGTTTTCCTTCACCCCATTTGCACTACTTCCTCTGATGTTAACAAGCTACGACTGGTTTGAAAGCTTGTCTAAACTGGCATTACGTGTTAAACGCAAAGTTTTTTTTTTATCATTTCTCTCTTCATTGACAGTGGGTAAAAATTCGGTCTGCGAAATCTGTGCGTTATTTTTATGTAGCCAGCAGCTACAGATGGGGAAAAAATTTTACGTTTTCACAAGGATGCAGCTTGGGGCGATCTGAAAATAATTCATGCCGATTATTCACAAGTATATGGCTACCATGCCTGTTCATTAGACACTGTTACGAAAGGCAGAGCTCTCAAGACCGAAGGAGGCCGTCAATGAGAGAATCATCAATGCTATTTGAAAACTTATTAAGGAAAACTCACACATCACCGTTCAGGTAATAAGTTTAGATGCCAATGTATCGATTGTCAGTGTCATCAATAATGAAGAATTATTCATCAACATTTAAGATTCCGAAAGATCTGTGTTAAATGTATACCTTAGAAACTAACAGAATAGCAAAAAAGGATTAGGGTCCATTCGTGAAAGGAGATGCTGGCAGAATTTCAACTTAGTAGCTCCAAACGGTTAACAGACATTGCCATAGGTTGGGTTGTTTTACCTCTGAGCGGCACTTTTTTGCACACCATGGGCTAAATGGCCAGGTCACAAGGACCCCGAAGGCTCAGAGAAGGTTGGGGGAGGGGACCCACTGGAACAGCTGTTGTGAGACAGATGGTAGCCTCCCGTCAAAGCCATCCAGCGTGTTCTTTAACGTGCATAGGGTTTGGCTCTCCCGCACACGGGGCCACGGCTTAACGTCCCATCCGACGGACGGCGGCCTTTCCAAGCCCATCGGTGTCCTCTACTGACCGTGGGCAGGGCGGGGAATTTTGTAGAGATAAATCTCAACGCTGACCCAGCTGGGACTCGAACCTGGGAACTTCAGATTACGAGCCTGGCGCGCTACCAACTGAGCCACCCCCCATTGCCATAGGTGATGAGAAGTAGTTTTATTAATATACCACTCCCATCAACATCGACAACTATTCAAACTCAAATATTAAATAGTAATAAATACATTTAACCAATAATGCATCCACTATTTTGTTCGATTATATTAAGTCATCTGTGGACAGTTTCATTATTCAATCGGTGTAGAACTTGTTCAATTTTTCGTTGAAGAATCGATCAAGGTAGTTTTTGATGGCCTCCAAAAATCGGAAATCTTTATCGTTGAAAGAAAGATTTCAGCGACCGGAAAAAAGGGTAATTCAAGAGTATGCAATATCAGACGAATATGACGGGTGGCACAAAATATCCGAACCCAATTGCAACAATTTTTGACTTGAGGTCAAATACATATGTTTCCTTGTAGAATACAACTCCTTGTGATTCGCCAATTTGGAAGTTTTCATCGATCGCTGACCTCAGCCATTCCAATTGCGAGTAATACCGATTTTAATGAATCGTTAGATTGCTTGGCAGGAGTATTTAGTGAACGACTCCTTTCCAAACACACCACAAACAGGGCATGACCTTCTTCGAATGTGGGCCACCCTTTGGCTGCGGTAATGTGGGCTCGCTTTCTTGCTCAAGGAGCTTTCTCTTTGGACGTCGTTGTAAAGAATCAATTTTCATCTCCCGTCACTTACCACTTCCAAAACGCATCGTTTTCGTTGTTTTGCAGCTGCGAATCATAAGCAGACCCACACAATCCCAATATCCAGAGAACAGCCAAAAGATATATCTAAAACATAATAAAGATATCCATCGGTCATCTTATATATCTTATGGATATTGTGGTTGTGTGGGTGTATGGTCCATTAAATTTCCTTCGCTGAATATATACGGATCTCACGCATTGTAGCGATTCACGCATCCAAGGTGCTCCAAATACCTTACAACTGATGCATTCGATACTTTTCTTGTAATGCTGGGCTGGTTAGTTTGGAATAATGTGGCTATTTGGTCATTACCAACCGTGAAGTGACTTCCTGAACGTGGGGCATCTTCCAGAGCGAAATTCCTTGTTCGGAACTTTCCGAACCACCTCTGACATGTTCGTCATTTAAAGAATCTTCTCCATACACTGAACAATTTATTTTTCGATTTGTGTTGCGTTTTTACCCTTCCGAAAATACCGGGGCATAACACGGCGCCAATGCACCTTTGTATTTTACACTTTCAAATTGACCCTTATTGATAACTCGAATGTCACTCAGTTAATCTGTAAGATTTATTTTTCGTAAAACTCTAGCAACTGTGTCCTGTCGAAAGCACGTATTATTTATAACTGCTTAATGCACGTTGTTATAAAGATCACGTCCAGTTACATCTTTTGGGAAAAATAAGCAAACTTTCGTTTCAACCCAACATGTATATTTTATAATGGTAAAGTACATTGCAATACAACTTACTTTGGCGTTTCCAGTAGCTCCATAGGAGTTGTAACGAAATGGTTGGCTCAAGAGAAACATTTTAGCAGGAAGCTCCATTTTTTCGTATTTCATTTCGAAATTTACAAGTTTCCTGATTGCCAATATATACTAGGATGTTTTACCGTCTCTAAAATCAAATAATACCTATAAATCAAATACCTATGAATCAAAGATGATTTAATAGTTTTAACATATCGTTTTATCGATACTTATATTTAGAAACAAACCCCGAATCTATCTCAGTACATAGAGAAAGTAGTGATCAGATTTTAAAGCAATAACTGACGACTTGTTGCCCAGATAGAATAGGTGTAGGTCGTTGAGTGTAACAAACACAGTGCCACCTCAGACTGTGCCCATATCACGCCCCAACCATCAAACCGCTGCAATAGAGAAAAAGTGCCAATAGGCAAATATAGCCCTACAGCTCCTAATGATTCTTTTTTTCTACCTCCTGCTAAGCCGGTTATCCATCCCATTGATAATGAGGGAAATTCTCAATATTGGAGATTTGATCTGGCGTAAAGGCCACTGTCAACAAGAAGGATCAACGAACGTCTCAATATTCGACATTTGATCTGACGTAAAGGCCACTGTCAGTAGGAAGAAATAAGTGAACGTAATTATCAATATTTTCGATTTGATCTGGTGTAAATTCACTGTCAGGAAGAAGGAATCAATGAACATAATTCTCAATATTTGAGATTTGATCTGGCATAAAGTCAGCAAGATGGATCAAAGAACGTCTCAATATTTGACATTTGGTCTGGTGTAAAGACCACTGTCAACAAGAAGAAATCAATTAAAGTAATTCTCAATATTGGAGATTTGATCTGGCGTAAAGGCCACTGCCAGCAAGAAGGATTCAATGAACGTAATTATCAATATTTGAGATTTCATCTGGCATAAAGGCCACTGTCAGCAAGATGGATCAAAGAACGTCTCAATATTTGACATTTGGCCTGGTGTAAAGACCACTGTCAACAAGAAGAAATCAATGAACGTAATTCTCAATATTGGAGATTTCATCTAGTGTAAAGACCACTGACAACAAGAAGAAATCAATGAACGTAATTCTCAATATTGGAGATTTGATCTGGCGTAAAGGCCACTGCCAACAAGAAGGATTCAATGAACGTAATTCTCAATATTGGAGATATGATCTGGCGTAAAGTCACTGTCAGCAAGAAGAATTCAATGAATGTAAGTAGGAGGATAATGAGAGTTCTAACTCAGTGGCGGATCAATGTTAATGCTATGGGATCCGCCACCCACGTGTTTAGAGCGGTGGCGAATCATTATCAATCATATTGGTCATCACTCTCACCACAGACTTCCACGTTTCAGCTGTACGCTATTTTGAATCATGACGTCATCACCCCAATAAAACTCCAAAATTACTCGAAACCCTCCATCTTGGTATCTGACGTTATCAGCCTCGAAAACAACCCTCGTAATATTCTGATGTTTTCAACTCAATGGCAACTAATTGTGTACCAACTCCAACTAAACTTTTGGTGGCAACGATCAGAGCACCCCTTTCCACTCGCCCACCTCTTATCGCAAAGCACTGCATTCTTAAAAAAAAAACTGCGTTCTACGACTATGCTCGACCCCACCAGCGAATGACGCTCTTATCCACTACGCCACGGGCATTTGCTTGACTACCATCGTTTACAGTGGTTGATCTCAAAGAAAAGGAATAAGTGATTATTTTTATTCCTGAAAAATCTCGTTTAACTCAATAATAATAAATAAATATCCCCTCAAGCAGCTGCTTGCCACAAAGGTCTGACAGGAGCCTGTCAGTTTATATGCCACAGTAGAAGGTCTGAGAAGATGGCAAGGCCCTCAGCAGAAAAACGACACAACGAAAAATAAATTTTAATTAATTTTTATTCCTTGTAAATCGTATTTAAAAGTAAATTTATAACCTCTTTGCACATTTTTTAAATCCTTGTATATCACATTTAGAAACTCATAACTTCTTCCCACTTTTTATTCACATAGGAAACTACATTTCTGGCTCAGTTAATTTTTTTATTCCTTGTAAATCGCAATAAAAATAAATTTATAACCTCTTCGTATATTTTATCCTTCAAATTTTTTTTCAAGGACATCGTATAAATAAACGTTTTGAAACATCACATAGGGAAAAGCAAATTTTTTAAATCCTTGTATATCACATTTGCCGTCCCGTGGCCGAGTGGTTAGCACGCTTGGCTACTGATCTAAGGGACCTGGGTTCGAGCCCCGGAATTCAGGCATGGATGTGTGTGTCGTTTTTCTGCTGAGGTCCTGCCATCCTCTCAGATCTCCTACTGTGGCATATAAACTGACAGGCTCCTGTCAGACCTCTGTGGCAAGCAGCGCTGCTTGAGGGGGTATTTATTATTATTTTTTTTTATTTTTTTTATATCACATTTAGAAATTCATAACTTCTTCTAACTTTTCATTCTCGCACTGCATCTTTGTATCTCACTCTTCTTTGTATCTCGCAATGCACCACGATGGATGGTAAAAGAATTAGTTTTACAATCTGACAACTACGCTCTGAATAATATTTAGCGGTGTAATTAAATATTTGAAAGCATGGTAAGTTGATAAAAAGGTTTGATTATAAATCGGAGATGGTGGTGAAACCGTGAAAGGACTGATCTGGTTGATCAAAATATATATGAAACGTAATGTACTGGACTTGAGGGTTGTTAGCATTGTGTGATAATATAGACAGATTAACTGTAAAATAGCATATAATAGAGAGGCAGAGGATGGCCAAGTCGGTAGCACGCTGGTTTCTTAAACTGTTAGTCATAGATTCGAACCCCCATTGTGTTGCCATTGATTTTTATTTCTGTTTTCCCCTGCTCTACGTGAGAAAGGTGACACTGCCTTGAAAAATACAACTGTTCGTCAGATGGGACTTTACGTGTCAAAAAACATTCTGAATGGCCTTGACAGGAGAATTTTTCTACTAACAGCGGTCTAGTACCCTTTCTCTATCGAACTATGAGCCCTTTGCCTCATGTTCTAGGCAATTAAATTGAATGCATAAAAGACCCCCTCAGAATTGAAAAACCAAGGAAATGGTTGAAAAAATTGCTTTGAAAAACAGTAAAATGAATGGGAGAAAAATCTGTAAATTCGCACACATTGCAATGGTTGGTCGAATTGCTTGTAAGACACTAAATTGCAGCGGAATGGATCTCGGAATAACTGTAAATACGCACACATTTCAGTGGATAGGTGAATTTTTTAAAATTTTTCGGAAGTGGAAGGCAGCATAACTGAAAAATCAAGCAAAGTGTACTGGAGATGATAGAATACCTTCAACGTATGTTGGAATGGATGTCAGAAACCACGGAAAAATCAACAAAGTACATGGGAATAGATCAGAAAATATCTTCGAATATATGGAATGGACAGCACAATATCTGCAATACATACTGTGACGAGAGAGGAAAGAGTGTAAAAATCTTATAAAAATGCGCTGGGATGGCTGTAGAAAACGCTTCAAAAGAGCAAATTGCAGCGCAACACAGGAAAATCACAAAATATTATTATTAACTGTTGCAAAATTTTAGCAACACCGTTCTGTCTTCCCATGGCACTTTTCCGTGCCCATTGAAATATCCCACATATCTCTGTCTACATTTTCTAGTCTTGTCAGCAACATTTCGATAATTACCCACCTCTAAATCGTTGATGGGTTCATCATTTCTCCAATCTCCATGCGTTACATTTCTGGTCTCTGTATCCTCTCAATCCAATAAATTTGCAGGTGAATAGGTCAACCAATAGTTTCCTTTTAAATAATTATGCAATATGCAGCAGGCCATGAGTATGGAATCTATTTTTTTTTCAAGATTTAAATTAATTGCATTATGCAACACTTGATATTCTATTAATTATTATGCCAAATGCATTTTCGATAACAGTTCTTGCACGTGATAGCCTGTAATTGAATATTTTTTTACAAGCTTCATCGTCTACTTTAGATATTTTTTTCAACGGAAAAAGTTTAATAAGATGTTCATCGAAGGCAAAGGCTTCATCTGCAAAGAAAACGAAATTCATACACTCTCTTGTTTTACTACTATTTGGAAAATTTAGCAGCTTCTTCACTTTTGAATAGAAACATTGTCCGTTCTTGCAAAGAAATATGATATATTCCTGTGTGACTACAGGAGATTGTAATTTCGATCTGACACAAGGAGGTCTACCAAACCACTAAGTTCGTGACTTTCCGACTTTCCATGTATCGATACCACAAGGGACGTAATACCTTCTTTCCAAAAAGAACTTTTTAGCTCCATCCAACCGTCGTTCATGTTCGACTGCTGAGACCTATACGATTCAAACTTAAAATAAAAATAATTTATTCCATGCAGGGGATTACAGTAAAGCCAAGGTACAGGTAATTTTAGATATTATTTTAAACGTTCAAGTGTCTTGATGCCCCAGTACATTTGAGAAATTAAAAAGAAATATTGAGGAGAGTACAAAAAGAGAAACATGCTAAAAGGAATTGTATAATTATTTGATAAGTATAAACAAAATGCCAAGTTTCACAGACGAAACAAACATATAATATGAAATACGATGAGAAACATAGTAAAATGAGGAGAAAAAAAGGTTTAAAATAACTGACAGTAATGTTAAACGAATGAACAGGGAGGAAAAGATTGCGAATAACCTAGACAAACGGCAAAGATGGGCATCCTCAACAGACAGTGATGTTAATAATTTATTCATCATCATCATCATCATCATCCTCAAGCAGCCATAGGCTACGGAGGTCCAACCAGACCGCGCAGTTTAATTCTCCAAGCATATCTGTCCTGAGCTACATCTGCTGCATCCGGCCACTGTACACCAATTCTAACAAGGTCCTGTTTGACATTGTCTGCCCACCGCATCCTAGGTCTCCCCCTCCTTCTGAGGCCTCTAGGCACACTGTTCATAACCTTATTCGCCAATCTATAACTATCCATACGGGCAACATGGCCAAACCAGCGGAGTCTCTCTCTGCACAATATGCTGCTTAAAGGAGGCTGCAGACTCCTTTGCCTAACCTCATCATTAGTTACAAAGTTAAACCACCTAATACCCAAGATACTGCGTAAGCATCTAGAATCAAAAGCATCTAGTTTCTTGTTATCTTGTTTACACAGCGTCCAAGTTTCACTACCATAACTAACCCTAGAAAGAACCAAACTATTATACAGTCTAATTTTAGTCTTAAGGTGTATACGCCTATTTCTCCACAGTCTCCATAGATTCTTAAAAGTCCCGGCAGCAATACCTATTCGTCTGTTAATCTCATGCCGCACATCACCAGTATCAGTTACGCAGCTCTCAAGGTAATTAAACTGTGACACCTGCTCAAGACTGCAACCATTCAGATTAACTGAATCATAACCTGCCTGACCAATTTTCATCACTTTAGTTTTCTCTCTGTTTATAACCAAACCTACTGTACTACCAGTCTCATCAACAGTTCGAATGAAAGAGTTCATCTCATCAACATCATTTGCCAAAAGGGTTAAATCATCAGCATAATCTAAATCAGAAATTTTCGTATCTCCAGCCCATTTAAGGCCAAAATCTTTCCCTTGAAGTGAATTTCGCATACCATAATCAACAACCAAACTAAAGAGAAAAGGAGACAAAATGCATCCTTGTCGAACACCAGAAGTAATGCTAAACCAATTGCTACAAGCCTCATCAATTCTCACACACGACTCAGTGTTATTATAGAGAGTTTTCATTATGTTAACTAACTCGTCTGGTATACCATATGATCTCGCAATCAACCACAAATTATGACGATCAACAGAGTCGAAAGCCTTTTTGAAATCAACAAAGCTAGCAACCAAAGGTTTCTGAAACTCTAAACATTTCTCAAGAATCTACTTAAGTTAAAATATCTGATCTACACATCCCCTACCACTTCTGAATCCACATTGCTCATCACGCAATTGCCTGTCAACCAGATTCTTAATTCTATTAAGCACAATCATGGAAAGAACTTTACCTGGAACGGAGAGTAGGCTGATACCCCTATAGTTATCACAAGAACTGCGATCACCTTTTTTGAAAATAGGGATAATAATAGCTCTGGTAAAATCTTTAGGAACCATGCCTTTATCATAAAAGTTATTCAAAATTTCAGTCATCCAAATGGTAACTGAAACATTCCCAGCTCTAAGCATTTCCGTAGTAATTTCATCAACCCCTGGGGATTTATGAAGTTTAAGTTTAGAAATAGCCAAACTAACTTCAGATTGTGTTATAGGGCCAACATTAAAGCCAACAATGCATCTATCATCATTGCAAACAATGGGAGTAGAACTAACCACATTGTTTAGAACATCACTGAAATGCTCAGCCCACCTAGCCATGACAGAATCCTCACCTTCTATAACCTTGCCTTGTTTATCCTTCAATCCCTGTATACCTGTTCGTTTTCTACCACACAAAACATTAACTATCTGGTACAGCTCTCTGCTGTTGTGCTGTCTAACTGCTTCCTCAGCTTTGTCAGCAAGGCCATCAAGCCAAAGATTCTTATCAGTAGCTAACTGACCCTTCACACGTTTATTAAGTTCTTTGTAATGCTTTCTATTAGGACTAGTAGGGTACTGATTAAGGACATTCCTGCAGTTCCTTCTTTCTGAAATAAGCTCAAGTGCCTTATCACTTAAATAATTCTGCCTCCTCTGCTCCTTTTTCCCTAAAAGAGTACGGTTAGTTTCCAAAAAAGCCTGTTTAAAATGGCCCCATTCTTCCTCAACTTCAGTAGTAAGCAAACCATGACTGTCATAATGACTAAGTAACCTATCATGGTAAGCTTTAGCTATAACTGGGTCTTTCAGAGCTTCAGTATTAAAGGTAAATTTTTTATCCCTAGCACAACACTTTTTAAGTTTAAGTTGCAAGACACTTTTAACAAGGTAATGGTCAGATCCAATTTCAGCTCCCCTATATGCCCTGGTATTTCTAACAGAACTAGCCCATTTGCTGTTAATTAATATATAATCAATCATATTCTTATGCAGCCCATCAGGTGAAACCCATGTGTGTTTATGTATGTCGCGGTTTGTAATATGTGTTAGTTATTCTGAAACCATTTAGTTTACTTACCTCTAGGAGACGTTGCCCATTGCCATTGCAGGTACCAATACCAAAAGGGCCTATTACTCCTCTCCAAAGGTCAGAGTCGGTACCAACTTTGGCATTGAAGTCACCAAGAACAAGGGTAATATCTCCTTTCTTGACAGAATTCAAAATATCCTGAAGTTGTCTGTAAAACCTATCCTTCTCATCCTCATCAGAATCCTCAGTGGGGGCATAACAGCAGATAACATTCAAGTTTTTAATGCTTGTCTGAAATTTTGCTGTAAGAAACCTTTTATTAATGCACTCATATCCTAGAAGAGCATCACTAGCATGTCTGCTGA
This sequence comes from Ryuthela nishihirai, assembly GCA_038380435.1. Classification (NCBI taxonomy): domain Eukaryota; kingdom Metazoa; phylum Arthropoda; class Arachnida; order Araneae; family Heptathelidae; genus Ryuthela; species Ryuthela nishihirai. The sequence goes on from JAWZYU010000022.1 coordinate 23,223,045, forward strand.
GCAGCAGACCCACGCCTTGGTGATGCTTTCCATCCTCCCTCCCTGTAAAGAGAAATTTAAAGTTATTTTTAAGTATCTCACCTTTACCTGTTCATCTGGTCTCTTGCAAGCCTAGAATATCTAGGTTATAGCGCTGGAATTCCTGCATGAGGACATTAAGAGAATAATCTCTATGTAATGTCCTCACGTTCCACGTTCCTGCAGAGAGAAAATGATTAGTAGGATTTTTAAAGAAATTAGGTTTATTGAGATTGGTAGGGCCAACAATATCAAACAGCCCCCTGATCGCAGGCATGGGACAAAGACCTGTTCCTCCTCCGCTAAAGGCTGAAGTCACCGATGCTGGTAGGAACTTCAGGCACCACCTTTTCAAGTGGACTTTTTCAAGAACCATATGGCCTGCCTGAGACACATTACTCCAGTTTAGGCTTGACGATGCCCAACTAGCAAGTAAGGTTCAGGTACCTGCGATGGCCTCTGATTAGGATTATCCACCAGCTGATATAAGGTATCCCATGCCTCTGTTCACTTAGAGCTGGCAACCCAGAAGCAAACAGAAAACACAGCGGCAGATTCTCCCTCAACAGAGGCCCACCAGTGCAGTAAGTCCGGGATCCATAATCAAGCTCAAATCCATAAACAAGTCCAGTCTAGTAGGTATAAATGGTCAGCACCAGGACCCTGTGAAGTTGACCACTCCTCAGCAGGGTTGAAAAAAAAAAAAAAAAAAAGTGGCCATAGATGACCAGATCAGTAGGCCATACTGAACTTGCAGCCCTCTCCTTCCGTTCCCTTCCAAAAGAGAATATCTCTTTTGAAAGGTACTAACGGCCAGCACCACGAGAAGGCGGGGTCGGACATTAGGTGCTAGACCTGGCCGGTTCTGTGCATCATCACTGGGGATTGGTACACAGCTCTCCTTCCAGTTTACGCCTAGCTACCTTTTCCCTAAATAATGGCAGTAGTAGTGCCCCCCTCCCCCAACATGGCGTGCTGCACGCCTTTTGTGGTAATGCTACTCGACGGTTTTGAAAACTTCAGGCATAACAAAATGATTGGTGGATTATCAATTATAATTCTCACGAGGACGCCCATCTCGTCAGATTCTCTCCACGCCCACCGACCAGATCGTACTGATGCAAACGTGATCAGGTTGAGCTCTTTCTATCTTTCAACGCGCCACCAGATCCCTTTGCTCCCGCCTGAGTCTGCTGCATTTTCGCCATCCCATTAGGGCGGGTGTGGCTCAGTCGGTAGCGTGCCAGGCTTGTAATCTGTAGTTCCCAGGTTCGAGCCCCAGCTGTGTCAGCGTTGAGATTTATCTCCGCAAAACTCCAGAGTAGTGGGATCCCATTATACGGTAATTGATACTTTGACCCTATGACGTCACCGCCCCCTTCCGGTCACGTGATATGACGTCACCGCCTCTTATTAATATTCATAATTAATAATTCATAATTAGTATTTCATATTTGACTCCCTCTTTATTAAAAATTCCTTCCCCATTATTAAAAACCCGTGGCGCCATCAAGTGTATATTATGAGTACTATATTTAGAAAAACCCTCTGTTTTAACTGAAATTATTCCCAATTTTTACTCCCCCCTCATTAAAAATAAACCCTTCATTAAAAGTCCCCCCTTTATTAAAAACCCGTGGATAAACTCAGGTAAGTTGAGGGGGTGCGCTCGAGTGAGACTTATTAAGTGTATTATTTTTTATAGTAAGTTAGTGTGTATTATAGTATTTGTTAAAACTAATATCCCCTACTCCATTAACATGCATTCATGTTGGAACGAAAGTTTTTTTACCTACCATAAGCAGAAACGCAAGGGTACCCACAACGTACTTTTAGCATGGCTCACTTTCTATAACATTCAACCGCGTACAAAAAATTCTTTACAGAATTTACTCTATGAAAACAACTGACCTTGTAAAGCGTAACGAACACACGCGTACTGACGCCGCAACGCGAAATAAAAAAAAACACGTTCGCCGGAAAACGGTGGAAAAGACGATTTTTAAAAAATTGTGAGAGCGTCTAGAACTGTAGATTTTTAAAAACTGATTACTCCCAAACAATTAGCTGATTTTGCTTCGCATGAAGAAATAACGTTATCAATTGTTACTGCGTAGCGTTACTTCCTAGGAACGAGTAATATTTTGTATCATATGTTGAGGATACAGCGGTAACAAGTATTAGGAATTATAAGTTTTAAACCATGTCACGTAACGGATATACTTACGAAGAGTAATTAATTGAGACATGGCAGAGATAAGAATTTAATGTAAAAACCCCTTTATCGTTCCAAAACAAGTTCTGACATGGGAAGTGCAGTTATGTGTGAACACAAATATTTGATGGCAACATCTTTCAACCCGATGGAGACTAATTTTAATAAGAGAAGCTCAACTCTTGAAGGTTTAGGGGCGCGTAATTTCAAAATGGCTTGTCTTCTTCCGACGGGGTACATTGAAACAAATGGCTGACCTATCATAAAGGGGAAATGGGATGTTTCGATAAGAGGATATTTCGAAAACATTGTTTCCATACCGTATCTCTTGTGATGGCCTGAAACAAAGGGGGTAGAATTGGGGTGATAATGCGGTTTAGTCAGAAGGGCTGTCAACCGTTTCTAGACTTAGAAAAATTTCGAGATGGGTCCTAAAACAGTGGTCAAGGCTGCGAGTGGGTTTTCATGTTGTAAGACATCGCGTCTGATACGGAAGCAAAGGGGGTATCGACAGCGCAGGGGGTGACTCGATCCAAGGTTCATCCTTCAATAAAACGTGGCCCATAGTAAGGGTGAGGTACCGAACACTTGTTGCGTGTTCTAAAGCTGGTCCTTTATGTCAACCATACAGGTCACCAGACCATATTACTCCTCAATATTTTCCATAATTACGAATAATTTGTTTTTAAAACAAATAATTTTTTTTTCGCCGTTTTCTTTTTATTAATTTTTTTCCCAATAGCATTTTTTCATTTCATTTTCTCTGGGGCAGTCTTTTAAAACAGTTACTGCGGGATAGTCTTTAAAAGGGGGCAAGAACTTTTGATAAAGGGGTTTTTAATGAGGGAGATTAAAAATTGGGGATAATTTAGTTTAAAATCTTGCTAAAGTATACACTAGATGGGGCCACCAAAAATCGTGGGGCTTTTTAGGTGACTTTTCAGGGGGCTTAAAAAAAATAGGTGGGTCAACCAGGGGTCTTTAAAGAGGGGGTTAATAAAGGGGGCGGAACTTTTGATATGTTTTTTTAATGAGGGGGAGTCAAAAATGGGAAAAATTACGGGTAAAATAGAGTGCTTTTCTAAATATAGTACTCATAACATACACTAGGCGGCGCCACGGATTTTTAATAAAGGGGGAGGAATTTTTAATAGAAGATTTTTTTAATGAGGGGGCAGTAAAAATTGGGAATAATTTCAGATAAAATAGAGGGCTTTTCTAAATATTTAAAAATGAAAAAATTTACCCCCTCAAGCAGCTGCTTGCCACAGATGTCTGACAGGAGTGTGCCACAGTAGAAAGTCTGAGAGGATGGCAGGACCTCAGCAGAAAAACGACACAAACAGCCATGCCTTACCTAGGGCTCGAAACCAGGTCCCTTAGATCAGTAACCAAGCACGCTAACCACTCGGCCATGGGGTAGTATTCATAATACACAGTAGATGGCGCCACGGGTTTTTAATAAAGGGGATGAATTTTTAATAAAGGGCAGTCAAATATAAAGTATTAATTATGAATATTAATAAGGGGGTGGTGACGTCATATCACGTGATCGGAAAGGGGCGGGGCGTTGACGTCACAGGGTCAAAGTATCAATTATCGTATAATGGAATCCCACTTCCCTCCACGCTCTGCCCACGATCAGTAGGGGGACACCGATGGGCTTGGAAAGGCTACCTTCCGTGGGATGGGACGTTAAGCCGTGGCCCATGTGCGGCAGAGTCATACCCTGTGCATGTTAAAGAACACGCTGGATGGCCTTGATGGGAGGCTACCATCTGTCTCCCAACAGCTGTTCCAGTGGGTCACCTCTACCAACCTTCTCTGAGCCTTCGGATTCTCTGGCCTCTTTCCGCTCAGCAGCCTGAAGCGTGCGTTGCTCTCACTGAAATTCGCATTGCTCTCGATCAAATTCGTGTCGTTCTCGCTCCGCTTGTAGCTCGAACTATAGCATTTGCATTTTCATACCCATTACTTCGACGTCTTCCCTGGGTTCGGATCGCACAACACCTTCCGCGCATCCAGCTGCTTCGCTCTCCGGTGAAATTCTTCTTTTGGTTTCCCTATGAATTCATCCCCACAATCTACCTCCATGTCTTTTCTGTCTAGTGACTGGCGGTCTCTTCACGTGCTGATTATTGGGATTACGTTTCGCATATAATCGTGTATTGTATCGCATGACACAACAACATGAACGCAAACAGATTTGAGCGAAAGATCCTACTTTTGTTCATGAAATTGTGGAGCAGTTCCCAGGTTAAAGTCACAGCTGGGTCGGCGTCGTTGTGACCTTGCCATTTAGCCCATTGTGTGCGAAAGAGTGCGGTTCAGAGGTAAAACAAACACATATATTACCACCATATCTCTCCCTTAACAAAGCGAAGAACTGAAACAGTTTTAAACCGGAACGCGGGTTCTGTAATAGTTAGAGATCAATTTTTAATGTAACGTGGGCTGCAAGCGTGGACACTTTTTTACCACAAAATGGCAAAATTTCCAGGTCACAAGGACCCCGAGGTCTCAAAAAAGGTTGAGGGAAGGGGACCCACTGGACACAGTTAAAAGAGAGATGATAGTCTATCATCAAGCTATTCAACGTGTTCTTTAACGTGTAAAGGATATAACTATTTAACGTGTTCTTTAACGTGTATAGGTTTTCCATGCACACGTCCCATCAGACGAACGGTGGTCTCTACAGATACTGTTTTGCATCGTTGGTTGTTTTATCTCTGAGAGGCACTTTTTTGCACAAAATGGGTTAAATAGCCAGGTCACAAAAACCCCGAAGGCCCAGAGAATGTTGAGGAAGGGGACCCACTGGTACAGCTGTTGGGAGACAGATGGTAGCCTTCCCGTCAAGGCCATCCAGTGTGTTCTTTAACGTGCACAGGGTATGGCTCTCCCGCTCACGGGGCCACTGCTTTACGTCCCATCGGTGTCCCCTACTGACCATACACAGGTGCGAGGAATTTTGCGGAAATAAATCTCAACGCTGACCTAGCTGGGACTCGAACCTGGGAACTGCAGATAACGAACCTTACGCAGCTACCCCTACCTCCACCCCTACCCTGGTTCGCATGACATTGTTTTTTTTTCTCATGGCTTTTAGTGAGACAATAGGTATAAATAGACACAATGAGTTACATGAACATATTTTTAGGTTGGAGGAATCTTAATTTATATAATATTTTAATTGAATGGAAAGTCACTGAATTTTCAGTGGTGGTCTGCGGGTGTGGCGTGCTGTTCACACATGCGAATGATACCTTTGTATTCGATGATGAAAGTAAAACTTCGAATATGAAGGAAATTTGTGTGTGATATCTTCTCAATTTTACATTTTAACAATTCTTGATCCTCTCACTGTTGACGATTTCTACTGCTCGGAACAATTCGTGTATAGTAAAAATTACTTCTGCATTATATGCCAGCATTTCTGCGTTCCCCAAAATTTTTAACTAAAAACAATCAAATTTTGCAAACCATCACTATTTGGATTGGCTTCGCCTTTTGGGAAATTTCTATTCTTTCCAGATTAACAATTTGGTGCGTCATTGCTTTTAATTAACACAATGGGACGAGCATAGATATTTTGCTCAAATTAGTTGAATATCTTTAGCAGAGTTCAAAGATTTTCTTCATAAGATCGGCAATATGAATTCAAGAATGGAAATGGCGAAAATCACATGTTGGAGTCTTGAAAGAGAGGTTTCTTCGCAGCGATCAAAGATGGCGACGAACAAAAAATGCCGGCATATCAGGAGAAACTAGTCAAAATTTCACACTCAAACACAGCTCGAAACAGTATGAAATCAAACTCACAATTCAAACAATGCTGACCGGAAAAAAGGCGATTTTTTAGGGTTTGGAAGTTGGGTTTCGACAGTTTGTAAGATTGATTCTATGTCCTTCTTCTTCTTCTTGCACATTCATCTATAGTTCTGGACCTTTTTGTAAAGAGGGCCTCGGCCCTCTTATCATCAGGTCCACGGGCAAAGTGGGCAGTGGGTGAATAGATTCTATGTCCCTTTTTTACCTGCGTTTTCATTGGCCACAGATAAAGGATTGTCTCGCGTTAATCTGCACTCTGGCCTGACCTTTACCTTCCCTGCTGTGGGGTGGGGGAAGTAAAAAGAATGGATAAAGACAAAGCCGTCTCAAGCGTTTGGTAAAGAGGATTGGGCCATTTCCTCCTGAGGTATATTAGATAAATAAGGTGAAGTTGAACTGATCCAAAAGCGTCTGATATTTACAAGTGTAACTTTACGGGTTAGTAGAAGGTCAGGGCTACGGTGTGTTAACTCATTTTCTTGAAGTAAACGCAAAAATGTTCCGAGGAAAACAAAATCCAGTCACGACACTTCAGGATATGTGTGTTCAGAGCATAGTAATGAACCTTCATCGTCACTGTGTAGCCTATCGCGAAATGTGCAAAGCAGGGGACAGAAGAAATACAAGCTATAAAGTACTCCGTAAGTTGAATAATTTTCCTTTTAATTTTCTTAATATACTATTTTATATATATATATATGCATACAATTATTGTATAGGATTTTCTTTCATATATTATTTTATAGCATATTTTTCATAATGTTCAGAAAAAGCCGATGATATCCTGAAATTTCATTTTTAGTTGCTCTTCAGTAATCGGAAAACAGAATACTGAAAAGGCGCAAGAGTAACTGTCACACAAAGTAGAGCAGACAATTTAAAATTGATTACAACAGTAGCATATCAAAGAACAATGCCATTAGAACTTATTTCTTAAATTTTCTCTTCAATTAGTGGATGAAATCATGATTTTGAATGCACGTGTTCGGCTCGCCCAAGGAATGTTCCGAATTGCGTAGGGAGAGTTAAAAGTTAAAGGATCGTAAATGCGAGAGGAAACAAGATTGAAGTGGAGCAGGTGTTTTTCAATTTCGGCACTAAACTCTTTTGTACTCGATAAATGTTTGGGAAAATCTGAATAAAATTCTTGTGTATGAATCTGAAGGGCTACACTACAAAGAAATAAAGATAATAATAATAAATGTTAAACAAGGATATAAGATCATCATGTTATTTAGTGCAGGTATTTATAAACAAAAAATCCCATTGCATATACATGGAAAATGAAACTTAAAAACTAAAATGCCATATATCTAATACTTTTGAATGAGGAAAATGGTTTTTCCTTTTTTCACAAATTATTTTAACGTTTGTATTGTGAAGGTCGGATTCTGAAATCTTGAGCAGAATTTTGTCTGTTTCTGTATTATGCAGTAATTATATTTAATGTCTCTCTCTAATTGAAAATTTTTTTGAACTTTATGATAATAATGTTTAAATTATCATTTTTTTAAAGCGTTACAATGGAATGTTATTCTGGAACCGTTAGTTACCCTACATGGAACCCAGGAATTCCGCGAAGCACCATTTCGGAAAAAAACTGATGTTGAGATAATGTCTGCATTTATTTGTAGCAGTTCGAAATTAAATGCAATTGACGAACGAGGAGGTAAAAATACAAATATAGACAGATATGCGTTAATTGAATCGTTATCTTCATAAAAAATTTATTCTGCTACAGTTTGTCGATGGTAGAGGTTAAGGGTTGCGTTGGGTTGTTTTACTTCTCAGCGGCACTTTTTTTGCACACCATGGGCTAAATGGCCAGGTAACAAGGACCCTGAAGGCTCAGAGAAGTTTTTGGGAGGGGACCCACTGGAACAGCTGTTGGGAGGCAGATGGTAGCCTCCCGTCAAGGCCATCCAACGTGTTCTTTAACGTGCATAGGTTGTGGCTCTCTCCCCCACACAGGGCCACGGATTAACGGCTCATCCGACGGACAGCGGTTTTTCCAATACCATCGGTGTCCCCTACTGACTGTGGTCAGGGCGCGCTACCGACTGAGCAACCACCGCCCCAGTAGAGGTTAAGGAAACGTGTTGAGGGCTACTCTGATGAAATTTAATATTGAAGTTTTTATAACTGCTGCTGATCTATCACCTTTACTTAAAATAGGAGAACTGGGCTCTCTGTTAACATTTTTTGATGAATTTACTAGTTTTTATTTTCGTTATAGCAAAAATAGAATTTCGTTATGTTATGTTATGTTAACGTTATTTCGAAATATTTTTAGTACAAATGCAAAATAATGAAATACGTTTTCTCATTTTTACTTTATATAAATATGCAGTACCGTTGTTCACCGATTCGCACCACTTCAATCAATACAATTGTTGAAACACAAGAAGAAACTTTTGAAAAAAGGAAAATTATCAATAATAATAACAATTATTACTTATATAGATATAAGTAGAATTGTTGCGGTTGCTTTTCCTGCTATTGATTCTTAAAAATAATACTGAAATGAAAATTGCAATTACGTTGTTTGGTTGGTTGTTTTACTTCTGAGCGGCACTTTTTTGCACAACATGGGCTAAGTGGCCAAGTCACATGGACCCCGAAGGCTCAGAGAAGGTTGGGAGAGGGGACCCACTGGAACAGCTGTTGGGAGACAGATGGTAGCCTCCCGTCAAGGCCATCCAACGTGTTCTTTAACGTGCACAAGGTGTGGCTCTCCTGCACACGTGGCCATGGCTTAACGTCCCATCCGACGGACGGCGGCATTTCCAAGCACATCGATGTCCCCTACTGACCGTGGGCAGGGCGGGGAGTTTTGCGGAGATAGGCTCAACGCTGACCCAGCTGGATTGCAATTAGGAGATCCAGTTATGAATAAACAGGATGACACCACTATTAGTATTCTAAAAATATATGTAAGCCATAAAATCGAAACTACTGAAGACAGGCACGAACCAGGAGTTAGTTTCGGGGGACGGTCCTATAATTTAGTTTCGAGGAGGGTGGGTGAAAGAAAATTTAGCTTCCGAGGGGAAGAATTTCGTTTGGATGGATGAGTCTGAGAGGAAGACTTGCGTAGAGTTTCCTAATTACTAAAATATTCCACCCACAGGAAAGATTAAATGCTATTCTGTATGGAACAAAATTTCCCAGTTGTTTATTTTTTTTATATCTACTTTTAGTGTTAGGCATAAAATGTGGGGTTAAAATAATATTTATACAAAAACAGCTGTTTTGGATTTCAGAGCAGGTAGACATGTTTGAGATTTCAGAAAAAACAATCGAATTTTCGGGGGGAGGGGGGCGAACCCTCCATCCCCCTGGATACATCCCTGACTGAAGAAATTTACACCAGATTTCTAAGAATTGTTCAAAATAAAAAGGGAATATTATTAATAAAAATTTCTTATCATAATAAGTATGCTATCATAATCCTTCGTACTCTAATGGTTTTTGTGCACAGATTAATATTTTTAAAACAAGTTGCTGAAATGACACGGGGAAGTTTAAATAAATGTGAAGTTCCCTTCAGAAATATTATAACGTCATAAGGCATAGTCGATGAAAATTAAAAAAAATATATAAATGAAATTCATTCAAAAATATTGATATAATGCAATCAATATAACTCAGTTTCATTCATCATTATAAACAAAAATGTCTTCTAATAATTTGAATTCACATTATTTCTTTTCTTAGAGAGAATCCATTTAGGCAAAGAAAAAAATTCTCTGATAATGCCTCCGTTGCAGATACGGGTAGAACAAGTCTTTGCAATGATTTGTTTTCATTTTCCCAGTAAAAAAACTTTTTTTTCTTTACAGAAATTCTTTTTGTCTCAAGTTCATTTTATAAAATCGAAATTTTATTTTCTTTCGCTTCCAATTTTTTGGTTTTACCAAAATAGATTTCCAGCAAATCATTTGTTGGGTCGTTTGATGACACTGAACTATAGTTTATCGATGCATTCCTGTAGAAGAGCTGAAGCAAAATAATCAAATGAGTTTTCTCTGAAATAGACTTCAAATAGCTTCAAAATAATCTAATGAATACAATAAGTATAGAGTTGGGTTGGGTTGTTTTATCTCTTAGCTGCACTTTTTTGCACACCATGGGCTAAATGGCCAGGTCACAAAGACCCCGAAGGCTCAAAGATGGTTGGGTGAGGGACCCACTGGAACAGCTGTTAGGAGACAGATGGTAGCCTCCCGTCAAGACCATCCAGCGTGTTCTTTAACGTGCACATGGTATGGTTCTCCAGCAACCGGGGCCACGATTTAACGTTCCATATGAGGGATGGGGCCTTTCCAAGCCCATCGGTGTCCCCTTCTGACCGTGGGCAGGGTGGGGATTTTGCGGAGATAAGTAAAGAAATTGAAAACATTACCAGTTTAAATTTATGCAGTCTCTTTTTAAGGAAGATACGCGTCGACACTGCTCTATTGAAACATGAGAATGACCAGAGTTAAAACTTCTGAAAAAAATTATCGCCGACGGATGGATGAGAATTACCTCCTTTATTTTTCTCAACGTATGACAAGCTGAGGTTGATAGTTAACGAATTTGCAAACATGCACAATGGAAATATTTCGGATGGTGGTGGAAAACTTTATTGCAACTTAACGAAATCGCAAAATGATTTTTGAATAACGTCAATGAAATTTCAGAATATTTATAACGATAAAACATAACAAATGATAATAACGGAAAATTAGTTTTGTCATTTCGTTATTTTCACTGTTTTTGTATTGATTTAGTTCAGAATTTTTTCCTTTATAAGATATACTTAGAAACTTGTATGAAATGGACAGATGTGCAATTTACTTTTATTATCAAAGCACGAAGACTTTGACTCTGCTCAATGACACATTCCAAAACGATTTGCGTAGCAGCTGTCTACTGGAGCTCAGAGAGCAAGTCGAAGGTTTGGTGCGAGTTTCAAAAAGAAAGTTCCGACTATTGTCAAGGAGTTAATCGTCCCTTCCTCCAATTGTGTATCCTATACCCAGATTATCCCACATACATAGTTCCTTTTCCAAATGTCTAAGCCGATCCCAGGGTATTGCAATATTCCTGGAATTTTCGCCCGATTGTTATTGCTCTTTTCATTCTTACATGAATGGAGACTCACTTTTTTTTCCCACTCCAGCTCTTACCTGGCTGAGACAGCTGTTTCGAAAAATATTTAGGAATGTGTCATTGGGCAAAGTCAATGAAAGTCTTCCTGCGTTTTTGCCATTTTGAATAATTCCCATTTGAATCATTCCGCAACTCAACATTCAGTCGCCACCCATAAGTATAAAACCACTGATTTAGGTGATGAAGGTACAGAAAAGGTAAATGACATAAGGTCGAGTTGGGTTGTTTTCGCTCTAAGCAGTACTTTTTTGCACGTATTGGGGAAAATGGCGAGAGCACTAGGACCCGAAGAACTCAGAGAAGGTTGGGAGAAAGGGGCCCACTGGACAGTATTAGGAGTCAGATGGTATAGTCCCATCGAATCCATCTAACATGTTCTTTAACGCACATAGCGTGTACTAAACTACAATATCTCCTGCACTAGGTGTCACCAAGTTCAATCCAGCAGACGCATCCTTTCCGGGCCCATCATTGTCCTCTACCTGCCTCTACTCAAGGAGGGCAGGTGTTGGAGGAAGGGGGGGGGGAGGTGTGTGGCGATAAATCTTAATGCTTGCCAAAGTGGAACTCGAAACTGGGAACTGCAGATTACGAGATTGACATGATACCCTACCCCAAGTTCTCGCAAATTTAAAACAATCAGAGCTTTGCGACTCCCGTTCAAGCTGCTGGCGACCAATGACCTCAGGGATATCAAACTGTGGGCGGCGAGAAACTTAAAAGGGGGTCGCAAAGTTGAAATTTTTTTAATAAATGATGTGGTTTTTAGTGATGTTTTTGCAAATATATGGGACCTATATAGTAACGAAAAGGGAAACGACAGCATAATATTATCTACGATTCCAGGGTGTTGCATTAATTTATTAAAATCCTAAGTGGTCGCAGTGTCAAAATGTTTGGCAACCACTGATATAAAATCGGTGTAAGAGCAATATTTTTTATATAGTATGTTTGGTGATAAACGAAGAGATAACTAAAGTGATGAGAATTGGTCAGGTGTTTCAGTTTAATTATCTTGGAAGCTATGTAACAGATACTGGTGATATGCGGCATGAGATTAGCAGAAGAATAGGAATTGCTGCCGGGAATTTTAAGAATCTATGGAGAGTATGGAGAAATAGGCGTATACACCTAAAGACTAAAATTAGACTGTATAATAGTTTGGTTCTTTCTAGGGTTAGTTATGGCAGTGAAACTTGGACGCTTTGTAAACAAGATAACTGGAAACTAGATGCTTTTGATTCCAGATGCTTATGCAATATCTTGGGCATTAGGTGGTTGAACTTTGTAACTAATGATGAGGTTAGGCAAAGGATTTTGCAACCTCCTTTAAGCAGCATATTGTGCAGAGAGGGAGACTCCGTTGGTTTGGCCATGTTGCTCGTATTCTTAACTATATGTAGATTAGCTAATAGAGTTATGAACAGTGTGGCTAAAGGCTCAGAAAGACCGACCGACCTAGGATAAGGTGGACAGACCATGTCAAACAGGACCATGGTACAATTGATATACGAGAGTGAGATGCAGCAGCCGCAGCTGAGTACAGATGTGTTTGGAGAACTAACTTGTAACAGTTAGTCTGCACAGGCCAAATACCAAATAATTAGAGGTTTTTTCTTGTCATCGAATAAAATTAAAATTACACACTCGAGTAGCTCGATAAATCAACATTTAATGGAATATCACATAAAAAAATTCATCGTTAAATCTAGTGCTTCGAAATCGCTACTACGAATTTCAGTAATGTGATTTAAAAGTATCTTTACTTTTCCTAAGGTTTCAGAAAAACGGATGAAAATTGATATTATTAATATTGGGCAAATTTCTAAATGTACAATTACCTAAGTAAACGCTTTCGTACTGCATTTACCATTTACATTTTTGATTAGTTTCTAGGCGACTGAAATTAACTGCGTCAGTATCGGGCCAGGATCCATATCTGATTTTTGCAGGTACGAGTGCAATTGAGATTTATTTCACGGATTTTTTTTTAATGTGTTTGATTTTTATATTTCAGATCGAGTATATACTGAAGACATGTTTGACACTTTAAGGGATAGAAGTCTTGTGCCAGATAATGTGTGTCCTACGGCTGAGAAAAATTCCATACGTTTTGATTTTAAAAGGGATGAAACAAAATTACCAGAAGAGGATTATTTAGCATTTCTCCTCAACCCATATACAAAGACTCTAGATCTAAGCGATTATTTTGGAGAAAGATCAATCACATTAACCATGGGAGTAATCCGCACGATCGAAAATATTGCACAGGTAAGAAGCAAATACCGTTTTAAAAAATAATTCAGTTTGCTGCTTTGTTTTCATTTATGCTTTAAATTCATGGATATTATTCATTGGCACTCGGAATGTTATTCAGATATCAGTCGATGATGGTGATACGTGGATCAGAGGTTTAAGTGAAGAATTACTAGAAGACAATAATGAGATCCAAAAAAGTGTATATTACTTGTTATCAACTTTCCCCTAAAAAGATGCTGTTTAAGTGCCTGTGGGCAACTTATTTTTGTCTTGATTTTTATCTTTTTTTTTAAAAAAAGAAAAGATAATATCAATAGTAAAGAGTCACAGGAGATGTCCTGTAGACATGAGATTCGTAAAAAGTTAGTTATGCCAGGAGTGGAATTCCAACCCAGGTATGCCGATAAAAGGCTAGATGTTTCAACTATTACGTTATGAATAGTGAAACTTTCCTTCAAATAATGGAACATTCCCGAATATTATTTGATTCGCTCATGGCGCCATCTATGTCGGGAAAAGGATAATAAAGTTGGCTCATAGTGGTTAGCAGAGCAGGCATGTTACTCGGAGACGTTGGTTCGAACCCCACTCATTGCAAAATAAAATTTCTTTTAACTAATACTTTCACAAGATAATGTTTTCGCTTCTCCCGCCTGTAGATATCCAACTTAATTGTTCGTAGAGAAATATTCCTTTTGAGTTCGAAGGATCGCACCTGATAAGCAGAGTAACGGATTAACATAGCCCACACCTGCCTGCAATACCGCCCTTCAGCTGGCTATACACGATCGGTCTTGGAGCCAAGCCGGGGCCTTGATTGATAGCTGTCGCGCCAAGCGCGCCCTGAACTTGCCATACGTGGTAGGCTTTTAGCCATCGGTCCAAGGAACAGACATAAGTTTACTGTCGGCTTTCTTTTGAGCAATAGTTCAGTTTTTGCATGCATTCCTATGAGTTTTGCTTATATTTTTTCGCTACATTCATAAAATTGATGTCATGTCTTTATTCAGTAAGATAAAAGCGGCTACTTTAATAACTGCTTTGCAAAATGAAGAACCAAAGCGGAAAAGAATAAGTGTAGATTTTTTTTTACCTGGCTTTGTTAAGAGAGCTAAAAGAGAATTTCCGTAGATGATTATAAGAGATACTCCACATATATTATCCGATAGTGGAATCATTGAAAACCATCGTTTCTATTCAAAATTGAAGAAGCTGCTAAATTTTCCAAATAGCAGTAAAACAGTAGATGGTATGAATTTTATTTTCATTGCAGGTGATACTTTTGCCTTCGATGAACATATTATTAACTCTTTTCCGTTGAAAGAAATATCTAAAGTAGACGATGGAGCATATAAAAATATTCAGTTACAGTCTATCACATGCAAGAACTGTTATAGAAAATGCATTTGCCATAATAGTTAATAGATTTCGAATGTTTCATATTATTAATTTAAATCCTGAAAAAATAGATTTCCTACTCATAGTCTGCATATTGCATAATTATTTAAGAAGAAACTATTGGTTAACCTATTCACCTGCAAATTTATTGGATTGAGAGGATACAGAGACCAGAAATGTAACGCATGGAGATTGGAGAAATGATGGACACATCAACGATTTAGAGGTGGGTAATTATCGAAATGTTCCTGACGAGACTAGAAAATGTAGACAGAGATATGTGGGATATTTCAATGGGCACGGAAAACTAGCATGGCAAAACAGACCCCACTAGAAACCCAAAAATATGCGCATTGAGAAATGGGGGTACTAATTTTTCGCATTCATGCAAAACAAAATTGTATCAGTTATACCTAGAAAATATCCTGTACACACGGAAATTCTTCATAACAGCTTATTTTCTTATGCAATAATCCTAGCAAGCATCCGACAGACTAAAATTA
The DNA here is from genome assembly GCA_038380435.1 of Ryuthela nishihirai. NCBI lineage: Eukaryota > Metazoa > Arthropoda > Arachnida > Araneae > Heptathelidae > Ryuthela > Ryuthela nishihirai. The sequence continues at coordinate 23,238,426 of JAWZYU010000022.1, forward strand.
TTTCAAAGATTAATGTAAGACCATATTATTTATCATACACATGTAGGTATTATTTACTAAAATGCCAGTAGTTAATTTTATATCATTCTATAATATTCTTGCATATATAATCTTAATAAATTAATTTTTCGATATTCTATTTTTTTCTTTTGAAAAAAGACAATAAAAAATAAAAATAATAATCCGATACAACTAAAAATCAACATGTCCTCACAATTCGTGCCGTCCCGTGGCTGAGTGGTTAGCGCGCTTTACTACTGATATAAGGGACCTAGGTTCGAGCCCCGGGTAAGGCATGGATGTTTGTACTTTTTTTGCTGAGGTCCTGCCAACCTCAGAGACCTTCTACTATGTCATATAAACTGACAGGCTACTGTCAGACCTCTGCGGCAAGCAGCTGCTTCAGGGGGTATTTTTTTTATTACCCCCTCAAGCATTGAAGGATTTGTAAGCACCATCCATGTCTGATGATGCCTACCATCCTTGAAATGCGATGAAATTTTCACTTTCATCCAGATATTATCTGAGGAATGTGGAAACGGCCACACGATATGGTTTGAGAGCTTTATGGGCATCTCTCCAAAGTTTGTGGCGTTTCAAAGCATAACCATAACAAGCAGAAGAATTAGGTTCACAGGAAACTTAACTGGGCACTCCTGATTTAGCATTCAAATGGCTTTATGTGTGGCTATCGAAACTTAAGCAACGATATCTAATTCTTTTCCTTCAAGTTTAATGGAAGAACATCAAACTGGATAACAAAAAATATTTTTGCATAATCGATTGTGCAACGCATGTCACCCATTACTGCCAGAATGCATTTCAGCTCATGTAATGGGATAAAATGATGTTGTGCAATTCCTACCTGTTAAAATTTGAAGTGTATATGATTGAATATTACACTACTCACAAAAATTAGGGGATATTTCAAAATGAATATGAAGCAATAAAATATCCCCTAATTTTTCTGAGCAGTATATTTAGATTTACAAAAAATATATATTTATAATGAATTTCTGGTTTGATTTTGATTTTTTACTAACTTTTTTTAACTTCTCCTTTGCAGAATTTATCTCATGTGAAAGTCAACAATTGTACAACTGAGGAAGATTTAAATTTACTCCTTAAGATCATTCCTAATGTTGAAAGTATCGATCTTGCATCTAGCCGTTGTTCTGATAATCATATCTCTATAATATCTACGCACTGCCCTAATTTGAAAGAACTGGATATATCCAACACTGCTGTAACGGATAAAGGTCTTGAATATCTCTGTGACAATGAATCACAAAGTATTGAAAATATGTGTAAAATATCCGATTTGAAAATGTCATATACACTTACCACTTTCAAAGGGCTGGAGAACATAGTACAATCCCTTTCACTTTTGGAAAATTTGAAATACACCTGCCCTAAGTACCTTACAAAGAGAATGTGTCGAAAGTTTTTCAAGAATGTAGGAGGATGCAAAATAATCCTGCCAAATACCTCAACAACGATGCTTTCTGGAGGTTTGCCGAGAATTATGTTCAATATCAACAAACAGACTGTTATGGGAAACGATTTCTCGAATATCAGAAGATTTAATCTGAAAAATATATCATTTGCATTTTATGATGCAGAGGAAGAGATTTTGCGCTGTGCTTCAATTTGTTGTCCTGAAATTAGATCAGTAGTAATTGATTATACAGTGGCACCAGAGAGCATATTATCCTGCACTGCATTTTCTCACCTTACAAAAATAGAATTGTACTTCAAAGGTCGTGTTCCCTCATCACAGTTGTTAGAATTTTTTTCATTAAGAGGGAATAAACTGGAAGTTGTCGGTCTTTACGGCATATCTACTATCAACGGTAGCAGTACGTTTATCTCGGATTACATGGATTTGTTACACTGGTTGGAGCTTTGCCCTGAATTGAGAAAAATAAGCTTGAGAAGCATAACTCTGAAAAAATCTAAGAAGTTTCAAAATCCTTCTGCCACATCATGTAATTCGATATCACCAAAGCGTATTTCAGATTCGCTTACACACATATTTCTGCAAGATTTATCTGGAAAGGGATTTATGGATTTTTCGTTATTATTTCTATCATTGGCAATGCATGTGACGGATTTAACCACCTGTCGATGCAAGGACATGAAAAATATAATTAAAGAGGTAGAAAAATGTCACGGTTTGAAATTTTTGCAATTCTTGCATATTCATGATTCTTGCTGAATTTAGCAAATCGAAAGGACAAAGGTTAAAGAAGCATCGTGTTAGTTCGCAAGAAGAGAAATCTGACCAATTGATACTTATTTGTAAATTGACATTATATCCGAAATTTAGTTTATGTATCATGTTAAGCAACTTCCACGTTTAGATATTCTTTAAACCGCTTCATTATATATTGAACTCTTAATTTCTATGTAATCCATCGTGTTTTGCTCACGGTACTTACCTGTTCCTTAATAAAGCACTATATAAAATAAATATTACGCATGTGATAACTGTATGTAACAAAATTTTTATTTGTAATATTATTTTTTGTTAAAATAAATGTATTTCTCGTGTAAGAAAATTTTTAGTTGACGATATTCTAAATTTCTACGTGTCAAGACAGAATGATGAAGTAAATGACATCAACTTGGGCGTTTTGGGGAAATTTCCGAGTAACATTTTCATTCCTAATGCAAATATTTCTCCTCTGCAAATATGGACCGTTTTTCTAAACGTTAGATTATTATTTTTCTACTGAGGAGGTGCAAAAGCGTAAAAATATATGGAAAAGAATATATTTTCATTGAACAATTTGTTGCCAACAATTTAATTTACTAGTTTGTTTCTATTATTTTTTTCCAGTTATAGTCATCCTGTTAGAGAACAATGTGAACCTTGGCCGTCCAAAAAATATCTTCACGTGTTTTGCTTCACTCCATTCGCATTACTACTTTTGAAGTTAACATGCTACGACTAGTTCGAAAGCTTGTCTAAACTGGCATTTGGCAAAATTTTTTCATTTGAAGAGGGAAATGATGAAAAGCAAAGGCTTATCATCATTTCTCTCTTCACTGGCAATGGGTCTCTTTCCGTACGTTGTTCTCAGGGAAATTCGCATTGCTCTTGTCAAATTCGCGTGGTTCTCGCTCTGCTTGAAGCTCGAACTCTCGCATTCCCAATTTCATGCCATTACTTCGACGTCTTCCCTGGGTTCGGATCGCACAGCACCTTCCGCGCATCCAGCTGCTTCGCTCTCCTGCGAAATTCTGCTTTCGGTTTCCCTATGAATTCATCCTCACACTCCATGCCTCGTCTGTCTAGTGGCTTGTGGTGGTCTCCTCACGTTCTGATTATGGGGATTACGTTTCGCGTTTAACCGTATATTGTATCGCATGACACAACATCAACACAAACAGAACTGAGTGAAAGATCCTACTTTTCTTCATGAAGTTCAGGAACAGTTCCAAGGTCGAGTCCCAGCTGGATTAGCGTCCTTGTGACCTGGCCATTTAGCCAATTGTGTACGAAAAAGTGCCGCTCGGAGGTAAAACAACACACACATATCACCACCATCTCTCTCTCTTAAAGAAGAGAAGAACTGAAAGTATTTAAAGTCGAACGCGGGTTCTGTCATAGAGAGATTAATTTTTATTGTAACATGGGTTGCAAGGGTGGACACTTTTTTTCCACAAAAGTCCTCGGGGTCACAAGGACCCCGAGGACTCAGAAAAGGTTGAACGGAGGGTGCCTAGTAGACAGTTGTTAAAAGAGAGATGACAGTCTGCCATCATGCCATCCAATGTGTTCTGTAACGTGTGAAGGATATGGCTTTCCATGCACACGAGGTTACGGCTTAACGTCCCATCAGACGGACGGTGGTCTCTTGAAAGTACTGTTGCGCATGGTTGGTTGTTTTACCTCTGAGCGGCATTATTTTTGCACATAATGGGCAGGTCACAAGCACCCCAAAGGCTCAGAGAAGGTTGGGGAAGAATGGTATCTGTTGGGAGACAGATGGTAGCCTCCCGTCAGTGTGTTCTTTAATGTGTACAGGACATGGCTCTCCCGCACACGGACCACGGCTTAACGTCCCATCCGACAGATGGCGGAATTTCCAAGCCCATCTGTGTCCCCTATTGACCATGGGCAGGTGCGGGAATTTTGCGGAGATAAATCTCAACGTTGACCCAGCTGGGACTCGAACCTGGGAAATACAGATTACGAGCCTGACGTGCTACCGAATTTGTAAGATTGATTCTATGCACATCCTTCAATATTTCTGGACCTCTTTGTAAAGAGGGCCTCAGCCCTCTTATCATCAGGTCCACGGGCAAAGTGGGCAGTGGGTGCAGATAATTCTATGCCCCTATTTTACCTGCGTTTTCATTGGCCACAGAAAAAGGATAGTCTCGCGCTAATCTGCACTATCACTGGCCTGATCTTTACCTTCCTTGGCGTGGGGTGGGGGAAGAACAATGGATAAAGACAAAGCCGTCTCAAAGGTTTGGTAGGAAAATAATTGAGTTATTTCCTCCTGAAATACAGTTGAACTGAACTAAAGCGCCTGTATTTACTAGGGTAAATTTACAGGTTAGCAGAAGACTCATTTTCTTGAAGTAAACGCAAAAATGTTCCGAGGAAAACGAAAACCAGTCAAAAGACTTCAGGATACGTGTGTTCAAAGCATAGCAATGAACCTTCATCGTCACGCTCTCGCTTATCGCGAAATGTGCAAAGGAGGGGACAGAAGAAATACAAGCTATAAAGCACTTCGTAAGTTGAATTATTTTACTTTTTATTTTTCTTAATATTACTGTTATATATATGTATATATTTCCTTCATAGGTTTTCCTTTCATAATGTTCAGAAAAAGTCGATGATATTCTGAAATTTCATTTTTAGTTGCTCTTCAGTAATCGGAAAACAGAATACTGAAAAGGCGCAAAAGTAACTGTCACACAAAGTAGAGCAGACAATTTAAAATTGATTACAACAGTAGCACATCAAAGAACAATGAAATTAGGACATATTTCTTGAATTTTCTCTTCAATTAGTGGATGAAATCATGATTCTGAATGCATGTGTTCGGCACGCCCAAGAAATGTTCCGAATTGCGTAGGGAGAGTTAAAAGTTAAACGATCGTAAATGCGAGAGGAAACAAGATTGATGTGAAGCAGGTGTTTTTCAATTTCGGCACTAAGCTCTTTTGTACTCGATATATGTTTGGGAAAATCTGAATAAAATTCTTGTTGTGAATCTGAAAGGCTACACTACAAAGAAATAAAGATAATAATAATAAATGTTAAACAAGGATATAAGATCATCATGTTATTTAGTTGCAGGTATTTATAAACAAAAAATCGCTTTGCATTTACACGGAAAATGAAATTTAAAAACTAACATGCAACATATTTATATTTTTGAATGCGGAAAATGTTTTTTCGTTTTTTCGCAAATTCCTTTAATGTTTGGATTGAAAAGTGGAAATCCGAAATCTTGCGCAGCGTTTTTGTCTCTTTCTGAATTTTGCAGCAATTATATTTAATAGCCGTCCCATGGCCGAGTGGTTAGCGCGCTTGGCTACTAATCTTATGGACTTGGGTTCGAGCCCCGGGTAAGACATGGATGTATGTGTTGTTTTTCTGCTGAGGTCCTGCCATTCTCTCAGATCTTCTACTATGGCATATAAACTAACAGGCTCCTGTCAGACCTCTGTGGCAAGCAGCTGCTTGAGGGGGTATTTATTTATATTTAATGTTTTTGTGTAATTGAAATTTTCTTTGAATTTTATAATAAAAATATTTAAATTATCGTTTTTTTAAATATTGAAATGGAATGTTGTTCTGGAACCATTACTTACACTACCTGGAACCCAGGAATTCCGCGGAGCACTATTTCGGAAAAAAGAAACATGTTGGGATAATGTCTGCATTTCTTTGTAGCAGTTCGTAATTAAATGCAATTGGCGAACGAGGAAGTAAAAATACAAATATAGACAGATATTCATTAATTGAATCATTATCTCCAAAAATATTTATTCTGCTACAGTTTGTCGATGGTAGAGGTTAAGGGTTGCTTTTTGGGTCGTTTTACCTCTCAGTGGCACTTTTTTTGCACACCATGGGCTAAATCGCCAGGTCACAAGGACCCCGAAGGCTCAGAAAAATTTGGGGGAGGGGACCCACTGTAACAGCTGTTGAGAGGCAGATAGTAGCCTCCGGTCAAGACCATCCAACGTGTTCTTTAACGTGCATAGGTTATGGCTCTCCAGGATACAGGGCCACGGCTTAACGTCTCATCCGACGGACGGCGGTCTTTCCAAGCATATTGGTGTCCCCTACTGACCGTGGTCAGGGAGCGCTACCGACTGAGCAACCACCGCCCAGTAGAGGTTAAGGAAACGCGTTGACGGCTACTCTGATAAATTTTAATATTGAAGTTTTTATAACTGCTGCTGATCCATCACCTTTACTTAAAATAGGAGAACTGGGCTCTTTGTTAACATTTTTTGATGAATTTACTGGTTTTTATTTTCGATATAGCCAAAATAAAATTTCGTTATGTTAACGTTATTTTGAAATATTTTTAGTACAAATGCAAAATAATGAAATATGTTTTATCATATTTACTTTATATAAATATGAAGTACCGTCTTTCAGCGATTCGCACCACTTCAATCAATCCACTTGTTAAAACACAAATGAAAATTTTTGAAAAAAGGAAAATTATCAATATTAATAACAATTATTAGTATAAAATAAATAAATACCCCCTCATAATAATAAAGAAATACCCTCTCAAGCAGCTGCTTGAGGCAGAGGTCTGACAGGAGTCAGTTTATATGCCATAGTAGATGGTCTGAGAGGATGGCAGGCCCTCAGCAGAAAAACGACACGAACTAGTATGCCTTACCCGGGGAAATAAATATATATAAATAGAACTGTTGCGGTTGTTTTTCTGATATTGACTCTTAAAAATAATACTGAAATGAAAATTGCAATTAGGTTGGTTGGTTGGTTGTTTTACTTCTGAGCGGCACTTTTTTGCACAGCATGGGCTAAATGGCCAGGTCACATGAACCCCAAAGGCTCAGAGAAGGTTGGGGGAGGGGACCCACTAGAACAGCTGTTGGGAGACAGATGGTAGACTCCCGTGAAGGCCATCCAGTGTGTTCTTTAACGTGCAGGGTATAGCTCTCCCAAACACGGGGCCACGGCTTAACGTCCCATCCGACGGGCGGCGGCCTTTTCAAGCCCATCGGTGTCCCCTACTGACCGTGGGCAGGGCGGGGAAATTTTGCGGAGATAAGTATAGAAATTGAAAACATTACCAGTTTAACTTTATGCAGTCTCTTCTCAAAGGAAGATACGCATCATCACTAGGGGCGGGGGTGGCTCAGTCGGTAGCGCGCCAGGCTCGTAATCTGTAGTTCCCAGGTTCGAGTCCCAGCTGGGTCAGCGTTGAGATTTATCTCCGCAAAATTCCCCGCCCTGCCCACGGTCAGTAGGGGACACCGATGGGCTTGGAAAGGCCGCCGTCACTGCTCTATTGAAACATGAGAATGACCAGAGTTAAAACTTCTGAAAAAAATTATCGCCGACGGATGGATGAGAATTACCTCCTTTATTTTTCTCAACATATGTCAAGGTGAGGATGATAGTTAACGAATTTGAAACATGCACAATGGTAATATTTCGGATGGTGGTGGAAAACTTTATTGCAACTTAACGAAATCGCAAAATGATTTTTGAATAACGTCAATGAAATTTCAGAATATTTATAACGATAAAACGTAACAAATGATAATAACGGAAAATTAGTTTTGTCATTTCGTTATTTTCACTGTTTTTGTATTGATTTATTACAGAATTTTTTCCTTCATAAAATATACTTAGAATCTTGTATGAAATGGCCAGATGTGCAATGTACTTTTGTTATCACTGTCCTACACCCAGAGACCAGTTCCTTTTCCAAATGTCTAAGCCGATCACCGGGAATTGCAATATTCCTGGGATTTTCGCCCCATTGTAAATGCTCTTTTCCTTCTTGCATGAATGGAGACTCACCCTTTTTTCCCTCCCTTTCCTCCAGCTCTTACCTGGCTGAGACAGCTGTTTCGAAAAATATGTAGGAATGTGTCATTGGGCAAAGTCACTGAAAGTCTTCCTGCGTTGATAAGGAAAGTAAATTGCACATCTGTCTGTTTCATAACAGTTTCTAAATATATCTTAAAAAGGAAAAAAATCTTTAATGAATTAAAAATTCTGAAATTAATCAATGTAAAAAGCAGTGAAAATAACGAAATAACGATCCTAATTTTTCCGTTATTTCTTACGTTTTATCGCTAGAAACATTTTGAAATTCCTTTAACATTTTTCATAGCGTTATTGAAAAATCATTTCATTGCGTTACATTAAATTTTTCCAACACATTCTGTTCATTACTGAATTTTATCCAAGTTGGCACCACCACCTGACTTCTTTTCCCAATTAGGGATGGAATAAAATGCTTCGAAATTCTATGAGTACCAAAAAAAATAATCGTACTCATTGTGATGAGTGTTGCTACAGCATTGATATTTATTTCAATATTCCAGTTTGGATATAAATTTAATTATTAATTCAGTAAAATATTATAATTTGTTGCATCTTTTTTACTTTGACATCGGAACTATTTAAAACTTGAAATATTTCCTCTAAAAACTATTAAAATTTTTTCAGTCCTATAAAAAAATGTGAAAACTGTTGATATCTGTGCTACCTTGGAAACTTTTTTAACGTAATTTTTTTTTACTTTTCAGTTTTATTATAAACTAATAGAAACAAAGTTATGAGTGTAACATTTCTATTCATATTTTGTTTATTAATATGCTAGTAAATTTCCTATTTTACCAGAACATTTACATCTATAGAGTGAAAGAAAATTCTACTCTAACATCTAAAATCAATTTTTGTTTAGTTCACATTTTGTGGTTTTAGTTTTGAGCATCTTTGTGATTTTTTCCATGGGTTTCAAATTTCGCCCTGATATTTTTGTGACTTTTGAACGCTATTTGCATTTTTGAGTATTCAGCATGTTTGTGAGAATTTTCGACCGAACATCGGACGTTTTTACGCTTTTCTGAACAGTTTCTGGCTTTTATTACGAGCCGAAACATGGACCTTACGTAAACAAGATAACAGGAAACTTGATGCCTAATGTTCACGCATTGTAACACAGATGGCCATTATGTTGTTTATTTTGCAAATGATAATCAGGTTAGGTGAAGGAATATTCAACCTCCTTTGAGCATTATTCTATGCAAAGAGAACACTGCTTTGATTTCGCCATGTTCTCCGTATGCATAAATATTGATGAGCGTATTGTTGTCTGATGGATTGTTTTACCTTTTGTCGGCAGTTTTCTGCACACAATGGGCTAAATGGTAAGGTCATCAAAGTCCCAAGGGGTCAGAGAACTTTGGAGGAAGGGAACCCACTGGCAATAGTTAGGAGACATATGGAAGCACTTGAAAGAGTTCCTTCGAAGAAGTCTAATTATAGTCAATACGTTACAATTAAATTCAACACATTAACACTTCTATGTTCTTTGCGGTATTTTAGAATGCAGTTTAGGAGAATTATTAATCAAATTTAAATTTGCAATAATCAATTTGCTCCGTTGCTTTCGAAACAAAGGCAAAAGCGGATAAAAGCATTTTGTTGTCTTTTAATGCACTAAAGATGCGACTGACTCCGATTCTTGGCCAACTTTGATATTATCTACGCAAAAGTGCCCTCGGTCAATATGGGACACCGATGGGCTTTGGAAGGTCGCCGTTCGTTGGATTGGATATTAAACCGTGGTCGTGAGCAGGAGAGACATACCGTGTGCACGTTAAACATCACGATGGATGGCGTTGATGGGAAGTTGCCATCTGCTTCATAACAGTTGTCCAGTGGGCCACTCCCTCAACGTTGTCTCAGCCTTTGGGATCTTGTGACCTTGCCATTTAGTCAAATGTGCGCAAAAAAGTGCCGCTCAGATGTAAAACAGCCCAATCCCTATTCCTAAGCTATTGTTTTATGTTAACTCACCCGCAGAAATGCCGTGTAGGTATATTTTACTTCTAGTGACCACGTCTGAATGAACTGTCATTAAAAGAAACGGTCACACCTAAATTGTTTCAATAGATTAAAGTCAGATTAGATATTAGATCAGGCCAGCTCGAACGCCTGTGATCGTGTCCAGCATTTCCGTGAAAGGATTTCCGGCTTCTGTCTGCATCATTGGAGCAAACCTAAGATTTTATTGTTTGTGAATGAATTCTGTTATTTAGGACAATAAATAAAATATTTCTTTTTATAATAATATAAAATTATAAAAATAATATAGGTTTTAGGAATTTAATACCTGAAGGAAATAAATTTCCATTTTCAGCGAACACGCTATAAGAGATGGACAATTATCTTATTTGGCGGTTATCTTTCGGTTAGCTCAGTGGTTCTTAAAGTATGGGTCGCGAGCACCTTGGACGGGAGTCGCAAAGCTCTGACAGTTTTAAATTTACTACAATTTGTAGCGGAAATTTTTGTCAAAATGTAGGTCGTATATTGTATGAAACAGCCGATGAGCCGTGAGGTCGCAAAATTTGATCTAAGATACTAAGAGTTGCATAAATGTATTATAATATTTTGGGAGTCGCAGTGTTAAAAATTTCGAGAACCTCTGCACTACTTGCGTAGAAGGAGCAAAAATCTTATTTACACGCAAAGTTATATTTGAAAGAAAAACGAACTACTTCTGAAAATTCGGAGCTATTGTGACATATTTTTATGGCTTTATAATTTTTGTATTATAAAAGTTTCGCGGACCTTATTTTGCCTAGCAGCTGCTTTAAATATGTACCTGCACATTATTTGGGAGTAGAAATATTTTATGAGCTTAAATATGCAAATATGTCGTAATGCTCTTAAAAATATTTCTGGTTTTCATTTCGCTGCATTTAACCTTTGATGTTTTGGAGACTGATACAATTTGGGAAGCATTACAAATGAACTGATAGGCGAGTGATCAGCTGATCACAGATATCGAGTAAACCAGTAAGCAATTGGGCAGTGGCTTTCAACCTTCCAACTACAGCGACTCACTTTTCACTCTTAGTATACCTCATGACCCAGAATAATCGTAATAAAAATTAAATTCTGTTTTTCAATATAAGGTAATGAAATATATTTCATATAAAATTTAAATTAAATTTCCACAACATGATTGTACACAGATTTTATGTAATAAACATAGAGTGAAAAATAAATATATTATTGTTTTTACGCTTCATTTACTTAAAAATATTTATTTACATTTAATAAAATATTGCATTATGTTAATATTCGGAGAGATAGAATGGCGACACATTTGAATCATTCCGCAACTCAACATTCAGTCGCCACCCATAACTATAAAACCACTGATTTAGGTGATGAAGCTACAGAAAAGGTAAATGACATAAGGTCGAGTTGGGTTGTTTTCGCTCTAAGCACTACAATTTTTTGCACATATTGGGGAAAATGGCGAGGGCACTAGGACCCGAAGAGCTCAGAGAAGGTTGGGAGAAAGGGGCCCACTGGACAGTATTAGGGGCCAGATGGTATAGTCCCATCAAATTCATCTAACATGTTCTTTAACGCACATAGCGTGTATTAAATTACAATATCTCCTGCACTAGGTGTCAGCGCTTAACTTTCCATCCAGCAGACGCGGCCTTTCCGGGCCCATCATTGTCCTCTACCTGCCTCTACTCAAGGAGGGCAGGTGTTAGAGGGGGGGGGGGGGGGGAGGTGTGTGACGATAAATCTTAATGCTTGCCAAAGTGGAACTCGAAACTGGTAACTGCAGATTACGAGATTGACATGATACCCTACCCCAAGTTCTCGCAAATTTGAAACAATCAGAGCTTTGCGACTCCCGTTCAAGCTGCTGGCGACCAGTCACCTCAGGGATATCAAACTGTGGGCGGCGAGAAACTTAAAAGGGGGTCGCAAAGTTGAAATTTTTTTAATAAATGATGTCCCCCCCTGCCCTCTTCTCAATGAGGGCAGGGGGGCGGAGTGTGGGGGGGAGGTGAATGGCGACAAATCTGAATGCTGGCCAAGGTGTGGGACTCGAACCTAGGAACTGCAGATTACGAGATTCCCGTGATACACTACCCCTAGTGACGTATCTCAGGTTTCTGTAAATGTGGGTGGCAAGAAACTTGAAAGGGGGTCGCAAAGTTGTCATTTTTTTTATATATGATGTCATTTTTAGTGAATATGATTTTGCAAATATGTAGGTCCTATATAGTAACGAAGAGGGAAACGGCAGTCAAATTTTATCTACGATTCTACGGTGTTGCATTAGTTTATTAATATCCTAGGTGGTCGCAATGTCAAAATGTTTGACAGGGGAAAATTTTAATCCTTGCAGAAATAGCAATGATTATTGTGGCTGCTGTAAAGTATGCTCGAATATCAACGTCTATACCAACAGTAAATATATGATGGGCTCAGACTGATATAAAATCGGTGTAAGGCAATATTTTTTATGTAGTATGTTTGGTAATAAACGGAGAGAAAACTAAATTAATGAAAATTAGTCAGGCAGACTGTGATTTAGTTAATCTCAATGGTTGCAGTCTTGAGCAGGTGTCACAGTTTAATTTTCTTGGGAGCTATGTAACAGATACTGGTGATGTGCGGCATGAGATTAACAGACTAATAGGGATTGCTGCCGGGACTTTTAAGAATCTATGGAGCGTGTGGAGAAATAGGCGTATACATCTAAAAACTAAAATTAGACTGTATAATAGTTTGGTTCTTTCTAGGGTTAGTTATGGTAGCGAAACTTGGACCCTTTGTAAACAAGATAACAGGAAACTAGATGCTTACGCAGTATCTTGGGGATTAGATGGTTCAACTTTGTAACTAATGATGGGATTAGGCAAGGAGTCGGCAACCTCATATGAGCAGCATATTGTGCAGTGGTTTGGCCATGTTGCTCGTATGCATAACTATCGATTAGCGAATAGGGTTATGAACTGAGTGCCTAAAGGCTCAGAAAGACGGGGGTGACTTAGGATGTGGTGGGCAGACAATGCCAAGCAGGACAATATTACAGTCGCTCAAAAAAATTAGTACCCTGGCAACCTTCGTGTACAGTACCATCAGATGGGACGTTAAGCCTGCTGCATGAAAAGTATCATTTTTTCCATGCCTGTCCCTTTATTTAACCAGATGCCATTTGTCCCTTTTTTTTTTGTTTTTTTTTTTTGTTTACTTTCGTAATTCGATTTGGAAATGAAATGCAGATTTGTTTTGAACAATGGGGGGAAAATTAGCAAAAATCGATTTTTTTTCCCGATAAGTAACGTATACTTTGTTACCGGTGGTCGACCGGTTAGCATGCCGTGCTTTCAGTTACTGAGCATTTTTCTGTAAGCTTTTCAAGCATCCCGTTTTTAATACTGAAAACTACAATGATTCCTTTTCTGTAGGATAATTCCATAAGCCCCCCCCCAGACTTTTTTGTTTATAAGAACACCTCAAAAATTCTATTATTTCATTTCCAAAATCTAGTCACCCTATTACACTATTAGAAGTTTTTGAAAAGTCTCCAACCCTGGAATTTTTAGACCAAGTATGGTTTTGTATTTTTTCCTCACCAAAAATATAAATCTTTCATCTTTTTTGGTTCTATGTCCATAGGAAAATCGTCTCAAATTTTAATACATTGAAATGTTTTATGAAATTTTTTAATGTTTTACTTTTCTGTATTTTAGATCGAGAATATACCGAAGAAATGTTCGACACTTTAAGGGATAGAAGTCTTGTGCCAGATAATGTGTGTCCTACGGCTGAGAAAAATTCCATACGGTTTGATTTTTACCGGGATGAAACGAAACTACCAGAAGAGGATTATTTAGCATTTCTCCTCAACCCATATACAAAGACTCTAGATCTAAGCGTTTACTTAGACAACAGATCAATCACATTAACCATGGGAGTAATCCGCACGATCGAAAATATTGCACAGGTAAGAAGCAAATACCGTTTTAAAAATAATTCAGTTTGCTCCTTTGTTTCCATTTATGCTTTAATTTTCGTGAGGATTATTCATTCGCACTCGGAATGTTATTCAGATATCAGTCGATGATGGTGATATCTAATTTTAGTCTAATTTTAGTTTTTGATCAGAGTTCTGATCAGAGGACTTGAAGACAATAATGAGATCCAAAAAAGTGTATATTACTTGTTATTACTTGAGTTCAACTTTCCCCTAAAAAAAATGCTGTATAAGCGCCTCTGGACAACTTATTTTTTCTTGATTTTTATCTCGTTTTTTAAAAAAGAAAAGATAATATCAATAGTAAAGTATCACAGGAGGTGTCCTGTAGACATGAGATTCGCGAAAAACTTAGTTATGCCAGGAGTGGAATTCGAACCCACGTCTGCCTGTAAAAGGCTAGATGTGTTAACCATTACACTCTCAATAACGAAACTTTCCTTCAAATAATGGAACATTCCCGAATATTATTTGATTCTCTCGTGGCTTCATCTATGTCCGGAAAAGGATAATAAAGTTGGCTCATAAAGGTTAGCAGAGCAGGCATGTTACTCGGAGACGTTAGTTCGAATCCCACTCATGGCAAAAAAATAATTCTTTTAACTAACCTTTTCACAACGTAATGTTTTCGCTTTTCCCGCCTGTAGATATCCAACTTAATTGTTCGTAAAGAAAAATTCCTTTTGAGTTCGAGGGATCGCATATGACAAGCAGAGTAACGGACTAACATAACTCACACCTGTGTGCAGTACCGCCATTAAGTTGAACATACACGATCGGTCTTGGAGCAAAGCCGGGCGCGCGCAGGGCCTTAATTGACAGCTATCGCTCCAAGCGCTCCCTGACCTTGACCATGCACTGTCGACTTTTATCCATCGGTCCAAGGCGATCTAAGGCACAAATAACAGTGTAAAATAATTTTCTGGAATTCAAAGTTTTATAAGTAGTATTTTTACTAGTATTATTCAAAATATAGATTTAAATACATTTGATTGTATTTAAAAAGACATTAAACATACTTAATATATTTTCATATGCTTCTACTCGTCGATTTAGTTCTGTATTCGGTATGTTGCATATAACGTTAATTGTATTAACTATAAATAAATTTTTGCCACGCAAAATTGCATCGTTTTCCGTTGAATCGTCAAACAACATTTTGCACATTTTTCATTCGGCATCGATCGTTTTCATACTTTTTTCTTTTGTGTTAACAATGTTGCTTCCACTTCGATTGACTGAAAATCATTTCTCTTACCCTTAGAATAACTTCTGTTAATGATTTCAGAAAGCTGACGCCTTTTAATTGATTTATTTTTGGGTCTTGCAATTACTTGTAGCATTTAGTCTTTGTAATTTTTTTTTAATATTCAAAAACGCTGTTTCGCAATAATTAAAATGCTTCAACAGTCCCTAATATTCTAAATTTACTTTAGGCAATCTGGCTTTCGTTTTGGAGTAATCACATTTTAATGCATTCGTAACCTTTTTCCAACGCCAATATAGCATCAACCCTAGCCGTTTATCTCGTATCCATTATTTTTTTTAATGATAAAGATTCAGGTGGCAGGCATTCAACCCCCTCGGTGCGAGCGCCGGTATGCAGTGAAGGGGACCACCCTGTGAAGGTTCCGCTGGCTCGGTTACCTTCACAGGGTCCTAAACGCTCGCCCACGTGTTTGCCGTGCGCCTGGAAAGGAGGATCCTGGCAGTTGCTAAGGGGTCCCCGTCTTCTCTCCCCAGCTCATGACTGGTGGGGTCCCCTTTGGCCGTTTTGCCATTGGGGAGCCTGTCTCTTCCGGGGCCGCTGCTATACACTGCTTTGGCCTCTGCTTCAGGTAAACGGGAGGTCCTGGGGCGGCCCCCTCAGGAACAATCGGCTGGTGGGCTGGTCCTGCTAGGGTCAACTATGCAGATCGTGAGTAACCTTGTCCACGTCCTGAAAACGGTTTGCGAGTTTCCCCACACATTCACTAATTTTGTAGTTTTCTTTCTTTTGTGAGGCCAGCTCTTACCTCACACTTTATTGATTTGTTGCTTTTTTTTTTTGTGGGAACTCAGACGAGTTTCTCACCATTTCTCTTTTTTCTTTTCCTTTTTGTTTTGTTGTGAGGGCTTGGCTCACTGGCTGTGTGGGTATGGTGCCCGGGCAGCCCTGGCGTCCGACTGGGCATCCCCTTGTTGGACTCCATGGTGGGTGGGGACAACGGGCACTGAATCCCTCAAAAACAACCACGAGTTCTACAACTCATAATTCTCCGAACAATGCCGCCAAGAGGGCTCGCCATGAACAATCATCTTCTTTGTCTATGCCGTCGTCTTCGTGTGTGTCTCCGTCTCCGAGGTTCCTGATCATCCATTCTACGGGTGATCAGGTGCTTGGAAACGTCCCCGTTTTTTATTCACAAGGATATTCAAGGTCTTGCGGGAGAACCGAAATCTGTCAAGCGCCTTAGATCGGTGACTTGCAGGTGGAGACTGCATGCTCCAAGCATTCGGTGCTTCTATTAAAGGTTACAGCGATTGGTGGAGTGGCAGTCGAAGTCACTCCACACAAGACGCTCACTTCCTTCCGGGGCGTGATCTCCGAGTGGGGCCTCCTCAAGGTTTCTGAGGAGGAAATCCTCTCGTAGCTTTCAGCCCAAGGGGTGATTTTTTCAGCCCAGGCAGGATACTTACATTGCGAGGTGCGGCCATTTATACCCAACCTTCTGCGTTGTTTTCAATGCCAGAGGTTTGATTCCCCTCCCTGTCCACGTCAGTAGGGGACACCGATGGGCTTGGAAATGCCACCGTCCGTCGGATGGGACGTTAAGCGTGGTCCCGTGTGCGGGAGACCCATACCCTGTGCACGTTAAAGAACACGCTGGATGGCCTTGACGGGAGCCTACCATCTGTCTCCCAACAGCTGTTCCAGTGGGTCCCCTCCCCCAACCTTTTCTGAGCCTTCGAGGTCCATCTGACCTGGCCATTTAGCCCATGGTGTGCAAAAAAGTGCCGCTCAGAGGTAAAATAACCCAACAACCCAGATGTTTGGCCATGCCTGCACCGCATGCCGGGGCAAGCCCACCTGTGCTCGTTGTGGCAGTCAGGATCATCTTGAACCTGACTGCACAGCAGAAAAGGCATGCTGTGTAAACTGCCGTGGTGAACATCCGGCGTACCCCCGCGACTGTCCGAAGTGGCTGGAGGAGAAAGAGGTACAGCGCCTGAAGACCCTCGACAACATCAACTATCCAGAGACGAGAAAGCTTGCTGCACCGCCTGCCCCATCTGGCAAGGTCTCCCATGCCGGTGCGGTCGTTGGAAAGCCCGTCGTTAAGATGGCTTCCGTGGCGGTGCAGACCGACATCAGCGTTTCACCAGCTGAATCTTTCTCGCCTGCTGCTAAGTACCTCTTGAAGCAGGTGAGGCCGACGTCGGTGTCAACCTCGACATCGACACTGGTTTCTATTCCTGTGTCTGTGCCTTCCACATCCACCTCCGGAAGGCCCCTTCCACCCCGCCCCCAGACAGCAAGACCTACCAAACCCAAGGAACCCCCGCCGGGGCCCAAAAAGAAAATTTTACCTCCTTCTTGTTCGGCGGTCTCTGATCCATGTTGCTCGGACGACTCCGAGGACATGGACACAGACCGCCCTATTTTTCAAAAACCGTTGCTGGCGACGGTTAAAATAAATCGTAAGTCGTCCGCCAATTCTTCCAAGACCTGAGATGGCCACACTCCTTCAATGGAACTGTCGTGGATTCCAAAGGAATATTGACGACATCAAGGTCATCCTGAGGGCACACGAACCCATCTGCGTGTGCCTTCAGGAGACATTCTTGCAGACAGCCAATAATCCCACTATCCGGCACTTTTCTCTCGTTCGCCGGGACTGGGATGGAGATGGTCCAGTTGACGGAGGTGTTGCCATTCTCGTGAGCAACCATTCCCCATTGCAGGTCACTCCCCTCAACATGCATTTAGAGGCAGTTGCCATCCGCCTCTTTGTGGGATTTTCGTTGATTGTCTATCTCCCACCCGGAGGCATCGTTTTCCGGGATGACCTTGTCTCGCAGCTGCCGTCCTCCTTCCTCATCATGGGGGACTTCAACGGACACAGTCCACTCTGGGGCAGTACTGACACCAACGGGAGGGGCCGGGTCCTGGAGCAGTGTCTCCTGGATCCATCGCTCTCCCTGTTGAACACCGGTGTCAGGACCTACTTTCACACCCCATCTCGCACATTCACTGCCATTGACCTGACAATCTGCTCCTCCTCGATCCTTCCACTCTTTACATGGGAGGTCGAGGACAATCCATATTGAAGCGATCACCTCCCCGTGGTGTGCACCATCTCTCATGGGGGGCCTTGCAGCCCTTCGCATGTCCCCTGGTGGAGGCTTGATCGGGCTGACTGAAGTGGCTTCGAGCTCTTGTCTGAGCTCGATGAGCACTCTGTCAGCCAGGAGCCCATCAATGTTGCAGTGGCGGAGTTGACGGACTGCAACGTCCATGCAGCTGCCTCTACTATTCCTCAGACCTCAACTCGGTTTGCACGGTTCCCAAAACCGTGGTGGAATCCCGACTGCACCGCATCTTGTAAGGCTCAGAACAAGGCTTGGGGGTGTTTCGGAGATATCCAACGTCCCCCAACCTAGAGGCATTCAAACGCGCCAGGGCGAAAGCCCGTTTTGTCCGGCGCCAGAGCCAGAAGGAATCTTGGATGAAATATACGTCTTCTATCACCCGCATGACCAGTTCTAAGGTCGTGTGGGATAAGGTCCGGGATGGGTGGGAAGTTCACGTCCCACTCATTATCGATCCTGGAGCACAATGGACAGGCAATTGCTGACACTCTGGGGGAGTCATTCTCCACCATCTCTTCTCTGTTCTACTCCCCCGAGTTTCTGGCCCAGAAGAGCAGGGCCAAACGCTCTCCGCTGTCCTTCCATTCGAATGGCCTGGAGTCTTACAACAGGCCATTCACAGCGGAGGAGCTTCGCCTTGCTCTGCACGCTTCTCGTGCATCTCCTGTGGAGCCAGACAATGTCCATTATGCCATCTTCCAACATCTCTCACCATCGAGTAAGGATCGACTGCTCCGACTCTTCAACCGTATTTTCATCGAGGAGCAGTTTCCGGACTCCTGGCGGAGGCCATCTTCTTGGTCTTCCCTAAGCCAGGCAAAGATCCCAAGATTCCTTCCAATTATCATCCAATTGCATTGACGAGCTGCGTCTGCAAGATGTTGGAAAGGATTCTATTTATCAAATATCAGTAATTGTAAATTTAGTTTCAGTAATTAAATGCAATAAAAGAAAAATATTAACGTTATGAATAAATAAATATGTTTTGTAAGGCCCCTTTCGCTGTGGCCCTTAGATATTGCCTAGTGCGCCTTACAATAAATCCGGCACTGTGAATCACAGAATTTAAGAAAAGATTTCTTCCTGAGCTCTAAATATGATGCATTTAATATAGGGATCTGAAAGAGGATAGCTTTGGATTTATACAAATTTCATATTTAGCTGTCTTTACGCCATTAGGGGATAAAAAAATATGCATTTCTAATTTACAGTTCAAATCAGGTGGCCAAATGCTTAATGTGTTTGGTTGCAGATTTCATGTACCTGGGTTCGAGACCGCATAAAAGATATGGATGTTTCTTTTCATTTATTGTTTTTTGCTGAGGTCACGTCATCCTCATAGACCTTCTCTATGACCTCACGGGGTGTCATAGCCACTGGCTGAGTTTCTACGCAAACTAACTGGATTTCAAAAAGTGGAGGTTGTTGAGGAAATAGTTATTAAATTTAGATTTTATCATGTAATAAAATATGCTTTTTCAAATTGTTAAAATATAACTTTTGTGTTTATTAATGCCTACTGAAATATTTCGTCGCCTAGTGAGATATAAAGAGTAGAATATAAAGAGTTGAAAAACATTTTTTGGGTTCAAGAAATGTGTTCAATCAAATATCATACGAAGATTTTGTGATGTCATTAAAATCTGGGTTTTAAATGCAAAATGTACTGAGCAGTGGACGTGACACTACTTGAAGTAATACGGGCCTATCAACGTAGATTCATGATTCTCTGACTGACGTAGAAACATTCTCTGACTGTTTCACCAATCTACAATCCTATTGCTCTCCATTGTTTTGAGTTATTTGTGTGTTTCAGAATTTGATTATTGTGAGTTATTGTGTTATTTATTATGAGTTATTGTGTTATTTGTGAATTTGAGTGTTTGAGAATTAAATATTTTCTTTGACGGATCATGAAGCAATTGACTATTACATACAGTAAATGTAGCGATTGCGTTTGAAATGATCGAGTCTCTACGAAAGTGTTTCCTTTATTGTGTATGTAGTTTACTTATGTTCCGTGATGTCAGAATAGGTTTATATATAGATTTTTTTAACACTACACATTTATGTTATCTAAGTAGGTTAAAATTCTTTTATTTTTCCTAACAGTTATGTTTTTATTTACAGTAGAGTAATCCTTACCTAATTTTCGGCACAGTGTATCTCATGTACATTGCAAAGCTTTTGTGATGATTACGATTTTCATATTTGTTGGTTTTTCTCGTAAAGTTCTTTCTGTAGTTCCTCTGTAAAAATCAGTTAAATGATAGGTGTGATTTGATTTTTTTAAACTCTTTTTTTCAGTCCTTTAAGCTATAATTTCTCGTACTTTCCTTCATTTCAAATTTGCAGCAGCTTACAAGCTGATGTTCGAGTCCTCACTCGTCTCCGAAAAGCCCACCAACCTTGCCCACTTTCAGTAAGGGACACCGATGAGCTTGAAAAGGACGCCGTCCGTTGGGTTGGGTGGGGTTGTTTTACTTCTGAGCGGCATTTCTTTGCGCACACATGGGCTAAATGGCAAGGTCTCATGGATCCCGAAGGCTCAGAGAAGGTTGGGGGAGGGGCCCCACTGGAACAGCTGTTGGGAGACAGATGGTAGCCTCCCGTCAAGGCCATCCAGTGTGTTCTTTAACGCGCACAGGGTATGACTCTCCCGCACACGGGGCCACGGCTTAACGTCCCATCCGACGGACGGCGGCATTTCCAAGCCCATTGTTGTCCTCTACTGACCGTGGGAGGCCGGGGAATTTCACGGAGATAAGTCTCAACGCTGAACCAGCTGGGACTCGAACCTGGGAACTGCAGATTACGAGCCTGGCGCGCTACTGACTGAGCCACCTCGGCCCCCGCCGTCCGTCAGATGGGACCTAAACCCATGGCTCACGTGTGGGAGAACCATTTGTCTCCTAAGAGACTTCTCTTTGTAAAGTGGGTCCGCTTCCTACAACCTTCTCTGAGCACAAAAGTGCCGTTCAGGGGTACATAACTAAACAGCAACCTACAGGCAGAGTACAGTCGCTCAAATAACTAACCGAACACTGTGGTTGATTACAGATTCAGAAAAAATATCTGGCAAGGATTTTTTTAGAAATTAATGATCTGTACACGAAGGTTGCCAGATCACTAATTTCTAAAAAAATCGTTGCCAGATATTTTTTCTGAATTCTGTAATCAACCACAATATTCGGATATTTATTTGAGCGACTGTTCTTGAATAAAACATAACTCTGTGTCAGATATATAAAATAATATTTTTCAATTCCTACCTGTTGAAATTTAAAGTGTACACAGTCCTATCAGAATAACATGACCACCAACCATACATATAATATGTTGATGGTCATATTATTCTGATACGATTGAATATTATTTATATTTAAATAAAAGTGTTTTTAATGAATTTCTCGTTCTATTTTTATTTTTTACTAACTTTTTTTAACTTCTCTTTTGCAGAATTTATCTCATGTGAATGTCAACAATTGTACAACTGAGGAAGATTTAAATTTACTCCTTAAGATCATTCCTAATGTTGAAAGTCTCGACCTTGCATCTAGCCGTTGTTCTGATAATCATATGTCTATAATATCTGCGCACTGTCCTAATTTGAAACGATTGGATATAAGCAACACTGCTGTAACGGATAAAGGTCTTGAATATCTCTGTGCCAATGAATCACAAAGTATTGAAAATATGTGTAAAATATCCGATTTGAAAATGTCATATACACTTACCACTTTCAAAGGGCTGGAGAACGTAGTACAATCCCTTTCACTTTTGGAAAATTTGAAATACTCCTATATTAAGAACCTTCCTAAGAGCATGTGTCGAAAGTTTTTCAAAAATGTAGGAGGATGCAAAATAATCTTGCCAAATACCTCAACAAGAATACTTTCTGGAGGTTTGCCGAGAATTATGTTCAATATCAACAAACAAACTGTTATGGGAAACGATTTCTCCAATATCAGAAGATTTAACCTGAAAAAAATATCATTCGCATTTTATGATGCAGAGGAAGAGATTTTGCGCTGTGCTTCAATTTGTTGTCCTGAAATTAGATCAGTGGTAATCGACTCTACAGTACCAAAAGAGAGCATATTATCCTGTACTGCATTTTCTCACCTTACCAAAATAAAACTGCATTTCAAAGGTCGTGTTCCCTCATCAGAGTTGTTAGAATTTTTTTCATTAAGAGGGAATAAACTGGAAGTTGTCGGTCTTTACGGCACCTCTACTATCAACGATAGCTGTACGTTTATCTCGGATTACATGGATTTGTTACACTGGTTGGAGCTTTGCCCTAAATTGAGAAAAATAAGATTGAGTAGTATAACTCTGAAAAACTCTAAGATGTTTCAAAATCCTTCTGCCATATCATGTAATTCGATATCACCAAAGCGTTTTTCAGATTCGCTTACACACATATTTCTGCAAGATTTATCTGGAAAGGGATTTACGGATTTTTTGCTATTATTTCTATCATTGGCAATGCATGTGACTGATTTAACCACTTGTCGATGCAACATGAACCAAATAATTAAAGTGGTCGAAAAATGTCACGGTTTGAAATTTTGGCAAAACTTGGATATTCATGATTGTTGCTGATCTTGGCTTCTTGTTGAATTAGCAAATCGAAAGGACAAAGGAAAAAGAAGCATCGTGTTAGTTGCTAAGAAGAGAAATCTGACCTTAGATACTTGTTTCTTAGTGGACGTAATATCTGAAATTTAGTTTATGTATCATTTTAAGTAACATCCATGTTTAGATATTCTTTAAACCGTTTCATTATTTATTTAACTCTAAATTTTTATGTATTCCATCGTGTCTTGCTCACGGTACTTACCTTTTCTTTAATTATGCACTATATAAAATAAATATTACGCATGGAATAACAGTATGTAACAAAATTTTCATTTGCAATATCATATGTCAAAATAAATGTATTTCTCTTGTAAGCAGATTTTTAGTTGACGATATTCTAAATTTCTACGTTTCAAGACAGAATGATGAAGTAAATGACATCAGCTCGGATATTTCGAGAAATTTCCGAGTAACCTTTGCATTCCTCTGCAATTATGGACCGTTTTTTCTAAACGTTAGATTATTAGTTTTCTACTGAGGAGGTGCAAAAGCGTAAAAATATATGCAAAAAAAGTTTTTACTGAATAATTTGTTGCCAACAATTTAATCTACTTGTTTCTTTCTATTATTTTTTTCCAGTTATGGTCACCCTGTTTCAGAACAATGTGAACCGAGGCCGTCCAAAAAATATCTTCACGTGTTTTCCTTCACCCCATTTGCACTACTTCCTCTGATGTTAACAAGCTACGACTGGTTTGAAAGCTTGTCTAAACTGGCATTACGTGTTAAAAGCAAAGGTTTTTTATCATTTCTCTCTTGATTAACAGTGGGTAAAAGTTCGGTCTGCGAAATCTGTGCGTTATTTTTATGTAGCCAGCAGCTACAGATGGGGAAATAATTGTACATTTTCACAAGGATGCAGCTTGGGGCGATCTGAAAATAATTCATGCCGATTATTCACAAGTATATGGGTATCAGGCCTGTTCATTTGACACTGTTACGAGAGGCAGAGCTTTCAAGACTGAAGGAGGCCGTCAATGAGAGAATCATCAATGCTATTTGAAAACTTATTAAGGAAAACTCACACATCACCGTTCAGGTAATAAGTTTAGATGCCAATGTATCGATTGTCAGAGTCATCAACAACGAAGAATTATTCATCAACATTTAAGATTCCGAAAGATCTGTGTTAAATGGATACCTTAGAAACTAACAGAATAGCAAAAAAGGATTAGGGTCCATTCGTGAAAGGAGATGCTGGCAGAATTTCAACTTAGTAGCTCCAAACGGTTAACAGACATTGCCATAGGTTGGGTTGTTTTACCTCTGAGCGGCACTTTTTTGCACACCATGGGCTAAATGGCCAGGTCAGAAGGACCCCGAAGGCTCAGAGAAGGTTGGGGGAGGGGACCCACTGGAACAGCTGTTGTGAGACAGATGGTAGCCTCCCGTCAAAGCCATCCAGCGTGTTCTTTAACGTGCATAGGGTTTGGCTCTCCCGCACACGGGGCCACGGCTTAACGTTCCATCCGACGGACGGCGGCCTTTCCAAGCCCATCGGTGTCCTCTACTGACCGTGGGCAGGGCGGGGAATTTTGTAGAGATAAATCTCAACGCTGACCCAGCTGGGACTCGAACCTGGGAACTACAGATTACGAGCCTGGCGCGCTAGCAACTGAGCCACCCCCCATTGCCATAGGTGATGAGAAGTAGTTTTATTAATATACCACTCCCATCAACATCGACAACTATTCAAACTCAAATATTAAATAGTAATAAATACATTTAACCAATAATGCATCCACTATTTTGTTCGATTATATTAAGTCATCTGTGGACAGTTTCATTATTCAATCGGTGTAGAACTTGTTTGATTTTTCGTTGAAGAATCGATCAAGGTAGTTTTTGATGGCCTCCAAAAATCGGAAATCTTTATCGTTGAAAGAAAGATTTCAGCGACCGGAATAAAGGGTAATTCAAGAGTATGCAATATCAGACGAATATGACGGGTGGCACAAAACATCCGAACCCAATTGCAACAATTTTTGACTTGAGGTCAAATACACATGTTTCCTTGTAGAATACAACTCCTTGTGATTCGCCAATTTGGAAGTTTTCATCGGTCGCTGACCTCAACCATTCCAATTGCGAGTAATACCGATTTTAATGAATCGTTAGATTGCTTGGCAGGAGCATTTAGTGAAGGAGTCCTTTCCAAACACACCACAAACAGAGCATGACCTTCTTCGAATGTGGGCCACCCTTTGGCTACGGTAATGTGGGCTCGCTTTCTTGCTCAAGGAGCTTTCTCTTTGGATGTCGTTGTAAATAATCAATTTTCATCTCCCGTCACTTACCACTTCCAAAACGCATCGTTTTCGTTGCTTTGCAGCTGCGAATCATAAGCAGACCCACACAATCCCAATATCCAGAGAACAGCCAAAAGATATATCTAAAACATAATAAAGATATCCATCGGTCATCTTATATATCTTATGGATATTGTGGTTGTGTGGGTGTATGGTCCATTAAATTTCCTTCGCTGAATATATACGGATCTCACGCATTGTAGCGATTCACGCATCCAAGGTGCTCCAAATACCTTACAACTGATGCATTCGATACTTTTCTTGTAATGCTGGGCTGGTTAGTTTGGAATAATGTGGCTATTTGGTCATTACCAACCGTGAAGTGACTTCCTGAACGTGGGGCATCTTCCAGAGCGAAATTCCTTGTTCGGAACTTTCCGAACCACCTCTGACATGTTCGTCATTTAAAGAATCTTCTCCATACACTGAACAATCCATTTTTCGATTTGTGTTGCGTTTTTACCCTTCCGAAAATACCGGGGCATAACACGGCGCCAATGCACCTTTGTATTTTACACTTTCAAATTGACCCTTATTGATAACTCGAATGTCACTCAGTTAATCTGTAAGATTTATTTTTCGTAAAACTCTAGCAACTGTGTCCTGTCGAAAGCACGTATTATTTATAACTGCTTAATGCAGGTTGTTATAAAGATCACGTCCAGTTACATCTTTTGGGAAAAATAAGCAAACTTTCGTTTCAACCCAACATGTATATTTTATAATGGTAAAGTACATTGCAATACAACTTACTTTGGCGTTTCCAGTAGCTCCATAGGAGTTGTAACGAAATGGTTGGCTCAAGAGAAACATTTTAGCAGGAAGCTCCATTTTTTCGCATTTCATTTCGAAATTTACAAGTTTCCTGATTGCTAATATATACTAGGATGTTTTACCGTCTCTAAAATGAAATAATACCTATAAATCAAATACCTATGAATCAAAGATGATTTAATAGTTTTAACATGTCGTTTTATCGATACTTATATTTAGAAACAAACCCCGAATCTATCTCAGTACATAGAGAAAGTAGTGATCAGATTTTAAAGCAATAACTGACGACTTGTTGCCCAGATAGAATAGGTGTAGGTCGTTGAGTGTAACAAACACAGTGCCACCTCAGACTGTGAACATATCACGCCCCAACCATCAAACCGCTGCAATACAGAAAAAGTGCCAATAGGCAAATATAGCCCTATAACTCCTAATGATTCTTTTTTTCTATCTCCTGCTAAGCCGGTTGTCCATCCCACTGATAATGAACGAAATTCTCAATATTGGAGATTTGATCTGGCGTAAAGGCCACTATCAACAAGAAGGATCAACGAACGTCTCAATATTCGACATTTGATCTGACGTAAAGGCCACTGTCAATAGGAAGAAATAAGTGAACGTAATTATCAATATTTTCGATTTGATCTGGTGTAAATTCACTGTCAGCAAGAACGAATCAATGAACGTAATTCTCAATATTTGAGATTTGATCTGGCATAAAGTCAGCAAGATGGATCAAAGAACGTCTCAATATTTGACATTTGGTCTGGTGTAAAGACCACTGACAACAAGAAGAAATCAATTAAAGTAATTCTCAATATTGGAGATTTGATCTGGCGTAAAGGCCACTGCCAGCAAGAAGGATTCAATGAACGTAATTATCAATATTTGAGATTTCATCTGGCATAAAGGCCACTGTCAGCAAGATGGATCAAAGAACGTCTCAATCTTTGACATTTGGCCTGGTGTAAAGACCACTGTCAACAAGAAGAAATCAATGAACGTAATTCTCAATATTGGAGATTTCATCTAGTGTAAAGACCACTGACAACAAGAAGAAATCAATGAACGTAATTCTCAATATTGGAGATTTGATCTGGCGTAAAGGCCACTGCCAACAAGAAGGATTCAATGAACGTAATTCTCAATATTGGAGATATGATCTGGCGTAAAGTCACTGTCAGCAAGAAGAATTCAATGAATGTAAGTAGGAGGATAATGAGAGTTCTAACTCAGTGGCGGATCAATGTTAATGCTATGGGATCCGCCACCCACGTGTTTAGAGCAGTGGCGAATCATTATCAATCATATTGGTCATCACTCTCACCACAGACTTCCACGTTTCAGCTGTACGCTATTTTGAATCATGACGTCATCACCCCAATAAAACTCCAAAATTACTCTAACCCTCCATATTGGTATCTGACGTTATCAGCCTCGAAAACAACCCTCGTAATATTCTGATGTTTTCAACTCAATGGCAACTAATTGTGTACCAACTCCAACTAAACTTTTGGTGGCAACGATCAGAGCACCCCTTTCCACTCGCCCACCTCTTATCGCAAAGCACTGCATTCTTAAAAAAAAAAAACTGCGCTCTACGACTATGCTCGACCCCACCAGCGAATGACGCTCTTATCCACTACGCCACGGGCATTTGCTTGACTACCATCGTTTACAGTGGTTGATCTCAAAGAAAAGGAATAAGTGATTATTTTTATTCCTGAAAAATCTCGTTTAACTCAATAATAATAAATAAATATCCCCTCAAGCAGCTGCTTGCCACAAAGGTCTGACAGGAGCCTGTCAGTTTATATGCCACAGTAGAAGGTCTGAGAAGATGGCAAGGTCCTCAGCAGAAAAACGACACAACGAAAAATAAATTTTAATTAATTTTTATTCCTTGTAAATCGTATTTAAAAGTAAATTTATAACCTCTTTGCACATTTTTTAAATCCTTGTATATCACATTTAGAAACTCATAACTTCTTCCCACTTTTTATTCACATAGGAAACTACATTTCTGGCTCAGTTAATTTTTTTATTCCTTGTAAATCGCAATAAAAATAAATTTATAACCTCTTCGTATATTTTATCCTTCAAATTTTTTTTCAAGGACATCGTATAAATAAACGTTTTGAAACATCACATAGGGAAAAGCAAATTTTTTAAATCCTTGTATATCACATTTGCCGTCCCGTGGCCGAGTGGTTAGCACGCTTGGCTACTGATCTAAGGGACCTGGGTTCGAGCCCCGGAATTAGGCATGGATGTGTGTGTCGTTTTTCTGCTGAGGTCCTGCCATCCTCTCAGATCTCCTACTGTGGCATATAAACTGACAGGCTCCTGTAGACCTCTGTGGCAAGCAGCGCTGCTTGAGGGGGTATTTATTTTTTTATTTTTTTTATATCACGTTTAGAAATTCATAACTTCTTCTAACTTTTCATTCTCGCACTGCATCTTTGTATCTCACTCTTCTATGTATCTCGCAATGTACCACGATGGATGGTAAAAGAATTAGTTTTACAATCTGACAACTACGCTCTGAATAATATTTAGCGGTGTAATTAAATATTTGAAAGCATGGTAAGTTGATAAAAAGGTTTGATTATAAATCGGAGATGGTGGTGAAACCGTGAAAGGACTGATCTGGTTGATCAAAATATATATGAAACGTAATGTACTGGACTTGAGGGTTGTTAGCATTGTGTGATAATATAGACAGATTAACTGTAAAATCGCATATAATAGAGAGGCAGAGGATGGCCAAGTCGGCAGCACGCTGGTTTCTTAAACTGTTAGTCCTAGATTCGAACCCCCATTGTGTTGCCATTGATTTTTATTTCTGTTTTCCCCTGCTCTACGTGAGAAAGGTGACACTGCCTTGAAAAATACATCTGTTCGTCAGATGGGACTTTACGTGTCAAAAAACACTCTCAATGGCCTTGACAGGAGAATTTTTCTGCTAACAGCGGTCTAGTACCCTTTCTCTATCGAACTATGAGCCCTTTGCCTCATGTTCTAGGCAATTAAATTGAATGCATAAAAGACCCCCTCAGAATTGAAAAACCAAGGAAATGGTTGAAAAAATTGCTTTGAAAAACAGTAAAATGAATGGGAGAATATCTGTAAATTCGCACACATTGCAATGGTTGGTCGAATTGCTTGTAAGACACTAAATTGCAGCGGAATGGATCTCGGAATAACTGTAAATACGCACACATTTCAGTGGATAGGTGAATTTTTTAAAATTTTTCGGAAGTGGAAGGCAGCATAACTGAAAAATCAAGCAAAGTGTACTGGAGATGATAGAATACCTTCAACGTATGTTGGAATGGATGTCAGAAACCACGGAAAAATCAACAAAGTACATGGGAATATATCAGAAAATATCTTCGAATATATGGAATGGACAGCACAATATCTGCAATACCTACTGTGAAGAGAGAGAAAAGAGTGCAAAAATCTTATAAAAATGCGCTGGGATGGCTGTAGAAAACGCTTCAAAAGAGCAAATTGCAGCACAATACAGGAAAATCACAAAATATTATTATTAACTGTTGCAAAATTTTAGCAACACCGTTCTGTCTTCCCATGGCACTTTTCCGTGCCCATTGAAATATCCCACATATCTCTGTCTACATTTTCTAGTCTTGTCAGCAACATTTCGATAATTACCCACCTCTAAATCGTTGATGGGTTCATCATTTCTCCAATCTCCATGCGTTACATTTCTGGTCTCTGTATCCTCTCAATCCAATAAATTTGCAGGTGAATAGGTCAACCAATAGTTTCCTTTTAAATAATTATGCAATATGCAGCAGGCCATGAGTATGGAATCTATTTTTTTTCAAGATTTAAATTAATTGCATTATGCAACACTTGATATTCTATTAATTATTATGCCAAATGCATTTTCGATAACAGTTCTTGCACGTGATAGCCTGTAATTGAATATTTTTTTACAAGCTTCATCGTCTACTTTAGATATTTTTTTCAACGGAAAAAGTTTAATAAGATGTTCATCGAAGGCAAAGGCTTCATCTGCAAAGAAAACGAAATTCATACACTCTCTTGTTTTACTACTATTTGGAAAATTTAGCAGCTTCTTCACTTTTGAATAGAAACATTGTCCGTTCTTGCAAAGAAATATGATATATTCCTGTGTGACTATAGGAGATTGTAATTTCGATCTGACACAAGGAGGTCTACCAAACCACTAAGTTCGTGACTTTCCGACTTTCCATGTATCGATACCACAAGTGACGTAATACCTTCTTTCCAAAAAGAACTTTCTAGCTCCATCCAACCGTCGTTCATGTTCGACTGCTGAGACCTATACGATTCAAACTTAAAATAAAAATAATTTATTCCATGCAGGGGATTACAGTAAAGCCAAGGTACAGGTAATTTTAGATATTATTTTAAACGTTCAAGTGTCTTGATGCCCCAGTACATTTGAGAAATTAAAAAGAAATATTGAGGAGAGTACAAAAAGAGAAACATGCTAAAAGGAATTGTATAATTATTTGATAAGTATAAACAAAATGCCAAGTTTCACAGACGAAACAAACATATAATATGAAATACGATGAGAAACATAGTAAAATGAGGAGAAAAAAAGGTTTAAAATAACTGACAGTAATGTTAAACGAATGAACAGGGAGGAAAAGATTGCGAATAACCTAGACAAACGGCAAAGATGGGCATCCTCAACAGACAGTGATGTTAATAATTTATTCATCATCATCATCATCATCATCCTCAAGCAGCCATAGGCTACGGAGGTCCAACCAGACCGCGCAGTTTAATTCTCCAAGCATATCTGTCCTGAGCTACATCTGCTGCATCCGGCCACTGTACACCAATTCCAACAAGGTCCTGTTTGACATTGTCTGCCCACCGCATCCTAGGTCTCCCCCTCCTTCTGAGGCCTCTAGGCACACTGTTCATAACCTTATTCGCCAATCTATAACTATCCATACGGGCAACATGGCCAAACCAGCGGAGTCTCTCTCTGCACAATATGCTGCTTAAAGGAGGCTGCAGACTCCTTTGCCTAACCTCATCATTAGTTACAAAGTTAAACCACTAATACCCAAGATACTGCGTAAGCATCTAGAATCAAAAGCATCTAGTTTCTTGTTATCTTGTTTACACAGCGTCCAAGTTTCACTACCATAACTAACCCTAGAAAGAACCAAACTATTATACAGTCTAATTTTAGTCTTAAGGTGTATACGCCTATTTCTCCACAGTCTCCATAGATTCTTAAAAGTCCCGGCAGCAATACCTATTCGTCTGTTAATCTCATGCCGCACATCACCAGTATCAGTTACGCAGCTCCCAAGATAATTAAACTGTGACACCTGCTCAAGACTGCAACCATTCAGATTAACTGAATCACAACCTGCCTGACCAATTTTCATCACTTTAGTTTTCTCTCTGTTTATAACCAAACCTACTGTACTACCAGTCTCATCAACAGTTCGAATGAAAGAGTTCATCTCATCAACATCATTTGCCAAAAGGGTTAAATCATCAGCATAATCTAAATCAGAAATTTTCGTATCTCCAGCCCATTTAAGGCCAAAATCTTTCCCTTGAAGTGAATTTCGCATAACATAATCAACAACCAAACTAAAGAGAAAAGGAGACAAAATGCATCCTTGTCGAACACCAGAAGTAATGCTAAACCAATTGCTACAAGCCTCACCAATTCTCACACACGACTCAGTGTTATTATAGAGAGTTTTCATTATGTTAACTAACTCGTCTGGTATACCATATGATCTCGCAATCAACCACAAATTATGACGATCAACAGAGTCGAAAGCCTTTTTGAAATCAACAAAGCTAGCAACCAAAGGTTTCTGAAACTCTAAACATTTCTCAAGAATCTGCCTAAGTGAAAATATCTGATCTACACATCCCCTACCACTTCTGAATCCACATTGCTCATCACGCAATTGCCTGTCAACCAGATTCTTAATTCTATTAAGCACAATCATGGAAAGAACTTTACCTGGAACGGAGAGTAGGCTGATACCCCTATAGTTATCACAAGAACTGCGATCACCTTTTTTGAAAATAGGGATAATAATAGCTCTGGTAAAATCTTTAGGAACCATGCCTTTATCATAAAAGCTATTCAAAATTTCAGTCATCCAAATGGTAACTGAAACATTCCCAGCTCTAAGCATTTCCGTAGTAATTTCATCAACCCCTGAGGATTTATGAAGTTTAAGTTTAGAAATAGCCAAACTAACTTCAGATTGTGTTATAGGGCCAACATTAAAGCCAACAATGCATCTATCATCATTGCAAACAATGGGAGTAGAACTAACCACATTGTTTAGAACATCACTGAAATGCTCAGCCCACCTAGCCATGACAGAATCCTCACCTTCTATAACCTTGCCTTGTTTATCCTTCAATCCCTGTATACCTGTTCGTTTTCTACCACACAAAACATTAACTATCTGGTACAGCTCTCTGCTGTTGTGCTGTCTAACTGCTTCCTCAGCTTTGTCAGCAAGGCCATCAAGCCAAAGATTCTTATCAGTAGCTAACTGACCCTTCACACGTTTATTAAGTTCTTTGTAATGCTTTCTATTAGGACTAGTAGGGTACTGATTAAGGATTAATTCCTGCAGTTCCTTCTTTCTGAAATAAGCTCAAGTGCCTTATCACTTAAATAATTCTGCCTCCTCTGCTCCTTTTTCCCTAAAAGAGTACTGTTAGTTTCCAAAAAAGCCTGTTTAAAATGGCCCCATTCTTCCTCAACTTCAGTATTAAGCAAACCATGACTGTCATAATGACTAAGTAACCTATCATGGTAAGCTTTAGCTATAACTGGGTCTTTCAGAGCTTCAGTATTAAAGGTAAATTTTTTAACCCTAGCACAACACTTTTTAAGTTTAAGTTGGAAGACACTTTTAACAAGGTAATGGTCAGATCCAATTTCAGCTCCCCTATATGCCCTGGTATTTCTAACAGAACTAGCCCATTTGCTGTTAATTAATATATAATCAATCATATTCTTATGCAGCCCATCAGGTGAAACCCATGTCTGTTTATGTATGTCGCGGTTTGTAATATGTGTTAGTTATTCTGAAACCATTTAGTTTACTTACCTCTAGGAGACGTTGCCCACTGCCATTGCAGGTACCAATACCAAAAGGGCCTATTACTCCTCTCCAAAGGTCAGAGTCGGTACCAACTTTGTCATTGAAGTCACCAAGAACAAGGGTAATATCTCCTTTCTTGACAGAATTCAAAATATCCTGAAGTTGTCTGTAAAACCTATCCTTCTCATCCTCATCAGAATCCTCAGTGGGGGCATAACAGCAGATAACATTCAAGTTTTTAATGCTTGTCTGAAATTTTGCTGTAAGAAACCTTTCATTAATGCACTCATATCCTAGAAGAGCATCACTAGCATGTCTGCTGAGCAGCAGACCCACGCCTTGGTGATGCTTTCCATCCTCCCTCCCTGTAAAGAGAAATTTAAAGTTATTTTTAAGTATCTCACCTTTACCTGTTCATCTGGTCTCTTGCAAGCCTAGAATATCTAGGTTATAGCGCTGGAATTCCTGCATGAGGACATCAAGAGAATAATCTCTATGTAATGTCCTCACGTTCCACGTTCCTGCAGAGAGAAAATGATTAGTAGGATTTTTAAAGAAATTAGGTTTATTGAGATTGGTAGGGCCAACAATATCAAACAGCCCCCTGATCGCAGGCATGGGACAAAGACCTGTTCCTCCTCCGCTAAAGGCTGAAGTCACCGATGCTGGTAGGAACTTCAGGCACCACCTTTTCAAGTGGACTTTTTCAAGAACCATATGGCCTGCCTGAGACACATTACTCCAGTTTAGGCTTGACGATGCCCAACTAGCAAGTAAGGTTCAGGTACCTGCGATGGCCTCTGATTAGGATTATCCACCAGCTGATATAAGGTATCACATGCCTCTGTTCACTTAGAGCTGGCAACCCAGAAGCAAACAGAAAACACAGCGGCAGATTCTCCCTCAACAGAGGCCCACCAGTGCAGTAAGTCCAGGATCCATAATCAAGCTCAAATCCATAAACAAGTCCAGTCTAGTAGGTATAAATGGTCAGCACCAGGACCCTGTGAAGTTGACCACTCCTCATCAGGGTTGAAAAAAAAAAAAAAAAAAAAGTGGCCATAGATGACCAGATCAGTAGGCCATACTGAACTGGCAGCCCTCCCCTTCCGTTCCCTTCCAAAAGAGAATATCTCTTTTGAAAGGTACTAACGGCCAGCACCACGAGAAGGCGGGGTCGGACATTAGGTGCTAGACCTGGTCGGTTCTGTGCATCATCACTGGGGATTGGTACACAGCTCTCCTTCCAGTTTACGCCTAGCTACCTTTTCCCTAAATAATGGCAGTAGTAGTGCCCCCCCCCCCCCCAACATGGCGTGCTGCACGCCTTTTGTGGTAATGCTACTCGACGGTTTTGAAAACTTCAGGCATAACAAAATGATTGGTGGATTATCAATTATAATTCTCACGAGGACGCCCATCTCGTCAGATTCTCTCCACGCCCACCGACCAGATCGTACTGATGCAAACGTGATCAGGTTGAGCTCTTTCTATCTTTCAACGCGCCACCAGATCCCTTTGCTCCCGCCTGAGTCTGCTGCATTTTCGCCATCCCATTAGGGCGGGTGTAGCTCAGTCGGTAGCGTGCCAGGCTTGTAATCTGTAGTTCCCAGGTTCGATCCCCAGCTGTGTCAGCGTTGAGATTTATCTCCGCAAAACTCCAGAGTAGTGGGATCCCATTATACGGTAATTGATACTTTGACCCTATGACGTCACCGCCCCCTTCCTGTTACGTGATATGACGTCACCGCCTCTTATTAATATTCATAATTAATAATTCATAATTAGTATTTCATATTTGACTCCCTCTTTATTAAAACTTCCTTCCCCATTATTAAAAACCCGTGGCGCCATCAAGTGTATATTATGAGTACTATATTTAGAAAAACCCTCTGTTTTAACTGAAATTATTCCCAATTTTTACTCCCCCCTCATTAAAAATAAACCCTTCATTAAAAATCCCCCCCTTTATTAAAAACCCGTGGATAAACTCAGGTAAGTTGAGGGGGTGCGCTCGAGTGAGACTTATTAAGTGTATTATTTTTTATAGTAAGTTAGTGTGTATTATAGTATTTGTTAAAACTAATATCCCCTACTCCATTAACATGCATTCATGTTGGAACGAAAGTTTTTTTACCTACCATAAGCAGAAACGCAAGGGTACCCACAACGTACTTTTAGCATGGCTCACTTTCTATAACATTCAACCGCGTACAAAAAATTCTTTACAGAATTTACTCTATGAAAACAACTGACCTTGTAAAGCGTAACGAACACACGCGTACTGACGCCGCAACGCGAAATAAAAAAAAACACGTTCGCCGGAAAACGGTGGAAAAGACGATTTTTAAAAAATTGTGAGAGCGTCTAGAACTGTAGATTTTTAAAAACTGATTACTCCCAAACAATTAGCTGATTTTGCTTCGCATGAAGAAATAACGTTATCAATTGTTACTGCGTAGCGTTACTTCCTAGGAACGAGTAATATTTTGTATCATATGTTGAGGATACAGCGGTAACAAGTATTAGGAATTATAAGTTTTAAACCATGTCACGTAACGGATATACTTACGAAGAGTAATTAATTGAGACATGGCAGAGATAAGAATTTAATGTAAAAACCCCTTTATCGTTCCAAAACAAGTTCTGACATGGGAAGTGCAGTTATGTGTGAACACAAATATTTGATGGCAACATCTTTCAACCCGATGGAGACTAATTTTAATAAGAGAAGCTCAACTCTTGAAGGTTTAGGGGCGCGTAATTTCAAAATGGCTTGTCTTCTTCCGACGGGGTACATTGAAACAAATGGCTGACCTATCATAAAGGGGAAATGGGATGTTTCGATAAGAGGATATTTCGAAAACATTGTTTCCATACCGTATCTCTTGTGATGGCCTGAAACAAAGGGGGTAGAATTGGGGTGATAATGCGGTTTATTCAGAAGGGCTGTCAACCGTTTCTAGACTTAGAAAAATTTCGAGATGGGTCCTAAAACAGTGGTCAAGGCTGCGAGTGGGTTTTCATGTTGTAAGACATCGCGTCTGATACGGAAGCAAAGGGGGTATCGACAGCGCAGGGGGTGACTCGATCCAAGGTTCATCCTTCAATAAAACGTGGCCCATAGTAAGGGTGAGGTACCGAACGCTTGTTGCGTGTTCTAAAGCTGGTCCTTTATGTCAACCATACAGGTCACCAGACCATATTACTCCTCAATATTTTCCATAATTACGAATAATTTGTTTTTAAAACAAATAATTTTTTTTTCGCCGTTTTCTTTTTATTAATTTTTTTCCCAATAGCATTTTTTCATTTCATTTTCTCTGGGGCAGTCTTTTAAAACAGTTACTGCGGGATAGTCTTTAAAAGGGGGCAAGAACTTTTGATAAAGGGGTTTTTAATGAGGGAGATTAAAAATTGGGGATAATTTAGTTTAAAATCTTGCTAAAGTATACACTAGATGGGGCCACCAAAAATCGTGGGGCTTTTTAGGTGACTTTTCAGGGGGCTTAAAAAAAATAGGTGGGTCAACCAGGGGTCTTTAAAGAGGGGGTTAATAAAGGGGGCGGAACTTTTGATATGTTTTTTTAATGAGGGGGAGTCAAAAATGGGAAAAATTACGGGTAAAATAGAGTGCTTTTCTAAATATAGTACTCATAACATACACTAGGCGGCGCCACGGATTTTTAATAAAGGGGGAGGAATTTTTAATAGAAGATTTTTTTAATGAGGGGGCAGTAAAAATTGGGAATAATTTCAGATAAAATAGAGGGCTTTTCTAAATATTTAAAAATGAAAAAATTTACCCCCTCAAGCAGCTGCTTGCCACAGATGTCTGACAGGAGTGTGCCACAGTAGAAAGTCTGAGAGGATGGCAGGACCTCAGCAGAAAAACGACACAAACAGCCATGCCTTACCTAGGGCTCGAAACCAGGTCCCTTAGATCAGTAACCAAGCACGCTAACCACTCGGCCATGGGGTAGTATTCATAATACACAGTAGATGGCGCCACGGGTTTTTAATAAAGGGGATGAATTTTTAATAAAGGGCAGTCAAATATAAAGTATTAATTATGAATATTAATAAGGGGGTGGTGACGTCATATCACGTGATCGGAAAGGGGCGGGGCGTTGACGTCACAGGGTCAAAGTATCAATTATCGTATAATGGAATCCCACTTCCCTCCACGCTCTGCCCACGATCAGTAGGGGGACACCGATGGGCTTGGAAAGGCTACCTTCCGTGGGATGGGACGTTAAGCCGTGGCCCATGTGCGGCAGAGTCATACCCTGTGCATGTTAAAGAACACGCTGGATGGCCTTGATGGGAGGCTACCATCTGTCTCCCAACAGCTGTTCCAGTGGGTCACCTCTACCAACCTTCTCTGAGCCTTCGGATTCTCTGGCCTCTTTCCGCTCAGCAGCCTGAAGCGTGCGTTGCTCTCACTGAAATTCGCATTGCTCTCGATCAAATTCGTGTCGTTCTCGCTCCGCTTGTAGCTCGAACTATAGCATTTGCATTTTCATACCCATTACTTCGACGTCTTCCCTGGGTTCGGATCGCACAACACCTTCCGCGCATCCAGCTGCTTCGCTCTCCGGTGAAATTCTTCTTTTGGTTTCCCTATGAATTCATCCCCACAATCTACCTCCATGTCTTTTCTGTCTAGTGACTGGCGGTCTCTTCACGTGCTGATTATTGGGATTACGTTTCGCATATAATCGTGTATTGTATCGCATGACACAACAACATGAACGCAAACAGATTTGAGCGAAAGATCCTACTTTTGTTCATGAAATTGTGGAGCAGTTCCCAGGTTAAAGTCACAGCTGGGTCGGCGTCGTTGTGACCTTGCCATTTAGCCCATTGTGTGCGAAAGAGTGCGGTTCAGAGGTAAAACAAACACATATATTACCACCATATCTCTCCCTTAACAAAGCGAAGAACTGAAACAGTTTTAAACCGGAACGCGGGTTCTGTAATAGTTAGAGATCAATTTTTAATGTAACGTGGGCTGCAAGCGTGGACACTTTTTTACCACAAAATGGCAAAATTTCCAGGTCACAAGGACCCCGAGGTCTCAAAAAAGGTTGAGGGAAGGGGACCCACTGGACACAGTTAAAAGAGAGATGATAGTCTATCATCAAGCTATTCAACGTGTTCTTTAACGTGTAAAGGATATAACTATTTAACGTGTTCTTTAACGTGTATAGGTTTTCCATGCACACGTCCCATCAGACGAACGGTGGTCTCTACAGATACTGTTTTGCATCGTTGGTTGTTTTATCTCTGAGAGGCACTTTTTTGCACAAAATGGGTTAAATAGCCAGGTCACAAAAACCCCGAAGGCCCAGAGAATGTTGAGGAAGGGGACCCACTGGTACAGCTGTTGGGAGACAGATGGTAGCCTTCCCGTCAAGGCCATCCAGTGTGTTCTTTAACGTGCACAGGGTATGGCTCTCCCGCTCACGGGGCCACTGCTTTACGTCCCATCGGTGTCCCCTACTGACCATACACAGGTGCGAGGAATTTTGCGGAAATAAATCTCAACGCTGACCTAGCTGGGACTCGAACCTGGGAACTGCAGATAACGAACCTTACGCAGCTACCCCTACCTCCACCCCTACCCTGGTTCGCATGACATTGTTTTTTTTTCTCATGGCTTTTAGTGAGACAATAGGTATAAATAGACACAATGAGTTACATGAACATATTTTTAGGTTGGAGGAATCTTAATTTATATAATATTTTAATTGAATGGAAAGTCACTGAATTTTCAGTGGTGGTCTGCGGGTGTGGCGTGCTGTTCACACATGCGAATGATACCTTTGTATTCGATGATGAAAGTAAAACTTCGAATATGAAGGAAATTTGTGTGTGATATCTTCTCAATTTTACATTTTAACAATTCTTGATCCTCTCACTGTTGACGATTTCTACTGCTCGGAACAATTCGTGTATAGTAAAAATTACTTCTGCATTATATGCCAGCATTTCTGCGTTCCCCAAAATTTTTAACTAAAAACAATCAAATTTTGCAAACCATCACTATTTGGATTGGCTTCGCCTTTTGGGAAATTTCTATTCTTTCCAGATTAACAATTTGGTGCGTCATTGCTTTTAATTAACACAATGGGACGAGCATAGATATTTTGCTCAAATTAGTTGAATATCTTTAGCAGAGTTCAAAGATTTTCTTCATAAGATCGGCAATATGAATTCAAGAATGGAAATGGCGAAAATCACATGTTGGAGTCTTGAAAGAGAGGTTTCTTCGCAGCGATCAAAGATGGCGACGAACAAAAAATGCCGGCATATCAGGAGAAACTAGTCAAAATTTCACACTCAAACACAGCTCGAAACAGTATGAAATCAAACTCACAATTCAAACAATGCTGACCGGAAAAAAGGCGATTTTTTAGGGTTTGGAAGTTGGGTTTCGACAGTTTGTAAGATTGATTCTATGTCCTTCTTCTTCTTCTTGCACATTCATCTATAGTTCTGGACCTTTTTGTAAAGAGGGCCTCGGCCCTCTTATCATCAGGTCCACGGGCAAAGTGGGCAGTGGGTGAATAGATTCTATGTCCCTTTTTTACCTGCGTTTTCATTGGCCACAGATAAAGGATTGTCTCGCGTTAATCTGCACTCTGGCCTGACCTTTACCTTCCCTGCTGTGGGGTGGGGGAAGTAAAAAGAATGGATAAAGACAAAGCCGTCTCAAGCGTTTGGTAAAGAGGATTGGGCCATTTCCTCCTGAGGTATATTAGATAAATAAGGTGAAGTTGAACTGATCCAAAAGCGTCTGATATTTACAAGTGTAACTTTACGGGTTAGTAGAAGGTCAGGGCTACGGTGTGTTAACTCATTTTCTTGAAGTAAACGCAAAAATGTTCCGAGGAAAACAAAATCCAGTCACGACACTTCAGGATATGTGTGTTCAGAGCATAGTAATGAACCTTCATCGTCACTGTGTAGCCTATCGCGAAATGTGCAAAGCAGGGGACAGAAGAAATACAAGCTATAAAGTACTCCGTAAGTTGAATAATTTTCCTTTTAATTTTCTTAATATACTATTTTATATATATATATATGCATACAATTATTGTATAGGATTTTCTTTCATATATTATTTTATAGCATATTTTTCATAATGTTCAGAAAAAGCCGATGATATTCTGAAATTTCATTTTTAGTTGCTCTTCAGTAATCGGAAAACAGAATACTGAAAAGGCGCAAGAGTAACTGTCACACAAAGTAGAGCAGACAATATAAAATTGATTACAACAGTAGCATATCAAAGAACAATGCCATTAGAACTTATTTCTTGAATTTTCTCTTCAATTAGTGGATGAAATCATGTTTTTGAATGCATGTGTTCGGCTCGCCCAAGGAATGCTCCGAATTGCGTAGGGAGAGTTAAAAGTTAAAGGATCGTAAATGCGAGAGGAAACAAGATTGAAGTGGAGCAGGTGTTTTTCAATTTCGGCACTAAGCTC
Source organism: Ryuthela nishihirai (assembly GCA_038380435.1). Taxonomy (NCBI): domain Eukaryota; kingdom Metazoa; phylum Arthropoda; class Arachnida; order Araneae; family Heptathelidae; genus Ryuthela; species Ryuthela nishihirai. The sequence goes on from JAWZYU010000022.1 coordinate 23,279,192, forward strand.
TTTTGTACTCGATAAATGTTTCGGAAAATCTGAATAAAATTCTTGTGTATGAATCTGAAAGGCTACACTACAAAGAAATAAAGATAATAATAATAAATGTTAAACAAGGATATTAGATCATCATGTTATTTAGTGCAGGTATTTATAAACAAAAAATCACATTGCATATACATGGAAAATGAAACTTAAAAACTAAAATGCCATATATCTAATACTTTTGAATGAGGAAAATGGTTTTTCCTTTTTTCAAAAATTATTTTAACGTTTGTATTTGAAGGTCGGATTCTCAAATCTTGCGGAGAATTTTGTCTCTTTCTGTATTGTGCAGTAATTATATTTAATGTCTCTCTCTAATTGAAAATTTTTTTGAACTTTATGATAATAATGTTTAAATTATCGTTTTTTTAAAGCGTTACAATGGAATGTTATTCTGGAACCGTTAGTTACCCTACATGGAACCCAGGAATTCCGCGAAGCACCATTTCGGAAAAAAACTGATGTTGAGATAATGTCTGCATTTATTTGTAGCATTTCGAAATTAAATGCAATTGACGAACGAGGAGGTAAAAATACAAATATAGACAGATATGCGTTAATTGAATCGTTATCTTCATAAAAAATTTATTCTGCTACAGTTTGTCGATGGTAGAGGTTAAGGGTTGCGTTGGGTTGTTTTACCTCTCAGCGGCACTTTTTTTGCACACCATGGGCTAAATGGCCAGGTAACAAGGACCCTGAAGGCTCAGAGAAGTTTTTGGGAGGGGACCCACTGGAACAGCTGTTGGGAGGCAGATGGTAGCCTCCCGTCAAGGCCATCCAACGTGTTCTTTAACGTGCATAGGTTGTGGCTCTCCCCCACACAGGGCCACGGATTAACGTCTCATCCGACGGACAGCGGTTTTTCGAAGCCCATCGGTGTCCCCTACTGACCGTGGTCAGGGCGCGCTACCGACTGAGCAACCACCGCCCCAGTAGAGGTTAAGGAAACGTGTTGAGGGCTACTCTGATGAATTTTAATATTGAAGTTTTTATAACTGCTGCTGATCTATCACCTTTACTTAAAATAGGAGAACTGGGCTCTCTGTTAAAATTTTTTGATGAATTTACTAGTTTTTATTTTCGTTATAGCAAAAATGGAATTTCGTTATGTTAGGTTATGTTAACGTTATTTCGAAATATTTTTAGTACAAAGGCAAAATAATGAAATACGTTTGATCATTTTTACTTTATATAAATATGTAGTACCGTTGTTCACCGATTCGCACCACTTCAATCAATACAATTGTTGAAACACAAGAAGAAACTTTTGAAGAAAGGAAAATTATCAATAATAATAACAATTATTACTTATATATATATAAGTAGAATTGTTGCGGTTGCTTTTCCTGCTATTGATTCTTAAAAATAATACTGAAATGAAAATTGCAATTACGTTGGTTGGTTGGTTGTTTTACTTCTGAGCGGCACTTTTTTGCACAACATGGGCTAAGTGGCCAAGTCACATGGACCCCGAAGGCTCAGAGAAGGTTGGGAGAGGGGACCCACTGGAACAGCTATTGGGAGACAGATGGTAGCCTCCCGTCAAGGCCATCCAACGTGTTCTTTAACGTGCACAAGGTGTGGCTCTCCTGCACACGTGGCCATGGCTTAAAGTCCCATCCGACGGACGGCGGCATTTCCAAGCACATCGATGTCCCCTACTGACCGTGGGCAGGGCGGGGAGTTTTGCGGAGATAGGCTCAACGCTGACCCAGTTGGATTGCAATTAGGAGATCCAGTTATGAATAAACAGGATGACACCACTATTAGTATTCTAAAAATATATGTAAGCCATAAAATCGAAACTACTGAAGACAGCCACGAACCAGGAGTTAGTTTCGGGGGACGGTCCTATAATTTAGTTTCGAGGAGGGTGGGTGAAAGAAAATTTAGCTTCCGAGGGGAAGAATTTCGTTTGGATGGATGAGTCTGAGAGGAAGACTTGCGTAGAGTTTCCTAATTACTAAAATATTCCACCCACAGGAAAGATTAAATGCTATTCTGTATGGAACAAAATTTCCCAGTTGTTTATATTTTTTATATCTACTTTTAGTGTTACGCATAAAATGTGGGGTTAAAATAATATTTATACAAAAACAGCTGTTTTGGATTTCAGAGCAGGTAGACATGTTTGAGATTTCAGAAAAGACAATCGAATTTTCGGGGGGAGAGGGGCGAACCCTCCATCCCCCTGGATACATCCCTGACTGAAGAAATTTACACCAGATTTCTAAGAATTGTTCAGACTAAAAACGGAATATTATTAATAAATATTTCTTATCATAATAAGTATGCTATCATAATCCTTCGTACTCTAATGGTTTTTGTGCACAGATTAATATTTTTAAAACAAGTTGCTGAAATGACACGGGGAAGTTTAAATAAATGTGAAGTTCCCTTCAGAAATATTATAACGTCATAAGGCATAGTCGATGAAAATTAAAAAGAATATATAAATGAAATTCATTCAAAAATATTGATATAATGCTATCAATAAAACTCAGTTTCATTCATCATTATAAACAAAAATGTCTTCTAATAATTTGAATTCACATTATTTCTTTTCTTAGAGAGAATCCATTTAGGCAAAGAAAAAATTCTCTGATAATGCCTCCGTTGCAGGTACCGGTAGAACAAGTCTTTGCAATGATTTGTTCTCATTTTCCCAGTAAAAAAAAATATTTTTCTTTACAGAAATTCTTTTTGTCTCAAATTCATTTTATAAAATCGAAATTTTATTTTCTTTCGCTTCCAATTTTTTGGTTTTACCAAAATAGATTTCCAGCAAATCATTTGTTGGGTTATTTGATGACACTGAACTATATTTTATCGATGCATTCCTGTAGAAGAGCTCTAGCAGAATAATCAAATGAGTTTTCTCTGAAATAGACTTCAAATAGCTTCAAAATAATCTAATGAATACAATAAGTATAGAGTTGGGTTGGGTTGTTTTATCTCTTAGCTGCACTTTTTTGCACACCATGGGCTAAATGGCCAGGTCACAAAGACCCCGAAGGCTCAAAGATGCTTGGGTGAGGGACCCACTGGAACAGCTGTTAGGAGACAGATGGTAGCCTCCCGTCAAGACCATCCAGCGTGTTCTTTAACGTGCACATGGTATGGTTCTCCAGCAACCGGGGCCACGACTTAACGTTCCATATGAGGGATGGGGCCTTTCCAAGCCCATCGGTGTCCCCTTCTGATCGTGGGCAGGGTAGGGATTTTGCGGAGATAAGTAAAGAAATTGAAAACATTACCAGTTTAACTTTATGCAGTCTCTTCTTAAGGAAGATACGCGTCGACACTGCTCTATTGAAACATGAGAATGACCAGAGTTAAAATTTCTGAAAAAAATTATCGCCGACGGATGGATTAGAATTACCTCCTTTATTTTTCTCAACATATGACAAGCTGAGGTTGATAGTTAACGAATTTGCAAACATGCACAATGGAAATATTTCGGATGGTGGTGGAAAACTTTATTGCAACTTAACGAAATCGCAAAATGATTTTTGAATAACGTCAATGAAATTTCAGAATATTTATAACGATAAAACATAACAAATGATAATAACGGAAATTTAGTTTTGTCATTTCGTTATTTTCACTGTTTTTGTATTGATTTAGTTCAGAATTTTTTCCTTTATAAGATATACTTAGAAACTTGTATGAAATGGCCAGATGTGCAATTTACTTTTATTATCAAAGCACGAAGACTTTGACTCTGCTCAATGACACATTCCAAAAGGATTTGCGTAGCAGCTGTCTACTGGAGCTCAGAGAGCAAGTCGAAGGTTTGGTGCGAGTTTCAAAAAGAAAGTTCCGACTATTGTAAAGGAGTTAATCGCCCCTTCCTCCAATTGTCTATCCTGTACCCAGATTATCCCACATACATAGTTCCTTTTCCAAATGTCTAAGCCGATCCCAGGGTATTGCAATATTCCTGGAATTTTCGCCCGGTTGTTATTGCTCTTTTCATTCTTGCATGAATGGAGACTCACCCTTTTTTTCCCACTCCAGCTCTTACCTGGCTGAGACAGCTGTTTCGAAAAATATTTAGGAATGTGTCATTGAGCAAAATCACTGAAAGTCTTCCTGCGTTTTTGCCATTTTGAATAATTCCCATTTGAATCATTCCGCAACTCAACATTCAGTCGCCACCCATAAGTATAAAACCACTGATTTAGGTGATGAAGGTACAGAAAAGGTAAATGACATAAGGTCGAGTTGGGTTGTTTTCGCTCTAAGCAGTACTTTTTTGCACGTATTGGGGAAAATGGCGGGAGCACTAGGACCCGAAGAGCTCAGAGAAGGTTGGGAGAAAGGGGCCCACTGGACAGTATTAGGAGTCAGATGGTATAGTCCCATCGAATCCATCTAACATGTTCTTTAACGCACATAAAATAATAATAAATAAATACCCCCTCAAGCAGCTGCTTGCCACAGAGGTCTGACACATAGCGTGTATTAAACTACAATATCTCCTGCACTAGGTGTCACCGCTTAACGTCCCATCCAGCAGACGCAACCTTTCCGGGCCCATCATTGTCCTGCCTCTACTCAAGGAGGGCAGGTGTTGGAGGGGGGGGGGGGGGGCGATAAATCTTAATGCTTGCCAAAGTGGAACTCGAAACTGGGAACTGCAGATTACGAGATTGACATGATACCCTACCCCAAGTTCTCGCAAATTTAAAACAATCAGAGCTTTGCGACTCCCGTTCAAGCTGCTGGCGACCAATCACCTCAGGGATATCAAACTGTGGGCGGCGAGAAACTTAAAAGGGGGTCGCAAAGTTGAAATTTTTTTAATAAATGATGTGGTTTTTAGTGATGTTTTTGCAAATATATGGGACCTATATAGTAACGAAAAGGGAAACGACAGCATAATATTATCTACGATTCCAGGGTGTTGCATTAATTTATTAAAATCCTAAGTGGTCGCAGTGACAAAATGTTTGGCAACCACTGATATAAAATCGGTGTAAGAGCAATATTTTTTATATAGTATGTTTGGTGATAAACGAAGAGATAACTAAAGTGATGAGAATTGGTCAGGTGTTTCAGTTTAATTATCTTGGAAGCTATGTAACAGATACTGGTGATATGCGGCATGAGATTAACAGAAGAATAGGAATTGCTGCCGGGACTTTTAAGAATCTATGGAGAGTATGGAGAAATAGGCGTATACACCTAAAGACTAAAATTAGACTGTATAATAGTTTGGTTCTTTCTAGGGTTAGTTATGGTAGTGAAACTTGGACGCTTTGTAAACAAGATAACTGGAAACTAGATGCTTTTGATTCCAGATGCTTATGCAATATCTTGGGCATTAGGTGGTTGAACTTTGTAACTAATGATGAGGTTAGGCAAAGGATTTTGCAACCTCGTTTAAGCAGCATATTGTGCAGAGAGGGAGACTCCGTTGGTTTGGCCATGTTGTTCGTATTCTTAACTATATGTAGATTAGCTAATAGAGTTATGAACAGTGTGGCTAAAGGCTCAGAAAGACCGACCGACCTAGGATAAGGTGGACAGACCATGGAACCATGGTACAATTGATATACGAGAGTGAGATGCAGCAGCCGCAGCTGAGTACAGATATGTTTGGAGAACTAACTTGTAACAGTTAGTCTGCACAGGCAAAATACCAAATAATTAGAGGTTTTTTCTTGTCATCGAATAAAATTAAAATTACACACTCGAGTAGCTCGATAAATCAACATTTAATGGAATATCACATAAAAAAATTCATCGTTAAATCTAGTGCTTCGAAATCGCTACTACGAATTTCAGTAATGTGATTTAAAAGTATCTTTACTTTTCCTAAGGTTTCAGAAAAACGGATGAAAATTGATATTTTTAATATTGGGCAAATTTCTAAATGTACAATTACCTAAGTAAACGCTTTCGTACTGCATTTACCATTTACATTTTTGATTAGTTTCTAGGCGACTGAAATTAACTGCGTCAGTATCGGGCCAGGATCGATATCTGATTTTTGCAGGTACGAGTGCAATTGAGATTTATTTCACGGTTTTTTTTTTAATGTGTTTGATTTTTATATTTCAGATCGAGTATATACTGAAGACATGTTTGACACTTTAAGGGATAGAAGTCTTGTGCCAGATAATGTGTGTCCTACGGCTGAGAAAAATTCCATACGTTTTGATTTTAAAAGGGATGAAACAAAATTACCAGAAGAAGATTATTTAGCATTTCTCCTCAACCCTTATACAAAGACTCTAGATCTAAGCGTTTATTTTGGAGAAAGATCGATCACATTAACCATGGGAGTTTTCCGCACGATCGAAAATATTGCACAGGTAAGAAGCAAATAGCGTTTTAAAAAATAATTCAGTTTGCTGCTTTGTTTTCATTTATGCTTTAAATTCATGAAGATTATTCATTGGCACTCGGAATGTTATTCAGATATCAGTCGATGATGATGATACGTGAATCAGAGGTTTAAATGAAGAATTACTAGAAGACAATAATGAGATCCAAGAAAGTGTATATTACTTGTTATCAACTTTCCCCTAAAAAGATGCTGTTTAAGCGCCTGTGGGCAACTTATTTTTTTCTTGATTTTTATCTCTTTTTTTAAAAAAAGAAAAGATAATATCAATAGTAAAGTATCACAGGAGATGTCCTGTAGACATGAGATTCGTAAAAAAGTTAGTTATGCCAGGAGTGGAATTCCAACCCAGGTATACCGATAAAAGGCTAGATGTTTTAACTCTTACGTTATGAATAGTGAAACTTTCCTTCAAATAATGGAACATTCCCGAATATTATTTGATTCGCTCATGGCGCCATCTATGTCGGGAAAAAGATAATAAAGTTGGCTCATAGTGGTTAGCAGAGCAGGCATGTTACTCGGAGACGTTGGTTCGAACCCCACTCATTGGAAAATAAAATTTCTTTTAACTAACACTTTCACAAGATAATGTTTTCGCTTCTCCCGCCTGTAGATATCCAACTTAATTGTTCGTAGAGAAATATTCCTTTTGAGTTCGAAGGATCGCACCTGATAAGCAGAGTAACGGATTAACATAGCCCACACCTGCCTGCAATACCGCCCTTCAGCTGGCTATACACGATCGGTCTTGGAGCCAAGCCGGGGCCTTGATTGATAGCTGTCGCGCCAAGCGCGCCCTGAACTTGCCCATACATGGTAGGCTTTTAGCCATCGGTCCAAGGCACAGATATAAGTTTACTGTCGGCTTTCTTTTGACCAATAGTTCAGTTTTTGCATGCATTCCTATGAGTTTTGCTTATATTTTTTCGCTACATTCGTGAAATTGATGGCATGTCCTCATTCAGTAAGATAAAAGCGGTTGCTTTAGTATTTGGTATACAAAATGTAAAACAAAAGCGGAAATCAATAAGTGTAGATTTTTTTACCTGGCTTTGTTAAGAGAGCTAAAAGAGAATTTCCGTAGATGATTATAAGAGATACTCCACATATATTATCCGATAGTGGAATCATTGAAAACCATCGTTTCTATTGAAAATTGAAGAAGCTGCTAAATTTTCCAAATAGCAGTAAAACAGTAGATGGTATGAATTTTATTTTCATTGCAGGTGATACTTTTGCCTTCGATGAACATATTATTAACTCTTTTCCGTTGAAAGAAATATCTAAATTAGACGATGGAGCATATAAAAATATTCAGTTACAGTCTATTACGTGCAAGAACTGTTATAGAAAATGCATTTGCCATAATAGTTAATAGATTTCGAATGTTTCATTTTATTAATTTAAATCCTGAAAAAATAGATTCCCTACTCATAGTCTGCCTGCTGCATATTGCATAATTATTTAAGAAGAAACTATTGGTTGACCTATTCACCTGCAAATTTATTGGATTGAGAGGATACAGAAACCAGAAATGTAACGCATGGAGATTGGAGAAATGATGGACCCATCAACGATTTAGAGGTGGGTAATTATCGAAATGTTGCTGACGAGACTAGAAAACGGTAGACAGAGATATGTGGGATATTTCAATGGGCACGGAGAAGTAGCATGGCAAAACAGAAACCACTAGAAACCCAAAAATATGCGCATTGAGAAATGGGGGTACTAATTTTTCGCATTCATGCAAAACAAAATTGTATCAGTTATACCTAGAAAATATCCTGTACACACGGAAATTCTTCATAACAGCTTATTTTCTTATGCAATAATCCTAGCAAGCATCCGACAGACTAAAATTATTTCAAAGATTAATGTAAGACCATATTTTTTATCATACACATGTAGGTATTATTTACTAAAATGCCAGTAGTTAATTTTATATCATTCTATAATATTCTTGTATATATAATCTTAATAAATTAATTTTTCGATATTCTATTTTTTTTTATTGAAAGAAGACAATAAAAAAATGGAAACAATAAACCGATAGAACTGAAAATCAACATGTCCTCACAATTCGTGCTGTCCCGTGGCTGAGTGGTTAGCGCGCTTTACTACTGATCTAAGGGACACCTAGGTTCGAGCCCCGGGTAAGGCATGGATGTTTGTACTTTTTTTGCTGAGGTCCTGCCAACCTCAGAAACCTTCTACTATGTCATATATAAACTGACAGGCTACTGTCAGACCTCTGCGGCAAGCAGCTGCTTCAGGGGGTATTTTTTTTTATTACCCCCTCAAGCATTGAAGGACTTGTAAGCATCATCCATGTCTGATGATGCCTACCAGTCCTTGAAATGCGATGAAATTTTCACTTTCATCCAGATTTTATCTGAGGAATGTGGAAACGGCCACACGATATGGTTTGAGAGCTTTATGGGCATCTATCCAAAGTTTGTGGCGTTTCAAAGCATAACCATAACAAGCAGAAGAATTAGGTTCACAGGAAACTTAACTGGGCACTCCTGATTTAGCATTCAAATGGCTTTATGTGTGGCTATCGAAACTTAAGCAACGATATCTAATTCTTTTCCTCCAAGTTTAATGGAAGAACATCAAACTGGATAACAAAAAATATTTTTGCATAATCGATTGTGCAATGCATGTCACCCATTACTGCCAGAATGCATTTCAGCTCATGTAATGGGACCTGGGTTCGAGCCCCGGATTAGGCATGGATGTGTGTGTCGTTTTTCTGCTGAGGTCCTGCCATCCTCTCAGATCTTCTACTGTGGCATATAAACTGACAGGCTCCTGTCAGACCTCTGTGGCAAGCAGCTGCTTGAGGGGGTATTTATTTATTATTTATTTTAATGGGATAAAATGATGTTGTGCAATTCCTACCTGTTAAAATTTGAAGTGTATATGATTGAATATTACACTGCTCACAAAAATTAGGGGATATTTCAAAATGAATATGAAGCAATAAAATATCCCCTAATTTTTCTGAGCAGTATATTTAGATTTACAAAAAATATATATTTATAATGAATTTCTGGATTGATTTTGATTTTTTACTAACTTTTTTTAACTTCTCCTTTGCAGAATTTATCTCATGTGAAAGTCAACAATTGTGCAACTGAGGAAGATTTAAATTTACTCCTTAAGATCATTCCTAATGTTGAAAGTCTCGATCTTGCATCTAGCCGTTGTTCTGATAATCATATCTCTATAATATCTACGCACTGCCCTAATTTGAAAGAACTGGATATATCCAACACTGCTGTAACGGATAAAGGTCTTGAATATCTCTGTGCCAATGAATCACAAAGTATTGAAAATATGTGTAAAATATCCGATTTGAAAATGTCATATACACTTACCACTTTCAAAGGGCTGGAGAACATAGTACAATCCCTTTCACTTTTGGAAAATTTGAAATACACCTGTCCTAAGTACCTTACAAAGAGAATGTGTCGAAAGTTTTTCAAGAATGTAGGAGGATGCAAAATAATCTTGCCAAATACCTCAACAACGATGCTTTCTGGAGGTTTGCCGAGAATTATGTTCAATATCAACAAACAGACTGTTATGGGAAACGATTTCTCGAATATCAGAAGATTTAATCTGAAAAAAATATCATTTGCATTTTATGATACAGAGGAAGAGATTTTGCGCTGTGCTTCAATTTGTTGTCCTGAAATTAGATCAGTAGTAATTGATTATACAGTGGCACCAGAGAGCATATTATCCTGCACTGCATTTTCTCACCTTACAAAAATAGAATTGTACTTCAAAGGTTGTGTTCCCTCATCACAGTTGTTAGAATTTTTTTCATTAAGAGGGAATAAACTGGAAGTTGTCGGTCTTTACGGCATATCTACTATCAACGGTAGCAGTACGTTTATCTCGGATTACATGGATTTGTTACACTGGTTGGAGCTTTGCCCTGAATTAAGAAAAATAAGCTTGAGAAGCATAACTCTGAAAAAATCTAAGAAGTTTCAAAATCCTTCTGCCATATCATGTAATTCGATATCACCAAAGCGTATTTCAGATTCGCTTACACACATATTTCTGCAAGATTTATCTGGAAAGGGATTTACGGATTTTTCGTTATTATTTCTATCATTGGCAATGCATGTGACGGATTTAACCACCTGTCGATGCAAGGACATGAAAAATATAATTAAAGAGGTAGAAAAATATCACGGTTTGAAATTTTTGCAATACTTGCATATTCATGATTCTTGCTGAACTTAGCAAATCGAAAGGACAAAGGCTAAAGAAGCATCGTGTTAGTTGCCAAGAAGAGAAATCTGACCAATTGATACTTATTTGTAAATTGACATTATATCCGAAATTTAGTTTATGTATCATGTTAAGCAACTTCCATGTTTAGATATTCTTTAAACCGCTTCATTATATATTGAACTTTTAATTTCTATGTAATCCATCGTGTTTTGCTCACGGTACTTAACTTTTCTTTAATTATGCACTATATAAAATAAATATTACGCATGGAATAACTGTATGTAACAAAATTTTTATTTGTAATATTATTTTTTGTTAAAATAAATGTATTTCTCGTGTAAGAAAATTTTTAGTTGACGATATTCTAAATTTCTACGTGTCAAGACAGAATGATGAAGTAAATGACATCAACTCGGGCGTTTTGGGGAAATTTCCGAGTAACATTTTCATTCCTCTGCAAATATGGACCGTTTTTCTAAACGTTAGATTATTATTTTTCTACTGAGGAGGTGCAAAAGCGTAAAAATATATATAAAAAAGAATATTTTCATTGAACAATTTGTTGGCAACAATTTAATTTACTAGTTTGTTTCTATTAATTTTTTCCAGTTATAGTCATCCTGTTAGAGAACAATGTGAACCTTGGCCGTCCAAAAAATATCTTCACGTGTTTTGCTTCACTCCATTCGCATTACTACTTCTGAAGTTAACATGCTACGACTAGTTCGAAAGCTTGTCTAAACTGGCATTTGACAAAATTTTTTGATTTGAAGAGGGAAATGATGAAAAGCAAAGGCTTATCATCATTTCTCTCTTCACTGGCAATGGGTCTCTTTCCGTACGTTGTTCTCAGGGAAATTCGCATTGCTCTTGTCAAATTCGCGTGGTTCTCGCTCTGCTTGAAGCTCGAACTCTCGCATTCGCAATTTCATGCCCATTACTTCGACGTCTTCCCTGGGTTGGGATCGCACAGCACCTTCCGCGCATCCAGCTGCTTCGCTCTCCGGCGAAATTCTGCTTTCGGTTTCCCTATGAATTCATCCTCACACTCCATGCCTCGTCTGTCTAGTGGCTTGTGGTGGTCTCCTCACGTTCTGATTATGGGGATTACGTTTCGCGTTTAACCGTGTATTGTATCGCATGACACAACATCAACACAAACAGAACTGAGTGAAAGATCCTACTTTTCTTCATGAAGTTCAGGAACAGTTCCAAGGTCGAGTCCCAGCTGGATTAGCGTCCTTGTGACCTGGCCATTTAGCCAAATGTGTACGAAAAAGTGCCGCTCGGAGGTAAAACAACACACACATATCACCACCATCTCTCTCTCTTAAAGAAGAGAAGAACTGAAAGTATTTAAACTCGAACACGGGTTCTGTCATAGAGAGATTAATTTTTATTGTAACATGGGTTGCAAGGGTGGACACTTTTTTTTCCACAAAAGGGCTAAGTTTCCAGGTCACAAGGACCCCGAGGACTCAGAAAAGGAGAAAGGAGGGTGCCTATTAGACAGTTGTTAAAAGAGAGATGACAGTCTGCCATCATGCCATCCAATGTGTTCTGTAACGTGTGAAGGATATGGCTTTCCATGCACACGAGGTTACGGCTTAACATCCCATCAGACGGACGGTGTCTCTTGAAAGTACTGTTGCGCATGGTTGGTTGTTTTACCTCTGAGCGGCATTATTTTTGCACATAATGGGCAGGTCACAAGCACCCCAAAGGCTCAGAGAATGTTGGGGAAGAATGGTAGCTGTTGGGAGACAGATGGTAGCCTCCCGTCAGTGTGTTCTTTAACGTGCACAGGACATGGCTCTCCCGCACACGGACCACGGCTTAACGTCCCATCCGACAGATGGCGGAATTTCCAAGCCCATCGGTGTCCCCTATTGACCATGGGCAGGTGCGGGAATTTTGCGGAGATAAATCTCAACTTTGACCCAGCTGGGACTCGAACCTGGGAAATAAAGATTACGAGCCTGACGTGCTACCGAATGAGCCCCCCCCCCCCGCCCCAGTGTTTCGCATTACATTGTTGTTTTTTTCATGGCTTTTAGTGAGAATATAAAGAGCCACAATGAGTTACATGAACATATTTTTAGATTGGTGGAATCTTAATTTTCAGTGGTGGTCTGCGGGTGTGGCGTGCTGTTTACACATGCGAATGATACCTTTGTATTCGATGATGAAAGTAAAACTTCCAATATGAAGGAAATTTTTGATATCTTCTCTCTTTTTTCATTTAAACAATTCCTGATTCTCTCACTGTTGACGATTTCTACTGCTCGGAACAATTCGTGTATAGTAAAAATTACTTCTACATAATATGCCAGCATTTCTGCGTTCCCCCAAATTTTTAACTAAAAACAATTAAATTTTGCAAACCGTCACTATTTGGATTGGCTTCGCCTTCTGGGAAATTTCTATTCTTTCCTGATTAACATTTTGGTGCGTCATTGCTTTTAAGTAACACAATGGAAAGAGCATGGATATTTTGCTCAAATCAGTTGGATATCTTTAGCAGAGGTCAATAATTTTCCTCATAAGATCCGGCAATATGAATTCAAGAATGGAAATGGCGAAAAACACATGTTGGAGTCTTGAAAGAGACGTTGACTCACAGCGGTCAAAGATGGCGACGAAAAGGGATGCTGGCACACCAGGAGAAACTAGTCAAAATTTCTGACTCCAAAACAGCACGAAATCAAACTCACAATTCAAACAATGCTGACCGGAAAAAAAGGCGATTTTTTAGGGTTTGGAGGTTGGGTTTCGACAATTTGTAAGATTGATTCTATTCACATCCTTCAATATTTCTGGACCTCTTTGTAAAGAGGGCCTCAGCCCTCTTATCATCAGGTCCACGGGCAAAGTGGGCAGTGGGTGCAGATAATTCTATGCCCCTTTTTTACCTGCGTTTTCATTGGCCACAGATAAAGGATAGTCTCGCGCTAATCTGCACTATCACTGGCCTGATCTTTACCTTCCTTGGCGTGGCGTGGGGGAAGAACAATGGATAAAGACAAAGCCGTCTCAAGGGTTTGGTAGGAAAATAATTGGGTTATTTCCTTCTGAAATACAGTTGAAGTGATCTAAAGCACCTGATATTTACTAGGGTAACTTTACAGGTTAGCAGAAGACTCATTTTCTTGAAATAAACGCAAAAATGTTCCGAGGAAAACGAAAACCAGTCAAGAGACTTCAGGATACGTGTGTTCAAAGCATAGTAATGAACCTTCATCGTCACGCCCTCGCTTATCGCGAAATGTGCAAAGGAGGGGACAGAAGAAATACAAGCTATAAAGCACTTCGTAAGTTGAATTATTTTTACTTTTTATTTTTCTTAATATTACTGTTTTATATATGTATATATTTCCTTTATAGGTTTGCCTTTCATAATGTTCAGAAAAAGTCGATGATATTCTGAATTTTCATTTTTAGTTGCTCTTCAGTAATCGGAAAACAGAATACTGAAAAGGCGCAAGAGTAACTGTCACACAAAGTAGAGCAGACAATTTAAAATTGATTACAATAGTAGCATATCAAAGGACAATGAAATTAGGACTAATTTCTTGAATTTTCTCTTCAATTAGTGGATGAAATCATGATTTTGAATGCATGTGTTCGGCACGCCCAAGAAATGTTCCGAATTGCGTAGGGAGAGTTAAAAGTTAAAGGATCGTAAATGCGAGAGGAAACAAGATTGATGTGGATCAGGTGTTTTTCAAATTCGGCACTAAGCTCTTTTTGTACTCGATAAATGTTTGGGAAAATCTGAATAAAATTCTTGTGTGTGAATCTGAAAGGCTACACTACAAAGAAATAAAGATAATAATAATAAATGTTAAACAAGGATATAAGTCATCATGTTATTTAGTTGCAGGTATTTATAAACAAAAAATCGCTTTGCATTTACACGGAAAATGAAATTTAAAAACTAACATGCAACATATTTAAATTTTTGAATGCGGAAAATGTTTTTTTGTTTTTTCCCAAATTCCTTTAATGTTTGGATTGAAAAGTGGAAATCCGAAATCTTGCGCAGCGTTTTGTCTCTTTCTGAATTTTGCAGCAATTATATTTAATAGCCGTCCCATGGCCGAGTGGTTAGCGCGCTTGGCTACTAATCTTAGGGACCTGGGTTCAAGCCCCGGGTAAGACATGGATGTATGTGTTGTTTTTCTGCTGAGGTCCTGCCATTCTCTCAGATCTTCTACTATGGCATATAAACTAACAGGCTCCTGTCAGACCTCTGTGGCAAGCAGCTGCTTGAGGGGGTATTTATTTATATTTAATGTTTTTGTGTAATTGAAATTTTCTTTGAAGTTTATAATAAAATATTTAAATTATCGTTTTTTTAAATATTGAAATGGAATGTTATTCTGGAACCATTACTTACACTACCTGGAACCCAGGAATTCCGCGGAGCACTATTTCGGAAAAAAGAAACATGTTGGGATAATGTCTACATTTCTTTGTAGCAGTTCGTAATTAAATGCAATTGACGAACGAGGAAGTAAAAATACAAATATAGACAGATATTCATTAATTGAATCATTATCTCCAAAAATATTTATTCTGCTACAGTTTGTCGATGGTAGAGGTTAAGGGTTGCTTTTTGGGTCGTTTTACCTCTCAGCGGCACTTTTTTTGCACACCATGGGCTAAATCGCCAGGTCACAAGGACCCCGAAGGCTCAGAAAAATTTGGGGGAGGGGACCCACAGGAACAGCTGTTGAGAGGCAGATAGTAGCCTCCGGTCAAGGCCATCCAACGTGTTCTTTAACGTGCATAGGTTATGGCTCTCCAGCACACAGGGCCACGGCTTAACGTCTCATCCGACGGACGGCGGTCTTTCCAAGCCCATTGGTGTCCCCTACTGACCGTGGTCAGGGAGCGCTACCGACCGAGCAACCACCGCCCAGTAGGGGTTAAGGAAACGCGTTGACGGCTACTCTGATAAATTTTAATATTGAAGTTTTTATAACTGCTGCTGATCTATCACCTTTACTTAAAATAGGAGAACTGGGCTCTTTGTTAACATTTTTTGATGAATTTACTGGTTTTTATTTTCGTTATAGCCAAAATAAAATTTCGTTATGTTAACGTTATTTTGAAATATTTTTAGTACAAATGCAAAATAATGAAATATGTTTTATCATATTTACTTTATATAAATATGAAGTACCGTCTTTCAGCGATTCGCACCACTTCAATCAATCCACTTGTTAAAACACAAATGAAAATTTTTGAAAAAAGGAAAATCATCAATATTAATAACAATTATTAGTATAAAATAAATAAATACCCCCTCAAGCAGCTGCTTGAGACAGAGGTCTGACAGGAGTCAGTTTATATGCCATAGTAGATGGTCTGAGAGGATGGCAGGCCCTCAGCAGAAAAACGACATGAACTACTATGCCTTACCCGGGGAAATAAATATATATAAATAGAATTGTTGCGGTTGCTTTTTCTGATATTGACTCTTAAAAATAATACTGAAATGAAAATTGCAATTAGGTTGGTTGGTTGGTTGTTTTACTTCTGAGCGGCACTGTTTTGCACAACATGGGCTAAATGGCCAGGTCACATGAACCCCAAAGGATCAGAGAAGGTTGGGGGAGGGTACCCACTAGAACAGCTGTTGGGAGACAGATGGTAGACTCCCGTGAAGGCCATCCAGTGTGTTCTTTAACGTGCAGGGTATGGCTCTCCCGCACACGGGGCCACGGCTTAACGTCCTATCCGACGGACGGCGGCCTTTTCAAGCCCATCGGTGTCCCCTACTGACCGTGGGCAGGGCGGGGAAATTTTGCGGAGATAAGTATAGAAATTGAAAACATTACCAGTTTAACTTTATGCAGTCTCTTCTTAAAGGAAGATACGCATCGTCACTAGGGGCGGGGGTGGCTCAGTCGGTAGCGCGCCAGGCTCGTAATCTGTAGTTCCCAGGTTCGAGTCCCAGCTGGGTCAACGTTGAGATTTATCTCCGCAAAATTCCCCGCCATGCCCACGGTCAGTAGGGGACACCGATGGGCTTGGAAAGGCCGCCGTCCGTCGGATGGGACGTTAAGCCGTGGCCCCGTGTGCGGGAGAGCCATACCCTGTGCACGTTAAATAACACGCTGGATGGCCTTGACGGGAGGCTACCATCTGTCTCCCAACAGCTGTTCCAGTGGGTCCCCTCCCCCAACCTTCTCTGAGCCTTCGGGGTCCATGTGACCTGGCCATTTAGCCCATGGTGTGCAAAAAAGTGCCGCTCAGAGGTAAAACAACCCAAACAACAACGCATCGTCACTGCTCTATTGAAACATGAGAATGACCAGAGTTAAAACTTCTAAAAAAATTATCGCCGACGGATGGATTAGAATTACCTCCTTTATTTTTCTCAACATATGTCAAGGTGAGGATGATAGTTAAAGAATTTGAAACATGCACAATGGAAATATTTCGGGTGGTGGTGGAAAACTTTATTGCAACCTAACGAAATAGCAAAATGATATTTGAATAAGGTTAATGAAATTTCAAAATATTTATAACGATAAAACGTAACAAATGATAATAACGGAAAATTAGTTTTGTTATTTTCACTGTTTTTGTATTGATTTATTACAGAATTTTTTCCTTTATAAAATATACTTAGAAACTTGTATGAAATGGCCAGATGTGCAATTTACTTTTGTTATCAAACCAAGAAGACTTTGACTTTGCTCAATGACACATTCCAAAAGGATTTGCGAAGCAGCTGTCTACTGGAGCTCAGAGCGGCAGTCGAAGGTTTGGTGCGAGGTTCAAAAAGAAAGTTCCGACTATTGTCAAGGAGTTAATCGTCCCTTCCTCCAATTGTCTGTCCTACACCCAGAGACCAGTTCCTTTTCCAAATGTCTAAGCCGATCACCGGGAATTGCAATATTCCTGGGATTTTCGCCCGATTGTAATTGCTCTTTTCCTTCTTGCATGAATGGAGACTCACCCTTTTTTTCCCACTCCAGCTCTTACCTGGCTGAGACAGCTGTTTCGAAAAATATTCAGGAATGTGTCATTGAGCAAAGTCACTGAAAGTCTTCCTGCGTTGATAAGAAAAGTAAATTACACATCTGTCTGTTTCATAACAGTTTCTAAATATATCTTATAAAGGAAAAAATCTTTAATGAATTAAAAAATCTGAAATTAATCAATGTAACAGCAGTGAAAATAACGAAATAACGAACCTAATTTTTCCGTTATTCGTTACGTTTTATCTTTATAAATATTTTGAGATCCCGTTAACCTTTTTCATAACGTTATTCAAAAATCATTTCATTACGTTGCATTAACTTTTTCAACACTGATCTGTTCATTACCGAGTTTTATGGAAGGTGGCACCACTGTCTGACTTCTTTTCCCAATTATGGAAAGAAAAAATTGTTTCAAAATTCTATGAGTACCAAAAAAAATAATCGTACTCATTGTGATGAGTGTTGCTACAGCATTGATATTTATTTCAATATTCCACTTTGGATAGAAATGTAATTATTAATTCAGTAAAATATTATAATCTGTTGCTTCTTTTTTACTTTGACATCGGAACTATTTAAAACTTGAAATATTTCCTCTAAAAACTATTAAAATTATTTCAGTCCTATGAAAAAAACAAAACTGTTGATATCTGTGCTACCTTGGAAACTCTTTTAAAGTAAATATTTTTTACTTTTCAGTTTTATTATAAACTAATAGAAACAAAGTTTTGATAAAACAAAGTCAAATTTCGTTTATTAGTATGTTAGTAAATTTCCTATTTTACCAGAACATTTACATCTATAGAGTGAAAGAAAATTCTACTCTAACATCTAAAATCAATTTTTGTATAGTCCATAGTTTGTGCTTTTAATTATGAGCATCTTTGTGATTTTTTCCATGGGTTCTAATTTTGCCCTACTATTTTTGTGACTGTTTGAACGTTATTTGCGTTTTTGGGTATTCAGCATGTTTCTGAGAATTTTTCGACCGAATATTCGGATGTTTTTCCTCTTTTTCGAACAGTTTCTAGCTTTTATTACGAGCCGAAACATGGACCTTATGTAAACAAGATAACAGGAAACTTGATGCCTAAATGTTCACGCATTTTAATACAGGTGGCCATTATGTAGTTTATTTTGCATATAATAATGAGGTTATGTGAAGGAATATTTAACCTTCTTTGAGCATTATTCTATGCAAAGAGAACACTGCTTTGATTTCGCCATGTTCTCCGTATGCATAAATATAGATGAGCGTATTGTTGTCTAATGGATTGTTTTACCTTTTGTCGGCACTTTTCTGCACAGAGTGGGCTAAATGGTAAGGTCCTAAAAACCCCAAGGGGTCAGAGAATGTTGGAGGAAGGGGACCCACTGGCAATTGTTAGGAGACATATGGAAGCAATTGAAAGAGTTCCTTCGAAAAGTCTAATTATAGTCAATACGTTACAATTAAATTCAACATATAAACACTTCTATGTGCTTTGCGGTATTTTCGAATGCAGTTTAGGGGATTATTAATCAAATTTAAATTTGCAATAATCAATTTGCTCCGTTGCTTTCGAAACAAAGGCAAAAGCGGATAAAATCATTTTGTTCTCTTTTAATGCACTAAAGATGCGACTGACCTCGATTCTTGGCCAACTTTGATATTATCTACGCAAAAGTGCCCTCTGTCAATATGGGACACCGATGGGCTTTGAAAGGCCGCCGTTCGTTGGATTGGATATTAAACCGTGGTCGTGGGCAGGAGAGACATACCATGTGCACGTTAAACAACACTCTTGATGGGAGGCTACCATCTGCCTCATAACCGTAGTCCAGTGTGCCCCTCCCTCAACCTTATCTGAGACTTTGGGATCCCTGTGACCTGACCATTTAGTCCAATGTGTGCAAAAAAGTGCCGCTCAGATGTAAAAAATCCAATCCCTATTCCTAAGTTATTGTTTTATGTTGACTCACCCACAGTAATGTCGTATAGAGGTAGGCACTCACTGGTCAGCAACGGAGGCACTCAGACACCCATTAAAATATTCTCCCCCTGCATTCTCTATGAGACAGCGCTCACTGGCAAGCAACGAAGGCATCGGCCCTGCAATGTCGCCCACGGTTTGAAGAGGGAGATTCCCAAACCGCATTCCCCCTGCCTGCTAATGACGTTAAGCCCTTAATCACTTTTGCCACGGCCTTCGTCACCCTTCATGCTTTGTTTAGGGGTTTGACCACCGCTTTTGATGCACGCGCAAAGCAAGCTGAATCGTAAAATTCCGTGGGAAAATCCTAGCAAGTGAGCGAGGTAGCAGAAGAGACGGCAATTCCTAGTGACAATGCGGTGCCTCCGTTGCTGACCAGTGAGTGCCTACCTTAGGTTTATTTTACTTCAAGTGATCACGTCTGAATGATCTGTCATTAAAAGAAACGGTCACACCTAAATTCTTTCAATAGATTAAAGTCAGATTATATACTGGCCAGCTGGAACGCCTGAGATCGTGTTCAGCATTTCCGTGAAAGGATTCCCGGCTTCCGACTGCATTATTGGAGCAAACCTAAGATTTCATTGTTTGTGAATGAATTCTGTTATTTAGGAAAATAAATAAAATATTTCTTTTTATAATAATATAAAATTATAAAAATAATATAGGTTTTAGGAATTTAATTTAATAGCTGAAGGAAAAACTTTTCATTTTCAGCGAACACGCTATAAGAGTTGGGCAAATATTTCATTTGGCGGTTATCTTTCGGATTAACTCAGTGGTTCTTAAAGTAAGGGTCGCGAGCACCTTGGACGGGAGTCGCAAAGCTCTGACAGTTTTAAACTTACTACTGTTGGTAGCAATTTTTTTTTTTCAATACGTAGGTCGTATATTGTATGAAAAAGGGAAAAAGTCACAAAGTTTGATCTAAGATGCTAAGAGTTGCATAAATTTAGTATAATTCTATGGGAGTCGCAGTATCAAAAATTTCGAGAACCTCTGCACTACATGCATACAAGGAGCAAAAATCTTATTTGCATGCAAAGTTATATTTGAAAGAAAAACGAACTACTTCTGAAAACTCGGAGCTATTCTCACATATTTTTATGGCTTTATAGTTTTTGTATTATAAAAGCTTCGCGGACCTTATTTTGCCTAGCTCCTACTTTAAATATGTACCTGCATATTATTTGGGGGTAAAAGGATTTTAAGAACCTGAATATACAAATATATCTTAATGCTCTTAAAAATATTTCTAGCTTTAATTTTGCTGCTTTTAACCTTTGATGTTTTTGGGACTGAAACAATTTGGAAAGCATTAAAAATGAACTGATAGGCGAGTAATCAGCTTATCATAGATATCGAGTAAACCAGTAAGCATTTGGACAGTGGATTTCAACCTTCCTACTACAGCGACTCACTTTTCACTCTTAGTATACCTCATGACCCAGAATAATCGTAATAAAAATTTAATTCTGTTTCTATATAATATAAGGAAACATATTTTATATAAAATTTAAATTAAATTTCCACAACGTGATTACATTCATATTTTATGTAATAAACATAATAATATATTTAATTTTTCACTTTATGTTTTTTGTGTGTTTCAGTTACTTTAAAATATTTACGTACAGTTAATAAAATATTGCATTATGCTAATATTCGGAGAGATAGAATGCTACCCATTTGAAGTCATTTCGCGACCCAACATTCAGTCGCCACCCATAGGTTGAAAACCACTGATTTAGGTGATGAAGGTACAAAAAAGGTAAATGACATAAGGTGGAATTGGGTTGTTTTCGCTCTGAGCAGCACTTTTTTGCACATATTGGGCAAAATGGTGAGAGCATTAGGACCCCAAGAGCTCAGAGAAGGTTGGGAGAAGGGGGGCCCACTGGTCAGTATTAGGAGCCAGATGGTATAGTCCCATCAAATCCATCTAACATGTTCTTTAACGCACCTAGCGTATATTAAACTACAACATCTCCTGCACAATTTGCCACGGCTTAACGTCCCATCCAGCGGATGCAGACTTTCCGGGCCCATCGTTATCCTCTACCTGCCTCTACTCAACGAGGGCAGAGGGGCGGAGGGGAGGGGGAGGTGTTTGGTGATAGATCTGAATGCTGGCGAAGGTGGGACTCGAACCTAGTAACTGCAGATTATGAGATTGACATGATACCCTACCCGAAGTGGCCTACCTCAGGGTTCTCAAACTGTGGGTGTCGAGAAACTTGAAAGGGGGTCAAAAAGTTGTTATATTTTTTTTATATATGCTGGCATTTTCAGTGAAGATGTTTTTGCAAATATATAGGACCTATGTAGTAACGAAGAGGGAAACGGCAGCATAATTTTATCTACGATTCTTGGGTGTTTCATTAATTTATTAAAATTCTAGGTGGTCGCAGTGTCAAAAGGTTTGACAACCACTGATATAAAATCAGGGTAAGAGCAATATTTTTAATATAGTACGTTTTTCTGCTGAGGTCCTGCCATCTTCGCAGACCTTCTACTATGGCATATAAAATGACAGGCTTCTGTCAGACCTCTATGGCAAGTATCTGCTTGTGGGGGTATTTATTTTTTATTATATATTACGTTTGGTGATAAACGGAGAGAAAAATAAAGTGATTCAGTCGCTCTGAATGGTTGCGCCCTTGAGCAAGTGTCTCAATTTAATTATTTTGGGAGCTATGTAACAGATACTGGTGATGTGCGGCATGATATTAACAGATGAATAGAGATTGCTGCTGGGACTTTAGGAATCTATGGAGATTGTGGAGAAATAGGCGTATACACCTAAAGACTAAAATTAGACTGTTAAATACCTTGGTTCTTTCTAGAGTTAGTTATGGTAGTGAAACTTGATAACAGGTCTTTGTAAACAAGATAACAGGAAAATAGATGCTTACGAAGTATCTGGGCATTAGGTGGCAAGTAATGGCAAGGTTAGGCAAAGGAGTCGGCAACCTCCTTTAAGCAGCGTATTGTGCAGAGAGAGACTCCGTTGGTTTGACCATGTTGCTCGTACGCATAGCTAAGATTAGCGAATAGGGTTATGAACAGTGTGCCTAAATGCTCAGAAAGACGGGGGCGACCTAGGGAGATGCCTATCCCTTTATTAACCAGACTCCACACTCTCCATAGATTCCTATGAGATAGGATGTGGTGGGCAGACAATGTCAAAGAGGACCATGTTACAATTGATCTACGGTGGTCAGATGCAGCAGGTGAGAACAGATTTGTTTGGAGAACTAACTAGTAACTTGCACAGTCTGGTTGGAACTGAACAGGCCATGCCTGCTTGAGTATGATGTTGAATAAAATAGAGGACATACCAAATAATTAGAGGTTTTTTTTTGCTGTCGTCAATGAAAACAAAAATTACACATTCGAATAGCTCGAAAAATAAACATTTAATGGAATAACACATAAAAAAAAATTCATCTTTAAATCAAGTCATTTTGAAATCGCTACCACGAATTTCAGCAATGTTATTTAAAAGAATCTTTACTTTTCCAAAGGTTTCGGGAAAACGGATGAAAATAGATATTATTAATATTGGGCAAATTTCTAAATGTACAATTATCTAAGTAAACAGTTTCGTACTGCAGTTATCATTTGCATTTTAGATTAGTTTTTAAGCTACTGAAGTTAACTGCGTCAGTATCGGGCCAAGTCAGTAATCTGATTTTTGCTGGTTCGAGTGCGATTGAGGTTTATGTCCGTCAAACTCGCTCCCACCGCCATCTTTCCCTCGGTGGAAAAGGAAACACAGAAGATGAGGTTGGAAAAGCAGGAAAGTATCATTTTTTTCCATGCCTGTCCCTTTATTTAACCAGATGCCATTTGCCCCGTTTTTTTTTTTTTTTTTTTTGTAATTCGATTTGGAAATAAAATGCAGATTTATTTTCAACAAGCGGATGAAAATTAGCAAAAATCGATTTTTTTTTTTCTAACCACCGTATACTTTGTTACCGGTGCTCGAGTGGTTAGCACCATCTTTTTTATAAGAATAACTCAAAAAGTTCTGTTATTTGATATGAAAAATACAGTCACCCTATTACAAGAGAAAAGTGGTTGAAAAGTCTCCAACCCTGGAGTTTTTTAGACCAGGTATGGTTTTGTATTTTTACCTCACCAAAAATATAAATCTTTCATCCTTTTTGGTTCTATGTCCATACGAAATCCTGTCAAATTTTAATACATTGAATTTTATGGATTTTTTTTTTAATGTTTGCTTTTTATATTTCAGATCGAGTATATACTGAAGACATGTTTGACACTTTAAGGGATAGAAGTCTTGTGCCAGATAATGTGTGTCCTACGGCTGAGAAAAATTCCATACGTTTTGATTTTAAAAGGGATGGAACAAAATTACCAGAAGAGGATTATTTAGCATTTCTCCTCAACCCATATACAAAGACTCTAGATCTAAGCGATTATTTTGGAGAAAGATCAATCACATTAACCATGGGAGTAATCCGCACGATCGAAAATATTGCACAGGTAAGAAGCAAATACCGTTTTAAAAAATAATTCAGTTTGCTGCTTTGTTTTCATTTCTTCTTTAAATTCAGGGGATTGTTCATTGGCACTCGGAATGTTATTCAGATATCAGTCGATGATAGGTGATACGTGGATCAGAGGTTTAAATGAAGAATTAATAGAAGACAATAATGAGATCCAAAAAAGTGTATATTACTTGTTATCAACTTTCCCCTAAAAAGATGCTGTTTAAGCGCCTGTGGGCAACTTATTTTTTTCTTGATTTTTATCTCGTTTTTTAAAAAAGAAAAGATAATGTCAATAGTAAAGTATCACAGGAGACATCCTGTAAACATGATTTTCGTAAAAAGTTAGTTATGCAAGGAGTGGAATTCGAACCCAGGTATGCCGATAAAAGGCTAGATGTTTTAACTCTTACGTTATGAATAGTGAAACTTTCCTTCAAATAATGGAACATTCCCGAATATTATTTGATTCGCTCATGGCGCCATCTATGTCGGGAAAAGGATAATAAAGTTGGCTCATAGTGGTTAGCAGAGCAGGCATGTTACTCGGAGACGTTGGTTCGAATCCCACTCATGGCGAAATAAAATTTCTTTTAACTAACACTTTCACAAGATAATGTTTTCGCTTTTCCCGCCTGTAGATATCCTACTTATTGTTCGTAGAGAAAAATTACTTTTCAGTTCGAAGGATCGCACATTATAAGCAGAGTAACGTATTAACATATCCCACACCTGCGTGCAGTACCGCCCTTCAGCTGGCTATACACGATCGGTCTTGGAGCCAAGCCGGGGCCTTGATTGATAGCTGTCGCGCCAAGCGCGTTCTGAACTTGCCCATACGTGTTCGGCTTTTAGCCATCGGTCCAAGGCACAGATATAAGTTTACTGTCAGCTTTCTTTTGAGCAATAGTTCAGTTTTTGCATGCATTCCTATGAGTTTTGCTTATATTTCTTCGCTACATTCGTAAAATTGATGTCATGTCTTTATTCAGTAAGATAAAAGCGGCTACTTTAAAACTGCTTTGCAAAATGAAGAACCAAAGCGGAAAAAAATAAGTGTAGATTTTTTTTACATGACTTTGTTAAGAGAGCTAAAAGAGAATTTCCGTAGATGATTATAACAGATACTCCACAGAACGCACAGTAACGGGTTAACATAGCCAAGACCTTTGTGCAGTACCACCCTTAAGCTGGCCATACAAGACAGGTCTTGGAGCCAGTCGGGCCCGAGCAGAGCCCTTGACTGACAGCTGTCGCGCCAAGGGCGCCCTGAACTTGCCAATACACGGTCGGCTTTCAGCCATCGTTCCAAGGTTGGGTTGTTTTACCTCTGAGCGGCACTTTTTTGCACACCATTGGTCAGGTCACATGGACCCCGAAGGCTCGGGGAAGGGACCCACTGGAACAGCTGTTGGGAGACAGATGGTAGCCTCCCGTCAAGGCCATTCAGTGTGTTCTTTAACGTGCACAGGGTATGGCTCTCCCGCACACGGAGCCACGGCTTAACGTCCCATCCGACGGACGGGATGATAATTCCGTAGATGATTATAACAGATACTCCACAGAACGCACAGTAACGGGTTAACATAGCCAAGACCTTTGTGCAGTACCACCCTTAAGCTGGCCATACACGGCAGGTCTTGGAGCCAGTCGGGCCCGACCAGAGCCCTTGACTGACAGCTGTCGCGCCAAGGGCGCCCTGAACTTGCCAATACACGGTCGGCTTTCAGCCATCGTTCCAAGGTTGGGTTGTTTTACCTCTGAGCGGCACTTTTTTGCACACCATTGGTCAGGTCACATGGACCCCGAAGGCTCGGGGAAGGGACCCACTGGAACAGCTGTTGGGAGACAGATGGTAGCCTCCCGTCAAGGCCATTCAGTGTGTTCTTTAACGTGCACAGGGTATGGCTCTCCCGCACACGGAGCCACGGCTTAACGTCCCATCCGACGGACGGCGGCCTTTCCAAGCCCATCGGTGTCCCCTACTGACCGTGGGCAGGGCGGGGAATTTTGCGGAGATAAATCTCAACGCTGTCCCAGCTGGGACTCGAACCTGAGAACTACAGATTACGAGCCTGGCGCGCAACCAACTGAGCCATCCCCGTCCCATCGTTCCAAGGCACAAATCCAAGGTCCAAGGCACAAATCCAAAGTCCACTGTCGACTTTCTTTTGAGCAATAGTTGCTTATATTTTTTCGTTACATTCGTAAAATTAATGGCATGTCCTCATTCAGTAAGATAAAAGCGGTTGCTTTAGTATTTCTTCTACAAAATGAAGAACCAAAGCGGAAAAAAAATAATTGTAGGTTTTTTTTACATGACTGTTAACAGAGCTAAAAGAGAATTTCCGTAGATTAGGCATTCTCAACGTGGGGTACGCGGTAAAAATTTTTCAGGTACGTCATGAGAGCTCAAAAGTCGTTAGATCTAGTAAAAAGTCAGCGTTTTATTTTATTCCCATTTTTATACTACTATAACTAGAGTTTTTTTAGCCGTCCCGTGGCCGAGTGGTTAGCGCGCTTGACTACGGGACCTGGGTTCGAGCCCCGGGTAAGGCATGGATGTACGTGTTGTTTTCTGCTGAGGTCCTGCCATCCTCTCAGATCTTCTATTGTGGCATTTAAACTGACAGGCTCCTGTCAGACCTCTGTGGCAAGCAGCTGCTTGAGGGGGTATTTATAACTAGAGTTTTATCTATCTGTACAAGGCCATGAGGTAAGCTAGTTACATACACATTTCCAGGGGGTACATGAAGCATAAAAGGTTGAGAACCACTGTCCTAGTTGATTATACGAGATGCTGCACAGATATTATCCGATAGTGGAATCATTAAAAATCATCGTTTCTATTCAAAATTGAAGAAGCTGATAAATTTTCCAAATAGGAGTAAAACAATAGATGGTATGAATTTCATTTTCATTGCAGATGAAAGCTTTGCTTTCGATGAACATAATATTAACTCTTTTCCATTGAAAGAAATATCTAAAGCAGACGATGGAGCATAAAAAAATATTCAGTTACAGGCTATCACATGCAAGAACTGTTATAGAAAATGCATTTGCCATAAGAGTTAACAGATTTCGAGTGTTTCATACAATTAATTTAAATCCTGAAAAAATAGATTCCTTACTCATAGCCTGCCTGCTGCATATGGCATAATTATTTAAGAAGAAACTATTGGTTGACCTATACATCTGCAAATTTATTGGATTGAGAGGATACAGAGACCAGAAATGTAACGCATGGAGATTGGAGAAATGATGAACCCATCAACGATTTAGAGGTGGGTAATTATCGAAATGTTGCTGACGAGACTAGAAAATGTAGACAGAGATATGTGGGATATTTCAATGGGCACGGAGAAGTAGCATGGCAAAACAGAAACCACTAGAAACCGAAAAATATGCGCATTGAGAAATGGGGGTACTAATTTTTCGCATTCATGCAAAACAAAATTGTATCAGTTAAACCTAGAATATATCCTGTACACACGGAAATTCTTCATAACAGCTTATTTTCTTATGCAATAATCCTAGCAAGCATCCGACAGACTAAAATTATTTCAAAGATTAATGTAAGACCATATTTTTTATCATACACAGGTAGGTATTATTTACTAAAATGCCAGTAGTTAATTTTATATTATTCTATAATATTCTTATATATATATAAACTTGATAAATTAATTTTTCGATATCCTACTTTTTTCTTTTGAAAAAAGACAATAAAAAATAAAAATAATAATCCGATACAACTAAAAATCAACATGTCCTCACTATTCGTGCCGTCCCGTGGCTGAGTAGTTAGCGCGCTTGGCTACTGATCTAAGGGACCTGGGTTCGAGCCCCGGGTGAGGCATGGATGTTTGTGTTGTTTTCCTGCTGAGGTCCTTCCATCCTCATAGACCTTCACTTGAGGCATATAAACTGACAGGCTCCTGTCAGATCTCTGTGGCAAGCAGCTGCTTGAGGGTTTTTTTTTATTACCCCCTCAAGGATCTAAGCGTTTACTCAGGAGAAAGATTAATCACATTAACCATGGGAGTAATCCGCACGATCGAAAATATTACACAGGTAAGACGCAAATATTGTTTTAAAAATATTAAAAAGTTTGATTCTTTGCTTTCATCAAAGCTTTCAATCCATACATCATTTATCGGTACTCAGCATATTATCCAAGTATCAGTCGAGAATGGTGATACAGGGATCATAGTTTAAAATGAAGAATCACTTTAAGGCAATATAATATTCGATAGATCAATATAATGATCAATATATGAATCAATATAATGGATCAGTATAATGAGTCTAAAAAGTTAATATTTCTAGTTCAACTTCCCCCTAAAAGTGTTGTATAAGAGCCTGTTGATGACATATTTTATCTCGTTTTTATCTCTTTTCTAAAAGAAAAGAAGAATGATACTTTGAATGAGTTGGGCCCATACCCTCAGTGTGGGTGGGGAAAAGGCAACATTTTTGTTTTACGAGTTGATTCAAAAATTATTTTTAGTTCGATTGGTATTAATAAAACATTTCATAAATCGTATTTTCAAGCCTCATGACAGTTTCAATTTATATCGTTAGAGGTCACTAAGTACGAATAAAGTAAAACTTTTTACGAACATTGCAAGTGATCTGTTTATAATTGAAATTATTTTCATAGTAATTTATATTTCTCAATAATCTTTAATTAATTTTCTCAGTAATCTTTAAAACATCTTTAGCTTTAATTTGTTGCTGATTTCTTCGATGGTTTAGACTTATAACTCATAGGAAAATATTCCACTGAGAGCAACAATTTGTCTCCTTTAATCAGATGAGCGTGTGAAAAATCAGCTTTTTAATTTTAAGGAATAAAAACAAATGCTTTTTATGTTGTATAAAAAAAATTAATAAATACCCCCTCAAGCAGCTGCTTGCTACAGAGGTCTGACAGGAGCCTGTCAGTTTCTATGCCACAGTAGAAGATCTGAGAGGATGGCAGGACCTCAGCAGAAAAACGACACATACATCCATGCCTTATCCGGGGCTCGAACCCAGGTCCCTTAGGTCAGTAGCCAAGCGCGCTAACCACTCGGATAAATACTTATAAAATACTATTTGCATTTCTCCCGTTATCCATTAGTTTGAATTTAAACATTTTAGAAGTGAAAAAGTAGGTAAATGAAAAATCTTCATTCTCTTTGAAAACGAGATTCCTATATTCGCCTGTGGTGATAAGCCCAGTAAGTAACTATATAAATGAAAATCAACACTTGTCTTGATGAGTGTGATATCCTTAGAATGCTTTTCACGGCAGTTACCGTCTCGTTGTAACGAAATTTTATTATGTATGTTTTATGATACGAAAAAAAAAAGAAACATTTTCCATTCTGAATGAGATTAGCCGATTTTATTCTCAATAACCGTAAAAATGTTTCAGGAATGCGCGCAATAAATTCAGGCTGAAACTGATCTCTACGAGCAGTAGATATACTAAATTGGTGTTATCAGAATTTCTTTCAATAGAGTAATCATCTAGTTAGTGAGACAATGTTTAAGGTACAGTCGCTCAAAAAAGTATCCGAACACTATGGTTGATTATAGAATTCAGAAAAAATATCTGGCAACGATTTCTTTTAGAAATTAGTGATCTGGCAACCTTCGTGTCACGTGACACGAAGGTTGCCAGATCACTAATTTCGCTTAACTGGAGCGTGTACAGTTGCTGTACACGCTCCAGATATTTTTCCTGAATTATGTAATCACGTGACACGAAGTTTGCCAGATCACTAATCTCTAAAAAGAAATTGCCAGATATTTTTTATCAACTCTCTAATCAACCATAGTGTTCGGATACTTTTTTGAGCGACTGTACCTTGAGGATTCAGAGAAGGTTGGTGGATACATTGGACAGTTGTTAGAAGACAGATGGTAGATTCCCATCAAAGCCATTCAGCGTGTTCTTTAACATGCAGAGGATATGACTCTCCCGCACTCAGAACACGGATTAATGTTCCATCAGACGGACTGCAGTCTTTCCAACATATCATTGTCCTTTATTGACCAAGGGCAAGGTGTAGGTTTTGCGTAAACCTGGGAACTAGAGATCTGGCTCGCTCTCGTTTGATCTCTTACCCCCTCTCAATAAAAAATAAAAATAAAAAGTGCTCATAGCTGTTGAAATTAAACGGAAACGGAAAAAGGAAAACGGATATGGCCAAAGATTGCGGAATTCCTCACTGTACTCTGTCAATCATTTTAAAGAACATGAATTTGGTATTGAAACAGCTAGATGGGTTGGGTTGTTTTACCTCTGAGCGGCACTTTTTTGCACACCATGGGCTAAATGGCCAGGTCACATGGACCCCGAAGGCTCAGAGAAGGTTGGGGGAGGGGATCCACTGGAGCAGCTGTTGGGAGACAGATGGTAGCCTCCCGTCAAGGCCATCCAGCGTGTTCTTTAACGTGCACAGGGTATGGCTCTCCCGCACACGGAGCCATGGCTTAACGTCCCATCCGACGGACGGCGGCCTTTCCAAGCCCATCGGTGTCCCCTACTGACCGTGGGCAGGGCGGGAAATTTTGCGGAGATAAATCTCAACGCTGACCCAGCTGGGACCCGAACCTGGGAACTATAGATTACGAGCCTAGCGCGCTACCGACTGAGCACCCCCCCCCCCCCGGCCCACAGCTAGATGGAGAAAAAAGAATGAAGAATGGAAAATTTCCTGATGTTGAACAGTAATGTTTCTAAAATGATTTACTCAATGCAGAAACAAAAATAGCCCACTACCTGGGAATCTATTGCTGGCTGGTAACTAGGTTCTAAACTGCTGATGTGTATTTTTAGGACAGATTCGATTACTCAAAAGTTTTTCGTTCGCTTTGAAAGTTGAGTGAACAAGAGTTGATTGTATATTCTATAACATAAAATACATCTCTCTTATATTATTACGCATAATTTCAAATATTTCAATTTTTATGTTTCAAAAAGAATATACGGATAAAAAATAAACTTTGCGCTTAACCCCACTTTCTTCAACCAAATTCATGTTCTTGGAACAATATGACATGATTTTGCCATCTGACAGTTCCTATCATTATTATTTATTAGCTAAACAGCCCCCGCTTTCATATTGGTTTTTTATTATATAATACGTAGGGGAGAGAAGTTCCTAGAAAATACCCCTTTAGGAGAATATATATACCGGGTGATTCTGAAAAAGTGGGCAAAACTTTACGGGGTGGTAGAACGCAGCTATACGAGCAATATTCGTCATAGAATGTATGGTCGGAACGCAAACGGCGAGCCGCTAGGTGGCATTGGAAATGGTATAAAAGGGTCGGTCCTCGCACCCAACGGCATTTCTACCGTGGATTGCCGAGATCCCGCAGGAGTTACAGCTGGCGGCAGCTCTTTTGAGCAATTTCTTTGAGCATGTACCTCAATTACATTCCTGTTAATAAAATATTTTCTGAAGTATCTCCTCTCCTTCTTGTGTTCATTCTTTAAATGTGACAGTGGAAAACTACCTTTTAACTTCTCACCGCTTGCGTTCCGACCATACATTCTATGACGAATATTGCTCGTATAGCTGCGTTCTACCACCCCGTAAAGTTTTGCCCACTTTTTCAGATTCACCCTGTATATCACCTTTAGGAGAAAATATCCTTCTAGGAGAAGGGCAAGCCCTACTAACAGCGAAGATACTGTTGATCACAGACTCAGCTAGAGATAACAAAATCTGGGGCGGGGGTGGCTCAGTTGGTAGCGCGCCAGGCTCGTAATCTGTAGTTCCCAGGTTCGAGTCCCAGCTGGGTCAGCGTTGAGATTTATCTCCGCAAAAATTCCCCGCCCTGCCCATGGTAAGTAGGGGACACCGATGGGCTTGAAAAGGCCGCCGTCCGTCGGATGGGACGTTAAGCCGTGGCCCCGTGTGCAGGAGAGCCATACCCTGTGCACGTTAAAGAACACGCTAGATGGCCTTGACGGGAGGCTACCATCTGTCTACCAACAGCTGTTCCAGTGGGTCCCCTCCCCCAACCTTCTCTGAGCCTTCGGGGTCCATGTGATCTGGCCATTTAGCCCATGGTGTGCAAAAAAAGTGCCGCTCAGAGGTAAAACAACCCAACCTAACAAAATCTGACTGCTCGAACAGTAACTAGCTCCATAACCATTCTGCCAGTTAAGGGATTTAATCTGTATATTCTGATTTTCACTGAACTAAAGGTTAGTTTGTGAATACCACCGTTAAAAACCTTTAGTCTAGATTAAACCAAAATATTTGCGCAGCGTTTCTTGGTTCGTTGGTGATATCAACCCGGGATCTTATAACTAGTGGTTGCGTTTCTACACAAACTCTAAGGATTTTCAAAAGTGGAGGTTGTTGGGAATAGCTGTTAAATTTGAAAATTTTCGTGGGATAACGTATTAATTTTTAATTTGTCAGAATATAATTTGTTGTGTTTATTAATGTCTACTGAAATATTTCGGCACCTTGCGAGTTAGAAATAGTACGGTATAACGGGATGAAAAGCATTTTGTCGGATCAAGATATTTGATCATTTATAATCCAAAAAAACTGCAGTGAAATGCATAACGGCTCATTTTCGGGGAGGGGGTGGCTCAGTTGGTAGCGCGCCAGGCTCGTAATCTGTAGTTCCCAGGTTCGAGTCCCAGCTGGGTCAGCGTTGAGATTTATCTCCACAAAATTTCCCCGCCCTGCCCACGGTCAGTAGGAGACACAGATGGGCTTGAAAAGGCCGCCGTCCGTCGGATGGGACGTTAAGTCGTGGCCCCGTGTGAAGGAGAGCCATACCCTGTACACGTTAAAGAACACGCTGGATGGCCTTGACGGGAGGCTACCATCTGTCTCCCAATAGCTGTTCCAGTGGGTCCCCTCCCCCAACCTTCTCTGAGCCTTCGGGAACCTTGTGGCCTGGCCATTTAGCCCATGGTGTGCAAAAAAGTGCCGCTCAGAGATAAAACAATCCAATCCAATTTGATCATTAAAATATTAGAGAAAGATGCAAATATAAATTTATGATGTCATAAAAATTAGGTGCAAATGATTAATATAAAGGGTACGTGGAAAAAGGAGGTTCGATTTGAATACAAAATATATGATCCAATATCGGAAGGGTTCCTTTAGAAGTAATACAGATGTGGAAACGCAGATTCATGGCCTCAAAGAGATCGTATGCAGAATGGGATTAAAGTACCGAACATCTATAGGCAGGGGGTGGAGGTGGTTCTTAATCCGTAGTTATCATTTTCGAGTTCCCACTCGTCTCCTAAACTTTCGCCCCCAGCCCCGCACATTGTGTCAGTAGAGGATACCAATGGGTTTAGAACGCATGTTCCATGGGACGATAGCGCTCTGGCTCGTAATCTCAGTTTCCTGGTTCGAGCACCAGCTGGGCCAGCGTTGAGATTGATCTCCGCAAAACTTCCTGACCTGTCCACGGTCAACAGGAGACACCGATTGGCTTGGAAAGCCCGCCGTCCGTCGGATGGAAGGTTAAGCAGTAGCTCCGTTTAGGGCAGAGGTATACCCTGAGCACGTTGGGCTGTTTTGCCACTGAGCGGCACATTTTTTTGCACAGAATGGGCTAAATGATCAAGTCACAAGGACCCCGAAACCTCACAAAAGGTTGGGGGAGAGGACCCACTGGACAGCTGTTGGAATAGAAATCGTAGCCGCCCGTCAAGGCCATCGAACGTGTTTTTAAAGTGCACAGGTTATGACTCTCCTGGGCACGGAGCCTCGACTTAACGTCTCATCCGACGAACGGCAGCTCCAAGCTCATAAGTATCCCCTATTGACCGTGGATAGGGTGAGGAGTTTTACGGAGATAAATCTCAACTCTAGCCTAGCTGGGACTCGAATCTGGTAACTGCAGATTACGACCATGGCGCTCTAACGACTGAGGCACCTCGCCCTTCGCCCACTAACCGCCACCATGTTAAAGAATATTCTCGGTGGCCTTGGCAAAAGGCTGTGATTTGTCTTCTAACTGCTGCCCATTCGATCTCCTTTTCACATTTTTTCTGAGCCCTTAGGATTTTTTTGAAGTTACCATTTCACTCACTGTATGCGAAAGAGTGCCGCCCAAGGGTTGGGTTGGGTTGTTTTACCTCTGAGCGGCACTTTTTTGCACACCATGGGCTAAATGGCCAGGTCACATGGACCCCGAAGGCTCAGAAAAGGTTGGGTGAGGGGACCCACTGGAACAGCTGTTGGGAGACAGATGGTAGCCTCCCGTCAAGGCCATCCAGCGTGTTCTTTAACGTGCACAGGGTATGGCTCTCCCACACACGGGGCCACGGCTTAACGTCCCATCCGACGGACGGCGGCCTTTCCAAGCCCATCGGTGTCCACTACTGACCGTGGACAGGGCGGGGAAATTTTGCGGAGATAAATCTCAACGCTGACCCAGCTGGGACTCGAACCTGGGAACTACAGATTACGAGCCTGGGGCGATACCGACTGAGCCACCCCCGCCCCTCCCAAGGGTAAATAACTGAACAACAACATACAGGCAGAGTACTTGAATAAAACAACACTATCTGTCTGAATTATTACTGCTCTTACTCTTCCTAACTGCTAAAGTTTAAAGTATTTATACGATTGAATATCATTTAGATTTTCGTTTAAATATTATTAATGAATCTGTGTTTGATTTCCATTTTCACTAATTTTTTTAATTTTTCTTTTCCAGAATTTATCTGACGTGAATATTAACAATTGTGCAACTGAGGAAGATTTAAATTTACTCCTTAAAGTCATTCCTAATGTGGAAAGTCTCTGTCTTGCGTCTAGCCGTTGTTCTGATAATCATATGTCTATAATATCTACGCACTGCCCTAATTTGAAGCAATTGGATGTATCCAACACCGCTATAACGGATAAAGGTCTGGAATACCTATGTGCTAATAATTCAAGAAGTATTGAAAATATGTGTAAAATATCCGATTTGAAACTGACATATACGCGTACTACTTTCAAAGGGCTAGAGAAAATAGTAGAATCCCTTTTCCTTTTGGAGAATGTGGATTACTCCAACTTTAAGAACCTTCCTAAAAGAACGTGCGAAATGTTTTTCAAGAATGTAGGAGGGTGTAATATAATCTTGCCAGATACTTCAACAAAAATGCTTTCTGGAGGTTTGCCGAGAATTATGTTCAATATTAACAAACAAAGTGTTATGGAAAACGATTTCTCGAATATCAGAAAATTTAATCTAAAAAAAGTATCCTTTGCATTTTATGATGCGGAGGAAGAGATTTTGAACTGTGTTTCTATTTGTTCTCCTGAAATCAGATCAGTGGTAATCGACTCTACAGTACCAAAAGAGAGCATATTATTATGCACTGCATTTTCTCACCTTACTGAAATAGAACTGAACTTCAAAGGCCTTGTTCCCTCATCAGAGTTGTCAGAATTTTTTTCTTTAAGGGGAAATAAACTGCAAGTTGTCAATCTTTATGGCCTTTCATCTGTCTATGCTGGCTTTACGTGTATCTCAGATTATCTGGACTTGTTACACTGGTTGGAGCTTTGCCCTAAATTGAAAAAAATAAATTTGAAAAGTATAGTTCTTGAAGAATCTCAGCTGATTGAAAATCCTCCGGCATTATCTGGTAATTCGATGTCACCAAAGCGGATTTCAGATTCACTTACACACATATATCTGGGAGATTTATCTGGAAGTGGATTTACTAATTTTTCAATATTATTTCTATCGTTGGCAATTCATGTAACGGATTTAAGCATTTCTCGATGCAATGGAATGAAACAAATAATAAAAGAGGCCGGAAAAAGTCACGGTTTCAAATTTTTGCAAAACTTGAATATTTAAGATTCTTGTAGAACTTGGTAAAGCAAAAGGACACTAAGACAAAAAAAAATGGTTAGTGTAGCAACTAACCATTATTGGATAGATTTGGATAGAGAATCTCTTTTCCAAAAATTGTTTGATATGCTAAATTTGAAAACTGTAAAATTTATTGTGAAGAAACGTATTCAAAATTTGTGTGTCCTAAAACGAAGACTTCTGTAAATATGAGAAATGTAGCTTATGTATCATAATTAGCAGCCTCCATATTTAGATATTCTTTAAATGTTTCATTGTATATGTTACCGCTAAAGCTCGAAAGTCGTTAATGTGCACATTACATAGCTAATCTGCAGATTAACTGATTTCTCCGTTAACGTGCGGAATCAAGAGTTTTCCGCATTTTACCTAGGTAATGTGCACATTAACGGCTTCCGTATCGTTAAAGTTCAAAAGTTTGTTTCTCTCATAGTGGTGAATCTCTTGAATATGAATCTTCGTGTCACGTGATTCACTCGTCCGCATTATAAAAAACGCCCCGGATGAGCGGAGGCCAAGTGAGAACGAATCGGTTAAGTGATTCATTCTTGATAACGAATCACTAAAATGATTCGTTCTCACTTGGCCTGCTCATTTTGGGGGCGTTTTTTATAATTCGGACGACTGATTCATGTTGACAGAGGGATGACCCTGATTTCAACTCTACTCTCGGACACTAGATAAATAACATTATGTTAATTTAAGCGTACAGAACCGTTCCTGTTGTTCCAGCAAAGATCTTATTTTCACTTTAACGAGTGCCTAGTAGGTAATGTGCAGATTATCCAGGTAATTTGCAGATTACCTAGGTAATTTGAGAAATGAAACAATTTTCCGCACGTTAACGGATCACCCTAGTTAATCTGCACAATACCTAGATAATCTGTAGAATAACTGATTTCTGCACTTTAGCGGTAACATATATATTAATCTAGATTTCCATTTACCCCATCGTGTTTTGCGCGTGATGCTGACCTGTACCTTAATTATGAATTGTGTAAATTGAATTTTGAGTATAGAATAAGTGTATGTAACAAAGTTTTCATTTGCAACTTTATTTGCTGTTAAAATAAATGTAATTCTCATGTAAGCAAAGCTGTAATATCCGATATTTTAAATTTTTTTTCAAAGCCAAGAGGGAATGATGAACTAAATGATATTTTTCGGACTTTTTGGAAATTTACCTGTAAGTTTTGCTTTCCTTGAAATAAATGAAACATTTTTTAAAACGTTACATTCGTATTTTTCAACTGATGGGATGCAATAGAGTAAAAATAAAAACAAAAAATATTTTTACTCGAAAATTCTTTTTTACCAGTATTCTAATATACAGGTTCCTTTCTACTTTTGTTTTCCTAATTATGGTGAACTCTTGAAGAAACATATATATCGTATTCAATAGAACTTTACTTGGGAGTTAGTGTTGTTGAATTCCTAAATTTGTATCTGTATGACAGACAACATAGAAGCGTGTTTCAATGAACACATTTTGTGTTCCTCCTCTAATCGACAGATGGCGTTAGGAGTAACACTGCTTTGCAGAAACTTGTTCTTAGAATTCAATTAGGTTGAAATTGCTCAGTAAAAAGTGTGTTGGGTTGTTGTTTTACCTCTGAGCGGCACTTTTTTGCACACCATGGGCTAAATGGCCAGGTCACATGGACCCCGAAGGCTCAGAGAAGGTTGGGTGAGGGGACCCACTGGAACAGCTGTTGGGAGACAGATGGTAGCCTCCCGTCAAGGCCATCCAGCATGTTCTTTAACGTGCACAGGGTATGGCTCTCCCGTACACGGGGCCACGGCTTAACGTCCCATCCGACGGACGGTGGCCTTTTCAAGCCCATCGGTGTCCCCTACTGACCGTGGGCAGGGTGGGGAATTTTGCGGAGATAAATCTCAACGCTGACCCAGCTGGGACTCGAACCTGGGAACTACAGATTACGAGCCTGGCGCGCTACCGACTGAGCCACCCCCTGCTCGAACAGTAACTAGCTCCATAACCATTCTGCCAGTTAAGGGATTTAATCTGTATATTCTGATTTTCACTGAACTAAAGGTTAGTTTGTGAATACCACCGTTAAAAACCTTTAGTCTAGATTAAATCAAAATATTTGGGCAGCGTTGCTTGGTTCGTTGGTGATATCAGCCCGTGCTCTTATAACTAGTGGTTGCGTT
The DNA here is from genome assembly GCA_038380435.1 of Ryuthela nishihirai. Lineage (NCBI taxonomy): Eukaryota > Metazoa > Arthropoda > Arachnida > Araneae > Heptathelidae > Ryuthela > Ryuthela nishihirai. Next base: position 23,317,365 of record JAWZYU010000022.1, read on the forward strand.
TCTACACAAACTCTAAGGATTTTCAAAAGTGGAGGTTGTTGGGAATAGCTGTTAAATTTGAAAATTTTCGTGGGATAACGTATTAATTTTTAATTTGTCAGAATATAATTTGTTGTGTTTATTAATGTCTACTGAAATATTTCGGCACCTTGCGAGTTAAAAATAGTACGGTATAACGGGATGGGTTGGGTGTTGGTTTACCTCTGAGCGGCAGTTTTTCGCACACCATGGGCTAAATGGCCAGGTCACATGGACCCCGAAGGCTCAGAGAAGGTTGGGGGAGGGGACCCACTGGAACAGCTGTTGGGAGACAGATGGTAGCCTCCCGTCAAGGCCATCCAGCATGTTCTTTAACGTGCACAGGGTATGGCTCTCCCGCACACGGGGCCACGGCTTAACGTCCCATCCGACAGGTGGCGGCCTTTCCAAGCCCATCGGTGTCCCCTATTGACCGTGGGCAGGGTGGGGAATTTTGCGGAGATAAATCTCAAAGCTGACCCAGCTGGGACTCGAACCTGGGAACTACAGATTACGAGCCTGGCGCGCTACCGACTGAGCTACCCCCGCCCCCCCAGTAAAAGGTGTACTTGACACATTTCGAAATTAAGCATCGGCCAAGCCATATAAATTTGTATATTACAATGAAAATAGCAGACCTCCTCGGTGGCTGAGTGGTATCACGTTGGCTCGCGATGACACTGCGACTACCGAGGACCAGATTCGAATCCCGGTATAGATGGCATGGTCATTTGTTGCGATTGTCCCTCAATATCAAAAGTTGCAATTATTGACCTGTCATAAAATTCTATGTTCTCGCATTGGGACATAAAGCATATAAATTAACAATAAGTCACAGCATCCATATTGAAATATATATATGTATAGTTGAGGAAAAAGTGCACATTTAGTTTTCTGGGCATGTCTTACCAGGGAGTCCAAAAAACACGAGTCAAGGTCAGCCCAAGATTGGGACGGGACTGGCTCAGTCGGTAGCGCGCCAAGCTCGTAATCTGTAGTTCCCAGGTTCGAGTCCCAGCTGGGTCAGCGTTGAGATTTATCTCCCAAAAATTCCCCGCCCTGCCCACGGTCAGTAGGGGACACCGATGGGCTTGGAAAGGCCGCCGTCCGTCGGATGGGACGTTAAGCCGTGGTCCCGTGTGCGGGATAGCCATACCCTGTGCACGTTAAAGAACACGCTGGATGGCCTTGACGGGAGGCTACCATCTGTCTCCCAACAGCTGTTCCAGTGGCTCCCCTCCACCAACCTTCTCTGAGCCTTCGGGGTCCATGTGACCTGGTCATTTAGCCCACGGTGTGCAAAAAAGTGCCGCTCAGAGGTAACCCAACCCAGCCCAGGATCGTTATATATATTTTTTTCGTTTTGTAATAATAACTGTCTCTGTGGATATTAAGATGAATTACCCAAACTGCAAGTCGCGAGAAATGCAAGTAAAGTGAAGGGAAAAAAAAAAGACACGAAATTGGTGTTAGTTTGCTTTCTTAATCCGATTTTAATCAGCACGATTAAATTAATTTCGTAAAAAGACTATATTATATTTTGTAGAATATGCTTCTAAAACACAGGATTTTTGCATTGTTGTTTTTATAATTTATTCCAATCAGGGGTGGGGGGGGGGGGAGAGACTAAAACCAATGTAAACGCAATTTTGTATCTTATTTCAAATGTTCAAGTGGCTTGATGCCCTCAGATCATTTGGGAAACTAAAAAGAAATATTAAGAACAAAAAAAATATACAAACTTGTGCGCAGAAACTGATAATTTTTTTATGAATAAATAAAGTGGCAAAATGTTGCACAGACCAAGATAAAAAATATATAACATGAAACATGAGAAAAACGATAGTAAACGGAGAATAATTTAAGGACAAAGGTAATAATTAGGTGAAAATTATTTAGATAAAATTGTCAAAAATAATATTAAATCTAACTTTGAAGCGCTACAAATTCTAAAATACGAATTTAATGGAAAATGTTACTGAATATGAATTAAAGATCATAATCTAATCTGTTTAATTCCCGACGTTCAACAATATTCTTTCAGTATTTAAAGATTTATGGTAGCTGGAATACTTAGCAATGAATGGTCTTCTTCTATAAAATGATGATAACAGATTAATGTGGAAATAATCATTATGGAAACTTCAAAAATGGATTTTTTTTATTAAATTGTCGAAAACAACACATCATTGAAATTTTAATTAAATTCTGAGTTAAATTCTAATGACTCATCACTGTTCCGAAATATTTTAGGTTCCACTACTCTTTAAATACAGAACAAATTCTTTTGAAAATGGCGGTTCTAAATGGGTTGGGTTGTATTTACCTCTGAGCGGCACTTTTTTGCACACCGTGACCTAAACGGCCAGGTCACATGGACCCTGAAGGCTCAGAGAAGATTGGGGGAGGGGACCCACTGGAACAGCTGTTGGAAGACAGATGGTAGCCTCCCGTCAAGGCCATCCAGCGTGTTCTTTAACGTGCACAGGATATGACTCTTCCGCACACGGTGCCAGGGCTTAACGTCCCATCTGACGGACGGCGGAATTGACCAAGCCCATCTTTGTTCCCTACTGACCATGGGCAGGGCGGAGAATTCTGCGGAGATAAATCTCAACGCTGACCCAGCTGGGACTCGAACCTGGTAACTACAGATTACGAGTCTGGAGCGCTACCGACTGAGCCACCCCGCCCCAGGGTTCCTAATGATTTGATTACGTTCTTCAACTTATCTTCAGTCACATTTTTCCATCAAAAGCATATTTTAGAATTTTTACAGCTTCAACTTACGAATAACTATCATAAATTTAGGGCAGTGTAAAATCATTATTTTTTTTTGAAATATCGCCAGGCATATTACAGTACTCAGTACAATTTTAAGTGAAAATAAAAAAATAATGAAAATATAATTTGTTAGAAGTGACAGAATTTTTCATATTGCAATTTAGTATCATTGTTAAAAGTAAATCTGATTTATCTCATCGACTTTCTTTTCAATAGATATTGCGTCGTCAGGGGAGAGCAAAAGTTAGTTGCGTTCCACACATTTGGAAGATTAATCTAAATTAATTTACGTTGAAAAATATATTTTTATTGAAACATATGTTTTTAAACTTCTTTTCCTCCCCCACCATCGGGAAATTCTTTTTTTTCCCATCGATGAAAGCACTTTTTCAAATAATTTTTACAGGGCATTCCATGCATTAGGAAAAATCCCCTTTACGTCGAAACGACTCCGAAAACTACACTGCTATTCATTGTAATTTTCCCACCTAAAACGAATGCTCGCTTTTAGTTCAATGATATGAGGAATAACAATGTAGACAATAAATTTTTGTGTCAAATCAGCAACTTTACTTCAGAATATTGATGTACAGTCGCTCAAAAAAGTATCCGAACACTATGGTTGATTGCAGAATTCAGAAAAAATATCTGGCAACGATTTTTTTGGAAATTAGTGATCTGGAAACCTTCGTGTCACGTGATTACAGAATTCAGGAAAAATATCTGGAGCGTGTACAGCAACTGTACAGTTACCGCTTCAGTTACCGTTCACAGCAAACTGGAGCGTGTGCAGTTACTGCACACGCTCCAGTTTGCTGTGAACGGTAACTGCACACGCTCAATATTTCCGTGAGTGGCCCACACGATCCAGGTCTTTGTGAGCTCACACGATCCAATGTGCTGTGAACATTAACCGCAACCGCTCCAGTTTGCTGTGAACGGTAACTGCACACGCTCCATATTCATTGCATTATATATTCATACGCATTATATATATATATTAAAAAATATCCGAACACTATAGTTGATTACAAAATTCAGAAAAAAATATCTGGCAACAATTTTTTTAGAAATTAGTGATCTGGCAACCTTCGTGTCACGTGACACGAAGGTTGCCAGATCACTAATTTCTAAAAAAATCGTTGCCAGATATTTTTTCTGAATTTTGTAATCAACCATAGTGTTCGGATACTTTTTTGAGCGAATGTACAATAATAAGAAGTATGGCCTACCTGAAGCACGATAGAAGCGGCCAAACGTCGCCGTAACTAATCAAAAAGTGGAAAAATCATTTTCAGTGGTAGGGGATTGAAAGGTGAACATCCAATCACATCCGAAACGTGTTCGAAAATGCGACTTTGGAAAGTTCAACCGAAAGATGCATATCCACATCACATAGGCTCTGTCAAAAACTGTTATTTTTTCATAACTAATCAATGTCACCTGCAAAAAGTTTAGCTAAAGTAAGAGGAGTAGAATTATTTTCGTTTAATCAAAATAATGATAGCCGGTCACAAAACTATTCAAGAGAGGTTTCTGCGCATGCAGAGATTGAAATAAATATGAAAAGCAGAGGAAATATGCAAATTTACATCCCAATTCTACAAGGGATTATTAACAATAAATCCCTATCCAGTGGATATCCTTCCCCCAACTTTCTCTCAGTCTTCGGGGTCCTTGCGATCAGGCCATTTAGTCCATTGTGTGGAAAAAAGTGACCTTCAGAGGTAAAATATTCCAACGTTAAGGAACACGCCTTGACGGGAGGCTACCATATGTCTCCTGAAAGCTATCCAGTGGATATCTTTTTCCCAACAACCTTTAGCAGTCATTTTTTTAATATCCATACACTTTATTTTATAAAGAACCTTTCTTGCGTTATATAGGCAGAAAATCCAGAATATCCAAAATGTCCATTGGCCATAAATTTTGGAATATCATCATCATCATCCTCAAGCAGCAATGGGCTACGGAGGACCAACCAGACCGTGCAATTTAGATCTCCAAGCAAGTCTATCCTAAGCTACATCTACTGCATCTGGCCACTGTACACCAATTCTAACAAGGTCATTTTTGACATTGTCTGCCCACCGCATCCTAGGTCTCCCCTTCTTTTTGAGGCCTTTAGGCACACTGTTCATAACCCTATTCGCCAATCTATAATTATTCATACGGGCAACATGGCCAAACCAACGGAGTCTCTCTCTGCACAATATGCTGCTTAAAGGATGTTGCAAACTCCTTTGCCTAACCTCATCATTAGTTACAAAGTTGAACCACCTAATGCCCAAGATACTGCGTAAGCATCTGGAATCAAAAGCATCAAGTTTCCTGTTACCTTGTTTACAAAGTGTCCAAGTTTCACTGCCATAACTAACCCTAGAAAGAACCAAATTATTATGCAGTCTAATTTTAGTCTTTAGATGTATACGCCTATTTCTCCACACTCTCCATAGATTCTTAGAAGTCCAGGCAGCAATCCCTATTCGTCTGTTAATCTCATGCCGCACATCACCATTATCTGTTACATAACTCCCAAGATAATTAAACTGTGACACCTGCTCAAGACTGCAACCATTCAGATTAACTGAATCACAGCCTGCCTGACCAATTTTCATCACTTTAGTTTTCTCTCTGTTTATAATCAAACCTACTCTACTACCAGTCTCATCAATAGCTCGAATGAAAGAGTTCATCTCATCAACATCATTTGCCAAAAGGACTAAATCATCAGCATAATCTAAATCAGAAATTTTCGTATCTCCAGTCCATTTAAGGCCAAAATCTTTTCCTTGCAGTGAATTTCGTATAACATAATCAATAACCAAACTAAAGGGGAAAGGAGACAAAATGCACCCTTGTCTAACACCAGAAGTAATGCTAAACCAATTGCTACAAGCCTTACCAACTCTCACACATGACTCAGTGTTATTATAGAGAGCTTTCATTATGTTAACTAACTTGTCTGGTATACCATATGATCTCGCAATCAACCACAAATTATGACGATCAACAGAGTCGAAAGCCATTTGAAATCAACAAAGCTAGCAACCAAAGGTTTCTGAAACTCTAAACATTTCTCAAGAATCTGCCTAAGTGAAAATATCTGATCCACACATCCCCTACCACTTCTGAATCCACATTGCTCATCACGCAATTGCCTGTCAACCAGATTCTTAATTCTATTAAGCACAATCATGGAAAGAACTTTACCTGGAACAGAGAGTAGGCTATTACCCCTATAGTTATCACAAGAACTGCGATCACCTTTTTCGAAAATAGGGATAACAATAGCTCTGGTAAAATCCTTAGGAACCATGCCTTTATCATAAAAGATATTCAGAATTTCAGTCATCCAAGTGGTAACCGAAACATTCCCAATTCTAAGCATTTCCGTAGTAATTTCATCTTCGCCTTGGGATTTATGAAGTTTAAGTTTAGAAACAGCCAAAATAATTGGATTGTGTTATAGGGCCAACATTAAAGCCACCAATGCATCTACCACCAATGCATCTATCATCACTAACCGCGTTGTTTAGTATATCACTGAAATGCTCGCCCACCTAGCCATGACAGAATCCTCACCTTCTATAACCTTACCTTGTTTATCCTTCAATCCCTGCATACCTGTCCGTTTTCTACCACACAAAACATTAACTATCTGGTACAGCTCTCTGCTGTTGTGCTGTCTAACTGCTTCCTCGACTTTGTCAGCCAAATCATCAAGCCACAGATTCTTATCAGCAACTAACTGATCTTTTACACGTTTATTAAGTTCTCTGTAATGCTTTTGATTAGGACTAGTAGGGTATTGATTAAGGACATTCCTGCAGTTCTTTCTTTCCGAAATAAGCTCAAGTGCCTTATTACTCAGATAATTCTGTCTCTTCTGCTCCTTTTTTCTTAAAAGAGTACTGTTAGTGTCCAAAAAACCTGTTTAAAATGATCCCATTCTTCCTTAACTTCAGTAGTAAGCATACCATGACTGTCATAATGACTAAGTAACCTATCATGGTAAGCTTTGGCTATAACTGGGTCTTTCAGAGCTTCAGTATTAAAAGCAAATTTTTTAACCCTAGCACAACACTTTTTAATTTAAGTTGCAAGACACTTTTAACAAGATAATGGTCAGATCCAATTTCAGCTCTCCTATATGACCTGGTATTCCTAACAGAAGTAGCCCATTTGCTGTTAATTAATATGTAATCAATGATATTCTTATGCAGCCCATTGGGTGAAACCCATGTTTACTTATGTATGTCGCGGTGTTTGTAATAAGTGTTAGTTATTCTGAATCCATTGAGTTTACTTACCTGTAGGAGACGTTTCCCATTGCCATTGCAGCTACCAATACCAAAAGGGCCTATCACCCCTCCCCAAAGGTCAGAGTCAGTACCAACTTTGGCATTGAAGTCACCAAGAACAAGGGTAATATCTCCTTCCTTGACAGAATTCAAAATATCCTGAAGTTGTTCATAAAACCTATCCTTCTCATCCTCATCAGCATCCTCAGTGGGGCATAACAGCAGATAACATTCAGGTCTTTAACGCTTGTCTGAAATTTTGCTGTACGAAATCTTTCATTAATGCACTCATATCCTAGAAGGTTATCACTAGCGTGTCTGCTGAGAAGCAGACCCACGCCTTGGTGATGCTTTTTGTCGTCCCTCCCTGAAAAGAGAAATTTAAGATTATTTTTAAGAATCTGACCTTTATCTCTCCATCTGGTCTCTTGCAAGCCGAGAAAATCTAAATTATAATGGTGGAATTCTTGTGTGAGGACATCAAGAGAAAAAGCTCTGTGCAGAGTCCTCACATTCCAACTACCTGTTGAGAGAAAATTGTTAGTGGGATGTTTAAAGATACTATGTTTGTTGAGAGAGGGAATGCCGACAATATCAAACAGCCCCCTAATCGTAGACATGGGACAAAGACCCGTTCCCCCACCACTAAAGGCTCACGCCATCTGCACTGGAAGACTTCCTCCAATGTAGAATTTGACAATGCCAATAGAAGCAAAGAGTTCAGGTGCTTGCGATGACCTCTGCTCAGGATTATCCACCAGCTGATAAACATATCCTGTGAATCTATTCACTTGGGGCTGTCAACCCACAAACAAACAGAAAACACAGCGGAAGATTTTCCCTCCACAGAAGCCCACCAGTGCAGCAAAATCAGGATCCATAATCAAGCTCAGAGCCATATATCTGTCCAGTCCAGTGGGTTTATATGGTCAGCACCAGGACCCTGTGTGGTTGACCACTCCTCAGCAGGGTAGAAAAAAAAAAGAAAAGTAGCCATAGTTGTCCAGATCAGTAGGCCACAGTAATCTGGCAGCCCTCCCCTTCCGTTCACTTCCACAAGAGAGTATCTCTTTTGAAAGTTACTAACGGTCCGCACCACGAGAAGGCAGGGTCGGACATTAGGTGCTAGGCCTGGCCGGTTCTATGCATCATCACAGGGGATTGGTGCATAGCTCTCCTTCCAGTGACTACCTAACTACCATTTACAGACCAATTTTGGAATATACCAGATGAAATCTGCTCTTTCTGAGTTCGTCTTAATTATTCTTTTTTGGGGGATGGCGTAAGTATCCCACCTTCGTAAGTGTAGGAGGCTAAAAACTAAGTTTAATGAATTTTGGTGTGTAATGATTTATTTGCTTCTTGTTTGTTATTCTATGTTCTTTTTAAAAAATAAATAAAAAATGAATACTCCCTCAAACACCTGCTCGCCACAGAGGTCTGACAGGAGCCTGTCAGTTTACATGCCACAGTAGAAGAACTGAGAGTATGGCATGATCTCAGCAGAAAATAACATGAACATCCATGCCTTTCCCGGGTGATCGAATACAACTATTTGCAATTTGCGAGTAATCCATTAGTTAAAAGTACAACTTTTAAACAATGCAAAATTAAGTAAAAGAAAAATTTAATTTTCTTTGAAAACCAGATTCCATAGATCAGTAGCCACGCGCGCTAACCACTCGGCCATGACTTTTTAAGTAAAACAGTTGGGCCTGTATTTTTCCCTTCCGTCGCCATTTATTTTATCCTCCTCTAAAACGTGGTGGTACATCATGTTCTGATTTTAACCGTTATGATGTACCCCAGGTACAGAACAAATATTAAGTATGAACTTTTTAATTTTTTTACGAACTATATTTTTACACTGATCTTTTTTTTGCATTTTTATCCTGTTTTTAGGGTTAATTTTAAAATTTAGAAATAAACCTTGCATTGCTTTAACTGTCATAGTGGCTAGGCAGCTAGAGACTGTTGCAGCAAGGTAAATTTTGTGTGTTATGTTATCTCTAACTGAGGCAGTGGTCAGCAGTGATTTCAGTCTTAGTGGGTTGGGTTGTTTTACCTCTGAGCGGCACTTTTTTTGCACACCATGGACTAAATTGCCAGGTCACATGGACCCCGAAGACTCAATGTAGGTTGGGGGAGGGGATCCATTGGGACAACTGTTGGGAGACAGATGGTAGCCTCCCGTCAAGGCCATCCAGCGTGTTCTTTAACCTGCACAGGGTATGGATCTCCCGCATACGGGACCGCGGCTTAACGTCCCATCGGACGAACGGCGGTCTTTCCAAGCCCATCGGTGCTCCCTATTGACCATGGGCAGGGCGGGGAAATCTGCGAAGGTAAATCTCAACGCTGACCCAGCTGGGACTCGAATCTGGGAAATGCAGATTACGAGCCTGGCGCGCTACCGACTGAGACACCTCCGCCCCACTTTTTCGTTTTTCGTAAAAAAGCATTTGGGTAAATCTTTTATAACTCGTGACACTCCCCACGTCATAAGGTTTCATTTGACGCAGCACTCGTTTCTCTCGTGGCGGGGGGGGGGGGATGGTACTTTAAATTATACAGTGATGAACTTGTTTTCATTACCCCTCGTCCCTTTTAAGAGGGGAAGAAAGAATTGGGAGTACATTTTGTATTCTCTGACACACCCTGCTTCACTAGCTGCCTTTTGAGACATAAACTCATTAAATTTAGCTCTCGCGATTGAAAGATATGGAGAAACATCTGTCTTCACTATTATACAAGATGCCGAATGAAGAGCGAAAAGCAGTAGGATGGAATTTCAAAAACGAAACGAAACAAAAATCCTCAGAAATAAAATGTAATTGAAACAAAAAAGCGTAATAATTAAAATAAAGTCTTTTGAAAGAAAAAAAGGCTAAATTAAAATGAAAATAAAAAAATTCAATTTAGGAAAGAAAAACTTATCATCATCATCATTCTTAAGCAACCATGGGCTACTTAGGTTCAACCAAATTGTGCAATTTAGCTCTCCAAACACATCTCTTGTGGGCTACATCAACTCCATTTCGCCACTGTAGACCAATTATAACAAGGTCATCTTTGATATTGTCTACCCACAGCTTCCTATACCTCCTCCTCTATCTGATGCTTTTACACACACTGTTCATAACCCTATTCTAGGGGCGGGGGTGGGGTGGCTCAGTCGGTAGCGCGCCAGGCTCGTAATCTGTAGTTCCCAGGTTCGAGTCCCAGCTTGGTCAGCGTTGAGATTTATCTCCGCAAAATTCCCCGCCCTGCCCACGGTCAGTAGGGGACACCGATGGGCTTGGAAAGGCCGTCGTCCGTCGGATGGGACGTTAAACCGTGGTCCCGTGTGCACGAGAGCCATACTCTGTGCACGTTAAAGAACACGCTGGATGGCCTTGACGGAAGGCTACCATCTGTCTCCCAACAGTGGGTCCCCTCTCCCAACCTTCTCTGAGCCTTCGGGGTCCATGTGACCTGGCCATTTAGCCCATGGTGTGCAAAAAAGTGCCGCTCAGAGGTAAAACAACCCAACCCTATTCTATAATCTATAATTATGCATACGGGCAACATGGCCAAACCAACGGAGTCTTTCTCTGCACAATATGCTGCTCAAAGGAGTTTAGCCTCTCCTTTGACTCACCTCATCATTACGTACCAGTTGAACCTCTTAATATCCAAGATACTGCGTATTCATCTAGAATCATTTTTCCTGTTATCTAGTTTACAAGGGTCCAAATTTACCTACCATAACTAGCTCGACAAAGAACCAAACAATTATGAAGCCTTAATTTTAGTCTTTAGATTTTAGCCTATTTCTCCACACTCTCCACAGATTCTTAAGAGACCCAGTAGCAATTCGTATTCGTCTGTTTATTTCGTGTTGTATAGCACCATTATCTGTTACACAGTTTACAAGATAATTCAACTGAGATAGCTGCTCAAGACTGCAACCATTATGATTCACTGAACCACAAGCTGCCTGATCAATTTTCATTACTTTAGCTTCTCTCTGTTTATCACCACACATACTCTACTACCAGCCTCTCAACAGCTCTAATGAAAGATAATATGAGATATAAGCTTTCATTTCACACACAAATCCTTAACTTTCTCCATTGCGTTTGAAAGATAGGGTTTAATGGAAAAAAGTTGAGCAAAATCATGTACAGTTGGTAAAATCTGACGTGAATTTGGAAAATTGAGGAAGTGTAATATACATATTTTTTTTAAATCATGGTAAGTCTGCAAAATCGGCGCACTTGGCGAACTCTAATATCGATGGAAGCTGGCACCCCCCCCCCCCCCCAACACACACACACGGAAGAACGAAATTGAGAGGTACGTGTTAGTAACAGAAGTTACATAATTAAATTTATGTGTACATGTATACTACTTGTTTTCTCAGTTGGATAAATTTGATTTCCGAGTTGCCAAATTTTCGTTCTCTACCCGCTCCCCCAACCATAGTCCCTGGCGAAATATGATCGAAAAGGTTAAAATCGTTCGGAATATTGAATTTCATCAGAAAGTTATTTAAATTATGTGTCAGATAAGTCACTGAAATATAAAATGGCTGTATATTGGTTTTATTCTTTTAGCAGCCGAACAGTAATTTCATTTATTCGTAGTATACATGTTACCGCTAAAGTTCGAAAGCCGTTAATGTGCACATTACTTAGCTAATCTGCAGATTAACTGATTTGCTCCGTTAACGTGCGGAATCAAGAGTTTTCCGCATTTTACCTAGGTAATGTGCACATTAACTGCTTCCGTATCGTTAAAGTTCAAAAGTTTGCTTCTCTCATAGTGGTGAATCTCTTGAATATGAATCTTCGTGTCACGTGATTCACTCGTCCGCATTATAAAAAACGCCCCGGATGAGCGGAGGCCAAGTGAGAACGAATCGGTAAAGTGATTCATTCTTGATAACGAATCACTAAAATGATTCGTTCTCACTTGGCCTGCTCATTTTGGGGGCGTTTTTTATAATTCGGACGACTGATTCATGTTGACAGAGGGATGACCCTGGTTTCAATTCTACTCTCGGACACTAGATAAATAACATTATGTTAATTTAAGCGTACAGAACCGTTCCTGTTGTTCCAGCAAAGATCTTATTTTCACTTTAACGAGTGCCTAGTAGGTAATGTGCAGATTATCCAGGTAATTTGCAGATTACCTAGGTAATTTGAGAAATGAAACAATTTTCCGCACGTTAACGGATCACCCTAGTTAATCTGCACAATACCTAGATAATCTGTAGAATAACTGATTTCTGCACTTTAGCGGTAATATACATAAGGTGTTTACCGGCGTGTCAATTACTAACTGATGTCACGATTTCACTCTTCGATCATTGAAAAAAAATTAAAATAACTTTCTAATGATACTTTTTCGGTAAAATTATGAGCAAAATATTTTTCTTTAAATTTCTAATATTTTAAACCTAATCGTTCAAACGTGTTGGAGAAATTAAGGTTAATAACTATCAAAGAATTGCTGAAGGACATCAAGAAAAATAAATCACCTTAATAAAACTTCTTCCTTTTCCGAATATTCTACCAAATTTTTGTGTATTTCGAAAATAGAATTTGGACTTTTCTTTCTCAGTGCTCTTTGATAATGAATAATTTCTATCATTAGAGTTTTTAAGTAATGTTTCGTGACAAGTTTTTCATTTTTGAAAAAAAAAGAAAAAAGAAGTTGTCTTTTTTGTTGTAAAAGAAAGAAAGAAAACATGTACTCTTTTTCTGCCTCGGGGCGGGGGTGGCTCAGTCGTTAGCGCGCCAGGCTCGTAATCTGTGGTTCCCAGGTTCGAGTCCCAGCTGGGTCAGCGTTGAGATTTATCTCCGCAAAATTCCTCGCCCTGCCCACGGTCAATAGGGGACACCGATGGGCTTTCAAAAGCCGTCGTCCGTCGAAAGGGACGTTAAGCCGTGGTCCCGTGTGCGGGAGAGCCATACCCTGTGCACGTTAAAGAACACGCTGGATGGCCTTGACGGGAGGCTACCATCTGTCTCCCAACAGCTGTTCCAGCGGGTCCCCTCTCCCAACCTTCTCTGAGCCTTCGGGGTCCATGTGACCTGGCCATTTAGCCCATGGTGTGCAAAAAAGTGCCGCTCAGAGGTAAAACAATCCAATCCAATACTGTGTGGGGACGGGCGTTATCTTGCTGGTAAAAGGTTCCGTGCTGTTGAACAAATGGAACAGTCACTGGCTGCAAAATGTTGGTAACATATCGTTGGGCAGTTAGAGATCCTCTTATGATGACTAGTTCTGACCGAGATGTCCGACTAATGGCACCCACACCGAGACATCGTCTGCAGCTGCGTGACGATGTCGCACTCACTGCGTGGCGTTCCTTTCCCCTGGTTGACGGTGAACACGTAGTCTATCGTCGGGCTGACCAAGATAAGAACGTGATTCGTCACTAAACACCACGGTACTCCCTCTTGTTCGTTCTAGTTCTGTCTGAGGCGACAACACTGAAGGCGTGATTGCACATTGGCAGATGTGAGGGGCAAGCTCAGTGCCAGAGATAGGCTCGCAATGAAAACTGTAAAAGCCTGTTGTTTACCGTCTGCCTGGTAGGTATTCGATGTTGCCAGTCCCTTTACAGTTGCGTTCTAGACACGAATCTGTCACGCAATGCCATGCTTCGCAAATTCGATGTTGCCAGTCCCTTTACAGTTGAGTTGTAGACACGAATCTGTCACGCAATGCCATGCTTCGCAAATTCGATGTTGCCAGTCCCTTTACAGTTGCGTTGTAGACACGAATCTGTCACGCAATGCCATGCTTCGCAAATGACGATCCTGTCACTCCATTCTCATACATTGTCTTCCTGATCGTTGTCGGCATGTGCTGGATCCTTCTTGAACCACTGACGCCATATGTGTAGGAAGGTGATGGGATTACGGCCAACAAGGTTGTCCGCATCTCTGTACGACAAATCAGCTTCTCTCTGGCCGATGATTCTTCCACGCTGAAGCTCTGTTAACTGTTGTGTCGTTGTCGACCATTGCGTAAGGCCTGTTTAGAGATTTAGAACAGTTTCCACAACATTTTGTCAATCAGGGAGCTTTGGTTGCTTTATCTGTGTTTGACTGCTCCGCACCCGTAACGTCAGGTCGCGCTTGTTTGCAGGATGATCGAAACAATCGTCCTGCAAACCTAATCATTTCGATGCATATATATATACTACCGCCTCCTTAGATTTCGTCACAATAGCATAACTTTTTTGCAAGTATTGCATTTTTCATTTCCTCTCGTGTATATTGAAATCATTCCAGCGACACTGTTTCTGACTTTTCTACGCAGAATCTCAAATGCTAATTTATAGCAGGACATTGCCTACCTACGAACGGTTCTGATATCATGACGGTGCCTATTGCGATGTGGATATGCTTCCTTCGGCTGAACATTCCCCAGTCGCCTTTCGAACACGTTTCGGATGTGATTCGATGATCACTGATCATCGCCTTTCAAATCCCTACCACTGGAAATGATATTGCCACTTTTTGACACGTTACGGCGACGTTTTGGCTTCTTCTGTCGTGCTTCATGGAGGCCATACTTCTTGTTATTGGACATCAATTTTTCTAAAGTAAAGGTTGCTGATTTGACATACAAACTTATTGTCTATATTGTTACTTCTCATATCAAAGGCTTTGAGCAGAAAGCGAGCATTCGTTTTAGGTGGGAAAATTTCAATGAAGAACACTGTAGTTTTCGGAGTAGTATCAGTCTAAAGCAGTGTCTCGCAAACTGAGTGCCACGGCACAGTAGTGTGCCGCGAGAGATTTTCAAATTGATACTAGATATTCCAAAGATTTGATTTTGATTTGACTTGTGTTATCGACGTGCTTTAATAAAAATCTTTCAGATTTTATCAACTGGGATCTTGTATGTATTTATCAAGCTTTTTCCAAATTTTGGTATTAATTTTTGATTATTTCAAGCCATAGAATGGACAAATATTTAAAACAAACACCGAGTTATGATTAATTACATTTATTATTATATTTATTTTAAATAAAATGCATTTAACGAAACTTCAATTTTCCTCTATTTACGTAACCATCAAAAATTCTTTTTTAGGTGTGCCGCGGAAAAAAAAATTAGATTCAGTGTGCCGCAGAGTAAAAAAGTTTGCGAGACACTGGTCTAAAGGGTGATTTTTCGTAATGAATGGGATTGCCTTGTAAAAATAGACGTAGGCAGCAATTATTTCAAGAAATTTTTTCATGAGTAGGAAAAAAGGAATTTCTTGATGTGAATTTAAAAACATTAAAGTTTCAATAAAAAGAATTATTCAACATAAATTAACTTTTGATCAATCGTCCAAAAGTGTGGGACGCCACTAACTTTTCCTGCCCTCTGATGACGTCATATCTGTCGAAGAGAATGTCGACGAGATAAATTTAATTAATCAGATATACTTTTAACAATAATATTAAATTCCAGTATGAAAACGTCTGTCAGTTTTAACAAATTATATATTTATTTAAATTTTTTTTTTCACTTAAAATTGTACTGACTACTATAATATTACTGCCTGGCGATATTTTAATAAAATAATGATTATACAGTGCCCGAAATTAAACTTAGTTATTCGTATTTCGAAGCTGTTGGGTTGGGTTGTTTTACCTCTGAGCGGCACTTTTTTGCACACCATGGGCTAAATGGCCATGTCACATGGACCCCGAAGGCTCAGAGGTTGGGGGAGGGGACCCACTGGAACAGCTGTTGGGAGACAGATGGTAGCCTCCCCTCAAGGCCATCCAGCGTGTTCTTTAACGTGCACAGGGTATGGCTCTCCCGCACACGGGGCCACGGCTTAACGTCCCATCCGACGGACGGCGGCCTTTGAGCACATCAGTGTCCCCTACTGACCGTGGGCAGGGCGGGGAGTTTTGCGGAGATAAATCTCAATGCTGACCCAGCTGGGACTCGAACCTGGGAACTACAGATTACGAGCCAGGCGCGCTACCGACTGAGCCACCCCCGCCCCGAAGCTGTAAAAATTCTAAAATATGCTTTTGATGGAAAAATGTGACTGAAGATAAGTTGAAGAACGTAATCAAATCATTAAGAACCCCCATTTTAAAAACAATTTGTTAAGTATTTAAAGCTAGAATATTTCGGAACAGTGATGCGTCATTGGAATTTACCTCAGAATTTAATTAAAACTTCAATAATGTGTTGATTGCGACCATTTAATAAAAAAATATGCATTTTTGAAGTTTCCGTAATGATTATTTCAAAATTAGACTATTATCAACAATTTTTATAAAGGAAGATAATTAATTGCTAAATATTCAGCTACCATAAATCATTAAAAACTGAACGAATATTGTTCAATTTCGGAATTAAATAGATTTGATTATGATCTTTAATTTATGTTTAGCGACATTTTCGATTAAATTCATATTTTAAAAATTATAACGCTCCGAAATTAGATCTAGTATTTTTTTTTTGTAATTTTATCTAAATAATTTTCACCTAATATTATTTTTGTTCTTAAAATTTCTATTCACCCCTCAAAATGTATTTTTATATACTCCTCCTTTTACTACGTCTCTTCTCATATTTCATATTATACAGGGTGAATCTGAAAAAGTGGGCAAAACTTTACGGAGTGGTAGAACGCAGCTATACGAGCAATATTCGTCATAGAAAGTATGGGCGGAAAGCAAACGGCGAGCCGCTAGGTGGCGTTGGAAATGGCATAAAAGGGAAATGCCAGGTGTCTTCGCAAATGTGCGTCGGTCCCTATCCCGCAGGTGTGAAGCCTGCATTACAGCTGGCGGCAGCTCTTTTGAGCAATTTCTTTGAGCATGTACCTCAATTACATTCCTGTTAATAAAATGTTTTCTGAAGTATCTCCTCTCCTTCTTGTGTTCATTCTTTAAATGTGACAGTGGAAAACTACCTTTTAACTTCTCACCGCTTGCGTTCCGACCATACATTCTATGACGAATATTGCTCGTATAGCTGCGTTCTACCACCCCGTAAAGTTTTGCCCACCTTTTCAGGTTCACCCTGTATATTTGGTCTGCGCAGCATTTTGTCACTTTATTTATCCAAAAATTAATAATTCAATTTTTCTGCGCATGTTAGTATTTTTGTACTGTACTTAATATTCCTTTTTAATTTTCCAAATGTATTGGGACATCAAGCCACTTGAACATTTGAAATGATATCTGTCTGTAAATGATAGCTTGGGATAAACTGGAAGGAGAGCTGTGTACCAATCCCCAGTGATGATGCAAAGAACCGGCCAGGTCTAACTCCTAATGTCCGATCCCGCCTTCTCGTGGTGCAGGCCGTTAGTACCTTTCAAAAGATATATTCTCTTTTGGAAGGGAACGGAAGAAGAGGGCTGCCTGTTCAGTATGGCCTATTGATCTGGTAATCTATGGCCACTTTTTTATTTTTTTTCAACCCTGCTGAGGAGTGGTCAACTTCACAAGGTCCAGGTGCGGACAATTTGTACCTTCTAGACTGGACTTGTTTATGGATTTGAGCTTGATTATGGATCCTGAATTGCTGCACTGCTAGGCTTCTGTTGAGGGAGAATCTGCCGCTGTGTTTTCTGTTTGCTTCTGGGTTGCCAGCCATAAGTGAACAGAGCATGGGATACCTTATGTCAGCTGGTGGATAATCCTAATCAGAGGCCATCGCAGGTACCTGAACCTTACTTAGCTAGTGGGGCATCGTCAAGTCTAAACTGGAATAATGTGTCTCAGGCAGGCCATATGGCTCTTGAAAAAGTCCACTTGAAAAGGTGGTGCCTGAAGTTCCTACCAGCATCGGTGACTTCAGCCTTTAGCGGAGGAGGAACAGGTCTTTGCCCCATGCCTGCGATCAGGGGGCTGTCTGATATTGTTGGCCCTACCAATCTCAATAAACCTAGTTTCTTTAAAAATCCTACTAATCATTTTCTCTCTGCAGGAACGTGGAACGTGAGGACATTATGTAGAGATTATTCTCTTGATGTCCTCACGCAAGAATTCTAGCGCTATAACCTAGATATTCCAGGCTTGCAAGAAACCAGACGGAGAGGTAAAGGTGAGATATTTAAAAATAACTTTAAATTTCTCTTTACAGGGAGGGAGGACGGAAAGCATCACTAAGGCGTGGGTCTGCTTCTCAGCAGACATGCTAGTGATGCTCTTCTAGGATATGAGTGCATTAATGAAAGGTTTCTGGAGATATGAAAGTGCTGGAGATACGAAAATTTCTGATTTAGATTATGCTGATGATTTAGTCCTTTTGGCAAATGATGTTGATCAGATGAACTCTTTCATTCGAGCTGTTGATGAGACTGGTAGTAGAGTAGGTTTGGTTATAAACAGAGAGAAAACTAAAGTGATGAAAATTGGTCATGCAGGCTGTGATTCAGTTAATCTGAATGGTTGCAGTCTTGAGCAGGTGTCACAGTTTAATTATCTTGGGAGCTATGTAACAGATAATGGCGATGTGCGGCATGAGATTAACAGACGAATAGAGATTGCTACTGGGACTTTTTAGAAACTATGGAGAATGTGAAGAAATAGGCGTATACACCTAAAGACTAAAATTCGACTGTATAATAGTTTGGTTCTTTCTAGGGTTAGTTATGGTAGTGAAACTTGGACACTTTGTAAACAGGATAACAAGAAACTAGATGCTTTTGATTCCAGATGCTTACGCAGTATCTTGGACATTAGGTGGTTCAACTTTGCAACTAATGATGAGGTTAGGCAAAGGAGTTTGCAACCTCCTTTAAGCAGCATATTGTGCAGAGAGAGACTCCGTTGGTTTGGCCATGTTGCCCGTATGAATAATTATAGATTGGCGAATAGGGTTATGAACAGTGTGCCTAAAGGCCTCAGAAAGAGAGGGAGACCTAGGATGCGGTGGGCAGACAATGTCAAACAGGACCTTGTTAGAATTGGTGTGCAGTGGCCAGATGCAGTAGATGTAGCTCAGGACAGACTTGCTTGGAGAACTAAATTGCACGGTCTTGTTGGACCTCCGTAGCCCATGGCTGCTTGAGGATGATGATGATGATCTAAAATTACATTGACTTTACTCTATCCCTCCCCTACGCCTGCATGGAATAAATTATAAAAATAATAATGCAAAAATTCTGTAATTGAGAAACATTTTTCTGCCAAATGGCCTCAAATTAGAGTTAGTCTTTTTAGGAAATTAATTTAATCATGCTCATTAAAATCGGACTAAGAAAGCAAACTAACACTAAATTTCTTTCCTTTTTTTTTCTCTCTTCACTATATTTGAATTACTCACAACTTGCAGTTTGGGTCATTATTCTTAATATCAACAGAGAGCGTTATTATTACAAAGTGAAAAACATATATATATAACGATTCTGGGCTGACCTGGACTCGTGTTTTTTGGACTCCCTGGAAAATAATATGTGCTTTTCCCTGTGCTTTATATATATATATAAAGCTATATATATATATATTTCAATATGGATGCTGTGACTTATTGCCAATTTATCCACTTTATGTTCCAATTATAGAACATAGAATATTATGACCCTTTTGATATTGAGGGACAATCGCAACAGAACAAACGACCATGTCGTCCACTCTGGGATTTGAATTCGGTCCTCGGTAGTAGCAGTGTCATCGCGAGCCAACGTGATACCACTGAGCGACCGAGGAGGCCTGCTATATTCATTGTAATTCACAAATATATACGATTTGGCGGGTGCCTAATCCCGAAATGTCTAAAGTACAACTTTTACTGAGCAATTTCAGGATATATGAATTCAAAAATATGATTCCGCAAAGGGGTTTTTCTCCTAACGCCGTCTGTCGATTGAAATGAGGTACACAAAATTTGTTCATTGAAACGCACTTTTTAGTAGTCTGACATAGAGATACAAATTTAAGAATTCAACAATACTAACCCAAGTAAGGTTCTGTGGAATAGGATATATATATGTTTCTGCAACAGGTTGACCATAATTCGGAAAATAAAAATAGAAAAGAACCTGTAAATTAGAATATTAGTAAAAAAATTCTTGAAGAATAAAAGATTTTTTATTTCTACACTTCTGAATCTCCTCAGCTGAAAAATATGAATTTAACGTTATGAAAAACTTTCCATTTTTTCAAAGGAAGGCAAAGGTTAGTGTGAATTTTTTTCAAATGACCCTATTGATATCATTTAGTTCATCATTCCCTCTTGGTCTTGTAAAAATTTAGAATATGGTCTACTACAACATTGGTTACTTTAGAAATACATTCATTTTAACAACAAATCAAATTACAAATGAAAACTTTGTTATATACAGTTATTCCATACTTAAAATTCAGTTTATACAATTCATAATCAACGAACACATAAGCACCATGCGCAAAACACGATGTAGTAAAGAGAAATATGGATTGAAATATACAATGAAACGGGTGAAAAGAATATTCAAATATAGAGGATGCTAATTATGATACATAAGCTCAATTTCTGAAGTTACAGAAGTTACTGAATTTTGGTCTTGTAAAAATTTAGAATATGGTCTACTACAACATTGCTTACTTTAGAAATACATTTATTTTAACGACAAATCAAATTACAAATGAAAACTTTGTTATATACAGTTATTCCATACTTAAAATTCAGTTTCTACAATTCATAATCAACGAACACATAAGCACCATGCGCAAAACACGATTGTAGTAAAGAGAAATATGGATTGAAATATACAATGAAACGGGTGAAAAGAATATTCAAATATAGAGGATGCTAATTATGATACATAAGCTCAATTTCTGAAGTTACAGAAGTTACTGAATTTTGGTCTTGTAAAAATTTAGAATATGGTCTACTACAACATTGCTTACTTTAGAAATACATTTATTTTAACAACAAATCAAATTACAAATGAAAACATTGTTATATACAGTTATTCCATACTTAAAATTCAGTTTATACAATTCATAATCAACGAACACATAAGCACCATGCGCAAAACACGATGTAGTAAAGAGAAATATGGATTGAAATATACAATGAAACGGGTGAAAAGAATATTCAAATATAGAGGATGCTAATTATGATACATAAGCTCAATTTCTGAAGTTACAGAAGTCTTGGCTTTAGGATACAGAAATTTTGAATATCAACATACGTTTCTTCATAATAAATTTTATACAGTTTTCAAATTTAACACATCAAACATCCTTTTGGAAATGAGTATCAGTTGTTCAGATTCTCTATACTACCAACTAACACCATTTTTCTTTGGTTTATGGCCTTATCATTTATCAAGTTCTACCAGAATCTTGAATATGCAAGTTTTGCAAAAATTGGAAGCCATGAATTTTTTTGACCTCTTTTATTATTTGTATCATTCCCTTGCATCGAGAAGTGCTTAAATCTGTCACATGAATTGCCAATGATAAAAATGATAGTGAAAAATCAGTGAATCCACTACCAGATAAATCTTGCAGATATATGTATGTAAGTGAATCTGAAATCCGCTTTTGTGACATCGAATTACCAGATAATGCCGGAGGATTTTCAATCAGCTGAGATTGTTCAAGAACTATACTTTTCAAGTTTATTTTTTCCAATTTAGGGCAAAGCTCTAACCAGTGTAACAAGTCCAGATAATCTGAGATGTATGTAAAGCCATCATAGACAGAAGAAATGCCATGAAGATAGACAACTTGCAGTTTATTTCCCCTTAAAGAAAAAATTCTGACAACTCTGATGAAGGAACACGGCCTTTGAAGTTCAGTTCTATTTCTGTAAGATGAGAAAATGCAGTGCATGATAATATGCTTTCTGGTGGTACTGTAGAGTCGATTACCACTGATCTAATTTCAGTACAACAAATTGAAACACAGTTCAAAATCTCTTCCTCCGCATCATAAAATGCAAAGGATAATTTTTTCAGATTAAATTTTCTGATATTGGAGAAATCGTTTTCCATTACATTTTTTTTGTTGATATTGAACATAATTTTTGGCAGTCCTCCAGAAAGCAGTCTTATTGAGGTATTTGGCAAGATTATTTTGCAGCCTGCTACATTTTTGAAAAACTTTCTACACTTTCTCTCAGGGAGGTTCTGAATGTATGAGTATTCTAAATTCTCCAAAAGTGAAAGGGATTCTACTATATTCTGTAGCCCTTTGAACGTGGTACTCGTGTATGCCAATTTCAAATCGGATATTTTAGACATATTTTTAATAGGTGAATTATTAGCACAGAGGTATTCAAGACCTTTATCCGTTACAGGGGTGTAGGATATATCCACTTCTTTCAAATTAGGGCAATGCGTAGATATTATAGACATATGATTATCAGAACAACGGGTAGACGCAAGACAGAGACTTTCAACATTAGGAATGACTTTAAGGAGTAAATTTAAATCTTCCTCAGTTACACAATTGTTGACTTTCACATGAGATAAATTCTGAAACAGGAAGTTAAAAACATCAGTAAATACCAAAATCAAAGCCAAAATTCATTAATTAAGTTTAAAAGAATATCTAAATGAAATTCACTGTTATATACACAGTCGTATCAGAAAAATATGACCACCTACCATACATATACTCTGGTAGGTGGTCATATTATTCTGATACGACTGTGTATGTATATATTTAAATATACACTTAAAATTTTAACAGGAAAGAATTGATAAATCACCTTTATGGCTAAAAAAATGATTTCCAACCCTTAATACTGTAATCTATTTAACTCTCAAGGTAGCGAAATAG
Organism: Ryuthela nishihirai; assembly: GCA_038380435.1. Classification (NCBI taxonomy): domain Eukaryota; kingdom Metazoa; phylum Arthropoda; class Arachnida; order Araneae; family Heptathelidae; genus Ryuthela; species Ryuthela nishihirai. The sequence continues at coordinate 23,340,217 of JAWZYU010000022.1, forward strand.
TTCAGTGGGCATTAATAAACACAACAATCATATTCTTACACATTAAAACGGGATACCTTACCCTACGACAAAATTCAAATTTAACAGCGCTTCGCAACAATCGCCACTTTTGGAAATCGCGATGGTTTGCGTACAAACGCAGCCACTGGTTATGAGAACCCGGGATGACATCACGCTGGTCAGATCACGAACAATGCTGACCAATTATTCGTGTTTAATTTACACTAAAGGTTTTTGGGATCGTACTCACAAAAGTAACTTTTACTTCAGGTGAAATTTACAATATACAGATCAAAAACTGTAGCTGGCAGAGTGATCTGTGATCTGTGGTGATCAGTATCGACCGTCTTAGTACGGCTTGCCCTTCTCCAAGAAAGCCTATAAAGGCTAGGTATAGTTTCTAGGAACTTCTCACTCCTAAGTGTTGTATAATTAAAAAAAGAAGGTGAAGGCGGGGACTATTTAAATCAGCGTCTCGCAAACTTTTTACTCTGCGGCACACTGAATCTAATTTTTTTTCCGCGGCACACCTAAAAAAGAATAAAAGCAAACTCTATATAATCGTCATTATATTTGTGCTTTGTTGAAGTCATCAGCCTGGTTTTACTTGAAGATTTGCTCTCGTTCTCTAATTCATAACTCGGTGTTTGTTTTAAATATTTGTCCATTCAATGGCTTGAAATAATCAAAAATTAATACCAAATTTTGGAAAAAACTTGATAAATACTTACAAGATCCCAGTTGATAAAATCTGAAAGAATTTTATTAAAGCACGTCGATAACACAAGTCAAGTCAAAATGAAATCTTTGGAATATCTAGTATCAATTTGAAAATCTCTCGTGGCACACTTGGAATCTCTCGCGGCACACAGTTTGCGAGACACTGATTTAAATAGTAAGTCAATAAAAATAATAGGGGTTGTCAGATAGCAAAATCATGTGAAGCTGTTCCAAGAACATGATTGTTTGAAGGGAGGGGAATGCAGCGCAAAGTTTCTTTACTTCTTTTTGAAGTATAAAAAAACTGAAATTCAAATAGTGAAAATTTTGCGTAGTAAAATAAGAGAGTTGCATTTTTACGATATAAATTATGCAGTCAAATCTTGTTAACTCGGAATACAGGGAAACGAAAAATATTTGAGTTATCTCATTTGTGCTAAAAAATACACGTAAATATTTTAAGAACTAGTTACAAAATATACAATACATTCCTACCTACAAGAAAGTTTTTTCCTGCATTGAGTAAACCATTTTAGGAACATTAGTGCTCAACAGCAGGAAAAAGATTCCACGGCTCATTCTTTCTCTTATCGCAAATCTAGCTAGGAATTACAAAATCTTTGGCCATATCTTTTATCCTTATTCCTTATCCACCAACTCCCAACAGCTATGAGAACTTCTGCTTTGGTGGAGGGGGTGGGGGGGGAGCTCAGACGACAGCGAACCACACTCGTAATCTGCACTTCCCAGATTTGAGTCTCACCTGGGCAAGCGTTGAGATTTTTCTGCGCAAAGCCCCCAAATTGCCCTTGATCAGTAGTGGACGACGATGGGCTTGGAAAGATTGCCGTCCGTCTGATGGGACATAAATCCTTGACCCCCTGTGCGGAAGAGATATCACCTGTGGATGTTAAAGAACGCGCTTAATGGCTTTGACGGAAATCTGCCATCTGTCTCCTAGCAATGTCCAGTGGGTCTCCCAACCATCTCTGAAACATCGACGTCTTTGTAATCTGGCCATTTAACCTATCTTCTGCAAAAGAAACAAAAGCGCTACACAATTTTTCCATTATCATTTAATAAGAACGGATTTAACTTACGCTTTGCTGCCTTTGTAATGCTAATAAATCTGTAGTATGAAGAACTAGGTTAAAACTTTCTATAAGAAATGGGAACAAAACTTGTCTGTCAGCAGTGAGTTGGGCTGTTTTACCTCTGAGCGGCACTTTTTTGCACACCATGGGCTAAATGGCCAGGTCACATGGACCCCGAAGGCTCAGAGAAGGTTGGGGGAGTGGACCCACTGGAACAGCTGTTGGGAGACAGATGGTAGCCTCCCGTCAAGGCGTGTTCTTTAATCCAGCGTGTTCTTTAACGTGCACAGGGTATGGCTCTCCCGCACACGGGATCACGGCTTAACGTCCCATCCGAAGGACGGCGGCCTTTCCAAGCCCATCGGTGTCCCCTACTGACCGTGGGCAGGGCGGGGAATTTTGCGGAGATAATTCTCAACGCTGACCCAGCTGGGACTCGAACCTGGGAACTACAGATTACGAGTCTGGCTGGGACTCGAACCTGGGAACTACAGATTACGAGTCTGGCGCGTTACCGACTGAGCCACCCCCGCCCCCTGTCAGCAGTGAGTAATCAGTAAGAGCAGAAGCTCAGTAATAGCAGAAGTGTTTATTGCTTAGCCAAATGGTTCCGTTAGCCAAAAACTAGGACAGAAAGGAGTGAAACTGGCAAACGAACCCAGGAGTGAAATTGAAATACGATATTTATTGCTCGTAGAAATTAGTTTGGGCTCAAAATTTTCAGTCCGCAATTAGTGAGCTCTGTCTTCAAACATTTCCACAATTATGGAGAACAAAATCGGTTAATCACATTCAGAAGTGAAAATGTTTTTTCTTTTCATATACCCTAAAGCGTATATACTAAAATTTCTTTACAACTAGGTGGTAATTACGGCGAAAAACATTCTAAGGACATCACGTTATACAGAGCAAGTTCCTGATTTTCACTCATGAAATTAATTAGAAGTACCTTATCACCTGTGACAAATGTCGGAATCCCTTTCAAGAGGGAATGAGAATTTTTGGTCCTACTTTTTCACTGCTTAAACTATATAATTCAAACTAATGAATGTGGGAGAAATGATAAAAAAGAAATTTTATTAGTATATTAATTTTAGTTTTAGTACTAGTAATATATTTTTAGCATTAGTATTTTACAATATAAAAAGCATTTGTTTTTATTCGAAAATTAAAAAGCTGAGTTTTTCATGCTCAGCTAATAAAAGAGGCAAATTGTTGCTGTCAGTGGATATGTCTTCACACATTACCAATGAAATTTCAATCATAAATAGATCACTTGCAATATTCCTAAGCAGTTGTTCCTTTCGTATTTAGCGACCGCTAACGACTGAAATTGAAACTACATTTAGGGTTTGAAATGCGAATCTCAAAATTTCGTTAATACCAATCGATCAAAAAATTTTTGAATTTACTCGTAAAACAAAAATGTTGCATTTTTCCCACCCACCCAGAAGGTATGGGTACATCTCATTTTTATCAATTGAAACCACGTGACTTTCACATTCCGCCACCAAAATTCTAAATTCTAGAGTAAATGCATCGTTTCGCTTTCACGTTCGAAATATTCATTAAAACTTTTTCACCCTTAGTAGGGAAATTTAAACTTTTCGGAGATTTGGGAACTGTGAATCGTAATACTCATCAACAGCTATCCAACCCGAAAGGAATTTTTTTTTTTTTCTCTCCAAACAAGTTAGCTGGGTATCTGCAGACCGACAGATAGACGACAATGTAAAAATATTATTTTTCTCTTTTTTGAAAACGAAATAACAAACAAGAAAAATTATGTCGTCCACTTGCTCTGATGCAGCAGTTTTAGGGGGATGTTTAACCTAAGTAATAACAAGTAATATACACTTTTTGGAACTAATTATTTTCTTAAAGAGATTCCACATTTTAACCTATGATCCGTGTTGCAGCATCATCGACTGATACTTGGAGAATATGATGAGTGCCAATGAATGATGTGCATGGATTTAAAGCATTAATGAAGTGTTTTTAATATTTTTAAAACAATATTTGCGTCTTACCTGTGCACTGCTTTCTATCGTGCGGATTACTCCCCTGGTTAATGTGATTGATCTTTCTTCAAAACAATCGCTTAGATCTAGAGTCTTTGTATATGGGTTGAGGAGAAATGCTAAATAATCCTCTTCTGGTAATTTTGTTCCATCCCTTTTAAAATCAAAACGTATGGAATTATTCTCAGCCGTAGGACACACATTATCTGGCACAAGACTTCTATCCCTTAAAGTGTCAAACATGTCTTCAGTATATACTCGATCTGAAATATAAAAAACAAATACATTAAATATATTCATAAAATGTTTCATTTTGAAATATGAGATGATTTTGATATGGGTATAGATTCAACAAATTAGAAATATTTATATTTTTGGTGCGATAGGAATACAAAACAATATCTGGTCAAAAAAATTCCAAGCTTGGACTCATTTCAACCCTTTCTATCTTATAATGGGTGACCAGATTTTAAAAATGGAGTAATGGAAACATTTTGAATTATCCTTATGAGAAAAAAGGGACCTTTGCAGTTATTCTTATTGAAAAGCGAAAATTTATAGTTATCCTTTTAAGAAACGTGGTATTTTCAGTTAGCTTTACAGAAAAGGCCATTTTCAGCTATGCTTATAAAGTAAAGTATTCCTCGAAGGTCTTACACAAAATGCTCAGTAGCTAAAAGCCTTGCCCACACTCGGCCACCGGAGTAGTGTCCTGACACCGTACCCTCCCCCTCGCACAGTGCTTTCCACCCTATGACGTCACAGACCACGCCCCCTTATTAATATCAATAATTATTAATTAATAATTCATATTTCATAAAGACCCCTGGTTGACCCACCTGTATTTTAAGCCCCCTCTTTAAAGACCCCCTGGCTGATCCACCTATATTTTAAAGCCCTCCCTGAAAAGTCCCAGATTTTTCGTGGCGCCATCTAGTGTGCCAAATTTTTGACTCCCCCCCGTTAAAAACCCCCTTATCAAAAATCCCTACCCCTTTATTAAAAACCATATCAAAACTGCCACATTCTCATCAATTAATCCATTATCAAAGTTCAGCCCCCTCCCCTATATTAAAAACCCTATCAAAACTGCCACACCCTCGTTAATTAATCCGTTATCAAAAGTTCCGCCCCCCCCTTTATTAAAAAATTTGAATTTTTTTTTTCCTCGTAAAAGGACGCGAGATTCTAAGGTCTTATAAATCAACTCCCAAATATTTTTATACTTTAACGTGGTAGTTGTATGTCCCCTGTATTTTTTGTGAAATTTTATTCCTTATTAATTAAACACTTATCAAAACTGATGCTCCCTTAATTAATTTTCTTCCCCCTCATTAAAAAACTTTTATTAATATGCACATTCGGTACCTCACCCGTATCCGGGACCACGATTTGTGGAAAACCCACTCGCACCCTTGATCGTAGTTTTCGGACACATCTCGAAATTTTTCTAAGTCCATAGAAGTCATCATTGACAGCCCTTCTGACTAAACAGCATTGTCACCCTCAATTCTACCCCCATTTGTTTCAGGCCATCACACGAGATACGGTATGGAAACAATGTTTCGGAAATAATTTTCCATCCTCTTATCGAAACATACCATCTCCCCTTTATGATAGGTCAGCTACTTTGTAAATAAACAATGTACCCCATCGGAAGACGACAAACCATTCTGAAATTTCCCTTCGCGCCCCTAAACCTCCAAGTGTTGCGCCTCACTGATTAAAATTAGTCTCCATTGGGTTGAAGGATGTTGCCATCAGATATCTGTGTTCACACATATTCTCCACTACACTTTCAGCGTCAGGACTTGTTCGGAAAGTGATTTTACGTTAAATTCTTATTTTTGCTGCGTCTCAATTTATTACTCACCGTATTTTCATGTTATACTAAACCATTTCAAAAACCTCACGAATCAAAGATAAAAAAAATTCCTTACAAATTTCAATCATCTCCCAATTTATTAACTTGTTTTCCTTTACTAAGTCATTTCAAAGACATCGTGATTGCAAAAGAATAATCAATAAAACTAACTTTTTTAATTTCCGTATATCCGTTACGCGAGTGGATCAAAAGAGTAAAACATTTTATTCCTAACAATTATTTCCGCTGCATCCTCAGTACATGATTCACTTATGCAAAATAGTACTCTTTCCTAGGAAGTAAGGTTACTCAGAAAAATCGATAACAAAATATCGTTTCTTCCTCCGAAGTAAAATCAGCTAATTGTTTGAGAGTAAGATATCATTTTTAAAAAATCTACAATTCTAAAACGCTCTCGCAGTTTTTAAAAATCGTCTTTTCCACCGTTTACCGGGGAATGTGTGATCACAAAACCAATGACTCATTACGTTGATGAAATTTTATTTCGCGTTGCGACCCGTCGTTAGTAAACGCGTGTTCGTTACGCTTTACAAGGTCAGTTGTCTTTCATAGGGTAAAGAATAATTCTGTAAAGAATTTTTGTTCGCGGTTGAATGTTATAGAAAGTAAGCATTGCTAAAAGTAGAAAACAATTCATACGTTGCGGGTACCCTTGCGTTTCTGCTTACTCTGTGTAAATCTTCGAACTTTAGTTCTACATCCAACTACAACATGAATGTATGTCAACGGAGTAGAGGATATTAGTTTTAACAAATAATATAAAATACATTAAGCTACTATAAAAATAATACACTTAATAAGTCTCACTCGATCGATATACTGATAACAACTCTCAATTTACCTGAGCTATTCACGAAATTTCATTTGCAACTGGACTGATAGCGAAAATTTAGCAAATACTTCAGCGATTATATCAGTATATCTATGGAACAAGCTACATGAGAAAGCTTCGTCGATACGTTACCGGCAACATAAAAATCCGCCTAACTAAAAATTTTCAGGAATAATTTAAAAGTACAAACCTCAGCAATAAGTTTTGGATACTTATTACTGTTCAGTGACACCGGTGAAAACGAATTTTTCCCTTGTGGAGAAAAGCGACACTGATATATAAACCTTTCATGCAAAAGACATGTACTTGGTAAACGATCGCGGACTGACGAATTTTTTCCCACAGACCCAACCACGACACAGACCGGCGAATTGTGTGCTTAATCAGACACTCCCAATAATGTCTTTTCACAACCCCAACGACAATCCGATGGCTCGCACTGGTGAGGGACGGAATCGTTTGCTCTGACACATATGTTCTGATCGGGCCTCAGTAAAAGAATTCTGCACTTATGTCACAAAAGTCGATGTTCTCACGTAGAGCATACATTGGATATAAGTGACAGACAAAAAATAATGTCTTTACAAAGTAAGAGTCACTCTGTGTGAAACATCCCAAGTTCAGAAATACCCTTCTTAAAAAATAGAAAAATTCCATCCATACATGCTCCTACTTCTTAAAATTTAACACTACCTTGTCGCTTAATCTGAAGAAATGACCGGAGACTCTTGGCGTGAACAGGCAGTCCAGTCGGTGATGACTCAAAGGGGGATGGCACGCACTGAGCTATGGAACAGCCTTTCGATGTGAAAACAGATATGCTACTGTTTATCTAAATCCTTTACTCATTGAAAGAGCTGCCTGCTCTTTGACTTTTATCTTCCTCAAGAATCTTTTCAACCCTGACAAAGTGAAACAATTATTCGTTTCATGACGAAATGCAGCACTTTATCGGATAGGTCAACGGAAGCTCTCGTATGTTAGCGTCTTATCTTCGACGGGATATTTTCCGCTTAACGGCTAATCTCAACAGTTCACTGTCTGCAAAAGCACCATGCGGTCAGCTAATTTTAAAATGCTCTATTATACTGCTAATCACAATTAAAAAAGTATAGTGGCTGGATGCAGCAGATATAGCTCACGACAGATATGCTTGGAGAATTAAATTGCTCGGTCTGGTTGGACCTCCGTAGCCCATGGCTGCTTGAGGATGAGGATGATGATGTAGCCGTTACTGGGAGAATATGGTTTTATCCCGCCAGAAAAAGGAAATAAGGTACATTAAAAATGGAAAATCACTGTTGGAAGGAACCCAGACAGAAAATTGTTAATGTCATGAGAAATGTGGGAAGTATTTTACAAAACGGTACCGATGTCGCAAAAAATTCAGTGTAAAAACGGAAAAAGAAGAAAACTGTCATTTGATACGAGTTTCACAGAATAATAGAATGTGTGAAAATTTCAATCCCAGTGTGATATGATGTAGAAGTAATGCGAAAAGAAATATTTAGCATTATTCCCCACGTCATTTGATAGGTGGCGATAGTGTTAACATGCACTAACATCCACGAATACTCAAAGGACATTCAAAGGTGTATTTATTTGCATCACATACGTTTCAACTTCTTTTATGTTTTTCAACCAATAACCACGATAATGTACAGTTTCTGCGGGACAATTCCGGTGGTGACTTCGATGCGAAAATGGTACAGGGGGGCGATCTTTCTCACAGTAACGATATGACCATGCACTTTGCTAAAAAACGAACCTGGTCAATGAACGATGCATTTCCCATAGACAATGTGTAATTAAGATTTGAACTAAAAAATCATAACATGGCTGAAATTAGGAGACGTGGGAAATTTTCATATATGAATATGTAAAGTATAAACGTGTGTTAAAAAGGTAGATATTATATTTTCGGAACCGTTCTCATACTATTTTCAGGGTTCTGTGTGTATTTCTACAGTTCCCTGCTACCTTTGAATAAGCAAGTAAGTTAACTGTGTGTACAAGGGTGAAGGGGGTTATTTTTCACTGCAAGCACACGTTTTTGGACAATGATACGTTTTCACATACGTGTTTCACTACGCGAATAAATCTAACATGTGCATTTCATGTCTAAGTTAGAATCTGTTTAATTACTTTTCCTGCATGAGAATACATATTTCTATACTACTGTGGAATTCTTAGAACAAGTATGTACGTACGCTATGTTTGTGAACGTGGTTGTTTTTCCCGCAAAGGAGTGGAATTCTTAGACAAGTATGTAAGTACAATATATTTTATAAGTGTGAAAGATGTTCTTTTTCCAGCAAGGACACGTTTTTTGATAATAATATGTATTCTTACACGTGTTTCACTATGTGCATAAACCTAACATGCCTATTTCGTGTTTAAGTAAGAGTGTGCTTAGTAATTTTTCCTTCGAGACTGTATATTTCTATATTTTATAAGTGTAAAAGTGGTTGTTTTTCCTGCATGGACCAGTTTTTTCGACAGCGATATGTATTTACATATGTGTTTCATTACGCGAGTAAATCAATCATGCGTATTTCATGTTCAACTAAGAATGGTTTAGTTATTTTTCCCGCATGAGAATGCACGTTTCTTTACGTTCGAAACTTTTTTCCCTGCTTATTACAAGTATGTGCACGTGTGAAGTACAGTAGTAACGATAGTTTTACCATAAGCATTCATTTTTTAAGTATTAAGATGTGAATGTTACAATTTCGTTTCTTAACAACAACGTTCATTTCGAGTGTTGTTAAGAAAGTGCAAGAAAGTAAAAGTCGTGCAAGTCATCAACGTTATTTTTCCCGCAAACATTCACTTTTTGTGTAAGCATGTAAATTTTACATGTTACATTTCAGTTGTATGTGAATCAATATTCACTTTTCTTAACAAAGGTGAAATCCACACACTGTGTTTAACATTTGTAAGTATGAACCAGTTGGGATAATTTTCATGCAAACGCCTTCACGTGAGAGACCTACTTATGTTTTTCGTAGTGTTCGAACTTGTTTGTATGGAATTAATTTTTTTCACGAGTTTTGAAGAAGCATTTTTTGTTCGAAAGGTGGTTATTGCAAAAATATTTCACCACTGATTCGAACCTGAATACTCATATTTCAGTAGGTGTAAGGATTTTTCTTCAACACGTTCGAATATTTTTAGTACAACTACGAGCACTGTCTTACGTTACGTTTTCTGTCAGATGTCTCGTAACGAACGAAACGTGTGTGCTTTTGTTAATACAGAAGATGACATACAGTCAGGGAATTTTTCAAACTTAGGATAACACAAAATCCTGATGCGTTAAGAACGAATCGGAGGGATGCTAATAAGTGAACCATGATCTGAAACGAATTAAATCCTGTTGTTTCGCGCAAGGGTTGAAGAGGTGATAAAACTTAATATCCATGAAAAGGGATAAAATCCTTGTGCCACAAAAGGATCATCCGGTCCTCTTTTACTGAAACAACTGGATTTCCCTTTTCAGATTATTACAAGTTTTATCATCCTGTACCCTTTGCGCGAAACAACAGGATTTAATTCGTTTCAGATCATGGTTCACTTATTAGCATCCCTTCGATTCGTTCTTAACGCATCAGGATTTTGTGTTATTCTAAGTTTGAAAAATTCTCGTACTGTATGTCATCTTCTGTATTAACAAAAACACACACGTTTCGTTCGTTACGAGACATCTGACAGAAAACGTAACGTAAGACAGTGCTCTTAAGTCGTACTAAAAATATTCGAACGTGTTGAAGAAAAATCCTTATATCTACTGAAATATGAGTATTCAAGTTCGAATCACTGGTGAAATATTTTTGCAATAACCACCTTTTGAACAAAAAATGCTTCTTCAAAATTCGTGAAAAAAAATTAATTCCATACGTTCGAACACTCCGAAAAACATAAGTAGGTCTCTCACGCGAAGGCGTTTGCATGAAAATTATCCCAACTGGTTCATACTTACAAATGATAAACACAGTGTGTGGATTTCACCTTTGTTAAGAAAAGTGAATATTTGATTCACATACAACTGAAATGTCACGTGTAAAATTTACATGCTTACACAAAAAGTGAATTTTTGCGGGAAAAGTAACGTTAATGACTTGCATCTCACTCGAAATGAACGTTGTTTTAAGAAACGAAATTGTAACATTCACATCTTAATACTTAAAAAATGAATGCTTGTGGTAAAACTGTCGTTACTACTGTACTTCACACGTGCACATGCTTGTAATAAGCAGGGAAAAAGTTTCGAACGTAAAGAAACATGCATTCTGATGCGGGAAAAATAACTAAACCATTCTTAGTTGAACATGAAATATGCATGATTGGTTTACTCGCGTAATGAAACACATATGTGAATTCATATCGCTGTCGAAAAAACTGGTCCATGCAGGAAAAATAACCACTTTTACACTTATAAAAATACAGAAGTATACAGTCTCGGGGAAAAAATTCCTAAGCACATTCTTACTTAAACACGAAATATGCATGTTAGGTTTATGCACATAGTGAAACACGTGTATGAATACATATCATTATCAAAAAACGTGTCCTTGCCGGAAAAAGAACATCTTTCACACTTATAAAATATATTGTACTTCATACTTGTCTAAGAATTCCACCCCTTTGCGGGAAAAACAACCACTTTAACACTTACACAAACATAGTGTACGTACATACTTGTTCTAAGAATTCCACAGTAGTATAAAAATATGTATTCTCATACAGGAAAAGTAACTAAACAGATTCTTACTTAGACATGAAATGCACGTGTTAGATTTCTTCGCGTAGTGAAACACGTATGTGAAAACATATCATTGTCCAAAAACGTGTGCTTGCAGTGAAAAATAACCCCCTTCACCCTTGTACACACAGTTAACTTACTTGTTTATTCAAAGGTAGCAGGGAACTGTAGAAATACACACAGAACCCTGAAAATAGTATGAGAACGGTTCCGAAAATATAATATCTACCTTTTTAACACACGTTTATACTTTACATGTTCATATATGAAAATTTCCAAAGTCTCCTAATTTCAGCCATGTCATGATTTTTTAGTTCAAATCTTAATTACACATTGTCTATGGGAAATGCATCGTTCATTGACCAGGTTCATTTTTTAGGAAAGTGCATGGTCATATCGTTACTGTGAGAAAGATCGGCCCCCTGTACCATTTTCACATCGAAGTCACCACCGGAACTGTCCCGCAGAAACTGTACATTATCGTGGTTATTGGTTGAAAAAAATAAAAGAAGTTGAAACTTAAGTGATGAAAATGATACACCTCTGAATGTCATTTGAAACTTCGTGGATGTTAGTGCATGTTAACACTATCGCCACCTAACAAATGACGTGGGGAATAATGCTAAATATTTCTTTTCGAATTACTTCTACATCATATCACACTGGGATTTAAATTTTCAGACATTCTATAATTCTGTGAAACTCGTATTAAATGATACGTTTTTCCTTTTCCGTTTTTACACTGAATTTTTTCCGAAATTGTTACCGTTTTGTAAAATACTTCCCACATTTCTTATGACATTAACAATTTTCTGTCTGGGTTCCTTCCAACAGTGATTTTCCCTTTTTAATGTACCTTATTTCCTTTTTCTGGCGTGATAAAACCATATTCTCCCGGTAACGGCTACATCATCATCCTCATCCTCAAGCAGCCATGGGCTACGGAGGTCCAACCACACCGTGCAGTTTAATTCTCCAAGCACATCTGTCCTGAGGTACTCTGCTGCATCCAGCCATTATACATTTTTAATTGTGATGAACAGTATAAGAGGGCATTTTAAAATTAGCTGACCGCATGGTGCTTTTGCAGACAGTGAACTTTTGAGATGAGCCGTTAAGGCGGAAAGATCCCGTCGAAAATAAGACGCCAGCATACGTGGGCTTCCGTGACCTAACCAATGAAGTGCTGCATTTCGTCATTAAACGAATAATTGTTTCGCTTTGTCATTAGGGCTGAAAAGATTCTTGAAGAACATAAAAGTCACGGAGCAGGCAGCTCTTTCAATGAGTAAAGGATTTAGATAAACAGTAGCATATCTGTTTTCACATCGAAAGGCTGTTCCATAGCTCAGTGCGAAAGTACCCCTTTGAGTCATCACCGACTGGACTGCCTGTTCACGCCAAGAGTCTCCGGTCATTTCTTCAGATTAAGCGACAAGGTAGCGTTAAATTTTAAGAAGTAGGAGCATGTATGGATGGAATTTTCCTGTTTTTTAAGAAGGGTATTTCTGAACTTGGGATGTTTCACACAGAGTGACTCTTAGTTTGTAAAGACATTATTTTTTGTCTGTCACTTATATCCAATGTATGCTCTACGTGAGAACATCGACTTCTGTGACATAAGTGCAGAATTATTTTACTGAGTTCCGATCAGAACATATATGTCAGAGCAAACGATTCCGTCCCTCACCAATGTGAGCCATCGGATTGTCGTTGGGGTTGTTAAAAGTCATTATTGGGAGTGACTGATTAAGCGCACAATTCGCCGGTCTGTGTCGTGGTTGGGTCTGTGGGAAAAAATTCGTCAGTCCGCGATCGTTTACCAAGTACATGTCTTTTGCATGAAAGGTATATATATCAGTGTCGCTTTTCTCCACAAGGGAAAAATTCGTCAGTCCGCGATCGTTTACCAAGTACATGTCTTTTGCATGAAAGGTATATATATCAGTGTCGCTTTTCTCCACAAGGGAAAAATTCGTTTTCACCGGTGTCACTGAACTGTAATAAGTATCCAAAACTTATTGCTGAGGTTTGTACTTTTAAATTATTCCTGAAAATTTTTAGTTAGGCGGATTTTTATGTTGCCGGTAACGTATCGACGAAGCTTTCTCATGTAGCTTGTTCCATAGATATACTGATATAATCGCTGAAGTATTTGCTAAATTTTCGCTATCAGTCCAGTTGCAAATGAAATTTCGGTGAATAGCTCAGGTAAGTTGAGAGTTGTTATCAGTATATCGATCGAGTGAGACTTATTAAGTGTATTATTTTTATAGTAGCTTAGTGTATTTTATATTATTTGTTAAAACTAATATCCTCTACTCCGTTGACATACATTCATGTTGTAGTTGGATGTAGAACTAAAGTTCGATGATTTACACAGAGTAAGCAGAAACGCAAGGGTACCCGCAACGTATGAATTGTTTTCTACTTTTAACAACGCTTGCTCTCTATAACATTAAACCGTGAACAAAAATTCTTTACAGAATTATTTTTTACCTTATGAAAGAGAACTGACCTTGTAAAGCGTAACGAACACGCGTTTACTAACGACGGGTCGCAACGCGATATAAAATTTCATCAACGTAATGAGTCATTGGCTTTGTGATCACACATTCGCCGGTAAACGGTGGAAAAGACGATTTTTGAAAACTGCGAGAGCGTTTTGAAATTGTAGATTTTTTTAAAAATGATATCTTACTCTCAAACAATTAGCTGATTTTCCTTCGGACGAAGAAATAATATTTTGTTATCGATTTTTACTGAGTAATCTTACTTCCTAGGAAAGAGTAATATTTTGCATAAGTGAATCATGTACTGAAGATGCAGCGGTAATAAGTATTAGGAATAAAATGTTTTACTCTTTTGATCCACTCGCGTAACGGATATACGGAAATTAAAAAAGTTAGTTTTATTGATTATTCTTTTGCAATCACGATGTCTTTGAAATGACTTAGTAAAGGAAAACAAGTTAATAAATTGGGAGGTGATTGAAATTTGTAAGGAATTTTTTTATCTTTGATTCGTGAGGTTTTTGAAATGGTTTAGTATAACATGAAAATACGGAGAGTAATAAATTGAGACGCAGCAAAAATAAGTGAATTTAACGTAAAATCGCTTTCCGAAACAAGTCCTGACGCGGAAAGTGCAGTGCAGAATATATGTGAACACAGATATCTGATGGCAACATCCTTCAACACAATGGAGACTAATTTTAATAAGTGAGGCGCAACACTTGGAGGTTTAGGAGCGCGAAGGTAGATTTAAAAAGGGTTGTCTTTTTCCGATGGGGTACATTGTTTTTTTACAAAATAGCTGACCTATCATAAAAGGGGAGATGGTATGTTTCGGTAAGAGGATGGAAAATTATTTCCGAAACATTGTTTCCATACCGTATCTCGTGTGATGGCCTGAAACAAATGGGTGTAGAATTGGGGGTGACAATGCTGTTTAGTCAGAAGGGCTGTCAATGATGACATCTCTGAACTTAGAAAAATTTCGAGATGTGTCCGAAAACTACGATCAAGGGTGCGAGTGGGTTTTCCACAGATCGTGGTCCCGGATACGGGTGAGGTACCGAACCCTTGTTGCGAAATGCACGTCGCAGGACTCAGAATTATATGAAGGTCGATGTCACAAAATATGGGGCTCTGTAATTATTTTGAGGATTGCATCAGCCATTCTGAGAGATTAGTCGTCCGAGGGGGTATTTTTGATAAACGTTTAGTAAAGGGTGTGCATATTAATAAAAGTTTTTTAATGAGGGGGGTGAATATTAATAAAGGGGGCATCAGTTTTGATAAGTGTTTAATTAATAAGTATTAAAAATTCACAATAAATGCAGGGAATATAAAACTACCACGTTAAAGTATAAAAATATTTGGGAGTTGATTTATAAGACCTAAAAATCTCGTGTCCATTTACGAGGGAAAAAAAATCGGAATTTTTTAATAAAGGTGGGCGGAACTTTTGATAACGGATTAATTAACGAGGGTGCAGCAGTTTTTATAGGGTTTTTATTAAAGGGGGAAGTATTTTTGATAAGGGGGTTTTTCAATGAGGGAGAGTGAAAAATTTGGGACTTGGAAAAATCTTGCTAAACTATACACTAGATGGCGCCACCAAAAATCAGGGACTTTTCTGGGGGGCTTAAAAATACAGGTGGGTCAACCAGGGTGTCTTTAAAGAGGGGCTTTAAAATACAAGTGAATCAACCAGGGGGTCGTCATGAAATATGGATTATTTTTATGAATATTAATAAGGGGGCGTGGTCGGTGACGTCACAGTTATGAATATTAATGAGAGGCGTGGGCGGCGACGTCATATCGGGGAAAGCGCTGTGCGAGGGGGGTACGGTGTCAGGACATTACTCACCAGAAACAAAGCTTATGCCGCTCATCGGAAAATAAATTAAAAACAATAATAGTAAATACCCCCTCAAGCAGCTGCTTGCCACAGAGGTCTGACAGGAGCCTGTCAGTTTATGTGCCATAGTAGAAGGTCTGTGAGGATGACAGGACCCCATTAGAATGACAACAGAAACGTCCATGCCTTGTCCGGGGCTGGAACCCAGGTCCCTTAGGACGGATATATAAATATTTCGCTTCATTTATTTCAATTTTTTTTTCGAATGCAAACGTGCATTTTATTTACAAATCAATACAAAGTAGACGAAAAAGGGAATAAATGATATGTGGTTAAATAATTTTAAGCGACACGGCATGGAAAAAAGAGACACTCCTGCATCGGGTGACAATGACTTAACATCCCTCCTGGCGGCTTTTCCAATCCAATCTATGTATTCTTTTCAAGCGGGGGAAGGAATAGCGGAGAGGGGGGTGGGTGGGTTGGGTTGTTTTACCTCTGAGCGGCACTTTTTTGCACACCATGGGCTAAATGGCCAGGTCACATGGACCCCGAAGGCTCAGAGAAGGTTGGGGTAGGGGACCCACTGGAACAGCTGTTGGAAGACAGATGGTAGCCTCCCGTCAAGGCCATCCAGCGTGTTCTTTAACGTGCACAGGGTATGGCTCTCCCGCACACGGGGCCACGGCTTAACGTCCCATCCGACGGACGGCGGCCTTTCCAAGCCAATCTGTGTCCCCTACTGACCGTGGGCAGTGGCGGGGAATTTTGCGGAGATAAATCTCAACGCTGAATCAGCTGGGACTCGAACCTGGGAACTACAGATTACGAGCCTGGCGCGCTACCGACTGAGCCCCTGGGGGGTGGGGCGGAGTAGTAGTTCTGAATGGCACAGTTAGGATTCGAAAGGGAAATTCAGATTACAGCATAGTTCTGAATGGCACAGTTAGGATTCGAAAGGGAAATTCATATTACAGCATAGTTCTGAATGGCACAGTTAGGATTCGAAAGGGAAATTCAGATTACAGCATAGTTCTGAATGGCACAGTTAGGATTCGAAAGGGAAATTCAGATTACAGCATAGTTCTGAATGGCACAGTTAGGATTCGAAAGGAAAATTCAGATTACAGCATAGTTCTGAATGGCACACTTAGGATTCGAAAGGGAAATTCAGATTACAGCATAGTGCAGAATTCTCTGAGCCAGCTTCCTCACTTTAAGAACTACTCAAAAAAACCAGGTAATGAACGCAGTACGAAACCGTTTTCTTAACTAATTGTGCATTTAGAAATTTGCTTAATAATTCTTTTCAGTATTAGTTGGTTTTTCCGAATATTTGAAAAAGACAGATGCCTCTAAGTGACATTGCTGAAATTCCTGATAGAGATTTGATTACGCTAGATTTAATGATGATTCCTTTTTCAGTTTCATTTCCTAAATAGTTTACGTTTCGAGATATTCGAGTTCGTAATTTTGAATTCAAATGGCAACCAAAAATTTTCTAATGATTTGTTGCGTTCTGTATTTTAATAGCAGTATAAAAAAAATTACCCTTATACCTTATGTTAGTAATCCTGAAACGTTTTGACAATGACTCCCTTAAACAGTAATTGATGTAAAAAAATTATGCAACCCTTTTCCGCTTCGCTAGAATATAGGACCTGCCTATCTTCAAAAACGACTTCACAAAGAAAGATTAGCAAATATAAAAATATCAGAACTTTGCTACCCCCTTCTAAGCTGCTCGCGGCTCACAGTTTCAGAACCCATGATTTTTTTGTCATTTGGGGTTGTGGGGGGGGGGGGGGGCTCATAATCTGCAGTTGTTAGGTTCTGTCCCTCTTGGACCAATTACGATTGAGATTTATCTCCGATCCACCCACGGTCAGTAGAGGACACCGATAGACTCGGAAAGGCCGCCGTCCGTCGAATGGGGTGGTAAACTGTGGCCCCTTGTACAGGAGGGTAATACCTGTGCACGTTAAACAGCACGATGGATGGTAATAACGGGATACTACCATCTGTTTCCAAACAGCCGTCCAATGGGTCTCCTTTCCCCAACCTTCTATGAGCCCCTGGGTCCTTGTGACTTGGGTATTTTGCTCAATATGTGCAAGCGAGTGCCTCACGAAGATAAAACAACCAAACTTTATGACATTTCCATTTTTGGACTCTTCATCCACTAAATGTTTTCTGGCGATCACATACATATCTATTCATTTGCTATGCTGTCCAAAGACTAAAGCAACAAAATTAAAGCTAGGATTATTTTAAAGAGCATTGAGAAAATTTGCATTTTTATGGTCATCAAATTTTTCTACTCCTCAATAATGCGCAGGTGCAGATTTGGGTTGGGTTGTTTTACCTCTGAGCAGCACTTTTTTGCACACCATGGGCTAAATGGCCAGGTCACAAGGACCCCGAAGGCTCAGAGAAGGTTGGGGGAGGGTACCCACTGGAAGAACTGTTGGGAGACAGATGGTAGCCTCCCGTCAAGGCCATCCAGCGTGTTCTTTAACGTGCACAGGGTATGGCTCTCCCGCACACGCGGCCACGGCTTAACGTCCCATGCGACGAACGGCGGCCTTTCCAAGCCCATCAGTGTCCCCTACTGACCGTGGGAAGGGCGGAGAATTTTGCGGAGATAAACCTCAACGCTGACCCAGCTGGGACTCGAACCTGGGAACTACAGATTACGAGCCTGGCGCGCTACCGACTGAGCGACCCCCGCCCCTGGTGCAGATTTAAAGCAGGGGTGGGGAAGCTTTGCAGCTTTCGTAACACAAAAATTATGAAGCCATAAAATATGCAAAAATTACTCTGAGTTTTCAGAAGTATTTCGTTTTTCTTTCCAATACGCCTTTACATCCAAATAAGAAGTTTGCTATTTGTAGCCATGTTGTGCAAAGGTTCTCAAACGTTTTGACACTGCGACTCTCCGAGATTGGAATAAATTTATACGAATAATATGTAATATCGTAAATCAAAGTTTGTGACTACGTAATGACAAAAATATTTTCGCTAAAGATTCTAAAAAATATATAGCTATCAGAGCTTTGCGACCCTCGCTACCCACAGTTCGAACTAAACCGAAAGACTGGCACACCTTAGGCAGCCCACCAAATAAAGTAATTGCCAACTTCTTTATTTCGTGTGTTGGTTGGGTTGGGTTGTTTTACCTCTCAGCGGCACTTTTTTGCACACAGTGGGCTAAATGGCCAGGTCACATGGACCCCGAAGGCTCAGAGAAGATTGGGGGAGGGGACCCACTGGAACATCTGTTGGGAGACAGATGGTAGCCTCCCGTCAAGGCCATCCAGTTATTCTTTAACGTTGGATTGTTTTATCTCTGAGCGGCACTTTTTTGCACACAGTGGGCTAAATGGCCAGGTCACATGGACCCCGAAGGCTCAGAGAAGGTTGGGGGAGGGGACCCACTGGAATAGCTGTTGGGAGACAGATGGTAGCCTCCCGTCTAGGCCATCCAGTTATTCTTTAACCTTGGATTGTTTTACCTCTGAGCGGCACTCTTTTTGCACACAGTGGGCTAAATGGCCAGGTCACATGGACCCCGAAGGCTCAGAGAAGGTTGGGGGAGAGGATCCACTGGAACAGCTGTTGGGAGATAGATGGTAGCCTCCCGTCAAGGCCATCCAGTGTGTTCTTTAACGTTGGGTTGTTTTCCTCTGAGCGGCACTTTTTGCACACAGTGGGCTAAATGGCCAGGTCACATGAACCCCGAAGGCTCAGAGAAGGTTGGGGAGGGGACCCACTGGAACAGCTGTTGGGAGACAGATGGTAGCCTCCCGTCAAGGCCATCCAGTTATTCTTTAACGTTTTATTGTTTTACCTCTGAGCGGCACTTATTTGCACACAGTGGGCTAAATGGCCAGGTCACATGGACGAAGGCTCAGAGAAGGTTGGGGGAGGGGACCCACTGGAACAGCTGTTGGGAGACAGATGGTAGCCTCCCGTAAAGGCCATCCAGTGTGTTCTTTAACGTGCACAGGATATGGCTCTCCCACACACGGGGTCACGGCTTAACGTCCCATCCGACGGACGGCGGCCTTTCCAAGCCCATCGGTGTCTCCTACTGACCGTGGGCAGGGCGGGGAATTATGTGGAGATAAATCTCAACGCTGACCCAACTGGGACTCGAACCTGGGAACTGCAGATTACGAGCCTGTCGCGCTACCGACTGAGCCACCCCCGCTCCTCGTGTGTTGGTTATATGTTTTGAAGGTTCAAGGTGTTGTGCCACAAAATCGTTACCGCATCAGTGACAATAAGCTACTGTACAGTATGCATACGGAGAACATAGCCAAACCAACGCAGTATTCTCTCTGCACAATATGATGCTCAAAAGTGGTTGCCGACTCCTTCGCCTAACCTCATCATTACTTGTAAAATAAATTATCCAGTTGCCATGATACTGCTTGAACATCTAGAAACAAAGTCATGAAAGGAAAGTTTCCTGTTTTCTGGTTTATAAATGATCCATGTTTCGGCTCGTAAATCAAAGACAAAAGCTGTTGGAGAAAGGGGAAAACATCCGAGTTCTTGGTCGAAAAATTCGCAAAAATATGTAAAGGAGCCAAAATCGTAGAAAACTTCCTAAAAAGTCACAAAATAATAGGGATAAATTCAGAAACCATCAAGAAATGTACAAAAATGCTCATAATTTCAACCACAAACTGTCAACTACACAAATATTGATTTTAGTTGGTAGAGTTAAAATTTTGTATCACTACATATTGAAATGTTTTTGCAATTCAAGAAGTTTGCTAACGTAATAATAAACAATATATGAATAGAATTGTTATAAGCTTCGGTTTGGGATGGGTTGTGGTTACCTCTCAACGGCACTTTTTTGCACATCATGTATGAAATGCCACTTTTTGTTAAAAAATACCTCGAATTAAATAACATGTTGATCTCACATCCTTGTTTAACATTTCTTGCGATTATCCTTATTTGTTCGAGGTGTAGTTTTTTAACTTCAAACAAAAGAATTTTATTCAGGATTCCGCAAACATTTTTCGAGGGCGATAGCGCTCAGAGCCCAAATTAAATTGGAAAACCACTGCTCCACATCTTTTTCCTGCTCTATTCGCAACCCTTTAACTCTAACACTCCCTACCTAAATCGGAAATCTTGCGAGTGCTAAATGTGCCACATGCGTTCATTGGACACATGCATTCAAAATGATCGGTTTAACTTTTGATTTAAAAGAAAATTCATGAAATAAGTTGTAACGACATTTCCTTTGATATGCTACTATACTATTACGTTTTTGATTGTTAGTGCCATTTTGTGTATAAAGTACTCTTGTCTCTTTTCAGTATTCTGCTTTTTATTTGCTGACGTCTAACTGAAAGCGAAATTTCAAAATGACATCGACTCTTTCTGAACGTTATGAAAGATATAAAATAAGTTGTGAAAGAATATCTTAAACAAGAACAATATACACATACATATATACATATAACAATAAGATTAAATAATATCTCATTGTTAAATGTAATTTACCTCTGACTGGCACTTTTTTGCACACTGTGGGCTGAATGGCCAGGACACATGGACCCCGAAGCTCAGAGAAGGTTGGGGGATGGGACCCACTGGAACAGCTGTAGGGAGACAGATGGTATCTCCGTGAAGGCCATGATATCTCCGTCGCGTAATTTAACAATACAAATACACACACACATATATATATAACAATAAGATTAAGAGAAATAAGAAATAAAATAATTAAACTTAGAAGTCCCTTATAGCTTGTATTTCTTCTGTCGCCTCCTCTGCACATTTTGCGATAAGCGAGAGCGTGACGATGAAGGTTCATTACTATGCTTTGAAGACATGTATCCTGAAGTCTTTTGACCTGTTTTCCTCGAAACATTTTTGCATTTAGTTGACGCAAATGAGTTAACGCACTTCAGTCGGACCTTCTACTGACTCTAAAGCTACACTAATATCAGCCGCCTTGGATCAGTTGAATTTCACGTTGTTTCTCTACTATAATTCAGAATGAAATGGTCCAAAGTTCCTTTTGCCACACCCTTGAGACGGCTTTGTCTCTATCCATTCTTTTTTCTTCCCCTCACCCCCAGAAAAGATAAAGATAAGGGCACAAATTAAGCGAGACTCTCCTTTACCTGTGACCAATGAAAACGCAGATAAAGTGACGTAGAATCAATGCTTAAAATAGGTCGAAAGCCAAATTTTGATTATTTTGAAAAAAAAAAACATTTTTCCAAATTTCCATTGTTTTGTTGATTGAAAGACAAAAAATCGATTGTTTTAGGTCAGTATTTTTTGAAGCTTGGGTTTGTATATCGATTGTTTTACTATAATTCAGAACGAAATTATAGTAATATTAAAATTAATATAGAGCAATCGATATACAAATCAATGAATTTGTTAGGTTTGTAATCGATTGTTTTAGGTCAGTATTGTTGAAGCTTGTTAGATAAATTAATATAGAGCAATCGATATACAAATCAATGAATTTGTTAGGTTTGTAATCGATTGTTTTAGGTCAGTATTGTTTGAAGCTTGGGTCAGTATTGTCATAAGCCTGGGTTTGGGATGGGTTCTGGTTATCTCTGAACGGCACTTTTTTGCACATCATGAGCTAAATGGCCAGGGTCACAGGGACCCCGAAGGCTCAGAGAAGGTTGGGGGATGGGACCCCATACTTCGAATATTTTTATTACCAAAAGTTTCGAAGAGGTTGTTGATGTACGAATAGCGACTAGTCGTGTGAGCTCACAAAGACCTGGATCGTGTGGGCTCACTCACGGAAATATTGAGCGTGTGCTGTTACCGTTCACAGCAAACTGGAGCGTGTGCAGTAACTGCACACGCTCCAGTTTGCTGTGAACGGTAACTGGAGCGTGTACAGTTGCTGTACACTCTCCAGATATTTTTCCTGAATTCTGTAATCACGTGACACGAAGGTCGCCAGATCACTAATTTCAAAAAAAAAAAAAAAATCGTTGCCAGATAATTTTTCTGAATTCTGTAATCAACCATAGTGTTCGGATACTTTTTTGAGCGACTGTACACATAATAAATTAACTTGAATTTAATTCTAACTGAACCAATAACAGTAAATTTCTCCTTAATTAACCTTTAGGTTAACTAACTAATTTCCCTAACTTCGATCTCGAAATCTCTGTCCCCCTAATAATATTATATAAACCAATCACATTCAGACTAACAACCAATATATATATCCCTCCCCCTATCTCTCCTCATTTTTCCTTCTAACATTTCCCCCCACCTTAACGTAACATAGCCTCCAATTAGGTAATATTTTCCACACGTCAACGATGTATAGTCGCTCAAAAAAGTATCCGAACACTGTGGTTGATCACAGAATTCAGAAAAAAATATCTGGCAACAATTTTTTTAGAAATTAGTGATCTGGCAACTTCGTGTCACGTGACACGAAGTTAACAGATCACTAATTTCTAAAAAAATTGTTGCCAGATATTTTTTTTCTGAATTCTGTGATCAACCACAGTGTTCGGATACTTTTTTGAGCGACTGTACACCCTTCAACAATTAACACAGCAGAATCATTATGTTATCCCCATGGTGCCTATATAGGTAACACCACACAGACATGAAATTTAGTAGAAGTGGTTGATAATGAAATAAATTTAAATTACAAGGCAGTGTACACTGTGAACCTCCATCAAAGGAGCTGCCAACGATATCTGTTTTATCCTATGTCTTATCCAGTGTGTTCCTCTTGTATTCTTTGTAATCTAAGTGTATATAGGCCCCAAAAGACCATACTAAAATATTAAAGATACAGAAACAGTGTAGGTGATGTTTGTTAACAAAAATATTCGAATATCTGCTCTGTCCTGTGTTTTATGATATTGTTCCTTAATATTATTTTTATTACATGTCTAGCAATATTCACATGTTATATTGTCTTATTGTGTTTCAAAAAAAAAAAAAACCTTTAGGGGAATTTAAAAATTCATAAAATTTTATAAAATATTATAAATATATCTTGTTGTGTGTGTTGTCCAGCTAATTAAGCGTGATGTCGTATAACTATAAATATTTCTATAAGTTATAGCTCATAGTTTCTTCCTTTTTCTTCTTAAATTAAGTGCAGTGATAATTTATATTATGCCAATAAGAAATTAGTATTCTTTTAATATTACAAATATGTTTCCCAAGTAGATAAATTACTCAAAGCATAAATTTTTTTTTTCCCCATTCTTACTTATAAAAAAAACAAAAATACCCCCTCAAGCAGCTGCTTGCCACAGAGGTCTGACAGGAGCCTGTCAGTTTATATGCCACAGTAGGAGATGCCTGATAGTAATTACATTTCAACTCCCTAAATTCTATTATTTTTAAATTCTCCTCTTCAGACTCGAACCCAAGCCCTTCCTCAATCCAGGCTACTCCTCTTCGGACTCACAGCCCTCTTCTTCCCCCCCCCTCCCCCACAACACCACTTTACTGCGCCACATTACCCCACTGCCGAACTGCAGTAATTAATTTTCACTAATCCGTTCCCATTAGACTTATCCTGAGACTCTTCCTCCTTCCTTCCTGCTCTCTTTGCACTACAACCCTCTCCTGCCCCCCCTTACCGGTTCCTAAGCTTATCTTCTGAACCCGTAATACCCACTTCCTGTCCTCTCCTACCTTCTCTCTCCCTCACCTTCCCTTTCCTCACATTATCCACTTCTCCTCTCCCATGCTCAACTCCACTTCCTGCCCTCTCCTACCTTCTCTCTCCCTCACCTTCCCTTCCCCCACATTATCCACTTCTCCTCTCCCATGACCACTTCTCTTGATCCACTTCCATTATATTTAAAAAAAATATTAACACTGCAAATACAGAGTATGTGATGTATACTAACAAAGCTAATTAATATATTTGTATTGCCCTATGTCTTGTACCATTATCCTTCATAATTTCTTCTATAATATTCTAGAAATTCTTTAAAAACAATAATAAAATGTAAAAACATTGCTTTTCATTTAGTTACTGTTACCTTGACCAAAATAAATATGTCTATTTTTTGTCTCCTCTCTTATGTCCTATTAAATAATCTTTAAGTATGAAATACCGTAAAATATATATTTGTATCGTGCTGTGACTGCAGATATAATTGTGTTATAGTGTGTACTTGTAAAGCTGCAGTTCAGTTTATGAACTCTTAAAATTCCTACTTAAATTCTCTTAACGATAGGCACTCCCACAGAAACAGCTCTGAACAGGTTTACACTCCTCCCCACTAATCCCCACATACTCCAGGAAACAGCTCATATTGTCTCGCGACTCGCGCCCTCCCGTACCATCTTAATCCCTACTCCTGGAATTCCAAACAGGAAGTGCTTTCGGAACATATGCACTAACCTTTGACCTTGACAGCGCTCGCCAACACTCACCAGCCTTCTACTTTAGCTTTCGGAGCTTCACTTTAGGAATAACATGTACTAACTAATAAAAGATACATATATCATATAAAATACACTCTAAAAGGTCCAACATTACAAATAAAAACTCTTTCTTAGGGTTTCTTTTTTATTTCTCAGCTTCCCTCTAAGGACAGGCATGTCAAACTCGTTAACCACCGAGGGCCATATTAAGTATTATTATATTAAATCGCGGGCCGCAAAACAAAAAAAAAAACAAATGAAATAAAGATGAAGCATAGCTTTTATTATAAACAAATCAATACATACAAAATAATAATACACAGAATATAAACATATTAAAAATACATATGTATGTAGGAAAGTTTCTTTTTTTCAATTTAACATTATTTAAATAAAACAATATCATCTTTTTTTTTTTAAGAAACTTGGCAACGTTTATCATTAACCAAATCTTCAAAATTTGGTTGAATTTGTTGAGCTGTAGATATTTTTAAATTGCTTACACATGCTTGTCTGTTAATCTTGATCTTTCCGCAGTATTATTATTTTTTAAAGTGGAAAATAGTTGCTCGCACAAATATGTGCTACCGAACATAGATAAAATACGTTTAATTGCTAATAACATATTGGGATATCGGTCCTGTGATAAATAATTATAGAAATGTGGAATCCCATCATACATATATTTTTGTTTCAACACGGAATGGCACTGAATTTCGATCAGTTGCAGTTGTAAATTTTCATCAACAGTTTCAACATCAATGGACAAAGAAGAAGTAAATAATTGAAATTGATTTTCACATTTCTTGAAGTCCAAAAATCCTCTTTCGAATTCATTTTCTAACAATTTAATTTGGTTGGCATATTCTGAAAACTTCAATTGTGGTGATTTTTGTAATAATGACTGGCAAGATTCGAAGTGAGATAAATTTTCCTTTTTGAATTTGTTTTTGCCAGAGTAATAATTTCTGTTTGAAAACGTTGATATTGTCAAATAAGGTGGTAACCACATGCTGTTTGCCTTGTAGTTTGAGATTAAGTTGACTAAGGTGATTTATAATGTCAACGGCAAAAGCCACTTCTTTTATCCATTGATCGTCTTTTAATATTTCACATTCGTAATTTTTGTATTCTAAAAAAATGACAATTTCTTTCAACAATTGAAAGAATCGCTTTAAAACTTTATGACTGGAAAGCCATCGAATTTCTGTGTAATAAGGTAGATCGGTGTATTCACTTCCTATATCTTCTAGAAATTTACTAAATTGACGGTGATTAAGTCCACGTGCGGGAATATAATTTACAATTTTAGTAACATTTTTTAAAACATGCCCGATATTTAGAACTTTGGAGCATAATGTTTGTTGATGAATAATACAATGAAAGTGTTGAAGAGAATTATTACCTTGTTCTGCGCATTTTTCTTTTACTTGTATAATAACTCCCTTAATAACACCAGTCATAGCAGGAGCACATCAGTTGCAAAAGAAACTAGTTTTTGTAATGATAAATTATATTTATTCAGAACATCCATCATTGCGTTAAAAATATCAACTCTAGTGGTTGTATCGTGCATTGGGATAATCTCCAAAAGCTCTTCACTTGCTTTCAAGTTCGCATCACATCCGCGAATAAAAACAGCTAGCTGAGCTTTATCTTGTACGTCTGTGCTTTCGTCAATTGCAATGGAATAAGTTTCAAATGTTAGAATTATTGATTTTAGTTGATTACGTAAATTTTTGGCTATGTCATCAATTCTGCTGGCAATGGTATTTCTTGTTAAGCTTACATTTTTGAATTTTTTTAATTGTTCTGGGCACAATACTTCCACTGCCTGAATCATACATTCGCTAATAAATTCCCCTTCAGTGAATGGTTTCGACTTGGTTGCAATTAAATGCGATATCAAATAGCTCGTTTTTACAGCAGCTGTATTATCTTCAATAAAAAAAAAATAAATACCCCCTCAAGCAGCTGCTTGCCACAGAGGTCTGACAGGAGCCTGTCAGTTTATATGCCAGAGTAGGAGATCTGAGAGGATGGCAGGACCTGAGCAGGAAAACGACACACACATCCATGCCTAATCCGGGGCTCGAACCCAGGTCCCTTAGATCAGTAGCCAAGTGTGCTAACAATAGGTTTTGGCAAATATGCTTTGTTGTTTTTGAAGTATCAACCTTAATTCTGACAATTTATCTTCACGAAGCTTCCTTACATATTTGTCATAATTTTCTTTATGAATTGTATCATAGTGTCTTTTAATATTATACTCTTTAGAAACCGCTATGGAGTATCTACGTATCAAACATAAAATTTTATTTTTTCCTTGAATACAAAAGTAACTTTTAATTCCCAATTTTCTTGAAAAGTGCGATGCTCTTCTTCAATTGATCGTTTTCTGCTCATACATGTGGAGAGCTTGTGCATTGTTCTAATAAATTGTCAGTTAAACACTAAACAAAGAACATTACTTTTTTAAACCAGATGAAAATTTTTATGTGCAAATTAGACTAGAACGCAGTATTCGTTCACTATCTGCTAACGAATAGCTTCCGACTCTACTGGCATTTCGTGACTCATTGCCATGCGCAAAGTACGTACATTTGAATGACCTCGAGACGTGTATACGTGTTGGAGCCCGATCGTAGAATTGCTCATATCATGAAATGCCATTATTTCATGAAATGATCGGGCATTTCAGGATATGAGCAATTTTACGATCGGGCTCCGACATATACACTTATGCGCAATAGTTTCTCTTATATATAAATGGAAATGTTTTCTGAAATACGTTTATTTAATTCATGTACCGTCTAAGTACTTATAATTTTAATTAAATAATCCAGTGTTGTCAAAAGTTAAATAAACGTATTGGTTATCAATTTTGGCGGGCCGCAGAACAGTTCCCGGAGGGCCGGGTGTTTGACATGCCTGCTCTAGGATATAATGTCTTCACCTTAAACTAATTTTATCAGTAGTCCTTTTATAATATCCTTCCCACCCCCTCCCCAGATTCCCTTACACACTCCCTCTATTATCTATTTGTTTGAGTATAAATTTTAATGTCCGTGACTTACAATACATTTAATTTTTTTTTCTCTTTAGAAATACTATTATTATATTATTCTCCTGCCCATTTTTTACATTTTCTTTTATTTTTATTTTTACTGCCCTCTGTTGTTCTATATAGTTGTTTTGTGTTGTACTGTCCAGTGAAGTATATGTCGCTCTGTGTATTTTTGTCCAACACACGTGGTTAATGTCAATGATACCATAGCCATTTTTTTCTTACAATAATATTATATCCCTACAATTAAAATTATTATTGCAAGGCCACCGCAACTATTGGCTCAGGTCGGAGTCCCACCCCCATTCTACTCTCCCCTCCACTTTCTTCAACTGGGCATACAGCAATCTCCCTGTTTTGCCAGCCCCCCCCCCCTCCCTTCTACACACAGAGTAATAGTTCACTCTCTCTCCTGCTCAACCCCCTCCTTTCTCTACACACAGTAATAGTACCTTCTCTCTCCTGCTCAACCCCCTTCTTTCTCTACACGCAGTAATAGTTCCTTCTCTCTCCTTCTCAGCCCCCCTCCTTCCTCTACACACAATAATAGTTACTTCCCTCTCCTGCTCAGCCCTCCTCCTTTCTCTACAAACAGTAATAGTTCCTTCTCTCTCCTGCTCAACCCTCCTCCTTTCTCTACAAACAGTAATAGTTCCTTCTCTCTCCTGCTCGAGCCCACCCTCCTTTCTCGACACACAGTAATAGTTCCTTCTCTCTCCTGTTCAGCCCACCCTCCTTTCTCTACACAGAGTAATAGTTCCTTCACTCTCCAGCTCAGCCCTCCGCCTTTCTCTACACAGAGTAATAATTCCTTCTCTCTGCTGCTCAGCCCACCCTCCTTTCTCTACACACAGTAATAGTTCTTTCTCTCTCCTGTTCAGCCCACCCTCATTTCTCTACACACAGTAATAGTTCTTCCTCTCTCCTGCTCAGCCCCCCCCCCCCTCCTTTCTCTGCACAGAGTAAGAGTTCCTTCTCTCTCCTGCTCAACCCCCTCCTTTCTCTACACACAGTAATAGTTCCTTCTCTCTCCTGCTCGCCCCCCCCCTCCTCTTTCTATGCACAGAAATAGTTCCTTCTCTCTCCTGCTCAACCCCCTCCTTTCTCTACACACAGTAATAGTTCCTTCTCTCTCCTGCTCAAACCCCTCCTTTCTCTACAAACAGTAATTATTCCTTCTCTCTCTTGTTCAGCCCACCCTCCTTTATCTACAAACAGTAATAGTTCCTTCTCTCTCCTGCTCAGCCCTCCCCCTTTCTCTACACACAGTAAGAGTTCCTTCTCTCTCCTGCTCAGCCCACCCTCCTTTCTCTACACACAGTAATAGTTCCTTCTCTCTCCTGTTCAGCCCACCCTGCTTTCTCTACACAGAGTAATAGTTCCTTCTTTCTCCTGCTCAGCCATGCCCCTTTCTCTACACACAGTAAGAGTTCCTTCTCTGTCCTGCTCAGCCCCCCTCCTTTCTCTACACATCTCAATAGTTCCTTCCCTCTCCTGTTCAGCCCACCCTCCTTTCTCTACACACAGTAATAGTTCCTTCTCTCTCCTGCTCAGCCCCCCTCCTTTCTCTACACACCTCAATAGTTCCTTCCCTCTCCTGTTCAGCCCACCATCCTTTCTCTACACACAGTAATAGTTCCTTCTCTCTCCTGCTCAGCGCCCCCCTCTTTTCTCCACACAGAGTAAGAGTTCCTTCTCTCTCGTGCTCAGCCCACCCCTCCTTTCTCTACACAGAGTAATAGTTCCTTCTCTCTCTTGCTCAGCCCCCCTCCTTTCTCTACACACAGTAATAGTTCCTTCTCCCTTCTGCTCAGCCCCCTCATTTCTCTACACACACTAATAGTTCCTTCTCTCTCCTGCTCACACCCCACTTTCTCTACCCACAGTAATAATTCCTTCTCTCTCGTGCTCAGCCCCCCTCCTTTCTCTACAAACAGTAATAGTTTCTTCTCTCTATTGCACTATATAGTTGTTTTCTGTTGTACTATCCAGTGAAGTATATGTCGCTCTGTGTATTTTTGTCTAACACACTTGGTTAATGTCAATGACACCATAGCCAATTTTTCTTACAATAATATTATATCCCTACAATTAAAATTATTATTGGAAGGCCACCGCAACTATTGGCTCAGGTCGGAGTCCCTTCCCCATTCTACTCTCCCCTCCACTTTCTTCAACTGGGCATACAGCACTCTCCCTGTTTTGCCAGCCCCCCCCCCCCTCCCTTCTCCACACAGAGTAATAGTTCACTCTCTCTCCTGCTCAACCCCCTCCTTTCTCTACACACAGTAATAGTACCTTCTCTCTCCTGCTCAACCCCCTTCTTTCTCTACACGCAGTAATAGTTCCTTCTCCCTCCTTCTCAGCCCCCCTCCTTCCTCTACACACAATAATAGTTACTTCCCTCTCCTGCTCAGCCCTCCTCCTTTCTCTACAAACGGTAATAGTTCCTTCTCTCTCCTGCTCAGCCCTCCTCCTTTCTCTACAAACAGTAATAGTTCCTTCTCTCTCCTGCTCGAGCCCACCCTCCTTTCTCTACACACAGTAATAGTTCCTTCTCTCTCCTGTTCAGCCCACCCTCCTTTCTCTACACAGAGTAATAGTTCCTTCACTCTCCAGCTCAGCCCTCCGCCTTTCTCTACACAGAGTAATAATTCCTTCTCTCTGCTGCTCAGCCCACCCTTCTTTCTCTACACACAGTAATAGTTCTTTCTCTCTCCTGTTCAGCCCACCCTCATTTCTCTACACACAGTAATAGTTCTTCCTCTCTCCTGCTCAGCCCCCCCCCCTCCTTTCTCTGCACAGAGTAAGAGTTCCTTCTCTCTCCTGCTCAACCCCCTCCTTTCTCTACACACAGTAATAGTTCCTTCTCTCTCCTGCTCGCCCCCCCCTCCTCTTTCTATGCACAGAAATAGTTCCTTCTCTCTCCTGCTCAACCCCCTCCTTTCTCTACACACAGTAATAGTTCCTTCTCTCTCCTGCTCAAACCCCTCCTTTCTCTACAAACAGTAATTATTCCTTCTCTCTCTTGTTCAGCCCACCCTCCTTTATCTACAAACAGTAATAGTTCCTTCTCTCTCCTGCTCAGCCCTCCCCCTTTCTCTACACACAGTAAGAGTTCCTTCTATCTCCTGCTCAGCCCACCCTCCTTTCTCTACACACAGTAATAGTTCCTTCTCTCTCCTGTTCAGCCCACCCTGCTTTCTCTACACACAGTAATAGTTCCTTCTTTCTCCTGCTCAGCCATGCCCCTTTCTCTACACACAGTAAGAGTTCCTTCTCTGTCCTGCTCAGCCCCCCTCCTTTCTCTACACACAGTAAGAGTTCCTTCTCTGTCCTGCTCAGCCCCCCTCCTTTCTCTACACACCTCAATAGTTCCTTCCCTCTCCTGTTCAGCCCACCCTCCTTTCTCTACACACAGTAATAGTTCCTTCTCTCTCCTGCTCAGCCCCCCTCCTTTCTCTACACACCTCAATAGTTCCTTCCCTCTCCTGTTCAGCCCACCATCCTTTCTCTACACACAGTAATAGTTCCTTCTCTCTCCTGCTCAGCGCCCCCCTCTTTTCTCCACACAGAGTAAGAGTTCCTTCTCTCTCGTGCTCAGCCCACCCCTCCTTTCTCTACACAGAGTAATAGTTCCTTCTCTCTCTTGCTCAGCCCCCCTCCTTTCTCTACACACAGTAATAGTTCCTTCTCCCTTCTGCTCAGCCCCCTCATTTCTCTACACACACTAATAGTTCCTTCTCTCTCCTGCTCACACCCCACTTTCTCTACCCACAGTAATAATTCCTTCTCTCTCGTGCTCAGCCCCCCTCCTTTCTCTACAAACAGTAATAGTTTCTTCTCTCTATTGCACTATATAGTTGTTTCCTGTTGTACTATCCAGTGAAGTATATGTCGCTCTGTGTATTTTTGTCTAACACACTTGGTTAATGTCAATGATACCATAGCCAATTTTTCTTACAATAATATTATATCCCTACAATTAAAATTATTATTGCAAGGCCACCGCAACTATTGGCTCAGGTCGGAGTCCCACCCCCATTCTACTCCCCTCCACTTTCTTCAACTGGGCATACATCACTCTCCCTGTTTTGCCACCCCCCTCCCTTCTCTACACAGAGTAATAGTTCACTCTCTCTCCTGCTCAACCCCCTCCTTTCTCTACACACAGTAATAATTCCTTCTCTCTCCTTCTGAGCCCCCTCCTTTCTCTACACACAGTAATAGTTACTTCTCTCTCCTGCTCAGCCCCCTCCTTTCTCTACACACATTAATAGTTCCTTCTAACTCCTGCTCAACCCCCCTCCTTTCTCTACACACAGTAATAGTTCCTTCTCTCTCCTGCTCAGCCCCCTCCCTCTTTCTCTACACAAAGTAATAGTTCCTTCTCTCTCCTGTTCAGCCCTCCACCTTCTCTACACACAGTAACAGTTCCTTCTCTCTCCTGCTCAGCCCCCTTCCTTTCTCTACACACAGTAACAGTTCCTTCTCTCTCCTGCTCACTCCCCCCTCCTTTCTCTACACAGAGTAATAGATCCTTCTCTCTCCTGCTCAGCCCCCCTCCTTTCTCTACACACCATAATAGTTCCTTCTCTCTCCTGCTCAGCCCCCTTCTTTCTCTACACACGGTAAGAGTTCCTTCTCTCTCCTGCTCAGCCCCCCCCCCCCCTTTCTCTACACACAGTAATAGTTCCTTCTCTCTCCTGCTCAGCCCCCCTCGTTTCTCTACACACAGTAATAGTTCCTTCTCTCTGCTGCTCAGCCCCCCTGCTTTCTCTACCAACAGAAATAGTTTCTTCTCTCTCCTGCTCAGCCCCCTTCTTTCTCTACACACAGTAATAGTTCCTTCTCTCTCCTGCTCAGCCCCCCCCTTCCTTTCTCTACACACAGTAATAGTTCCTTCTCTCTTCTGCTCAGCCCCCACCCCTCCTTTCTCTACACACACTAATAGTTCCTTCTCTCTCCTGCTCAGCCCCCCTCCTTTCTCTACAAACAGTAATAGTTCCTTCTCTCTCCTGCTCAGACCTCCCCCTTTCTCTACACACAGTAATAGTTTTTTCTCTCTCCTACTCAGCCCCCCTCCTTTCACTACACACAATAATAGTTCCTTCTCTCTCCTGCTCAGCCCCTCTCCTTTGTCTACACACAATAATAGTTCCTTCTCTCTCCTGCTCAGCCCCCCTCCTTTCTCTACACACAGTAATAGATCCTTCTCTCTCCTGCTCAGTCCCCTCTCCTTTCTCTACACACAGAAATAGTTCCTTCTCTCTCCTGCTCCTTTCTCTACACACAGTAATAGTTCCTTCTCTCTCCTGCTCAGCCCTCCCCCTTTCTCTACACACAGTAATAGTTACTTCTCTCTCCTGCTCAGCCCCCCTCCTTTCTCTACACACAGTAATAGTTCCTTCTCTTTCCTGCTCAGTGCCCCCTCATTTCTCTACACACAGTAATAGTTCTTCCTATCTCCTGGTCAGCCCCCCCCCCCTTCCATTCTCTACAGAGTGTAATAGTTCCTTCTCTCTCCTGCTCAGCCCCCTCCTTTCTCTACACACAGTAATAGATCCTTCTCTCTCCTGCTCAGTCCCCTCTCCTTTCCCTACACACAGAAATAGTTCCTTCTCTATCCTGCTCCTTTCTCTACACACAGTAGTAATTCCTTCTCTCTCCTGCTCAGCCCTCCCCCTTTCTCTACACACAGTAATAGTTACTTCTCTCTCCTGCTCAGCCCCCCTTCTTTCTCTACACACAGTAATAGTTCCTTCTCTCTCCTGCTCAGCCCTCCTCCTTTCTCTACACACAGAAATAGTTCCTTCTCTCTCCTGCTCAGCCCACCCACTTTCTCTACACACAGTAATAGTTCCTTCTCTCTCGTGCTCAGCCCTCCTCCTTTCTCTACGCACAGTAATAGTTCCTCCTCTCTCCTGCTGAGCCCTCCTCCTTTCTCTACACACAGTAATAATTCCTTCTCTCTCCTGCTCAGCCCCCTCCTTTCTCTACACACAGTAATAATTCCTTCTCTCTCCTGCTCAGCCCACCCACTTTCTCTACACACAGTAATAGTTCCTTCTCTCTCCTGCTCAGCCCTCCTTCTTTCTCTACGCACAGTAATAGTTCCTCCTCTCTCCTGCTCAGCCCTCCTCCTTTCTCTACACACAGTAATAATTCCTTCTCTCTCCTGCTCAGCCCCCTCCTTTCTCTACACACAGTAATAATTCCTTCTCTCTCCTGCTCAGCCCCCTCCTTCCTTTCTCTACACACAGTAATAGTTCCTTCTCTCTTCTGCTCATCCCCTGGGGCGGGGGTGGCTCAGTCGGTAGCGCGCCAGGCTCGTAATCTGTAGTTCCCAGGTTCGAGTCCCAGTTGGGTCAGCGTTGAGATTTATCTCCGCAAAATTCCCCGCCCTGCCCACGGTCAGTAGGGGACACCGATGGGCTTGGAAAGGCCGCCGTCCGTCGG
Organism: Ryuthela nishihirai; assembly: GCA_038380435.1. Lineage (NCBI taxonomy): Eukaryota > Metazoa > Arthropoda > Arachnida > Araneae > Heptathelidae > Ryuthela > Ryuthela nishihirai. Next base: position 23,374,845 of record JAWZYU010000022.1, read on the forward strand.
ATGGGACGTTAAGCCGTGGCCCCGTGTGTGGGAGAGCCATACCCTGTGCACGTTAAAGAACACGCTGGATGGCCTTGACGGGAGGCTACCATCTGTCTCCCAACAGCTATTCCAGTGGGTCCCCTCCCCCAACCTTCTCTGAGCCTTCGGGGTTCATGTGACCTGGCCATTTAGCCCATGGTGTGCAAAAAAGTGCCGCTCAGAGGTAAAACAACCCAACCCAAATCTGCTCATCCCCCACCCCTCCTTTCTCTACACACAATAATAGTTCCTTCTCTCTCCTGCTCAGCCCCCCTCCTTTCTCTACAAACTGTAATAGTTCCTTCTCTCTCCTGTTCAGACCTCCCCCTTTCTCTACACACAGTAATGAGTTCCTTCTCTCTCCTGCTCAGCCCCCCCTCCTTTCTCCTCACACAGTAATAGTTCCTTCTCTCTCCTGCTCACCCTCCCACCTTTCTCTACACACAGTAATAGTTCCTTCTCTCTCCAGCTCAGCCCCCCCCCCCTCCTTTCTCTACACACCGAAAAAGTTCCTTCTCTCTCCTGCTCAAATCCACCTCCTTTCTCTACACACAGTAATAGTTCCCTCTCTCTTCTGCTCAGCCCCCACCCCTCCTTTCTCTACACACAGTAATAGTTCATTCTCTCTCCTGCTCAACCCACCTCCTTTCTCTACAAACAGTAATAGTTCCTTCTCTCTCCTGCTCAGCCACCCTCCTTTCTCTACAAACAGTAATAGTTCTTTCTCTCTCCTGCTCAGCTCCCCTCCTTTCTCTACAAACATTAATAGTTCTTTCTCTCTCCTGCTCAGGCCTCCGCCTTTCTCTATAAACAGTAATAGTTCCTTCTCTCTCCTGCTCAGCCCCCCCCCTTTCTCTACACACAGTAATAGTTCCTTCTCTCTCCTGCTCAGACCTCCCCCTTTCTCTAAACACAGTAATAGTTCCTTCTCTCTCCTGCTCAGCCCCCCCTTTCTCTACACGCATTAATAGTTGCTTCTCTCTCCTGCTCAGCCCCCCCCCCCTCCTTTCTCTACACACTGTAATAGTTCCTTCTCTTTATTGCTCACCCCCCTTTCGCTACACACAGTAATAGTTCTTTCTCTCTCCAGCTGAGCCCCCCTCCTTTCTCTGCATACAGAAATAGTTCCTGCTCTCTCCTGCTCAACCCTACCTCCTTTACCTACACACAGTAGTAGTTCCTCCTCTCTCCTGCTCAGCCCCCCCTCCAATCTCTACAGACTGTAATAGTTCCTTCTCTCTCCTGCTCATCCCCCCCCTTTCTCTACACACAGTAATAGTTCCTTCTCTCTCCTGCTCAGCCATCCCTCCTTTCCCTACACACTGTAATAGATCCTTCTCTGTCCTGCGCAGCCCCCCTCCTTTCTCTACAAACAGTAATAGTTCCTTCTCTCTTCTGCTCAGCCCCCTTCTTTCTCTACACACAGTAATAGTTCCTTCTCTCTCCTGCTCAGCCCTCCCTCCTTTCCCTACACACTGTAATAGATCCTGCTCTGTCCTGCTCAGCCCCCCTCCTTTCTCTACAAACAGTGATAGTTCCTTCTCTCTCCTGCTCAGCCCTCCCCTTTCTCTACACACAGTAATAGTTCCTTCTCTCTCGTGCTAACCCCCCCCCCCTTCCTTTCTCTACACACAGTAATAGTTCCTTCTCTCTTCTGCTCAGCCCCCCCCCCTCCTTTCTCTACACACAGAAAGAGTTCCTTCTCTCTCCTGCTCAGCCCTTCTCTCATCTGCTGTCACCCTCTTCCTAACCATTGATTTAGCACTTTGCTGCAAGAAAGTGCCCTCATCAGTTTTAAAACTTAACTTTTTTTTGTGCAAAAATAATGTGATACTAATAAAAATTTGACCATTCTCAGCATTTAGCAGATATAAACGTGATTGATTTACCATCAATATTTATTGAAAATTTAAGGATTTTTTTTTTAGTTATATTATTTCGAAAACTATAAACTTTTACCAGTAAGTTACATAGGTGATTGAAATTGATATGATATTTATTTAACAATTATCAATCACTTTCCCACAATTTTCGAATACAGGGTGTTTGAAAACTCTTTCTAAAAATTTCAATGAGAGATAGGGAACACCAAAAGAAACCTTTTTCGTAAATGAATGTATATCCGCTGACGTAACTTTTCGATACTAGAGGGCGCTGTCGGTACAATCTCAGAGCGGCTCTTCCGTTTCCATTGTCAGCCCCATATGCCTGATTCATGTCAGCCGTATCAGCAGTCGTGAAGGCTCAGAGAAGGTTGGGTTGTTTTACCTCTGAGCGGCACTTTTTTGCACACCATGGGCTAAATGGCCAGGTCACATGGACCCCGAAGGCTCAGAGAAGGTTGGGGGAGGGGACCCACTGGAACAGCTGTTGGGAGACAGATGGTAGCCTCCCGTCAAGGCCATCCAGCGTGTTCTTTAACGTGCACAGGGTATGACTCTCACGCACACGGGGCCACGGCTTAACGTCCCATCCGACGGACGGCGGCCTTTCCAAGCCCATCGGTGTCCCCTACTGACCGTGGGCAGGGCGGGAAATTTTGCGGAGATAAATTTCAACGATGACCCAGCTGGGACTCGAACCTGGGAACTACAGATTACGAGCCTGGCGCGCTACCGACTGAGCCACCCCCGCCCCAAAATTCTTAGAAATAACCTGTTTATCAAAGAAAATTCAGTTCAGCCACCTAACGTCAGGGTCACTCTTCTACTAAAGATAACAAAAGTACATAAAAAACAGATGTCGATTTACGATATCTAAGATATATCTCCGAGCAACATACACTAAAAGCCACAGAACCTCTGCTAAAATTATATATCAGACTTAGTTTAAAAAGCGGAAGTCTCTCGAATATGACTTCCGGCTTGTTTTCACGTGCACTCTGTATTCCAGTGGTTGTCATGGCTACAAGAAAGGTGTCGTTGCAACACAATCATCTGACCACTCACCCTCATCTCTTCACTTCTGAAGTCTCGCAAGCATCAGCCAGAAAGTTTTCACAGCATCCTCTGCCATTTTTGTTTTCGTAATTAATAATCCTTCAATGTGTAAACGTTGTTTTTAAGCTCAATTTCTTTCATAACACCTACAAATAGAACTTGAATTTCAAAGTTGCACAATAATAACTTTTTTTTTACAATAATCTTTTTTACTTTGAAGTTCAGTTCAGCAAAACTTCACTCTGGTAAGTAATGTTTTTCTATTAATATTGCAATAACACTTCGTTTTTCGGTGAAAAAATAAAAAATAAAGGACGGGGAAGCAATACCCTACATTTCCATTGCAGTATAACCTTTCCCCATCCATTTTAGAAATCTTTAAAAAATTAACAGGAAATTAAAAGATAAGTTTAAATAACAATTTCTTGAAAAATATATGCTATATGCATAAGTTCAGGACCGGATCTAGGGGTGTGTGCAAAACAGACTATACCCCACCCTCCTTTGTTTTTTAGAATGCTAATAACAGTAAAAGAGGTTGGGTTGTTTTACCTCTGAGCGGCACTTTTTTGCACACCATGTGCTAGATGGCCAGGTCACAAGGACCCCGAATTCTCAGAGAACTTTGGGGGAGGGAACCCACTGGAACAACTGTTGGGAGACAGATGGCAGCCTCCCTTCAAGGCCATCCAGTGTGTTCTTTAACGTTGGATTGTTTTACCTCTGAGTGGCACTTTTTTGCACACCATGGGCTAAATGGCCAGGTCACAAGTACCCCGAAGGCTCAGAGAAGGTTGAGGGAGGAGACTCACTGGAACAGCTGTTGGGAGACAGATGGTAGCCTCCCGTCAAGCCCATTCAGCGTGTTCTTCAACGTGCACAGGGTATGTCTCTCCCGCACACGGGGCCACGGCTTGACGCCCCATCCGAAAGACGGCTGCCTTTCCAACCCCATCGGTGTCCCCTACTGACCGTGGGTAGGGCGGGGAATTTTGCAGAGATGAATCTCAATGCTGACCCAGCTAAGACTCGAACCTGGAAACTGAAGATTACGAGCCTGGCATGCTACCGACTGAGCCACCCCTTAGTAAAAGAGGTAAAAAATTGTTAGACTTATTTATATTTCATGCAATTTTTAAGAATTTTTTTAAAGACCTCTGAAAGGGAGGATGAAATGTTATAATGCATTAAAAATCAAGTCTCATCCCCCTTTACATTTTCCTGGCTTGACTGTGTTTTTGCCCCCCCCCCCCCCCGCCCCATCCCATCAGTTTTATTCTAGATCCGGGCATGCATAAGTTGAATCATTTTCTGTCTCTTATTAGCATTCTCAAAGGGAAGGAGGAGCAAGCTCCCCCCTCCCATTTCGAATCCTGTAGCACTTGATTTTTCTGTCTGGTAAATATTGTGTACCATTATATTAAAAAAAAGTGCTGCTTAGAAATAACACAACCCAACCTTCTGAATTCTTGAACATTTAAGTGATCGCATTTATTGCATCCCGCTTGATTTTATATCATACATTGTGACACGGAATGTTTTGGGCTGGGATTAGATTGGGTTGTTTTACCTCGGAGCGGCACTTTTTTGCACACCATGGGCTAAATGGCCAGGTCACATGGACCTCGAAGGCTCAGAGAAGGGTGGGGGAGGAGACCCACTGGAATAGCTGTTGGCAGACAGATGGTAGCCTCCCGTCAAGGCTATCCAGCGTGTTCTTTAACGTGCACAGGGTATGGCTCTCCCGCACACGGGACAACGGCTTAACGTCCCATCCGACGAACGGCGGCCTTTCCAAGCCCATCGGTGTCGCCTACTGACAGTGGACAGGGCGGGGAATTTTGAGGGCTAATGGCCAGGTCACAAGTACCCCGAAGGCTCAGAGAAGGTTGAGGGAGGAGACTCACTGGAACAGCTGTTGGGAGACAGATGGTAGCCTCCCGTCGAGCCCATTCAGCGTGTTCTTCAACGTGCACAGGTATGTCTCTCCCGCACACGGGGCCACGGCTTGACGTCCCATCCGAAGGACGGCTGCCTTTCCAAGCCCATCGGTGTCCCCTACTGACCGTGGGTAGGGCGGGGAGTTTTGTAGAGATGAATCTCAATGCTGACCCCAGCTAAGACTCGAACCTGGGAACTGAAGATTACGAGCCTGGCGTGCTACCGACTGAGCCAACCCTTAGTAAAAGAGGTAAAAAATTGTTAGACTTATTTATATTTCATGCAATTTTTAAGAATTTTTTTAAAAAACCTGACTGGGTCTCGAACCTGAGAACTACAGATTATGAGCCTGGCGCGCTACCGATTAAGCCCCAGGGCTGTGATTAGATCACTCGGTCTTGTAGTCTGTAGTTCCAGTTTCGAGTCCCTTTTGGGCCAATAGGAGGCTCCTCAGTCAATAGGAGACACCATTGGGATTGGAGAGACTGCCGTCCGTCGAATGAGACATTAAGCCTTGGTAATGTGCACGGACGCCATCCCGTGACCGAGTGGTTAGCACGCTTGGTTACTAATCTAAGGCACCGGTTCCCAACCTGCGGTCCATGGTAACATCTGAGGGGATCCACAAAAAAATTACTTTTGAGGTGGTTAAGCGGTTAAAATACGGCGGGACCCTCCACAGGGGTCCACCGTATTTTTCAAATTAAAATGGTGGACCTCCGTTTTCAAAAGGTTGGGAACCACTGATCTAAGGGACCTGGGTTTGAGTCCCGGGTAAGGCATGAATGCATGTGTCGATTTTTTTGCTGAGTTCCTGCCATATTCTCAGACCTTTTTACTATGACGTATAAACTGACAGGCTCCTATTGGACATCTGTGGCAAGCAGCTGCTTGAGAGGGTATTTATTTATTCATTTTTAATGTGCACGGGAGAGACATATCTTGTGCACATTAAAGAACAGGCTGAGTGGCCTTGGCGGTCCATTTGGTCCAGTGGGTCTCCTTCCTCCAACTTTCTCTGAGCCTTCGGGGCGGGGGTGGCTCAGTCGGTAGCGCGCCATGCTCGTAATCTGTAGTTCCCAGGTTCGAGTCCCAGCTGGGTCAGCGTTGAGATTTATCTCCGCAAAATTCCCCGCCCTGCCCACGGTCAGTAGGGGACACTGATGGGCTTGGAAAGCCGCCGTCCGTCGGATGGGATGTTAAGCCGTGGCCCCATGTGCGGGAGAGCCATACCCTGTGCACGTTAAAGAACACGCTGCATGGCCTTGACGACAGACTACCATCTGTCTCCCAACAGCTGTTCCAGTGGGTCCCCTCCTCCAACCTTCCCTGAGCCTTCGGGGTCCATATGACCTGGCCATTTATCCCATGGTATGCAAAAAAGTGCCACTCAGAGGTAAAACAATCCAACGTTAAAGAACACGCTAGATGGCCTTGACGGGAGGCTACCATCTGTCTCCCAACAGTTGTTCCAGTGGGTCCCCTCCCCCAATCTTCTCTGAGTCTTCGGGGTCCTTGTGACCTGGCCATTTAGCCCATGGTGTGCAAAAAAGTGCCGCTCAGAGGTAAAACAACCCAATAACCCAACCCAACTCTGAGCCTTCGGGGTCCTTGTAGTCTGTCCATTTAGCCATTGTATACAAAAAAGCGCTGCTCAGAAATAAAATAACCCAGCCCTCTGAATTCTTTAAAACAAACTATTAAGTGACCATATTTGCTATATCGAGCTTGATTTTATATATCCATTTTAAATTTATACACATTGTTACAACGATGCAGAATTTCGTCTGTTATAATTGTTTGATATGAGTAAAAAAACCTCAGCTCTATTTATTGATATTCAAAGGCTTTTGAATCGGTTAATCATGAAATTTTACTCAAACAATTGTATACAATAGGTGTTAGAAGTAATTGCTATCAGTGGTTTGGTGTTGAGGCGTTTAAGCTGGCAACCTTCGTGTACACGAAGGTTGCTAAATCTAAAATTCCAATTCCAAATAAATTTTTTTTTTTAATTTTTCCCAAATAAATTGCAATTTCTAAAAAAATCGTGGCCAGATATTTTTTCTGAATTCTGTAATCAACCATAGTGTTCGGATACTTTTTTGAGTATTGTAGAGCGACTGTAGGTGGTCATATTATTTTGATACTAGATCGTGTGGGCTCACTCACGGAAATATTGAACGTGTGCAGTTACCGTTCACAGCAAACTGGAGCGTGTGCAATAACTGCACACGCTCCAGTTTGCTGTGAACGGTAACTGGAGCGTGTACAGTTGCTGTACACGCTCCAGATATATTTCCTGAATTCTGTAATCACGTGACACGAAGGTTGACAGATCACTAATATCTAAAAAAAAATCATTGCCAGATATTTTTTCGAATTCTGTAATCAACCAGAGTGTTCGGATACTTTTTTGAGCTACTGTAGGTTTAGCGGAAGGCTCAATCGTGATGTCTAAATTGTTCAATATTACCTTCATTGATAATATAATTTTTGCGAACAATGGAACGACAAAATGAAATCTAATAACTTCCAAAACATTTTTTTTCTTTTTGAGGCATTCACTCGTTTTGTTTCCTAATGCATCCATTGATTTTCCTATAGGAAGCCCCTCCCATTGGCTCGGGAGGAATGAGAACAGCACTCTTCGTCAACAAGTAAAGGCTATCGTCCAGCATCTTCGGCAACAATGAACGCCATCATCCAGCAGCTCCGCCAACAATGCAGCAAATCAATGATTCCTGGAATCCCTCAGATGGCCGAAGAAAAACACTTTCTGCGACTCATCCTGAAGACAGCGATTTTTGTTTGCTGTGTTATTGGATTCGTTATTCAAACAAAATCTTTCTTGGATATCTATTGGTCCTATCCTACAATTTTAAACGTCGATATCGACATTTCTTCCAAAGTGGAGGCCCCAGCTTTCACCATCTGCAATGAAAACGGGTAAGAGCTTACTTTGTATTATGATAAAAGGGTCTGAAGTATTTTTTTTTATTTAAATTTCCGCTTGAGAAATTCGTTTCAAAATAGTCGTTGTTAGGTTTTAAAGGTCATTGCATAAAGAGGACTGCAATTTGAGTAAAGCGGAACAAATTCGAATAATACACAAAAGTATGCTTTTATAAGAAAATAAAAACCCTCTCAAGTAGCTGCTTGCTACAGAGGTCTGATTGTCAGTTTAATAATGCGCCATTGATAGGATCTGTGTTGGTTTGGGTTGTTTTACCTCTGAGCTGCACTTTTTTGCCCACAATTGGCTAAATGGCCAGGTCACATGGACCCCGAAGGCTCGGAGAAGGTTGGGGAACCCACTGGAACAGGGGCGGGGGTGGCTCAGTCGGTAGAGCGCCAGGATCATAATCTGTAGTTCCCAGGTTCGAGTCCCAGCTGGGTCAGCGTTGAGATTATCTCCGCAAACCTCCCCGCCCTGCCCACGGTCAGTAGGGGACACCGATGGGCTTGAAAGGCCGCCGTCCGTCGGATGGGACGTTAAGCTGTGGCCCCGTGTGTGGGAGAGTCATACCCTGTGCACGTTAAAGAACACGCTGGATGGCCTTGACGGGAGGTTACCATCTGTCTCCCAACAGCTGTTCCAGTGGGTCCCCTCTCCCAACCTTCTCTGAGCCTTCGGGGTTCATGTGACCTGGCCATTTAGCCCATGGTGTGCAAAAAAGTGCCGCTCAGAGGTAAAACAACCCAACCCATGTTATATTTGTGTTTTTATTTAATGGATGGTTTTATTGTTTTCGAGATTTTTCAATTAACCAGGTTATGTACAGCTGACAGAATTTGAAATGGGTTAGATCTTTGGGTTGTTAGAAACTGAATGACCGGCACACCAAATCGCCTCTCGTGATGTCTTAACGGTTGGACTCTGTTGGCAACAATTGGTCTAACAATCTTATTTACAGTAAATGATCCGTTATTCTTATGAGATCTCTTAACAAAAGTTTTTCATTTTTGTTTGAAATGTTTTTGTTAAACATAAAACCCAATAAAGGGTTGGATTTCCTGGGATTTTACTGGAATAGATCGTGTTTTTTCTATTCCTTTATAATGTAATATATTAAATAATAATAAATACCCCCTCAAGCAGCTGACTGCCACAGAGGTCTGATAGGAGCCTGTCAGTTTATATGCCATAGTAGAAGGTCTGAGAGGATGGCAGGACCTCAACAGAAAAACAACACAAACGTCCATGCCTTACCCGGGGCTCGAACCCAGGTCCCTTAGATCAGTAGCCAAGCGTGCTAACCACTCGGCCATGGGACGGCGTAATATATTATATACTACAAAATATACAACATTTATAATATAAAACTGAATATCAAAAATTTTTATAAGCGAGTTCGGTCTCAAGTTTTTAAGCCTGAGCTCGAAGTTATTACGAGCGAGTCCACACGAGCCCAAACTATTTCGACAATTGGTGATCCCAAGCACGAAATATTCCGACAATTGGTGATCCCAAGCACGAAATATTCCGACAATTGTTGATCCCGAGCCCAGACTATTTCGATAATTGTTGATCCCGAGCCCAGGCTCCTCCGACAATCGTTGATCCCGAGCCCAGATTATTTCGATAATTGTTGATACCGAGCCCAGACTATTTCGATAATTGTTCATACCGAGCCCAGATTATTTCGATAATTGTTCATACCGAGCCCAGATTATTTCGATAATTGTTCATACCGAGCCCAGACTACTCAGACAATTGTTGATCACGAACCCTGAGTAGTCCGACAAATTTTGATCCCGAGCCCAGACTATTTCGATAATTGTTGATCCCGAGCCCAGGCTACTCCAACAATCGTTGACCTCGAGCCCAGACTATTTCGATAATTGTTGATACCGAGCCCAGACTATTTCGATAATTGTTGATACCGAGCACAGACTATTTCGATAATTGTTGATACCGAGCCCAGACTACTCAGACAATTGTTGATCCCGAACCTTGACTAGTCGGACAAATTTTGATCCCGAGCCCAGACTATTTCGATAATTGTTGATTCCGAGCCCAGACTATTTCGATAATTGTTCATACCGAGCCCAGACTATTTCGATAATTGTTCATACCGAGCCCAGACTACTCAGACAATTGTTGATCACGAACCCTGAGTAGTCCGACAAATTTTGATCCCGAGCCCAGACTATTTCGATAATTGTTGATCCCGAGCCCAGGCTACTCCAACAATCGTTGACCTCGAGCCCAGACTATTTCGATAATTGTTGATACCGAGCCCAGACTATTTCGATAATTGTTGATACCGAGCACAGACTATTTCGATAATTGTTGATACCGAGCCCAGACTACTCAGACAATTGTTGATCCCGAACCCTGACTAGTCCGACAAATTTTGATCCCGAGCCCAGACTATTTCGATAATTGTTGATCCCGAGCCCAGACTATTTCGATAATTGTTCATACCAAGCCCAGACTATTTCGATAATTGTTCATACCGAGCCCAGACTATTTCGATAATTGTTCATACCAAGCCCAGACTATTTCGATAATTGTTCATACCGAGCCCAGACTATTTCGATAATTGTTCATACCAAGCCCAGACTATTTCGATAATTGTTCATACCGAGCCCAGACTATTTCGATAATTGTTCATACCGAGCCCAGACTATTTCGATAATTGTTCATACCGAGCCCAGACTACTCAGACAATTGTTGATCACGAACCCTGAGTAGTCCGACAAATTTTGATCCCGAGCTCAGACTATTTCGATAATTGTTGATCCCGAGCCCAGGCTACTCCGACAATCGTTGACCTCGAGCCCAGACTATTTCGATAATTGTTGATCCCGAGCCCAGACTACTGCGACAATCGTTGACCTCGAACCCGGACTATTTCGACAATTGTTGATCCCGAGTCCTGCCTATTTGGACAATTGTGATTTCTCTCCCGAACTATTTCGACAGTTGTTGAACCCGAGTTCAATTTGGAGTAAAATTTCTCTGATGCTTCTCGCTAATTGTTTATTTCCTTTATATATATATATTTCATTTTAACCCTATTTTGACAAAATTAAAATGTGGATGCTATTTGAAACGAAAAATATTAGAAATAAGCAGAAACTGAAAATTCGTTGGTAACATCATTATAAAGTCAAAGAGCCATTCGTTTATTAAAAGTAGAGAATGCGTAAAAAAAAATCAGAAAACGTATTGTGCTTATTTTTTAATTACTAAAAACAGATTAGAAGGCTGCAATTATAATTTAAAAAGTTATACTTTTTTTCACAATTAAAAGAAATATTTGAAATTTGAATTTTTCTGAGCCGTGGTCGTCTGTGCTGTTTCGAGCCCAACAAAGCGATAGTTCAAAATCGTCGCTAATTAAACAGTTAGCTGGAAAAGTGAGCGGGATTTGAACCCACTCTTCCCAGTAACATGCTGATCAGAACACCATCTAACGCTTCCCAGTAGCATGCTGATCAGAACACCATCTAACGCTTCCCAGTAGCATGCTGATCAGAACACCATCTAACGCTTCCCAGTAGCATGCTGATCAGAACACCATCTAACGCTTCCCAGTAACATGCTGATCAGAACACCATCTAACGCTTCCCAGTAACATGCTGATCAGAACACCATCTAACGCTTCCCAGTAACATGCTGATCAGAACACCATCTAACGCTTCTCAGTAACATGCTGATCAGAACACCATATAACGCTTCCCAGTAACATGCTGATCAGAACACCATCTAACGCTTCCCAGTAGCATGCTGATCAGAACACCATCTAACGCTTCCCAGTAGCATGCTGATCAGAACACCATCTAACGCTTCCCAGTAACATGCTGATCAGAAAACCATCTAACGCTTCCCAGTTTTAGTTATTTTCTTTTTTCCCAGTTATATTCCAGTTATATATATCACGCCTGTGCGTGAAATTAATAATAATTCAATAGTTAAGTACTACAAATTAGACGTAGTACTCACGAAAAAGCTGAAAATATTTCGCCTCGCAGCGAGTGGAATTCGAATCCATGTTTCCCAGCAGTCGTCTCGGATCTAGAAAACAACCGAGGCGGGGGGAGGGGGGGGGCAAGAAATAGAAACACAATCGAACCAAAAATATATAAAACGAGGAGGCCAAGACACTTAATTTTTCAATGCAATATATCCTTCGCATATTCCACCTCTGTTTTACGCGGCGGGGCGGGGTGGCTCAGTCGGTAGTAGCGCGCCAGGCTCGTAATCTGTAGTTCCCAGGTTCGAGTCCCAGCTGGGTCAGCGTTGAGATTTATCTCCGCAAAAAATCTGCGCCCTGCCCACGAACAGTAGGGGACACCGATGGGCTTGGAAAAGCCGCCGTCCGTCGGATGGGACGTTAAGCCGTGGCCCCGTGTGCGGGAGAGGAATACCCTGTGCCCGTTAAAGAACACGCTGGATAGCCTTGACGGGAGGCTACCATCTGTCTCCCAACAGCTGTTCCAGTGGGTCCCCTCCCCCAACCTTCTCTGAGCCTTCGGGGTCCATGTGACCTGGCCATTTAGCCCATTGTGTGTAAAAAAGTGCCGCTCAGAGGTAAAACAACCCAACCCTCTGTTTTACGGTTTTTAAAAAATTTCTTGAAAAATGCATGAAATATAAATAACTTTAATAATCTTTTGCCCCTCTGGCATTCAGAAAGGGGGATTGACCTTTGGCTTGCCCCTTTCAAGACCACTGCACCATAAATGGACAACCTTGCGTGTTACTGAGAAGCATGACTTCGAATTCCGCTTGTGATGAAACTAATTTTTTTTTTCTATATCATCTCGAATTATTTACTCCGCAGCCCACACGTTGTTATAGATTTCTCGTATCAAGGAAATATCTTTTTCTCGAATAACAGTCCCAATGCTCGACCTACACTTTGTTATAAGCTCGAATCTATGCATGGTTCATGAGCGGGGGTGGCTCAGTAGGTAGCGCGTCAGGCTCGTAATCTGTAGTTCCCAGGTTCGAGTCCCAGCTGAGTCAGCGTTGAGATTTATCTCCGCAAAATTCCCCGCCTTGCCCACTGACAGTAGGGGACACCGATGGGCTTGCAAAGCCGCCGTCCGTCGGATGGGACGTTAAGCACGTGGCCCCGTGTGCTGGAGAGCCATACCCTGTGCACGTTAAAGAACACGCTGGATGGCCTTGACGGGAGGCTACCATCTGTCTCCCAACAGCTGTTCCAGTGGGTCCCCTCTCCCAACCTTCTCTGAGCCTTCGGGGTCCAAGTCCGCAAAATTCCCCGCCCTGCCCACGGTCAGTAGGGGACACCGATGGCCTTGAAAAGGCCGCCGTCCGTCGGATGGGACGTTAAGCCGCGGCCCCGTGTGCGGGAGAGCCATACCCTGTGCACGTTAAAGAACACGCTGGATGGCCTTGATGGGAAGCTACCATCTGTCTCCCAACAGCTGTTCCAGTGGGTCCCCTCCCCCAACCTTCTCTGAGCCTTCGGGGTCCATGTGACCTGGCCATTTAGTCCATGGTGTGCAAAAAAGTGCCGCTCAGAGGTGAAACAACCCAAATCGGGGTCCATATGACCTGGCCATTTAGCCCATTTTGTGCAAAAAAGTGACGCTCAGAGGTAAAAACAACACAACGCATGGTTCAAGTTTGCAATAAGGGAATGGAAATTTTTGCTTCTTTGTAACTGCAGGAGAATTACGCAATCAACGAATTATAACGGGGCCCTAACTGAAAAATAGAATTGTTATGTTGGGTTGTTTTACCTCTGAGTAACACTTTTTTGCACACCATGGGCTAAATGGCCAGGTCACAAGGACCCCGAAGACTCAGAGAAGGTTTGGGAGGGGACTCACTGGAACAGCTGTTGGGAGACAGATGGTAGCCTCCCGTCAAGGCCATCCAGAGTGTTCTTTAACGTGCACAGGGTATGACTCTCCCGCACACGGAACCACGGCTTTAACGTCCCATCCGACGGACGGCGGCCTTTCCAAGCCCATCGGTGTCCCCTACTGACCGTGGGCAGGGCGGGAAATTTTGCGGAGATAAATCTCAACGCTGACCCAGCTGGGACTCAAACATGGGAACTAGAGATTACGAGCCTGGCGCGCTACCAACTGAGCCACCCCCGCCTCATTGTTCCAAGAAGTTAATATCATTTTGAAGGGTCAATATTAAATAGTGTTAGACTTTTATCAGTTTATCGCATTCAATAACATTGATGAATTGTTTTATCTAATAATATAATAAACAAATACCCTCCCAAGCAGCTGCTTCACACTGAGGCCTGACAGGACCTTAGCAGAAACACAATACACACATCAATGCCTTATCCGGGGCTCGAACCCTGGCCACTTTGTTTTTATCTACTTAATGAAAACTATATAATCAGTTTATTAATTTCTATATTTAGCATACGTCATGTTGCTGTTGAAATAGGAGCGGAGATGTGTCAGTCAGTAGCGCTCCGAGCCAACACCACCTAGAGGAGAACACCACCTAGAGAATATTGAGCCACTCCTCTAGGTGGTGTTGTCCGAGCTCGTAATTTGCAGTTCCCAGGTTTGAGTCCCAGCTGGGGAGGGAGTAAGGGACACTGATGGGCTTGGAATGGCCACTGTCTGTTGGATGGGGCATTAAGCCATGGCCCCTGTGTGCCGAGAGCCATACCCTGTGCAAGGAGTGGCCTGTGCCCGTTAAAGAACACTCTGGATGGCCCTGACGGGAGGATACAATTATCCTGTCAAGCTGTCCAGTGGGTTCCCTCCTTCAACCTTCTCTGAGCCCTCGGGGTCCTTGTGACCTATTTATTTAGCCCATTGCATGCAAACTCAAAGGTAAAACAACCCAATTGTTGAAAAAATCCCATTGGAATATTACATTATTTATTTGGAATATATATATTTATTATTGGAATGAATTCATACTTACTAACTTAAAAAAAGCTATAATACATGCACAAATTAATACTTAATTTCATTACAATCAAAAACCCATTTTCTTCTACAAATTCAGATATATTGGGAATTAATTGAATGTAGATTATTATGCTAAAATGAAAGATTAATTCTGTATTTCATTTCTACGAATGGAAATATTATTTCAGTTTTTTATTTAGAATTTCAGACATAGATGGCAGCACGATTCATTGTGGGCTCTGTGACACGTAGATGTAGAAAAATGTTTATATCTCATTCTATAGTAAAATATCGCAGCAGATGTGCTATGAAAATGGGGCTCATGTAGTAGGTGTTTTAGCTAAATACTTCAATTGTTTAAATCTCATTTCTGAGTAGCATGATGGTTATAATATTGAAATTTCTATTTTAAATCCCACAAATTTAATTGAATAGGCATTAATAAATTTCAAAAGGTAATGTTTCATTCTTAATGGAAAATCAGTAATTAATTTCTTTATATATTTCTCTTTAATCAGTTTAATTTTTTTCAGTTTTCACCATATGTTATAATTACATCAGTACAAATAAACATATTGGGAAATTAATTATCATATTGGAAAACAACGCAAAAAAAATTAATTTCCATGCTCAGCCATATTTAGCAATACATATGCTGGTTTCCATAAATTAAGGAAAATCTCTATGTTAAGTCAATGTAAAGCTAACGTCAAAGCTCTATAACTTCAAAAATAAGTTTTTTTTTGCTTTGAAAAATGTGATTGCAGATAAAATTCTCTATGAAATGAATCAATATCTCGATTTTCAACAATATTCATTCAGTATTTAATGAGTTATGGAAGTTTGAATATTTAACAACAGCAATGACAGTCCTAAGAAACTTATACAAAACTAAATTATACGAACTGAAGAATTCTTTACACAAAGTTCTAAAATACAAACTTATTTTATTAAACACTTTGATCAACATTTACTAATAAGTTTTAATTAACTTCTGAAGTTGATTTTTCTCTCTGGCATTGTTATTATTAACTATTCAAACTTCCAAAACTCATTAAATACTAAACGAATATTGTTGAAAATCGAGATATTGATTTATTTGATTGAAATCTTTATCTGCAATCACATTTTTCCAAAAAAAAATAACTTATTCAGCTGCGGTCACTGAGCAATTCGGGTTGGGTTGTTTTACCTCTGAGCGGCACTTTTTTGCACACCATGGGCTAAAGGGCCAGGTCACAAGGACCCCGTAGGCTCAGAGAAGGTTGGGGGAGGGGACCCACTGGAACATCTGTTGGGAGACAGATGGTAGCTTCCCGTCAAGGCCATCCAGCGTGTTCTTTAACGTGCACAGGGTATGGCTCTCCCGCACACGGGCCACAGCTTAACGTCCCATCCGACGGACGGTGGCCTTTCCAAGCCCATCGGTGTCCCCTACTGACCGTGGGATAGGGCGGGGAAAAATCTCAACGCTGACCCAGCTGGGACTCGAACCTACAGATTACGAGCCTGGCGCGCTACTGACTGAGCCCCCCCCCCACGAACAGGGAACCTATAAACGGAACTTTGAAGTTTACTTGAGTAACATTTTTATCTTAAAGTTGACTGCTAAATCTCTTTCAGTCAGGTTAAATTAATGCATTACAAAAAAAAGGGAAAGTAGACAATATGCTAGAAGCAACTTGCTGTGTAATATACATCAGGGACCCGAAGGTTGCCAGATCACTGATTTCTAAAAAAAATGGTTGCCAGATATTTTTTCTTAATTCTGTAATCAACCATAGTGTTCGGATATTTTTAATATATATAATGCGGATGAAAATATAATGCAATGAATATGGAGCGTGTGCAGTTACCGTTCACAGCAAACTGGAGCGGTTGCGGTTAATGTTCACAGCACATTGGATCGTGTGATCTCGCAAAGACCTGGATCATGTGGGCTCACTAACGGAAATATTGAGCGTGTGCAGTTACCGTTCACAGCAAACTGGAGCGGTTGCGGTTAATGTTCACAGCACATTGGATCGTGTGAGCTCACAAAGACCTGGATCGTGTGGGCTCACTCACGGAAATATTGAGCGTGTGCAGTTACCGTTCACAGCAAACTGGAGCGTTGAAGATGGAGCATAGATAAATCTCAACACTGACCCAGCCGGAACTCGAACCCGGGAACTGCAGATTATGATCCTAGCGCGCTACCGACTGAGCCACCCCCGCTTTGAAAGGAATAAATTGTTAACAAGTGTAAATATTGACATAAAAATATACTCTTTTTTACATAATAGAGAGAGAGACGAATAAAGAAATGTATTTTATTTTTTAATATCGTTTGAAAAAAATTAATTTTTTGTTTGATCTTTAGGTTTGATAATGACCCTATTATAAATTCCTTATATACAACGTTAAGGCTCGCTAGCTCATTAATTTTAAATTAGTTCCCTGTCCCCCCCAAAAAACTATTTGGCGCGAAACATCAGTCATATCAGCCCATTCATAAATTTTTCCCTCGCCAACGTACTACTCCATTCCTAAGAAAGGCGTCGGTAGCGCCCCCAGAAATGTCGGACACTTGCAAATGAGTTATTCCCTATTGAAGGGGGGCGGGGGTGGCTCAGTCGGTAGCGTGCCAGGCTCGTAATCTGTAGTTCCCAGGTTCGAGTCTCAGCTGGGTCAGCGTTGAGATTTATCTCCGCAAAATTCCCCGCCCTGCCCGCGGTCAGTAGGGGACACCGATGGGCTTGGAAAGGCCACCGTCCGTCGGATGGGACGTTAAGCCGTGGTCCCGTGTGCGGGAGAGCCATACCCTGTGCACGTTAAAGAACACGCTGGATGGCCTTGACGGGAGGCTACCATCTGTCTCCCAACAGCTGTTCCAGTGGGTCCCCTCCCCCACCTTCTCTGAGCCTTCGGGGTCCATGTGACCTGGCCATTTAGCCCATGGTGTGCAAAAAAGTGCCGCTCAGAGGTAAAACAACCCAACCCTTATATACAACGTTAAGGCTCGCTAGCTCATTAATTTTAAATTAGTTCACTGTCCCCCCAAAAAACTATTTGGCACGAAACATCAGTCACAGCAGCCCATTCATATATTTTTCCCTCGCCAACGTACTACTCCATTCCTAAGGAAGGCGATGGTAGCGCCCCCAGAAATGTCGGACACTTGCAAATGAATTATTTCCTATTGAATGCAGGTAGGAACTAAATCTTTTAACCCAACACAGCTAGACCTGGGTGTGACCACCACATCAAATGTGATATCGATAGGTCAAGAATCTGCGGAATCACAGGGAATCGTGAATTTCCGTTAACAATGACATCACATAATATATAAATAAATACTCCCTCAAGCAGCTGATTGCCACAGAGGTCTGAAAGGAGCCTGTCACTTTATATGCCACAGTAGAAGATCTGAGAGGATGGCAGGACCTCAGCAGAAAAACGACACACACATCCATGCCTAATCCGGGGCTCGAACCCAGGTCCCTTAGATCAGTAGCCAAGCGTGCTAACCACTCGGCCACGGGAACATAGACCTATAAGAAATGGGGCGGGGGGTGGGGAGTGCTTAATCAGTAGCCACCAGGCTGGAATCTGCAGTTTACAGGCCCGAGTCCTATGATGGAGATTTTTCTTTGCAAAGCTCCTCAGTTTGCCCTTTTGGAAAGGATGCTGTTCATCGTATGGAACGTTAAACCGTGGCCTCGTGTGTGAGAGAGTCATACCCTGTGCACGTTAAAGAACAGGCTGGGTGGCTTTGATGGGAGTCTACCATCTCTCTCCTAACAGCTGTCCAATGGGTTGCCTCCCCCAACCTTCTTTGAGACCTCTGGGTCTTTTTGACTTGGCCATTTAGCCCATTGAGTGCAAAAAAGTACAGCTCAGAAGTAAAACAAACCAACTTATAAAAAAGGCATGTCCGTTGTTCCTTTAGAAAAGGAACATCGATTGCCTTGAAAGGGTTAGCAGCCCTCAGCGAGAAAAGGAACATCTATTGCCTTGAAAGGGTTAACTGCCCTCAGCGAAAAAAGGAACATCGTTTGCCTTGAAAGGGTTAACTGCCCTCAACGAAAAAAGGAACATCGATTGCCTTGAAAGGGTTAACTGCCCTTAGCGAGAAAAGGAATATCTATTGCCTTGAAAGGGTTAACTGCCCTCAAGGAAAAAAGGAACATCGATTGCCTTGAAAGGGTTAGCAGCCCTCAGCGAGAAAAGGAACATCTATTGCCTTGAAAGGGTTAACTGCCCTCAGCGAAAAAAGGAACATCGTTTGCCTTGAAAGGGTTAACTGCCCTCAACGAAAAAAGGAACATCGATTGCCTTGAAAGGGTTAGTTGCCCTCAGCGAGAAAAGGAACATCTATTGCCTTGAAAGGGTTAACTGCCCTCAGCGAGAAAAGGAACATCTATTGCCTTGAAAGGGTTAACTGCCCTCAGCGAAAAAAGGAACATCGATTGCCTTGAAAAGGTTAACTGCCCTTAGTGAGAAAAGGAGCATCGATTGCATTCAAAAGATTAATAAAAGCGCTGAGTGAGAAAAGGAACATCGATTGCCTTCAAAGCTGTTCATCAACACTTTACCGCTGTTTTGTTCTTTCGTTCGTCCACCAGGAATTACGATTACGCCTAATATATACTTCATATAGAATTACGATTACGCCTAATATATACTTCATATAGAATTACGATTACGCCTAATATATACTTCATATAGAATTACGATTACGCCTAATATATACTGTAATAAGATGATGTCATGAAAAATTTAATGATCCCTGATTTAAAGCGTTAATGTTTTTTTTCCCCCTTTCTCTATCCTGTCATCTGCTCGTTAAATCAGCCGAATCAGTTCCGCGACAGAAGAGAACCAGAAGAAGAAATGGGAAGATATTTCGAAAGAGAGAATTAGAGTAAGGAGAGGAGAGTTACTAGAGTAGAACTACAACGAGGATAAAAACGATGGAAATGGAACGAGATGAAAAGGTGAAATCATTATATCAAACAAAAATTGTTAGGGAAAGATTTTCTTTCTCGTCATTTTAAACATGGCGACCACTTGAAGGTTTTAACTTTCACGATAATTAGACGGACACTTTCTTTTTTTTATATCCCAAAATTTATTATTTAAAAAAAAAGGTTAAGGCGATTTAAATTTGAAAACAAACTCAGTCGAAGAATAAAAGAGTTTCATAATTTAATTTTTTTCTTATTTAATGCAATTAAGAGCTTCTTAAATCTGTCTTAATTGCATTTCTTTTTTCACAAGATTTAATAAGGAAGCAGCTGCTTTCCCATTAACATTTTTGCTTAAATTGTGATATATATTGTGTTGTATATTTTTTTTATCACAGCAAGCTGGCAACTTCCTCGCACTCATCAAAATCTCAATCTGCGATGTGCCAGTCACTGAAAAAAAAAAAACCTTTTCTCCCCTATAATTTCTTTAAGTCGTTGCCAAATTACTTATACGGTTGGGTTGGGTTGTTTTACCTCTAAGCGGCACTTTTTTGCATACCATGGGCTAAATGACCAGGTCACATGGACCCCAAAGGTTCAGAGAAGGTTGGGGGAGGGGACCCACTGGAACAGCTGTTGGGAGACAGATGGTAGCCTCCCGTCAAGGCCATCCAGCGTGTTCTGTAACGTGCACAGGGTATGGCTCTCCCACACACGGGGCCACGGCTTAACGTCCCGTCCGACGGACGGCGGCCTTTACCAAGCCCATCGGTGTCCCCTACTAACCGTGGGCAGGGCGGGGAATTTTGCGGAGATAAATCTCAACGCTGACCTAGCTGGGACTCGAACCTGGGAACTACAGATTACGAGCCTGGCGCGCTACCGACTGAGCCCCGGGGGGGGAGGGATCTGAGAATAAGACTGGAGTTGGTTTACTTAAACTAAAATATTCCTCAGAAAAGGTTAAAATCTTTTTATTATTATTCTGTTTGAAATAAAATTTTACAGGTCTTTATTTGTTAGTGTCGGGCATACAGTACACTATGGGGCTAAAATAAAATTATAAGAAGAAAACTGTTTGGATATCAGAACAAGTGGACAAATCTGATATTGCGTATAAGACGACCGGATTTTCGGGTGGGATCCGGACTCCCTGCTCCCTTCCTGGGTTCACCCCTGCGGACTAAAGCTGGCCATATACGACGGGTATTGCTGTATACTTTTCGAGGCACGAATTTCGCTTCAATTTCTGCGAATTACAACGCTAAGCTTACGAAATTTTTTTCCCCAAAAATTCTGCAACTGATCAGAATATTTTAAATTTATTCAGTTTCAGTAAATTTCAAACATTTTTGACGTTTTTCTTAATTTTGCCATTTTTTTCTAAAATACATGTGTTTTGATTTTACCTCTGAGCGGCACTTTTTTTGCACACAGGGGGCTAAATAGCCAGGTCACAAGGATCCCAAAGGCTCAGGGAAGGGATTGGATTGGATTCTTTTACCTCTGAGCGGCACTTTTTTGCACACCATGGGCTAAATGGCCAGGCCACAAGGATCCCAAAGGCTCAGAGAAGGTTGGGGGAGGGGACCCACTGGAACAGCTGTTGGGAGACAGATGGTAGCCTCCCGTCAAGGCCATCCAGCGTGTTCTTTAACGTGCACAGGGTATGGCTCTCCCGCACACGGCACCACGGCTTAACGTCCCATCCGACGGACGGCGGCCTTTCCAAGCCCATCGGTGTCCCCTACTGACCGTGGGCAGGGGGGGTGGGAATTTTTGCGGAGATAAATCTCAACGCTGACCCAGCTGGGACTCGAACCTGGGAACTACATATTACGAGCGTGGCGCGCTACCGACTGAGCCACCCCCGCCCCTCTCAGGGAAGGGGACCCACTGGAACAGCTGTTGGGAGACAGATGGTAGCCTCCCGTCAAGGCCATCCAGCGTGTTCTTAACGTTGCCAGGGTATGACTCTCTCTATCCCACGCACGGACCCACGGCTTAACGTCCCATCCGACGGACGGCGGATTTTCCAAGCCCATCGGTGTCCCCTACTGACCGTGGGCAGAGCGGGGAGTTTTGCGGAGATAAATCTCAACGCTGACCCAGCTGGGACTCGAACCCGGGAACTACAGATTACGAGCCTGGCGCGATACCGACTGAGCCATCCCTATGTGTTTTGAGAAATTAGTGGCAAGATCTTTGTTTCAATTACCTTTACTCTTCCTAAGTAACTAATTTCAACAAGGCTATACTGCCAACTTCTTCCCATATTCACTTCGTAGGTGGAGTTGAGTTGTTTTACCTCTGAGCGGCACTTTTTTGCACACCATGGGCTAAATGGCCAGGTCACATGGACCCCGATGGCTCAGAGAAGGTTGGGGGGGGGACCCACTGGAACAGCTGTTGGGAGACAGATGGTAGCCTCCCGTCCAGGCCATCCAGCGTGTTCTTTAACGTGCACAGGGTATGGCTCTCCCACACACGGGGCGACGGCTCAACGTCCCATCCGACGGACGGCGGTCTTTCCAAGCCCATCGGTGTCCCCTACTGACCGTGGGCAGGGCGGGGAATTTTTGCGGAGATAAATCTCAACGCTGACCCAGCTGGACGGAGGTGGAGAAGATCATCCCTCTAATCCCCTCTAAGGCGCTACTTTCGCTAATGACGTAAGACATTGAAGAATGTGGAATTCACTGTTGAAGGACATAGTTCTTCAAAGTACCACTTTGTTTGCAAAGTTAATTAGAAAGGTATTTCTAATAAAAGGCATTTAGAAAGGATTAGAATGGGATGGTGTCCCCACCAGTGGAGTGAATTGTGTGGATAAGTACATGTGTGTGATTCCCTTTGCAAAAATTGACGCTAATCACTTCCTTCTTGCAAAGCGCTCATCTCATGACAGCAATGGCTGAGGGCTGACCCTCGCTCGGTGTAGGACACACCCCACACACCTGTTGGTTGGAGTCGGTGAATTTTTAAGACATCCTATTTTGTTGGGGGCGGGGGTGGCTTAGTCGGTAGCGCGCCAGGCTCGTAATCTGTAGTTCCCAGATTCGAGTTCCAGCTGGGTTAGCATTGAGATTTATCTCCGCAAAATTCCCCGCCCTGCCCACGGTCAGTAGGGGTCACCGATGGGCTTGGAAAGGCCGCCGTCCGTCGGATGGTACGTTAAGCCGTGGCGCCGTGTGCGGGATAGCCATACCCTGTGCACGTTAAAGAACACGCTGGATGGCCTTGACAGGAGGCTACCATTTGTCTCCCAACATCTGTTCCAGTGGGTCCCCTCCCCCAACCTTCTCTGAGTCTTCGGGTTCCATGTGACCTGGCCATTTAGCCCATTGTGTGCAAAAAAGTGCCGCTCAGAGGTAAAACAACCCAACGTTAAAGAACACTGGGAACTGGTTCCCAACGTAAAAGCCTTGACGGGAGGCTACCATCTGTCTCCCAACAGCTGTTCCAGTGGGTCCCCTCCCCCAACCTTCTCTGAGCCTTCGGGGTCCTTGTGACCTGGCCATTTAGCCCATTGTGTGCAAAAAAGTGCCGCTCAGAGGTAAAACAACCCAACCTGTTGGTTGGAGTTGGTGAATTTTTAAGACATCCTATTTTGTTGTCACAGCTTCTGTTATCGCCAATGCTTCGCTGGTGTTCAAAGCATGGGGAAAAAAAGTCTTAAAGTTGTTTTTTTTTAAATGCAGTTCACGTCACATGTAATGCTCATTTTTGAAAACTTGTTGGAGAGATGTGGCAACGAGGATTGAAAACTGTTAATGTTCTGGTTGTAGAGATTAAACGGGGATTTACGGCTTGTCGTCACCTAAAGCTTGTTTTGGGATGTTTCCTTTAAGGAAAAGCAAACATAGCTAGTAATCCGCCAGTTCCCATTCAAACGAAGTGGAACACGTTGGTTCCAGGTTGTACTCTATTGCTGCGATCATTTATTTTTAGAAGATTGCAAGTAGTTTTTCGAGTTGGAAATGGAAAACAGCTCCAGCAATATATTAAAAGATAGGAAACTAGATGCTTTTGATTCCAGGTGCTTACGCAGTATCTTGGGCATTAGTGGGGGGGGGGGGGGGGGGGGGGGGGGGGGGGGGGGGGGGGGGGGCTCAGTCGGTAGCGCGCCAGGCTCGTAATCTGTAGTTCCCAGGTTCGAGTCCCAGCTGGGTCAGCGTTGAGATTTATCTCCGCAAAAATTCCCCGCCCTTCCCACGGTCAGTAGGGGACACCGATGGGCTTGGAAAGGACGCCGTCTGTCGGATGGGACGTTAAGCCGTGGTCCCGTGTGGGGAGAGTCATACCCTGTACATGTTAAACAACACACTGGATGGCCTTGACGGGAGGCTACCATCTGTCTCCCAACAGCTGTTCCAGTGGGTCCCCTCCCCCAAACCTTCTCTGAGCCTTCGGGGTCCGTGTGACCTGGCCATTTACCCCATGTTGTGCAAAAAAGTGCCGCTCAGACGTAAAACAACCCAACCGAAGCCTATCTTGTAGATGGAGTAGTACCACTGGAACAGCTGTTGGGAGACAGATGGTAGCCTCCAGTCAAGGTCATCCAGCGTGTTATTTAACGTGCATAGGGTATGGCTCTCCCGCACACGGGACCACAGCTTAACGTCCCATCCGACGGACGGCGGCCTTTCCAAGCCCATCGGTGTCCCCTACTGACCGTGGGCAGAGCGGGGAATTTTTGCGGAGATAAATCTCAACGCTGACCCAGCTGGGACTCGAACCTGGGAACTACAGATTACGAGCCTGGCGCGCTACCGACTGAGCCACCCCCGCCCTCCATGCTATGGAAAAACAGTGAAAGAATTAAATAACACTGACAATTTAATTCTTTTCTGGTTGTCTCAAAAAACACGATTTCTCAGATTATCACAGGTACAGTCACTCAAAAAAATATCCGAACACTACGGTTGATTACAGAATTAAGAAAAAATATCTGGCAACCATTTTTTTAGAAATCAGTGATCTGGCAACCTTCGGGTCCCTGATGTATATTACACAGCAAGTTGCTTCTAGCATATTGTCTACTTTCCCTTTTTTTTGTAATGCATTAATTTAACCTGACTGAAAGAGATTTAGCAGTCTACTTTAAGATAAAAATGTTACTCAAGTAAACTTCAAAGTTCCCTTTATAGGTTCCCTGTTCGTGGGGGGGGGGGGGGCTCAGTCGGTAGCGCGCCAGGCTCGTAATCTGTAGGTTCGAGTCCCAGCTGGGTCAGCGTTGAGATTTTTCCCCGCCCTATCCCACGGTCAGTAGGGGACACCGATAAGCTTGGAAAGGCCACCGTCCGTCGGATGGGACGTTAAGCCGTGGCCCGTGTGCGGGAGAGCCATACCCTGTGCACGTTAAAGAACACGCTGGACCATCTGTCTCCCAACAGCTGTTCCAGTGGGTCCCCAACACCCAACCTTCTCTGAGCCTTCGGGGTCCATGTGACCTGGCCATTTAGCCCATGGTGTGCAAAAAAGTGCCGCTCAGAGGTAAAACAACCCAAAGTTAAAGAACGCGCTGGATGGCCTTGAAGGGAGGCTACCATCTGTCTCCCAACAGCTGTTCCAATGGGTCCCCTCCCCCAACCTTCTCTGAGCCTTCGGGGTCCATGTGACCTGGCCATTTAGCCCATGGTGTGCAAAAAAAGTGCCGCTCAGAGGTAAAACAACCCAAAGTTAAAGAACACGCTGGATGGCCTTGAAGGGAGGCTACCATCTGTCTCCCAACAGCTGTTCCAGTGGTTCCCCTCCCCCAACCTTCTCTGAGCCTTCGGGGTCCATGTGACCTGGCCATTTAGCCCATGGTGTGCAAAAAAGTGCTGTACAGAGGTAAAACAACCCAACCCTGTTCGTGAGTGCTGTTGTCAACAGGTGCCCTAACAAAATGAAAATCTCCTTCACAAGGAAAGAAATCCGAATTGCTCAGTGACCGCAGCTGCATCCTTCTTCCCTTTGGATGCTGCTGCCACGCAGAAACCGTTTCACTGGTATACACTTCCCGTCTCAAGTATCAACAACGGAGGTGGATTCCCAGCAAACTAGGGCGTGTGCAATAACTGGTTTCAGTTTTAAGACGCCATAAAGTTTACCACCATTCAAATTGCTTTCTGTACTGCGAAGGAGTCACGGCAATCTTTTTCCTTTTCTGCAGTTGACTTTCTCTAGATTGACTTTCCTAAGTTTAGTCGACGTTGCTACGAAACTACTTTAGTCCAGTCTCGTCCGAAAGGGGTCAACCTGCGCCCGAAGCGGCACAACTTTCAGTGGAGACGGTTGCCCAGTTTTCCTTGAATGTCAACAATTCGCTGCCTCTGGCTGGGGAATTTCGCAGGGGTAGAGGTAGTCGGGCGCTTCTCACACTCCTAGTGGCCTCAACCATTGACGCCGAACTAGTTTTTTTTAAAGCACCAAAAGTGGGACACAGATAATATCAGAAATTGTGAGAATTTTTAGCTCTTTGATTTCTGGTTGGCTTTTATACCAAAAAGAGAATTGGATTCAGTTGTTGCCAACAGAAGTTGATTAACGAATCATTGGAGATCTTATTTTCTTACTCAAGACATTGGCACTCTGTTCAAGTATCTCCTGCCCTTTTATAATCTTAACAATTGACGTTTATTTAGTAGGATTCTCTGGGGCGGGGGTGGCTCAGTCGGGAGCGCGCCAGACTCGTAATCTGTAGTTCCCAGGTTCGAGTTCCAGCTGGGTCAACCTCGAGATTTATCTTCGAAAAAATTCACCGCCCTGCCCACGGTAAGTAGGGGACACCGATGTGCTTGAAAGGCCGCCGTCCGTCGGATGGGAAGTTAAGCAGTGGCCGCGTGTGCGGGAGAGCATACATAACTGTGCACGTTAAAGAACACACTGGATGGCCTTGACGGGAGGCTACCATCTGTCTTCCAACAGCTGTTCCAGTGGTACCCCCCCCCCCTTCTCTGAGCCTTCGGGGTCCATGTGACCTGGCCATTTAGACCATGGTGTGCAAAAAAGTGCCGCTCAGAGGTAAAACAACCCAATCCTGATATTTTACGCTAGGATGACCAGACGTCCCTGTTTTCTGGGGACGTCTGATCAATCTTCAAAGGTCTCAGGATTTTTTTATTAAATCCAATCTCCCTTTTTAACGCCCTAATTCGTACGTTTTGTTTTGCTCGAGAATTTTAGATACTTTGGAAATGAATTTTATTACCTCATAACGCCAGAATATAGTTTTTGGGTTGTTTTACCTCTGAGCGGCACTTTTCTGCGCACCATGGGCTAAATGGCCAGGTCACAAGGACCCCAAAGGGTCAGAGAAGGCTGGGGAAGGTGACCCATTGGAACAGCTTTTTGGAAACAGATGGTAGCCTCCCGTCAAGGCCATCCAGCGTGTTCTTTAACGTGCACAAGGTATGGCTCTCCAGCACACGGACCACGGCTTAACGTCCCATCCGACGGATGGCGGCCTTTCGAAGCCCATCGGTGTCATCTACTGACCGTGGGCAGGGCGGGGAATTTTGCGGAGATAAATCTCAACGCTGACCCAGCTGGGATTCGAACCTGGGAACTACAGATTACGAACCTGGCGCGCTACCAACTGAGCCACCCCCGCCCCAGAAGAGAATTGGATTCAGTTGTTGCCAACAGAAGTTGATTAACGAATCACTGGAGATCTTATTTTCTTACTCAAGACATTGGCACTCTGTTCAAGTATCTCCTGCCCTTTTATAATCTTAACAATTGACGTTTATTTAGTAGGATTCTCTAATTATTATCTCAAGAGTTACAGGTTATGGCAGGAGAGCCATATTCTGAACGGAGGCACGGTTTAACGTCCCATTCGGCGGAGGACGGCCCTTTTTCACAGAAAGCAGAACCGGAGAGAATGCTTACCACCGGCAAGTTGTGGGTTGTTTTACCTCTGAGCGGCACTTTTTTGCACACCATGGGCTAAATGGCCAGGTCACAAGGACCCCGAAGGCTCAGAGAAGGTTGGGGGAGGAGACCAACTGGAACAGCTGTTGGGAGACAGATGGTAGTCTCCCGTGAAAGCCATCCAGCGTGTTCTTTAACGTGCATAGGGTATGTCTCTCCCGCACACGGGGCCACGGCTTAACGTCCCATCCGACGGGCGGTGGCCTTTCCAAGCCCATCGGTGTCCCCTACTGACCGTGGGCAGGGCGGGGAATTTTGCGGAGATAAATCTCAACGCTGACCCAGCTGGGACTCGAACCTGGGAACTACAGATTACGAGCCTGGCGCGCTACCGACTGAGCCCCCCCCCCCCCCACCGGCAAGAGTTGGGACCAGAGCCTTTCAGTGTGGAGATCAAAAAGGACCAAGCTCAAACAACGCCTCGAATTTAGACACTTCTTAAAATTTTTTTACATTAAATACAGCAGTAAAAGGTGTGATTTAGTAAAAGGTATATACATATATTTTTTTTAAAACCTGAGTCTCTGATAAGGCATATATGTTTTTCTTCTGGTGTTGTCTTTCTGCTGAGGTCTTGTCTTGCTCACAGGACCTCTCTAAGGTGAATTATATTAATCAACTTCTATTGGACCACATTGACAAGCAGCTGATTCAGAAATAAATTTTTAAATAGGTTTTGCCAAATTAGAATTGAAAACATTGGAAAATAACAACGACAAATTATATTTTAATAATTCTAATATTTATCAATAATTTATGTGAACAAAATCTTTAAAATAAACACCTGTATTTTTTAATTAAATGTATAATAATAAAAAAAATAAATACCCCCTCAAGCAACTGCTTGCCACAGAGATCTTACAGGAGCCTCTCAGTTTATATGCCATAGTAGAAAATCTGAGAGGATGGCAGGACCTCAGCAGAACACATCCATGCCTTACCCGGGGCTCGAACCCAGGTCCCTTAAATCAGTAGCCGAGCGCGCTAACCACTCGGCCATAGTGTTCGGATACTTTTTCGACACGAAGGTTGCCAGATCGCTAATTTCTAAACCTGGATCGTGTGGGCCCACTCACAGAAACATTGAGCGTGTGCAGTTACCGTTCACAGCAAACTGGAGCGTGTGCAGTAACTGCACACGCTCCAGTTTGCTGTGAACGGTAACTGGAGCAGTTGCTGTACACGCTCCAGATGTTTTTTCTGAATTCTGTAATCGACCATAAAATAAAAAAATAAATAAATACCCCCTCAAGCAGCTGCTTGCCACATAGGTCTGACAGGAGCCTGTCAGTTTATATGCCATAGTAGAAGGTCTGAGAGGATGGCAGGACCTCAGCAGAAAAACGACACATACATCCATGCCTTACCCGGGACTCGAACCCAGGTCCCTTAGTTCAGTAGCCAAGCGCGCTATGTATTTGACCACAATATTTATTTTTAACCGTACCTGTGTCACAATTAAATATCGTCACTCCTCTGAGTGTATATTTATTTCTGATATTTTACGCTAGGATGACCAGACGTCCCTGTTTTCTGGGGACGTCTGATCAATCTTCAAAGGTCTCAGGATCTTTTTATTTAAATCCAATCTCCCTTTTTAACACCCTAATTCGTACGTTTTCTTTTGCTCGAGAATTTTAGATACTTTGGAAATGAATTTTATTACCTCATAACGCCAGAATATAGAGTTGTTGGATTGGGTTGTTTTACCTCTGAGCGGCACTTTTCTGCGCACCATGGGCTAAATGGCCAGGTCACGTGGACCCCGAAGGCTCAGAGAAGGTTGGGGGAGGGGACCCACTGGAACAGCTGTTGGGAGACAGATCGTAGCCTCCCTTCAAGGCCATCCAGCGTGTTCTTTAACGTGCACAGGGTATGGCTCTCCCTAACATGGGGCCAAGGCTTAACGTCCCATCCGACGGACGGCGGCCTTTCCAAGCCCATCGGTGTCCCCTACTGACCGTGGGCAGGACGGGGAATTTTGCGGGGATAAATCTCAATGCTGACCCAGCTGGGACTCGAACCTGGGAACTACAGATTACGAGCCTGGCGCGCTACCGACTGAGCCACCCCCGCCCCAGAATATAGAGCAAAATTATAATTCACGCAAGTGTCGAGTATTCAAAGATTTTGAAAGAGATAAGAACAGGAAATGAAATATATGGGATAATTATTTCGACTCTGCGATTCATGCTCGGTGAATAAATATGAACAAGTGTTGTAAAAGGTATTTTGAAATTTAAAATTTCCGTTCGCATTACGACGTTTTTTTATTTAATTCATATATGAACTAGTTATTCATATACGAAACCAGTTCCTGGATGATGGCTGCTTGAGGGGGTATTTATTTATTTATTATTTATAAAACACATGCAAAACAGAAAAAATGTTCCAGCACCAATAACTCTTTAAATATTAAATGAATGCGGTAGAAGAATGGATCTTCAGAGAGACTTAAATGACATCTTTAATTTATCTTCAGTGATTTTTTTTTTCTGGTCTGTAAATGGTAGCTAGAGAGTCACTGGAAGGAGAGCTATGCACCAATCCCCTGTGATGATGCATAGAACCGGCCAGGCCTAGCACCTAATGTCCGACCCCGCCTTCTCGTGGTGCAGACCGTTAGTACCTTTCAAAAGAGATACTCTCTTGTGGAAGTGAACGGAAGGGGAGGGCTGCCAGATTACTGTGGCCTACTGATCTGGACAACTATGGCTACTTTTCTTTTTTTTTTCTACCCTGCTGAGGAGTGGTCAACCACACAGGGTCCTGGTGCTGACCATATAAACCCACTGGACTGGACAGATATATGGCTCTGAGCTTGATTATGTATCCTGATTTTGCTGCACTGGTGGGCTTCTGTGGAGGGAAAGTCTTCCGCTGTGTTTTCTGTTTGTTTGTGGGTTGACAGCCCCAAGTGAATAGATTCACAGGATATGTTTATCAGCTGGTGGATAATCCTGAGCAGAGGTCATCGCAGGCACCTGAATTCTTTGCTTCTACTGGCATCTTAAAATTCTACAATAGAGGAAGTCTTCCAGTGTAGATGGCTTCAGCCTTTAGTAGTGGAGGAACGGGTCTTTGCCCCATGTCTGCGATTAGGGGACTGTTTGATATTGTCGGCATTTCCTCTCTCAACAAACATAGTTTCTTTAAACATCCCACTAACCATTTTCTCTCCACAGGTAGTTTTTACTGACAACTATATTATTATATGATTGATTACTAGACAGAATTCAGAAAAAAATATCGGACAACGATTTTTTTAGAAATTAGTGATCTGGCAACCTTAGTATACGTACACGAAGGATGCCAGATCACTAATTTCTAAAAAAATCGTTGCCTGACATTTTTTCTGAATTCTGTAACCAACATAAATAAATACCCCCTCAAGCAGCTGCTTGCCACAGAGGTCTGACAGGAGCCTGTCAGTTTATATGTCATAGTAGAAGGTCTGAGAGGATGGCAGGACTCAGCAGAAAAGCGACACAAACAGCCATACCTTACCCGGGGATCGAACCCAGGTCCCTTAGATCAGTAGCCAAGCGCGTTAACCACTCGGCCATGGAGTATTTGGATATTTTTTTTGAGCGACTGTACATGATTTATGAACAGGTCCGGATCTAGAAAAAAAAAATAAACACAACTGAGCCGGAAAAATGTAAAAGGACTGGATTTCCGATGCAGTATAAATTTCCCCCTCGGTTTCACAGCTCTTCAAAAAAAAATTTCTCGAAAAAAATGCATGAAACATAAATAAGTTGAAAAACATTTTCCTCTGTTACTTTTATTAGCATTCTGATTTATTATTAGCATTCCCCCCACCTTCTAGATCCGGTTTCTGTTTCTGAACCATTTAAGGAAAGCCACAGCCAGTTGCAAAATAGCAGTTCAAACATTTGATGAAAAAGTACACTTTCATTATATATTGCACTGCACATTTTTCCTTGTCTTCCATTTTCCATTTTCTCTTAGTTACCAAATGCCAAAATATTGCATTTGCTATTCTTAAAGTGTGCAATTGTAGAGATAGTGGAATGCTTTCTCGTATGCTAAGGGCGTTTCTTTACAAACAGGAAACACGCAGTTACGGGTTTCGCTGCCTCGAAATAAGGCTTAATATTTTAAGTTAACTCTCACGTTGCAAATTGGGGACAGGGTTTATTTATAAAGTTCTAAACGTCATCTTCCGCCGTCAAGGTTTATGTCTTGAGAACATGTTGATACACAAAGTGGTGAAATGCCCCGTCGACCGACTGATCACTGGCTTCCGCCTTCTTTTATGAATGGAGAAAGGTTGGGTTGTTTTACCTCTGAGCGGCACTTTTTTGCACACCATGGGCTAAATGGCCAGGTCACATGGATCCCGAAGGCTCAGAGAAGGTTGCGGGAGGGGACCCACTGGAACAGCTGTTGGGAGACAGATGGTAGCCTCCTGTCAAGGCCATCCAGCGTGTTCTTTAACGTTGGGTTGTTTTACCTCTGAGCGGCACTTTTTTGCACACCATGGGCTAAATGGCCAGGCCACAAGGACCCCGAAGGCTCAGAGAAGGTTGGGGGAGGGGACCCACTGGAACAGCTGTTGGGAGACAG
Organism: Ryuthela nishihirai; assembly: GCA_038380435.1. Classification (NCBI taxonomy): domain Eukaryota; kingdom Metazoa; phylum Arthropoda; class Arachnida; order Araneae; family Heptathelidae; genus Ryuthela; species Ryuthela nishihirai. The sequence continues at coordinate 23,407,087 of JAWZYU010000022.1, forward strand.
ATGGTAGCCTCCTATCAAGGCCATCCAGCGTGTTCTTTACCGTTGGATTGTTTTACCTCTGAGCGGCACCTTTTTGCACACCATGGGCTAAATGGCCAGGTCACATGGATCCCGAAGGCTCAGAGAAGGTTGCGGGAGGGGACCCACTGGAACAGCTGTTGGGAGACAGATGGTAGCCTCCCGTCAAGGCCATCCAGCGTGTTCTTTAACGTGCACAGGGTATGGCTATCCCGCACACGGGGCAACGGCTTAACGTCCCATCCGACGGACGGCGGCCTTTTCAAGCCCATCGGTGTCCCCTACTGAGCGTGGGCAGGGCGAGGAATTTTTGGGGAGATAAATCTCAACGCTGACCCAGCTGGGACTCGAACCTGGGAACTACAGATTACGAGCCTGGCGCGCTACCGACTGAGCCACCCCCGCCCCATGAATGGAGAAAGAGCAGACGTTTGTTGTCAGCTTTTACTAAATCATTTACTGATCGCTTTTTGCTTCGTCACGAAATCTTTCTGTTTAACCAGTTAAAGCAAATCAGATTTAATTATAACGATGATGCTACATCCAGAAAAGACCACAAATAATTTCGAAAGCAAGTTCAATCAATCACAGAATGAATTAAAAGGAAGACTTGAATTTTCTTGAAAATCTAAAGATCTGAATTACTGAATCTAATCGCATTCTGAAATCTAATCGCAATCGAAAGTCTGAAATTACTGATCTAATCGCATTTGCAATTCTTCTTCATTCTGCGTAGTTGTCCTCACGAGCTGTAACAGTTGCAAGAGATGACGTACAGTTGATTTGCCAAACTGATATACGATCAGAAAAGATTAATATATCGTTATCGGACAAGGCCATTTCCAGAGATCTGAAGGAATTTTTTAACGCTTTCGTCAGAAATCCTTGAAGGCTTTGAGATTTTTCATTTTATATCTCGTTCCCATGGCCGAGTGGTTAGCGCGCTTGGCTACTGATCTAAGGGACCTGGGTTCGAGTCCCGGGTAAGGTATGGATGTGTGTGACGTTTTTCTGCAGAGGTCCTGCCATCCTCTCAGACCTTCTGCTGTGTGGCATATAAACTGACAGGCTCCTGTCAGACCTCTGTGGCAAGCAGCTGCTTGAGGGGGTATTTATTTATTTTATGGTCGATTACAGAATTCAGAAAAAACATCTGGAGCGTGTACAGCAACTGTACACGCTCCAGTTACCGTTCACAGCAAACTGGAGCGTGTGCAGTTACTGCACGCGCTCCAGTTTGCTGTGAACGGTAACTGCACACGCTCAATATTTCTGTGAGTGGGCCCACACGATCTAGTATCAAAATAATATGACCACCTACAGTCGCTCAAAAAAGTATTCGAACACCATGCTTGATTACAGAATTCATAAAAAATATCTGGCAACGATTTTTTTTAGAAATTAGTGATCTGGCAACCTTCGTGCACGTGATTACAGAATTCAGGAAAAATATCTGGAGCGTGTACAGCAACTGCACACGCTCAATATTTCTGTGAGTGGGCCCACACGATCCAGGTTTAGAAATTAGTGATCTGACAGCCTTCGTGTCGAAAAAGAGGCTCCTGTCAGACCTCTGTGGCAAGCAGCTGCTTGAGGGGGAATTTATTTTATTTTTATTTTTACAAAAAACGGGAAAATAGATTTTTTTTTGTCTATCTGTTCGTCTGTAGTGTTCGAAAGTAGACATAAAATTTTTTTTCTTTATAGAGATAAATAAAAAAATTCCTTTTTGTGTTGGGTAGATATTGATGGAATATTACGATTCGCACTTTTCAAATCTACCAAAAGCTATAACTGCGCCCTGTAATGGCGGAAATTTTTGAAAATTTCAAATTTTTAAAAGGTGTATTTATGCTAAAAATTTGTAAAATTGGTGGTGGAATAGGAAGATCACGAAATTTCTACTGGCAACAGTGAATTGACTCCTTAGATCCAGTGTGGATGGGAAAATTTTTCGTTTTAAAAATAATTATTTGTTTTTAGAGACAATAATTCTTTTTCTGGTTGGATAGGTTTGATGAAATACTACGATTCGCACTTTCCGAATTTCTCACAAACGATTTCTTTTAGAAATTAGTGATCTGGCAACCTTCGTGTCACGTGACACGAAGGTTGCCAGATTACTAATTTCAAAAAAATTGTTGCCAGATATTTTTTCTGAATTCTGTAATCAACCGTAGCGTTCGGATACTTTTTTGAGCGACTGTACTAATAAATATTAATAATTCGCATTTTTAAAATCCTTAGATAATTTTAATGGTCATGATTTGATTTATTTATTTAAATTATATTATTTATTGCCGTCCCATGGCCGAGTGGTTAGCGCGCTTGGCTACTGATCTAAGGACCTGTGTTCGAGCCCCGGATAAGGCATGGATGTGTGTCGTTTTTCTGCTGAGGTCCTGCCATCCTCTCAGAACTTCTACTATGGCATATAAACTGACAGGCTCCTGTCAGACCTCTGTGGCAAGCAGCTGCTTGAGGGGGTATTTATTTATTTTATTTTATATTATTTATTTTTGGAGCGAATATCGTTAGAGATCGCTAAATATAGAAGTGGTGTAACTTTTAACGAATGTTGCAAGTGATCTGTTTATGGTAAAAATTTGAAATTTCGGTTTCGGAGTGTCAAGAGCTATTCCACTGATAGCAATAATCTGCTTCATTTACTGAGAAGGGCTGGGTTGTTTTACCTCTGAGCGGCACTTTTTTGCACACCATGGGCTAAATGGCCAGGTCACATGGACCCCGAAGGCTCAGAAGGTTGGGGGAGGGGACCCACTGGAACAGCTGTTGGGAGACAGATGGTAGCCTCCCGTCAAGGCCATCCAGCGTGTTCTTTAACGTGCACAAGGTATGTCTCTTCCCGCACACGGGGCCACGGCTTAACGTCCCATCTGACGGACGGCGGCCTTTTCAAGCCCATCGGTGTCCCCTACTGACCGTGGGCAGGGCGGGGAATTTTGCGGAGATAAATCTCAACGCTGACGCAGCTGGGACTCGAACCTGGGAACTTCAGATTACGAGCCTGGCGCGCTACCGACTGAGCAACCCCCCGCCCCCCTTATTTCGAATTTAAACTTTTAAGGAGTGGAAAAGAGGTAAAGGAAAAACTTCATTCTCTTTTAACCCTTTCAGGGCCATAAGGTTTCTAAGAGTAAATATTAGTATGTAACTGTTTATTTTGGTTTGTTTAGACGTAAAATAAATAAAAATCATAAGAAAAATACATAACAATGTGTAGTTTTTTTGGAATTTTATGGGAAATATTTTTCCCAATGGACTATAAAGGTAACACAAATTATAGTTAGGCTTATTATGCAATGTCTTTTATTTATTGGTTTATTAGAACAAAATGTTAACTAAAATAATACAAAATTATGAAATAAAATTACTATACAAAATGATCTGCTAATTATGATATTCTGCGAAGCAATTTCTTTTGGTAGTGAGGCAAAGATGGACATTGCACATAGTACATATATTATGCGTCCTGACAGTTCTGTTTTTGTTTTCTAAACGTTCCCGTTTACGTAATTGCGTTCGGCATACGTTCTATTTAGATATTCTGTATAAAAAATGCAGATAAGGTTATAATTAAATACGACAATCACCAATTTTAAAATGGGAAAAATGTTTCCCTTGGTCGTGAAAGGGTTAAAAGAGATTTCCTTGTGTCAGAGGCAATGTGAAGTTTTCTACCTTTCTTTATAGATTTTTTCACATGAAAATTTAAAAAAAGTCACTGAGACAAATCAGATATTATTAGACTTATCTGGAAATAGTATGCGAGCGATTTTTTTATTGATTATTAATGAAAAATATTTAAGACTTAAAAAAAGTGATTTGTTTATTATTCTTAGAATGCGTTGTTGGTTTGGGTTGTTTTACCTCTGAGCAGCACTTTTTTGCACACCATGGGCTAAATGGCCAGGTCACATGGACCCCGAAGGCTCAGAGAAGGTTGGGGGAGGGGACCCACTGGAACAGCTGTTGGGAGACAGATGGTAGCCTCCCGTCAAGGCCATCCAGCGTGTTCTTTAACGTGCACAGGGTATGGCTCTCCCACACACGGGGCCACGGCTTAACGTCCCATCCGACGGACGGCGGCCTTTCCAAGCCCATCGGTGTCCCCTACTGACCGTGGGCAGGGCGGGGAATTTCTGCGGAGATAAATCTTAACGCTGACCCAGCTGGGACTCGAACCTAGGAACTACAGATTACGAGCCTGGCGCGCTACCGACTGAGCCACGCCCGCCCCTTCTTAGAATGCAGTGGTGTTTTTCTTTATGAAACTGCATAGCTCCAGCAATAAATCACTTATCTAATATTCAAATGCAAGGTTCGTAATCTGCAGTTCCTAGGTTCGAGTCCGTCGGATGGGACGTTAAGCCGTGGCCACGTGTGCCGCAGAGTCATACCCTGTGCACGTTAAAGAACATGCTGGATGACCTTGGCAGGAGACTACCATCTGTCTCTTAACAGCTATTCAGTGGGTTCTCTTCCCCCAACCTGGGGCGGGGGTAGCTCAGTCGGTAGTGCGCCAGGCTCGTAATCTGCAGTTCCCAGGTTCGAGTCCCATCTGGGTCAACGTTGAGATTTACCTCCGCAAACCCCCCCGCCCTGCCCATGGTCAGTAGAGGACACCGATGAGCTTGGAAAGGCCGCCATCCATCACGTGGGACGCTAAGCCGTGGCCCCGTAATGCGGCAGAGCCATACCCTCTGCACGTTAAAGAGCACGCTGGATGGCCTTGATGGGAGGCTACTATCTGTCTCCCAATAACTGTTCCAGTGGGTACCCTCCCCCAACCTTCTCTGAGCCTTCGGGGTCCTTGTGACCTGGCCATTTAGCCCATGGTGTGCATAAAAGTGCCGCTCAGAGGTAAAACAACACAACGTTAAAGAGCACGCTGGATGGCCTTGACGGAAGGCTACCATCTGTCTCCCAATAACTATTCCAGTGGGTCCCCTCCCCCAACCTTCTCTGAGCCTTCGGGGTCCTTGTGACCTGGTAATTTAGCCCATGGTGTGCATAAAAGTGCCGCTCAGAGGTAAAACAACCCAACGTTAAAGAGCACGCTGGATGGCCTTGACGGAAGGCTACCATCTGTCTCCCAATAACTGTTCCAGTGGGTCCCCTCCCCCAACCTTCTCTGAGTCTTCGGGTCCTTGTGACTTGGCCATTTAGCCCATGGTGTGCATAAAAGTGCCGCTCAGAGATAAAATAACCCAACCTTAAAGAGCACGCTGGATGGCCTGACGGAAGGCTACCATCTGTCTCCCAATAACTGTTCCAGTGGGTCCCCTCCCCCAACCTTCTCTGAGCCTTCGGGGTCCTTGTGACCTGGCCATTTAGCCCATGGTGTGCATAAAAGTGCCGCTCAGAGGTAAAACAACCCAACGTGAAAGAGCACGCTGGATGGCCTTGACGGAAGGCTACCATCTGTCTCCCAACAGCTGTTCCAGTGGGTCCCCTCCCCCAACCTTCTCTGAGCCTTCGGGGTCCTTATGACCTGGCCATTTAGCCCATGGTGTGCATAAAAGTGCCGCTCAGAGGTAAAACAACCCAACCCAACCTCTTAGAGGTAAAACAAGTCACCCTCTTACACTCTAACCTCATGTGAGATGCAGAACTGAAAATTCAATAGGGAATGTAAAAATGTAAACTCGGCTTAGGGAAGCGAAACAAGAAACACGTTTGAAGCCACAAAACTGAAGTTAGCTTGGAAAAACAACGAAAAAAAAGTACATTTTTCTTGGTAGGTAAAAAATACATGTCAACGGCAATTTCGATTAGGGCAGCAAAAGGTACATTAGCTTTCGACAGCAGCGAAAGTAATTCGTTTGGGGAGACAGAAAAGTTTTGGGATGAGAGCTGATCTCGATTTGAGAGGATACAGGCCGTTGGAATGGAGTTGGGCTGTTTTACATCTGAGCGTCACTTTTTTGCACACAATGGGCTAAATGGTCAGATCACAAGGACCCCGAAGGCTCAGAGAAGGTTGGGGGAGGGGACCCACTGGAACAGCTGTTGGGAGACAGATGGTAGCCTCCCGTCAAGGCCATCCAGCGTGTTCTTTAATGTTGGGTTGTTTTACCTCTGAGCGGCACTTTTTTGCACACCATGGGCTAAATGGCCAGGTCACATGGACCCCGAAGGCTCAGAGAAGGTTGGGGGAGGGGACCCACTGGAACAGCTGTTGGGAGACAGATGGTAGCCTCCCGTCAAGGCCATCCAGCGTGTTCTTTAACGTGCACAGGGTAGTAAAAATTACCTACTGGTGGAGCCAAAATGTCGGGGTGGAAGTAGAGATTGACGTATTATGCAAAATCATACATTCCCAAACAAAATTATCTGCTAGGGGAGGGGGTGGCTCAGTCGATAACACTCCACGTTCGTAATCTGCAGTTCTCAGGGTCGAGTTTCCGCCTAGGCCAGTGATGAGATTTTCATCGCGAAACTCCTCGTCCTTCCATCATCAGTAGGGGACACCGATGAGCTTGGAAAGGGGCCGTCTTTTAGATGGGAACGCATTTATATGTACTTCTAAATTTTATAACAATAAATTATTTATTAAAAGTACAAAGTGCGGTACAGTCGCTCAAAAAAGTATCCGAACATCATGGTTGATTACAGACTTGAGAAAAAATATCTGGCAACGATTTTTTTAGAAATTAGTGATCTGGCAACCTTCGTGTCACGTGATTACAGAATTCAGGAAAAATATCTGGAGCGTGTACAGCAACTGTACACGCTCCAGTTACCGTTCACAGCAAACTGGAGCGTTCACAGCAAACTGGAGCAACCTTCGTGTCACGTGACACGAAGGTTGCCAGATCACTAATACAGTTGTTAGATCACTAATTTCCCTCAACGCTAATTTCTAAAAAAAATGTTGCCAGATATTTTTTCTGAATTCTGTAATGAACCATAGTTTTCGGATATTTTTTTGAGCGAGTGTACATACAAATATACAAGAATTGCTCGCTTTAGAGTATAGGATATACACAGTCGTATCAGAATAATATGACCACCTACCATAGTATGTGCATGGTAGGTGGTCATATTATTCTAATACGACTGTGTATACTGTATATATAAGAGAAACTGCGCCTCAAGTAGTGGTCTCACAAAGATGAGAAAATGTGTAAGCGATTTTTCCGCCATACCTTTCGATTCTCATTACTTCCGGCCTTTCAAAAGCGAGGACCGGAAGTAATGACTTGTACTTTAAGTTGTTGTTGGGTTGTTTTACCTCTGAGCGGCACTTTTTTGCACACCATGGGCTAAATGGCCAGGTCACAAGGACCCCGAAGGCTCAGAGAAGGTTGTGGGAGGGGACCCACTGGAACAGCTGTTGGGAGAGAGATGGCAGCCTCCCGTCAAGGCCATCCAGCGTGTTCTTTAACGTGCACAGAGTATGGTTCTCCCGCACATGGGGCCACGGCTTAACGTTCCATCCGACGGACGCCGGTCTTTCCAAGCCCATTGGTGTCCCCTACTGACCGTGGGCAGGGCGGGGAATTTTTGCGGAGATAAATCTCAACGCTGACCCAGCTGGGACTCGAACCTGGGAACTACAGATTACGAGCCTGGCGCGCTACCGACTGAGCCACCCCCGCCCCGTACTTTAAGTAGCGAAGTCGTAAGATTATGGCGATAAAGGTCATCATTGAAAAAAAAAATAACGATTTTCTCCCGAGAAGTAGGACAAAGTGAAGTTTTTAGTAGCATAATACCTTCCCACTAAACGGACAAACAAATAATACATAATAATATACAAGCAATGGTTAGTGAGCTTAGCTACTGATCGAAGGGACCTGGGTTCGAGCCCCGAGTAAAGCATGGCTGTTTGTGTTGCTTTCCTACTAAGGTCTCGCTTGCCATCCACATCTACTACGGGGCATCAAAATGGAAAGTCCAAGTGGCTCAGTCGGTAGCGCGCCATGCTTGTAATCTGTAATTCTCAGGTTAGAGTCCCAACTGGGTCAGCGTTGAGATTTATCTCCGCAAAATTTCCCGCCCTGCCCATACAGATGGGCTTGGAAAGGCCGTCGCCCGTCGAACAGGATGTTAAGCCGTGGTCCTGTGTGAGGGACAGTCATATCCCATTAAAAACATGCTGAATGGCCTTGACGAGAGGTTACCATATGTATCCCAATAGTTGTTCCAGTGACCCCTCCCCAAACCTTCTCTAAGCCCAAACCTTCGGGTTCCTTGTGACCTGGCCATTTGTCCCATGGTGTGCGAAAAACTGCCGCTCAGAGGTAAAACAACCAACTGGAAGATTCCCGTCAGACCTTTGTGGCAATCAGCTGCTTGAGGGAATATTGATTTATTTGTTTATAATATCTAATACTAGAAATCATTCGATGCCTTTGGCACCTCTTAATTTCCCTGTGAATGTGACTCTCGATCGGAAAATACCTCTGAACGGCACTTTTTTGTGCACAATGGGCTAAATGGCCAAGTCACAAGGACCCCAAGGTCTCAGAAAAGGTTAGAAGGAGGAGACCCACTGGATAGCTGTTACCAGACAGATGGTAGCACCGTGTTCTTTAACGTGCACAGAGAATGTTCTGTTGCACACGGAGCCACGGATTAACGTCCCATCCAATGGACGGTGGCTTTTCCAAGCCCATCGGCTTCCCCACTGACTGAGGGGAGGGTAGGGAGTTTTGCGGAGAAAATCTCAACTCTAGCCCAAGTGGGACTCGAACCTGGAAAATACAGATTACGTGTTCGTAATTGATGACTTTCATTATAAAATTCTCTCCTCAATATTTCAGTCAACTGTATTAGTAACTGGAAATTTTATGTTGGTACTACTGTTTTATTACTCAAATATATGCTAATTTCATACAGTTAATTTAATATTTAAAATAACATCTAAAAATAAATTCCCAGGGACTGTCCCCGGAAACCGGGGGGGGGGGGGGAGCTGAGATGGCTCAGTCGGTAGCGCGTCATGCTCGTAATCTGCAGTTTCCAGGTTCGAGTCCCAGCTGGACCAACGTTGAGATTTATCTCCGCAAAATTCCCCGCCCTGCCCACGGTCAGTAGGAGACACCGATGGCTTGGAAAGGCCGCCGTCCGTCGGATGGGGCGTTAAGCCGTGGTCCCGTATGCGGGAGAGCCATACCCTGTGCACGTTAAAGACACGCTGGATGTCCTTGACGGGAGGCTACCATCTGTCTCCCAACAGCTGTTCCAGTGAGTCCCCTCCCCAACCTTCTCTGAGCCTTCGGGGTCCATGTGACCTGGCCATTTAGCCCATGGTGTTCAAAAAAGTGCAGCTCAGACGTAAAAAAATTCCGAACCCGACGTGGAAAACGGGGACGTCTTGTCACTCTTACTATTCATCAATTTTTAGCTCTGAAGCACTGACAAAAATGAAAGTTTAAAATATCAATTACTTGATTCATATGAGCTTCAAAAGAACGTGTTTGGACGATGACATCATGAGAAAACAATAAAATTAATTGGAATGCAAATCAAGCATCATTTTGGTCAAGTTTTTTGAAGCAATAGAATGGAAACAAATTATTTTTCGTTTATTTCAATCTCACCTCACGTACAGTCGGTCAAAAAAAATATCCGAACATTTTGGTTGATTACAAAATTGAGAAAAAATATCTGGCAACGATTTTTTTAGGAATTAGTGATCTGGCAACCTTCGTGTCACGTGATTACAGAATTCAGGAAAAATATCTGGAGCGTGTACAGCAACTGTACACGCTCCAGTTACCGTTCACAGCAAGCTGGAGCGTGTGCAGTTACTGTACACGCTCCAGTTTGCTGTGAATGGTAACTGCACACGCTCAATATTTCCGTGAGTGAGCCCACACGATCTAGTATCAAAATAATATGACCACCTACAGTCGCTCAAAAAAGTATCCGAACACTGTGGTTGATTACAGAATTCGGAAAAAATATCTGGCAATGATTTCTTTTTAGAAATTAGTGATCTGGCAACCTTCGTGTCACGTGATTACAGAATTCAGGAAAAATATCTGGAGCGTGTACAGCAACTGTACACGCTCTAGTTACCGTTCACAGCAAACTGGAGCGTGTGCAGTTACTGCACACGCTCCAGTTTGCTGTGAACGGTAACTGCACATGCTCAATATTTCCGTGAGTGAGCCCACACGACCTAGTATCAAAATAATATGACCACCTACAGTCGCTCAAAAAAGTATCCGAACACTACGGTTGATTACAAAATTCAGAAAAAATATCTGGCAACGTTGTTTTTTAGAAATTAGTGATCTGGCAAGTGTCACGTGACACGAAGGTTGCCAGATCACCAATTTCTAAAAAAAAATCATTGCCAGATATTTTTTCTGAATTCTGTAATCAACCCTATTGTTCGGATATTTTTTTGAGCTACTGTACAGCACTTCCCAAGTTTGTCTTCTTTCCCACATATCGATAGTTATCAATTTTTGAAAATGATAGCTCATTGAACCTCCTATAAGGTGAGTGAAAATAATGGTGACTTCATGGCCGTCTATTTTCTTGACAAATTGCCAAATCACGAAAGTTCTACGGAATCGGAGTAAACAAGCGGCGTCAATTATACGCTGTGGCGTAGAATTCTATTTTTGAGAGACAGCAAGACACTTCTCTGCAGTGGTTTCAAAACTTTTCTTCAAGGCCACGACCCCGTTTGAACTTGACTGCCTACGTTCACCTTGACTACTCACGTTCACTTGAGTCTGTGACCTCTGCTCTCAGCCGTCTCAGCGCGTGCCGCCACCACGCAGCCGCAGAGGTGGGTGCTGTCCATGTTATGAAATTCCCAACTTCGAGGTATATTCACCCACTTTATTCATTTAAAACGTGTGAAGTACACAGTCGTATCAATTTTTTGGGTTGTTTTACCTCTAAGCGGCACTTTTTTACACACAATGGGCTAAATGGCCAGGTCACAAGGACCCCGAAGGCTCAGAGAAGGTTGGGGGAGTGGACCCACTGGAATGGCTGTTGGGAGACAGATGGTAGCCTTCCGTCAAGACCATCCAGCGTGTTCTTTAACATGCACAGGGTATGGCTCTCTTGGGGCTGGGGTGGCTCAGTCGGTAGAGCGCGCGGCTCGTAATCTGTAGTTCCCAGGTTCGAGTCCCAGCTGGGTCAGCGTTGAGATTTATCTCCGCAAAATTCCCCGCCCTGCCCACGGTCAGTAGGGGACACCGATGGGCTTGGAAAGGTCGCCGTCCGTCGGATGGGACGTTAAGCCGTGGCCCCGTGTGCGGGAGAGCCATACCCTGTGCACGTTAAAGAACATGCTGGATGGCCTTGACGGGAGGCTACCATCTGTCTCCCAACAGCTGTTCCAGTGGGTCCCCTCCCCCAACCTTCTCTGAGCCTTCGGGGTCCATGTGGCCTGGCCATTTAGCCCATGGTGTGCAAAATAGTGCCGCTCAGAGGTAAAACAACCCAACCTGGCCATTTAGCCCATGGTGTGCAAAAAAGTGCCGCTCAGAGGTAAAATAACCCAACCCAACCGGTATGGCTCTCCCGCACCCTGAGCCACGGCTTAGCTTCCCATCCGATGGACGGCGGCCTTTCCAAACCCATCGGTGTCCCCTACTGACCATGGGTAGGGCAGGGACAGTCGTATCAGAATAATATGACCACTACCATACATATACTATGGTAGGTGGTCATATTATTCTGATACGACTGTGTATAAGTAAAGGGTTGGATTGTACAGCGTCGTTGTGTCCAGTGAGCTTGACATTTACTTTCCCTTTGCATTATCTCATTCCTAAAAAGCTGTTGTGTTGTTTTACTTCTGAACGGCAATTTTCTGCATAACAGTGTGTTAAATGTTGGCTCACAGAATATTTTTTTCATTTAGGTATAAGCTAACTAAGTTGCAGCTTAGTACCTCACGATATGAATAAAATAAAATAAATAAATTCCCCCTGAAGCTGCTATTTGCCATAGACATCTGACAGGAGCCTGTCAGTTTATACGCCATAGTAGAAGGTCTGATAGGAGCCTGTCAGTTTATACGCCATAGTAGGTCTGACAGGAGCCTGTCAGTTTATATGCCATAGTGGAAGGTCTGACAGGAGCCTGTCAGTTTATACGCCATAGTAGAAGGTCTGATAGGAGCCTGTCAGTTTATACGCCATAGTAGGTCTGACAGGAGCCTGTCAGTTTATATGCCATAGTGGAAGGTCTGACAGGAGCCTGTCAGTTTATACGCCATAGTAGAAGGTCTGACAGGAGCCTGTCAGTTTATACGCCATAGTAGAAGGTCTGACAGGAGCCTGTTAGTTTTTACGCCATAGTAGGTCTGACAGGAGCCTGTCAGTTTATACGCCATAGTAGGTCTGACAGGGGCCTGTCAGTTTACACGCCATAGTAGAAGGTCTGACAGGAGCCTGTCAGTTTATATGCCATAGTAGAAGGTCTGATAGGAGCCTGTCAGTTTATATGCCATAGTAGAAGGTCTGACAGGAGCCTGTCAGTTTATATGCCACAGTAGAAAGTCTGACAGGAGCTTGTCAGTTTACACGCCATAGTAGAAGGTCTGACAGGAGCCTGTCAGTTTATACGCCATAGTAGAAGGTCTGACAGGAGCCTGTCAGTTTATACGCCATAGTAGAAGGTCTGACAGGAGCCTGTCAGTTTATACGCCATAGTAGAAGGTCTGACACGAGCCTGTCAGTTTATACGCCATAGTAGAAGGTCTGACACGAGCCTGTCAGTTTATACGCCATAGTAGGTCTGACAGGGGCCTGTCAGTTTACACGCCATAGTAGAAGGTCTGACAGGAGCCTGTCAGTTTATAAGCCATAGTAGAAGGTCTGACAGGAGCCTGTCAGTTTATACGCCATATAGAAGGTCTGACAGGAGCCTGTCAGTTTATATGCCATAGTAGAAGGTCTGACAGGAGCCTGTCAGTTTATACGCCATAGTAGAAGGTCTGACAGGAGCCTGTCAGTTTATACGCCATAGTAAGTCTGACAGGGGCCTGTCAGTTTACACGCCATAGTAGAAGGTCTGACAGGAACCTGTCAGTTTATAAGCCATAGTAGAAGGTCTGACAGGAGCCTGTCAGTTTATACGCCATATAGAAGGTCTGACAGGAGCCTGTCAGTTTATATGCCATAGTAGAAGGTCTGACAGGAGCCTGTCAGATTATACGCCATAGTAGAAGATCTGACAGGAGCCTGTCAGTTTATATGCCATAGTAGAAGGTCTGACAGGACCCTGTCAGTTTATACGCCATAGTAGAAGATCTGACAGGAGCCTGTCAGTTTATATGCCATAGTAGAAGGTCTGACAGGAGCCTGTCAGTTTATATGCCATAGTAGAAGGTCAATAAGAATGGAAGGACCTCAGCAGAAAAACAACACAAACAGCCATGCCTTATCCAGTGCTCGAACCCAGGTCCTTTAAATCAGTAGCCAAGCGCGCTAACCACGTTATGAGGGATCTACAAAAATGCCTTTCAAGATGTGCTGTGTACAAATCGTGAATTTGTATTAGTGGTTATAAATAAAATTAGTTACAAAATCAAATAAAAGTTTTCATAGCACAAATTTCATGCTTAGTTTTTAATGCTCTTTTCAATCAGAATAATAAATACACAAGGGTAAGTCAATAAATAAGGTGAATTTAAATATAGCATTAAAACAGGTTATTCCAAAAAAAATGTACATATGCTATTTTTCAATGCAATCACCTCTTCTCTCGGCTGAAAGTTTTCTAATTCCATCAGAGAAAAAGATTTTCGGTAAAGTTGTTTTTTGTTTTTGGGTTGTTTTACCTCTGAATGGCACTTTTTGCACACCATGGACTAAATGGCCAGGTCATATGGACCCCGAAGCTCAGAGGAGGTTGGGGGAGGGGACCCACTGGAACAGCTGTTGGGAGACAGATGGTAGCCTCCCGTCAAGGCCATCCAGCGTGTTCTTTAACACGCTGGATGGCCTTGACGTGTTAGAATGGTAGTCCCTCTGTCGAACGTGCACAGGGTATGGCTTCTCCAGTTAACGTGCACAGGGTATGGCTCTCCCACACACGGGGCCACGGCTAAACGTCCCATCCGACGTATGGCGGCCTTTCCAAGCCCATCGGTGTCCCCTACTGACCGTGGGTAGGGCGGGGAATTTTGCGGAGATAAATCTCTATTCAACGCTGACCCAGCTGATTCATTCAACGCTGACCCAGCTGGGACTCGAACCTGGGAACTATAGATTACGAGCCTGGCGCGCAACCGACTGAGCCCCCCCCCCCCCCTTTTTTTGCACAGTATTTTGAACGTTTGCATTATCATTGAACTTACGCCTCCTTAGTTTTCCCTTAGTGTTCTTCCAAAACGATGCATTAGTTCTCTTGAACAAATTCATTAACAAGTGTTGCATTATATCAGGCGTTCCTGCTTTGACTGGTCTAACAGGTCGATGTTCATCCATTTCACTTGTGCGACCATTTCTGAGAAGTTCGCACCACTTAAACACATTTTTAGATTATAAACAAATGTTCCCATATTGTACACACATTCTACGGTAAATTTCACTTGTTTTTACTCTTTCTGACAGTAAAGAAGAATGGTTATTCACTCTTCAAGTGCAGTATATTTCGACAGAGGGACTACCATTCTAACACTGACTGTTTGGCCAGGTTTAAATATTCCTGGGCTCCTAGGCATGCTTAATATGGCCCTAATGTAGCCGTGGTTTTTCAAACTTCGAAACGAAGTACATTTCAAGGAAAGAGGATTGGGTTGTTTTACCTCTGAGCGGCACTTTTTTGCACACCATGGGCTAAATGGCCAGGTCACATGGACCCCGAAGGCTCAGAGAAGGTTGGGGGAGGGGACCCACTGGAACAGCTGTTGGGAGACAGATGATAGCCTCCCGTCAAGGCCATCCAGTGTGTTCTTTAATGTACACAGGGTATGGCTCTCCCGCACACGCGCCACGGCTTAGCGTCCCATCCGACGGACGGCGGCCTTTCCAAGCCCATCGATGTCCCCTACTAACCGTGGGCAGGGCGGGGAATTTTGCGGAGATAAATCTCAATGCTGACCCAGCTGGGACTCGAACCTGGGAACTACAGATTACGAGCCTGGCGCGCTACCGACTGAGCCACCCCCGCCCCCAAGAGGATAAGAATTAAAAATTTATACGGACACTATAAGTACACTACATAATGAGACATGCAGTAATGAGGGTATGTAGTAAAGATTACATAATGTGTACATATATTTGTGAAAAATGAAACTTCATCTTATTTATTGACTTATCCTCGTATATTGCGACTTTCGAATTTTTGCGGTCTCTTAAACTTGACATAGCATAGAAGGTCAATAGAAGTTCATAGTCAGAAGGTCAAAGTGTGGCCCTGGCTAAATGGCCAGGTTTAGGTAGCCTGGGCCGACTGGGATCCTAGGCATGCTTAATCCGACCCTGTCGTAACCGTGGTTTCTGAACTGGGTAACGAAGTTAAAGTAAATCCCGTTATAAAATGTTTGGAAAATGTTTGTTCTAAAGTTGAATTACTAGCAATGTCTGTAATATCAAAAATCAGTTTCGAAACGTTAACTAAAATATTAACCGTTATGTGAGTGAGAATAGAAAACTGGTTTTTCGAGTGGAGCTATAAATTTAAAACAATTGCTTATGTATCTTAAGATGGTGCTGTTGAATACTTCAAAAATGGATTCCAGTTTAATCAATTGAAGGAAATAGGCTGTCACAGAATATTAATCAACTGTTATTTTTCTACTATTATGTGGGGTTGTTGAATTTGTAGTTTTCTTTCATAAAGACAGTTATGGGCTGGATCAGATAAATACTGTCTCGTTTGAAATGTACACTGTGAAAATACGAATTATGAATCTGATGGGATCCACAGAAGAAGAAGAATCTGATGTTCACCATCATCATCATCATCATCATCATCAAGCAGCCATGGACTGCGCGGAGGTCCAACTAGACCGTGCAATTTAGTTCTCCAAGCAAGTCTATCCTGAGCTACATCTACTGCATCTGGCCACTGCACACCAATTCTAACAAGGTCCTGTTTGACATTGCCTGCCCACCGCATCCTAGGTCTCCCCTTCTTTCTGAGGCCTTTAGGCACACTGTTCATAACCCTATTCGCCAATCTATAATTATTCATACGGGCAACATGGCCAAACCATTTGCGGAGATAATTCTCTCTCTGCACAATATGCTGCTTAAAGGAGGTTGCAGACTCCTTTGCCTAACCTCATCATTAGTTACAAAGTTGAACCACCTAATGCCCAAGATACTGCCTAAGTATCTAGAATCAAAAGCATCTAGTTTCCTATCTTATAATATATTGCTGGAACTGTTTTCCATTTCCAACTCGAAAAACTCCTTGCAATAACCATAATCCAGAGTAACCTTCGGAGGGCGGGGGTGGCTCAGTTGGTAGCGCGCCAGGCTCGTAATCTGTAGTTCCCAGGTTCGAGTCACAGCTGGGTCAGCCTCGAGATTTATCTCCGAAAAAATTCCCCGTCCTGACCACGGTCAGTAGGGAACACCGATGGGCTTGGAAAGGCCGCCGTCCGTCGGATGGGACGTTAAGCCGTGGCCCCGTGTGCGGGAGAGACATACCCTGTGCACGCTAAAGAACACGCTATATGGCCTTGACGGGAGGCTACCCCCTAACATTCTCTAAGCCTTCGGGGACCTTGTGACCTGGCCATTTAGCCCATGGTGTGCAAAAAAGTGCTGCTCAGAGGTAAAACAACCCAACCCAGAGTAACCTTCCTTCTTAACCTTATGAAGCGAAAGCCTTGGTCTGCCTTAGCAACAACTGATAGTAACCTTCCTTTCCTTCCACCAGGTCAGATAGCTCGCCAGGCTCGTAATCTGCAGTTCCCAGGTTCGAGTCCAGTTGTGTCCTCGGACTGTAGGTGACACCAATGGGTTTGAAAACGTGCACCTCCATCTGATGGGATTTAAGCCGTGGCGTTATATAAGGGGCATACTCTGTGCACGTTAAAATATACTGGAGGGCCTTGATGGGAGGCTACCATCTGTCTCTAACAGTTGTCTAGTGGGAACCCTCAACGTTCTCTGATCCCTGGGGGTCAGATTGTATTAGGAGTTACCTATAAATTTAGTAGTTAAAAAATGTAATGAATGTTTTCACCACATTAGTTTTATGTTTATTTTTAATGTTCCTTTCAGTCAGAACAATCATCATCATCACCATCATCATTCTCAAGAGCCATGGGCTACGGAGGTTCAACCAGACCGTGCAATTTAGTTCTCCAAGCAAGTCTATCCTGAGCTACATCTACTGCATCTGGCCACTGCGCACCAATTCTAACAAGGTCCTGTTTGACATTGTCTGCCCACCGCATCCTAGGTCTCCCCTTCTTTCTGAGGCCTTTAGGCACACTGTTCATAACCCTATTCGCCAATCTATAATTATTCATACGGGCAACATGGCCAAACCAACGGAGTCTCTCTCTGCACAATATGCTGCTAGCATCAGAAATATCTTTTTGCATCTTCGGATACTTATTCCGAACGACAATAATAGACTGTAACGTCATTTCGATATCTAATTTTCCCTTCAGATCTTACAGTCTTCGAGAAATTTCTTGAAAAATATATATGTTACGTGTTTAATATTTTTCGCCTCCGTTCCGGTTATAAACATTTTGAAAGGGATGAGCGGTTATGGCCCCTTGGGCCCTTCCTCTAGACACGGCCCTAGTTTTCACTTTTGAACTAACACAGACTAAAGGCTTATCTATTGTTCATCCAGGACATTTTATTCTTCATGCGTTATTTTTATGCTTTTTTTTACAATGAATTACAATTGTTTAAAGGTGTTCTTGTTAACCGTGGAACTAGTATTATAAATATATTTACATAATCAATTCACTCAAAACGTTAATTTTGCAATAATTACATCATCTACGCCAGTGGTTCACAACCTTTTATGCTTTACGTACCCTTTGGAAATGTGTATGTAACTGGCGTACACCTTGTATAGATAGATAAAACTATAGTTATAGTATAACAATGGGAATAAAATAAAACATATTTATCAGTGGTTCTCATCCTTTTATGCTTCACGTACCCCCTGGAAATGTGTATGTAACTGGCGTACACCTTGTATAGATAGATAAAACTATAGTTATAGTATAACAATGGGAATAAAATAAAACATATATATCAGTGGTTCTCATCCTTTTATGCTTCACGTACCCCCTGGAAATGTGTATGTAACTGGCGTACACCTTGTATAGATAGATAAAACTATAGTTATAGTATAACAATGGAAATAAAATAAAACATATGTATATATACACATTAAATTTTGCATTCGTAAATTACATATATCGATAAACACAAAAAATGACATAATTTAACAAATCTTATAGAATTAAACATTTTACTGGGTAATCAGTGAAATGGACATGTTACTAGATCTAGCGACTTTTGAGCTCTCATGGCGTGCCTCAAAAATTTTACCGCGTACCCCACGTTGAGAATCCCTAACCTATGCTATGTGGAATTGCATGAAAGATTTTTAATTTGGTAAAATTTATATGTTGCAAAGGAATATAAATATCAAAATAATTTTTTCAAACCTTTGAAACCATTGAGAACGATCTGCTGGAAATTAATATTTTAAATGGATGAATAATGAGAAATACCAAAGCTAAAATGCATAATTTAATTTTACAGTTATTTAATTCAAATATTTACCCTTCACTGCAAAAATTTCAGATTTTTCGAATTTTTTTTATTTTTTTTTAAATGTTCCCATATTTTTAATGGGGCGGGGGTGGCTCAGTCGGTAGCGCGCCAGGATCGTAATCTGTAGTTCCCAGGTTCGAGTCCCAGCTGGGTCAGCTTTGAGATTTATCTCCGCAAAATTCCCCGCCCTGCCCACGGTCAGTAGGGGACACCGATGGACTTGGAAAGGCCACCGTCCGTCGGATGGGACGTTAAGCTGTGGCCCCGTGTGCGGGAGAGCCATACCCTGTGCACGTTAAAGAACACGCTGGATGGCCTTGACGGGAGGCTACCATCTGTCTCCCAACAGCTGTTCCAGTGGGTCCCCTCCCCCAACCTTCTCTGAGCCTTCGGGGTCCTTGTGACCTGGCCATTTAGCCCATGGTGTGCAAAAAAGTGACGCTCAGAGGTAAAACAACGCAACCCAACTTTATCCCAAGGTGTTGGCAGATTTTGAACTATAACGTGAGCAAGAAAGTGAGAAATTTTTTTTTTATTCTTACTTCGACATTTTTTCCTAAATCTCCTATTCACAATTAAAAAAAGAAAATAAAATTTCACCTCATACAAAAAAAAAAAAGCAAATAAAATTTCATCTCATACAAATAAAAAGGAATTAAATTTGGACGTATAGTTTCTGAAACATTTTATGAGAAGAAAATATGCCGTTTTTGAAGCATTTATTTTGAATAATAATTTCTAAGTAGCCACAATTTACAAAAAAGCTTTTTAATCGAAAATAGACTTCATTCTGATGTTACGGGGCTATTTCTACATCAATATTTTTCCCGCCATTATCCATGAACGTCCGCTTAACATCATCTGCCTGATTTGAAATGCAATGACTCTGCATGTAACAGAATAAAAACTAAAAGAAAATTCCTAAAATCTAGATTTTGATGAGTAATATCTCTTTAGCCGTCCCGTGGCCGAGTGGTTAGCACGCTTGGCTTGTAATCTACGGGACCTGGGTTCGAGCCCCGGGTAAGGCATGGATGTGTGTGTGATTTTTCTGCTGAGGTCCTGCCATCCTCTCAGACCTTCTACTATGGCATATAAAATGACAGGCTCCTGTCAGACCTCTGTGGCAAGCAGCTGCTTG
This sequence comes from Ryuthela nishihirai, assembly GCA_038380435.1. Classification (NCBI taxonomy): domain Eukaryota; kingdom Metazoa; phylum Arthropoda; class Arachnida; order Araneae; family Heptathelidae; genus Ryuthela; species Ryuthela nishihirai. Next base: position 23,426,962 of record JAWZYU010000022.1, read on the forward strand.
AGGGGGTATTTTTTTTAAATATCTCTTTACCATTTAAAAAGTTCTGTAAATTGAAACATTTAACATCTGCTAATCGTAAGGATTACCTTATAATTATAACAAATCATTTACCGAAATAAATGTATTTTTAAAAGTTTGGATAAAGCATCAATTTTAAAAAACAGCACAATTTTTATGTCAAATCTTTCAGCTCCGATAACTCTTTAAATATGAAACGAATATTTTCTAAAAATAAAAATTGGATAACTTTGAGATTTATAATATATCTTCTGTAATAACATTTTTCTGTAAAACAGCTTATTTTTAAAATTTAGGGAGCATTAAATTTGGTTTTCCTTTCACATATCATGGAAGTCAGGCACATGCCCAGGATTTAGTTTCAGGAGGGGGGAGGATAAGGAGGGGGAGTATTTAATTTTCAGGAGGATTTTTTTAAGTTCGAGAATTCAGTTTCGGTGATAATTTCTCTGAGAGTAAGACTTGAATAAGGTTTCTCAATTACTAAAATATTGGGGTATTTATTATTATTATTTATTTTAAAATATTTCGAACATGAAAGGTTAAAAATATATTCTATATGGAAAGAGATTTTATAGTTGTTTTATTTTAATCTATTTTTTAAAAAATATGTAGCTAAAATGAAGTTAAACAAAGACAACTCTTTTAGACTTCTAAACAGGGTAGACAAGTTTGAGATTCAGTATCAGACGACAGGATTTTCGGGGGGGGGGGGGGGTTACGGATGCCCGACCCCTCTAAGTACGTCTCTGATGGAAGTATCCTAATATGTTTAGCAATCAAGTGTTTAGACTCAAAATCCATAAAGTTCATTTCGATTGCCATGAGAGAGAGAGTACTTTGAAAAGAGAGTAATTGCACTCCATGGATACTTGTAAGTAGTTAGCATTGAAAAATAAAAAAGACAATTTTATTATTTAAATAAACAAATTGTAGGATTTAAATTTTGGCGCCACAATTTTGTTAAGTGCCTAACGAACCTAATGGGAAATCCGGGACTGACAAAGACCAACCAGAAAAATCATTCCCAAGCTTAATTTCAGATCAGAACCGTCGACTTAACTACGGTAGTAGACGAATTGTGTCAGCTAAAGTTTCCTTTCAGCCACCGGAAATTCTCATTGATTGTAAAAATACTTCCATTTACATGTAAAACAGGTAAATTAGATTTTGACCTTCTGCTGGAAATGCAACTTCCGGCCCACTGATATTAAAACATCTTCCTGTTAGACCTCATCATCATCCTCAAGCAGCCATGGGCTACGGAGGTCCAACCAGACCGTGCAATTTAGTTCTCCAAGCAAGTCTGTCCTAAGTTACATCTGCTGCATCTGGCTACTGCACACTACTTCAAATAAGGTCCTGTTTGACATTGTCTTCCCACCGCATCCTAGGTCTCCCCCTCTTTCTGAGGCCATTAGGCACACTGTTCATAACTCTATTCGCCAATCTATAATTATCCATAAGGGCAACATGGCCAAACCAACGGAATCTCTCTCTACACAATATGCTGCTTAAAGGAGTTGCCGACTCCTTTGCCTAACCTCATCATTAGTTACAAAATTGAACCACCTAATGCCCAAGATACTGCATAAGCATCTAGAATCAAAGCATCTAGTTTCCTGTTATCTCGTTTACAAAGTGTCCAAGTTTCACTACCATAACTAACCCTAGAAAGAACCAAACTATTATACAGTCTAATTTTAGTCTTTAGGTGTATACGCCTATTTCTCCACAATCTCCATAGATTCTTAAAAGTCCCGGCAGCAATCCCTATTCGTCTGTTAATCTCATGCCGCACATCACCTTTATCTGTTACATAGCTCCCAAGATAATTAAACTATGACACCTGCTCAAGACTGCAACCATTCTGATTAACTGAATCACAGCCTGACCTCAGAGATAATTAATAGTAAGGAAAATCTTTTTATTTTTAAGCGCTTTAATCACAATTTTCCTGAGTTACTTGACTATTAAAGTTACGACAGAGCTATTTTTTTATTTATGCCATTGTCAAAGAGCTTTGCATGGTCCGAAAAAGACTGCTCTTGTATTACTGACCATTTCAAATGCAGATGCATTGAACTATGGATTGGAGAATAAGTTGATTGTGCGACATAAAAATGCAGTTTGCATTGCTTTATAAATTTCAAGGTTCCTTTGTTGAGTTCGACACAATTCTTAGAAATACCTTGGGCCACATACTTAACATATAACAGTTACGGTCGAAACGACGATTTCACCGTAACCGTTAATATGTTAAAGATTTATGCGCAGGTATATGGCAATGATGAAAGCTAAACAGAATACTTTTACATTTGTCGTTTGATTACAGAAGCCCGATAATTTCTCACAAAGAGATCAAACGCAAATTGTTGACAAATAATTAGCAAGGAGCATTCCAGTGTGTCAATATTTCAACGAGTGAGCAGGTAATTATAGTGTGTCAAGGTATGGAGTTATTCATGTATGTAAAAAGTCTCGGTTCACTAATGAAACAAAACTACCAACGATGATGTTGTAAGCGTAAGTCAGTTAAAGGATTTGGAGCAAGGAGGACTCCAGTGCTTGCGTGTGTGAAGCGAAGCAGTCACCAGTTAACAAAGCTGAAGTAAAAAAAGATTCCCAACGTAAGCCAATAAGTTACGAAGTTATTTATTCTTTCATAGATTTTTGGAATGCTTTAAAATTAGAAAGTGGGGAATATTCGAAACGATTGAGCTAATTTCTGATAAGGGCAGAAGTGCAGTATTGGGTCCTCAGCCGCCATCTTGTTTTGTTTCGCCGCGGTGAAAACAAATTTGGAAATGGTAAAAGTAGTCCATTCCACATCTACCTTAAGATGCGTATTGAGGATATATTTGTATAATTTAAAGAATATATATCTCATCAAAACAAGGTTTTATTAGCAACACTTATCGCTACAAAATGAACCCACGTTTCGCACTTAAAAAAACTGAAAATTAAACAATTCCATCGAAATTAGGTTAACAACTCTTACCGCTAAAAAATAAACCTTCGTTCTGCACAAAAAAAGGCCCAAAAATTAATATTCTTATCAAAACCAGATTTCATTAATAGCTCTTATCGCTAAGGAATAGTTATTCCTTAGTTCCACAAGGTCTCTCTAGTGTATTGAGAGGTTTCTGTGGCAAGCAGTTGCTTGAGGGATAATTTATTTTATTATTAAATTACCTTAAAAGTTATATAAAAAATTTTAGCATAAATTTTAAATCTACACTGCTAAATTGTATTGATAATCATAGCAAAAAAAGCCCCAAAAAAGTAAATTAGCTCATCAAAAGGTTTCATTAACGACGCTTATAGCTAAACGATCAAACCACGTTTCGCACTTAAAAAAAGCCCCTAAAATAAATATCAAAAGTAAATTTCGTTAATAACAGTCATCGCTAAAGAATCAACTTAAGAAAAGCCCCGAAAACAAATAATCTCATTACAGAGAACTATTCTAAACAGCATATATAAGTCATAAACATTGGAACATGCGGATGAATATCATATTGCAACTCAATGTTACAGTCCTGGGGAAAAGTAAACATGGCGGCTGAGGACCCAATACTGTACCGTAGCCCTGATAAGAATCTTTGACTTGATAGCCTGATTTAGGGTTGGGTTGTTTTACCTCTGAGCGGCACTTTTTTGCACACCATGGGCTAAATGGCCAGGTCACATGGATCCCGAAGGCTCAGAGAAGGTTGGGGGAGGGGACCCACTGGAACAGCTGTTGGGAGACAGACGGTAGCCTCCCGTCAAGGCCATCCAGTGTGTTCTTTAACGTGCACAGGGTATGGCTCTCCCGCACACGGGGCCACGGCTTAACGTCCCATCCGACGGACGGCGGCGTTTCCAAGCCCATCGGTGTCCCCTATGGCACCGATGGGGCATAGGGGCAGGGCGGGGAATTTTGCGGAGATAAATCTCAACGCTGACCAAGCTGGGACTCGAACCTGGGAACTACAGATTACGAGCCTGGCGCGCTACCGACTGAGCCACCACCGCCCCTGATTTAGGGATGTACCCGTGTGTGTGTTGGGGGGGGGCTGTCTGCCCCTTTCCATTCTAAAATATGATTACTGGGACCGCCCTTGGGTGGGCTGAGGAAATATTTCAGTTGAGTTTTTACATTGATATCGTTGAAATTAGACAACGAGTGCTTTGTGTGCTTCGCTACTTGAAAAAGGGGACTCTGGTTCGAGCCCTGTTTCGATGGCTGTTTCTCTTCTTTGTTGCCCTTTCTGTTAAGGTCTCTTCCTCACAAGGTCTCTCTAGTGTATTGAGAGGTTTCTGTGGCAAGCAGTTGCTTGAGGAGAATTTATTTTATTATTAAATTACCTTAAAAGTTATATAAAAAATTTTAGCATAAATTTTAAATCTACACTGCCAAATTGTATTGAAAATCATAGCAGTCTGTATCCTCCATAAGCGAACTACATGCCTTTTCCTATTTCATTTTATTAAGTCTGTAACACTTCTAAAACAATTCAAATTAAAAAATTCAAAACTTAATTGATTAATTTTGAATTGTTAAAATTAATAAAAGAAACTTATAAAGCCGTTATATATTCAGAAATTTTTACTGCATATATTTTAGGCCAAGGCTAATCACTCGGCCACGGAACAGCTATGTTCAATAATAATTACAAATTTATTTCTAAGGGACATTTTATATTTTAATTATTATTCGTCACTTCGTACTAGCGTTTTTTCGATGAGAAACTGCTTTTGCAATTATATATGTTTTCATAATACGATCTTTTATCGGTATTAAATTTATATAGTTTAATAGCGGGTTAGATATTGATGAAAATTTTCATTCTTTTTTTCACTACTGGTTTATTTTTTTTTTTCTAGTCTTTTTCCTCGCTCCATTTAGTCCTTTTTTATATCGATAATTTTTCAACACTGGTAACAGTTGATAAATAGTAAAAATTTCTGAATATATAACGGCTTTATAAGTTTCTTTTATTAATTTTATACGTAGCATAAGTTCAAAAGTAATCTGCAGTTCCCAGGTTCGAGTCCCAGCTGGGTCAGTGTTGAGACTTATCTCCGTAAAACTCCCTCCCTGCCCACGGTCAGTAGGGGACACCGATGGGCTTGGAAAGGTCACCGTCCGTCGGATGGGACGTTAAGCCGTGGCCCGCTAAAGAACACGCTAGATGGCCTTGACTGGAGGCTACCATCTTTCTCCCAACAGCTGTTCCTGTGGGTCCCCTCTCCCCAACCTTCTCTGAGCCTTCGGAGTCCTTGTGACTTGGCCATTTAGCCCATGGTGTGCAAAAAAAGTGCATCTCAGAGGTAAAACAACCCAACCCAAGTTCAAAAGTATCGTAATTTCGATTTAATGTGCAAGAGGAAACGGACTAGCCCTCCTTTTGCACGCTCATGGTATTTTTTTCATTTCAAATATCATTAGTTGCACACTTTTATATTAGTTTTATACTTTTATATATATTTTAAAATAATATTTGATACTTTTATAAAGAGATTTTACATATAAAAATGTCTCGACCAGTATTGGGAGAACTTATATGTAACGTAACGAAATAACGGAATGATTTCTGAATAACGTTAAAGGTTGGGTTGTTTTACCTCTGAGCGGCACTTTTTTGCACACCATGGGCTAAATGGCCAGGTCACATGGACCTCGAAGGATCAGAGAAGGTTGGGGGAGGGGACCCACTGGAACAGCTATTGGGAGACAGATGGTAGCCTCCCGTCAAGGCCATCTAGCGTGTTCTTTAACGCGCACAGGGTATAGCTCTCCCGCACACGGGACCACGACTTAACGTCCCATCCGACGGACGGCGGCCTTTCCAAGCCCATCGGTGTCCCCTACTGACCGTGGGCAGGGCGGGGAATTTTGCGGAGATAAATCTCAACGCTGACCCAGCTGGGACTCGAACCTGGGAACTACAGATTACGAGAGATTACGAGCCTGGCGCGCTACCGACTGAGCCACCGCCACCCCCGCCCCAACGTTAAAGGAATTTTAAAATATTTATAACGATAGAATGTAACAAATAACGGAGAAAATAATTTCGTTATTTTCACTTTTTGTGTTTTGATATATTTCAGAGTTTTCCTTTGTAAGATATACTTAGAAACTTGTGTGAAATCGACAGATGTACAATTTACTTTTACGATCAAATTCGAACAAAGCTCTTCATTGGCCCATTCCTAAAGAATTTGGAAAGCAGCTGTTTTAGCCACCTTCGTCACTATTTGGGCTCAGAGAAGAGCTTTGTGACAGCCTGATAAAAGCTGCAGGGGAGAAGAAAGGATGAGTCTCCATTCATGCAGAAAGAAAGCAGACAACTGCGATAGGGCGGAAATCCCAGGTATATTACAATTCCCCGGGATCCGCTTAAACACTTAGAGAAGGAACGATGTAGGTGAGGAATTTGGATATAGGATGGAGGAAAAGGCCATTAACTTCTTGATAATAGTTGAAATTTTCTGTTTTGATCTTCCGACCAAACCTTCGACCTATCTTTTATATTATTATTATTGAAAAATATTGATATTATAATGCGATAAATGTTATTCAACTATTTTATTCATCAGTGTAAGCAAAATGTCTTCTAATAATTTTGAATTAAAAGTATCTCTTCTATCTTCTATCTTCAGCAAATCTCTTCTATCTTCTATCTTCAGCAAATCTCTTCTATCTTTAAGCCCCAGCCGCCCACACATTCCATTCATTCATTTCCATTTTGTACATTTCCATTCTGAATGAACAGTCCATTCTGTATGTTTGCAAATTTCCATACTGTATGTTTGCAAATACATTTCCATTCTGTATGTTTGCAAATCTCTTAACAATCAGCCTCACTTTGTACTTGCGTTAAAAAAAATAAAGAAGGTAATTCTCATTTTCAATCGAGTAGTAATGAATTGTGTCTTGTACGGTCGCTCCTTCGTGTCACGTGACACGAAGGTTGCCAGATCACTAATTTCTAAAAAATTCGTTGCCAGATATTTTTTTCTGAATTCTGTAATCAACCATAGTGTTCGGATATTTTTTGAGCGACTGTACTTTTCTGCAGCTCTTTTAAGAACAGACTGTATAAAGTTAAAAAAAATTAAATAAGTAATGTTTTCAGTTTCTTTACTTATATTTATTCATTAGATTATTTTATGCCATTTGAAGTCATTTTCAGCGCAAACTCCTTTAATTAATTTGGATGAGTACATTTAAAAGCACAGCAAATCTCTTCTACAAAAAAACATCGATAAAAATAATTGTCATCAAACGACTCAACAAATGATTTGCCGGAAGCCTGTTTTGATGAAACCGAAAAATATGAGGCGAAAGAAAATAAAATTTGAATTTTCTAACTGAATTTGAGAGAGCACAGAGAATTTTTTGAAAAGAAAATATTTATCACTACTGGGAAAAATGAAGACAAAACATTGCAAAGACTTACAATAATATTTAATAATATCTGCAGAGAAAATTTTTTTCTGTGCTTTCTGGAAAAAGAAATACTTTTAATTCAAAATTATTAGAAGACATTTTGCTTACACTGATGAATAAAATAGTTGAATAACATTTATCGCATTATAATACCAATATTTTTCAATGAATTTCGTTTTTTTTTAAATTTCTCGACTCTACGTTATGATGTTAATAAATGTAATTTCGCTCTTTTTAAAATTTCCTGGAATCATTTTAGTAAATAGTTTTAAAAATATTAACCTGTACCCAATTATCATTATAGTAAATTACTTATTGCTACAATGAATATTTCAGAAATTTTTACTAACAATGCTCCATTTTATTGTATAAAAATTTAATAACTAAAGAACCAAGAAGAATAAAATTTTTAGTTGTTCCTTTGTAAATTATAAACAATTCCATCCGAATTCTAACAGTGTGCTGAACAATTCGTAGAAATCTCATGTAAACCTCTTCAGTAGTGTAGGATTGCATGGCTTTCATTATTAGAATACATACAGTGGGTGCCATTATATTTATCCATAACTGAGTCTCCTAATTGCAATTTTTATTTCGTTATTATTTCTAATTCATAATTTTTAAGTTCATCAACATAAAAAGCAGGTGAAGCAATTCTACTTGCAATGCATGCATTTATTTCATTATTAATATTTGTTATTAATATTGATAATTTTTGGGGTGGGGGTGGCTCAGTCGGTAGCGCGCCAGACTCGTAATCTGTAGTTTCCAGGTTCGAGTCCCAGCTGGGTCAGCGTTGAGATTTATCTCCGCAAAATTCCCCGCCCTGCCCACGGTCAATAGGGGACACCGATGGGCTTGAAACAGGCAGCCGTCCGTCGGATGGGACGTTAAGCCGTGGCCCCGTGTGCGGGAGAGCCATACCCTTTGCACGTTAAAGAACACGCTGGATGGCCTTGAAGGGAGGCTACCATCTGTCTCCCAACAGCTGTTGCAGTGGGTCCCCTCCCCCAACCTTCTCTGAACCTTCGGGGTCCATGTGACCTGGCCATTTAGCCCAAGGTGTGCAAAAAAAAGTGCCGCTCAGAGGTAAAACAACCCAACCCTTGATAATTTTCCTTTTTTCCAATCTTTTAATCTGTTTTTTTAACAAGTGGTTTGATTGAACTTGTGGACGTCGCTACTGCTTACATATATGATAACTAGGAGGACGCATATCGCCTCTGGCGCATATGAGAATCTCGTTTTCAAAGTGAAAGGAGTTTTTACCTACTGTTTCATTCCTTAAAATTTTTAATTTGAGAAAGCGGACGATGGGGGAAAATGCAAATAGTATTTCATTAGTAATTATACAACATAAAAGTATTCGTCTTTTAATTCTTAAATCTAAAAAGTTGCATTTCCTACACCTTTCTCAGAAAAGTGGGTAAATTATTGGCTGTCAGTGGAATATCTCTCAAAAACTATCACTAATTTTTCAAATTTCTAATCTATATATATTATTTGTAAAACCCAATAACAACTCTGTTTCATCATGACAGTGATCTGTAAAGATATATACAGTATGTATTAAAACTACTAAGTATTTGAAAAATGAGAATTATAATATTTCATTAGTACCAATCAAATTGAAAAAGAGTTTTCTAATTATCACTTTCATTGTTTCCAATGGAAACTTCATGACGTTCACATTCCACCACCAAAATTTCATATCGCTATTATTAATACATTGTTGTAATAGGAATGGATGTGTATGTGGTTTTTCTGCCGAGGTCCTGCCATCCTCTCAGACCTTCTACTATGGCATATAAACAGACAGGCTCCTGTCAGACCTCTGTGTCAAGCAGCTGCTTGAGGGGGTATTTATTTTTTTTTATTTTGTAATATATTCGTTTGGAATTTTTAATCTTTTTCATCGTTAGAGGGCGCAATTATAGTGTTCGAAAGATTCCGAAAGTGGGAATCATAATATTTTATAGATTCCTATCTAACACTAAAAAGAATTTTTCATTTATCCCAAAATACAAACAATTACATATCAGTTAAAAAAAATGTCTTTTTCTACCCACCCTGGGTCTAAGAGGTCAATTCTTTGTTGCCAATGGAAACATCATGACATTCATATTTCACCACCAAAATTTATCATTTCTAGCTTAAAATGGGTCGTTTGCAATATTTGTTTGAAATTTTGGAATTTGAAAATTTTTCTACCGTTAGAGGGCGCAATTATAGCAAGATTAAAAAATGTGAATCATCATTTTGTCAATTCCTATCTAACCAAAAAAAAAATGTGAATCATCATTTTGTCAATTCCTATCTAACCAAAAAAAAATGTGAATCATTTTGTAAATTCCTATCTAACCAAAAAAAAATGTGAATCATCATTTTGTCAATTCCTATCTAACATAAAAAGAATTTTTCATTTATCTCTAAAAACAATTATGTACTAAAACAAAAAAGGTGTGTTTTCCCACACACTTTGGGTCTAAGGGGTCAACTCAGTGTTGTCAATGGAAATTTCGTGACCTTCACATTCCACCACCAAAAGTTCAAATTTCTAACATCGCTAGATCAAGTAATGTCGCTAAGTTGGCATTATTAAACTATAGTTTTATCTATCTATACAAGTGGTACGCCAGTTACATACACATTTCCAGGGGGTACGTGAAGCATAAAAGGTTGAGTACCACTGATTATATGTTTTATTTTATTCCCATTGTTATACTATAACTATAGTTTTATCTATCTATACAAGGGGTACGCCAGTTACATACACATTTCCAGGGGGTGCGTGAAGCATAAAAGGTTGAGAACCACTGATATATATGTTTTATTTTATTCCCATTGTTATACTATAACTATAGTTTTATCTATCTATACAAGGGGTACGCCAGTTACATACACATTTCCAGAGGGTACGTAAAACATAAAAGGATGAGAACCACTGATAAATATGTTTTATTTTATTCCCATTGTTATACTATAACTATAGTTTTATCTATCTATACAAAGGGTACGCCAGTTACATACACATTTCCAGAGGGTACGTGAAGCATAAAAGGATGAGAACCACTGATAAATATGTTTTATTTTATTCCCATTGTTATACTATAACTATAGTTTTATCTATCTATACAAGAGTTACGCCAGTTGCATACACATTTCGAGAGAGTACGTGAAGCATAAAAGGTTGAGAACCACTGATATATATGTTTTATTTTATTCCCATTGTTATACTATAACAGAGTTTTATCTATCTATACAAGGGGTACGCCAGTTACATACACATTTCGAGAGAGTACGTGAAGCATAAAATGTTGAGAACCACTGATATATATGTGTTATTTTTTTCCCATTGTTATACTATAACAGAGTTTTATCTATCTATACAAGGGGTACGCCAGTTACATACACATTTCGAGAGAGTACGTGAAGCATAAAAGGTTGAGAACCACTGATATATATGTTTTATTTTATTCCCATTGTTAAACTATAACTATAGTTTTATCTATCTATACAAGGGGTACGCCAGTTACATACACATTTCCAGGGGGTACGTGAAGCATAAAGGTTGAGAACCACTGATATATATGTTTTCTTTTATTCCCATTGTTATACTCTAACTATAGTTTTATCTATCTATACAAGGGGTACGCCAGTTACATATATATGTCCAGGGGGAACGTGAAGATAAAAGGTTAAGAACCACTGATCTAGTGTAATGTGACGTACCCCACCTTGCACAGTAGTAAGCACTGCATAAATAATAGTAAAAATAAGAGAATAAAATAATAGTAAAAATAAGAGAAGTAAAAATTGAGAAATGACAAAACTCAAACAAATCGATAGCATATTAATTTAATCTTTTCTTTTTTAAATGAAAAATGAATTTTATTATTTTTATTATTTTAATTATTTAAAAAATATTTCGAATATTAAAATCTCTTGTTCTCAATGTAAAACCCCAAAACATCATAACCCTAATTATGGATTGTACGCCCCCTATCCTCTGTAAGGTCTGGATAATACATGCTACCTTTTGTGCACAATGATGCTGATTCTTTCCTATCGAGTGTTATCAAATATTTCGCCTCAAATATAAAAATATTTGAAGCGAAATATTTGAAGAATATAAAAATATTTGAGGCGAAATATTTGAATAGTATAAAAATATTTGAGGCGAAAATAATCCGAGAATTTTATTTTTAGGGGTCCAAGAATTCATCTCCAGGGAGGCTCCGAGAATTAGTTTCAGGGAGAGGGGGGGGGGGGGGGGCTAAGAATTTCTGTTTTTAGTGTCGGACATAAAATATGAAGTCAAAATAAAATTGTACCAAGACACTGTTTTTGGATTTGATCTGATGCGGGGAGATATACATCTTCATTTCACCGAACATTTTGGAAATTATGCTGTAATAGTCAAACTGATTTTCGCAACTAATGATTTATCAATTAATATTGAAAATATTGTATTATATTTGCACTATAAATAATTGAAGAGAATGCTGCTTTTAGAGTGAAAAATATATAAATTTTTTTAACATTAATCCAGGAAACTGGACATTTTTTGTCCGGTCGGATCCACAATTTTCGGCCGGATATATGTGTCAAAAACAGAATACCTGGTAGGTTTATAGCGATAAAGAAGATCAAGATGGCAATACGTGGATTCTTTTGCCTCCCAGACACCTGCAACTTTCTTTGAAGCGCCACCTGTTTTCCCCGGAACATTCTCTGCTCCTTTTTCCACCGTACTGAAGCAAAACAAAAGCCGTAACAAAGTCCAGTGACGTCACTTAAACTTCCTTAACCCCTCGATGTTAGTGGTCGGCATCGAAGGCGACAACCCCCGCATAAACAGTGCCAAGGTTGCCCTCACGTAAGCAATAGAGAAGGTGATCACGTGACTCTACGTCCATGCGTCCTTCTGTGGCTCTGCGGTCACGGGCTGGCTGAAGCTAAACTAGACCGACGAAAGTTTCCTGCTCAAACCGTCAGCATCGTTGCAGCCACGCGGTGGTGGGATCGGAAGCTTACGCGCACTACTAGCAAAGATGCATAAAGTATTGAAAGAGTTTTCCAATTTCTTGCTGGTGCTCTATTACTGGCTCGAAGGCATAGTGCTGACGCTGGTGCCTCGTCGGCTCATGTACAAAGATATCTCCGAAGATATTGTGTTGATCACCGGAGCCGGCAGCGGCATCGGGCGGCTGATGGCCGTCCGTTTCGCTATGCGCTGCTCCTCCGTCGTGCTGTGGGACATCAACGCCGCCAACAACGCCGAGACGGCCGAGCTAGTGCAGAAGGAGGGGGGACATGCCGTCTGCTACCAGTGCGACATCACCGATCGAGAAGCCGTCTATCGCACCGCAGCGAAGGTCAAGGATGAAGTCGGCATCGTCTCCATTCTCGTCAACAATGCTGGCATTGTGGTGGGAAAGAATCTCATGGATATCCCCGATGAGATGGTGGAGAAGACTTTCCACGTGAATGTTATTTCACACTTCTGGGTGAGTACTTTCATCACTGATGTATAAAATTCACTTTTTGGTTTAACTTTAATATAGAACGCAGTGTTCAGCGATTGTTGAGACGCAGCAGGCATGTGCGAGACCCAAGGATCGGTTTCTTTTATCCCTCAGCGTACTTTTTTAGCACACAATCGGGTAAATGGCCAGGTCACAATGACCCTGAGGGCTCAGAGAAGGTTGAGCGAGGGGATCCATTTAGCTTAGGAGACAGATAGTAACCTCCCTTCAAGGCCATCCAGAGTGTTCTTTAACGTGCACTCCCGCACACGGAGTCACGGTTTAACTTCGCATCCGACGGATGTCGTCTTTTCCAAACCCATCGGTGTCCCCCACTGACCGGGGGCGGGGGTGGCTCATTCGGTAGCGCGCCAGGCTCGTAATCTGTAGTTCCCAGGTTCGAGTCCCAGCTGGGTCAGCGTTGAGATTTATCTCCGCAAAATTTCTCCGCCCTGCCCACGGTCAGTAGGGTGCACCGATGGGCTTGGAAAGGGCACCGTCATCGGATGGGACGTTAAACCGTGGTTTCCTGTGTGGGAGAGCCATATCCTGTGCACGTTAAAGAACACGCTGGATGGCCTTGACGGGAGACTACCATCTGTCTCCCAACAGCTGTTCCAGTGGGTCCCCTCCCACAACCTTCTCTGAGCGTTCGGGGTCCATGTGACCTGGCCATTTAGCCCATGGTGTGCAAAAAAGTGCCGCTCAGAGGTAAAACAACCTAATCCACGATTCACACTTTTTGAAAATTTTAAACGAATATTACAAATGATCTATTTGGGTCAGAAATTTGATATTTTAATTCGAGAGTGTGATGATCAAGAACTTTCCATTGGCAGCAACAATTTGTTCCCTCCCAGCGTGAATGGAGAAAAAACAACGTTTTGTTTTGAGAGATAATGAAAAATTCCCTTTGAGCTGAATAGATACTCTCGAAATAGGATGATTCACATTTTTCAAATACTCGAAATGGTCTTAATTTACTATCGTTAGAGGGTGCTAAATGCAGAAAGCATAAAGCTTCAAGTAATATGGCAAAAATAAATATATTCTGGAGATTAGAAATTCTACTATTTGGATGACTGATGACGAATGAGATAATTGATAATTATATGAGTTTTAATTAAATTCCAATTGGTTAAAATTCGACCGATTTCCCCTATTTTTATAAAATTAGTAACATTAAATATATTATTTCATATATAATTGGCAATTACCCCTTAACCTTAGGGCGGTGGTTTCTCAACCTTTTATGCTTCACGTACCCCCGGAAATGTGTATGTAACTGGCGTACCCCTTGTATAGATAGATAAAACTATAGTTATAGTATAACAATGGGAATAAAATAAAACATGCATCAGTGGTTCTCAACCTTTTATGCTTCACGTACCCACTGAAAATGTGTATGTAAATGGCGTACCCCTTGTATAGATAGATAAAACTATAGTTATAGTATAACAATGGGAATAAAAGAAAACATATATATCAGTGGTTCTCAACTTTTAATGCTTCACGTACCCCCTGGAAATGTGTATGTAAATGGCGTACCCCTTGTATAGATAGATAAAACTATAGTTATAGTATAACAATGGGAATAAAAAAAAACATATATATCAGTGGTTCTCAACCTTTTATGCTTCACGTACCCCCTGGAAATGTGTATGTATCTGGCGTATACCTTGTATAGATAGATAAAACTATAGTTATAGTATAACAATGGGAATAAAATAAAACATATATATCAGTGGTTCTCAACCTTTTATGCTTCACGTACCCACTGGAAATGTGTATGTAAATGGCGTACCCCTTGTATAGATAGATAAAACTATAGTTATAGTATAACAATGGGAATAAAAAAAAACATATATATCAGTGGTTCTCAACCTTTTATGCTTCACGTACCCCCTGGAAATGTGTATGTATCTGGCGCACCCCTTGTATAGATAGATAAAACTATAGTTATAGTATAACAATGGGAATAAAATAAAACATATATATCAGTGGTTCTCAACCTTTTATGCTTCACGTACCCACTGGAAATGTGTATGTAAATGGCGTACCCCTTGTATAGATAGATAAAACTATAGTTATAGTATAACAATGGGAAAAAAATAAAACATATATATCAGTGGTTCTCAACCTTTTATGCTTCACGTACCCCCTGGAAATGTGTATGTATCTGGCGCACCCCTTGTATAGATAGATAAAACTATAGTTATAGTATAACAATGGGAATAAAATAAAACATATATATCAGTGGTTCTCAACCTTTTATGCTTCACGTACCCACTGGAAATGTGTATGTAAATGGCGTACCCCTTGTATAGATAGATAAAACTATAGTTATAGTATAACAATGGGAAAAAAATAAAACATATATATCAGTGGTTCTCAACCTTTTATGCTTCACGTACCCCCTGGAAATGTGTATGTATCTGGCGCACCCCTTGTATAGATAGATAAAACTATAGTTATAGTATAACAATGGGAATAAAATAAAACATATATATCAGTGGTTCTCAACCTTTTATGCTTCACGTACCTCCTGGAAATGTGTATGTAACTGGCGTACCCCTTGTATAGATAGATAAAACTATAGTTATAGTATAACAATGGGAAAAAAATAAAACATATATATCAGTGGTTCTCAACCTTTTATGCTTCACGTACCCCCTGGAAATGTGTATGTAACTGGCGTACCCCTTGTATAGATAGATAAAACTATAGTTATAGTATAACAATGGGAAAAAAATAAAACATATATATCAGTGGTTCTCAACCTTTTATGCTTCACGTACCTCCTGGAAATGTGTATGTAACTGGCGTACCCCTTGTATAGATAGATAAAACTATAGTTATAGTATAACAATGGGAAAAAAATAAAACATATATATCAGTGGTTCTCAACCTTTTATGCTTCACGTACCCCCTGGAAATGTGTATGTAACTGGCGTACCCCTTGTATAGATAGATAAAACTATAGTTATAGTATAACAATGGGAAAAAAATAAAACATATATATCAGTGGTTCTCAACCTTTTATGCTTCACGTACCTCCTGGAAATGTGTATGTAACTGGCGTACCCCTTGTATAGATAGATAAAACTATAGTTATAGTATAACAATGGGAAAAAAATAAAACATATATATCAGTGGTTCTCAACCTTTTATGCTTCACGTACCCCCTGGAAATGTGTATGTAACTGGCGTACCCCTTGTATAGATAGATAAAACTATAGTTATAGTATAACAATGGGAAAAAAATAAAACATATATATCAGTGGTTCTCAACCTTTTATGCTTCACGTACCTCCTGGAAATGTGTATGTAACTGGCGTACCCCTTGTATAGATAGATAAAACTATAGTTATAGTATAACAATGGGAAAAAAATAAAACATATATATCAGTGGTTCTCAACCTTTTATGCTTCACGTACCCCCTGGAAATGTGTATGTAACTGGCGTACCCCTTGTATAGATAGATAAAACTATAGTTATAGTATAACAATGGGAAAAAAATAAAACATATATATCAGTGGTTCTCAACCTTTTATGCTTCACGTACCTCCTGGAAATGTGTATGTAACTGGCGTACCCCTTGTATAGATAGATAAAACTATAGTTATAGTATAACAATGGGAAAAAAATAAAACATATATATCAGTGGTTCTCAACCTTTTATGCTTCACGTACCCCCTGGAAATGTGTATGTAACTGGCGTACCCCTTGTATAGATAGATAAAACTATAGTTATAGTATAACAATGGGAAAAAAATAAAACATATATATCAGTGGTTCTCAACCTTTTATGCTTCACGTACCTCCTGGAAATGTGTATGTAACTGGCGTACCCCTTGTATAGATAGATAAAACTATAGTTATAGTATAACAATGGGAAAAAAATAAAACATATATATCAGTGGTTCTCAACCTTTTATGCTTCACGTACCCCCTGGAAATGTGTATGTAACTGGCGTACCCCTTGTATAGATAGATAAAACTATAGTTATAGTATAACAATGGGAAAAAAATAAAACATATATATCAGTGGTTCTCAACCTTTTATGCTTCACGTACCTCCTGGAAATGTGTATGTAACTGGCGTACCCCTTGTATAGATAGATAAAACTATAGTTATAGTATAACAATGGGAAAAAAATAAAACATATATATCAGTGGTTCTCAACCTTTTATGCTTCACGTACCCCCTGGAAATGTGTATGTAACTGGCGTACCCCTTGTATAGATAGATAAAACTATAGTTATAGTATAACAATGGGAAAAAAATAAAACATTATATCAGTGGTTCTCAACCTTTTATGCTTCACGTACCTCCTGGAAATGTGTATGTAACTGGCGTACCCCTTGTATAGATAGATAAAACTATAGTTATAGTATAACAATGGGAAAAAAATAAAACATATATATCAGTGGTTCTCAACCTTTTATGCTTCACGTACCCCCTGGAAATGTGTATGTAACTGGCGTACCCCTTGTATAGATAGATAAAACTATAGTTATAGTATAATAATGGGAAAAAAATAAAACATATATATCAGTGGTTCTCAACCTTTTATGCTTCACGTACTCCCTGGAAATGTGTATGTAACTGGCGTACCCCTTGTATAGATAGATAAAACTATAGTTATAGTATAACAATGGGAAAAAAATAAAACATATATATCAGTGGTTCTCAACCTTTTATGCTTCACGTACCTCCTGGAAATGTGTATGTAACTGGCGTACCCCTTGTATAGATAGATAAAACTATAGTTATAGTATAACAATGGGAAAAAAATAAAACATATATATCAGTGGTTCTCAACCTTTTATGCTTCACGTACCTCCTGGAAATGTGTATGTAACTGGCGTACCCCTTGTATAGATAGATAAAACTATAGTTATAGTATAACAATGGGAAAAAAATAAAACATATATATCAGTGGTTCTCAACCTTTTATGCTTCACGTACCCCCTGGAAATGTGTATGTAACTGGCGTACCCCTTGTATAGATAGATAAAACTATAGTTATAGTATAACAATGGGAAAAAAATAAAACATATATATCAGTGGTTCTCAACCTTTTATGCTTCACGTACCTCCTGGAAATGTGTATGTAACTGGCGTACCCCTTGTATAGATAGATAAAACTATAGTTATAGTATAACAATGGGAAAAAAATAAAACATATATATCAGTGGTTCTCAACCTTTTATGCTTCACGTACCCCCTGGAAATGTGTATGTAACTGGCGTACCCCTTGTATAGATAGATAAAACTATAGTTATAGTATAACAATGGGAAAAAAATAAAACATATATATCAGTGGTTCTCAACCTTTTATGCTTCACGTACCTCCTGGAAATGTGTATGTAACTGGCGTACCCCTTGTATAGATAGATAAAACTATAGTTATAGTATAACAATGGGAAAAAAATAAAACATATATATCAGTGGTTCTCAACCTTTTATGCTTCACGTACCTCCTGGAAATGTGTATGTAACTGGCGTACCCCTTGTATAGATAGATAAAACTATAGTTATAGTATAACAATGGGAAAAAAATAAAACATATATATCAGTGGTTCTCAACCTTTTATGCTTCACGTACCTCCTGGAAATGTGTATGTAACTGGCGTACCCCTTGTATAGATAGATAAAACTATAGTTATAGTATAACAATGGGAAAAAAATAAAACATATATATCAGTGGTTCTCAACCTTTTATGCTTCACGTACCCCCTGGAAATGTGTATGTAACTGGCGTACCCCTTGTATAGATAGATAAAACTATAGTTATAGTATAACAATGGGAAAAAAATAAAACATATATATCAGTGGTTCTCAACCTTTTATGCTTCACGTACCTCCTGGAAATGTGTATGTAACTGGCGTACCCCTTGTATAGATAGATAAAACTATAGTTATAGTATAACAATGGGAAAAAAATAAAACATATATATCAGTGGTTCTCAACCTTTTATGCTTCACGTACCCCCTGGAAATGTGTATGTAACTGGCGTACCCCTTGTATAGATAGATAAAACTATAGTTATAGTATAACAATGGGAAAAAAATAAAACATATATATCAGTGGTTCTCAACCTTTTATGCTTCACGTACCTCCTGGAAATGTGTATGTAACTGGCGTACCCCTTGTATAGATAGATAAAACTATAGTTATAGTATAACAATGGGAAAAAAATAAAACATATATATCAGTGGTTCTCAACCTTTTATGCTTCACGTACCTCCTGGAAATGTGTATGTAACTGGCGTACCCCTTGTATAGATAGATAAAACTATAGTTATAGTATAACAATGGGAAAAAAATAAAACATATATATCAGTGGTTCTCAACCTTTTATGCTTCACGTACCTCCTGGAAATGTGTATGTAACTGGCGTACCCCTTGTATAGATAGATAAAACTATAGTTATAGTATAATAATGCCAACTTAACGACTTTGTTACTAGATCTGGCGACTTTTGAGCTCTCAAGGCGTACCCCAAAAATTTTACCGCGTACCCCCCCACACTGAGAACCCCTGCACTAGGTGGATAAGAAAATGCATCTTTTCATTTTAAGGGATAAATGAAATGTGCTTTTTGCATTTTATGCGGCTAGTAATATATTATTATTATTTACATTTTAGAATCACCCATTAATACGAATTACTACTATTAAAGGGTGCAAAATTCGGAAAAATCATTCCGAAGAAAAAAAAACTTCCATTTTCTGTGAAACCGAGCGTCTCCTATTGGCCAGAGGCGATATGTTATCCTTCTGGTTTAGTTTATGGCTAAGCTTAGTTGTATTTATGATGATTCCTTATTTTCAAGTGCACTCATTAACGAACTGCTTGACATAAATATTTCTATCTTGAAAGATATATTTCTTTTGTCCCGCACTAGAAATATTTTGCAGCTGCTTAAAAAAATTTGCCCCCTGAAAACTTTCTGCCGGAGCCTATGGAAATTATTATTGGTATATTCCCATGGTATATTCCCTATTTCCGCTGACCTTGTGGTCGCTATCCGGCACTCTGGTCAGCGAAACATTCTGAATTTATCTCTTGGGTAAATCTTTTCCTCTGTTTCAAATAATTGATAAGTTTGACGAAATCGAAGGAAAACCGATATGAGGAAGGAAAAAATCTGAAAATTGTTAAATAGGTTATTAACTCAGTTAAGTGGAAATAAAAAAATAAATACTCCCTCAAGCACCTGCTTGCCGCAGAGGTCGATAGGAGCCTGTAAGTTTATATGCCATAGTAGAAGGTCTGAGAGGATGGCAGGACCTCAGCAGAAAAATGATACATACATCCATGCCTTAACCCGGGGCTCGAACCCAGGTCCCGTCGATCAGTAGCCAAGCGCGCTAACAAATCGGCCAGATATTTCCACTTAACCGAATTATAACTTAACTGAGTTGATATATATATAGTATTCGTCGTGTTTCCTTTCTTAGTGATAAAAAAATAAATAAATACCCCCTCAAGCAGCTGCTTGCCACAGAGGTCTGACAGGAGCCTGTCAGTTTATATGCCATAGTAGAAGATCTGAGAGGATGGCAGGCCCTCAGCAGAAAAACGACACAGACAGCCATGCCTTAACCGGGGCTGGAACCCAGATCTCTTAGATCAGTAGGCAAGCGCGCTAACCACTCGGCCATGGGACGGCTAGATCTACAAAACTAGCAGCTTATCTGGAGGTTATGGCAATCACAAATGATTACGCCAAACTGATATTCGAACTCTGATTCCAAGTAGCTGCAATGAGCCAACTTAATAACATTGAGCCACTGACATGGCCCTTAGGGTTCCCAAAGCAATCTGTTAGAGTAACTTGAAATTTTGTAAGAAAAGTTTTAGCCCCCCAGGGAATTTTAGATTGTAGAGTAGCCCCTCCTCCCATAAAAAATAAGTTGATTAACTCTTATGTTAGAGTAGTAGATAATAAGCAATTTTCAAGTTTATGTGCCAGTGAGTCGTGTTTCACAGGGTATTTCTCCCTTGCGTTATGGGTCATTGCTTAACGTCTGATCGGACGGACGGCGGCCTTTACAAGCCTCAGCGTCCCCTTTCTGACCGAGGGCTAATTCGTATCGAGCAAACTGAATGTATTTACCTGAATGGGGCTCGCGAATTTTTCCTTTATGCTTGATAATTGCTAAGAAGCAAAGAATACAATACACCGGTCTCTATAAATTAAGGAAAAAACCTATGCTGTTTCAATAGGAAACTAAAATTGAAGCTCTACAACTTTTAAAAGAAGTTTTTTTTTGTTTTTAAAAATATGATAGCAGGTAAAGATTTCAATCAAATCAACAGAGCGTGTACAGCAACTGTACACGCTCCAGTTACCGTTCACAGCAAACTGGAGCGTGTGCAGTTACTGCACACGCTCAATATTTCCGTGTCAGCCCACACAATCCAGGTCTTTGTGAGCTCACACGATCCAATGTGCTGTGAACATTAACCGCAACCGCTCCAGTTTGCTATGAACGGAAAATATCTGGCAACGATTTTTTTTAGAGATTAGTGATCTGGCAACCTTCGTATCACGTGATTACAGAATTCAAGAAAAATATCTGGAGCGTGTACAGCAACTGTACACGCTTCAGTTACCGTTCACAGCAAACGAGCGTGTGCAGTTACTGCACACGCTCCAGTTTGCTGTGAACGGTAACTGCACACGCTCAATATTTCCGTGAATGAGCCCACACGATCCACATCAATATCTCGATTTTCAACAATATTCATTCATTCGACTTATGGAAGTTTGAATAGTTAACAATAACAATGCCAGGCACATAAATTGACTTTAGGAGTTAATTAAAACATATTAATAAATATTGTATCAAAGTGTTTAATAAAATTAGTTCATAGTTTTCAAGTTTTTGTAAATAATTATCTCGCTATTCATCAGTTCTTTATGTTATTTCAGACCGGCATTGTTATTGTTAAATATTCAAACTTCCATAACTCATTAAATACTGAATGAATATAGCGTTCGGATACTTTTTTGAGAGACTGTACAATGCCTTTGAGATGACTGTACAATGCCTGTAAATGGTAGCTAGGCATAAACTGGAAGGAGAGCTGTGTACCAATCCCTAGTGATGATGCACAGAACCGGCCAGGTCTAGCACCTACCCCGCCTTCTCGTAGTGCACCTACCCCGCCTTCTTGTGGTGTCCGACCCCGCCTTCTCGTGGTGCAGGCCGTTAGTACCTTTCAAAAGAGATATTCTCTTTTGGAAGGGAACGGAAGGGGAGGGCTGCCAGTTCAGTATGGCCTACTGATCTGGTCATCTATGGCCACTTTTTTCTTTTTTCTCAACCCTGCTGAGGAGTGGTCAACTTCACAGGGTCCTGGTGCTGACCATTTATACCTACTAGACTGGACTTGTTTATGGATTTGAGCTTGATTATGGATCCTGGACTTGCTGCACTTGTGGGCCTCTGTTGAGGGAGAATCTGCTGCTGTGTTTTCTGTTTGCTTCTGGGTTGCCAGCTCTAAGTGAACAGAGGCATGGGATACCTTATATCAGCTGGTGGATAATCCTAATCAGAGGCCATCGCAGGTACCTGAACCTTACTTAGCTAGTTGGGCATCGTCAAGCCTAAACTGGAGTAATGTGTCTCAGGCAGGCCATATGGCTCTTGAAAAAGTCCACTTGAAAAGGTGGTGCCTGAAGTTCCTACCAGCATCGGTGACTTCAGCCTTTAGCGGAGGAGGAACAGGTCTTTGCCCCATGCCTGCGATCAGGGGGCTGTTTGATATTGTTGGCCCTACCTCTCTCAACAAACCTAATTTCTTTAAAAATCGTACTAATCATTTTCTCTCTGCAGGAACGTGGAACGTGAGGACATTACATAGAGATTATTCTCTTGATGTCCTCATGCAGGAATTCCAGCGCTATAACCTAGATATTCTAGGCTTGCAAGAGACCAGATGGACAGGTAAAGGTGAGATATTTAAAAATAACTTTAAATTTCTCTTTACAGGGAGGGAGGATGGAAAGCATCAGCAAGGCGTGGGTCTGCTGCTCAGCAGACATGCTAGTGATGCTCTTGTAGGATATGAGTGCATTACAGCAAAATTTCATACAAGCATTAAAGACTTGAATGTTATCTGCTGTTATGCCCCCACTGAGGATACCGTTGAGGATGAGAAGGATAGGTTTTATGAACAACTTCCGGATATTTTGAATTCTGTCAAGAAAGGAGATATTACCCTTGTTCTTGGTGACTTCAATGCCAAAGTTGGTACCGACTCTGACCTTTGGGGAGGAGTAATAGGCCCTTTTGGTATTGGTAGCTGCAATGGCAATGGGCAACGTCTCCTATAGGTAAGTAAACTCAATGGTTTCAGAATAACTAACACATATTACAAACACCGCGACATACATAAATACACATGGGTTTCACCTGATGGGCTGCATAGGAATATGATTGATTATATATTAATTAACAGCAAATGGGCTAGTTCTGTTAGAAATACCAGGGCATATAGGGGAGCTGAAATTGGATCTGACCATTACCTTGTTAAAAGTGTCTTGCAACTTAAACTTAAAAAGTGTTGTGCTAGGGTTAAAAAATTTACCTTTAATACTGAAGCTCTGAAAGACCCAGTTATAGCTAAAGCTTACCATGATAGGTTACTTAGTCATTATGACAGTCATGGTTTGCTTAATACTGAAGTTGAGGAAGAATGGGGCCATTTTAAACAGGCTTTTTTGGAAACTTAACAGTACTCTTTTAGGGAAAAAGGAGCAGAGGAGACAGAATTATTTAAGTGATAAGGCTCTTGAGCTTATTTCAGAAAGAAGGAACTGCAGGAATGTCCTTAATCAGTACCCTACTAGTCCTAATAGAAAGCATTACAAAGAACTTGATAAACGTGTAAAGGATCAGTTAGCTACTGATAAGAATCTTTGGCTTGATGGCCTGGCTGACAAAGCTGAGGAAGCAGTTAGACAGCACAACAGCAGAGAGCTGTACCAGATAGTTAATGTTTTGTGTGGTAGAAAACGGACAGGTATACAAGGAATGAAGGATAAACAAGGTAAGGTTATAGAAGGGGAGGATTCTGTCATGGCTAGGTGGGCTGAGCATTTCAGTGATGTTCTAACCAATGTAGTTAGTTCTACTCCCATTGTTTGCAATGATGATGATTTGCAATAATGATGCATTGGTGGCTTTAATGTTGGCCCTATAACACAATCTGAAGTTAGTTTGTCTATTTCTAAACTTAAACTTCATAAATCCCCAGGGGTGGATGAAATTACTACGGAAATGCTTAGAGCTGGGAATGTTTCAGTTACCACTTGGATGACTGAAATTTTGAATAACTTTTATGATAAAGGTATGGTTCCTAAAGATTTTACCAGAGCTATTATTATCCCTATTTTCCAAAAAGGTGATCGCAGTTCTTGTGATAACTATAGGAGTATCAGCCTACTCTCTGTTCCAGGTAAAGTTCTTTCCATGGTTGTGCTTAATAGAATTAAGAATCTGGTTGACAAGCAATTGCGTGATGAGCAGTGTGGATTCAGAAGTGGTAGGGGATGTGTGGATCAGATATTTTCACTTAGGCAGATTCTTGAGAAATGTTTAGAGTTTCAGAAACCTTTGGTTGCTAGCGTTGTTAATTTTAAAAAGGCTTTCGACTCTGTTGATCGTCATAATTTGTGGTTGATTGTGAGATCATATGGTATGCCTAACAAGTTAGTTAACATAATGAAGGCTCTCTATAATAACACTGAGTCGTGTGTGAGAGTTGGTAAGGCTTGTAGCAATTGGTTTAGCATTACTTCTGGTGTTCGACAAGGGTGCATTTTGTCTCCTTTTCTCTTTAGTTTGGTTGTTGATTATGTTATGCGAAATTCACTTCAAGGGAAATCTTTTGGCCTTAAATGGGCTTGAGATACTAGAATTTCTGATTTAGATTATGCTGACGATTTAGCCCTTTTGGCAAATGATGTTGATGAGATGAACTCTATCATTCGAGCTGTTGCTGAGACTGGTAGTAGAGTAGGTTTGGTTATAAACAGAGCGAAAACTAAAGTGATGAAAATTGGTCAGGCAGGTTGTGATTCAGTTCATCTGAATGATTGCAGTCTTGAGCAGGTGTCACAGTTTAATTACCTTGGGAGCTACGTAACAGATACTGGTGATGTGCGGCATGAGATTAAAAGACAGATAGGGATTGCTTCCGGGACTTTTAAGAATCTATGGAGATTGTGGAGAAATAGGCGTATACATTCAAAGACTAAAATTAGACTGTATAATAGTTTGGTTCTTTCTAGGGTTAGTTATGGTAGTGAAACTTGGACGCTGTGTAAACAAGATAACAGGAAACTAGATGCTTTTGATTCTAGATGCTTACGCAGTATCTTGGGTATTAGGTGGTTTAACTTTGTAACTAATGATGAGGTTAGGCAAAGGTGTCTGCAACCTCCTTTAAGCAGCATATTGTGCAGAGAGAGACTCCGCTGGTTTGGCCATGTTGCCCGTATGGATAATTATAGATTGGCGAATAGGGTTATGAACAGTGTGCCTAGAGGCCTCAGAAGGAGGGGGAGACCTTAGATGCGGTGGGCAGACTATGTTAAACAGGACCTTGTTAGAATTGGTGTACAGTTGGCCGGATGCAGCAGATGTAGATCAAGACAGATATGCTTGGAGAATTAAACTGCGCGGTCTGGTTGGACCTCCGTAGTCCATGGCTGCTTGAGGATGATGAACACTGAGAAATGAAAGAGCCACGGCTATTGAAATTCTGAGTCACAAACTGCACAGCTACTTTAAAATTTCAGTTTAATTGAAAGGATCTGAATAAAGAAATTTAAAATAAAAGTAACCAAAAAACTGAAATATTAATATTTAAAATTTAGGAAGAAGTTGCCGACCATGGTCAAATGGTTACTGCAGAAGTATGGAATTTAGGTTGGGTTGGCTTACCTCTGAACAGCCGTTTTGCGTACAGTCGCTCAAAAAAATATCCGAACACTATGGTTGATTACAGAAATCAGAAAAATTATCTAGCAAGTGATTGATCTGGCAACCTTCGTGTCACGTGACACGAAGGTTGCCAGATCACTAATTTCTATACAAATCGTTGCCAGATAATTTTTCTGAATTCTGTAATCAACAGTAGTGTTCGGATATTTATTTGCGCGACTGTAGGTGGTCATATTATTTTGATACTAGATCGTGTGGGCTCACTCACGGAAATATTGAGTGTGTGCAGTTGTTGTACACGCTCCAGATATTTTTCCTGAATTCTGTAATCACGTGACACGAAGGTTGCCAGATCACTAATTTCTAAAAAAATCGTTGGCAGATAATTTTTTTGAATTCTGTAATCAACCATAGTGTTCGGATACTTTTTTGAGCGACTGTACAGTGGCCTAAAATGGCCAGGTCACAAGACTGTCAGGATCGACCAGATCAGCCGGAACACTACGAGTTCCTCCCCCTTTTCTCTCGGTACCCACAGGATGAGGGAAGATTACGCCCATGAGCCGCGCCCTATCTGCATTCCACAAGAATTAGCTGTACTGAATTGCACAACTACTCAGAGCCGATAGCGAGGGCTTACGAAACGAAAGGTGTAGGAAAAATCAGCGGTGTCACCCAGCCGGTTTCCGGAAACCGGTTAAAATTATGCCGATTTCCGGAAACTGCCCTGCTCATGAAACGTTGCATCATTCTGACAAAATAAACTTTAAAACATCTCCCCAAATTTCTCAGAAAGATTTATGACACTTCACAAAAAATAAACGAATTGTATCCAAGAATTTTAAGTACGAGTTTCTTGACCCTGGACCATAATAATTGGTCTTATATCACTATGTGGCATCCGTGTTGAAAAAGAAGAAAAGTAGTGCCATAGACTATGGAATAGGAGGAGTGATACGCCATAGATGAAAGTATAGTGTCTTGACAAATATGTATTTGGCGTGATGGGTTGGGTTGTTTTACCTCTGAGCGGCACTTTTTTGCACACAATGAGCTAAATGGCCAGGTCACATGGACCCCGAAGGCTCAGAGAAGGTTGGGGGAGGGGACCCACTGGAACAGCTGTTGGGAGACAGATGGGTAGCCTCCCGTCAAGGCCATCCAGCGTGTTCTTTAACGTGCACAGGGTATGGCTCTCCCGCACACGGGGCCATGGCTTAACGTCCCATCCGACGGACGGCGGCTTTTCCAAGCCCATCGGTGTCCCCTACTGACCGTGGGCAGGACAGAGAGTTTTGCGCAGATAAATCTCAACGCTGATCCAGCTGGGACTCGAATCTGCAGCTGGGAACTGCAGATTACGAGCTTGACCCCCGCCTCCAAAGGAATAAGTGTGATTTTAGGTAGAAACGTACATAAGTAAATGCTATATTACAAAATGTTGCCTGGCACTACACTTCCATCTTATGAAAAAGGAAAGTCACATTCAATGCTCTCTAATTTTGAAATTCAGTTTTTTACGGAAAAATGTACAGTCGCTCAAAAAATATCCGAACACTATGGTTGATTACAGAATTCAGAAAAAATATCTGGCATCGATTTTTTTAGGAATTAGTGATCTAGCAAGATTTTTTGGGTTGTTTTATCTCTCAGCGGCACTTTTTTGCACTCCATGGGCTAAAGGGCAGGTCACAAGGACCCCGTAGGCTCAGAGAAGGTTGGGGGAGGGTACCCACTGGAACAGCTGTTGGGAGACAGATGGTAGCCTCCCGTCAAGGCCATCCAGCGTGTTCTTTAACGTGCACAGGGTATGGCTCTCCTGCACACGGAGCCACGGCTTAACGTCCCATCCGATGGACGGCGGTCTCTCCAAGCCCATCGATGCCCCCTATTGACCGTGAGCAGGGCGGGGAGTCAACGCTGACCCAGCTGGGACTCGAACCTGGGAACTACAGATTACGAGCCTGGCGCGCTACCGACTGAGCTACCCCCGCCCATTCACTTTAGTAAACGGTTTGTTGTAAAAATTATAATTTGCGTGTTAGTGAACATTTGAAATAGATCGAAATGATCAGTGGAGCTATTTTTAAATATATCAGACTGCATAAATATTTAAAAATATCACACGAATATTGTTGAAAATCGGGTGGTTTAGTCGGTAGCGCGCCAGGTTCGAATCCCAGTTGGGTCAGCGTTGAGATTTATTTCCGCAAAATTCCCCGCCCTGCCCAACGTCAGTAGGGGACACCGATGGGCTTCGAAAGGCCGCCGTCGGTCGGACGGGACGTTAAGCCGTGGCTCCGTGTGCCGGAGAGTCATACCCTGTGCACGTTAAAGAACACGCTGGATGGCCTTGACGGGAGGCTACCACATGTCTCCCAACAGCTGTTCCAGTGGGTCCCCTCCCCCAACCTTCTCTGAGCCTTCGGGGTCCTTGTGACCTGGCCATTTAGCCCATGGTGTGCAAAAAAGTGCCGTTCAGAGGTAAAACAATATAACGTTAAAGAACACGCTGGATGGCCTTGAAGGGAGACTACCATCTGTCTCTCAACAGCTGTTCCAGTGGGTCCTCTCCCCCAACCTTCTCTGAGTCTTCGGGGTCCTTGTGACCTGGCCATTTAGCCCATAGTGTGCAAAAAAGTGCCGCTCAGAGGTAAAACAACCTAAACCAGCTTGTTGAAAATCGGGAATAAGAAAGATTTGAGTGAGATCTTCAATTTATTTCCAGTGACATTTTTCAGTAAAAAGTTTTTTTTCTAAGTTGAAGAACTCTGAATGAGACTTTCCATAACCTTGAAATGTAAGAAATGTTTTGAAATAGAGTGCATATATTTCATTCTGGACATTGAAAGGAAAGAAAATGCCCAGTTTAATGGGTTTAATAGTTTAGCACAGATAATAGCGATTTTGAAACAACAGACTGTTGAAGATCTGGTCTAAAGTCTACATCGCTTGTGACGATAACAATAATAGCAATTTAAAGGTCATGGCGAGCAACTTGACCTATTAGGGAAAGACTAGAAGGATGAAATGCGAACGTCCTGAAGTTTTCATTGACGACAAGAATGATTTTCATCTTCACCCTACGGTCAGTAGGGGACACGGCTGGGCTTGGAAATGCCGCCGTCCGTCGGATGGGACGTTAAGCCGTGGCCCCGTGTGCGGGAGAGACATACCCTGTGCACGTTAAAGAACACGCTGGATGGCCTTGACGGGAGACTACCATCTATCTCCCAACAGCTGTTCCAGTGTGTCTCCTCCCCCAACCTTCTCTGAGCCTTCGGGGTCCATGTGACCTGGCCATTTAGCCCACGATGTGCAAAAAAGTGCCGCTCAGAGGTAAAACAACTCAATGTAGGAACAGAAGCATTCCAGTAGAGTGGCAACTAGTTTTTAAACTGCTTATGCGTATTTTTAGCACTGTTAGGTTTTTCCATTCTTTGAGCTTCGAGCTGGTGAGAGATTACATTGCGCTGCACAAAGGCAAGAAAAGTGCATGTCAGAAATGTTAATTGATCATGCACTGCAATAAGGAAGTTCTCATTGCACGGGAAAGTGAGCAGATACGGGATTCGCGGTTTTAGACACGGATATCTGCATTTAAAAGCTCTCGGCGGATAAGAGATTAACCGTAACGAAGGGGGCGGGGGTGGCTCAGTCGGTAGCGCTCCAGGCTGTAGTTCTGTAGTAATCTGTAGTTCCCAGGTTCGAGTCCCAGCTGGGTCAACGTTGAGATTTATCTCCGCAAAATTCCCCGCCCTGCCCACGGTCAGTAGGGGACACCGATGGGCTTGGAAAGGCCGCCGTCCGTCGGATGGGACGTTAAGCCGTAGCCCCGTGTTCGGACGTTAAGCCGTGGCCCCGTGTGCGGGAGAGCCATACCCTGTGCACGTTAAAGAACACGCTGGATAGCCTTGACGGGAGGCTACCATCCGTCTCCCAACAGCTGTTCCAGTGGGTCCCCTCCCCCAACCTTCTCTGAGCCTTCGGGGTCCTTGTGACCTGGCCATTTAGCCCATGGTGTGCAAAAAAAGTGCCGCTCAGAGGTAAAACAACCCAACCGTAACGAGGATAGCGGATAAAAAAATTCTTGTTAACGCTGATGGCGGATAAAGTCTCGTATTTGATAAGATATGCAGAAAAATGAGTGCAAAAACTATTTGAGATAATGTTAAAGGAAACCCGATTTGAGAATTCAGTGATGATCTTTACTGTAAAAGAGAAATCCATTGGAATAAAGCTACAAGTTAAGAAAAAAGTTATCCTGTGTGAAAGATGCGATCTTTTCTCTGGGAAAAAAGAATATAAATTCAAAAAATTAATGCTGTATTAGGTAGAAAAAAAAAGAATTAAATATCAGAGGAATGAAAATTTCAGTCTCGAAGATCACGAAATTTTTTGGTTTGGTTTGTTTTACCTCTGAGCGGCACTTTTTTGCACACCGTGGGCTAAATGGCCAGGTCACAAGGACCCCGAAGGCTCAGAGAAGGTTGGGGGAGGGGACCCACTGGAACAGCTGTTGGGAGTCAGATGGTAGCCTCCCATCAAGGCCATCCAGCGTGTTCTTTATTGTGCGCAGGGTATGACTCTCCGGCACACGGGGCCACGGCTTAACGTCCCGTCCGACGGACGGCGGCCTTTCCAAGCCCGTCGGTGTCTCTTTATTTTTTATTTACTTTATTTTCTTTAAAAAAACTCAATTTTTTTATAACCTGGAAGAGCTCGAAAGCTCCTTGGTTGTTCATATGTACTTATTGATGGTTTTACTTAGTTTTGTGCCTTTATTGTTTCTCTGTTCTTTGGAGAGTGTTTTATTGATAATGCATTTGACAAAGTGTTGCGCATTGTGTGTGTATTGTCCTCGTGTATTTCTTTATGTTACAATAAATCTGAATTTGAATCTGCTGCTTGACGGGATATTGATTTATAAAATTACCTCTCGAAGTATTCTAATACTTTTTCTTTATCAACTGGTGCTTACGAAATTGCCGACTATCGCAGTTTCCATGTAGGAAATGTCTTCTAAAGTCGTAACGACATGTTCTTTGTACAGTCGCTCAAAAAAGTATCCGAACACTATGGTTGATTACAGAATTCAAAAAAAATCTGGCAACGATTTTTTTTTAGAAATAAGTGATCTGGCAACCTTTGTGTCACGTGATTACAGAATTCAGGAAAAATATCTGGAGCGTGTACAGCAACTGTACACGCTCCAGTTACCGTTCACAGCAAATTGGAGCGTGTGCAGTTACTGCACACGCTCCAGTTTGCTGTGAACGGTAACTGCACACGCTCAATATTTCCGTGAGTGAGCCCACACGATCTAGTATCAAAATAATATGACCACCTACAGTTGCTCAAAAAAGTATCCGAACACTTATGGTTGATTACAGAATTTGAAAAAATATCTCGGAACGATTTTTTTTTTAGAAATTAGTGATCTGACAACCTTCGTGTCACCTGTTTACAGAATTCAGGAAAAATATCTGGAGCGTGTACAGAAACTGTACACGCTCCAGTTACCGTTCACAGCAAACTGGAGCGTATGCGGTTAATGTTCACAGCACATTGGATCGTGTGAGCTCACAAAGACCTAGATCGTGTGGGCTCACTCACGGAAATATTGAGCGTGTGCAGTTACCGTTCACAGCAAACTGGAGCGTGTGCGGTTAATGTTCACAGCACATTGGATCGTGTGAGCTCACAAAGACCTGGATCGTGTGGGCTCACTCACGGAAATATTGAGCGTGTGCAGTTACCGTTCACAGCAAAGTGGAGCGTGTGCAGTTACTGCACACGCTCCAGTTTGCTGTGAACGGTAACTGGAGCGTGTACAGTTGCTGTACACGCTCCAGATATTTTTCCTGAATTCTGTAATCACGTGACACGAAGGTTGCCAGATCACTAATTTCTAAAAAAAATCGTTGCCAGATATTTTTTTGAATTCTGTAATCAACCATAATGTACGGATACTTTTTTGAGCGACTGTACGTCCATTGTCTAAACCATCGAAACCTGTTCGATTTCCTTCCTTTTTCTCACTAACGGTGATGGAGAGAGGAAATCCGATTGTAAAGACAACTTGGACTCTATAATTGGCAGATTAGGAGCGAAGTCGTAGATCATGGCAGCTACTAATCATAGCTCTGGAGTTAAAAAAGGAAGCTGCTGATACACGTCACGGAAGGCGAAATATGTGGAGCAGCCCAATGGTCCGAGTGAAAGGATCTGGCAGGCGAATCTGTTAATGGCTTCAGGCTCATCAGTTGGCCCACATCAACGGAGGAAAGTTGTCAAAACTTTTCCTCTAGCCGAACGTGACCTGTGGTGGAAACCTCTCTTTGCCATGAGCACCTGCCATTCGCAATGTGATGAGGCCCACAGTTACACTGGAAAGTATATTTTCTGATGAGATGACATTTACTGATATTTTCATTACGTAAAGGATTTATTTTCTCTGGGGTTGGATTGCTTTGCCTCTAAGCGACACTTTTTTTTGCTCATAACGGGCTAAATGGCCAGGTCACAAGGACCCCAAGGGCTCAGAAGAAGGTTGGGGGAGGGGGAGTATATTTTCTGATGAGATGACATTTCTTGATATTTTCATTACGTAAAGGATTTATTTTCTTTGGGATTGGGTTGCTTTGCCTCTAAGCGACACTTTTTTTCCTCATAACGGGCTAAATGGCCAGGTCACAAGGACCCCAAGAGCTCAGAGGAAGGTTGGGGGAGGGGGAGTATATTTTCTGATGAGATGACATTTCTTGATATTTTTATTACGTAAAGGATTTATTTTCTTTGGGGTTGGGTTGCTTTGCCTCTAAGCGACACTTTTTTTTGCTCATAACGGGCTAATTGGCAAGGTCACAAGGACCCCAAGAGCTCAGAAGAAGGTTGGGGGAGGCGGAGTATATTTTCTGATGAGATGACATTTCTTGATATTTTCATTACGTAAAGGATTTATTTTCTCTGGGGTTGGATTGCTTTGCCTCTAAGCGACACTTTTTTTGCTCATAACGGGCTAATTGGCCAGGTCACAAGGACCCCAAGAGCTCAGAAGAAGGTTGGGGGAGGGGGAGTATATTTTCTGATGAGATGACATTTCTTGATATTTTTATTACGTAAAGGATTTATTTTCTTTGGGGTTGGGTTGCTTTGCCTCTAAGCGACACTTTTTTTTGCTCATAACGGGCTAATTGGCAAGGTCACAATGACCCCAAGAGCTCAGAAGAAGGTTGGGGGAGGCGGAGTATATTTTCTGATGAGATGACATTTCTTGATATTTTTATTACGTAAAGGATTTATTTTCTTTGGGGTTGGGTTGCTTTGCCTCTAAGCGACACTTTTTTTCCTCATAACGGGCTAAATGGCCAGGTCACAAGGACCCCAAGAGCTCAGAAGAAGGTTGGGGGAGGGGGAGTATATTTTCTGATGAGATGACATTTCTTGATATTTTTATTACGTAAAGGATTTATTTTCTTTGGGGTTGGGTTGCTTTGCCTCTAAGCGACACTTTTTTTGCTCATAACGGGCTAAATGGCCAGGTCACAAGGACCCCAAGAGCTCAGAAGAAGGTTGGGGGAGGGGGAGTATATTTTCTGATGAGATGACATTTCTTGATATTTTTATTACATAAAGGATTTATTTTCTTTGGGGTTGGGTTGCTTTGCCTCTAAGCGACACTTTTTTTGCTCATAACGGGCTAAATGGCCAGGTCACAAGGACCCCAAGAGCTCAGAAGAAGGTTGGGGGAGGGGGAGTATATTTTCTGATGAGATGACATTTCTTGATATTTTCATTACGTAAAGGACTTATTTTCTTTGGGGTTGGGTTGCTTTGCCTTTAAGCGACACTTTTTTTTTGCTCATAACGGGCTAAATGGCCAGGTCAAAAGGACCCCAAGAGCTCAGAAGAAGGTTGGGGGAGGCGGAGTATATTTTCTGATGAGATGACATTTCTTGATATTTTCATTACGTAAAGGATTTATTTTCTTTGGGGGTTGGGTTGCTTTGCCTCTAAGCGACACTTTTTTTGCTCAAAACGGGCTTAAAGGCCAGGTCACAAGGACCCCAAGAGCTCAGAAGAAGGTTGGCGGAGGCGGAGTATATTTTCTGATGAGATGACATTTCTTGATGTTTTCATTACGTAAAGGAGTTATTTTCTTTGGGGTTGGGTTGCTTTGCCTTTAAGCGACACTTCTTTTTGCTCATAACGGGCTAAATGGCCAGGTCACAAGGACCCCAAGAGCTCAGAAGAAGGTTGGGGGAGGCGGAGTATATTTTCTGATGAGATGACATTTCTTGATATTTTTATTACGTAAAGGATTTATTTTCTTTGGGGTTGGGTTGCTTTGCCTCTAAGCGACACTTTTTTTTGCTCATAAGGGGCTAATTGGCAAGGTCACAAGGACCCCAAGAGCTCAGAAGAAGGTTGGGGGAGGCGGAGTATATTTTCTGATGAGATGACATTTCTTGATATTTTCATTACGTAAAGGATTTATTTCCTCTGGGGTTGGATTGCTTTGCCTCTAAGCGACACTTTTTTTGCTCATAACGGGCTAATTGGCCAGGTCACAAGGACCCCAAGGGCTCAGAAGAAGGTTGGGGGAGGCGGAGTATATTTTCTGATGAGATGACATTTCTTGATATTTTCATTACGTAAAGGAGTTATTTTCTTTGGGGTTGGGTTGCTTTGCCTTTAAGCGACACTTTTTTTTGCTCATAACGGGCTAAATGGCCAGGTCACAAGGACCCCAAGAGCTCAGAAGAAGGTTGGGGGAGGCGGAGTATATTTTCTGATGAGATGACATTTCTTGATATTTTCATTACGTAAAGGATTTATTTTCTTTGGGGTTGGGTTGCTTTGCCTCTAAGCGACACTTTTTTTGCTCAAAACGGGCTTAAAGGCCAGGTCACAAGGACTCCAAGAGCTCAGAAGAAGGTTGGCGGAGGCGGAGTATATTTTCTGATGAGATGACATTTCTTGATGTTTTCATTACGTAAAGGAGTTATTTTCTTTGGGGTTGGGTTGCTTTGCCTTTAAGCGACACTTCTTTTTGCTCATAACGGGCTAAATGGCCAGGTCACAAGGACCCCAAGAGCTCAGAAGAAGGTTGGGGGAGGCGGAGTATATTTTCTGATGAGATGACATTTCTTGATATTTTTATTACGTAAAGGATTTATTTTCTTTCGGGTTGGGTTGGTTTGCCTCTAAGCGACACTTTTTTTGGTCATAACGGGCTTAATGGCCAGGTCACAAGGACCCCTGGAGCTCAGAAGAAGGTTGGGGGAGGGGGAGTATATTTTCTGATGAGATGACATTTCTTGATATTTTCATTACGTAAAGAATTTATTTTCTTTGGGGTTGGGTTGCTTTGCCTCTAAGCGACACTTTTTTTGCTCATAACGGGCTAAATGGCCAGGTCACAAGGACCCCTGGAGCTCAGAAGAAGGTTGGGGGAGGGGGAGTATATTTTCTGATGAGATGACATTTCTTGATATTTTCATTACGTAAAGGATTTATTTTCTTTGGGGTTGGGTTGCTTTGCCTCTAAGCGACACTTTTTTTGCTCATAACGGGCTAAATGGCCAGGTCACAAGGACCCCAAGAGCTCAGAAGAAGGTTGGGGGAGGGGGAGTATATTTTCTGATGAGATGACATTTCTTGATATTTTTATTACATAAAGGATTTATTTTCTTTGGGGTTGGGTTGCTTTGCCTCTAAGCGACACTTTTTTTGCTCATAACGGGCTAAATGGCCAGGTCACAAGGACCCCAAGAGCTCAGAAGAAGGTTGGGGGAGGGGGAGTATATTTTCTGATGAGATGACATTTCTTGATATTTTCATTACGTAAAGGACTTATTTTCTTTGGGGTTGGGTTGCTTTGCCTTTAAGCGACACTTTTTTTTTGCTCATAACGGGCTAAATGGCCAGGTCAAAAGGACCCCAAGAGCTCAGAAGAAGGTTGGGGGAGGCGGAGTATATTTTCTGATGAGATGACATTTCTTGATATTTTCATTACGTAAAGGATTTATTTTCTTTGGGGTTGGGTTGCTTTGCCTCTAAGCGACACTTTTTTTGCTCAAAACGGGCTTAAAGGCCAGGTCACAAGGACCCCAAGAGCTCAGAAGAAGGTTGGCGGAGGCGGAGTATATTTTCTGATGAGATGACATTTCTTGATGTTTTCATTACGTAAAGGAGTTATTTTCTTTGGGGTTGGGTTGCTTTGCCTTTAAGCGACACTTCTTTTTGCTCATAACGGGCTAAATGGCCAGGTCACAAGGACCCCAAGAGCTCAGAAGAAGGTTGGGGGAGGCGGAGTATATTTTCTGATGAGATGACATTTCTTGATATTTTTATTACGTAAAGGATTTATTTTCTTTGGGGTTGGGTTGCTTTGCCTCTAAGCGACACTTTTTTTTGCTCATAAGGGGCTAATTGGCAAGGTCACAAGGACCCCAAGAGCTCAGAAGAAGGTTGGGGGAGGCGGAGTATATTTTCTGATGAGATGACATTTCTTGATATTTTCATTACGTAAAGGATTTATTTCCTCTGGGGTTGGATTTCTTTGCCTCTAAGCGACACTTTTTTTGCTCATAACGGGCTAATTGGCCAGGTCACAAGGACCCCAAGGGCTCAGAAGAAGGTTGGGGGAGGCGGAGTATATTTTCTGATGAGATGACATTTCTTGATATTTTCATTACGTAAAGGAGTTATTTTCTTTGGGGTTGGGTTGCTTTGCCTTTAAGCGACACTTTTTTTTGCTCATAACGGGCTAAATGGCCAGGTCACAAGGACCCCAAGAGCTCAGAAGAAGGTTGGGGGAGGCGGAGTATATTTTCTGATGAGATGACATTTCTTGATATTTTTATTACGTAAAGGATTTATTTTCTTTCGGGTTGTGTTGGTTTGCCTCTAAGCGACACTTTTTTTGGTCATAACGGGCTTAATGGCCAGGTCACAAGGACCCCTGGAGCTCAGAAGAAGGTTGGGGGAGGGGGAGTATATTTTCTGATGAGATGACATTTCTTGATATTTTCATTACGTAAAGAATTTATTTTCTTTGGGGTTGGGTTGCTTTGCCTCTAAGCGACACTTTTTTTGCTCATAACGGGCTAAATGGTCAGGTCACAAGCACCCCAAGAGCTCAGAAGAAGGTTGGGGGAGGGGGAGTATATTTTCTGATGAGATGACATTTCTTGATATTTTCATTACGTAAAGGATTTATTTTCTTTGGGGTTGGGTTGCTTTGCCTCTAAGCGACACTTTTTTTTGCTCATAACGGGCTAAATGGCCAGGTCACAAGGACCCCAAGAGCTCAGAAGAAGGTTAGGGGAGGGGGAGTATATTTTCTGATGAGATGACATTTCTTGATATTTTCATTACGTAAAGGATTTATTTTCTTTGGGTTGCTTTGCCTTTAAGCGACACTTTTTTTTGCTCATAACGGGCTAAATTGCCATGTCACAAGGACCCCAAGGGCTCAGAAGAAGGTTGGGGGAGGGGACTTACTGGACAGCTGTTAGGAGACAGATAGTAGTCTCCCGTCAAGGCCGTCCAGATGGCTCAGTCGGTAGCGCGTCAGGCTCGTAATCTGCAGTTCCCAGGTTCGAGTCCCAGCCAGCGTTGCGATTTATCACCGCAAAACTCCCCGCCCTGCCCACGGTCAGTAGGTGACACAGATGGGCTTGGAAAGGCCGCCGTCCGTCGGATGGGACGTTAAGCCGTGGCTCCGTTTGTGGGAGAACCATACCCTGTGCACGTTAAAGAACACGCTGGGTGGCTTTGATGGGATGCTGCCATTTGTCTCCCGACAGCTGTTCCAGTCGGTCTCCTCTCCCAACCTTTTCTGAGCCTTCGGGGTCCTTGTGACCTGGTCATTTAGCCCGTTTTGTGGAAAAAAGTGCCCCTCAGAGGTAAAACAAACCAACCCATACACTTAGCGTCCCATCTGATCGACGGTGACCTTTCCAAGCCCATCGGTGTCTCATACTGACGGGGCGGGGGTGGCTCAGTCGGTAGCGCGCCAGGTTCGTAATCTGTAAAATTCCCCGCCCTGCCCACGGCCAGTAGGGGACACCGATGGGCTTGGAAAGGCCGCCGTCCGTCGGATGGGACGTTAAATCGTTGTCCCGTGTGCGGGAGAGCCATACCCTGTGCACATTAAAGAACACGCTGGATGGCCTTGACGGGAGGCTACCATCTGTCTCCCAACAGCTGTTCCAGTGGGTCCCCTCCCCCAACCTTCTCTGAGCCTTCGGGGTCCATGTGACCTGGCCATTTAGCCCATGGTGTGCAAAAAAGTGCCGCTCAGAGGTAAAACAACCCAACCCAAAGTCTCCTACTGACCGTGGGCAGGGCGAAATAGTGATGAGCTCTTTTCCCAATAGGCAAAGTGCCGTTTGTGTAAATCAGGTCTCAAATTAGTTGAAACGGAATTTTTTTTATAGTTAGGCTTTATTGCTTCACTAACGATCATTGATCAGACCCTAACAACGTTAAACCGACTGTGTCCAAAGCTGGTTTTCGTGTATGACTCGGTTATAGCAAACTGCCTGTACTGGCCTAGTCGTTTGCAGGCCGGCTTCACTAGAAAACAGAGTGGTACATACAAAATAAAGCATTGGTACTTTTGCCTTTGCTGCATCGTATATGACGATACATCATGTTACTTGTTTGCAAGTCTTATATCTGAGTCGAGAGGGCTTGCTGGCAAGTTATCTATTATTTAAATCGGTGGCTGCGAACTTTCTGAATTTTGAACCATTCTTTTTGAAGAGAAAGTTGGGTTGGGTTGTTTTACCTCTGAGCGGCACTTTTTTGCACACCATGGGCTAAATGGCCAGGTCATAAGGGCCCCGAAGGCTCAGAGAAGGTTGAGGGAGGGGACCCACTGGAACAGCTGTTGGGAGACAGATGGTAGCCTCCCGTCAAGGCCATCCAGCGTGTTGTTTAACGTGCACAGGGTATGGCTCTCCCGCACATGGCGGCCACGGCTTAACCTCCCATCCGACGAACGGCTGCCTTTCCAAGCCCATCGGTGTCCCCTACTGACCGTGGGCAGGGCGGGGAATTTTGCGGAGATAAATCTCAACGCTGACCCAGCTGGGACTCGAGCCTGGCACGCTACCGACTGAGCCACCCCCGCTCCAGAAGTGAAAGTTATTTGGGTTAATAACCAACCCACCAACACAAGTTAACCATCCCCTTTGGCAGACACGTTTTTACCTCTACCTTACTGACATGTTTCAGGAGCTTAGAGAAAGAATGTTGAGTATAATTTGAGGATGACGATGCAAAGAGAAAATTGTCATTTATATTCCTGTGGGAAATGTAATATATTCATCCCTCGATTTCACGATAGATAGATTCCGGGAAATTATCATGCAAATCGAAACCAATTACTTATGGAAAATAGGGAATATAGATTCCGAAAAACCTTGTTTTGAATAAAACGTACAGTGATAATTTCATTTATACATATTTATCAAAAAAGTCAGTTCAGCAGTAATAATAGCTATTAATGTAATATTATTTTATAATTTGTTTGCACTAATTCAGATAAGGGTTGGTTTATTTTACCTCTGAGCGGCATTTTTTGCACACAATGGGCTAAATGGCCAGGTCACAAGGACCCCAAACGCTCAGAGAAGGTTGGGGGAGGGGACCTACTGGAACAGCTGTTAGGAGACAGATGGTAGTCACCCGTCAAGGCCATCCAGCGTGTTCTTTAACGTGCACAGGGTAGCTATCCCGCACACGGAGCCACGGCTTAACGTCCCATCCGAGGACGGCGGCCTTATCCAAGCCCATCGGTGTCCCCTACTGACCTACTGACAGTGGGAAGGGCGGGGAGTTTTGCGGAGGTAAATCGCATCGCTGGCTGGGACTCGAACCTGGGAACTGCAGATTACGAGCCTGGCGCGCTACCGACTGAGCCGCCCCCGCCACAATTCCGATAAGCTTATATTAATATCTCATGCATTTCTTTGGAGACAAAAGACTACTCATCGTTAATGTAGACTACATTGTCGAATT
The DNA here is from genome assembly GCA_038380435.1 of Ryuthela nishihirai. Classification (NCBI taxonomy): domain Eukaryota; kingdom Metazoa; phylum Arthropoda; class Arachnida; order Araneae; family Heptathelidae; genus Ryuthela; species Ryuthela nishihirai. Next base: position 23,466,957 of record JAWZYU010000022.1, read on the forward strand.
TATTAACTGAATATAAAGTAGAAATTAAACATCTGAGCCAACACTTAGTACAGTGGACCTGCGTTATAGCGCTGCTCGCTATACCGCTCTCTCGGTTATAGCGCGGGCGATGTTCGCGATAAGTTAAAACATGTTTATACAGGTCCGTGCGGCGTTAGTGAGTATCGCATTTTATTGTTACTGCGTATTGAGTAATTGTGTATGTATTGAGTTCCTGCATGTATTTTGAATAGTGTTTAATTATTGTATGCATGATGAGTAAAAGAAAAGCTTACAGTGTGAAATTTATTGTGTCGCCACCGCGCTGCTCGGTATAACGCGGTTCACCTTATAACGCGGGTGTTGTTTCCCGCCGACATGCACGTTATATCGGGGGTCCACTGTACTTTATTTTTTTAAATTAGTATTTGTATGGTATTTTATGAAACAGTGTACTTCTCAGCTATATTTAGCCTATATAATAGCCTACAAAGTTAAACTTGTTGCTGAAAATACTAGTCTAAAAAATTCAGTTTAGAAAAGTCAGATCTCGCTGCCGATTCATAACAGGCTTCATTCCTTAAGATGTCGCAAGACAGATTGCATCACAATGGCAAGAATATAATTGCAGAGAAAGAATATAAATGTAACTTATCACAGATGATGATTTTACTAATATAGTTATTTAATATTATCTATTTATACTTGAAAAGAAATGATATTAATTAAAACAATTTAGTTAATTTTTATTTTCAGATGACAATCTAATAATATCCCTTGACGCTATTCCACTGCTATTTCGTAATATTTGTATTATATTTACGTACATTAAAAAAAATCCTCAATTCGTATCGTGTGAAACAGAGTCTAACAGTCGTAAACCGAAACTGGTTGCATTTTTTTGACCGTGTATAACCGTGTAAACTGAGTACCATAATAGATGTAATTACATATGAGGTGGGTTGGATTGTTTTACTCTGCGCGGCACTTTTTTGCACACCATGTGCTAAATGGCTAGGTCACATGGACCCCGAAGGCTCAGAGAAGGTTGGGGGAGGGGACCCACTGGAACAGCTGTTGGGAGACAGATGGTAGCCTCTCGTCAAGGCCATCCAGCGTGTTGTGTAACGTGCACAGGATATGGCTCTCCCACACACGGGGCCTCGGCTTAACCTCCCATCCGATGGACGGCGGCCTTTTCAAGCACATATGAGGTGTAATGATATTATGTGCAAATTTGTAACCATAACAACAATAAGAAATAATGTCCAATATCGTTCAAATTTTTGACATCAACGTAAGCTGTTGCCATGGGCATCACAAAATAGCAATTATTATTTTCGTAAAGAATCAATTTCCCTTTGATAAATAAAATACATAGTTACAAAAGAATGGCAATTTCGAAGCAATTCAAAATCGATTTATAGTTTGGTATCCTCAGAACTGTTATTCTATAAGCACTTTGTAACTCATGCATCTGCCTATTATGAGCATTTTTGGTTTTATTAAAAACCAGAAAGACTCATAATGGGTTAATTCAGTGTCCCATGGATGCCTAGATTAAATAAGTTTCGTACTTTTGTTTTCCTTCCTTAAAGGAACGAAATGTATTTATTCTTTCGGGAAAGTCCCCAATTTAATTCGTTATTTTTCAATTAGAAGTGATTATGATTGCAGATGCAAATATGCAACCATAATCACTTCCCTGTGTTTCATTATGCCGGTTGCAGATGCAATTATAGGTGATGAGCGATTTCGGTATTTATATACTCTAGCAGTCCCATGGCCGAGTGGTTAGCACGCTTGGCTACTGAGATCCTGCCATCCTCTCAGACCTGGATTCGAGCCACGGGTAAGGCATGGATGTTGGGTTGGGTTGTTTTACCTCTGAGCGGCACTATTTTGCACACCATGGGCTAAATGGCCAGGTCACATGGACCCCGAAGGCTCAGAGAAGGTTAGGGGAGGGGACCCACTGGAACAGCTGTTGGGAGACAGATGGTAGCCTCCCGTCAAGGCCATCCAGTGTGTTCTTTAACGTGTTCAGGATATGGCTATCCCGCACACTGGATCACGGCTTAACGTCCCACCCGACGGACGGCGGTCTTTCCAAGCCCATCGGTGTCCCCTACTGAACGTGGGCAGGGCGGGGAATTAGGAATGGATGTACGTGTCGTTTTTCTGCTGAGGTCCTGACATCCTCTCAGACCTTCTACTATGGCATATAAACGGACAGGCTCCTGTCAGACATCTGTGGCAAGCAGCTGCTTGAGGGGGCATTTTCAAGCCCATCGGTGTCCCTTACTGACCGTGGGCAAGGAGGTTTCCGGAGATAAGTCTCAACGCTAACCCAGATGGGACTCGAACCTGGGAACTACAGATTACGAGCCTGGCGCGCTACCGACTGAGCCACTCCCGCCCCAAAAAATGCTTGGATTTGTTGGAGGAACGTGAAAATGATTTTTTCCGAGTGGATGCCGTAAGACTAAGTTGCGAAGTTAATGGAATCTTACAAACGAATATTACGCAAAAAAAAGGAGACAAGCAAAGCAAACCATGCTAGATTCTTTCCTTATTAAGAAATATATCTTAAAGTTAACTAATAGCTCATATTTTTTTTTAAAGTAAAGAAGATACGCAAAGGATAACTTAGAAGTTCTATTACGCTTGTCCTGATTTCTCATATAAACACCGTTGAGACTTATCTCCGCAAAACTCCCCGCCCTGCCCACGGTCAGTAGGGGACATCGATGGACTTGGAAAGGCCGCCACCCGTCGGATGGGACGTTAAGCCGTGGCCCCGTGTGCGGGAGAGCCATACCCTGTGCACGTTAAAGAACACACTGGATGGCCTTGACGGGAGGCTATCATCTGTTTCTCAACAGCTATTCCAACGGATCCCCTCCCCAACTTTCTCTGAGCCTTCAGGGTCTTTGTGACCTGCCATTTAGCCCATGGTGTGCAAAAAAGTGCAGCTCAGAGGTAAAACAACCCAACCCAAATCATATAAACACATACCGAGGAACATGCACGCTGGTTTACTAGGTTGGATTATTTTATCTTCTGGGCAACACTTCTTTTTGCACATAATGGGCTAAATGACCAGGTCAGAAGGACCAAAAGAGCCCAGAGTTGTTGGGTTGTTTTACCTCTGAGCGGCACTTTTTTGCACACAATGGGCTAAATAGCCAGGTCACATGGACCCCGAAGGCTCAGAGAAGGTTGGGGGAGGAGACCCACTGCAACAGATGTTAGGAGACAGATGGTAGCCTCCCATCAAGTGCTAAATAAATAAAATACCATACAAATCCGTCTTTAACGTGCACAGGGTATGGCTCTCTCCTGCACACGGGGGGCGGGGGTGGCTCAGTCGGTAGCGCGCCAGGCTCGTAATCTGCAGTTCCCAGGTTCGAGTCCCAGCTGGGTCAGCGTTGAGATTTATCTCCGCAAAAATTCCCCGCCCTGCCCACGGTCAGTAGGGGACACCGATGGGCTTGGAAAGGCCGTCGTCCATCTGATGGGACGTTAAGCCGTGGCCCCGTGTGCGGGAGAGCCATATCCTTTGCATGTTAAAGAACACGCTGGATGGCCTTGACGGGAGGCTACCATCTGTCTCCCAACAGCTGTTCCAGTGGGTCCCCTCCCCCAACCTTCTCTGAGCCTTCGGGGTCCATGCGACCTGGCCATTTAGCCCATGGTGTGCAAAAAAATGCCGCTCAGAGGTAAAACAACCCAACCCAAAATCCTGCACACGGGACCCACGGCTTAATGTCCCATCCGACGGACGGTGGCCTTTCCAAACCCATCGGTGTCCCCTACTGACCGTGGACACAGCGGGGGAGTTTTGCGGAGATAAATCTCAACGCTGACCCAGCTGGGACTCGAACCTGAGAACTACAGATTATGAACCTGCCTCGCTACCAACTGAGCCACCCTCGCCCCACAAGAGCTCAAAGAAGGTTAGGGAAGGGAACCCACTGGATAGCTGTTAGGAGACAGATGGAAGCCTCACGTCAAGGCCACCCAGCGTGTACTTTAATGTGCACAGGGTATGACTCTCTTGCACACGGTGCCGCAGCTTTACATCCAACCCTACGGACGCCAGCCTTTCCAAGCCCATCGGTGTCCCCTACTGACTAAGGAAAGGCGGGGGTGTTGAGGAGATTAATCATAACGCTGACCCAGGCCGGACTCGAACCTGGGAACTGCAGATTGCGAGCTGGCGCGGCACCGGCTGAGCACCCCCTTTGCTGGTTTAGTAGGAAAGTACGCTAACCAGTGGACCAGACAGGGATTGTGTGTGCATATTTATTTATATATTTATCCAATATTTTAATATAAACTTTGCGAATTATAATTATTTTTGTTGAAATAAAACGTTCATTATAATACAAAGGAAAAAAAATGTATTAAAGAGATCAATTCAATAAGGTAAAGAAAAACCAAGCAACTGGACCCCCCCCCCCCGTTTAACGCGGTCTTTTCAGAACATATCTCCCGCGTTAAGCGTGGCTACCTGTATTACAATAGTGCTTGCTTGAAAATAAAAAAAAAAACTAAATTTCTTTAAAAGAAAAAATATATATTATAGAATTCCGGTAGTCTTTGCCTCCTATATTTTTGAATATGAGATTTTACTTTTTTTTTTCAATTTTATTTTTAATTTGTAGCGGAAATATTTCAATGATTTTGTTCTCTAACCTAGGGGTTCTCAACGTGGTGTAGGGACGGGGTGGCTCAGTCGATAGCGCGCCAGGCTTGTAATCTGTAGTTCCCAGGTTCGAGTCCCAGCTGGGTCAGTGTTGAGATTTATCTTCGCAAAATTCCCCCACTCTGCCCACGGTTAGTAGGGGACAACCGATGTGCTTGGAAATGCCGCCGTCCGTCGGATGGGACGTTAAGCCGTTGGCCCGTGTGCTGGAGAGCCGTTAAAGAACACGCTGGATGGCCTTGACGGGAGTCTACCATCTGCGTCCCAACAGCCGTTCCAGTGGGTCCCCTCCCCCAATCTTCTCTGAGCCTTCGGGGTCCTTGTGACCTGGCCATTTAGCCCATGGTGTGCAAAAAAAGTGCAGCTCAGAGGTAAAACAACCCAACAACCAACGTGGGGTACGCGGTAAAATATTTTGGGGTACGTGGTGAGAGCTCAAAAGTCGCTAGATATAGTAACAAAGTCGCTAAGTTGGCAATACTGGCAACTTGCCACAATTTTATAAGATTTGTTAAATTGTTTATGTCATTTTTTGTGTTTATCGATATATGTAATTTATGAATACAAAATTTAATGTTTATAAATATGTTTTATTTTATTCCTATTGTTATACTATAGCTATAACTTTATCTATCTGTACAAGGGGTACGCCAGTTACATTCACATTTCCAGGGGGGGGGGGGGGACGTGAAGCATAAAAGGTTGAGAACCACTGGTCTAACCGATAACTTTGTGGGGCCAAATTCACTGAAATTAGTTACAAAACAGTGGAGATATTTGAGAATGTTCTTCGACTGTTTGACATTCCCTGATTTAGAGAATTGTCGCAAAATTTCGTCAAAAAATTATTTTCGTTTCGTACTAAAATACTGACCAAATTATTACGTTTGTTTTTTCCTCTTTTCCTTTTTTTGCTTTTTCCTTTTGTTGTTGTCCGTGATCTTCCTTTTCTGCCATTTCCTGTTACATGTTAACGTGCACTCTTCCGCACTAATTTTTATTTGCAATTTAAAACATCTTGTTTTTCCTGATATTTTGTTTTGAATTATTTTGTTCTTCCTATTTTCTCTTTTCATTTGTCATTTTCTTCTAATCGTCATTTCTTTATTCCACTCAACTTCCAAGTAACGCTGGATCACGCCTGGATTTCCCATTACATAGTAGTCTATGGTAAAGCCCGGATGTAGAAAAAAAATCGAGGGGGAAGGGCAAATAATATAATCGAGCAGAAAAAAATCGAGGGGGAAGGGCAAGTAATATAATCGAGCAGAAAAAAATCGAGGGGGAAGGGCAAGTAATATAATCGAGCAGAAAAAAATCGAAGGGAAAGACAAATAACATAATCGAGGAGAAAAAAAAATCGAGGGGGAGAGGCAAGTACCATAATCGAGCAAAAAAAATCGAGGGGAGGGACAAGTAACATAATCGGGCAGAAAAAAACGAGGGGGAGGGGCAAGTACCATAATCGAGCAGAAAAAAAAAATCGAGAGGAAGAGGCAAGTACCATAAGCGAGCAGAAAAAAAAAATCGAAGGGGAGGGGCAAGTACCATAAGCGAGCAGAAAAAAAACGAGAGGGAAGGGCAAGTAACATAATCGAGCAGAAAAAATCGAGGGGAGGGACAAGTAACATAATCGGGCAGAAAATAACGAGGGGAAGGGGCAAGTAACGTAATCGAGCAGAAAAAAAAATCGAGGGGGAGAGGCAAGTACCATAATCGAGGGGAGGGATAAGCAACATAACCGAGGAGAAAAAAATCGAGGGGAGAGGCAAGTACCATAATCGAGCAAAAAAAAATCGAGGGGAGGGACAAGTAACATAATCGAGCAGAAAAAAACGAGGGGGAGGGGCAAGTACCATAATGGAGCAGAAAAAAAATCGAGGGAGGGTCAAGTAAAACATAATCGAGGGGGGGGGGAGTAAGAGACTGGATTTCTATTATAGTATAACATTTCCCCGTCGTTTTTACAGCCCTATTAAGAAATTCTTTAGAAATGTATGAAATATAAATAAGTTGAATAATTTTCTGTCTCTTACTAGCATTCTGAAAGGCTACATATTAGAAATGAGTTCTGGATCGGGCTTTGTCGGGCTGAATCCGAAAGCCCCCCCAACTTGCCAGGCTCGGGCTCAAAATAGCACAGATGACTTCTGACTCAAAAATAATTTATAATTCAAATGTTTCTTGTAATGGAGAAAAAAATAAGGAAAATAATAAAATTTTTTTTATTGTAATTTCAAAGTTTCAATCAGTCTTTTAGTAATTGAAAATAAGCATCATGCGACTTTTGATTATTTTTGCGTATTCTCTATCTTTAATAAATGGATGACTCTTTCAGTTCATAATGATCTTACACATGGACTTTCAGTTTCTATTAGGGTGGCTCAGTCGGTAGCGCACCAGGCTCGTAATCTGCAGTTCCCAGGTCCGAGTCCCAGTTGGGTCAGCGTTGAGTTTTATCTCCGCAAAATTCCCCGCCCTGCCCACGGTCAGTAGGGGACACCGATGGGCTAGGAAAGGCGCTGTCCGTCGGATGGGACGTTAAGTTTTAGCCCCGTGTGCGGGAGAGCCATACCCTGTGCACGTTAAACAACACGCTGGATGGCCTTGACGGGAGACTACCATCTGTCTCCCAACAGTTGTTCCAGTGGTTTCCCTACCCCAACCTTCTCTGAGCATTCTGGGGTCCTTGTGACCTGGCCATTTAGCCCATGGTGTGCGAAAAAGTGCCGCTCAGAGGAAAAACAAACCAACCCAGTTTCTATTATTATTTCTAAAAATTTTCGACCAAATTACATTTAATATTTTAATTTTGTGAAGATTGTAAATCAGAATATTGGAATGATTTAATGATTAGCGACATGCATTTCTGGGTTGGGTTGTTTTACTTCTGAGCGGCACTTTTTTGCACACCATGGGCTAAATGGCCAGGTCACATGGACCCCGAAGGCTCAGAGAAGGTTGGGGGAGGGGACTCACTGGAACAGCTGTTGGGAGACAGATGGTAGCCTCCCGTCAAGGCCATCCAGCGTGTTCTTTAACGTGCACAGGATATGGCTCTCCCGCACAACTGGCGGGAGAGCCATATCTGCTCTCCCGCCAGTTGAACACAGCGCGGCTTAACATCTCATCCGACGGACGGCGGCCTTTCCAAGCCCATCGGTGTCCCCTACTGACCGTGGACAGGGCGGTGAATTTTGCGGAGATAAATCTCAACGCTGACCCAGCTGAGACTCGAACCTGGGAACTACAGATTACGAGCCTGGCGCTCTACCGACTGAGCCACCCCCACCATGCATTTCTGTACATATGTGTTACGTTGCTTCGGGGAAACCTTTATTACAAATCGAGCTCCAAAAATTGAGCTCATCTCATATCTAGTACTTGTGTTTATTAATGCCTAGAGAGATATGTATCAGTTTGCAATTAAGTCTCCCTTAACAAACAGAATTTTTCTTCTGAACATTGCAAAATATGTTTTAAGAAAATAATTATGATACAACCTTGAATTTAGCAAACCAAGAGCTGAAGAATCTATTATTTTTCCCCGTTCCTTAATCAACTTCATAAATCAAATGGTTTGCAAGCTCGATCACGTGAGGCAATATTTACATAATTTCATTGTCCTCGTTTTAAATCGCGCTAGTTAATTTCTCATTTCACTTTCCTTCCACCTTGTCAACCAGATACGACAGGATAAAAAAAAAGAAATCGCTAATCGCGTTCAAGGATATCCGCATCGAATTATTTCTATTACTGTTTCTAATCCGGGAACTTAATTAATACAGAGACGAAAAGAAAAGACCTAAAATTGTTGCTTCGGGTTAGACTTGTAAGAAAGTCTCACTTCCGTGATCGCGGAGATAAAACAGTGATGGCAACATCAAGCTAGTTTGTTTCCTTCTTTATGTTCGAAAGTTCCTTTTTAACATCTCCATTGTTCGGATGTTATGACAAATAATTCAACATGGATTGTGGTTGTTTTCTTCCTGAGCCGCACTTGTTTACTAGATTACATTTGCAGACTACTTACCTAACATTGCTAAGCCTTCTGTTTGCTTCGTATTTCTCTATACTGCAACGCAGATGATGAAATGGTCAGTTTATATCTCCATGGGAACAAAACTGCAAAACAAAATATTATTTCCTACGCATTCCTATGCATAAAAAAAACAGGAAGAAGATTGATTATAGGGACTCGACTGGGATAGGGAGAAAGGGATGCGAAGGGACATACTGACTCGACAGGTGCGCCATTTTGGCAGAACTCTTCGCCGAGCAACAACACTTCTGGGCCAGATGAAAAAAAACGACACGTGGTTTCAATTAAAAGTCCCCGTACTTTTGGGGCGGGGTGGCTCAGTCGGTAGCGCGCCAGGCTCGTAATCTGTAGTTCCCAGGTTCGAGTCCCAGCTGGGTCAGCGTTCAGATTTATCTCCGCAAAATTCCCCGCCCTGCCCACGGTCAGTAGGGGACACCGATGGGCTTGGTAAAGGCCGCCGTCCGTCGGATGGGACGTTAAGCCGTGCCCCGTGTGCGGGAGAGCCATACCCTGTGCACGTTAAAGAACACGCTGGATGGCCTTGACGCGAGGCTACCATCTGTCTATCAACAGCTGTTCCAGTGGGTCCCCTCCCCCAACCTTCTCTGAGTCTTCGGGGTCCATGTGACCTGGCCATTTAGCCCATGGTGTGCAAAAAAGTGCCGCTCAGAGGTAAAACAACCCAACAACCCAACCCTACGCATTCCTATGAATAAAAAAAACAGGAAGAAGATTGATTATAGGGACTCGACTGGGATAGGGAGAAAGGGATGCGAAGGGACATACTGACTCGACAGGTGCGCCATTTTGGCAGAACTCTTCGCCGAGCAACACTTCTGGGCCAGATGAAAAAAAACGACACGTGGTTTCAATTAAAAGTCCCCGTACCTTTGGGGCGGGGTGGCTCAGTCGGTAGCGCGCCAGGCTCGTAATCTGTAGTTCCCAGGTTCGAGTCCCAGCTGGGTCAGCGTTCAGATTTATCTTCGCAAAATTCACCGCCCTGCCCACGGTCAGTAGGGGACACCGATGGGCTTGGAAAGGCCGCCGTCCGTCGGACGGGACGTTAAGCCGTGGCCCCGTGTGCCGGAGAGTCATACCCTGTGCACGTTAAAGAACACGCTGGATGGCCTTGACGGGAGGCTACCATCTGTCTCCCAACAGCTGTTCCAGTAGTTCCTCTCCCCCAACCTTCTCTGAGCCTTCGGGATCCATGTGACCTGGCCATTTAGCCCATGGTGTGCAAAAAAGTGCCGCTCAGAGGTAAAACAACCCAACTGTACGACGAAGTTTCGTTTGGAGGACTTCTGCATAAAGTTTCTTTATCCATCGTTAATCCTCTTAGTATAAAATGTATTTACGAGAAGGCCTTTGCAATCAAAAAACACTCGAGTCATTTTTTACCTGCCGACCTCACAGTTGGAGATTTCATAGGCCACCGTGACCTCTGACAGCTTCCATTCGCTGGATTGGTGTTTTGTCTCCGGGGATTGTAAGTGGAAAATCCAAGTCACATCTCTGCTCACAAGACAGTGTAAGACTCTTTCACCTTCCTTCTCAAATCTTGCCAAATAATTCCGACATACATCAATGAAATGCACTTCATTAATGGAAGAAATTATTCAAGGAAAAAATGCTTAGCAATTCCTTTTGAAACGTTATGATTCTGCTTTTATTAGTTATGTATTACGGTATATATTAGCATTCAACTTGAAAAATCCGTCCTCTTTTTTTAAGCTCTGTGTCCTCCGCCGTGTCCTCCCCCTGCACTGTTTTTTGGTGAAGTATAGTAGGCAGACCTCCATCTCACTAAATTCCGCTAATTCCGCATTTTTCTACACATTATAAATAAGTAAATACTCCTCAAGCAGCTGTTTGCCAGAGGTCTGCCAGTTAAATGCACCAGAGAGAAGATCAGGGAGGAAGGCGAGACCCTAGCAGAAAGACAAACACAAACATCCAGACTTTATCCAAGGCTCGAACCAGATTACTTTTATCATAGGCAAGCACGATAGCCAATTGGAGGGAACTTAAATTTGCCATTTAAATACAAGGGTATCACATAAGACGCCCTTATAAAAACTTTACTAGCGTCTGTTAAAGCTGTAATAATATCCGTTAAAGCTTTAATACGTCTGTTAAAGCATTAATAACGTCCGTTAAAGCTTTAATAACATCCGTTAAAACTGTAATAACATCTATTAAAGCTTTAATAACGTCTGTTAAAGCATTAATAACGTCTGTTAAAGCTTTAATAAATTCTATTAAAGCTTTAATAACGTCAATTAAAGCTTTAATAACATCCGTTAAAACTGCAATAACATTTTCTTACAGCTTTAATAAAATCTAGTAAAGCTTTAATAACACCCGTTAAAGTTTTAACAACGTCTGTTAAAGCTTTAATAAAGTCTATTAAAGCTTTAATAACGTCTGTTAAAGCTTTAATAACGTCAGTTAAAGCTTTAATAATGTCAGTTAAAGCTTTAATAACATCCGTTAAAACTGCAATAACATTTTCTTACAGCTTTAATAAAATCCAATAAAGCTTTAATAACACCCGTTAAAGTTTTAACAACGTCTGTTAAAGCTTTAATAAAGTCTATTAAAGCTTTAATAACGTCTGTTAAAGCTTTAATAACGTCAGTTAAAGCTTTAATAACATCCGTTAAAACTGCAATAACATTTTCTTACAGCTTTAATAAAATCCAATAAAGCTTTAATAACACCCGTTAAAGTTTTAACAACGTCTGTTAAAGCTTTAATAAAGTCTATTAAAGCTTTAATAACGTCCGTTAAAGCATTAATAACGTCTGTTAAAGCATTAATATCGTCCTTTAAAGCTGTAATAACATCTGTTAAAGCAGGCGTGTCCAAACTTTTAACTTCCCTGGGCCACATTGAGTGAATATTTGACTTCCCTGGGCCACACTAAGTAAAGATAAAGTGTTTTGGGCCGCACATAAAATATAAAATATAGTTAATTAATATGAATAATAAAACTTCATTTATTTTCTTATGTTTTCTATTATAAAATAAAAAAGGGCAATATAAAACTAGTGGGATATCAAAAATTCGCTGAAAATTCAGCGAGAGGAAAGCCAACGGGTCGGATCGATTTGGCGAACTTTCGCGAACGTTCGATGGCCCCTTTTTTTGTGAAGGGCTCCCTTGGCCAAAAGGATTAGGAAATCAAAATACAATGCAATATACTGCATACAAATATTGTAATTCTTCAAAAAATTCGTCGTCGAGTTGATGCACACATAATTCGAAACGTAAATTCTCATGGCATACTAAGATGTTTCTATTTAAATTTTTATTTCAAAATAAATGTCAACGAATCGATTATATATGAAAAATATTGCAAACATTTATTTTTTAAATAAAAATGTAAATTTAAATATTTTCATAATTTGCGTTTGGGCCGCACTTTAGACAAGCATGTGTTAAAGCTTTAATAACATCCGTTAAAGCTTTAATACCATGTGTTAAACTTACAAATATATCTCCATTTCTCATCACCGGAAATGTTTTCATTTGCTTTTCTTCCTGAGGCGAAAGAAGACACGTTCGGTCGCGTGTCCAAGTCGTGCATTAAAGTTCGCAGATGCGTTTGCTATTTCCTCCCTCTGTTTCTAAAGAGAAAGGAGCTTGTAGGGCACACATTTAGCGAATGAGATAAACACAATTGTTCACGTGCACTTTTAATTACACTGCTCGCCATTAAATGTGCATTGCCAGGAAAGACAAGCGATATCAAAGCCATATTTAGTGAATACATAGCTTATGTTACAAGGATCGTTCTATTTTGTTGCGATCTTATGCAACCACGGCAATTCCCGATTCCGCCTGAAAGCACTACCAGTTATGAGAAGCCATGACAATTTAGAGCCGGGGGCAAGGATGCGCCATATAGACGCACCTCAACCCCGACCTCACATGGCAGCAGTCCTATACAAGGAAAGCTAACCACCGGAAGAAACCTAACTTTAATCTGTTCTCCGGTTAGCCATGAACAAGGATATGTAAATCCAAGTTCGCTCGGCATCCGGGGTGGAGACTCTTAGTGAGACCCAGACTTTAGTGAGGGCTCGACCTGCTGGGGCGCAAATCTTTTCAGAAGAGCCCTCGAACTGCTCACCCAGAGCACCTGATAGGTGAGGTCTCAGACACCGTCACCATCCGACCGTCAACATCACCGGTAGGCGATGCCTTCAACCTGGGGCGGGGGTGGCTCAGTCGGTAGCGCGCCATGCTCATAATCTGTACTTCCCAGGTTCGAGTCCCAGCTGGGTCAGCGTTGAGATTTATCTCCGCAAAATTCCCCGCCCTGCCCACGGTCAGTAGGGGACACCGATGGGCTTGGAAAGGCCGCCGTCCGTCGGATGGGACGTTAAGCCGTGGCCCCGTGTGCGGGAGAGCCATACCCTGTGCACGTTAAAGAACACGCTGGATCTCCCAACAGCTGTTCCAGTGGGTCCCCTCCCCCAACCTTCTCTGAGCATTCGGGGTCCATGTGACCTGGCCATTTAGCCCATGGTGTGCAAAAAAGTGCCGCTCAGAGGTAAAACAACAACCTAACCCAAGCCTTCAACCTCGGTTGGTCTTGGCTATGTCCAACCGGGGACCCAATCCGGCCAGCACAGCCTTCGACTGGTTGCTGGGCCTGAAGCCCCCCCCCCACCACCACCACCATGTCAAGGTGGTCCCCTATTGGGGGGGATGTTACAAGGATCAAATGATTACAAATACAACTGGTTAGACTTGTGGAATACAAAGGAATCAGTATCTTGTTAAGCTACCATGAGTGGCAATAACAGCTTCTACACGGTCCGGCATTGAGAGGATGAGACGTCGGATGTGTGTTTGAGGAATGTCAGTCCATGCAGTTTCGATACGTAGCCAAAGTTCATTTGTTGTAGCAGCTGCTGGTGTCTGGTGTGCTAGTCGTCGTGAGATGATGGACCAGACATGTTCAATTGGAGACAGATCCAGCGAACGCGCAGGCCAAGGCAGAAATGTCACATGGTGGCTATCTAGGAATTGTTGGACGATGCAGGCCACATGTGGTCGGGCATTGTCCTTTCGGTAAATGTCACCAGAGAGCCCTTTAAGATAATGTACGACCACAGGCTCCAACACCTCAGTGATGTACTGCTGACTGTTCAAAGTACCGGTAATGCATACGGAAGCGCATGCGTGAGTGAAGTCCAATGGCACCTCATACGATAACACCAGAGGCTGGACCTGTATGGCGTTGCATCACGCATGTCTCACTAAGCCTGTCGCCTTGGTACCGCCAGATACGGATTCGTCCATCATGGTGCTGCATACTGAAGCGGGATTTGTCTGAAAAGACGATGCGATGCCATTCGCACATCCATGCATGACATTCTTGGCACCATTGCAGTCACATATGCCTGTGTTGTAGAGTCAATGGTAGCCGAAGTAATGGCTGCTTCACAAAGATGCCCCGATGCTGCAGATGACGTCGAAGTCGAACCGTACGTGCGAACACTGGTTGATGTGCAACACACCCTAACTGTCGAGCTAAGATGTTTGATGTGATGTACGATCATTCAAAGCCAGGCGCACGAGATGTCTGTCCTCTCGTTCGTTTGTGTGACAGGGCCGTTGAGATCCCTCACTTAGGTGAGTTCGTTCTTCCTCTACCCACTGATGCCATATTCTCATCACTGTGGCAGCATTCCGTCCAACACGAGCACCGATCTCTCGGTACGATAATCCACCTTCACGTAATCCCACAATTCTCCTTCTATCAAAGTCGGAAACCTGATCGTATGGATGCCGTGTTCTTCAACGGGGCATACTTGATCCTTTAGTGCACAAGAACTGCGAGCAAACACAATTCCAGTGCTTTACACCGGCTCTTTGTAATCTCCTCTTACACCACTTCCAGGGGACGTTACTGTCACACATGACGTGCGTATATGCTGCGCTTTGAATCATGTTCTCCCATGGGCTACCTATCTTGCATATTTTGGGACAATCCGATGAGTTCTTCCTGGTGTTGCAGCTTTAATGGCCAGCAGTGTAGATAGACTTACTACTGGTCCCTTCTCAACCCTTAACACGTGTGAGGTGGATCTCATTCCTTAACTCTTTCAACTGACGCTCTTCATCGACCGAATTCCCCTCCGCTCAGGGGTCAATTATCCTAAGAAAAAGGGGCGGGGGTGGCTCAGTCGGTAGCGCGCCAGGCTCTTAATCTATAGTTCCCAGGTTCGAGTCTCAGCTGGGTCAGCGTTGAGATTTATCTCCGCAAAATTCTCCGCCCTGCCCACGGTCAGTAGGGGACACCGATGGGCTTGGAAAGGCGCCGTCCGTCGGATGGGACGTTAAGCCGTGGCCCCGCGTGTGGGAGAGCCATACCCTGTGCACGTTAAAACACGCTGGATGGTCTTGAAGGGAGGCTACCATCTTTCTCCCAACAGCTCTTCCAGTGGGTCCCCTCCCCCAACCTTCTCTGAGCCTTCGGGGTCCATGTGACCTGGCCATTTAGCCCATGGTGTGCAAAAAAGTGCCGCTCAGAGGTAAAACAACCCAACCCAACCCTTACCTCTTTCAACTGACGCTTGAAGTCCTTGTAACATCTTCAGCGACCCAATTCCCCCACCCGCTCAGGGGTCAATTATCCTAACGAAAAGGGGCGGAGGTGGCTCAGTCGGTAGCGCGCCAGCTCGTAATCTGTAGTTCCCAGGTTCGAGTCTCAGCTGGGTCAGCGTTGAGATTTATCTCCTCAAAATTACCCGCCCTGCCCACGGTCAATAGGGGACACCGATGGGCTAGGAAAGGCGCTGTCCGTCGGATGGGACGTTAAGCCGTGGCCCCGCGTGTGGGAGAGCCATACCCTGTGCACGTTAAAAACACGCTGGATGGTCTTGAAGGGAGGCTACCATCTTTCTCCCAACAGCTCTTCCAGTGGGTCTCCTCCCCCAACCTTCTCTGAGCCTTCGGGGTCCATGTGACCTGGCCATTTAGCCCATGCTGTGCAAAAAAGTGCCGCTCAGAGGTAAAACAACCCAACCTTACCTCTTTCAACTGACGCTTGAAGTCCTTGTAACATCTTCATCGGCCCAATTCCCCTCCGCTCAGGGGTCAATTATGCTAACAAAAAGGGGCGGAGGTGGCTCAGTCGATAGCGCGCCAGGCTCGTAATCTGTAGTTCCCAGGTTCGAGTCCCAGCTGGGTCAGCGTTGAGATTTATCTCCGCAAAATTCCCCGCCCTGCCCACGGTCAGTAGGGGACACCGATGGGTTTGGAAAGGCCGCCGTCCGTCGGATGGGACGTTAAGCCTTGGCCCCTTGTGTGGGAGAGCCATACCCCGTGCACGTTAAAAACACGCCAGATGGTCTTGACGGGAGGCTACCATCTTTCTCCCAACAGCTCTTCCAGTGGGTCCCCTCCCCCAACCTTCTCTGAGCCTTCGGGGTCCTTGTGACCTGCCCATTTAGCCCATGGTGTGCTAAAAAGTGTCGCTCAGAGGTAAAACACCCTAACCCATATTCAAGTAAAAGTTAAATAAAACAAAATTGATTACAAATCAGGCTGATATAATACAAGGATTAAATATCTTTAAGCCTGCCACAGCATTGAAGCATCATACAAAAAAAAAAAAGCAGCAGCATTTATTTAACTACTCGTTTTATGCCGTCCCATGGCCGAGTGGTTAGCGCGCTTGGCTACTGATCTAAGGGGACTGGGTTCGAGCCCCGGGTAAGGCATGGCTGTTTGTGTCGTTTTTCTGCTGAGGGCCTGCCATCCTCTCAGACCTTCTACTCTGGCATATAAACTGACAGGCTCCTGTCAGACCTCTGTGGCAAGCAGCTGCTTGAGGGGGTAGTTATTTATTATTTTTTTATTTATTTATTTGGGGGGGGGGGGGGGAGGCTTGGCTACTGATCTAAGGGACCTGGGTTCGAGCCCCGGGTAAGGCATGGCTGTTTGTGTCGTTTTTCTGCTGAGGTCCTGCCATCCTCTCAGACCTTCTACTATGGCATATTATCTGATAGGCTCCTGTCAGACCTCTGTGGCAAGCAGCTGCTTGAGGGGGTATTTATTTATTATTATTTTTATTTATTTATTTATTTGGGGGGAGTAGCAGCGAGCAATCTCAAAAAGGGAACTCATTGGAAATGAGCAATGATTCTCTTTGAGTCCTCTTTTGTAGCCTTTGTGGGGGAGGCCTCCTTGACCCCCGCCACTCTTTCCACGACCTACGCAGATGCCTTCCAAATAACACAGAATATCACTGGTTCTGAAACCTGTTTAAAAAGCGACTCCCTTGCTGCTCACCGGTTTTTCCGCACAACTCGGCAACCCCCGAGGGCTGAAGGTTTCGAATGGAATCCTCAATCCATAACTAATGCTTGCACGAGGTTCCACGCTTCATTCGAAAAGGGCCTATGATCTTGAAGAAGTGGCACAGAATGCCAATAAATGATCATCATTGCGATTGGTTTCATCGGAGCCGATATCCTCATCACGCATCCCCATCTCATTCTGTGTGTGCTTAAACTTTTCAGCCGAAAAGCGTGACATTTGGGTTGGGTTGTTTTACCTCTGAGCGGCACTTTTTTGCACACCAGGGCTAAATGTCCAGGTCACATGGACCCCGAAGGCTCAGAGAAGGTTGGTGGAGGGGACCCACTGGAACAGCTGTTGGGAGACAGATGGTAGCCTCCCGTCAAGGCCATCCAGCGTGTTCTTTAACGTGCACAAGGTATGGCTCTCCCACACACGGTGCCACGGCTTAACGTCCCATCCGACGGACGGCGGCCTTTCCAAGCCCATCGGTGTCCCCTACTGACCGTGGGCAGGGCGGGAAATTTTTGCGGAGATAAATCTCAACGCTGACCCAGATGGGACTCGAACCTGGGAACTACAGATTACGAGCCTGGCGCGCTACCGACTGAGCCACCCCCGCCCCCAGCGTGACATTTAAAATGGGGCGAAGGAATTATTAAAAGCAATGGCACGCTCAAGAATTTTAAAAAACGAAAATTTTTTTAGCGAACTGTAAACAGTATACTGCAAGGTGAGCAATCGCGCGGGGATTGAGTTGGTTTTTTTACCTCTGAGTGGCAGTTTTTTTGCACACAATGGGCTAAATGGCTAGGTCACAAGGACCCTGAAGGCTCAAGAGAAGGTTGTGCGAGGGGACCCACTGGAACAGCTGTTAGGAGACAAATGGTAGCCTCCCGTCAAAGCCATCCAGTTTGTTCTTTAAGGTGCACAGGGTATGGCTCTGCCGCACACGGGGCCACGGACTTAACGTCCCATCCGACGGACGGCGGCCTTTCCAAGCCCATCGTTATCCCCTACTGATCATGGGCATTGCGGGGAATTTTGTGGAGATAGGGTTGGGTTGTTTTACCTCTGAGCGGCACTTTTTTGCACACCATGGGCTAAATGGCCAGGTCACATGGACCCCGAAGGCTCAGAGAAGGTTGGGGGAGGGGACCCACTGGAACAGCTGTTGGGAGACAGATAGTAGCCTCCCGTCATGGCCATCGAGCGTGTTCTTTAACGTGCACAGGGTATGGCTCTCCCGCACACGGAGCCACGGCTTAACGTCCCATCCGACGGACGGCGGCCTTTTCAAGTCCATCGGCGTCACCTACTGACCGTGGGCAGGGCGGGAAATTTTGCGGAGATAAATCTCAACGCTGACCCAGCTGGGACTCAACCTGGGAACAACAGATTACGAGCCTGGCCCGCTACCGACTGAGCCACCCCCGCCCCACTTTGTGGAGATAAATCTCAAAGCTGGCGCGGCGGGGGGACTGGAGAACTTTACTGGGCAGATTCGGATAATAGTTTAGTTTAACATGCTAATAATAATATAAATTAATTAATATAAAAGTTTCTGCTAATATATGTTTAATATGATAACAATAATAATAAATTAGCTAAATGTGTGATATAATATGAATTATAAGGTTTGTTTTGCCGCTGAGCATTTTTTTCTAAGATCTTGGAGCATTCCATTTTTTAAAGGATGAAATCGAAATGTTTCGTTTTTTTACATGTAGCCGGTAACGTGCCAGGCTTGTAATCTGTAGTTCTCGGGTTCGAGTCCCAACTGGTCCAGCGTTGAGATTTATCTCCGCAAAACTCCCCGACCTGCCCACGGTCAATAGGCGACCTCGATAGGCTTGGAAAGGCCGCCGTCTGTTGGATAGGACGTTAAACAGTGGTCACTTGTGCGGGAGAACCATACCCTTTGCACGCCAAAGAACACGCTGGATGACCTGGACTGGAGGCTACCATCTGCTTCCCAACAGATGTTCCACTGGGTTCCCTCCGCCAACCTTCTCTGAGCCTAGGGGCGGGGGTGGCTCAGTCGGTAGCGCGCCAGGCTCGTAATCTGTATTTGCCTTGACGGGAGGCTACCATCTGTCTTCCAACAGCTGTTCCAATGGGTCCCCTCCCCCAACCTTCTCTGAGCCTTTGGGGTCCATGTGACCTAGCCATTTAGCCCATGGTGTGCAAAAAAGTGCCGCTCAGAGGTAAAACAACCCAACCGAAAGCCTTTGCAACGCCTACATGGCTCTAGCTCTTCATGATTTCTAGACTGTCGCTATGACTCTTATCTGACGTTCAAGGCGACATCGGATCTCAAAACTTTTGATATCTACGATTTTAACACTTTTGATATCTACGATCCAAAATACCTTTATGAACCAATTTTCAGCTCTAGTTCCGGTGTATTGAAATTTGACCTTTAACCTCAAATGATAATGAAAATTTGATCAGATCCAAATTTTCACATTTCTGAGATCTACAATCCGAAATATCCCCAAGCACCAATTTTTAGCTCTCTAGAATCGGAAGATCCAAATTTCACCTTTGACCTTGAAGGACCCTCCGGATCCGAAATTTCATAACGTTTTCGAGGTCTCCAATCCGACACAACCCCAGACACTAATTTTCATGTCTCAAGCCCTCGTAGATCAAGGTTTGATCTCCACTCTACCTTCATTTGACCTTGAAGGACAGGTCAGAGGTCAAATTTCGGATTTTTCCCGATATCTACGACCCGGATTACCCTTCAGCGCAAATTTTTAGAGCTCTATGTTTTCTGCATTGTAGTTAGAATTATCGTGATCCCTGTGTCAGCCGTCAGTTAACCACTCAATCGTCATATTGCACCGAAGAGGCAAAACATTATGTTGTTGGGTTGTTTTACCTCTGAGCGGCACTTTTTTGCACACTATGGGCTAAATGGCCAGGTCACATGGATCCCGAAGGCTCAGAGAAGGTTGGGGGAGGGGACCCACTGGAACAGCTGTTGGGAGACAGATGGTAGCCTCCCGTCAAGGCCATCCAGTGTGTTCTTTAACGTGCACAGGGTATGGCTCTCCCGCACACGGGGCCACGGCTTAACGTCCCATCCGACGGACTGCGGCCTTTCCAAGCCCATCGGTGTCCCCTACTGACCGTGGGCAGGGCGGGGAATTTTTGCGGAGATAAATCTCAACGCTGACCCAGCTGGGACTCGAACCTGGGAACTACAGATTACGAGCCTGGCGCGCTACCGACTGAGCCACCCCCGCCCCACAAAACATTATGAACACCTGCCTGATATGATATTGGTCCTCCACGTGCCGTAAAATCCGCAAAATTCCCGCCCTGCCCACGGTCAGTAGGGGACACCCATGGGCTTGGAAATGCCGCCGTCCGTCGAATGGGACGTTAAGCCGTGGCCCCGTGTGCGGAAGAGCCATACCCTGTGCACGTAAAAGAACACGCTGGATGGCCTTGACGGGAGGCTACCATCTGTCTCCCAACAGCTTGTTTCAGTGGTTCCCCTCCCCCAATCTTCTCTGAGCCTTCGGGGTCCATGTGACCTGGCCATTTAGCCCGTGGTGTGGAAAAAAGTGCCGCTCAGAGGTAAAACAACCCAACCCAACGTGCCGTAAAAAACCGGCACTTACCCAGCGAGGCATGGACGCTACAAGATTTCTAAAGGTGTCTTGTGGTATCTGGTTGGTACCAACATGTTACCAGCAGATCCTTTAACTTAAAATGGTTGAGCCGCCGCAGATCGGATATGTTGGTTCAACACAAACCACAGATGCTCGTTGGATTGATGTCTGGGGAATTTGGAGGCCATGGCAATTCTTGGAAGTCTTCCTCATGTCCTGCGAACAATTCTTGAACAATCCATCATGCCGTGTGGCATGATACATTATCCTGCTGAAAGGAGGTACTACTTGAGGGGTATACCGTTGCAATGAAAGGATGTACAGTCGCTCAAAAAAGTATCCGAACACTATGGTTGATTACAGAATTCAGAAAAAATATCTGGCAACGATTTTTTTAGAAATTAGTGATCTGACAACCTTCGTGTCACGTGATTACAGAATTCAGAAAAAATATCTGGAGCGTGTACAGCAACTGTACACGCTCCAGTTACCGTTCACAGCAAACTGGAGTGTGTGCAGTTTCTGCACACACTCCAGTTTGCTGTGAACGGTAACTGCACACACTCAATATTTCCGTGAGTGAGCCCACACGATCCAGGTCTTTGTGAGCTCACACGATCCAATGTGCTCTGAACATTAACTGCAACCGCTCCAGTTTGCAGTGAACGGTAACTGCACACGCTCCATATTCATTGCATTATATATTCGTACGCATTATATATATTAAAAAATATTCGAACACTATAATTCAGAAAAAAAAATCGTTGTCAGATATTTTTTCTGAATTCTGTAATCAACCATAATGTGCGGATACTTTTTTGAGCGACTGTACCTAGTCTGCAATGATGTTTAGGTTGGTGGTAGACATCAGTTTCCTGCATATGAATGACTGGACCCAGGGTCTCCCAGCAGAACATTGCCCAGCATTACACTTCCTCCCCCGGCTTGTTTTGGTCACACGGTGCATCCTGGTGCCAACACTTCCCCAGGTAAACGAGACACACGTAAACCAGCAATACAACATGGTGCAACAGGAAACAAGATTCATCAGACCAGACGCGCTGGTCATAATGTTTTAGCGCTTCTGTGTATAATTAGATATTATATTTTAACATACGTTTAATAATTTATTATTTTTTAATAATTTATCAATCCAACATTTTCAATACAGATTGATACAGTAGTTATTACTGCATATTTTATGATAATCGAAACTTTTATATTTCAATTATTCCATGAGAAAGATTTTCCTGAAAATTTTCCTATTAATTACCATTAATGTTCAATTGATAATTACTTTGAAAATAGGGGCGGGGGTGGCTCAGTCGGTAGCGCGTCAGGCGCGTAATCTGTAGTTCCCAGGTTCGAGTTCCAGCTGGGTCAGCGTTTAGATTTATCTCCGCAAAATTCCCTGCCCTGCCCACGATTTACGAGCCTGGCGCGCTACCGACTGAGCCACCCCGCCTCAACCATTTAGTCCATTGTGTGCAAAAGAGTGTTGCCTAAAAGGTAACCGATGGGCTTCGAAAGGCCGCCGTCCGTCGGATGGGACGTTAAGCCGTGGCCCCATGTGCGGGAGAGCCATACCCTGTGCACGTTAAAGAACCCGCTGGATGGCCTTGACGGGAGGCTACCATCTGTCTCTCAACAGCTGTTCCAGTGGGTCCCCTTCCCCAACCTTCTCTGAGCCTTCAGGGTCCATGTGACCTGGCCATTTAGTCCATGCTGTGCAAAAAAGTGCCGCTCAGAGGTAAAACAACCCAACCCAAACAACTTTGAAAATATTAGGTATTTTCCGACCATTTTCAAACAATGTTATGGACTTATACAACAACAATTAATAAGTAGAATTTTGGGATTATCGAACATTTAATGTTTCTGAAATCCAGTTTCGAAAAATTAAAAACTTGAAAGCATTTAAACTCATTGAAATAGCATTTGTTCAAAAGCATTCTAAATTATAAATTTTCTCTATTATGGTAGCATTCCCATACTCAAACCCCTTCTACATCGAATAAGTGAGGCTTAATTTATTTTGGAGAAAAAAAAATAAAAATAATAAAAATTTCCTCAAGCAGCTGCATGCCACAGAGTTCTGACAGGAGTCTGTCAGTTTATACGCCATAGTATGTAGAAGGTCTGTGAGGATGGCGAGACTTCAGCAGAGAGAGAACAATAAACATCCATACCTTAGCCGAGTCTCGAACCCAGGTCCCTTTGGTCAGTAAGCCAAGCGTGCTAACTATTTGGCCACGGAACGGCGGGAAAAATAAAGGGATCTGCTAATATTGAATTTTTCTCAGAATCCCTAATGAACCACGAAACTAGTGGATTTCGAATAAAACATTTCGAAAAATATTGAAACAGAAGATACTTTTTGGAAAACAGAAACAGAAGGTGAGAAATAATTTGGATCAACAGAGAACGCAAACTTTTTAAAGCCCCCCCCCCCACCTCGTTTTTGTGCTGTAAATTTGGCTGCACCTTCTCATTCAACTGCACTTTCCTAATTTAAAGCTCGGTTACGGTCGAAATGAAAAATAAAAGTGATCCCCTTTGAGTTAAGGGAATGAGGAGTTTGGGTAAAAACGCATCTAATTCGATAGATAGGCTGGATTGTTTTACCTTTTGGGCAATGCTCTTTTGCACACAATGGACTAAATGGTTGGGGCGGGGTGGCTCAGAAGGTAGCGCGCCAGGCTCGTAATCTGTAGTTCCCAGGTTTGAGTCCCAGCTGGGTCAGCTTTGAGATTTATCTCCGCAAAGGTCAGTAGGGGACACCGATGGGCTTGGAAAGGCCGCCGTCCGTCGGATGGGACGTTAAGCTGTGGCCCCGTGTGAGGGAGAGCCATACCCTATGCATGTTAAAGAACACGCTGGATGGCTTTGACGGGAGGCTACCATCTGTCTCCCAACAGCTGTTCCAGTGGGTCCCCTCCCCCAACCTTCTCTGAGCCTTCGGGTCCATGTGACCTGGCCATTTAGCCCATGGTGTGCAAAAAGCGCCGCTCAGAGGTAAAACTATCCAATGTTAAAGAACACGTTGGATGGCCTTAACGGGAGGCTACCATCTGTCTCCCAACAACTGTTCCAGTGGGTCCCCTCCCCCAACCTTCTCTGAGCCTTCGGGGTCCATGTGACCTGGCCATTTAGCCCATGGTGTGCAAAAAGTGCCGCTCAGAGGTAAAACTATCCAATGTTAAAGAACACGCTGGATGGCCTTAACGGGAGGCTACCTTACGGGAGGCTAAAACAATTCAATGTTAAAGAACGCGCTGGATGGCCTTAACGGGAGGCTACCATCTGTCTCCCAACAGGTGTTCCAGTGGGTCCCCTCCCCCAACCTTCTCTGAGCCTTCGGGGTCCATGTGACCTGGCCATTTAGCCCATGGTGTGCAAAAAAGTGCCGCTCAGAGGTAAAACAACCCAACCCACTACAGAAGCTGTCATTTACCTGTAACATGTCAGATGTGTTACAAAATAACTTTCTTTTTTCAAACTTTTTCTCTTTTAATAATGCGTCATAACTATGACTGATCATCGATTACGATGTTTGGGCTGTAATGATTGCATCCTCTTTCCGTATAATTTTTCTTTAAGGAAAACTAACAGTATCTCCTGTCACGTTATTCGCATAAGCGGAAAGAGTCTCTCTTTTGAGAATAATGTTCTCATTTGGTTTCCTAATTTTTCCTCCAAAGTGATTATTTCCTTCGACAGACAGATTTCACCGAATCGTATATGAATAATATGTTGCCGAGTGCTTGATTGCAAAATCCAAAGAGCAGGGTTGGGTTGGGTTGTTTTACCTCTGAGTGGCATTTTTTTGCACACCATGGGCTAAATGGCCAGGTCACAAGGACCCCGAAGGCTCAGAGAAAGTTGGGGGAGGGGACCCACTGGAACAGCTGTTGGGAGACAGATGGTAGCCTCCAGTCAAGGCCATCCAGCGTGTTCTTTAACGTGCACAGGGTATAGCTCTCCCGCACACGTGGCCACGGCTTAACGTCTCATCCTACGGACGGTGGCCTTTCCAAGCCCATTGGTGTCCCCTACTGACCGTGGGCGGGGAATTTTGCGGAGATAAATCTCAACGCTGACTCAGCTGGGACTCGAACCTGGGAACTACAGATTACGAGCCTGGCGCGCTACCGACTGAGCCACTCCCGCCCCTCAAAGTACCGGTAATGCGTACGAGGCACGAGCGTGAGTGGAGTCAAATGATCCACGGTCAGTAGGGAACACCGATGGGCTTGGAAAGACCGCCGTACGTCGGTGGGACGTTAAGCCGTGGCCCCGTGTGCGGGAGAGCCATACCCTGTGCATGTTAAAGAACACGCTGGATGGCCTTGACGGGAGGCTACCACCTGTCTCCCAACAGCTGTTCCAGTGGGTCCCCTCCCCCAACCTTCTCTGAGCCTTCGGAGTCCATGTGACCTGGCCATTTAGCCCATGGTGTGCAAAAAAGTGCCGCTCAGAGGTAAAACAAACTAACCCAACGAAAAACCTTTTAAAAAAAAAAACATATTTATTTGGAAGGGTGACTGGGGAAAGAAAGGTTTTTTTCGAGGGCATATTTTCGGTTTCTAGGATTTGATAATGCCGTTTGGGGATCGAGCCACTGGTAAAAAATTGCAAAACAATACTCTATATGTTGATCTTTTTGATCGAATCGGAACGCTGAGAGATTCGAGTTTGACTCTGAGAAACACTTTTGCCATCAGTCCATGCTGATCAAGATTCGAGAGAAATAACATTAGAGCCGCATTGCAAAACGACGCAACGTAGTCTCAATTACTTGTTGTGATTCTCCTGAACTGCAATTACCAAGTGAGCGAAGGTCAGTTTTCCTTACTTCGCTGTTTCTAGCAAATTAGTCAGCCATTTCTGCGTTCATAAGCTAACCAAACGGGTTTGCTGGCATGTCATAAGACATGCTTGGGGGAAAAACGGTATTTTTTTTCTCTGCAGCTCTAAGATTAGGCTGACTAACGATGTCTTTTTTTAAAGCTGCTTTCTCTTTATCGTCGCAATCTATGTATCTCTTCATCTGTTGTTCAAGGCTTGATATTGCTAAATCCGGCGATGTCCTTGGAAAGTTTTTTGTTCTCTTTAATGCACGACATGGTTTATTAAGTACCGTTTTTTTTTAGGGGCGGGGGTGGCTCAGTCGGTAGCGTCCCAGGCTCGTAATCTGTAGTTTCCAGGTTCGAGTCCCAGCTGGATCAGCGTTGAGATTTATCTCCGCAAAATTCCCTTCCCTGACCACGGTCAGTAGGGGACACCGATGGGCTTGGAAAGACCGCCGTCCGTCGGATGGGACGTTAAGCCGTGGCTCCGTGTGCGGGAGAGCCATACCCTGTGCACGTTAAAGAACAGACTGGATGGCCTTGACGGGAGGCTATCATCTGTCTCCCAACAGCTGTTCCAGTGGGTCCCCTCCCCCAACCTTCTCTGAGCCTTCTGGGCCCATGTGACCTGGCCATTTAGCCCATGGTGTGAAAAAAGTGCCGCTCAGAGGTAAAACAACCCAACCCAACCGTTTTTTTTTTCTTATACGAAATATTACTTTAAATTTATTGTGGTACCGACTAAGAGTCCGAAACCTTTTGCTGTTAGCTCATTTCTACTCCTAATTAAGACTTTATGCAGAGGATTACCTTTCTTAGCTGGGGCAGACTTGCTCATTTAGCTCGTTTTTTTCAGCGGCGCCTGGCTAGGGCAAAAATTTCGATTTCGTTTTTTTTGAAGTTGGGTTGTTTTATTTCGAAACGGCACATTTTTCTTTGCACACAATGGGTTAAATGGCCAGGTCACAAGGACCCCGAGGGCTCAGAAAAGGTTGGGGTGAGAGGATTTAGGGAATAGCTGTCGTGAGACAGATACTAACCTCCCGTCAAGGCCATCCAGCTTGTTCTTTAACATGCGTAGGGTATGGCTCCTCGTACACGGGACAACGGCTTAACGTCCCATCCGACGGACGGATGCCTTTTGAAGCCTATCAGTGTCCCCTACTGATTGAGGGCATGGTGGGGAGTTTTGCGGAGATAAATCTGAATGCTGATCCAGCTGGGACTCGAACCTGGGAACTGCAGATTACGAGCCTGGCGCGCTACCAACTGAGCCACCCCCGCCCCACCAAAAGATCATGTATGGTTGTCAAAGAATTAAGAACACCCCGGGGCTTTTTGAATTTATATATACATTAGTATTTGCGGAGATAAATGAGTTGGGTTTGTTGTTTAACCTCTGGGTTGGGTTGTTTTACCTCTGAGCTGCACTTTTTTGCACACCATGGGCTAAATGGCCAGGTCACATGGACCCCGAAGGCTCAGAGAAGGTTGGGGGAGGGGACCCACTGGAACAGCTGCTGGAAGACAGATGGTAGCCTCCCGTCAAGGCCATCCAGCGTGTTCTTTAACGTGCACAGGGTATGGCTCTCCCGCACACGGGGCCACGGCTTAACGTCCCATCCGACGGACGGCGACCTTTCCAAGCCCATCGGTGTCCCCTACTGACCGTGGGCAGGGCGGGGAATTTTGCGGAGATAAATCTCAACGCTGACCCAGCTGGGACTCGGACCTGGGAACTACAGATTACGAGCCTGGCGCGCTACCGACTGAGCCACCCCCGCCCTCTTTTACCTCTGAGTGAAACCTTTTTGCACACCATGGGCTAAATGGCCAGGTCACAAGGACCCCGAGGGCTCGGAGAAGGTTGGCAGAGGGGACCCACTGGAACAGCTGTTGGGAGACAGATGGGAAAGGCCGCCGTCCGTCGGATGGGACGTTAAGCCGTGGCCCGTGTGCGGGAGAGCCATACCATGTGCACGTTAAAGAACACGCTGGATGGCCTTGACGGGAGGCTACCATCTGCCTCCCAACAGCTGTTCCAGTGGGTCCCCTCCCCCAACCTTCTCTGAGCCTTCGGAGTCCATGTGACCTGGCCATTTAGCCCATGGTGTGCAAAAAAGTGCAGCTCAGAGGTAAAACAACCCAACCCAACCGTCGCATGGTACGTTAAGCCGTGGCCCCGTGTGCGGGAGAGCCATACCCTGTGCAAGTTAAAGAACACGCTGGATGGCCTTGACGGGAGGCTACCATCTGTCTCCCAACAGCTGTTCCAGTGAGTCCCCTCCCCCAACTTTCTGTGAGCCTTCGGGGTCCTTGTGACCTGGCCATTTAGCCCATGGTGTGCAAAAAAGTGCCGCTCAGAGGTAAAACAACCCAACCCAAGAATTGGGACTGTGTATACCAGAGAGGGGGTCATTCATTTTAATAAATAACATGATTGGATTACCCTAAAAATATCCAGAGACTGCTCAAAATTTATACCAGTGATGGCAAATTGTTATACTAAAAAATTTTAGTACACGTTGAAAAAAAATTTTCGTTGTCCAAATATTTTATAAGTGTGATAATCATAAGATTAATTATGAGAAAGTTTACTGTTTGAAAAATATTGATTACTAAAAATCAATCGGCGTCTTCGGCACCTCTTGATTTCTAGACAGTTCTTCGACCCCTGTCCAAAACTCCCCGCCCTGCCCATGGTCAGTAGGGGACACCGATGGGTTTGGAAAGGCCGCCGTCCGTCGGATGGGACGTTAAGCCGTGGCCCCGTATGCGGGAGAGCCATACCCTGTGCACGTTAAAGAACACGCTGGATGGCCTTGACGGGAGGCTACCATCTGTCTCCCAACAGCTGTTCCAGTGGGTCCCCTCCCCCAACCTTCTCTGAGCCTTCGGGGTTCATGTGACCTGGCCATTTAGCCCATGGTGTGCAAAAAAGTGCCGCTCAGAGGCAAAACAACCCAACCCAGGTTAGAGTCCCAACTGGGTCAGCGTTGAGATTTATCTCCGCAAAACTCCCCGCCCTGCCCACGGTCACTAGGGGACACCGATGGGCTTGGAAAGGCCGCCGTCCGTCGGATGGGACGTTAAGCCGTGGCGCCGT
This sequence comes from Ryuthela nishihirai, assembly GCA_038380435.1. Taxonomy (NCBI): domain Eukaryota; kingdom Metazoa; phylum Arthropoda; class Arachnida; order Araneae; family Heptathelidae; genus Ryuthela; species Ryuthela nishihirai. The sequence goes on from JAWZYU010000022.1 coordinate 23,495,593, forward strand.
GTGAGGGAGAGCCACACCCTGTGCACGTTAAAGAACACGCTGGATGGCTTTGACGGGAGGTTACGATCTGTCTCCCAACAGCTGTTCCAGTGGGTCCCCTCCCCCAACCTTCTCTGAGCCTTCGGGGTCCATGTGACCTGGCCATTTAGCCCATGGTGTGCAAAAAAGTGCCGCTCAGAGGTAAAATAACCCAACCCAAATCTGGCCACTGTAGATCAATTCTAACAAGGTCCTGTTTGACATTATTTGCCCACTATATTGTAGGTTTCACGCTCTATCTGAGGCCTTAAGACACACACACTGTTCATAACCCAATTCACTAATCTATAGTCATGTATACTAACAACATGGCCAAGCAAACGGAGTCTCTCTCTGCACAATATGCTGCTCAAAGGAGGTTGCTGACTCCTTTGCCTAACCTCATCAGCTGCTTGCCACAGAGGTCTGACAGGAGCCTGTCAGTTTATATGCCACAGTAGAAGATCTGAGAGGATGGCAGGACCTCAGCAGAAAAACAACACGAACATCCATGCCTTACCCGGAAAGCATGCCAATAAAAATTTCATTCAATGCTGAATATTATAGGGTAATTAGTTTTTCCACTTCATTGTTTATACGTTTTTAAAAGGAGGTTTTTACATTTAAATGACAACTGAAAAATATTTTATTAGAAGAGAAAATTTGGTTCTCTAAGAAAGGACTACAACTGTATCTTCAAGGGACTGGCTTTCAGTGACCGTTTTCATATTTTCTAGATTTTATATCTTTTTCTGGTCGGGCAGATATTAAAATAGGAAAAACGACAACCACGAGCCAATGGAGCAACAAATAATAATTATAAACTAGAAGAACGCGCATCTCCCGCGGCGAATATGGTCACCTCGTTATGAAAGAGAAAGGAGTTTTTCGTTTGCCCGGTGTTGTACTGTTAAAAAGCCGATCACTTGCATTGTTTTACTTTCTGCATCATTCTCGGTAAACCCTTGAAACGTTGGGAGATGCTAGAACAGTGTTTCCCAACCTTTTTTGTGCCATGCCCCACTTAAGCCTTTCTAAAATTCTTATGTCCCCCCCTATGTAAAATTTAACCGCCATACGGTTAAACTCTGAACGATTCCATTTTCGAATTACCCCCCTTGACAATCAAATTGCCCCCCTGTGGGGCGTGGGCCCCACGTTGGGAAACACGGTGCTAGAAGGTATTAGTAGCCAACATATTAGATGCTAGAAGTTATTCAGGTCACTCGTTTTGCCCATTCTGACGCTTAATCCAACTCTAACTGATGCTTGAAGAGCTGGACTGCCCGATGTATACCGCACATCGTGGTCACGTGACATATATGTTGGAATGAACCGTTTATGTGACCAGGGATGGTGGACCTAATAAACTGGCATGATCCTGTAACAGAAATCATGCCTCTTACTAATAGAGGGTTGTGGTGAGTTGTAAGAGTCCTTCTATTACCTCTTATTAGTAGAGGGTTGTAGTGAGGAGCTAGAATAGCCTCTTATTAGTAGAAGGTTGTGCTGAGGAGCTAGAATAGCCTCTTATTAGTAGAGGGTTCTGCTGAGGAGATAGAATAGCCTCTTATTAGTAGAGGGTTGTGATGAGGAGCTAGAAGCCCCTTATTAGTAGAGGGCTGTGGTGAGGGGCAAGAAGCCTCTTTTTAGTAGAAGACTGGTAAGGAGCTAGAAACCTCTTCTTAAGAGAAGACTGTGCTGAGGAGCTAGAAGCCTCTTCTTAGTAGAGGGCTGTGGTGAGGAGCTAGAAGCGCCCTATTAGTAGAGGATTGTGGTGAGTAGCTAGAAGCCTCTTATTAGTAGAGGGCTGTGGTGAGTAGCTAGAAGCCTCTTATTAGCAGAGGGCTGTGGTGAGTAGCTAGAAGCCTCTTATTATCAGAGGATTGTGGTGAGGAGCTAGAATAGCCTCTTATTAGTAGAGGATTGTGATGAGGAGCTAGAAGCCCCTTATTAGTAGAGGGCTGTGGTGAGGGGCAAGAAGCCTCTTCTTAGTAGAAGACTGGTGAGGAGCTAGAAACCTCTTGTTAAGAGAAGACTGTGCTGAGGAGCTAGAAGCCTCTTATTAGTAGAGGATTGTGATGAGGAGCTAGAAGCCCCTTATTAGTAGAGGGCTGTGGTGAGGGGCAAGAAGCCTCTTAGTAGAAGACTGGTGAGGAGCTAGAAACCTCTTCTTAAGAGAAGACTGTGCTGAGGAGCTAGAAGCCTCTTCTTAGTAGAGGGCTGTGGTGAGGAGCTAGAAGCGCCCTATTAGTAGAGGATTGTGGTGAGGAGCTAGAAGCCTCTTATTAGTAGAGGGCTGTGGTGAGGAGCTAGAAGCCTCTTATTAGCAGAGGGCTGTGGTGAGTAGCTAGAAGCCTCTTATTATCAGAGGATTGTGGTGAGGAGCTAGAATAGCCTCTTATTAGTAGAGGGTTGTGATGAGGAGCTAGAAGCCCCTTATTAGTAGAGGGCTGTGGTGAGGGGCAAAGAAGCCTCTTATTATCAGAGGATTGTGAAGACTGTGCTGAGGAGCTAGAAGCCTCTTCTTAGTAGAGGGCTGTGGTGAAGAGCTAGAAGCGCCTTATTAGTAGAGGATTGTGGTGAGGAGCTAGAAGCCTCTTATTAGCAGAGGGCTGTGGTGAGTAGCTAGAAGCCTCTTATTATCAGAGGATTGTGGTGAGGAGCTAGAATAGCCTCTTATTAGTAGAGGGTTGTCATGAGGAGCTAGAAGCCCCTTATTAGTAGAGGGCTGTGGTGAGGGGCAAAGAAGCCTCTTCTTAGTAGAAGACTGTGGTGAGGAGCTAGAAACCTCTTAGTAGAAGACTGTGGTGAGTAGCTAGAAGCCCATGGTGTGAATGAGCTAGAATAGCCTCTTATTAGTAGAGGGTTGTGATGAGGAGCTAGAAGCCCCTTATTAGTAGAGGGCTGTGGTGAGGGGCAAAGAAGCCTCTTATTATCAGAGGATTGTGAAGACTGTGCTGAGGAGCTAGAAGCCTCTTCTTAGTAGAGGGCTGTGGTGAAGAGCTAGAAGCGCCTTATTAGTAGAGGATTGTGGTGAGGAGCTAGAAGCCTCTTATTAGCAGAGGGCTGTGGTGAGTAGCTAGAAGCCTCTTATTATCAGAGGATTGTGGTGAGGAGCTAGAATAGCCTCTTATTAGTAGAGGGTTGTCATGAGGAGCTAGAAGCCCCTTATTAGTAGAGGGCTGTGGTGAGGGGCAAAGAAGCCTCTTCTTAGTAGAAGACTGTGGTGAGGAGCTAGAAACCTCTTAGTAGAAGACTGTGGTGAGTAGCTAGAAGCCCATGGTGTGAATGAGCTAGAATAGCCTCTTATTAGTAGAGGGTTGTGATGAGGAGCTAGAAGCCCCTTATTAGTAGAGGGCTGTGGTGAGGGGCAAGAAGCCTCTTCTTAGGAGAAGACTGGTGAGGAGCTAGAAACTTCTTAGTAGAAGACTGTGCTGAGGAGCTAGAAGCCTCTTATTAGTAGAGGGCTGTGGTGAGGAGCTAGAAGCGCCTTATTAGTAGAGGATTGCGGTGAGGAGCTAGAAGCCTCATTAGTAGAGGGCTGTGGTGAGGAGCTAGAAGCCTCTTATTAGCAGAGGGCTGTGGTGAGGAGCTAGAAGCCTCTTATTATCAGAGGATTGTGGTGAGGAGCTAGAATAGCCTCTTATTAGTAGAGGGTTGTGATGAGGAGCTAGAAGCCCCTTATTAGTAGAGGGCTGTGGTGAGGAGCTAGAAACCTCTTAGTAGAAGACTGTGCTGAGGAGCTAGGAGCCTCTTCTTAGTAGAGGGCTGTGGTGAGGAGCTAGAAGCGCCTTATTAGTAGAGGGCCGTGGTGAGGGGCAAGAAGCCTCTTATTAGTAGAGGGTTGCGGTTAGGAGCTAGAAGCCTCCTGTTGCCTTTTAATAATAGAAGGTTTTGGTGAGGGAGATTTGGGAGCAGCAGCAACAGGTTTCAGAAATGTGTCATGCATTAATTTGCTCTTATGCTATTGCAACTTCCTTATAGTAATTTCCCTAAGTGCAAGAAAGTGGGGCGTAAGGTTGTATTTCAAGGTGAAAAGCCAATGCAATTAATAATGCCATCCAGATAATCTTCCAAGGCTTCTTACAGAAATTTCTCCTTAGGAATCTTGATGTTTCTCTTATCATCAGCCTTGTTTCATTTGTAGAAAGCCTAACATAAATTTTAAAATGAATTCTGATTATAACTGAACTAGTTTGAGGCGAGGCTGATAGATGATGTTCTCAAAATTCGAAGTCCGTAAAATCTGGTTTCGTAGAATCAAGTTTTACTGTGCAATGGAGACAAAAAATAAAAAGGAATTATACTTAACAGGAATATTTCAGAATTACATGATTAACTTCTGCATGGATTGTTTACGTGAAGTCCAAAACTTAAGGAAACCAATTTTGCTCGATCATCCTTACTTATTCTGATATTAAAGAACTTTATTTTGGGTTGGGTTGTTTTACCTCTGAGCGGCACGTTTTTGCACACCATGGGCTAAATGGCCAGGTCACATGGACCCCGAAGGCTCAGAGAAGGTTGGGGGAGGGGACCCACTGGAACAGCTGTTGGGAGACAGATGGTAGCCTCCCGTCAAGGCCATCCAGCGTGTTCTTTAACGTGCACAGGGTATGGCTCTCCCACACACGGGGCCACGGCTTAACGTCCCATCCGACGGACGGCGGCCTTTCCAAGCCCATCGGTGTCCCCTACTGACCGTGGACAGGGCGGGAAATTTTACGGAGATAAATCTCAACGCTGACCCAGCTGGGACTCGAACCTGGGAAGTACAGATTACGAGCCTGGCGCGCTACCGACTGAGCCACCCCCGCCCCAAGAACTTTATTAATTATATGTCTAAGTTCGTACCAGCATGGTGGCATCAGATCCTAATAAACAGGTAATTGGTCGATACATCACACCTGAGATGAAAGGGCTTTTTATATTGATCATACTTCTCTAAAAAAAATGAGGTTTCTTTAAAAAACCTACTAACTATTTTTTATACTCAGCAAATTGGATTGTAAGAAATCTTAACAGAGATTTATTCTGTGGATGTTCTCACACAAATATTCTAGTGGGTTGGGTTGTTTTACCTCTGAGCGACACTTTTTTGCACACCATGGGCTAAATGGCCAGGTCACAAGGACCCCGAAGGCTCAGAGAAGGTTGAGGGAGGAGACCCACTGGAACAGCTGTTGGGAACAGCTGTTAAGAAAATACTAATAGATGAATATTTAAAATATTCATGTGGCATTTGATACACATATAGATGAATATTTTAAATATTCATGTGGTATTTGATAGAAAATAATATCATAGAATTTAATTTCAATGTGCCAATTAAAATATTTTTGCTCTCAAATCAGACATTAGTTATGCCATTAGTCCAACTGACCAAAGTTTCAAAGATTTGATTTAGCAAATAAAGATTCAACGAAATGTAATCTAGATAAAAAAAAAAGTTCCTGCATCGAACATTCAAAAACAAACTTTTTAAATTGGAATTTTTTTTTCTTTTAAAGTATATTTTAATATGTTCAATCGGAATATTAATAAACTATTCTTCCAAAAGTCCTTCACCAGAACTCTGCACAATCTAAACTTTAATGAATATACAAAATAATTGTTTGTAAAAACAAAAATTCTACAACTTCCAGATCGACACATTTAAAATAGCATTTTTTATGTTATGTACTCTCAGATTTAAAAAATACGATATCTATTTCCAAACGAAGTGTCAGCATTACACAAATAGACAGCACAGTGTTATAAAATTGCCATTATGTAGATCAAATTAAGGACAGGCATCACTAACCTTTCAGTTTTTTTTTTCAGGTTTTACCTTTCAGGTTTAACCTGAAAGGTTAAACCTGAACGGTGACCCAGCTGGGACTCGAACCTGGGAACTACAGATTACGAGCCTGGCGCGCTACTGAATTATTCCAAACTTTGGCCTGAAAGGTTAAACCTGAAAGGGTTGGGTTGTTTTACCTCTGAGCGGCACTTTTTTGCACACCATGGGCTAAATGGCCAGGTCACATGGACCCCGAAGGCTCAGAGAAGGTTGGGGGAGGGGACCCACTGGAACAGCTGTTGGGAGACAGATGGTAGCCTCCCGTCAAGGCCATCTAGCGTGTTCTTTAACGTGCACAGGGTATGACTCTCCCGCACACGGGGCTACGGCTTAACGCCCCATCCGACGGAAGGCGGCCTTTCCAAGCCCATCGGTGTCCCCTACTGACCGTGGGCAAGGCGGGGAATTTTGCGGAGATAAATCTCAACGCTGACCCAGCTGGGACTCGAACCTGGGAACTACAGATTACGAGCCTGGCGCGCTACCGACTGAGCCACCCCCGCCCCTGGCCTGAAAGGTTAAACCTGAAAGGGTTGGGTTGTTTTACCTCTGAGCGGCACTTTTTTGCACACCATGGGCTAAATGGCCAGGTCACATGGACCCCGAAGGCTCAGAGAAGGTTGGGGGAGGGGACCCACTGGAACAGCTGTTGGGAGACAGATGGTAGCCTCCCGTCAAGGCCATCTAGCGTGTTCTTTAACGTGCAGGGTATGACTCTCCCGCACACGGGCTACGGCTTAACGCCCCATCCGACGGAAGGCGGCTTTTCCAAGCCCATCGGTATCCCCTACTGACGGTGGTCAGGGTGAGGAATTTTGCGGAGAGAAATCTCAACGCTGAACAGCTGGGACTCGAACCTGGGAACTACAGATTACGAGCCTGGCGCGCTACTGACTGAGCGACCCCCGCACCACAAATATGTAATATTATTTATTGCAGTGCAATGTGAATTGTAATAGAGTAACTAATATTACATCTTTGCGCTGGAAAATAAAATGGAAAAAAAATGATTATTATTTTTTGTATTTTGTAAAGAAAGTTCTTATGAATGCACTTTCAGAAATGACAAAATTTTTATTATTCTCCTTAATAATCATACTTATTTTAAACATTTTATTCATGAGTCTAAAATTATAGTACCTATATAACAGTTTTTCAAACTTCCTCTTTTGGCGATGGGAAGGGGGGGGGGGGGTGGCTCAGTCGGTAGCGCATCAGGCTCGCAATCTGTAGTTCCCAGGTTCGAGCCTCAGCTGGGTCAGCGTTGAGATTTATCTCCGCCAAACTCCCCGCCCTGCGCACTGTCAGTAGAGGACGCCGATGAGCTTGGAAAGATCGCCGTCCGTCGGATGGAACTCTAAGCCGTGGATCCGAGTGCGGGAGAGCCATGCTCTGTGCACATTAAAGAACACGCTGGATGGCGTTGATGGAAGGCTACCATCCTCCTGTCAAGGCCATCCCCACCTTTCTCTAAGCCCTCGGGGTCCTTGTGACTTGGCCTTTTAGCCCATTGTGTGCAAAAAAGTGCCGCTCAGAGGTAAAACAACCCAACTCTTAACGAAACACTTCTAAATTAGTTCATTTACCACAATACACTTCTAGAAAGTTCATTTACCGCGACAGGGTTGGGTTGTTTTACCTCTGAGCTGCACTTTTTTGCACACCATGGGCTAAATGGCCAGGTCACAAGGACCCCAAAGGCTCAGAGAAGGTTGGGGGAGGGGACCCACTGGAACAGCTGTTGGGAGACAGATGGTAGCCTTCCGTCAAGGCCATCTAGCGTGTTCTTTAACGTGCACAGGGTATGGCTCTCCCGCATACGGGGCCACGGCTTAACGTCCCATCCGACGGACGGCGGCCTTTCCAAGCCCATCGGTGTCCCCTACTGACCGTGGGCAGGGCGGGGAATTTTGAGGAGATAAATCTCAACGCTGACCCAGCTGGGACTCGAACCTGGGAACTACAGATTACGAGCCTGGCGCGCTACCAACTGAGCCACTCCCGCCCCCTTTACCGCGACAGACCTATGATAAAAAGTAATTTTTTTTGTTTTATTAAACATCTTAAAATTCAATTTATTTTAACAAAGAGACATATAAAGATCAACATCTGACAAAAAAACAATGAAATCATAATGAAAAAAAATTGTAAAGAAAATACTGAAGTACAAATTGTTATGTAGTATTATTGTTGTTTTTGTTCAATTTTCGTGACACACGTGGACCTAACGGCACACCTTACTGTGTTGGGTTGGGCTGTTTTACCTCTGAGCGGCACTTTTTTGCACACCATGGGCTAAATGGCCAGGTCACATGGACCCCGAAAGCTCAGAGAAGGTTGGGGGAGGGGACCCACTGGAACAGCTGTTGGGAGACAGATGGTAGCCTCCCGTCAAGGCCATCCAGCGTGTTCTTTAACGTGCACAGGGTATGGCTCTCCCGCACACGGCGCCACGGCTTAACGTACCATACGACGGACGGCGGCCTTTCCAAGCCCATCGGTGTCCCCTACTGACCGTGGGCAGGACGGAGAATTTTGCGGAGATAAATCTCAACGCTGACCCAGCTGGGACTCGAACCTTGGGAACTACAGATTACGAGCCTGGCGCGCTACCGACTGAGCCACCCCCGCCCCCACCTGACTGTGAATCATTAATAATAAAAGCAGATTTTGTTCGTGTGTTTGTGGCAGTCGTAACTCATCCGGAAATCAATTACCAGCTGGAAAAAAAAAACTCACTAAATATTAATTTAACGTTTTAATTTTAATTAAATAAAATAAATACAGAGTGTTTTTGGTTGTAGTTCAGGTTGCAGTGTCAATTTCAAATCTAAATTCCAAAAAGAAAATTCCATGGTAAAAAATTTTTGCTAGAAAACTTACGAAAAATGGTAATTGCTGCCAAATCCCGCCATTTTCTGAAGTTTAAGTGTGATGATTTTTTCCTTCTTTTTTTCCGTTCAATTTATTTGCTCACATTATGTGCACGTTGCAAAACAACTCGGAAAAAACGATCATTTCTTTCTCATTAAAGGCCAGAGGTAAAATGATATAGGGTAAGTTAGCTCCTTTTTTCCTGTCGTTTTTTGGGGCGGGGGTGGCTCAGTCGGTAGCGCGCCAGGCTCGTAATCTGCAGTTCCCAGGTTCGAGTCCCAGCTGGGTCAGCGTTGAGATTTATCTCCGCAAAATTTCTCGCCTTGCCCATGGTCAGTAGGGGACACCGATGGGCTTGGAAAGACCGCCTTCCGTCGGATGGAACGTTAAGCCGTGGTCCCGTGTGCGGGAGAGCCATACCCTGTGCACGTTAAAGAACACGTTGGATGGCCTTGACGGGAGGCTATCATCTGTCTCCCAACAGCTGTTCCAGTGGGTCCTCTCCCCCAAACTTCTCTGAGCCTTCGGGGCCCATGTGACCTGACCATTTAGCCCATGGTGTGCAAAAGAATGCCGCTCAGAGGTAAAACAACCCAACCTAAGGTGGGTGGCGCCCACACTCTAGGAACCTAATGATTTAAAGAATGTCAAAAACCGGGAGGGAAAAACATCCGGTGTGAAGTGAGAGTATTCGATGTTAACGTCTAGGGGGTGGAGGAGGGTCTGTGCAGAATACCACTATAGCATGCTCCACAGAGTTCAACTCTGCTTGGAGAATGCAGGAGGTTGTCTCAGTTGGCAGCGTGCCAGGCTCGTAATCTGCAGTTCCCAGATTCGACTCTCGCTTGAGTCAGTGTTGGGATTAATCTCTGTTAAACCCTTATCCTGTCCTCGATAAGAAAGGAGACACCGATGGGCTTGGAAAGTCCGTCATCCGTCAGATAGAACATTAAACCGTGACTCCACGTGCGGAAGAGAGCCATCCCCCTGTATATGTTAAAGAATACGCTGGATGTCATTGGCATGAGGCGGCCATCTGATCCTAACAGTTTTCCAATGGGTTGAGTTGGGTTGTTTTACCTCTGAGCGGCACTTTTTTGCACACCATGGGCTAAATAGCCAGGTCACAAGGACTCCGAAGGCTCAGAAAAGGTTGGGGGAGGGGACCGACTGGAACAGCTGTTGCGAGACAGATATTAGCCTCCCATCAAGGACATCCAATGTGTTCTTTAATGTGCACAAGGTATGGCTCTCCCATACACGGGGCCACAGCTTAACGTACCATCCGACGGACGACGGTCTTTCCAAGCCCATCAGTGTCCCCTACTGACCGAGGACAGGGCGGATAATTTTGAGGAGACAAATCTCAATGCTGACATAGTTGGAGTTTTCTAATTGAGTCCTTCGCATTACCGATTATTCCCCTACCTTTTACTATGTAATTATTATTATTATATTTGTACAAATCGGTTTTTTAATTTAATTTGGACTGTGATTATCATTCTCATGAATGTTCCTTTTCCCTTTTGCAGCTTCTGAAAGCATTTCTTCCCGATATGATCTCCCACGAGAGAGGTCATCTAGTCACCATATCCAGCCTCGCCGGCATCGGTGGCCTCTCCAAGCTTACCGACTATTGCGCCTCGAAGTTCGCCGCCGTAGGACTGCAAGAATCCCTCACCCTGGAGTTGCACTCAGAAGGCCACAAGAATATTTTCACCACAACGGTGTGCCCATTCTTCATCAACACTGGCATGTTCTACGGTGCACAAACCAGGTAAATTTCTTCCACAAAACTGGAGTTTCTTCCATATAGTCAACAAAGTTCAATTTGCAATGCAATACATGAAAAAAAAAAAACATGTTTAGTGAAGTCGCGCATTTTTATCAGAGAATTTAATTCCAAATTCAATTCCAAATTCAATCATCTCATAGGGCGGGGTGGCTCAGTCGGTAGCGCGCCAGACTCGTAATCTGTAGTTCCCAGGTTCGAGTCCCAACTGGGTCAGCGTTGAGATTTATCTCCGCAAAATTCCCCGCCCTGCCCACGGTCAGTAGGGGACACCGCTGGGCTTGGAAAGGCCGCCGCCCGTCGGATGGGACGTTAAGCCGTGGCCCCGTATGCGGGAGAGCCATACCCTATGCACGTTAAAGAATACGCTGGATGGCCTTGACGGGAGGCTACCATCTGTTTCCCAACAGCTGCTCCAGTGGGTCTCCTCCCCCAACCTTCTCTGAGCCTTCGGGGTCCATGTGACCTGGCCATTCAGCCCATGGTGTGCAAAAAAGTGCCGCTCAGAGGTAACCCAACCCAAATCATCTCATAGAGGAATTCCGAAAAGCCACCTACTTTGACGTTAGCAGTGGGGAGCAAAGAAGCAGTTGTCTCCCCTTTAAAAATTGCTCGAAAATTAACCCAAATATAAACGAGAATTTGATTCTAAACAATTAGCTAATGAGCTACATCTGCTACATCCGGCCACTGCACACCAATTCTAACAAGGTCCTGTTTGACATTGTCTGCCCACCGCATCCTAGGTCTCCCCTTCTTTCTGAGGCCTTTAGGCACACTGTTCATAACCCTATTCACCAATCTATAATTATCCATACGGGCAACATAACCAAACCAACGGGGAGTCTCTCTCCGAAACCAAACCAACGGAGTTCAATATGCTGCTTAAAGGAGGTTGCCGACTTCTTTGTCTTTTCAACCTTGTCCCCGTTAATTGCAAGGTGACTTAATCCCGTCTGGCTCGTAATCTGCAGTTCCTAGGTTCGAGTCCAGCCTGTCCTAGCGTTGAGATTTATTTCTGCTCAACTCCCCGATCTGCGCTCAATCAGTAGAGGACATGATGGCTTGGAAAGACCGATGTCCGTCGGATGGAACGTAAAGCCGCGGTCCCATGTGCCATACCCTGTGCACATTGAAGAACACGCTGGATGGCCTTTCAGGAAGTTACTATCTGTCTCCCAATAGCTGTTCCAGTAGGTCTCCTCCCCCAACCTTCTCTGAGCCCTCGGGGTCATTGAGACCTGCCCGTTGTGTACAAAAAAGTGCTACTCAGAGGTAAAACAACCCAACCCGTTAACTGCAATGCACTTATTCCAACGTTCTGGGAGCTTCTTAAAAGATTTCGGAAGGAATGGCACCTCCCTTGGGGAGATATTTGATAATTATTCACTGCGTAACACTGCTGGGTACTTCTTGGTCCGACATCTTGATTACAATGGATTTTTTTTCTCTTAATGAAATACAATCTTGATATTTTTTACGTTTTCTTTTGTTTTCGGAAGCATTATTTATTTATATTTATTAAATATTAATAATTTTATATTAACCTTATTTTACACGAATTTCCAACAATAAATTTTCCTATTTATTTCGCTTTCAAAAAAAAAAACTAAAACACGAAGAACGCATATCGCCTCTGGCGCATGTGGGAATCTCATTTTCAAAGAGAATAAAGTTTTTAGTTTACCTACTTTTGAACTCTTTACAAATTTTATTTCGAATTAATGATGACTAATAGAATGCAGGTAGTAGAATTTTAATAGTACAATAAAAAATTTAATTTATAAATAAATAATAAATAAATAAATACCCCCTCAAGCAGCTGCTTGCCACAGAGGTCTGACAGGAGCCTGTCAATTTATATGCCACAATAGAAGGTCTGAGAGGATGGCAGGAACTCAGCAGAAAAACGACACAAACATCCATGCCTTACCCGGGACTCGAACCCAGGTCCCCTAGATCAGTAGCCAAGCGCGCTAACCACTCGGCCATGGGACGGCTAATTTATACCTAAAAACAAAAAAGTTTGATGTCTTCAGACGACAAAGTGAAAACATTTTTTTTTTCGAAAACTAGATTAAAAAAAAATGGGACGTTTTCATTTTATCTGTCCGTCTGTAGACGTAGAACATTTTTATTTAATTATTTTTCTTAAGAAAATTAATTTATATTATATATTACACAATATATTATTACAATTTTTTTATTTATTTGAAAAATTTATTTATAAATTTATTAAAATATTATTTTAATAATATATTATATAATATATTATTAAAAAATGTTCTATGTCTACATATTTTATGCCTACATATTTATGTTTACATATTTTTCTTAAGAAAAATAATTTATATTTCTAAAATAAAAATGTTCTAATGTCTACAGACGGACAGATAAAATGAAAAAAATAAATAAATCCCCCTCAAGCAGCTGCTTGCCACAGAGGTCTAACAGGAGCCTGTCAGTTTATATGCCATAGTAGAAGATCTGAGAGGATGGCAGGACCTCAGCAGAAAAACGACACATACATCCATGCCTTACCCGGGACTCGAACCCAGGTCCCTTAGATCAGTAGCCAAGCGCGCTAACCACTCGGCCATGGGACGGCTCAAAATAAATAAATACCCCCTCAAGCAGCTGCTTGCCACAGAAGTCTGACAGGAGCCTGTCAGTTTATATGCCACAGTAATTAATTTAAATTAAATAATAAATAATAAAACAGTAATTAATTTTATTAAATTTAATCTGGCAACCTTCGTGTCACGTGACACGAAGGATGCCAGATCACTAATTTCTAAAAAAAATCGTTGCCAGATATTTTTTTCCGAATTCTGCAATCAACCGGTAGTGTTCGGATACTTTTTGACCGACTGTACTCTTAATCTTCTGCTAAATTTCTAGTTGGGGAGATACATTTTCATGCACCACATCTTGCTCTTGGTTGGCTTTCGCGGTTAAGTGTAATAAGCCACAATTAGACAAGAAACTCTTGGAGAATTTCAGTCCCATTCTTTATGGAAAGGGAGCATAGTTCAAAAATAAAGCAGGGGCGGGGGTGGCTCAGTCGGTAGCGCGCCAGGCTCGTAATCTGTACTTCCCAGGTTCGAGTCCCAGCTGGGTCAGCGTTGAGATTTATCTCCGCAAAGTTCCCCGCCCTGCCCACGATCAGTAGGGGACACCGATGGGCTTGGAAAGGCAGCCGTCCGTCGGATGGGACGTTAAGCCGTGTCCCCGTGTGCAGGAGAGCCATACCCTGTGCACGTTAAAAAACACGCTGGATGGCCTTGACGGGAGGCTACCATGTCTCCCAACAGCTGTTCCAGTGGATCCCCTCCCCCAACCTTCTCTGAGCCTTCGGGGTCCATGTGACCTGGCCATTTAGCCCATGCTGTGCAAAAAAGTGCCGCTCAGAGGTAAAACAACTCAACCTAATAATATGCAGATACATCAGCGTGCATTTTTAACACCCTCTACATGCTACGTTGGGCTGAAAAACGCAAAGCTGCATGTATCTGGTTTAAGTGATAATTCCTGTCGTGACCTTTATGGTAAATTTAAATTTATGGAATGTATATGCAAGACTCACCAAACAAGGAAATAAATGCATTTAAATTCTTCTCAAGTAATGCTGATTCATGGAAATTTCTTGCAAACAAATATGCAACAATTCCTCCCATGAATAAGCAATTGCTGAGCCAACCTTTTGCGCATAAATGTGATACAATTCATCTTTTATAGATGCATTAATAACAAGCATTTAAAACTTTCTCAGTTGCAGTGGTTTTGCTAATAAACAACATATCGAAACACCTGAGCAGCTTTGCGATTGATATCTGCACAAACATCCCCGCCCTGCCCACGAAGAGTACCGAACATTACGGTTGATTGCAGAATTCAGAAAAATATCTGGGAACGATTTTTTTAGAAATTAGTGATCTGGCAACCTTCGTGTCACGTGACACGAAGGTTGCCAGATCACTAATTTCTAAAAAAATCGTTGCCAGATATTTTTTCTGAATTCTGTAATCAACCATGGTGTTCGGATATCTTTTTGAGCGACTGTAGGTGGTCATATTATTTTGATACTAGATCGTGTGGGCTCACTCACGGAAATATTGAGCGTGTGCAGTAACTGCACACGCTCCAGTTTGCTGTGAACGTAACTGGAGCGTGTACAGTTGCTGTACACGCTCCAAATATTTTTCCTCAATTCTGTAATCACATGACACGAAGGTTGCCAGATCACTAATTTCTAAAAAAATCGTTGCCAGATATTTTTTCCGAATTCTGCAATCAACCGTAGTGTTCGGATACTTTTCAAATTAATAAATTGCGAAAATTACGAGGTTCCTTAGATTACGAGGCTTATGCCAAATGGCCCAATTTCTTGTAGAGCCTGTCTCTATAGGCTCTTATTTTCCGCACAGTTGGCTATTTAAAATGAGGAGTCACCAATGAGCTTGGAAAGCCCATCGGATGGGACATCCAATTTTTTCTACACAGTTCTGAGTCTTGGGGTCCTTGTGACTTGGCCATTTAGCCAATTGTGCGGAAAAAAAGTGCCTATAGAGACATGCTCTACAAGAAATTAGGCCATTTGGCATAAGCCTCGTAATCTAAGGAACCTCGTAATTTTCGCAATTTATTAATAAATTTCGCGAAATGAAATTCAAAATGTTTTCGCAGTAAGTTGGGTTGTTTTACCACTGAACGGAACTTTTTTTGCACACAATGGACTAAATAGCCAGGTCACAAAGACCCAAAGGGCTCAGAGAATGTTTGGGGAAGGGAACCCACGATAGCTGTTAGCTGCCGTTAAGGTCATCCAGCGTGCTCTTTAAGGTGTACAGGGCATGGCTTTCACACGGGCCAACGGCTTAAAGTCCCATCGAATGGATGGCTGCCTTTACAAGCCCATTTCTATCCCTTCTAACCGAGGGCAGAGCGAGAGTTTTGCGGAAATAAATCTCAATGCTGACACAGGTGGGGACTCAAACCTGGGAACTATAGACTACGCTACCGACGAAACCAACCCCTTCCTCTTCTCAGTAAGCAATTTACTATTTGTAATTGCATATTTTAGTCAACTTTATTTACTATCATTATCATCATTTTTAGGAGGCCTCTAAATTTCAAAATGGCCTATGCCTCAGTTTGGCCTTACTCACAGGTATTAACCTCATCCAACAGGGGCGGGGGTGGCTCAGTCGGTAGCGCGCCCGGCTCGTAATCTGCAGTTCCCAGGTTTGAGTCCCGCCTGGGTCAGCGTTGAGATTTATCTCCGCAAAATTCCCCGCCTTGCCCATGGTCAGTAGGGGACACCGATGGGCTTGGAAAGCTCGTCGTCCATCGGATGGGACGTTAAGCCTTGACGGGAGCCTACCATCTGTCTCCCAACAGCTGTTCCAGTGGGTCCTCTCCCTCTACCTTCTCTGAGCCTTCGGGGTCCTTGTGACCTGGCCATTTAGCCCATGGTGTGCAAAAAAGTGTCGCTCAGAGGTAAAACAACCCAACCCAACCCCCAACCTTCTCTGAGCCTTCGGGGTCCATGTGACCTGGCCATTTAGCCCATAGTGTGCAAAAAAGTGCCGCTCAGAGGTAAAACAACCGAACCTCATCCGACAAAGAAGGAAGGCTTCGTGAATCAAATCGCTAACGTTAGACATATTTTTTTCTAGGTTGTTTCCGATGTTGGAACCAGACTACGTAGCTGATCAAGTGCTTTCTGCTGTGCTGTGCAACCAGGAATTGATGCTGCTGCCAAGGCCATTCTACTTTCTCCACACGCTTAAGACGTAAGTTCCGTTTCCTAAGCCTAAAGCTTTCTACAGGTATTGGACAGAAAAATGAAAACAGTTCCCATGTTAACTCAATAGAAAATCCAACATCTCCTCTAACAGAAAGCCAACGGACCAAATTTATGACGTCAGCTTAAGTAGTCCCACCAAATCGAAAATTCTTTTATTTTTGATTTTAATATTATTGCTAGTGGATTTTGTGCTAATCATTATACTAATGTTTATCTATAAATATATTTTATTTAGGAGAAAATTTTTATGAATTAATAAAAATGTGCGAATCAAAAATATCCGGAAAAGTTTATAAGGTCACACAAGCTGAGAATAGGTCAGCCATTGGTGGTGTAGTGGTAGCTTTGGATTGGATTGTTTTACCTCTGAGCGGCACTTTTTTGCACACCATGGGCTAAATGGCCAGGCCACAAGGACCCCAAAG
Organism: Ryuthela nishihirai; assembly: GCA_038380435.1. Taxonomy (NCBI): domain Eukaryota; kingdom Metazoa; phylum Arthropoda; class Arachnida; order Araneae; family Heptathelidae; genus Ryuthela; species Ryuthela nishihirai. The sequence continues at coordinate 23,512,356 of JAWZYU010000022.1, forward strand.
GCTCAGAGAAGGTTGGGGGAGGGAACCCACTGGAACAGATGTTGGGAGACAGATGGTAGCCTCCCGTCAAGGCCATCTAGCGTGTTCTTTAACGTGCACAGGGTATGGCTCTCCCGCACATGGGGCCACGGCTTAACGTCCCATCCGACGGACGACGGCCTTGATGCTGCTACCCCTTGATGCCCATCGGTATCCCCTACTGACCGTGGGCAGGGCGGGGAAATTTTGCGGAGATAAATCTCAACGCTGACCCAGCTGGGACTCGAACCTGGGAACTACAGATTACGAGCCGGGCGCGCTACCGACTGAGCCACCCCTGGTAGCATAACAGGCATGTTTCCTGGAGACGTGGGTTCGAATCCCATAAATGGCAAAACCAATTTTTTCAGCTAATATTTCATGAGTTCCATGTCTACAGGACATATCCTGTCATTCTTTACTACTGAAATACGAATAATATTCTTCCTTAATAAAATATATTTATAGATAAACATTAGAATAAAGATTAGCACAAGAGTACACCAGTAATAATATTAGAATAAAAAATATAAAAGTTGGCTATATAGTAGGATTATTTAATGACGTCGAAAATTTGGTACATTGGTCTTCTGTTATAGGTTATATGTTATATCACATTCAGAGCTCAATAACTTCTTCAATATGACTTTTAAGGAACAATATATTTTTAAGGAACAAATATATTTTTAAGGATAATATTTCAATATTATTTTTAAGGAACATATTATTCAATGTGATTTTTAAGGAACAAATAATTTATTCCTTATATATAAATAAAAAGGATAATTTATATATATATAAGGAATAAATTATATAAAATTTATATATTTATTATATTTTTAAGGAAAATATAATAAATATATAAATCTTTAATATACTAAAGATAAATTAAAGATCTCTCATCAAATCTATCTAAATCTCGATTTTAAACAATATTTATTCAGTATTCAAATATTTATGAGCGCTGGAAACAAAAAATTACCCTGAAATTTAATTAAAACATTAAATTCGATTAAGAGATCATAGATCGTAGTTGACTATACTAGAATGGTTTAATTAAATTTTAGGGTAAATTTTTTTTTGTAGCTTGTTAACCCTTTCAGGACCATAAGGTTTCTAAGAGTAAATATTAGTATGTAACTGTTTATTTTAGTTTGTTTAGACGTAAAATAAATAAAAGTCATAAGAAAAATACATAACAATGTGTAGTTTTTTTGGAATTTTATGGGAAATATTTTTCCTAATGGACTATAAAGGTAACACAAATTATAGTTAGGCTTATTATGCAATGTCTCTTATTTATTGGTTTATTAGAACAAAATGTTAACTAAAATAATACAAAATAATGAAATAAAATTACTATACAAAATGATGTGCTAATTATGATAATTCTGCGAAGCAATTTCTTTTGGTTGTGAAGCAAAGATGGACATTGCACAGATGCAACATTATTGCAAAGATGGACATGGACTAAACGTTCCCGTTTACGTAATTGCGTTCGGCATACGTTCTATTTTGACATTCTGTATAAAAAATGCAGATAAGGTTATAATTAAATACGACAATCACCAATTTTAAAATGGGAAAGATTCCAGCGCTTATAAATATTTGAATACTGAATAAATATTGTTTAAAATCGAGATTTAGATAGATTTGATTCAGATCTTTAATTTATCTCTAGACATATTTTTCATTAAAACTCATATTGAAAAGATATTGAGCTCTGAATGGGATTTTCTATTGAGATAACACGGGAACTGTTTCCATTTTTTTCTGTCCAGTGCCTGTATTTTGATACACGTCTGTGAAAAAGCAACTTTTAAAGTTTCTAACATTTTTTTCTCAAGCATTCCTTTCAATTTCTGTGAGAACGCTCCCTTTGTAGCATGGCAAGCTGGCAATCTAATATCTGCAAGCTAATTGGGCAATAGATACCTTAGAATCGGACGATGAATACTTGCAAACCAATTGTCTGATTCGCTAGCATCTAAGAATACCTAGAATCGGGTTGGGTTGTTTTACCTCTGAGCGGCACTTTTTTGCACACCATGGGCTAAATGGCCAGGTCACATGGACCCTGACTGCTCAGAGAAGGTTGGGAGAGGGGACCCACTGGAATAGCTGTTGGGAGACAGATGGTAGCCTCCCGTGGCTCTCCCGCACACGGGAGAGCCACGGGAGGCTTAACGTCCCATCCGACGGACGGCGGCCTTTCCAAGCCCATCGGTGTCCCCTACTGACCGTGGGCAGGGCGGGGAATTTTGCGGAGATAAATCTCAACAACGTTGACCCAGCTGGGACTCGAACCTGGGAACTACATATTACGAGCCTGGCGCGCTACCGACTGAGCCACCCCCGCCCCCAGCTGTTGGGAGACAGATGGAAGCCTCCCGTCAAGGTCATCCAGTGTGTTCTTTAATGTGCACAGGATATGGCTCTCCCGCACACTAGGCTCGTGATTTATCTGTAGAGTGCAGCTTATTGACGATGGATGGGTATCTTCATTTTCAAACTGCAATTTCGAGAAATGTAGCCAGTACCCGTGTTAAAAAAAAAATTCAAATTATTTGTTTCCTTCTCCATGTAAGTTTAGCGATATCTGGTGGCACCGAAGACATCTCCGCTTCCCATTAACTTCGCAAATTAGCTTCAATTTAGTGTTTTAAGTGACCGAACACAGAAGAGCAGTCAAGCATAAAAATTTCACCTCAGGTTGAAATCGAAAGTAAAGTCACTGAGGCAGAAAGCGACTCAGACAGGAAAATAACTTTTCACAGTTGTGCAAGGCGCAACTATGACAAGGTGTATTATAATGTTGCAAATTTAAAATGGATGAGCACTGAGCGTGAGTATAAATAAGTATATTTTACAATACAAATTATTACAAAGGCATGCAGGAAATAACTTATAAACAAACTAAATACTATGGTACATAAAGTAATAACCTTTCTTTACAGGGGTGGGGGTGGCTCATTCGGTAGCGCGCCAGGCTCGTAATCTGTAGTTCCCAGGTTCGAGTCCCAGCTGGGTCAGCGTTGAGATTTATCTCCGCAAAATTCCCCGCCCTGCCCACGGTCAGTAGGGGACACCGATGGGCTTGGAAAGGCCGCCGGCCGTCGGATGAGACGTTAAGCCGTGGTCCCGTGTGCGGGAGAGCCATACCCTGTGCACGTTAAAGAACACGCTGGATGGCCTTGACGGGAGGCTACCATCTGTCTCCCAACAGCTGTTCCAGTGGGTCCCCTCCCCCAACCTTCTCTGAGCCTTTGGGGTCCTTATGACCTGGCCATTTAGCCCATGGTGTGCAAAAAAGTGCCGCTCAGAGGTAAAACAACCCAACCCAACAACTCAAACTTTTCCAGTCGTGGCCCCAATTACCATTGAGAACAGGATACGATGCAACACCAGAAAGTTCTGCTAAACTAAGGACGAGAAGGTTGGCGATGGTGGTGGAATACTTTCAGAGTGGTCCATACGACTCTGGAGGTCCAGATCAGGCAAGGCCAATTACCAGGTGAATAGTTATTTCACCCATGTAATAATATTTAATTATTTTAAATATAGTACTTCAGAATTTTGAGAGCCCTTTCCAAGCTTCTCGGGACTGGCCTTGGAATCGCTATCTATACTTTGAGAAATTTTGTTTATAAATATTCAAGATTATATTTTCGAATTTTTCCATTTTGTATATTTTCTTTTTGTATGGCTTTTCTAACCTCCAGTTGATAATATCGTACATTTCTTAATGGGTCTGGTGAAATTGAACTTGATATTGGCAAAACATCTGGCGATTCTGTAATCTTACGGCTCTTTAAATTAAGTTTTATGAATCCTCGAGGAAGGGCTAGTCTAAGCTACTACAAGGATCTGAAAGAGTACGAGTGAATAACTTCATCAAATACTAACCTCTTCTATTGCCTAGTGTTATTAAAAATTCTTAGAGTAAGCATTCAGAACTGTTCCGTATATACATTGATGCATTTGCTCTTTCTAGAACACTGAGCTGTGATAAAACGTTAACCAACCTCAGTGATGTATCCAGAGGTTGTGCACATACAACCTCTTCATCGAACCAATGATTTCCCCGCCCTGCCCACAGTCAGTAGGGGACAACGATGGGCTTGGAAAGGCCGCCGTCCGTCGGATGGGACGTTAAGCCGTGGCCCCGTGTGTGGGAGAGACATACCCTGTGCACGTTAAAGAACACGCTGGATGGCCTTGACGGGAGGCTACCATCTGTCTCCCAACAGCTGTTCCAGTGGGTCCCCTCCCCCAACCTTCTCTGAGCCTTCGGGGTCCTTGTGGCCTGGCCATTTAGCCCATTGTGTGCAAAAAAGTGCCGCTCAGAGGTAAAACAACCCAACAACCCGAACCAATGACGTATCCAGAGTAAATGCGTGTGGGATATCATTGAGGGCTTGAATAATATATATTTTTTAAGACACTTCCAGAAAGTTAGACTCCCAAATCTGCACCCGATGCCACCCTACTCCGCATTTGACTCAAACATGTCGAAAACTCCCACATTAGAACTTTCTGTTAAACGTATTTCAGAAATTATGAAGAGTTTGAATTAAATTTCTATTCACCTGACAATTAGTAAGGTCACACTGTTGTCGATAAAACGTTTACTTATATACAAGGAACCCGAGGGCTCAGAGAAGAGGGGGGGGGGGAAACTCACTAGAGACAGATTTAAGCCTCCCGTCTAGGATATCTAGCGTGTTCTTTAACGTGCACAGGGTATGGCTCTCCCTGCACATGGGGCCACGGCTTAATGTCTGATTCGGCAGACTGTGGCCTTTCCAAGCCCATTGGTGTCTCCTACTAACCGAGGGCAGGGCAGGCAGTTTTTCGGAGATAAATCTGAACAGGTGGGACTCGAACCTGGTATGTTACCGATTGAGCCACTCCTGCCTCCATTTATCTGCAGAGAAGCCAGCTAACCTCCACCGTGCCTTCAGTCAGAAAGGGACACCGATGGGCTTTGAAAGACTGCCGTCCATCGAGTGGGATGCTAAGCTGTGGTCCATGTGCAGAAGAGACATACCCTGTGTGCGTTAAAGAACACGCTGGATGACCTTGATGGGATCAGTCTCGTAACAGCCATCCAGTGAGTTCCCTTCTTTTACCTAACTCTGATGGGATCAGTCTCGTAACAGCCATCCAGTGAATTCCCTTCTTTTACCTAACTCTGATGGGATCAGTCTCGTAACAGCCATCCAGTGAGTTCCCTTCTTTTACCTAACTCTGATGGGATCAGTCTCGTAACAGCCATCCAGTGAGTTCCCTTCTTTTACCTAACTCTGATGGGATCAGTCTCGTGACAGCCATCCAGTGAGTTCCCTTCTTTTACCTAACTCTGATGGGATCAGTCTCGTGACAGCCATCCAGTGAGTTCCCTTCTTTTACCTAACTCTGATGGGATCAGTCTCGTAACAGCCATCCAGTGAGTTCCCTTCTTTTACCTAACTCTGAGCTTTGTGCGCAAAAAGTTTCGCTCAGAAATTAAACAACCCGGCTCAGGTATCAATGTGATACGGGAAGCTATTGTAGATAAGTTACATAATAAAAATGATACGCCATTTATAAAAGACTACCAGTTAGTGCCATATAACATTACAATAGTTGTAATATACTGGTGAGTAAAAATTAGGTTAAACCCCGTTTTTAGTCAATAGGAAACTAACTTCGAAACTCTAACTTCTAAAAATAATCTTTTTACAATAAAACGTCTAAAGATAAATAACAATCTCAATTAAACTATCCAAATCACAAATTTCAGCAATATTCGTTAGCCATTTAAAGAGTTGTGGAAATTTGGATTATAACAATAGCTTGGGTTGGTTTGTTTTACCTCTGAGCGGCACTTTTTTGCACACCATGGGCTAAATGGCCAGGTCACATGGACCCCGAAGGCTCAGAGAAGGTTGGGGGAGGGGACACACTGGAACAGCTGTTGGGAGACAGATGGTAGCCTCCCGTCAAGGCCATCCAGCGTGTTCTTTAACGTGCACAGGGTATGGCTCTCCCGGACACGGGGCCACGGCTTAACGTCCCATCCGACGGACGGCGGCCTTTTCAAGCCCATCGGTGTCCCCTACTGACCGTGGGCAGGGCGGGAAATTTTGCGGAGATAAATCTCAACGCTGACTCAGCTGGGACTCGAACCTGGGAACTACAGATTACGAGCCTGGCGCGCTACCGACTGAGCCACCCCCGCCCCATAACAATATCAGTAGCAATCATAAGATTTCACCTCAAAAGTTAATTCAGACTTAAATAATAAGTATTGTTTCGGGACTTTTAATAAATTAAGTTATGTTTTAGATGTTTGTGTCAGAAATTCTTTCAATATTGGTCAATATTGTATGAGTTTCATATTAGTGCATTTCTGTTGTTAAATATCCATCTTCCATAACTCTTTAAATACCAGCTATTACGGCTGAAAATCGAGTTTATATTGATTTCATTCAGGTCTTTAGTCATATTTTACCATAAAAGGTTTATTTTAGAAATTACATAGTTTCAAAGTTAGTTTCCTGTTCCCATAAAATGGAGTTGTAACTCAGTGTAATTTGAGGTATTTGTACAATACATGATTGTAATACATATCTATGTTATTTTTTCCCATTTAGAATTCTTCCTGCAAAGTCTCTGATTGCTCTCCATGATGCCTTAGGAGGTTCTTCTTCGATGATTTCCTTCACCGGCAGAAAGAAGAAAACCACATGAGGCATCGGAATCAGAGAGACAACAGATACCAAATAGAAAGATTACAGAACCAAATGCAAGATTTGCATTTAATGAGTTTTATCAAATATTTTGATTTTGGACAGTGTTTGTATATATGTTGACTAACATCGACTATTTTGAGTGTCTGTCAAAAAGTTGGTAAGACTAGATTTTGATCGAGTTCTTCGACATAATGAAAACAGAGACTGAGTGCTTCAAATAATATCTGATCTTTTGATATGTTTGCTATTTGCCAGCTCCAAAGCTGTGAGATTTCAAAGACGTGTTTTGATACCTATGTTTATGTTGCTGTTATTGCCTAAAGACTCGCCCTTTTAGTCTCGAATTTTGATAATCTGCAAAAAATGTCTCAGCACTATGTTATTTAGACCGTAGCAAAGTTTTCGAGAAGAAAAATTAAATATTTATATATACGGTACTTCTGTGGAAAAAATTATTGAATTATATATCTACAGGAAATCTGTATATTTACTAGGATATATAAGGTAATTGTAAAAAAAAATGTTCCCACATGGAAAAATTATGCAAAATAATGTCTATGTAAGACTTTTAAAAATATTCCGAAGTTAGTGTTTTAATATGGGAACGTAGGAGCTGAAACAGTTAAAATGGACTTTAATGAACTGACAATTTTCTAACTGAATTTCTAATGTCCGATACTTATCAGACATTAGAAATTGTCAGTTAGAAACAAAATGCAATGGTGCTTGCAAAATTCTTCAATGTTATTTCTATGGATATCAAACATACATTTATTCGATCTAAACTGGGTTGCGACTTAAATACGAATAGGTTTTGACTAAGAAGTCGAACTTTCTTAAAAAGTGTACACTCAGTACCAGATTAAGACAGTTTTAATGTAGGGCTGCTTTTCGACTAACGCGATTTCTTCACGACTTCTCTACGAGAGATTATAAACTTATTATTGTATTTGACACATAAGAAAACGCCGTGGATGCTTGCTTACCTTAATCCCGCCTATCTGACCTATACTTGTACACAGACCCGAAAACAAAGGGGGGGGGAGAGCCGGAAAAAAAGTAAAATGCAGGGCTAAGAGACTGGAATTGCATTGAGATGATGATGACGACGATTTGCATGAGTGCAAAAATATTTTGGAAAATGAGTGAAATATGAACAAGTTTAACACGTTGACTGCCGTATGAATCATATATGATTCACACTTAATTTGCACCTGAGGCCGCGTGAATCGTCCGTGCTTCATACATACAAATTTCTAGTTCAGGGCTCATGAATCTGTTGCGTTTCACACTAGAATGCATTGCTTATGGGTAATACAGGAGTGTGAACTAAGTAACAAATCCATGATCTTAGCGCGGCGAAATTTCAACTAAAGTATATTGTAGGTGTCTTTGGATTGGATTGTTTTACCTCTGAGCGGCACTTTTTTGCACACCATTGGCTAAATGGCCAGGCCACAAGGACCCCGAAGGCTCAGAAATGGTTGGGGGAGGGGACCCACTGGAACAGCTGTTGGGAGACAGATGGTAGCTTCCCGTCAAGGCCATCCAGCGTGTTCTTACCGTGCACAGGGTATGGCTCTCCCGCACACGGGGCCACAGCTTAACGTTCCATCCGACGGACGGCGGCCTTTCCAAGCCCATCGGTGTCCCCTACTGACCGTGGACAGGGCGGGGAAATTTTGCGGAGATAAATCTCAACGCTGACAAGGCTGGGACTCGAACCTGGGAACTACAGATTACGAGCCTGGCGCGCTACCGACTGAGCCACCCCCGCCCCATTGTAGGTGTAAATGAAATAGTCTGACATTTTGTATTTACTTTATTGAATTGCGGTGCTAAATAAAATAACACTGTTTGTTTACTAACCAAAACAGCGTATTCTGAAAATACAACCTCAAAAGCAAACATTCTAAAACTAAAAACATAGAAATCTAACATGTATCGTTATTTTATTTCACATATGTCAAGAATACTCGAATAATAAAATTTATAAAGTGCATTCGTGTACAACAATAAAACAAGCAACACAAGTAATATTTGTCGCATTGGACACATTTCGAGCGAGTCTGTGTTGCTTTGGAAGCTGCATATTTTCTATTATTTCCTTGTATCACACGGCCTATAGATAAAAAAGAGTGCTCAGGCCGCGTGAAGCACACGTGATTCACGCTTTCAAAGTTTGATTTTAAGCAAAATATTTATCAAAATTATGCAAACTGATATTGTATAGCAATTTAAGGCCGATTTTAGTTGATTTAACAAAAAAAAAGACGTGGCCCGAGGACTCGAAAAAAAATTTTAACATTGCGGCAGTCAACTTATTAATAATTTTTTTTACCTCCATTACACAGTAGCACTGTAAAGGGGTTTACATGAGACCCCCCCCCCCCATCTATTGAGAATACCAGTAAGGGCAGAGGCGAACAATTATGAAAATTTTTAAAAACGCCTAAAATGGAGTGAGAAATTTTATACTGAATTGGAAATCCTATCTCTCTCCTAGCGCCCCCCTCTGCCATTTAGTTTTTACCGTCTCGTCTAGATCCCGGCCTGGTGTTGGGTTGTTTTACCTCTGAGCGGCACTTTTTTGCACACCATGGGCTAAATGTCCAGGTCACATGGACCCCGAAGGCTCAGAGAAGGTTGGGGGAGGGGACCCACTGGAACAGCTGTTGGGAGACAGACCTTCCGTCAAGGCTATCCAGCGTGTTCTTTAACGTGCACAGGGTATGGCCCTCCCGCACACGGGGCACGTCTTAACGTCCCATCCGACGGACGGCTGCCTTTCCAAGCCCATCGGTGTCCCCTACTGACCGTGGGCAGGGCGGGGAATTTTGCGGAGATAAATCTCAACGCTGACCCAGCTGGGACTTGAACCTGGGAAGTACAGATTACGAGCCAGGCGCGCTACCGACTGAGCCACCCCCGCCCTGGTGTTGATTGACATGGATAAAAACTCAGGGAGAAAAAATTAACGTTAACGCCGATAACGGATAAAATCTGTAGGAAGACGGACAAACCTTACTGCGTTATTGAAGGCTGACATGAGTAAAAAAAAACTATTTGAAAATTCAATGATGATATTCACTTTGAAAACGAAAAAAAAAATTGATTGGATTCATTAAAATAATGCCCATTACTCTAATTCCACTACATCCGAAAAACAATATAATTATAAAAGCTAGGCATGGTCAAAATTAAAAAAAAATTAAGTAAATTACTCTAAAAACATGTTTTTATTACATAACTCTGAAAAATGAAGTGTCACTTAGCAAAGAGCATCTAAACGTATTAGTTACAAAAACATGCATTAATGCAACAAATATTACTTAAAATATTTCGTTGTTTATATTGTTAACAAAAGATATGCAAATGTTTTTATTACTTTTATATTTTACTTTTATATCGAGGTTAAAGCAGCAGAGTTTTGCAGTCACGTATTTAATAATCACTGACATTTGTATCCACTTTTGTGAAAAGATGTGATTGTGAAAAGATGTCATTCCAAGTAAATGTTTCTGTATTTTTTTGTGCATAATAAATACATTTTTATTGAATTTTGCTATTCATATTTATGAATGGATTTATGGATTTGCTAGGATTATGATTAGATATTTATGAATGGATTTATGGATTACTAGATTTTAGGGATTTACTAGAAACAATTTCATACCAATAAAGCAAAACGAAATTACGACAAGATAGCAACCGAGAGAGATCTAATACGTATTAACTGCTTTAATAAATTGCAATCTAAAAAAATATAACTGCTTTAATTTCCGATCTTGGGTGATAATTCCATTTGGGAAGGTTGGGTTGTTTTACCTCTGAGCGGCACTTTTTTGCACACCATGGGCTAAATGGCCAGGTCACATAGACCCCGAAGGCTCAGAGAAGGTTGGGGGAGGGGACCCACTGGAATAGCTGTTGGGAGACAGATGGTAGCCTCCCGTCAAGGCCATCCAGCGTGTTCTTTAACGTGCACAGGGTATGGCTCTCCCGCACATGGGGCCACGGCTTAACGTGCCATCCGACGGACGGCGGCCTTTCCAAGCCCATCGGTGTCCCAGTGTCCCCGTGGGCAGGGCGGGGAATTTTGCGGAGATAAATCTTAACGCTGACCCAGCTGGGACTCGAACCTGTGAACTACAGATTAAGAACCTGACGCGCTACCGACTGAGCCACCCCCGCCCCCCATTTGGGAAGAAGTTTCGATCGGACCATTTACGTGTATAGCGAAATGTCAATATCACAAACACCAGGATAACGAAATATTCAACATAAAGAAATTTTCTGACCAAGACCATTTACTATGTAACTCTGTGAAAAATTGTTTCATTTTAACGAATACCATTAAAACGAAAGTATCAGCTTTACGAAATAAAAATTTATCCCGATACAAAAAATATTATCAGCATAATGAAATTAAAAAAAGAAAATTCCTAAACAATATGCACAATGTACATTGTAGCATTTGACAAAAAAAGCTGCAATGAAATAAATGCTGTGGAATACCTAACCAATCGGAACGCTATGAATCGTGCCATTGTACATCGCCTGAATGCATTTTTGTCAATCTCACTGTGCGGCGTAGATGCTCTCATTGAACTATATATGGAGCTCAATGGATGCTCTCTACAAATGCCTCATAATGCTTTAAAGCGGCGTTGCCACACTTTCCTAAAATAAAAGGGGATTTTCAAACTTGGCGATATACGCGATTCTGATTGTATTGCAAGTTCATTCAAAACAGTTCCATTCCAGACTATTACTATTATCATTACATTCGTTAAATTTTTTCAAAATCATATTTTTTCGTTTTAGGTCGTTAATTGGTTTAGTTTCGTTATTAGCAGCCAATATGGCGCTAAGTCTTTGCCGTTTCGTAATCGGTTGGGTTGTTTTACCTCTGAGCGGCACTTTTTTGCACACCATGGGCTAAATGGCCAGATCACATGGGACCCCGAAGGCTCAGAGAAGGTTGGGGGAGGGGACCCACTGGAACAGCTGTTGGGAGACAGATGGTAGCCTCCCGTCAAGGCCATCCAGCGTGTTCTTTAACGTGCACAGGTATGGCTCTCCCGCACACGGGGCCACGGCTTAACGTGCCATCCGACGGACGGCGGCCTTTCCAAGCCCATCGGTGTCCCCTACTGACCGTGGGTAGGACGGGGAATTTTGCGGAGATAAATCTCAAAGCTGACCCAGCTGGGACTCGAACCTGGGAACTATAGATTACGAGCCTGGCGCGCTACCGACTGAGCCACCCCCGCCCCATGTTTCGTAATGACACCATAGAGTTCTATGTATACTAGAGGCATAACACATATGGAATCGCCATGGCTCAGTAAGGAGTTAGTTGGGCAAAACACCAGAATCGCAGCTCAAGTGCATGCATCTCTTTTAAGTCCCTATACACGTTATGAAGGCGTTATATGAATATATTTTTTCGCAAACGAAGCCCAAAGGTGTCAAGGTAATTACTGTGTATGTACTTTTTAATACAGAAATGTATTTAACACTCGAAAACATTTTTTAAAAATCATTATTCCTAGTACTTTCGCATGACTTTTGTCACTGAATTTGTCAAAGCAGATGTTTCGATCAGCTTCCTAACCTAGGAATTAATCATAACGGTTCTCCATGAAATGAAAGTTTATGAGGTGAGTAGAAACAGGACATATAAAATATTTCGTATTCTCTCCCGCATTCTTTACGTCTCCCTTATGCGACTGCCTATGGTAAATAGTTATATGCCAAATGAAAGCTTATGGTCTGAGTATAGCATAGGTTATAAAACATTATTCTCTGTTTTCCCACTCTTTTTCCTCAATCTACATAGAAATAAATCCACAACTGTTTCCATCAGTGCTTACACATCTTGACAATTCATTCGCAAACAAGTGGGGGCGGGGGTGGCTCAGTCGGTAGCGCGCCAGGCTCGTAATCTGTAGTTCCCAGGTTCGAGTCCCAGCTGCGTCAGCGTTGAGATTTATCTCCGCTAAATTCCCCGCCCTGCCCACGGTCAGTAGGGGACACCGATGGGCTTGGAAAGGCCTCCGTCCGTCGGATGGGACGTTAAGCCGTGGCCCCATGTGCGGGAGAGACATACCCTGTGCACCTTAAAGAACACGCTGGATGGCCTTGACGGGAGGCTACCATCTGTCTCCCAACAGCTGTTCCAGTGGGTCCCCTCCCCCAACCTTCTCTGAGCCTTCGGGGTCCTTGTGACCTGGCCATTTAGCCCATGGTGTGCAAAAAAGTGCCGCTCAAAGGTAAAACAACCCACAACCTTCTCTGAGCCTTCTTGGTCCTTGTGACCTGGCCATTTAGCCCATGGTGTGCAAAAAAGTGCTGCTCAGAGGTAAAACAACCCAACGCAAACAAGTGAAAGACAAGGCTCATAAAAAAAAATGTACGAGCGCAAAGGCCTCTATTACTGAAAATAGGAAAAACAAGGTATTCAATAAAAAATAATATCAGGAAAGCAATAAATAGTAGAGAGCCATTTATTACGAAATTTCTACATCGTGTCAATGGGAGCTTTATTCATTATTTATTTCAAGTTATGTCACTGAAATAATTGAAAACTTCTAAGTACGTTGAGAATGCCGAAAGTAACAAGCGATACGTCAAATGAAAGCTTCTGACGCGGGGTATGTCATAAAAAAATAAATACCCCCTCAAGCAGCTGCTTGCCACAGAGGCCTGACAGGAGCCTGTCAATTTATATGCCATAGTAGGTCTGTGAGGATATCAGGACCTCAGCAGAAAAACGACACAAACGTCCATGCCTTATCTGGGGCTCGAACCCAGGTCCCTTAGATCAGTAGCCAAGCGCGCTAATCACTTGGCTATGTCATAAGCTACGAAAAATTGACCCACCATTTTTTCTTGCCCCTAAAAAAAAGTGGGGAAATAATAAAACAACTGTTTCCCTATATTCTTATTTATACTTCCGGAAAACGAAAGCTTCTGATGCAGGGAGTGTCATAGGTATAAAAAAAGTTGACCCTAAAAACCAGAAATGTGAAGGGCCTACAGTTATTAGGCATAACTTGCCTAATACACTGGTAATTGTATGACACCTAGTATACAGGGTGATTCAAAACTTATCGTTCAAATTTCGTGGGGAGGTAGGGAATACGTCAGGAAACCGATTTCACATAGGAAAGTATGTCCGCAAATGTACGCATGCGTATGTAGAGGGCGCTGTGTGTACCCAACCAGTGTACAGCTCGCCCGACCACTCCCGCTGTCATCAGTGTACGAGCTGACTTACTAGTGATAAGATGAATCGTTTTACGCATCAAGAGCTAGCGGATATGCATCTCGCATATGGGGCTGCTGGCGAAAGTGGACGCCGAGCTAGGCAAGTTTACGAAGACCGATACCCCAACAGAAGAATACCGCAGCATCAAATGTTTGCACGTGTGCATCGCAATCTGCGCGAACGTGGTTCACTGCGCAGCAACATGCAGGATACGGGGAGAAGACGACTGACGCGGACTTTCAACGTCGCAGAACAAGTCCTACAGTCCATCGAAGATAATCCGAATACCAGCACATGAGCTATTGCTCAGCAGCTTGGGGTCTCTCAGTCAGCAGTGTGGCGGATACTGTACGAGGAACGTGTGCATCCTTACCATCTGCAAAGGGTGCAGTTACTGCATCCTGACGATTATCCGAAGCGTGTGGAATTTGCACAATGGTTCATGCAGAAAGGTGCCGTGGACCCGTTTTCCAGCTTCTGTCCTTTTTACAGATGAAGCTTCATTCACTCGTGAAGGTGTGTTCAATACACACAATTGACATGTGTGGGCTTACGACAACCCGCCATGGTACGAGAAGTCACGCTGCGCAACATCGTTTTGCCGTAAATGTGTGGGCTGGAATCATTGATGACTGTTTGTTGGGACCTTACTTGCTACCGCCCCGATTGGACGGCCAGAAATACCTAATATTTCTCGAGACAGTGTTACCGACTTTTCTGGGCGCTGTTCCTGCGCATATCCGCTGAGATATGTGGTATCAACATGACGGGGCTCCAGCCCATAGCACAATTGTTGCGCGTGATTACCTGAACCGAACATTCGGAGCTCGACGGATCGGTAGAGGTGGACCGATCGCTTGGCCACCCAGGTCACCTGATTTATCGCCCATGGATTTCTTTTTGTGGGGGGCCATGAAATACCATGTCGACAGTGAGACCCCCGTCGACAGCGAAATGGACCTTGTTGCACGAATAGTGGCCGCCGAAGGCATTATCCGTGATATGCCAGGCGTTTTTGAAAATGTTCGGCGGTCTATGCAACGGCGCTGTGAATCCTGTGTCCGTGTAAATGGTCGCAATTTTGAGCACCTACTGTGAACCTGTACTTTACCTTGTTGGAATAAAAGTCACATTCGTTACCACTTAACTGTACTGTTTCCTTGTGTTCACTTTACTTGTCCATTTTGTTCATGTAGATGACGTTTGCGGACATACTTTCCTATGTGAAATCGGTTTCCTGACGTATTCCCTACCTCCCCACGAAATTTGAACGATAAGTTTTGAATCACCCTGTATATTATATATATTAGGTATCAAAGCTCATATGATGACCGTCATAACTACTTCGAATTTTGCCCCCACTATTCTCCCCTAAGAGGGGGCAATTATCGCGGGGTTCGACTTTAAGGAGTCGTTGGCCGAATCATCGAGTTCGTATTCACTTCAAAGTAAAATAGGGAGCAGATTTACCTACTCAAAAGGATTGCCGACGCCTTATCTTCCTCTTAAGTAAATACGAACTCGGCGATTGATTGCACCATCGATATAAAAAAAAAATACCCCCTCAAGCAGCTGCTTGCTACAGAGAACTGACAGGAGCCTGTCATTTTATATGCCACAGTAGAAGGTCTGTGAGGATAGCAAGACCTCAGCAGAAAAACAACACAAACAGCCATGCCTTACCCGGGACTCGAACCCAGATCCCTTACGTCAGAAGCCAAGCGCGCTAACCACTCGGCCATGCTTTAGGTTTATTTTGTACTTTTAAGTATTTTTTTTAATTTTTGTTTTTCCCTGTAATTATTGTGAAATATTCAGCGATTTTTAAAGATTTTCCGTTAAGCATTTAGTGCAATTCTTTTAAAAATGAAAAAATAATGTTATGCACATATTGCCCGAAGTAAATATGAAACAACATAGTTATATGATAGGATCCAATTCAAAGAAGTCGTAAATAAATTCTTCTCTTAATGTAGGTTTTACTGTTAAAAAATGTCGGGATCACACTTTTTAAGTAAAAAAAAATCAGCACGAGAGTAACTCTCCCTCCCAAAATGTCGTTAAATTCATACTGTAATCTTCACTAGCAAAAACTTTCAGCTAACAGTGTATCTGCCTTGATATATTCTCGACTCACCACACTGAATTTCTGGTGATTTGAATAGTTTATTTCATTCATGTAATCGAATTTGAGCTAAAAATACACAGATTAAAAACTAGTTAGAGAACCCGTAGAATCCCACCTATTGGAATGTTTTGGGTCCCACATTGAGTAAACAATTTTAGCAACTTTACTGCTCAACATCAGGAAATTCTGCATGCCTCATTCTTTCCGTTATTGCAATATAGCTGTTTCAATACCATAACTTTGTTCTTTAAAACGGTTAACAGAGCACTGCTAGGAATTCCGAATTCTCACCCGGGTCACTGTAATAATTTTTCTCTGTGAAACTCCCTGCCCTCTGTCAGTCGGGAACACAGGTGGGCTTAGGAAACGCCGCAGTCCATCATATGGGACGTAAAACCATTGGAGAGCCATTGCCTGTGCATGTTAAAGAACACACTGGATGGCCCGACGGGTTGGGTTGTTTTACCTCTGAGCGGCACTTTTTTGCACACCATGGTCTAAATGGCCAGGTCACATGGACCCCGAAGGCTCAGAGAAGGTTGGGGGAGGGGACCCACTGGAACAGCTGTTGGGAGACAGATGGTAGCCTCCCGTCAAGGCCATCCAGCGTGTTCTTTAACGTGCACAGGGTATGCTCTCCCGCACACGGGGCCACGGCTTAACGTCCCATCCGACGGACGGCGGCCTTTCCCAGCCCATCGGTGTCCCCTACTGACCGTGGGCAGGGTGGGGAATTTTGCGGAGATAAATCTCAATGCTGACCCAGCTGGGACTCGAACCTGGGAACTACAGATTACGAGCCTGGCGCGCTACCGACTGAGCCACCCCCGCCCAGGCCCGACGGGAGGCTCCCATTCGTCTGCTAACAGCAATTCAACGAGTCCCCTCAGCCTCCTTTGAGCATTAGGGTTCCTTGTGACCTGGCCATTCGGTAGCATGTCAGGCTCATAATCTGTAGTTCCCAGCTGAGTTATCTCCGCAAAACTCCCCACCCTGCCCACGGTCAATAGGGGCACCAATGGTCTTGGATAAGGCTTCCGTCCACTGGATTTGATGCTAAGCTGTGGCCGTGTGCGGGAGAGCCTTACCCTGTGCACGCTAAAGAATGCGCTGGATAGTCTTGACGGGAGGTTACCATCAGCTGTCCCAATTGGTTCCTTTCTTCCAAACTTTGGGTTGGGTTGTTTTACCTCTGAGCGGCACTTTTTTGCACACCATGGGCTAAATGGCCAGGTCACATGGACCCCGAAGGCTCAGAGGTTGGGTGAGGGGTCCCACTGGAACAGCTGTTGGGAGACAGATGGTAGCCTCCCGTCAAGGCCATCCAGCGTGTTCTTTAACGTGCACAGGGTATGGCTCTCCCGCATACGGGGCCACGGCTTAACGTCCCATCCGACGGACGGCGGCCTTTCCAAGCCCATCGGTGTCCCCTACTGACCGTGGGCAGGGCGGGGAATTTTGCGGAGATAAATCTCAACGCTGACCCAGCTGGGACTCGAACCAGGGAACTACAGATTACGAGCCTGGCGCGCTACCGACTGAGCCACCCCCGCCCCAATCTCATTTGATAAAAGCAAGAAAATAACAAGTGAGTGCAAACACTTCGGAATGGCTATCAAGTAGAAAAGGATAAAGCTGTATTTCAGTGGCTCCCATTCGTCTCTTTAAAGAACAAAATCTTGCTATAAATGGACCGATTCTGCAACACACTAAATAAAACTGATAAAAACACAAAGGCTAATAAGAGTCACACTAACTGAGCAAAGACACATTTATCCAACACTTCAAGAAACTTGAAGCTTCTTCATAGCGATGCCACAGTGAGTGGTGATATTTATTCAGAGTCTGAGGCTTACACCCGTTTCTGATCGATTGCACCGTCTTCTGGGTTGGACACAATAGGGGGTGCCAAAAGCCAGACCCGCATCTATGGAAAAATAGTGTGTATGGGGGCGGAGTCTGGATTTCCATTACAGTGTATTGCCCCATAATTTTTGGTTGTTTCCAAAAATTAAAAAAATTCTGCTGGAAAGCCCTTTTCAAGTTTGCAAATGTTTTCAGAGTTGTGCAGTATTCCTCAACAGTAGCACCTCCAAGAGTTACAGAATTGGCATAGACATCTACAACTTTGCATAGATGCTGGAGAGGAGTACTTTGGGCAGTAAAAGTTTTGTCGACGTAAGGTTAATGCTTTTTTTTGTTCTGCAAATGCATGTCAAGAACTTTTTGAATATCCCTCATTTACATATACAAAATCCTCATCCAGCCATGGGCTACGGAGGTCCAACCAGACTGTGCAATTTTCCTCTCCAGACGTGTCTCTTTTGAGCTGGGTCGGCTCAGTCGGTAGCGCGCCAGGCTCGTAATCTGTAGTTCCCAGGTTCGAGTCCCAGCTGGGTCAGCATTGAGATTTATCTCTGCAAAATTCCCCGCCCTGCCTACGGTCAGTAGGGGGACACCGATGGGCTTGGAAAGGCCGCCGTCCGTCGGATGGGACGTTAAGCCGTGGCCCCGTGTGCGGGAGAGCCATACCCTGTGCACGTTAAAGAACACGCTGGATGGCCTTGACGGGAGGCTACCATCTGTATCCCAACAGCTGTTCCGGTGGGTCCCCTCCCCCAACCTTCGGGGTCCATGTGACCTGGCCATTTAGCCCATGGTGTGCAAAAAAGTGCCGCTCAGAGGTAAAACAACCCAATCCTCTTTTGAGCTACAGCTGCTGCATTTGTCCACTCTAGGCCAATTCTAGCAAGATCCTGTTTGACATTGCCCATCGCATCCTAGGTCTCCCCCTTTTTCTGATACCCTTAGGTACACTGTTCATAATCCTTTTTGCCAATCTGCAGCTATGCATATGGGCAACTTGGCCAAACCAATGCAGTCTCTCTCTGCACAATATGCTGCTCAAAGGAGGTTGATGACTCCTTCTTCTAACCCCATCATTACTTACAAAGTCAAACCACCTAATGCCCAAGATACTGTGTAAGCATCTAGAATCAAAGGCATCAAGTTTGTTGTCCTGTTACACCCACCTAATAACTTGTGGGTTCACCTTTTGCTCTCACAACAGCAGCAACACGCTGTGCAACGGACTCTACCAGATGTTGGAAACGTTCAGGTGGTATTGCAGCCCAAGATTCTAGGACAGCTGTCTGTAAAGCACCGGGAGTTTCTGGTGGTGGGTTTTGGGCTCAAATGCATTGCTCCACTTTGTCCCAGATGCTCAATAGGGTTTAAATTTGGAGAGCGAGATCTCAATAGGTACAAGGGATGTACCTATTGAGATCCCTATTGGGTACTGAAAGATGGCACCTTTCAGTTCCCAAAGTGTGCCATCTAAATATGCACCAGAACGTTACATCACTTCAACCAGCCTGTAACACCCCGACTTGACAGTGGGGGTTCATGGCCTCATATGGTCTATGCCACACACACACAATCAGGCAGGGGGTGGCTCAGTCGGTAGCGCGCCAGGCTCGTAATCTGTAGTTTCCAGGTTCGAGTCCCAGCTGGGTCAGCGTTGAGATTTATCTCTGCAAAATTCCCCGCCCTGCCCATGGTCAGTAGGGGACACCGATGGGCTTGGAAAGGCCGCCGTCCGTCGGATGGGACGTTAAGCAGTGGTCCCGTGTGCGGGAGGGCCATACCCTGTGCACGTTAAAGAACACGCTGGATGGCCTTGATCGGAGGCTACCATCTGTCTCCCAACAGCTGTTCCAGTGGGTCCCCTCCCCCAACCTTCTCTGAGCCTTCGGGGTCCTAGTGACCTGGCCATTTAGCCCATGGTGTGCAAAAAAGTGCCGCTCAGAGGTAAAACAACCCAACTCACACACAATCTCCCATTGGCATGTTGTAGTTGGAACTTCAATTTGTCAGACCAAGCTACCCATTTCCAGTCCATTGGCGATGTCCCTTTGTCCATTACATCCTCATAGCTCAGTGATGTGCTGTTAACATGGATACTCAATATGGACGTTGGCCACAGTAGCACAGTCATGCCATTGTACATAGAATGGTCTTTGCACAAACCTCTGTAGGTACCCTGTCATTGAAAGCCAACATTATGATATGCACTGTATCTCTCTGTGGGAATACAAGAGTGGCAGCACTCATCTCGAATATCAACAGCCCGGTTTTTGGCCACATTTTTCCTGGTTTCGATATTTAGTTCTGGTATACACGTATGGCACTCGGAAATCCCAGACCTTCTGAAGTCACAGATATGGAGCACATCTTCCTTGCACTATCTGTTCATGATCGAACTCGCTTGATGATGGGATGGATCATAACAGTAGCAAGTATGCTATACAGTAGGGTTAACAAGCTAATAGCCTACAAGGGGTTTTGGCTGGTCACAATATTGTGATGGAGTTGGGAAAGTTTGTGGATGGATGCAGTGTGTATAATAAATTATGCTTTCAGTGTACATCTAATGTATAAAAAACTGAGTAGAAATAAAATGTTTAACACTTAACCCCAAAGGGTAATAAAATACAGAGGCAACTAAGACTAATTGTTTGCTGAGCTGTGTGCATTTACTCAAATCATAAAAAGAAAATATTTCCAGTCGATAAATGAAAAAATGTTTTAATGCAATAATTCAGAGCACATTTTATTCTGAAACATTTGCATTACATAGAAAACATCCATAGTATCGGTTGGTTGAAATGGCTATACCTCTTCATTTTGGGAGCATGATATTATTTTGCCCTGCCCACGGTCAGTAGGGGACACCGATGGGCTTGGAAAAGCCGTGGCCCCATGTGCGGGAGAGCCATACACTGTGCACGTTAAAGAACACGCTGGATAGCCTTGACGGGAGGCTACCATCTGTCTCCCAACAGCTGTTCCAGTGGGTCCCCTTCCCCAACCTTCTCTGAACCTTCGGGGTCCATGTGACCTAGCCATTTAGTCCATGGTGTGCAAAAAAAGTGCCGCTCAGAGGCAAAACAACCCAATGATATTATTTTGACCCAAATTAACATCTTTGACAAAGAAAAAAAAAAGGTAAATAAAACTAAAATACAAAATAAAAAAAAATCCTTTATTAATTGTAAATATATAAGAAATATAGGGAAAACATTTTGAAAAAGTATCACTCAACAGTTTCATATTAATCAAAAATAGTTTTATAGTTAGCACTCCCATAGAAACATATGGGGACTAAAAGGGTTAAAACAACAGTTTTAAAATTTAATGTAATGATTTTATGAGAACTATACATAACCTAAAATGCCATGGGGGTTGAGGGAGAGTTATAAAACGACAAGGGTGTTAGCTTTTTTTTTTTACATGGAATTTATAGCGTAATACAATTCAAACATTATTATATGATTGCAAATAACAAATAGTTAGTATGCTTGGCTACATATCAAAAACATTGCTTGGAGCACAAAATAAAGATGAATGTTCTTTTTCCTTTTGTCTTCAGTTTTTACTGTATCATGTTTCTCACAGAATTTATTGTTATGCACTGCTGTTCACGAAAATCAAAACACCGAGGAGGAATGCAGTAAGGTTTGTGACTTGTATGGAGCATGTTTAACACCTACTGAAGAAGTGATTAGTTTCAAGGTCATTGGTGAAGTTGTGCTGGCTATGGGCCAATGAGAACATTCTGGAAAGGGTTGTTGTTGGGTTGTTTTACCTCTGAGCAGCACTTTTTTGCACACCATGGGCTAAATGGCCAGGTCACATGGACCCCGAAGGCTCAGAGAAGGTTGGGGAGGGGACCCACTGGAACAGCTGTTGGGAGACAGATGGTAGCCTCCCGTCAAGGCCATCCAGCGTGTTCTTTAACGTGCACAGGGTATGGCTCTCCCGCACACGGGGCCACGGCTTAACGTCCCATCCAACGGACGGCGACCTTTCCAAGCCCATCGGTGTCCCCTACTGACTGTGGCAGGGTGGGGAATTTTGCGGAGATAAATCTCAACGCTGACCCAGCTGGGACTCGAACCTGGGAACTACAGATTACGAGCCTGACGCGCTACCGACTGAGCCACCCCCGCCCCTCTTCTGGAAAGGGTATGACTGGACCCTTCCCACAAGTACTGAAAGGTGTGGTAGCTGTGTTAAGCTTATCAGTTCTTGTGCAGGTATTGTTAAGATATGTCACTGCAAACAAGTGGAGCTCCATATCTCCAATGAGTGAGTTCAACAGATGACATATTGCTGGCATGAGAGAAGGCAATCTTTTATATTGAGAAATTGTGACTCATGTGGGATGCAGTGTATCTGTTGTGCATTGAATATGCAGAGAATGGTTCAAAGATGGACAATGAACACGTTGGGAAGGTTCTGAACCTCATCCACAGACAACCCTATTAATTCAGCCCAAAATCAAGCCAATAATAGAGTGCTCTAAGTTGTTCAAATCTTACAATAAACAGATTATGAATGTAAAAGTATAATGTAACCAAGTGTTTTAAATATATTATGTAATCACTATTATTATCACTGAACAAAAAAGAACCCTTTTGAACAGACAGCTTTGCTAATAAACTATATAACACATGGAAAGTCAATCCAAAATGCATATCACCACAATTTCACAATACAGCTTAAAATCATTACATCCTTTTCAGGCAGAGCATGTTTCACATAAACAATTAGCACTGTTGCTGATAATGGGCTTAATGACGTATATATATATATAGGTTTACTAACTAATGGCCAAAGAGGATTTTATACACAGAAAGGCAAAAAACACAATGTATTTGTAAATTCAAACATTTTTAACATAACCTGTGTTATCTCTTGCCAAAGTTATCAAGCCAAATCTAAGGATGCAAACTATTGTAGCCATTAGCATAGTTACTACTTATTTATGTGAAACTCTTCCTTAATCTAAAAGTTCATTAACAGCATTAGATGTTAATTACCGATTTCACATCAAGGTGGCAAGTGATGTGTGTGCCAATATATCAGAATTACAACAATTTTTAATATGATCTTCAATAATTCACTGCATATGCAAAACTGAATTTTTTCCGTTAGTAACTTTTTTTTAAGATGGGACAAATCTTAAAGAGATTACTCCGGAAATTCAGAAATGCATTATTTAAATATTATCCTTGGTTTCTAATTTAGCCAGATCTATGAATCAAAAACGCATATTAATCCTCATTTAACAGTTATTCTAAAAAAAAAAAGATTAACTCAACATGAGTACTATACATGTTTCCCAAAAATTATGTCATAAAATGAAGAGACTGCAATTTTTGGACAATCACAACTCTTCTCTGGATTGCAGCCCAAAAAAAGTTTTCTTTGTAGTAAATCTACCATATCTTAGGACAGCATTAGAAAAGTGCATTTGAATTATATATATAAAATTCGGACAAAGAGAGTAAATTTGCAGAAATGTCTAATTTGTGCAGTTTTTTTCTCTTGATGTATGGGAGATGTTACTGCAAGCATAAATTTTGCATTTTGTATGCCATATAATAGTAATATCCATCTATGCCACATGGAATATGAATATTTTTCAAACTAGTAACATATTTGGGTTGTTTTACCTCTGAACGGCACTTTTTTGCACACCATGGGCTAAATGGCCAGATCACATGGACCCCGAAGGCTCAGAGAAGGTTGGGGGAGGGGACCCACTGGAACAGCTGTTGGGAGACAGATGGTAGCCTCCCGTCAAGGCCATCCAGCGTGTTCTTTACAGTGCACAGGGTATGGCTCTCCCGCACATGGGGCCACGGCTTAACGTCCCATCCGACGGACGGCGGCCTTTCCAAGCCCATCGGTGTCCCCTACTGACCGTGAGCAGGGCGGGGAATTTTGCGGAGATAAATCTCAACGCTGACCCAGCTGGGACTCAAACCTGGGAACTACAGATTACGAGACTGGCGTGCTACCGACTGAGCCCCCCCCGCCCCCTAGTAACATATGCTCAGAATGCAAAAAGCCTATATTTCAATTAAGGTAAGACACAGTATATGTGAGATCAAACAGAAATGTCTTTTTCCCACTTTGAAAAAGATTTATCTTGAGTTGACTCTAATATTAAAGTACAATTTTCAAAATTTATACAATGAAATTTGCATGTTTAGTAAATCTGAGGCTGTTCAGGACTAATTCATAGTGGTTTCACTAAGAACTAAAGTTTTAAAACTCAAGATATATATATAGTCCATGTTATCAATGGTTCACTATGCAGGCAACTCTTCATCAATTTGTTTCTTAACTTCCAGTAAAGGAGAACTTTGCCTGCATATGTATGATTTTTTAATATTATAAATTTTCATCCTAAAAGCATGGAACATTCCATGACTACTGTTTTAACATTTGAAAAAGCAATTGTGTCACATTTGGCATACCTTGAACATCATCTTAAGAAAATAATTAATTTTTTTATGGTTCCAATGCACAGTACAAAAACAAAAAGAACTTTGCAACTCTTTTATGTCACAAGAGAAACTTCAGTTGCATTGAGCAGAATGTTATTTTGCACCAATCTTGAGAAAAACTCTTGAAACAGAAATGCCAAAACTATTAAAAGATTGTTAACAAAAATAGAGTACAGAGAACTCCCGATTATTAAATTAAAACAGTAAAACAGCATTTTAAATTCACTGTCAGACCTCTGTGGCAAGCAGCTGCTTGAGGGGGTATTTATTTATTATTTATAACTGTTATCAAATTCTATTTTTTCTCCAGAAAGATGTAAAAACCACAGCTATGAACATTATTCTATCATTACAGGTACCAGGGGTATTTTCAGCTTCTTTCAGATTGGTTTGGAGATTATACTTTTATGAACAATATCACAGTCAGAAGCCTATAATAATCTTAAGTACTTTCAAAATATCTATTGTTGCAGTAAATATGTTCAGTATCCTTTTATTGGGTAATTTTAACACTTTCAAAATTCAGAAGAAGAAAAAAGTCCAAAGATAGGCAAACTTTTTATGCTTGCACTGATAACTTATATCTACTAACTCAGCAGATTTCATTTTTATAGTACCCCTTCTACTTAGTGAAGAAGGGGTGGGGGGTGGTTCAGTTGATAGCGCATCAGGCTCGTAATCTGCAGTTGCCAGATTTGAGTCTGGCCTGACTAGCATCAAGATTTATCTCCAGAAAATTCTCCACCCTGCCCTTGGTTAGTAGGGGACACTGATGGGCTTGGAAAGGCTGTTGGCCATTGGATTGGACGTTAAGTCGTGACCCCATGTGTGGGAGACGCTATGCACATTAAAGAACACACTGGATGGCCTTGACGGGAGGGATGTTACCCAACAGCTGTTCAACGAGTCCCCTTCCCCCCAATCTATTCTGAGCCCTCAGGGTTCTTGTGGCCTGGTCATTTAGCCCATTGGGTGCTAAAAAGTGCCATTCAGAGGCAAAACAACCCAACCTAACTTAGTGAAAAAAGAATATAAAAATTGTACATTTTTTCAAATTTGTTTGCTTTTTTAACTTTGCATGTAAAATCTAAATGTGCTTTATTGATCCTACACAAATGATTGGCTAGAGTAACTGCAAACTAAAAGAATAACAAATTGCCTCTAGTTAATATGTATGCTCATTTTCAAAGAGAATGAAGTTTGTTGGTAGTGGAAGTTCAAAGTAATGGATTATGCGGAAGATGTGAATAGTAATTATTTGTATCAAACCCAAAAAGAATTTTTAATTTATCCATTAAACTAAATAGTTGCACTCTCTCCCACTCCCAAGAGTATGAGGCAAATTGCTGTCATTCAACATAAACCCCTTGACTACTATAATAATATACTACAAAATTTACATATCTCTATAGTGAATAGATTGTTTACAATATTAGTTTAAAATTTTCCTATTATTACAATTCAGCAACTTTTAAAAGTGGAAATTAAGAACGTTTTGCGAGATTCAGAAAAATGAAAATCTTAATATTTCATTTGCACCAATTCAAGCCAAAAAGAATTTTTATTATCTTTGTAAACAAAAAAGTTAAATGTTAATATATATTCAACAAAGTGAAAACAAATGTGAAACAAACAATTCCAAAATGGACTAAAAAAATGCTCAGGCTACAATCCAGAGAGGAATTATTATTATGAAAAAACTGATTTATTTTACATCACAATATTTTGGAAATTTATATGACATTTCTTATTGAATTATAATCTTTTGTTATAAGTATTAAATGAGGATTACTATGAAATTTGAATCATTAATTAAATTAGAACAGAAAATATATTTTAAGTTTACTGTAATTACGTGTTTTTGAATATCCACTCTTACTTAACCAACATACAAGTTTTTTCCTTTCAATTTTTTTCCTTTTTAATCTTTTTCCACCACTTTAAGACTTTTAAGGTTTGTCTGGTCATAAAAATATTAACTCAGATTTGCATTTGCAATGAATTAGTGAAAATCACAGAAAAAAAAAGTGGCATAATTTGAGATATCAATGCTACAACTTTTTTAAAAAATCTGTCAGTTTGACATCCTTTATGTGAAATACTTTTCTTGTGATTTTAAGATATACGTTAATTTCGCGATACAGTTTATCAACAAAATAATTTATTCAGTGATAATAAATGATTACAGAATTGTTTCTAGCCTATGATTTAAATAATGCAAGAATATTTATTGAATTTTAATTCTGTTCAAAAATTTCACTGCTAAGCAACAGAGTACTGGTAAAATTTTATTGAAAAAATATTTAAGTAACAAAAAATTTGAAAGTATCCAAATCTATTTACCACCTAAATTACATTAAACTCCCCTATTGGGAAGGTCTTTGACTTTATAAATTCTAACTAACCAGTGTTCAGTAGTGTATGCTTCTTCAAGAACATCCAGCTCAAAGTCCTTGTTTCCAATTTCAGCATTTCTTACTCTATCATATCCTGGAGGTTTTCCTGCAAGGGGATAGTTTTTATTAATATACAGTAGAATAATGGGAAGGGAAGTATAGACAAAGGTTTTTTTTTTCCCAAATGTTGTAATTGCCATGTATATGGTATGTAGTAGCAAGCCAATCGCAAACAAATAATTTAGCTTGCTCCGCTGTTGAAACATGAGAATGCACAAAATTATGAAAATGGAATTTGTAAACAGTAAGAATAACTTAAAGTTCTCTGACGTTGAGCAACAGAATTATAAAGTTTATCCTTCAAACTATTTGTATATTAAAAGTTTTTAGGAACAAACTCAGAAGCTTTTCGGAGCAAGGACAGCATTCCATCTTTGGTTAAGTGACACTATATGGTGACGTTAGGGGTGTTAAGAACTTCTTTCCACATGTCCTGAAGGGTGATTCCAGTGTCTTGGTTGCATGTGGGGATAGGCGAGGTCATTATTTCAATAGCCTTGTGGATGATGGTTCCATAGTAAATGGATGCATGTGCTACTGGTGTGGTGTGCACCCAAGCCAATGATAGCTGAATGTTTTATTATCAGCTCGGCAGCAGCAGTCGTTAGCTTGTTTTGGCTGATATCTGTCTGATGCTCTATGAACCTCTCCTGTACAGAATGTATCATTTTTCTGAATAGTAAACAAAAAATTATCTTGTATAATGGAGGGGAAATTTGTATGTGCATGATTTTTGAAGGAGGCTGAATTTATCTCTGTCCCTTTTTATAATTTTCTTTTGATTTAGAGATGGATGAAAATAATCTTGATTTTTTGGGCTCCGAGTAATTAGCAGACTGATTTGTATAGGACAGGAATGTAGGATACAGATCTGGCAATGATTGCCCACTTGGAGTCAGTGATTGGGAGGAGAGCCAAATCTCTTCTGTTGTCATTTCTATACTTATTGATTAGCTTTTCTATTGTTTTTGGGTGGAAGTCATGAGAAGCAGAAATGGATTGAATGCTTTTAATTTCTTTTTTTCAGCAAATGCTCATTTGATGATATGGTGAAAGTCCTATAGATGAGAGATTGAATGGCTGCAATTTCTGTAAGCCCATGGGGTGAGTCTGTGAGTATGATGGAGGGTACTTAGATAGGTATTCAGTATATTGATGTTGTCAAAGCTGCTGAATCATCTTTTTAGATAAAGACATCTATATAGGGAATGGCATTGCTGTTTCGTTCCTCCTTTATGAAATGTATTGTAGGATACTTTTGGCCCTATCACTGTATTGTAAATAGAACTAGGATACAATGACTAGCAAGTATTTATAATCTTTTCCTTATTTATTTGCCAAAGTCTATAAGGTACTAGGCACTCTGGAATAATATCAAGCAAGAAAATTATGCTTTTATTTAAAAACTAATGGCATACAAATTTCTAAGCCTCTAATTCTAGGATTAAAAATTCCACAGTGTATAAACAAATTTAATAATATTTTCTGTTGGCCCATTAAAATATCTGCTCTACAAACTAATTTAAAACACAAACTTATGTATAGGAAACAGACATTAATAAATTGTTAAATGATTATGAAAATTGGAAATTAAGCAAAATTTGTTAGCTATAGCATTTTTTATGGGTGCATGCTCCTTTATCTTTGTTGCTCTTCCTTGGCACCTTACTTCTAATTAATTTTCAGAAAAATAATGTCTAATAAATAGTGCTCATAAAAATATCTGGTATTTTATAAATAAATTCAAGGCAACAGTAATACTTTGGTATGGGGTGGTAGTATAATACATTATTTTAGCTTTCTTTTGATTGAATATAAAAAGCCTTCCACATATTTGTTAAAGCTATCTGCCTTATTAACGAAAGTGATCTGTTTTAATTTGAATGTCACAGCACACATTTAGTTATGAGGAAATTTTGCATTGAGAGCAGAATCAGCACATATGAAAAAAAAAGATGTGGAATAAAATAACCTTTCAAACCTTGGTAATGTGACAGTTTCTCTACAGTTAAACTAAAACAGTGGCACTTCTCACAATTTCTTTGGTCTTGAGATGACAAGTATTTTGGGAACATTTTGTTTCACTTCAAGTTAGACTGGAATGGGTTATTTTGCCCCAAAAAGTATTTCTTGCTGCACAATAAGCTAAATGTCTAAGTTGTGAGGACTTCAAGATTAAGGAGATATGTCAGATAGATTGCAGGAACATGATAGTCACTCTTAAAGACAACATGCAAAGGAAAAAAGTTGTCAATTATAAAATCAAACCAAATCAGGGTTCGTAGTGTGCACTTTTGCAATTTTTTTGTTTGCCAATTTGCATGTTCTTTCTCACTAACAAAAGGGTACATATAGCAGGCAAGGATCTCGAAAAAATATTGGGGATAGAAAGAGGTAGGAAAGTGACTGGACTGAGCTGAAGTAGACAATGCCATTTTAGTCTCTTATTTTGTTAATTTCTATGCGGCCGAGTGGTTAGCACACTTGGCTACTGATCTAAGGGACCTGGGTTCGAGCCCTGGATTAGGCATGGATGTGTGTGTCGTTTTTCTGCTGAGGTCCTGCCATCCTCTCAGATCTCCTACTGTGGCATATAAACTGACAGGCTCCTGTCAGACCTCTGGGCCAAGCAGCTACTTCAGGGGGTATTTATTTATTTTTATTATTATTTTAGTGGTCTTTTAAAAAAATATTCTTGCAAAATACATTAACATAAAGTTTGAAATTATTGTTGCTTCTATTCCAGTTATTAAAATTCTCAATGGAAGCATGGCCTATCACTTGATTTGGACCTGCAGATGAGAATAGAAAATCTCAAGTAGGTTAGATGGGGGAATCAAATTTGCAAATCATATGTAAGTCAGAATGTAGACTGCTGTTTCAATGACAACCATCTCCAATGCTATGATGTTAATTTTTTTGTGATGTAATGACAAAAAATATATAATGAGAAATATTAATTTAAAATAGAGGAAGTATAAAAATGCTTCATTCCTGAAAATTATTTTATACACACTATTCAGCCATTGCAGTTTTATACTCTCTAAACCAGAGGTTCTTGAGCGGTGCTACTGCTAAAGTTCCTAGGAGAGGTGGAAGGAGAGCATTATGGACCAAAATCAATGAATTAATATTTCCTCAAAAACTATATGGATATATTCATGCACTGACCACTTATTGCAGATTGACCATAAAAGAGAAAAGAATGTTGTCAGCTGCGAATTACGCATCGACACCAAAGTGAAACAAATCAGAATCCACTGAAGGAACTCACACAATTCAACATACACTCGTGTGCTCAGGGAAGCAGGCATTTAAAGCCTATGTCATAAATAATTCGTTACTATATTATAATTATTCCACCTCAAGTTCACAGACAAGCTATCAATCATCACATATTACTTTTAAAAACTGTAGCTTCAGTATATATTATGCTGTTGTTGATTGCTGTATGTGTCCTCTCTATCCATATTTGCATTATAAACCCCTAGATCTTGAGAGAAGAAAGTAGTATTTTCTGTAGGAATATGAACATTTTCTGAATCATTGTTATTCAGATATGCCATTGGGGTTGCGAAACCTTTCTTAAATAACACTAGGCAACAAATTGAAACTTTTTTTTTTATAACATTGGTCAAATAGGCTGTTTTAACAAATTTTGGGGTGTTGAATTCAAATATGGCTATGAAATATCTGCAACACATACAGTTTTTTTTTAAAATTATGGATTTCAAATTTCAATGAATATGCATATCTTGGAAATGAAAATAAATATGACTATTTTATTAAATTGCAACTTAAAACTCGTTAATTAATTACATGATTACAGTGAAAAAAATTAGAAACATAGTTTTATAGATCACTGAATATAAAGTAACAAATGATATAATATAGAAACATGGGTAAGGATCTTTTATACTTACAAGTTCATTTTTGCCTTTTATGTGCTGAGGTATCTTCCTTCTGCAAGAAGCAGCAGTAGTCACTCATCATTGCTGAGTCTCACCTATTTTGGTATCTCTCCTCCATGGTTCGGATATTCTGGTGAAATCTTTCCCCTTGCTCATCACTGACAGCTCCTAAGTCCTTGGGAAAGAAGTCGAGATGCGAGTGCAAGAAAAGGATCTTCCAAGACATTCGACAGCCAAGATTTTCATAGTTTTTGAGAAGATTTTGAATGAGCTGATGGTAGTTTTCTTCTTTGTGATTCCCCAGAAATCCCATTCACCAGGATTACCCATGCAGTGCACTCCTTCATATTTATTTTACGAAGACAGTATCAGTCAGTAGCTTCCTGATCTGAGAAACAACAAAGATCCTTCTTTGAGTTTGGCATCACTTAGTTTTGAAAATTTTTCTTTCAAGTGCAAAAACCCTTTACAAGTTTTATCCACAGCCTTTACAAAGTTTTTGATAAGCCCCAGTTTGATGTGTAGTGATTGGAGTAGAACATCACAGGAGTGAACTAGAGCTTATACCTCACATTACTCTTTACAGGAATAAAAACATCCCTTTTGGGCCAGTCTTTTGTAGTGTTCCTTTCTGGCTCTACTGTCCCACAAACACAGAAAGCAGAAAAATTTTGTGAAGCCTCCTTGAAGCCCAAGCAAGAGAGATGACTTTTAGGTCACCACATATTGTACACTTAAACTGGTCTATTTTGTAGCAGTGAGTATTTTTTCCATGCTTTCATAAGTTTCCTTCATTCCCACAGTGTGTGTCACTGGAATGGAAGGTTTCTGGTTTCCTTTATGCAAAAGGACAGCTTTTAAGTGGAATTTTGATGAATCTATAAATAGATGCCATTCCTTAGGGTTGTGAGTTGTTCCAATTTCTTCCATCAGCACTGAAATATCTGTGCAAAAACACAAACCATCTTGCATCTTGTAATAAGCAGATAAAGCTAAATTTCTCTTTCTGAATAGAGAAATTCTGGTACCCTTGGCCAGAAGATTCCACTCTTGAAGTCTTGAACCTAAAATCTCAGCTTGTTGTTTGGTAACTCCTAGGTCTCGAACAAAATCATTTAGTTCATTTTGCTGAATCAGATGAGGCTCGTCTAACTTTTTAGGGGTGTATGTAGGATCAGGATCTGTATGTGCCTTCCTCTGATGAATGCGAACCCATCTCCTCCCTGTTTGTTGGAGGTGTTGGTATAGGAAGATCTTCTCCATGAGGAACTGGCCTTATGGCTGAAGGCACATTTGGATATTGTATTTTGCTTTTGTTACTTTTTGAAAAGGAGTTTTTTTCTTAAACACACTTATGCTTTCTACACTTTAGTTAAACAAAAATAGCAATCATGGAACTAACTAGTTGGCTCACACCAAACCATTGGAACTGCAGAGGGCATGGATTTTATCTTACCTTTCAACCATTCGCTCGGCCAACAAAGCATGAAATGCAGCACACATGTGGAGCCCGTGTTTTGTCCTGATCTCCAACATGACATCCAAAATACAAATTATAGGCTTTCTTCACAATCTTTGTCAAAGAACAACCCTGGTATTTTAAAATATAATTTCCACACACATAACAAAACTTATCTGGCACATTAACATATCCGCGACGCTGCCTTTGTGCCATTTAAATGCCAAAATGCAATCTTCAATGTACAGCACGTGTTCCTCCTACAATGAAAACAACAAGAATAGCAGTCTGAGGTTAAGTCAATGTTACATGTTTTCTCCCACGTGGTTGTTGCCAGCCACTAAAAGTAAAATATCTAGTATCTTCCCAGTTGCCTGGAGGTATTGGTATAGGAAGATCTTAATAGAAATCAAAATGACCAATAACATAAAAACGTGATATGCTAGCCATTTTTTAAGGCCAGATCTGAAATCAGCACCTGAAAAATAGTTAAAGGCAACTACAATTGTTAATGTTATAAAAACCTTGAAAAACAGTGTAATAATTAGATAGCATTTGCAATTCTTAAATCTTTAATATTGTTCATCCGAAAAGAAGGGGGAGGCTGGGAAGAGAAAAGAAAACATCAGAAGAGGTGTGTGAGATGAAAAAAGTTAAGAACCACTGATCTGAGTTGGGTTGTTTTACTCCTGAGCAGCACTTTGTACACTCAATGGGCCAAGAGAGAGAGCTCATAAGCACCCAAAGGGTTCAGAGATTTGAAAAAGTTCAATGCTCTGTGAACCTTTTCTGTAGAGAAATGTAGAGAAGTTATTATTAGCACTGAATTAAAAGTTTAATGTTTATAATAAGTATGGAGATCCACTGGACAGCTGTTAGGAGTATGATATCCAGGCATCCATCAAGGCCATCCAGCATGTTCTTTAATGTGCACAGGGTATGGCTCTCCCACACACTTAATGTCTCATCTGGTGGATGGCAGCCTTTCCATGCTCAGTGGTTTCCTCTTTCTCACCAAGGGTAGAACAGAAGTTAGCATATATAAATCTCAACACAAGCAGTTAAGAGGCAAACATGAGAACATCAGTTGGGTTGTTTTACCTCTGAGTGGCACTTTTTTGCACACCATGGGCTAAATGGCCAGGTCACATGGACCCCGAAGGCTCAGAGAAGGTTGGGGGAGGGGACCCACTGAAACAGCTGTTGGGAGACAGATGGTAGCCTTCCGTCAAGGCCATCCAGCGTGTTCTTTAACGTGCACAGGGTATGGCTCTCCCGCACACGGGGCCACGGCTTAACGTCCCATGCGACGGACGGCGGCCTTTCCAAGCCCATTGGTGTCCCCTACTGACCGTGGGCAGGGTGGGGAATTTTTGCGGAGATAAATCTCAACACTGACCCAGCTGGGACTCAAACCTGGGAACTACAGATTACGAGCCTGGCGCGCTACCGAGAACATCAGAGCATGAGCATGATGTTACTGACTAAGCTATTAATTGGGAGATTATGGGCCAGAGAAAAAGAATTTATGCTCTGCCTGAATGACTAATGAAATGCACTATTCAGAAATAATTATATCTTACAATAAAATATTAGCCACTGGTTTTAAATATTCAGATTTCCCATTAAGCTTTATACTTTCAACTGAAGCATCAAAAAGAAATGAACTGTTAGAAATTAATTACTATTGGCAATCAAAATTAACATGCAATGTCTACAATAAATTTTTGGAACAAACTGTTAAACAGTGTTTCTGTCAGACAGATTGTTCTAAAAATATTGTTTAAAGTTTTATAAAATTGAGAAAGACAATAAAAATTTTCTCTCTTATGAAAATATCAACTTTTTTGCACTATTTCACTGCATCACTAATAAAAAAATTGTGAATGAATTATTAAACTTAAATTTTTAGAAAAAAAAATAAAAACTGTTAGAAAGCACCAAGTAGTAGGATGCTTGGTTACTGATCAAATGGACCAGTGTTCAAACCCGGAAAAGGTACAGGCTTTTCTTTCTTGTGTTGTCTTTCCACTGAAGTCTTAACTTCCTCTCATATCTTCTCTATGGTGTATTGCAGTTTTAGACTCATTATGCTGACAGACTCCTGTCAGACTTTTGGCATGCAGCTGCTTGATGGGTAATTAAAAAAAAAGTTTCAGCTTTCAATGTTTATAGTGTCTGAAACTTTCTACTTCCATTATTAAATTTGAATTTAACCATATTCATTTGATGAAAATCATTTAAGGAATAAAATCATGCAATTCTTATATAGGAAAATAACATTTTTTTAAAACAGTACTCTTAGGTTGGTTTCTCTATACATTTTTTTTTAACTCTAATGCTGCTATAAATCCATGACTTTGATTGAACAAGGCTCAAAATAACTTTTTTTTTTTACTTAAAAGGTCTTCATACGGAATTAATCCAGAAGGAAAGATAAGAAACAGTAAGCAGGAAAAAGCTGCTTACTAAACTCAAAAGTGAGATATATCCATGCTTGAGTTCTGACTTGAGGAGGAAGAGATCACTATGTTTTACTAATTTAAAGGCTATCATCTTCATAGTCCTAATAAAAAACAAAAATAAAAACTGAAAATTTCTTCTGAGGATATAATTACATTAAAATGGGAAATAACTTACCAGCCTCAGTATATACAGAACCAAATCTGTAATAGCACATTTTATACATAAGACAATTCAGTAGTATTGGTGATCCTTCTCTGTCAATGCGAAATTCTCCAGATGATGTATAGTAATCATTTTCCTTTATGTGTCTTCCACGTTCTGTGCTACCACCTATTCTTACCATCCACAAGAACTTATTGATATCTATATTTAAAATATAGAAAATTTGATAATTTTAAAATAACTTGCACACACAGACATTTAACATAACAAACTATCTCAAGTCTAACTCAGCTTGATAGAATTTTACAGTTGAAATTTAGTGGAGTAAATATCTTTAGGATTACTTCAAAAGCTTTGAGACTTGCAGCATTCTTCATAATTAAAACAGATGTTCATCAGTTATATGCTTATGATACAAATAATTTTTGTGCAATTATTTCGTAACATAAAAGACAGAGTGAAAGATTTCCTTCCCTATCTCCATGTAGAAAACTCAGTTTTTAGACTTGTTTTCTGATGTAGATTTTCACTGTAATAATAACTAATTTACTTCAAGTAATAGCAGAAAAATATAATAATCTATCCATATTGAATAACTGATAAACAAGGCTGGGGAAATCTGCTTACCCACTTGGCATTGGTAAGTGAATTTTCTAACATGTCCTTTACTTTTAAAGCTGAGAAAAATTACCATTTTAAAATATTTCTAGTGGGAAATAATATCAATTTTAATCAATAAATTTTTTGCGCAAAATATTTATTGATTTATCAACGCCAAAAGAGCAGCAGGTAATGCTGTGATTATCATCTATGTTTTCAATTTTAATCTTGGAATTTAGTATCATTAATTTCATTGCATATTCTTTAACCAATTTGATTAATCATTGAGTGATTAATATTACACTAGTACACCCCTCCTTTAAAATTAATGATCTGAATTTTTTAATGCACATAAAAAGGAAATTTTGTTTTCTCCCCCCCCCCCAACATACATGTAAAATGCCTTTGCTCTAGCTCATGTTAAAAACTGCTAGCTGGTGAGATATATTTTTTTAATTTCTCCATCTCCCCTCAAAAAATGCTGTAAACATTATGAAAAAAGTAATCTTAAATAACAACTCTGTCTGATACACCAAGTACACAACCTGATAAAACTCTGTATAGAAATATGATATCAGTACATATATATTTCAATAACTGAAGCAAGAAATTTTAAAATACCGATTTTTTCCTTCAACAAACTGAAGCAGCATTTTTAGGAACACAACAGGCTAAACTGCAAGATCATAAGAATGCCAAGTGCTCAGAGCTGGAAAGGGAAAGGATCCATTGGTGAGCTGTAGGAGACAGATGCATATCGGTACGACTTTTCTGCACTTGACCATCTCTCAAAAGTTTATCAATATTGGGCTCCAAATTAATTAACACTGTGCACCACCTGCTATCTACTATGGCATCATATATCACCAATGATCTGCAGATCATAGGTTGGGGATGAAAAACCTATGATCTGCAGACCATAGGTTGGGGTCTACAGCAAACTATTCATGTCTCACTGGGTACCACCAATCTTGAAGCTGAATGTATAGATGGGAAGAAGTCTGGGTATGGAGCATCATAACCAGCAAGCAAAGAGTTGTTGGTAAACCCAGTGAATGTAAAGACCTTTCCTGTACTGCAAAGAGAGTAACTGCATGAAATGGAAACACTTGGTGAAAGTGGAACACAATGGGAATAGAGCAATGATAACTGGGTGATGCTATTTATAGACATGTTATATTACTGTAGGTAACCTTCGATAATGCAAACTGAAAAAACAAATGATATTTTCCACTTGAGGTGAAATTACAATTCTAAGTCATATGGTCTACAGAGATCACAGCTTGCATGCATACTAATAAGGACAAATACATTAAGATTGATGACCATTTTTATCTCTTCCCCTTTAGCAGTTGTCTAAAAGATAAAGATGTTTCATCAATCTCAATGTATAGGCTCCAAGCTGGCAAGGTGCACCCTCATACAGACATGGAAATGGTGAACAATGTTCTTGCTACTGACAAAAGTTCTTTATTAATTTTACTAACTTTGTACAATACATAAAAATAAACCACTCCAGATCCACAAGAGTTCGCACTCACATGTGGATTAAATTTTGCATTGATATAATTCAATCAAACATTATATTTCCAACTACAAGAAAATAGATTATTGTGCAAGAATATAATTGATATACAAAATTGATATTAAATTTTAAAAATTCTTTTTATTAACTAAATTTTAATTTTTTTCTTTGATGAACTAATGATCCCAAAACTTTAAGATCAGATCTCTTGGAATATCATTAAAATATCTACTATCTAAATAAATATAATGCTTTTCTGTTAGGCTCAGTCGGTAGCGTGCCAGGCTCGTAATCTGTAGTTCCCAGGTTCGAGTCCCAGCTGGGTCAGCGTTGAGATTTATCTCCACAAAATTCCCTGCCCTGCCCACGGTCAGTAGGGGACACCGATGGGCTTGGAAAGGCCGCCGTTCGTCGTATGGGACGTTAAGCCGTGGTCCTGTGTGCGGAGAGCTTCCCTGTGCACGTTAAAGAACAAGCTGGATGGCCTTTACGGGAGGCTACCATCTGTCTCCCAACAGCTGTTCCAGTGGGTCCCCTCCCCCAACCTTCTCTGAGCCTTCGGGGGTCCATGTGACCTGCCCATTTAGCCCATGGTGTGCAAAAAAGAGCCGCTCAGAGGTAAAACAACCCAACCCAAAGCCTTTCTGTTAATGTTCTAGATGCCATAATAATTATGTAACAATAACTGATTTGATAATCTTGATAAACTTCAAATTTTCTAATTTCCAGTTGTCCCCAAGTTTTCTTATATGTTTGATCATCTGGAATATAATTTAAGCACAGTAATATGCAATTTTTTTTCAAATTCCATCACATGATCAAATTTCCTGAGATTAATCATTGTCCTAATAAGATAATTTTGTGCATATTGTAATGGCTTAGTGTAGGGCATACAAGCACCATTCTATGAAATTGTAGTTTTTATACTTTTTATTCCTATTTTATATTGTGATTTTTAAAGTTCTTTTATGATTTTTTTTTGTTAGGGCATACAAGCACCATTCCATGAAATTGTAGTTTTTATACTTTTTATTCCTAGTTTACATCATGATTTTAAAGTTCTTTTACGAAATTTTTTTGTTTTAATGAAAGTTTACTTTCATTTAGCCCATTATTCTTTTTACAATAATGGGCTAAATGGCTAGGTCACAGGACTCCTATGGTTCAGAGAAGCTTAAGTAAGGGGATCCACTGTTCAGCTATTAGGAAACAGATGGAAGCCATCTGTTAAGACCATCCAACATTTTCTTTAAGATGCAAGGATATGTCTCTAATGCACATAGCATCATGGCTTTATTAAATTATTTTAATGTATTTTAAAAGGACAGAGAAAACCTGTAAGCTTTTGACTTGTGTTGGTTTCACTTATACTTTACAAACACTTAGACAAGGAATACAACAAACAAACACTTACACAAGGAGATGCCTGTTGGAATAGTAGTCAGGTCACTAACCACTAGGCCAGGTAGCATTCTGTCTGGTAGGCCTTTATGTCCTATCAGAAGGATGGCAGCCTTTTCAAGCCTGTCTCTCCTTTCTGACTGAGGGCAGGGTGGGGGTTTAACAGAGATAAATCTCAATGTTGTCCCAGGTGGGATCTGAACTGGGAACTATAATAGATTACAAGCCTGGTGTGCTATTGACTGAGCAACATAATGAAAGCTCTCTATAATAACACTGAGTCATGTGTGAGAGTTGGTAAGTCTTGTAGCAATTGGTTTAGCATTACGTCTGGTTTTCGACAAGGGTGCATTTTGTCTCCTTTTCTCTTTAGTTTCGTTATTGATTATGTTATGCGAAATTCACTTCAAGGGAAAGATTTTGGCCTTAAATGGGCTGGAGATACGAAAATTTCTGATTTAGATTATGCTGATGATTTAGCCCTTTTGGTAAATGATGTTGAAGAGATGAACTCTTTCATTCGAGCTGTTGATGAGACTGGTAGTAGAGTAGGTTTGGTTATACACAGAGAGAAAACTAAAGTGATGAAAATTGGTCAGGCAGGTTGTGATTCAGTTCATCTGAATGGTTGCAGTCTTGAGAAGGTGTCACAGTTTAATTACCTTGGAGCTATGTAACAGATACTGGTGATGTGTGGCATGAGATTAACAGACGAATAGGGATTGCTGCTGGGACTTTTAAGAATCTATGGAGATTGTGGAGAAATAGGCGTATACACCTAAAGACTAAAATTAGACTGTATAATAGTTTGGTTCTTTCTAGGGTTAGTTATGGTAGTGAAACTTGGATGCTGTGTAAACAAGATAACAGGAAACTAGATGCTTTGATTCTAGATGCTTATGCAGTATCTTGGGCATTAGGTGGTTCAATTTTGTAGCTAATGATGAGGTTAGGCAAAGGAGTCGGCAACTCCTTTAAGCAGCATATTGTGTAGAGAGAGATTCCGTTGGTTTGGCCATGTTGCCCCTATGGATAATTATAGATTGGCAAATAGGGTTATGAACAGTGTGCCTAGAAGCCTCAGAAGGAGGGGGAGACCTAGGATGCAGTGGGCAGACAATGTCAAACAGGACCTTGTTAGAATTGGTGTGCAGTGGCCGGATGCAGCAGATGCAGCTCAGGACAGATATGCTTGGAGAATTAAACTGCGCGGTCTGGTTGGACCTCCGTAGCCCATGGCTGCTTGAGGATGATGATGATGTAATTTGATTTTATTACAAGAGGGAAAAAAATGGCTTTTAACATAAAATGTTATGATATCATAAAATATATTATAAAAGTTAAAACAATATTTGCAGTTAATGAGGTGCATTTGGACAAAAAAAAAGGCTACTTCAGTGAAGTTCTTGTGATGAGTACAGGGTGGTATACATCCATTTTTGAGTTTCGCTGTTCAGAGCATTTTATAAACTATATAATGTATTAAGAGTGAACAATATAATCACTGCTGTGTCATTATAAAAATACTTTTAAATGGTAAAGGGCAATGTATTACTCTGAAAATCAACACAAAACTTTATTAAACTTAGCAAAAGAAAATACACTGAGACTGAAATTTTCTGTCACTCCTACAAAAATCAACCTTCTTCCTCTACAGAGTTTTCACACATTAGCTCCAGAATAGCACTTTTTGTTATATACTGGGATAATTAATTAAGTAGCAAAGACTACAAAGCTTAGGACATGTTTGAGAGTTGGATTGTTTTACCTCTGAGTGGCACTTTTCCCACACAATGGGCTAAATGGCCAGGTCACAAGGATCCCAGAGCTCAGAGAAGGTTAGGGGAAGGGTCCCACTGACAGCTGTCAGGATACAGATAGTAGCCTCCCATCAAGGCCATCCAGCATGTTCTTTAACGAGCACAGGATCTGACTCTCCTGCACAAGGGCTATGGCTTTACATCCCATCCAAAGGACAGTGGCCTTTCCAAGCCCATTGGTGTCCCCTACTGACTGAGGGCAGAGTGGGGAGTTTGCAGAGATAAATCTCAATGCTGGTCAAGCTGGGATTCGAACCTGGGAACTGCAGATTATGAGCCTGGCACACTACTGACTGAGCCACCCACGCCCCATATGTTTGAGAAAGAAGATTCACTGAGCAGCTGTTAAGGATAGATGGAAGCCTTTTACCATGGTTATCCAGCAAAGTTTTCTTAATGTGTGTTATTAACATTTCATTTAATAGATGGTGCCCTTTTAAAGCCTGAACAATGTACCCTTTCTCACCAAGGGGGTGAAAAAAGACAATGTACGTTTTCTCACCAATTGTGTAAATGAGAACAGAAAAGTTTAATGCTGTCATAACTGGTACCTTAACTCATTATAAACATATACTGCTACTGTGCTAATCTGCACTAAATATTAACATCAAACTTTAAAAGTTAAAATTGGGAATATCCTTGAAAACACAGAATAAATCTAAGTTTTCAAGGATATTATGTAACAGTTTGGCTTCGAATAAACGTTTCCACTTAAACATTTCAGCAGTGCAAAATCTTCATTGTCTTTTTTGCACTTTTATATCATATAATGTTATTGATCCAATGCTGTATTCCTGCATAAGTTTGCTCCTTCTTTGGTTTTTAGTCTTTTTTAATTTTTAATTATTTAGCTAAATTAAGTGTAAAATGCTTTCTTTTCATTTCTGATTTTTATTTGCCATAATTAAAGGATGGGGTAGAAATTTTGATAAAATAGCACAAGTAAATACTTTGGTAAGGAGTAACAATAACTGATTAATTTGACAACACTAATTTTTGGGTTGAGTTGTTTTACCTCTGAACGACACTTTTGTGCACATGATGGGCTAAATGGCCAGGGCACAAGGACTCCAAAGGATCAGAGAAGTTTGGGAGGGGACCCACTGGAACAGCTGTTGGGAGAAAGATGGTAGCCTCCTGTCAAGGCCATCCAGTGTGTTCTTTAATGTGCACAGTGTATGGCTCTCCTGCACATGGGGCCATGGCTTAATGTCCCATCTGACGTACAGCAGCCTTTCCAAGCCCATCAATGTCCCGTACTGACCATGGGCAGGGCAGGCGAGTTTTGTGGAGATAAATCTCAATGCTGACCCAGCTGGGACTTCCACCAATGTTTGGTAGTGGTGAGAGCAGAGATTTCTTAAAGACAAATGCAATTGTACATGCAAGTGCCAGATTGCTTTCTTAACATTCCCAGATTATAAAATGGCTTTTCCCCCCCATAAAATATGGCCATATTTTAAAGAAATCCAAATTGTAGTAAAGTAAAAGTAGAGTAAAAAAAGTAAAGTGATGGATTTTAGAATAATTTTTGTACAATTTTTATACATAAAAGATAATTGCTCTTCATGTGAAAAAAGACATTTTTTTCTTACATTTGTTCTCTTTCAAATTTTACCTTGATTTATTGAAAATAACAAGCTATTTAATACAGAAATGCACAAAGATGTATTTTTAAGTGCTGCTAAGTTAATTTTTTTAAAATTTGTGATATAAGATGGAGAAGGGTCCTGGAAACTAGAATATTTGTGGGACATATTCTTATACAAGGACATGTCCCACTAACAGCAAAGTCACTGATGACCAATCTTTGAGAGCTAACAGCACACATTAAAACCACCACACCATCCTGGGACTTGCACTCGGACCCCAGCAGTTGATGTGTCACTACAAACAAATGCATATAATTGTACCACTGAAGCACTTATATATTTATTAACACACTAAAAGAATACTGAGGTATTTGTAGTTTATGGAAATCTAAACACCCAACTGTTAGTGCAAAATATAAGATGTGTAATGCCAAACTGCTAAAATTACTAATGTTTATCAAATTGGATTAAAGATATTAGACAATTTTCCTACTGAAATTCAAAGGGTCTTTTGAACACTCTCCCCTAATGAAATGTGAAAATAAAACTGGTTTTAAACTTTAAGCTATGATTTTATGATAGGTACAGACTTCAATTTTTAACCCAGTACAAAGTAATGTGGGAGAAACATTGTGTGAAATATGAGATCATGTGATCGAACATTTTAGAAATTATAAGGCCAAAATGTATTAAAAAAAAAAGACAGAAATCTTTTCAACAGTAAATCCATTCTATTGGGTGTGTACCAAAGGAAAGCATTCAATGTTATATCAACATGAATTGTACTAACAACCAATTGCTAAAATTATTAGAGTTTATATTCTAGTAATTTTAACAGATGTTCCACAGAAGGTGGAAAGTCCCTGTAATCTCCCTGCTGAGATGAATTTAGCATGCTATTAATTTATATTAGATTATTACTTACCATCAGATGAATAGCCAGTTAGTCCACCAAATATTACTAACACATAATTAACATCCAACTCCCTCATAATTTCATATGCTTTTTCTTCAGATGATGCCATTGCTTGTCCAACTCGTGATATGTGCGTATTATTCCAGGTATTATTATCAACAAGAATAGTTCTATTAGCCATGGCAGTAATCTGGTATCCATAATCCCACCAAGACATAACTTTAGCATCCTAAAATGAAATTTAAAGTGTTTATAGTTACACATGCGTGATATACAAAATAATTCACTTTGAAAGCAGTACTAAAAAGTTTGATGTTACATTTAGGAAAGTCAAAAGATATTTCAAACAAATTCACTTTCTCCATCACATTTAAACAATTCAGCATTCTTCAATTCAGAATTTTGAGAACAATAAACCCTGATATAAGTATCAAAAAGTGGCAAAATGCACTATATCTGTCAGTAAGTAAAACAAAATGCATCAAGGAAAAATGGGGATGAAGCAGCTGCTCTCAGGTGTTGCTTTGTTTTACCTCTGAGCAGCACTTTTTTTGCACACAATGGGCTAATATGGCCATGTCACAAGGACCCTGAGAGTTCAGAAAAGGTTGGGAAAGGGGATGGACATCTGTTAGAAGACAGAGAGTAGTCTCCCACTGAAGTCATTTAGCATATTTTTTAATATGCAATATTTTCTCCATATAGATCAGCGATTCCAACTCTTCTTAACTGAACCAAAACTCATGATTTAATAAAATAAACCATAACTCAAATTAAAACCCCTTTATAATGTTTAATGAAATACCAATATTGCCAAAACATAACACAGAATAAATACATGTGAAAAAAAAGGGCATTAAAACTGTCTCTCACTAAAAAACTTAAAATACCCAAGCACCCCCCCCCCCCCCCCCAGAAACTGCATCCTGTCAGTTTGTTTATCTTTTAATAGGACTTTTTTAGAGTCATGCAGTAAAAAAATGCCACGACGGGAATCGAACCTGCATCTCTCCAGATTCATGCCAGAGCACTCTACCATTGCACCACGCGTCGGACAACGAACTCTTTCAGAATATGACCTTATAAATCTTCCTGAGACGTGACGGAAACAGCGCCATCTATATTCAAGGAGATGCAACTTTTTCAGTCATTGCATTTGATTATCAGATGT
The DNA here is from genome assembly GCA_038380435.1 of Ryuthela nishihirai. Taxonomy (NCBI): domain Eukaryota; kingdom Metazoa; phylum Arthropoda; class Arachnida; order Araneae; family Heptathelidae; genus Ryuthela; species Ryuthela nishihirai. Next base: position 23,556,354 of record JAWZYU010000022.1, read on the forward strand.
TAATGAGAAGGTCGCTAATGCTAAGACGTTAATATATAATTAAAAATCAATCCAAAGTGAATGCATAGTATTCCCTGTTAAGATAGACATCAAACATTAATTAACAGATTCTGAAAAAAATTCATCGCCGCCACGGTGGGAATCGAACCCGCATCTCTCCAGATTTATGCCAGAGCGCGCTACCATTGCACCACGCTTTGGACAACGAACTCTTTCAGAATATGATCTCCTTGAGTATAGATGGCACTGTCTCAGTCACGTCTCAGGAAGAAGATTTATAAGGTCACATTCTGAAAGAGTTCATTGTCCGACGCGTGGTGCAATGGTAGCACGCTCTGGCATGAATCTGGAGAGATGCGGGTTCGATTCCCGCTGTGACGGCGATGAATTTTTTTCAGAATCTATTAATTAATGTTTGATGTCTATCTTAACAGGGAATACTGTGCATTCACTTCAGATTGATTTTTAAAAAAATGCATTTGGCAACACAAAAAAAATTTATTTAAAAAAAACTAACAGACAGAAATGATTGCAAAGCACATGAATAGAATGACTATATATTTCTGAATAACAAAAAAATAACATTTTTGGTTTTTAAGTAAAAATTTTTCTCGTTTCGTAATTTTTTTCTTCTGTACCATACTTTGAGAAAATTCCAGGCTTTTAGCCATCTGTACTGAATCAGATAAACAGGCGAACTTTAGAATTTTTTTAAAAAATAACCAATCAATGGAAATAGGTCATGTTATGTAACAAATTAAACAGAATTTAATTATGAATTTTATGAAAATAAATAATATGAACAAATTTGCAAGCATATTGATTTTAATAAGCCTTTTTCAATGTGATATGGTAAAAAAAAAAAGATCGCACTATACAATTAAGGCTTCATTTTGGAAAAACCTGCTGAATAAAAACAGTTAAAATTATATATTTATCGAAAGGAAATTTCCTCCCAAATAATATTCAACCTGAAATATGATTTTTATTTCTTTTAATGATTCTTTTCAGTATTGTATATTTTATACACTGCCAGTGTTATACAAAGTGACTTGGACTTCTCACATTCATGGGATTTTCTGAACTGGTTATGAAATAGTTATGAATCATTACCAAACATTTATGAATTTTTTATATGGGTGTTGAAGCTTGGTGATCTCAGCTAAGCACAGAAAGGTTTGTGCACCAAAGCAAAAGAAAAAACACAGCGTTATATCATCTGTGTGGCACAGCCAAGGTACTGAGGAAGGGAGGGAGGGGGGGGGCTTTAAAATCATTCAAAATAAACATAAAAACTCATAATTAAAATATATATATATATATTTCTAAATTTTTTCTAAAAAGAAATTTCTTTTTTTTTAGTAAAAAAGTAAAAAGTTTTAGTAAAATAAAAATTACATTTAACCTAAAGGGATGTTAAACAAAATATCTGCAACAGCTTTTAAGCTGGCCTCCGATGTAGCATAATTCAGAAAGATCAATAAATCATCTGACCAAAAGATTACTAATTTATGAAAATAAATCTACTGAAATGAAAACTAAGGTTTAAATACAAAAAAGCAAATACTAACTTTACAAAGGGTATCAAATATGCTGGACCAAAACTAAACAATATGGAAGCCACTTACAGCACAGAGAATGTAGATAGCATGTGCCAAACATCTGCTCCTTGTTTGCTTCAATGAGCCATAATGTAATTAAATGCAAATGCACCCAAAATTTCTAAGAAGGATGTTTTTACTTCAAGTTTCGATTTTAAGAGTGGGAAAGATGCATAGAATGCTGGGAAAAATGATAAAAATAATTTTGGGAATAATGAAATACATTTATGACAGAAAATCATTTTTCCATTTGTGACAGAAAAAAAAATGGCAGTACATACTTTGTAATTACTTCCAAAATCTACTGTTCTTAAAAATATCAGGTTTTTTTTGTTAACTTTTAGGAGTTTTTTGAAAATTTAAGGAAAAATTTGTTGATAAAAGCTCAAATCAAACTTGTGAGCTTAAATCAGATGGTTGCTTCAGCAAATAGGAATGTTAACAGGCAAATCAGCAATATCATTTAATGCTTCTAAGAAATAACAATCAGATGACTTTATCAAATTATTTATATTGTAGTTTAAAAACTTATATAGTTTAATAATAAAAATGAAAAACAAAATATTTTTCAAGCCTGAATTATATATTTTTATAAGATATATATATATATAAAAATTACAATGGCAATTTTTATTTTAAAAAAATCTATTTTTTTTTTGTTGTACTAAAAATGTATACATAGTCCTTGGCCTCTCATTTCGGATTCTGTGAACATATACAGATGACATGGAAACTGGAATGGTTAATGGTCCATGCCAGTCAAATTTTTATTTAGCTTTGATGAATTAGGTAAAAGAAGATGCAACTCTTAATAATAACGTCAAATCATCAACTGGATACATCGGAATGACTTCAAGAACTTACCAGAAAGAATTAAAGAACATCAATATGTTATCAAGAAATAAATCAACAACTGCTTTATCAAGCATTATTATCAACCACAATGCAATTTCAATCTTCGATGAAGCCAAAATTATTTCAAATCCAAATATTAAATTTAAACTCTCATACAGTGAAAAACTAATAATCTATGTCAAGACTTTTGCTGTAACAACAAACTACCAATTTTACCGACAGTCTTGAAACTCCTATTAAAAGATTTCCCTAATCCAAATATCCTCATCAACAACAAAAAATACTGCCAATTTTCTAAAACCATTCAATATAAACATGCCATCACATATATCATCTGATACTGCATATATATCATATATATCATATATATCATATACTCACATATATCATCTGATCTTAACAATAATATCCCTTTCTTCAAAAAAATTTTCAAATATACCTTCTCATAACGTAATTCAACACAGAAACTACATTATTTTGCTGATGAAGAACATACTTATGTTTTGAAATCTAGATCCTACTACTTTTATATGATGTATTTCAATTACTTTTGTTATTATTGTGCACGATTTTGCAATAGTGAATCTACTATGTTCTCATATTAAAGCAACCAAGCTCACCGATCAAGAAACAACTATTTATTTTCATCTACTTGGACTGCAAGTGTGAATACTGCTTCATTAAATCGAACTTTGACTTTTCTTTAGTGTTTCTCATCAGTGCATCTCTAGTAACAAGAAATTTTCACAAAATGCATAATCTATACCAGGGTTTTTAAGGTGATATCAATCTTATATTATAGATTTTACACACTGGGACTTTTAAAATATTACTTTAAATATTTTTTAAAAACTAAAATGAAAGAAATTTCATGACTAGCATTAAACAAATTGATATTTTTAAATGAAATTTTTATCTGCCAAATATTATGAACTTTTATTATTAAAATAATTTCAAAAAAGTGGCAAAATAAAATTTTCAAATTAAACGTGTTAATGAAAATGAAATTAAATGTTAAAATGAAAAAATATAGTAAAATTTTTTAATTTAAAAAAATGGCTAAAACAATTTTTTTTTAATTTTCCTTGAAATTTCCCCATTTTATTAATCATAATTAAATGCTTTTTCTTTTATTACGTAACATGACCAATTTGCACCTGTTAGTTACTTCAGCAAGAGGTTCTAAAGTTGTTTATATTATTTTTTGAAGAGACTTTAAAATTAATTTAGCCACCGGACTGAAACCTTTCAGAAACCCAACACTACATGGTTTAATAAGGTGGATGATTCTGCCCTTTCTGTACTAAATGATTGCTATGTTGTTGGGTTGTTTTGCCTCTGAGCGGCACTTTTTTGCACACCATGGGCTAAATGGCCAGGTCACATGGACCCCGAAGGCTCAGAGAAGTTTGGGGGAGGGGACCCACTGGAACAGCTGTTGGGAGGCAGATGGCCATCCAGTGTGTTCTTTAACGTGCACAGGGTATGGCTCTCCCGCACACGGGGCCACGGCTTAACGTCCCATCCGACGGACGGCGGCCTTTCCAAGCCCATTGATGTCCCCTACTGACCGTGGGCAGGGCGGGGAATTTTTGCGGAGATAAATCTCAACGCTGACCCAGCTGGGACTCGAACCTGGGAACTACAGATTACGAGCCTGGCGCGCTACCGACTGAGCCACCCCCGCCCCTGATTGCTATGTAAAACAGTCGATGATATTATCATATGTAGCATGTTTTGTTGATGTTTGTCACTGATTGAAGACCTTAGCATACTTTTATTTAAAAAAAAAGGTTGTTACCACAAATATGTGTTCCTGAATGGCATTTTTTTTATGCAATTACACACAAAGGCAGGTTGGCAAATAGGGCTTATAAAATTAACTAACCAATATTTTCTAAAATTACTTCATGGACTCACTATTACACTACATATTTACTAAATATATTTGGAATCATTTTGGAGCTATGCCCACTAGAAAAGAGCACAAAATATAAAATCTTATCCCACCCCCTGTTTCTAATAGTTCCCTATTTTAAAATAGAAATTTTTCATTGCTCCACAAATATATATATAAGTTGTTAATAAGTTTTTAAGCAAGCAGATAAATATTTTCATCAAAAATATCTTAGGGTCCTATCCAGCCCTCAAAATTTTCACCATTGGTGTATTTTTGCTGGAAAAGTATTTGGCATTCTTGATTTAACTCTTTACTTTTTTTTTTTGTAATTGCTATCTATTTAGAGGGGAAGGAGTCCAAGAAACTACTGCAAAATTTTGCAAAGGCCTTCTCATACATGGACATGTTCCATAAAGAACAAAGACGAGTTGACTGACCACTGTCTCAGAGATAACATTACATTTTATGCAATAACACAATCAAGTTCTGTTAGTTTAATTCATTATGATTGAACATAGTGAGTAAGAATAATAAATGATTTATTTTCACAATATCACTGTTTGGACAATTAATGTCTCCTGTGTTGCAGTTTGAGAAGCTAAAACGATTTGTTTTAAATATCGTGCAAGTATAAGCTTAGTTGCTATATTTACCACTATGGGAGAGTAGTCTGTATCTGATACACTCACCATAGTTGCTGCAGTATTTTGCTGTCAGTGGTTCACCAGTCCAATAGCATTGCTGTGTGGTAGCAGTCACTGTCTGCTGATGCACAGAATGTTCATTTGTTTACAGTGATATTGTGAAAATAAATCATTTATCTATTAATTACTCTCTTCAGAATAAGATTTACACAATTCTTTTACTTTTCAACTTGAAAATTCAGCTTCAAAATTAACCTAGAATTTCAAGGGTATGTACACATTAAAATATTCAAATACATCAAAATATTAAAAAGAAGGAAAAGAGCCTTTACAGGCTGTATGACTTGAATATTAAGTTGAAATTATTAAACTTGAGTATGTTTTAAATAAACAAGTAAACACTACAAAGAAATTACCTCAGGTGTGTTATGTCTTAACCAGTAGTATGCTTCACGAAAATCATCAAAAATTATACGAGAACCATCGTGGCTGCGAGCAGAAAGAACAATAGATGGCGAGGAATATGCTTCTGAGGTTACCCATGTGCAATGGAAAGTGTAAGTTATTAAGAACAGTGCCATCACTGTAATAAATGTCCAAGAAACCTATAAAAAATAATTGTGCAATAAGTGTAATTTCTTGATGTACAAATTTAAAGACATAAAATTTAATAGTACACGATTATTGTACTATTAAATAATTACTGTAATGCTGCAATAATTACAGACAATAATTGTGTATTATTAAATTTTATAAGTACTAGAGCTGTGACCTCAATTTATTTTTATTTGAAGACATATAAAAACTGTAAATTACAAAAGGTAAAGATAATTTTTTTTTACATAAAATGAAACAAATCTCATTGTATGAACAATAAAAGTGAAAATAACATAAAAAATTTATGCATCCAAGTATCTTATATAATATAGACCCATGATATAATAAATAAGATATAAAAATGACATGTATACATGTTGATAATACGGAGCACATACTATCAACGTGTTATAAGATATGTAAACATGTTGATAATATGTGCTATAATATGAGCAGAATCAATAATGAGAAGCGATTCGTGACAAAGTTCTAATTTTAATTCCATAAGACGGCACTTACAATTCACAAATTAAAGAGTACCAAAGAGTTGGTAGCTTTAGTGAAAATTTACCATTCACAATAAATTATTTAAATTTAGAGCATTGTGATGTCTTGAATGACTTGTACAGAAATGCCTTAAGATGGCAATAAAAATGTAAAACATGCACAAAAAACTTGGTATCTTGATATCAGATAATGATATATACAGGGTGAATCTGAAAAAGTGGGCAAAACTTTACGGGGTGGTAGAACGCAGCTATACGAGCAATATTCGTCATAGAATGTATGGTCAGAACGCAAGCGGTGAGAAGTTAAAAGGTAGTTTTCCACTGTCACATTTAAAGAATGAACACAAGAAGGAGAGGAGATACTTCAGAAAATATTTTATTAACAGGAATGTAATTGAGGTACATGCTCAAAGAAATTGCTCAAAAGAGCTGCCGCCAGTTGTAATGCAGTCTTCACACCTGCGGGATAGGGACCGACGCACATTTGCCAACACACCAGGCAACCCTTTTATACCATTTCCAACGCCACCTAGCGGCTCGCCGTTTGCGTTCCGCCCATACATTCTATGACGAATATTGCTCGTATAGCTGCGTTCTACCACCCCGTAAAGTTTTGCCCACTTTTTCAGATTCACCCTGTATATATATCCTTCATCCAGAAAGTAGTGATTAGTTAAAAAAAATTAAATAGAAAGTGAATTTGAATGTTATATTATAAACTGAATAGACAAATTATTATATACACCTACCTAATAACCTGTTGTTCCACCATTTGCCCTTACAACAGCAACCAGACATCTTGGTAAGCATCAATGAGGTGTTGAAAACACAGAGGTGATATTGCTGCCCATGAAGCGAGGATTGCCTGTCATTTGCCGGTGGGTGTTGGCAGGTTTGAACAGATCTTTCCAATTTGTCCCACGAATTCTCAATGGGGTTGAGGTCTCACAATCAAGCTCATAATAACAGGTCCTTTCTCCACTGTCCCACAGCAAGAATAATTATTCTGTAAGAAGATCCTCCATGAAAGTTGATGGAGGGAAATATGGCATCATCCATAAGATATAGTGCTGTCTTTTGTAGCGGAGCATTGGGTTTTACATTCAATTTACCACAATTGTCTCATGGCCTAGTGGTTAGTATGTTTGGCTACTAATCAGAGGGACTCGGGTTTCAGTTCTGAGTAAGGCATGGATGTTTGTATTGTCTTTCTGCTGAGGTCCTGCCATCCTTAGACCTTCTACTGTGGCATATAAACTGACAAGCTCCTGTCAGACCTCTGTGATGTATAAGCTGACAGACTCCTGTTAGACCTCTGTGACAAGCAGCTGCTTGATGTGGTATTTTTTGTTTTCATAAATATTTAATAGCAAGATCATAGTCACTAAAAACAGGGTATTTTAATCACAGTTTATAAGAATTATTATTAGTTTTAAATTTAAAAAACTTCATTTGTGTTGAACCATTCACAAATTCAAAAAATGAAAACTCCAATTGCAAGGATAATAAGAAAAATCCTCTGTACATAATGGTATGAACAAAGAATATCCAACTTTATATGTTGATTCTTGCATACCTTTCAAAAAGCTTTAATATAAGATCATATGTAATATTAAAATATTTCCTTTTAGATATTGCATGGAACATATAGATAAAAAAAAATGTTTTAAAATTGTACTTCCTTAAACTGTTGACAGCTTATAAAATATAAACTATTGAATAGACCAGAGATGTTGTCTGACTCACCTTGATACCTGTAAAGTTTGGGAAAGCAGTACTATCAGAGCACTTCACTTTCATTAGCTTTTTATTATGTAGAGCCTAATTTATGATCTCTAGTACATACACAAGTGACTCAGTGAGTACCATGTTGAAAACAACTTGCTGTTGGCAAAATTCGAATCCACTTGGTAAAATACAAGCGAGTTGCGAAAATTGGGAGTTTTTGTAACATTAAGAAGAGTTGAGAAAAATCGAGAAAACTTGGCAAAATTTTGGAAAGTTTGAAAAATCTGCAGTGACTTGGCAAAATCAGGAGAGATGTAAATATTTGGATTGTTTTGTGAAAATAAGGGGAGGTAGTAAAATCAAGGGGAGTTGGGAAAATTCCTACTGACTTGCTACAATTCAGGCGAGATGTAAATATTGGGATTATTTCTGTGAAATTATGGCTAGTTGGCAAAATTGGAAGTTACATGGCAAAATGTAGGAGAGTTGTGTAAACTGTCTCCCCCATGGAGCGAAAATCTAGGTATGAACCTGACAGAGACATTATTTTCTGAGTTGGCAAAATTTGATTTTCGAGTTGGAAAATTTTTGTTTCTCCCCCCAAACCATAGTCCTTTGCTATGCCCCTGTATTACCCCGATAACAATATGCAAAACAGAAGTATCGCATCCACTCATGTGGGATGCTGAAACTGGCAATGCCTATAAATAGAGCAGGTCTATGCACTGAAAACCAGTCACAGAAAAGTAATCATGGGTAAAGGCAGCAACGCAAGTGAGTTTTACCTTGGCCAGATAGTAGGTGCGAGGAAGGCTGGTTGTTCAATCACTGCAATTGCTGAACTGTTGGGATTTCCACATCAGATCATTGCACATGTATACCAAGACTTTTGTCGTTTTCAAAACGACAAAATTTCCAACCTGAAATACGACAATTGGTTGCCACTTGGGAAACCAATTGTTGTATTTCAGAATGAATACGACAAAATTTCCAACCAGCAGGAGAAATATGGACATAAACATGCAATAGACTCTTGAAATGAACATAGATTGTCCTGCATCATTAGAAGGAATCACACAGCTCTCGTGGAGCAGATAACATAGGAATGAAATGAGGACATGCACAAAGACTGTCCATCATACCATGGAAAAAATAGGCTATGGCAGTCTATGTCCACATCGTTCCTTAGTTGACTGCAAGGCACTGAAAGATTAGGCTGTAGTTTGCAAAAGCCTATTGTAACTGGAGTGCAGAGGACTGGAAACACGTCATCTGATCTAATGAATCACAGTTTCAACTCTATCACACTGATGGGAGGGTGTATGGTGTAAACCACACGAAGCAATGGACCCAGCTTGCCAAGTTGGTGTCATATAGGCAGGTGCAGGCAGAGTAACAGTTTGGGGTGCATTTAAAAGGTCTTCTTTGGGGCCCCTCATACCCATCAAGACCTGTGTTACCAGCACAAGGTATGTGAACATCCTCACCGACCATTTCACCCATTCATAGCGATTCTCTTTCCGCACCACGATGCCATCTTTCAACAGGACAATGCCACACTACATACTTCCCGAGTGGCAACCAATTGGCTCCAGAAGCAATCAAAGGCAAGAAGTTAGTTTACCACACTAGAATGGCCCCTCATTTACAAGGGATTTCCACATTATTGCTGATAAATCAGCATAAGTCTGTGTTTTTAATCGTTTAGGTTATGTGGAAAGTCTTTTTGAATTTTGAACACGTGTCTAATTAGAAGTGTCAAACAATAATAATTTCTATCTAAATTGAAAGTCCAAACATTGATAGAATTAGTTATAATTTTGAATTTTGAATTCCGAACTTTAGTATATATTACTATACTTGGAAACCTTTGTTATTCTTAAAATTTGGGAAGGAAAGTATGTGAAGAGAAGGAGAAGCATTCACCAGGGATGGATAGCCAAGGTTCTGTGCAGTGGAGCCCATATTGGACCTCGTTGGCCTGGAAAAGGCCAATGGAAGCCCATAGTCTTCAAGGGAGTAGAACCTGTCTTGGGAAGAGTATGTTGCTCAGTGCTGACACCCCCAACCCCACCACTCACCAAGGGAGGGGGGCAGCTGGCTGAAAGCAGAGCAATGTGGACCCAGGCTCCCCTTAGTCCTAACTGAAGCATATGACAGGGCTAGTAGTAGACAAGATCAAACTGAGAGAAAGAAATTGGAGGGGAAAGTACGTGTGAAAACAGAAAAAAAAAGGAGAGGAAATAAGATAAATAACAATGAAGATAAAAAGGGAGGGGAAAGAAAAAAGACACAATAAAAGGACAGAAAAAGATTTAAAAAAAAGGGGGGGGGGGTAATACACTTAAATGCCATTGAATTAGCGATAGCAACCTAGTAACGTGTTGGAACCCATGTGGCCCTGATAATGGCTGCCACATGATGAGGCAAGGACTCCACAGGCTTGCGTAAATTTCCACAGGTATGGCGACCCATGCATCCTCCAGAGCTGTCCACAATTCTCTCAAGGTCATTGCTGATAGGACACAGGACCAAACACCCAGCTCGACAGTATCCCAAAGGTTTTAAATCTGGGCTTCTAGATGGCCAATTCATTATTTCAAAGTCAGCAGAATGCTCCTGCTACCATGCAGTAGCCAACCTGGACCTGTGAGATGAACAGTTGTCTTGCTGGTAGATGCCATCTCCATTGGGATGCAGGATGGCCATAATTGGGTGTAAATGGTCAACCACAAGTTCTACGTACCGGGATGCATTGTCATTGGTACATGCACCAAAGGTCCCACAGACCTCCAACTGAACACACCCCAGGCCATCACTGAGCTACCATTACCAGCTTGTACTGTTCTGACCTGACATGCAGGATCCATGGCTTCATGGGGTTGGCACCATACCCTCAGTCTCCCATTGGCATGATGAAGTTTAAATCGGGGTTCATCACTCCAGGCTATCTGTTGCCAATTTTCGATGGTTCAGTTTCAATGTTCTTAGCCCAGGCAAGGCACTGAGCCTGATGATGTGCGTCAGAAGTGGGACTCTTGGTAGTTGGTGGCTCCCAAAGCCGAGACAATGAAGTGAGCATTGCACGGTCCATGCACTGACTTCCCGGCTGGAACCCACGTTCAGATGGGAGGTGATTTCAGATAATGTCTGGCCCCTATAAGTCCATATGATGCAGGTCAGATGGCGAAGCCCATGATCATTCAAGGCTGGTTGTCCTTTGCAGTTTGTCTGGGTGCTTGTTTTTTTGCTGGAATTTTCATATTCCTGAAACACTCTTGAAATTGTCGTACAAGAAAATCCAAGTTCATTGACAATTTCGGAGATCGAGTGTACCATCCGTCGGGCACTACAATCTGCCCTCTGTCAAATGCATCTAAATCCTGCACCTTTCCCATTACGCTTCTCAAGACAAATGCTTGGGGAAGTCAAAGCTGACAGCTATATAAAACCACAGTTTCAGCCATGCATGCGCGCAAATGCAGGACTTACGGTACTGAATTTAGATAGCATCTCCTATCCCTAATTCAATGGTACTTCAGTGTAAAAAGAGAAGGAGAAAAACAGGGGAGGGTATTAAAAAAGAAAGGAGAGAAAGAAGAGAGAAAAAAGGGGGGGAGACAATAAAAGAAATAAAAGAGAAAGGAAAGAGATAATAGAAGAGAAAGAGAGAGGGGAAAAAAAGGGAAAGTTAAAATCTTTAGCAGTAGCAGGACAAAAATAAAATCCCTTAATAAAATGCATGTAACTTACTTAATATTGTTTTCCAAACCTGCCAAACTCACAAGGGACTATAATTCAGAAAACTGTTCAAATGTTGCACAGTTATTAATTTTACATTCAGCTGCACCCTTGGCCACAGTAGCATTGGAAAACCCTGCTCTAAGCCACTGAAATAATCATATCCTAAAGGCATACCATCCATCCAAAAGATGGTGTAATCCATAGATCCATCCAAAACACACAATATCTAATGTGATCACAATCAAAATAGCGGTATTTAGAGAAATGCATATTTATCAATAGATGGCACGATCTCCATTCACAGTAGTGTAGAAATCAGGCTGTTAAGTTGAAAATGTGTCTAATGTTGCCCTGCAAAATACTTCCTGACTTGTAACAGCTGGTCTTAAAATAGGAAAGAGTTTAAGCTGGTCAAGAAAGAGAGGCAAATTACTGTCCCATTGTGTCTCCAATATGTTCTATTTATAAAAAAAAAAATCACATGATCTAGAAAGCTGGAAAAGTCAACCTAATGTTGGCTGGAGAATACTCCAGCCAACATTAGGTTGACTGGTAATGTTTTGCTGACAGATAATGCTCCACATGACTTAACAGCAGTGTGATGACTTGGGGAATGTGTCAGCATACTCCTAAACACTGAATGGCTGTTATAGCTGAGCTGCCACCATATCTTAAGATGAAAAGGGGCCTTATATTTGTCAAGGAAAGGATTTAATTTGTTTTTGAAGGGAGCTCAAGAATAACTTTTGATCCTGGCCTCAAGAAAGCTAGCTGTGGCTTTTGGCTGATAGCACCCGAATGCCTGGCCCTTATGAATCATCTGTTATAACGCTCCATAACGTTACAGCTAAAAGCATGATTTTTTTAATCCAACCATAGTAGTGGTGTCTTCTGTGTTATCACCAGGTCTTCCACCAGTCTTCATATTCTGAAGTGTTCAGGGAGTGCCAGAGTAGGATGGCAGAAATAGGTACCTTCCTATGAACACTTTTACCAGATACACTATCATAAGATCCCGGAAAATTTGGGTACAATCTAAAACACTTATTAAGTTTATGTAATTACACATTAAGTTTATGTAATTAACTACTACTATTCATTTCCACTCAAACTAATTCAGCTGCATATATTGTGCTTATAATCGCTGTTCTGCTTTTCCCACTCTTTTTCTAGAAATATGAAGATATTTTTTGCTACACAAATTTGGAACAATGGCAGCATAATCCATATGCTGGTTGTAAGTTTTTAGCACACATTGTCATGATGAACATGAAAATTTTTCAGATGAATCAATCCTCTTTTAAAGTGTTGCAATTTCAGTGAAGCAGAATGCAATTACAACTTCACATATATTATACATATTAAAGGGATGGCTTAGATATTTACACTGGAACTCACCTCATTTTTCATAAAGAAGTTACTTTCAAATCGTTTTGATTTTTTATCTGGTTGAACAACATCCAGTTGTTTGCAATAATTTGTAAGCATCGCAGAAACTCCTATTCCAGATAAGATACACATCACAGGTGCAAGGACTAACATTAAACGAACCATCACACCCTAGAAAATTTTAAATTCAAAATATCATACTATGATTCCAATACAAATATTTTGTTCATCATTGAAAATCTATTAAAGAAATAATTTATATCTAATAAATAGAATGACTTCAAAGAAAATAATAACCAACAAATTAAAAAATCAAATAACAGCCAATAACAAATTCTTCAATATACTTAGAAAGCAAAGAAAAATAGGGGAATTCTGGATTTGCCAATATCATTATACCAAATGAAAACATGTTTTACTTAGTAGTGATTTTTGTTCACATTACCATGCACTGTAATTTCTGGCATATGATCTGGGATTATATGCTGTTAACCCTTTCAGGACCATAAGGTTTCTAAGAGTAAATATTAGTATCTAATTGTTTATTTTAGTTTGTTTAGACGTAAAATAAATAAAAATCATAAGAAAAATACATAACAATGTGTAGTTTTTTTGGAATTTTATGGGAAATATTTTTCCCAATGGACTATAAAGATAACACAAATTATAGTTAGGCTTATTATGCAATGTCTTTTATTTATTGGTTTATTAGAACAAAATGTTAACTAAAATAATACAAAATTATGAAATAAAATTACTATACAAAATGATGTGTTAATTATGATATTCGGCAAAGCAATTTCTTTTGGTAGTGAGGCAAAGATGGACATTGCACATAGTACATATATTATGCGTCCTGACAGTTCTTTTTTTTTCTAAACGTTCCCGTTTACGTAATTGCGTTCGGCATACATTCTATTTTGACATTCTGTATAAAAAATGCAGATAAGGTTATAATTAAATACGACAATCACCAATTTTAAAATGGGAAAAATGTTTCCCTTGGTCGTGAAAGGGTTAAAAGTAAGCAAAATGAGTGCTGTGTATTTGCAAAGTTTATTTCACCTATCCAACAAGTTTAACCTTCCCTCTCCCAGTTTCACTTTGGTACTGGCCAAGAGAAAGGTATGGGAATGCTGATTGGCTAGATGTATGTTAAGGTTTTTTGCTGACAGCCATGTTATGGATTTGATGACAGCAGTCCTCATTTCTCCTAAACATTGTCTCTATTCTCATTAGAATACATCATTTCTGATCCCCCCCCCCCCAAACAGAATGATGGGGAAATGAAAATATGTAAGTTATACTGTCGATTTACACTTAGAGTCAGGAAAAAGCTTTTTTTCCTTTTTAAAAGGAAAAAGGATGAATGCTCATTCCCAAGAGGTTGGGAATTGTGAAGCAAGAAAGTTATTTAACTGGACAAAAGCAACGTTTGTCTTTGAGGGGGGAAAAGGCTCATGAGAGCAATTAAGCAATAATGAAAACATCACAGATCCCTAGCCTAGGTATTTTTAAGTTTTCTCTTTAGATGGATCACTATTAAAGAAGCTGGTCTCTCAATCTCAACAGTGAAGGTTGAGTCCAAGCTCAAATAATGATTGGACAAATGGGACTGCAAAATTTGCAAGGCAGGCCCATGTGGTGCTATTGTTTAATGCAGGGTTAAAAACTAAGGATCAGCAACTAGCAAAATAAACTATACTTATTTAGGATAATTTACTTAAGTCTTCCTGCTGCCTGGGAAAGGCTTTTCTGAAACTTACAATAGATAATACGAAAAATTATAGTCCTAGTCTAATCATAAACATGTATGATGTACCACTCGGTTTTGACTGTCCTCCAAGTCTCATTGCTAACACTTATGGGAACAGTTAAAACAAATAATTAAAAATTAAAACAATAAATTATGAAAAAATGAAACTTTACTAATGTTTTGACTTGTTTTACAGGTGTAGACAAATTGGAACTGCTGATTATTTTTAAAAAGAAAACTATACCCAAGGAAGTTTCCTAAAGTGGTTATAGTTGAAGTGAACAAAAATAGTTGAATGAATGTATGCATTATGACACAATGATTGAATAGCATGTGAACAATACGTTAAAAATCATTTTTTCAGCCCAAATTTCAAACCAAATTTTAGAACTGTTACTACTGCATTTTATTCAATAATTTTGAATCTTTTTTGTTGATAAACACACATTTTAGGGAAAATTTATTTCAGCAACGAAAAGAGTAAAGTAACACAAAGTATTGCTCAAATGACAGTCTGCTTGTATTTTGAGAGTTTATGTAATGCAACTGCATGTCAATTTTTTTATATTACAGTTAATGAGAAGCTGAGTTCACGCCAATCAGTAAAGTATCTTTTCATGTTTGAGGATATTTTATACAGAATAAAATTTACACTTACTGCAAAGTAAATACTTGTCACACCATATAATATGATGAATACATTAGCATCTGTCAATTTTGAAAAGCAGAAATACAAGCCGGCTGGAAAACAAAGACAAGCACGTGAATTTAAAATATACTGCACCACACAGAGGAATTTACATTTCACTGGATATATATATATACGAAAACATAATCGTGTAAATAGGACATAACACATGATAAACTGCTAATGCAAGAAAATCATTAAAAATAAATTTTAATTTAATAATTATATATATAAAGTTTTTACATTTATACACTGATTCTCAAAATTAAAGGATGATTTTGTACCTTGAAAAGTATATAATGGAATGACACAAAACATGGGCATATGTAAATTTTATAATGTAAAAAGTGGAAATGTATACATATTTACCAATAAGACTGTCAGCAAGCAAATTAGTGTTACTATAAAAGAAAGTGTTTAATTGTGTTCCAAATGTCTGACATTACTTGGATAATAATTTGATTTCATCATCTCATAAACATGATGTGTGGATGATTGTGTAGTGGTCCTCTGCTACAATGGAGAATGCATATATAGTATACCTAAGACTGATTAAAAACACCCTTTAACTCAGTGTGGTTAAGCATACTACTCTCTCAGCAATATTTACAAATTTTCTGAGTTGTCCATTTAATTATAGTAAAGAGGAACCCTATCAAGGCAAAATGCAATTCTCCTTTCTGGATGGAACTGTGAGTTGGCAGAAGTGGTAATTGTGAAATATTTAGCTGAAAAAATTTAGTTTTGCAGAGAGTGGGATTCAAATCCACATCTTCCAATAGCATGCCAGGTGTGCATCAGCCAATGTGATTTATAGACATTCCTGCACATTGATTCACTCCTGGTGTCATTCACATCGGCAATGAGTCACATTAGCTGAAGACAAGGTTAGCTACTGATGATTAGGGCTGTAAACGTTTTTCAGGAAAAAAGATGAAATTCACAGAGCAATGCACTGAAAATTTTGTGCATCATTTAGATTCACAAATTATAAAAATTTCACAACAAAAAAATTACATACTACTGCTTAAAAAAAATGGCTTTCTTTAGGTTCAATTTGTACATTTGCATATCAAGCATCAATGATGAATTTTGAGAGAGTATATTATACGTAGATAAATTTCCTTCTTCACTTTCATACTCTGGCAAACATCTTGCACAACATCTCTGTATTACTACTCTAAATAAACACTCTTTGTTAAGAATGATAAATATTGGAGAACCTAGAACAGTATTATTAAATTTTTTCAGTGTTTTTCACTCTGTGGCTTTTAAGCTGTTGTTTTCAAACCGGGATATACTGTTCAAAATTATATTATGAACATCATTTGCAGAAATATTTAAGAACTTTAGTTAATTGGGATCGAAAATTTGAATATTTAAAAAAAATAAAGCTGTTACAGGTTGATGAAATCAGCAGTTTTTTTTTTTGCATCACTGAAATATTGCCCAATTTTTCCAAAAATGAGCAGAATGTATTTCTTGCAAGTGTTAGATTACATTCTTGGGTTTTGCTGAGCCATTTTACTGCGAAATCGTTTTTTTTTTTTCATTATGGATTTTATATGCTGATATATGAGGACTTCAAAGAATGTAGTGGATCAGAAATATTTGGCACACCTTTTGATTGAAATCACTTCTAAGGAATAATTTTCACAGTTTTCAATGATACCTTTTAATACACTACTGGAACTGTTTCCAATTTTCTGCTCAAAAACTCAATATAAACTTCTATATGATCATGGTGATAGAATACAGTTTGGAATCAAATGCTCCACCTTGTTCGAAAGGTAACTTGTTGCTTTGTTACACTTGTCATCTTTTTCTTGAAGAAATACCTCAAAACGTGATATACATGCAGGACAAGTGACGAATCCATGTTTAACCACTCCAACCAAAACATTAATACTTAAATTCTCATATTTTACCAATAAGATTCAGAAGATGAGTATTACATGTAACATAAACTGCACTTAGAAAAATAACTTTAAGACTTCTATTCCCAAGCTTTGAACATGTATAAAGTCAGTAACAGAATATGATAGCGTTTTACTAATAGTAATATGAGAGTGTTTATGATAGTGCTATGATAATTTGTTTACACATCAAAAAATTACTACACAAACAGCAGTACTCTTGAGAAATGTGGAGTTCCAAAACTGAATTCCACATTTCCCCAATGCATTACTCCATTATCAAAGTAAAGTCATATAGAAGGGATTTGATGGGGATTATCTCGCCCACATAAGGAGTGAATGTGGGGAAAAGTTCACAATTTAGCTATAGAAACTAGTTACTGAGGAAAAGTAAAGGTTATTAAAGTAAAAATCATATGTTCACAACAGTTTTCCAAAACTTATGCTTTCATACATTTCAGAAAAAAACACACAAGAAACAAGTGAAAACAAAACATATTCCTTTTTGTAACATAAGAATTTTAATAATTTAAAAATTAAAATTCTGACAAATCATAAAATTTTATGGGGGAATAAAAAAAGCATGAATATAAACAATCATGAATATCCAAATTCACAAAAACCTCTCAAAAACACTGCAATTTGTGGAAATTCATGCCGCAAAAAAACTTGCAGCTCTACTGATGATGCAGTGGTTAGACACCTGGCGTGTTACTGAGAAACATGCCTGTCCCATTCGAAAGATGTGGAACAATTATTGATAAACACAAACCGAAAAACAAGCGAAAAGCATGAACTTGTGGCATCAACATAAATAACTGTTTCACATTGTGTTCTACCCTTTATTTCATTAAACAATACAGAGTACTAGGAAACAACTTTATTTTCAAATTATTTTTCTTATCAGTGTAAAAAAAAAGTCCTCCATATCAGTGGAAAAAAAACAAACATTACATTTATGTTTATGATATTTCCATTTCTGTCTCTAGCAATTAATCTGAAATTGACTGTTAATGAAAATTGTTCCTAATCACATGCAGAATGCTGACAAAGCAGTTGTGACAACTGACATTTATTGCTGTAATGCAAAAAAAAAAGTCATTTTGGATCAATAGCTCAATTTGTCAGATATTACTACAATGACAATTATCCCTGTATTTAATGTTTAATTATCATTATCTAGAACAGGACAACTGAAATGGTGACAAGCAAGATGGATCTAGAAAAAAAAAAATCAAGTGGTGGGTGGGGTGGCAGTGGTAGCAAGAAACACAATCAAGCAGGGAAAATGTGGGGTGGGTAGGTTGAGAGCAAGAGATTGAATTTCCAGTGCAGTATATTTCCTTCTGCATTACAGGTCTTTAAAAATACAAAATGCACGATATAATTTTTTATTTTAATAATTTTTTACCTCTATTATCCTTACTAGTATTCTAAAAGGGGAAGGGCTTAAAAATGTGAAAAATTGTTCCAATAAAAAATATCAATATACCATTATTTATCAGGTAAAAAGAAAAATCGAATAATTTTAAAAAAGAAATGGAGGGGGGTAATTTACTTAGCACAAATGGTATTTTAATTTCTTGCATTTACTCTTTTACTCACACTAATATGAAATTCATTTAGTGATCATGGTTGGCCCGCATTTCTTGGTGATAGAGTATAGTCTTAAAATAAGCGGAAAAATAAGACAAGCTGGCATTAGTTCAACTGGTAAGAACACTCTGGCATGTTTCTGGAGAGATGCGGGTTCGATTCCCGTATGTCGGCGAAAATGTTTTCTGCTAAATATTTATTGATCTATCAATTTTCTTCGGTGAAAGCTGGAGCTATTTATTAGAAAAGAAAAATATATAAAGTATCTTTATAAATACTAATGTCATGCAGCTTTATTACCTGGGAACATGAAAACAAGCAGCTGCAAATCAAAATAAAAACTAGACCAAGAAGTGGGCTGATGTTCTGATACAGAAGCAATTATTGGAATGTTGTTCTTAGCATATGATGGATCTAGCAGAGAATAAAATCGTCCAGTCCATGGTGAAATTTCTAGGTAATTAGTATTAAGGAATGCACAATTGGAAGAGAGTGAAATGTTCCAGTTTCTATCATAATTGAAATTTTTAAATATTAAAATCCTACCTATGTAAATCTAATTCTTAAAAATAGTTAAAACACAAATATAAATCCAACAAAGATAATTTTAACATAAAGAACATCATTAATTGGTTCAAAACACTTTTTTCTACACTTAACACATAATTTAATGTGTATTGACTTTCCCTATAAACAACAATCTTTACATCATGTTGAAACACTCGATTGTCCCTGTTGTAGCTAGTTTTAATACTATTGGGTTGATGCAAAAGCAATTGGAAAAAACTTTGCATTTACTGTGGTCAGGAAATGTTCAGGTCTTGTATATAAAATAATAATAAATAAAAAATCCCTCATGCAGCTGCTTGTCACAGAGGTCTGACAGGAACCTGTCAGTTTAATACACCACAGTAGAAGGTCCATGAGGATGGCAGGATTTAAATTAATGATACTTTTCTTGGATATAAATCAGCCTTATTATTTGGATAATGAATTATTAGGAATTGCATTCTCCAGGCAAGTGGAAATATTTGTGCTGTACAAATAAAATAATGTGTGTGGATATAAGTTGTAGAGTAAAAGTGGTAATTACTCACAAAAAATTAATAACTAATTCCCTGTAGTTTTCAGCTTTCTGTAGAGTTAAAAAATAATTAGTAAATGATAAAATGCTGATATTACCAGCACCTTTTTTCCCTGATGCACATCTTTCTGTAAACCAAAAATAATTACTAAGTTGCAACCTAGCAGCAAAGTACCTGGGGCTTGAACACAGGTTTCTTTGATCTGTAGACAAGCTTGCTAACCACTTGGCCACTGGTATTAAAATATGTTATATATATATATAAATATGAAAAACAATACAGTAAAATTTGGAAAATACACAATGCTACCTTGGAAAAATATACAATGCTTATTTTCAAAGAGAATGAAGTTTGCCAATTTCTAACTTTAGAGACCACTAACAGTATCTATTCAAACTAATGGTTGATTTGGAAAATACGAATAATTTTTAATTACAGTAAAAGTTTGTTATAACATGCACCGATATTAAAATTCTTTAGAATGAGATTTTTTCACAGGCTATTTGAATTTTATATGCTTATACATGCTATTCAAGTTCTGCAAAATATGCTAAACTTAAGGATAAATTTAATACAAATGGGCAAAAATTGGCTTTTTATACAATTAATATTTTTTAGTCTAGAGCATTTTCTTTATTTCAATCGTAAAAAATTATACGGATTATGTTTCTACAAAATGCATTATGTTATAAGCATCTTGCACATGCGCTACAGCATAACAGTCTGTCTGCTTTTAACTCTCATGGGGGCGGGGGTGGCTCAGTCGGTAGCGTGCCAGGCTCGTAATCTGTAGTTCCCAGGTTCGAGTCCCAGCTGGGTCAGCGTTGAGATTTATCTCTGCAAAATTCCCCGCCCTGCCCACGGTCAGTAGGGGACACCGATGGGCTTGGAAAGGCCGCCGTCCGTCGGATGGGACGTTAAGCCGTGGTCCCGTGTGCGGGAGAGCCATACCCTGTGCACGTTAAAGAACACGCTGGATGGCCTTGACGGGAGGCTACCATCTGTCTCCCAACAGCTGTTCCAGTGGGTCCCCAACCTTCTCTGAGACTTCGGGGTCCATGTGACCTGGCCATTTAGCCCATGGTGTGCAAAAAAGTGCCGCTCAGAGGTAAAGCAACCCAACCCTTTAATTCTCATGTGTAGCAAATCAATGGATGCTGCTGAGTAACCATACTATTAGCTTCAACTTTGAGAGTAAATGCATATGGCCTTGCATTTCAAGCAAATTCTCAAGCTTTTGTTAAAGATGTCATTGCTACAAGGCAGAGAAAATGGCACTAAAAATACACCCTGAGGTCATCAACCATATCAATATTTCTGAAGCAGCAAGTACAAAATCGTATTCTTGTTTGACAAAAATGAGAACTCAAGTTATTGCAAGAGCCTAAGATGGCTGTCAACAAGAAGTGGATAAAGTTGCATTTCAGCTTCTTATTCAAAGAAGAAAGGAAAGATTTTCAACAAAATGTATGAAATATTTATCATAAAAGGACTGAACAAGACTGCAATTATAACTTAATGCTTGGTGTAAGATTTAAAGCATCTTTTAGATGGTTGTGGCATTTTTGTAAATGTCTTGGTGTAAAATTTTTAAATTAATGTGTGGGAGTAGAGCAAATTAAGAATTTAACAGAAAAAGTCCAATTATACTTCCCCCCCCCCCACAAAAACGTTTATAAAAATTGCATAACCCATTGGAAGAAGCTTCAAATCTTTCTACTTCAAGGACTAATTTTATAATTGCTCCTTGAAGTAGCTTGCTTGTTCATATTTTATTAGTATCTATCCAATCTTAAACATTTTTAAGTTTATCTCTTAAAACAAACTAGCTGTGTTTTGCTGCTGTCAATATAAATCCCTTGATCACAACACTCTACTATCCCAATTTTTAGCACGAATATTTAAAAGTTCTGCCAATTTCCAACTTTAATGCCATCTAATGGTGTAAATTAAAACTATTGACAGATTTGGAAAAGGCAAATCTTAATATTTCATTAGTGCCTTTCCAACTCAAAACACATTTATTTCTGACAAGAAAACGTTGAATATCTACGGGTGAATGACGAAGTGTAAATAATATGATTTTTGAAAATGAACTACAGTAAAAATTTGACTGTATTTTTCTTTTTCAATTTCAGTAAAATATCTGTAGGAACTCTATCGACTAGGGTGAGCCAGGAGTACCATTTTTCTGCAGAGCTTTGCCTAGTGACAAGAAGGTAGCTCTGGGCTGAGTGAAAATGAGAAGTTTAATAAAGTTCTGCACTCAAAGTTGCATTCTAGAAAGACCCCCACTAGTTTGGAATGTGGGAATACCTGATTGGGTTGAGTGATCTTTACACCCCTCTGAAAACATCATATTACTGCACTGCCAGTATTTCCAATGAAGGAAATTAATTTTGAAAAAAAAAAATTGCATTTGGTCTCTTATAGGAGATGGTACTGAGACCATTGCCCTGTCAATATTTAACCATTTTCTTTGTGTAGGTGTTGGGAAAACCTGAAGGCTTTGTAATAATCTTGTAGTAGGATTGGGAATCCAGCTGTATTGTTTTTAGTGACTTGCTGGGGCTGTAGTTGCTGTGGCTTGTAAATAAATGATTGAGCACTGTATTGTTTATGACATAAAAATAAATGTATGTATATAATATACATATGAATCTAGTGTTTTAAGCAAACAAGCAGTGCCATCCTGACATAATTAGTAGCGAATGTACCCAGAAGTTAAAAGCTAACTGACAAAAGTGAAAAGGACGAAAGATCAGCTACAATATCTTTCAATTAATTTTATTGTTTCAATTTTTTCAAAAGGAGTTATTGTTTTCATTTTGTTATCTATTTGTATACATTAAACTTTTTTCTTTAAGAGTTATATGAAAAATTCTTTTTGGTTCGATAATTACTAATATTACAACTGCATTTTTTAATCTTTAAATAGTATGAATTTCCACTGTTAAAGGTAACTCAAGTTTGAAAATGGAAAAACTTTAAACTAATATTATGAACATATTTATGTTACAAATCTGATATATAAGGGATAATGTGGGTGATCAAAGAATTTATACTGGCAGCAGTGACTTGTCTCCTACACCCAAGGAAATACAAAAAAAAATTTTGACTTTGAGAGAAAATACAAAACAATTCTTTTTGGTTGGATATGTAAGTAATAAAATATCATTAGAGATATTTTACAAATATCACATTTTTAAATTTAACTATTAGAGGCTGCTGATGTTGAAAAATGTCAAAAATTACTCTCTTTAAAAATAAGCACTTCATATCCACCAAAGGAAAATTGCCTTTCTAAATTGTTGCATTTGTTTAATATAAAATATTTCATATTTCTATTACTATTAGACCTTCAATTATTTTTTAAATGACATGCATTTCAGGTGGGTTTGGTTGTTTTACCTCTGAGAGGCACTTTTTTGCACACCATGGGCTAAATGGCCAGGTCACATGGACCCCAAATGCTCAGAGAATTGGGGGAGGGGACACACTGGAACAGCTGTTGGGAGACAGATGGTAGCCTCCTGTCAAGGCCATCCAGCGTGTTATTTAACATGCACAGGGTATGGCTCTCCTCATGGGGCCACGGCTTAACGTCCCATCCGACGGACAGCAGCCTTTCCAAGCCCAATGGTGTCCCCTACTGACCGTGGGCAGGGCGGGGAATTTTGTGGAGATAAATCTCAATGCTGACCCAGCTGGGACTCGAACCTGGGAACTACAAATTACGAGCCTGGTGTGCTACTGACTGAGCAACCCCTGCCCCATTTCAGGTAGCATATATACTTTGGATATTTAGTGGTTGGCAGCTAACAACTTACTGCTATGTAAAATATGTTTTACTTTTAAAACAGAGTAATTTTAAATATATATAAAGAGCTAAAAGGAATACTATAATATTACTTGTACTAGCCTTACAGCATTCCCTTAGTAATTATTACATAAAATGTAAAAATTACTCATAAGAAATTTTGCATGGTAATGTTGTGAAAGTGATCATACAAAACTTGCAAAAAACTAAGGACCCCATGTTTTACTTTAGCAGAACTTAAAAATTTGTTTCACATTACAAGAAAAGGTTAGAATTATAAAAGGATATTACATTGAAAAGTAGTCAGAATTTGTAGTTCAAATGTTTCTAATTACTTCCCTTGTAATAAAACCAGTACCTTAATACATCTTGTAAATGCACTTTTTGAACAACCCTAATAATATTTATGTGCTTTATAATATAATGCTTCAAGCAATTAACTTAATCGCTCGAAGAGGAAAAATAATATTTAATTCATAAATCTACAGTACTTTAGTGGAAAAGCTCAGATGCCTCTTTATGAAATTCCTAAAATACTTATTCTGTCATAATGAATACATAATGTCATTCTAAATAAAAGAATGTTACAGAGATAACTCTGTAACATTCTTTATCTCAGCCATTTTAATCCTATCAATCTCAAATTTTGCCCATAGGCATCTCTCTTGCAAAACACAAATTTTGTGCCCACTCACAGTAGAAAGTTCTATTCCAGTTTCTCCTCCCTTTCTCTATTGGTAACTTCAAAATTTTTATTACAGGTTTGGTGAGCACATTTTCTCTCTCCATTCATCATTTCATAGTAACCAAGGCAACATACACTGTTGCCAGATCCCTGACATCTGTAATGGGATTAATTCCATCACAGGTAGGGATGATTTTACACAATATGAGCAATTACAAGGTTCTAACATGCATGAAATTTAGGACCAATTGGTCAGGCATCTGCAAAATTAAGGGTTATCTGTTGAAACAGAGATAAAACTTTCACAATAGTTTGTGCAGTATATTAAGCTACTGTACACAATAGTTTGTGCAGTATATTAAGCTACTGTACACAATAGTTTGTACAGTATATTAATTTACTGTACATTATTGCACATTTAATGAACCTAAAAAATCATGGCTCATTTCAATGGGCTTAATCATCTAGCGTATAAATAATTCATATTACTTTAAAAAAATTGGGAAAAAAAGTTATGTTTTTTTGTTTTGCTAACTGAAAATAACATGCTGACAATCTCATACCTTTGAAGTTAATATGAATTCAGTAGGCGATTCCACCACTGGCATGTTTTACTTTTTAAGGCCAATTTAGATAGATAAGTTCTCATTTATATATTTTTGCATGGTAGCATATTGTAAATTTATTATTGCATTGAAAAACCAGAAATAACATTATTTAAAATAATTATATAGGCATAACAATTGATGGAATAATTTCAGGTATAAATTTTGGTATTTCAAGAAAAGGATACTTCCAGTGATGGTCAACACTGCTCCTACTACTGCAGAAATAACTCCACATATAAGAACAACTGTTCGGAACAATACTTCGAAATGATCTTTGGATAAGCGAGATCGAAGGTAATCAACAAGAGCATGCAACTGACAAAGACCAAAAATTCCAAGAGCCTGAAAAGTAGTTAAATAAATAAACTCTAATAACCACTCACAAATACATCAACCTGAAAATGATAACTGATGCAATTAGAAAAATACATAAAAAATGCAAAGTGACATAGAATTTAATTTTATTTGTTCACATAGAAAAGGTCCAGCATTTGATATCTTGTACACATGGCACTCACGAATAATTAGTATTGAATTTTGCTTCCCACTGATGGTGAAACTATTTTTTTTTCAGCTAACTATTCCAGGATATTAATTTGTTTAATAAATATATTTACTATTATATATAATTTTAAAAACATGTAATTAAATTTTAAAAAATTTATCTCAATCTTTTATCTATAACAATTATTTATAAATTGTTGACATAATATTTGATGTTTTTTTAAGGTTAATAAAATATCAACAAACAATACTTCAGAAAAGTGTATAATTACATTTCTTAATTTTAAAATTGAAGCAAGTTTTGTATATATATATATACTTACAGAGAAAATGCAAATATGTAATTTTCACAATAAATGACAATCACAGAGTTACCTGTTTACTTTTTAATGCCTTTAAAAAAAAAATGTTCAGGTGAAAAAAATTTCCCTGACACAAGGGACTTGAACCTGAATCTCTCCAGAAACATGCCCGAGTTTTCTAACCATTGAACTAATGTCTTTTCCCACTTAATATGACTTTTCACTCTTTTCCTGTGATTTTTGGCACCTACACTTGGCACCATCTATGATCTCCGGTGGCAACTATTTTGTTATTGCACTGAGTAAGATAGAAATAAATAATCAAGTCACTTCATACTTTAGCATTATTAATGATTTTAACAATGAATAACAATCACAGTGTTACCTGTTAACTTTTTAACATCTATAAAACAATAAACGTTTAGTAGAAAAGTGTGAAAAGGCATACTAAGTGAAAAAAGACAGAGCTGGCATTAGTTCAATGGTTAGAATATTCTGGCATGTTTCTGGAGAGATGCAGGTTCGATTCCATATATTGGCGAAATTTTTTCCACTAAACATTTATTGATTTATAGACGATAAAAAGTCAAGTTTAAACATAGGTGATAATCACAGCATTACCTGGTTGACATTTTAATGTCAATATATCAATAAATATTTTATGGAAAAAATTTTGCCGACATACAGGACTTGAACCCGCATCTCTCCAGACATATGCCAGCTCATCTTTTTTCCACTAATTTAAGACTTTAAACTTTTCAACGATGATTTTCAGCACCTACCATTGGTGCCATCAAAATGTCAACCAGGTAAAATGCTGTGATTGCCACCTATGTTTAAATCATTAATAATGCTAAATAGCATGAAGAGACTTTATCATTTTCATCTTACTCAGTGCAATATAAAAAGAAATAGTTGCCACCCATAGATCATACATGGCACCAATGGTAGGCACTGAAAATCATCAATGAAGAGTTTAAAGTCTTAAATTAATGGAAAAAAGCTGAGCCAGTATTAGTTTAATTGGTAAGAATACTCTGGCATGTTCCTGGAGAGATGCGGGTTAAAATCCTATAAGTCAGCAAATTTTTTTTCCACAAAATATTTAAGTCAATAGGTAACTAACTCTGTAATTGTGATTTACTGTTAAAATCATTAATAACACTAATAGCACGAAGTAACTTGATTATTTATTTCCATCTCACTCAGTGCAATAAAAAAATAGTTGCCACCTGAGATCACAGATTGTGCCAGGTGTAAGTGCTGAAAATCACAGGGAAAAGAGTGAAAAGTCATTACTAAGCGGAAAAAGACAGAGTTGGCATTAGTCAATGGCTAGAATACTCTGGCATGTTTCTGGAGAGATGCAGGTTCAAGTCCTGTATGTCGGCGAAATTATTTCCACTAAACATTTATTGATGTAATTTTCTACTCATAATGATTATGAACATTTAAATCAAGGTAAGCAGCTTACCCTTGTTTTAAATGATGATTTCAAATACATGTGAATTTTCAATTCAGACAAAACATTAAAATAATAGTAACTAATCATAGTTGCTATTTATCCACAAATATAATCTTTTCATTAAAAAAGATCAAAAGATCTAACCCAAAGACCACTGTTTCAGTGAGCAAACAGCCACACTTGGCTGTGGAGAAAATAGACCCAACTATCAAAATAGGGAACCAACAGCCATACCAAGCTGAAAACACCAGTTCTCAAAGAAAGGATGGATTTCTGTGATGTCTTTCTTCTGAGGCAGTGTCTCGCAAACTGTGTGCCGCGCTTGCACTTGAAAACTCTCGCGGCACAGTAGTGTGCCGCAAGAGATTTTCAAATTGACACTAGATATTCCAAAGATTTCATTTTGACTTGACTTGTGTGATCGACATGCTTTACTATCGACGTGCTTTAATAAAAATCTTTCAGATTTTATCAACTGGGATCTTGTAAATATTTATCAAGCTTTTTCCAAATTTTGGTATTAATTTTTGATTATTTCAAGCCATAGAATGGACAAATATTTAAAACAAACACCGAGTTATGAATTAAAGAATGAGAGCAAATATTCAAGTAAAACCAGGCTGATGACTTCAACAAAGCGCAAATATAATGACGATTATATAGAGTTTGCTTTTATTCTTTTTTAAGTGTGCCACGGAAAAAAAAATTAGATTCAGTGTGCCGTAGAGTAAAAAGGTTTGCGAGACACTGTTCTGAGGTCTCACATGTTTTCTCTCTCTATGGGAATTGTACTGAGTCTTTTGTCACATTTTTATGCAGGTGTCTGCTTAAATTTATTGTGTTATTAAAATGTATGTATATACATGTACTTTAATTCTGACTGCCAAATTATTCAACAAATTTAGCAGCAAAAATTATTATGTTACTGTACATTCAATTGATGGATTTGCCCCACCATTTTTTTTTTTGATGGATCTGGCTTACCAACATTAAAAATAATTACACCCCTACCTGATATAGATTATTATAAATAAAGATGAATATTTGTCATTCCTGAAAATGCCTCTTAAAAACTTCAAAATACCATAAAAAATGCTACTATAATGAAACCTCTCCTAATTGCTTTGAAAAGAAGACAAACTAAATTGGTCTAATTTCTGAAAAAGAATTGTTAAAATACATTTTAGTATGCTTTAGTTTCATGAGGATTTTGTATGTGTAATTATTCCCTAAGCCCTATAAACTACATTATTCAGATTCATGTCTAAAAGTATTTTAAAATATGCATGCAGACCTAAAGTTATATTAATAACCAGGTTAGCTGCAAGGTTTAGGCCTACTAGTGAGCAGCTCAAAAAATGCCTCCCCTTTTTAGAATGAACATAGTTGTTTTCAAAAGTGCATAAAAATTATATAAGAAATGGCATTTGAATTATGATTAATTGTAACAACTAATCAATTCATTATTACTGAACAAATTATATTAATTAATTCATTAGGTAAAAATTATTAATACATCCTTAAAATATTATGAGGATGAAATTATTTCCATTTTAACCTAAAAATATATATTATATCAAGAAGAAATATTATTCATATAAACCTTATTCAAGATAAATAATGAAAATGAAGAATAATATTGACATATAGGACAAAAAAATTATAAAGGGTGAAAATCATACTGAATACAGTTTATTAAAATTAATAATAACTAGAAGGATATATATTGCCTCTGGCACATATGAGAATCTCATCTTCAAAGAGGATGAAGTTTTTCCTTTACCTACTGTTTCATTTCTTAAAAGTTTTAATTTGAGCTAGTGGATGATGGGAAAAATGCAAAGAGTATTTTATTAGTAATTATACAACAAAAAGTATTTGTCTCTTAATTCTTAAATCTAAAAAGTTGCATTTCCCACATCTCTCTCAGAAAAGTGAAAAGATTATTGCTGTCAGTGGAATGTCTGATAAAAACTACCACTAATTTTTCAAATTTCTGTTCTATATATATATTATTTGTAAAACTCAAAAATAGCCCTGCTGTTTCATCATTTCAGTGATCTGTAAAGATATATATATTAAAACTGCTAAGTATTTGAAAAATGTGAATTATATTTCATTAGTACCAATCAAACTGAAAAAGAGTTTTCTATTATCATTTTTGTTTGTTTCCAATCAAAACTTCATGACGTTTATATTCCATATCAAAATTTCATATTTCTATCATTAATACATTGTTGCAATATTCACTTGAAATTTTGGAATTTTCAATCTTTTTCACCGTTTGAGGGTGCAATTATAGTTTTTGAAAGAATTGAAAGGTGTGAATCATAATATTTTATCAATTCCTATCTAACCCTAAAAGGAATTTTTCATTTATGTCTATATACAAACAATTATCTGCTAAAACAAAAAATTGTGTTTTCCACCTCTCCTGGGTCTAAAAGGTCAATTCATTGTTGACAATTTAAACATCATGGCATTCACATTCCACCACCAAAATTTAACCCTTTGCACTCCATAGGTGCCGCTACGGCGACATACTAATACTATTTAACAATCATACTAAAAAAAATCTGGAGTGCAAAGGGTTAAAATTTCTAGCTTAATACATCATTTGCAATATTTGTTTGAAATTTTTGAATTTGCAAATTTTTTCCAATCAAAATTGGCACAATTAGAGATTTTCAGAGGGCACAATTATAATTTTCAGAAGATTTAAAAAGCATGAATCATAATATCCATCAATTCCTATCTAACCCAAAAAGAATTTTTCATTATCTCTAAAAATAAACAATTATCTGCTAAAACTAAAAAAGGTGTGTTTTTGCAACCCCTTTGGGTCTAAGGGGTCAACTCATTATTGGCAATGGGAACCTCATGATCTTCACATTCCACCACCGAAAATTTTAAATTTTCAACGTTTTACACCACTAGAGGGCGTAATTGTAGCTTTAGAGAGATTCGGAAAGTGCATATCATAATATTTCATCAATAACTATCCAACACAAAAAGAATTTTTAATTTTATCTCTGTAAACAAAAAAAGTTTGATGTATACAGACAGACAACAAAGCAAAACTATTATCTCGTTTTCTTTGAAAACAAGATAAAAAGTGAGTTGGGTTGTTTTACCTCTGAGCGGCACTTTTTTGCACACCATGGGCTAAATGGCCAGGTCACATGGACCCCGAAGGCTCAGAGAAGGTTGGGGGAGGGGACCCACTGGAACAGCTGTTGGGAGACAGATGGTAGCCTCCCGTCAAGGCCATCCAGTGTGTTCTTTAACGTGCACAGGGTATGGCTCTCCTGCACACGGGACCACGGCTTAACGTCCCATACGACGGACGGCGGTCTTTCCAAGCCCATCGGTGTCCCCTACTGACCGTGGGCAGAGCGGAGAATTTTTGCGGAGAAAAATCTCAATGCTGACCCAGCTGGGACTCGAACCTGGGAACTACAGATTACGAGCCTGGCGCGCTACCGACTGAGCCACCCCCACCCCAATAAAAGGTGAGTAATCAGAAATATTTTGCATTCATCATAAAATAAAAAAAACTTAGTTATCTTCAACAAACTAGAATTAAAGCTCATGAGGTGTATGGAATTTCTAACTTTCAAAAGCCCATGTCTTAGGTTCTGATTTATTGCAGAGTAACACACAAATTTAGATAGAACTAAAATTTTAAATTTAACTCTTTTCAGTAAAACTGGAATTAAAAAAAACCCTTTTTAGGTATTTATCTCTATTTTTTGTTAACAAAATTTCAAAATTCCATAATTATTAGCAGTTCAGAAGCAACCTGATGATTACTACAAGGTGAAATGGATCATTGAAAGTTTTAATGGAGAAATTTTATCATTAACCAGCTAATTTTGTTCATAGTCAAGTATCTAAACTCTTCCTAAGGTAAAACAATGCATTTTTTTTTCAGAAACTAAATTTAATAAATATAATCAAAGACATACCGTACTGTGCGAATTAGTTGGGACAAGTGAAGGAATGCCAAGTCCCTTCCGCTGCAGAGGCTAAACTGCTGCAAGTCTAAACTTGTTTGTGACCTTCTGCTGCAAGTCTAAACTGATCTAACAGACGCTTCACCCCATTGAAGGAATGATGGACAGCAAAAACTACATACATAGGCGTTCTGGAGGCGAAAATGATCCCAACACTGCAGAAGCTGTTTCCTAATGGCGATGGGGTATTTCAACAGGATCTGGCTTCATGCCACAATTCTAAGCTTGCTAAGAGCTTCTTTACCCAGCAACATTTAAAGGTATTGGAGTGACCAGGAAATTCACCCAATCTAAACCCCATTGAAAATTTGTGGGCCATTATTAAAGCGCGCATATCTAAGATGGATTGCACGACAAAAACCAAAATGATAGAAAGTGTCATGAAAGTGTGGTACCACGACCCTGAAATGAAGGAGATGTGTGGAAAGCTAGTGGCATCAATGGTCGAGAGGGTGAAAGAAATAAAGCTAAGGGGGGTCACATTCACTATTAACTACACTACTAAACAAATAAATATTTTAGTTGTGTCTTTGTTACTGCATTTTCCTATTGTCCCAACTAATTTGCACAGTACTGTAAGGAAACTTAAATTGGTTCTTTACCTTTATGCAGCATTTGAATTTATGATTCTTTGGTTATTTTATCTGTAGATCCATTATCACTGAAGGTTGACTGCTATATGCAAAACAGAACTCCCAGTATCTAAAACCAATCACAAATCTCTTTATGGTTAATGGTTTGCTTCCCTCCTTCTCTCCTAATCCCAGTTCAATTCACTGCCTCTCAAATCAAACCACTTGTCATTAAAATTTGTTTGCATGGCTCTTAAGGAAACAAAATCGGTCATCATCAACCAGTTCCAATTAAGGAAATCATTTTAAAAAATCTGAAATTTAGTTCTTAGTAAATCATTCAATCATTCAAGAGTTAAAGGATGCCGCTGAAGCTTATAAACTACCAAAAACATCCATTTTGAAAAGTTTTGAGCAACTGTCATTTTCACTGAATAATGCTGTGATTGAGAGCTAGGCATAAAACCATCAGCAACAGGGTTCCCAAACTTTGTGGCATCATGCCCTCATCTTGATTTCTGGAAAAATATCTTTACTTTATCATCAGTCAACTACCCTGTTAACAAGAATTCAATTCATAATTAAAAACAAAATATTTTGCATCCTTGCATCCCATCCCCCCTCCTTGGAATGTCTTCGTACACACCAGTTTAGGAACTCCTGGTCTACAAAGTTCTTTTTCCAAGTGTTTAAGAGGTCAAACATTGGAAGTGGCAATGTATTTGGGGTATGATAAACCTCTCTGTTTACAGTATATTCACTCTATTATAATTGCCATTCTTCCGCATAAACGTCTTTAGCACGAATCACTGGCAAATTTAGCTCAACCTTGAGAACTGACTATCATATCTTCTTCAGAGGTGATAGCTAATGAGGAGAGCAACGTTGAAAGATACTTCGAGGTAAATTCTTTGAGAAACTGAAACTCTGCTGATCCAAGTAATTAATTCCAATGCATTGTGTATTAAAATCAGTTCACGATTACTTCTTCATTCTACAGTATTTAAAAAAAATAATATTTCGTATTAAAGTTTAAAAAGGCAGATGGCATTTTGCATCCACTCTTAAAATCATCTGCTGGTATGCCAAGCAGACCTCACACATCTAATTGCAGTGGCCCTGTTAATGACAATTCACAGAACTTAAATATTCAGAGAACACTGATTTCAAGACCAATATTATGAAGCTTCAGAGCAAATTACTAAAAACTGTACCAAATTCTATATGCAATTTAGTAAAGGTTATTTACCGATAACATTGTGCTAGAAACATGTAATTGTTAAAAAATTTATCTTCGGCTTAGCTTCATTCAGAAGATAAAGGCAATATGTTTATAATATGTAATGAAAGACACAGAAAAATATAATTTTTTCCATTACTAAATGTTTTATGTCAAATGTTCTAAATACTTTTCTTCTTAATTCAATAATTATTGTTTCTCATTATTTATTTTTGAATAACTGAAATAGCATTTGCCACTATTAGGATTTGATTAGATGGTGAAAATATGAACACTGAAAACAAAGAATAATATAACTTACTGCCATATGTTCACTTGACTGTACCGGTTGAAAGCCAACAAAAGATATTTGCATTGACAGAAGGGTTCCTAAGCAATAGACCTGTAATAGCCATTTATGCATAACATAAATGTAAATAAAATGCATGCCAATAACTAATACAGAAATTAGCATATGATGTGTTTAACTCAGAAGTAATTAATTAACTTCTGAGTTTAACTCAGAAGTTAATTAAGACAAATAATTATTATATCAAATATTTAGTAAAACAATCACATTTCTAGAAATTTGTACAATAAATCATTCAGTTTTGTTATTTTTAAGTAATTTTTCTTAGATAAGTAATGCTGTAATCTAATATTCCAGCTTTCATAATACTGAGCACTAAAAATATTGCTGAAGATTAAGAATCAGATAAGCCAAATTTAGACAGAAAATCATTATATACATATAAATTTTAATAAAAACACAAAAAAATCAAAATATTAAAAATATAAATCTCATAGTTTAGAAAAAATAAATTTAGATATTCCAGTATTGGAATTGACATTACAATAGCAAAGTGAAACTACTTTTGGTTTGAGTCACAGCTTAAATTAAAGAAGTTTTTGGAAAGTCAGAAAGTTAGTTTAAAAGATACATATTGAGTTTCTTACCTCTGAGTGGCACTTTTTTTTACACACCATGGGCTAAATGGCAGTTCATAAAGACCCTCAGGACTCAACGATGGTGAAGGGGACCCACTGGCAGGTGTTGGGAGACAGATGGTAGCCTCCTGTCAAGGCCATCCAGCATGTTCTCTAAAGTGCAGAGAGGGTATAGGTCTTCCACATATGGGGCTATGGTTTAACGTCCCATACGGCAGATGGCAGCCTTTCCAAGCCCATTGGTGTTTCCTACTGACATTTAGGGCAGGGAGTTTTGCAGAGATGACCTGGAACTGCACATTATGAGCTTGGAGCTACTGACTGAGCCACCCCTTACAAAGTATAGAATTTGCAAACAACATAACCCAGAATGAATTGCATGTATAAAAAAACCCACAATAATTATGGAATTGTGGTTGGCAATGCTACACATTGGGCAGAGTCAGATAAAACAGATAACTGAACCTGCTAACGAAACACAATTTTTGTTGCAGTTGAAGTGAAATATTTTTGAACACCCTGTTTACAGCCAGATTTCGCATTAAGTGGTTAATCTGTTTCCAGTAATGAAGCAAGGTCTAAGTGCCAAAGATTTCAGACTGATGATAAAGTGCGGCAGAAGTGCAGTATTTGATCCTCAGCCACCATCTTGTTTTATTTTGCTGCGGTGAAAAAAAGTCTGAATGGTAAAAGTAGTCCGTTCCGCATCTACCTTAAGATGCATATTGAAGATATATATATATAAATATATATCTCATCAAAACAAGATTTTATTAACAATGCTTATCGCTACAAAATAAACCCTCATTTCGCACTTAAAAAAACCCGAAAATTACACAATTTCATCAAAATTACATTTTATTAACAACTCTTATCGCTAAAGAATAAACCTTTGTTCTGCACTTAAAAAAAGCCCCAAAAATTAATATCCTCATCAAAACTAGATTTCATTAACTGCTGTTATCACTAAAGAATAACTCCTTGTTCCTTACCAAAAAAAGCCCCAAAAATAAATAATCTCATCAAAAGATTTAATTAACAACGCTTATCGCGAAACAATGAAACCTCATTTCGCACTTAAAAAAAGCCCTTAAAGTAAATATCAAAAGTAAATATCCTTAATAATACTCATTGCTAAAGAATCAACTTAAAAAAAACCCTAAAACAAATAATCTCATTACAGAGCATTCAACAGCATATACCAGTCGTAAACATTGGAACAGGTGGATGGATATCATATTGCAACTCAATGTTACAGTCCTGGGGAAACATCTTGGAGAAAAGTGAACTGAGTTTCCATATAGTATAATATTTTCCCATGCATTTTAAAAGGTTTTTTAAAGGACTGCATTTTAAAGGGTCCTTAATGTATGAAATATACATTAGTTCGATAATTTATTGACACAATTACCCTTACTAGTATTCGTGAGGGAAGGGACTGGCCCCTACCCCACTTAGATCTGACCCTGTCAAAGAATATGGAAATGGATATTAGTCAGTGAACATTTCCAAGGAGCACTTTATTATATATTATTATATATAGGCTATTCTAGCCTTCTCCGCATTGTTTGGTATATTGTTAAAAATATTTTTTTGTGTATGTGTTTCATACCCTGGAAGATTTGAATGTCTAGTCTTTATAGCTAAGGTAAATATATTAATTTTTGTTATTCGTGTTAAATACATTAATTTTCCTAATGGCAACATATATAAAAGAAAAAAAAAAATAAATAAAATCATGCATTTAATTTTTTAAGAAACTGGGGCCACCCCCTTTGACACATTTTTATAAGTTTTTCAGTCATGTTTCTCACTCCCCCCCCCCCATTATGGTCTGCTAAAAAAAGTATATTAATGTTCCATAAATAAAAATAAATTACCCCTCAAGCAGCTGCTTGCCACAGAGGTTATTAAAAAGATGAAAAAATACTTACAGTGCTATAAGCAACATAAACACGATGGGAGAAGCGTCCAGTAATCATCAAAGCCAGTACATGAAGTGGTATTAGGTTGATTAAAAACACATAGCCACCCCACGAAGAAACCTGAAACAAGCTGTAAATTAGTTACAAAGTCATTGAATACAATAACATGCAGATTACAAAAAAAGCAAATACCAAAGATAAATTTCATAAATAAATCTGATGTGGTTCTATTCAACAACCTCTCTAATTTTTGTAGTGTTTGCATGGACTTCTGAGTGGTATATTCAAACCAGAGCATCCATTGGATGAAAATTATGCAGTATTTTTTTTGCAGAGTGTTTATGAAACAAAAGATGACAAAGCATTGCAAGTTTGGTATAGTAAAAAAGTTGCACTAATACTCTTTTTCCTGCAATTTTCTTTTATTTTAAAACAGAAATATAATTTTAAAATGGAGAGATAAATGAAATCGGTATAAGAAAAATTTTATCAATAGCTTCTTTCATATTAATAAAATGAACTCCCTCCATATTTATTATATTAGATGAACTCTTTCTGCAGTCCATTCAGCCCTATTTAATATAAAAAATGGCTATACTCTAAAGACTACATTAACTTTTGTTTAAAATTATTTATATGTGAAAGCTTTTTTGAGTAACAATGAAATGGCTTAATGCTGGGACATGGCATGAATAATTAACTAGATCTAATATTATTAATTAATAATTATATATATATAATAATTAATTATATATATATATGTTATATTATTAATATTAATAATTAATTAATAATCTAATAATTAACTATTAACCTAGCATATGTACAATAAATAATAAATATTGAAATGCAAACTTATGCTTGCATATCCAGGGGAATTTAAATAACCCTTTCACACTTTTTTTTAGGTTTTTAAGAAACTTTTTGTACCTGCTGCTCAATATTTTTACAACTTCATCTAAGTTGATATTTCATTCAGATAAAAGGTATGATTTAATTTCTACCATGTTCTCCAAGTGTTTTATTTCTAGATTTAGATTTAATCAAGTTCATTCAGTTCAAATCTATGCTCAGGGTACAATTTGATGTATCCAACTGTCCAGCAAAGTTAAAGAATGTATATTTTTTGAAACTGGCTTTCTCAGAGACTGGACATCTAGACTTTTTTGATACTTTAACATATCTTTGTAGACACAGACTTTGTAGTACAAGAGTGAATTATCTCACTATGTCACATCAAATTGTCTTTTTGAATTCATAATTGGTTGTATTGGCAACTGCAGCCTGTCAAATGAATGCTACTCCATTAATTTGTCTTCTGGGGATCTGCCATTTGGTGGTCACATAGCAGTTGAATAAACTGGAGGTTTGCAACAATGTCAACACTTTCTGGAGCAGCCAAAATGATCTCAACTTTATCACTCTGATAAATATATTATCCAAATTACTATGTCCTTGGGTTTTTAATCCTGGTCTTTGAAAATTGCATAGTTTCAACTGATATCAATTAGCTTTCCTGAGAAAATATGCAATGATTCCACTTCCATCTAGAACATTATTTAGAACTGTCAGCACATTATGCTATTGTAGCTTTGTTAGCATACAATATTTGTTTACTGGATTGTTGCATTTATTCCCTTGCTCTCTGCATTAAGACAATGAAGATATTGTAATTTTGGTTAATGTACTTACTGAAAGAAACACTGACAGCCACTTTGATTCAGAGGCCAAAATGCCACCATATCACACATTGGCATATTCTTTGACTTGTCTTTCCTTCACAGATGACAAGTTGAACATTGTATACAAATTAGAGTTGGGAAGGACAGACAGCTCATGGATAAGTAAAGACTAGAAACTAAACTAATGGATAAGCAAAGACCAGAAACTTAAAAAAATCTCAAAAGTTAATATTATGATGGCCCTCTATAACAACACCAAGCCATATGAGAATTAGTAATGCTTGCAGTAATTGGTTTAGCATTGCCATTGGAGTTTGACAATGATGCATTTGGTCACTTTTTTTCCCAGTTTGGCTATTTATTATATAACAAAGAATTCATTCCAATGGAAGGAGTAGGACTAATTTAGATGGTCCAGAGATATGAAAATATCTGATTCAGATTAAGCTGAAGATTTTTGTCTTTTGGCAAATGGTATTTAGGAGATGAATTAACTCTTTCATTAAAGCTATTGATTAAACTGGTAATAAGGTTTGATGGTGTATATATATAATAAAAACTAAATTACTGAAAGTTGGTAATGTGGGTGGTGCTCCACTTGAACAGTTGTGTTCTTGGATGTCAGTTTTATTATCTTGGAAACTGTATCAGATATTGTTCATGTGCAACATGAGATAAACAGATAACTGCTTGCTGCTTCTTTTAAGAAGCTAATGGAAAATGTGGGAAAAAAAGGTATATATATATATTGAAAGACTAAAATTAGACTATATAATAATTTAGTTTTTCCTATAGTTTGCTAAGACAGTAAAACTTGGGCTCTTTATAAACAAGATAACAGGAAACTTGATATTTATTGCATGCAGAATTACAGCTTAGTGAATAGTTATAACAGTATACCTAAAGGAGTCAGAAAAATAGAGAGACCAAGAATACAGTGGAGAACCCTAGAATTGGCATCTTCAGTAGCCAAAAGTATTAGCTCACAATAGATGTGTATGGATAAACTAAACCAGTCTGGATGGACAACTGTAGTCCATGGTTACTTAAGGATTGTCTGTTTTGGATGTACTTTACACTGTTTTTTCTTCAAGTGTTAAAATGAAACCTATTTTCTTCACTCATCTAATAAAGATTACCTTTTGCATTACATTTAAAATAACATTTTAGTGATGTGAATTAAAATATTTTTTTCAAAAGCACTACTGGGAAAAATAATTGCACATTTTTTTTCTTTTTATTAGTGATATTGTAATTCATTTTAGTAAAGATTATTAAATAAGGCATTTCTGGTTTGTTTTACTGTAAAGTGAATCATTATAAAGTTGTCTTCATATAGATTAAAATAAAAAAAATAAAATAAATACCCTCTCAAGCAGCTGCTTGCCACAAAGGTCTGACAGGAGCCTGTCAGTTTATATGCCACAGTAGAAGGTCTGAGAGGATGGCAGAACCTCAGCAGAAAAACGACACATACATCCATGCCTTACCCAGGGCTTGAACCCAGTCCCTTAGATCAATAGCCAAGCGTGCTAACCACTCAGCCACACCAAATATAAATTAACTTTCTCTTTGTTTCTTCTTAAATTACTTAAAGCTTTTTGACATTACTTTTAAAAGACCTTCAATGTTCATTTTGAAAGCTCTCTAAAAGATAACTGTAGGGAGCCCCTCATTGGAGGATAATTTCACCATGATCTTACAACACCTTGAACCTTGTACCTGTTCCTACCATAAAATGACTTCTAATCACTATTTAGTATGCAATTAAATATTATTTATTCCAAAATCTTATAACTAGTAAAAAATTTTTCCCATGCTTTCAAGATATGAAGTAATCAATTACATTTAATTTTCAGTGAGAAAATAATGAAATAATTATGTCAAAATAATTACTCTTCAAGCAGCAGATGTACCATAGAGGCTTGTCAGCATAATACGCCATTAAGTAGCTCAGTAAGGAAAGCAACCTCAAAAGATAACATGCATCAGAAATAAAGTATACACATTATCCAGAACTTGAAACTCAGGTCCTTTTAATTCTGCAAACTAGATTTTTTGGGCAATGGGATGGTTGCAAAAATGATTCCCATTTTAACAATTTTGTGGAATAACGAAAAAGTAAGTTTTATGACAGGGTCCAAAAAAACCCTTTATTTTTAGGAAAAAAATTGTAAAATTTATTTTTGATACAATGGGAAAAAAATAAGTACACCTTAGTTTTTATCATTAGAAAATAATATTCTTATCTTGAGTTAATATTCTACAATTTTTGTACTCATTGCATACAGTTCCTTATATCAATGTTACCAATCTTTGTTCACTAGAAAAATGATAATGAGAATGCACACATACACACACACATAAGTTTATCATTTTGCCTTTCAACACTTACCATATAAAAATATGCTAATGCACACATTGCT
This sequence comes from Ryuthela nishihirai, assembly GCA_038380435.1. Lineage (NCBI taxonomy): Eukaryota > Metazoa > Arthropoda > Arachnida > Araneae > Heptathelidae > Ryuthela > Ryuthela nishihirai. The sequence continues at coordinate 23,596,534 of JAWZYU010000022.1, forward strand.
CCCCAGTAAATTACGCCTGTTTTAACAGCCTTAATCCACATGTAATATGTCAACAGCATGCAAAAAATTGCAATCCCTTCATTGTCATAAGAGCCTGCCACAGAACGCGATATGTATCCTGGAACTATAGATATCATTGCAGCAGCTACTAGTCCTGCTCCTGCATCCTATGATAAATAAAAACATTGTAGTTATTCAGTTACTTGTAGAAAGTTTCTATGAAAGATAAAACAAAGTATCATATAGAACTTTGCATATTTCCTTCTTTTTATGCGAATTTTTGCACTTAAAATTACACAAGTTTTTTCACAAACACAAAAAAATGACAAAAAATACAAAATATACAAGAAGTTTTGTGAAATGCAGGTACACATATTAAAAGACAAGAACATGTTTCTGTGAAAAATAATCAGTTATTTCATAGATGCAATTTGTACAAGTGGGATATTATATACAAATAGATCTGCAACAGTCTTCTTCCTGTATACCTGGAGATGTATGCACCCACACCAATGGTAACTGTCAAGTCAGTCAGTCCTGACTCAAGCCCATCTCCCCCACTGTGGAGAACTTCTGTTAGAAATGAATTTCAAACTTTATACGTATCCCGTGTCTTTGTCTAAAGCAAGGTTATCCAGATGCTAAAAGAGTGCATTACAGAAATAGTCATATTTTTTCCTCATCATTTAGATGTTCAAAGAACATGATCCTGGAAAATAACACTATGACTAACTTATTTTGAAACCTCAAAACAAAAATCATGCAAACCTATACCACTGAATTAGTATTGGTGTGCCAACTGATGTTCATTCCCCTTTCTTCCAATTTGAACAGTTGGGTTGTTTTACCTCTGAGCAGCACTTTTTTGCACACCATGGGCTAAATGAGCAGGTCACATGGACCCCGAAGGCTCAGAGAAGGTTGGGGGAGGGGACCCACTGGAACAGCTGTTGGGAGACAGATGGTAGCCTCCCATCAAGGCCATCCAGCATGTTCTTTAACGTGCACAGGGTATGGCTCTCCCGCACACGGGGCCACGACTTAACGTCTCATCCGACGGACGGCGGCCTTTCCAAGCCCATCGATGTCCCCTACTGATGGTGGGCAGGGCGGGGAATTTTGCGCAGATAAATCTCAATGCTGACCCAGCTGGGACTCGAACCTGGGAACTACAGATTACGAGCCTGGCGCGCTACCGACTGAGCCACCCCTGCCCTCCAATTTGAACAGACTTTTGTTGGTTGCTGCTTGTTTGCTAACCCTGCTATCAAGGAATGTATCTTAATAGCAAAAGCTACTTTTTAGCATGGTTAGGCATATTTATTCCACGAAGGAATATTAACATTGTTACTTTACAAATTTTGATTGAAAATAAATTTGATAAATTTAACTTTCCCCTTTTGAATTGCCTTATGAACAAAACTGAGAAACTTGTCATGTTCCTTTTTGTTGCAAGACTTTGAAATAACAAAGATATAGATGCTAAATTCATACTGAAGGCACAAAGACCTTGCAACTCTTTCAAGTGTAATTTCTATACAGATTAAGCAATTTTTAGAGGAACTAAAACGATAAACATGTCTCAGAATCCATTAGATTGGTTGGTTGTTCTACCTCTGAGCGGCACTTTTTTGCACACAATGGGCTAAATGGCCAGGTCACATGGACCCCAAAGGCTCGGAGAAAGTTGGGGGAGGGGACCCACTGTAACAGCTGTTGGGAGACAGATAGTATCCTCCCGTCAAGGCCATCTAGCATGTTCTTTAACGTGCACAGGGTATGGCTCTCCTGTACACAGTGCCACGGTTTAATGTCCCATCTGACAGATGGCGGCCTATCCAAGCCTATTGGTCCCCTACTGACCGTGGGCAGTTTTGCGGCAGAATCCATTAGAAATATCCAATTAGGCAGCATCTAAAATGTATCAGAAGAATTTTTTTTTTTTCAAATGCAAAAAAAAATGTTTTCAAAGATGTGCATAACATAGTAGCATCCTAACATTTACTTAGGGAGGCTTCACTCATTTGCAAAACTGAAAAGATTTCTTGCACATAAGCTCACAGTTATTTGCAACACCTACATATACAAGGTGTGGTGTAGCAGACAGACAGATTTACTTTTGTAATAATTGCTGTTGGGGAGGATAGATGGCATTAATTACATGAGGCACCAGCAAAAATTTGCATTCAGAAATTTAAGGGCAATTAAATTTGACTGGGTAGTATACTGTATGGTTGTGTATAGTCATGGTGGATTGGTTGGGTTGTTTTGCCTCTGAGCGGCACTTTTTGCACACCATGGGCTAAATGGCCAGGTCACAAGAACCCCGAAGGCTCAGAGAAGGTTGGGGGAGGGGACCCACTGGAACAGCTGTTGAGAGACAGATGGTAGCCTCCCGTCAAGGCCATTTAGCATGTTCTTTAATGTGCGCAGGGTATGGCTCTCCCGCACACGGGGTCATGGTTTAACGTCCCATCAGACGGACAGTGGTCTTTCCAAGTCCATCGGTGTCCCCTACTGACTGGGAACAGGGTGGGGAGTTTTGCAGAGATGTCTCAATGCTGACCCAGCTGAGACTCAAACCTAGGAACTACAGATTACGAGTCTGGGATGCTACCGACTGAGCCCCCCCCCCCCCTGGTGGATTGGAGTTTGTAACAAGGTGTTCTGTTTAATGTTATAGTAAAATTGAATCTACTGTTCAACCAGTGCATAGTTTCACACAAATTTTTATGCTTTGCATAGAGTTAATGCTCCTTCATGAGATACAATCATCTCATGTTCAAACAATGGTAGGAAACAGGATCTGTTGCTCATATAAAATGGGAAGTGGAAAAAAATGGTATATACATCTGAGATTATTGAATCTATCAGAAATATAATTTGACAGATTCCAGACTATCTGAGCAATCAAGAGGATGAATTTTTACATCTGGAATGCATTTTAATCCCAATGAGATGCAGGTTGTTCAAGAATTGAGTGATCATGATATCATCTTTATGAAATAGTAAGCTGAAAAAAGTTGGTTTTGCTATGAATGGAATTTGAATCCATGTCACCCAGTAAATGCCAGGTATGCTAACCACTACACCATCAATGGCTAACATTTTTTTTTTCTTCAGCTAATGTGATATATGAACATTCCTGCATTTTTTATTTGATTCGCTCATTGTGCCATCTGTCAGGAAACAGACAATTAAGTTGCCTCATATAATGGAATTTAATATGTCACTCCCGTTTCCTGACCTAGAAGGTACCAGGAGCAAATCAAATAAAAAAATGGGGAAAAGTTTATATATATCACATGAACTGAAGGGAAAAAAAGTTCGCCGTTGATGGTCCATTGAGTATACCTACCATATTAGTATACCTAGCATGTTACATGGAGATGAGAGTTTGAATCCCACTCATGGCAAAACCAATTTATTTCAGCTTACTATTTCATATGTATCATGTCTACAGGACATTACCTCTGATACTTTACTACTGAATATCATCTTTAGTTTTGTCAACAATTTCAAGATGTGCTGCAGCAAAATCCAAGCTTGAATGATCAAGTTTAATTGTTTAATTGACTAATAAAGCTATCTACCACCTATGCAGTGCTGTACACAAACAGAATTTTCAACACTAGTCTGATAGATATCTTAACTAGAGGCATCAACGTTCATTGCAAAAGTGTAAGGTTTTGGTTTGGAGTGGAACTGCATCATTCAGCATTTAGTCTGTACTTTTCAGCATGATAATAGAAATGTCAGGTATGGATCTAGAAAAAAATAAGAGGGGGGGGGGGGGGCTGAGCAAGAGACAGGATTTCTATTGAAGTACATTTTCCCCTCTGTTTTAAAAGCCATTAAAAATGTCCTGAAATAAGCACAAGTTTAATAATTGCTTGCCTCTATTCATCATCATCATCATCCTCAAGCAGCCCTGGGCTACGAAGGTCCAACCAGACCATGCAATTTAGTTCTCCAAGCAAGTCTGTCCTGAGCTACATCTACTGCATCTGGCCACTGCACACCAATTCTAACAAGGTCCTTTCGACATTCTCTGCCCACCGCATCCTAGGTCTCCCCCTCTTTCTGAAGCCTTTATGCACACTGTTCATAACCCTATTCGCCAATCTATAATTATCCATACAGGCAACATGGCCAAACCAGTGGTCTCTCTCTGCACAATATGCTGCTTAAAGGAGATTACCAACTCCTTTGCCTAACCTCATCATTAGTTACAAAGTTGAACCACCTAATGCCCAAGATACTGCGCAAGCATCTAGAATCAAAAGCATCTAATTTCCTGTTATCTTGTTTACAAAGCGTCCAAGTTTCACTTCCATAACTAACTCTAGAAAGAACCAAACTATTATACAGTCTAATTTTAGTCTTTAAGTATATATACATCTATTTCTCCACACTCTCCATAGATTCTTAAAAGTCCCGGCAGCAATCCCTATTTGTCTGTTAATTTCATGCCACACATCACCAGTATCTGTTACATAGCTCCCAAGGTAATTAAACTGTGACACCTGCTCAAGACTGCAACCATTCAGATGAACTGAATCACAACCTGCCTGACCAACTTTCATCACTTTAGTTTTCTCTCTGTTTATAACCAAACCTACTCTTCTACCAGTTTCATCAACAGCTCGAATGAATGAAAGAGTTCATCTCATCAACATCATTTGCCAAAAGGGCTAAATCATCAGCATAATCTAAATCAGAAATTTTCGTATCTCCAGTCCATTTAAGGCCAAAATCTTTCCCTTGAAGTGAATTTCGCATAACATAATCAATAACCAAGCTAAAGAGAAAAGGAGACAAGATGCACCCTTGTCGAACACCAGAAGAAATGCTAAACCAATTGCTACAAGCCTTACCAACTCTCACACACAACTCAGTGTTATTATAGAGAGCTTTCATTATGTTAACTAACTTGTCTGGTATACCATATGATCTCACAATCAACCACAAATTATGACGATCAACAGAGTCAAAAGCCTTTTTGAAACCAACAAACCTAGTAACCGAAGGTTTCTGAAACTCTAAACATTTCTCAAGAATCTGCCTAAGTGAAAATATCTCATCTACACATCCCCTACCACTTCTGAATCTACATTGCTCATCACACAATTGACTGTCAACCAGATTCTTAATTCTATTAAACACAATCATAGAAAGAACTTTACCTGGAACAGAGAATAGGCTGATACCCCTATAGTTATCACAAGAACTGTGATCACTTTTTCGAAAATAGGGATAACAATAGCTCTCGTAAAATCCTTAGGAACCATGCCTTTATCGTAAAAGATATTCAAAATTTCAGTCATCCAAGTGGTAACTGAAACATTCCCAGCTCTAAGCATTTCCGTAGTAATTTCATCTACCCCTGGGGATTTATGAAGTTTAAGTTTAGAAATAGCCAAACTAACTTCAGATTGTGTTATAGGGCCAACATTAAAGTCATTGCAAACAATGGGAGTAGAACTAACCACATTGTTTAGAACATCACTGAAATGCTGAGCCCACCTAGCCATGACAGAATCCTCACCTTGTTTATCCTTCAATCCTTGTATATCTGTCCGTTTTCTACCACACAAAACATTAACTATCTGGTACAGCTCTCTGCTGTTGTGCTGTCTAACTGCTTCCTCAGCTTTGTCAGCCAAGCCATCAAGCCAAAGATTCTTATCAGCAGCTAACTGATTCCTTACATGTTTATTAAGTTCTCTGTAATGCTTTCTATTAGGACTAGTAGGGTATTGATTAAGGACATTCCTGCAGTTCTTTCTTTCTGAAATAAGCTCAAGTGCCTTATCACTCAGATAATTCTGCCTCCTCTGCTCCTTTTTTCCTAAAAGAGTACTGTTAGTGTCCAAAAAAGCCTGTTTAAAATGATCCCATTCTTCCTCAACTTCAGTAGTAAGCATACCATGACTGTCATAATGACGAAGTAACCTATCATGGTAAGCTTTGACTATAACTGGGTCTTTCAGTGCTTCAGTATTAAAAGTAAATTTTTTAACCCTAGCACAGCACTTTTTAAGTTTAAGTTGCAAGACACTTTTAACAAGGTAATGGTCAGATCCAATTTCAGCTCCCCTATATGACCTGGTATTCCTAACAGAACTAGCCCATTTGCTGTTAATTAATATATAATCAATCATATTCTTATGCAGTTCATCGGGTGAAACCCATGTGTACTTATGTATGTCACGCTGTTTGTAATAAGTGTTAGTTTTTCTGAATCCATTGAGTTTACTTATCTGTAGGAGACGTTGCCCATTGCCATTAGAGCTACCAATACCAAAAGGGCCTATTACTCCTCCCCAAAGGTCAGAGTCAGTACCAACTTTGGCATTGAAGTCACCTAGAACAAGGGTAATATCTCCTTTCTTGACAGAATTCAAAATATCCTGAAGTTATCCATAAAACCTATCCTTCTCATCCTCATCGGCATCCTCAGTGGGGGCATAACAGCAGATAACATTCAAGTTTTTAATGCTTGTCGGAAATTTTGCTGTAAGAAACCTTTCATTAATGCCCTCATATCCTAGAAGAGCATCACTAGCATGTCTGCTGAGAAGCAGACCCACACCTTGGTGATGCTTATTGTCATCCCTCCCTGAAAAGAGAAATTTAAGATTATTTTTAAGAATCTGACCTTTATCTGTCCATCTGGTCTCTTGCAAGCTGAGAATATCTAAATTATAATGGTGGAATTCTTGTGTGAGGACATCAAGAGAAAAAGCTCTGTGCAGAATCCTCACATTCCAACTACATATGGAGAGAAAATGGTTAGTAGGATGTGTAAAGAAACTATGTTTATTGAGAGAGGGAATGTTGACAATATCAAACAGCTCCCTAATCGCAGACTTGGGGCAAAGACCTGTTCCCCCACCACTAAAGGCTGAAGCCATCTACACTGGAAGACTTCCTCCAATGTAGAATTTGATGATGCCAATAGAAGCAAAGAGTTCAGGTGCCTGCGATGACCTCTGCTCAGGATTATCCACCAGCTGATAAACATATCCTGTGAATCTATTCACTTGGGGCTGTCAACCCACAAACAAAGACAAAACACAGCAGGAGATTTTCCCTCCACAGAAGCCCACCAGTGCAGCAAAATCAGGATCCATAATCAAGCTCAGAGCCATAATTCCGTTGAGGTTGGTATATATGGTCAGCACCAGGACCCTGTGTGGTTGACCACTCCTCAGCAGGGTAGAAAAAAAGAAAAATAGCCATAGATGTCCAGATCAGTAGGCCACACTAATCTGGCAGCCCTCCCCTTCCGTTCACTTCCACAAAAGGTACTCTTTTGAAAGGTACTAATGGTCTGCCCACGAGAAGGCAGGGTCAGACATTAGGTGCTAGGCCTGACCGGTTCTATGCATCATCACAGGGGATTGGTGCATAGCTCTCCTTTCAGTGACTACATAGCTACCATTTACAGGCCTGTCATGCAGGTGACCAAAATGTATTTGTTACAATGAAATTTAATAAATTATCAGAACAATAGCTACACATTACAAAATAATTATAATGAAATTTATATGAATTAGTGTTACTAAGTATCTTTGAATCAAAACTGCCAAATGTTAAAAGCCAAAACCTGTAAAGATCAAAAAGTGTACACTGTATTGTTTAACGATTACATATTATGAATTTCACTACAACTTCTTTTAATAAAACACAAATAAATACTGTACAATAAGTCTCGATGTCTAATTCTGCCACCATTTACCAGTACACCGCATTGAGTATTACATTTGTTGTATACCTTAATCTGACCATGACAATTCTATGTCACTTGCCCCATTTTAGGGTGCAGACATTTGATATACTATCATAAATCTCAGATATCGATATACCTTCTTTATACAATACCATAACCTTAGTACTACCAACTAAATACCTTCTTTAACCTATCTTAAAGAGTACTAGTTAGCAAATACAAAAGGTAATATTACCGCACACTTGAAAAAGGCTGGAACTGCATCATTTGATGTTAATCTGTTAGCCTCGACAACATGTGCTACCAGTCCTGTTTCATCAGAAATATCAGCAATGATGGATAAACATACATCAGATTTCTACTGTAGATCTTAATTTATATTATCAGTCCTGTTATTCCAACATCGGTGACGATAAATATTCATGTAGCAGATTTCCATTATCTCTTAACTTGGGATTGATCGTACACAAGTTGTTAATGTCCATCGCAATAATGATACAATCGTTTTGTTATTATTTGCTCTCTTTGTAGTGGATTAACATTAAACTGCTCTACATGCTGGTATCACATTTTTCTCAGTTTTCCGTACTCACTGCCCTGCACTGTCGCTGTGGCATTATCATAAGCAGACTTACAACTTCCTACAACGGCTATTAAAACTTTAAAAACGATTACAAAACTAACATATTTGGCCTACTTCAACTCCACAACTAGGAGTTATACTCACACTCCCCCTTCTCATACAGAGCGACACATTTTGCACACCTCCCGTGTGGCGGCTTCCTCAGGCTCTGATCACTTACTGTGGTATGTTACCTTATATGCGTGTCTACCGTTGCGTCATCATTTACGTCCTTATGTGCAAGTGTTTCTGCACTTTTCCTCTGCTATAACAGAAGGTTCCATGCAGATGGTATTGGGGTGATGTCATTATTACAGATTGTGTTACTATAACTATGAATATATAATTTTTCTGCGTACGCTAATTGAAACTTATTTTGTGGGGCAGCTAATACTTTGTAGTTAATTTTTTCCCATTTTAATGTTATTTTTATTATCGTCTGTTCCAAAGCTGTATTAAGTTGTTCTTTTTGAATATCTGTTTTATGTTCATTCATTCTTACTTCATATTGTCTGTATGTCTTCCCTATATACTTGTTTTTTCCTTTTAATTTTCCCTCTGGATCTGGGATGTTAACTTGATATATCCCCCCCCCCCCCCCCCCCCCCCCCCCCCCCCCCCCCCGTAGGAAATTTCCTATCTCTGTCATTAATTACTAAATTTTTAATTGTTGCTGTTGTTGGACATTTTACTGGTAATGTAAAATCATAATTACTTAGAATGTTTTGCATCGTTTCCGTTACTTGTTTAATATAAGGGAAGCTATGTGTATATTTCACTGTTTGCTGTGGTATAAATTTAGCATTTTTCTTCCATTTATCTAATAATTTCTCTTTGGGTACCCCGCTTCCCCGGCTGTTTGTGTGATGTATTCAATTTCTTGTTCAAATGTCTTTTGCTCCGAACAATATCTATGCACCCTAATATAATGTGGAAGAATTGAAGCTTTTTTTATATCTCATCAGATGTGCTGATTTAAAAGGAATGTAATTCGGTATATGTTTTTTTTCCTATACACTGTTGTTCACAGTACATTGCTTTTCTTGTTATCATAATATCCAAAAACGGTAATTGTCTATTTACTTCTTGCTCGTGGGTAAACTTTATTGAGGGCATTATGGAATTGAATACCTCAACTAACTGTTTAAAATTTTCAAGTGGGTGGGGACAAAAAATCAAAATGTCATCAATGTATCGCAGATATAAAGGTAATAGATCACACCGTGCCAATGCCGTTTGTTCAATGTGGCGCATGACGACATCCGCCATTAGTCCTGAAAGCGGTGATCCCATCAGGACTCCCTCGGTTTGTTGCTATGTGTGATCCATCACATCAAAATAGTTAGATGAGGTTGGCAGCTCCAACACCTCATGAACACTAAAGTATTCTGGGGAGCTGGGGCGAGCAACCCGCAACCATTCAGCTTTTAGTTGCATTGCTGCATCCAGCACCGGAGTGCTAGGATAAAGAAAGTTATAAGAAAATTGTATAAAGAAGGTATATCGACATCTGAGATTTATGATAGTATATCAAATGTCTGCACCCTAAAATGGGGTGAGTGATATAGAATTGTCATTGTCAGATTAAGGTATACAACAAATGTAATACTCAATGCAGTGTACTGGTAAATAGTGGCAGAATTAGACATCGAGACTTATCGTACAGTATTTATTCATGTTTATTAAAAGAGTTTTATCCTAATGTGCCTCGTAATATTTAGAATCACTATAACTTTAACAGAAAGCTACACAGTGAATTAGAAGAGAATGAAAAACAATTTCATTTTACTAAATATTTTGTTACTAGGTGTTTGGTACATCAGCATTTTATTGTAATATGTAAAAATGCATTTTTTGCATTACTTCAATGTGTTGAAATTACCATAAGAATTCTATTATATTCACAACAAAATTCATCAGTCTACTGCACTGTGCCTTGTATAGACATTTTTAGAATAAAAATAATTAAGATGAAGTTATCTCAATTTACAAATTTCATGTAATAAAAATGTGCATCACATAAATAATATAGACAGATTTTAGTGCATAAAATACAATTACCTCTCCCACTAATTATAAAAAAAAAATACCTCCTAAAGCAGCTGCTTGCCACAGAGGTCTGACAGGAGCCTCAGTTTATATACCATAGTAGAAGGTCTGAGAGGATGGCAGAACCTCAAGGCTTACAATATTTTGTTCATTTTCACATGAATATTAATTATTAATAACTTTACATTAATTATAATACTTTTACATCAAATTCAAACTTTTTCACTTCTGTCTCTGAGGTTTGTAAAACCATGATGAATTGAAGGCAGCCAACACATAATTAAATAACTGGAACCTAATGTATTAAAATTAAAGTATATTGAAAGGAATTATCAAATTAGCAATTTAGTTAAAAAAAATTACCTTTAATTCTTTCGTAAGGAGGTATGTAATGATAGTTGTCAAGCTCGAAAACAGTGGTGCTAAGAAAACGCATACATTGCGAATATCAATTGTGACATTCACAAACTGCAGTATGTGGTAAATAGTAGCAGAAGTGATCATTAAACCTATAAGGAAATAAAACAATTATAAAAATATCGCTATGAACAGCAAAATCATACAATATACTTATAAGATAAAAATTATGATAATTACACACATCATTGTGCCAAATAACAGAAATGAACAACCCACAGCTTCATTTGTAGTCTGAAAGCAGGTAATTCTTTCTTCATTTGTGCTTTAGTTGCCCAAAAAATTAGTTAGCTGTTTTATAATATAAGATTGTATTACATATATATATATATCAGCATTTTTAATTTTTTTTAATTATATCAGAAAAATTTATATTTTAAAGCTTAAAATATTTTAACCATTAATTCTGTACTTAGAAAAATTATACTAAGCTGAAAAAATATCCCTCATAGCCTCTACCAAATTAATTGAACTGAGCTTTCATCCCTCATTTAATGTCAACCACTGTACTACACTCAAGTGCAAAAGTTGCAAATACAAAAACAATTGCTCTAAAAAGGTCTCTATGGTTTTTTAAGGAAAATTTACATACGTTATAGCATGATTATAATTCTACATAAGAAAAAATTGTAAGATTTCTTATTCTGTGATTAATTATTGTTTACATGAAGGTATGAAAGTAAGTCCAAGAAGGTAAATAAACCTCAAGTTACTAAGGAGTGTGATCACACCTGAAGTAGCACACACCACACATTCAGGATACTGATCCACCAAGTGAGCTCCATGGGTTGGGTTGTTTTACCTCTGAGCGGCACTTTTTTGCACACCATGGGCTAAATGGCCAGGTCACAAGGACTCCGAAGGCTCAGAGAAGGTTGGGGGAGGGGACCCACTGGAACAGCTGTTGGGAGACAGATGGTAGCCTCCTGTCAAGGCCATCTAGTGTGTTCTTTAACGTGCACAGGGTATGGCTCTCCCGCACACGGGGCCACGGCTTAATGTCCCATCCAACGGACGGCGGCCTTTCCTAGCCCATCGGTGTCCCCTACTGACCGTGGGCAGGGCGGGGAATTTTTGCGGAGATAAATCTCAATGCTGACCCAGCTGGGACTCGAACCTGGGAACTACAGATTACGAGCCTGGTGCACTACCGACTGAGCCACCCCCGCCCCTGAGCTCCATGTATTCAGGCATTATCATTCATTAAAATGAACCTCCAGCCCACTGCATCTTCAAATGGCTGAAAGTAAGGTTTCATGGAACTCAACCCAATACTTCTGGACAGTTAGGGATTTTTCTATCAAACATGTGGATGTTGATATTGCCATTGATGTTGATGCCTGTCCAGACCATCAAACTACCACCTCCATATTGGTACCTTTTCCTGATGTTAGAGGAGTGATACCATGTAACATGTTCTCTCAAGAAGACTGTTACTGAGAATCAGTCTGTAAGCTGAATCTGGGCTCATGTCTGAAATTCCTCACTGTTCTTGGGTATCTTACCATGCACACACGTTGCCAAGACAGACTCTTCTGTAGGAGTGAATTATAGGGACACATACTACTAGTAATCTTATACGGAGCCCTTGTCCCCTGAAGCCTTCTGGAAACTAATCACCCATGATACAGAGGGTTGCTACATAGCTTCCTATAAGTATGTTTACATATATACAGTATATATAACAATAATAATAAAATAAATAAATACCCCCTCAAGCAGCTGCTTGCCACAGAGGTCTGACAGGAGCCTGTCAGTTTATATGCCACAGTAGAAGATCTGAGAGGATAGCAGGACCTCAGCAGAAAAACGACACAAACAGCCATGCCTTACCCGGGGCTCGAACCCAGGTCCCGTAGATCAGTAGCCAAGCGCGCTAACCACTCGGCCACGGAACGGCAAATATATAACAATATATCACAAGCATATCCTATAAAAGCTCATATCAATATTGACATTCATTAAATTTTACATACTTTCAACTATTGGTTACTTTAGATTGAAGAGATTTTTTTCAACATATTTATTCATATATTAAGGAAGATATCACGCTGAATTTAATGTCAATCAATTTTAGAGGAAAAATTATGAATGAATAAATACATAAAAAAAAAAATTCTTCAATCTAAACAATTGTATACTCAGAATATACTTGCCATCTTAGACATGCTTGCCATTGTTTCTTGAGGCTGAGAGGAGCTGGGTTGGGTTGTTTTACCTCTAAGCGGCACTTTTTTGCACACAATGGGCTAAATGGCCAGGTCACATGGACCCCGAAAGCTCAAAGAAGGTTGGGGGAGGGAACCCACTGGAATAGCTGTTGGGAGACAGATGGTATCCTCCTGTCAAGGCCATCCAGCATGTTCTTTAACACGCACAGGGTACGGCTCTCCCACACACGGGGCCACGGCTTAACGTCCCATCCGACGGACGGCGGCCTTTCCAAGCCCATCGGTGTCCCCTACTGACCGTGGGCAGGCGGGGAATTTTGCGGAGAGAGGAGCTGGGACAATACCTTCATGAGACATGGAGAATTGTGTACTGTTGGTAGAAAGTTGATAGCATCAATTAGAGGAAATCTTGATCAGCAATTAGTAGGTCAATGGTCCAGAGCACCTGACATGTTATCAAGAGGTCATTGGTTCATATCCCACCCAACTCAAGACAACTTTTCCTCTAAAACTGATTGATGTTAAATTCAGAGTGATATCTTCCTTAATATATGAAAAAATATATCGAAAAAAATCTCTTCAATCTAAGCAATTGTATACTCAGAATATACTTGCCATCTTCCTGACATGCTTGCAATTGTTTCTTGAAGCTGAGAACAGCTGGGACAATACCTTCATGAGACACAGAGAATTGTGTACTGTTGGTAGAAAGTTCATAGCATCAATTACAGGAGATCTTGATTGGCAGTCGGTAGGTCAGGGGTCTAGAGCACCTGACGTCTTATCAGGAGGTCATGGGTTCGTAACCCACCCGGGCTCAAGACAATTTTTCCTCTAAAATTTATTGAGTTAAAATTCAGTGATATCTTTCTTTAATATTGGTTATTTATCGATATAATTTTACAAACATTCAGTATGATGGCCAACTAGACAGACTTAATATTTTAATCCTATCTTTTACATTGTGCTATTCATCTCCTAACTTTGATACATTATGAAGACATTCAAATGTTTTTCAGTTATTTAGGATAATTAAAATATTGATATACTTTATTTCCCTAAAATGAAAGATTAACCAAAAAATTACCTACCTGGATATATTGTTCCTCCAATAATACGTCCTAAAGGATACCATGCTCTGTCATCAAACCAGTTATGAAAGTTATAAAACCCCTTTTCTGCCAAGTACCGTGTTGTTCGATAGTTGAAATAAGGATCAAATTCATGGATTACACTCTCGAATCTCAACACTGAAAACAAGCGGCATGAGAATGCTGGAAAAAATTAGATAAGAAAAATTATAAACATTGAATTTTAAAGCATAATTCAGTAGTAAATTACTGATAATAATATACATAGTATTATCCAGAAAAAAAAAATGAAGTTATTTAGCAAGCATCTGGATTAATTATTGTGATTTACATCCATCCATCTGGCAAACTGTTCATTGTCTATACTGCAGTTAAATATTCTGATACTTTGGTACATTTTTTACAATACAGTTCTAAAATAGAAGAAGCACTATGTATTTTCCACAATATTGTACCTATTAATTTAAGCTATAATGTCAATCACTTCTGGTGAACATGGAATACTTGTTTCCAAAGAGAAAATGTTTTGCAAATTTTCAATTTCAGTCCTTTCTAATGGTGAAAATTCAAACAAATGTAAGTTTTACAAAATGCAACTAGTAGTATTTTATTAGGGCCTATTCAATCCAAAAAGAATTTTTCATTTACATCTGAAAAGAAAAAAAAAAGATGCAAGGGAGAAATTTCTGCCGTTAAGTAAACCTATTAAACAAATTGTTCACAACATTCATTTCAAATTTTTCCATTCTCCAACTTCAGTGACCAGTAACAATGGAAATTCGATATTGGAAGATTTCCAAATTACAAACTGTAATGTTTTATTAGTACTGATTCAATCGAAAAAGAATACTTATCTCTTAAAACATAAGAAGTTTAATGTCTATTGAGAAAGATGACAAAGTGAAACCAATAGCCTGTTTTTTGAAAATGAAATAAAAAGTTTTTTTAAATGAGCATTAAAAAAATTGTTATTAGCTGGACGAGATCTGAACCCATGACTTGCTGATAACATGTCAAGTGCTCTGACTGCTGAGTTACAAGGCCACTGATCAAGATCACCTCTATTGGTGGCTTTAACACTCTCTATACCACCTCAAAACAGCCCAAACTGCAGGTAGAAGGTAGTGAAGAGGAAGGAATAGTGTGGATTGGACGAGTCCATTTAAAATCTCTGTTATTGAAATGGGCCGGCATGGTATTGAAAGGGTTAAACACCAATAGAGTATAGAGGAAATCTTGACCAAACTGTAGCTCACCATTCACAGCACCAGAAATGTTATCAGGAGGTTGCAGGTTTGGATTTGCACCCACCTTCTGCAATTTCTACTGAATTTTGGCTATGCCACTGAATATCACAACTTCATCAAAATAAAATATTTTAACACTATTAATTATGTTTGTGATGAAACTTGTGTCATTTTGATTCACACTTTATAGCACCGGAGAAAGGGATGGAATGAACAAAGCTGTAAGAGGGATAATATAGGATTGAACCAAAGGTAATGTCAGATATTCCTAATCATTTATATTCTATTTGTCATGCCTCTATTGAAGCTCCTTTCTTATTTTCAACCTTGGCAAAGTTAGGTCACACACACACACAAATAAAATATAAATTAAAAAAATACATATCTTCCTATATTGATCCTAAAGAATAGAAAATAAATCTAAAGCATATCGATGGTGCATCAGTCACCGAGTCTGTATTCACTTCAAAGGAAGATAGGGTACCGACAATCTTATTGTGTAGGTAAATCAGCTCCCTAACTACTGTCTAACTACAACTGCTTTTCACAGTATTTATCATACAGAAAATCTAATAGGGGAGATGCCAAGACTATAGGGAGGATGTTCCAGGCATCCCCCAACCATACTGTTCAATGCTGTTGTTAGCCTAATATGTTTGGCAATATGGGAGTAGAAGTCATGCAACAAACTAACCATTTCAGTAAAAAGCTCTGAGCATTTTGACTTTATTGCTTGCCTTCAAATGGCCATAGTTTTGTAATATCATCAAGAGTTAATGGTGTCACCACAATACAGAAACTCACTCAACAACGGAACCTGATAGTCAAATTCAAATGTCTACATATTACACATTGTTCAACTTTAGATGTTTATGTGCAGAGTTTGGAATCTACACATTGCCTATCACAATCAACCTAATACCCACCACTGATTCTAGTGTTAATGAGTTCTTTCATGTATACCCATTTTCCCACACGAGGGCACAAAGACTATTCAAGTCCATTATCCAGATGTAGAGATTGTCCATATTTATTTAGTGTTGAATTTTGGCAGCTAGAATGTTTAACATAACAATGCCATTTCAAATAAGGTCTTAAAGTTAATTCGAAAAGATTTAAATGAAAGCCTTTATAACTTACTAAGATGTTGAAACATATTTTTAGCAGTTTGAGCAATAATTATTTCAAATTCACCAATTCTGAATAATTTTTTGCAGAACAAGCCATATTATTAAATGTTTTGGCTTCCACGACTCTTCAAATACCAAATGAATATTGGTGAAAATGCAAAATACTTTGATGTCCTTGATTGAGATATTTATATTCAATTAGACTTTTTAATATAAGGCATGTTTACAAAATTTCTGAGCTCTGAATTCCACTTCCTATTGAGATAAAATGTGTCTCTTTCTAATAAGTGGCCACTGAATCTACTATAGGAATATTTCATAACTTATTAGTAACATTACAAACATTATAATTTTCTGTACAAATATATTAATTTATACAGGAAATAAATGTTACATTTTATAGTCGACATTGCTAAAATTCGAAACTGACAAAAAAAGAAACAAGTTACACTAAATCATTTTCACATCAATGCCAAATCTAGATGGGAGAGCAATGGAGACATTCTTGATTCCCATAAGAATGAGGATAAAAACAATAAATATATGCCCTATACATTCTTTTTTTTTTTTAGAAAACATGCTTTTTAAATACCATTAGAATGGAGATGAAAATTGTATTGCCCTATTCAGTGAGAATTTAATGTAAATAAATATTCTATAATAACCATTATGCATCATAAAGATTCTGTATTTTTCATATTTTTCTTCTATATAGCAATAAATTTATTTTTCATTCTCAGTTATCTGGTTATGCCAAAACTTTGCATATAAAATATACATGCTATTGCTGTGTGAATTTATTCTCATAGTGAAATTATGTTATTTCAAAATCAATCCAAAGTGAATGCACAGTATTCCCTGTTAAGAGAGACATCAAACATTAATTAATAGATTCTGAAAAAAAATTCCCGCCGTGGCGGCGATGAATTTTTTTCAGAATCTATTAATTATGTTATTTCTTGGGGTATCAGGGAAATAAAAACTTTCAGGCATGCTGGTGATCTGCAAAAGGTGGGATTCTCTTCAATTTATTAAAAAAAAAAATATCATGATCTCTTCTAAATGCCATAAAAAATTTCTCACCTACTAAAATAAGCATTTAAATTTGTGTTGTTTTACCTCTGAGTAGCACTTTTTTTGCACACAATGGGCTAAATGGCCAGGTTACAAGGACACAAGGCTCAGAGATTGGGGGAGAGGACCCACTGTAACAACTGTTGGGAGCAGGCTGGCTTAAGGCATGATCGAGCAGTGTGACTTCACAGGGCGCCAAAAATTCATCAATTTACTGTAATTCTAAGTTGAATAGGATGCACCTAAAAAACTCGCACAAGGCACTGACAGGCCTGGAGCTGGCCTTGGTTGGGAAACAGATAGTAGCCTCCTGTCAAGGCCATCCAGCGTGTTCTTTAACATGCACAGGGTATGGCTCTCCAACACACAAGGACACAGCTTAACATCTCATTCAACAGACAGCAGCCTTTCCAAGCCCATCAATGCCTCCTACTGACTGTGGGCAGGGTGGGGAATTTTGCAGAGATAAATCTCAAAACTGGCCCAGCTGGGATTCAAACCTGGAAATTGCAGATTACAAGCCTGGTATGCTACTGACTGAGTCACCTCTGACCCCAACATATAAAAATTTGATTACTGTTCTACAATAATGAATATATGGATGGTGACTATAGTATACAAAATAAAACTTTATGATTTTCAACAGCAATATACTATATATAATGTTCCAATACTGTGCTTTCAATATTTTATTTTAACCCTTTCAAGGTTCTTGACAACTACAGACATTGACACAACATGAAATGAGAGGCTCAAGAATGATGTCTTTTGTACAACACATGAAACTTCAATTTTTTTTCAAAATAGAAATTGCTGTTTGGAAATTTTCTTACATACATCTTTTAAAAATATACAATTCAAGTTTGAAAAATAACATTTTCTTTTTTTCATTTGATGCACATTTTATTAAACTACACAAATAATTTGTTAAAGCTACCTGACTGCCATTTCTTAGAAGTGCTAAACAATATCACTAATTTCTTAACATCACTCTTTGCTGAAGCAAACTTCTGATTTATTCTAACAAGTTTTTTTGAACTATTATCAACAAATATTTCCTTAAAGTTTTGAAAATCTCCTAAAAATTAACAAAAAAACTGCTATTTTTAAAAAATAAAAGATTTTGGAAGTAATCGTAAAGTAAGTAATAGAGTAGTTTCCATAAATTAAGCAAAAATGAGAAAAATCGTGATAATTTGCCAAAAAATTGTGCGATCCTCACCAAACTTCTTCATGTAGCCAGTAAAGTAATGCCAAGTGAACATATTGTATGCAAATTAGTCTAGGTTGCATCAATTTGCGTAATCAGATAGCAGCATAAAATCGGGTGTTTTGGAGTGGATCATCATTTTGTGTTTTAAATGTGAGTAAAGAAATTCGAAATAGCCATTTTGTAGGAATGACCTCGAGACATCATTTGCCAAATCAACTACAGTGGAGAGCTATTGACTGGCTCGCAGCAGGCCAAAGTCAGTCAGAACGTGGCACAATGACTGAATGCGAGTCCTTCTGAGGTCCAATATCTGGACTCATCTGTGAAGATGTATGGACTATGGAATCAATTTCTTAGAGATGGATTTCGCGTCTCGGACAGTTACAACAACTGTAACAAGACCAATATCTGCAATTAACAGCATGAAGGAGCAGGATATCTACTCCTTCTCAGCTACAATCATCTCTTACAGCAGTAACAGTTGTATTAGCTTCTACTGTGCATAGAAGGCTTCATGAGGGAGGTCTGTATGCTAGAAGCCCAGTAATTTGTATACCCCTCATGTCACAGGAGATAGCTTGAATATGATTGAATGATGCCATCCGACGTTCCACTAGACAGGACAGTACTACATATTGGGCATGAATGCATGTTAACTGGACAGAAGAGCAATACAGGTCCATACTCTTGACAGACGAGTCCAGATATTGTTTGCAGAGTGATTCTGGACATTGTTTGATGTAGAGAGAATGAGGTACCGGCTATAATCCCAGTAAAATCTGTCATAGACGCCAAGACAGTTACGGCGGAAGTAGCGTGTGTTTGGAGTGGCATTTCCTTAGGTGGACGCACAGACCGCTATGTGCTGACAAATGGGGACCTCAATTCTTAACAGTACAGAGATGACATCCTGAACTCTTATGTATGTCCTTATGCTAGTGCAATAGGTGAAACATTCATATTACAGATGATAATGCTCATCCACACAGAGCTCAACTAGTGGTACAGTACCTTCAAGACTACAAGTACTTCTGGACCTGAAACTAGCTTTCCAGGTCCAGAAGGTTCTTCCCAAGTTTATAGCTTTTTTTGCCAAATAACTAATGAAAGGAATTATGGCATGTTAAATGCCAAATTAATTAGCATTTAATTCTGGAATTTCTGAAAATAAAATATTTAATGAAAAAATGAATCTGACAAAACAAACTAAAATTTATTATGAAAAATTTAATAGACAGATATGATTATAATGTACATGAATAGAAAGCTTATTTATTTCTGAATAACACAAAAATAAATTTTTACTTGAAATAAGAAAATTACTTCCTTTTCAGAATTTTCTTCCTGGTACTATACTTTGAGAAAAGTCCAGGCTTTTAGCCAATTGTTCTGAGTCAGATAAACAAGTCAACTTTAGAATTTTTAAAATATAACCAATCAACAGAAATAGGTCATGTTATACCAAAACATATACATTTATGCAAGTTTTGCACTAATGCACTAATAAAGTTGTAGGGTAGTTTAAAGGTATACCCCTGTATTTGTTTGATATAAGATTATAAATACTTTAGATGCTGTTTTTGGATATTGCCAAACTTCAGTTCTTCAGAGCAGAGTTGTTTCCAAATATGGAGTTGGGGATTCCTTGTTTTCAGTTTCTTTTTCCAGATTTATCACAGCACTTTTAGTTCTTTGATACACATATATTATAAATTCACTTTTTAAAGGTATTTATAATCTTGCATCTAACCAATGCAGAGGTATACCTTTAAACTACCCTACAGCTTTAAGAGTGCATTAGTGCAAAACTAGCCTAAATATTGTGAAATCATTTCTGCTTAAACACATTGTTTATTTATACAATTAAACAGAATTTAATTACAAATGTAATGGAAATAAATAATTTAAAGAAATTTGCAAGCACATTGATTTTAATAAGCCTTTTTCAATGTGATATCATGAAAAAATAGATCAAACTATACAATTGAGGCTTAATTTTGGAAAACCTGATGAAAAAAAAAAAATTATATATTGATCAAAAGGAAATTTCATCCTGAATAATATAATATTTAACCTAAAACAAGATTTTTATTTCCTTTAATAATTCTTTTCAGTATCATATATTTTAAACATGGCCAGTGTTATACAAAGTGACTTGGACCTCTCATATTCACAGGATTTTCTGAACTGGCTAAGAAATGGAAAAAACCTTTCTTGGTTGCTTTTTTTACTAAACATTCTGAATTTTTTTCTTTGGGTGTTGAAGTCTGATAATCTTGTCTAAATGCAGAAAGGTTTGTGCACCAAAGCAAAAAAGAAAACAATGTTATATCGCCAGAGTAGCACAGCCAAGATACTGAGGGAGGGGGTAAAATCATTGAATGTAAACACAAAAATTTGTAATTTTTTTAAAATTAAATTTTTCTAGGATGGGGGAAGTGAAACATTCACAGTGAATTTAAGGGGAGGATAAAAACCATTTCTGAAATTGCCTTCCCACACGAGGACTGATTTCCATGCCAAGCAAGTCCACTTTGCATCTGTATCCAATACCTCATTTATTTTCAGAAAACAGTACAAGTTTCTTTATTAAAAACCCAAGAAATAATAAAAGAAAAATTACATATAAGCTAATGGGATGTTAAATAAAATATCCACAATAATTTTTAAGCCGGCCATCTGATGTTGCATAACTCAGAAAGATCAATAAATCAGCGTACCAAAAGATCACTAACTTATGGGAATAAATCTACAGAAATGATTTTGCTTCCATATCCAAGACATTTATTTTCAGAAAATGATAACAGATCAAAGTTTTACTGAAAACATAATAAATAATAAAATAAAAATTAACATATAACCTAATGTGATGTTAAAATATTCACAGCAACAAGTTGTAGACCGGCCATCTGATGTAGTAAAAACTATGAAAAATCAATACTTATCAACTGGCGAAAAGATCAATAATTTACAAAAATAAATTACTGAAATGAAAACTAAGGTTTAAATACAAAAAAGTAAATACTAACTTTACAAAGGGTATCCAATATGCTGGACAAAAACTGTAAACAGTCCATTATGGAGCCATTTATAACATATGGAACGGTGATAATATGTGTGAGTCACTTGCCTCTTGTGCAGTGAGCCATAACGTAATTAAGTCCAGCTGCACCCAAGAAGGATGTTTTCACTTCCAGTTTTGATTTTAAGAGTGGGAAATATGCATAAAATGCTGGCAAAAATAATTCTAGGAATACTGAAATAGCTTTATGCAGAAAAGAGTGTAAAACGAAAAAAAATATGGCTGTATGTACTTTGTAATTACTTTTAAAATCTGCTATTTTTAAAAATAGCAGTTTGTTAATTTTAGATTTTCAAAAATTTAAGGAAAAATACATTAATAATAGTTCAAATTAAATTTGTGAGCTTAAATCAGGTGATTGCTTTAATACAGAGTAAAGTTAACAAACAAATCGGCAATACTGTATAACACTTCTAAAATATGGCAATCAGATGACTTTATCGAATTATTTATATTGCAGTTTAATAAAATATGCATCTAATGATAAATGGAAATATTATTTTTCCAGCTTGAATTATGCATTTTTAAAAGATATAGGTAAGAAAATTTTTAAACGTAAATTAAAAAAAAATTGAAGTTTCATGTGTTGTACAAAAAAAGTCTGTAGACATCCTTGACCGGGAAGAGTTAATATTTAATAGTAGAACACAAAACTACTAAAAAACTTACACAAAACAGCAGCCATTGATAAAATTAGCATCTTTAACAAAGTATCTTGCTTTTCTGGAGACATTCTCACCCACCATCCAGGGCGCTTATATAGTATTGCTGCAGAAGACATTGCCAACTCTTATCTAAAAAAAAAAGGTATTACACAAATTTAGTAAAGCTCTAAACTTAGCCACAACAAAAATGATATACATATAATTTTTAACAATGCCAGTAAAATAATATTTATATTGAAGAAATAATTTTGTGGAAAAAATAACTCACTAATGAATAGGATTCAAACCCATACCTCCCAGCAACATGCCAGGTGCACATGGCATGTAACTGGGAGGCATTGATTCAAATCCCACTCATCAGTGAATCATATTTTTTCACAAAATGATTTCTTGAATTATATGTTAACAGATAATCTATGAATTTATTATTGATTAAAATTTACATATTTTTCACAGTTCTTGATATCTTTCAATACAATTTTCCCTATTGTGATTGTTTACCTAAGAACAAAAAAATGTCCTTCCCATTTAATAGTAATCTTCACACAGATGAAAGGCTAAACATTTTCCCAATAAATATATTTTGAGAATTGGGTTGTTTTATCTCCGACTATTTGGTACATAATTCACTGGTCATATGGATTTCAAAAGCTCAGAGCTAGATATGGAAGTAATCGATCAGGGACACCCAGTGAATTCTTTAGCATGCACAGGGAATGGCTCTTCTGCATAAGGGTCCACAGTTTAAACCTTATGCTGCCAAAACTGCTAAAATGTGATTCACAAAGCCTATATATATGATCATGAAGACTAAACTGCATAATCAGTAGGGGTGGCTCATCCATTAGGCCACCTGCAGCACTGCCCCATCGATAATAATAATAATGAAGTTCAAATTTGCATTCATTATTATTTGTCATATCTAAATTACGTCATTTTTATATTTATTTTGTAATCATTATTTGATGTGTTACATAAACAATCACAGCATTTACTTTGCGAATCAGGGCTACTTTGGATGCTTCCATATTAAATAAAAATATTCCCTCAAGCAGCTGCTTGTCACAGAGATTTGACAGGAGCCTGAAAATTTAATACACCACAATAGATCTGTGAGGATGGTGGGACCTTAGCAGAAAAACAACACAAACATCCATGCCTTACCTGGGGCTCGAACCCAGGTCCCTTTGATCAGTAGTCAAGTGCGCTAATCACTCAGCCACAGGATGGCTAACAACAAAATTATCTGGCAAATGGAGGAGAAATCTGTATACGCCTGTTTTTTGAAGGAGGCTGAAAACAATCTTGATTTTTTGGGCTTTGAATAATTTGTGGATTGATTTGCACAGGACAGAAGTGTAGGATATAGATTTGGCAGAGATTGCATGTTTGGAGTCAGTGATTGGGAGGAGAGCTGAATCTCTTCTGTTGTCATTTCTATACTTATTGATTAGCTTTTCTATTGTTTTTGGGTGGAAGCCATGGGATGCAGCAATGGATTGAATGTTTTGAATTTCTTTTTTAAGCAAATGTTTGTTTGATGATATGGTGAAGGCCCTAATAGATGAGAGAACAAATGGCTGCAATTTTGTATGCCCATGGGGTGCATGAGTGTGTGCATATGATGGAGGGTACCTTTCCGTATATTGACATTGTCAAGGCTGCTGCATTAACTTTTTGGATAAAAACATCTAAATAGGAATGACATTGCTGTTTTCCTCCTCCTTTGTGAACCTATTATAGGATACATACTGTTGGCTCTATCAATGTATTGTAAACAGGTTACATTTAGGTAGTTTTTGGTGAGGTGGCATTCAATTTATAATTAGCATTCTTGAATATGTTAATAATTTACATAATTGATATCTTCCTTATTTTATATCATTAGAGCAATATAGTATTGTTCTGCATTATATCTTACCAGTGGAATAAAATTATTTGAAGGTGATAGGGGTTGAAAAGATTTCTAATGTTTTAAAAAAAAATTGCAAATTAATGATTCTTTGAGAATTTCCACAAGGGGAAGTATATCAATAATCCTGTGGCAGATTGGTTAGCGTGCTTGGCTACTAATCAGAGGGACCCGAGTTCGAGCTCTGGATAAGGCATGGTTGCTTTTCTGCTGAGGTCCCGCCATCCTCACAGACCTTCTACTTTGGTGAATAAACTGACAGGATCTTGTCAGACCACTGTGGCAAGCAGCTGCTTGAGGGTTTTTTTCTTTTTTCCATTTTCCCAAGAGATTGACTTTTCTGTACATCTGTTTGATTTAGATAAAAGTTGCTGCAATAATGCACTTTATTAAGTGGTTAATATAATTTTATGAAATTTTGAAATAACCTTTGGATTTAACTTCCTTATAAAAGACATTTATATGGATTTCAAATTATATATAATTTGCATGAGCATGCTCTTGGCAGGGCATGGGTTCAATACACAGCTCCCTTCAGCACACCATTGGTCTGGTGAATCGTGCATTTATTTTCATCAATGTTATCATCATTGTGGTACAGTAATTATGTAGATCAGGATTAAGGAACTGGCAGTTCTGAGCACTCTAAAACAGAGTCTTTGAAGCAGGTTTTCAGACTTTTGCCATTGGTTGGGTTGTTTGAGGTTTAATATTGCATTAGAAATCAAGGCTCTATGCCAAACAAGGTAAAAGATGAGTAACCCACAACCAAAGTTAAAAGCATGTGATAAAGGAAGAAAGCTAAGAGCAAATCAACAAAAGGTGTAAAGAACCAAGTAAAAATCAAGTATCACCAAATGCAAAAAACACAAAAAACACTGAATATTAAAGTTATGCATGTAAGATTAAATATGGTTAAAATATTCAAGGAACTTTAAGAAAGCAAAAACCAGAGGTAAAAACAAATGATCATATAGTAGATGTCTGAATGTAAGGGTTGTATAGTAGATAAGGAGTTAAATATATCTTTCAAAATTAACCCTTTCTGTAACAGAGCCCGAATAAACACTTTCGTCTTTCGAATTCTAATGATCAGAGACAAGTTTTGTTTCATATTTTGTACAAGAGTGTGAAAAACATTTTTTCAAATAAAAATCTGAATTTTTTTCAACTGTTTCTAATCAAATATCGAAAATAACATTTAAATCTATCATACATATTTTTTACCTGTTGATTCTGCTTGAAAAAAATTATTATAAAGTTTAAAAAATATCTGAGTCTGCAGTGAATATATGTACATGTTCAGTCATTGCAAATAGCATCAAGTAATGACCGATAGGTTGCATTTCCCTGTATTTTGGGCTATTTACCTCTACTAAAGTTGTAACACTTTCTAAACTTTTAACATAAAAATATTGTTTATTGCTACAGGAGATTACATCAACTGGGAATTATGCATGTTGGCTTTTAAATTAATATTTTAGCAGATTTTGGATTTTAAAGTTTTCTTATTATTTTAATGCTCCTTATATTATTTTTTATTGCTTCTCAAATGGAAACTGCAATTATAAATAATAATTAATTTGAAATAATTGAAAATGAATCTGCTAGTGATATGTAATGATGGCAGTCAGAAAATCACATTAGAATTACTTGAAGCATGATTTTTAAATGGTAGGACTTTATTTATCAATACTTTTAATTACATTTCAATCAAATAAACTAATTAAGGCCAGGAAATTGCATTTTTGAACAAAAATTTCTTCCAAAATTTTAGAATTCAACTTTTCTATAGCAGTTATGCAACTTTATAATAAAGCGACTCATTCTCAAAATCAGTGCTTCAGTTACACTTTAAATGCTTTGAAGTATTTTATTCAAATTCTTTATCAATTTTTCTGATATAATTTTCAATTTTTATTTAAATTATCTTGTTTTAAATTCAAATGTTTTTTATGACACTCTTTTCTTTAGGCTTAAAGTTTGCTGATTGTCAAAAGTCTAAGAATGTGCATCATATCCATAAACGACAAAATAATTTTGAAAAAAAAAAAACAAATTAAATGAAAGATTTAAGCAATAATAGAAATATTATTAACTGTTTATATTAAAAAATAATATATAAAAAATGGGGAAAATATTTTTTTGAAATTTTACTAAAAAAGGGGAAAAATAATAAAATTTTACAATGCTTTAAAAAATTTAATCTACCAATTTTTTTTTCTTTGAAATTTTGCCATGTTATTAAGCACAATTAAATGGTCTTCCTTTTGGTATGTAACACAACACACTTCCGTTCATTAGTTACTTCAAGATGAGGTTCTAAAGCCGTTTATTTTCTGAAAACACTTTGAAATAAATCTTGCCACCACATTGAGTTGTTTTAGAAACCTGGCACTGTAAGAGTTAAAAGTTCTGCAGTTAATTAAAATGTGTTTAATAGATAACTGTCCCTGTGGCCGAGTGGTTAGCGCGCTTGGCTGAAAATCTAAGGGACTGGGTTCGAGCCCTGGGTAAGGCATGGATGTTTGTGTCGTTTTTCTGCTGAGGTCCTGCCATCCTCTCAGACCTAGTGTGGCATATAAACTGACAGGCTCCTGTCAGACCTCTGTGGTAAGCAGCTGCTTGAGGGGGTATTTATTTATTTTTTATTAATAGATAAGATAGTACCCCAAAACTTGCACACAAGTTCAACTTTTACCTGTATAAGAAATGAATTACTTATGCGGAGCTGAGCAAGCACAATTTTCTCCTTGTGATTCCTGCAAGACTGCCATGTGATGCTTTGAACATGGTATTCAAATGAATTGTTGAAGCCATGCTAAATGCCTTGAAGTATTTTATGAACTGCTTTGAATGCTTATGAAATGCTTTCAATGTGGTATTCAAATGAATTTTTTTAATGGTATTCAGGCCTGCAAGACCTGCTTTTGAATGGTATTCAAGCATGGTTTCACAAGAGGTTTGTTCTCAATCAAGATCTTTGCCACTGAAATTTGATAGTAAAAAACTGCTGGAAGTTCAGATATGGAACTAGCAGTGGAGAGCCACACAGGGGTGTGGCATTCTTGGCAGCAGCATCTGCCAAGTCACTGACCTTGATGCCACCATGATCAGGCTGCAACACAAGAGGATGATTGAGATGGCTGGCAGATAATGTAGCCTTTGGTGGATCTTAGAAAGAACAGGGTGAGGTTTAGGTCTCACTGAGATCAAAGCTTATAGCAAACTGAGTCAGTATAAAGCAAAGGCTGATGTTTAGTTATAGGTCACAACACGTTTAGGTTTAATATTCCTCTGCAAAAAAAAATTTTCTTAACGATTTTCACCAAAAATCAGATACTAGAGTAGGTTGGCATTGTAAACTTAATTTAGTATCAAACTCTTTTATTTTGAATTTTAAATCCTTTTAAAATTCGAAAATATAAATTTTCTTTGATTTGGCTTTTAAAACAGAATGGTGTTTTAATAAGACCAATGAGGTAAAATTACTAGAGTTTTCTTAATCAAATAAAATAATTTGTGGCCTTTCTTTTGGCTGTTATGCCTCAACACAATCAAGGTTCATGACACTCTGGTGTAGGTTCTAGGGGCCTATGTGAAAATGCCCCCCCTCCCCCCCAAAAAAAGTTTAAAATAAATTTTTGCCAGAATCTTTTTTCAGCTTAGTAGCTTCTTAGCATCTTTTTACAGCTTAGTAGTCCTACAACTTTGAATATGTTACTAGGAACTATTACTACTTTCACACCTATGGGCAAAAACACATTATTATTGCAATTATTTATGCAAAGCCATCCCTGTGGCCAAGTGGTTAGCACACTTGGCTACTGACCAAAAAGATCTAGGTTTGAGCCTTGGTAAGGCATGGATGTCTGTGTTGTTTTTCTGCTAAGGTTCCATCATCCTCACAGATCTACTGTGGCATATTTAAATTGGCAGGCTCCTGTCAGATCTCTGTGGCAAGCAGCTGCTTGAGGGGATTTTGTTTTTCATGCAAAATGTCTGGTAATCTTGACTTGAAACTTTAGAATTTAAGATAATCAAAAAATTAAACCAGAATTTAGCTTTCCACATTAAAGACCTAAAGGTTATAAGAAATTGACCTAATGTAGACTGGTAAAATATCATGGCGTAGCCAAGAGGGTGTAAACGTACTAGGTACAGAATGGTGAAAATTAAGTGTAACCTACACAAAATCGTACTGATGGGGACAGTTGAAAATTCGGATATCAAGTCCATTACCATTTATAACTATGGTGCGGTTATATATTTCTTTACAGGACTTATGTAATACACAAACCAAAATTTAAAGCTACGTGGCCTGTGTTTGAACTTCTGATCTCGCATTGCGTCAGAGTTGTTTATGTCAATATAACTTTGGGATGCCAATTTCGAATGATCTGCTACTGTTTTTCACCTAGAGCGAGAATTAATATATGTTGTTCAGTTCTACATTTCATTAAAAGCATTACCTAGACACGAACTAATTTAGAAATAAATGCATGTTATCACAAATTAATCTAAGCAATGCAGTACTGCCACATCGATTAATGGCGATGGCAAGAAACACTAAATTTTTAATTTACTGAAACTAAATATTTCAGCAGTTAGGGAATAAGAGCAAGAAGAAAACACTTGATAAAATGTCTAATACAATTAAAACGAATATTAATCAAATATAAGTACTAAACACAAAACCCAACGTACTTGTAACCACCGGTTAACACGTTGCCTCCTACTCTGCGGTTGCCACGGGTGAGAGCAGAGCCAAAGCAACCTACATTTTTTATTTTCTTGATGTTGTTCCTACCTAAACTTGAAAGCTATGGTCAGTTCAGAAACTTTTTATTTTCTTTATTTTAATTTATAAACACTAGTATTAGTGAAAAACACTGTATTATTACAGGTATTTTTAATTATAATAAAATAAATAAATAAATACCCCCTCAAGCAGCTTGCTTGCCACAGAGGTCTGACAGGAGCTGGTCAGTTTATATGCCATAGTAGGAGATCTGAGAGGATGGCAGGACCTCAGCAGAAAAACGACAACACGTTTAGTATTAACACCAGGCGTGCACACACTCCAGATTTTAAAAATTGAAAAATTTAGAATTATTTTCCTTAATGAGTCTGT
This sequence comes from Ryuthela nishihirai, assembly GCA_038380435.1. NCBI lineage: Eukaryota > Metazoa > Arthropoda > Arachnida > Araneae > Heptathelidae > Ryuthela > Ryuthela nishihirai. Next base: position 23,626,076 of record JAWZYU010000022.1, read on the forward strand.
TTTAAACTAAATGTTATTTTAATAAAACCCAACGATGTAATATTACTAGAGAGCACACCGGCAACACCCCCCATGATTGTGCCCAAATGTTTTGATGGTGCGTTTGAATTCTGTAAAGAAAATTACCTTTCGCAGGATAATATCACTTGGGGTGAAAGTGACTCAGCCAGTAGCCCCCAGTCTTGTAATTTGCAGTTCCGTTCGAGTCCCACCTGGGCTAGTCTGCTTAGATTTCTGCAAAACTCCCCACTCGGCCATTATGTGAAAAAGTGCCGCTCAGAAGTAAAACAACTTTTCAGAGCTCCAACATTTCTGCATCATATTTAGATCAGCGTGATCCCCTGTCAGTTAGTCAATCTTTCACAATCATCTATATATGTACTGGGTGATCCAAAAGTAACAGAAAAAGTAAAAAGGCAATAATTCGAAAAGTATAGACAATAGCACGATGCGGTTTTCACAGAAATTCACAGAAAGACATAAAAAAAAATTTTAATAACGAAAAATTTTATTGCCAGAATAGTTACATTTTGCCACCGACAGGTGGCTCTTCAGTTGTGTCAGTAGTTTGTACAGTGGCGCAGCACAGTTCGCAACGCAGCTAGGATTACAAATGTTCAATGTGACGGCCGTCATTCATGAGAATGGCCATCAGACGTGGCACGACACTCTGCACAGCATCGAAGAGGGTTTCAGCTGTAATTCCTGTCACATGATAGCGAATAGCTTCTTTCAACATGGCCAATGACGTCGGCCTGTGACTTCAAGTAGCCCCATAACCAAAAGTCACAAGGTCTGGAGACCTTTCTGGCCATTCGTGCGGGAAAGAGTGACTGAGGACACGGTCATCGCCAAATGTTGAACGAAGCAGGTGCTGGACAGGACATGTGATGTGCGGAGGCGCTCCATCCTGCATGAATGTTACACCCTGGAGCGCTTGCCTCTCTTGCGAGGGAATGATGCTGTCTCTTAAAAGCGCTGCATAACGCTCGCCTGTGACAGTAACAGTTCGAAATGTGCCGCTGTGGACTTCCTCAAAGAAAAAGGGGCCTCTAATGAATGGCGCAGTGAACCCGCACCACGCTGTCACCTTTGGCTGATGCAAAGGGGTTTCCACAATCGTCTGTGGGTTCTCTCTCGCCCAGATGCGGCAGTTGTGTGCATTTACACTTTCATTAAGCGTAAAGTGCCCCTCGTCAGTCCACAGGATGTTTGACAGCCAGACCGCATTGTTTTCCATCTGTTGAAAAGTCCAATTTGCAAATTCATGACGTCTCTTGAAATAGGTTGGTTTCAGTTCCTGTACGTGTTGGATTTTGTAAGGATACCTCTTGAGGATGATCCTGAGTGATCGCCACACAGTCCCGTACAGTTAATAAGTACCCTGGGTAAGCTGAAATTCGGCGCCCTTTTTAAGTATAATTATAAAAATTTTCACAAGGAAAAAACTAAAAATATAGAAATGAGTTTATTACCTGGGTTGTTTTTTTAACAAACAATGAATAATATTGTTTTTTTTTTCTCAACCAATATTTGGACAGTATGAACAATTAGCCTACCTAAAACATTTTTTTTCTAGCCTTTAGATCAGCAAATCTTTTCATCGCACTTTCTATATTTATATTCTTGCAGTATCATTTTCTATAGACAAAATTGCCAAAGAATTCATTCTGTCTTGAGACATGGATGACCGTATGTTTTTATAAGCTTTAGTTTACTAAAGCTTCTCTCGCCAGGGCCAAAGTAATAGGAATTGTAAGCATTATTCTTAATGCAACCCACAGATTTGGCACGACATCCTGTAACTTATTAGTGTTTATGAACCTAGCGTATCCTATTGGAAGCTTTACATCTTCAGGAAATAATTCTTTGGCTATATCTAGTTCAGTCAAGAGATCACATCCATTTATATCATTATTTTCTTAGTACCTTAACTTATTCTCCAAAACTGAAATTTTCATGTGACTGTAAGTATTCATGAGCATGCTTCCAGTCATTAATTCCTGATTTTCCTAACATTGACTAGAGAAGCCAAACATTTTGCAACAAAAGCAATAAATTTTATTGGTTTTCTCTGAATAAATAAGCCACCTTCTAAGAAAATTCTCACCATTGTTTATTTTCCTATACATCATTGTCACATAGAAACTACGTTTATTTGCATCTTTTGAAAAACTGTACTGTTTATTAATAGGATGTGGCCCATTCATAATGATGCGATCACTTTCAGCTATTGATAATTCATCTGGCCATTGTGCTGGATCATTGTAGTTGACATTTTGATTCGAGTTTTCAAATTTACTTTCAACATTCCCAGTATTCCCTGCTGTGAGTGTGACATTATTGCCTAAGACTACGTCTTTAACCGCATTACAGTTGTGATCCTGATCTTTTAATTCATGCATGCAGTTGTTCTTTTCTTCAGAAAGTACAGTATCTTCAGTGGGTTTGACTTCACAATCATTAGATGACAAATCTGGACAGATATAGATAACAGTTTTGCTCATGTTCTGCTTGATTAATTTCATGAATTTTTGACTATATCACAAAACAAAGAATTTTGTTGATGACACACTTTGTCTGTAGATGTTAAGTTCCTCATCTATCAAAAAATATCTTGGATAGATGTGATTGTACCTTTATCCATTATCTAAAATATTAGAAAATTTTAAACAAAGTCAGTACAAAGTTTTAAAAATATCTAATCATACTTAAAGGTTACTTATGTGGTATAGATGAAGCCCTGAGATCTTGGGGCTTCATATCAAAACAACACATATTGCTACAATCAGAGCAGTGAATATGAATAGTATAACTGCAATTTAAGGTTTTTAATAATGATGTAATACAAACTAGGTTACAAGTGACTTCCAGCAGTTAAAATTTAAAAAGTAATAACTAAATGTTATAAATCATAATTTCAAGCTAATTTGCATCACTTTCTGCACTTTGTTGTCAGAGAAGGAAACAGTTAGCAGAAAAATTCTCCAAATAAAACAGTAGAATTAAGTTATCAATAAATCCAGAGCTACCTGTTTACTCTGAAGTCAAAATGAAAATTCAGTACACTCATAATCGTCTTAATAGTGGGTGTCATAACTTATTAACATATTTTTGGAGTTGAATCTTTACTATTGTGAAAAATCACTGGAAAGCATTTTAATGTAGGTGTGTTATACATGATTTCTCCACCAAAGTTTAAAGTTTTTTTAAAATCTACCATTTTGGCTCCTACACTGTTGGCTTTATTTAGTTTTGTTAGGCAAATTTTTTTATTTTTGTGGAATCAGAATTTTTTTTAACATAAAATAGCTATTTTCTGAATCTTACAAATGAGATTTTTTGCGGTTTAAATGCTGCTATTGTATACTTTTATGTTTTATCCATAAAATGTTTTCTACTGTTATCAGTGCAGTATAAATAAACTTTTAATTGTTTGTTATTGTCGTATTCAATGAAATACATAAATAGTTCTGCTATACAGTAATTCTGTACGGAAATATTCATTGCATTAAAAAAAATATAAATTCCAAATAGCTTAAATGGGCTTTTTCTTAGTCGTAAAAAATAATCTTCCCGTATATAACGCACAGTAAAACTGAGTATAGCACGTGAAAAGTAGGCTTGATTGCAGCGGCAGATGGTTTGTTTTGGAAGCAACAACATGGTTACCACCCTGCTGCGTCAGCATCATGACCTTCGAAAGGGAAAGCGCGTTAGGGCATCTCCTCTCATTCATACCTCCGTGGGTTTAACGGTTAGGACGCCTGCATGCTTCTGGGATATGTAGCTTCGAACCCCACTCAGGGCGAAACCAAATTTCTTTCAACAATTAATTCAAGCATTTCTTGTCAACAGGACATTTGTTGCGATGCTTTTTTTTTTACAGAAATGCTAATCCCTTTAGTGAGACTTCTAAGAACAAGTAGTCAGTGGTATCATTCTAGTTTAACCAGTTCTCAACTGAAATTTTTTGCTTTAATCTGTTCCTGTTGCAGATGGGTTGGCTGCAAAGGAAATAACGAATAGGGATCTTATCTGATGTTGTCTATAGCTTACTACATATATCGACAGGCTCCTGTCAAGCATTCATGGAAGCAGATGGGTTAAAATTAGTTCACTGAACAGTACCAAAAGAAAATATCCTTTTGACCTGGTTATTTTAAAGATTAAATAAATGAAAGATCAAAGCAAAGAAAAACGAATGGCCATTGTAAAGATTAGTGCAATGGGAATGGCCATTCTAAATGGTTAAATACTGCGAGTTCTAATGGTTAATTAAACAGAGCGAGTCCTTTAAGCAATTGGTGCAGTGTATGGAATCGAGTTCTACAGTTCAATTTTCACTGGAGTCATCAATAGTAAAAGAGTAAGGCTAATAGTCATAGAATTACTATGAAGTGTGATACTTATATTTCGGGAGAACCGCTTGCTCCATCCACGCTTCCAGCAGTTTTTTTTTACCGACGTTCACTTGTATCAAATTGTTTGCTGATTGCCTATCGCACAAGGGTTACTTTTTTACTCTGCAGACTAATTACCTGACCCACTGTGTCGACGTAGCTTCATTTTCAAGACATTACTCTTGGCACGGAGGTTATATGTTAGGGATGAAGGGGTCTAGTGTCCACTTTTCTTGTTGTGGTTTAGTCATATTTTAATATGCTTAAAAAAGATCCGAGATCCTAAAAAGAAAACCGGTGGTGTTTACATGATCCCAGTTGTACCTAATGAGCCATAAGAACACTATAAAGTTATGAGAAAAAATAAGACACCGCGAGTAATGACGAAATATATCACCCCCATGGAATTAATGCAAGAGCACAAGAAAACCCAGCAACAAGAGTGGACACGCCATCCAAAACTGTTGTCACAAAGAAAGCTTCGACACTAGACCTATTCTCCTCTAGTATATAACCTCCGTTCGCGTGGGCTGTGTAGTGTATTGATAATGAAGCTACCGCTTTCAAGTGTGTCGACAGTGTCTCACAAATTAGTCTGCAGAGTGAACGCCAGTAAAAACAATTGCTGGAAGCATCCTCCTCCTCAAGCAACCATGGGCTACGGTGGTCCAACCAGACCGTGCAATTTAGGTCTCCAAGCATGTCTGTTCTGAGCTACATCTGACCATTGCACACCAATTCTAATAAGATCCTGTGTGACATTGTCTGCCCACCACATCCTAGGTCTTCCCCTCTTTTTGAAGCCTTTAGGCACTGTTCATAATCATTCATACAGGCAACCATGGCCAAAACAACGGAGTCTCCCTGCACAATATGCTGCTTAAAGGAGGTTGCCGACTCCTTTGCCTACCTCATTAGTTACAAGTTGAACCACCTAATGCCCAAGATACTGTGCGCAAGCATCTAGAATCAAAAGATTGGGGAACCAAATAGATTGCCTAAAACGTATCACACTACTTAGTAATTCAATAGCTATTTGGCTTATTCTTTTACTGTTGACTCCGATGAAATCGAACTTTCAATTTCACGGACAGCACCAATTGCTAAAAGGACTTTAGGGTAATAGTGATATATGTTTATAATCTATGAGTGGCACGTATTGTAGATTTGCATGCGTTACTCCGAAGTTAATGAGCTACAACTTGTTTAAAAGCGACGGCTATATCATTTCCCTTTGTTGGCGGAGTAGTCAGCAAAAATCTGTGCACTGTTGCTACTAAGGATGCACATTATATTTCAGAAAAGATTTTACAATTTTACAAGATTGCAGCTTGGAGTTTAGATTACAAATATATGGGGATTATAATTGTTCATATGGCACTCTTTAAAATACGGACATGCAAAATCAAAAGACAGCAGAGCTTTAAAACCTCCCTCATGCAGGATTGTGTCATTTGCGAGCACTTTTTTTTAACACAACAGGCTAAATGGCTGGCCACAAAGACCACCCCGGGGGTCAGAGGTTTGGGGGGAGGGATTCACTAGCAACTGCAGAGAGGCAGATTATAGCCTCCCGTCATGGCCAGAGCCGCGCCAAGCCAATTTTATATCGAAGATATCTCAATGCTGACCCAGCAGGCACTCAAACCTGGGAACTACAGATTACGAGCCTGGCACGTTACAGACTGAGCCACCCCTGCCCCCAATGTAGCTCAGTTTGCCTCCAAGTAGCAGAGAAAAAAATTATTCTCGTAGTACTAAAAAAGTTCGAGGATGTGGAGACGATCATAAAGGAGCTGCAAAGGGAGGGGGGGGGGCAGAAATAATCGAAAGCGACACGATAAATGCTGCAGAAGAATGAATACAAGTCTCAATAGGTTGAAAAATGTGGAACAGAGTGGTCAGCTTTCAGGGATGTAAAATCCCAAATTTGTTACAATTATTCCTCGGGAATCTTTTAAACATATGGATAACTGTTAGCTACGTGAAGAAATCATTTAGATTATTTTATGAAGGAATGCAACCACGATGTTATTAATGTTATTTGCGAAAACTGCTCGTTGCCCAAGTGTCCACAGCAAAATCTCTCGCTTGGCTGTCGATAGCAGTTCCCTTTAGTGATTTCACTAGATAGACTTCGGTTTCCAGATATTGGTGAATATTACTTTTATCATTAATGCTGTTAATCTATTGTTAAAAATTTACTTGCAATATTATCTTTGGTGAATTGGTTGGACGACAGCTCTGCAGGAAGGACAGTGAAAGAGGTGAAACTTTGGTTCAAATGCCTCAGATTAAGTCATGGATGTTTATATTCTTGTACTGTCTTTCTGCCAAGGTCTTGCCTTCCTCAGTCCTTGTCTATTGTTGACAGGCATATTATACTGACAGGCTCCTGTTAGACCTGTTGCAAGTAGCTTCTTACTAAGATGTTTTTCAGATGTGTAAGCTGATACATTGCAAACATTTCTGAAATTCAGATGAATGGGAAAACACTTGGGATTGCAAAGTTTGTATGTTAACACTTTATAGTGGGAGCTAGGACCTTTGACAAAGAACGGCAATTATCGACCAGAAGGGGATGACAGGCGATTAAAAACTTCGAAATTGACATAGTCAAATAAGATTATTTATCATCACACTTGTAACAATCGACTGCCAATCACAGAATTCAAATATGCACATTGGAATTTGGCATTATAAACAAAAACTTGACTTCTAGATACAATAGTTTACTATGTTGCAGGATTTTTCAGTCTAATAACTTTGTAGTATCACCACACACAGCTTTAAAAACATTTAAGTAAACCAATAGTACTATTCAGAGAACTCTTGACAGCCAACTAGCATGCTAGGTTGGCTTTTTCAAATTCAATACAATATTCTTATGTTCGGAACTTATATTATTTGAATAAATGGTATATTCAACTTTGGTACAAGAGTTGCCTTACTTAATTTAAAGCATACAATATAAAATCTCTCAATAAAAATTCTTCTATACTGAACTGGTACTGTCCTTCCTACAGAGCTGTCATCCAGCCAATTCATGAAATATAATATTGCAAGTAAATTTTAAACAATAAATGAACAGTGAAATAAAAAATACCCCCTTAAGCAGCTGCTTGCCACAGAGGTTTGACAGGAGCCTGTCAGTTATGCCACAGTAGGTCTGTGAGGATGGCAGGACTTCAGCAGAAAAACAACACAAATGGTCAAGCCTTAACCTGGGACTCGAACCCAGGTCCCTTACATCAGTAGCCAAGAGTGTTAACCACTCACTCAGCCATGGGATGGATTAACGATAAAAGTAATATTCACTCTTAATGAAACTGCACTGATGCACACGTTAAATAATACTGATATATATTCATATGAAACAAAAATTAATACTAGAGTTCAACAACTGTTAGTTTGGTAAAAAAGTTCTGATGTAATAGTCCATTTTGCACAATGTTCCACTGTTAAAACCACACTGACAAAGAGTATTTAGTCTTCTATGACACAGTGGGTAAGTGTAGTCTTGTGCTTTAAGTTTGAAGTGACCAGTAGTAATTGTCAAAGTCCATAACAAGAAATTTGTAGTGTGTTGCAATTCAGAAAGTTTTTACTTGAAGTACCCATCAACACTGAAGACATGCAGCATACAATGCACAATACGAGCTTTTTCAGCATTACCTTAGTGAATATTTAGATATTTAGAACTGTCAGATGCACTCTGCAATTATGTTAGAGGTAATCTTGTTAAACAGGCATGCAGTCTAAATGTTGACTTCACCCAGGTTGGGCAATTATACGTTACCCAGGTTTCAGGGCAACCACTAGATGCTTCATCAAATATGGAATTTTGATTTACAACTTGGAATTAATTCAATGTTTCTGAATATGCAAATTTAAATAGTTGATTTCTGTTCTGCATGACTAGATGGAGTAAAAATAGCTTTTTAGTTGAATGTGTTAATTGTGGATAAGCATAAAATAGTACTTGGTGTTTACATACTCGAAACAGACTACAGTGCATTCATATTGAAGAACTGTATTCTATTTCAATAGATAATTAACTTTTCAGCAAGTTCTAATTGCAGTGCTTAGATGTTATACATCAATTTACCAACATTTGAGAGCCATATTGTGCAACTTTTCAGCAATATCATTATAATTAGTGATGAGAAGCTTGTTTGTAGTATGAGTAGAAATTTTTCGTTGTTCATTTAATTTAGTGACAATTTTTCTGCTGGGACATTTAATACTTGATTTTCAAACTGCACAAAGTGAGTTCACCATATATGCTATAGTAAAATATTGCTAGTCAGTTAGCAGTGGTTTCAACAATCACACGATATAAAGAGGGAAGTATACCTTGCAATGACAGATTTTTTTTTTACTAAACTAGAATTTCAGCTCACCAAGTGTTTTAGAGTTAGTCTTTTTTATTCAACAATTGTTACACTGTGGTTCAAACTGTTACAATTGAAAATAAATAGAAGGAAATTACAATTCCGAAGCATTAATTCTGAGAAATCTCTGTTTCAATGTTGAAATATCAATGCATTAAAGAATATGACACAATATTTAAGTTACCTCGAATGACATATTTGGGGCCAAAACATTTAAATGTTTGGGTAAAAAATTTATGTCATTCTTAATTTTGAATAATTTATTAAAATTGCATATAGATTAATTGGAATTGCAAAAAAATATAAAGCAATCTTAATTAGCACATCAACTCTAAAGAGATTACAAGTTTTTCAGCACTGAATATCAGTATCTCAGTCATTCATATTAATAAATATTATTTCAATTCTTCTGATGCTCTCTTTAAAGATGTCTGACTGCATTATTTTGAAATTCAATACATGTTTTCTTTCACAGTATATATGTTGACACTTACCATTTGTTATTTTTTATGCATACAAAACAATGCTGTTCAATAAAACAAATCAACAGTATGAGAACATTATTACTTAAATAACCACTTTCTACGTTATGCTGCAGGATTTTTTTTTACTATGATTGTTTGGTGATGATGGTACAGTTATGGATTAAAGTTTATTATGCATTTATCATATAAACTTGGATACAGATACCTATACAGAAAAATTACAAGTGCTTATTTATATTTAGAACCGTGGTATAATTACTACACCACATCTAATATAAAAACACAGCCCTTATTTCTTAGGTTTTACAGTCTGAAATTTCCTTTGTATTTGCATAATGCTAACATCTGATTCCTGTTCCAATAGCCATAAAAGTCCCAAATGTGCCACCTCCTTGCAACATCACTTTCCCAACACTCTGGATGAGGTCACGTCCTCGTACACCATACCTGAAATAAGATTATAATTTCATATTATTAACTATCTAGTGATATATTTCATTGTTCACCACAATTGAATGTGTTCAACACAGAATGTCACAAACAAAATAATATCAGTTTGCTAAAATTACAATATATTGTTTTTTGAAAATTAGCAAATATTATTGAATATTTCATATATGCTTTTTCCTGTAGAAAATCTTACTTTTTAAAAATATGCAGTATACATATTTAATATTCTACTTTCAGTAAATTTGGATTCTTACTATTAATTCTCTAAATGTCCTCTTAAGAGAGCTACTACTAACTATTCAAAATTTTTTAAAGTATTCTTCATATTGCAGGAAATGACACTGTACTGCTTAAGGTGCACATTCATTTTTTCCAGTTTCAATTAAAATTGAGTTACCAGATTGCTAAGTCTGGTTATATTGATTTTTCAGTAGCAAAAACCCTCCACCCCCAATATAAAACTTGTTACAACATGGAGAATATAATGAGAATTTGTGCATTTTTTATATTATATTTATTGCTCAAAACATCATGTCAATGATTCCTTTAGCTATAATTTCCTTTTACAATTTTTCATGATTGCATCTTTCAGCTAAATACTGCTGCAGGAACAAAGTTTACATTTTCTTCAGTTGTTTTTTCATATTTCATGATTTTAAACTTAATTATACAATTCGATCATTTAACCCTTCCAGGTCCCAGATGAACATAGATGTTGACAGAATCCAAAATGAGAGGCCCAAAAAGTCTATGTTCATTTTTGGTAAAGCCCCCCTCCTCTTCCAAAAAAATTTCTATTTGGAAATTTTCTTTTTCAATCGATGCACATTTTATTAAACTACAACATAAATCAGTCATGGGCAACATGTGGCCTGTAAGCACTTTTCAAGCTGTCTGCGAATATTGCAGCGCAAATTATTAACCTGTCCAGTGCCCAGCTCCAAAACTGGTTTCCATCCAGAGACCAAGCTGTTTTCTCCCTATGCTCAGTAAAAAAAATAAATTTAAAACTTTTTTGCCAAATAACTAATGAAAGGAATTATGGCATGCTATATGCAAATTTAATCAGCTTTTAATTCCGGATTTTCTGAAAGTAAAGTATTTAACAAAAAAAAAAGACAAGTTTTATTTTAATAGGACTTTTTTAGCCATATAGTAAAAAAACACATCCGGCAACAAAAATAAAAATTTATTTAAAAAACACTAATAGACAGAAATGATTATAAATGCACATGAATAGAAAGACATTTATTTCTGAATAACGAAAAAAATATTTTTTTTTGGTTTCAACTAAATATTTCTCTTAGTACCATACTTATGAGAAAAATTCCAGGCTTTTAACCAATTGTACTGAATCAGATAAACAAGTCAACTTTAGAATTATTTTAAAATATATCTAATCAACGGAAATAGGTCATGTCAATATAAATAAATAAATAAATACCCCCTCAAGCAGCTGCTTGCCACAGAGGTCTGACAGGAGCCTGTCAGTTTATATGCCATAGTAGAAGATCTGAGAGGATGGCAGGACCTCAGCAGAAAACAACACGAACATCCATGCCTTACCCGGGGCTCGAACCCAGGTCCCGTAGATCAGTAGCCAAGCGCGCTAACCACTCGGCCACAGGAACAAATTAAAAATAAATACCCCCTCAAGCAGCTGCTTGTCACAGAGGTCTGATAGGAGCCTGTCAGTTTATATGCTATAGTAGAAGATCTGAGAGGATGGCAGGACCTCAGCAGAAAAACGACACATACATCCATGCCTTACCTAGGACTCAAACCCAGGTCCCTTAGTTCAGCAAGCCAAGCGTGCTAATCACTTGGCCACAGGACAGTTACAAAACTCATGAATTATCAGAAAACCGGCAATTAATATTGGAAACACCGTTTCTCTGTACGGTTGCAAACATAACAAAACAATTAACCAGCCGCACCAACACTATCACAAATTTTGCAATCACATACACGCACACCACTAATCATGCGTAAAAATAGCCACATTCAATTTTAGACACATCACGTATCAAATTTGCCTTCTATCATCTTCTCTATTTCTGTGGTGTTGACTGACGAGTAAAAATCATATTTGTTTCTTTCGTGTAAAACAAAATTTTACTTGTACATACCGTAACAATTTTAAAAATTGCATAATTTATAAGCGCATAAAATGATATTACCTTTAAATCATTCACGTGCCAGCAAAATTTCCGAACGTGCCACCTCTGGCATGCATGCCATAGGTTCGCCACCACTGCACTACACCATAGCCAGCGAGAACAAGTGAGATGAATGAATCACGGAAGTGCAGAGCCTCTTTTGCAAATGTCAGTCACTTGACCTCTGGCCTTCTTCATAGAGAGGCTTTGGGGTGGCTCAGTTGGTAGCATACCAGGCCTGGAATGTTTTACCTCTGAGCGGCACTTTTTTGCACACCATGGGCTAAATGGCCAAGTCACAAGGACCCCAAAGGCTCAGAGAATGTTTGGGGAGGAGACCCACTGGAACAGCTGTTGGGAGACAGATGGTAGCCTCCCGTCAAGGCCACCCAGCATGTTCTTTAACGTGCACATGGTATGGCTCTCCCAAACACGTGGCCACGGCTTAACGTCCCATCCGACGGACGGCAGCCTTTCCAAGCCCACATACGAGGCCTGTAATCTGCAGTTTACAGGTTTGATGAACCTGGGCAGTATTGAGTTTTATCTCCACAAAACTCACTGCCCTGTCCTCAGTTCACTTGTCGGATGGGATGTTAAACCTTGTGCACATAAAAGAACACACTGGATGACATTGACAGGAGGCTACCATGTCTCTTTTAACAGCTGTCCAGTGGGTCATCTCCCTCCACCCTTCTGAAGATTTGTGACCTGGCTCGAACCCAGGTCCATTGTGTGCAAAAAAGTGCCATGCAGAGGTAAAACAACCCATCCAACAGATCATTTATCACACCCACCAGAAAGGCAAATATGTTGACTTTGTTATAATACCTTGAAAAATGTAGTTCAGCACTTTAATTACATAAGAATTTTAAAATGCTTTAAGCTCTATTAAAGTATATTTGTGTTATTTTAAACTCTGAATGAAGCTTCTCCTCTACAACATTTTGTACAATAATTAAGAATTTAATGTGATCATTAAGTGCTACCTTCTAGCACATTTAATTTATATACCATCCACCAGATTGCATTGCACCAATCAGAGAAAAGGTGCTAGCTCGGCTGCTACATTGAGATTTCTCTCTGTTACAACAACTCTGCCTTGGTGAGAAAGTGAATACTAGCGAGTTTGGAAAAGTCACTGTCCACCAGATGGGATATTAAGTAAATGTGGCCCTGTGTGCAGGAGAGCCATATCCTAATTGTGCCGCATTGCCTTGACAAGATTGTTTTACCTCTGAGCATTACTTTCTTTTTCATATGGAATGGGCCAGATGTGAGGGATCCCAAGGATTCAGAGGTTGGGGAAGAGAACCAACTGGAAAGCTGTTAAAAGGCAGATGGAGCCTTGATAGGAGGCTTCTGTTTGCTAACATCCATTCAATTGGTCTTCTACCCAATGCTAGGTGTGATCTAGCCATTTTGCTCTTTGTGCACACAAAAGTTCCAGTCAGAGGTAAGAACAACCTCAACTTATGTACTAATTCTAAAAATTTGCCAACTAGTTCAATATATTAAAAATTCTGGATAAATAAATGCATTACAAACCTTAAGGCAGAAAATCCTCCAAATATGGCCCCTGAAGCCAAACCTACACAAAATCCAATACCAAATCCCATTTTCATTCTGTCCCAACAACTAGGACCTTGTTGATAGCCACCTGGTACTGGAACTGGCATTTTGTATGCTGTGTTAACACTACTGTAAAAGAAGACACCTGTAAATTACATGCAAGTAAGCAAACTGTACTTCTTTAAAAATGCTCAATTCACAATACTGAATAGCTTTACATTTAAACCATTAGTCCAACCATCAGCTTATGACAGAAACAGAAATGTACAAATGACAAATAAAATTGGTATTTTAGCTAAAAATTCATGGCAATAAACAAGAAAAGTTTGTCAGGTGATATCTGAATTGTACACCATGGTTTATCCTAATTTGTTTTCTACTTAATTATTGAGTAATTATCAATAAGTTGAGAAATCAGAATGGAAAGACAAAAACCACTAGGAGTTTTAATGAGTCGCATGTTTCAGGTCAACTTTAACTGCAGTGTAATAAAACTCAATTACATTGACTATTATTGTAGCAGTTAAACACACACCAAAAGTTGAAATAAGTAGTTGGATAAAATTGGTTGTTCTGATTGGGATTTGAACCCAGGTTTTCCAGAAGATGGCTTTTCAGAAATAATTAGTTTTTCAACTAATTATTTCAAGTGTTTCTTGTCTACAGCACGTTTTCCTGTGATACTTTATTACTGAACACAGTAAAAGTTTGGTGTGAAACATATGTCCATTGATTTCATTCATTCACAGCTTTCCTTCGATGATGTACTACTCACAACTTACTACTCCATTCACAAAGTAGGTGACAGCAGTGCCGCCAGAAGTTTTGGACACTTTTTGAGGGACTACTCCTGACCTGTGGCAGCTAGGAACTCGATATGTTACTCCAACAGGGATAGAATTAAGTAGGACCACCCCCACCAAATTTTGGGATCTATCACTCTAGTACCCATGGAACTACAGGGAAAAAGGCAATTTCTGCCCATCTGGAATTATGGCTATTATATAATGACTTTATCATATAATCAGAACTAGTAAATTGTGTACAGTATCAACTATTACTAGTTCTATTTTGTTACAGAATTATTTGATTATATTATTTTCCAATACTACTTGAATGACAATGCAAAAAACAAAACCTTCATCAAAGGTGGAATTTCTGAAAATCCCATGAATCAAAAATGTTTAGGAAAACACCATAGCTACCTCCCAGTCACCAGCTTGAAGTTTCTGATTGCTTAGCTCCTTGGATTTTTCCATCCTTCCTCTCCTACTAACTTTTTGTTCTATAAAAGAATATTATATCAACCTATTACCTTACTGATTTAATTGCAGTTAGCTTCTATGGCTACTTTAAAAAAACGAGAGAAGGTATTCTTTTACATAAAGGACAGAGATAATCTAGAAGGTTTATTTGTTTGTCATGGTTTGTCATACAAGCACACAGACATGCCTGCTGGCTTAGTCTGGTGTGCTAAGCACTAAATGAGGTGGGACTACTTGAAAATGAAATCACTGATGTATATATTTTTGTCTATAGTGTTAACAGAATAGTGGTGCAAACTATTGATGGTAACTATCAATGTACCGATAGTTTTTTTTAAATATAGAAAACAATCAATAGTCGAAAAATCTACCATTAGTGCTATTGGTGGGAAAACTACTATTCTGATGCAGGCAGGAAAGAGAAGAAGCTTGTCTTGTTGAATAATGCAAGTTTCTGAAAATGTAAAATCCATGAAGTAAACTTTTCATTATACGATAAAGTAACAAACAAAAATTCACACATTCAGGTTTTTAGAGAGCTGTTTTCTGGTGAAATGAAAGTTTTTGGGATGTCCAAATGCTCCACTTTTCTGTGAACACATATAGTCAGCTCTCAATTTATGTGGATTACATTAACACATTTTTAAAATAACTTTGTCATTGCATTTATAACCCTTTTTAAAATTTGAGTGGGCTTGTTTTCTTTAAATAATGAGGTTTGAATTGAGCACCAAATAGTTGCATGCTGGCAACATAGTTGAATGTTGTTTGTGTGATACGATTGTTTGGTTGTTTTACCTCTGAGTGGCACTTTTTGCACACAGTGGGCTAAATGACCAGGTCACAAGGACCCTGAAGGCTCAGAGAAGATTGGGGGAGGGAACCCACTGGTACAGCTGTTGGGAGACAGATAGTAGTCTCCCATCAAGGCTATCCAGTGTGTTCTTTAATGTGCACAGGGTATGGTTCTCCTGCTCACAAGACCACAGCTTAATGTCCCATCAGATGGTCGGCAGCCTTTCCAAGACCACCAGTGTCCCCTACTGACCGTGGACAGGGGAACTCAAACCTGAGAACTGCAGATTACGAGCCTGGTGCACTACCGACTAAGCCACCCCCGCCCCATGTTGTGATACAAAGTTTACCTCAAACACTGAAAGTAAAGGTTTCAAATTAGCTATTCTACGAGAAAAGTCTCACTTCTCTAACACTCTCACAGCAAAAGTAAAAGTCACGTTTCTACGAGACACAGGATTATTGTCAATATATGCTATAAATCTAAGAATGAGAATTACTGCTTCTCCCACCTACTGTGAAGTGTCAGTCATGTATAGAGAGATTTATCATATTTTCATATAACCAAACTGGAACAATTAGCAAAAAGTTTAAAATGAAGGTTGCAGGTGTGTTTTGAGCACATTTGGGTTAACATCTGTTAATATGTTAAATTAAAAGTTAATATTTTTGTTAACTTATTACTGTTAATGTTTGTACACACAACTTTTCAACTTATCATCATCATCCTCAAGCAGCCATGGGCTACGGAGGTCCAACCAGACTGTGCAGTTTAATTCTCCAAGCATATCTGTCCTGAGCTACATCTGCTGCATCCAGCCACTGCACACCAATTCTAACAAGGTCCTGTTTGACATTGTCTGCCCTCCGCATCCTAGGTCTTCCCCTCCTTCTGAGGCCTTTAGGCACACTGTTCATAACCTTATTCGCCAATCTATAATTATCCATAAGGGCAACATGGCCAAACCAGCGGAGTCTCTCTCTGCACAATATGCTGCTTAAGGAGGTTGCAGACTCCTTTGCCTAACCTCATCATTAGTTACAAAGTTAAACCACCTAACACCCAAGATACTGCGTAAGCATCTAGAATCAAAAGCATCTAGTTTCCTGTTATCTTGTTTACATAGTGTCCAAGTTTCACTACCATAACTAACCCTAGAAAGAACCAAACTATTATACAGTCTAATTTTAGTCTTTAGGTGTATACGCCTATTTCTCCACAATCTCCATAGATTCTTAAAAGTTCTGGCAGCAATACCTATTTGTCTGTTAATCTCATGCCGCACATCACCAGTATCGGTTACATAGCTCCCAAGATAATTAAACTGTGACACCTTCTCAAGACTGCAACCATTCAGATTAACTGAATCACAGCCTGCCTGACCAATTTTCATCACTTTAGTTTTCTCTCTGCTTATAACCAAACCTACTCTACTACCAGTCTCATCAACAGCTCGAATGAAAGAGTTCATCTCATCAACATCATTTGCCAAAAGAGCTAAATCATCAGCATAATCTAAATCAGAAATTTCTGTATCTCCAGCCCAATTAAGGCCAAAATCTTTCCCTTGAAGTGAATTTCGCATAACATAATCAACAACCAAACTAAAGAGAAAAGGAGACAAAATGCACCCTTGTCGAACACCAGACGTAATGCTAAACCAATTGCTACAAGACTTACCAACTCTCACACACGACTCAGTGTTATTATAGAGAGCTTTCATTATGTTAACTAACTTGTCTGGTATACCATATGATCTCACAATCAACCACAAATTATGACGATCAACAGAGTCGAAAGCCTTTTTGAAATCAACAAAGCTAGCAACCAAAGATTTCTGAAACTCTAAACATTTCTCAAGAATCTGCCTAAGTGAAAATATCTGATCTACACATCCCCTATCACTTCTGAATCCACATTGCTCATCACGCAATTGCCTGTCAACCAGATTCTTAATTCTATTAAGCACAATCATGGAAAGAACTTTACCTGGAACAGAGAGTAGGCTGATACCCCTATAGTTATCACAAGAACTGCGATCACCTTTTTTGAAAATAGGAATAACAATAGCCCTGGTAAAATCCTTAGGAACCATGCCTTTATCATAAAAGATATTCAGAATTTCAGTCATCAAAGTGGTAACCGAAACATTCCCAGCTCTGAGCATTAAGTAGCTCAACTGTAGTAATTTCATCTACCCCTGGGAATTTATGAAGTTTAAGTTTAGAAATAGCCAAACTAACTTCAGATTGTGTTATAGGGCCAACATTAAAGTCATTGCAAACAATGGGAGTAGAACTAACCACATTGTTTAGAACATCACTGAAATGCTGAGCCCACCTAGCATGACAGAATCCTCACCTTCTATAACCTTACCTTGTTTATCTTTCAATCCCTTTACCTGTTCATTTTCAACCACGCAAAACATTAACTATCTGGTACAGCTCTCTGCTGTTGTGCTGTTTAATTGCTTCCCCGGCTTTGTCAGCCAAGCCATCAAGCGAAAGATTCTTATCAGTAGCTAACTGATCCTTTACACGTTTATTAAGCTCCCTGTAATCCTTTCTATTAGGACTAGTAGGGTACTGATTAAGGACATTCCTGCAGTTCCTTCTTTCTGAAATAAGCTCAAGTGCCTTATCACTTAAATAATTCTACCTCCTCTGCTCCTTTTTTCCTAAAAGATAACTGTTAGTTTCCAAAAAAAAAGAGACTGTTTAAAATGATCCCATTCTTCCTCAACTTCAGTAGTAAGCATACCATGACTGTCATAATGATTAAGTAACCTATCATGGTAAGCTTTGGCTATAACTGGGTCTTTCAGAGCTTCAGTATTAAAAGTAAACTTTTTAACCCTAGCCCAACACTTTTTAAGTTTAAGTTGCAAGACACTTTTAACAAGGTAATGGTCAGATCCAATTTCAGCTCCCCTATATGCCCTGGTATCCCTAACAGAACTAGCCCATTTGATGTTAATTAATATATAATCAATCATATTCTTATGCAGCCCATCGGGTGAAACCCATGTGTACTTATGTATGTCGCAGTGTTTGTAAAAAGTGTTAGTTATTCTGAATCCATTGAGTTTACTTACCTGTAGGAGATGTTGCCCATTGCCATTGCAGCTACCAATACCAAAAGGGCCCATTACTCCTCCCCAAAGGTCAGAGTCAGTACCAACTTTGGCATTGAAGTCACCAAGAACAAGGGTAATATCTCCTTTCTTGACAGAATTCAAAATATCCTGAAGTTGTCTGCAAAACCTACCTTCTCATCCTCATCAGCATCTTCAGTGGGGGCATAACAACAGATAACATTCAAGTCTTTAATGCTTGTCTGAAATTTTGCTGTAAGAAACCTTTTATTAATGCACTCATATCCTAGAAGAGCATCACTAGCGTGTCTGCTTGAAGCAGACCCATGCCTTGGTGATGCTTTTCATCCTCCCTCCCTGTAAAGAGAAATTTAAAGTTATTTTTAAGTATCTCATCTTTACCTGTCCATCTGGTCTCTTGCAAGCCTAGAATATCTAGGTTATAGCACTGGAATTCCTGCATGAGGACATCAAGAGAATAATCTCCATGTAATGTCCTCACATTTCACGTTGCTGCAGAGAAAATGATTAGCAGGATTTTTAAAGAAATTAGGCTTATTGAGATTGGTAGGGCCAACAATATCAAACAGCTCCCTGATAGCAGACAAGGGGCAAAGACCTGTTCCTCCTCTGCTGGTAGGAACTTCAGGCACCACCTTTTCAAGTGGACTTTTTCAAGAGCCATATGGCCTGCCTGAGACACATATTCAGGGAGGGGGGGGGGGTTAAATCAATCTCAAATATTTGAAAGCTATAATTTTGGTTGGATTGTTTTACCTCTGAGTGCCATTGTTTTGCACACAACAGGCTAAATGACCAGGTCACAAGGACCCTGAAAGCTCAGAAAGCTTGGGGGAGGGGGCCCACTGGAACAGCTGTTGGGAGACAGATGGTATCCTCCCATCAAGGCCATCCTGCATATTCTTTAACATGCACCAAGGTATGACTCTCTCGCACATGGGGCCAGCTATAATTTGGAAAATGAAAAAATTATTCACACTTGGGCTAAATAGCCAAACCACAAGAACTCGAATATCAGAGGGAGGGGCTCACTGGACGGCTGTTAGGCAACATGGTACCCTACCTGTTAAGGCCATCCAGTGTGTTCTTTAGCACGCACAGGGTTGGCACTTTCACATAAGGAACCAGGACTTAACATCCCATCCAACAGATGGCTGCCTTTCGAAGCACATTATTAGGAATTCAAAGCAAACAAGTAGTGCATTTCAAAGCACACAAGTAGGTGTGCCCTATTGACTGAGGGCAGGCTGGGGAGTTTCTCCAGAGACAAATTTCAATGCTCCCAGCTAGGACTCAAATTTGAGAACTGCAGATTAAAAGACAGGTTTACTACGGATTGAGTCACCCCCATCCCCAACTCGAACCCTGGCATTTACTAGTGTCAATGTGAAACCACTGCAACAAACTATTCTTCCTCCAATCGGTTGATCATGCAACTTTTACGATTGGATTGGTGAATAAGCGTGTGAAATATTGAGTATTCCTGAGAAATTTCAAAAATCTTTAAGTTTTAAACAAAATAATTTTCTATTATTCCAAAAAAAAAAATGCTTACTTTTCATTGATAGTTAAAAGTTTTTGTTCATAATAGAGATAATTTGGGCTCAAAATTGTCAGAACCAATTTGATAATTATTGAGTTCGAAACACTTGTGGGTTTGTTGGTTGCTTGGTGTGGCCAGTCTTTCAAGGTCAGGAACAGAAAAAAAAAAACATTCAAAATTAAAGTTTTTATTTTCCTTATTGTAGTGCCATTTAGAAAGTTCAGCACACCCTCCCAACTAGGGAAAAAGCAAGTGGCAGCTATCAATGTAAATGTCTTAACTGCCCATAACACCACACATAATAATCACGAATATGAAGTTTTTAGCTGACACTTTATAATATTAGTTCAAATTTTTGTTTCCAAAAATTTTGTCCTCAAAAACATAAAATTAAAATATAAAAGTTGGAAAAATATGAATAATTTTATTTATAAATATTTATTTCACTGAAAAATTTTTAATCAGTTAAACATAGGATATTGTCTATGTTATCTGCAGACATCTGCCTTTTTACTTGTACCAATAAACCATTCATCATTGCACAACTCACAGAGCTTGGGAATAGTTAACGCTTGAACAAAGATGTTCAAATCATTTGTACAGTCTAATGCTCTGTCGATAATTAATCTTAGTGAGAAATGCAGAGAGAGAACACATGGCAAGGCCATAAGTCTCAGACTTGTGTAGACTATTTCCTATGCAATTTGCCATTTATTTCAAATATGTTTGTTGATAAAGAGAGATTTAGACATTGGTAGTGACCATAACCGACTCTTTATTTATGGGTTGGGTTGTTTCACCTCTGAGCGGCACTTTTTTTGCAGACCATGGGCTAAATGGCCAGGTCACATGGACCCTGAATGCTCAGAGAAAGTTGGGGGGGAGGGGGGGATTCACTGGAACGGCTGTTGGGAGGCAGATGGTAGCCTCCTGTCAAGGCCATCCAGCACGTTCTTTAACGTGCACAGGATATGGCTCTGTAGTACACGGGGCCACAGCTTAATGTCCCATACGATGGACGGCGGCTTTTCCAAGACCATTGGTGTCCCCTACTGATTGTGAGCAGGGCAGAGAATTTTGCGGAGATAAATCTCAACGCTGACCCAGCTGGGACTCGAATCTGGGCACTACAGATTACGAGCTTGGTGCGCTACTGACTGAGCCCCGCCTCCCCCCACAGCTCTTTATTGATGTTAAAGTAAACTCCACTAAGACTAAAAGAAATATCCCACAGTGACACACCTATGACCTCCAAAATATGGATAACTTCAAACTTTCAGGAATATGATAAAAAAAAAACACAATAAAGGGCATATGTGAGGAATTTCAAGCAACTATTCTCAATTGTGGAGAAACATTATTACAAAAATCAAAGAGCACAATAAATGAAAAGAATTCTGATTGGTGGGATTAAGAGGTAATAATCAAGAGATCACAGAGAAACATTCTCATGATAGAAATTACCATGGATGAGAAAAGAAAGGCATTCTGAAATTTAAAAGATGGAAAGGCTACCAGACCGGATGGTATACCATCTGAGCTTGAAGTCCAGAAATCTATTTACAAGAATTTTAAACAAAATTCTCACTGACTGTATTGTCCCAGACTCATGGAAACAGTCTTGAATGCACCTTATATTCAAAGGTAATGGGAAAGACCCCAAAATCATAAGCATCTACAGGCCTGTAACAGTGACAAACACCTGCTACAAACTGTTCATGCAAATCATGAAGAATTGGCTGTATGCATTCCTGAAGAGTACAGAGGTCTTGAGAGAGTACCAATATGGGTTCAGGAAAAATCGGCAAATTGAGGACATTTTCTGCATTACACAATGCATCAAAATTTGTAGATCAGAGAAAAGACCACTTTTTATGGCATTTCTGGACATCAAAGAAGCTTTCGACAATGTGCATTGAGGGAAACTATGGTCGTGATTGCAAGCTTACAGTGTTCCAAATGCATTTTGTGCTCTGCCTTTAAACATCTATACAGAGGATAATTGTTAGGTGCTCCTAGGAGATCTCATTACAATGCAACAAAGGAGTGCATCAGGGATGCCCACTCTTACCTTTGTTATTCCTATCACTACAATCTGAGCTGGAATCTGATATTCGAAGTGTTAACCTGGGACTCAAGCTTAGTGATTTCACAACTGATGAACGAAGAACATTTTTTGATTTGTCTACCACTCTTTTTGGCAGGTGATATCATATTGCTGGCCCAATCATCAGAAAATCTCCAAGCAATGTCAACTATGGCAAATAACTTTGCCAAGCATAATGCATTTGAATCTCTACTGATAAGTCCAAAACTATGCTCTTTGACACTGATTTAGCCTGAGAAGCATTCTTTTGAACATGGATGATCACTATGATTATCTTGGAGTTAACTCTGTAATAACTCAAGATATTGGTTAATGCACAAAGCAAAAAAATTGCAAGAAATCCATAAAATACAGGGGGATCATCAAACACAATGCACTGTTTTCCTACAACAAATATGAAGCCACATGAATTCTCAGGAAATCAGTTGTAATACAAGACCTATCCTTTTGCAATGCTGTCTTCACTGTCTGAATCCACTTGATTAAATCTGTAGAAATATGTAGATTTGCCCTTGTAGCTTCCCCTCTTGCAGCTAAGTGTGTAATCCAAGGAGAAGTTGGGGTTTCGAAGTTCAAAACTGGCGAAACTCAGTCAAAACTTCAATACATGGCCAGACTTATTTATTGGCCTGAATGACGATAGTGTTTTGTGAAAAATCTTTGTCTATATTTCAATGCAAGGTTCAAGAAATCACTGCTGAGAAGAATGGCATTTCTTAAGGGAAAATACACATGGAGCTCCATCAAGATAATTATATGTAAAGGTGGAAATGTAAAAAAAAGAAATTCTGAGGTGAAAGAGTAAGCACATCAACTATGGGGAAGAGAGTTAAGTACAGAATCCAGCCTCGAATTATATAGGCAAAAAACTATACAAGTGGGAAGAGTTTTACGACAGCAATCTGAGGAGCAGTTTGCTGTTCAAAGCCAGGGACCAGATCCCTGGAAACCAGAAAAAGGCTTCAAAAATTTCTGCCTTTAGATCATCTGTCCTCTATGTTCTCTGGCAGAAGAAATTATTAAATATATAGTTTTAGAATGCCCTAAAATATTCAGAACCATTAGCTCTTCTGGTGAACCTAGTGCTGCTGAGGGCAAACTTAGGTTTTGGCTGGGGTTTCTGCCAGCAGACTCACAAGTCATTGAAGACATGAGACTCCTTGGGGTTGGTTTCTTAGGGTCAAGAAGATCAAAGTTGAAAGAGATTTGTGGAATGATGCGTGGAATATTTTGTCAATGTGACTATAGTTTTGTGAAATGTCGAGCAAAGTACGGCAAGGGGACCTCCCATACTGGCCATAATAAAGGCTAAAACCATATCCATATCAATAGTACAATCAATGTATTGATTGTTTTTTCAAAACATCGATGACTATCAGTGGTAAAAAACCATCTGAATGACGATAGATTTTTGCATTGCTACAAGAAAATAAGTTTATTACTACACTCACGTGAATTTTTATCTTTAAATGTTTCCAGGAAATTGTGGGCAGGGACGTACTCACACAAAAATCCAGTTTTAAATCTGTTACTTTGCTTGTGCCATTTTACTAACTTAAAATATTTGTTATGCAGATTTTCATCGTCATCCTTAAGCACCATGGGCTACGGAGGTCCACCAGGCAGTGCAATTTAGTTCTCCAAGCACATCTGTCCTGAGCTATATCTCCTGCATCTGGCCACTGCACACCAATTCTAACAAGGCCCTGTTTGACATTGTCTGCCCACCACATCCTAGGTCTCCTCTTTCCAAATTCCCCCCTTAATTACAGTTAATAACCAACAATAGTGAAGGAAAAAATAATATACATAACATTTCATTTAGAACTATAAGTTATTTAAAAATTAAAAAAAGTTTTGCCCCCCCCCCCCCAAAAAAAACAATGGATCTAATTTTTGAAATTTGCTTATAAATCTGCAGTTTTCATACTGGAATGCTCAATTTACTGTTCCACACAGTACATAAAGCTATACATTATACAAATACACATTAATATACGTGTGTGTATTTGTATAATTGTATAATACACATTGAATTATACAAATCCAATGTACTAGTACTACACCTCACTGAAGGCCTCCGATTAAAAATACTGAAAATTTAAAATTTTAATAGTTTTTAACAAACTGGCAGAAATCAATGATTTCAATGATCTTTAGCATACAAATTAGTACACATAACATGTCTAATTGCCAAAATATTTTGAGTCAAAAAAATGTAAGGAGTTATAATTGTTATGGCCAAATGGTAGTTGGAGTTACAAAGTCGCATTTGGGTGCAAGCAGCAAAGCACATTGGTAGCCTCCCCACCTAGTGTGCAGGTGCAACAGTATCAGTGTGGTCAGCTGAAGTGCATCATTAGCAATTTGTCATCAACAAATTTTAATTTTTTATATATAGGCCTACATCATTTTTTTCCACAATTTTCAAAACCATAATGCATTTTGAAAATTTTATTTCTTTTAACTAATTCATAATTAAAATCTATATCAGAACACCAAACTTGGTGTTCTGATATAGATCATCTACCATAGAAACAAAGAAAAAAATTATTTAGTCACAATTGTAATTTGTATATTTTTCCCTTTAGGTTAAATGACCATAACTCCTCAAAAAAAATTTTTTGACTCAAAATATTTTGGGCAATTATACATCTTATGAGCACTAACATTTATTGCAAAGATCAATGAAATCTGTGGTAGGTGGTAACTTTTTCCAAAATTTCTATTTTGATAAGGAATGACCCAGCTAGTATTCCTATATATTCCACTCTTCACTTTTAAGATTATGTCCATGCTCCTCTACTTTCATACCTACTTGCCTTATGTCGGCAAGCAGCAGGGTTGGGTTGTTTTACCTCTGAGCGGCACTTTTTTGCACACCATGGGCTAAATGGCCAGGTCACATGGACCCCGAAGGCTCAGAGACGGTTGAGAGAGGGGACCCACTGGAACAGCTGTTGGGAGACAGATGGTAGCCTCCCGTCAAGGCCATCCAGAGTGTTCTTTAACGTGCACAGGGTATGGCTCTCCCGCACACGGGGCCACGGCTTAACGTCCCATCCGATGGACGGCGGCCTTTCCAAGCTCATCGGTGTCCCCTACTGACCATGGGCAGGGCGGGAATTTTGCGGAGATAAATCTCAATGCTGACCCAGCTGGGACTCGAATCTGGGAACTACAGATTACGAGCCTGGCGCGCTACCGACTGAGCCACCCCCGCCCCATCGGCAAGCAGCAGAGGTAGGCATATGCAGCATGTGATATTTTAATATAATCTTAATTAATAAACATATAAAACAATGAATTTAACCTGATACAATTAATGAGCTAAAAGGAATATTGATTAAACAACTGATGATGAAATATATAGAACAGAAAGTCAGCAGGGTTTCATATATTTAACCCTCAGCATTTGGTCTTGGGGACTATTATTTACCAGTAAGCACTGCTAAAGACATGTGGCAGGGATAGCATATAACTGTATTATACACTGTGTCATAAAACCACAAACAACCAAACTAATTGCATTATAATTTATAATGGCTTATAAATAAACTGCACATATACTATGTTGCTGAAGTTTACAATTAACAATGAAATAGCAAGGCAATATTGACAAATTAGAGGGGATGGAGAAAGAGTTCGGTTGTTTTACCTCTGAGCGGCACTTTTTTGCACACCATGGGCTAAATGGCCAGGTCACAAGGACCCCGAAGGCTCAGAGAAGGTTGGGGGAGAGGACCCACTGAAACAGCTGGGAGGCAGATGGTAGCCTCCTGTCAAAGCCATCCAGCGTGTTCTTTAACGTGCACAGGGTATGGCTCTCCCGCACACAGGGCCACGGCTTAATGTCCCATCCGATGGACGGTGGCCTTTCCAAGCCCATCGGTGTCCCCTACTGACCGTGGGCAGGGCGGGGAATTTTGCGGAGATAAATCTCAACGCTGACCCAGCTGGGACTCGAACCTGGGAACTACAGATTACGAGCCTGGCTACCTACCGACTGAGCCACCCCCGCCCCATGGAGAAAGAGATTATGGCTTCATTGCGAGAGTTCACTGTGGCAAGGGACTGTGGTGAAAGTGGCACTATAATGGTTAAGGGTTGGGTCTGCTATCACAGCAGACCTAACCCTTGACCATATAGTGTCACTTATTCATTTTTTACAGTGTGCTGCATTGTGTTCATATTATCTGAATTTTAGTTCTATTTTCATTAATAAAACAATTACCACCACAAAACTATTAATGCACCTTAAATTAATTAGCAATTGAACAAGAAGGTTCATTGATTTCTGGTGAAATAAAGATCAAAAAACTAGCAATAAAAGTAGGTTCTGTCTACTTAACCCTACTAGTGTTTGGTCACTGTGGGCCGTTTTTTAAAGGCATCTGTTGCCGATGGCATGCGGCAGGGGAAGCATGTGTCACTGCAGTCACGCCATATGGTACTTTCGTATTATCCGAATTCCTTTCATTTTAATTAGTAAAACAATAATGAACATTGCAAAACCATCAATGTGCCATAAATTAATTAGGAATAGAACAAGTAAGATCATCAACAGATTTCCAAGTGAAGATTGAAAAATTAACAATTTTCTGATGGCCATCATTTTCTTTAAATTGACGATCCTCGGATCGGTACTTTTGCCCACAAGGATTAGCAGAAAAAATTCTGTTCTGGCACAGTTTAACCTTGGAACTGTAGATTACCAGCATAGTGTGCTATAGACTAAAGTAACCCCTATTCTACTGAAACGACTGGGAGGGGGGAGGGCAATTGGATCTGTAACACGTTTCCTGATACAGCTGGACATCTGCTGGGAAACTCAAACCGCTAAGTCACGCATGAATTGGGGTCTATTCTCAATTACAATACCATTCTGCACATCGAAACAGATTCTCATGTTTCATCTGATGCACACCAAGATCTGAAAACGCATCAGTTTCCTTGTATATTTGAAATAGAGTTTGTTTCATTACTTTTCACATTCGAGATTTTCGTTACTTCTGGAAAAACAATTGGTAGCTCAAAATGTGCACGAATTTTAGCCATAACTGAAAAATTCAAAAGAGAGGGAAAAAAAGTCTGTTGATAACTTTATTAAAATAAAAGTACAAAAAGAACGTTACCTACAATGAATATGAGAGCAAAATCTTCCAGAACAAAACCTTTCACCATGCAGTACGAGAGTTAAAGACGCAATATCGTTGCCAATTTCTTATGACAAAATATCTGAAACGTTTTGACCGTCACCAATTTATTGATGTAAAACATAGACAGAAAACAACAAGTATTCTGTGCAAAATTGGCTAAATACCAGCTGATATTCAGTGATTCAAATAGTATGCACAAATTTTCAAATAGAAGGGGAACATGCATTTCAATGTAATTTATATAAATTTTTGAAAAGAATAAAAATTATATCACAAGAGTTCAGCACTTCTGTGCATAGGGAAAATCAATTTGGTTAGCAGTTTTAGCTATTAGGGAATAGCAAAGTATCGAAAACATGTCCGACAAATAGGAAATGTCATTTGCAAAAGTCTTTTCCCTTTTTCCTTGAGAATATTTTTGACAAAGAGTGTTTTTAATCTTTTAAAGAAAAAAAAAATATTGTAAAAATAACCTTATGTTCTTTAGAACCAGAGACATTGTCCTGTTCGAAGCAATCCGGGAATTATTTATAACGGTTTCGAAGGAATGTTAATATGCTTATTAAGAAAACAAATACCTTGAAAGAAGGAATTTTTAACAACAGAAAATAATTTGCAAAGATTACGGACTTTCCTTTTTTACTGAGAAGACAGTTACAAGTGTCATGTATCTGAATATTCGCAAGAAATTATCCAGCTCTGGAAAGATGAATTGCTTTCAAGCGAGATGATAATACTTATTGACTGCTGCAAGTGACTGTTAAATATACAATACCTATGCAGCTGGGTCAGTTGTGACGGATCCTTAATTGATCGTGGGAGCTGTCTTCCTTTATCTCTGAGTGGGTCTTTTGCGCACACAATGGAGTAAATTTCAAGTTCAAAGGACTGAGAGTTGATTAGTGTAGGAAGACCCATTGGACAGTTGTTAGGAGATAGATGGTATCCTGTCATCAAAGCAATCCATGATGTCCATTAACGCTCACATGGTATGGTTATCCTACACATGATGCCAAAGCTTGATGTCTCATTAGATGGATGGTTGGCTTTCAAAGTCCGATTTACCCCTCTCACCAATAACTAGGTAAGATAAGCCAAGATACATTGCCCTGTCTAATTATTATGAAAACTGCATCGTGTGCGAAGTAGTATAAAACATGTTAATGTGTACAATATTTCCTACTGACATAAGTATTCTACGTCACTATCAAGTCCTATGCTTACTTGAGGGTACTCTGAAAGTCGTAAAAACATGGTGGAAAGCAAATTCAGTGTGACTGGGGTAAAAAGAGCTGATTTGACTGACTTCAAAATGGGGAACATTGTTGGAATGCGATGAGCATGAGAGTTTGTAATGGAGTAAATGGAACTCAGTGGAAAAATCAGGGGACACAATATCCCAACTATACAGGTAACCCCCGTTCATCGCGACCCCGGCGAGTGCAGATTCGTTATATCGCGATCTTTTTTTGTCTCGGCACTTGCGTGGCTTTGAAACATGCCAGGAAAAGTCAAAATCAATGGTTGCACGTGCGTGCTAACTTTCTTTCTCGCTCAATCACATCATACACATGTACAGTCGCTCAAAAAAGTATCCGAACACTATGGTTGATTACAGAATTCAGAAAAAATATCTGGCAAAGATTTTTTAGAAATTAGTGATCTGGCAACCTTCGTGTCACGTGACACGAAGGTTGCCAGATCACTAATTGGATCGTGTGGGCTCACTCACGGAAATATTGAGCGTGTGCAGTTACCGTTCACAGCAAACTGGAGCGTGTACAGTAACTGCACACGCTCCAGTTTGCTGTGAACGGTAACTGGAGCGTGTACAGTTGCTGTACACGCTCCAGATATTTTTCCCTGAATTCTGTAATCACGTGACACGAAGGTTGCCATATCACTAATTTCTAAAAAAAATCGTTGCCAGATATTTTTTCTGAATTCTGTAATCAACCATAGTGTTCGGATACTTTTTTGAGCGACTGTACATAACGTAAAGTTACGAGCGTGGGCGAGACAAAAGAACGCATACGCCAGTGCCTTGTGCGGTTGAGCCAATGCATCATTTGGGTCTATCCTTTAGTATAATCTTAGCTGCAGTGTCAAACGCACGCTAATTATGTTGCTACATATTTTTTTATCCCTTCGTAATTTTTAAAATGTCAAAAAGACATTGTGAAAAATCGGCTAAGAAAATTCGCAATGTAGTGACTTTAGAAAAGAAACTAAAAATTATAGAAAGGATAGAAAGTGGTGGTAAATTTACAGTTGTAGGAAGGGATTTCAAATTGCCTGAGTCTACAGTGCGACCAATTGTGCAACAAAAAGACAAAATTAAAAATCCTGGCGAAAGTGTTACTCCAATTACAGCGACGTAAGTTTCACGATCCAGAAGTTTTTTGATGACAGAAATGAAAAATTTATAAGCAATAATATATAAATAAGCATAAGCTAATGGATAGAGGACCTAAATCAACACCACATGCCTGTGAGTACCCAAATCATAATGAATAAATCACTTAGTCTTTGGGATCATTTAAAATCTCAACATGGAGGAGAAGAAGTTTTTAAAGCAAGCAAAGTTTGGTTTGATCGGTTTAGAAAACGAATGATTGGCGAATCGGCTAGTGCAGACGTAGAATCAGCTGAAAAATATCCAATGGAGTTCCGTGAAATTGTGGAAAGGGGAAATTATCCACCAAATTTAATTTTTAATGTAGATGAGACGGGACTCTATTGGAAACGAAATGCCAACACGTACGTTTATTTCCATAGAAGAGAAGACTGCTTCTGGATTTAAAGCAGCCAAGGATCGTCTAACTTTTCTTCTCGGCGGAAATGCATCCGGAGAATTAAAATTGAAACCATTGTTGATTTATCAATCAGAAACTCCTCGTGCCATGAAAGGTTATTCTAAAAACAATTTACCAGTTTTTTGGCAAAGTAACCCTAAGGCTTGGATGACACAAAATTTATTTATGGACTGGTTTAAAACTTGTTTTTGCCCAGCAATAAAAAAATATTGCGAGGATATTGGAGTTGAACCTCGAGCTCTTTTGGTGTTGGATAATGCGCCGGGACATCCTGTGGAACTTGAGACTCTGTGCACTGATTTTCCCGTTGAAGTGGTATTCTTACCTCCGAATACCACTTCCATCTTACAGCCTATGGATCAAGGCGCAATAGCAGTATTCAAAGCCTGTTATTTAAGAAAAACGATGCGCCAACTCATTGAAGAAACTGATGGAGTTGGTAGAGAGGCCATGCGGGTTTGGTGGAAACAATTTAATATTATGAAAGCTATCAGAAACATCGACGAAGCGTGGAATGAAGTCGCCCAGTCGTGTATGAAGGGTGTTTGGAAAAGGTGGCTCAGAGAAATTGTTGAAGATCACCTCAATTATGAAAATGATATTCAAAATATCATCGAAGATATTAGTCTTATAGCCACTTCCGGAGGCATCGAAGGTGTTGATGTAGATCAGGCATGTCAAACTCGTTAACCACCGAGGGCCACATTAAGTATTATATATTAAATCGCGGGCCGCAAAACAAAAAAAAAAACGAATGGAATGATCATGAATGGATCGGGCATTTCATGATATGAGCAATTCTACGATCTGGCGGGTCGCAGAACAGTTCCCGGGGGATCGCATGCGGGCCCGCATGTTTGACATGCCTGATATAGATGATATTCAGACTTTGTTAAAATCATACGGCGAACACTTTACTAATGAAGAGCTGCAGGAAATGGACTGCCATACTATGTCCCAAGAATATGACGTCTCGGAACCTGTTCTCGTGCAAAAGTTAAGTGTCAAAATCATTGAAAAGGCCCTTTCTCTTCACAATCAATGCATGGAATTGTTAGAAGAAAACGACGAAGATTACGAGCGAGTGAGTGCTGTAAAGCGTGGCTGTAACGGATTATTTGACAGTTATCGGCAAATTTTGCATAATAAATGCAGAGAGGCCAAACAAGGGAATCTAGATTCCTTTTCGCAACGCGGAATAAAATGAATGAATTATGAATTATGTTATATATGATATTTTTATGTTATTAATAATATTTATTTTATTAATAAAGTGTTTTTTCGAATTTTAAAATAATTTTTTATAATCCCCCGTTGATCGCGAAATTTCGTTTATCGCGACCATGTCCAGAACGTATCCTTCGCGATGAACGGGGGTTACCTGTATAGAGAAATAAAAAGGTCTCAAAGCATGTCTGCCAATCACGAGAAATGCAGAAGGGATAAAGGCGTTTGTTGGTGTGAACTGGTACCCCCCAAAAAAGCTGCTAAAGTTCATCAGCTGAGAGAGATGCCTCTTAGCAGAACATACTTCAAAACTCATTTTAAGGAGAATTAGAGACAGAGAATTGAAAATTTTGAAATTTATGAACTGTGCCATGATACATGACCATGCAGTGTAAATGTCAACGTTGGCCCTCGAAAATGGGACTTACAGTTTACGAGCCTGGAATAATACTGACTGAGCTGACCCCACTCAGAGCTATCTTAAGTACGGGCGAAGCCAAATGAGGTATTTTAATCGACACGTCACTGGCGAGGGTGAATGCTTTAATCAGATGATGCCAAATCCATAGCCAGAAGATGTTGATTGTTGCTTTAGTGATTATTAACTATATTAATTTTCCTTCAACTGGAAAGCATTTAAAGCATGTTTTTCTTTTTTTATAACTTCATCAATTTTTAAACGATTTTTCTTTTTCCTAGATAACTTGAAATGCACAGAAGAACCAAAACATTTTGACCACTTGCCTAATATGATGTTGGTCTCCCAAGTGCCGTAAAAAACAGCAGTTACCCGGCGAGGCATGGATGCTACAAGATTTCTAAAGGTGTCTTGCGGTATCTAATACCAATACGTTACCAGCAGATCCTTTAACTCTTGTAAGTTACGTGGTTGAGCTGCCGCAGATCGGATATGCTGTTCCACTACAAACCACAGATGCTCAATTGGATTGATGTCTGGTGAATTTGGAGGCCGGGCAATACCTGGAAGTCTTCCTTGTGTTCCGTGAAACATACTCGAACAATCCAGGCAGTGTGGCATGGCGCATTATCCTGCTGAAAGAAGGACTACTAGAGGAGAATACTGTTGCCATGAAAGGATGTACTTGGTCTTCAACGATGCTTAGGTAGGTGGTAGACATCAGTTTTCTGCACATGAATGACTGGACCCAGGGTTTCCCAGCAGAACATTGCTCAAAGAATTACACTTCCTCCACTGGCTTGTTTTCGTCCTATGGTGCATCCTGATGCCAATACTTCCCCAGGTAAATGACACACACGTACCCCAGCTGTCCACATGGTGCAACAGGAAACGAGATTCATTGGACCAGACGATCTTCTACCAATCATTCAAGGTCCAGTTTTCATGCTCCCATGCCCAATTAAAGCACTTTTGATGGTGAACCAAGGTTAGCAGGGGCACTCGGAGGTGAAGTGTAATGATCAATGCAGCCGTGCAGTCCCATTTTCAGCAAGGTTCGATGTACTGTGTGTTGAGACACATTACTGCCGTCACCAGCATTCAAATTACAGACGAGTTATACCAGAGTATCCCTTCTGTTGGCTCGTACCATATGAGATAGCCTTCACTCATCTCTAGCATCGATGAGCTGTGGTCGGCCAACATCTTGCCAGTGGTTCGAGGATTTTCCCTCTGAAGACCACTTTTGAAGGTACTGACCATGGCTGACTATTAGCACCCCACAAGCCTTGCTGTTTCGGAAATGCTCTGACCATTCTCCTGGCCATTACAATTTGGCCTTTGTCAAACTCATTTAAATCCACTTTCTTTTCTATCTGAAGAACAAGAATAACACTGATTAACAGAGCTCAGTATCAGGTGTTATTTATACTGTATCATGACTTTCGCAAGCGCTGTCGTTTACCTGCAGTTGCTTCGATTTGAATAAGGATGTTCTGGTCATAATGTTTTGGCTCTTCGGTGTATTTTCACTTCTGCTCAAAATACCTAAAATTCTTTCGACACTTGTTTTCGAAGTTGTCTAAATACAGGTAAATAGAAATGTTTCAAAATGTAATTTCATCTTAATGTTCGATCAAAAAGTATCGTTTTATTACGTTGCATGAAAAAAATGACGACAGGGACCACAAAATGAACTTCTACCAAAACAATGTTGTGACTCTGGATAGTCATTTCAACTGAAGAAATATCTAGCAGATAGGACATAAAAGCACCAACTTATGTGAAGTTTAATAAACGTACAACAATAAAATCATGATTCTGATGTCGTGTGAAGCTATTGTTTGATATACGGAAGCGTACTGATAGTACTTGCAATCCCCGTGATGCAGGGAGGCCTCATGATAGGAGAACCGTGAAAAAATAATGCGAAATGTATTGTGAAACTTGGTATACAACTATTTAAAGGAGCAGTCCGGAATATTTTTATAGCTTTGAACGAATAGTAACAAGCTGTGAAAAATTCGTTTCGTTATCCGTATTAGAAATTCCTCTCGTTGCTTCCTATGGGCCAGAACACATTGTCTCAAAGACTAAGCTTGACATTGAACTTGGTTAACATAAGACCATAAAAGTCATGTGTGATATCATATTAGTCCGACTAGCGATTTCTCACGCTAAGTCCAACCTCCTGTTTAACTCTTAAAACTAGAAATGTTTTCAATATTACCACTATTTCCGGAGCGGGGTTGGCTCAGTCGGTAGCGCGCCAGGCTCGTAATCTGTAGTTCCCAGGTTCGAGTCCCAGCTGGGTCAGCGTTGAGATTTATCTCCGCAAAATTCCCCGCCCTGCCCACGGTCAGTAGAGGACACTGATGGGCTTGGAAAGGCCGCCGTCCGTCGGATGGGACGTTAAGCCGTGGCCCGTGTGCGGGAGAGCCATACCCTGTGCACGTTAAAGAACACGCTGGATGGCCTTGACGGGAGGCGACTATCTGTCTCCCAACAGCTGTTCCAGTGAGTCCCCTCCCCCAACCTTCTCTGAGCCATTGGGGTCCATGTGACCTGGCCATTTAGCCCATGGTGTGCAAAAAAGTGCCGCTCAGAGGTAAAACAATCCAACCACTATTTCTTTTTAATTTTACCCTTTTCTTTGCTACTCTTAAACAACTTTTTGCTCGTTTTCAAAAAGACAACGAACTACTGTTTTTTGAAAAAAAAAGAACAAAAAACGTGGTAATATTTTAGCTTTTTCTTTCATTCCTCTGTCTTGAAGATATCAATGTTTTGCTTTTAGAGGGAATTTAAAAATTATTTTTGGGTTTTGATATACATTGACGAAATATTTACGATTCGCATTTTCGGCATCTCCCAAAAACTAAAATTGCGCCCTCTAACGGTGAAAAATTTCTCAAATTGCGAAATTTCAAACTATTTTTGCAAGCGATGTAATAAGGATAGAAATTTACAATGAGAAGAATGATTTTCACCTTAGCCCCCAGAAGGGGTGGGAAAAAGCCGATTTTTTTTTTGCATTAAGTAATAATGATTTGTAGAGATAAATTGAAACTTCTTTTTGGGTTGGAGAGATATTAAGAAACAGTTATAATTGACACATTTAGAATCTCAAAAAAGCTTTAATTGCACCTTCTGATGGAACGAATGTTGCAAACGATCTATATCAGTGTCTCGCAAACATTTTTACTCTGCGGCACATTGAATCTAATTTTTTTTCCGCGGCACACTGAATCTAATTTTTTTCCCGCGGCACACCTAAAAAAGAATAAAAGCAAACTCTATATAATCGTCATTATATTTGCGCTTTGTTGAAGTCATCAGCCTGGTTTTACTTGAAGATTTGCTCTCGTTCTTTAATTCATAACTCGGTGTTTGCTTTATATATTTGTCCATTTTATGGTTTGAAATAATCAAAAATTAATACCAAAATTTGGAAAAAGTTTGATAAATACTTACAAGATCCCAGTTGATAAAATCTGAAAGATTTTTATTAAAGCACGTCGATAACATAAGTCAACTCAAAATGAAATCTTTGGAATATCTGGTGTCAATTTGAAAATCTCTCGCGGCACACAGTTTGCGAGACACTGATCTATATGGTCTAGGAAATTGATATTTTAGTGAATGGATCACCAGGATGGGTGTGGAAACGTAGCTATTTGTTTTGAGATATTAATGAAAAATTCTCTTTGAATTGAATAGCAGTTAGTTACACACTAGCGAAATATAATGATTCAGAGTTTTCAAATCCTCTAAATAGCGTTAATTTACTATCGTTAAAGGGCGCTAAATATAGAAAACGTAAAATTTAAAGGGATATTACAAACAATATAAACACCCCCTCAAGCAGCTGCTTGCCACAGAGGTCTGACAGGAGCCTGTCAGTTTATATGCCATAGTAGAAGGTCTGAGAGGATGGCAGGACCTCAGCAGAAAAACGACACAAACAGCCATGACTTACCCGGGGCTAGAACCCAGGTCCCTTAGATCAGTAGCCAAGCGCGCTAACCACTCGGCCATGGGACGGCTGCTACAAACAATATATTTATGCTATAAATTATAAATTTTAATGAATGCGTTTTAAACGGAAATATTTATAGTCATGTGTTTCAATTAAGTTATAATTGATTAAATTTCGATCGGTTGCTACTTTGTTATCAATTAAATATTTAATTTTAAAATTTTAAATAATAATTCAATAGAGTAATAATTAAAAAAAGTATTTCATATACACTGGATGGTTTGCCCCATACCCCCACGGGGAAGAAAAATCCAACTTTTTCATTTTAAGGGGTAAGAGATATGCTTTTCGAATTTTATTGGGCTAATAATACACCATTAAAAGTTCAACACAAGTAGGAACTCATCAGATTGTCCTGAATATGCAAGATGGGGAGGTCATGGGAGAACATATAAATGAATCAAAGCGCTTTGGGTTGGGTTGTTTTACCTCTGAGCGGCACTTTTTTGCACACCATGGGCTAAATGGCCAGGTCACAAGGACCCCGAAGGCTCAGAGAAGGTTGGGGATGGGACCCACTGGAACAGCTGTTGGGAGACAGATGGTAGCCTCCCGTCAATGCCATCCAGCGTGTTCTTTAACGTGCACAGGGTATGGCTATCCCGAACACGGGGCCACGGCTTAACGTCCCATCCGACGGACGGCGGCCTTTCCAAGCCCAACGTTGTCCCCCTACTGACCGTGGGCAGGGCGGGGAATTTTGCGGAGATAAATCTCAACGCTGACCCAGCTGGGACTCGAACCTGGGAACTACAGATTACGAGCCTGGCGCGCTACCGACTGAGCCACCCCCACCCCGATTCAAAGCGCAGCACATACGCACATCATGTGTGACAATAACGCCCCTTGCAAGTGGTGTAACAGGAAGTTAAAAGAGCCGGTGTAAAGCATTGGAATTTTGTTTGCCTGCAGTTCTCGCGCACTAAAGGATCCAGTATGCCCCATCGAAGAATACAGCATCCATAGGACCAATTTCTGACTTTGATCGAGGGAGCATTGTGGGATTACAGAAAGGCAGATTATTGTACTGAGACATCGGTACTCGTGTTGGACAGAATGCTGCCACAATAAGGAGAACATGGCGTCAGTGGGTAGAGGTGGAACGAACTGACTGACGTGAGGGATCTTAACGGCAAACGAACGAGTGTTTGGCTACGATTGACTCTACAACATAGATGTATGCGACTGCAGTGGTGCCAAGGACATCGCGCATGGATGTGAGAAACGCATCGCATCGTCTTTTCAGACCAATCCCGCTTCAGTAGGCAGCACCATGATGGACGAATCCGTATTTGGCGGTATCGTGGCGAAGGGTCAGTGAGACATGCATGATGCATCGCCATATAGGTCGGGTTCCTGGTGTTATGATATGGGGTGCAATTGGATTCCTCTCACGCACGCGCCTCTTACGCATTACCGGTACTTTGAACGGCCAGTGGTACATCACTGAGGTGTTGGAGCCTGTGGTTGCACCTTATATTCAGAGGTCTCTGATGCCATTTACCAACAGGACAATGCCTGACCACATGTGGCCTGCAACAATTCCTGGATAGCCACCATGTGATACTTCTGCCTTGGCCTGCACATTCATCGGATCTGTCTCCAATTGAACATGTCTGGTCCATGATCTCACTACAACTAGCACACCAGACACCAGTAGTTGCTACAACAGATGAACTTTGGCTACGTATCGAAACTGCATGAACTGATATTCCTCAAACACACATCAGACGTCTCATCCTCTCAATGCTGAACCGTGTAGCAACGGTTATTGCCACTCATGGTGGCTAAACAAGATACTGATTCCTTTGTATTCCACAAGTCTAACCGAGTTGTATTTGTAATCATTTGATCCTTGTAACATAAGCTATGTATTCACTAAATATGGCTTTGATATCTCTTGTCTTTCCTGGTGTTGCACTTTCGTTACTACTACACCTATCCCTCGATTTACACGGTACTCAGTTCACACAATTTTGGCTTTGCACGGTCAAAAAATGCAACCAGTTTTGATTTACACGGTACTGATTGAAATTTACTTTCTATGTACGTCTGTCAGTACCGTGTAAATCGAAACTGGTTGCATTTTTGGACCATGCAAAGCCAAAATTGTGTGAACTGAGTACCGTGTAAATCGAGGGATAGGTGTATTTGTAATGACCAGCAGTGTATATGATTATTATTATTTAAATTTTCCAATCACCCATTTAGTAACAATTATTACCGTTAAAAGGTGCAAAATTCGGAAAATGAAAAAGTTCATTATCTCCAAAAAGGAGCATCCCATATTCGCCAGGGTTGATATGTTATCTTTATAGTTTTTCAATAGAGGGGGAAATGAATCATATTCAAATGATTTAGTTGTAACTATGTTAGATTTTAATGAAATATTTTTGTGCCCATCTGAAAACAACTTTTAGACTAGCAACATTTTATGAAAAAGTCGTAATATTTATTCAGTCATTGCCGAATCTGCAAAAAGAAAAAAAAAAAACATATAAAAAAAGAAAAATAATAATAATGTATATATATGTGTGTGTTTCATTTAAGTCTTATACTATAATTATAGTTTTGTCTATCTATAGAAGGGTTGGGTTGGGTTGCTTTACCTCTGAGCGGCACTTTTTTGCACACCATGGACTAAATGGCCAGGTCACAAGGACCCCGAAGGCTCAGAGAAGGTTGGGGGAGGGGACCCACTGGAACAGCTGTTGGGAGACAGATGGTAGCCTCCCGTCAAGGCCATCCAGCGTGTTCTTTAACGTGCGCAAGCCGTGGCCCAGTGGCTCTCCCGCACACTGGGCCACGGCTTAACGTCCCATCCGACGGACGGCGGCTTCCCAAGCCCATCGGTGTCCCCTACTGACCGTGGGCAGGGCGGGGAATTTTGCGGATCTTTGAAGGGATACGCCAGTTACATACACATTTCCAGGGGGGTACAGTCGCTCAAAAAAGTATCCGAACACTGTGGTTGTTACAAAATTCAGAAAAAATATTTGGCAACGATATTTTTAAAAATGAGTGATCTGGCAACCTTCGTGTCACGTGACAAGGTTGCCAGATCACTCATTTCTAAAAATATCGTTGCCAGATATTTTTTCTGAATTTTGTAACAACCACAGTGTTCGGGTATTTTTTTGAGCGACTGTACGTGAAGCATAAAAGGTTTAATGTCAACTGAGTGAAAACGGCTAGGCGTGGAGATGATAAGAATAATATGATACAGAGGTATATCGGTGAAATATCTGTGTTATTGATTAAATGTTTTATTAAATGTTTACCTATATGTTGAATTGAGGTTGTAAGATTTGTTCGATACAAATATTTATAAATCAATTATCAAATATCTTTGATTTCATAGATGGTTTAATTATTATGATCAATTTCATACTGATGGAGGGCATATTGACGTTTATTTGAAATTGTAATTTATGTAACCAAATTATCTTTGTAATTAAATTAGTTCATTTTTAAATTATTCATTTTGAATTCATGCTCGGTTAGGCACCATAAATTTGTAACAGTATACTATTGTCGATTATTTATTTTAGAGAAAGATATGATCGAAACCAATTTTAATAATTAAACCATCTGTGAAATCAAAGACTGGGTAGGGTTGTTTTACCTCTGAGCCGCACTTTTTTGCACACCATGGGCTAAATGGCCAGGTCACATGGACCCCGAAGGCTCAGAGAAGGTTGGGGGAGGGGACCCACTGGAACAGCTGTTGGGAGACAGATGGTAGCCTCCCGTCAAGGCCATCCAGCGTGTTCTTTAACGTGCACAGGGTATGGCTGTCCCGCACAGGGGCCACGGCTTAACGTCCCATCCGACGGACGGCGGCCTTTCCAAGCCCATCGGTGTCCCCTACTGACCGTGGGCAGGGCGGAGATTTTGCGGAGATAAATCTCAACGCTGACCCAGCTGGGACTCGAACCTGGGAACTACAGATTGCGAGCCTGGCGCGCTACCGACTGAGCCACCCCCGCCCCAAATATCTAGGAGGTAATCAATAACGTTTCAAGGTTAAAATACTCTGAAAACCAAAATACAGAAGAGAAATATTAATTCGAAACACATTTTTTGCTTGTTGAATTGAAGAGATTTTAATGCAAACAATTAGTATCAGTCACACTGAACAATTGAAAGATTTCTCTTTTTACAATCGGAATGACTAATTAAATTATTTTTAAAGGAATCGGTCAAATAATCTCCAGTCTGTTGTCTTTTCTTACTCCTGACAACGGAGATAAGGAGAGATGCTGTCAGGCCAAGGAAGTCGAAAACGGCAATGAGAGAAATTCCTAGCCAGATGCTAATCAGTCCACCGATGTAACTAAACAGTTCAATTTTCTGTAAAGAGATAGAAAAAGAAAGAAGCAGAAGTAGACAAAAATGATACAAAAATGATACGAAAAAAAAAAAAAACAACCTCAAGCAGCTGCTTGCCACAGAGGTCTGACAGGAGCCCATCAGTTTATATGCCATAGTAGAAGGTCTGTGAGGATGGCAGGACCTCAGCAGAAAACAACACGAACGTCCATGCCTTATCCGGTGCTCGAACCCAGGTCCCTTAGATCAGTAGCCGAGCGCGCTAACCACTCGGCCATAGAGTTCGGATACTTTTTCGACAAGAAGGTTACCAGATCGCTAATTTCTAAACCTGGATCGTGTGGGCCCACTCACAGAAATATTGAGCGTGTGCAGTTGCTGTACACGCTGCAGATGTTTTTTCTGAATTCTGTAATCGACCATAAAATAAATAAATACCCCCTCAAGCAGCTGCTTGCCACAGAGGTCTGACAGGAGCCCGTCAGTTTATATGTCACAGTAGAAGGTCTGAGAGGATTGCAGGACCTCAGCAGAAAACCGACACGAACGTCTATGCCTTATCCGGGGCTCGAACCCAGGTCCCTTAGATCAGTAGCCAAGCGCGCTAATCTGCAGTTAATAGCAATGGCGACGATTTCGTGAGAAAAGTTGTTGAAATCAGTTGAAATGCAAAACTAAATGAGTGATCCAAAATAAATGAATGATAAATCATTCCTTTTGTAACAAATGTTGAAATACAGGATGTCCGGAAAAGATTGTACTTATTTCTTTTTTTTTTTCTATGTGACCAGTGTGTGGAGAGAGATGCAACAAGCACTGATTGCAACTAGACTGCAAAAGTTTCACTTGAAATACTCGCCGTGCGCATGCGCACTGTTTTTGCAAAATGGCGTCAACTAAACAATAGAAGGCGTTTTGTGTTGTAGATTATGCAAAAACGACGTCTGTTATCACAGTTCAACGCAATTTTTGGCGACAGTTTGGGGTTGATCCCATAAGCGTTGTTCCCAAGAGCTCCATTAAGCTTTGGTATACGCAATTCCTGGAGAGAGGTTGCCCTCTGCAAAGGCAAAAGCACCGGTAGCCTGTCATAATCTGGTGGAGCTGAGATAGCGGATCATTATAGCCAGGGGCGCGGGTGGCTCAGTATGTAGCGCGCCAGGCTCGTAATCTGTAGTTCCCAGGTTCGAGTCCCAGCTGGGTCAGCGTTGAGATTTATCTCCGCAAAATTCTCCGCCTTGTCCACGGTCAGTAGGGGACACCGATTTGTTTGAAAAGGCCGCCGCCCGTCGGATGGGACGTTAAGCCGTGGTCCCGTGTGCGGGAGAGCCATACCCTGTGCACGTTAAAGAACACGCTGGATGGCCTTGACGGGAGCTACCATCTGTCTCCCAACAGTTGTTCCAGTGGGTCCCCTCCCCCAACCTTCTCTGAGCATTCGGGGTCCATGTGACCTCGCCATTTAGCCCATGGTGTGCAAAAAAGTGCCGCTCAGAGGTAAAACAACCCAACCCAAACTCCATTAAGCGTTGGTATACGCAATTCCTGGAGAGAGGTTGCCCTGTGAAAAGGCAAAAGTACCAGTAGCCTGTCATAATCTGGTGGAGCTGAGATAGCGGATCATTGGAGCCTTGGGTGCTGCTACAGGAGACATGTTGATTCGAGTATGGGAAGAAATGGAGTATCGACTAGATATCTGTCGCGTCACAAAGGGTGCACATATTGGGCCTTTGTAAGGTATAATAAAAAAACTGGGAGAGATTATCTTACTTTTGTTATAGAATCAATCATGGGGCCGAGAATAAATTTTTTGAAAAAGGTACAATCTTTTCCGGACACCCTGTATATGTTGAGATCTGGAATTGAAAGTAAATTTTTTTAAACGGGATAAAAAGAGAGGTTATTGTTGGGTCGTTTTACCTCTGAGCGACACTTTTTTGCACACCATGGGCTAAATGGCTAGGTCACATGGACCCCGAAGGCTCAGAGAAGGTTGGGGGAGGGGACACATTGGAACAGCTGTTGGGAGACAGATGGTAGCCTCCGGTCAAGGCCTTCCAGCATGTTCTTTAACGTGCACAGGGTATGGCTCTCCCGCACACGGGGCCACGGCTTAACGTCCCATCCGACGGACGGTGGCCTTTCCAAGCCCATCGGTGTCCCCTACTGACCGTGGGCAGGGCGGAGAGTTTTGCGGAGATAAATCTCAACGCTGACCCAGCTGGGACTCGAACCTGGGAACTACAGATTACGAGCCTGGCGCGCTACCGACTGAGCCACCCCCGCCCATGCCATAGTAGAAGGTCTGAGAGGATGGCAGGACCTCAGCAGAAAAACGACACATACATCCATGCCTTACCCGGGTCTCGTAACCCAGGTCCCTTAGATCAGTAGCCAAGCGCGCTAACCACTCGGCCATGGGACGGCTGCTCTTGATTTATGTGGATTTAATTAACGCGTTTTTGGAATGACGGAGTCACTATAGTTAAGCCCTTTTTTCATTTACTTGAGCACTTTTTTGTGTAGAATAACCCAGTTCACACTAAACACTAAACAGTTGGTGGACGCTGGCGACGTAATCGAGTATTGACGGCGGAGTATGAACTTTGTCGCAAGCATCGCACTTAAGGCCAATGAAAAACGAGCAGAATAACTCTTGGAATTAGTCCCGAGAAAACTTAGAGATTTCCAACACACTCCTAGAAACAGTAAAAATCACACCAATTTGAAACATAGGCTTCCCATCTATTAGTAATCTATGCAGCATGCAATCTACACTCGACACTTTTAGAGTGAACGAATTATAGCTCTTCTCACCTACAGTCGCTGAAAAAATATCCCAACAATACGGTTGATTACAGAATTAAAAAAATATCTGGCAACGATTTTTTTTAGAAATTAGTGATATGGCAACCTTCGTGTCACGTGATTACAGAATTCAGGAAAAATATCTGGAGCGTGTACAGTTGCTGTACACGCTCCAGTTACCGTTCACAGCAAACTGGAGCGTGTGCAGTTACTGCACACGCTCCAGTTTGCTGTGAACGGTAACTGCACACGCTCCAGTTTGCTGTGAACGGTAACTGCACACGCTCAATATTTCCGTGAGTGAGCCCACACGATCTAGTATCAAAATAATACGACCACCTACAGTCGCTCAAAAAAGTATCCGAACACTATGGTTGATTACAAAATTCAGAAAAATTATCTGACAATGATTTTTTTTTAGAAATTAGTGATCTGGCAACCTTTGTGTCACGTGATTACAGAATTCAGGAAAAATATCTGGAGCGTGCACACAGCAACTGCAGTTACTGCACACGCTCAATATTTCCGTGAGTGAGCCCACACGATCTAGTATCAAAATAATATGACCACCTATAGTCGCTGAAAAAATATCCGAACAATATGCCTGATTGCAGAATTCAGGAAAAATATCTGGAGCGTGTACAGCAACTGTACACGCCCCAGTTACCGTTCACAGCAAACTGGAGCTGTGCAGTTACTGCACACGCTCAATATTTCCGTGAGTGAGCCCACACGATCTAGTATCAAAATAATATGACCACCCACAGTCGCTCAAAAAAGTATCCGAACACTATGGTTGATTAATAAAAAATAAATAAAATAAATACCCCCTCAAGCAGCTGCTTGCCACAGAGGTCTGACAGGAGCCTGTCAGTTTATATGCCACAGTAGGAGATCTGAGAGGATGGCAGGACCTCAGCAGAAACACGACACACACATCCATGCCTAATCCGGGGCTCGAACCCAGGTTGATTACAGAATTAAAAAAAAATATCTGGCAACGATTTCTTTGGAAATTAGTGATCTGGCAACCTTCGTATCACGTGACACGACGGTTGTCAGATCACTAATTTCCAAAAAAAATCGATAGATCAACGGAATTACAGGAAGCCGAAAATTTCTGCCAACAGAATCTCCGTGCACTTGTTCGGAAGACATCTGGAAATTTGCTATTCCGAGTCATTTATTATATATGTAAAGGCAGTTATAAAAATAAGTAAATAAATAAATAAATCAGAACTACCTCAAATTTTGGTGTATAATTGTAGATGGTCACTTGAGGGCTGTAGACATCAATGTAATAGGAGGAAGCTAAAGAATTTCTGTAAAGAAAAAATAATATTTTAAATCGTTTCAAACCAATGTATATTGCTGTTGTCGTCATCGTGCTTGACTAGGTGAGTTGTTTTATCTCTGAGCAGCACTTTTCTTCTGCACAAATGGGCTAAATGACCAGG
The DNA here is from genome assembly GCA_038380435.1 of Ryuthela nishihirai. Classification (NCBI taxonomy): domain Eukaryota; kingdom Metazoa; phylum Arthropoda; class Arachnida; order Araneae; family Heptathelidae; genus Ryuthela; species Ryuthela nishihirai. The sequence continues at coordinate 23,670,621 of JAWZYU010000022.1, forward strand.
TCAGAAGGACCCCGAGAAAATTGGGGGAAGGGTTGGGTTGTTTTACCTCTGAGCGGCACTTTTTTGCACACCATGGACTAAATGGCCAGGTCACATGAACCCCGAAGCCTCAGAGAAGGTTGGGGGAGGGGTTGGGTTGGGTTGTTTTACCTCTGAGCGGCACTTTTTTGCACACCATGGGCCAAATGGCCAGGTCACATGGACCCCGAAGGCTCAGAGAAGGTTGGGGGAGGGGACCCACTGGAACAGCTGTTGGGAGACAGATGGTAGACTCCCGTCAAGGCCATCCAGCGTGTTCTTTAACGTGCACAGGATATGGCTCTCCCGCACATGTAGCCAAGGCTTAACGCCCCATCCAACGGACAGCGGCCTTTCCAATCCCATCGGTATCCCCTACTGACCGCGGGCAGGGCAGGGAATTTTGCGGACATAAATCTCAACGCTGACCCAGCTGGGACTCGAACCTGGGAACTACAGATTGCGAGCCTGGCCCTCTACCGACTGAGCCACCCCCGCCGCAAACTATCATTGACTACAGTCACTCAAAAATAAATATCCAAACACTATGGTTGATTACAGAATTCAGAAAAAATATCTGGCAACGATTTTTTTAGAAATTAGTGATTTGGCAACCATCGTGTACGTACTTGAATGTTGTCAGATCACTAATTTATAAAAAAAATCGTTGCCAGATATTTTTTGAATTCTGTAATCAACCATACTCTTCGAATATTTTTTTGAGAGACTGTAAATTTGTACTTGTTTCTCCGAAGTTAACGAGCTACGCCTTGTTTGAATGCTTGTTTAAACTTGTCATTACGTGTTAAGAACAAAGTCCGTATCATCATTTCTGTCTTCGCTAGCAGTGAACGAATTTCAGTCTGCGAAATCTGTGCGTTCTTGATATGGAGCCTGCTGAAGATGAGGAACGATTTTACATTTTCAAAGGGATGCAGCTTGGGATGATGCGAAAAAAATTCATGCCGATTTATCACAAGTATATGGGGCAGGGTGGTTTAGTCGGTAGCGCGCCAGGCTCGTAATCTGTAGTTCCCAGGTTCGAGTCCCAGCTGGGTCAGCGTTGAAATTTATCTCCGCAAAATTCTCCGCCTTGTCCACGGTCAGTAGGGGACACCGATTTGTTTGAAAAGGCCGCCGCCCGTCGGATGGGACGTTAAGCCGTGGTCCCGTGTGCGGGAGAGCCATACCCTGTGCACGTTAAAGAACACGCTGGATGGCCTTGACGGGAGCTACCATCTGTCTCCCAACAGTTGTTCCAGTGGGTCCCCTCCCCCAACCTTCTCTGAGCATTCGGGGTCCATGTGACCTCGCCATTAGCCCATGGTGTGCAAAAAAGTGCCGCTCAGAGGTAAAACAACCCAACACAAATCCGAAAGATATGTGCCAAATGGATACCAACGAACAGTCAGGGCAGCAAAAAAGGTCTAGAATCGACTCGTGGAAATAATAAGCTGGCAGTATTTGAACCAATTGGCTTCAAACAATTAACAGACATTGTCACAGGTGATGACATTTTGGGTTGGGTTGTTTTACCTCTGAGCGGCACTTTTTTTCACACCATGGGCTAAATGGCCAGGTCACAAGGACCCCGAAAGGAAGGCTCAGAGAAGGTTGAGGGAGGAGATCCACTGGAACAGCTGTTGAGAGGCAGATGATAGCCTCCCGTCAAGGCCATCCAATTTGTTCTTTAACGTGCACAGGATATGACTCTCCCACACAGGGGACCACGGCTTAACATCCCATCCGACGGAAGGCGGTATTTCCAAGCCCTTCGGTGTCTCCTACTCAACGTGTGCATGGCGGGGAATTTTGCGGAGATAAATCTCAACGCTGACATAGCTGGGATTCGAACCTGGGGACGCTGGAGGGGAGTACTTTGAAGGACAGTAGTACAGTCGCTCGAAAAAGTATCCGAACACTATGGTTGATTACAAAATTCAGAAAAAATATCTGGCAACGATTTTTTTAGAAATCAGTGATCTGGCAACCTTCGTGTCACGTGATTACATAATTCAGTAAAAATATCTGGAGCGTGTACAGCAACTGTACACGCTCCAGTTACCGTTCACAGCAAACTGGAGCGTGTGCAGTTACTGAACACGCTCCAGTTTGCTGTGAACGGTAACTGCACACGCTCAATATTTCCGTGAATGAGCCCACACGATCCAGGTCTTTGCGAGATCACACGATCCAATGTGCTATGAACATTAACCGCAACCGCTCCAGTTTGCTGTGAATGGTAACTGCACACGCTCCATATTCATTGCATTATATATTCATACGCATTATAAACATTGAAAAATATCCGAACACTGTGGTTGATTACAGAATTGAGAAAAAATATCTGGCAAAGATTTTTTTTTTTTAGAAATTAGTGATCTGGCAAGTGGGACAATCAAAGACCTGGATCAAAAACAAAGACCTGGATCGTGTGGGCTCATTCACGGAAATATTGAGCGTGTGCTGTTACCGATCACAGGAATCTGGAGCGTGTGCAGTAACTGCTCACGCTCCAGTTTGCTGTGAACGGTAACTGGGGCGTGTACAGTTGCTGTACACGCTCCAGATATTTTTCCTGAATTCTGCAATCAGGCATATTGTTCGGATATTTTTTCAGCGACTGTAGGTGGTCATATTATTTTGATACTAGATCGTGTGGGCTCACTCACGGAAATATTGAGCGTGTGCAGTAACTGCAGTTGCTGTGCACGCTCCAGATATTTTTCCTGAATTCTGTAATCACGTGACACGAAGGTTGCCAGATCACTAATTTCTAAAAAAAAATCATTGTCAGATAATTTTTCTGAATTTTGTAATCAACCATAGTGTTCGGATACTTTTTTGAGCGACTGTAGGTGGTCATATTATTTTGATACTAGATCGTGTGGGTTCACTCACGGAAATATTGAGCGTGTGCAGTAACTGCACATGCTCCAGTTTGCTGTGAACGGTAACTGGGGCGTGTACAGTTGCTGTACACGCTCCAGATATTTTTACTGAATTCTGTAATCACGTGACACAAAGGTTGGCAGATCACCAATTTCTAAAAAATCGTTGCCAGATATTTTTTCTGAATTCTGTAATCAACCATAGTGTTCGAATACTTTTTTGAGCGACTGTACTTCTGTTGAGGTAAGTGTAATGGTTTTCGCTCTGCACATACAAATCAAGAATTTTTTAAATACCTCTCGTAAGAGACAATTCCCCCAATTCCTTGGGGCGGGGGTGGCTCAGTCGGTAGCGCGCCAGGCTCGTAATCTGTAGTTCGCAGGTTCGAGTCCCAGCTGCGTCAGCGTTGAGATTTATCTCCGCAAAATTCCCCGCCCTGCCCACGGTCAGTAAGGGACATCGATGGGCTTGGAAAGGCACCCGTCCGTAGGATGGGACGTTAAGCCGTGGCTCCGTGTGCGGGAGAGCCATACCCTGTGGACGTTAAAGAACACGCTGGATGGCCTTGACGGGAGGCTACCATCTGTCTCCCAACAGCTGTTCCAGTGGGTCCCCTCCCCCAACCTTCTCTGAGCCTTCGGGGTCCATGCGACCTGGCCATTTAGCCCATGGTGTGCAAAAAAGTGCCGCTCAGAGGTAAAACAATCCAACGTTAAAGAACACGCTGGATGGCCTTGACGGGAGGCTACCATCTGTCTCCCAACAGCTGTTCCAGTGGGTCCCTTCCCCAACCTTCTCTGAGCCTTCGGGGTCCATGTGACCTGACCATTTAGCCCATGGTGTGCAAAAAAGTGCCGCTCAGAGGTAAAACAATCCAACGTTAAAGAACACACTGGATGGCCTTGACGGGAGGCTACCATCTGTCTCCCAACATCTGTTCCAGTGGGTCCCTCCCCCAACCTTCTCTGAGCCTTCGGGGTCCATGTGACCTGGCCATTTAGCCCATGGTGTGCAAAAAAGTGCCGCTCAGAGGTAAAACAATCCAACGTTAAAGAACACGCTGGATGGCCTTGACGGGAGGCTACCATCTGTCTCCCAACAGCTGTTCCAGTGGGTCCCCTCTCCCAACCTTCTCTGAGCCTTCGGGGTCCATGTGACCTGGCCATTTAGCCCATGGTGTGCAAAAAAGTGCCGCTCAGAGGTAAAACAATCCAACGTTAAAGAACACGCTGGATGGCCTTGATGGGAGGCTACCATCTGTCTCCCAACAGCTGTTCCAGTGGGTCCCCTCCCCCAACTTTCTCTGAGCCTTCGGGGTCCATGTGACCTGGCCATTTAGCCCATGGTGTGCAAAAAAGGGCCGCTCAGAGGTAAAACAATCCAACGTTAAAGAACACGCTGGATGGCCTTGACGGGAGGCTACCATCTGTCTCCCAACAGCTGTTCCAGTGGGTCCCTCCTCCAACCTTCTCTGAGCCTTCGGGGTCCATGTGACCTGGCCATTTAGCCCATGGTGTGCAAAAAAGTGCCGCTCAGAGGTAAAACAATCCAACGTTAAAGAACACGCTGGATGGCCTTGACGGGAGGCTACCATCTGTCTCCCAACAGCTGTTCCAGTGGGTCCCCTCCCCTAACCTTCTCTGAGCCTTCGGGGTCCATGTGACCTGGCCATTTAGCCCATGGTGTGCAAAAAAGTGCCGCTCAGAGGTAAAACTACCCAACCCCAATTCCTTAAATATCACATCGAAATGTGAATAATGAAATTTAATCTCACTCTCCCAATGCCACAATCCTAGAATCATCACACTCCTAAATAACAAACTAAATTTTTTTTTGATTTTTCACAATAAAAGAACACAAAAAAGTATTTCTTACTCATTTAGTGCATCAGCGGCGAAATCGGATACCTTTTCAGCCTGAAAAGGAAAAACAGATCGACTGGCTTGAAACTTTGAATTATTCATTTATGCATGAAACTGAACATGACAACAATAATAAACTTAACAACTTTCTGCATTTGTTCATTATGAAAGCTTTGATATATACACAATCGTTTCAGAATAATATGACCACCTACCAAATGTATGCTATGATAGCTGGTCATATGATTCTGATACGACTGTGTATATTGACGATTGTGTTTGACTGACTGCCTGATGCTAATTCTAACTACACTATAGGAAATAAAAAATGCAAGAAGTTTATGCAAATGTGACGAAATTTAGGGAGATGGTAGTACAGTGGACCCCCGATATAAAGCGCATGTCGGGCGGGAAACAACACCCGCGTTATAAGGTGAACCGCGTTATACCGAGCGGCGCGGTGGCGACACAATAAATTTCACACTGTAAGCTTTTCTTTTACTCATCATGCATACAATAATTAAACACTATTCAAAATACATGCAGGAACTCAATACATACACAATTACTCAATACGCAGTAACAAAAAAATGCGATACTCACTAACGCCGCACGGACCTGTATAAACATGTTTGAACTTATCGCGAACATCGCCCGCGCTATAACCGAGTGCGCGGTATAGCGAGCAGCGCTATAACGAAGGTCCACTGTATATGTAAATGCTGGGTTGGGTTGTTTTTACCTATGAGCAGTACTTTTTTTGCACACCATTGGCTAAATGGCCAGGTCACATGGACCCCGAAGGCTCAGAGAAGGTTGGGAGAGGGGACCCACTGGAACAGCTGTTGGGAGACAGATGGTAGCCTCCCGTCAAGGCCATCCAGCGTGTTCTTTAACGTGCACAGGGTATGGTTCTCCCACACACGGGGCCACGGCTTAACGTCCCATTCGACTGACGGCAGCCTTTCCAAGCCCATCGGTGTCCCCTACTGACCGTGGGCAGGGCGGGCAATTTTGCGGAGATAAATCTCGACGCTGACCCAGCTGGGACTCGAACCTGGGAACTACAGATTACGAGCCTGCCGCGCTACCGACTGAGCCACCCCCGCCCCTCAACGAAATTTCGGGAGACGGTAGTATATGTGAATGCACGGAAATGATTAGGCTTCAGTACGATCGAAACGAATGGACACATTGGATGGCCTTGACGGGAGGCGCGAATTGACATCACAATTCGGAGTAGGCAAACGCAGATAAAGGTAACCAAAGCTCCTTGGTTGACAAAACGTTGTGGAAATTGTTCTAAACCACTAAAGATGTCGTTATGAAGATGTCGACAGTTACAACAGTTAACAGACATTGAACGTGGAAGAATCATCGGCCTTAGAGAAGCTGGTTTGTCGTACAGAGATGTTTCCATTCTTTTTGGCTGCAATCCCAGCATCATCGTACAGTCGGTCAAAAAGTATCCGAACACTGTGGTTGATTACAGAATTCAGAAAAAATATCTGGTAACGATTTTTTTTAGAAATTAGTGATCTGGCAACCTTCGTGTCACGTGACAAGAAAGTTGCCAGATCACTAATTTCTAAAAAAAAACCTGGAATCGAGTGGGACAATCAAAGACCTGGATCAAACACAAAGACCTGGATCGTGTGGGCTCACTCACGGAAATATTGAGCGTGTGCAGTAACTGCACACGCTCCAGTTTGCTGTGAACGGTAACTGGAGCTTGTACAGTTGCTTCAGATATTTTTCCTGAATTCTGTAATCACGTGACACGAAGGTTGCCAGATCACTAATTTCTAAAAAAATCGTTGCCAGATATTTTTTCTGAATTCTGTAATCAACCATAGTGTTCGGATACTTTTTTGAGCGACTGTAGGGGTCATATTATTTTGATACTAGATCGTGTGGGCTCACTCACGGAAATATTGAGCGTATGCAGTTACCGTTAACAGCAAACTGGAGCGTGTGCAGTAACTGCACAGATCCAGTTTGCTGTGAACGGTAACTGGAGCGTGTACAGTTGCTGTACACGCTCCGGATATTTTTCCTGAATTCTGTAATCACGTGACACGAAGATTGTCAGATCACTAATTTCTAAAAAAATCGTTGCCAGATATTTTTTCTGAATTCTGTAATCAACCACAGTGCTCGGATACTTTTTTGAGCGACTGTACACAGTTCTCCTTCGAGTTTATACCTAGCTACCATTTACAGGCCAACCCTGAAAAAGAATTTACAGCTGCGTCGCTGAAAAAAGTCCCAATCCTCACCTGCATACACAGATTGAGAATTAAGTATGGTAAGGTTATTAAAGGTAAGGTTTTTCTCATCGCTAGAAGGACTGGCCATTTCAGAGATGTTCTGAACAATGCGGTTAGTTCTGCACCCATTGGGGCGGGGGTGACTCAGTCGGTAGCGCGCCAGGCTCATAATCTGTAGTTCCCAGGTTCGAGTCCCAGCTGGGTCAGCGTTGAGATTTATCTCCGCAAAATTACCTGCCCACGGTCAGTAGGGGACACCGATGGGCTTGGAAAGGCCGCCGTCCGTCGGATGGGACGTTAAGCCATGGCCCCGTGTGCGGGAGAGCCATACCCTGTGCACGTTAAAGAACACGCTGGATGGCTTTGACGGGAGACTACCATCTGTCTCCCAACAGCTGTTCCAGTGGGTCCCCTCCCACTACCTTCTCTGAGCCTTCGGGGTCCATGTGACCTGGCCATTTAGCCCATGGTGTGCAAAAAAGTGCCGCTCAGAGGTAAAACAACCCAACCCAATCTGCACCCATTGTTTTCAAGGTCTGTCAATTCCGATTTTCTTCAGAAATTGAAGCACATGAAACGAATTTGTTAGCATATTTAAAGCATTAATTCAGAGAATAATTATTACAACACAAAACAGGTATTAAAATTGAGCAATTCCCCTTACCTGAAACGTTTTCGTTTCGTGGAATTCGTATTCAATGTACCTAAAAAAAAGGAACAACATGTTGCAATGATATTGAAATTGAAATTTTCGTAATATTGCAATTACAAAATCATTAGCAAGTATACTTGACATTTCCATATTATGCGAATAGAAAACAACATTCAAAGTTCCCTAGCTTTGAAAATAAGCTTTTTTGCGGAAAAATATCACTTGACATAATTCAGTTGTAGCTGAAAATCAAAGGAGTCTTAAGATTTTCTTTCAGACGTTGTCTCAGTTGGGTATGCTTAAAACGGGAAGCAGACACCTTCATTATATCATGATTTGTGGGTTGTTTTACCTCTGAACGGCACTTTTTCGCACACCATGGGCTAAATGGTCAGGTCACATGGACCCCGAAGGCTCAGAGAAGGTTGGGGGAGGGGACCCACTGGAACAGCTGTTGGGAGACAGATGGTAGCCTCCCGTCAAGGCCATCCAGCGTGTTCATTAACGTGCACAGAGTATGGCTCTCCCGCACACGGGGCAGCGGCTTAACGTCCCATCCGACGAACGGCGGCCTTTCCAAGCCCATCGGTGTCCCCTACTGACCGTGGGCAGGGCGGAGAATTTTTGGGAGATAAATCTCAACGCTGACCCAGCTGGGACTTGAACCTGGGAAGTACAGATTACGAGCCTGGCGCGCTACCGACTGAGCTACCCCCGCCCCGTTGCCAATATGAATAACTACATATTAGAATACGAATAAGGCTATGAACAGTGTGCCTAAAGGCTTCAGATGAAGGGAGAGAACTAGGATGCGGTGGGCAGACAATGTCAAACAGGACCTTGTTAGGATTGTTCTCATTGGTCAAGTGCTTCAGCTGGAGCTCAGGACAGACGTGTTTAGAGAACTAAATAAGACAGTCTGGTTGAATCTCCATAACCGTTGGATATTTGACGATTATGTGTGTATGTAGGGTGTCTATTCTATGGCCTGGGGTAAATATCCTATTTTTAATTTACCCTTTATAAATTTCAAAATGTACGAATGCCAGTGCAAATGTATATGGTTGAGAAGCAAAAAGTATGTATTCAAAAAAGTTTATATGACAGACCTTTTTCTATGTATTTATTTAAAAAAAAAACAACAACTAACAAATGTAATAATTGCTTATTTTGTATCGTTTAACAACAAAAACGCAAATGAGGTAACGTTTTCACATTGTGGTCTGCTTGTCTGTCCGTCCGTCTGTAAATACACAACTTTTTTGCTTTTGCAAATAAAAATTCCTTTTGGGTTAAAGAGGTATTGATGAATAATAATACAATATTAGAATTTGCTGCCCTTTCTAATCATCATAAATAAAAACATTAGATGTTCAGAGAGATACACCGTTTTTCGTCTACATCAGTGGTTCTCAATCTTTTATGTGTGTATGTAACTGGCGTACCCCTTGTATAGATATATAAAGCTACAGTTGTATACCAATGGGAATAAAATAAAACATATATATATACACGTTAAATTTTGTATTCATAAATTACATATATCGATAAACACAAAAAATAACATAAGCACTTTAACAAATCTTATAAAATTATAAACATTTTACTGTGTGAACAGGGGCGGGGGTGGCTCAGTCGGTAGCGCGCCAGGCTCGTAATCTGTAGTTCCCAGGTTCGAGTCGCAGCTGGTTCAGTGTTAGGATTTATCTCCGCAAAATTTCCCGCCTTGCCCACGGTCAGTAGGGGACACCGATGGGCTTGGAAATGCCGCCGTCCGTCGGATGGGACGTTAAACCGTGACCCCGTGTGCGGGAGAGCCATACCATGTGCACGTTAAAGAACACGCTGGATGGCCTTGACGGGACGCTAACATCTGTCTCCCAACAGCTGTTCCAGTGGGTCCCCTCCCCCAACCTTCTCTGAGCCTTCGGGTTCCATGTGTCCTGGCCATTTAGCCCATGGTGTGCAAAAAAGTGCCGCTCAGAGGTAAAACAAACCCAAACAACAATCTACGGTTGCAAAGACCACATTTAGCCTTTGAAACATATTTGTCCGGATGGAAATATTTTCGAGTGATTGGAAACTGGCATTCAGTTAAAAGTATTTTTATTAATAAAGAAAAATTATGAGAGGGCTTCTGAATTTAATCAGCATGTGCAAATGACATGGTTCATGATAATTGTATCGAAAAGCAAAGTTGTGATCTAATTTCGAAACATTTTAATCACTTAATCGCTTGGGTTGGGTTGTTTTACCTCTGAGCGGCACTTTTTTGCACACCATGGGCTAAATGGCCAGGTCACATGGACCGCGAAGGCTCAGAGAAGGTTGTGGGAGGGGACCCACTGGAACAGCTGTTGGGAGACAGATGGTAGCCTCCCGTCAAGGCCATCCAGCGTGTTCTTTAACGTTGGATTGTTTTACCTCTGAGCGGCACTTTTTTGCACACCATAGGCTAAATGGCCAGGTCACATGGACCCCGAAGGCTCAGAGAAGGTTGTGGGAGGGGACCCACTGGAACAGCTGTTGGGAGACAGATGGTAGCCTCCCGTCAAGGCCATCCAGCGTGTTCTTTAAAGTGCACAGGGTATGGCTGTCCCGCACACGGGGCCACGGCTTAACGTGGGGCCGATCCTACAATCGTGGACAGGGCGGGGAATTTTGCGGAGATAAATCTCAACGCTGACCCAGCTGGGACTTGAACCTGGGAACTACAGATTACGAGCCTGGCGCTATTACTGAGCCCCCCCCCCCACTTAATCGGTATGAATCATTAACGTTGCGCCTATCGTACTATCTTTAATAATTAAAAAAGCCCCTCTGGATAGGAAGGTTTAACACCACCTTGTGTGTTTGTGAATATCATCAGATGTTGAATTGACTATTAATTAACAATGTTCTTTTCGTCTAAAATTTGTCATCTACCCAACCCATTTTTTTTATTACCTGCACTCTATTGGACATCTCGCAGAGCATTCTTCATTCTCAATATTTTCCAAGCATTTGTAACCTGAAATAAAAACAAAAATTCATTCCTAAACCCAATATCAGTTTTCTTTTTTTCTAAATTTAAAATGTTCTTATTAAAGCTCTAAAATGCACTAAAATATCGCAGTTTTTAATTTTAACAGAAAGAATGCATTAAAGTAGAAATGTCCACATGTTTTTTTTTTGATGTGACGATTATTTGAAAATGTTATTTTGATTAAAGACTTATTATACCTTTTGAAGCCGTCCCATGGCCGAGTGGTTAGCGCGCTTGGCTACTGATCTGAGGGACCTGGGTTCGAGCCCCGGGTAAGGCATGGCTGTTTGGGTCGTTTTTCTGCTGAGGGCCTGCCATCCTCACAGATCTTCTACTATGGCATATAAACTGACAGGTGCGCCCATTACTCCTCTTCCGTCCCCTTCCAAAAGAGAATATCTCTGTTAAAAGGTTGGGTTGTTTTACCTCTGAGCGGCACTTTTTTGCACACCATGGGCTAAATGGCCAGGTCACATGGACCCCGAAGGCTCAGAGAAGGTTGGGGGAGGGAACCTACTTTAACAGCTGTTGGGAGACAGATGGTAGCCTCCCGTCAAGGCCATCCAGCGTGTTCTTTAACGTGCACAGGGTATGTCTCTCATGCACACGGAGCCACGGCTTAACGTCCCATCCGACGGACGGCGGCCTTTCCAAGCGCATTCGGATAGTTTACAAACCATTACCAGCTTCCTTTCACCCAGCTGGGTCAGAGTTGAGATTTATCTCTGCAAAACTCCCAGCCTGCACACGATCAGTAGGGGACACCGATGGGCTCGGATAGCCGCCGTCCGTCGGATGGGAGGTTAAGCCGTGGCTCCGTGTCAGACCTCTGTGGCAAGCAGCTGCTTGGGGGGGGGGGGGGTATTTATTTTATATATTTATACCTTTTAATTGTATATGTTTTATTATTTTACCAAATGGAAGATTACGGAACATTCGAGACGATAATTGTTGTTGAACACAGATCACAACACTGAGATGAAAACAGCTGCAGTGGCGTATTGGATTGGGTTGTTTTACCTCTGAGCGGCACTTTTTTGCACACCATGGGCTAAATGGCCAGGTCACATGGACCCCGAAGGCAGCTGGGTCAGCATTGAGATTTATCTCCGCAAAATTTCCCCGCCCTGCCCACGGTCAGTAGGGGACACCGTTGGGCTTGGAAAGGCCGCCGTCCGTCGGATGGGACGTTAAGCCGTGGCCCCGTGTGCGGTAGAGCCATACCCTGTGCACATTAAATAACACGCTGGATGGCCTTGACGGACGGCTACCATCTCTCTCCCAACAGCTGTTCCAGTGGGACCCCTACCCCAACCTTCTCTGAGCCTTCGGGGTCCATGTGACCTGGTCATTTAGGGGAGGGGTGGCTCAGTCGGTAGTGCGCCAGGCTCGTAATCTGTAGTTCCCAGGTTCGAGTCCCAGCTGGGTCAGCGTTGAGATTTATTTCCGCAAAATTCCTCATCCTGCCCAATTTCAGTAGGGGACACCGATGAGCTTGGAAAGGCCGCCGTCCATCAGATGGGACGTTAAGCCGTGACCTCGTGTGTGGGAGAGCCATACCCTGTGCACGTTAAAGAACACGCTGGATGGCCTTGACGGGAGGCTACTATCTGTCTCCCAACAGCTGTTCCAGTGGGTCCCCTCCCCCAACCTTCTCTGAGCCTTCGGGGTCCTTGTGGCCTGGCCATTTAGCCCATGGTATGCAAAAAAAGTGCCGCTCAGAGGTAAAACAATCCAATCTAATCCTGGTCATTTAGCCCATGGTGTGCAAAAAAGTGCCGCTCAGAGGTAAAACAACCAATTCCAATCCAATCCTGGTCATTTAGCCCATGGTGTGCAAAAAAGTACCGCTCAGAGGTAAAACAACCCATTCCAATCCAATCCTGGTCATTTAGCCCATGGTGTCCAAAAAAGTGCCGCTCAGAGGTAAAACAACCCAACCCAAATCCTTTTTGCAGTTTACTGCTTCATTATAGAGATGATCTGTTTAATCTTGGTGAGTTTTTTATAATGCGGTTGAGCTACACACATTACACCCGCTACATCATGTTATCAATGTTATGAACAAAGAATCCGCCATTACTTCTAGACTAACGCATCGTGGCGGAGGGTTGTTTCAGTCAGTCGTGCGCCAGACTCCTAATCTAATGACCTCAGGTTCGAATCCCAAGTGATCCTTGATTTGAGATTTATCTCCTCAAAACCTCCACCCTTCCGTCGATCAGAAAGGGAACATCGTGCGATTGTAAGGGAGCCGTCCATTTGGGATGGGTTGGGTTGTTTTACCTCTGAGCGGCACTTTTTTGCACACCATGGGCTAAATGGCCAGGTCACATGGACCCCGAAGACTCAGAGAAGGTTGGGGGAGGAGACCCACTGGAACAGCTGTTGGGAGACAGATGGTAGCCTCCCGTCAAGGCCAACCAGCGTGTTCTTTAACGTGCACAGGGTATGGCTCTCCCGCACACGGGGCCACGGCTTAACGTCCCATCCGACGGACGGCGGCCTTTCCAAGCCCATCAGTGTCCCCTACTGACCGTGGGCAAGGCGGGGAATTTTGCAGAGATAAATCTCAACGCTGACCCAGCTGGGACTCGAACCTGGGAACTACAGATTACGAGCCTGGAGCGCTACCGACTGAGCCATCCCCGACCCCCCATTTGGTATGGGACGTGAATCCGTGGTCTAGTGTGCACGATAAAAAAACCGCTGGATGGCCATCACGTAGGCTGCCATCTATTTCATATTACTCTCTAGTGATTCTAAGCTACGATTAGAGAAAGCACTATAAAGAATTTGGAGGTTCTAGTTTTTAGCATTAAGAGGCAGTTTTACCATTTTTTTGAAGGAGGGGGATAATTCTTTGGAGGGAGGGAAAATTATGCGCGTCGAATATTATAATGGTATTATATTATAATCGCTTATAATGGCCTAACGTATGACTGGATGAAGCGGGATATTGAGTTTGGAGGTTTTAGAGTTTATCCTTTAAAAAGTAGTTCCTACCTGATTTAAAGCGGATGGTAATTTCAATTTTTTGGAGGTAAGAAAATTTTTGAAGTCCTGAAAACATAAAAAAAGGAAAAACAAAAAACAGACAGGCAGACCCTTTCAGATATATAGCAGATTCTTTTCTTGTCTGGCATTTAGAAATGTTTGATGCCATTCACAAGTATAAAACTATAAAATATTGGATGTTGAAGAAAAGCAATTTAGGAATTTTGGATTAAAGAAAAAAGAAATCTCTTTTAAGAATAAGTCTAATCTAGCTCTTACAAATTCCACACTATTTAAATTTAGAAAAATAAACTCACCAAATTGTTTTTTCTGCAATAACATACGAACACTAGAGCATATAATATTCAGTTGTAATAAATATGAAGAGGAGAGAAAAATATATTTTAATAAATTGCAAAAATATAATGTAAGGACATTTAATTTTTAAAAACATATTAGAACCAACATCAAAAAAATTAAAACTAACTTTTTATAAATTATTAATTAATTATCTCAAAAACATCAATCTCTTAGATAAACTATAAAAAATAAATGAATAATAATTAAAAAAATTAAAAAAAAATGAATGAATATAAAATGAATAATAATTAAAAAAACATATATATATATACGTAAGGATCCACAAAAATTATGCCTGAATGAGTCTGCATTGTTTTAACTATTTGCAGGAATATTCAAAGTTTGATGTGTATTGATGATAATGCAATTTAGGATTATTATTTATTGCCTAAAATAGATTAATATATACATCAATGATAAGAATATGTTTCAAATTAGTAAAAAAAAAAATCCAATATACAGATGTTTAACGTTTAGAACATATCATGGGTCTGTAAGACCCAGTGCGACCATTCATGTTACAAAACAGTGCCCGACCGAACCAAAGATTAAGTAACTTACTTCCAGGGCAGACCTTTTTCGTATAGTCTAAGGGTAGGTGAAGGGCATAGCATCCACATTTCCGAAATTGAAATTCTTTAATACAGTTCTGCATACAGTCCTACGCAGGAACAGAAATAATAAAAAATTTAATTTCCGTATTCATTTGGGAAAACATAACATCACAAAATGCACAGTCGCTCAAAAAAGTATCCGAACACTATGGTTGATTACAGAATTCAAAAAAAATATCTGGCAACGATTTTTTTTAGCAATTAGTGATCTGGCAACCTTCGTGTCACGTGACACGAAGGTTGCCAGATCACTAATTTCTAAAAAAAAAAATCGTTGCCAGATATTTTCCGTTCACAGCAAACTGGAGCGGTTGCGGTTAACGTTCACAACACATTGGGTCGTGTGAGCTCACAAAGACCTGGATCGTGTGGGCTCACTCACGGAAATATTGAGCGTGTGCAGTTACCGTTCACAGCAAATTGGAGCGTGTGCAGTAACTGCACACGCTCCATTTTGCTGTGAACGCTCCAGAAATTTTTCCTGCATTTTGCAATCACGTGACACGAAGGTTGCCAGATCACTAATTTCTAAAAGAATCGTTGCCAGATATTTTTTCTGAATTCTGTAATCACCCACAGTGTTCGGATACTTTTTTGAACGACTGTACCGTCAAATCTGAATGGAAACTACAAAGATATATTATAAAATAAAATAAACGATTAAAAAAAAAAGCTGACAGAAATAGAAAATAAACAAATATATCTGTGTAATCTAGGAGATATAAAACAACTCTTAAAAAATTACAATAACGAAATTTTTCTGTAAACGAAAATCTCAAGCTTTAAAAAAACCAGAAGTTTCATTTAAAAGCATCTTCAAATTCATCAATGTTTAACAAATAAAATCAATTTATTTTTGTTAAAATTATATTAATTTCTTTCTTTTATACTATTAGGTAAAGAATTATCAATTTTTGGTGAAATAAAATTTAAATGCAATGTGTGATTTCTTTCCTTGATTTCACAACATGAAGACAATTTGGTGAATATCTGGTACAGTCGCTCAAAAAAGTATCCGAACGCTATGGATACTTTTTTGATTGACTTTTGGATGACTTTTTTGAATTACAGCATTCAGAAAAAATATCTGGGAACGATTTTTTTAGAAATTAGTGATCTGGGAACCTTCGTGTCACGTGATTACAGAATTCAGGAAAAATATCTGGAGCGTGTACAGCAACTGTACACGCGTCACTAATTATATATATATATATGCGTCACTATTCCTAGATATTACGTACGTTCACAGCAAACTGGAGCGTGTGCAGTTACTGCACACGCTCCAGTTTGCTGTGAACGGTAACTGCACACGCTCAATATTTCCGTGAGTGAGCCCACACGATCCAGGTCTTTGTTTGTTTTTGATCCAGGTCTTTGATTGTCCCAGTCGATTCCAGGTTTTTGTTTAGAAATTAGTGATCTGGCAACCTTCGTGTCACGTGACACGTGACACGAAGAGATCACTAATTTCTAAAAAAATCGTTGCCAGATATTTTTCTGAATTCTGTAATCAAACGTAGTGTTCGCATACTTTTTTGAGCGACTGTACCTTCCATCTGCAGTAATAAATCAGTTGCGATCAAAACTCATGTGCTTAAGGGAAAACTGCGTAAGTTATTAAAGTTATTGAATAAATTTTAAGACTTGCAGTTGTTTCTTATCGGTAGCAATAGATCAACAGGAAACGTGTCGTGTATTTATTAGAAGAATTGAATTTGCGAACTTACCTCTCTGGAGCAAAAACGCTCTGCAGTTGCATCAGATTTCGCTGCAGTGCCACGGTAGTTAATACAGTTGGTAGAATAAGGTGGTGGAAGGAAATTGTACAAGCTCTGTTAAATGGAGAAAATGCATTGTGGTTTCGTTAATAGATTACAACATGCACATAGAAATTCACTGGTATTGAGTATAGTGCTAAACCAGAATTAAACTGGCGGAAATTGAAACAAGAACACCCAGAAGGAATTCCTTTAGGAACTTCATATTTTAATACTTTAAGGCATTGCTGTTTGTGTCGTTTTTCTGCTGAGGGACCTCTGTGGCAAGCAGCTGCTTGAGGGGGGTATTTATTTTAATTTTTTTTGTCGTCCCATGGCCGAGTGGTTAGCGCGTTTGGCTACTGATCTAAGGGACCTGGGTTCGAGCCCCGTATAAGGCATGGTTGTTTGTGTTGTTTTTCTGCTGAGGTCCTGCCATCCTCTCAGACCTTCTACTATGGCATATAAATTGACAGGCTCCTGTCAGACCTCTGTGGCAAGCAGCTGCTTGAGGGGGTATTTATTTTTCTTATAATAGTTAAAGGCAGCAGAAATCGTGATCCAAGATTGAAAGTCATTGGATGAAATAATGACGTCACTGAGGATGACAACATGCAAATGTACGCAGCGCGTATTTAAGGACTAGGGCGTCAAGACAGAAGTTGTTCGTCTTGTATCGTGTTGTTCAGTGCTCTTTGAAGAAGCTACCATGCCTGGACGACGCGGGGCGGGGGTGGCTCAGTCGGTAGTGCGCCAGGCTCGTAATCTGTAGTTCACAGGTTCGAGTCCCAGCTGGGTCAGCGTTGAGATTTATCTCCGCAAAATTCCCCGCCCTGCCCACGGTCTAGTAGGGGACACCGATGGGCTTGGAAAGGCCGCCGTCCGTCGGATGGGACGTTAAGCCGTGGTCCCGTGTGAGGGAGAGTCATACCCTGTGCACGTTAAAGAACACGCTAGATGGCCTTGACGTGAGACTACCATCTGTCTCCCAATAGCTGTTCCAGTGGGTCCCCTCCCCCAACCTTCTCTGAGCCTTCGGGGTCCATGTGACCTGGCCATTTAGCCCATGGTGTGCAAAAAAGTGCCGCTCAGAGGTTAAACAATCCAACCCAACCCTCCCACATTCCGTCCGGGAAATTCAACATGCTCTTTAGGCAGTGTGCCAATTCCCGCGGCCAGCACGTTCTCCGGACTTGTCTCCAATCGAGATTGGATTGGATTGTTTTACCTCTGAGCGGCACTTTTTCGCACACCATGGGCTAAATGGTCAGGTCACATGGACCCCGAAGGCTCAGAGAAGGTTGGGGGAGGGGACCCACTGGAACAGCTGTTGGGAGACAGATGGTAGCCTCCCGTCAAGGTCATCCAGCGTGTTCTTTAACGTGCACAGGGTATGACTCTCTCGCACACGGGCCACGGCTTAACATCCCATCCGACGAACGGCGGCCTTTCCAAGCCCATCGGTGTCCCCTACTGACCGTGGGCAGGGTGGGGAATTTTGCGGAGATAAATATCAACGCTGACCCAGCTGGGACTCGAACCTGGGAACTACAGATTACGAGCCTGGCGCGCTACCGACTGAGCCACCCCCGCCCCGGCCAATCGAGCATGTCCAGGAGTGGATCGGACAAAGGCTCTTCCGTGGATCGCTGCAGGCAACGACCATCGCTGATTTACTCGTCCAAGTTAAAGCTCATCGAATGTTTGATATCCAGCATGTGTACGATCGATTGCATGACAGATTGGAAGCTTGTATTGATGCTCGAGGAGGTTTAACACCTTATTAAAATCTGCCTTCTGTAAAATGTAATACTCATTAAAAGGTACAATAAACATTGAATCACTTCATACGTGTGATCACTGTCCTTTCTCAACAAGTTGTTTCTCCTAAATAAATCTCATAGATTATGCTTCAATTGTTAATGGTGTTTTTTTTCCAATTTCCGCCAGTGTAGATAAAGTGGTAATAAAAAACAACTTCATTTATTTGGAACTAATCTTGAAAGGATGCTCATTAAGCATTGCTTATTTCTCTGCAGCGCAAGGAATGTCGGGAGCAGGACAGGCTTGTAATCTGCAGTTTCCAGTTCGAGTACCAAGTGGGGCAGCGACGAAGCTTATTTCCGTAAAATGAAATTTCGTTTATTTCCTTAGGAGACCCTAAGAGACACTAATGGAGTTGGGTTGTTTTACCTCTGAGCGGCACTTTTTTGCACACCATGGGCTAAATGGCCAGGTCACATGGACCCCGAAGGCTCAGAGAAGGTTAGGGGAGGGGACCCACTGGAACGCGCTGTTGGGAGACAGATGGTATCCTCCCGTCAAGGCCATTCAGCGTGTTCTTTAACGTGCACAGGGTATGACTCTACCGCCACGGGGCAACGGCTTAACGTCCCATCCGACGGACGGAGGCCTTTCCAAGCCCATCGGTGTCCCCTACTGACCGTGGGCAGGGCGGGGAATTGTTTGCGGAGATAAATCTCAACGCTGACCCAGCTGGGACTCGAACCTGGGAAGTACAGATTACGAGCCTGACGCGCTACCGACTGAGCCACCCCAGCCCCCTTAGGAGACCGTAAGAGACACTAATGGAGTTGGAAAAGGCCACCGTCCGTCAGATGGGACATTAAGTCGTGGCTCCGTGTGAGCTAGAGCCTGTCTTTTGCATGCTAAGGAACACGCTGGATGGCCTTGACGGGAGGGTTGGCATCTCTCCTAACTTCCGTTCAGTGGGTCCCTTTCATCCAACACTGAACCCTTGGGGTACATGTGACCTGGATATTTAGCCCATTGTGTGCAAAAAACGTGCTGCTCAGAGGTAAAACAATCCGACCTCATTCTCCGCAGTGCCAATATATTTTTTAATTCGTATTTGAGGGAGGATATTTTTGGGGAGTTTAAAATAATCTTTTTGTCACGAGTTGGATTGTTTCACCTCTAAGTGGCACTTTTTTTGCACAGAATGGCCTAAATTACCAGGTCACAAGAATTCCTATGTATAGTAGCTCAAAAAAGTATCCGAACACTACGGTTGATTATAGTAGAATTCAGAAAAAATATCTGGCAACGATTTTTTTTTAGAAAGTCGTGATCTGGCAACCTTCGTGTCGCGTGACACGAAGGTTGCCAGATCACTAATTTCTAAAAAAAAATCGTTGCCTGATATTTTTTCTGAATTCTGTAATCAACGATAGTGTTCGGATATTTTTTAATATATATAATGCTTATGAATATATAATGCAATGAATATGGAGCGTGTGCAGTTACCGTTCATAGCAAACTGGAGCGGTTGCGGTTAATGTTCACAGCACATTGGATCGTGTGAGCTCACAAAGACCTGGATCGTGTGGGCTCACTCACGGAAATATTGAGCGTGTGCAGTTACCGTTCACAGGAATCTGGAGCGTGTGCAGTAACTGCACACGCTCCAGTTTGCTGTGAACGGTAACTGGAGCGTGTACAGTTGCTGTACACGCTCCAGATATTTTTCCTGAATTCTGTAATCACATGACACGAAGGTTGCCAGATCACTAATTTCTAAAAAAATCGTGGCCAGATATTTTTTCTGAATTCTGTAATCAACCGTAGTGTTCGGATACTTTTTTGAGCGACTTTGCTGGACTGCTGTTGGGGCACAAATGATAGCTCCAGTGAAGGCCATCCAGCGTGTTCCTTAACGTGCACAGGTTATGGCTCTCCCACATATGGGCCCACGGCTTTACGTCCCATCCGACGGACGGCGGCTCTTCCTAACTCATCGGCATCCACTAGTGACCGAGAGCAAGGTGGAGAGTTTTGCGGAGATGAATCTCAGCGCTGGTCCAGCCGGGACTCGAATCTGGGATTGGGTTGGGTTGTTTTACCTCTGAGCAGCACTTTTTTTGCACACCATGGGCGAACCTGGGAACTGCAGATTAAGAACCTATCACACTACGACTGATCCACACTCGTCCCCATTGGTTGGGCAAGGTAAACTCTAAAATGATCAATGTATGTATAAAACGAAGAAGACGATCTTCTTACTACTTTCATTATGAATGACATCATCAATGTTGGTGGTATCTCTGTTCCATAAATGAAAGGGTTGATATTGACGTTGGGAATATGCGCTGCAATGTGAATTTTTGGATGAACTCTTCTGGAATATTCTTTTGGAGCATATTCAAATCCCAATCGGAAGATTCCTGCTCTTCCTAATCGCGGAAAAAGAAAAAGAACTTGATCAAATTACAATCAGTAATTAGATTTTACATTAATGACGAAGCAGATGGGGTGTTAAGGAAAGTTCTGTAATAGAAGAATTGTAAATTCTGTGGCATTACACTATGAAACAAGAAATTGCTTATGCTATTTTCGACGCCTATCTTGGATAATGAGTGGGTGGTTCTGAATTCAACGTTCCACTGGTTTTACTCTAATCTTAATATTTGCAAAGGTACTACGGAAAAGTTAGCATTTTGTGCTCGCTATACGTACTTTGTCTCCACATATCTCAAAAAGTATTATATATGTATTTAAATATTGGTTTTAGTGCTATTCGTCTAAAGTTGGGTTGTTTTATCTCTGAGCGGCACTTTTTTGCACACCATGGGCTAAATGGCCAGGTCACATGGACCCCGAAGACTCAGAGAAGATTGTGGGAGGGGACCCACTGGAACAGCTGTTGGGAGACAGATGGTAGCCTCCCGTCAAGGCCATCCAGCGTGTTCTTTAACGAGCACAGGGTATGGCTCTCTCTCACACGGAGCCACGGCTTGACGTCCCATCCGACGGGCGGCGGCCTTTCCAAGCCCATCGGTGTCCCCTACTGACCGTGGGCAGGGCGGGGAATTTTGCGGAGATAAATCTCAACGCTGACCCAGCTGGGACTCGAACTTGGGAACTACAGATTACGAGCCTGGTACGCTACCGACTGAGCCACCCCCGCCCCATTCGTCTAAAGCGAACTTGTCCAATACCAATACGTCAAATTCTTCTAAAGGGAACGATTCGTCCAAGGGACAATTGGTCCAAAGAGACGATTCATCCAAGGGACAATTGGTCCAAAGAGACGATTCATCCAAAGGGACATCGCTTCCAAAGTTGATTCGTACATTGACGCAACTGTCCAAAGTCGAATAGTCCAAAGACACAATTAATTGAAAGTCGATTCACATAATGGGACAATTCGTCCAAAGTCGATTCATCCAATGACACAATTCGTCGAAAAGTGCTAATGGCGAATGACAATAAAATAATGTTATTAGGAGGGGTTGTGTTGTTTTACCTCTGAGCGGCACTTTTTTGCACACCATGGACTAAATGGCCAGGTCAAATGGACCCCGAAGGCTCAGAGAAGGTTGGGGGAGGGGACCCACTGGAACAGATGTTGGGAGACAGATGGTAGCCTCCCGTCAAGGCCATCCAGCGTGTTCTTTAACGTGCACAGGGTATGGCTCTCCCGCACACGGGGCCACGGCTTAACGTCCCATCCGACGGACGGCGGTCTTTCCAAGCCCATCGGTGTCCCCTACTGACCGTGGGCAGGGCGGGGAATATATTAGGAGGGTTGGGTTGGGTTGTTTTATCTCTGAGCGGCATCTGTAGTTCCCAGGTCCGAGTCCCAGCTGGGTCAGCGTTGAGATTTATCTCCGCAAAATTCCCCGCCCTGCCCACGGTCAACAGGGGACACCGATGGGCTTGGAAAGGTCACCGTCCGTCGGATGGGACGTTAAGACGTGGCGCCGTGTGCGGGAGAGCTATACCCTGTGCACGTTAAAGAACACGCTGGATGGCCTTGACGGGAGGCTACCATCTGTCTTCCAACAGCTGTTCCAGTGGGTCCCCTCCCCCAACCTTCTCTGAGCCTTCGGGGTCCATGTGACCTGGCCATTTAGCCCATGGTGTCGAAAAAAGTGCCGCTCAGAGGTAAAACAACCCAACCCTATGTGATTCCTTGAAAACATCATCAAGGAACTGATTCCTTTCAATCATGGGACGAATGCACCGGGACCAAAACATGTTACATAAATATGTATATTTATATGAAATCTATTCAGTAAAATTGACTACGAGCTGCAAATTATATGTAAAATATATAAAAAATCAAACACAATTTAATGCGTCAAATATTGTTTCCTATGTACCTAATATAGTGACTGATGGTCAAGTAGTCGAAGTTGTAAACTGTCAACAAACTAGTTTTTTTTGTGGATAATGTATTATTCCTAAACAGGGGGAGTGTCATAACCACCCTGAAGTATTTTGGAGGTGGTTCATTGACGTTAAGGGCGAACATATTAAAAAAAATCATGGGGCTAGGAAACAGAGCGTTGTTGTCTCAATCCAGGAACATCACACATCAATACATTTCAACAGAAAATGCTTAAACATAAAAACACAATTATTTGTCTCATTTCATCAAAAACTCCTAAAATATTTTAACACAGACACACATTTGCTCGACACATTTCATAAGAAAACTTCTCACTAGCAAACTCAGCGCTGTTCAGCTTTCGCGTGACTTTCTACGGCCCTAGGCCAAAACTAGGCTGAATTGCTTAACATAAGAAGAGACGAGAACATCAACGGCTCCAAAGGCTCTCTCGAGGCAACGGGTTGTTTGGGTTGTTTTACCTCTGAGCGACACTTTTTTGCACACCATGGGCTAAATGGTCAGGTCACATGGACTCCGAAGGCTCAGAGAAGGTTGGGGGAGGCGACCCACTGGAACAGCTGTTGGGAGACAGATGGTAGCCTCCCGTCAAGGCCACCCAGCGTGTTCTTTAACGTGTTGGGTTGTTTTACCTCTGAGCGGCCCTTTTTTGCACACCATGGGCTAAATGGCCAGGTCACATGGACTCCGAAGGCTCAGAGAAGGTTGGGGAAGGCGACCCACTGGAACCGCTGTTGGGAGACAGATGGTAGCCTCCCGTTAAGGCCATCCAGCGTGTTCTTTAACGTGCACAGGGTATGGCTCTCCCGCACACGGGGCCACGGCTTAACGTCCCATTCGACGGACGGCGGCCTTTCCAAGCACATCGGTGTCCCCTACTGACTGTGGGCAGGGGGGGGGGAATTTTGCGGAGACAAATCTTAACGCTGACCCAGCTGGGACTCAAACCTGGGAACTACAGATTACGAGCCTGGCGCGCTACCGACTGAGTCACCCAGCCACCGAGGCAACGTGGAAGGTGACAAATATGCTACTTAAGTAGGGACACCAGATCAGAGAAATCGCCCCCTTACCTCTCTACTCACGAGGGCGAACAAAAACTTTGGCTCCTCCTCACAGGTCACTCACCGACTGGCACTTCCAGTCTGCTGCTCACTGCATCGTAATGCCAGTTGCACTTTAAATGGGTGGGGCGGGGGTGGCTCAGTCGGTAGCGCGCCAGGCTCGTAATCTGTAGTTCCCAGGTTCGAGTCCCAGCTGGGTGAGCGTTGAGATTTATCTCCGCAAAATTTCCCCTCCCTGCCCACGGTCAGTAGGGGACATCGATGGGCTTGGAAAGGCCGCCGTCCGTCGGATGGGACGTTAAGCCGTGGCCCCGTGTGCGGGAGAGTCATACCCTGTCCACGTTAAAGAACATGTTGGATGGCCTTGACGGGAGGCTACCATCTGTCTCCCAACAGCTGTTCCAGTGGGTCTCCTAACCCAACCTTCTCTGAGCCTTCGGGGTCCATGTGACCTGGCCATTTAGCCCATGGTGTGCAAAAAAGTGCCGCTCAGAGGTAAAACAACCCAAACCAACCCACTTTAATGGGCAGCTATTTTCCTTTTTCCAGTACTTCGGAAGATTTCCAGTTACGGCAACGGACAGGACTTTTCAGGACGGATGTCTCCATCCAAAGCTCGAGTCACATGTGTCCTTTTCAGTCTCCTCCTTTGCGCCCCTCGCGGTACAAAACCTGTGGCTTACTGCCATTCATCGTCGCTGCCGTGGTGCGAATGTTTGGGCCCATGTGTCGGTTGTTTATGTCCACAGCGGGTCTCGAAGCGGTCACCCGCGCTGACCATGTGATTGCATTTCAGTGCTGGCGGCGACTTCTTTGCCGTTGTTGGAGTTCCGAGTAAAATGGCAAAAAAAGCGGATACTATCATCCAGCAGAAAATGACTCCGCCAGCACCGACCAATGCATTGTCTTCTACTATCAATCAGTTACCCATTGCATTGCTTTCTGTTACCAATCAGCTACCCACTGTTTTGCTTTCTTCTATGAAGACGTTGCCCACTGCATTGCTTTCTCCTCCAAAGAGTTACCCACTGCATTGTCTTCTAATACCAATCAGCTACCCACTGTTTTGCTTTCTTCTATCAAAAAGTTGCCCATTGCATAGCCTTCTCCTCCAAACAGTTACCCACTGCATTCTCTTCTACTATCAATGAGCCATTCATTGCATTCTCTTCTGTTACCAATCTGCTGCCTACTTTTTGCCTTCTTCTATGAAACAGTTACCCACTGCATTGCCTTCTCCTCCAAAAAGTTACCCACTGCATTGCTTTTTCCTCCAAAAAGTTACCCACTGCATTGCCTTCTACTATCAATCAGTTACTCATTGCATTGCTTTCTGTTACCAGTCAGCTAACCACTGTTTTGCTTTCTTCTATCAAAAAGATGCCCACTGCATTGCCTTCTCCAAATAGTTACCCACTGCATTTATTCTACTATCAATGAGCCATTCATTGCATTCTCTTCTATTATCAATCTGCTGCCCACTTTCTGCCTTCTTCTATGAAACAGTTACCTACTGCATTGCCTTCTCCTACCAAACAGTTACCCACTGCATTGTCTTCTATTATCAATGAGTCACTCATTGCATTCCCTTCTGTTGGCAATCAGCTGCCCACTTTTTGCCTTCTTCTATGAAACAGTTACCCACTGCATTGCCTTCTCCTCCAAACAGTTACCCATTGCATTGCCTTTACCAATCAGCTACCCACTGTTTTGCTTTCTTCTATCCAAAAGTTGCCCACTGCATTGCCTTCTCCTCCAAACAGTTACCCACTGCATTGTCTTTTACTATCAATGAGCCACTCATTGCATTCCCATCTGTTACCAATCTGCTACCCACTGTTTTTCTTTCTTCTATCAAAAATTTACCCACTGCATTGCCTTCTCCTACCAAACAGTTACCCACTATATTGTTTTCTACTATCAATCAGTTGCCCATTGCATTGCCTTCTGTTACCAATCAGCTACCCACTGTTTTGCTTTCTTCTATCAAAAAAGTTGCCCACTTCATTGCCTTCTCCTCCAAAAAGTTACCCACTGCATTGTCTTCTACTATCAATGAGCCACTCATTGCATTCCCTTCTGTTACCAATCAGTTGCCGACTTTTTGCCTTCTTCTATGAAACAGTTACCCACTGCATTGCCATCTGCTCCATACAGTTACCCACTGCATTGCTTTCTGATACAAACCAGCTACCCACTGCTTTGCTATCAAAAAGGTTGCCCACTGCATTTCCTTCTCCTCCAAACAGTTACCCACTGCATTGCCTTCTGATACCAACTGTTTTGCTTTCTTCTATCAAAAAGTTGCCCACTGCATTGCCTTCTCCTCCGAACAATTACCCACTGCATTCTCTTCTACTATCAATGAGCCATTCATTGCATTCTCTTCTGTTACCAGTCAGCTGCCCACTTTTTGCCTTCTTCTATGAAACAGTTACCCACTGCATTGCCTTCTCCTACCAAACAGTTACCCACTACATTGTCTTCTACTATGAATCAGTTACCCAGTGCATTGCCTTCTGTTACCAATCAGCTACCCACTGTTTTGCTTTCTTCTATCAAAAAGTTGCCCACTTCATTGCCTTTTCCTCCAAACAATTACCCACTGCATTGTCTTCTACTACCAAACAGTTACCCACTGCATTGCTTTCTGTTACCAATCAGCTACCCACTGCATTGCTTTCTGTTACCAATCAGCTACCCACTGTTATGCTTTCTTCTATTAAGTAGTTGCCCACTGCATTGCCTTCTCCTCGAAACAGTCACCCACTGCATTGTCTTCTACTATCAATCAGTTACCCACTACATTTCCTTCTCCTACCAAACAGTTACCCACTACATTGTCTTCTACTATCAATCAGTTACCCACTGCATTGCTTTCTGTTACCAATCAGCTACCCACTGTTTTGCTTTCTTCTATCTAGTAGTTGCCCACTGCATTGCCTTCTCCTCAAAACAGTCACCCACTTCATTGTCTTCTACTATCAATCAGTTACCCACTGCATTGCTTTCTGTTACCAATCAGCTACCCACTGCATTGCTTTCTGTTACCAATCAGCTACCCACTGTTATGCTTTCTTCTATCAAGTAGTTGCCCACTGCATTGCCTTCTCCTCAAAACAGTCACCCACTGCATTGTCTTCTACTATCAATCAGTTACCCACTGTATTGCTTTCTGTTACCAATCAGCTACCCACTGTTTTGCTTTCTTCTATCAAGTAGTTGCCCACTGCATTTCCTTCTCCTCAAAACAGTCACCCACTGCATTGTCTTTTACTATCAATCAGTTACCCACTACATTGCCTTCTCCTCCAAACAGTTACCCACTGCATTGTCTTCTCCTACCAAACAGTTACCCATTGAATTGTCTTCTACTATCAATCAGTTACCCTCTGCATTGCTTTCTGTTACCAATCAGCTACCCACTGTTTTGCTTTCTTGTATCAAAAAGTTGCCCACTGCATTGTCTTCTACTATCAATCAGTTACCCACTGCATTGCCTTCTGCTACCAATTAGCTACCCACTGTTTTGCCTTCTATCAAAAAGTTACTCACTGAATTGCCTTTTCGGCCAAAGAGTTACCCACTGCATTACCTTCTGCTACTAATCAGTTACCCACTGTTTTTTCTACATCTGTTAAAACGTCAAACACTACCTTGCCTTCTCCTTCCCAATCCACTGCCATTGTTCACCTTTTAACACTGAATGTGGGTACGACAGAAGCACCATTGCAGCACCAGCACAGTTTTGCCAGGCAATGCAGTGGGTAGCTGATTGGTAGCCAAAGGTAATGTAGTGAGGAGATGTCTGATTGGAGAAAGCAATGCAGAGAGTAGCTGTTTGGTAGTAGAAGGCAATGCAGTGGGTAACTATTTGGTAGGGGAGAGCAATGCAGTGGCCAACTTTTTGATAGAAGAAGGCAAAACAGGAGGTTGATGATTGATAGCAGAAGGTAATGCAATGGGTAACTGATTGATAATAGAAGACAATGCAGTGGGTAACTGATTGATAGTAGAAGACAATGCAGTGGGTAGCTGTTTGGAGGAGAAGGCAATGCAGTGGGTAACTCTTTGATAAAAGAAAGCAAAACAGTGGGTAGCTGATTGGTATCGGAAGGCAATGCAGTGGGTAACTGTTTGGAGGAGAAGGCAATGCAATGGGTAACTTTTTGACAAAAGAAAGCAAAACAGTGGGTAGCTGATTGGTGACGGAAAGCATTGCAGTGGGTAAATGATTGATAGTAGAAGACAATGCGGTGGGTAACTGTTTGCTAAGAGAAGGCAAAACAATAGGTAACTTTTTGATAGAAGACAGCAAAACAGTGGGTAACTGTTTGGAGGAGAAGGCAATGCAGTGGGCAACTTTTTGATGGAAGAAAGTAAAATAATGGATAGGTGACTGGTAATAGAAGGCAATGCAGTGGGTAACTGATTGAGAGTAGAAGAAAATGCAGTGCATAACTGTTTGGTAGGAGAAGGCAATGCAATGGGTAACTCATTGATAGAAGAAAGCAAAACAGTGGGTAACTATTTAGAGGAGAAAGCAAGGAATTGGGTAACTTTTTGATAGAATAAATCAAAACAGTGGTAGCTGATTGGTATCAGAAAGCAATGCAGTGGGTAACTGATTGATAGTATAAGACAATGCAGTGGGTAACTGTTTGGTAGGAGAAGGCAATGCAGTGGGTAACATTTTGATAGAAGAAAGCAAAACAGTGGGTAGATGATTGGTAACAGATGGCAATGCAGTGGGTAACTGATTGATAGTAGAAGACAATACAGTGGGTAACTGTTTGACAGAAGGCAATGCAGTGGGTAACAGTTTCATAGAAGGCAAAAAGTGGGCAGATGATTGGTAACTGAAGGCAATGCAGTGGGTAACTGATTGATAGTTGAAGACAATTCAGTGAGTAACTGTTTGGAGAAGGCAATGCAATGAGCAACTTTTTGATAGAAGAAAGAAAAACAGTGGGTAGCTGATTGGTAGCAGAAAGCAATGCAATGGGTAACTGATTGATAGTTGAAGACAATTCAGTGGGTAGCGGATTGGTAACAGAAAGGAATGCAGTGGATAACTGATTGATATGAGAAGACAATGCAGTGGGTAACTGTTTGGTAGTAGGTGACAATGCAGTGGGTAACTGTTTGGAGGAGAAGTCAATGCAGTGGGTAACTCTTTGGAGGAGAAGTCAATGCAGTGGGCAACGTTTTGATAGAAGAAAGCACAAACACTGGGTTGCTGATTGGTAACAGAAAGCAATGCAGTGGATAACTGATTGGTAGTAGAAGACAATGCTGTGGGTAACAGTTTGGAGGAGAAGGCAATGCAGAGGGCAACTTTTTGAAAGAAGAAAGATAAACAGTGAGTAGCTGATTGGTAACAGAAAGTAATGCAAATGGTAATTGATTGATAGTTGAAGACAATTCAGTGAGTAACTGTTTGGAGAAGGCAATGCAGTGGGCAACTTTTTGATAGAAGAAAGCAAAACAGTTGGTAGCTGATTGGTAAAAAAATGCAATTCAGTGGGTAATTAATTGATAGTAGAAGACAATGCAGTGGGTAACTGTTTGGTAGGAGAAGGCAATGCAGTGGGTAACAGTTTCATAGAAGAAGGCAAAAAGTCGGCGGATGATTGGTAACAGAAGGCAATGCAGTAGGTAACTGATTGACAGTAGAAGAAAATGCAGTGGGTAACTATATGATAGAAGAAAGCAAAACAGTGTGTAGCTGATTCATAACAGAAGGCAACGCAGTGGGTAACTGATTGATAGTAGAAGACATTGCAGTGGGTAACTGTTTGGTAGGAGAAGGCAATGCAGTGGGTAACTGTTTGGTAGGAGAAGGCAATGCAGTGGGTAACTGTTTGGTAGGAGAAGGCAATGCAGTGGGTAACAGTTCATAGAAGAAGGCAAAAAGTGGGCAGATGGTTGGTAACAGAAGGCAATGCAATGGGTAACTGTTTGGTAGGAGAAGGCAATGCAGTGGGTAACTATTTGATAGAAGAAAGAAAAACAGTGGGTGGCTGATTGGTAACATAAGGCAGTGCAGTGGGTAACTGATTGGTAACATAAGGCAGTGCAGTGGGTAACTGATTGATAGTAGAAGACAATGCAGTGGGTAACTGTTTGGTAGGAAAGGGCAATGAAGTGGATAACTTTTTTGTTAGAAAAAAGCAAAACAGTGGGTAGCTGGTTGGTAAGTAAGGCAATTCAGTGGATAACTGATTGATAGTAGAAAACAATTCAGTGGGTAACTGTTTGGAGGAGAAGGCATTGCAGTGGGCAACTTTTTGATAGAAGAAAGCAAAACAGTGGGTAGCTGATTGGTAACAGAACACAATGCAGTGGGTAACTGATTGATAGTAGAAGACAATACAGTAGGTAACTGTTTGGAGGAGAAGACAATGCAGTGGGCAAAGTTTTGATAGAAGAAAGGAAACCAGTGAGTATCTGATTGGTAACAGAAGGCAATGCAGTGGGTAAATTTTTGATAGAAGAAAGGAAAACAGTGGGAATATGACTGGTAACAGAAAGCAATGCCGTGGATAATTGATTGATACTAGAAGACAATGCAGTGGGTAACTCTTAGGTAGGAGAAGGCAATGCAGTGGGTAACTATTTGATAAGAGAAAGCAAAACAGTAGGTAGCTGATTGGTAACAGAAGGCAATGCAGTGGGTTTGGGTTTGGGTTGTTTTACCTCTGAGCGGCACTTTTTTGCACAACATGGGCTAAATGGCAAGGTCACAAGGACCCCGAAGGCTCATAGAAGGTTGGGGGAGGGGACCCACTGGAACAGCTGTTGGGAGACAGATGGTAGCCTCCCGTCAAGGCCATACAGCGTGTTCTTTAACGTGCACAGGGTATGGCTCTCCCGCACACGGCCCACGGCTTAACGTCCCATCCGACGACGGCGGCCTTTCCAAGCCCATCGGTTTCCCCTACTGACCGTGGGCAGGGCGGGGAATTTTTGCGGAGATAAATCTCAACGCTGACCCAGCTGGTACTCGAAACTGGGAACTACAGATTAGGAGCCTGGCGCGCTACCGACTGAGCCACCATCGCCCCCAATGCAATGGGTGACTGATTGATAGTAGAAGACAATGCAGTGGGTAACAGTTTCATAGAAGAAGGCAAAAAGTGGGCAGCTGATTGGTAACAGAAGGAAATGCGATGAGTGGCTCATTGATAGTAGAAGAGAATGCAGTGGGTAACTGTTTGGAGGAGAAGGCAATGCAGTGGACAACTTTTTGATAGAAGAAAGCAAAACAGTGGGTAACTGATTGGTAGCAGAAGGCAATGCAGTGGGTAACTGACTGATAGTTGAAGACAATGCAGTGGGTAACTGACTGATAGTTGAAGACAATGCAGTGGGTAACTGTTTGGTAGGAGAAGGCAATGCAGTGGGTAACAGTTTCATAGAAGAAGAAAAAAGTGGGCAGCTGATTGGTAACAGAAGGGAATGCGATGAGTGGCTCATTGATAGTAGAAGACAATGCAGTGGGTAACCCTTTGGTGGAGAAGGCAATGCAGTGGGCAACTTTTTGATAGAAGAAAGCAAAACAGTGGGTAGTTGATTGGTAACAGAAGGCAATGCAGTGGGTAACTGACTGATAGTTGAAGACAATGCAGTGGGTAACTGTTTGGTAGGAGAAGGCAATGCAGTGGGTAAGAGTTTCATAAAAGAAGGCAAAAAGTGGGCAGCTGATTGGTAACAGAAGGGAATGCGATGAGTGGCTCATTGATAGTAGAAGACAATGCAGTGGGTAACCCTTTGATGGAGAAGGCAATGCAGTGGGCAACTTTTTGATAGAAGAAATCAAAACAGTGGGTAGTTGATTGGTAACAGAAGGCAATGCAGTGGGTAACTGACTGATAGTTGAAGACAATGCAGTGGGTAACTGTTTGGTAGGAGAAGGCAATGCAGTGGGCAGCAGATGGTTAACAGAAGAGAATGCAATGAGTGGCTCATTGATAGTAGAAGAGAATGCAGTGGGTAACTGTTTGGAGGAGAAGGCAATGCAGTGGGTAACTGTTTGGAGGAGAAGGCAATGCAGTGGGCAACTTTTTGATAGAATAAATCAAAACAGTGGTAGCTGATTGGTAATAGAAGGGAATGCGAAGAGTGGCTCATTGACAGTAGAAGAGAATGCAGTGGGTAACCCTTTGGTGGAGAAGGCAATGCAGTGGGCAACTTTTTGATAGAAGAAAGCAAAACAGTGAGTAGCTGATTGGTAACAGAAGGCAATGCAGTGGGTAACTGATTGAAACTAGAAGACAATGCAGTGGGTAACTGTTTCATAGAAGAAGACAAAAAGTTGGCAGCTGATTGGTAACAGAAATGAATGCAATGTGGCTCATTGATCGTAGAAGACATGCAGTGGGTACCTGTTTGGTAGGAGAAGGCAGTGCAGTGGGTAACTGTTTGGTAGGAAAAGGCAATGCAGTGTGTAACTGTTTCATAGAAGAAGGCAATGCAGTGGGTAACTGTTTCATAGAAGAAGGCAAAAAGTGGCAGCTAATAGGTAACAGAAGAGAATGCAATGAGTGGCTCATTGATAGTTGAAGACAATGCAGTGAGTAACT
The DNA here is from genome assembly GCA_038380435.1 of Ryuthela nishihirai. Taxonomy (NCBI): domain Eukaryota; kingdom Metazoa; phylum Arthropoda; class Arachnida; order Araneae; family Heptathelidae; genus Ryuthela; species Ryuthela nishihirai. The sequence continues at coordinate 23,702,871 of JAWZYU010000022.1, forward strand.
GTTTGGAGGAGAAGGCAATGCAGTGGGCAACTTTTTGATAGAAGAAAGCAAAACAGTGGGTATCCGATTGGTAACAGAAGGCAATGCAGTGAGTAACTCATTGATAGTAGAAGACAATGCAGTGGGTAACTGTTTGGAGGAGAAGGCAATGCAGTGGGCAACATTTTGATAGAAGAAAGCAAAACAGTGGGTAGCTGATTGGTAACAGAAGGCAATGCAATGGGTAACTCATTGATAGTAGAAGACAATGCAGTGGGCAACTTTTTGATAGAAGAAAGCAAAACAGTGGGTAGCCGATTGGTAACAGAAGGCAATGCAGTGGGTAACTCATTGATAGTAGAAGACAATACAGTGGGTAACTGTTTGGAGGAGAAGACAATGCAGTGGGCAACTTTTTGATAGAAGAAAGCAAAACGGTGGGTAGCTGATTGGTAACAGAAGGCAATGCAGTGGGTAACTGATTGATACTAGAAGACAATGCAGTGGGAAACGTTTTGATAGAAGAAAGGAAAACAGTGGGTAACTGATTGGTAACAGAAGGCAATGCAGTGGGTAACAGATTGATAGGAGAAGACAATGCAGTGGGTAACTGATTGATAGGAGAAGGCAAAAAGTTGGCAGATACAGAAGGCAATGCAGTGGGTAACTCATTGATAGTAGAAGACAATGCAGTGTGTAACTGTTTGGTAGGAGAAGGCAATGCAGTGGGTAACAGTTTCATAGAAGAAGGCAAAAAGTGGGCAGATGATTGGTAACAGAAGGCAATGCAGTGGGTAACTGATTGATAATTGAAGACAATTCAGTGAGTAACTCTTTGGAGAAGGCAAGGCAATGAGCAACTTTTTGATAGAAGCAAGCAAAACAGTGGGTAGCTGATTGATAACAGAAGGCAACGCAGTGGGTAACTGGTTGATAGTAGAAAATAATGCAGTGGGTAAGTCCTAGGTAAGACAAAGAAATGCAGAGGGTAACTATTTGATAGAAGAAAGCAAATCAATGGGTAGCTGATTGATAACAGAAGGCAACGCAGTGGGTAACTGATTGATAGTAGAAGACAATGCAGTGGTTAACTGTTTGGTAGGAGAAGGCTATGCAGTGGGTAACGTTTTGATAGAAGAAAGCAAAACAGTGTCATAGAAGAAGGCAAAATGTGGGCAGATGATTGGTAACTGAAGGCAATGCAGTGGGTAACTGTTAGGTAGGAGAAGGCAATGCAGTGGGTAACTGTTTCATAGAAGAAGGCAAAAAGTGGGCAGCTGATTGGTAACAGAAGAGAATGCAATGAGTGGCTCATTTATAGTAGAAGACAATGCAGTGGGTAACTGTTTGGAAAAGGCAATGCAGTGGGCAACTTTTTGATAGAAGAACGCAAAACAGTGGGTAGCTGATTGGTAACAGAAGGCAATGCAGTGGGTAAGTGATTGATAGTATAAACCAATGCAGTGGGTAACTGTTTGGTAGTAGAAGACAATGCAGTGGGTAATGGTTTGGAGGAAAAGGCAATGCAGTGGGGAACTTTTTGATAGAAGAAAGCAAAACAGTGGGTAGCTGATTGGTAACAGAAGGCAATGCAGTGGGTAACTGATTGATAGTAGAAGACAATGCAGTGGGTAACTGTTTGGTAGGAGAAGGCAATGCAGTGGGTAATGTTTTGAGAGAAATAGGCAAAAAACCGTGGGTAGCTGATTGGTATCAGAAGGCAATGCAGTGGGTAACTTTTTCATAGAAGATTATTGCTGTTTCGAAGAGCAATAAAGTGTAATAGATGATCGTGTTTGAAAGGAAGAGGGAATGTGGAGGACATCTTTTTTTTCCTGTATATGCACCAGTCCCCTGTGATGATGCATAGAACCGGCGAGGCCTAGCACCTAATGTCCAACCCCGCCTTCTCGTGGTGCGGACCGTTAGTACCTTTCAAAAGAGATACCCTCTTGTGGAAGTGAACGGAATGGGAGGGCTGCCAGATTTGTTTGGCCTACTGATCTGGACAACTGTGGCTACTTTTCTTTTTTTTCTACCCCGCTGAGGAGTGGTCAACCACACAGGGTCCTGGTGCTGACCATATAAACCCACTGGACTGGACAGATATGTTGGACCTCCGTAGTCCATGGCTGCTTGAGGATGATGATGATGATGATCTGATATCTTTGAAGAAACAGCCATACCGAACGTCTCACTCGAGGTAAGAGAAGTGTTGCCAATTCTACCCTTACCTTGTGGATAACTCCAGTGAACAGCATAATTATTGACCTTGTTCATTCTGCTATTAATGACCACACACTTTCTGCTCCTGGAGGATCTATCGTGATGGATCACATAAGTGTAGTAAGATTCGTTTCTGAAAATAATAAAATTTAAAATTTAAATTGCCTCCTTCGTTTTGCATCATGAAATTATTTTGTACTTTAAGAAATTTGCATTTGATAAGAATTATATCTGAAGATATGCAGACGGTTAAAGATGAACAATTAATGAATAAAATAGAAAGTTTTTAATCCAATATTAAAGATAATTTTTTGTCATTTAAATGACACTATTATAAGAGCACCAAAGTTTTCGTTATAAACTAATAAATTTATACTTCCACCTATGAACGTTGATGACATTTTCTGTATTTTCACATAAGTAATAAAAATTTCCCGGAAGATATTATGAAAATTATTAATTAACTAAAAAAGGACCTAAAATTCCCAATAGAGTTGGGTTGTTTTACCTCTGAGCGGCACTTTTTTGCACACCATGGGCTAAATGGCCAGGTCACATGGACCCCGAAAGCTCAGAGAAGGTTGGAGGAGGGGACCCACTGAACAGCTGTTGGGAGACAGATGGTAGCCCCCCGTCAAGGCCATCCAGCGTGTTCTTTAACGTGCACAGGGTATGGCTCTCCCGCACACGGGACCACGGCTTAACGTCCCATCCGACGGACGGCGGCCTTTCCAAGCCCATCGGTGTCCCCTACTGACCGTGGGCAGGGCGGGGAATTTTGCGGAGATAAATCTCAACGCTGACCCAGCTGGGACTCGAACCTGGGAACTACAGATTACGAGCCTGGCGCGCTACCGACTGAGCCACCCCGCTCCATTTGCATTTGATAAGAATTATATCTTAAGATATGCAGACGGTTAAAGATGAACAATTAATGAATAAAATAGAAAGTTTTTAATCCAACATTAAAGATAATTTTTTGCCATTTAAAAGACACTATTATAAGAGCACCAAAGTTTTCGTTATAAACTAATAAATTTATACTTCCACCTATGAACGTTGATGACATTTTCTGTATTTTCACATAAGTAATAAAAATTTCCCGGAAGATATTATGAAAATTATTAATTAACTAAAAAAGGACCTAAAATTCCCAATAGAAATTTGAAAGAAAATTGGACGGATTTCTGCGTTATCTTCCCAGCATTTGCAAAAGAAATAATCTCAGTTATTAATTGTGAAAATCCAACAACGTAGGAAAAATGCTCGGCTACTATTTTAACCTCCCAGGGGTTGGTGGTGGGGGGGGGGGGCTCAGTCGGTAGCGCGTCAGGCTCGTAATCTGCAGTTTCCGGGTTCGAGTCCCCAGCAGGGTCAGCGTTGAGCTTTATCTCCGAAAATCTCCCTCTCACGATCAGTATGGGACACCGATGGGCTTGAAAAGCCGCCGTCCGTCGGATGGTACTTTAAACCGTGACCCCGTGCATAAGGAGATCCATACCCTGTGCATGTTAAATAACACGCTGGATTGCCTTAACAGGAGTCTACCATCTGTCTCCCAGCCTTCTTTGAAGCTTCTGGATCCTTTTGCCCTGGCCATTTAGCCCATTGTGCGAAATAATGTGTCACTCAGACGTAAACCAGCTGAGGAAATCCCCGCCGTGCCCACGGTCAGTAGGGGACACAGATGAGCTTGGAAAGGCCACCGTCCGTCGGATGGGACGTTAAGCCGTGACCGTGTGCAGGTATGCAGCTAAATACACGCTGGATGGCCTTGACCGGAGGCTACCATCTGTCTCCCAACAGCCGTTCCAGTGGGTCCCCTCTCCCAAACTTCTCAGAGCCTTCGGGGTTCATGTGACCTGGCATTTTATCTCATTGTGTGCAAAAAAATGGCGCTCAGAGGTAAAACAACCCAATCTAATCCTCCCAGTTTATATGAAGTTAAATTCAATTGATCAAGTTATGACGAAAATTTAGTTACGAAACACAGATGACGAGCAAGAATTAACAGAAATTAAAACACTGAAAAAGAACTTTGTTAAAAAAGTAATACCGAAAACTTTATGCAAGAAATAAAAGAAAAGGGTTGGGTTGGGTTGTTTTACCTCTGAGCGGCGCTTTTTTGCACACCATGGGCTAAATGGTCAGGTCATATGGACCCCGAAGGCTCATAGAAGATTGGGGGAGGAGACCCACTGGAACAGCTGTTGGGAGACAGATGGTAGCCTCCCGTCAAGGCCATCCAGCGTGTTCTTTAACGTGCACAGGGTATGGACCCACTGCCTTTGATCCACTGCCGTGCACACTGGATGGCCTTGACGGGAGGCTACCATCTGTCTCCCAACAGCTGGACCGTGGGGTCCTCCAGTGGGTTCCTCCCCCAAACCTTCTCTGAGCATTCGGGGTCTTTGTGACCTGGCCATTTAGCCCATAGTGTGCAAAAAAGATCCGCTCAACGTTAAAGAACATACTGGATGGCCTTGACGGGAGGCTACTATCTGTCTCTCAACAGTTGTTCCAGTGGGTCCCCTCCCCCAAACCTTCTCTGAGCATTCGGGGTCTTTGTGACCTGGCCATTTAGCCCATAGTGTGCAAAAAAGAGCCGCTCAACGTTAAAGAACACACTGGATGGCCTTGACGGGAGGCTACCATCTGTCTCCCAACAGCTGTTCCAGTGGGTTCCTCCCCCAAACCTTCTCTGAGCATTCGGGGTCTTTGTGACCTGGCCATTTAGCCCATAGTGTGCAAAAAAAATCCGCTCAACGTTAAAGAACATACTGGATGGCCTTGACGGGAGTCTACTATCTGTCTCTCAACAGTTGTTCCAGTGGGTCCCCTCCCCCAAACCTTCTCTGAGCATTCGGGGTCTTTGTGACCTGGCCATTTAGCCCATGGTGTGCAAAAAAGAGCCGCTCAACGTTAAAGAACATACTGGATGGCCTTGACGGGAGGCTACTATCTGTCTCTCAACAGTTGTTCCAGTGGGTCCCCTCCCCCAAACCTTCTCTGAGCATTCGGGGTCTTTGTGACCTGGCCATTTAGCCCATGGTGTGCAAAAAAGAGCCGCTCAACGTTAAAGAACACACTGGATGGCCTTGACGGGAGGCTACCATCTGTTTCTCAACAGCTGTTCCAGCGGGTTCCTCCCCCAAACCTTCTCTGAGCATTCGGGGTCTTTGTGACCTGACCATTTAGGGGTCCTTGTGACCGCCATTCGTGGTTCTTATGACCTGACCATTTAGGGGTCCTTGTGACCGCCATTCGGGGTACTTATGACTTGACCATTTTGGTGTCCAAAAAAGAGCCGCTCAGAGGTAAATCAACCCAACCCAACCGCGTCTTTGCACGTATTAAAAAAAGTTGGTTACATATTATAACTGAGAGGAGATGAGAGTTTTTTCCACTAACCTGCAGCTCTTCCATCCTCTTGGTGTATAGTACGAGCATTGAAAGATGAGGCTTTCCGGAGAGTGACTTAACTGATCCAGCTCCTTCAGAGAGGCATTTAGCTCCATCTGATCAATCTCTTCGAGCTTTGGGAACTGAAAATGAAACGAAATGGAGCAATCACTTGGGTGGTCATTTATTACTTTTAAGAAAGTATGAAAAATCCATCAACGATCGGTCATGTGTACGTTTCGCTGGGTTGGGTTGTGAGTTGTTTTACCTCTGAGCGACCCTCTTTTGCACACAATGAGCTAAATGACCAGGCCACAAGGACTCCGAAGGCTCAGAGTAGGTTGGGGGAGGAGACCCACTGGAACGGCTGTTAGGAGACAGATCGTAGCCCCCGTCAAGGCCATCCAGTGTGTTCTTTAACGTGCACAAGGTATGACTCTCTCGCACACGGGGCCACGGCTTAATATCCCATCAGACGGACGGCGGCCTTTCCAAGCCCATCGGTGTCTTTTACTGACCGTGGGCAGGGCGGGGAATTTTGCGGAGATAAATCTCAATGCAGACTCAGCTGGGACTCGAACCTGGGAACTGCAGATTACGAGCCTGGCGCGCTACCGACTGAGCCACCCCCGTCCCGTTGCATGCGGGAAGTTGTTGCTTTCGCTACTTCCGTTTTATCCGATACGTCCCGTTCTCCGATCGAGTTACTGAACTCTATTATAACCTTATGGGACCACGGACGTATATGCGGTCGGACGTTATGCGGCGCATACTTGTACAGTCGCTCAAAAAAGTATCCGAACACTATGGTTGATTACAGAATTCAGAAAAAAATATCTGGCAACGATTTTTTTAGAAATTAGTGATCTGGCAACCTTCGTGTCACGTGATTACAGAATTCAGGAAAAATATCTGGAGCGTGTACAGCAACTGTACACGCTCCAGTTACCGTTCACAACACTCTGGAGCGTGTGCAGTTATTGCACACGCTCCAGTTTGTTGTGAACGGTAACTGAACACACTCAATATTTCCGTGAGTGAGCCCACACGATCTAGTATCAAAATAATATGACCACCTACAGTGATCTGGCAATCTTCGTGTCGTGACGAAGATTGCCAGACCACTAATTTCTAAAAAAAAAATCGTGGCCAGATATTTTTTCTGAATTCTGTAATCAACCATAGTATTCGAATACTTTTTTGAGCGACTGTACTTGAAATTAGGGATTTGATGACTCACAACATTCGAGCTAAAATTGCTGTTTTCATTGCTGGAATCCTCAAATATAAGGGGTAGGGATGGGGGGGGGGGGGGGGAGGGTGCCTCAGTCGGTTGTGTGCCAGGCTTGTAGTCTGCAGTTCCCAGGTTCGACTCCCAACTGAGCCAGCGTTAAGATTTATCTCTGCAAAATTCCTGCCCTGCCCACGGTCAGTAGGGGACACCGATGGGCTTGAAAAGGTCGCCGTCCGTCGGATGGGACGTTAAGCCGCGGCTCCGTGTGCGGGAGAGACATACCCTGTGCACGTTAAAGAACACGCTGGATGGCCTTGACGGGAGGCTACCATCTGTCTCCAAACAGCTGTTACAGTGGGTCCCCTCCCCCAACCTTCTGTGAGACATTGGGGTCTTTGTGACCTGGCCATTTAGTCCATTGTTTGCATAAAAGTGCCGCTCAGAGGTAAAACAATCCGACCCAACCTTTGACTTAACGTGGTAATGTTTCCATTTTCCTCTCCATTACTTACATTTTTATAATACTTAAATTAAGCAAAAAGAAAAGAAGAAAATACAAAGTATTTAAGAATTAAAATTAGTTGTTACTTACGGTTTCGTTTATAGGAATCCAACTCGGGCAAGTGCTCTTGTTGTTTCTATGCTGGGAGTGTTTGCAGGGCACGCATTTCAGGGGATATTTCTTGCAGAACAACGATCTTTGAAATCTGTCAGGCACGAAAAGAAAAATTACACTCAGTAGAAACAGTTGCAACGAAATCTGTTGTGTTTCTCAGGTTTTTATTCGTATTGTTACGAATTAAAATGGGGGGGGGGGGGGGGTGGCTCAGTCGGTAGCGCGCCAGGCTCGTAATCTGTAGTTCCCAGGTTCGAGTCCCAGCTGGGTCAGCGTTGAGATTTATCTCCGCAAAAATTTCCCGCCCTGCCCACGGTCAGTAGGGGACACCGATGGGCTTGGAAAGGCCACCGTCCGTCGGATGGAACGTTAAGCCGTGGACCCGTGTACGGGACCTGTACCCTGTGCACGTTAAAGAACACGCTGGATGGCCTTGACGGGAGGCTACCATCTGTCTCCCAACAGCTTGTTCCAGTGGGTCCTCTCCCTTAACCTTCTCTGAGCCTTCGGGGTCCATGTGACCTGACCATTTAGTCCATGGTGTGCAAAAAAGTGCCGCTCAGAGGTAAAATAACCCAACGAATTAAAACGGATGAGCACTGAGCGAGGATTCAAGTAAATACACTGCTCACAAAAATTAGGGGATATTTCAAAATGAATATGAAGCGATAAAAAAAAAAGAAGCATTTGATTTTTTTTTAAACAAGAACATTAGAAAAGCAAACGACAAATCAAAGAAAGTTGTTCGATTATGCAAATGATATGCAAAACCAACTTTTATTTCATTGGCGAAAATGCACTATGCAAAAGGCTGGAAGTACTGGAGTATCTGCACGTTCCCTGATCTTGAAAGTGCACATCCTGCAATTTCACAGCCTTTGCAATGCCCCTGCAACACGATTTGCCCGAATGCGAAGCCTGGAGAGTCAGAGGACGTCTTGAAGCTGGTCTGCCCACGGTCAGTAGGGGACACCGATGGGCTTGAAAAGGCCGCCGTCCGTCGGATGGGACGTTAAGCCGTGGCCCCGTGTGCGGGAGAGCCATATCCTGTGCACGTTGAAGAACACGCTGGATGGCCTTGACGGGAGGCTGCCATCTGTCTCCCAACAGCTGTTCCAGTGGGTCACCTCCCCCAACCTTCTCTTGAGCCTTCGGGGTCCTTGTGGCCTGGCCATTTAGCCCATGGTGTGCAAAAAAGTGCCGCTCAGAGGTAAAACAATCCAATCCAATCTTGAAGCTGGTCAAACACAGACACAGTGGCAACAGCACTTGGAACATCCCAAAGCGTGATTAGCAGACTGTGGAATCGCTTTCAAGAGACTGGCACAGTACGAAGAAGACGAGGGCAGGGTCGCCCATCTGCCACAACAGCAAGAGATGACCGCTACTTGACCTTATTGGCAAGAAGGAACAGGCGCAGCAATGCAACAGAACTGCGGGGACAGTTTCTTGCTGCCGCTAGACGACGGATATGCACACAGACCATACGAAATCGGCTCCATCGTGTTGGACTGCATGCCCGGCGACCAATGGTATGCATTCCGTTATCTGCTGAACACCGTAGAACCCGTAGAAGATGGGCTGATGAGCATCGTCATTGGACCCGTGATGAGTGGTCAACTGTCCTCTTCTCTGATGAGTCACGGTTCAGTCTGCAGCCTGACAATCATCGTGTCCTGATCTGGTGTGTACGAGGAACATGGGAGAATCCACGTTTCATGCGAGAAAGGGACTCTTTCGGTGGTGGTGGAATCATGGTGTGGGCCGGCATCAACATTGGTGGTCATACCGACCTCCACGACATCAGAAACGGATCGCTGACTGCTGTCAGATATCGAGATGAGGTCCTGCACCCTATAGTGGTACCCTATGCTGGAGCAGTTGGAAACAACTTTCTTTTCATGGACGATAATGCAAGGCCCCACCGTGCGCATCTCGTCAACAACATGCTTCAGGAGGCAGGAATCGAACGCATGGACTGGCCTTCACGTTCTCTAGACCTGAATCCCATTGAACATGCTTGGGATGCACTGGGAAGAGTCTGGCAAACCGTCCAATGCCTCCCACAGCACTTCTTGAGTGGAAGTTGCCCTGGAGCAAGAGTGGCAGAGGAACCCACAAGAACTGCTGGACATTCTGATCCTGTCCATGCCTCATCGCTGTCAGTGTGCTTTGGCAGTCTTGGGTGACCATACACCCTACTGAACAGTCAATGTGTGCCACTCTCGTCCAGTTTGACATGCTTCTGTTCAACCCCACCAATATGTCACTTGCTACTCAAACACGACAATTGAGTTTGCATCTCATTTGCATAATCGAACAACTTTCTTTGACTTGTCGTTTGCTTTTCTGATGTTATCGTTTAATAAAAAAAAATCAAATTCTTCTTTTTTTTATCGCTTCATATTCATTTTGAAATATTCCCTAATTTTTGTGAGCAGTGTATATTACAATGTTAATTACAAAATCATGGATGAAATTATTCATACAAACTAAGTCAACCGACGCGAAAATCTATATCAGTTTAAAAATAAACTTTCAGAAGAATCCATTATCTTATTTCTATTCACACCCTATTCAGTAGGGGACACCGATGGGCTTGGAAATGCCGCCGTCCGTCGGATGGGACGTTAAGCCGTGGCCCCGTGTGTGGGAGAGCCATAACCTGTGCACGTAAAAGAACACGCTGGATGGTCTTGACGGGAGGCTACCATCAGTCTCCCAACAGCTGTTCCAGTGGGTAACAGCCAAGGTGTCCCCAACCTTCTCTGAGCCTTCGGGGTCTACGTGACCTGGCCATTTAGCCCATGGTGTGCAAAAAAGTGCCGCTCAGAGATAAAACAACCCAACCCAAATCACAAAGCAAATTTAATATCCCTCGACGAACAGTAAAATCATGTTTGTAAACAATTATGCAATCTATCTTATTAATTCTTAACAATTCTTATAAACAAACTAAATATTATCGGACATCAAATAATAATCTCTTCCTACACGGGCGGGGGTGGCTCAGTCGGTAGCGCGCCAGGCTCGTAATCATAGTTTCCAGGTTCGAGTCCCAGCTGGGTCAGCGTTGAGGTTTATCTCCGCAAAATTCCCCGCCTGCCCACGGTCAGTAGGGGACACCGATGAGCTTGGAAAGGCCATCGTCCGTCGGATGGGGCGTTAAGCCGTGGCCCCGTGTGCGGGAGAGTCATACCCTGTGCACATTAAAGAACACGCTGGATGGCCTTGACGGGAGGCTACCATCTGTCTCGCAACAGCTGTTCCAGTGAGTCCCCTCCCCCAACTTTCTCTGAGTCTTCGGGGTCCTTGTGACCTGGCCATTGTGTGCATAAAAGTGCCGCTCAGAGGTAAAACAACCCAACATAACAATTCTGTTTTTCAGTTAGGGCCCCGTTATAATTCGTTGGTTGCGTAATTCTCCTGCAGTTACAAAGAAGCAAAAATTTCCATTCCCTTATTGCAAACTTGAACCATGCATTGTGTTGTTTTTACCTCTGAGCGGCACTTTTTTGCACACAATGGGCTAAATGGCCAGGTCACATGGAGCAGAAGGCTCAGAGAAGGTTGGGGGAGGCGACCCACTGGAACAGCTGTTGGGAAACAGATGGTAGCCTTCCGTTAAGGCCATCCAGCGTGTTCTTTAACGTGCACAGGGTATGGCTGTCCAGCACACGGGGCCACGACTTAACGTCCCATCCGACGGACGGCGGCCTTTCCAAGCCCATCGGTGTCCCCTACTGACCGTGGGCAGGGCGGGGAATTTTGCGGAGATAAATCTCAACGCTGACTCAGCTGGGACTCGAACCTGGGAACTACAGATTACGAGCCTGACGCGCTACCTACTGAGCCATCCCCGCCCATGAACCATGCATAGATTCGAGCTGATAACAAAGTGTAGGTCGAGCATTGGGACTGTTATTCGAGAAAAAGTTATTTCCTTGCTACGAGAAATCTATAACAACGTGTGGGCTGCGGAGTAAATAATTCGAGATGATCTAGAAAAAAAAAAATTAGTTTCATCGCAAGCGGAATTCGAAATCATGCTTCTCAGTAACACGCAAGGTTGTCCATTTATGGTGCAGTGGTCTTGAAAGGGGCAAGCCAAAGGTCAATACCCCTTTCGGAATGCCAGAGGGGCAAAAGATTATTAAAGTTATTTATATTTCATGCATTTTTCAAGAAATTTTTTAAAAACCGTAAAACAGAGGGTTGGGTTGTTTTACCTCTGAGCGGCACTTTTTTGCACACAATGGGCTAAATGGCCAGGTCACATGGACCCCGAAGCCTCAGAGAGAAGGTTGGGGGAGGGGACCCACTGGAACAGCGTTGGGAGACAGATGGTAGCCTCCCGTCAAGGCCATCCAGCGTGTTCTTTAATGGGCACAGGGTATGGCTCTCCCGCACACGAGGCCACGGCTTAACGTCCCATCCGACGGACGGCGGCCTTTACAAGCCCATCGGTGTCCCCTACTGTTCGTGGGCAGGGCGCAGAATTTTTGCGGAGATATATCTCAATGCTGACCCAGCTGGGACTCGAACCTGGGAACTACAGATTACGAGCCTGGTAAAACAGAGGTGGAATGTGCGAAGGATATATTGCATTGAAAAATTAAGTGTCTTGGCCTCCTCGTTTTATATATTTTTGGTTCGATTGTGTTTCTATTTCTTGCCCTCCCCTCCCCTCCCCCCGCCTCTAGTAGTAGCCTCTAGTTTTCTAGATCCGAGACGACTGCTGGGAAACATGGATTCGAATTCCACTCGCTGCGAGGCGAAATATTTTGAGCTTTTTCGTGAGTACTACGTCTACAGGACATTTGTAGCACTTAGCTATTGAATTATTGTTGATTTCACGCCTGTGCGTGAAATCAATATCTGGAAATATAACTGGAATATAACTGGGAAAAAAGAAAATAACTAAAACTGGGAAGCGTTAGATGGTTTTCTGATCAGCATGTTACTGGGAAGCGTTAGATGGTGTACTGATCAGCATGTTACTGGGAAGCGTTAGATGGTGTACTGATCAGCATGTTACTGGGAAGCGTTAGATGGTGTTCTGATCAGCATGTTACTGGGAAGCGTTAGATGGTGTTCTGATCAGCATGTTACTGGGAAGCGTTAGATGGTGTTCTGATCAGCATGTTACTGGGAAGCGTTAGATGGTGGTCTGATCAGCATGTTACTGGAAGCGTTAGATGGTGGTCTGATCAGCATGTTACTGGGAAGCGTTAGATGGTGTTCTGATCAGCATGTTACTGGGAAGCGTTAGATGGTGTTCTGATCAGCATGTTACTGGGAAGCGTTAGATGGTGTTCTGATCAGCATGTTACTTTGAAGCGTTAGATGATGTTCTGATCAGCATGTTACTGGGAAGCGTTAGATGGTGTTCTGATCAGCATGTTACTGGGAAGCGTTAGATGGTGTTCTGATCAGCATGTTACTGGGAACGTTAGATGGTGTTCTGATCAGCATGTTACTGGGAACGTTAGATGGTGTTCTGATCAGCATGTTACTGGGAAGCGTTAGATGGTGTTCTGATCAGCATGTTACTGGGAAGAGTGGGTTCAAATCCCGCTCACTTTTCCAGCTAACTGTTTAATTAGAGACGATTTTGAACTATCGCTTTGTTGGGCTCAAAACAGAACAGACGACCACGGCTCAGAAAAATTCAAATTTCAAATATTTCTTGTAATTGCGAAAAAAAAGTATAACTTTTTAAATTATAATTGCAGCCCTCTAATCTGTTTTTAGTAATTAAAAAATAAGCACAATACGTTTTCTGATTTTTTTTTACGCATTCTCTACTTTTAATAAACGAATGGCTCTTTGACTTTATAATGATGTTACCAACGAATTTTCAGTTTCTGCTTATTTCTAATATTTTTCGTTTCAAATAGCATCCACATTTAAATTTTGTCAAAATAGGGTTAAAATGAAATATATATATATAAAGGAAATAAACAATTAGCGACAAGCATCAGAGAAATTTTACTCCAAATTGAACTCAACAGTTCGGGTTGGAAATCACAATTGTCCAAATAGGCAGGACTCGGGATCAACAATTGTCGAAATAGTCCGGGTTCGAGGTCAACGATTGTCGCAGTAGTCTGGGCTCGGGATCAACAATTATCGAAATAGTCTGGGCTCGAGGTCAACGATTGTCGGAGTAGCCTGGGCTCGGGATCAACAATTATCGAAATAGTCTGGGCTCGGGATCAAAATTTGTCGGACTACTCAGGGTTCGTGATCAACAATTGTCTCAGTAGTCTGGGCTCGGTATGAACAATTATCGAAATAGTCTGGGCTCGGTATCAACAATTATCGAAATAGTCTGAGCTCAGTATCAACAATTATCGAAATAGTCTGGGCTCGGGATCAACGATTGTCGGAGGAGCCTGGGCTCGGGATCAACAATTATCGAAATAGTCTGGGCTCGAGGTCAACGATTGTCGGAGTATCCTGGGCTCGGGATCAACAATTATCGAAATAGTCTGGGCTCGGGATCAAAATTTGTCGGACTAGTCAGGTTTCGGGATCAACAATTGTCTGAGTAGTCTGGGTTCGGTATGAACAATTATCGAAATAGTCTGGGCTCGGTATCAACAATTATCGAAATAGTCTGAGCTCAGTATCAACAATTATCGAAATAGTCTGGGCTCGGGATCAACGATTGTCGGAGGAGCCTGGGCTCGGAATCAACAATTATCGAAATAGTCTGGGCTCGAGGTCAACGATTGTCGGAGTATCCTGGGCTCGGGATCAACAATTATCGAAATAGTCTGGGCTCGGGATCAAAATTTGTCGGACTACTCAGGGTTCGTGATCAACAATTGTCTCAGTAGTCTGGGCTCGGTATGAACAATTATCGAAATAGTCTGGGCTCGGTATCAACAATTATCGAAATAGTCTGAGCTCAGTATCAACAATTATCGAAATAGTCTGGGCTCGGGATCAACGATTGTCGGAGGAGCCTGGGCTCGGGATCAACAATTATCGAAATAGTCTGGGCTCGAGGTCAACGATTGTCGGAGTATCCTGGGCTCGGGATCAACAATTATCGAAATAGTCTGGGCTCGGGATCAAAATTTGTCGGACTAGTCAGGGTTCGGGATCAACAATTGTCTGAGTAGTCTGGGTTCGGTATGAACAATTATCGAAATAGTCTGGGCTCGAGGTCAACGATTGTCGGAGTAGCCTGGGCTCGGGATCAACAATTATCGAAATAGTCTGGGCTCGGGATCAAAATTTGTCGGACTACTCAGGGTTCGTGATCAACAATTGTCTCAGTAGTCTGGGCTCGGTATGAACAATTATCGAAATAGTCTGGGCTCGGTATCAACAATTATCGAAATAGTCTGAGCTCAGTATCAACAATTATCGAAATAGTCTGGGCTCGGGATCAACGATTGTCGGAGGAGCCTGGGCTCGGGATCAACAATTATCGAAATAGTCTGGGCTCGAGGTCAACGATTGTCGGAGTATCCTGGGCTCGGGATCAACAATTATCGAAATAGTCTGGGCTCGGGATCAAAATTTGTCGGACTAGTCAGGGTTCGGGATCAACAATTGTCTGAGTAGTCTGGGCTCGGTATTAACAATTATCGAAATAGTCTGGGCTCGGTATCAACAATTATCGAAATAGTCTGGGCTCGAGGTCAACGATTGTCGGAGTAGCCTGGGCTCGGGATCAACAATTATCGAAATAGTCTGGGCTCGGGATCAAAATTTGTCGGACTAGTCAGGGTTCGGGATCAACAATTGTCTGAGTAGTCTGGGTTCGGTATGAACAATTATCGAAATAGTCTGGGCTCGGGATCAACGATTGTTGGAGGAGCCTGGGCTCGGGATCAACAATTATCGAAATAGTCTGGGCTCGGGATCAAGAATTGTCGGAATATTTCGCGCTCGGGATCACCAATTGTCGAAATAGTTTGGGCTCGGGTGGACGCGCTCGTAATAACTTCGAGCTCAGGCTTAAAAACTTGAGATCGAACTCGCTTATAAAAAATTTTGATATTCAGTTTTATATTATAAATGTTGTATATTTTGTAGTATATAATATATTACGCCGTCCCATGGCCGAGTGGTTAGCACGCTTGGCTACTGATCTAAGGGACCTGGGTTCGAGCCACGGGTAAGGCATGGACGTTTGTGTTGTTTTTCTGTTGAGGTCCTGCCATCCTCTCAGACTTTCTACTATGGCATATAAACTGACAGGCTCCTGTCAGACCTCTGTGGCAAGCAGCTGCTTGAGGGGGTATTTATTTTTATTATTATTTAATATATTACATTATAAAGGAATAGAAAAAACACGATATATTCCAGTAAAATCCCAGGAAATCCAACCCTTTATTGGGTTTTATGTTTAACAAAAACATTTCAAACAAAAATGAAAAACTTTTGTTAAGAGATCTCATAAGAATAACGGATCATTTACTATAAATAAGATTGTTAGACCAATTGTTGCCAACAGAGTCCAACCGTTAAGACATCACGAGAGGCGATTTGGTGTGCCGGTCATTCAGTTTCTAACAACCCAAAGATCTAACCCATTTCAAATTCTGTCAGCTGTACATAACCTGGTTAATTGAAAAATTTCGAAAACAATAAAACCATCCATTAAATAAAAACACAAATATAACATGGGTTGAGTTGTTTTACCTCTGAGCGACCCTTTTTTGCACACCATGGGCTAAATGGCCAGGTCACATGAACCCCGAAGGCTCAGAGAAGGTTGGGAGAGGGGACCCACTGGAACAGCTGTTGGGAGACAGATGATAGCCTCCCGTCAAGGCCATCCAGCGTGTTCTTTAACGTGCACAGGGTATGACTCTCCCACACACGGGGCCACAGCTTAACGTCCCATCCGACGGACGGCGGCCTTTCAAGCCCATCGGTGTCCCCTACTGACCGTGGGCAGGGTGGGGAATTTTGCGGAGATAAATCTCGACGCTGACCCAGCTGGGACTCGAACCTGGGAACTACAGATTACGAGCCTGGCGCGCTACCGACTGAGCCACCCCCGCCCCTGTTCCAGTGGGTTCCCCAACCTTCTCTGAGCGTTCGAGGTCCATGTGACCTGGTCATTTAGCCATGTGTGCAAAAAAGTGCAGCTCAGAGGTAAAACAACCCAAACCAACACAGATCTTATCAATGACGCATTAAACTGACAATCAGACCTCTGTGGCAAGCAGCTACTTGAGATTTTTTTTATTTTCTTATAAAAGCATACTTTTGTGTCTTATTCGAATTTGTTCCGCTTTACTCAAATTGCAGTCCTCTTTATGCAATGACCTTTAAAACCTAACAACGACTATTTTGAAACGAATTTCTCAAGCAGAAATTTAAATAAAAAAAAATACTTCAGACCCTTTTATCATAATACAAAGTAAGCTCTTACCCGTTTTCATTGCAGATGGTGAAAGCTGGGGCCTCCACTTTGGAAGAAATGTCGATATCGACGTTTAAAATTGTAGGATAGGACCAATAGATATCCAAGAAAGATTTTGTTTGAATAACGAATCCAATAACACAGCAAACAAAAATCGCTGTCTTCAGGATGAGTCGCAGAAAGTGTTTTTCTTCGGCCATCTGAGGGATTCCAGGAATCATTGATTTGCTGCATTGTTGGCGGAGCTGCTGGATGATGGCGTTCATTGTTGCCGAAGATGCTGGACGATAGCCTTTACTTGTTGACGAAGGGTGCTGTTCTCACTCCTCCCGAGACAATGGGAGGGGCTTCCTATAGGAAAATCAATGGATGCATTAGGAAACAAAATGAGTGAATGTCTCAAAAAGAAAAATGTTTTGGAAGTTATTAGATTTCATTTGTCGTTCCATTGTTCGCAAAAATTATATTATCAATGAAGGTAATATTGAGCAATTTAGACATCACGATTGAGCCTTCCGCTAAACCTACAGTAGCTCAAAAAAGTATCCGAACACTCTGGTTGATTACAGAATTCGGAAAAAATATCTGGCAATGATTTTTTTTAGAAATTAGTGATCTGGCAACCTTCGTGTCACGTGATCACAGAATTCAGGAAAAATATCTGGAGCGTGTACAGCAACTGCACACGCTCCAGTTTGCTGTGAACGGTAACTGTACACGTTCAATATTTCCGTGAGTGAGCCCACACGATCTAGTATCAAAATAATATGACCACCTACAGTCGCTCTACAATACTCAAAAAAGTATCCGAACACTATGGTTGATTACAGAATTCAGAAAAAATGTCTGGAAACGATTTTTTTAGAAATTGCAATTTATTTGGAAAAAAATTAAAAAAAGAAAATTTATTTGGAATTGGAATTTTAGATTTAGCAACCTTCGTGTACACGAAAGTTGCCAGATAAATAATACACGAAGGTTGCCAGCTTAACCGCCTCAACACCAAACCACTGATAGCAATTACTTCTAACACCTATTGTATACAATTGTTTGAGTAAAATTTCATGATTAACCGAATCAAAAGCCTTTGAATATCAATAAATAGAGCTGAGGTTTTTTTACTCATATCAAACAATTATAACAGACGAAATTCTGCATCGTTGTAACAATGTGTATAAATTTAAAATGGATATATAAAATCAAGCTCGATATAGCAAATATGGTCACTTAATAGTTTGTTTTAAAGAATTCAGAGGGCTGGGTTATTTTATTTCTGAGCAGCGCTTTTTTGTATACAATGGCTAAATGGACAGACTACAAGGACCCCGAAGGCTCAGAGTTGGGTTGGGTTATTGGGTTGTTTTACCTCTGAGCGGCACTTTTTTGCACACCATGGGCTAAATTGTCAGGTCACAAGGATCCCGAAGACTCAGAGAAGATTGAGGGAGGGGACCCACTGGAACAACTGTTGGGAGACAGATGGTAGCCTCCCGTCAAGGCCATCTAGCGTGTTCTTTAACGTTGGATTGTTTTACCTCTGAGTGGCACTTTTTTGCATACCATGGGATAAATGGTCAGGTCATATGGACCCCGAAATCTCAGGGAAGGTTGTGGGAGGGGACCCACTGGAACAGCTGTTGGGAGACAGATGATAGTCTGTCGTCAAGGCCATGCAGCGTGTTCTTTAACGTGCACAGGGTATGGCTCTCCCGCACATGGGGCCACGGCTTAACGTCCCATCCGACGGACGACGGCCTTTCCAAGCCCATCGGTGTCCCCTACTGACCGTGGACAGGGCGGGGAATTTTGCGGAGATAAATCTCAACGCTGACCCAGCTGGGACTCGAACCTGGGAACTACAGATTACGAGCCTGGCGCGCTACCGACTGAGCCACCCCCGCCCCGAAGGCTCAGAGAAAGTTGGAGGAAGGAGACCCACTGGATCAAATGGACCGCCAAGGCCACTCAGCATGTTGTTTAATGTGCACAAGGTATGTCTCTCCCGTGCACATTAAAAATGAATAAATAAATACCCCCTCAAGCAGCTGCTTGCCACAGAGGTCCAATAGGAGCCTGTCAGTTTATACGTCATAGTAGAAGGTCTGAGAAGATGGCAGGAACTCAGCAAAAAAATCGACACATGCATTCATGCCTTACCCGGGGATCGAACCCAGGTCCCTTAGATCAGCGGTTCCCAACCTTTTGAAAGCGGAGGACCCCCATTTTAATTTGAAAAATACGGTGGACCCCTGTGGAGGGTCACGCCGTATTTTAACAGCTTAACCACCTCAAAAGTAATTTTTTTGTGGATCCCCTCAGATGTTACCTTGGACCACAGGTTGGGAACCGCTGCCTTAGATCAGTAGCCAAGCGTGCTAACCACTCGGTCACGGGATGGCGTCCGTGCACATTACCAAGGCTTAATGTCTCATTCGACGGACGGCAGTCTCTCCAATCCCAATGGTGTCTCCTATTGACTGAGGAGCCTCCTATTGGCCCAGAAGGGAC
Organism: Ryuthela nishihirai; assembly: GCA_038380435.1. Lineage (NCBI taxonomy): Eukaryota > Metazoa > Arthropoda > Arachnida > Araneae > Heptathelidae > Ryuthela > Ryuthela nishihirai. Next base: position 23,722,230 of record JAWZYU010000022.1, read on the forward strand.
TCGAAACTGGAACTACAGACTACAAGACCGAGTGATCTAATCCCAGCCCTGGGAATTAATCGGTAGCGCGCCAGGCAAGTAATCTGTAGTTCCCAGGTTCGAGTCCCAGCTGGGTCAGCGTTGAGATTTATCTCCGCAAAATTCCCCGCCCTGTCCACTGTCAGTAGGCGACACCGATGGGCTTGGAAAGGCCGCCGTTCGTCGGATGGGACGTTAAGCCGTTGTCCCGTGTGCGGGAGAGCCATACCCTGTGCACGTTAAAGAACACGCTGGATAGCCTTGACGGGAGGCTACCATCTATCTGCCAACAGCTGTTCCAGTGGGTCCCCTCCCCCACCCTTCTCTGAGCCTTCGAGGTCCATGTGACCTGGCCATTTAGCCCATGGTGTGCAAAAAAGTGCCGCTCCGAGGTAAAACAACCCAACCTAATCCCAGCCCAAAACATTCCGTGTCACAATGTATGATATAAAATCAAGCGGGATGCAATATATGCGATCACTTAAATGTTCAAGAATTCAGAAGGTTGGGTTGTGTTATTTCTAAGCAGCACTTTTTTTTAATATAATGGTACACAATATTTACCAGACAGAAAAATCAGGTGCTACAGGATTCGAAATGGGGGGGGGGAGCTTGCTCCTCCTTCCCTTTGAGAATGCTAATAAGAGACAGAAAATGATTCAACTTATGCATGCCCGGATCTAGAATAAAACTGATGGGATGGGGGCGGGGGGGGGAGGGGCAAAAAACACAATCAAGCCAGGAAAATGTAAAGGGGGATGAGACTTGATTTTTAATGCATTATAACATTTCGTCCTCCCTTTCAGAGGTCTTTAAAAAAATTCTTAAAAATTGCATGAAATATAAATAAGTCTAACAATTTTTTACCTCTTTTACTAAGGGGTGGCTCAGTCGGTAGCACGCCAGGCTCGTAATCTTCAGTTCCCAGGTTCGAGTCTTAGCTGGGTCAGCATTGAGATTCATCTCTGCAAAACTCCCCGACCTACCCACGGTCAGTAGGGGACACCGATGGGCTTGGAAAGGCAGCCGTCCTTCGGATAGGGCGTCAAGCCGTGGCTCCTTGTGCGGGAGAGACATACCCTGTGCACGTTGAAGAACACGCTGAATGGGCTTGACGGGAGGCTACCATCTGTCTCCCAACAGCTGTTCCAGTTAGTCCCCTCCCTCAACCTTCTCTGAGCCTTCGGGGTACTTGTAACCTGGCCATTTAGCCCATGGTGTGCAAAAAAGTGCCGCTCAGAGGTAAAACAATCCAACGTTAAAGAACACACTGGATGGCCTTGAAGGGAGGCTGCCATCTGTCTCCCAACAGCTGTTCCAGTGGGTCCCCTCCCCCAAACTTCTCTGAGCATTCGGGGTTCTTGTGACCTGGCCATCTAGCTCATGGTGTGCAAAAAAGTGCCGCTCAGAGGTAAAACAACCCAACCTCTTTTACTGTTATTAGCATTCTAAAAAACAAAGGCGGGTGGGGTATAGTCTGTTTTGCACACACTCCTAGATCCGGTCCTGAACTTATGCATACAGCATATATTTTTCAAGAAATTGTTATTTAAACTTATCTTTTAATTTCCTGTTAATTTTTTAAAGATTTCTAAAATGGATGGGGAAAGGTTATACTGCAATGGAAATGTTGGGTATTGCTCCCCCGTCCTTTATTTTTTTTTTAATCACCGAAAAACGAAGTGTTATTTCAATATTAATAGAAAAACATTACTTACCAGAGTGAAGTTTTGCTGAACTGAACTTGAAAGTAAAAAAGATTATTGTAAAAAAAGATTTATTATTGTCCTACTTTGAAATTCAAGTTTTATTTGTAGGTCTTATGAAAGAAATTGAGCTTAAAAACAACGTTTACACATTGAAGGATTATTAATTACGAAAACAAAAATGGCAGAGGATGCTGTGAAAACTTTCTGGCTGATGCTTGCGAGATTTCAGAACTGAAGAGATGAGGGTGAGTGGTCAGATGATTGTGTTGCAACGACACCTTTCTTGTAGCCATGACAACCACTGGAATAAAGAGTGCACGTGAAAACAAGCCGGAAGTCATATTCGAGAGACTTCCGCTTTCTAAACTAAGTCTGATATATAATTTTAGCAGAGGTTCTGTGGCTTTTAGTGTATGTTGCTCGGAGATATTTCTTAGATATCGTAAATCGACATCTGTTTTTTATGTACTTTTGTTATCTTTAGTAGAAGAGTGACCCTGACGTTAGGTGGCTGAACTGAATTTTCTTTGATAAACAGGTTATTTCTAAGAATTTTGGGGCGGGGGTGGCTCAGTCGGTAGCGCGCCAGGCTCGTAATCTGTAGTTCCCAGGTTCGAGTCCCAGATGGGTCAGCGTTGAAATTTATCTCCGCAAAATTCCCCGCCCTGCCCACGGTCAGTAGGGGACACCGATGGGCTTGGAAAGGCCGCCGTCCGTCGGATGGGACGTTAAGCCGTGGCCCCGTGTGCGGGAGAGTCATACCCTGTGCACGTTAAAGAACACGCTGGATGTCCTTGACGGGAGGCTACCATCTGTCTCCCAACAGCTTTTCCAGTGGGTCCCCTCTCCCAACCTTCTCTGAGCCTTCGGGGTCCATGTGACCTGGCCATTTAGCCTATGGTGTGCAAAAAAGTGCCGTTCAGAGGTAAAACAACCCTAATCTAAGAATTTTAATAGAGGTGTTATTATCGTTATTTTCAGGATATGCGATTCAGTTTTTGTAATAATGATAGTGTCATAAGTCTTTATGTTCTAAGTAAAGCTCGGTCCATTATTGTGTTTATCAGGATTAAATATTTGGCTGATGAACAGCTGGTTGATGAACATTGTGATGATGGACAATGTTGGTTCAGAAGCTGTAAGGATTGCCTTAGACGAAATCTTTTCATTAGATTCTTGCAAAATGTTTTGCTTCGAAAACCTGTGGTTAATTGTTTTGTAGATTTCAAAAAGGCTTTTGATTATTTTGATGAATGATTTAGTTGATGTCATATCGTATAGCATAAAGGAAAAGTTAATATTTTGATGTATCTCCATGATAACAGTGAGTCGTGTGTGAGAGTTGGCAAAGCTTGGAGTGATTTGTTTAGCATTACTATTGGAGTTTGACAAGAATGTGTTTTTTGTGTCCTTTTCTTTTCAGTTTGGTCATTGATTATGCTATGAAGATTTTTTTGAAGGAAAAGGGTTGGGCCTTAAATGGTCCAGAAATATAAAAATATCATACTTAGAGTATGCTAATGATTGGGATCTTTTACAAAATTAAACAGATGCAAGGACCTACTAAGGATTTAGTTTCGGGACATTCCATCGAACAGAAAATTCCCCGCCCTGCCCACGGTCAATAGGGGACACCGTTGGGCTTGGAAAGGCCGCCGTCCGTCGGATGGGACGTTAAGCCGTGGCCCCGTGTGCGGGAGAGCCATACCCTGTGCACGTTAAAGAACACGCTGGATGGCCTTGACAGGAGGCTACCATCTGTCTCCCAACAGCTGTTCCAGTGGGTCCCCTCCCCCAGCCTTCTCCGAGCCTTCGGGGTCCATGTGACCTGGCCATTTAGCCCATGGTGTGCAAAAAAAGTGCCGCTCAGAGGTAAAACAACCCAACTCTCTCTCAGCGACTGCAAGAGTTCTTTCTGTCTTACAACTGATGAGCCAGTATCGTCTTGCCCAGTGTCAGAGGAACACCAGCTGTTCCTCATTCGGGCACCTGGTTGACCCTTCTCTCACTTCTCCTAACCTCGGTAACCTTCGCATTTCTGGGGAGACCCTCCTTCATCGTCTCCGAGTTGGTGTCATCTACAGCAACTACGCTTCACCCTCTCGGCAAAGCTTAAAGTCCAAACTGTGGCACTTGCAGCACACCTGAGACTGTATCCCTCGTTCTGCTCAACTGCTCCGGTTTCAATGCCGAAAGGGGAAGCTTTGTTCCGGGAGCTTCATGGAGCTTCTGGGAGCTTCATGCTATCGGAACCACCGACTACTCCATCACCTCCCTTCTTGGTAATCACCACAAAAGGAAGCTGAAGCGAACGCGCTTCGTCGCTGATTGCTTCCAGACCATTGGTCTCTTCTGCAAGGTCTAATGTTATCCTTATTTCTTTCTCGAGATTAGTACTCTTATTAATTTCCAGAGATAGCTGGGGGGCGGGGGTGGCTCAGTCGGTAGCGCGCCAGGCTCGTAATCTGTAGTTCCCAGGTTCGAGTCTCAGCTGGGTCAGCGTTGAGATTTATCTCCGCAAAATTCCCCGCCCTGCCCACGGTCAGTAGTGGACACCGATGGTGTTGGAAAGGCCGCCGTCCGTCGGATGGGACGTTAAGCCGTGGTCCCGTGTGTGTGAGAGTCATACCCTGTGCACGTTAAAGAACACGCTGGATGGCCTTGATGGGAGGCTACCATCTGTCTCCCAACAGCTATTCCAGTGGGTCCCCTCCCCCAACCTTCTCTGAGCCTTCGGGATCCATGTGACCTTACCATTTAGACCATGGTGTGCAAAAAAAGTGCCCCTCGGAGGTAAAACAACCCAACTGAAAAAGAGATAGCTGAGAGGCAGTTTCTTCTGCCTCCGCTATCTCACCCTTCTGTTGTGACTGGTGAAGGGAGCCCCTTATTAGAGGCTAATTTCACCATGACCTCACAACACCTTGAACCTTCACGACTGCTGATACGGCTGACATGAATCAGGCATATGGGGCTGACAATGGAAACGGAAGAGCTGCTCTGAGATTGTACCGACAGCGCCCTCTAGTATCGAAAAGTTACGTCAGCGGATATACATTCATTTACGAAAAAGGTTTGTTTTGGTGTTCCCTATCTCTCATTGAAATTTTTAGAAAGAGTTTTCAAACACCCTGTATTCGAAAATGGTGGGAAAGTGATAGATAATTGTTAAATAAACATCATATCAATTTCGATCACCTATGTAACTTACTGGTAAAAGTTTATAGTTTTCGAAATAATATAACTAAAAAAAATCCTTAAATTTTGAATAAATATTGATGGTAAATCAATCACGTTTATATCTGGTAAATGCTGAGAATGGTCAAATTTTTATTAGTATCATATTATTTTTGCACAAAAAAAAGTTAAGTTTTAAAACTGATGAGCGCACTTTGTTGCAGCAAAGTGCTAAATCAATGGTTAGGAAGAGGGTGACAGCAGATGAGAGAAGGGCTGAGCAGGAGAGAGAAGGAACTCTTTCTGTGTGTAGAGAAAGGAGGGGGGGTGGGGCTGAGCAGGAGAGAGAAGGAACTCTTTCTGTGTGTAGAGAAAGGAAGGGGGGTGGCTGAGCAGGAGAGAGAAGGAACTATTACTGTGTCTAGAGAAAGGGGAGGGCTGAGCAGGAGAGAGAAGGAACTATTACTGTGTCTAGAGAAAGGGGAGGGCTGAGCAGGAGAGAGAAGGAACTCTTTCTGTGTGCAGAGAAAGAAGGGGGGCTGAGCAGGAGAGAGAAGGAACTCTTTCTGTGTGTAGAGAAAGGAAGGGGGGTGGCTGAGCAGGAGAGAGAAGGAACTATTACTGTGTCTAGAGAAAGGGGAGGGCTGAGCAGGAGAGAGAAGGAACTCTTTCTGTGTGCAGAGAAAGAAGGGGGGCTGAGCAGGAGAGAGAAGGAACTATTACTGTGTGTAGAGAAAGGAGGGGGGGGGGGGGCTGAGCAGGAGAGAGAAGGAACTATTACTGTGTCTAGAGAAAGGGGAGGGCTGAGCAGGAGAGAGGAGGAACTATTACTGTGTGTAGAGAAAGGAGGGGGGGGGGGGCTGAGCAGAAGAGAGAAGGAACTATTACTGTGTGTAGAGAAAGGAGGGGGGGGGGGGGCTGAGCAGGAGAGAGAAGCAACTATTTCTGTGTGTAGAGAAAGGAGGGGGGGGGCTGAGCAGAAAAGAGAAGGAACTATTACTGTGTGTAGAGAAAGGAAGGGGGGGGGGCTGAGCAGGAGAGAGAAGGAACTATTTCTGTGTGTAGAGAAAGGAGGGGGGGGGGGCTGAGCAGAAGAGAGAAGGAACTATTTCTGTGTGTAGAGAAAGGAGGGGGGGGGGCTGAGCAGAAGAGAGAAGGAACTATTACTGTGTGTAGAGAAAGAAGGGGGCTGAGCAGGAGAGAGAAGAAACTATTACTGTTGGTAGAGAAAGGAGGGGGCTGAGCAGCAGAGAGAAGTAATTATTACTGTGTGTAGAGAAAGGAGGGGGGCTGAGCAGGAGAGAGAAGGAATTTTTACTGTGTGTAGAGAAAGGAGGGGGCTGAGCAGGAGAGAGAAGGAACTCTTACCCTGTGTAGAGAAAGGAGGGGGGCTGAGCAGGAGAGACAAGGAACTATTACTGTGTGTAGAGAAAGAAGGGGGACTGAGCAGGAGAGAGAAGGATCTGTTACTGTGTCTAGAGAAAGGGGAGGGCTGAGCAGGAGAGAGAAGGAACTATCACTGTTTGTAGAGAAAGGAGGGGGGCTGAGCAGGAGAGAGAAGGATCTATTACTGTGTGTAGAGAAATGAGAAGGCATTGAGCAGGAGAGAGAAGGAACTATTACTGTGTGTAGAGAAAGGAGGGGGCTGAGCACGAGAGAGAAGGAACTATTACTGTGTGTAGAGAAAGGAGGAGGGGGGGGGGTTGAGCAGGAGAGAGAGGGAACTATTACTGTGTTTAGAGAAAGGAGAGGGGCTGAGCAGGAGAGAGAAGGAACTATTATTGTGTGTAGGGAAAGGAGGGGGCTGAGCAGGAGAGAGAAGGAACTATTACTGTGTGTAGAGAAAGGGGGAAGTCTGAGCAGGAGAGAGAAGGAACTATTACTATTTGTAGAGAAAGGAGGGTGGCTGAGCAGGAGAGAGAAGGAACTATTACTGTGTGTAGAGAAAGGAGGGGTGGGGGCTGAGCAGAAGAGAGAAGGAACTATTACTGTGTCTAGAGAAAGGAAGGGGGGGGGGCTGAGCAGGAGAGAGAAGGAACTATTACTGTCTGTAGAGAAAGGGGGAAGTCTGGGCAGGAGAGAGAAGGAACTATTACTATTTGTAGAGAAAGGAGGGTGGCTGAGCAGGAGAGAGAAGGAACTATTACTGTGTGTAGAGAAAGGAAGGGGGGGGGGCTGAGCAGAAGAGAGAAGGAACTATTACTGTGTGTAGAGAAAGGAAGGGGGGGGCTGAGCTGCAGAGAGAAGGAACTATTACTGTGTGTAGAGAAATGAGGGTGGGCTGAACAGGAGAGAGAAAGAACTATTACTGTGTGTAGAGAAAGGAGGGTGGGCTGAGCAGGAGAGAGAAGGAATTATTACTCTGTGTAGAGAAAGGAGGAGGGATGAGCTGGAGAGTGAAGGAATTATTACTCTGTGTAGAGAAAGGAGGGTGGGATGAGCTGGAGAGTGAAGGAACTAATAGTCTGTGTAGAGAAAGGAGGGTGGGCTCGAGCAGGAGAGAGAAGGAGCTATTATTGTTTGTAGAGAAAGGAGGAGGGCTGAGCAGGAGAGAGAAGTAACTATTACTGTGTGTAGAGAAAGGAGGGGGCTGAGAAGGAGAGAGAAGGAACTATTACTGTGTGTAGAGAAAGGAGGAGGGCTGAGCAGGAGAGAGAAATAACTATTACTGTGTGTAGAGAAAGGAGGGGGGGCTGAGAAGGAGAGAGAGGGAACTATTACTGTGTGTAGAGAAAGAAGGGGGTTGAGCAGGAGAGAGAAGTAACTATTACTGTGTGTAGAGAAAGGAGGGGGGCTGAGAAGGAGAGAGAAGGAACTATTACTGTGTGTAGAGAAAGGACTGGGCTGAGAAGGAGAGAGAAGGAACAATTACTCTTTGTAGAGAAAGGAGGGGGGCTGAGAAGGAGAGAGAAGGAACTATTACTGTGTGTAGAGAAAGGAGGAGGGCTGAGCAGGAGAGAGAAGTAACTATTACTGTGTGTAGAGAAAGGAGGGGGCTGAGAAGGAGAGAGAAGGAACTATTACTGTGTGTAGAGAAAGGAGGAGGGCTGAGCAGGAGAGAGAAATAACTATTACTGTGTGTAGAGAAAGGAGGGGGCTGAGAAGGAGAGAGAAGGAACTATTACTGTTTGTAGAGAAAGGAGGAGGGCTGAGCAGGAGAGAGAAATAACTATTACTGTGTGTAGAGAAAGGAGGGGGGCTGAGAAGGAGAGAGAAGGAACTATTACTGTGTGTAGAGAAAGAAGGGGGTTGAGCAGGAGAGAGAAGGTACTATTACTCTGTGTAGAGAAAGGAGGGGGTTGAGCAGGAGAGAGAGTGAACTATTACTCTGTGTGGAGAAGGGAGGGGGGGGGGGGCTGGCAAAACAGGGAGAGTGCTGTATGCCCAGTTGAAGAAAGTGGAGGGGAGAGTAGAATGGGGGTGGGACTCCGACCTGAGCCAATGGTTGCGGTGGCCTTGCAATAATAATTTTAATTGTAGGGATATAATATTATTGTAAGAAAAAAATGGCTATGGTATCATTGACATTAACCATGTGTGTTGGACAAAAATACACAGAGCGACATATACTTCACAGGACAGTACAACACAAAACAACTATATAGAACAACAGAGGGCAGTAAAAAGAAAAATAAAAAAAAATGTAATAAATGGGCAGGAGAATAATATAATAATAGTATTTCTAAAGAGAAAAAAAAATTAAATGTATTTTAAGTCACGGACATTAAAATTTATACTCAAACAACTAGATAATAGAGGGAGTGTGTAAGGGAATCTGGGGAGGGGGTGGGAAGGATATTATAAAAGGACTACTGATAAAATTAGTTTAAGGTGAAGACATTATATCCTAGAGAAGGCATGTCAAACACCCGGTCCGCCGGGAACTGTTCTGCGGCCCGCCAAAATTGATAACCAATACGTTTATTTAACTTTTGACAACACTGGATTATTTAATTAAAAATATAAGTACTTAGACGGTACATGAATTAAATAAACGTATTTCAGAAAACATTTCCATTTATATATAAGAGAAACTATTGCGCATAAATGTATATGTCGGAGCCCGATCGTAAAATTGCTCATATCATGAAATGCCCGATCATTTCATGAAATAATGGCATTTCATGATATGAGCAATTCTACGATCGGGCTCCAACATGCATACACATGTCTCGAGGTCATTCAAATGTACGTACTTTGCTCATGGCAATGAGTCACGAAATGCCAGTAGAGTCGGAAGCTATTCGTTAGCAGTCAGTGAACGAATACTGCATTCTACTCTAGTTTGCACATAAAAATTTTCATCTGGTTTAAAAAAGTAGTGTTCTTTGTTTAATGTTTAACTGACAATTTATTAAAACAATGCACAAGCCCTCCACAAGTATGAGCAGAAAACGATCAGTTGAAGAAGAGCATCGCACTTTTCAAGAAAATTGGGAATTAAAGGTTACTTTTGTATTCAAGGAAAAAATAAAATTTTATGTTTGATACGTAGATACTCCATAGCGGTTTCTAAAGAGTATAATATTAAAAGACACTATGATACAATTCATAAAGAAAATTATGACAAATATGTAGGGAAGCTTCGTGAAGATAAATTGTCAGAATTAAGGTTGATACTTCAAAAACAACAAAGCATATTTGCCAAAACCTATTGTTAGCACACTTGGCTACTGATCTAAGGGACTTGGGTTCGAGCCCCGGATTAGGCATGGATGTGTGTGTCGTTTTTCTGCTGAGGTCCTGCCATCCTCTCAGATCTCCTACTGTGGCATATAAACTGACAGGCTACTGTCAGACCTCTGTGGCAAGCAGCTGCTTGAGGGGGTATTTATTTTTTTTTATTGAAGATAATACAGCTGCTGTAAAAACGAGCTATTTGATATCGCATTTAATTGCAACCAAACCAATTCACTGAAGGGGAATTTATTAGCGAATGTATGATTCAGGCAGTGGAAGTATTGTGCCCAGAACAATTAAAAAAATTCAAAAATGTAAGCTTAACAAGAAATACCATTGCCAGCAGAATTGATGACATAGCCAAAAATTTACGTAATCAACTAAAATCAATAATTCTAACATTTGAAACTTATTCCATTGCAATTGACGAAAGCACAGACGTACAAGATAAAGCTCAGCTAACTGTTTTTATTCGCGGATGTGATGCGAACTTGAAAGTAAGTGAAGAGCTTTTGGAGATTATCCCAATGCACGATACAACCACTAGGGTTGATATTTTTAACGCAATGATGGATGTTCTGAATAAATATAATTTATCATTACAAAAACTAGTTTCTTTTGCAACTGATGTGCTCCTGCTATGACTGGTGTTATTAAGGGAGTTATTATACAAGTAAAAGAAAAATGCGCAGAACAAGGTAATAATTCTCTTCAACACTTTCATTGTATTATTCATCAACAAACATTATGCTCCAAAGTTCTAAATATCGGGCATGTTTTAAAAAATGTTACTAAAATTGTAAATTATTTTCGCGCACGTGGACTTAATCACCGTCAATTTAGTAAATTTCTAGAAGATATAGGAAGTGAATACACCGATCTACCTTATTACACAGAAATTCGATGGCTTTCCAGTCATAAAGTTTTAAAGCGATTCTTTCAATTGTTGAAAGAAATTGTCATTTTTTTAGAATACAAAAATTACGAATGTGAAATATTAAAAGACGATCAATGGATAAAAGAAGTGGCTTTTGCCGTTGACATTATAAATCACCTTAGTCAACTTAATCTCAAACTACAAGGCAAACAGCATGTGGTTACCACCTTATTTGACAATATCAACGTTTTCAAACAGAAATTATTACTCTGGCAAAAACAAATTCAAAAAGGAAAATTTATCTCACTTCGAATCTTGCCAGTCATTATTACAAAAATCACCACAATTGAAGTTTTCAGAATATGCCAACCAAATTAAATTGTTAGAAAATGAATTCGAAAGAGGATTTTTGGACTTCAAGAAATGTGAAAATCAATTTCAATTATTTACTTCTTCTTTGTCCATTGATGTTGAAACTGTTGATGAAAATTTACAACTGCAACTGATCGAAATTCAGTGCCATTCCGTGTTGAAACAAAAATATATGTATGATGGGATTCCACATTTCTATAATTATTTATCACAGGACCGATATCCCAATATGTTATTAGCAATTAAACGTATTTTATCTATGTTCGGTAGCACATATTTGTGCGAGCAACTATTTTCCACTTTAAAAAATAATAATACTGCGGAAAGATCAAGATTAACAGACAAGCATGTGCAAGCAACTTAAAAATAACTACAGCTCAACAAATTCAACCAAATTTTGAAGATTTGGGTAATGATAAACGTTGCCAAGTTTCTTAAAAAAAAAAAGATGATATTGTTTTATTTAAATAATGTTAAATTGAAAAAAAGAAACTTTCCTACATACATATGTATTTTTAACATGTTTATATTCTGTGTATTATTATTTTGTATGTATTGATTTGTTTATAATAAAAGCTATGCTTCATCTTTATTTCATTTGTTTTTTTTTGTTTTGCGGCCCGCGATTTAATATAATAATACTTAATATGGCCCTCGGTGGTTAACGAGTTTGACATGCCTGTCCTTAGAGGGAAGCTGAGAAATAAAAAAAGAACCCTAAGAAAGAGTTTTTATTTGTAATGTTGGACCTTTTAGAGTGTATTTTATATGATATATGTATCTTTTATTAGTTAGTACATGTTATTCCTAAAGTGAAGCTCCGAAAGCTAAAGTAGAAGGCTGGTGAGTGTTGGCGAGCGCTGTCAAGGTCAAAGGTTAGTGCATATGTTCCGAAAGCACTTCCTGTTTGGGATTCCAGGAGTAGGGATTAAGATGGTACGGGAGGGCGCGAGTCGCGAGACAATATCAGCTGTTTGCTGGAGTATGTGGGAAGGAGTGTAAACCTATTTAGAGCTGTTTCTGTGGGAGTGCCTATCGTTAAGAGAATTTAAGTGGGAATTTTAAGAGTTCATAAACTGAACTGCAGCTTTACAAGTACACACTATAACACAATTATATCTGCAGTCACAGCACGATACAAATATATATTTTACGGTATTTCATACTTAAAGATTATTTAATAGGACATAAGAGAGGAGACAAAAAATAGACATATTTATTTTGGTCAAGGTAACAGTAACTAAATGAAAAGCAATGTTTTTACATTTTATTATTGTTTTTAAAGAATTTCTAGAATATTATAGAAGGAATTATGAAGGATAATGGTACAAGACATAGGGCAATACAAATATATTAATTAACTTTGTTAGTATACATCGCCGTCCCGTGGCCGAGTGGTTAGCGCGCTTGGCTACTGATCTACGGGACCTGGGTTCGAGCCCCGGGTAAGGCATGGATATTCGTGTTGTTTTCTGCTGAGGTCCTGCCATCCTCTCAGATCTTCTACTGTGGCATATAAACTGACAGGCTCCTGTCAGACCTCTGTGGCAAGCAGCTGCTTGAGGGGGTATTTATTTTTTATTTATAGTATACATCACATACTCTGTATTTGCAGTGTTAATATTTTTTTTTAATATAATGGAAGTGGATCAATAATAATGGAAGTGGATCAAGAGAAGTGGTCATGGGAGAGGAGAAGTGGATGATGTGGGGGAAGGGAAGGTGAGGGAGAGAGAAGGTAGGAGAGGGCAGGAAGTGGATAACGTGGGGGAAGGGAAGGTGAGGGAGAGAGAAGGTAGGAGAGGACAGGAAGTGGGTATTACGGGTTCAGAGGATAAGCTTAGGAACCGGTAAGGGGGGGGGGGCAGGAGAGGGTTGTAGTGCAAAGAGAGCAGGAAGGAAGGAGGAAGAGTCTCAGGATAAGTCTAATGGGAACGGATTAGTGAAAATTAATTACTGCAGTTCGGTAGTGGGGTAATGTGGCGCAGTAAAGTGTGGTTGTGGGGGAGGGGGGGGGAAGAAGAGGGCTGTGAGTGCGAAGAGGAGTAGCCTGGATTGAGGAAGGGCTTGGGTTCGAGTCTGAAGAGGAGAATTTAAAAATAATAGAATTTAAGGAGTTGAAATGTAATTACTATCAGGCATAAGTAAGAATGGGAAAAAATAAATAAATTTATGCTTTGAGTAATTTATCTACCTGGGAAACATATTTGTAATATTAATAGAATACTAACTTCTTATTGGCATAATATAAATTATCACTGCACTTAATTTAAGAAGAAAAAGGAAGAAACTATGAGCTATAACTCATAGAAATATTTATAGTTATACGACATCACGCTTAATTAGATGGACAACACACACAACAAGATATATTTATAATATTTTATAAAATTTTATGAATTTTTAAATTCCCCTAAAGGTTTTTTTTTTTTTGAAACATAATAAGACAATATAACATGTGAATATTGCTAGACATGTAATAAAAATAATATTAAGGAACAATATCATAAAACACAGGACAGAGCAGATATTCGAATATTTTTGTTAACAAACATCACCTACACTGTTTCTGTATCTTTAATATTTTAGTATGGTCTTTTGGGGCATATATATACTTAGATTACAAAGAATACAAGAGGAACACACTGGATAAGACATAGGATAAAACAGATATCGTTGGCAGCTCCTTTGATGGAGGTTCACAGTGTACACTGCCTTATAATTTAAATTTATTTCATTATCAACCACTTCTACTAAATTTCATGTCTGTGTGGTGTTACCTATATAGGCACCATGGGGATAACATAAAGATTCTGCTGTGTTAATTGTTGAAGGGTGTACAGTCGCTCAAAAAAGTATCCGAACACTATGGTTGATTACAGAATTCAGAAAAATTATCTGGCAACGATTTTTTTTTAGAAATTAGTGATCTGGCGACCTTCGTGTCACGTGATTACAGAATTCAGGAAAAATATCTGGAGCGTGTACAGCAACTGTACACGCTCCAGTTACCGTTCACAGCAAACTGGAGCGTGTGCTCCAGTTTGCTGTGAACGGTAACTGCACACGCTCAATATTTCCGTGAGTGAGCCCACACGATCCAGGTCTTTGTGAGCTCACACGACTAGTCGCTATTCGTACCTCAACAACCGCTTCGAAACTTTTCGTAATAAAAATATTCGAAGTATGGGGTCCCATCCCCCAACCTTCTCTGAGCCTTCGGGGTCCCTGTGACCCTGGCCATTTAGCTCATGATGTGCAAAAAAGTGCCGTTCAGAGATAACCACAACCCATCCCAAACCCAGGCTTATGACAATACTGACCCAAGCTTCAAACAATACTGACCTAAAACAATCGATTACAAACCTAACAAATTCATTGATTTGTATATCGATTGCTCTATATTAATTTATCGATTGTTTTACTATAATTTCATTCTGAATTATAGTAAAACAATCGATATACAAACCCAAGCTTCAAACAATACTGACCTAAAACAATCGATTTTTTGTCTTTCAATCAACAAAACAACGAAAATTTGGAAAAAGGTTTTTTTTTTTTCAAAATAATCGAAATTTCGCTTTCGACTTATTTTAAGCATTGATTCTACGTCACTTTATCGGCGTTTTCATTGGTCACAGGTAAAGGAGAGTCTCGCTTAATTTGTGCCCTTATCTTTATCTTTTCTGGGGGTGAGGGGAAGAAAAAAGAATGGATAGAGACAAAGCCGTCTCAAGGGTGTGGCAAAAGGAACTTTGGACCATTTCTTTCTGAATTATAGTAGAGAAACAACGTGAAATTCAACTGATCCAAGGCGGCTGATACTAGTGTAGCTTTAGAATCAGTAGAAGGTCCGACTGAAGTGCGTTAACTCATTTGCGTCAACTAAATGCAAAAATGTTTCGAGGAAAACAGGTCAAAAGACTTCAGGATACATGTCTTCAAAGCATAGTAATGAACCTTCATCGTCACGCTCTCGCTTATCGCAAAATGTGCAGAGGAGGCGACAGAAGAAATACAAGCTATAAGGGACTTCGTAAGTTTAATTATTTTATTTCTTATTTCTCTTAATCTTATTGTTATATATATGTGTTTGTGTATTTGTATTGTTAAATTACGCGACGGAGATATCATGGCCTTCACGGAGATACCATCTGTCTCCCTACAGCTGTTCCAGTGGGTCCCATCCCCCAACCTTCTCTGAGCTTCGGGGTCCATGTGTCCTGGCCATTTAGCCCACGGTGTGCAAAAAAGTGCCAGTCAGAGGTAAATTACATTTAACAATGAGATATTATTTAATCTTATTGTTATATGTATATATGTGTGTGTATATTGTTCTTGTTTAAGATATTCTTTCACAACTTATTTTATATCTTTCATAACGTTCAGAAAGAGTCGATGTCATTTTGAAATTTCGCTTTCAATTAGTCGTCAGCAAATAAAAAGCAGAATACTGAAAAGAGACAAGAGTACTTTATACACAAAATGGCACTAACAATCATAAACGTAATAGTATAGTAGCATATCAAAGAAAATGTCGTTACAACTTATTTCATGAATTTTCTTTTAAATCAAAAGTTAAACCGATCATTTTGAATGCATGTGTCCAATGAACGCATGTGGCACATTCAGCACTCGCAAGATTTCCGATTTAGGTAGGGAGTGTTAGAGTTAAAGGGTTGCGAGTAGAGCAGGAAAAAGATGTGGAGCAGTGGTTTTCCAATTTAATTTGGGCTCTGAGCGCTATCGCCCTCGAAAAATGTTTGCGGAATCCTGAATAAAATTCTTTTGTTTGAAGTTAAAAAACTACACCTCGAACAAATAAGGATAATCGCAAGAAATGTTAAACAAGGATGTGAGATCAACATGTTATTTAATTCGAAATATTTTTTAACAAAAAAGTGGCATTTCATACATGATGTGCAAAAAAAGTGCCGTTCAGAGGTAACCACAACCCATCCCAAACCCAAACTTATAACAATTCTATTCATATATTGTTTATTATTACGCTAGCAAACTTCTTGAATTGCAAAAACATTTCAATATGTAGTGATACAAAATTTTAACTCTACCAACTAAAATCAATATTTGTGTAGTTGACAGTTTGTGGTTTAAATTATGAGCATTTTTGTACATTTCTTGATGGTTTCTGAATTTATCCCTATTATTTTGTGACTTTTTAGAAAGTTTTTTACGATTTTGGCTACTTTACATATTTTTGCGAATTTTTCGACCAAGAACTCGGATGTTTTCCCCTTTCTCCAACAGTTTTTGTCTTTGATTTACGAGCCGAAACATGGATCATTTATAAACCAGAAAACAGGAAACTTTCCTTTCATGACTTTGTTTCTAGATGTTCAAGCAGTATCATGGCAACTGGATAATTTATTTTACAAGTAATGATGAGGTTAGGAGAAGGAGTCGGCAACCACTTTTGAGCATCATATTGTGCAGAGAGAATACTGCGTTGGTTTGGCTATGTTCTCCGTATGCATACTGTACAGTAGCTTATTGTCACTGATGCGGTAACGATTTTGTGGCACAACACCTCGAACCTTCAACACATATAACCAACACACGAGGGGCGGGGGTGGCTCAGTCGGTAGCGCGACAGGCTCGTAATCTGCAGTTCCCACGTTCGAGTCCCAGTCGGGTCAGCGTTGAGATTTATCTCCGCATAACTCCCCGCCCTGCCCACGGTCAGTAGGGGACACCGATGGGCTTGGAAAGGCCGCCGTCCGTCGGATGGGACGTTAAGCCGTGGCCCCGTGTGTGGGAGAGCCATATCCTGTGCACGTTAAAGAACACACTGGATGGCGTTTACGGGAGGCTACCATCTGTCTCCCAACAGCTGTTCCAGTGGGTCCTCTCCCCCAACCTTCTCTGAGCCTTCGGGTCCATGTGACCTGGCAATTTAGCCCACTGTGTGCAAAAAAGTACCCCTCAGAGGTAAAACAACCCAACGTTAAAGAACACGCTGGATGGCCTTGACGGGAGGCTACCATCTGTCTCCCAACAGCTGTTCCAGTGGATCCTGTCCCCCAACCTTCTCTGAGCCTTCGGGGTCCATGTGACCTGGCCATTAAGCCCACTGTGTGCAAAAAAGTGCCGCTCAGAGGTAAAACAATCCAAGGTTAAAGAATAACTGGATGGCCTAGACGGGAGGCTACCATCTGTCTCCCAACAGCTATTCCAGTGGGTCCCCTCCCCCAATCTTCTCTGAGCCTTCGGGGTCTATGTGACCTGGCCATTTAGCACACTGTGTGCAAAAAAGTGCCTCTCAGAGGTAAAACAATCCAACGTTAAAGAATAACTGGATGGCCTTGACGGGAGGCTACCATCTGTCTCCCAACAGCTGTTCCAGTGGGTTCCCTCCCCCAACCTTCTCTCAGCCTTCGGGGTCCATGTGACCTGGCCATTTAGCCCACTGTGTGCAAAAAAGTGCCGCTTAGAGGTAAAACAACCCAATGTTAAAGAACATGCTGGATGGCCTTGACGGGAGGCTACCATTTGTCTCCCAACAGCTGTTCCAGTGGGTCCCCTCCCCCAACCTTCTTTGAGCCTTCGGGGTCCATGTGACCTGGCCATTTAGCACACTGTGTGCAAAAAAGTGCCGCTCAGAGGTAAAACAACCCAACCCAACCAACACATGAAATAAAGAAGTTGGCAATTACTTTATTTGGCGGGCTGCCTAAAGTGTGCCAGTCTTTCGGTTTAGTTCGAACTGTGGGAAGCGAGGGTCGCAAAGCTCTGATAGCTTTATATTTGTTAGAATCTTTAGAGAAAATATTTTTGTCATTACGTAGTCACAAACTTTGATTTACGATATTACATATTATTCGTATAAATTTATTCCAATCTAGGAGAGTCGCAGTGTCAAAACGTTTGAGAACCTTTGCACAACATGGCTACAAATAGCAAACTTCTCATTTGGATGTAAAGGCGTATTGGAAAGAAAAAGGAAATACTTCTGAAAACTGAGAGTAATTTTTACATATTTTATGGCTTCATAATTTTTGTGTTACGAAAGCTGCAAAGCTTCCCCACCCCTGCTTTAAATCTGCACCAGAGGCGGGGGTGGCCCAGTCGGTAGCGCGCCAGGCTCGTAATCTGTAGTTCCCAGGTTCGAGTCCCAGCTGGGTCAGCGTTGAGATTTATCTCCGCAAAATTCCCCGCCCTGCCCACTTTCAGTAAGGGACACCGATGGGCTTGGAAAGGCCGCCGTCCGTCGGATGGAACGTTAAGCCGTGGCCCCGTGTGCAGGAGAGCCATACTCTGTGCACGTTAAAGAACACGCTGGATGGCCTTGACGGGAGGC
The DNA here is from genome assembly GCA_038380435.1 of Ryuthela nishihirai. NCBI lineage: Eukaryota > Metazoa > Arthropoda > Arachnida > Araneae > Heptathelidae > Ryuthela > Ryuthela nishihirai. The sequence continues at coordinate 23,740,381 of JAWZYU010000022.1, forward strand.
TACCATCTGTCTCCCAACAGCTGTTCCAGTGGATCCCCTCCCCCAACCTTCTCTGAGCCTTCGGGGTTCATGTGACCTGGCCATTTAGCCCACTGTGTGCAAAAAAAGTGCCGCTCAGAGGTAAAACAATCCAACGTTAAAGAATAACTGGATGGCCTTGACGGGAGGCTACCATCTGTCTCCCAACAGCTGTTCCAGTGGGTCCCCTCCCCCAACCTTCTCTGAGCCTTCGGGGTCCATGTGACCTGGCAATTTAGCCCACTGTGTGCAAAAAAGTGCCGCTCAGAGGTAAAACACCCAACGTTAAAGAACACGCTGGATGGCCTTGACGGGAGGCTACCATCTGTCTCCCAACAGCTGTTCCAGTGGATCCTCTCCCCCAACCTTCTCTGAGCCTTCGGGGTCCATGTGACCTAGCCATTTAGCCCACTGTGTGCAAAAATGCGCCGCTCAGAGGTAAAACAGTCCAAGGTTAAAGAATTACTGGATGGCCTAGACGGGAGGCTACCATCTGTCTCTCAACAGCTATTCCAGTGGGTCCCCTCCCCCAATCTTCTCTGAGCCTTCGGGGTCTATGTGACCTGGCCATTTAGCACACTGTGTGCAAAAAAGTGCCTCTCAGAGGTAAAACAATCGAACGTTAAAGAATAACTGGATGGCCTTGACAGGAGGCTACCATCTGTCTCCCAACAGCTGTTCTAGTGTGTTCCCTCCCCCAACCATCTTTGAGCCTTCGGGGTCCATGTGACCTGGCCATTTAGCCCACTGTGTGCAAAAAAGTGCCGCTCAGAGGTAAAACAACAAAACCAACCATCACACGAAATAAAGAAGTTGGCAATTACTTTATTTGGCGGGCTGCCTAAGGTGTGCCAGTCTTTCGGTTTAGTTCGAACTGTGGGTAGCGAGGGTCGCAAAGCTCTGATAGCTTTATATTTGTTAGAATCTTTAGCGAAAATATTTTTGTCATTACGTAGTCACAAACTTTGATTTACGATATTACATATTATTCGTATAAATTTATTCCAATCTAGGAGAGTCGCAGTGTCAAAACGTTTGAGAACCTTTGCACAACATGGCTACAAATAGCAAACTTCTTATTTGGATGTAAAGGCGTATTGGAAAGAAAAACGAAATACTTCTGAAAACTCAGAGTAATTTTTACATATTTTATGGCTTCATAATTTTTGTGTTACGAAAGCTGCAAAGCTTCCCCACCCCTGCTTTAAATCTGCACCAGGGGCGGGGGTGGCTCAGTCGGTAGCGCGCCAGGCTCGTAATCTGTAGTTCCCAGGTTCGAGTCCCAGCTGGGTCAGCGTTGAGATTTATCTCCGCAAAATTCTCCGCCCTTCCCACGGTCAGTAGGGGACACCGATGGGCTTGGAAAGGCCGCCGTTCGTCGCATGGGACGTTAAGCCGTGGCCGCGTGTGCGGGAGAGCCATACCCTGTGCACGTTAAAGAACACGCTGGATGGCCTTGACGGGAGGATACCATCTGTCTCCCAACAGTTCTTCCAGTGGGTCCCCTCTCCCAACCTTCTCTGAGCCTTCGGGGTCCTTGTGACCTGGCCATTTAGCCCATGGTGTGCAAAAAAATTGCTGCTCAGATGTAAAACAACCCAACCCAAATCTGCACCTGCGCATTATTGAGGAGTAGAAAAATTTCATGACCATACAAATGCAAATTCTCTGAATTCTCTTTAAAATAATCCTAGCTTTAATTTTGTTGCTTTAGCCTTTGGACAGCATAGCAAATGAATAGATATGTATTTGATCGCCAGAAAACATTTAGTGGATGAAGAGTCCAAAAAAGGAAATGTCATAAAGTTTGGTTGTTTTACCTTCGTGAGGCACTCGCTTGCACATATTGAGCAAAATGCCCAAGTCACAAGGACCCAGGGGCTCATAGATGGTTGGGGAAAGGAGACCCATTGGACGGCTGTTTGGAAACAGATATTAGTATCCCGTTATATCCATCCATCGTGCTGTTTAACGTGCACAGGTGTTACCCTCCTGTACAAGGGGCCACAGTTTACCACCCCATTCGACGGACAGCGGCCTTTCCACGTCCATCGGTGTCCTCTACTGACCGTGGGTGGATCGGAGGTAAATCTCAATCGTAATTGGTCCAAGAGGGACAGAACCTAACAACTGCAGATTATGAGCCCCCCCCCCCCCCTCCACCACCACCAACCCCAAATGACAAAAAAACATGGGTTCTGAAACTGTGAGCCGCGAGCAGCTTAGAAGGGGGTAGCAAAGTTCTGATATTTTTATATTTGCTAATCTTTCTTTGTGAAGTCGTTTTTGAAGATAGGCAGGTCCTATATTCTAGCGAAGCGGAAAGGGGTTGCATAATTTTTTTACATCAATTTATTACTGTTCAAGGGAGTCATTGTCAAAACGTTTCAGGATTACTAACATAAGGTATAAGGGTAATTTTTTTTTATACTGCTATTAAAATACAGAACGCAACAAATCATTACAAAATTTTTGGTTGTCATTTGAATTCAAAATTACGAACTGGAATATTTCGAAACGTAAACTATTTAGGAAATGAAACTGAAAAAGGAATCATCATTAAATCTAGCGTAATCAAATCTCTATCAGGAATTTCAGCAATGTCACTTAGAGGCATCTGTTTTTTTCAAATATTCGGAAAAACCAACTAATACTGAAAAGAATTATTAAGCAAATTTCTAAATGCACAATTAGTTAAGAAAACGGTTTCGTACTGCGGTCATTACCTGGTATTTTTGAGTAGTTCTTAAAGTGAGGAAGCTGGCTCAGAGAATTCTGCACAATGCTGTAATCTGAATTTCCCTTTCGAATCCTAACTGTGCCATTCAGAACTATGCTGTAATCTGAATTTCCCTTTCGAAATGGCACAGTTAGGATAACTGTGCCATTCAGAACTATGCTGTAATCTGAATTTCCCTTTCGAATCCTAACTGTGCCATTCAGAACTATGCTGTAATCTGAATTTCCCTTTCGAATCCTAACTGTGCCATTCAGAACTATGCTGTAATCTGAATTTCCCTTTCGAATCCTAACTGTGCCATTCAGAACTACTACTCCGCCCCCCCCCCCCCGAGGGCTCAGTCGGTAGCGCGCCAGGCTCGTAATCTGTAGTTCCCAGGTTCGAGTCCCAGCTGGTTCAGCGTTGAGATTTATCCCCGCAAAATTCCCCGCCACTGCCCACGGTCAGTAGGGGACACCGATGGGTTTGGAAAGGCCGCCGTCCGTCGGATGGGACGTTAAGCCGTCGCCCCGTGTGCGGGAGAGCCATACCCTGTGCACGTTAAAGAACACACTGGATGGCCTTGACGGGAGGCTACCATCTGTCTTCCAACAGCTGTTCCAGTGGGTCCCCTCCCCCAACCTTCTCTGAGCCTTCGGGGTCCATGTGACCTGGCCATTTAGCCCATGGTGTGCAAAAAAGTGCCGCTCAGAGGTAAAACAACCCAACCCATATTTCATGGACGGCATGGAAAAAAGAGACACTCCTGCATCGGGTGACAATGACTTAACATCCCTCCTGGCGGCTTTTCCAATCCAATCTATGTATTCTTTTCAAGCGGGGGAAGGAATAGCGGAGAGGGTCGTCATGAATATGGGTTGTTTTTTACCGTAAATGGCCAGGTCACATGGACCCCGAAGGCTGAGAGAAGGTTGGGGGAGGGAACCCACTGGAACAGCTGTTGGGAGACAGATGGTAGCCTCCCGTCAAGGCCATCCAGTTATTCTTTAACGTTGGATTGTTTTACCTCTGAGAGGCACTTTTTTGCACACAGTGTGCTAAATGGCCAGGTCACATAGACCCCGAAGGCCGAAGGTTTGAACAGTAATAAATTGATGTAAAAAACAACCCATATTTCATGACGACCCTCTCCGCTATTCCTTCCCCCGCTTGAAAAGAATACATAGATTGGATTGGAAAAGCCGCCAGGAGGGATGTTAAGTCATTGTCACCCGATGCAGGAGTGTCTCTTTTTTCCATGCCGTGTCGCTTAAAATTATTTAACCACATATCATTTATTCCCTTTTTTCATCTACTTTGTATTGATTTGTAAATAAAATGCACGTTTGCATTCGAAAAAAAAAAGAAATAAATGAAGTGAAATATTTATATATCCGTCCTGTGGCCGAACGGTTAGCGCAATTGGCTACTGATCTAAGGGACCTGGGTTCCAGCCCGGACAAGGCATGGACGTTTCTGTTGTCATTCTAATGGGGTCCTGCCATCCTCACAGACCTTCTACTATGGCACATAAACTGACAGGCTCCTGTCAGACCTCTGTGGCAAGCAGCTGCTTCAGGGGGTATTTATTATTATTTTTTTTAATTTATTTTCCGATGAGCGGCATAAGCTTTGTTTCTGGTGAGTAATGTCCTGACATCGTACCCCCCTCGCACAGCGCTTTCCCCGATATGACGTCGCCGCCCACGCCCCTCATTAATATTCATAACTGTGACGTCACCGACCACGCCCCCTTATTAATATTCATAAAAATAATCCATATTTCATGACGACCCCCTGGTTGATTCACTTGTATTTTAAAGCCCCTCTTTAAAGACACCCTGGTTGACCCACCTGTATTTTTAAGCCCCCCAGAAAAGTCCCTGATTTTTGGTGGCGCCATCTAGTGTATACTTTAGCAAGATTTTTCCAAATCCCAAATTTTTGACTCTCCCTCATTAAAAAACCCCTTATGAAAAATCCCTCCCCCTTTAATAAAAACCCTATAAAAACTGCTGCACCCTCGTTAATTAATCCGTTGTCAAAAGTTCCGCCCACCTTTATTAAAAAATTCCGATTTTTTTTTCCTCGTAAATGGACACGAGATTTTTAGGTCTTATAAATCAACTCCCAAATATTTTTATAGTTTAACGTGGTAGTTGTATATTCCCTGCATTTATTGTGAATTTTTAATACTTATTAATTAAACACTTATCAAAACTGATGCTAAACTGACTAAACCGCATTGTCACCCCCAATTGTAACCCCATTTGTTTCAGGCCATCACACGAGATACGGTATGGAAACAATGTTTCGGAAATAATTTTCCATCCTCTTATCGAAACATACCATCTCCCCTTTATGATAGGTCAGCTATTTTGTAAAAAAACAATGTACCCCATCGGAAGAAGACAACCCTTTTTAAATTTACCTTCGCGCCCCTAAACCTCCAAGTGTTGCGCCTCACTTATTAAAATTAGTCTCCATTGTGTTGAAGGATGTTGCCATCAGATATCTGTGTTCACACATATTCTGCACTGCTCTTTCCGCGTCAGGACTTGTTTCGGAAAGCGATTTTACGTTAATTTCTTATTTTTGCTGCGTCTCAATTTATTACTCTCCGTATTTTCATGTTATACTAAACCATTTCAAAAACTTCACGAATCAAAGAAAAAAAAATTCCTTACAAATTTCAATCACCTCTCAATTTATTATCTTGTTTTCCTTTACTAAGTCATTTCAAAGACATCGTGATTGCAAAAGAATAATCAATAAAATTAACTATTTTAATTTCCGTATATCCGTTACGCGAGTGGATCAAAAGTATAAAACATTTTATTCCTAATACTTATTACCGCTGCATCCTCAGCACATGATTCACTTATGAAAAATATTACTCTTTTCTAGGAAGTAAGGTTACTCAGTAAAAATCGATAACAAAATATTATTTCTTCGTCCGAAGGAAAATCAGCTAATTGTTTGAGAGTAAGATATCATTTTCAAAAAATCTACAATTCCAAAACGCTCTCGCAGTTTTTAAAAATCGTCTTTTCCACCGTTTACTGGCGAACGTGTGATCACAAAGCCAATGACTCATTACGTTGATGAAATTTTATTTCGCGTTGCGACCGTCGTTAGTAAACGCGTGTTCGTTACGCTTTACAAGGTCAGTTCTCTTTCATAAGGTAAAAAATAATTCTGTAAAGAATTTTTGTTCACGGTTCAATGTTATAGAGAGCAAGCATTGTTAAAAGTAGAAAACAATTCATACGTTGCGGGTACCCTTGCGTTTCTGCTTACTCTGTGTAAATCATGGAACTTTAGTTCTACATCCAACTACAACATGAATGTATGTCAACGGAGTAGAGGATATTAGTTTTAACAAATAATATAAAATACACTAAGCTACTATAAAAATAATACACTTAATAAGTCTCACTCGATCGATATACTGATAACAACTCTCAACTTACCTGAGCTATTCACCGAAATTTCATTTGCAACCGGACTAATAGTGAAAATTTAGCAAATACTTCAGCGATTATATCAGTATATCTATGGAACAAGCTACATGAGAAAGTCGATACGTTACCGGCAACATAAAAATCCGCCTAACTAAAAATTTTCAGGAATAATTTAAAAGTACAAACCTCAGCAATAAGTTTTGGATACTTATTACTGTTCAGTGACACCGGTGAAAACGAATTTTTCCCTTGTGGAGAAAAGCGACACTGATATGCAAAAGACATGTACTTGGTAAACGATCGCGGACTGACGAATTTTTTCCCACAGACCCAAACACGACACAGACCGGCGAATTGTGCGCTTAATCAGTCACTCCCAATAATGTCTTTTCACAACCCCAACGACAATCCGATGGCTCACATTGGTGAGGGACGGAATCGTTTGCTCTGACATATATGTTCTGATCGGACCTCAGTAAAGAATTCTGCACTTATGTCACAGAAGTCGATGTTCTCACGTAGAGCATACGTTGGATATAAGTGACAGACAAAAAATAATGTCTTTACAAACTAAGAGTCACTCTGTGTGAAACATCCCAAGTCCAGAAATACCCTTCTTAAAAAACAGGAAAATTCCATCCATACATGCTCCTACTTCTTAAAATTTAACAGTACCTTGTCGCTTAATCTGAAGAAATGACCGGAGACTAACGGCGTGAACAGGCAGTCCAGTCGGTGATGACTCAAAGGGGTACTTACGCACTGAGCTCAGTGACACCGGTGAAAACGAATTTTTCCCTTGTGATGGAACAGCCTTTCGATGTGAAAACAGATATGCTACTGTTTATCTAAATCCTTTACTCATTGAAAGAGCTGCCTGCTCCGTGACTTTTATCTTCTTCAAGAATCTTTTCAGCCCTAATGACAAAGCGAAACAATTATTCGTTTAATGACGAAATGCAGCACTTCATTGGTTAGGTCACGGAAGCCCAAGTATGCTGGCGTCTTATTTTCGACGGGATCTTTCCGGCTTAACGGCTCATCTCAAAAGTTCACTGTCTGCAAAAGCACCATGCGGTCGGCTAATTTTAAAATGCCCTCTTATACTGTTCATCACAATTAAAAAAGTATAATGGCTGGATGCAGCAGATGTACCTCAGGACAGATGTGCTTGGAGAATTAAACTGCACGGTCTGGTTGGACCTCCGTAGCCCATGGCTGCTTGAGGATGAGGATGTAGCCGTTACCGGGAGAATATGGTTTTATCACGCCAGAAAAAGGAAATAAGGTACATTAAAATAAAAAAATAAATACCCCCTCAAGCAGCTGCTTGCCACAGAGGTCTGACAGGAGCCTGTCAGTTTATATACCACAGTAGGAGATCTGAGAGGATGGCAGGACCTCAGCAGAAAAACGACACACACATCCATGCCTAATCTGGGGCTCGAACCCAGGTCCCTTAGATCAGTAACCAAGCGTGCTAACCACTCGGCCACGGGACGGCTATAAGGTACATTAAAAAGTAAAAATCAGGTACATTAAAAAGTAAAAATCACTGTTGGAAGGAACCCAGACAGAAAATTGTTAATGTCATAAGAAATGTGGGAAGTATTTTACAAAACGGTAACAATCTCGGAAAAAATTCAGTGTAAAAACGGAAAAGCAAAAACGTATCATTTAATACGAGTTTCACAGAATTATAGAATGTGTGAAAATTTAAATCCCAGTGTGATATGATGTAGAAGTAATGCGAAAAGAAATATTTAGCATTATTCTCCACGTCATTTGTTAGGTGGCGATAGTGTTAACATGCACTAACATCCACGAATATTCAAAGGACATTCAAAGGTGTATTTATTTCCATCACATACGTTTCAACTTCTTTTATTTTTTTCAACCAATAACCACGATAATGTACAGTTTCTGCGGGACAGTTCCGGTGGTGACTTCGATGTGAAAATGGTACAGGGGGGCGAACTTTCTCGCAGTAAAGATATGACCATGCACTTTGCTAAAAAACAAACCTGGTCAATGAACGATGCATTTCCCATAGACAATGTGTAATTAAGATTTGAAGTAAAAAATCATGACATGGCTGAAATTAGGAGACGTGGGAAGTTTTCATATATGAACATGTAAAGTATAAACGTGTGTTAAAAAGGTAGATATTATATTTTTGGAACCGTTCTCATACTATTTTCAGGGTTCTGTGTGTATTTCTACAGTTCCCTGCTACCTTTGAATAAGCAAGTAAGTTAACTGTGTGTACAAGTGTGAAGGGGTTATTTTTCACTGCAAGCACACGTTTTTGACAATGATATGTTTTCACATACGTGTTTCACTACGCGAATAAATCTAACACGTGCATTTCATGTCTAAGTAAGAATCTGTTTAGTTACTTTTCCTGTATGAGAATACATATTTCTATACTACTGTGGAATTCTTAGAACAAGTGTGTACGTACACTGTGTTTGTGTAAGTGTGAAAGTGGTTGTTTTTCCTGCAAAGGGGTGGAATTCTTAGACAAGTGTGAAGTACAATATATTTTATAAGTGTTAAAGATATTCTTTTTCCGGCAAGGACACGTTTTTTGATAATGATATGTATTCATACACGTGTTTCACTATGTGCATAAACCTAACATGCATATTTCGTGTTTAAGTAAGAGTGTGCTTAGTAATTTTTCCCGCGAGACTGTATATTTCTGTATTTTATAAGTGTAAAAGTGGTTATTTTTCCTGCATGGACCAGTTTTTTCGACAGCGATATGAATTCACATATGTGTTTCATTACGCGAGTAAATCAATCATGCATATTTCATGTTCAACTAAGAATGGTTTAGTTATTTTTCCCGCATGAGAATGCATGTTTCTTTACGTTCGATACTTTTTTCCCTGCTTATTACAAGCATGTGCACGTGTGAAGTACAGTAGTAACGATAGTTTTACCACAAGCATTCATTTTTTAAGTATCAAGATGTGAATGTTACAATTTCGTTTCTTAAAACAACGTTCATTTCGAGTGAGATGCAAGTCATCAACGTTATTTTTCCCGCAAACATTCACTTTTTGTGTAAGCATGTAAATTTTACACGTGACATTTCAGTTGTATGTGAATCAAATATTCACTTTTCTTAACATAGGTGAAATCCACACACTGTGTTTAACATTAGTAAGTATGAACCAGTTGGGATAATTTTCATGCAAACGCCTTCACGTGAGAGACCTACTTATGTTTTTCGGAGTGTTCGAACTTGTTTGTATGGAATTAATTTTTTTCACGAATTTTGAAGAAGCATTTTTTGTTCAAAAGGTGGTTATTGCAAAAATATTTCACAGTGATTCGAACTTGAATACTCATATTTCAGAAGGTGTAAGGATTTTTCTTCAACACGTTCGAATAAGTCTCGTAACGAACGAAACGTGTGTGTTTTTGTTAATACAGAAGATGACATACAGTCCGAGAATTTTTCAAACTTAGAATAACACAAAATTTATACTATAAATTCTTCTAACATGCGTTAAGTACGAATCGAAGGGATGCTAATAAGTGAACCATGATCTGAAACGAATTAAATCCTGTTGTTTCGCGCAAAGGGTACAGGATGATAAAACTTGTAATAATCTGAAAAGGGAAATCCAGTTGTTTCAGTAAAAGAGGACCGGGTGATCCTTTTGTGGCACAAGGATTTTATCCCGTTTCATGGATATTAAGTTTTATCACCTCTTCAACCCTTGCGCGAAACAGCAGGATTTAATTCGTTTCAGATCATGGTTCACTTATTAGCATCCCTCCGATTCGTTCTTAACGCATCAGGATTTTGTGTTATCCTAAGTTTGAAAAATTCTCGGACTGTATGTCATCTTCTGTATTAACAAAAACACACACGTTTCGTTCGTTACGAGACATCTGACAGAAAACGTAACGTAAGACAGGGCTCGTAAGTCGTACTAAAAATATTCGAACGTGTTGAAGAAAAATCCTAACACCAACTGAACTATGAGTATTCAAGTTCGAATCAGTGGTGAAATATTTTTGCAATAACCACCTTTCGAACAAAAAATGCTTCTTCAAAACTCGTGAAAAAAATTAATTCCATACAAACAAGTTCGAACACTACGAAAAACATAAGTAGGTCTCTCACGTGAAGGCGTTTGCATGAAAATTATCCCAACTGGTTCATACTTACAAATGTTAAACACAGTGTGTGGATTTCTCCTTTGTTAAGAAAAGTGAATATTGATTCACATACAACTGAAATGTAACATCTAAAATTTACATGCTTACACAAAAAATGAATGTTTGCGGGAAAAATAACGTTGATGACTTGCATCTCGCTTGAAATGAACGTTGTTTTAAGAAACGAAATTGTAACATTCACATCTTAATACTTAAAAAATGAATGCTTATGGTAAAACTATCGTTACTACTGTACTTCACACGTGCACATACTTGTAATAAGCAGGGAAAAAAGTTTCGAACGTAAAGAAACATGCATTCTCATGCGGGAAAAATAACTAAACCATTCTTAGTTGAACATGAAATACGCATGATTGATTTATTCGCGTAATGAAACACATATGTGAATACATATCGCTGTCGAAAAAACTGGTCCATGCAGGAAAAATAACCACTTTTACACTTATAAAATACAGAAATATACAGTCTCGAGGGAAAAATTACTAAGCACACTCTTACTTAAACACGAAATATGCATGTTAGGTTTATGCACATAGTGAAACACGTGTAAGAATACATATTATTATCAAAAAACGTGTCCTTGCTGGAAAAAGAATATCTTTCACACTTATAAAATATATTGTACTTACATACTTGTCTAAGAATTCCACCCCTTTGCGGGAAAAACAACCACGTTCACAAACATAGCGTACGTACATACTTGTTCTAAGAATTCCACAGTAGTATAGAAATATGTATTCTCATGCAGGAAAAGTAACTAAACAGATTCTTACTTAGACATGAAATGCACATGTTAGATTTATTCGCGTAGTGAAACACGTATGTGAAAACATATCATTGTCGAAAAACGTGTGCTTGTGTCGTGCCCTCAGGAATTGATCCTGCGGACACGACTTGGGCTAAAAGGTCCTTGAATATGTTTTTCTCGAAGTGTGAACAAAGACCTGGTTAGTCATCGCGGTTCCAAGAACTTACCAGTTCAACTGGATGACACCAGTGTCCGGCATCGCCCCAGGAGCCAAGAACTTCCGGACCCAGAGTTCGGACCCGCCACCAAAGAGGCCGAGTAGGCGGAGCGATGCACCCGACGTCCAATGGCAAGCGCCCGCGTCAGCTTACGACGCTGACCACCGCTAGAGGTCGGTGTGGAGAGGAGCGGCAATTTTGAACTGCTCAAGAGTAGAGAAAGAACTTGTCTCCATGTGTCTGGACAGCGAAGACGTCTTTTCTTGGCCGGGAATCGGCAAGGTTTTAATGTACCTAGTTAGTTAGAACTGATTTAATTTTTCGTCTAGCTATACCGAGGCGATGGGCCTTCAACGGACAGTGCTGATCTTCGCAACAAAGGCTCCTGCAGCGACCACCTCATCCAACAGGTAGGGTCACCCTCATTCATAAATCTGGTATCCCTTTCCACAAAGTCTGCTAACCGCCACTGTGTTCTGGGGAATAGCCCCGTACTTGGACTTTAGAGCTGGTAGCTCAGCCACATGAACAGACTTTCGCCTAAACGGTTTGGCGTCTAATTGTAAAGGCGGTCATCGCCTGAGAACTAGTAAGTTCGGCTGTATTCCCCGAAGGGAACTCCTGGTCCTGAAGTGTATTTTTCGCAATGTACTATAAATAAATTATGTTTAAATGGTAATATCTGACTCCTCCCTGTCTTATCCAAGATTGAGTCACGTTTGGGTTATTGCAGAGGTTTCCTTCTCGAAAGTCTGCACAAGTAAGAGCACGGCCAAAATAGAACGGGAGGGAGTCAGAAATTTAATGACGGACCGCCTTCATAAGAAAGGGGGGTTCACGTCAAATTGTTGCCGTGACCCAGGATTTTCGAACCTGAGTGTTATTGCGGTTAGAAAGAAAAATACGTCAAATTAGCGCCGTGACCACGGATTAGCTTCAAATTGGTTTCTGTGACCCAAATATGTTCGAACCTGAGTTTATTGCGGCTAGAAAAGAGTATAATTAGAGATTGCAAAATTATTGTGTTGAAATGTGGCAGTAGCAGAATGTGAAGAAAATTAAGAATGTTAAATATTGTGATTTTAGTGACTTTTGTGATTTTAGTGAGAATTGTATACTATGTTTTGAGCGAGGAATTTCAGGAGCATCTGTTAAATCAAGTGTTATATTGAAGTATAGAAAGTGATTTGAATTAAATGTTTAGTGCTAAGAAATAATTATAAGACTATAGCTAGGCCCAGGTGTAGAGTGTATGAAGGAAGTATTAGAGATTTCGACTAGGGACTACATCATGATATTTTAGATAGGAGTGATATTGTGTTTTACTTTTAAGTTGCATTTCTGTGTGCGCCTCCATTGCACCTAGGAGGAAACACCAAATGGTTTTATTAGGATAAATGTCGAGAGGTACTTAGTGATCAAAATTAGTTGGTAGAGAATAATTTTATCGCATAGCAGGGTAAGAGAATGGTCACTGTCCAGTAGCTCAATTAGTGAGAGCAGCTGTTAGTTAGCAAGCGGATGTGGGTTAGAATCCCACCTGGGTTAAATCAATTTTCTCGACATCCCGTCTGCTATGATAAAGCGCTGTTAATTGTCATTGTAAATTTTAGGAATATTGCAGATGTGAACAAGTTTTTGGAAATGAGATGAATTTTTGTATGTTTAATATAGGTTGTTAAGTTAGTTAAGGCGGCGGTTGATTAGTTCAGATTGAGACGGTTTGATAAGTTGTTGAACAGAGAAGGCAAAGTACTGAGATAAGAGATAAGTTATAGAGATTAGTATACGGATTATTGTATGTGCATATACATCTGTCGATATAGGTTAGAAATTTAATAATGGCTTTTGGAGCATCTTACCCAACAAAGCGCGATCCTACTGTACACTCTCGCTACGCAAACCGAAGAAACAATCCCATTAAGAGCACGAGATGGCGCAAGGAAGGATGTTTTGAATGTGGAGAGTTTGGCCATTTTGCCAGGAATTGCCCCGATAGAATGAGACCCACAAGAGAATATTTCACCTACGAACCTCCGGACAGCCACCTAAAGTATTGTTCGGCCCCTTATACTCATAGGTCACAGGACCGAATTTACGACGAAGGGGAAAGAGATGAAATTAGAAATTTGCCTTACGGCTCACATGAACTCCTAGCTTATGCCCCGCCCAAGACTAAGCTAATCGAACTATCCGCTCTGTACCTGACATTAGAGGCGGAGTTGGGACACCCTCCCATGGCTTGGAATAATGAGAGCGATCTAGACATCGAAAGATTAGTAGCCCACGTTTTCACCCCTATCGCTTTAGAGGAAGATGAAGAGGTGATAAATGTAGTTGAAAAGATTTTTGACATAGAGGGCCTTAGGAGAGAAATCTTTAAAGTTTTAAAGAAAAGACGTCTGGCTCAAGAAAGTGAGACATTAGAACAGGGGTGTGAGAGTGAGAAGGAGAAACAAATGCCTGTAGAGCAGTTAGTAGAAAATAGGGAGGAAAGTTTAGCTGTAATCATGCCGGAGGACATGGATGTTGAAGGAATTAGAAATTTGCCTTACGGCTCACATGAACTCCTAGCTTATGCCCCGCCCAAGACTAAGCTAATCGAACTATCCGCTCTGTACCTGACATTAGAGGCGGAGTTGGGACCTCCTCCCATGTCGTGGAATAATGAAAGCGATCTAGACATCGAAAGATTAGTAGCCCACGTTTTCACCCCTATCGCTCTAGAGGAAGATGAAGAGGTGATAAATGTAGTTGAAAAGATTTTTGACATAGAAGGCCTTAGGAGAGAAATCTGTGAAATTTTAGCGAAAGGGAGTTTAGCTCAAGAAAGTGAGACATTAGAACAAGGAAGTGAGAGTGAAAAGGAGAAACAAATGCCTGTAGAGCAGTTAGTAGAGAATAGGGAGGAAAGTTTAGCTGTAATCATGCCGGAGGACATGGATGTTGAGGAGGACAGGACTAATACAAATTGCGTAGAACCGGGCAAAGAATGTCAGGTAGACATTATTTTGATCGAAGAGCAAAACGGTGGGAATACGGAGACCGTAGAGGAAAGTTTAGCTGTAATCATGCCGGAGGACATGGATGATGAGGACAGGACTAATACAAATTGCGTAGAACCGGGCAAAGAATGTCAGGTAGACATTATTTTGATCGAAGAGCAAAACGGTGGGAATACGGAGACCGTAGAGGAAAGTTTAGCTGTAATCATGCCGGAGGACATGGATGATGAGGACAGGACTAATACAAATTGCGTAGAACCGGGCAAAGCATGTCAGGTAGACATTATTTTGATCGAAGAGCAAAACGGTGGGAATACTGAGACCGTAGATGAGGAAATGGGCATGGAAGATGCAGGAAATCTTTCAAATGGGCATGGAAGATTAGAGTTAGAAGATTTAACGCCACTTACCGAGACCGGAAAATCGGAATTTGTAAAGTTTGACGATCGCTCCCTGATGCATAGCGCCGCAGAGAAAGCAGAATCAAAAATAGGAAGTGACAGTGAGGAAAGGACATTTAGTGACACACAAGTTGGGAGAAAAGTAAATAGTCGAAAACGCCCACTAGTAGAATATTTGATTCCCCAGATAGGCCACAAAGATGAGCTGGACGCGAAACAAGAGAATAATGTAGGAGAAACGAAAGCATCAATTAAAGAATATTCAGCGCTGAGTAGAACAAATTATGCGCTTGCTAAGAATGAAATACTGGCAACCCGTATAAAGCAAAAACCCTCATTGAGCAGAAGAGGAAGTGTTCAGTTTCCGTCCCGGAAGAAAGCGAAAGTACACTCTAGACATATTCTGATGGGGCTCCTAGTTAAAAGTAAAGTGAAATCGAGATGTCTTGACTTGATAACGAATAATAAGGGCAACCCTTGCGGAAAAAGGGTCTATTGCTATCCGCACAGAGTTGGCACGAGAATCGTAAGACTCAGATTCATCCAAGCGTCAGTACTAATTGAATTACTGAAGCAATGGAAGACTAGGAAAAAAAAATAAGGGGAAAGAAATTCCACTAGTCCATAGCATCCATCTTATCTCATCTGGTGGCCGACAAAAATGATGTGTGGGATGAGCATCTGCCATTTGTTTTGATGGCTTATCGGAGTGCCACCCACAGTTCCACCCATGAGACCCCCTATTTTCTACTGCATGGCCGAGACGTGGCCCTGCCTTACCAGATGTGGCAGACGAAGGAGCCCCCAACCTACGCCGACACTGAGAGCTATGGTGAACAGTTAGCCAACAAGTTGAATGAAGCGTATGAGCTGGTGAAAGCGAATCTTGAAACAGCAGCTACGAATCAGGAGGAGCAGAGGAGAAAAATGGCCGTGGATAAAGGTATTCGGCCTGGTGACCTCGTGTTTTTATATAGCCCACGGGTCCCTCGCAGGAATACCAGGAAGCTCTCGAAAATGTCCACCGGGCCATGGCGAGTGCTGCAACGCCTCACCGAAGTGAATTATAAAATTGCCTTAGTCGCCAACCCTCACAAAGTGGAGACAGTCCATGTCGATCGCCTCACCAAATTGCGGAAGCGACGCCCGTACCTGATAGGTGAGCCCTCCATCCCAGAAGATCCCACACCAAAACCCCCGACGCCCCCATCACGACCCATCGCTGAGCCGGAATCTGAGGACGACGACTGGGAATCGAACCCCCGAGTCACACGGAATCACGTTGCAGGCCGCCCGGCGCCAGATGCGCGAGCGCGCCCTGCCACAGCGAGCTCCCAGCCACACCCGTGCAACCTTCGACCACGTGCACCAGACGGAAGAGTCGCCCCAGCCACTGCTGCTGACACACACCCGCACACCATGGCTTGCTATGACGTCAACACATCCGGTGGATCAGCACCCCTTCCGCCTTTGCCTCAGCGGCCGCCCCGCAACAGACGACGCTTGAAAACACGGAATGCTGGGATACATGACGAACTCGAGGAAGTGAAGCCCGCCTCATGGGCTAATATCGTCGCGAGGGGACGCCCTCACAATACATCGCCCCAGGACGGCAGAAATCCTCTCCCCTGGTCCGTCACTGCTCAACAGTCTCCGTCAGTACACTAGCGACTCACACCCCTCCCCCCCGGCTATCAAGCGCAGCGAAGGAGTGAAATCTGAATCATCGAACGCTCACGCGAGAAATCACGAGAATTTCTCCCGTGCGCGGTGGCCGAGCCGGCGCGGAGATGGTGACGCTTTGGGAAACCTGGCGGGACAGCAGGTTCTACGTACCCCCCCCCCTACACACACACGTTCAATCAATCAATCAATCAGCCGGAAGGAACGAAGCAGCTATTTGAAACAGTGTAGACCGAGTGCAACATTTGAATAATAGATTTGAGATTTGAGAAATGACTATAAATGAGTTTGTTATCAGAGATTTGAGTTTGAGAAGTAATTTGGTCACGATTAAATGAATTGATGGAGAAATAATTTTTGATGATCATTGTCAGAGTAACAATTAGATGATTTTGTGATTATAAGAGTAATTGTAGATGATTTTGCTATTATAGGAGTAATAGTTGGATGATCTTGCTAGTATAAAGTGAGTTCACTATTAAATGAATTAATGGAGAGATAATTTTAAATGATCATTGTCAGAGTAACTTAAAAAAAAAAAATGATTTTGTTATCAGAGATTTGAGTTTTTGAGAAGTAATTTTGTTACTATTAAATGAATTTTTTTTTTTTGAGAAGTATTTTTGTCACTATTAGATGAATTAATGGAGAGATAATTTGAGATGATTATTGTCAGAATAACTTGAAAAAAAAAATGATTTTGTTATCAGAGATTTGAGTTTTTGAGAAGTAATTTTGTCAGGATTAAATGAATTGATGGAGAGATAATTTTTGATGATCATTATAAGAGTAATTGTAGATGATTTTGCTATTATAGGAGTAATAGTTAGATGATTTTGTAGTATAAAGTGTTTTACTGAGAAAGGATTTTTGTTTTATTGTTGGAATTGTAACTAACTTCAGGAAGTTCTTGCTAATTAGAAGTGTAATCTGTACCATAAGATCTTTAAGTTCTATGTAACAGTGAGTCACGTGGCGGTAAGCACGAAGACAGACTGTGTGTTTGTAACTTGAGTGCATGTGGAAAGCCAGATTGGTGACCCTTTTCCCTGTTTTCTCTATTTCATGTGCTGTGGATCCTCCTGCAACCGACGCCCACCAGAGCGGCCCAGCCGGACCCCAACTGTGAATCACTGGACTTTCTTGGTGTTGTGCAACAATATGAACTGTGTGACCTCTTAGACTGTTTGCAACAGATGGACTCATGAAGGAAAGGCCAGATTCCAGATCGTGATGGGTGACCCTGGAGATCATCTTCAACAATATAGTGCCATCTTCAGTGCAGTACGGTCAGTGACCTTTTCCCTGCCCCGCCTGTCCTCCTCTCTCGCTAAAGGGGGATAGGTGTGTCGTGCCCTCAGGAATTGATCCTGCGGACACGACTTGGGCTAAAAGGTCCTTGAATATGTTTTTCTCGAAGTGTGAACAAAGACCTGGTTAGTCATCGCGGTTCCAAGAACTTACCAGTTCAACTGGATGACACCAGTGTCCGGCATCGCCCCAGGAGCCAAGAACTTCCGGACCCAGAGTTCGGACCCGCCACCAAAGAGGCCGAATAGGCGGAGCGATGCACCCGACGTCCAATGGCAAGCGCCCGCGTCAGCTTACGACGCTGACCACCGCTAGAGGTCGGTGTGGAGAGGAGCGGCAATTTTGAACTGCTCAAGAGTAGAGAAAGAACTTGTCTCCATGTGTCTGGACAGCGAAGACGTCTTTTCTTGGCCGGGAATCGGCAAGGTTTTAATGTACCTAGTTAGTTAGAACTGATTTAATTTTTCGTCTAGCTATACCGAGGCGATGGGCCTTCAACGGACAGTGCTGATCTTCGCAACAAAGGCTCCTGCAGCGACCACCTCATCCAACAGGTAGGGTCACCCTCATTCATAAATCTGGTATCCCTTTCCACAAAGTCTGCTAACCGCCACTGTGTTCTGGGGAATAGCCCCGTACTTGGACTTTAGAGCTGGTAGCTCAGCCACATGAACAGACTTTCGCCTAAACGGTTTGGCGTCTAATTGTAAAGGCGGTCATCGCCTGAGAACTAGTAAGTTCGGCTGTATTCCCCGAAGGGAACTCCTGGTCCTGAAGTGTATTTTTCGCAATGTACTATAAATAAATTATGTTTAAATGGTAATATCTGACTCCTCCCTGTCTTATCCAAGATTGAGTCACGTTTGGGTTATTGCAGAGGTTTCCTTCTCGAAAGTCTGCACAAGTAAGAGCACGGCCAAAATAGAACGGGAGGGAGTCAGAAATTTAATAACGGACCGCCTTCATAAGAAAGGGGGGTTCACGTCACTTGCAGTGAAAAATAACCCCCTTCACCCTTGTACACACAGTTAACTTACTTGCTTATTCAAAGGTAGCAGGGAACTGTAGAAATACACACAGAACCCTGAAAATAGTATGAGAACGGTTCCGAAAATATAATATCTGCCTTTTTAACACACGTTTATACTTTACATATTCATATATGAAAATTTCCCACGTCTCCTAATTTCAGCCACGTTATGATTTTTTAGTTCAAATCTTAATTACACATTGTCTATGGGAAATGCAGCGTTCATTGACCAGGTTCGTTTTTTAGCAAAGTGCATGGTCATATCATTACTGTGAGAAAGATCGCCCCCCCGTACCATTTTCGCATCGAAGTCACCACCGGAACTGTCCCGCAGAAACTGTACATTATCGTGATTATTGGTTGAAAAAAATAAAAGATGTTGAAACGTATGTGATGGAAATAAATACACCTTTGAATGTCCTTTGAATATTCGCGGATGTTAGTGCATGTTAACACTATCGCCACCTAACAAATGACGTGGGGAATAATGCTAAATATTTCTTTTCGCATTACTTCTACATCATATCACACTGGGATTGTAATTTTCACACATTCTATTATTCTGTGAAACTCGTATTAAATGACAGTTTTCTTCTTTTTCCGTTTTTACACTGAATTTTTTGCGACATCGGTGCCGTTTTGTAAAATACTTCCCACATTTCTCATGACATTAACAATTTTCTGTCTGGGTTCCTTCCAACAGTGATTTTCCCTTTTTAATGTACCTTATTTCCTTTTTCTGGTGGGATAAAACCATATTCTCCCAGTAACGGCTACATCATCATCATCATCATCCTCAAGCAGCCATGGGCTACGGAGGTCCAACCAGACCGAGCAGTTTAATTCTCCAAGCATATCTGTCGTGAGCTATATCTGCTGCATCCAGCCACTATACTTTTTTAATTGTGATGAGCAGTATAATAGAGCATTTTAAAATTAGCTGACCGCATGGTGTTTTGCAGACAGTGAACTGTTGAGATGAGCCGTTAAGCGGAAAAGATCCCGTCGAAGATAAGACGCCAGCATACGGGAGCTTCCGTTGACCTATCCGATAAAGTGCTGCATTTCGTCATGAAACGAATAATTGTTTCACTTTGTCAGGGTTGAAAAGATTCTTGAGGAAGACTTGTCAAAGAGCAGGCAGCTCTTTCAATGAGTAAAGGATTTAGATAAACAGTAGCATATCTGTTTTCACATCGAAAGGCTGTTCCATAGCTCAGTGCGTGCCATCCCCCTTTGAGTCATCACCGACTGGACTGCCTGTTCACGCCAGGAGTCTCCGGTCATTTCTTCAGATTAACCGACAAGGTAGTGTTAAATTTTAAGAAGTAGGAGCATGTATGGATGGAAATTTTCTATTTTTTAAGAAGGGTATTTCTGAACTTGGGATGTTTCACACAGAGTGACTCTTGAGAATGTAAAGACATTATTTTTTGTCTGTCACTTATATCCAATGTATGCTCTACGTGAGAACATCGACTTTTGTGACATAAGTGCAGAATTCTTTTACTGAGGCCCGATCAGAATATATATGTCAGAGCAAACGACTCCGTCCCTCACCAGTGCGAGCCATCGGATTGTCGTTGGGGTTGTGAAAAGACATTATTGGGAGTGTCTGATTAAGCGCACAATTCGCCGGTCTGTGTCGTGTTTGGGTCTGTGGGAAAAAATTCGTCAGTTCGCGATCGTTTACCAAGTACATGTCTTTTGCATGAAAGGTATATATATCAGTATCGCTTTTCTCCACAAGGGAAAAATTCGTTTTCACCGGGGTCACTGAACAGTAATAAGTATCCAAAACTTATTGCTGAGATTTGTACTTATAAATTATTCCTGAAAATTTTTAGTTAGGCGGATTTTTATGTTGCCGGTAACGTATCGACGAAGCTTTCTCATGTAGCATGTTCCATAGATATACTGATATAATCGCTGAAGTATTTACTAAATTTTCGCTATCAGTCCAGTTGCAAATGAAATTTCGGTGAATAGCTCAGGTAAATTGAGAGTTATCAGTATATCGATCTAGTGAGACTTATTAAGTGTATTATTTTTATAGTAGCTTAATGTATTTTATATTTTTTGTTAAAACTAATATCCTCTACTCCGTTGACATACATTCATGTTGTAGTTGGATGTAGAACTAAAGTTCGATGATTTACACAGAGTAAGCAGAAACGCAAGGGTACCCGCAACGTATGAATTGTTTTCTACTTTTAGCAATTCTTAATTTCTATAACATTCAACCGCGTACAAAAATTCTTTACAGAATTATTTTTTACCCTATGAAAGAGAACTGACCTTGTAAAGCGTAACGAACACGCGTTTATTAACGACGGGTCGCAACGCGAAATAAAATTTCATCAACGTAATGAGTCATTGGTTTTGTGATCACACGTTCGCCGGTAAACGGTGGAAAAGACGATTTTTAAAAACTGCGAGAGCGTTTTAGAATTGTAGATTTTATAAAAATGATATCTTACTCTCAAACAATTAGCTGATTTTACTTCGGAGGAAGAAATGATATTTTGTTATCGATTTTTCTGAGTAACCTTACTTCCTAGGAAAGAGTAATATTTTGCGTAAGTGAATCATGTACTGAGGATGCAGCGGTAATAAGTGTTAGGAATAAAATGTTTTATACTTTTGATCCACTCGCGTAACGGATATACGGAAATTAAAAAAGTTAATTTTATTGATTATTCTTTTGCAATCACGATGTCTTTGAAATGACTTAGTAAAGGAAAACAAATTAATAAATTGGGAGGTGATTGAAATTTGTAAGGAATTTTTTTTAACCTCGATTCGTGAGGTTTTTGAAATGGTTTAGTATAACATGAAAATACGGTGAGTAATAAATTGAGACGCAGCAAAAATAAGAATTTAACGTAAAATCACTTTCCGAACAAGTCCTGACGCTGAAAGTGCAGTGGAGAATATGTGTGAACACAGATATCTGATGGCAACATCCTTCAACCCAATGGAGACTAATTTTAATAAGTGAGGCGCAACACGTGGAGGTTTAGGGGCGGGAAGGGAAATTTCAAAAGGGAAATTTGTCGTCTTCCGATGGGGTACATTGTTTATTTACAAAGTAGCTGACCTGTCATAAAGGGGAGATGGTATGTTTCGATAAGAGGATGGAAAATTATTTCCGAAACATTGTTTCCATCCGTGTCTCGTGTGATGGCCTGAAACAAATGGGGGTAGAATTGGGGGTGACAATGCTGTTTAGTCAGAAGGGCTGTCAATGATGACATCTCTGGACTTAGAAAAATTTCGAGATGTGTCCGAAAACTACGATCAAGGGTGCGAGTGGGATTTCCACAAATCGTGGTCCCGGATACGGGTGAGGTACCGAACCCTTTTTGCGAAATGGACTCTAATTATTTTGAGGATTGCATCAGCCATTCTGAGAGGTTAGTGGTCCGAGGGTTTTTTTTTTGATAAACGTATAACAAAGGGTGTGCATATTAATAAAAGTTTTTTAATGAGGGGGGAGAAAAGTAATTAAGGGAGCATCAGTTTTGATAAGTGTTTAATTAATACGGAATAAAATTTCACAAAAAATACAGGGGATGTACAACTACCACGTTAAAGTATAAAAATATTTGGGAGTTGATTTATAAGACCTTAGAATCTCGTGTCCTTTTACGAGGAAAAAAGAAATTCGAAATTTTTTAATAAAGGTGGGGGGGGGCGGAACTTTTGATAACGGATTAATTAACGAGGGTGTGGCAGTTTTGATAGGGTCTATAAAGCTAACTGAAAATACCACGTTTCTTAAAAGGATAACTATAAATTTTCGCTTTTCAATAAGAATAACTGCAAAGGTCCCTTTTTTCTCATAAGGATAATTCAAAATGTTTCCATTACTCCATTTTTAAAATCTGGTCACCCATTATAAGATAGAAAGGGTTGAAAAGAGTCCAACCTTGGAATTGTTTTGACCAGATATTGTTTTGTATTCCTATCACACCAAATATATAAATATTTCTCCTTTGTTGAATCTATACCCATATCAAAATCATCTCATATTTCAAAATGAAACATTTTATGAATATATTTATGTATTTGTTTTTTATATTTCAGATCGAGTATATACTGAAGACATGTTTGACACTTTAAGGGATAGAAGTCTTGTGCCAGATAATGTGTGTCCTACTGCTGAGAACAATTCCATACGTTTTGATTTTAAAAGGGATGGAACAAAATTACCAGAAGAGGATTATTTAGCATTTCTCCTCAACCCATATACAAAGACTCTAGATCTAAGCGATTATTTTGGAGAAAGATCAATCACATTAACCAGGGGAGTAATCCGCACGATAGAAAGCAGTGCACAGGTAAGACGCAAATATTGTTTTTAAAATATTAAAAACACTTCATTAATGCTTTAAATCCATGCACATCATTCATTGGCCCTCATCATATTCTCCAAGTATCAGTCGATGATGCTGCAACACGGATCATAGGTTAAAATGTGGAATCTCTTTAAGAAAATAATTAGTTCCAAAAAGTGTATATTACTTGTTATTACTTAGGTTAAACATCCCCCTAAAACTGCTGCATCAGAGCAAGTGGACGACATAATTTTTCTTGTTTGTTATTTCGTTTTCAAAAAAGAGAAAAATAATATTTTTACATTGTCGTCTATCTGTCGGTCTGCAGATACCCAGCTAACTTGTTTGGAGAGAAAAAAAAATAATTCCTTTCGGGTTGGATAGCTGTTGATGAGTATTACGATTCACAGTTCCCAAATCTCCGAAAAGTTTAAATTTCCCTTCTAAGGGTGAAAAATTTTTCAAAATTATAAATGAATATTTCGAACGTGAAAGCGAAACGATGCATTTACTCTAGAATTTAGAATTTTGGTGGCGGAATGTGAAAGTCACGTGGTTTCAATTGATAAAAATGAGATGGACCCATACCTTCTGGGTGGGTGGGAAAAATGCAACATTTTTGTTTTACGAGTAAATTCAAAAAATTTTTGATCGATTGGTATTAACGAAATTTTGAGATTCGCATTTCAAACCCTAAATGTAGTTTCAATTTCAGTCGTTAGAGGTCGCTAAATACGAAAGGAACAACTGTTTAGGAATATTGCAAGTGATCTATTTATGACTGAAATTTCATTGGTAATGTGTGAAGACATATCCACTGACAGCAACAATTTGCCTCTTTTATCAGCTGAGCATGAAAAACTCAGCTTTTTAATTTTCGAATAAAAACAAATGCTTTTTATATTGTAAAATACTAATACTAAAAATATATTACTAGTACTAAAACTAAAATTAATATACTAATAAAATTTCTTTTTTATCATTTCTCCCACATCCATTAGTTTGAATTATATAGTTTAAGCAGTGAAAAAGTAGGACCAAAAATTCTCATTCCCTCTTGAAAGGCGATTCCGACATTTGTCACAGGTGATAAGGTACTTCTAATTAATTTCATGAGTGAAAATCAGGAACTTGTTCTGTATAACGTGATGTCCTTAGAATGTTTTTCGCCGTAATTACCACCTGGTTGTAAAGAAATTTTAGTATATACGCTTTAGGGTATATGAAAAGAAAAAACATTTTCCCTTCTGAATGTGATTAACCGATTTTGTTCTCCATAATTGTGGAAATGTTTGAAGACAGAGCTCACTAATTGCGGGCTGAAAATTTTGAGCCCAAACTAATTTCTACGAGCAATAAATATCGTATTTCAATTTCACTCCTGGGTTCGTTTGCCAGTTTCACTCCTTTCTGTCCTAGTTTTTGGCTAACGGAACCATTTGGCTAAGCAATAAACACTTCTGCTATTACTGAGCTTCTGCTATTACTGATTACTCACTGCTGACAGGGGGCTGGGGTGGCTCAGTCGGTAACGCGCCAAACTCGTAATCTGTAGTTCCCAGGTTCGAGTCCCAGCTGGGTCAGCGTTGAGATTTATCTCCGCAAAATTCCCCGCCCTGCCCACGGTCAGTAGGGGACACCGATGGGCTTGGAAAGGCCGCCGTCCGTCGGATGGGACGTTAAGCCGTGGCCCCGTGTGCGGGAGAGCCGTACCCTGTACACGTTAAAGAACAGCTGGATTAAAGAACACGCCTTGACGGGAGGCTACCATCTGTCTCCCAACAGCTGTTCCAGTGGGTCCACTCCCCCAACCTTCTCTGAGCCTTCGGGGTCCATGTGACCTGGCCATTTAGCCCATGGTGTGCAAAAAAGTGCCGCTCAGAGGTAAAACAGCCCAACTCACTGCTGACAGACAAGTTTTGTTCCCATTTCTTATAGAAAGTTTAGACCTAGTTCTTCATACTACAGATTTATTAGCATTACAAAGGCAGCAAAGCGTAAGTTAAATCCATTCTTATTAAATGATAATGGAAAAATTGTGTAGCGCTTTTGTTTCTTTTGCACAAGATAGGTTAAATGGCCAGATTACAAAGACGTCGATGTTTCAGAGATGGTTGGGAGACCCACTGGACAGTTGCTAGGAGACAGATGGCAGATTTCCGTCAAAGCCATTAAGCGCGTTCTTTAACATCCACAGGTGATGTCTCTTCCGCACAGGGGGTCAAGGATTTATGTCCCATCAGACGGACGGCAATCTTTCCAAGCCCATCGTCGTCCACTACTGATCAAGGGCAATTTGGGGGCTTTGCGGAGAAAAATCTCAACGCTTGCCCAGGTGAGGCTCAAACCTGGGAAGTGCAGATTACGAGTGTGGTTCGCTGTCGTTTGAGCTCTCCCCCCCCCCCTCCACCAAAGCAGAAGTTCTCATAGCTGTTGGAAGTAGGTGGATAAGGATAAGTAGGTGGATAAGGATAAAAGATATGGCCAAAGATTTTGTAATTCCTAGCTAGATTTGCGATAAGAGAAAGAATGAGCCGTGGAACCTTTTTCCTGCTGTTCAGCACTAATGTTCCTAAAATGGTTTACTCAATGCAGGAAAAAAACTTTCTTGTAGGTAGGAATGTATTGTATATTTTGTAACTAGTTCTTAAAATATTTACGTGTATTTTTAGCGCAAATGAGATAACTCAAAGATTTTTCGTTTCCCTGTATTCCGAGTTAACAAGATTTGACTGCATAATTTATATCGTAAAAATGCAACTCTCTTATTTTACTACGCAAAATTTTCACTATTTGAATTTCAGCTTTTTTATACTTCAAAAAGAAGTAAAGAAACTTTGCGCTGCATTCCTCTCTCTTCAAACAATCATGTTCTTCGAACAGCTTCACATGATTTTGCTATCTGACAACCCCTATTATTTTTATTGACTTACTATTTAAATCAGTGTCTCGCAAACTGTGTGCCGCGAGAGATTCCAAGTGTGCCACGAGAGATTTTCAAATTGACACTAGATATTCCAAAGATTTCATTTTGACTTGACTTGTGTTATTGACGTGCTTTAATAAAATTCTTTCAGATTTTATCAACTGGGATCTTGTAAGTATTTATCAAATTTTTTCCAAATTTTGGTATTAATTTTTGATTATTTCAAGCCATAGAATGGACAAATATTTAAAACAAACACCGAGTTGTGAATTAAAGAACGAGAGCAAATCTTCAAGTAAGACCAGGCTGATGACTTCAACAAAGCGCAAAAAAAGCGCTTCAACAAAGCGCAAAAAAAAAAGAGCAAAAAAATATGGCGTTCGTGTAAGACCAGGCGCATGACTTCAACAAAGCGCAAGCTGTTCATTATATTGTCTTACAAGCAAATATAATGACGATTATATAGAGTTTGCTTTTATTCTTTTTTAGGTGTGCTGGGGAAAAAAAATTAGATTCAGTGTGCCGCAGAGTAAAAAAGTTTGCGAGACACTGATTTAAATAGTCCCCGCCTTCACCTTCTTTTTTTAATTATACAACACTTAGGAGTGAGAAGTTCCTAGAAACTATTCCTAGCCTTTATAGGCTTTTTTGGAGAAGTGCAAGCCCTACTAAGACGGTCGAAACTGATCACCACAGATCACAGATCACTCTGCCAGCTACAGTTTTTGATCTGTATATTGTAAATTTCACCTGAAGAAAAAGTTACTTTTGTGAGTACGATCACAAATGATAGTGTAAAATATTAGTGTAAATTAAACACGAATAATTGGTCAGCATTGTTCGTGATCTGACCAGCGTGATGTCATCCCGGGTTCTCATAACCAGTGACTGCGTTTGTACGCAAACCATCGCGATTTCCAAAAGTGGCGATTGTTGCGAAGCGCTGTTAAATTTGAATTTTGTCGTAGGGTAAAGTATCCCGTTTTAATTTGTAAGAATATGATGGTTGTGTTTATTAATGCCCACTGAACTATTTCGCTACCTTGAGAGTTAAGTAGATTACAGTATTAAGGGTTGGAAATAATTTTTTTAGCCATAAAGGTGATTTATCAATTCTTTCCTGTTAAAATTTTAAGTGTATATTTAAATATATACATATACAATCGTATCAGAATAATATGACCACCTACCAGAGTATATGTATGGTAGGTGGTCATATTATTCTGATACGACTGGGTATATAACAGTGAATTTCATTTAGATATTCTTTTAAACTTAATTAATGAATTTGTGCTTTGATTTTGGTATTTACTGATGTTTTTAACTTCCTTTTTCAGAATTTATCTCATGTGAACATCAACAATTGTGTAACTGAGGAAGATTTAAATTTACTCCTTAAAGTCATTCCTAATGTTGAAAGTCTCTGTCTTGCGTCTGCCCGTTGTTCTGATGATCATATGTCTATAATATCTACGCATTGCCCTAATTTGAAAGAACTGGATATATCCTACACCGCTGTAACGGATAAAGGTCTTGAATACCTCTGTGCTAATAATTCACCTATTGAAAATATGTCTAAAATATCCGATTTGAAATTGGCATACACGAGTACCACGTTCAAAGGGCTACAGAATATAGTAGAATCCCTTTCACTTTTGGAGAATTTAGAATACTCATACATTCAGAACCTCCCTGAGAGAAAGTGTAGAAAGTTTTTCAAAAATGTAGCAGGCTGCAAAATAATCTTGCCAAATACCTCAATAAGACTGCTTTCTGGAGGACTGCCAAGAATTATGTTCAATATCAACAAAAAAAATGTTATGGAAAACGATATCTCCAATATCAGAAAATTTAATCTGAAAAAATTATCTTTTGCATTTTATGATGCGGAGGAAGAGATTTTGAACTGTGTTTCTATTTGTTGTACTGATATTAGATCAGTGGTAATCGACTCTACAGTACCACCAGAGAGCATATTATCATGCACTGCATTTTCTCACCTTACTGAAATAGAACTGAACTTCAAGGGACGTGTTCCCTCATCAGAGTTGTCAGAATTTTTTTCTTTAAGGGGAAATAAACTGCAAGTTGTCTATCTTCATGGCATTTCTGCTGTCTATGATGGCTTTACATACATCTCAGATTATCTGGACTTGTTACACTGGTTAGAGCTTTGCCCTAAATTGGAAAAAATAAACTTGAAAAGTATAGTTCTTGAACAATCTCAGCTGATTGAAAATCCTCCGGCATTATCTTTTAATTCGATGTCACAAAAGCGGATTTCAGATTCACTTGCATACATATATCTGCAAGATTTATCTGGTAGTGGATTCACTGATTTTTCAGTATCATTTTTATCATTGGCAATTCATGTGACAGATTTAAGCACTTCTCGATGCAAGGGAATGATACAAATAATAAAAGAGGTGAAAAAAATTCATGGCTTCCAATTTTTGCAAAACTTGCATATTCAAGATTCTGGTAGAACTTGATAAATGATAAGGCCATAAACCAAAGAAAAATGGTGTTAGTTGGTAGTATAGAGAATCTGAGCAATTGATACTCATTTCCAAAAGGATGTTTGATGCGTTAAATTTGAAAACTGTATAAAATTTATTATGAAGAAACGTATGTTGATATTCAAAATTTCTGTATCCTAAAGCCAAGACTTCTGTAACTTCAGAAATTGAGCTTATGTATCATAATTAGCATCCTCTATATTTGAGTATTCTTTTCACCGTTTCATTGTATATTCCAATCCATATTTCTCTTTACTACATCGTGTTTTGCGCATGGTGCTTATGTGTTCGTTGATTATGAATTGTATAAACTGAATTTTAAGTATGGAATAACTGTATATAACAAAGTTTTCATTTGTAATTTGATTTGTTGTTAAAATAAATGTATTTCTAAAGTAAGCAATGTTGTAGTAGACCATATTCTAAATTTTTACAAGACCAAGAGGGAATGATGAACTAAATGATATCAATAGGGTCATTTGAAAAAAAATCACACTAACCTTTGCCTTCCTTTGAAAAAATGGAAAGTTTTTCATAACGTTAAATTCATATTTTTCAGCTGAGGAGATTCAAAAGCCTAGAAATAAAAAATCTTTTATTCTTCAAGAATTTTTTTAGTAATATTCTAATTTACAGGTTCTTTTCTATTTTTGTTTTTCGAATTATGGTCAACCTGTTGCAGAAACATATATATCCTATTCCATAGAACCTTACTTCGGTTAGTATTGTTGAATTCCTAAATTTGTATCTCTATGTCAGACTACTAAAAGGTGCGTTTCAATGAAGAAATTTTGTGTACCTCATTTCAATCGACAGATGGCGTTAGGAGAAAAACCCCTTTGCGGAATCATATTTTTGAATTCATATATCCTGAAATTGCTCAGTAAAAGTTGTACTTTAGACATTTCGGGATTAGGCACCCGCCAAATCGTATATATTTGTGAATTAGAATGAATATAGTAGGCCGCGTCGGTCGCTCAATGGTATCAAGTTGCTCGCGATGACACTGGGACTATCGAGGACCGAATTCAAATCCCAGAGTGGATGACATGATCGTTTGTTCTGTTGCGATTGTCCCTCAATATCAAAAGGGTCATAGTATTCTCTGTTCTCTAATTGGAACATAAAGTGGATAAATTGGCAATAAGTCACAGCATCCATATTGAAATATATATATATATGCTTTATATATATATATAAAGCGCAGGGAAAAGCACATATTATTTTCCAGGGAGTCCAAAAAACACGAGTCCAGGTCAGCCCAGAATCGTTATATATATATATGTTTTTCACTTTGTAATAATAACGCTCTCTGTTGATATTAAGAATAATGACCCAAACTGCAAGTTGTGAGTAATTCAAATATAGTGAAGAGAGAAAAAAAAGGAAAGAAATTTGGTGTTAGTTTGCTTTCTTAGTCCGATTTTAATGAGCATGATTAGATTAATTTCCTAAAAAGACTAACTCTAATTTGAGGCCATTTGGCAGAAAAATGTTTCTCAATTACAGGATTTTTGCATTATTATTTTTATAATTTATTCCATGCAGGGGTAGGGGAGGGATACAGTAAAGTCAATGTAATTTTAGATCATCATCATCCTCAAGCAGCCATGGGCCACGGAGGTCCAACCAGACCGTGCAATTTAGTTCTCCAAGCAAGTCTATCCTGAGCTACATCTACTGCATCTGGCCACTGCACACCAATTCTAACAAGGTCGTGTTTGACATTGTCTGCCCACCGCATCCTAGGTCTCCCTCTCTTTCTGAGGCCTTTAGGCACACTGTTCATAACCTTATTCGCCAATCTATAATTATTCATACGGGCAACATGGCCAAACCAACGGAGTCTCTCTCTGCACAATATGCTGCTTAAAGGAGGTTGCAAACTCCTTTGCCTAACCTCATCATTAGTTACAAAGTTGAACCACCTAATGCCCAAGATACTGCGTATAAGCATCTGGAATCAAAAGCATCTAGTTTCTTGTTATCCTGTTTACAAAGTGTCCAAGTTTCACTACCATAACTAACCCTAGAAAGAACCAAACTATTATACAGTCGAATTTTAGTCTTTAGGTGTATACGCCTATTTCTCCACATTCTCCATAGTTTCTTAAAAGTCCCAGTAGCAATCCCTATTCGTCTGTTAATCTCATGCCGCACATCGCCATTATCTGTTACATAGCTCCCAAGATAATTAAACTGTGACACCTGCTCAAGGGTGCAACCATTCAGATTAACTGAATCACAGCCTGCATGACCAATTTTCATCAATTTAGTTTTCTCTCTGTTTATAACCAAACCTACTCTACTACCAGTCTCATCAACAGCTCAAATGAAAGAGTTCATCTGATCAACATCATTTGCCAAAAGGACTAAATCATCAGCATAATCTAAATCAGAAATTTTCGTATCTCCAGCACTTTCATATCTCCAGAAACCTTTCATTAATGCACTCATATCCTAGAAGAGCATCACTAGCATGTCTGCTGAGAAGCAGACCCACGCCTTAGTGATGCTTTCCGTCCTCCCTCCCTGTAAAGAGAAATTTAAAGTTATTTTTAAGTATCTCACCTTTACCTCTCCATCTGGTTTCTTGCAAGCCTGGAATATCTAGGTTATAGCGCTAGAATTCTTGCGTGAGGACATCAAGAGAATAATCTCTACATAATGTCCTCACGTTCCACGTTCCTGCAGAGAGAAAATGACTAGTAGGATTTTTAAAGAAACTAGGTTTATTGAGATTGGTAGGGCCAACAATATCAGACAGCCCCCTGATCGCAGGCATGGGGCAAAGACCTGTTCCTCCTCCGCTAAAGGCTGAAGTCACCGATGCTGGTAGGAACTTGAGGCACCACCTTTTCAAGTGGACTTTTTCAAGAGCCATATGGCCTGCCTGAGACACATTATTCCAGTTTAGACTTGACGATGCCCCACTAGCTAAGTAAGGTTCAGGTACCTGCGATGGCCTCTGATTAGGATTATCCACCAGCTGATATAAGTTATCCCATGCCTCTGTTCACTTATGGCTGGCAACCCAGAAGAAAACAGAAAACACAGTGGCAGATTCTCCCTCAACAGAGGCCCAGCAGTGCAGCAATTCAGGATCCATAATCAAGCTCAAATCCATAAACAAGTCCAGTCTAGAAGGTACAAATGGTCAGCACCTGGACCTTGTGAAGTTGACCACTTCTCAGCAGGGTTGAAAAAAAATAAAAAAGTGGCCATAGATTACCAGATCAATAGGCCATACTAAACTGGCAGCCCTCTTCTTCCGTTCCCTTCCAAAAGAGAATATATCTTTTGAAAGGTACTAACGGCCTGCACCACGTGAAGGCGGAATCGGACATTAGGAGTTAGACCTGGCCGGTTCTTTGCATCATCACTGGGGATTGGTACACAGCTCTCCTTCCAGTTTATCCCAAGCTATCATTTACAGACAGATATCATTTCAAATATTCAAGTGGCTTGATGTCCCAATACATTTGGAAAATTAAAAAGGAATATTAAGTACAGTACAAAAATACAAACATGCGCAGAAAATTTGAATTATTAATTTTTGGATAAATAAAGTGACAAAATGCTGCACAGACCAAATATACAGGGTGAACCTGAAAAGGTGGGCAAAACTTTGCGGGGTGGTAGAACGCAGCTATACGAGCAATATTCGTCATAGAATGTATGGTCGGAACGCAAGCGGTGAGAGTTTAAAAGGTAGTTTTTCACTGTCACATTTAAAGAATGAACACAAGAAGGAGAGGAGATACTTCAGAAAACATTTTATTAACAGGAATGTAATTGAGATACATGCTCAAAGAAATTGCTCAAAAGAGCTGCCGCCAGCTGTAATGCAGGCTTCACACCTGCGGGATAGGGACCGACGCACATTTGCGAAGACACCAGGCATTTCCCTTTTATACCATTTCCAACGCCACCTAGCGGCTCGCCGTTTGCGTTCCGCCCATACTTTCTATGACGAATATTGCTCGTATAGCTGCGTTCTACCACCCCGTAAAGTTTTGCCCACTTTTTCAGATTCACCCTGTATAATATGAAATATGAGAAGAGACGTAGTAAAAGGAGGAGTATATAAAAGTACATTTTGAGAGGTGAATAGAAATTTTAAGAACAAAAATAATATTAGGTGAAAATTATTTAGATAAAATTACAAAAAAAGAATACTGGATCTAATTTCGGAGCGTTATAATTTTTAAAATATGAATTTAATTGAAAATGTCGCTAAACATAAATTAAAGATCATAATCAAATCTATTTAATTCCGAAATTGAACAATATTCGTTCAGTTTTTAATGATTTATGGTAGCTGAATATTTAGCAATTAATTATCTTCCTTTATAAAAATTGTTGATAATAGTCTAATTTTGAAATAATCATTACGGAAACTTCAAAAATGCATATTTTTTTTTATTAAATGGTCGCAATCAACACATTATTGAAGTTTTAATTAAATTCTGAGGTAAATTCTAATGACGCATCACTGTTCCGAAATATTCTAGCTTTAAATACTTAACAAATTGTTTTTAAAATGGGGGTTCTTAATGATTTGATTACGTTCTTCAACTTATCTTCAGTCACATTTTTCCATCAAAAGCATATTTTAGAATTTTTACAGCTTCGGGGCGGGGGGTGGCTCAGTCGGTAGCGCGCCAGGCTCGTAATCTGTAGTTCCCAGGTTCGAGTCCCAGCTGGGTCAGCGTTGAGATTTATCTCCGCAAAATTTCCCCGCCCTGCCCACGGTCAGTAGGGGACACCGATGGGCTTGGAAAGGCCGCCGTCCGTCTAATGGGACGTTAAGCCGTGGTCCCGTGTGCGGGAGAGCCATACCCTGTGCACGTTAAAGAACACGCTGGATGGCCTTGACGGGAGACTACCATCTGTCTCCCAACAGCTGTTCCAGTGGGTCCCCTCCCTCAACCTTCTCTGAGCCTTCGGGGTCCATGTGACCTGGCCATGGTGTGCAAAAAAGTGCCGCTCAGAGGTAAAACAACCCAACCCAACAGCTTCGAAATACGAATAACTAAGTTTAATTTTGGGCACTGTATAATCATTATTTTATTAAAATATCGCCAGGCAGTAATATTACAGTAGTCAGTACAATTTTAAGTGAAAAGAAAAATTTAAATAAATATATAATTTGTTAAACTGACAGACGTTTTCATACTGGAATTTAATATTATTGTTAAAAGTATATCTGATTAATTAAATTTATCTCGTCGACATTCTCTTCGACAGATATGACGTCATCAGACTGCAGGAAAAGTTAGTGGCGTCCCACACTTTTGGACGATTGATCAAAAGTTAATTTATGTTGAATAATTCTTTTTATTGAAACTTTAATGTTTTTAAATCCCCATCAAGAAATTCCTTTTTTCCTACTCATGAAAAAATTTCTTGAAATAATTGCTGCCTACGTCTATTTTTACAAGGCAATCCCATTCATTACGAAAAATTACCCTTTAGACCAGTGTCTCGCAAACTTTTTTACTCTGCGGCACACTGAATCTAATTTTTTTTTCCGCGGCACACCTAAAAAAGAATTTTTGATGGTTACGTAAAAAGAGGAAAATTGAAGTTTCGTTAAATGCATTTTATTTAAAATAAATATAATAATAAATATAATTAATCATAACTCGGTGTTTGTTTTAAATATTTGTCCATTCTATGGCTTGAAATAATCAAAAATTAATACCAAAATTTGGAAAAAGCTTGATAAATACATACAAGATCCCAGTTGATAAAATCTGAAAGATTTTTATTAAAGCACGTCGATATTAAAGCACGTCGATAACACAAGTCAAATCAAAATCAAATCTTTGGAATATCTAGTATCAATTTGAAAATAGACCGATACTACTCCGAAAACTACAGTGTTCTTCATTGAAATTTTCCCACCTAAAACGAATGCTCGCTTTCAGCTCAAAGCCTTTGATATGAGAAGTAACAATATAGACAATAAGTTTGTATGTCAAATCAGCAACCTTTACTTTAGAAAATTGATGTCCAATAACAAGAAGTATGGCCTCCATGAAGCACGACAGAAGAAGCCAAACGTCGCCGTAACGTGTCAAAAAGTGGCAATATCATTTCCAGTGGTAGGGATTTGAAAGGCGTTGATCAGTGATCATCGAATCACATCCGAAACGTGTTCGAAAGGCGACTGGGGAATGTTCAGCCGAAGGAAGCATATCCACATCGCAATAGGCACCGTCATGATATCAGAACCGTTCGTAGGTAGAGGCAATGTTCTGCTATAAATTAGCATTTGAGATTCGGCGTAGAAAAGTCAGAAACAGTGTCGCTGGAATGATTTCAATATACACGAGAGGAAATAAAAAATGCAATACTTGCAAAAAAGTTATGCTATTGTGACGAAATCTAAGGAGGTGGTAGTATATGTATATGCATGGAAATGATTAGGTTTGCAGGACGATTGTTTCGATCATCCTGCAAACAAGCGCGACCTGACGTTACGGGTGCGGAGCAGTCAAACACAGATAAAGCAACCAAAGCTCTCTGATTGACAAAATGTTGTGGAAACTGTTCTAAATCTCTAAACAGGCCTTACGCAATTGTCGACAACGACACAACAGTTAACAGAGCTTCAGCGTGGAAGAATCATCGGCCAGAGAGAGGCTGATTTGTCTTACAGAGATGCGGACAACCTTGTTGGCCGTAATCCCATCACCATCCTACACATATGGCGTCAGTGGTTCAAGAAGGATCCAGCACATGCCGACAACGATCAGGAAGACAATGTATGAGAATTGAGTGACAGGATCGTCATTTGCGAAGCATGGCATTGCGTGACAGATTCGTGTCTAGAACGCAACTGTAAAGGGACTGGCAACATCGAATACCTACCAGGCAGACGGTAAACAACAGGCTTTTACAGTTTTCATTGCGAGCCTATCTCTGGCACTGAGCTTGCCCCTCACATCTGCAAATGTGCAATCACGTCTTCAGTGTTGTCGCCTCAGACAGAACTAGAACGAACAAGAGGGGAGTACCGTGGTGTTTAGTGACGAATCACGTTCTTATCTTGGTCAGCCCGACGATAGACTACGTGTTCACCGTCAACCAGGGGAAAGGAACGCCACGCAGTGAGTGCGACATCGTCACGCAGCTGCAGACCATGTCTCGGTGTGGGTGCCATTAGTCGGACATCTCGGTCAGAACTAGTCATCATAAGAGGATGTCTAACTGCTCAACGATATGTTACCAACATTTTGCAGCCAGTGACTGTTCCATTTGTTCAACAGCACGGAACCTTTTACCAGCAAGATAACGCCCGTCCCCACACAGTATTGGATTGGATTGTTTTACCTCTGAGCGGCACTTTTTTGCACACCATGGGCTAAATGGCCAGGTCACATGGACCCCGAAGGCTCAGAGAAGGTTGGGAGAGGGGACCCGCTGGAACAGCTGTTGGGAGACAGATGGTAGCATCCCGTCAAGGCCATCCAGCGTGTTCTTTAACGTGCACAGGGTATGGCTCTCCGCACACGGGGCCACGGCTTAACGTCCATCCGACGGACGGCGGCCTTTTCAAGCCCATCGGTGTCCCCTACTGACCGTGGGCAGGGCGGGGAAATTTTGCGGAGATAAATCTCAACGCTGACCCAGCTGGGACTCGAAACTGGGAAATACAGATTATAAGCCTGGCGGCTACCGACTGAGAAAAAAAATGGGAATTGGTTGTGTGTAATGGGTTATTTACTGATTCTGTTAATAAATGTTGATAGATTTTGATGTTGGGTCCGGGAACTTGCTTGAGATTGACAAACGCAGAGAATCACACGGCCACTAATGCGTGAGCCGCCCTAAAAATCTACTCATATGTGATCACAACATTTCCTTTTAAAACAAATGCCGACGTCATTGTCCTTGTTGAAAGAAGCAATTCGCCATCATGTGACAGGAATTACAGCTGAAACCCTCTTCGATGCTATGTAGAGTGTCGAGCCACGTCTGACGGCCATTCTCATGAATGACGGCCGTCATATTGAACATTTGTAATCCTAGCTGCGTTGCGAACTGTGCTGCGCCACTGTACACGGGTTCAGGGTGTTGTAAATATGGTGAAATTAGCCTCCAAAGAAGGGGCACCCTACTCCAGTACAAACTACTGACACAACTGAAGCGCAAATATAACTATTCTGGCAATATAATTTTTCGTTATTAAAAAAAATCCTGTCTTTCTGTGCAAAATCGTGCTACTGTCTATACTTTTCGAATTATTGCATTTTTACTTTTTCTGTTACTTTTGGATCACCCAGTATATGAAACTCGCCTTAAAGCTCTGCACTAAACAAATAGCGGGAAAAGGCATCCAAATTTCTGTGTTGAACTACCATCACATTCTGTACATTAATCCTGCAATTAATCTATGATAATTGTACAGATATACAAAAGAACAAGTGTTGCTTAAATTCGTCCAGACTAAATAAAATAAATACCCCCTCAAGCAGCTGCTTGCCACAGAGGTCTGACAGGAGCCTGTCAGTTTATATGCCACAGTAGAAGGTCTGAGAGGATGGCAGGCCCTCAGCAGAAAAACGACACAAACAGCCATACCTTACCCGGGACTCGAACCCAGGTCCCTACTGCCTTTTAGATGTTTAAATCCATGAGCAGCAGTTGCTTTTTGCATTGGCTCGCAGCCATGCAAAAAGCTCGCAGTAATGAAGAGAATTCCAGGGCTCTCAGTAATGAAGAGAATTCTCACGTGCGATGATGCCGATAGCAGCAGGGGTTGGGTTGGGTTGTTTAACCTCTGAGCGGCACTTTTTTGCACTCCATGGGCTAAATGGCCAGGTAACATGGACCCGAAGGCTCAGAGAAGGTTTGGAAAGGGGACCCACTGGAACAGCTGTTGGGAGACAGATGGTAGCCTCCCTTTAAGGCCATCCAGCGTGTTCTTTAACGTGCACAGGGTATGGATCTCCCGCACACGGGGCCACGACTTAACGTCCCATCCGACGGACGGCGGCCTTT
The DNA here is from genome assembly GCA_038380435.1 of Ryuthela nishihirai. Lineage (NCBI taxonomy): Eukaryota > Metazoa > Arthropoda > Arachnida > Araneae > Heptathelidae > Ryuthela > Ryuthela nishihirai. The sequence goes on from JAWZYU010000022.1 coordinate 23,777,975, forward strand.
CCAAGCCCATCGGTGTCCCCTACTGACCGTGGGCAGGACGGGGAATTTTGCGGAGATAAATCTCAACGCTGACCCAGCTGTGACTCGAACCTGGGAACTACAGCAGCAGGAGTAAGAACTGGTTTAAATCCGACCCTTTTAATCCATATAAAATAATTTTTTTCAAGTGCAGTTGAAAGACACTTCAGTTTTGAGGAATTCGTAACTGTTTGGCAGCATTTGGTAATTCTTCTAGAATCACTTCTCCTAAAATGAATTCTGTTAATTTGGACAAAGCCCCAGGGAGTGTAACAAACCCAAATAATCTGGAAAATGAACTTCATTTTCTCCTGTCAGGGCAAGAACTTTGAGCATGTTTCTATGAGAATCAATCAGTTCTAGTAACTCTACATAAGGTTGGGTTGTTTTACCTCTGAGCGGCACTTTTTTGCACACCATGGGCTAAATGGCCAGGTCACATGGACCCCGAAGGCTCAGAGAAGGTTGGGGGAGGGGACCCACTGGAACAGCTGTTGGGAGACAGATGGTAGCCTCCCGTCAAAGCCATCCAGCGTGTTCTTTAACGTGCACAGGATATGGCTCTCCCGCACACGGGGCCACGGCTTAGCGTCCCATCCGACGGACGGCGGCCTTTCCAACCCCATCGGTGTCCCCTACTGACCGTGGGCATGGCGGGGAATTTTGCGGAGATAAATCTCAACGCTGACCCAGCTGGGACTCGAACCTGGGAACTACAGATTACGAGCCTGGCGCGCTACCGACTGAGCCACCCCCGCCCCGGTAGAATATTCGAAAAGGAAGAAGTTTCATTAAGGTGATTTATTTTTCTTGATGTCCTTCAGCAATTCTTTGATAGTTATTAACCTTAATTTCTCCAACACGTTTGAACGATTAGGTTTAAAATATTAGAAATTTAAAGAAAAATGTTTTGATCATAATTTTACCGAAAAAGTATCATTAGAAATTTATTTTAATTTTTTTTCATTGATCGAAGAGTGAAATCGTGACATCAGTTAGTAATTGACACGCGGGTCAACTCTTTATGCATAAATAAAAAATAAATAAATACCCCCTCAAGCAGCTGCTTGCCACAGAGGTCTGACAGGAGCCTGTCATTTTATATGCCACAGTAGAAGGTCTGAGAGGATGGCAGGACCTCAGCAGAAAAACGACACAAACAGCCATGCCTTACCCGGGACTCGAACCCAGGTCCCCTAGATCAGTAGTTACCCTTCCTCAATTTTCCAAATTCACATCAGATTTTACCAACTGTACATGATTTTGCTCAAGTTTTTTCCATTAAGCCCTATCTTTCGAACGCATAAGAGGAAGTTAAGGATTTGTGTGTGAAATGAAAGCTTATATCTCATATTATCATTCATTAGAGCTGTTGAGAGGCTGGTAGTAGAGTATGTGTGGTGATAAACAGAGAGAAGCTAAAGTAATGAAAATTGATCAGGCAGCTTGTGGTTCAGTGAATCATAATGGTTGCAGTCTTGAGCAGCTATCTCAGTTGAATTATCTTGTAAACTGTGTAACAGATAATGGTGCTGTACAACACGAAATAAACAGACGAATACGAATTGCTACTGGGTCTCTTAAGAATCTGTGGAGAGTGTGGAGAAATAGGCTAAAATCTAAAGACTAAAATTAAGGCTTCATAATTGTTTGGTTCTTTGTCGAGCTAGTTATGGTAGGGAAATTTGGACCCTTGTAAACTAGATAACAGGAAACATGATTCTAGATGAATACACAGTATCTTGGATATTAAGAGGTTCAACTGGTACGTAATGATGAGGTGAGTCAAAGGAGACGCTAAACTCCTTTGAGCAGCATATTGTGTAGAGAAAGACTCCGTTGGTTTGGCCATGTTGCCCGTATGCATAATTATAGATTATAGAATAGGGTTATGAACAGTGTGTGTAAAAGCATCAGATAGAGGAGGAGGTATAGGAAGCTGTGGGTAGACAATATCAAAGATGACTTTGTTATAATTGGTCTACAGCGGCGAGATGGAGTTGATGTAGCTCACAAGAGATGTGTTTGGAGAGCTAAATTGCACAATTTGGTTGAACCAAAGTAGGCCATGGTTGCTTAAGAATGATGATGATGATAAGTTTTAATTTCCTAAATTGAATTTTTTTATTTTCATTTTAATTTAGCTTTTTTTTCTTTCAAAAGACTTAATTTTAATTATTACGCATTTTCGTTTCAATTACATTTTATTTCTGAGGAATTTTATTTCGTTTTGTTTTTGAAATTCCATCCTACTGCTTTTCGCTCTTCATTCGGCATCTTGTATAATTGTGAAGACAGATGTTTCTCCATATCTTTCAAATGCGAGAGCTAAATTTAATGAGTTTATGTCTCAAAAGGCAGCTAGTGAAGCAGGGTGTGTCATCGAATACAAAATGTACTCCCCAATTCTTTCTTACCCTCTTAAAAGGGACGAGGGGTAATGAAAACAAGGGGACTTTTAACTAATGGATTACTCGCAAATTGCAAATAGTTGTATTCGTTCACCCGGGAAAGGCATGGATGTTCATGTTATTTTCTGCTGAGATCATGCCATACTCTCAGTTCTTCTACTGTGGCATGTAAACTGACAGGCTCCTGTCAGACCTCTGTGACAAGCAGGTGTTTGAGGGAGTATTTATTTTTTATTTATTTTTTTTAAAAGTACATAGAATAACAAACAAGAAGCAAATAAATCATTACACACCAAAATACATTAAACTTAGTTTTTTTTTAAAAACTTAGTTTTTAGCCTCCTACACTTACGAAGGTGGGATACTTACGCCATCCCCCAAAGAAGAATAATTAAGACGAACTCAGAAAGAGCAGATTTCATCTGATATATTCCAAAATTGGTCTGTAAATGGTAGCTAGGTAGTCACTGGAAGGAGAGCTATGCACCAATCCCCTGTGATGATGCATAGAACCGGCCAGGCCTAGCACCTAATGTCCGACCCCGCCTTCTCGTGGTGCGGACCGTTAGTAACTTTCAAAAGAGAAACTCTCTTGTGGAAGTGAACGGAAGGGGAGGGCTGCCAGATTACTGTGGCCTACTGATCTGGACAACTATGGCTACTTTTCTTTTTTTTTTCTACCCTGCTGAGGAGTGGTCAACCACACAGGGTCCTGGTGCTGACCATATAAACCCACTGGACTGGACAGATATATGGCTCTGAGCTTGATTATGGATCCTGATTTTGCTGCACTGGTGGGCTTCTGTGGAGGGAAAATTTTCCTCTGTGTTTTCTGTTTGTTTGTGGGTTGACAGTCCCAAGTGAATAGATTCACAGGATATGTTTATCAGCTGGTGGATAATCCTGAGCAGAGGTCATCGCAGGCACCTGAACTCTTTGCTTCTATTGGCATCGTCAAATTCTACATTGGAGGAAATCTTCCAGTGTAGATGGCTTCAGCCTTTAGTGGTGGAGGAACGGGTCTTTGCCCCATGTCTGCGATTAGGGGACTGTTTGATATTGTCGGCATTCCCTCTCTCAACAAACATAGTTTCTTTAAACATCCCACTAACCATTTTCTCTCCACAGGTAGTTGGAATGTGAGGACTCTGCACAGAGCTTTTTCTCTTGATGTCCTCACACAAGAATTCCACCATTATAATTTAGATATTCTCGGCTTGCAAGAGACCAGATGGAGAGATAAAGATCAGATTCTTAAAAATAATCTTAAATTTCTCTTTTCAGGGAGGGACGACAATAAACATCACCAAGGCGTGGGTCTGCTTCTTAGCAGACACGCTAGTGATAACCTTCTAGGATATGAGTGCATTAATGAAAGGTTTCTTACAGCAAAATTTCAGACAAGCGTTAAAGACCTGAATGTTATGTGCTGTTATGCCCCCACTGAGGATGCCGATGAGGATGAGAAGGATAGGTTTTATGAACAACTTCAGGATATTTTGAATTCTGTCAAGAAAGGAGATATTACCCTTGTTCTTGGTGACTTCAATGCCAAAGTTGGTACTGACTCTGCCCTTTGGGGAGGAGTAATAGGCCCTTTTGGTATTGGTAGCTGCAATGGCAATGGGCAACGTCTCCTACAGGTAAGTAAACTCAATGGTTTCAGAATAACTAACACATATTACAAACACCGCGACATACATAAGTACACATGGGTTTCACCCGATGGGCTGCATAAGAGTATGATTGATTATATATTAATTAACAGCAAATGGGCTAGTTCTGTTAGGAATACCAGGTCATATAGGAGAGCTGAAATTGGATCTGACCATTATCTTGTTAAAAGTGTCTTGCAACTTAAACTTAAAAAGTGTTGTGTAAGAGTTAAAAAATTTGCTTTTAATACTGAAGCTCTGAAAGACCCAGTTATAACCAAAGCTTACCATGATAGGTTACGTAGTCATTATGACAATCATGGTATGCTTATTACTAAAGTTGAGGAAGAATGGGATCATTTTAAACAGGATTTTTTGGACACTGACATTTACTCTTTTAGGAAAAATGGAGCAGAAGAGACAGAATTATCTGAGTAATAAGGCACTTGAGCTTATTTCGGAAGGAAAGAACTACAGGAATGTCCTTAATCAATACCCTGCTAGTCCTAATAGAAAGCATTACAGAGAACTTAATTAACGTGTAAAAGATCAGTTAGTTGCTGATAAGAATCTGTGGCTTGATGATTTGGCTGACAAATTCGAGGAAGCAGTTAGACAGCACAACAGCAGAGAGCTGTACCAGATAGTTAATGTTTTGTGTGGTAGAAAACGAACAGGCATACAAGGATTGAAGGATAAACAAGGTAAGGTTATAGAAGGGGAGGATTCTGTCATGGCTAGGTGGGCTGAGCATTTCAGTGATGTTCTAAACAATGTAGTTAGTTCTACTCCCATTGTTTGCAATGATGATAGATGCATTGGTGGCTTTAATGTTGGCCCTATAACACAATCTGAAGTTATTTTGGCTATTTCTAAACTTAAACTACATAAATCCCCAAGGGTAGATGAAATTACTACGGAAATGCTTAGAGCTGGGAATGTTTCGGTTACCACTTGGATGACTGAAATTCTGAATATCTTTTATGATAAAGGCATGGTTCCTAAGGATTTTACCAGAGCTATTGTTATCCCTATTTTCAAAAACGGTGATCGCAGTTCTTGTGATAACTATAGGGGTATCAGCCTACTCTCTATTCCAGGTAAAGTTCTTTCCATGATTGTGCTTAATAGAATTAAGAATCTGGTTGACAGTCAATTGCGCGATGAGCAATGTGGATATAAAAGTGGTAGGGGATGTGTGGATCAGATATTTTCACTTAGGCAGATTCTTGAGAAATGTTTAGAGTTTCAGAAACCTTTGGTTGCTAGCTTTGTTGATTTCAAAAGGCTTTAGACTCTGTTGATCGTCATAATTTGTGGTTGATTGCGAGATCATATGGTATACCAGACAAGTTAGTTAACATAATGAAAGCTCTCTATAATAACACTGAGTCGCGTGTGAGAGTTGGTAAGGCTTGTAGCAATTGGTTTAGCATTACTTCTGGTGTTCGACAAGGGTGCATTTTTGTCTCCTTTTCTCTTTAGCTTGGTTATTGATTATGTTATGCGAAATTCACTGCAAGGAAAAGATTTTGGCCTTAAATGGACTGGAGATACGAAAATTTCTGATTTAGATTATGCTGATGATTTAGTCCTTTTGGCAAATGATGTTGATGAGATGAACACTTTCATTCGAGCTGTTGATGAGACTGGTAGTAGAGTAGGTTTGGTTATAAACAGAGAGAAAACTAAAGTGATGAAAATTGGTCAGGCAGGCTGTGATTCAGTTAATCTGAATGGTTGCACCCTTGAGCAGGTGTCACAGTTTAATTATCTTGGGAGCTACGTAACAGATACTGGTGATGTGCGGACTGAAATTAACAGACAAATAGGGATTGTTGCCGGGACTTCTAAGAATCTATGGAGAGTGTGGAGAAATAGGCGTATACACCTAAAGACTAAAATTAGACTGTATAATAGTTTGGTTCTTTCTAGGGTTAGTTATGGCAGTGAAACTTGGACACTTTGTAAACAAGATAACAGGAAACTAGATGCTTTTGATTCCAGATGCTTACGCAGTATCTTGGGCATTAGGTGGTTCAACTTTGTAACTAATGATGAGGTTAGGCAAAGGAGTTTGCAACCTCCTTTAAGCAGCATATTGTGCAGAGAGAGACTCCGTTGGTTTGGCCATGTTGCCCGTATGAATAATTATAGATTGGCGAATACGGTTATGAACAGTGTGCCTAAAGGCCTCAGAAAGAGAGGGAGACCTAGGATGCGGTGGGCAGACAATGTCAAACAGGACCTTGTTAGAATTGGTGTGCAGTGGCCAGATGCAGTAGATGTAGCTCAGGATAGACTTGCTTGGAGATCTAAATTGCACGGTCTGGTTGGACATCCGTAGCCCATGGCTGCTTGAGGAGGAGGATGATATTCCAAAATTTATGGCCAATGGACATTTTTGGATATTCTGGATTTTCTGCCTATATAGCGCAAGAAAGGTTCTTTATAAAATAAAGTGTATGGATATTAAAAAAATGACTGCTAAAGATTGTTGGGGAAAGGATATCCACTGAATAGCTTTCAGGAGACATATGGTAGCCTCCCGTCAAGGCTATCCTGCGTGTTCCTTAACGTTGGAATATTTTACCTCTGAAGGTCACTTTTTTCCACACAATGGACAAAATGGCCTGATCGCAAGGACCCCGAAGACTGAGAGAAAGTTGGGGGAAGGATATCCACTGGATAGGGATTTATTGTTAATAATCCCTTGTAGAATTGGGATGTGAATTTGCATATTACCTCTGCTTTTCATATTTATTTCAATCTCTGCATGCGCAGAAACCTCTCTTGAATAGTTTTGTGACCGGCTATCATTATTTTGATTAAACGAAAATAATTCTACTCCTCTTACTTTAGCTAAACTTTTTGCATGTGACATTGATTAATTTTGGAAAAATAATAGTTTTTGACAGAGCCTATGTGATGTGGATATGCATCTTTCGGTTGCACTTTCCCCAGTCGCCTTTCGAACACGTTTCGGATGTGATTGGATGTTCACCTTTCAATCCCCTACCACTGAAAATGATTTTTCCACATTTTGATTAGCTACGGCGACGTTTGGCCGCTTCTATCGTGCTTCAGGTAGGCCATACTTCCTATTATTGTACAGTCGCTCAAAAAAGTATCCGAACACTATGACTGATTACAAAATTCAGAAAAAATATCTGGCAACGATTTTTTTAGAAATTAGTGATCTGGCAACCTTCGTGTCACATGACACGAAGGTTGCCAGATCACTAATTTCTAAATAAATTGTTGCCATACATTTTTTCTGAATTTTGTAATCAACTATAGTGTTCGGATATTTTTTAATATATATATATAATGCGTATGAATATATAATGCAATGAATATGGAGCGTGTGCAGTTACCGTTCACAGCAAACTGGAGCGGTTGCGGTTAATGTTCACAGCACATTGGATCGTGTGAACTCACAAAGACCTGGATCGTGTGGGCTCACTCACGGAAATATTGAGCGTGTGCAGTTACCATTCACAGCAAACTGGAGCGGTTGCGGTTAATGTTCACAGCACATTGGATCGTGTGAACTCACAAAGACCTGGATCGTGTGGGCTCACTCATGGAAATATTGAGCGTGTGCAGTTACCGTTCACAGCAAACTGGAGCGGTTGCGGTTAATGTTCACAGCAGATTGGATCGTGTGAACTCACAAAGACCTGGATCGTGTGGGCTCACTCACGGAAATATTGAGCGTGTGCAGTTACCGTTCACAGCAAACTGGAGCGGTTGCGATTAATGTTCACAGCACATTGGATCGTGTGAGCTCACAAAGATCTGGATCGTGTGGGCTCACTCACGGAAATATTGAGCGTGTGCAGTTACCGTTCACAGCAAACTGGAGCGTGTGCAGTAACTGCACACGCTCCAGTTTGCTCTGAGGTAACTGAAGCGTGTACAGTTGCTGTACACGCTCCAGATATTTTTCCTGAATTCTGTAATCACGTGACACGAAGGTTGCCAGACCGCTAATTTCTAAAAAAATCGTTGCCAGATATTTTTCCTGAATTCTGTAATCAACTATAGTGTTCGGATACTTTTTTGAGCGACTGTACATCAATATTCTGAAGTAAAGTTGCTGATTTGACACAAAAACTTATTGTCTACATTGTTATTCCTCATATCATTGAACTAAAAGCGAGCATTCGTTTTAGGTATGAAAATTACAATGAATAGCAGTGTAGTTTTCGGAGTCGTTTCGACGTAAAGGGGATTTTTCCTAATGCATGGAATGCCCTGTAAAAATTATTTGAAAAAATGCTTTCATCGATGGGAAAAAAAAAGAATTTCCCGATTGTGGGGGAGGAAAAGAAGTTTAAAAACATATGTTTCAATAAAAATATATTTTTCAACGTAAATTAATTTAGATTAATCTTCCAAAAGTGTGGAACGCAACTAACTTTTGCTCTCCCCTGACGACGCAATATCTATTGAAAAGAAAGTCGATGAGATAAATCAGATTTACTTTTAACAATGATACTAAATTGCAATATGAAAAAATCTGTCACTTCTAACAAATTATATTTTCATTATTCTTTTATTTTCACTTAAAATTGTACTGAGTACTGTAATATTACTGCCTGGCGATATTTAAAAAAAAAATAATGATTTTACACTGCCCTAAATTTATGATAGTTATTCGTAAGTTGAAGCTGTAAAAATTCTAAAATATGCTTTTGATGGAAAAATGTGACTGAAGATAAGTTGAAGAACGTAATCAAATCATTAGGAACCCTGGGACGGGGTGGCTCAGTCGGTAGCGCGCCAGACTCGTAATTAGTAGTTCACAGGTTCGAGTCCCAGCTGGGTCAGCGTTGAGATTTTTCTTCGCAAAATTCCCCGCCTTGCCCACGGTCAGTAGGGGACACCGATGGACCATTTTCAAAAGAATTTGTTCAGTATTTAAATAGTAGTGGAACCTAAAATATTTCGGAACAGTGATGCGTCATTAGAATTTAACTCAGAATTTAATTAAAATTTCAATAATGTGTTGTTTTCGACCATTTATTAAAAAATATCCATTTTTGAAGTTTCCATATTAATCTGTTATCATCATTTTATAAAAGAAGACCATTCATTGCTAAGTATTCCAGCTACCATAAATCTTTAAATACTGAAAGAATACTGTTGAACGTCGGGAATTAAACAGATTAGATTATGATCTTTAATTCATATTCAGTAACATTTTCCATTAAATTCGTATTTTAGAAATTGTAGCGCTTCAAAGTTAGATTTAATATTATTTTTGACAATTTTATCTAAATAATTTTCACCTAATTATTACTTTTGTCCTTAAATTATTCTCCCTTTACTATCGTTTTTCTCATGTTTCATGTTATATATTTTTTATCTTGGTCTGTGCAACATTTTGCCACTTTATTTATTCATAAAATAATTATCAATTTCTGCGCACAAGTTTGTATATTTTTTTTTGTTCTTAATATTTCTTTTTAGTTTCCCAAATGATCTGAGGGCATCAAGCCACTTGAACATTTGAAATAAGATACGAAATTGCATTTACATTGGTTTTAGTCTCCCCCCCCACCCCTGATTGGAATAAATTATAAAAATAATAATGCAAATATCCTGTGTTTTAGAAGCATATTCTACAAAATATAATATAGTCTTTTTACGAAATTAATTTAATCGTGGTGATTAAAATCGGATTAAGAAAGCAAACTAACACCAATTTCGTGTCTTTTTTTTCCCCTTCACTTTACTTGCATTTCTCACGACTTGCAGTTTGGGTAATTCATCTTAATATCCACAGAGACAGTTATTATTACAAAACGAAAAAAATATACAGCGGACCTTCGTTATAGCGCTGCTCGCTATACCGCGCACTCGGTTATAGCGCGGGCGATGTTCGCGATAAGTTCAAACATGTTTATACAGGTCCGTGCGGTTGTTACTGCGTATTGAGTAATTGTGTATGTATTGAGTTCTTGCATGTATTTTGAATAGTGTTTAATTATTGTATGCATGATGAGTAAAAGAAAAGCTTACAGTGTGAAATTTATTGTGTCGCCACCGCGCCGCTCGGTATAACGCGGTTCACCTTATAACGCGGGTGTTGTTTCCCACCAGACATGCGCGTTATATCGGTGGTCCACTGTATATAACGATCCTGGGCTGACCTTGACTCGTGTTTTTTGGACTCCCTGGTAAGACATGCCCAGAAAACTAAATGTGCACTTTTCCCTCTACTATACATATATATATTTCAATATGGATGCTGTGACTTATTGTTAATTTATATGCTTTATGTCCCAATGCGAGAACATAGAATTTTATGACAGGTCAATAATTGTTACTTTTGATATTGAGGGACAATCGCAACAAATGACCATGCCATCCATACCGGGATTCGAATCTGTAGTTCCCAGGTTCGAGTCCCAGCTGGGTGAGCGTTGAGATTTATCTCCGCAAAATTTCCCCGCCCTGTCCACGGTCAGTAGTGGACACCGATGGGCTTGGAAAGGCGCCGTCCGTCGGATGGGACGTTAAGCCGTGGCCCCTTGTGTGGGAGAGACATACCCTGTGCACGTTAAAGAACACGCTGGATGGCCTTGACGGGAGGCTACCATCTGTCTCCCAACAGCTGTTCCAGTGGGTCCCCTCCCCCAACCTTCTCTGAGCCTTCGGGGTCCATGTGACCTGGCCATTTAGACCATGGTGTGCAAAAAAGTGCCGCTCAGAGGTAAAACAACCCAACCCAACCCTTGGGCGGCACTCTTTCGTATACAGTGAGTGAAATGGTAACTTCAAAAAAATCCTAAGGGCTGAGAAAAAATGTGAAAAGGGGATCGAACGGACAGTAGTTAGAAGAGAAATCACAGCCTTTTGCCAAAGCCACCGAGAATATTCTTTAACATGCACAGAGTGGGGCGAGGTGCCTCAGTCGTTAGAGAGCCATGGTCGTAATCTGCAGTTACCAGATTCGAGTCCCAGATAGGCTAGAGTTGAGATTTATCTCCGTAAAACTCCTCACCCTATCCACGGTAAATAGGGGACACTTATGAGCTTGGAGCTGCCGTTCGTCGGATGAGACGTTAAGCCGAGGCTCCGTGCCCAGGAAAGTCATAACCTGTGCACTTTAAAAACACGTTCGATGGTCTTGACAGGCGGCTACAATTTCTATTCCAACAGCTGTCCAGTGGGTCCTCTCCCCCAACCTTTTGTGAGGTTTGGGGTCCTTGTGACTTGATCATTTAGCCCATTCTGTGCAAAAAAATGTGCCGCTCAGTGGCAAAACAGCCCAACGTGCTCAGGGTATACCTCTGCCCAAAACAGAGCTACTGCTTAACCTTCCATCCAACGGACGGCGGGCTTTCCAAGCCCATCGGTGTCTCCTGTTGACCGTGGACAGGTCAGGAAGTTTTGCGGAGATCAATCTCAACGCTGGCCCAGCTGGTGCTCGAACCAGGAAACTGAGATTACGAGCCAGAGCGCTATCGTCCCATGGAACATGCGTTCTAAACCCATTGGTATCCTCTACTGACAAAATGTGCGGGGCTGGGGGCGAAAGTTTCGGAGACGAGTGGGAACGCGAAAATGATAACTACGGATTAAGAACCACCTCCACCCCCTGCCTATAGATGTTCGCTACTTAAATCCCATTCTGCATACGATCTCTTTGAGGCCATGAATCTGCGTTTCCACATCTGTAAAGGGTCTAAAGGAACCCTTCCGATATTGGATCATATATTTTGTATTCAAATCGAACCTCCTTTTTCCACGTACCCTTTATATTAATCATTTGCACCCAATTTTTATGACATCATAAATTTATATTTGCATCTTTCTCTGATATTTTAATGATCAAATATCTTGATCCGACAAAATGCTTTTCATCCCGTTATGCCGTACTATTTCTGGGGCGGGGGTGGCTCAGTCGGTAGCGCGCCAGGCTCGTAATCTCTAGTTCCCAGGTTCGAGTCCCAGTTGGTCAGCATTGAGATTTATCTCCACAAAATTCCCCTCCCTGCCCACAATCAGTAGGGGACACCGATGGGCGTGGAAAGGCCGCCGTCCGTCGGATGGGACGTTAAGCCGTTGCCCGGTGTGCGGGAGAAATATCCACTCTGCACGTTAAATAACACGCTGGATGGCCTTGACGGGAGGCTACCATCTGTATCCCAACAGCTGTTCCAGTGGGTCCCCTCCCCCAACCTTCTCTGAGCCTTCGGGGTCCATGTGACCTGGCCATTTAGCCCATGGTGTGCAAAAAAGTGCCGCTCAGAGGTAAAACAACCCAACCGTACTATTTCTAACTCGCAAGGTACCGAAATATTTCAGTAGACATTAATAAACACAACAAATTGTGTTCTGACAAATTAAAAATTAATACGTTATCCCACGAAAATTTTCAAATTTAACAGCTATTCCCAACAACCTCCACTTTTGAAAATCCTTAGAGTTTGTGTAGAAAAGCAACCACTAGTTATAAGAGCCCGGGCTGATATCACCAACTAACCAAGCAACGCTGCCCAAATATTTTGGTTTAATCTAGACTAAAGATTTTTAACGGTGGTATTCACAAACTAAACTTTAGTTCAGTGAAAATCAGAATATACAGATTAAATCCCTTAACTGGCAGAATGGTTATGGAGCTAGTTACTGTTCGAGCAGGCGGTGGCTCAGTCGGTAGCGCGCCAGGCTCTTAATCTGTAGTTCCCAGGTTCGAGTCCCAGCTGGGTCAGCGTTGAGATTTATCTCCGCAAAATTTCCCCCGCCCTGCCCACGGTCAGTAGGGGACACCGATGGGCTTGAAAAGGCCGCCGTCCGTCGGATGGGACGTTAAGCCGTGGAGACTATCTGTCTCCCAACAGCTGTTCCAGTGGGTCCCCTCCCCCAACCTTCTCTGAGCCTTCGGGGTCTATGTGACCTGGCCATTTAGCCCATGGTGTGCAAAAAAGTGCCGCTCAGAGGTAAAACAACCCAACACATCTAGCTGTTTTAATACCATATCCATGTTCTTTAAAATGATTGACAGAGTACAGTGAGGAATTCCTCAATCTTTGGCCATATCCGTTTTCCTTTTTCCGCTTCCGTTTAATTTGAACAGCTATGAGCACTTTTTATTTTTAATTTTTAATGAGAGGGTGTAGGGGATCAAACGAGAGCGAGCCAGATCTCTAGTTCCCAGGTTTACGCAAAACCTACACCTTGCCCTTGGTCAATAAAGGACAATGATCGGTTGGAAAGACTGCCGTCCGTCTGATGGAACATTAATTCGTGTGCCGAGTGCGAGAGAGTCATATCCTCTGCATATTAAAGAACACGCTGAATGGCTTTGATGGGAAGCTACCATCTGTCTTCTAACAACTGTCCAATGTATCCACCAACCTTCTCTGAATCCTCAAGGTACAGTCGCTCAAAAAAGTATCCGAACACTATGGTTGATTACAGAATTGATAAAAAATATCTGGCAATTTTTTTTTAGAGATTAGTGATCTGGCAACCTTCGTGTCACGTGATTACAGAATTCAGGACCTTCGTGTCACGTGACACGAAGGCTGCCAGATCACTAATTTCTAAAAAAATCGTTGCCAGATATATTTTCTGAATTCTGTAATCAACCATAATGTTCGGATATTTTTTAATATATATAATGCAATGAATATATAATGCAATGAATATGGAGCGTGTGCAGTTACCGTTCACAGCAAACTGGAGCGGTTGCGGTTAATGTTCACAGCACATTGGATCGTGTGAGCTCACAAAGACCTGGATCGTGTGGGCTCACTCACGGAAATATTGAGCATGTGCAGTTACTGCACACGCTCCAGTTTGCTGTGAACGGTAACTGGAGCGTGTACGGTTGCTGTACACGTTCCAGATATTTTTCCTGAATTCTGCAATCACGTGACACGAAGGTTGCCAGATCACTAATTTCTAAAAAAATCGTTGCCAGATAATTTTTCTGAATTCTGTAATCAACCATAATGTTCGGATACTTTTTTGAGCGACTGTACCTTAAACATTGTCTCAGTAACTAGATGATTACTCTATTGAAAGAAATTTTGACAGCACCAATTTAGTATATCTACTGCTCGTAGAGATTAGTTTCAGCCTGCGCATATTATAATGCGCATTCCTGAAACATTTTTACGGTTATTGAGAATAAAATCGGCTAGCCGTCCCGTGGCCGAGTGGTTAGCGCGCTTGGCTACTAATCTAAGAGGACCTGGGTTCGAGCCCCGGATACGGCATGGATGTTCGTATTGTTTTCTGCTGAGGTCCTGCCATCCTCTCAGATCTTCTACTGTGGCATATAAACTGACAGGCTCCTGTCAGACCTCTGTGGCAAGCAGCTGCTTGAGGGGGTATTTATTTTTTTTATACAACATAAAAAGCATTTGTTTTTATTCCTTAAAATTAAAAAGCTGATTTTTCACACGCTCATCTGATTAAAGGAGACAAATTGTTGCTCTCAGTGGAATATTTGCGTATGAGTTATAAGTCTAAACCATCGAAGAAATCAGCAACAAATTAAAGTTAAAAATGTTTTAAAAATTACTGAGAAAATTAATTAAAGATCATTGAGAAATATAAATTACTACGAAAATAATTTCAATCATAAACAGATCACTTGCAATGTTCGTAAAAAGTTTTACTTTATTCGTACTTAGTGACCTCTAACGATATAAATTGAAACTGTCATGAGGCTTGAAAATACGAATTATGAAATGTTTTATTAATACCAATCGAACTAAAAATAATTTTTGAATCAACTCGTAAAACAAAAATGTTGCCTTTTCCCCACCCACACTGGAGAGTCACAGGTCAGCAGGGGTCACACGATCAGCAGGGGACACCGATGGGCTTGGAAAGCCCGCCGTCCGTCGGATGGAAGGTTAAGCAGTAGCTCCGTTTAGGGCAGAGGCATACCCTGAGTACTTTTTCCCCACCCACACTGGGGTATGGGTCCAACTCATTCAAAGTAGCATTCTTCTTTTCTTTTAGAAACGAGATAAAAACAAGATAAAATATGTCATCAACAAGCTCTTATACAACACTTTTAGGGGGGAAGATGAATTAGATATATGAACTTATTCGACTCATTATTGCCTTAAAGTGATTCTTCATTTTAAACTGTGATCCCTGTATCAGCATTCTCGACTGATACTTGGATAATGTGCCGAGTGCCGATAAATGATGTATGGATTGAAAGCTTTAATGAAAGCAAAGAATCAAAGTTTTTAATATTTTTAAAACAATATTTGCGTTTTACCTGTGCAATATTTTCGATCGTGCGGATTACTCCCATGGTTAATGTGATTGATCTTTCTCCTGAGCAAACGCTTAGATCCTTGAGGGGGTAATAAAAAAATACCCCCTCAAGCAGCTGCTTGCGATAAATACAATAATTGCGGAGATCTGACAGGAGCCTGTCAGTTTATATGCCACAAGTATTTTGCTAGGTTGCAATAAAGTTTTCCACCACCATCCGCAATATTTCCATTGTGCATGTTTGCAAATTCGTTAACTATCAACCTCGCCTTGTCATACGTTGAGAAAAATAAAGGAGGTAATTCTCATCCATCCGTGGGCGATAATTTTTTTCAGAAGTTTTAACTCTGGTCATTCTCATGTTTCAATAGAGCAGGGACGATGCGTACTTTCCTTTAAGAAGAGACTGCATAAAGTTAAACTGGTAATGTTTTCAATTTCTATACTTATATCCGCAAAATTCCCCGCCCTGCTCACGGTCAGTAAGGGACACCGATGGGCTTGAAAAGGCCGGCGTCCTTTTCAATCAGTTGGATGGGACGTTTAGTCAATGGCACCGTGTACGGGAGAGCTCTACCCTGTGACATTAAAGAACACGCTGGATGGCCTTGACGGGAGGCTACCATCTGTCTCCCAACAGCTGTTCCAGTGGGTCCCCTCCCCCAACTTTCTCTGAGTCTTCGGGGTCCATGTGACCTGGCCATTTAGCACACGTTGTGCAAAAAAGTGCCGCTCAGAAGTAAACCAACCAACCTAATTGCAATTTTCATTTTAGTATTATTTTTAAGAATCAATATCAGAAAAAGCAACCGCAACAATTCTATTTATATATATTTATTTCCCCGGGTAAGGCATAGTTGTTCGTGTTGTTTTTCTGCTGAGGGCCTGCCATCTACTATGGCATATAAACTAACTGACTCCTGTCCAACCTCTGTGGCAAGCAGCTGCTTGAGAGGGTATTTATTTATTATTATTGTAATAATTGTTTTTAATATTGATAATTTCCCTTTTTTCAAAATTTTTTATTTGTGTTTTAACAAGTGGATTGATTAAAGTGGTGCGAATCGCTGAAAGACGGTACTTCATATTTATAAAAAGTAAATATGATAAAACGTATTTCATTATTTTGCATTTGTGCTAAAAATATTTCAAAATAACGTTAACATAATGAAATATTATTTTTGCTATAACGAAAATAAAAATCAGTAAATTCATCAAAAAATGTTAACAAAGAGTCCAGTTCTCCTATTTTAAGTAAAGGTGATAGATCAGCAGCAGTTATAAAAACTTCAATATTAAAATTTATCAGAGTAGCCGTCAACGCGTTTCCTTAAACTCTACTGGGGCGGTGGTGGTTCAGTCGGTAGCGGGCGCTGCCCACGGTCAGTAGGGGCCACCGATGGGCTTGGAAAGACCGCCGTCCGTCGGATGAGACGTTAAGCCGAGACCCTGTGTGCGAGAGAGCTAGAACCTATGCACGTTAAAGAACACGTTGGATGGCCTTGACCGGAGGCTACCATCTGCTTCTCAACAGCTGTTCCAGTGGGTCCCCTCCCCCAAACTTCTCTGAGCCTTTGGGGTCCTTGTGACCTGGCCATTTAGCCCATGGTGTGCAAAAAAAGTGCCGCTGAGAGGTAAAACAACCCAAAAGAAACCCTTAACCTCTGCCATCGACAAACTGTAGCAGAATAAATATTTTTGGAGATAATGATTCAATTAATGAATATCTGTCTATATTTGTATTTTTACTTCCTCGTTCATCAATTGCATTTAATTACGAACTGCAACAAAGAAATGCAGACATTATCCCAACATGTTTCTTTTTTCCGAAATAGTGCTTCGCGGAATTCCTGGGTTCCAGGTAGTATAAGTAATGGTTCCAGAATAACATTCCATTGCAATATTTTAAAAAACGATAATTTGAATATTATTGTTATAAACTTCAAAGAAAATTTCCATTGCACAACAATATTAAATATAAAATAAATAAATACCCCCTCAAGCAGCTGCTTGTCACAGAGGTCTGACAGTCAGTTTATATGCCATAGTAGAAGGTCTGAGAGGATGGCAGGACCTCAGCAGAAAAACAACACATACATCCATGCCTTACCCGGGGCTCGAACCCAGGTCCCTAAGATCAGTAGCCAAGCGCGCTAACCACTCGGCCATGGGACGGCTATTAAATATAATTACTGCAAAATTCTGAAAGAGACAAAACGCTGCGCAAGATTTCGAATTTCCACTTTTCAATCCAAACATTAAAGGAATTTGCGAAAAAACGAGAAACATTTTCCGTATTCAAAAATATAAATATGTGGCGGGTTAGTTTTTAAATTTCATTTTCCGTGTAAATGCAAAGTGATTTTTTGTTGATAAATGCCTGCAACTAAATAACGTGATGATCTTAAATCCTTGTTTAACATTTACTATCATTTTCTTTATTTCTTTGTACGATAGCTTTTCAGATTCAAGAATTTTATACAGATTTCCCCAAACATTTATCGAGTACAAAAGGGCTTAGTGCCGAAATTGAAAAATTCCTGCTCCACGTCAATCTTGTTTCCTCTCTCTTTTACGATCCTTTAAATTTTAACTCTCCCTACGCAATTCGGAACATTTCTTTTGCGTGCCGAACACATGCATTCAAAATCATGATTTCATCCACTAATTGAAGAGAAAATTCAAGAAATATGTCCTAATGGCATTGTTTTTTGATATACTACGGTTGTATTCAATTTTAAATTGTCTGCTCTGCTTTGTGTGACAGTTACTCTTGCGCCTTTTCAGTATTCTCTTTTCCGTTTACTGAAGAGCAACTAAAAATGAAATTTCAGAATATCATCGGCTTTTTCTAAACATTATGAAAGAAAAACCTATAAAGGAAATGTATACATATATATAACAGTAATATTAAGAAAAATAAAAAGTAAAATAATTAAACTTACGAAGCCCTTTGTAGCTTGTATTTCTTCTGTCCCGTCCTTTGCACATTTCGCGATAAGCGAGAGCGTGACGATGAAGGTTCATTACTATGCTCTGAACACATGTATCCTGTAGTCTCTTGACTGGCTTTCGTTTTCCTCGGAACATTTTTGCATTTACTTCAAGAAAATTAGTTAACACACCGTAGCCCTCACCTTCTGCTAACATGTAAAGTTACCCTAGTAAATATCAGGCGCTTTAGATCAGTTCAACTGTATTTCAGGAGGAAATAACCCAATTCTTTTCTACCAAACCTTGAGACGGCTTTGTCTTTATCAATTCTTTGTTCTTCCCCCACCCCACGGCAAGGAAGGTAAAGATCAGGCCAGTGATAGTGCAGATTAGCGCGAGACTGTCCTTTATCTGTGGCCAATGAAAACGCAGGTAAAAAAGGGACATAGAATCGACTTTTGGATCGCTTGTGAACAGGACAAGTCGTGTTTTGTTTCTCTCCGTGTTTTTAGACGTCTTTTGGCAATTTTTTTCGTCTGCTTCCACTTAAAATATGAAAACCGCTTCCTCTAAGGACTCTAGCAATCATCTCCCAGAGAAAACGGATCCAGGATCGATTGGAAAAGCTTCTGAGAAGAGCCAGCCACACCAGTCATCTCATCAGCCAAGCCAGCAGCCAAGTAAGGTCAGTATGGCAACAGCGTTAGCGTCTGGCGCTAGGGTTAGCGCCAGCAATCAGGCTTCTACCTCAAACTCTTCATTATCTGCTGATAGATGCCCATCGATCCCCATTTTAGCTCACCCCCAACATTTTGCTTCTACCTCCTCTTCAAATCTCTTAAATATTAATATCCCTTCCTATGAAAACATCACTCAACCTGATATGGAAACAAATGAAGAATCATCAGACCAACTTACCTCCGAACAATGGAACCATGTTAAAAACAGGAAAAGGTCTAGGAAACAGTCTGCCTCGTCTGATAATGACTCTAATTGCGATTTTTCAAACTCAGCTGATTACATCCCTGTCCTCCTTTTTTCCTCTCCCACAAACTTACTCCAAAATCTCAATATTAACATCATCACTAAAGCCATAAATTCTACTATTGAAAAACCTTCCGAAGCTAGATTCACCCACAGAGGTGAATTCCTTGTACATGTTAAAAACCAACATCAAGCTAATAAACTCATGGCCCTCACATATATACATAATGTACAAATCAAATCAAAGTACCCAGAATCATTCAATAAACCTTACGGATCCATAGAGGGTGTAGACAGATATCTAACTGACCAAAGCATCCTTGAAGCCCTATCTGATTATGACGTACACAAGATAAAACGACTCACATATGCCCACCACACCATGGATGGCAGCACCATCAGAAGAAACACAGATAAAGTTATTTTGTACTTCAACTCTCTCCCCCTTCCCCCAACAGTTGAATTGGGCCTTAAAACATACTCTGTCTCACACTACACCAACCCCCCTCCTCAATGCATCAAATGTCAACGCCACGGTCATATAATAAAAATATGCCGAAGCACCGCAAGATGTAAATACTGCGCCCAATCCCACATGTCGCAGGATTGCAAGCGTAATCTTCCCGTTCTCTGCTGTAACTGTGGTGGCCCCCATGTGGCCACATATGGCAAATGCCCTGTAAGACTGAGGGCCATCAGAATTAAAACTGCTGCCACCTCTTTCGCCAACAGCAAACCTGACACGGCTCCCATCACCAATCCCTCAAATTCTTCTCCTCCGCAGATGTCCCCATCACTACCTCCTCTTCCCACTCCCACCACTACAGCCGCTGCCCAGCCAACCACATCACATTCTCTTCCCTCCACATCCACCCATCCCCTCCCCACATCCACAATTGACCTCACTTCTTCTATCATTTTCCCTCCATTACCAAACAGATCAGCCTCTACCTTCCCCACCTCTGAGGAAGAAGCTCATATTCAACCCACACATGGACATTCCCCTCCCCCATCGCCCAAATTCTACTCCAAAAGAGCAAAAACAAATTATCTACGTAGAACCAGAGCAAAGAGGACACCACTGTCAAAAACACAATCTTCACCCTCCCCCCAACATACTCTCATCCATCAACTACTCAAACTAATAGTTCCTATCATTGATGCACTTTTTCCACCACAAAACAGATCCCCCCAACTCGCCTTAGCCATTCAGACCATTGTGTCTCTTCTTCAACAGCTGCATTAATTTCCCCCCCCCCATACACTCTCTCTGCAGTCCCTTCCTCTCTCCTCCTGACAACCCCCCCCCCCCCCCCTGCTCTTGCATCCAATGGAACTGCAGATCCCTTCCTAACAAAGTTCTTGAACTTAAAGCTTTCACTAATAAACACGTCATCCCCATTTTGGCCCTTAACGAGACTAGAATCCCTGACAACTTCAGATACAAACCCTACATTATACACAGAGCAAACACCAACAGACCTCACTCCAACTCTACTACTCTAATACATAAAAAATTCCCTCACTGCCTCATTCCTAACCCTTACACATACTCTTACATGGACATTGTAGGAATTAATATCCAATTACAGGACATTACACTCAACATATACAATATTTACTTTTATCCCAATGTTCGATTAAATGTTAACACACTCATCAAAGACTTTGATCACATATTCTCACTCTCGCCTGGCCCCAATCTACTTCTGGGAGACTTCAATGCCCACAACACCCTCTGGGGAAGCAACTTCACCAACAACAGAGGTACACAGATTGAAACCTTCATCCAACACTTCCAATTGGCCATACACATTGATGGTTCACCCACCTTCACCAAACCCCCATATGAGTCAGTTCTTGACCTTACCCTATCATCTACAGAACTTTCCCCTATTTTAAACTGGCAAGTGCACCACTCTACTTGGGCTAGTGATCACTTCCCAATTTTTCTCACCTTTCATAGCATTAAACCTACAGCATACACAACCAAAACTCACATTAACTGGCACAATTTCTCCGCACACTGTGAAACCAGCATCAACACCCAAACACCTGACAAAACTACCTCCTTCTACTCAAGTGTCACACAAAGCATACAAGCTAACAAATTTACTACCAAACACATGACTGGTTTCACCAAACATCACCCAGCTATCACAACAACTGCACATAAGGAGAAAAACAGAAGACACTGCCAGAAGACACCCTACTCCTCCTGCCATTAACTCTTTCAATAAGGCAAATGCCTCGCTTAGGCGCCTTCGACTCACCACCAAAAGAAAAGAATGGAAAAATTTCTGTAATAATATAAACCCCAGAACTGACTCTACACTCATTTGGTCCGTCATCAGATCCCTCAAGACCCAGGCTCAACCTTTAGCCCCCTGGCACACCATTCTGTGGGCAAACCACCTGTCCACAACACAAGGAGCAAACCAATTTGCCACCCATCTCATCAGCATAAACCCACTAGCTAACTCACCCATTTATCAACAGCATTGTCTCTTCATGAAACAGGAACTAGCTACTGAGCCTCCTTGCACTCTTCCCGCTATCAACTTACCTTTTACACAGCTTGAACTCTGCAATGCAATTCAACATGCAAAAAAGAAAAGCACCCCAAGGCCTGACAATATAACATACATCACACTCAAACATCTTGGCACACATGCTCTCACCACATTACTACATATTTACAATGACTGCTGGCAACAACACACATTCCCCACTCAATGGAAAGACATTCATATTCTCCCTATACTAAAACCTAATAAGCCAGCATCACAATTTAGCTCATACAGACCCATTGCACTTACCTCATGTGTTCTCAAAATTCTAGAAAGAATGGTGCTCTCCAGACTCCAATACTTCCTAACAGTCAAAAAAACTCTCCCCCTCTGCCAAACAGGCTTTAGAGAGCACATGTCAACCACAGATAATTTCTTTGACCTAATCACTTCAGCAGAACTTGCTTTACTTAACAAAGAAATTCTTTGCTGTGTCTTTCTAGACCTCTCCTCTGCCTTTGATACTGCCTCACACACCAGTATATTATTTAAATTACAGACCCTTGGCATTACAGGCAACATTTTACACTTTATTAAAAACTTTCTCACACAGAGAAGGGTCAAAGTCAAACTGGGGACTTCCCTCTCTGACCCCCATGATCTAACTAGGGGACTACCACAGGGCAGTGTGGTTTCCCCCACACTCTTTAACATCCTACTTCATGACCTCCCCACAACACTAGGTAATGACACCAAATGCTCCATCTTTGCTGATGACATTGTGCTTTGGACGACAGGAAAAGACATCCACACAATTGAAACTACTCTTCAAAATTCAGTCAATCAAGTACTTGACTTCACCAACAAATGGGGATTAGCCATCTCTGCATCTAAATCTGCGGTCTTACCCATTACACATAATCTCAAAAACTCAAACTCTCTTAACATAAACATCAATAATCTAGTCATACCTACAGTCAAACACTATAAATATCTAGGGTTAACTATAGACCGTCAGCTTTCATGGCAACAACACATCAAAAACACTCAATCCACATGTAACGGAGCACTAAACATACTCAGAACCATCACCAGAGCCAGCTGGGGTGCCAGCGATAAAATCATGATCTCTCTCATCAAGGCCTGCATCAACAGCAGACTCCAATATGGCCTTCTTGTACTACACTCTGCCCCTCCTGTGCATTTCACCAAACTTGTGAGACAATACAAACTAGAGCCATAAGACTAGCCCTGGGTCTAAGAACCGGCTGCCCAAACTTGGCCACTTGGGCTGAAGCCAACATGCCCCCTCTAGACAACATCAGACACAAACTTACATGTAATCATTATATCAAACTGAAACACCTTCACCCCACACACCCTTCCATCCACAGAATTGAATCTCTCAACAACACATCTCCCACTGCCCTTACCATTAAACAGCACCTATTGTACCCAACTTGGAAAAATATCAAACCATTTTCACCTAGATTCACTATCCCACATTGGACTATTAAAAAACCTACTGTACACTTAACACTGCCCAACATCTCCCAAAAACACAATCATTTACCTCAGGAACTTAAATTTGCAGCTGAACTACTCTTAGACACTATCCCACACAATGATCTCCAAATTTTTACTGATGGCTCACACATTCCCAACACTAATTATGGCACTGCAGCCTTTCACTCCCCTCATCAAAAATTCTCACACATCATAAAAATGAGCCACGCTGCAAGTAGCACTATTACAGAACTTGCTGGCATTCACATGGCATTAGAATGGGCCCTCACCCAAAACAATGAAAACATTCACATATTCACTGACTCCAAATCAGCTTTATTTACCATCAGCAAACACAAATACAATCTTTCTCAAAATTACACTCTTTTCCATATTCACAGACTCTCCCACAACATAATCGCTTCCAACAAAACACTCTCCTTCCACTGGATCCCCTCACACTGTAACTTAGAACACAATGACACAGCAGATACCCTAGCTAAACAAGGACACACACTCCCCTCTCCAAATTACCACACTCCCATCTCCTACAAATTCCACTCTGCTGAACTAGACAAATTATCTCACACTAACTGGACTATTAGCTGGTTCCAACAAGCATGAACTAAAAACACATTCAGAGCCAACATAGCTGCAATCCCACATACACTTCACCTCAATTATTTACCCCGAAAAGCCCAAACTGCCATCCACCAATTACGAACTGGTCGAACCATTCTTAACAAGGACCTATTCATAATCAATAAATCCACCTCTGCTCTCTGCAACAACTGCAAGGTAATTGAGGATATCCCACATTTCCTCCTACACTGCCCCCTATACACCGTACATAGAAACAATCTATATCAGTCACTTTACTCACAAGGCATCACTCATTACACAGTGCAAACCATCCTTGGCCCCACACACAAAAATTGCAAAGCTCATTTTAAAGCCCTTGCCCACTTCATTCACCTTACTGGGAGGTTTTACTAGCACCCCCTCACTTCTTGCCTCTCCTCACACCCCCTTGCTTGGTTTCCCCTTTCCATCTCTTTCTAAAAGATCCTAAGGGACAACAAAAGATCCAGATGCCACCAAAAGATCCAATGGGACATATAAAAGATGCATTTTGGACAAACATTCACACTAATATTTATATTACTTGTATTCCAATTAAGGTATTAACTGGCACCTTCCTTTGAAAAAAAAAAAAAATAAGAAACTAAAAAATACTAAAATATATAAAATAACATTCCTTTTAAATTTTCTTTATAGGCCCATAGCTGTTGGAAAAAAAAAAAAAATAAAATGATTTACATATCTTATTCTAAGATATCCTTCTTTATAACTCCCTCACCCATATTACCAGTTTAAAAATTTTTGAACTTCAACTTACCTTTGATTTCTATGCAACTATCTTCTGTTGCCTGTTACTCTCCCTCCCTCTACAAACACATTTTTTCCTCCCTCTCATCTGAGAGGGGGGGGCCCTTTAAAAAAAAAAAATAATAAAAATAAAAATAGCTTTTTGCTATTATCTTCTCAAAAAAATAAAAAAATAAAAAATAACTTTCTTTTAATTAATTATAATATCAACATTCAACAAGGAATTCCTCCTGCTTTATCTTCTCCCATGGTACTAGAGAACAATCTTCCTTAATGTCAAAAATTTTATCATTATTCTCACAAATCACCCACCTACAGCTCTCATCATCCCAAGTAACTCTCCTCTCCCAGTCATACAACTGGATTTCCCCCTCACATTAGCATCCCAGACATAGGGCGGCCTGCGGCCAAATGCCCATTTTGCCAAAATGTAAGATTGCTGGCCTTTCACTGGGCCAGTCCTTTCATTGTTGTCCATGCTCAACCACTGCTCACTTTGCCTGTGGACCTGATGATAAGAGGGCCGAGGCCCTCTTTACAAAGAGGTCCAGAAACTTGATGGATGTGGAAGAAGAAGAAGAAGGACATAGAATCAATCTTACAAATTGTCGAAACCCAACTTCCAAACCCTAAAAATTCGCTTTTTTTCCGGTCAGCATTGTTTGAATTGTGAGTTTGATTTCGTGCTGTTTCGAGGTGTTTTGCAGTCAGAAATTTTGACTAGTTTCTCCTGGTGTGCCGGCATCCATTTTCGTCGCCATCTTTGGCCGCTGTGAGTCAAAGTCTCTTTCAAGACTCCAATATGTGATTTTCGCCATTTCCATCCTTGAATTCATATTGCCGATCTTATGAAGAAAATCTTTGACCTCTGCTAAAGATATTCAGCTAATTTGAGAAAAATATTTATGCTCGTCCGATTGTGTTACTTAAAAGCAATAACGCACCAAATTGTTAATCTGGAAAGAATAGAAATTTCCCATAAGGCAAAGCCAATCCAAATAATGACAGTTTGCAAAATTTAATTGCTTTTTGTTAAAAATCTTGGGGAACGCAGAAATGCTGGCATATTATGTAGAAGTAATTTTTACTATACACGAATTGTTCCGAACAGAAGAAACCGTTAACAGTGAGAGGATGAAGAATTGTTAAAATGAAAAAGAGAGAAGATATCACAAATTTTCTTCATATTCGAAGTTTTACTTTCATCATTGAATACAAATTTATCATTCGCATGTGCAAACGCACGCCAGACCCACAGACCACCACTGAAAATTCAGTGGCTTTCCATTCAATTAAAATATTATATAAATTAAGATTCCACCAATCTAAAAATATGTTAATGTAACTCATTGTGTCTCTTTATATTCTCACTAAAAGCCATGAAAAAAACAACAACAATGTAATGCGAAACACTGGGGGGGGGGGGGGGAGGCTCATTCGGTAGCACGTCAGGCTCGTAATCTACATTTCCCAGGTTCGAGTCCCAGCTGGGTCAATGTTGAGATTTATCTCCGCAAAATTCCCGCACCTGCCCATGGTCAATAGGGGACACCGATGGGCTTGGAAATTCCGCCATCTGTCGGATGGGACTTTAAGCCGTTGTCCCGTGTGCGGGAGAGAGCCATATCCTGTGCACGTTAAAGAACACACTGACGGGAGGTTACCATCTGTCTCCCAACAGCTACCATTCTTCCCCAACCTTCTCTGAGCCTTTGGGGTGCTTGTGACCTGCCCATTATGTGCAAAAATAATGCCGCTCAGAGGTAAAACAACCAACCATGCGCAACAGTACTTTCAAGAGACCACCGTCCGTCTGATGGGATGTTAAGCCGTAACCTCGTGTGCATGGAAAGCCATATCCTTCACACGTTACAGAACACATTGGATGGCATGATGGCAGACTATCATCTCTCTTTTAACAACTGTCTAGTGGGCCTCCTCCGTTCAACATTTTCTGAGCCCTCGGGGTCCTTGTGACCTGGAAACTTAGCCAATTTGTGCAAAAAAAGTGTCCACCCTTGCAACCCATATTACAATAAAAATTTATTTCTCTAACTACGACAGAACCCGCGTTCGAGTTTAAATATTTTCAGTTCTTCTCTTCTTTAAGAGAGAGAGATGGTGGTGATATGTGTGTGTTGTTTTACCTCTGATCGGCACTTTTTCGTACACAATGGGCTAAATGGCCAGGTCACAAGGACGCTAATTCAGCTGGGACTCGAACCTGGGAACTGCTCCTGAACTTCATGAAGAAAAGTAGGATCTTTCGCTCAATTCTGTTTGTGTTGATGTTGTGTCATGCGATACAATACACGATTAAACGCGAAACGTAGTCCCTTTAATCCGCACGTGAGGAGACCGCCACAAGCCACTAGACAGACGAGGCATGAAGGTAGATTGTGGGGAAGAATTCATAGGGAAACCGAAAGCAGAATTTCTCCGGAGAGCGAAGCTGCTGGATGCAATCCGACGCGAATTTGACAAGAGCAATGCGAATTTCACTGAGAGCAACGTACGGAAAGAGACCCATTGCCAGTGAAGACAGAAATGATGATAAGCCTTTGCTTTTCGTCATTTCCCTCTTCAAATCAAAAAATTTTGCCAAATGCCAGTTTAGACAAGCTATGGAACTAGTTGTAGCATGTTAACTTCAGAAGTAGTAATGCGAATGGAGTGAAGCAAAACACGTGAGATATTTTTTGGACGGCCTCGGTTCACATTGTTCTCTAACAGGATGACTATAACTGGAAAAAAATAATAGAAACAAACTAGTAAATTAAATTGTTGGCAACAAATTGTTCAATGAAAATATATTCTTTTCCATATATTTTTACGCTTCTGCACCTCCTCAGTAGAAAAATAATAATCTAACGTTTAGAAAAACGGTCCATATTTGCAGAGGAATGCAAATGTTACTCGGAAATTTCTCCAAATATCCGAGCTGATGTCATTTACTTCATCATTCTGTCTTGATACGTAGAAATTTAGAATATCGTCAACTGAAAATTTTCTTACACGAGAAATACATTTATTTTAACAAAAAATAATATTACAAATAAAAATTTTGTTACATACAGTTATCACATGCGTAATATTTATTTTATATAGTGCTTTATTAAGGAACAGGTAAGTACCGTGAGCAAAACACGATGGATTACATAGAAATTAAGAGTTCAATATATAATGAAGCGGTTTAAAGAATATCTAAACATGGAAGTTGCTTAACATGATACATAAACTAAATTTCGGATATAATGTCAATTTACAAATAAGTGTCAATTGGTCAGATTTCTCTTCTTGGCAACTAACACGATGCTTCTTTAGCCTTTGTCCTTTCGATTTGCTAAATTCAGCAAGAATCATGAATATGCAAGTATTGCAAAAATTTCAAACCGTGACATTTTTCTACCTCTTTAATTATATTTTTCATGTCCTTGCATCGACAAGTGGTTAAATCCGTCACATGCATTGCCAATGATAGAAATAATAACGAAAAATCCGTAAATCCCTTTCCAGATAAATCTTGCAGAAATATGTGTGTAAGCGAATCTGAAATACGCTTTGGTGATATCGAATTACATGATATGGCAGAAGGATTTTGAAACTTCTTAGATTTTTTCAGAGTTATGCTTCTCAAGCTTATTTTTCTCAATTCAGGGCAAAGCTCCAACCAGTGTAACAAATCGATGTAATCCGAGATAAACGTACTGCTACCGTTGATAGTAGATATGCCGTAAAGACCGACAACTTCCAGTTTATTCCCTCTTAATGAAAAAAATTCTAACAACTGTGATGAGGGAACACGACCTTTGAAGTACAATTCTATTTTTGTAAGGTGAGAAAATGCAGTGCAGGATAATATGCTCTCTGGTGCCACTGTATAATCAATTACTACTGATCTAATTTCAGGACAACAAATTGAAGCACAGCGCAAAATCTCTTCCTCTGCATCATAAAATGCAAATGATATTTTTTTCAGATTAAATCTTCTGATATTCGAGAAATCGTTTCCCATAACATTCTGTTTGTTGATATTGAACATAATTCTCGGCAAACCTCCAGAAAGCATCGTTGTTGAGGTATTTGGCAAGATTATTTTGCATCCTCTTACATTCTTGAAAAACTTTCGACACATTCTCTTTGTAAGGTACTTAGGACAGGTGTATTTCAAATTTTCCAAAAGTGAAAGGGATTGTACTATGTTCTCCAGCCCTTTGAAAGTGGTACTTGTATACGACAGTTTCAAATCGGATATTTTACACATATTTTCAATACTTTGTGATTCATTGGCACAGAGATATTCAAGACCTTTATCCGTTACAGCAGTGTTGGATATATCCAGTTCTTTCAAATTAGGGCAGTGCGTAGATATTATAGAGATATGATTATCAGAACAACAGCTAGATGCAAGATCGAGACTTTCAACATTAGGAATGATCTTAAGGAGTAAATTTAAATCTTCCTCAGTTGCACAATTGTTGACTTTCACGTGAGATAAATTCTGCAAAGGAGAAGTTAAAAAAAGTTAGTAAAAAATCAAAATCAACCAGAAATTCATTATAAATATATATTTTTTTAAAATCTAAATATACTGCTCAGAAAAATTAGTGGGATATTTTATTGCGTCATATTCATTTTGAAATATCCCCTAATTTTTGTGAGCAGTGTAATATTCAATCATATACACTTCAAATTTTAACAGGTAGCAATTGCACAACATCATTTTATCCCATTACATGAGCTGAAATGCATTCTGGCAGTAATGGGTGACATGCGTTGCACAATCGATTATGCAAAAATATATTTTGTTATCCAGTTTGATGTTCTTCCATTAAACTTGGAGGAAAAGAATTAGATATCGTTGCTTAAGTTTCGATAGCCACACATAAAGCCATTTGAATGCTAAATCAGGAGTGCCCAGTCAAGTTTCCTGTGAACCTAATTCTTCTGCTTGTTATGGTTATGCTTTGAAACGCCACAAACTTTGGAGAGATGCCCATAAAGCTCTCAAACCATATCGTGTGGTCGTTTCCACATTCCTCAGATAATATCTGGATGAAAGTGAAAATTTCATCGCATTTCAAGGATGGTAGGCATCATCAGACATGGATGATGCCTACCATCCTTTGAAATCAGACATGGATGATGCTTACAAGTCCTTCAATGCTTGAGGGGGTAATAAAAAAATACCCCCTGAAGCAGCTGCTTGCCGCAGAGGTCTGACAGTAGCCTGTCAGTTTATATGACATAGTAGAAGGTCTCTGAGGTTGGCAGGACCTCAGCAAAAAAAGTACAAACATCCATGCCTTACCCGGGGCTCGAACCTAGGTCCCTTAGATCAGTAGTAAAGCGCGCTAACCACTCAGCCACGGGACAGCACGAATTGTGAGGACATGTTGATTTTCAGTTCTATCGGTTTATTATTTCCATTTTTTTATTTTCTTCTTTCAATAAAAAAAAATAGAATATCGAAAAATTAATTTATTAAGATTATATATACAAGAATATTATAGAATGATATAAAATTAACTACTGGCATTTTAGTAAATAATACCTACATGTGTATGATAAAAAATATGGTCTTACATTAACCTTTGAAATAATTTTAGTCTGTCGGATGCTTGCTAGGATTATTGCATAAGAAAATAAGCTGTTATGAAGAATTTCCGTGTGTACAGGATATTTTCTAGGTATAACTGATACAATTTTGTTTTGCATGAATGCGAAAAATTAGTACCCCCATTTCTCAATGCGCATATTTTTGGGTTTCTAGTGGGGTCTGTTTTGCCATGCTAGTTTTCCGTGCCCATTGAAATATCCCACATATCTCTGTCTACATTTTCTAGTCTCGTCAGGAACATTTCGATAATTACCCACCTCTAAATCGTTGATGAGTTCATCATTTCTCCAATCACCATGCGTTACATTTCTGGTTTCTGTATCCTCTCAATCCAATAAATTTGCAGTCGAATAGGTCAACCAATAGTTTCTTCTTAAATAATTATGCAATATGCAGCAGGCAGGCTATGAGTAAGGAATCTATTTTTTCAGGATTTAAATTAATTGTATGAAACACTCGAAATCTGTTAACTCTTATGGCAAATGCATTTTCTATAACAGTTCTTGCATGTGATAGACTGTAACTGAATATTTTTATATGCTCCATCGTCTACTTTAGATATTTCTTTCAACGGAAAAGAGTTAATAATATGTTCATCGAAGGCAAAAGTATCACCTGCAATGAAAATGAAATTCATACCATCTTTCTTTTACTGCTATTTGGAAAATTTAGCAGCTTCTTCAATTTTAATAGAAACGATGGTTTTCAATGATTCCACTATCGGATAATATATGTGGAGTATCTCTTATAATCATCTACGGAAATTCTCTTTTAGCTCTCTTAACAAAGCCAGGTAAAAAAATCTACACTTATTGATTTCCGCTTTTGTTTTACATTTTGTATACCAAATACTAAAGCAACCGCTTTTATCTTACTGAATGAGGACATGCCATCAATTTCACGAATGTAGCGAAAAAATATAAGCAAAACTCATAGGAATGCATGCAAAAACTGAACTATTGGTCAAAAGAAAGCCGACAGTAAACTTATATCTGTGCCTTGGACCGATGGCTAAAAGCCTACCATGTATGGGCAAGTTCAGGGCGCGCTTGGCGCGACAGCTATCAATCAAGGCCTCGGCTTGGCTCCAAGACCGATCGTGTATAGCCAGCTGAAGGGCGGTATTGCAGGCAGGTGTGGGCTATGTTAATCCGTTACTCTGCTTATCATGTGCGATCCTACGAACTCAAAAGGAATATTTCTCTACGAACAATTAAGTTGGATATCTACAGGCGGGAAAAGCGAAAACATTATCTTGTGAAAGTGTTAGTTAAAAGAAATTTTATTTCGCCATGAGTGGGATTCGATCCAACGTCTCCGAGTAACATGCCTGCTCTGCTAACCACTATGAGCCAACTTCATTATCCTTTTCCCGACATAGATGGCGCCATGAGCGAATCAAATAACATTCGGGAATGTTCCATTATTTGAAGGAAAGTTTCACTATTCATAACGTAATAGTTAAAACATCTAGCCTTTTATCGGCATACCTGGGTTGGAATTCCACTCCTGGGATAACTAACTTTTTTACGAATCTCATGTCTACAGGACATCTCCTGTGATACTTTACTATTGACATTATCTTTTCTTTTTTAAAAAAAGAGATAAAAAATCAAGGAAAAAATAAGTTGCCCACAGGCGCTTAAACAGCATCTTTTTAGGGGAAAGTTGATAACAAGTAATATACACTTTTTTGGATCTCATTATTGTCTTCTAGTAATTCTTCATTTAAACCTCTGATCCACGTATCACCATCATCGACTAATATCTGAATAACATTCCGAGCGCAAATGAATAATCTCCATGAATTTAAAGCATAAATGAAAACAAAGCAGCAAACTGAATTATTTTTTAAAACGGTATTTGCTTCTTACCTGTGCAATATTTTCGATCGTGCGGAAAACTCCCATGGTTAATGTGATCGATCTTTCTCCAAAATAAACGCTTAGATCTAGAGTCTTTGTATAAGGGTTGAGGAGAAATGCTAAATAATCCTCTTCTGGTAATTTTGTTTCATCCCTTTTAAAATCAAAACGTATGGAATTTTTCTCAGCCGTAGGACACACATTATCTGGCACAAGACTTCTATCCCTTAAAGTGTCAAACATGTCTTCAGTATATACTCGATCTGAAATATAAAAATCAAACACATTAAAAAAAAATCCGTGAAATAAATCTCAATTGCACTCGTACTTGCAAAAATCAGATTACGATCCTGGCCCGATACTGACGCAGTTAATTTCAGTCGCCTAGAAACTAATCAAAAATGTAAATGGTAACTGCAGTACGAAAGCGTTTACTTAGGTAATTGTACATTTGGAAATGTGCCCAATATTAATAATATCAATTTTCATCCGTTTTTCTGAAACCTTAGGAAAAGTAAAGACACTTTTAAATCACATTACTGAAATTCGTAGTAGCGATTTCGAAGCACTAGATTTAACGACGAATTTTTTTTATGTGATATTCCATTAAATGTTTATTTATCGAGCTACTCGAGTGTGTAATTTTAATTTTCTTCGATGACAAGAAAAAACTTCTAATTATTTGGTATTTGGCCTGTGCAGACTAACTGTTACAAGTTAGTTCTCCAAACACATCTGTACTCAGCTGCGGCTGCTGCATCTCACTCTCGTAGATCAATTGTACCATGGTTCTGTTTGACATGGTCTGTCCACCTTATCCTAGGTCGGTCGGTCTTTCTGAACCTTTAGCCACACTGTTCATAACTCTATTACCTAATCTATAGGTAAGAATACGAGCAACATGGCGAAACCAACGGAGTCTCTCTCTCTCTGCACAATATGCTGCTTAAAGGAGGTTGCAAACTCCTTTGCCTAACCTCATCATTAGTTACAAAGTTCAACCACCTAATGCCGAAGATACTGCATAAGCATCTGGAATCAAAAGCATCTAGTTTCCAGTTATCTTGTTTACAAAGCGTCCAAGTTTCACTACCATAACTAGCCCTAGAAAGAACCAAACTATTAAACAGTCTAATTTTAGTCTTTAGGTGTATACGCCTATTTCTCCATACTCTCCACAGATTCTTAAAAGTCCCGGCAGCAATTCCTATTCTTCTGTTAATCTCATGCCGCATATCACCAGTATCTGTTACATAGCTTCCAAGATAATTAAACTGAAACACCTGACCAATTCTCATCACTTTAGTTATCTCTCCGTTTATCACCAAACATACTATATAAAAAATATTGCTCTTACACCGATTTTATATCAGTGGTTGACAAACATTTTGACACTGCGACCACCTAGGATTTTAATAAATTAATGCAACACCCTGAAATCGTAGATAATATTATGCTGCCGTTTCCCTTTTCGTTACTATATAGGTCCTATATATTTGCAAAAACATCACTAAAAACAACTTCATTTATAAAAAAATGACAACTTTGTGACCCCCTTTTAAGTTTCTCGCCGCCCACAGTTTGAGATCCCTGAGGTGATTGGTCGCGAGCAGCTTGAACGGGAGTCGCAAAGCTCTGATTGTTTTAAATTTGCGAGAACTTGGGGAAGGGTATCATGTCAATCTCGTAATCTGCAGTTCCCAGTTTCGAGTTCCACTTTGGCAAGCATTAAGATTTATCGCCACACACCTCCCCCCTCCTCCTCCAACACCTGCCATCCTTGAGTAGAGGCAGGTAGAGGACAATGATGGGCCCGGAAAGGCTGCGTCTGCTGATCTTTGTGCAGGAAATGTTGTAGTTTAATATACGCTATGTGCGTTAAAGAACATGTTAGATGGATTCGATGGGACTATACCATCTGACTCCTAATACTGTCCAGTGGGTCCCTTTCTCCCAACCTTCTCTGAGCTCTTCGGGTCCTAGTGCTCTCGCTATTTTCCCCAATACGTGCAAAAAAGTACTGCTTAGAGCGAAAGCAACCCAACTCGACCTTATGCCATTTACCTTTTCTGTACCTTCATCACCAAAATCAGTGGTTTTATACTTATGGCTGAATGTTGAGTTGCGAAATGATTCAAATGGGTCGCCATTCTATCTCTCCGATTATTAACATAATGCAATATTTTATTAAATGTAAATAAATATTTTTAAGTAACTGAAGCGTAAAAACAGTAATATATTTAATTTTTCACTGTGTTAATTACATATAATCTGTATGCAATCATGTTATGGAAATTTAATTTAAATTATATATGAAATATATTTCATTACATTATATTGAAAAACAGAATTTAATTTTTATTACGATTATTCTTGGTCATGAGGTATACTAAGAGTGAAAAGTGGGTCGCTGTAGTTGGAAGGTTGAAATCCACTGCCCAATTGCTTACTGGTTTACTCGATTCCTATGATGAGCTGATCACTCGCCTATTAGTTAATTTGTAATGCTTTCCAAATTATTAGTCTCCAAAACACAAAGGCTAAAGAAATGCAAAAAAAAATAAATAAATACCCCCTCAAGGAGCTGCTTGCCACAGAGGTCTGACAGGAGCCTGTCAGTTTATATGCCACAGTAGAAGATCTGAGAGGATGACAGGACCTCAACAGAAAACAACACGAACATCCATGCCTTACCCAGGGCTCGAACCCAGGTCCCGTAGATCAGAAGCCAAGCGCGCTAACCACTCGGCCACGGGACAGCTATTAATAGACAATGAAATACAGTTAAAGCTAAATATATTTTTAAGAGCATTAGGACAAATTTGCATTTTTAAGCTCATAAAATATTTCTACTCCCAAATAATATGCAGGTAGGTATTTAAAGCAGGTGCTAGGCAAAATAAGAACCGCGAAATTTTCATAATACAAAAACTACAAAGCCATAAAAATATGACAAAATAGCTCCGAGTGTTCAGAAGTAGTTCGTTTTTCTTTCAAATATAACTTTGCATGCAAATAAGATTTCTGCTCCTTGTATGCATGTAGTGCAGAGTTCTCGAAATTTTTGACACTGCAACTTATATAGAATTAAATTAAATTTATGCAATTCTTAGCATCTTACATCAAATTTGTGACCTTTTCCCTTTTTCATACAATATACGACCTACGTATTGAAAAAAAAATGGCTACAAATACTAGTGAATTTAAAAGTATCAGAGATTTGCGACTCACGTCCAAGGTGCTAGCGACCCTTACTTTAAGAACCACTGAGCTAACCGAAAGATAACCGCCAAATAAAATAATTGTCCATCTCTTATAGCGTATTCGCTGAAAACGAAAAATTTTTCCTTTAGTTATTAAATTAAATTCCTAAAAACCTATATTTTTTTTACAATTCTATATTGTTATAAAAAAAACTTTTTTTTATTTTCCTTAATAACAGAATTTATTCAAAAAAAAAAAAGAAATCTGAGGTTTGCTCCAATAATGCAGACAGAAGCCGGAAATCCTTTCACGGAAATGCTGGACTCGATCCCAGGCGTTCCAGCTAGCCAGTATCTAATCTGACTTTAATCAATTGAAAGAATTTAGGTGTGACAATTTCTTTTAATGACATATCATTCAGACGTGGTCACTAGAAATAAAATAGACCTGCACGGCATTACTGTGGGTGAGGCAACATAAAACAATAATTCAGGAATACAGATTGCATTGTTTTACCTCTGAGCTGCACTTTCTTACATACATTTGACTAAATGGCCAAGACACAATGATTCAACGGCGCAGATAAGGTTAAGAGAGTGTCCCACTGGACAGCTGTTATGATGCAGATGGTCGCTTCCCATCAAGGCCATCGAGCGTGTTGTTTAACGTGCACATGGTATGTCTCTCCTGCCCGCGACCACGGTTTAATATCCAATCCAATGAACGGCGGTCTTTCAAAGCCCATCGGTGTCCCATATTGACCGAGGGCAGTTTTGCCTAGATAATATCAAAGTTGGCCAAGAATCGGGGTCAGTCGCACCTTTAGTGCAGAAAAAGAGAACAAAAGGTTTATATCCGCTTTTGCCTTTGTTTCGAAAGCAACGGAGCAAATTGATTATTGCATATTCCAATTGATTAATAATCCACCTAAACTGCATTCGAAAATACAGCAAAGCACATAGAAGTGTTCATGTGTTGAATTTAATTGTAACGTATTGACTATAATTAGACTTTTTCGAAGGAACTCTTTCAAGTGCTTCCATATGTCTCCTAACAATTGCCAGTGGGTCCCCTTCCTCCAACATTCTCTGACCCCTTGGGGTTTTTAGGACCTTACCATTTAACCCATTGTGTGCAGAAAAGTGCCGACAAAAGGTAAAACAATCCATTAGACAACAATACGCTAATCTATATTTATGCATACGGAGAACATGGCGAAATCAAAGCAGTGTTCTCTTTGCATAGAATAATGCTCAAAGGAGGTTGAATATTCCTTCACCTAACCTCATTATTATATGCAAAATAAACTACATAATGGCCACCTGTGTTAAAATGATTGAACGTTTAGGCATGAAATTTCCTGTTATCTTGTTTACGTAAGGTCCATGTGTCGGCTCGTAGTAAAAGCCAGAATCTGTTCGAAAAGAGGAAAAACATCCGAATGTTTGCTCTAAAAATTCTCACAAACATACTAAATACCCAAATACGCAAATAGCCTTCACAAAGTCACAAAAATATTAGGGCAAAATTAGAAACCTACAGAAAAAATCGCAAAGATGCACATAAATGAAACCACAAACTGTGAACTATACAAAAATTGATTTTAGATGTTAGAGTAGAATTTTCGTTTACTTTATAGATATAAATGTTCTGGTAAAATAGAAAATTCGCTAACATATAATAAACAAAATATGACTTTGTTTTATGATAACTTTGTTTCTATTAGTTTATAATAAAACTGAAAAGTAAAAAAAATTTAGGTTAAAAAAGTTTCCAAGGTAGCACAGATATCAACAGTTTTGTTTTTTTCATAGGACTGAAATAATTTTAATAGTTTTTAGAGGAAATATTTCAAGTTTGAAATAGTTCCGATGTCAAAGTAAAAAAGAAGTAACAGATTATAATATTTTACTGAATTAATAATTACATTTCTATCCAAAGTGGAATATTGAAATAAATATCAATGCTGTAGCAACACTCATCACAATGAGTACGATTATTTTTTTTGGTACTCATAGAGTTTTGAAACAATTTTTTCTTTCCATAATTGGGAAAAGAAGTCAGACAGTGGTGCAACCTTCCATAAAACTCGGTAATGAACAGATCAGTGTTGAAAAAGTTAATGCAACGTAATGAAATGATTTTTGAATAACGTTATGAAAAAGGTTAACGGAATTTCAAAATATTTATAAAGATAAAACGTAACAAATAACGGAAAAATCAGGTTCGTTATTTCGTTACTTTCGCTGTTTTTGTATTGATTCATTTCAGATTTTTTTCATTCATTGAAGATTTTTTTCTTTATAAGATATATTTAGAAACTGTTATGAAACAGAGAGATGTGCAATTTACTTTTCTTATCAACGCAGGAAGACTTTCAGTGACTTTGCTCAATGACACATTCCTAAATATATTTCGAAACAGCTGTCTCAGCCAGGTAAGAACTGGAGTGGGAAAAAAAAGTATGTCTCCATTCTTGCAAGAATGAAAAGAGCAATAACAACCGGGCGAAAATCCCAGAAATATTGCAATTCTCTGTGATCGGCTTAGACATTTGGAAAAGGAACTATGTATGTGGGATAATCTGGGTATAGGATACACAATTGGAGGAAGGAGCGATTAACTCCTTGACAATAGTCGAAACTTTCTCTTTGAACCTCGCACCAAACCTTCGACTTGCTCTCTGAGCTCCAGTAGACAGCTGCTACGCAAATCGTTTTGGAATGTGTCATTGAGCAGAGTCAAAGTCTTCGTGCTTTGATAATCAAAGTAAATTGCACATCTGGCCATTTCATACAAGTTTCTAAGTATATCTTAAAAAGGAAAAAATTCTGAAATAAATCAATACAAAAACAGTGAAAATAACGAAATGACAAAACTAATTTTCCGTTATTATCATTTGTTATGTTTTATCGTTATAAATATTCTGAAATTTCATTGACGTTATTCAAAAATCATTTTGCTATTTCGTTAAGTTCCAATAAAGTTTTCCACCACCATCCGAAATATTTCCATTGTGCATGTTTGCAAATTCGTTAACTATCAACCTCAGCTTGTCATATGTTGAGAAAAAATAAAGGAGTAATTCTCATCCATCCGTCGGCGATAATTTTTTTCAGAAGTTTTAACTCTGGTGCTTTCTCATGTTTCAATAGAGCAGTGACGATGCGTATCTTCCTTTAAGAAGAGACTGCATAAAGTTAAACTGGTAATGTTTTGAATTTCTATACTTATATCCGCAAAATTCCCCGCCCTGTCCACGGTCAGTAGGGGACACCGATGGGCTTGAAAAGGCCGGCGTCCGTCGTATGGGAAGTTAAGCCATGGTACCGTGTACAGGAGAGCTCTACCCTGTGACATTAAAGAACACGCTGGATGGCCGTGACGGGAGGCTACCATTTGTCTCCCAATAGCTGTTCCAGTATGTCCCCTCACCCAACCATCTCTGAGCCTTTGGGGTCCTTGTGACCAGGCCATTTAGCCCATGGTGTGCAAAACAGTGCCGCTAAGAGATAAAACAACCCAACCCAACTCTATACTTATTGTATTCATTAGATTATTTTGAAGCTATTTGAAGTCTATTTCAGAGAAAACTCATTAGATTACTTTGCTTAAGCTCTTCTACAGGAATGCATCGATAAAATATAGTTCAGTGTCATCAAACGACCAAACAAATGATTTGCTGGAAATCTATTTTGGTAAAACCAAAAAATTGGAAGCGAAAGAAAATAAAATTTCGATTTTATAAAATGAATTTGAGACAAAAATAATTTCTGTAAAGAAAAAATTTTTTTTTACTGGGAAAATGAGAACAAATCATCGCAAAGACTTGTTCTACCGGTACCTGCAACGGATTCATTATCAGAGAATTTTTTCTTTGCCTAAATGGATTCTCTCTAAGAAAAGAAATAATGTGAATTCAAATTATTAGAAGACATTTTTGTTTATAATGATGAATGAAACTGAGTTTTATTGATTGCATTACATCAATCCGTCCCATGGCCGAGTGGTTAGCGCGCTTGGCTACTGATCTAAGGGACCTAGGTTCGAGCCCCGGGTAAGGCATGGATGTGTGTGCTGTTTTTCTGCTGAGGTCCTGCCATCCTCTCAGATCTTCTACTATGGCATATAAACTGACAGGCTCCTGTCAGACCTCTGTGGCAAGCAGCTGCTTGAGTGGGTATTTATTTATTATATCAATATTTTTGAATGAATTTCATTTATATATTTTTTTAATTTTCATCGACTATGCCTTATGACGTTATAATATTTCTCAAGGGAACTTCACATTTATTTAAACTTCTCCGTGTCATTTCAGCAACTTGTTTTAAAAATATTAATCTGTGCACAAAAACCATTAGAGTACGAAGGATTATGATAGCATACTTATTATGATAAAAAATTTTTATTAATAATATTCCCTTTTTGTTCTGAACAATTCTTAGAAATCTGGTATAAATTTCTTCAGTCAGGGATGTATCCAGGGGGATGGAGGGTTCGCCCCCCTCCCCCCGAAAATTCGATTGTCTTTTCTGAAATCTCAAACATCTTTAATAATAATAATAAAAATAAATACCCCCTCAAGCAGCTGCTTGCCACAGAGGTCTGACAGGAGCCTGTCAGTTTATATGCCACAGTAGAAGATCTGAGAGGATGGCAGGACCTCAGCAGAAAACAACACGAACATCCATGCCTTACCCGGGGCTCGAACCCAGGTCCCGTAGATCAGTAGCCAAGCGCGCTAACCACTACCTGCTCTGAAATCCAAAACAGCTATTTTTGTATAAATATTATTTTAACCCCACATTTTATGCTCAACATTAAAAGTAGATATAAAAAAATAAACAACTGGGAAATTTTGTTCCTTATAGAATAGCATTTAATCTTTCCTGTGGGGGGAATATTTTAGTAATTAGGAAACTCTACACAAGTCTTCCTGTCAGACTCATCCATCCAAACGAAATTTTTCCCCTCAGAAGCTAAATTTTCTTTCACCCCCCCCCCCTCCTCGAAACTAAATTGTAGGACCGTCCCCCGAAACTAACTCCTGGTTCGTGCCTGTCTTCAGTAGTTTCGATTTTATGGCTTACATATATTTTTAGAATACTAATAGTGGTGTCATCCTGTTTATTCATAACTGGATCTCCTAATTGCAATCCAGCTGGGTCAGCGTTGAGCCTATCTCCGCAAAACTCCCCGCCCTGCCCACGGTCAGTAGGGGACATCGATGTGCTTGGAAATGCCGCAGTCCGTCGGATGAGACGTTAATCCGTGGCCCTGTGTGGGGGAGAGCCATAACCTATGCACGTTAAAGAACACGTTGGATGGCCTTGACGGGAGGCTACCATCTGCCTCCCAACAGCTGTTCCAGTGGGTCCCCTCCCAAAAACTTCTCTGAGCCTTCAGGGTCCTTGTTACCTGGCCATTTAGCCCATGGTGTGCAAAAAAAGTGCCGCTGAGAGGTAAAACCACCCAACGCAACCCTTAACCTCTACCATCGACAAACTGTAGCAGAATAAATATTTTTGAAGATAATGATTCAATTAATGAATATCTGTCTATATTTGTATTTTTACCTCCTCGTTCGTCAATTGCATTTAATTACAAACTGCTACAAATAAATGCAGACATTATCTCAACATCAGTTTTTTTCCGAAATGGTGCTTCGCGGAATTCCTGGGTTCCATGTAGGGTAACTAACGGTTCCAGAATAACATTCCATTGTAACGCTTTAAAAAAACGGTAATTTAAACATTATTATCATAAAGTTCAAAAAAAATTTCAATTAGACAGAGACATTAAATATGATTACTGCATAATACAGAAACAGACAAAATTCTGCTCAAGATTTCAGAATCCGACTTTCACATACAAACGTTAAAATAATTTGTGAAAAAAGGAAAAACCATTTTCCTCATTCAAAAGTATTAGATATATGTCATTTCAGTTTTTAAGTTTCATTTTCCATGTATATGCAATGTGATTTTTTGTTTATAAATACCTGCAACTAAATAACATGATGATCTTATATTCTTGTTTAACATTTATTATTATTATCTTTATTTCTTTGTAGTGTAGCCTTTCAGATTCATACACAAGAATTTTATTCAGATTTTCCCAAACATTTATCGAGTACAAAAGAGTTTAGTGCTGAAATTGAAAAACACCTGCTCCACATCAATCTTGTTTCTTCTCGCATTTACGATCCTTTAACTTTTAACTCTCCCTACGCAATTCGGAACATTCCTTGGGAGAGCCGAACACATGCATTCAAAATCATGATTTCATCCACTAATTGAAGAAAAAATTCAAGAAATAAGTTCTAATGGCATTGTTCTTTGATATGCTACTGTTGTAATCAATTTTAAATTGTCTGCTCTACTTTGTGTGACAGTTACTCTTGCGCCTTTTCAGTATTCTGTTTTCCGATTACTGAAGAGCAACTAAAAATGAAATTTCAGAATATCATCGGCTTTTTCTGAACATTATGAAAAATATGCTATAAAATAATATATGAAAGAAAATCCTATACAATAATTGTATGCATATATATATAAAATAGTATATTAAGAAAATTAAAAGGAAAATTATTCAACTTACGGAGTACTTTATAGCTTGTATTTCTTCTGTCCCCTGCTTTGCACATTTCGCGATAGGCTACACAGTGACGATGAAGGTTCATTACTATGCTCTGAACACACATATCCTGAAGTGTCGTGATTGGATTTTGTTTTCCTCGGAACATTTTTGCGTTTACTTCAAGAAAATGAGTTAACACACCGTAGCCCTGACCATCTACTAACCCGTAAAGTTACACTTGTAAATATCAGACGCTTTTGGATCAGTTCAACTTCACCTTATTTATCTAATATACCTCAGGAGGATATGGCCCAATTCTCTTTACCAACCGCTTGAGACGGCTTTGTCTTTATCCATTCTTTTTACTTCCCCCACCCCACGGCAGGGAAGGTAAAGGTCAGGCCAGAGTGCAGATTAACGCTAGACAATCCTTTATCTGTGGCCAATGAAAACGCAGGTAAAAAAGGGACATAGAATCTATTCACCCACTGCCCACTTTGCCCGTGGACCTGATGATAAGAGGGCCGAGGCCCTCTTTACAAAGAGGTCCAGAACTATAGATGGATGGGCAAGAAGAAGAAGAAGGACATAGAATCAATCTTACAAACTGTCGAAACCCAACTTCCAAACCCTAAAAAATCGCCTTTTTTCCGGTCAGCATTGTTTGAATTGTGAGTTTGATTTCGTACTGTTTCCAGCTGTGTTTGAGTGTGAAATTTTGACTAGTTTCTCCTGATTTGCCGGCATTTATTGTTCGTCGCCATCTTTTATCGCTGCGAAGAAACCTCTCTTTCAAGACCCCAACATGTGATTTTCGCCATTTCCATTCTTGAATTCATATTGCCGATCTTATGAAGAAAATCTTTGAACTCTGCTAAAGATATTCAACTAATTTGAGCAAAATATCTATGCTCGTCCCATTGTGTTAATTAAAAGCGATAACGCACCAAATTGTTAATCTGGAAAGAATAGAAATTTCCCAAAAGACAAAGCCGATCCAAATAGTGATGGTTTGCAAAATTTGATTGTTTTTAGTTAAAAATTTTGGGGAACGCAGAAATGCTGGCATATTATGTAGAAGTAATTTTTACTATACACGAATTGTTCCGAGCAGTAGAAATCGTCAACAGTGAGAGGATCAAGAATTGTTAAAATGAAAAAGAGAGAAGTTATCACAAATTTTCTTCATATTCGAAGTTTTACTTTCATCATCGAATACAAAGGTATCATTCGCATGTGTAAACAGCACGCCACACCCGCAGACCACCACTGAAAATTCAGTGACTTTACATTCAATTAAAATATTATATAAATTAAGATTCCTCCAACCTAAAAATATGTTCATGTAACTCATTGTGTCTATTTATACCTATTGTCTCACTAAAAGCCGTGAAAAAAAAAAACAATGTCATGCGAAACAGGGTGGGGGTGGAGGTGGGAGTAGCTGCGTCAGGTTCGTAATCTGCAGTTCCTAGGTTCGAGTCCCAGCTAGATCAGCGTTGAGATTTATTTCCGCAAAATTCCTCGCACCTGTGTATGGTCAGCAGGGGACACCGATGGGCTAGTAGAGGCCGCCGTCCGTTGGATGGGACGTAAAGCAGTGGCCCCGTGTGTGAGAGAGCCATACCTGTGCACGTTAAAGAACACACTGGATGACCTTGACGGGAAGGCTACCAACTGTCTCCCAACAGCTGTACCAGTGGGTCCCTTTCCCCAACCTTCTCTGGGCCTTCGGGGTCTTTGTGACCTGGCTATTTAACCCATTTTGTGCAAAAAAAGTGCCTCTCAGAGATAAAACAACCAACGATGCGAAACAGTATCTGAAGAGACCACCGTTCGTCTGATGGGACGTGTGCATGGAAAGCCATATCCTTTACACGTTAAAGAACAGACGTTGAATAGTTTGAACAAACGTTGAATAGTTTGATGATAGACTATCATCTCTCTTTTAACAGTGTCCAGTGGGCCCCCTTCCCTCAACCTTTTTTGAGATCTCGGGGTCCTTGTGACCTGGAAATTTTGCCATTTTGTAGTAAAAAAGTGTCCACGCTTGCAGCCCATGTTGCATTAAAAATTTATCTCTCTAACTATTACAGAACCCGCTTTCGGGTTTAAAACACTTTCAGTTCTTCACTTTATTAAGGGAGAGAGATGGTGGTAATATGTGTGTGTGTGTGTGTTGTTTTACCTCTGAACGGCACTTTTTCGCACACAATGGGCTAAATGGCAAGGTCACAACGACGCCGACCCAGCTGTGACTTTAACCTGGGAACTGCTGCACAATTTCATGAACAAAAGTAGGATCGTTCGCTCAAATCTGTTTGCGTTCATGTTGTTGTGTCATGTGTCATGCGATACAATACACGATTAAACGCGAAACGTAATCCCAATAATCAGCACGTGAAGAGACCGCCAGTCACTAGACAGAAAAGACATGGAGGTAGATTGTGGGGATGAATTCATAGGGAAACCGAAAGAAGAATTTCACCGGAGAGCGAAGCAGCTGGATGCGCGGAAGGTGCTGTGCGATCCGAACCCAGGAAAGACGTCGAAGTAATGGGTATGAAAATGCAAATGTGATAGTTCGAGCTACATGCAGAGCGAGAACGACACGAATTTGATCGAGAGCAAT
Organism: Ryuthela nishihirai; assembly: GCA_038380435.1. Classification (NCBI taxonomy): domain Eukaryota; kingdom Metazoa; phylum Arthropoda; class Arachnida; order Araneae; family Heptathelidae; genus Ryuthela; species Ryuthela nishihirai. Next base: position 23,822,541 of record JAWZYU010000022.1, read on the forward strand.
GGGAATTTCAGTGAGAGCAACGCACGCTTCAGGCTGCTGAGCGGAAAGAGGCCAAAGAATCCGAAGGCTCAGAGAAGGTTGGTAGAGGTGACCCACTGGAACAGCTGTTGGGAGACAGATGGTAGCCTCCCGTCAAGGCCATCCAGCGTGTTCTTTAACGTGCACAGGGTGTGACTCTGCCGCACATGGGCCACGCCCTAACGTCCCATCCGACGGACGGTAGCCTTTCCAAGCCCATCGGCGTCCCCTACTGACCGTGGGCAGAGCGTGGAGGGAAGTGGGATCCAATTATACGGTAATTGATACTTTGACCCTGTAACGCCACTGCCCCGCCCCCTTCCGATCACGTGATATGACGTCACCACCACCCTTATTAATATTCTTAATTAATAATTAATACTTTATATTTGACTGACCTTTATTAAAAATTCATCCCCTTTATTAAAAACCCGTGGCGCCATCTACTGTGTATTATGAGTACTACCCCATGGCCGAGTGGTTAGTGCGCTTGGTTACTGATCTAAGGGATCTGGGTTCGAGCTCTAGGTAAGGCATGGCTGTTTGTGTCGTTTTTCTGCTGAGGTCCTGCCATCCTCTCAGACTTTCTACTGTGGCACATAAACTGACAGGTTCCTGTCAGACCTCTGTGGCAAGCAGCTGCTTGAGGAGGTAATTTTTTTTATTTTTAAATATTAAAAAAGCCCTCTATTTTAACTGAAATTATTCCCAATTTCTGACTCCCCCTCATTAAAAAAGACCATTATCAAAAGTTCCGCCCCCTTTATTAACCCCTCTATTTAAAGACCCCCTGGTTGACCCATCTGTATTTTTAAGCCCCCCCTGAAAAGTCACCTAAAAAGCCCCACGATTTTTGGTGGCCCCATCTAGTGTATACTTTAGCAAGATTTTAAACTAAATTATCCCCAAATTTTAATCCCCCTCATTAAAAACCCCCTTATCAAAAGTTCCGCCCCCTTTAAAGACTATCCCGCAGTAACTGTTTTAAAAGACTGCCCCCGAGAAAATGAAATTAAAAAAATGCCATTGGGTAAAAAATTAATACAAGGAAATCGGCAAAAAAAATTATTTGTTTTAAAAACAAATTATTCGTATTTATGAAAAATATTGAGGGGTAATATGGTCTGGTGACCTGTATGGTTGACATAAAGGACCCGCTTTAGAACACAACAAGCGTTCGGTACCTCACCCTTACTATGGGCCACGTTTTATTGAAGGATGAACCTTGGATCAAGTCACCCCCTGCGCTGTCGATACCCCTTTGCTTCCGTATCAGACACGATGTCTTACAACATGAAAACGTACTCGAAGCCTTGACCACTGTTTTAGGACCCATCTCTAAATTTTTCTAAGTCTAGAGACGGTTGACAGCCCTTCTGATTAAACCGCATTGTCACCCCAATTCTACCCCCTTTGTTTCAGGCCATCACAAGAGATACGGTATGGAAACAATGTTTTCGAAATATCCTCTTATCGAAACATCCCATTTCCCCTTTATGATAGGTCAGCTATTTGTTTCAATGTACCCCGTCGGAAGAAGACAAGCCATTTTGAAATTACGCGCCCCTAAACCTTCAAGAGTTGAGCTTTTCTTATTAAAATTAGTCTCCATCGGGTTGAAAGATGTTGCCATCAAAGATTTGTGTTCACACATAATCTGCACTTTTCACGTCAGAACTTGTTTTGGAACGATAAAGTGGCTTTACATTAAATTCTTATCTCTGCCATGTCTCAATTAATTACTCTCCGTAAGTATATCCGTTTCGTGACATGGTTTAAAACTTTTTATTCCTAATACTTGTTACCGCTGTATCCTCAACATATGATACAAAATATTACTCGTTCCTAGGAAGTAACGCTACGCAGTAACAATCGATAACGTTATTTCTTCATGCGAAGCAAAATCAGCTAATTGTTTGGGAGTAATCAGTTTTTAAAAATCTACAGTTCTAGACGCTCTCACAATTTTTTAAAAATCGTCTTTTCCGCCGTTTTCCGGCGAACGTGTGCCTTGTCACGCTGATGAAATTTTATTTCGCGTTGCGGCGTCAGTACGCGTGTGTTCGTTACGCTTTACAAGGTCAGTTGTTTTCATAGAGTAAATTCTGTAAAGAATTTTTTGTACGCGGTTGAATGTTATAGAAAGTGAGCCATGCTAAAAGTACGTTGCGGATACCCTTGCGTTTCTGCTTATGGTAGGTAAAAAAACTTTCGTTCCAACATGAATGCATGTTAATGGAGTAGGGGATATTAGTTCTAACAAATACTATAAAACACACTAACCTACTATAAAAAATAATACACTTAATAAGTCTCACTCGAGCGCACCCCCTTAACTTACCTGAGTTTATCCACGGGTTTTTAATAAAGGGGGAGCAATTTTTAATGAAGGGTTTATTTTTAATGAGGGGGGAGTAAAAATTGGGAATAACTTCAGTTAAAACAGAGGGCTTTTCTAAATATAGTACTCATAATATACACTGGATGGCACCACGGGTTTTTAATAATGGGGAAGGATTTTTTAATAAAGGGGGAGTGAAATATGAAATACTAATTATGAATATTAATAAGTGGATGGTGACGCCATATCACGTGACCGGAAGGGGGCGGGGGCGTTGTCGTCATAAGGTCAAAGTATCAATTACCGTATAATGGGATCCCACTACTCTGGAGTTTTGCGGAGATAAATCTCAACGCTGACAGAGCTGGGACTCGAACCTGGGAACTATGTATTACAAGCCTGGCGCGCTACCGACTGAGCCACCCCCGCCCTAATCGGATGGCCTAAAATGCAGCAGACTCAGGCGGGAGCAAAGGGATCTGGTGGCGCGTTGAAAGATAGAAAGAGCTCAACCTGATCACATTTGCATCAGTACGATCTGGTCGGTGGGCGTGGAGAGAATCTGACGAGATGGGCGTCCCTGGTGAGAATTATAATCGATAATCCAACAATCATTTTGTTATGCCTGAAGTTTTTAAAACCGTCGAGTAGCATTACCACAAAAGGCGTGCAGCACGCCATGTTGGGGAGGGGGGCACTACTACTGCTATTATTTAGAGAAAAGCTGAATAAATTATTAACATCACTGTCTGTTGAGGATGCCTATCTTTGCCGTTTGTCTAGGTTATTCGCAATCTTTTCCTCCCTGTTCATTCGTTTAATATTACTGTCAGTTATTTTAAACCTTTTTTTCTCCTGATTTTACTATGTTTCTCATCGTATTTCATATTATATGTTTGTTTCGTCTGTGAAACTTGGCATTTTGTTTATATCTATCAAATAATTCTACAATTTCTTTAAGCATGTTTCTATTTTTGTACTCTCCTCAATATTTCGTTTTAATTTCTCAAATGTACTGGGGCATCAAGACACTTGAACGTTTAAATTAATATCTAAAATTACCTGTACCTTGGCTTTAATGTAACCCCCTGCATGGAATAAATTATTTTTATTTTAAGTTTGAATCGTATAGGTCTCAGCAGTCGAACATAAACGACGGTTGGATGGAGCTAAAAAGTTTCTTTGGGAAAGAAGGTATTACGTCACTTGTGATTCGTGGAAAGTCGGAAAGTCACGAACTTAGTGGTTTGGTAGACCTCCTTGTGTCAGATCGAAATTACAATCTCCTATAGTCACACAGGAATATATCATATTTCTTTGCAAGAATGGACAATGTTTCTATTCAAAATTGAAGAAGCTGCTAAATTTTCCAAATAGCAGTAAACAATAGAGTGTATGAATTTCGTTTTCTTTGCAGATGAAGCCTTTGCCTTCGATTAACATCTTATTAAACTTTTTCTGTTGGAAAAAATATCTAAAGTAGACGATGAAGCATATAAAAAATATCCAATTACAGGCTGTCACGTGCAAGAACTGTTATCGAAAATGCATTTGGCATAATAGTTAATAGATTTTAAGTGTTGCATACTGCAATTAATTTAAATCTTGAAAAAAAAATAGATTCCGTTGGATGCGGTGGGCAGACAATGTCAAACAGGACCTTGTTAGAATTGGTGTGCAGTGGCCAGATGCAGTAGATGTAGCTCAGGATAGACTTACTTGGAGAACTAAATTGCACGGTCTGGTTGGACCTCCGCAGCCCATGGCTGCTTGAGGATAATGATGATGATGATGATGACGCATGGTCTGCTGCATATTGCATAATTATTTAAGAAGAAATTATTGGTTGACCTATTCATCTACAAATTTATTGGATTGAGAGGATACAGAAACCAGAAATGTAACGCATGGAGATTGGAGAAATGATGAGCCCGTCAATGATTTAGAGGTGGGTAATTATCGAAATGTTGCTCATGAGACTAGAAAATGTAGACAGAGATATGTGGGATATTTCAATTTGCACGGCAAAGTGCCATGGGAAAACAGAACGGTGTTGCTAAAATTTTGTAATAGTTAATAATAATATTTTTTGATTTTCCTGTGTTGCGCTGCAATTTGCTCTTTTGAAGCGTTTTCTACAGCCATCCCAGCGCATTTTTATAAGATTTTTACACTCTTTTCTCTTTCGTCACAGTTTGTATTGCAGATATTGTGCTGTCCATTCCACATATTCGAAGATATTTTCTGATCTATTCCCATGTACTTTGTTGATTTTTCCGTGGTTTCTGACATCAATTCCAACATCGGTTGAAGGTATTCTGTCATCTCCAGTACACTTTGTTTGATTTTTCAGTTATGCTGCCTTCCAATTCCGAAAAATTTGAAAATATTCACCTATCCGCTGAAATGTGTGTGTATTTACAGTTATTCCGAGATCCATTCCGCTGCAATTTAGTGTCTTACAAGCAATTCTACCAACCATTGCAATGTGTGCGAATTTACAGATATTCTCCCATTCATTTTACTGTTTTTCAAAGCAATTTTTGCAACCATTTCCTTGGTTTTTCAATTCTGAAGGGGTCTTTTATGCATTCAATTTAATTGCCTAGAACATGAGGCAAAGGGCTCATAGTTCGATAGAGAAAGGGTACTAGACCGCTGTTAGTAGAAAAATTCTCCTGTCAAGGCCATTGAGAGTGTTTTTTGACACGTAAAGTCCCATCTGACGAACAGTTGTATTTTTCAAGGCAGTGTCACCTTTCTCACGTAGAGCAGGGGATAACAGAAATAAAAATCAATGGCAACACAATGGGGGTTCGAACCTAGGACTAACAGTTTATGAATCCAGCATGCTACCGACTTGGCCATCCTCTGCCTCTGTATTATATCCGATTTTACAGTTAATCTGTCTATATTATCACACAATGCTAACAACCCTCAAGTCCAGTACATCACGCTTTTTATATATTTTGATCAACCAGATCAGTCCGTTCACGGTTTCACCACCATCCCCGATTTATAATCAAACCTTTTTATCAACGTCTGTTTTTCTGTTCCTAGTTTTATCACCAATCCACTTTTTAAAGTTTTATTACCATATCAATTTCTTGTTTTAAATATTTTAGTAATAGACACAAATTTTTACACACGCTTGCCAATTTTTCCATATTATCCCTATGGGAAGTCAAATATCACCTTTTTTTTGATCGCGTAAAATTTCTGTCTTGCATAAATTATGTCTTTATTTTTGAACACTAAACGAAAAATGCGTATGAAATAAGAACACGTGTCTTGTTTCGTGTTTATATTTGATCACAATATAAGTTTTATGTTCAAAACAATTTCCTATCGAACGCGTGTTTTGCCCGCTAAAACCTGAATTCTATGTTATCTCTATGGAAATGAAATTCGTTCCTTACAGTCATTTTTAATTTTGCATCTTACTTAAATTCTGCTCATATTTTTCCAAAGTAAACACAAAGTAAGGTTTTGATTTAAAGTTTTATCCTTCTTCAAGAAAAAAATTTTTTTTTTCTTCATGCTAAGTGATTGTCCAACTCAGTAATAGGCCGGATATCTCCTTCCCACGGTTGAGTCCCCCCTAACTGGAAGAGTACAATAATAACAGGGAAAGGGTCCCTTCCATGCATGGTGGAATCATTGACTAATAAGATGTAAGAATACCAACTAGTTGCCATGATGTGACACATTTTTCTGAAGGGATATATCACTCATGGTCAGATTCCTGAATCTTGTACATACATCAATTGGTAGAACTTTGCATATTGGTATAGTGTATTCTTAAAAGTATTATTCGTGGGCAATTATTCAGGCATGTGATCCCATGCTTTCAAATATTTAATTACACCGCTAAATATTATTGAGAGTGTAGTTGTCAGATTGTAAAACTAATTCTTTTACCATCCATCGTGGCGCATTCATTTCGTGGGCATTTCATTGCGAGATTCGAAAGAAGAGTGAGATACAAAGTTGCAGTACGAGAATAAAATGTGGGAATAAGTTATGAATTTCTAAATGTGATATACAAGGATTTAAAAAATTTGCCTTTCCCTATGTAATGTTTCAAAACGTTTATTTATATGATGTCCTTGAAAAAAAATGTGAAGGATAAAATGTGCGAAGAGGTTATAAATTTATTTTTATTGCGATTTACAAGGAATAAAAAAATTAACTGAGTCAGAAATGTAGTTTCCTATGTGAATAAAATGTGCAAAGAGGCTATAAATTTACTTTTAAATACGATTCACAAGGAATAAAAATTAATTAAAATTTATTTTTCGTTGTGTCGTTTTTCTGCTGAGGGCCTGCCATCTTCTCAGACCTTCTACTGTGGCATATAAACTGACAGGCTCCTGTCAGACCTCTGTGGCAAGCAGCTGCTTGAGGGGATATTTATTTATTATTATTAAGTTAAACGTGATTTTTCAGGAATAAAAATAAACACTTATTCCTTTTCTTTGAGATCAACCGCTGTAAAGAATGGTAGTCAAGCAAGTGCCACTGGCGTAGTGGATTCGCTGGTGGGGTCGAGCATAGTCGTAGAACAGTTTTTTTTTAAGAATGCAATGCTTTGCGATAAGAGGTGGGCGGGTGGAAAGTGGTGCTCTGATTGTTGCCACCAAAAGTTTAGTTGGACTTGGTACACAATTAGTTGCCTTTGAGTTGAAAACATCAGAATATTACGAGGGTTGTTTTCGAGGCTGATAACGTCAGACACCAAGATGGAGGGTTAGTGTAATTTTGTAGTTTTATTGGGGTGATGACGTCATGATTCAAAATGGCATACAGCTGAAACGTGGAAGTTTGTGCTGAGAGTGATGACCAATGTGATTGATAATGATCCGCCGCCGCTTTAAACACGTGGGTGGCGGATCCCATAGGATTAACATTGATCCGCCATTGAGTTAGAACTCTCATTATCCTCCTACTTACATTCATTAAATTCTTCTTGCTGACAGTGACTTTACTCCAGATCAAATCTCAAATATTGAGAATTACGTTCATTGAATCCTTCTTGTTGGCAGTGGCCTTTACGCCAGATAAAATCTCCAATATTGAGAACTACGTTCATTGATTTCTTCTTGTTGACAGTGGTCTTTACACCAGACCAAATGTCAAATATTGAAACGTTCTTTGATCCATCTTGCTGACAGTGGCCTTTACGCAGATCAAATCTCCAATATTGATAATTTCGTTCATTGATTTCTTCTTGTTGACAGTGGTCTTTACACCAGACCAAATGTCAAATATTGAGACGTTCTTTGATCCATCTTGCTGACAGTGGCCTTTATGCCAGATCAAATCTCAAATATTGAGAATTACGTTCATTGATTCCTTCTTGCTGACAGTGAATTTACGCCAGATCAAATCGAAAATATTGATAATTACGTTCACTTATTTCTTCCTGCTGACAGTGGCCTTTACGCCAGATCAAATGTCGAATATTGAGACGTTCGTTGATCCTAATTGTTGACAGTGGCCTTTACACCAGACCAAATGTCAAATACTGAGACGTTCTTTGATCCATCTTGCTGACAGTGGCCTTTATGCCAGATCAAATCTCAAATATTGAGAATTATGTTCATTGATTCCTTCTTGCTGACAGTGAATTTACGCCAGATCAAATCGAAAATATTGATAATTACGTTCACTTATTTCTTCCTGCTGACAGTGGCCTTTACGCCAGATCAAATGTCGAATATTGAGACGTTCGTTGATCCTACTTGTTGACAGTGGCCTTTACGCCAGATCAAATCTCCAATATTGAGAATTTCGTTCATTATCAGTGGGATGGATAACCGGCTTAGCAGGAGGTAGAAAAAAAGGATCATTAGGAGCTGTAGGGTCATATTTGCCTATTGGCACTTTTTCTCTATTGCAGCGGTTTGCTGGTTGGAGCGTGATATGGGCACAGTCTGAGGTGCCCTGTGTTTGTTACAATCAACGACCTACACCTATTCTATCTAGGGAACAAGTCGTCAGTTATTGGTTTAAAATCTAATCACTACTTTCTCTATGTACTGAATAAGTGAAAGATAGATTCGAGGTTTGTTTCTAAATATAACTATCGATAAAACGACACGTTAAGACTATTAAATCATCTTGATTTATAGGTATTATTTGATTTTAGAGACGGTAAAACATCCTAGTATATATTAGCAATCAGGAAACTTGTAAATTTCGAAATCAAATGCGAAAAAATGGCAGCTTCCTGCTAAAATGTTTCTCTTGAGTCCAACCATTTCGTTAAAACTCCTATGGAGCTACTGGAAACGCCAAAGTAAGTTGTATTGCAATGTACCTTACCATTATAAAACGTTGATATTGGGTTGAAACGAAAGTTTGCTTATTTTTCAAAAGAGATGTAACTGGACGTGTCCTTTATAACAACGTGCATTAGCAGTTATAAATAATACGTGCTTTCGACAGGACACAGTTGCTAGAGTTTTAGGGAAAAAAATCTTTCAGATCAACTGAGTGACATTCGAGTAATCAATAAGGGTCAATTTGAAAGTGTAAAATACAAAGGTGCATTGGCGCCGTGTTATGCCCCGGTTTTTTCGGATGGGTAAAAACGCAACACAAATCGAAAAATGGATTGTTCAGTGTATGGAGAAGATTCTGTAAATGACGAACGTGTCAGAGGTGGTTCGGAAAGTTCCGAACAAGGAATTTCGCTCTGGAAGATGCCCCCACGTTCAGGAAGACACTTCACGGTTGACAACGACCAAATAGCCACATTATTCCAAACTAACTAGCCCAGCATTACAAGAAAAGTATCGCATGCATCAGTTGTAAGGTATTTGGAGCAGCTTGGATGTATGAATCGCTACAATGCGTGAGTTCCGCATATACTCAGCGAAGGAAATTTAATAGATCATACACCCACACAACCACAATATCCATAAGATATATAAGATGACCGATGGATATCTATATTATGTTTTAGATATTATCTTTTGGCTGTTCTCTGGATATTGTGGATGTATGGGTCTGCTTATGATTCGCAGCTGCAAAGCAACGAAAACGACACGTTTTGGAATTGGTAAGTGACGGAAGATGAAAATTGATTCTTTACAACAACGTCCAAAGAGAAAGCTCCTTGAGCAAGAGAGCGAGCCCACATTACCGCAGCCAAAGGGTGGCCCGCATTCGAAGAAGGTCATGCTCTGTTTGTGGTGTGTTTGGAAAGGAGTCCTTCACTAAATACTCCTGCCGAGCAATCAAACGATTCATTCAAATCGGTATTACTCGCAATTGGAATGGCTGAGGTCAGCGACCGATGAAAACTTCCAAATTGGCGAATCACAAGGAGTTGTATTCTACAAGGAAACATGTGTATTTGACCTCAAGTCAAAAATTGTTGCAATTGGGTTCGGATGTTTTGTGCCACCCGTCACATTCGTCTGATATTGAACTCTTGAATTACCATTTATTTTTTGTCGCTGAACACTTTCTTTCGACGATAAAGATTTCCGATTTTTGGAGGCCATCAAAAACTACCTTGATCGATTCTTCAACGAAAAATTAAACAAGTTCTACACCTATTGAATAATGAAACTGTCCACAGATGACTTAATATAATCGAACAAAATGGTGGATGCATTATTGATTAAATGTATTTATTACTATTTAATATTTGAATTTGAATAGTTGTCGATGTTGATGGGAGTGGTATATTAATAAAACTACTTCTCATTACCTATGGCAATGGGGGGTGGCTCAGTTGGTAGCGCGCCAGGCTCGTAATCTGTAGTTCCCAGGTTCGAGTTGCAGCTGGGTTAGCGTTGAGACATCTCCGTGAAATTCCTCGGCCTCCCACGGTCAGTAGGGGACAACAATGGGCTTGCAAATGCCGCCGTCCGTCGGATGGGACGTTAAGCCGTGGCTCCATGTGCGGGAGAGCCATACCCTGTGAACATTAAAGAACACGCGGGATGGCCTTGACGGGAGGCTACCTTCTGTCTCCCAACAGCTGTTCCAGTGGGTCTCCTCCCCCAACCTTCTCTGAGCCTTCGGGGTCCTTGTGACCTGGCCATTTATCCCATAGTGTGCAAAAAAGTGCCGCTCAGAGGTAAAACAACCCAAGCCAAACCTTTCACGAATCGACTCTAACCCTTTTTTGCTATTCTGTTAGTTTCTAAGGTATCCGTTTAACACAGATCTTTCGGAATCTTAAATGTTGATGAATAATTCTTCGTTGCTGATGACACTGACAATCGATACATTGGCATCTAAACTTATTACCTGAACGGTGATGTGCGAGTTTTCCTTAATAAGTTTTCAAATAGCATTGATGATTCTCTCATTGACGGCCTCCTTCGGTCTTGAAAGCTCTGCCTCTCGTAACAGTGTCAAATGAACAGGCATGGTAGCCATATACTTGTGAATAATCGGCATGAATTATTTTCAGATCGCCCCAAGCTTCATCCTTGTGAAATGTACAATTATTTCCCCATCTGTAGCTGCTGGCTACATAAAAATAACGCACAGATTTCGCAGACCGAACTTTTACCCACTGTCAATGAAGAGAGAAATGATAAAAAAAACTTTGCTTTTAACACGTAATGCCAGTATAGACAAGCTTTCAAACCAGTCGTAGCTAGTTAACTTCAGAGGAAGTAGTGCAAATGGGGTGAAGGAAAACACGTGAAGACATTTTTTGGACGGTCCTGGTTCACATTGTTCTCTACCAGGATGACTATAACTGGAAAAAAATAATAGAAACACACTAGTAAATTAAATTGTTGGCAACAAATTGTTCAATGAAAATAATCTTTTCCATATATTTTTACGCTTTTTCACCTCCTCAGTAGAAAAATAATAATCTAACGTTTGGAAAAACGGTCCATAATTGCAGAGGAATGCAAAGGTTACTCGGAAATTTCTCCAAATATCCGAGCTGGTGTCATTTACTTCATCATTCTGTCTTGAAACGTAGAAATTTAGAATATCGTCAACTAAAAGTCTGCTTACAAGAGAAATACATTTATTTTAACAAGAAATGATATTGCAAATGAAAATTTTGGTACATACAGTTATTCCATGCGTAATATTTATTTTATATAGTGCATAATTAAAGAAGAAGGCAAGTACCGTGAGCAAGACACGATGGAATACATAAAAATTTAGAGTTAAATAAATGATGAAACGGTTTAAAGAATATCTAAACATGGAGGTTGCTTCACATGATACATAAACTAAATTTCAGATATTACGTCCATTAAGAAACAAGTATCAATTGGTCAGATTTCTCTTCTTAGCAACTAACACGATGCTTCTTTTTCCTTTGTCATTTCGATTTGCTAATTCAGCAAGAAGCCAAGATCAGCAAGAATCATGAATATCCAAGTTTTGCAAAAATTTGAAACCGTGACATTTTTTTACCTCTTTAATTATATTTCTCATGTCCTTGCATCGACAAATGGTTAAATCCGTCACATGCATTGCCGATGATAGAAATAATAACGAAAAATCCGTAAATCCCTTTCCAGATAAATCTTGCAGAAATATGTGTGTAAGCGAATTTGAAATACGCTTTGGTGATATCGAATTACATGGTATGGCAGAAGGATTTTGAAACATCTGAGATTTTTTCAGAGTTATGCAACTCAATGTTATTTTTCTCAATTTAGGGCAAAGCTCCAACCAGTGTAACAAATCCATGTAATCCGAGATAAACGTACAGCCATCGTTGATAGTAGAGGTGCCGTAAAGACCGACAACTTCCAGTTTATTCCCTCTTAATGAAAAAAATTCTAACAACTGTGATGAGGGAACACGATGTGTGAAGTGCAGTTTTATTTTGGTAAGGTGAGAAAATGCAGTGCAGGATAATATGCTCTCTTTTGGTACTGCAGATTCGATTACCACTGATCTAATTTCAGGACAACAAATTGAAGCGCAGCGCAAAATCTCTTCCTCTGCATCATAAAATGCGAATGATGCTTTTTTCAGATTAAATCTTCTGATATTGGAGAAATCGTTTCCCATAACAGCTTGTTTGTTTATATTGAACATAATTCTCGGCAAACCTCCAGAAAGTATTCTTGTTGAGGTATTTGGCAAGATTATTTTGCATCCTCCTACATTCTTGAAGAACTTTCGACACATGCTCTTAGGAAGGTTCTTAATATAGGAGTATTTCAAATTTTCCAAAAGTAAAAGGGATTGTACTACGTTCTCCAGACCTTTGAAAGTGGTACGTGTATATGACATTTTCAAATCGGATATTTTACACATATTTTCAATACTTTGTGATTCATTGGCACAGAGATATTCAAGACCTTTATCCGTTACAGCAGTGTTGCATATATCCAATCGTTTCAAATTAGGACAGTGCGCAGATATTATAGACATATGATTATCAGAACAACGGCTAGATGCAAGGTCGAGACTTTCAACATTAGGAATGATCTTAAGGAGTAAATTTAAATCTTCCTCAGTTGTACAATTGTTGACATTCACATGAGATAAATTCTGCAAAAGAGAAGTTAAAAAAAGTTAGTAAAAAATGAAAATCCAACCAGAAATTCATTAAAAATACTTTTATTTAAATGTAAATAATATTCAATCGTATACACAATCGTATCAGAATAATATGACCACAAACATATTATATGTATGGTTGGTGGTCATATTATTCTGATACGACTGTGTACACTTTAAATTTCAACAGGTAGCAATTGAAAAATATTATTTTATATATCTGACATAGAGTGATGTTTTATTCAAGAACAATCGCTCAAATAAATATCCGAACACTGTGGTTGATTACGGAATTGAGAAAAAATATCTGGCAACGTTTTTTTTAGATATTAGTGATCTGGCAACCTTCGTGTCACGTGATTACAGAATTCAGGAAAAATATCTGGAGCGTGTACAGCAACTGTACACGCTCCAGTTACCGTTACTGCACACGCTCCAGTTTGCTGTGAACGGTAACTGCATACGCTCAATATTTCCGTGAGTGAGCCCACACGATCTAGTATCAAAATAATATAACCACCTACAGTTGCTCAAAAAAGTATCCGAACACTACGGTTGATTACAGAATTCAGAAAAAATATCTGGCAACGATTTTTTTAGAAATTAGTGATCTGGCAACCTTCGTGTCACGTGATTACAGAATTCAGGAAAAATATCTGGCAACAATTTTTTTAGAAATTAGTGATCTGGCAACCTTCGTGTACAGATCATTAATTTCTAAAAACATCCTTGCCAGATATTTTTCCTGAATCTGTAATCAGCCACAGTGTTCAGATAGTTATTTGAGCGACTGTACTCTGCCTGTAGGCTGTGCTCAGAGAAGATTGTAGTAAGAGGACCCACTTTACAAAGAGAAGGCTCTTAGGAGACAAATGGTAGCCTTCTGTCAAAGCCATCCAATATATTCTTTAACATGCAGAGGGTATGGCTCTCCCACACGTGAACCATGGGTTTAGGTCCCATCTGACGGACGGCGGGGGCGGAGGTGGCTCAGTCAGTAGCGCGCCAGGCTCCTAATCTGCAGTTCCCAGGTTCGAGTCCCAGCTGGTTCAGCGTTGAGACTTATCTCCGTGAAATTCCCCGGCCTCCCACGGTCAGTAGGGGAAAACAATGGGCTTGGAAATGCCGCCGTCCGTCGGATGAGACTTTAAGCCGTGGCTCCGTGTGCAGGAAAGTCATATCCTATGCACGTTAAAGAACAGGCTGGATGGCCTTGATGGGAAGATACCATCTGTCTCCCAACAGCTGTTCCAGTGGGTCCCCTCCCCCAACCTTCTCTGAGCCTTCGGGGTCCATGAGACCTAGCAATTTAGCCCATGTGTGTGCAAAGAAATGCCGCTCAGAGGTAAAGCATCCCCACCCAACCCAACGGACGGCGTCCTTTTCAAGCTCATAGGTGTCCCTTACTGAAAGTGGGCAAGGTTGGTGGGCTTTTCGGAGACTAGTGAGGACTCGAACATCAGCTTATAAGCTGCTGCAAATTTGAAATGAAAGAAAGTACGAGAAATTATAGCTTAAAGGACTGAAAAAAAAGGAGTTTAAAAGAAATCAAATCAGACCTATTATTTAACCGATTTTTACAGAGGAACTACAGAGAGAATTTTACGAGAAAAACTAACAAATATGAAAATCGTAATCATCACAAAAGCTTTGCAATGTACATGAGATACACTGTGCCGAAAATTAAGCAAGGATTACTCTACTGTAAATAAAAACATAACTGTTAGGAAAAACAAAAGAATTTTAACCTACTTAGATAACATAAATGATTAGTGTTAAAAAAATCTATATATAAATCTATTCTGACGTCAAGGAATATAAGTAAACCAGATACGCAATAAAGGAAACACTTTCGTAGAGACTCGATCATTTGAAACGGAATCGCTACATTTACTGTATGTAATAGTCAATTGCTTCATGATACGTCAAAGAAAATATTTAAGTACCTCAAAACAATGGAGAGCAGTAGGAAGGTTGTAGATTGATGAAACAGTCAGAGAACTTGTCATATTCACTTTCTGTCCACTCTTCCTATAGCCTTGACGATGGAAGCATTTCCAAACAACTTACTTATTGAAAGAATTGTTTAAGATCCCCCTAGAGTTGTGTACACCTGAAGACGATTCTGTGCATTGCATGTAATACTTACCGAACTGTACAGCAATATCATCGTCTCTGTAATCAGACGTGATTGCAGCCACAGGAAGACTGGTATCTAACTCAAATGTGAAGAGAAGGATTCATAAGGCTGGACTGTATTCCCTGCGGCAGGTAATATGCATCCATTTCCCTTCCATACACGACTGGTTAAAATGCTATCACGATCATGTAGCTTTAACAATGGAGTCACGTTCTGTTCACATATACAGATTTTTCTTTATAGAGACAGCGGATAATTATTGATCTAGAGAAGAGTGAGACTCTTAATCAATCTCATAACATCGTTGAAAGAAGTGAACTTGGGATACAGTTATGATGTATGGGATGAGTTTTTTATTGTGTAGCGCTACAGACTTCCATGGATTTGAAAAAGTTCTTGAGATTAATTAAGGGTCTCACTTTTTTCTAGATCAATAAAGATTTTCTGTCTCTATAAAGAAAAATTTATATATATGTGAACAGGACGTGAATGCTCTAAAATATTAGGAGAATATCATTGATGCCTATTTCAAACCGTATGCAGGTGAAGTAGGTGACGATTTTCTCGTAGTGGCCAATAATGTGAGTCCACATAGAGCAAGACAGACCAGCCAATGTCTTGAGTAAGAAGATTTCCAACTAATAGAGTGGTTTTCAGTTCTCTACAGATATCAAACCGATGGAGCATCTATGTGATACCCTATGGCAGTGGTTCTTAACCTTTTATGCTTCATTTATCCCCTGAAAATGTGTATGTAACTGGCGTACCCCTTGCATAGATAGATAAAGCTACAGCTATAGTATAACAATAGGAATAAAATAAAACATATATTTATACACATTAAATTTTGTATTCATATATTACATATATTGACAAACACAAAAATGACATAAACAATTTAACAAAACTTATAAAAATATAAACATTTTACTCGGTAATCAGTGAAACAGCTCTCACGGCGTACCCAAAAAAATTTTACCGCGTAACCCACCCCAGGGAGATAGAAGAGAACTCCTAACCTAGGGAGATATATTGCCTTTTTCCAATTTTCTTCCTGAACTTACAAATGCCCAGTGGATTTTATTGCATTACCATTCCCCGGACTATCATGTTGAGATCATGAATCTACGTTGATTCATGATCTCAACAGTCAGTTCGCCGGGACTGGGATTGAGCTGGACCATCTCCATCCCAGTCCCGGCGAACGAGAGAAAAGTGCCGGATAGTGGGATTGTTGGCTGTCTGCAAGAATGTCTCCTGAAGGCACACGCAGAGGGGTTCGTGTGCCCTCAGTTCGTAGGCCCGTATTACTTCAAGTAGTGCCACGTCCACTGCGCAGTACATTTTGTATT
Organism: Ryuthela nishihirai; assembly: GCA_038380435.1. NCBI lineage: Eukaryota > Metazoa > Arthropoda > Arachnida > Araneae > Heptathelidae > Ryuthela > Ryuthela nishihirai. The sequence continues at coordinate 23,838,901 of JAWZYU010000022.1, forward strand.
TAAAACCCAGATTTTAATGACATCACAAAATCAATTTTAACAATTTGAAAAAGCATATTTTGTTACATGATAAAATCTAAATTTAATGACTATTTCCTTAACAACCTCCACTTTTTGAAATCCAGTTAGTTTGCGTAGAAACTCAGCCAGTGGCTATGACACCCCGTGAGGTCACAGAGAAGGTCTGTGAGGATGACGTGACCTCAGCAAAAAACAATACACGAAAAGAAACATCCATATCTTTTATGCGGTCTCGAACCCAGGTACATGAAATCTGCAACCAAACACATTTGGCCACCTGATTTGAACTGTAAATTAGAAATGCATATTTTTTTAACCCCTAATGGCGTAAAATGAAATATATGAAATATGTATAAATGCACCCTGCTCTTCTGGGCCAGAAACTCGGGGGAGTAGGACAGAGAAGAGATGGTGGAGAATGACTCTCCCAGAGTGTCGGCAATTGCCTGTCCATTGTGCTCCAGGATCGATAATGAGTGGGACGTGAACTTCCCACCCATCCCGGACCTTAATCCCACACGACCTTAGAACTGGTCGTGCGGGTGATAGAAGACGTATATTTTATCCAAGAATCCTTCTGGCTCTGGCGCCGGACAAAACGGGCTTTCGCCCTGGCGCGTTTGAATGCCTCTAGGTTGGGGGGACGTTGGATATCTCCGAAACACCCCCAAGCCTTGTTCTGAGCCTTATGAGACGTGGTGCAGTCGGGATTCCACCACGGTTTTGGGAACTGTGCAAACCGAGTTGAGGTCTGAGGAATAGTAGAGGCAGCTGCATGTACGTTGCAGTCCGTCAACTCCGCCACTGCAACATTGATGGGCTCCTGGCTGACAGAGTGCTCACCGAGCTCAGACAAGAGCTCGAAGCCAGCCCGATCAAGCCTCCACCAGGGGACACGCGAAGGGCTGCAAGGCCCCCCATGAGAGATGGTGCACACCACGGGGAGGTGATCGCTTCAATATGGATTGTCCTCGACCTCCCATGTAAAGAGTGGAAGGATCGAGGAGGAGCAGATGTTCAGGTCAATGGCAGTGAATGTGCGAGATTGGGGTGTGAAAGTAGGTACTGACACTGGTGTTCAACAGGGAGAGCGATGGATCCAGGAGACACTGCTCCAGGACCCGGCCCCTCCCGTTGGTGTCAGTACTGCCCCAGAGTGGACTGTGTCCGTTGAAGTCCCCCATGACGAGGAAGGGGGACGGCAGCTGCGAGACGAGGTCATCAAGTTCATCCCGGAAAATGCCTCCGGGTGGGAGAAAGACAGTACAGACAGTCAACGAAAATCCCACAAAGAGGCAGATGGCAACCACCTCTAAATGCGTGTTGAGGGGAATGGTTGCTCACGAGGATGGCAACACCTCCCTGAGCTGGACCATCTCCATCCCAGTCCCGGCGAACGAGAGAAAAGTGCCGGATAGTGGGATTGTTGGCTGTCTGCAAGAATGTCTCCTGAAGGCACACGCAGAGGGGTTCGTGTGCCCTCAGGAGGACCTTGATGTCGTCAATATTCCTTTGGAATCCACGACAGTTCCATTGAAGGAGTGTGGCCATCTCTGGTCTTGGAAGAATTGGCGGACGACTTACGATTTATTTTAACCGTCGCCTGCGACGGTTTTGGAAAAATAGGGCGGTCTGTGTCCATGTCCTTGGAGTCATCCGAGCAACATGGATCAGAGACCGCCGAACGAGAAGGAGGTAAAATTTTCTTTTTGGGCCCTGGCGGGGGCCCCTTGGGTTTGGTAGCTCTTGCTGTATGGGGGCTGGGTGGAGGGGGCCTTCCGGAGGTGGATGTGGAAATCACAGACACAGGAATAGAAACCGGTGGCGATGTCGAGATTGACACCGACGTCGGCTTCGCCCGTGTCAAGAGGTACTTAGCAGCAGGCGAGAAAGATTCAGCTGGTGGAATGCTGATGTTGGTCTCCACTGCCACGAAAGCCATCTTAACGACGGGCTTTCCGACGACCGCACTGGCATAGGAGACCTTGCCAGATGGGGCAGGCGGTGCAGCAAGCTTTCTCGCCTCTGGATGATGTTGTGGAGGATCTTCAGGCGCTGTACCTCTTTCTCCTCCAGCCACTTCGGACAGTCGCTGAAGTACGCCGGATATTCACCACGGCAGTTTACACAGCATGCCTTTTCTGCTGTGCAGTCAGGTTTAGATGATCCTGACTGCCACAACGAGCACAGGTGGGCTTGCCCCTGCATGCGGTGCGGGCATGGCCAAACCTCTGGCATTGAAAACAACGCAGAGGGTTGGGTATAAATGGCCGCACCTTGCAGTGTAAGTATCCTGCCTTGATGAAAGTAGGCAGGTGTGGTGTATTGAAAGTTAGGATGAGTACCTGGCTGGGCTCTAACTTTCCATCACGGCGTGACGAAATCCGGTGGACTGCTATCACCCCCTGGGCTGAAAGCTCCGAGAGGATTTCCTCCTCAGAAACCTTGAGGAGACCCCACTCGGAGATCACGTCTTGGAGGAATTGAGCGTCTTGTGTGGAGTGACTTCGACTGTCACTCCACCAATCGCTGTAACCTTTAATAGAAGCTCTGAATGCTTGAAGCATGCAGTCTCCACCTGCAAGTCACCAGGTCTAAGTCGCTTGACAGATTTCGGTTTTCCCGCAACACCTTGACTACCCCTGTGAATAAAAAACGGGGACATGTCTCCAAGTACCTGATCACCCGTAGAGTGGATGATCAGGAACCTCGGAGACGGAGACACACACGAAGACGAAGGCATAGACAAAGAAGATGGGGGTTCATGACGAGCCCTCTTGGAGGCATTCATCGGAGAATTATGAGTTGTAGAACTCATGGTTGTTTTTGAGGGATTCAGTGCACGTTGTCCCCACCCACCATGGAGTACAACAAGGGGACGCCCAGTCGGGCCCAGCGCACCATTCCCACACAACCAGTGAGCCAAGCCCTCACAACAAAACAAAAAGGAAAAGAAAAAGAGAAATGGTGAGAAACTCGTCTGAGTTCCCACAAAAGAAAATAAGCAACAAATCAATAAAGTTTGAGGTAAGAACTGGCTCACAAAAGAAAGAAAACTACAAAATATTACTGAATGTGTGGGGAAACTCGCAAATCGTTGTCCGGACGTGTACAAGGTTACTCACTGAACTGCATAGTTGACCCTAGCAGGACCAGCCCACCAGTCGATTGATCCTGAGGGGGCCGCCCCAGAATCTCCCGTTTACCTGAAGCAGAGACCAAAGCAGTGTATAGCAGCGGCCCCGGAAGTCGCTGCCCAGCTCCGTGAGAGACAGGCTCTCCAATGGTAAAACGGCCAAAGGGGACCCCACCAGTCATGAGCTGGGGAGAGAAGACGGGGACCCCTTAGCAACTGCCAGGATCCTCCTTTCCAGGCGCACGGCAAACACGTGGGCGAGCGTTTAGGACCCTGTGAAGGTAACCGAGCCAGCGGAACCTTCACAGGGTGGTCCCCCTCACTGCATACCGGCGCTCGCACCGAGGAGGTTGAATGCCTGCCACCTGAATCTTTATCATTAAAAAAAATAATGGATACGAGATAAACGGCTAGGGTTGATGCTATATTGGCGTTGGAAAAAGGTTACGAATGCATTAAAATGTGATTACTCCAAAACGAAAGCCAGATTGCCTAAAGTAAATTTAGAATATTAGGGACTGTTGAAGCATTTTAATTATTGCGAAACAGCGTTTTTGAATATTAAAAAAAAATTACAAAGACTAAATGCTACAAGTAATTGCAAGACCCAAAAATAAATCTATTAAAAGGCGTCAGCTTTCTGAAATCATTAACAGAAGTTATTCTAAGGGTAAGAGAAATGATTTTCAATCAATCGAAGTGGAAGCCACATTGTTAACACAAAAGAAAAGAATATGAAAACGAACGATGCCGAATGAAAAAAATGCAAAATTTTGTTTGACGATTCAACGGAAAACGATGCAATTTTGCGTGGCAAAAATTTATTTATAGTTAATACAATTAACGTTATATGCAACACACCGAATACAGAACTAAATCGACGAGTAGAAGCATATGAAAATATATTAAGTATGTTTAATGTCTTTTTAAATACAATCAAATATATTTAAATCTTTATTTTGAACAATACTATTAAAAATACTACTTATAAAAGTTTGAATTCCAGAAAATTATTTTAGACTGTTATTTGTGCCTTAGATCGCCTTGGACCGATGGATAAAAGCCGACCGTGCATGGTCAAGGTCAGGGAGCGCTTGGAGCGACAGCTGTCAATTAAGGCCCTGCGCGCTCCCGGCTTGGCTCCAAGACCGATCGTGTATGTTCAATTTAAAGGCGGTACTGCACACAGGTGTGAGTTATGTTAGTCCGTTACTCTGCTTGTCATATGCGATCCCTCGAACTCAAAAGGAATTTTTCTTTACAAACAATTAAGTTGGATATCTACAGGCGGGAAAAGCGAAAACATTATGTTGTGAAAAGGTTAGTTAAAAGAATTTTTTTTTGCCATGAGTGGGATTCGAACTAACGTCTCCGAGTAACATGCCTGCTCTGCTAACCTTTATGAGCCAAATTTATTATCCTTTTCCGGACATAGATGGCGCCACGAGAGAATCAAATAATATTCGGGAATGTTCCATTATTTGAAGGAAAGTTTCGTTATTGAGAGTGTAATGGTTAACACATCTAGCCTTTTACAGGGCGACGTGGGTTCGAATTCCACTCCTGGCATAACTAAGTTTTTCGCGAATCTCATGTCTACAGGACACCTCCTGTGATACTTTACTATTGATATTATCTTTTCTTTTTTAAAAACCGAGATAAAAATCAAGAAAAAATAAGTTGTCCAGAGGCGCTTATACAGCATTTTTTTAGGGGAAAGTTGAACTCAAGTAATAACAATATACACTTTTTTGGATCTCATTATTGTCTTCAAGTCCTCTGATCCACGTATCACCTATCATCGACTGATATCTGAATAACATTCCGAGTGCCAATGAATAATCCCCACGAAAATTAAAGCATAAATGAAAACAAAGCAGCAAACTGAATTATTTTTAAAACGGTATTTGCTTCTTACCTGTGCAATATTTTCGATCGTGCGGATAACTCCCATGGTTAATGTGATTGATCTGTTGTCTAAGTAAACGCTTAGATCTAGAGTCTTTGTATATGGGTTGAGGAGAAATGCTAAATAATCCTCTTCTGGTAATTTTGTTTCATCCCGGTAAAAATCAAACCGTATGGAATTTTTCTCAGCCGTAGGACACACATTATCTGGCACAAGACTTCTATCCCTTAAAGTGTTGAACATTTCTTCGGTATATTCTCGATCTAAAATACAGAAAAGTGAAACATTAAAAAATTTCATAAAACATTTCAATGTATTAAAATTTGAGATGATTTTTCGTATGGACATAGAACCAAAAAAGATGAAAGATTTATATTTTTGGTGAGGTAAAAATACAAAACCATACTTGGTCTAAAAAATTCCAGGGTTGGAGACTTTTCAACCACTTCTATATTGTAATAGGGTGACTAGATTTTGGAAATGAAATAACAGAATTTTTGAGGTGTTCTTATATAAAAAAAAGGGGGACTTATGGAATTATCCTACAGAAAAGGAATCTTTGTAGTTTTCAGTATTAAAAACGGGACGCTTGAAAAGCTTACAGAAAAATGCTCAGTAACTGAAAGCACGGCATGCTAACCGGTCGACCACCGGTAACAAAGTATACGTTACTTATCGGGAAAAAAAAAATCGATTTTTGTTAATTTACCCCCCACTGATGAAAACAAATCTGCATTTCATTTCCAAATCGAATTACGAAAGTAAACAAAAAAAAAACACACAGAAAAACGGGGCAAATGGCATCTGGTTAAATAAAGGGACAGGCATGGAAAAAATGATACTTTTCATGCAGAAGGCTTAACGTCCCATCTGATGGCACTGTACACGAAGGTTGCCAGGTTACTAATTTTTTTTGAGCGACTGTAATATGGTCCTGTTTGGCATTGTCTGCCCACCACATCCTAGGTCACCCCGTCTTTCGGAGCCTTTAGGCACTCAGTTCATAACCCTATTCGCTAATCGATAGTTATGCATACGAGCAACATGGCCAAACCAACGTAGTCTGCCACTGCACAATATGCTGCTCATAGGAGGTTGCCGACTCCTTTGCCTAATCACATCATTAATTACAAAATAAGCATCTAGAACCAAAGCATCTAGTTTCCTGTTATCTTGTTTACAAATTGTCCAAGTTTCACTACTATAACTAACCCTAGAAAGAACCAAACTATTATACAGTCTAATTTTAGTCTTTAGGTGTATACGTGTATTTCTCCACATGCTCCAAAGATTCTTAAAAGTCCCGGCAGCATTCGTCTGTTAATCTCATGCCGCACATCACCAGTATCTGTTACATAGCTCCCAAGAAAATTAAACTGTGACACCTGCTCAAGACTGCAACCATTCAGATTAACTAAATCACAGTCTGCCTGACTAATTTTCATTAATTTAGTTTCTCTCAGTTTATTACCAAACATACTACATAAAAAATATTGCCTTACACCGATTTTATATGTCTGAGCCCATCATATATTTACTGTTGGTATAGACGTTGACACTCGAGCATGCTTTACAGCAGCCACAATAATCATTGCTATTTCTGCAGGGATTAAAATTTTCCCCTGCCAAACATTTTGACATTGCGACCACCTAGGATTTTAATAAACTAATGCAACACCGTAGAATCGTAGATAAAATTTGGCTGCCCTCTTCGTTACTATATAGGACCTAAATATTTGCAAAATCATCTTCACTAAAAATGACATCATATATAAAAAAAATGTGACAATTTCGCGACCCCCTTTCAAGTTTCTCGCCACCCGCATTTACAGAAACCTGAGATACGTCACTTGGGGTAGGGTATCACGTGAATCTCGTAATCTGCAGTTCCTAGGTTCGAGTCCCACACCTTGGCCAGCATTCAGATTTATCGCCATTCACCTCCCCCCACCCTCCGCCCCTGCCTCGAAGAGGCAGGTAGAGGACAACGAAGGGCCCGGAAAGGCTGTGTCTGCTGGATGGGACGTTAAGCGGTGACACCTAGTGCAGGAGATGTAGTTTAATACACGCTATGTGCGTTAAAGAACATGTTAGATGGATTTGATGGGATTATACCATCTGGCTCCTAATACTGTCCAGTGGGCCCCTTTCTCCCAACCTTCTCTGAGCTCTTCGGGTCCTAGTGCTCACGCCATTTTCCCCAATATGTGCAAAAAAGTACTACTTAGAGCGAAAACAACCCAACTCGACCTTATGTCATTTGCCTTTTCTGTTACCTTCATCACCTAAATCAGTGGTTTTATACTTATGGGTGGCGACTGAATGTTGAGTTGCGGAATGATTCAAATGGGTCGGCATTCTATCTCTCCGAATATTAACATAATGCAATATTTTATTAAATGTAAATAAATATTTTTAAATAACTGAAGGGTAAAAACAATAATATATTTAATTTTTCACTGTGTTTATTGCACAAAATCTGTATGCAATCATGTTATGAAAACTTCATTTAAATTATATATAAAATATGTTTCATTACATTATATTGAAAAACAGAATTTAATTTTTATTACGATTATTCTGGGTCACCATGTATACTAACAATGAAAAGTGGGTCGCTGTAGTAGGACGGTTGAAATCCACTGTCCAAATGCTTACTGGTTTATTCGATTTCTGTGATGAGCTGATCACTCGCCTATCAGTTAATATGTAATGCTTTCCAAATTATTTCAATCCCTAAAACATCAAAGGTTAAAAGCAGCAAAATTAAAGTTAGAAATATTTTTAAGAGCAGTAAGATATATTTGCATATTCAGGTTCTTAAAATCCTTTTACCCCCAAATAATGTGCAGGTATCTATTTAAAGCAGGGGCTGCGAAAAATTAAATTTAAAGCAAGGTCCGCGAAACTTTTATAATACAAAAACTATAAAGCCATAAAAATATGTGACAATAGCTCCGATTTTTCAGAAGTAGTTCGTTTTTCTTTCAAATATAACTTTGCATGCAAATAAGATTTTTGCTCCTTGTATGCATGTAGTGCAGAGGTTCTCGAAATTTTTGACACTGCGACTCATAAAAATAAATACCCCCTCAAGCAGCTGCTTGCCACAGAGGTCTGACAGGAGCCAGTCAGTTTATATGCCATAGTAGAAGGTCTGAGAGGATGGCAGGACCTCAGCAGAAAAACGACACATACATCCATGCCTTACCCGGGGCTCGAACCCAGGTCCCTTAGATCAGTAGCCAAGCGCGCTAACCACATAGAATTAAAATAAATTTATGCAATTCTTAGCATCTTACATCAAATTTTGTGACCTTTTCCTCTTTTCATACAATATACGACCTAGGTATTGAAAAAAAAATCGCTACAGATACTAGTAAATTTAAAAGTATCAGAGATTTGCGACTCCCGTCCAAGGTGCTCGCGACCCATACTTTAAGAACCACTGAGCTGACCGAAAGATAACCGCCAAATAAAATAATTGTCCATCTCTTATAGCGTATTCGCTGAAAATGAAAAATATTTCCTTTAGTTATTAAATTAAATTCCTAAAACTTATATTATTTTAATAATTTTATATTTTTTTAATAATTTTATATTATTATAAAAAGAAATATTTTATTATCCTAAATAACAGAAATTATTCACAAAGTATCCTACTGTTATGAGGCAGATGGTAGCCTCCCATCAAGGCCATCAAGAGTGTAGTTTAACGTGCACATGGTATGTCTCTCCTGCCCACGACCACGGATTAATATCCAATCCAACGAACGGCGGCCTTTCAAAGCCTATCTGTGTCCCATATTGTCCGAGGGCAGTTTTGCGTAGATAATATCAAAGTTGGCCAAGAATCGGGGTCAGTCGCATCTTTAGTGCATTAAAAGAGAACAAAATGCTTTTATCCGCTTTTGCCTTTGTTTCGAAAGCAACGGAGTAAATTGATTATTGCAAATTTAAATTTGATTAATAATTCTCCTAAACTGCATTCTAAAATACCGCAAAGCACATAGAAGTGTTAATGTGTTGAATTTAATTGTAACGTATTGACTATAATTAGATTTTTTCGAAGGAACTCTTTCAAGTGCTTCCATTTGTCTCCCAACAATTGACAGTGGGTCCCCTTCCTCCAACATTCTCTGGCCCCTTGGGGTTTTTATCACCTTACCATTTAGCCCATTGTGTGCAGAAAAGTGCCGACAAAAGGTAAAACAATCCATCAGACAACAATACGCTCATCTATATTTATGCATACAGAGAACATGGCGAAATCAAAGCAGTGTTCTCTTTGCATAGAATAATGGTCAAAGGAGGTTGCCGATTCCTTCCCCTAACCTCATTATTATTTGCAAAATAAACAACATAATGGCCATCTGTGTTAAAATGCGTGAACATTAGGCATCAAGTTTCCTTTTATCTTGTTTACAAAGCGTCCAAGTTTAATTACCACAACTAACATTAGAAAGAACCAACTATTATACAGTCTAATTTTAGTCTTTAGTTGTATACGCCTATTTCTCCACACTCTCCAGAGATTCTTAAAAGTCCCGGCAGCAATTCCTATTCTTCTGTTAATCTTATGCCGCATATCACCAATATCTGTTACATAGCTCCCAAGATAATTAAACTGAAACACCTGAACAATTCTCATCACTTTAGTTATCTCTCCGTTTATCACCAAACATACTATATAAAAAATATTGCTCTTACACCGATTTTATATCAGTGGTTGCCAAACATTTTGACACTGCGACCACCTAGGATTTTAATAAATTAATGCAACTCCCTGGAATCGTAGATAATATTATGCTGCCGTTTCCCTTTTCATTACTATATAGATCCTATATATTTGCAAAAACATCACTAAAAACCACATCATTTATAAAAAAAAATATGACAAATTTGCGACCCCCTTTTAAGTTTCTCGCCGCCCACAGTTTCAGATCCCTGAGGTGATTGGTCGCGAGCAGCTTTAACGGGAGTCGCAAAGCTATGATCGTTTTAAATTTGCGAGAACTTGGGGTTGGGTATCATGTCAATCTCGTAATCTGCAGTTCCTAGTTTCGAGTTCCACTTTGGCCAGCATTAAGATTTATCGCCACACACCTCCCCCCCCCCCCTCCGACCCTTGCCCTCCTTGAATAGAGGCAGGTAGAGGACAATGATGGGCCCGGAAAGGCTGCGTCTGCTGGATGGGACGTTAAGCCGTGACACCTAGTGCAGGAGATGTTGTAGTTAAATACACGCTATGTGCGTTAAAGAACATGTTAGATGGGTTTGATGGCACTATACCATCTGACTCCTAATAGTGTCCAGTAGGCCCATTTCTCCCAACCTTCTCTGAGCACTTCGGGTCCTAGTGCTCTCGCCATTTTCCCCAATATGTGCAAAAAAGTACTGCTTAGATCGAAAACAACCCAACTCGACCTTATGTTATTTATCTTTCTGATTCAAATATGTTGCCATTCTATCTCTCCGAATATTAACATAATGCAATATTTTATTAAATGTAAATAAATATTTTTAAGTAAACGAAGCGTAAAAACAATAATATATTTAATTTTTCACTCTATGTTTATTACATAAAATCTGTGTGCATTCATGTTGCGGAAATTTAATTTAAATTTTATATGAAATATATTTCATTACATTATATTGAAAAACAGAATTTGTTTTTTATTACAATTATTCTGGGTCATGAGGTATACTAAGAGTGAAAAGTGGGTCGCTGTAGTTGGAAGGTTGAAATCCACTGCCCAAATCCTTACTGGTTTACTCGATATCTGTGATAAGCTGATCACTCGCCTATCAGTTCATTTGTAATGCTTCCCAAATTGTTTCAGTCTCCAGAACATCAAAGGTTAAAGGCAGCGAAATGAGAGCCAGAAATATTTTTAAGAGCATTAGGACATATTTGCATTTTTATGCTCATAAAATATTTCTACTCCCAAATAGTGTGCAGGTAGGTATTTAAAGCAGGTGCTAGGCAAAATAAGGTCCGCGAAACTTTTATAATACAAAAACTATAAAGCAATAAAAATATGTCACAATAGCTCCGAGTTTTCAGAAGTAGTTCGTTTTTTTTCAAATATAACTTTGCGTGTAAATCAGATTTTTCCTCCTTCTTAGTGCAGAGGTTCTCGAAATTTTTAACACTGCGACTCCCAAAATATTATAATACATTTATGCAACTCTTAGTATCTTAGATCAAATTTTGCAACCTCACGGCTCATCTGCTGTTTCATACAATATACGACCTACATATTGACAAAAATTTCCGCTACAAATAGTAGTAAATTTAAAACTCAGAGCTTTGCGACTCCCGTCCAAGGTGCTCGCGACCCTTACTTTAAGAGCCACTGAGCTAACCAAAAGATAACCGCCAAATAAAATAATTGTCCATCTCTTATAGCGTGTTCGCTGAAAATGGAAAGTTATTTCCTTCAGGTATTAAATTAAATTCCTAAAACCGATATTATTTTTATAATTTTATATTATTATAAAAAGAAATATTTTATTTATTATCCTAAATAACAGAATTCATTCACAAACAATAAAATCTTAGGTTTGGTGCAATGATGCAGACAGAAGCCGGAAATCCTTTCACGGAAATGCTGGACACGATCACAGGCGTTCCAGCTGGCCTGATCTAATATTGAATCTGACTTTAATCTATTGAAACAATTTAGGTCTGACCGTTTCTTTTAATGACAGTTTATTCAGACGTGGTCACTAGAAGTAAAATATACCTACACGGCATTTCTGCGGGTGAGTCAACATAAAACAATAGCTTAGGAATAGGGATTGGGCTGTTTTACATCTGAGCGGCACTTTTTTGCGCACATTTGACTAAATGGCAAGGTCACAAGATCCCAAAGTCTCAGATAACGCTGAGGGAGTGGCCCACTGGACAACTGTTATGAGGCAGATGGCAACTTCCCATCAAGGCCATCAATCGTGTTGTTTAACGTGCACATGGTATGTCTCTCCTGCCCACGACCACAGTTTAATATTCAATCCAACGAACGGCGGCCTTTCAAAGCCCATCGGTGTCCCACATTGACCGAGGGCAGTTTTACGTAGATAATATCAAAGTTGGCCAAGAATCGGGGGCAGTCGCATCTTTAGTGCATTAAAGGAGAACAAAATGCTTTTATGCGCTTTTGCCTTTGTTTCGAAAGCAACGGAGCAAATTGATTATTGCAAATTTAAATTTGATTAATAATTCTCCTAAACTGCATTCTAAAATACCGCAAAGCACATAGAAGTGTTAATGTGTTGAATTTAATTGTAACGTATTGACTATAATTAGACTTTTTCGAAGGAACTCTTTCAAGTGCTTCCATATGTCTCCTAACAATTGCCAGTGGGTCCCCTTCCTCCAAAGTTCTCTGACCCCTTGGGATTTTGATGACCTTACCATTTAGCCCATTATGTGCAAAAATTTGCAGCCAAAAGGTAAAATAATCCATCAGACAACAATACGCTCATCTATATTTATGCATACGGAAAACTTGGCGAAATCAGAGCAGTGTTCTCTTTGCATAGAATAATGCTGAAAGGAGGTTGAATATTCCTTCCCCTAACCTCATTATTTTCAAAATAACTACATAATGGCCACCTGTGTTAAAATGAGTGAACATTTAGGCATCAAGTTTTCTGTTATCTTGTTTACGTAAGGTCCATGTTTCGGCTCGTAATAAAAGCCAGAAACTGTTCAGAAAACAGGAAAAACGTCCGAATATTTGGTCGAAAAATTCTTACAAACATGCTGAATACCCAAAAACGCAAATAGCGTTCAAAAGTCAAAAAAATATCAGGGCAAAATTAGAAACCCATGGAAACAATCACAAAGATGCTCAAAACTAAAACCACAAAGTGTGAACTAAACAAAAATTGATTTTAGATGTTAGAGTAGAATTTTCTTTCACTCTATAGATGTAAATGTTTGGTAAAATAGGAAATTTACTAACATATTAATAAACAAAATATGAATAGAAATGTTACAATCATAACTTTGTTTCTATTAGTTTATAATAAAACTGAAAAGTAAAAAATATTTACGTTAAAAAAGTTTCCAAGGTAGCACAGATATCAACAGTTTTCACTTTTTTTTATAGGACTGAAAAAATTTTAATAGTTTTAGAGGAAATATTTCAAGTTTTAAATAGTTCCGATGTCAAAGTAAAAAAGAAACAACAGGTTATAATATTTTACTGAATTAATAATTACATTTCTATTCAAAGTGGAATATTGAAATAAATATCAATGCTGTAGCAACACTCATCACAATAAGTACGATTATTTTTTTTGGTACTCATAGAATTTTGAAGCATTTTTTTCCATCCCTAATTGAGAAAAGAAGTCAGGTGGTGGTGCCAACTTGGATAAAATTCGGTAATGAACAGATCAGTGTTGGAAAAATTTAATATAACGTTACGAAATGATTTTTCAATAACGCTATGAAAAACGTTAACGGAATTACAAAACGTTTCTAGCGATAAAATGTAAGAAATAACGGAAAAATTAGGTTCGTTATTTCGTTATTTTCACTGTTTTACATTGATTAATTTCAGATTTTTTAATTCATTAAAGATTTTTTCCTTTATAAGATATATTTAGAAACTGTTCTGAAACAGACATATGTGCTATTTACTTTTCTTATCAACGCAGGAAGACTTTCAGTGACTTTGCTCAATGACACATTCCTAAATATTTTACGAAACAGCTGTCTCAGCCAGGTAAGAGCTGGAGTGGGAAAAAAGGGTGAGTCTCCATTCATGCAAGAAGGAAAAGAGCAATTACAATCGGGCGAAAATCCCAGGAATATTGCCATTCCGGGTGATCGGCTTAGACATTTGGAAAAGGACCTATGTATGTCGGAAGGGCGATTAACTCTTTGACAAGAGTCGGAACTTTCTTTTTGAACCTCGCAGCAAACCTTCGACTGCCGCTCTGAGCTCCAGTAGACAGCTGCTTCGCAAATCCTTTTGGAATGTGTCATTGAGCAGAGTCAAAGTCTTCGTGCTTTGATAATAAAAGTAAATTGCTCATCTGTCCATTTCATACAAGTTTCTAAGTATAACTTAAAAAGGAAAAAATTTCTGAAATAAATCAATACAAAAACAGTGAAAATAACGAAACGACAAAACTAATTTTCCGTTATTATCATTTGTTACGTTTTATCGTTATAAATATTTTGAAATTACATTAACCTTATTCAAATATCATTTTGCTATTTCGTTAGGTTGCAATAAAGTTTTCCACCACCATCCGAAATATTTCCATTGTGCATGTTTGCAAATTCATTAACTATCAACCTCACCTTGTCATATGTTGAGAAAAATAAAGGAGGTAATTCTTATCCATCCGTCGGCGATAATTTTTTTCAGAAGTTTTAACTCTGGTCATTCTCATGTTTCAATCAAGCAGTGTCGACGCGTATCTTCCTTAAGAAGAGACTGCATAAAGTTAAACTGGTAATGTTTTCAATTTTTTAGTTCCGCAAAATCCCCACCCTGCCCACGGTCAGAAGGGGACACCAATGGGCTTGGAAAGGCCCCGTCCGTCATATTGAACGTTAAGTCGTGGTCCCCGTTGCTGGAGAACCATACCATGTGCACGTTAAAGAACACGCTGGATGGTCTTGACGGGAGGCTACCATCTGTCTCCCAACAGCTGTTCCAGTGGGTCCCCTCACCCAACCATCTTTGAGCCTTCGGGGTCCTTGTGACCTGGCCATTTAGCCCATGGTGTGCAAAAAAGTTCCGCTAAGAGGTAAAACAACCCAACCCAACTCTATACTTATATGTATTCATTAGATTATTTTGAAGCTTTTTGAAGTCTATTTCAGAGAAAACATATTTGATTATTTTGCATGAGGTCTTCTACAGGAATGCATCGATAAAATATAGTTCAGTGTCATCATACGACTCAGCATATGATTTGCTGGAAATCTATTTTGTTAAAACCAAAAAACTGGAGGCGAAAGAAAATAAAATTTCGATTTTATAAAATGTATTTGAGAGCAAAAAGAATTTCTGTAAAGAAAAGAATTTTTCATTACTGGGAAAATCAAAAGAAATCAGTGCAAAAACTTGTTCTACTGGTACCTGCAATGGAGGAATTATCCGAGAGTTTTTTTCATGCTTAAATAAATTCTCTCTAACAAAAGAAAAAATTTGAATTCAAAATTATTAGAAGACATTTTTGTTTATAATGATGAATGAAACTGATTTTCATTGATTGCATTATATCGACATTTTTTTAATGAATTTCTTTTTTTTTTTTTTTATTTTCATCGACTATGCCTTATGACGTTATAATGTTCCTGAAGGGAACTTCACTTTTTTTTTAAACTTCCTCGTGTCATTTGGGCAACTTGTTTTAAAAATATTAATCTGTGCACAAAAACCATTAGAGTACGAAGGATTATGATAGCATACTTATTATGCAAAGAAATTTTTATTAATGTTTTATTAATAACATTGTTAAATTTTATAACGTTTTATTCTGAGCAAGTCTTAGAAATCTGGTGTAAATTTCTTGCCATTTAGTCCATGTGTGCAAAAAAGTGCCGCTCAGAGGTAAAACAACCCTTAACCTCTACCATCGACAAACTGTAGCAGAATAAATATTTTTGTAGGTAACGATTCAATTAACGAATATCTGTCTATATTTGTATTTTTACCTCCTCGTTCGTCTATAGCATATAATTACAAACTGCTGCAAAGAAATGCAGACATTATCTCAAAATCAGTTTTTTTTCCGAAATGGTGCTCCGCGGAATTCCTGAGTTCCAGAATAACATTCCATTGCAACGCTTTAAAAAAACGATAATTTAAACATTATTATCGTAAAGTTCAAAAAAATTTTCAATTAGACAGAGACATTAAATATAATTACTGCGCAAGATATCAGAATCCGACCTTCAAATACAAACATTAAAATAATTTGTGAAAAAAGGAAAAACCATTTTCCTCATTCAAAAGTATTAGATATATGCATTTCAGTTTTTAAGTTTCATTTTCCATGTATATGCAATGTGATTTTTTGTTTATAAATACCTCCAACTAAATAACATGATGATCTTATATTCTTGTTTAACATTTATTATTATTATCTTTATTTCTTTGTAGTGTAGCCTTTCAGATTCATACACAAGAATTTTATTCAGATTTCCCCAAACATTTATCGAGTACAAAAAGAGCTTAGTGCCGAAATTGAAAAACACCTGCTCCACATCAATCTTGTTTCCTCTCTCTTTTACGATCCTTTAACTTTTAACTCTCCCTATCCAATTCGGAACATTTCTTGGGCGTACCGAACACATGCATTCAGAATAATGATTTCATCCACTAATTGAAAAGCAAATTCAAGAAATAAGTCCTAATTTCATTGTTCTTTGATGTGCTACTGTTGTAATCAATTTTAAATTGTCTGCTCTACTTTGTGTGACAATTACTCTTGCGCCTTTTCAGTATTCTGTTTTCCGATTACTGAAGAGCAACTAAAAATGAAATTTCAGAATATCATCGACCTTTTCTGAACATTATGAATGAAAAACGTATAAAGGAAATATATACATATATATAACAGTAATATTAAGAAAAATAAAAAGTAAAATAATTAAACTTACGAAGTCCTTTATAGCTTGTATTTCTTCTGTCTCCTGCTTTGCACATTTCGCGATAAGCGAGAGCGTGACGATGAAGGTTCAATACTATGCTCTGAACACATGTATCCTGAAGTCTCTTGACTGGTTTTCGTTTTCCTCGGAACATTTTTGCGTTTACTTCAAGAAAATGAGTTAACACACCGTAGCCCTCACCTTCTGCTAACCTGTAAAGTTACCCTAGTAAATATCAGGTGCTTTAGATCAGTTCAACTGTATTTCAAGAGGAAATAACCCAATTCTTTTTCTACCAAACGCTTGAGACGCTTTGTCTTTATGCAATTCTTTGTTCTTCCCCCACCACACGCCAAGGAAGGTAAAGATCAGGCCAATGATAGTGCAGATTAGCGCGAGACTATCCTTTATCTGTGGCCAATGAAAATGCAGGTAAAAAAGGGACATAGAATCAATCTTACAAATTGTCGAAACCCAACTTCCAAACCTTAAAAAAATCATTTTTTTTTCGTCAGCATTGTTTGAAATCTAAGTTTGATTTCGTGCTGTTTCGAGCTGTCTTTGAGTGTGAAATTTTGAATAGTTTCTCCTAGTGTGCCGGCATTTTTTGTTTGTCGCATTCTTTGATCGCTGTGAAGAAACCTCTCTTTCAAGACTCCATCATGTGATTTTCGGCATTTCCATCCTTGAATTCATATTGCCAATCTTATAAAGAAAATCTTTGAACTCTGCTAAAGATATCCAACTAATTTGAGGAAAATATCTATGCTCGCCCCATTGTGTTACTTAAAAGCAATGACGCACCAAATTGTTAGTCTGGAAAGAATAGAAATTTCCCATAAGGCAAAGCCACTCCAGATAGTGACGGTTTCCAAAATTTAATTGTTTTCTGTTAAAAATCTTGGGGAACGCAGAAATGCTGGCATATTATGAAGAGGTAATTTCTACTTTTTACGAAATGTTCCGAACAGAAAAACCCTTAACAGTGAGAGGATGAAGAATTGTTAAAATGAAAAAGAGAGAAGATATCACAAATTTTCTTCATATTCGAAGTTTTACTTTCATTATTGAATACAAATTTATCATTCGCATGTGCAAACGCACGCCAGACCCACAGAACCACACTGATAATTCTGACTTTCCATTCAATTAAAACAATATATAAATTAAGATTCCACCAACCTAAAAATATGTTCATGTAACTCATTGTGTCTATTTATATATAGTCTCACCTAAACAATGAAAAAAACAATGTCATGCGAAACAGGTGGGGCGGGAGGTGTAGTCGGAAGCGCGCCAGGCTCGTAATCCGCAGTTCCCAGGTTCGAGTTCCAGCTGGGTCAGCGTTGAGATTTATCTCCGCAAAAGTCCTCGTCTGTCGGATGGGGCTTTAAGCGTGACCCTGTGTGTTGGAGAGCCATACCTTGTGCACGTTAAAGAACACACTGGATAGCCTTGACGGGAAGTCAAGTTGGGTCCCGTCCCCCAACCTTCTCTGAGCCTTCGGGGACTTTGTGACCTGCCCATTTGGCCCATGGTGTGTAAAAAAAGTACCGCTCAGAGGTAAAACAACCAATCAACTAACCACGCGAAACAGTAACTCGAAGAGACCACCGTCCGTCTGAAGGGCCGTTAAGCTGTGATCTCGTGTGCATGGAAAGCCATATCCTTCACACGTTACAGAACACATTGGATGGCATGATGGCAGACTATCATCTCTCTTTCAACAGCTGTTCAGTGGGCCTCCTCTCCTCATCCTTTTCTGAGAACTCGGGGTCCTTGTGACCTGGACATTTTTTATAAAAAAACCTGGAAAAGTTTAATAAAATATTCATCTGGTTTAGTATTTTAGTTAGCATTTTGTGGAAAAAACAGTGTCCACCATATTTTGTGAAAAAAAAAAAAGTGCAAACCATGTTATATTTAAAAATTTATCTCTCTATGACAGAACCCGCGTTCGTGTTTAAAATGCTTTCAATTCTTCACTTCATTAAGGGAGAGATATGGTGGTGATGTTTTACCTCTGAGCGGCACTTTTTTCACACACTGAGCTAAATGGCCAGGTTACAAGGACGCTGACTCAGCTGGGACTTGAACCTGGGAACTGCTCCATAACTTCATAGAGAAAAGTAGGATCTTTCGCTCAATTACACGGTTAAACGCGAAACGTAATCCCCATAATCAGAACGTGAGGAGACCGCCACAAGCCACTAGACAGACGACGCATGGAGGTAGATTGTGGGGATGAATTCATAGGAAAACCGGAACCAAAATTTCCCCGGAGAGCGAAGCAGCTGGATGCGTGGAAGGTGCTGTGCGATCCGAACCCAGGGAAGACGTCGAAGTAATGGGCATGAAATTGCGAATGCCAGAGTTCGAGCTTCAAGCAGAGCGAGAACGACGCGAATTTCATCGAGAGCAATGCGAATTTCAGTGAGAGCAACGCACGCTTCAGGCTGCTGAGCGGAAAGAGGCCAGAGAATTCGAAATGGCGATGGCTGGGGTTGGGTTGTTTTACCTCTGAGCCGCACTTTTTTGCACACCATGGGCTAAATGGGCAGGTCACAAAGTCCCCGAAGGCTCAGAGAAGGTTGGGAGAGGGGACCCACTAGAACAGCTGTTGGGAGACAGATGGTAGCTTCCCGTCAAGGCCATCCTGCGTGTTCTTTAACGTGCACAAGGTATGGTTCTCCCGCACACGTGGTCACGGCTTAACGCCCCATATGACGGACGGCGGCCTTTCCAAGTCCATCGGTGTCCCCTACTGACCATGGGCAGGGCGGGGAATTTTGCGGAGATAAATCTCAACG
Source organism: Ryuthela nishihirai (assembly GCA_038380435.1). Taxonomy (NCBI): domain Eukaryota; kingdom Metazoa; phylum Arthropoda; class Arachnida; order Araneae; family Heptathelidae; genus Ryuthela; species Ryuthela nishihirai. The sequence goes on from JAWZYU010000022.1 coordinate 23,858,406, forward strand.
CTGACCCAGCTGGAACTCGAACCTGGGAACTACAGATTTCAAGCCCCGCGCGCTGCCGACAGATTCCACGCCCCAATGGCGATGGCGAAAATGCGGCAGACTCAGGCCGAAGGAAAGGGATCTGGTTGCGCGCTGAATGAGAGAAACAGCTCATCCTGATCACGTTTGTATGAGTACCATCTGGTCGGTGGGCTCGTAGAGGAGCTGGCGAGTGGGCGTCCCTCATAAGAATTATAATTGATAATCCACCAATCATTTTCTTATGCCTGAGATTTTTAAAACCATATAGCAAATCAACAAAATTATATCGTATACCTGTCCAGTAACACATATTTGTACTTTTGCAGTTCGGATCCATCGCTATAATAATAATAATATACTATGACATAGACAGTGCTAGCCAAAATTACCAGTCTTCACTATAACTTTGGGTTGGGTTGTTTTACCTCTGAGCGGCACTTTTTTGCACATCATGGGTTAAATGGCCAGGTCACATGGACCCGAAGGCTCAGAGAAGGTTGGGGGAGGGGACCCACTGGAACAGCTATTGGGAGACAATGGTAGCCTCCCGTCAAGGCCATCCAGCGTGTTCTTTAACGTGCACAGGGTATGGCTCTGGGCACAGGGTAACGTCCCATCCGACGGACGGCGGTCTATCCAAGTCAATCGGTGTCCCCTACTGACCGTGGGCAGGCTCAACGCTGACCCAGCTGGGACTCGATCCTGGGAACTACAGATTACGATCCTGGCGCGCTACCGACTGAGCCACCCCCGCCCCTTTCACTATAACCTTCCTAGCCTTATTTATCATTATTATTAAATAAAACAATGTTTAAAATAATTAATAATATTAACCTTTTAAAATACACTCTGACTGGCTCGTCAAAACACAACGCAATAAAACATCCTTAACTGTTAATTCGTTTATTTCCCCATCTCCCATCACTCCCTTGCGTTCTCAAATAAAGATATATACCAAAGGGAAAAAGGGAAAGCGGAAGAAGGGAAAGAAAAGAGAAAAAAAGGAAAGAAGGGAAGGAAGAAAAAGAAAATATATATATATTTTGAAATACTTTATAAGATTCCTCTCTGTACTGTGGTTACAGAAAAACTTAATATAGTGCAATTGACAGTCTGCAGAATATTAAATGTGTCTAAAATTATACATGTTAAAATCAAAATGTATAATAATAACATGTATTTGTCCTGTGCTATGTAAAGTGCCTTTCAACTTCCTTTACACTCTTTCTGGGTTCCCATATAGATTTCACTTCTACAGCTTGAGGCCCACATTCCATTTGTTCCCCCCTTCTTCTCTCCTACCTTAGCAAGCAGCTCTTCATCTCTTGCACAAACACACCCAGCTTGTATTCCCCCCCCCCCCCCCCCCCCCAACTGCCTCCCACTCTCCCCGGCTTGCAACCCAAGCTGATAACATTCTTCTACTTAACTTAAATATGTTAATCCGCTTCCACCGGGGGGCGGGGGTGGCTCAGTCGGTAGCGCGCCAGGCTCGTAATCTGTAGTTCCCAGGTTAGAGTTCCAGCTCAGTCAGCGTTGAGATTTATCTCCGCAAAATTCCCCGCCCTGCCCACGGTCAGTAGGGGATACCGCTGGGCTTGGAAAGACCGCCATCCGTCGAATGGGACGTTAAGCCGTGGCCCCGTGTGCGGGAGAGCCATACCCTGTGCACGTAAAGAACACGCTGGATGGCCTTGACGGGAGGCCATCCAGCGTGTTCTTTACGTGCACATCTGTTCCAGTGGGTCCCCTCTCCCAACCTTCTCTGAGCCTTCGGGGTCCATGTGACCTGGCCATTTAGCTCATGGTGAGCAGAAAAGTGCCGCTCAGAGGTAAAACAACCCAACCGCTTCCACCGGAGGTAAAACAGGAATTGCTTCAATATATATGCACTAGACTCTGACCCCACTGAGCTGGCAAGGACATACATACATACTGTCGATGAGGCTATCGAGTTTCACCATACCCTGCCAACACCACCTAGAGGTCCTCTAGGTGGTGTTGACCCTGCGCGATGAGCGCGATGGACCGGCGGCCGTCTCTACACCCTGTTTGACATGGTCTGGTGCTGGTCCATTGGGCCTGATATCTAAATTAATGATGGTATGTGATTTGGAGGCTGGAGGGAGGGAATGGTTGATGGGGTGGTGAGATTGACTAGTGATATGAATTAGATAGTGAGGGACCAAATATCAAATAGTATTGATAGCACAGAATGATATTTAAATTAAATAATTGATGGTATGAATATTACAAGTTAAATGGTGGCAAATGGATATTTGGGTGGAAGGGAACCTAGTGTCACCTGTTTTAGATAATACAGAAAATTAAATTAAAAGTAATTTTGGTTTAAGCTTTGCAAGCTGGAGGGAAGGAATGGTACAGTCGCTCAAAAAAGTATCCGAACACTATGGTTGATTCAGAGAGGATTTCAGGAAAAATATCTGGCAACGATTTTTTGAAGAAATTAGTGATCTGACAACCTTCGTGTTACTTGATTACAGAATTCAAGAAAAATATCTGGAGCGTGTACAGCAACTGTACACGCTCCAGTTACCGTTCACAGCAAACTGGAGCGTGTGCAGTTACTGCACACGCTCCAGTTTGTTGTGAACGGTAACTGCACACGCTCAATATTTCCGTGAGTGAGCCCACACGATCCAGGTCTTTGTGAGCTCACACGATCCAATGTGCTGTGAACATTAACCGCAACCACTCCAGTTTGCTGTGAACGGTAAATGCACACGCTCAATATTTCCGTGAGTGAGCCCACACGATCCAGGTCTTTGTGAGCTCACACGATCCAAAGTGCTGTGAACATTAACCGCAACCGCTCCAGTTTGCTGTGGACGGTAACTGCACACACTCAATATTTCCGTGAGTGAGCCCACACGATCCAGGTCTTTGTGAGCTCACACGATCCAATGTGCTGTGAACATTAACCGCAACCGCTCCAGTTTGCTGTGAACGGTAACTGCACACGCTCCATATTCACTGCATTATATATTCATACCCATTATATATATTAAAAAATATCCGAACACTATGGTTGATTACAGAATTCATATAAAATATCTGGCAACGATTTTTTTTTAGAAATTAGTGATCTGGCAACCTTCGTGTCACGTGACACGAAGGTTGCCAGATCACTAATTTCTAAAAAAAATCGTTGCCAGATATTTTTTCTGAATTCTGTAGTCAACCATAGTGTTCGGATACTTTTTTGAGCGACTGTATATGGACGGATGGGTTGACTAGATATATGATTTGGGTAGTACCGAGCTAAGTATTATACAGTATTGGTAGCACAGATTGATATTTAAATTAAATAATTAGAAGTATGAATATTACAAGTTAAATAGTAGCAAATGGATATTTTGATGGAGGGTGGGGGGGGGGTAGCTAGTATTATGAAGTGGAGAGAAACCTTTTATAGATAATGCAAAAGTTTAATTAAAAGTAATTTTGGATAATGCTTTAGATGCCAGAGGGAAGGAATGGTTGATGGGGTGGTGAGGAAGACTAATGATATGATTTGGAATGTGGGGAACCTAGTATCACATAGTATTGATGTCACAGAAGGTATTTGAAATGGGTAATTAATGGTATGAATATTACAGGTTAGATGGTGGTAAATGGATATTTGGGTGGGGGTGGGTTAGTGTTATGATGAGAGTAGGGGGGAACCTAATATTACTTATTATAGATAATACAGAAAGTTAAATCAAAAGTAATCTCGGTTTATGCTTTACAAGCTAGAGGGAAGGAATGGTAAATTGGGTGGATAGGAATGGCTGTGATAGAATTTGGATAATAAAGGACCAAATATCACCTAGTGTAGTTAGTACAGAATGATATTTAAATTGAATAATATATGGTATGAATATTACAAGTTAAATAATAGGAAATGGATATTTGGGTGGAGGGGGGTGGTTGGGGTTGTGATATGGAGAGAAAGGGACCCAATATCACCATTTATAGATAATACAGAAAGCTAAAATTGATTTTGGTTTGTGCTTTGGATGCAAGAAGGAATCGTTAATGGGGTGGTGAGGTTGACTATTGATATGATTTGGACAGTAAAGAACCAAATATCACTTAGTATTGATAGCACAGAATAATATTTAGAATAAATAATTAGTGGTATGAATATTAGAAGTTAATGGTGGCTAATGGATAATTGGGTGGGAGGGGGGAGATTAGAGTTTTGATGTAGAGAGAAAAGAATTGGATATCTCCTATTATAGACAAAAAATAATGCAAAAGTTTAATTAAAAGTAATTTTGGATTATGCTTTAGATGCCAGAGGGAATGAATGGATGATGGGGTGGTGAGGAAGACTAATGATATGATTTGGAATGTGGGGAACCTAGTATCACGTAGTATTGATGGCACAGAAGGTAGTTAGTTAAATTATATTATTATTTATAAATCACTCCAATTTTGTGCAGTATTTAATATTTTTCCACTTCTTTTTGAGAGATTTATGTATTCAGTTGATTTACTATGTAATGAATTAATTTATTTACTCCTAGTTTTGTGAAATTCTCAATATTTTTCCCCCTCATCCTCTAGGAGATTTCTGCATTTCTTCAATTGGTTTAGCATATATCAATTCATGATTTACTTCTAAATATTTTGCAATTTTTAATATTCACCTTCTCACCTTTACAAGCTTTATGAATTTCTTCAATCAGATTTAACATATATTTATAAATGAATCACTCATTTTGCTAGTTTTATGCATTTCTTTTCCCGGTATAGTTGCTAATCGCGCTGATTAGTTTTTATGTAAATGTTTAGGAAAAATTGCTTAAACTTGTAGCAGTTGATAATTTTCACACTACCCTAATTTTGGTTCGTTTGAAATCGTGAAAGATACATTGTCTTTACCCAAGATTTTATTTATTTGTTTTTAGTGAAAAAATGATATTTCACGAGAAAATTTTAAAAACTACTGTCCACATCAGAATATGTAAAAGTTCCTTACTGTTTTTTGAAATTGTTATCAGAAAGTATAAAAATAAATACCCCCCTCAAGCAGCTGCTTGCCTAAGAGGTCTGATAGGAGCCTGTCAGTTTATATGCCATAGTAGAAGGTCTGAGAGGATGGCAGGACCTCAGCAGAAAAACGACACAAACAGCAATGCCTTACCCGGGTCTCGAACCCAGGTCTCTTAGATCAGTAGCCAAGCGCGCTAACCACTCGGCCTTGGGATGGCTACTGAAGTATACAGCGATTGAATTTTAACTACGTTTGTTTTAATTTAGTGCAAAATTCGGCAAATGCATTTTCGTTTTTTACATTTTTGTCGAGGAATTATTTTTATTCAAAGATTGATAAATTGCATCTGCGTTGAAAATGGTTCATTTGAAACCATCGGAAATAATTTTCCTTTCAACTTCATTCAAATTAAGCGATGTGCGCGGAAATAACCAGCACCGAGCAAACGCAGCGATGGCCCAGCGAGGCCCACGCGAAAGACAGGTTAGACGCATTGAGAATGTTAATCCATGGCAGAGTGGTTAGTGCGCTAGGCTTCTGACGTAAGGGATCTGGGTTCGAGCCCCGGGTAAGGCATGGATGTTCGTGTCGTTTTTCTGCTGAGGTCCTGCCATCCTCTCAGACCTTCTACTATGGCATATAAACTGACAGGCTCCTGTCAGACCTCTGTGGCAAGCAGCTGCTTGAGGGGGTATTTATTTTTTTTTTCATTTTATGGTCGATTACTGAATTCAGAAAAAACATCTGGAGCGTGTACAGCAACTGCACACGCTCCAGTTACCGTTCACAGCAAACTGGAGCGTGTGCAGTTTGCTGTGAACGGTAACTGCACACGCTCAATATTTCTGTGAGTGGGACCACACGATTCAGGTTTAGAAATTAGCGATCTGGCAACCTTCGGGTCGAAAAAGTATCCGAACACTATGGCCGAGTGGTTAGCGCGCTCGGCTACTGATCTAAGAGACCTGGGTTCGAGCCCCGGGTAAGGCATGGCTGTTCGTGTCGTTTTTCTGCTTAGGTCCTGCCATCCTCTCAGACCTTCTACTATGGCATATAAACTGACAGGCTCCTGTCAGACCTCTGTGGCAAGTAGCTGTTTGAGGGGGTATTTATTTTTTTTTATAACTGTTTAGTGGTATTAGTCAGCTGAATCATTAAACATGGCGTCCGATATTAGTTTGTCACTGCCTGGAAAATAAATCTATGGTCACTTCCATTTCACATTTAGTACCCAAACAGTAATTCGCAAATTTTCATGTTTTTGGTGGGAACCGAATCCGCAACATCAGGAAAACGTGTCAAGTGCTCGTTTCATTCAGTTATCCCAGATAACGGGAAGGGAGCGGGGAATTGGTTCAGTCGCGTCAGCGACTGATATATTAGTTATTATATTAAATAAATACCTCCTCAAGCAGCTGCTTGCCACAGAGGTCTGACAGGAGCCTGTCAGTTTATATGCCACAGTAGAAGATCTGAGATGATGGCAGGACCATCAGCAGAAAACAACACGAACATCCATGCCTTACCCGGGGCTCGAACCCAGGTCCCGTAGATCAGTAGCCAAGCGCGCTAACCACTCGGACACGGGACGGCTAATATATTACTTATATTAATTATTATTATAATTATAGCTAGTAATATAGTGAAGTGTCAGTATAACGAATTATTCAGTAAAACGAAGATACTTTTTGACCCCAGTCAATTTACTATGTACATCTTTGTAAAAATATTTCATTTCAACGAATACCTATAAAACGAAATAAAAATTTATTGCACTACCCTAAAGATCAGTATAATGAAATTTTTGAAAGAAAATCCTTAAACGATATGTGAAATGTTCACTTTACAGTAGCAACACTGCAATAATTTAAACGCTGTAAAGTATCAAATCAGTCGCAGCGTCACGTGCTATTGTATAACGCCCACGGCAGGGACGTACCCAGGTGGTCCGGACCCCAACCCTCGCGAAGATCCAGCATCTTATACGAAACCTCCTATTTGTCCCCGTTCTTTGAAATCCAAAACAGATGTCTTTGTATAGTTTTATTTTAACCCCATAGTGTATGTCCGAGACTAAAAATAGTTTTCAAAAACAACTATAAAATCTTATTCGACTTGGAATATCATTTTAACGTTTCCTTTTTAATGGAATATAATATTTTACTGACTGGGAAGCCCTATTTAAGTTAAATTATCGAACCCTCCCCAAAACGAAATTCTGGAAACGCTCCCGTAGCCAAATTTCCCTATCCCCTCTCTGCCCACCCCGAAATTAACCTCGTGGGTAGAGTCAATAGAGTAGACACGTGACGTGTCACATGACACGAAGGTGCCAGATCACTAATTTCTAAAAAAATCGTTGTCAGATTTTTTTTCTGAATTCTGTAATCAACCATAGTATTCGGATTTCTTAAATATATATATAATGAGTATCAATATATAATGCAATGAATATGGAGCGTGTGCAGTTACCGTTCACAGCAAACAATGACGCAACGTTTGCCAGAGGCACATATACCCATTCAGACTCCAGCAAAGTACGGAAGTTATGGAGATGACGTGGTTGTGGGCCCGCACACAGAACCTGTCGATCCAAATTACCCCACAAGTTCTCTATGTGATTGAGGTCGGGCGATTTCGTCGGCCAAGGGAGAACAGAGACATCGCTGTTGTGTTCCTGGAACCAGTCATGCACCACCTCAGCGACATGGCAGGGCTCATTGTCCTGTTGGTAGATACCATCACCACCAGGGTAAACGTCCAACATGAAGGGATGCATGTGATCAGCGAAGATGGACAGATAGCCATTGGCGTTCAGGGACCCATCTAGTAGTACCAGCGGTCTTAGGTCATATCAGGAAAACATCCCCCAGACATCCACATTGCCATCGCTGGCCTGTACTTGATTGACAAGTGTGTCCAGGTGTTGGTTGTGGTGTGTCTGACGCCTTATCCGCCACTGCCCGTCACTTCTGTGAAGTAGAAACCTCGATTGGTCGGAGAAGTCAACCTTTTTCCACTCTTCCAACGTCCAATGACGGTAGTCCCGTGCGAACTGCAGGCGTCATTGCCGATGGTCCTTGGTTAACATGGTCGCCATTACACAGCTTCGACTCTGGAGACGCATGTGTAACAGGGTTCACTCTACTGTTATCGTAGACACGTACCTGGGTTTCCCAACGTTCATTTGAGTGGTCAATTGCTGCACTGCTGCGCGTCGATTGCCCTTAACAGTCGATGGAGGCGACATTCTTCTCTGGGGTCGATGGCCTTTGGGATCCACAGTTATGACGTCTGGAGGTACTCGGTGTTCCAGCGGTCCATTCTTGATAGACACTTTCTACAATACCTCGCGAACAGCCCACGAAGTCTGCTGTTTCCGAGATGCTTCCACCCTTAGTGTGGTAACCGATGATCATTTCTTTTTTAACGTCCATCAAATCAATACCTCTGCCCATTGTGCTCATGTTACGCACTATGCTTCATGTGTCCTGGCCAGCCGCTTATATCTCCGTGTAGTCGACCTTGTCATGTGCAGTATGCGACGCGCCTGGGCGGGAATATTGTGATTCTGTGGGTGGTTAAATTATTCTGATGCGACTGTGTACATTATTCACCATTCGTCTGTGGACCACCAGGTTCATGCCAGGCTCGTAATCTGCAGTTCCCAGGTTCGAGTCCCAGCTGGGCCGGCGTTGAGACTTATCTCCGCAAAACTCCCTGCCCATGGTCGGTAGGGGACACCGATGGTCTTGGAGAGGCCGCCGTCCGTTGGATAGGACGTTAAGCCGTGACCCCGTGTACGGAAGAGCCACAACCTGTGCACGTTAAAGAACACACTGGATGGCCTTGACGGGAAGCGACCATCTGTCTCTCCCAACAGCTGTTCCAGTGGGTCCCCTTCCCCAACCTTCTCTGAGCCTTACGGTGTCCTTGTGACCTGGCCATTTAGCCCATGGTGTGCAAAAAAAGTGCAGCTCAGAGGTTAAAAAACCCAACTGTGACCAATGATAGTTTAGAGGCAAGCAGTAGAGTGTCTGTTCATTCCGGAATACTTTACACTTGGATTCAGCTTTTCTTTATTTCCTGTTTCTCAATTCTGTATTTCCAGTATTTTTGCAGTAGTACGTCAATTAATTGAATGTGATGTTCAGTTTCACATTATTAAAAAATGTGCCATCCCAGCAACAGACAAATCAGGAAACCAAATTTTAGATGAAGGAAAATTCATTTCTCACAAAACACGAAGTCAGTTCGAAACTTGTAATTTAACCTTGGTAGAAAATAATGATTATTTTCTTAATGTGAAGAAATACTATGAGTCAGGAACCAAATAACTTTATGGTCCCTTGGCCTTTGATGGTGACACTCTAAAGTACACTTCTACTTTTCATCTTAGCCTCAGATCATCATGGGACAGGTTGGGTTGGGTTGTTTTTACCTCTGAGCGGCACTTTTTTGCACACAATGGGCTTAAATGGCCAGGTCACATGGACCCCGAAGGCTCAGAGAAGGTTGGGAGAGGGGACCCACTGGAACAGCTGTTGGGAGATGATGGTAGCCTCCCGTCAAGGCCATCCAACGTGTTCTTTAACGTGCACAGGGCATGGCTCTCCACACACGGGGCCACGGCTTAACGTCCCATCCGACGGACGGCGGCCTTTTCAAGCCCATCGGTGTCCCCTACTGACCGTGGGCAGGGCGGGGAATTTTGCGGAGATAAATCTCAACGCTGACCCAGCTGGGTATTAGATAGATTACATACAGTGTGTAGATAGGTAGAATATATATATCATATAGATAGAACATTGTTCATATGAAGATTATAGAGACAAACTTCATTATCACTATATTACTTATTATCTTTAGGAAACCCAATGAAATTTAACAAATGTAAATTTGACTCCTAGGACACAAAACATCTAAACTCAGAGATAATGGTAAACTGATGTATCCAGTGCTTTCAAAACTAGGAAAGCCCTTGATAATTCAGCCTCACAGCAATGCTGATGTGGAAACAGTATTCTACAACTTGAAGGTGAAATTTGCACTTAGATCGACTTTAGAATTTTCAGTGTTGAATGATTTATTGCATTGTCGAATAAAAATAAAGGGCAATGATATTAAACAACTGATGAGGTGAGGAAGAAAAAGTTAAAAATTTTTAGAAGTAAATGACATTTTATGCAGGAAACAGGGGGAAGTGACATTTTTAATAGCGTATAAGATCTATTTCATATTGAAAGTTTTAGAAAATGACATTGTTTACTGACTTATGCATCTATTTCTATAAAGGAAAGAAGTTATACGATTGGTAGCTTTTGTGTTAGATAAAAAGTTTAGTATTGGATATGAAAATCGCGATAACCTATCAATATTTGTAAGGTTGGAGCATTATTTAGATAAGATTATTTTATCAGTTGATTGTTTTAACTTTGTGACTAAAATTAACATCACAATATTATTGCGATTCCTCAGTGTTGCATGTTGTAGGCAGGATTCTTGAAACTAATCGTCATTGCAAATCTGTGTGGAAGTTTTACCACAGCATATTTAACGTTTGTAAGCACATCAACTTTAAAGTTATTTCTTTATAATTTCGTTTTGATAATTTTATTATTTTAAACTGTTATCTCTGTGTTTAGACAATTTGTACCTGCATGAGGCAAATTAATTAAAGTTATAAATATTTTCTTGTGTTTGAAAAGTTTCAGCAACGGAAACTTAGCCAAAGTATAGCAGCTTTTTCAAAAAATTTTCTTTACTTAATACAGATTACTTTTTTTATAATAATTTGATTTGATTAAAAACAAATAGTGAAAGCTTGACAGGAAACGTATTAACTGAAATGGAATTTTATTTATCTACAATTAAAAGTAATTCAAAAGTTCGAAGAAGTTCTATTATCTGTTACAAGATTTATTTAAACTAATAAAAATACAGAAATTTTAGTTGCATTACAATTCAAAAATAAAATTCGGATTTTTAACTGTTGTTAAATTCATATTCATGGTTATTTCAACTTTGTTGCAAACAAAAAGTGTCGGATCTATAGGACATATCTTTAAGAATACTAATAAGGATAATGCAAGAAAAGAATGATTAAATTTCTGCATACTTCACGCATTTCTCAAGACTTCTATTAAAGACCTCTAAAACTGAAGGTAAAATGGAGCAGTGCAATAAATACTGTCTTCTGGCATGATTGCATCACATCTTCCCCTTATATTTTTTATAGATCCGTGACGGTGTACCACAGAAATTCTGACTAGTAGAACTACAATTGAAGTTCAGTTAAACATTTTGTTGGGTTGTTTCAGCTCTGAGCAGTACTCTTTGGCACACAGTGGGCTAAATGGGCATATCACAGGGACTTCAAAGGCTCAAAGAAGGTTGGGAGAGGGGACCCACTGGAACAGCTATTGTGATCTTTAACCTGCACAGGGTATGGCTCTCCTGCGCATAGGGTCACGGCTTAACCGCCCATCCGAATGTCCGAAAAATTCCCCACCCTGCCCACGGTCAGTAGGGGACACCGATGGGCTTGGAAAGACCGCCGTCCGTCGGATGGGATGTTCAGTCGTGGCCCCGTGTGCGGGAGAGCCATACCCTGTGCACCTTAAAGAACACACTGGATGGCCTTGACGGGAGGCTACCATCTGTCTCCCAACAGCTATTCCAGTGGATCCCCTCCCCCAACCTTCTCTGAGCCTTCGGGGTCCATGTGACCTGGCCATTTAGCCCATGGTGTGCAAAAAAGTGCCGCTCAGAGGTAAAATAACCCAACCTATCCGAATGACGACGGCCTTTTCGAGCATATCGGTTTCCCTTACTGACCGTCGACAGGACGGAGAGATTTGCGGAGATAAATCTCAAGCCTGACCCAACTGGGACTCGAACCTGGGAACTGCAGATAACAAGCCTGGCGCGTTATCAACTGAGCCATCCCGCCCCAAACATTATGGGAGAATGCAGAAATCATACGGGCATCCTTATCGACTGAAATGTAACTCGGTGTGACAATTAATGTTCAAAGAAATGTTAGAATGAAGTGAAACATTCATCCAGCTAGTCACAAATATGTAGTAAATCCTTATTCTTGCTTAAAATATCACTTATTTTTACAAATTTCAACTTTTTTTCTTCCTCAGCTCCTCAGTTACTTTGAAGTCATTGCACTTTTTTATTCTACAACGCAACAATGAGAAAGTATCCAAGTAGGTTTCTTCCTGTGGTTAGCTTTCCTTTTATAGCACTGCTGCCATGTGAGATCGGGGTTGAGGTGCGTCTATATGGCGCTTTCTTGCCCCCGGCTCTAGATAGTCATGGCTTTTCATAACTGGTAGTGTCGTGAGACGGAATCGGGAATTGCCGTGGTTGCATAAGATCGCAACAAAAGAGATCTCTCTTTAGATGAGATATATTAAGTTCGTTAAAGAAATATTTGTGAGGTAAGGAATAACTGTCGAGAAGTATAAGTTTTGCAGACAGCTTCAGAATATTTTGAATTCTGAGAAGAAAGCAGATATTTCTCTTGTGCTGTGAGATTTCAGTGCTAAAGCTGGTACTGACTCTGATCTTTGGACAAGTTTTAGGTCCGTTGTTCATTTTGTTTTAGTCACAAGTTTTAGTCAGTTGGTAGCTCCAATGGAAATGAGAAACGTCTCCTACAGGTAAGTAAACTTAATGGTTTGTAAATAACTGACAAGTAGTGTCCTGACACTATGGCACCCCCACTAGTGCTTTCCCCCTATGACGTCACAAGCCACACCCACTTCCGGACACGCCCCTATGACGTCGCAGCCACTCCTGCTTCTGGACACGCCCATATGACGTCAATACCCACGCCCCTATGATGTAACATGACGTAATCATTACTTAGCATGCCACGCCCTTTTATTAATAATTAATAATTTCTTCCCCCTTATTAAACACCCCCCTTTCACCCCTTCCCCCCTCAGTGGCGCCATCTGGTGCCTATGAAGCGTACTAATTCTCAAAAAACCTTATTTTAATTCTAATTTCTCGTTTTCGGACCCCTCGGTCGCCCCACCTATATTTTAAGCCCTCCCCCTTATTTAAACAACCCCTGGCGCCATCTGTTGACACTGAGAAGTACTATTTTCGAAAAAAAACCTTATTTTAAGTCTAATTTCCGATTTTTCTTTATTTCAGACTCCCCAATGGTTGACCTATATTTTAAGCCCTGCAGACCTGCTGGTTGACCTATATTTTAAGCCCTCCCTCCTCTTACAGACCCCTGGATGACCTATATTTTAAACCTGTGAAATATCACCACGTTTTTGTTTTTAACGTACGGTTGAATCGTTCTACGATGCTAGCTTTGGTTTCATTATGAGTATGTTTTTAAGATACTTTTGAAATCCTCTGTTAGTGAATTCAACCCCCCTTATCTGTTTGTAATTTCAGAGGTATTCTGAAAGGTTTTTGTGATCAAAAGCTCCCACGATTTCCGTTTTAAAGGAGCACCACATGCATATTTCGAAAGCACGTCTATACAAGCTCGTAAATATTTGTAGAATACGTCATTATGTTTACTAAGAGATGGCAAATCTACCAGATCTCGACCAATGGGATGGAGTTACAGGGACACGTCACAGGTTTAAGGTATAAGTATTACCCTTCGACGGGCAGTAAGGCATTATTTTTTCCAGTATCGACTTGCTGTGGCTTGTGCTAAACGTTCCCTGACCGATGGTGATCTTCCTGCGAAGCGACTTGCTGTTAGAGATGATGATAGCCATATGTTTCAACTCGGATCGGATTTGTTTGCGAGCGTTTGTGAATATCGGTCACATCCTAAAGTGCACATACGTGTGTTCCAGAGTGATGACTCGTTAAAACTATATCCCACAAAGGACGGTGTGATGCTGTCTGACGAGCAGTGGCATGGACTGGTTTCGTATGAGTCTACAATCGTCGAAGCGTTCGAAGATGTCGAATACGGCGAGTATGAACTGGACGCTATGGTTTGCCTCGTCGTGCTCAAAGGTGGACACGGCGTGGTCATTAAAAAAAGCATCCCCCGTGACGGAGGACTTGTATTTTCGTCATCGGTTCGACTCAGCGTCGAACAGTGGCAGCAGTTGACAGATTTATGCGATCCAATCACCTACAGTTTGATGGCTCTGAAGTTTGAAAACGGTAAATTTTGGAATGCAGTGCGGAAGGTAGAATTAGCGGCAAATCTTCCTCGAAGCCCACCATCTAACGATCGACCCCTTGAACAAGACAGCAGTGATTTCGTAAAGCTTATGGACTGTTTAAAGCGGACTTTGAAAACAGTTCTCCGAAAAGAACTGTTTACGCTGCTACGTAACAACTGTTTCGGGTGTGAAGTGGATCATCCGAGTCAACTTCGCCATTCGTGCCTCACCATAAACGCTGAATCAGCTTACGATTATTTCACAGAAGTGGTAAGAAACGTTAATTTAACCGATATTGCCGAACGTTTTGTGGAAGAATCATGTATTGAACTAAATCGTCCTGCTAATATCACATTTATGTCTAAATTGAACTTTGCAACAGTACTAAAAGAGGTGCACGGTGAACTAGTATGTACGAACTAAATATTAATGTGACCTTAATGTAAATAAATATGAATGTCTCTGATATTTTTGTCAATGTGATTTCTTTTGTATAGTTAACGGGGATTTTAAGGTCAGCCTTAGAAGTGTTAATATTGTTCTCTGTATCAAGACCTCGCACAGCTAGCAAGCTATGTCGGGTCGAATGATTTATATCGGGTGGGTGTAAAAGAAAGGGATGGGAAACCAAAGCTAGCATCGTAGAACGATTCAACCGTACGTTAAAAGCAAAAATGTGGTGATATTTCACAGATGTGTTCCATGGATAGTGAGCGTTGTCTCTATAGATTTAAAGTATAGAGTGTGTATCTCTTTGTACGTAATCGCTTATAACGAGACAATATTTCCTTTAAAAGTTGGAATACTATTATGAACTAAAAAAGTGATGATATATACACTATCTGATCGTTAAAATCACACTTTAGCAGGTTAATATATCGTTCTCTAGCTAGTCGGTAATTAGTGTGTCTTTGCTTTTAGAAATAAACACGACTTCACGTAGCTAATTGTCGTAACAATTACCTCTCATACGATCCGTAGAAGGGGTCGCTGATGGTAGGTAAACAACGTTCATGTCTTACTATGGATCAAATATCCGAACACTATGGTTGGTTACATATTTCTGAAAAATATCTGCCAACGATTACAACCTTCGTCCCTCAGAATCGTGAAGTAATTAGTACTAGCTTGCAGGGGGGTAATGTTCCACAGACAGTGTTCTTTCAGATTGCCAAACAAGATAATATCAAAAAACGTGTGCTAACCCGAACCACTTGTTCTAAGACTTCCACACTAGTGTAGAAATAGGAGGAAAAAATAACTAAACAGACATCTCCGTGTTAGATTGTAGTGAAACATCCTATCTTTTGTCAAAAAGCTTGTGTCTGCAGCTAGCCACCTTCACATGCACTTATTCAAACGTGCTGAAAAGAGATAGTACGCTGGAATAACTGGCGACAGAGCTAGATCTCGATTCTGGGGGGGGGGGGGGTGACTTTTTACGGAAATACTATAAACAGTGAGTTTTCAGATTTTAAATTTCCAAACTTCGGTGGTCCTTTACTATATGCAAAGTATTTTTGTGATATTCATCCGTGTGTATGCAATGGACCGTGATTTACTAGCGTGGGGGAGGGGGGGTTAATATTTTATGATTTTTCCTGTATTACTCCTTCCGCTACGGTGTGACTTTTATCGGTCGCTCCTTATATGACACTTGTTAATAGTCGTTTTTTTCTATCTTACAGTATTTGCGCTGTAATCTGCTGTTTTTACAGCCATCCCACTGCATTTTTATACTTTCTCTCTCTCGTCACAGTTATTCTGCCTTCAAAAGAATTGTGAAAATATTCACCTATCCCGTTGTGCGAATTTACAGATATCTCTTTACATTTTCGTTTATGCACGTAATTTAGTTAAACGACCTAGTCACATACTGTATCGGGGGGTTAAAGTACTGAATAGGCTATTGTGAGATTTTCGTCGTAAGCAGATATACGGAATCAGATCCGATGATGCTTGCAATTTATCTACTTTGATCGTATGGTTTATTAGAAAGGGAAGATGTATTAGTGTTTGAACTTTATGCATGCTTTCTCTCACAAAATAATTAATGAGCGTTTTACGAATCTGTGTTGTGAAGCAGACTCAATTTTTCATTCTAAATGCTTACTCAGCCTATGGACAGGTAGTTTGTCGATGTAATGACAAGTCTGATGTGTAGATAGACACTTTGATTAGCGAATGTCAGAAAAAGTCGTTGAATGTGTAAACATCCCTTGTGATCCTGACAGCATCGACCTGGGAATGAACTCAGAAGATTGTGGGGTCGGAACTTTACAGAGGTCTATTCATATTTGATAATTTCTCGAGGGTTATGATAGTATAGTGAGCGAGGATCCCAGTCTATATTACTGTTGTCAAGCTCTGTACATTACGTTTCACACAAGTCCGTTCACGGTTTTCTAGTGCACTGTCGTATCGTTTAGTGCGGGTCGTCCTTGGCGTCGAAGTCACCAGTGCTCCACAGAAACAGCGCTTTATTACGGTTGGAAAAAATAAAAGTTGAAACTTAACCCCAAAATGTCGTATGAAAATTTGAAGTGAGGATGTTAATACTGTTACGACAGAAGGAATCTGGCAACCGAAAGCAAAAAGTTTCAGCCAACGAATAAGAACGTTGGGAGAATTTGGAGAAGAAGAGTGGAGCGTTAACGGTCGTTTTGTATTGTAACGGTTGTTGTGTTGTAACGGTCGGAGAGTTCGAAAATGGACGGTGAGCTGTTCTGAGACAGTGCGCGTAAGTATCAAGAAGTAACTTGATGTGTTGTGTATACGCGGAAGTATAAAAGTGGGAACTTTTATGGTTAACTTCGAATGTCTACACGGACTGTCTTTTTGTTCGGCTAGTGTGTGAAAAGTTATTAGCACAGGACGAGAATTGGTTTACGAGTGAAGATCTTCGGGTGACCTGGTAAATCAAGTAAAAGGTAGTATTTAGTAAAATACACAGAGCTGATGTGTGCTCATGCAGGAAGATTGATGACTTGTGCATGTTAATAGTTGATTTGTTAATAAGATACTTCATCCATATTTCCTTTGTAACAATTTACCTTGTATTGAATTTGGTTTTGAAATATAGCTTTTAATACTCACGCTCAGCGGCTATCCATTTTGGTAATCCGCAACATTTGGTGTCAGAAGTGGGATTATGATTATTTAATTGAATGCCTTTCACTAGAAGTATGGATGAGTTAATAAAGCTGATGACTGATATGAAAGCCGATATGGCTAATAAAATAGGTGAACTTTCTAGTGACCTAAATAATAAAATAGGTGACCTGGCCGCACAAAATACTGAGATGAAAGCCGATATGAAAGCCGATATAGCTGCCCAAAGCGATAAAATAGGTGACTTGAAAGCCGATATGGCTACGCAGATGACTGATATGGCTACACAGATGAATGACATTAAAAGTCAAAATAGCGAAATGGCCGCACAAAATACTGAGATGAGAGCTGAAGTGGCTTCTCAAATTGATAAGATTACTGATCAGTGTAAGGACATTAAAACCGAACTTAATAAACAATGTGATTGTTTAAAGGTTGAAATTGACAGTGTAAAATATGATCTTGATAGTGTTAAGTTAGATTATAAACATGAAATAGAAATTGTAAAAACTGATTGTGAACGCCAGTTTCAGATTTTGAGAAATGAAATGTTACCTTCTGCTTTTGATAATAATAATTCTAGTGGAAATAATGTTATTACACATATCGCTAAAAATACAACTAAACCTTCTACATATGATGGTCAATCGTCTTGGACAGTATTTAAAACACAATTCGAAGTTATCGCTACAGCCAATGAGTGGAATGAATTCCAAAAGGCCAGTTTTCTTGCAGCTTCCTTAAGAAATTCTGCTGCGGAAGTTTTGCAGTCTGTTCCAGAAGAAAAACGACTTGATTATCAAAGTCTAGTTTCTGCATTAGAACTAAGGTTTGGTGACAGTTATTTAAAACAATATTACGTGACTCAATTTAAACATCGCATGCAGAAAAGTGGTGAAACTTTGCAAGAGCTTGCTAGTGATATTGAGCGTCTAGCTAGATTGGCTTATAGTAACTGTCCACCAGAAATTCAAGATAATTTAGCTCAATTACAATTTATTGATGCTATTGCTGACCCTGACACTCAGCAATCTCTGAGGATGTTGGAAGGTGAATCCTTAAAGTCAGCTGTGGTACATGCTATGAAATACGAGTGCTCCAGGCTTTCCTCCCGAGCGAACAAACGTGCAGTGAGATTTGTGAGTGCAGAAGAAACTGCAGAAAAGGATAATGAAATGAAAGAACTAACCAAAGCCATACTATCCGTTTTGAAAGATATAAAAGGTTCTTCAAAACCTACAACAGACCTCCAGTGTTGGAATTGTGGCAAGACCGGACACATTCGTACCAACTGCACTAGGAAACGAATGAGGAGTCCAAGTCCATCAACTAGACAACAAGATCAGGGAAACAGAAAATTAGTCAATCTTGCGAGGCAAAGGCTGGTTGTTGATTGGTTGGCCCCAGGGGAAGTCGCCCACGTTTCAACATTACATGGCGATAATAATGGATTAGTAGCTGATGGAGCCATAAATGGAATGCCTTGCCGTATGATAGTCGACACTGGTGCAAATGTAACTTTACTCAGAACGGATATAATAAAGAAAATAATACCTCACCCAAACTTGAATACTACACAGTCTAGAATAAGCCTACAAACGGCCACTGGAGATCGTGCAAAAGTTCATGGAAAAATAGAACTTAATATTCGAGTTGGTAGCTGTCTGGTTCGCCATCCTGTTTACATCGCTGACATCTACGACGAATGCATATTAGGCCTTGATTTTCTTAAGAAACATGGATTCAACATTAGACCCAGTGATAACCTACTCATCTATGAGACAGAAGAGATTCCTCTGCTTAGCCGGACGTCTGATTCTTTATCAAGCGTAACTCCAATATTAGTGACGGAAGACACAGAGATCCCAGCACAAAGTGAAGTTATAGTCCGTGGACATCGGGCGGAGACTTCTGGGGCCTTCCGATTGGCAGTTACTGATGCCTCTGGTAAAGGAGCTTTGGCTCATAATATCCTGGTTGCAAGGACTTTAGTCAGAATAGATAAAGAACAGATCCCTATCAGAGTGATGAACTGTAACAAATCCAGCAGAATGTTAAAAAAAGGTGAGGAATTAGCAATATGTGAAGCTGTTACCTGTGTAACAAGTATAAATAAAATAGAAGTTACCGATTCACATCAAAATCATACAGACATCCCATCTCATCTTACTGAATTATGGAGAGACAAGACAAATATTAACTGAAAACCAAGCTGTTAAGGCCGAGAACTTATTAAAAGAATTTTCTGACATTTTTTCTGCCACATCAAATGATTATGGTCGTACTAACCTGACAGAACATAAAATCAACACTGGTGATTCTCCTCCAGTCCATCTGCCGGCAAGAAGGCTTCCATTGGCAAAAAGAGAGGAGACGGAACAACTCATAAAGGACATGGAAGCTCAGGGCATTATAGAACCATCACAGAGTCCCTGGACATCACCAGTAGTTCTTGTCAAGAAAAAGGATGGATCTACACGATTTTGTGTAGATTATCGCAGATTAAATGACGTAACAAAGAAAGATTCCTTTCCTTTACCCAGGATTGACGATACACTAGACACTTTATCTGGGTCAGAATGGTTCTCAACATTAGATTTAAAGAGCGGCTATTGGCAAGTTGGTATACGTCCTGAAGACCGTGAGAAAACAGCTTTCAGTACAGGGAATGGACTTTGGCAGTTTAAGGTGATGCCATTTGGACTTTGTAATGCACCTGCCACATTTGAGCGACTAATGGAGTCAGTGCTCAAAGGTTTGTCTTTGGAGGTCTGCCTGGTTTACTTGGACGACATCATAGTTCTTGGAAGAACTTTTGAAGAACATTTGAGAAATCTTCGTCAAGTATTTGAAAAACTTAAGGCAGCCAAGTTAAAATTGGGACCGACAAAGTGTAAACTGTTCCAGCAAGAAGTTCATTACCTTGGTCATGTGATCACTACAGCAGGGATTAAGACTGATCCTAGTAAGATAGAAGCTGTAAGAGACTGGCCTCCACCACAAGATGTTCATCAACTTCGTAGTTTTATTGGACTTTGCACCTACTATAGAAGATTTGTCAAAGGTTTCTCCAACATCGCAAGGCCATTACATCGTCTGACAGAAGAGGGCCAGCGGTTTATGTGGACCACCGAATGCGATATAGCCTTTCAACAGCTAAAGAAAACTCTTTCCACAGCACCAGTGCTAGCGTACCCACAAACTGGAAAACAATTCGTGATAGATACTGACGCAAGTAACACAGGAGTTGGTGCTGTGCTTTCACAAGAACAAGACGGACAAGAGAGAGTTATTGCATACTTTAGTAAAACTTTATCCAAACCAGAGCGGAATTACTGTGTAACACGCAAAGAACTGTTAGCAATAGTAAAAGCAATAGAACATTTTCATCATTATCTCTATGGCCAGAAATTCCTTATACGTACTGATCATGCTGCACTTAGATGGTTATTAAACTTCAAAAACCCTGAAGGACAAATCGCTAGGTGGATACAACGGTTACAAGAATACGATTTCTCCATCGAACATCGAAGTGGTAAAATGCATAAGAATGCAGATGCTCTTTCCAGGCGCCCATGCATTGACTACTGTAAACATTGCTATAATGCAGAACTGAAATTTGGAACTAAAGAGATAATGCCCATAAGACAAATAGTATCGACACAAACAAACAATGACACCCCTAACATCTGGAATCCAATTGAAATCAGGAAGGCTCAACTAGATGATGAAGACATAAAACCAATATTAGAATTGATTGAAAAATCTGATGTAAGACCTAATTGGGAGCAAATCTCGAGGTATAGTCCAACTACTAAAAGTTACTGGGCACAGTGGGACTCCTTAAAAATGAAAGACGGAGTATTATACAGAAGATGGGAGAATCCCACTGGACGGCTGATCCGTTGGCAGATAATCCTTCCTCGATCCCGAGTGGAACTTGTGATGAAAGATGTACATGATAGTGCCACTGGAGGACACTTCGGTGTTAATAAGACATTAGCCAAAGCCAGGGAACGATTTCATTGGTTGAAAAGTAGGGCAGACGTTGAGAGATGGTGTAGGCAATGTGAAGCCTGTGCAGCAAAGAAAGGCCCTAAGACTAGGAGTCGGGGTAAGCTGCAGACGTATAACGTTGGTGCCCCTTTTGAAAGAATAGCCATTGATGTAATGGGTCCGTTTCCTAGAACTGATGATGGAAATCGATATTTATTAGTGGTAATGGATTATTTCACAAAGTGGCCTGAGGTATATCCCATCCAAGACCAGGAAGCAACAACAGTGGCTGAGATGATAGTTAATAACTTCATTAGTAGGTATGGAGTACCTTTACAACTCCACTCTGATCAAGGACGGAATTTTGAATCCAATGTGTTTAAAGGCATCTGTCAACTATTAGGCATTCAGAAAACCAGAACAACTCCCTTACACCCTCAGTCGGATGGTATGGTTGAAAGGTTCAATAGAACAATTGCTCAGCATTTAGCATTATTTGTGAACGACCACCAACGTGACTGGGATCGCCATGTACCACTCCTTTTGCTGGCATATAGAACGGCAGTGCATGAGACAACTGGACAGACACCTTCCATGATGATTTTTGGAAGAGAGTTACGTCTTCCCTGTGACCTTTTATATGGTCGGCCCGAAGCAATGCCTGTGTCCACTCCACAATACGTACAAGAATTGCAACAACGACTAGAAGAAATCCATCACTCCGTTAGACATAACATCGACATAACAAGTGACAGAACCAAAACAAGATATGACAGTAAAATAAATGGAACTATTTTCAATCAAGGAGATCTTGTCTGGCTATACAGTCCACATAGAAAGAAAGGACTATCTCCAAAACTTCAGAAACCTTGGGAAGGTCCATATACAATAGTTAACAGGATTAATGACGTGGTATATCGCATTCGTCGACGTCCAGCTACAAAGTGCAAGGTGGTTCACGTGGATCGTTTGGCTCCGTTTCATCGAAGAACTGAAGAAACTTTGGAATCCAGAATTGTTCGGGACGAACAAGACCTAGGAAGGGGGCAGTGTTACGACAGAAGGAATCTGGCAACCGAAAGCAAAAAGTTTCAGCCAACGAATAAGAACGTTGGGAGAATTTGGAGAAGAAGAGTGGAGCGTTAACGGTCGTTTTGTATTGTAACGGTTGTTGTGTTGTAACGGTCGGAGAGTTCGAAAATGGACGGTGAGCTGTTCTGAGACAGTGCGCGTAAGTATCAAGAAGTAACTTGATGTGTTGTGTATACGCGGAAGTATAAAAGTGGGAACTTTTATGGTTAACTTCGAATGTCTACACGGACTGTCTTTTTGTTCGGCTAGTGTGTGAAAAGTTATTAGCACAGGACGAGAATTGGTTTACGAGTGAAGATCTTCGGGTGACCTGGTAAATCAAGTAAAAGGTAGTATTTAGTAAAATACACAGAGCTGATGTGTGCTCATGCAGGAAGATTGATGACTTGTGCATGTTAATAGTTGATTTGTTAATAAGATACTTCATCCATATTTCCTTTGTAACAATTTACCTTGTATTGAATTTGGTTTTGAAATATAGCTTTTAATACTCACGCTCAGCGGCTATCCATTTTGGTAATCCGCAACAATACTAAAGGTTTCGTATTTTTTCCATGGAATTATACGCCACACATTTCTTATGACATTAAAAATTGTTCCCTTTTCTAGAAGGCACCCGACACGGTGTTCTGATAAAGTGTAGAATTCGGCAGGAGACCCATCAGGCTTTTGGTCCGAGCGACTGCTCCTCTCAAAGTGAGTCGAACCATACTCCTTTAACGCATGTTGGAACTTAAGCTTTACGGAAACGTATGAACTCTACTTTTAACATTCTGCCACACAGGCTTTACCCTGTAAAAGCATGTAACCGGGGGATACATCGAATAGCGTTACTTCCTGGGAAAGAGTTTGCATCATGTACTGAGGACACAGCCATAATAAGTATTTTTAAACAATGTTGTGTAACGGGGGAGTTTTTTAATTTCGTAGGACTTTTGTTAAAAGCCATCCGGAGTGAGGATCCGAACACGGATCTTTTAGGTCGACCCTATTACCTTCAATATTTTTCATCACGAGGAATAAAATCAGATTTTTTATTTTCTGCGGAGCTGCTACTGTAAGATAGCCCTTCTTCTAGTAAAAATGTGCCAGCCAATAGTCGCAGAGTTTCTACTGTGGGTCTACTACATTCTCTCAGACCTTCTACTGTGGCATATAAACTGTCAGACCTCTTTGGCAAGCAGCTGCGTGAGGGGGTATTTATTTTATTTTTATTATACGGCAATTAATTAAAATCTTGAAGAAAAAAAATAGATTCCGTACTCATGGCCTGCTGCATATTGCATAATTATTTAAGAAGAAACTATTGGTTGACCTATTCACCTGGAAATTTATTCGATTGAGAGAATACAGAAACCAGAAATGTAACACATGGAGATTGGAGAAATGATGAGCCCATCAACGATTTAGAGGTGGGTAATTATCGAAATGTTGCTGACGAGACTAGAAAATGTAGACAGAGATATGTGGGATATTTCAATGGGCACCTAAAAGTGCCATGGGAAGACAGAACGGTGTTGCTAAAATTTTGTAACAGTTAATAATAATATTTTGTGATTTTCCTGTGTTGCCCTGCAATTTCCTCTTTTGAAGCGTTTTCTACAGCCATCCCAGTGCATTTTTATACGATTTTTACTCTTTTCTCTCTCGTCACAGTATGTATTGCAGATATTGTGCTGTCCATTCCATATATTCGAAGATATTTTCTGATCTATTCCCATGTACATTGTTGATTTTTCCGTGATTTCTGACATCCATTCCAACATACGTTGAAGGCATTCTATCATCTCCAGTACACTTTGTTTGATTTTTCAGTTATGCTGCCTTCCAATTCCGAAAAATTTGAAAATATTCACCTATCCGCTGAAATGTGTGTGTATTTACAGTTATTCCGAGATCCATTCCGCTGCAATTTAGTGTCTTACAAGCAATTCTACCAACCATTGAAATGTGTGCGAATTTACAGATGTTCTCCCATTCATTTTACTGTTTTTCAAAGCAATTTTTTCAACCATTTCCTTGGTTTTTGAATTCTGAGGGGGTCTTTTATGCATTCAATTTAATTGCCTAGAACATGAGGCAAAGGGCTCATAGTTCGATAGAGAAAGGGTACTAGACCGCTGTTAGTAGAAACATTCTCCTGTCAAGGCCATTCAGAGTGTTTTTTGACACGTAAAGTCCCATCTGACGAACAGTTGTATTTTTAAGGCAGTGTCACCTTTCTGACGTAGAGCAGGGGATCAATGGCAACACAATGGGGGTTCGAACCTAGGACTAACAGTTTATGAATCCAGCGTGCTACCGACTTGGCCATCCTCTGCATCTGTATTATATGCGATTTTACATTTAATCTGTCTATATTATCACACAATGCTAACAACCCTCAAGTCCAGTACATTACGTTTCATATATATTTTGATCAACCAGACCAGTCCGTTCACGGTTTCACCACCATCCCCGATTTATAATCAAACCTTTTTATCAACGTCTGTTTTTCTGTTCCTAGTTTTATCACCAATCCACTTTTTAAAGTTTTATTACCATAGCAATATCTTGTTTTAAATATTTTAGTAATAGACACCAATTTTCTACACACGCTTGTCATTTTTTCCATATTATCCCTATGGGAAGTCAAATATCACCTTTTTTTTGATCGCTTAAAATTTCTATCTTGCATAAATTATGTCTTTATTTTTGCACACTAAACGAAAAATGCGTATGAAATAAGAACACGTGTCTTGTTTCGTGTTTATATTTGATCACAATATAAGTTTTATGTTCAAAACAATTTCCTATCGAACGCGTGTTTTGCCCGCTAAAACCTGAATTTTATGTTATTTCTATGGAAGTGAAATTCGTTCCTTACAGTCATTTTTAATTTTGTATCTTACTTAAATCCTGCTCATATTTTTCCAAAGTAAACGCAAAGTAAGGTTTTGACTTAAAATTTTATCGTTCTTCAAGAAAAAAATTTTTTTTTTTGTTCATGCTAAGTGATTGTCCAACTCAGTAATAGGCCGGATATCTCCTTCCCACGGTTGAGTCCCCCCTACCTGGAAGAGTACAATAATAACAGGGGAAGGGTCCCTTCCATGCATGGTGGACTCATTGACTAATAAGATGTAAGAATACCAACTAGTTGCCATGATGTGACACATATTTCTGAAGGGATATATCACTCATGGTCAGATTCCTGAATCTTGCACATACATCAATTGGTAGAACTTTGCATATTGGTATAGTGTATTCTTAAAAGTATTATTCGTGGGCAATTATTCAGGCATGTGATCCCATGCTTTCAAATATTTAATTACACCGCTAAATATTATTGAGAGCGTAGTTGTCAGATTGTAAAACTAATTCTTTTACCATCCATCGTGGCGCATTCATTTCGTGGGCATTTCATTGCGAGATTCGAAAGAAGAGTGAGATACAAAGTTGCAGTACGAGAATAAAATGTGGGAATAAGTTATGAATTTCTAAATGTGATACACAAGGATTTAAAAAATTTGCCTTTCCCTATGTAATGTTTCAAAACGTTTATTTATATGATGTCCTTGAAAAAAAATGTGAAGGATAAAATGTGCGAAGAGGTTATAAATTTATTTTTATTGCGATTTACAAGGAATAAAAAATTAACTGAGTCGGAAATGTAGTTTCCTATGTGAATAAAATGTGCAAAGAGGTTATAAATTTACTTTTAAATGCGATTCACAAGGAATAAAAATTAATTAAAATTTATTTTTCGTTGTGTCGTTTTTCTGCTGAGGGCCTGCCATCTTCTCAGACCTTCTACTGTGGCATATAAACTGAAAGGCTCCTGTCAGACCTCTGTGGCAAGCAGCTGCTTGAGGGGATATTTATTTATTATTATTGAGTTAACCGTGATTTTTCAGAAATAAAAATAATCACTTATTCCTTTTCTTTGAGATCAACCACTGTAAACGATGGTAGTCAAGCAAGTGCCCCTGGCGTAGTGGATTCGCTGGTGGGGTCGAGCATAGTCGTAGAACACTTTTTTTTAAGAATGCAGTGCTTTGCGATAAGAGGAGGGCGGGTGGAAAGGGGTGCTCTGATCGTTGCCACCAAAAGTTTAGTTGGACTTGGTAGACAATTAGTTGCCATTGAGTTGAAAACTTCAGAATATTACGAGGGTTGTTTTCGAGGCTGATAACGTCAGACACCAAGATGGAGGGTTAGAGTAATTTGGGAGTTTTATTGGGGTGATGGCGTCCTGATTCAAAATGGCGTACAGCTGAAACGTGGAAGTTTGTGGTGAGAGTGATGACCAATGTGATTGATAATGATCCGGCACCGCTCTAAACACGTGGGTGGCGGATCCCATAGGATTAACATTGATCCGCCACTGAGTTAGAACTCTCATTATCCTCCTACTTACATTCAATGAATTCTTCTTGCTGACAGTGGTCTTTATGCCAGATCAAATCTCAAATATTGAGAATTACGTTCATTGAATCCTTCTTGTTGGCAGTGTCCTTTACGCCAGATCAAATCTCCAACATTGAAAATTACGTTCATTGATTTCTTCTTGTTGACAGTGGTCTTTACACCAGACCAAATGTCAAATATTGAGACGTTCTTTGATCCATCTTGCTGACAGTGACCTTTACGCCAGATCAAATCTCAAATATTGAGAATTACGTTCATTGAATCCTTCTTGTTGGCAGTGGCCTTTACGCCAGATCAAATCTCCAATATTGAGAATTGCGTTCACTGATTTCTTCTTGTTGTCAGTGGTCTTTACAGCAGACCAAATGTCAAATATTGAGACGTTGTTTGATCCATCTTGCTGACAGTGGCCTTTACTCCAGATCAAATGTCAAATGTTGAGAATTACGTTCATTGATTCCTTCTTGCTGACAGTGAATATACGCCACATCAAATCGAAAATATTGATAATTACGTTCACTTATTTCTTCTTGCTGACAGTGGCCTTTACGCCAGATCAAATGTCGAATATTGAGACGTTCGTTGATCCTTCTGGTTGACAGTGGCCTTTACGCCAGATCAAATCTCCAATATTGAGAATTTCGTTCATTATCAGTGGGATGGATAACCGGCTTAAATAAAATAAAAAAAAATTCCCCCTCAAGCAGCTGCTTGCCACAGAGGTCTGACAGGAGCCTGTCAGTTTATATGCCACAGTAGAAGATCTGAGAGGATGGCAGGACCTCAGCAGAAAACAACACGAACATTCATGCCTTACCCGGGGCTCGAACCCATGTCCCGTAGATCAGTAGCTAAGCGCGCTAACCACTCGGCCACAGGAGGTAAAAAAAAGCATCATTAGGAGCTGTAGCGCTATATTTGCCTACTGGCACTTTTTCTCTATTGCAGCGGTTTGGTGATTGGGGCGTGACATGGGCACAGTCTGAGGTGGCCCTGTGTTTGTTACAATCAACGACCGACACCTATTCTATCTAGGCAACAAGTCGTCAGTTATTGGTTTAAAATCTAATCACTACTTGCTCTATGTACTGAATAAGTGAAAGATAGATTCGGAGTTTGTTTCTAAATATAAGTATCGATAAAACGACATGTTAAAATTATTAAATCATCATTGATTTATAGGTATTATTTCATTTTAGAGACGGTAAAACATCCTAGTATATATTAGCAATCAGGAAACTTGTAAATTTCGAAATCGAATACGAAAAAAATGGCAGCTTCCTGCTAAAATATTTCTCTTGAGACCAACCATTTCGCTACAACTCCTGTGGAGCTACTGGAAACGCCAAAGTAAGTTGTATTGCAATGTACTTTACCATTATAAAATATACATGTTGGGTTGAAACGAAAGTTTGCTTATTTTTCCCAAGAGATGTAACTGGACGTGATCTTTATAACAACGTGCATTAGCAGTTTATAAATAATTCGTGCCTTGGACAGGACACAGTTGCTAGAGTTTTACGGAAAACAAATTTTACAGATTAACTGAGTGACATTCGAGTAATCGATAAGGGTCAATTTGAAAGTGTAAAATACAAAGGTGCATTGGCGCCGTGTTATGCCCCGGTTCTTTCGGAAAGGTAAAAACGCAACACAAATCGAAAAATGAATTGTTCAGTGTATGGAGAAGATTCTGTAAATGACGAACGTGTCAGAGGTGGTTCGGAAAGTTCCGAACAAGGAATTTCGCTCTGGAAGATGCCCCACGTTCAGGAAGACACTTCACGGTTGACAACGACCAAATAGCCACATTATTCCAAACTAACTAGCCCAGCATTACAAGAAAAGTATCGCATGCATCAGTTGTAAGGTATTTGGAGCAGCTTGGATGCGTGAATCGCTACAATGCATCAGTTCCGCATATATTCAGCGAAGGAAATTTAATGGACCATACACCCACACAACCACAATATCCAGAAGATATATAAGATGACCGATGGATATCTATATTATGTTTTAGATATATCTTTTGGCTGTTCTCTGGATATTGTGGATGTGTGGATCTCCTTATGATTCG
Source organism: Ryuthela nishihirai (assembly GCA_038380435.1). NCBI lineage: Eukaryota > Metazoa > Arthropoda > Arachnida > Araneae > Heptathelidae > Ryuthela > Ryuthela nishihirai. The sequence continues at coordinate 23,887,285 of JAWZYU010000022.1, forward strand.
CAGCTGCCAAGCAACGAAAACGACGCGTTTTGGAATTGGTAAGTGACGGGAGACGAAAATTGATTCTTTACAACAACGTCCAAAGAGAAAGCTCCTTGAGCAAGAGAGCGAGCCCACATTACCGCAGCCAAAGGGTGGCCCGCATTTGAAGAACGTCATGCTCTGTTTGTGGTGTGTTTGGAAAGGAGTCCTTCACTAAATACTCCTGCCAAGCAATCAAACGATTCATTCAAATCGGTATTACTCGCAATTGGAATGGCTGAGGTCAGTGATCGATGGCCATTTAGCCCATGGTGTGCAAAAATGTGCCGCTCAGAGGTAAACAGTGATCGATGAAAACTTCCAAATTGGCGAATCACAAGGAGTTGTATTCTACAAGGAAACATGTGTATTTGACCTCAAGTCAAAAATTGTTGCATTTGGGTTCGGATGTTTTGTGCCACCCGTCATATTCGTCTGATATTGCACACTCTTGAATTACCATTTATTCCGATCGCTGAACACTTTCTTTCAACGATAAAGATTTCCGATTTTTGGAGGCCATCAAAAACTACCTTGATCGATTCTTCAACGAAAAATTAGACAAGTCCTACACCGATTGAATAATGAAACTGTCCACAGATGACTTAATATAATCGAACAAAATGGTGGATGCATTATTGATTAAATGTATTTATTACTATTTAATACTTTAGTTTGAATAGTTGTCGATGTTGATGGGAGTGGTATATTAATAAAACTACTTCTCATCACCTATGGCAATGGGGGGTGGCTCAGTTGGTGGCCAGGCTCGTAATCTGTAGTTCCCAGGTTCGAGTCCCAGCTGGGTCAGCGTTGAGATTCATCTCCGCAAAATTCCCCGCCCTGCCCACGGTCAGTAGGGGACACCGATGGGCTTGGAAAGGCCACCGTCCGTCGGATGGGACGTTAAGCCGTGGCCCCGTGTGCGGGAGAGCCATACCCTGTGCACGTTAAAGAACACGCTGGATGGCCTTGACGGGAGGACACCATCTGTCTTCCAACAGCTGTTCCAGTGGGTCCTCTCCCCCAACCTTCTCTGAGCCTTCGGAATCCTTGTGACCTGGCCATTTAGCCCATGGTGTGCAAAAAAGTGCCGCTCAGAGGTAAAACAGCCCAACCTATGGCAATATCTATTAACCGTTTGGAGCTACTCAGTTGAAATACTGCCAGCATCTCTTTTCACGAATCGACCCTAACCCTTTTTTGCTATTCTGTTAGTTTCTAAGGTATCCATTTAACACAGATCTTTCGGAATCTTAAATGTTGATGAATAATTCTTCGTTGTTGATGACTCTGACAATCGATACATTGGCATCTAAACTTATTACGTGAACGGTGATGTGTGAGTTTTCCTTAATAAGTTTTCAAATAGCATTCATGATTCTCTCATTGACGGCCTCCTTCGGTCTTGAAAGCTCTGCCTCTCGTAACAGTGTCAAATGAACAGGCCTGATACCCATATACTCGTGAATAATCGGCATGAATTATTTTCAGATCGCCCCAAGCTGCATCCTTGTGAAAATGTAAAATTATTTCCCCATCTGTAGCTGCTGGCTACATTAAAATAACGCACAAATTTCGCAGAACGAACTTTTACCCACTGTCAATGAAGAGAGAAATGATAAAAAAACTTTGCTTTTAACACGTAATGCCAGTTTAGACAAGCTTTCAAACCAGTCGTAGCTTGTTAACTTCAGAGGAAGTAGTGCAAATGGGGTGAAGGAAAACACGTGAAGATATTTTTTGGACGGCTTCGGTTCACATTGTTCTGTAACAGGGTGACCATAACTGGAAAAAAATACATAACAGAAAGAAACAAGTAGATTAAATTGTTGGCAACAAATTATTCAGTAAAAACATTTTTGTGCATATATTTTTACGCTTTTGCACCTCCTCAGTAAAAAAATAATAATCTAACGTTTAGAAAAACGGTCCATAATTGCAGAGGAATGCAAAGGTTACTCGGAAATTTCTCGAAATATCCGAGCTGATGTCATTTACTTCATCATTCTGTCTTGAAACGTAGAAATTTAGAATATCGTCAACTAAAAATCTGCTTACAAGAGAAATACATTTATTTTAACAAGAAATGATATTGCAAATGAAAATTTTGTTACATACAGTTATTCCATGCGTAATATTTATTTTATAGTGCATAATTAAAGTAAAGGTAAGTACCGTGAGCAAGACACGATGGAATACATAAAAGTTTAGAGTTAAATAAATAATGAAACGGTTTAAAGAATATCTAAACACGGATGTTACTTAAAATGATACATAAACTAAATTTCAGATATTACGTCCATTAAGAAACAAGTATCAATTGGTCAGATTTCTCTTCTTAGCAACTAACACGATGCTTCTTTGGCCTTTGTCCTTTCGATTTCCTAATTCAACAAGAAGCCAAGATCAGCAACAATCATGAATATCCAAGTTTTGCAAAAATTTGAAACCGTGACATTTTTTTACCTCTTTATATATATTTTTCATGTCCTTGCATCGACAAGTGGTTAAATCCGTCACATGCATTGCCGATGATAGAAATAATAACGAAAAATCCGTAAATCCCTTTCCAGATAAATCTTGCAGAAATATGTGTGTAAGTGAATCTGAAATACGCTTTGGTGATATCGAATTACATGATATGGCAGAAGGATTTTGAAACATCTTAGATTTTTTAATGAATTATGCTACTCAATCTTATTTTTCTCAATTTAGGGCAAAGCTCCAACCAGTGTAACAAATCCATGTAATCCGAGATAAACGTATAGCTATCGTTGATAGTAGAATTGCCGTAAAGACCGACAACTTCCAGTTTATTCCCTCTTAATGAAAAAAATTCTAACAACTGTGATGAGGGAACACGACCTTTGAGGTGCAGTTTTATTTTGGTAAGGTGAGAAAATGCATTGCAGGATAATATGCTCTCTTTTGGTACTGTAGAGTCGATTACCACTGATCTAATTTCAGGACAACAAATTGAAGCACAGCGCAAAATCTCTTCCTCTGCATCATAAAATGCGAATGATATTTTTTTCAGATTAAATCTTCTGATATTGGAGAAATCGTTTCCTATAACAGCTTGTTTGTTGATATTGAACATAATTCTCGGCAAACCTCCAGAAAGTATTCTTGTTGAGGTATTTGGCAAGATTATTTTGCATCCTCCTACATTTTTGAAAAACTTTCGACACATGCTCTTAGGAAGGTTCTTAATATAGGAGTATTTCAAATTTTACAAAAGTGAAAGGGATTGTACTATGTTCTCCAGCCCTTTGAAACTGGTAAGTGTATATGACATTTTCAAATCGGATATTTTACTCATATTTTCAATACTTTGTGATTCATTGGCACAGAGATATTCAAGACCTTTATCCGTTACAGCAGTGTTGCATATATTCAATCGTTTCAAATTAGGACAGTGCGCAGATATTATAGACATATGATTATCAGAACAACGGCTAGATGCAAGATCGAGACTTTCAACATTAGGAATGATCTTATAAGGAGTAAATTTAAATCTTCGTCAGTGGTACAATTGTTGACATTCACATGAGATAAATTCTGCAAAAGAGAAGTTAAAAAAAGTTAGTAAAAATGAAAATCAAACCAGAAATTCATTAAAAATACTTTTATTTAAATGTAAATAATATTCAATCGTATACACAATCGTATCAGAATAATATGACCACAAACATATTTATATGTATGGTTGGTGGTCATATTATTCTGATACTACTGGGTTGGGTTGTTTTACTTCTGAGCGGCACTTTTTTGCACACCATGGGCTAAATGGCTAGGTCACATGGACCCCGAAGGCTCAGAGAAGGTTGGGGGAGGGGACCCACTGGAACAGCTGTTGTAGACAGATGGTAGCCTCCCGTCAAGACCATCCAGCGTGTTCTTTAACGTGCACAGGGTATGGATGGCTCTCCCGCACACGGGACCATGGCTTAACGTCCCATCCGACCGACGGCGGCCTTTCCAAGTCCATCGGTGTCCCCTACTGACCGTGGGCAGGGCGGGGAATTTTGCAGAGATAAACATCAACGCTGACCCAGCTGGGACTCGAACCTGGGAACTACAGATTACGAGCCCTGATGCGACTGTGTACACTCTAAATTTCAAGAGGTAGGAATTAAAAAATATTATTTTATGTATCTGACATAGAGTGATGTTTTATTCAAGATTCAGTTACCGTTACTGCACACGCTCCAGTTTGCTGTGAACGGTAACTGCACACGCTCAATATTTCCGTGAGTGAGCCCACACGATCTAGTATCAAAATAATATGACCACCTACAGTCGCTCAAAAAAGTATCCGAACACTCTTGTTGATTACAGAATTCAGAAAAAATATCTGGAAACGATTTTTTTAGAAATTAGTGATCTGGCAACCTTCGTGTACAGATCATTAATTTCTAAAAACATCCTTGCCAGATACTTTTTCTGAATCTGTAATCAACCACAGTGTTGGGATAGTTATTTGAGCGACTGTACTCTGCCTGTAGGTTGTTGTTCAGTTATGTACCCTGAACGGCACTTTTGTGCTCAGAGAAGGTTGTAGGAAGAGGACCCACTTTACAAAGAGAAGGCTCTTAGGAGACAAATGGTAGCCTTCTGTCAAAGTTGGGTTGGGTTGTTTTACCTCTGAGCGGCACTTTTTTGCACACCATGGGCTAATTGGCCAGGTCACATGGACCCCGAAGGCTCAGAGAAGGTTGGGGGAGGGGACCAACTGGAACAGCTGTTGGGAGACAGATGGTAGACCCCTTCAAGGCCATCCAGCGTGTTCTTTAGCGTGCACAGGGTATGTCTCTCCCGCACACGGAGCCACGGCTTAAAGTCCCAACCGACCGACGGCGGCCTTTCCAAGCCCATCGGTGTCCCCTACTGACCGTGGGCAGGACGGGGAATTTTGCGCAGATAAATCTCAACGCTGACCCAGCTGGGACTCGAACCTGGGAACTACAGATTATGAGCTGGCGCGCTGCCGACTGAGCCACCGCCGCCCCCCTTCTGTCAAAGCCATCCAATATATTCTTTAACATGCAGAGGGTATGGCTCTCACAGATGTGAACTGTGGATTTAGGTCCCATCTGACGGACGGCGGGGGCGGAGGTGGCTCAGTCAGTAGCGTGCCAGGCTTCTAATCTGCAGTTCCCAGGTTCGAGTCCCAGCTGGTTCACTGTTGAGACCTATCTCCGTGAAATTCCCCGGCCTCCCACGATCAGTAGGGGACAACAATGCCGTCCGTCGGATGGGACGTTAAGCCGTGGCTCCCTGTGCAGGAAAGCCATATCCTAAGCACGTTAAAGAACATGCTGGATGGCCTTGATGGGAAGCTACCATCTGTCTCCCAACAGCTGTTCCAGTGGGTCCCCTCCCCCAACCTTCTCTGAGCCTTCTTTTCTAGGTCAATAAAGATTTTCTGTCTCTATGAAGAAAAATCTATATACATGTGAACAGGACGTGAATGCTCTAAAATATTAGGAGAATATCATTGATGCCTATTTCAAACCGTATGCAGGTGAAGTAGGTGACGATTTTCTCGTAGTGGCCGATAATGTGAGTCCACAAAGAAGAAGACAGACCAGCCAATATCTTGAGTAAGAAGATTTCCAACTAATAGAGTGGTTTTCAGTTCTCTACAGATATCAAACCGATGGAGCATCTATGTGATACCCTATGGCAGTGGTTCTTAACCTTTTATGCTTCACTTATCTCCTGGAAATGTGTATGTAACTGGCGTACCCCTTGCATAGATAGATAAAGCTACAGCTATAGCATAACAATAGGAATAAAATAAAACATATATTTATACACATTAAATTGTGTATTCATATATTACATATATTGACAAACACAAAAATGACATAAACAATTTAACAAAACTTATAAAAGTATAAACGTTTTAGTCGGTAATCAGTAAAACAGCTCTCACGGCGTACCCAAAAAAATTTTACCGCGCAACCCACCCTCAGGAGATAGAAGAGAACTCCTAACCTAGGGAGATATATTGCCTTTTTCCAATTTTGTTCCTGAACTTTCAAATGTCCAATGTATTTTATTGTATTATCATTCCCCGAACTATCATGTTGAGATCATGAATCTACGTTGATAGGCCCGTATTACTTCAAGTACTGCCACGTCCACTGCTCAATACATTTTGTATTTAAAACCCAGATTTTAATGACATCACAAATTCTTCGTGTGATATTTGATTGATCACAGTTCTTGAACCAAAAAAAGTTTTTCAGCTCTTTATATTGTACTCTTTATGTCTTACTAGGCGCCGAAATATTTTAATAGACATTAATAAATACAAAAATTATATTTTAACAATTTGAAAGATTATTTTATCACATGATAAAATCTAAATTTAATAACTATTTCCTCAACAACCTCCACTTTTCGAAATCCAGTTAGTTTGCGTAGAAACTCAGCCAGTGGCTATGACACCCCGTGAGGTCATAGAGAAGGTCTGTGAGGATGACGTGACCTCAGCAAAAAACAATACACGAAAAGAAACATCCATATCTTTTATGCGGTCTCGAACCCAGGTACATGAAATCTGCAACCAAACACATTAAGCATTTGGCCACCTGATTTGAACTGTAAATTAGAAATGCATATTTTTTTATCCCCTAATGGCGTAAAGACAGCTAAATATGAAATATGTATAAATGCAAAGCTATCCTCTTTCAGATGACTATATTAAATGCATCATATTTAGAGCTTAGGAAGAAATCTTTTCTTAAATTCTGTGATTCACAGTGGCGGATTTATTATAAGGTGCACTAGGCAATATCTAAGGGCCACAGCGAAAGGGGCCTTACAAAACATATTTATTTATTCTTAACGTTAATATTTTTCTTTTATTGCATTTGATTACTGAACCTAAATTTACAATTACTAATATTTGATAAATAGAAACTGCTACAACACTGGTTGCCATAAATTAAAGAAAATTACTAAGTTAAGTCAATGGGAAACTAACGTCAAAACTCTGTCACTCCTAATATAGGTTTTTCTGTTTTTAAAAATATGATTGCAGATAAAGATCTCAATCAAATAAATCAATATCTCGATTTTCAACAATATTCGTTCAGTATTTAATGAGTTATGGAAGTTAGAAAATTTAGCGATAACAATGCCAACCACAAAAATTGACTCCAGAAGTTAATTAAAACTTTGCAATAAGTATTCTATCAAAATGTTTAATAAAATAAGTTTGTATTTTAGAACTTTGTGTAAAGAATTCTTTGACTATTCCTCAGTTTTGTATAAGTTTCTTAAGATTGGCATTGCTGTTGTTAAATATTCAAACTTCCATAACTCATTAAATACAGAACGAATATTGTTGAAAATCGAGATATTGATTTATTTGATTGAGATCTTTATCTGCAATCAGATTTTTCAAAACAGAAAAACTTATTTTAAGAGTTATAGAGCTCTGACGTTAGCTTCCCATTGACTTAACATAGGGATTTTCCTTAATTTATGGAAACCAACATATTAATGCATAGTGTACCATTTTTTTTTTGGCGCTGTTATAAACTCAAGCGTTTATCACTGTTCTCCACCTCACTGTTTTGTTCCCGAAACATTTCACTGGAGGCAACTCATCAAGCCACCCTTCTCGTCAAGGGCAGATTGGGCCGCTGTCGCATCGGCGACCTCAATGGGTTGAAAATGAGGGAACAGAGCGGTCAATTTTCGGAATTTAAAATAACAGATGTTTTAAAATTACTCCTCGGGAATCATTTAAACATGCGGAGAAGGTTTTAATACATGGAGAATGGACTTGGGAGATTGTTTTATGACAGGATGCAATCATGATGTTGTCCGAAAAACTCTGATAGTTACCAGAAGGTTACAAAGCAGACTTTCTCACTTTGTTATTGATAGCGGCTTCCTTTATTCCATTGAAATTGTAGACTCCAAATTACCAGAAATTCTGTGTTTTGATGGGGGATGTTTGCTCAACAGAGAACAGATGACAGACAATGACGAAGGCTATCAGTGAATGATTATTTATGGCGCATGACAGGCTGTGGGATGAGTTGGGAGTGGTGCAGGAGACCACGTGGGAGTAAAAACGTGAAAGAGAATTACAAAATTAAAAGAAAAAGAAAACCGATTTCAGCGCTAAACAGTCCATACTAAACCAGAATAAATTATGAAACAGGTTTAAAAAAAAGCAAACATTAAATTGCTAAGAACTTTATTACAACTAAGCAATGTAGACTGATATGTAGAAGGAGAATTTCAAGCTGCCTAGCCGAAAGGCAGACATATTTCTTGTACCCCAAGGACTCCAGTACGGAAGTGCCAATTCGGACAACTTCACTTTATTTGTCCTTTCCTAAATCTTTTGCTTCCCTAAAATTTATTTTACTCCTAATTATTTTTAAATTTATGTTGTTCAAAAAAAAAAAATCGATTGTTTCATTTTACACGGGAATAGAAAGCTTAACAGACCTAAACTTTACATAATAATCGCAAATTTAACTAACTAATAATCTTTCAGTTGCGATAGTTGTCTTTTACCTCCATATCGTGAACCGGCAGTCAGTGGAAGCTTTCAGAGTTTAATTTTCAAACAGCAAGAATATACAGAAGAAATCATCGTCAAATCAGACAACTAAAGCTACAAAGCAGCGTGAAGGTAAATACCCTGACTTTTCCAATTTCTTTCAATATATTCTTTTGTGTGATTATTTTGTCTTTGCAAAAACAGGAGGATTTTTCTTTGCAAAATTCTGGTCGCAATTTATGCAAATATATTGAAATGTTTTTCACCCTTTATATGTACCTCTCACTGTCATTTTTATAACAATATCCAAGCAAATAAAATTCAATATGAAGAACCGTGATTATCGAAGACTCGATTTTCATTTGATATTAAAGCATTTACTGAGCTTTCAAGAGATATTTGATAAACGCCAAACCATTTTATGCTGTCTTGATTTTTCCCCTGGCAATTTTATCCAGCATTTATGAATTATTGTTAAGCTAAAAACTAAATTTACAACAAGTACAGCAAATAAAAATGCACGTTATTTTAATTCAACCCATTTTATGGAAATTAGTGTCTAAAATAATATTTTCTATATTTCCCAGTAATACATATTTTAAATATATATATATATTTTGTTTTTCGTTTTTAATATAAAAAATAAATACCTCCTCAAGCAGCTGCTTGACACACAAGTCTGACAGTAGCCTGTCAGTTTATATGCCATAGTAGGAGGTCTGTGAGGATGGCAGGACCTCAGCAGAAAAACAACACACACAACCATGCCTTACCCGGGGCTCGAACCCAGGTCCCGTAGATCAGTAGCCAAGCGCGCTAACCACTCGACCACGAGATGGCTTCGTTTTTAATATTTGAAAAAAGTCCTATAGACAGTTCCTTTCATTATTAGTCAAGAGCACTAGTCATTCGATGATGATGATTAGTAAATAGCTTCTGAAAATTGGATCTATCAGAATTTGTTAAAACATGTGGTACAGTCGCTCAAAAAAGTATCCGAACGCCATGGTTGACTACAACATTCAAATAAATATCTGGCAAAGATTTTTTCAGAAATTAGTGATCTGGCATCCTTCGTGTACTGCACACGAAGGATGCCAGATCATTAAATTCTGAAAAAATCGTTGCCAGATATTTTTTCTCAATTTTTTTAATCAACCATAACGTTCGGATACTTTTTTGAGCGACTGTACAATAAAACTGAAATTACAAGTATACTGAAACCTATAACTTGTGGAAGCAATTTCAATGCTACTAAATTGCAAGACTTCCTTATATGAAAATTCCCTTTGGGATGCAATAATAATTAATTAGCCTGAAATAATCATAATCAGCCTTCATATTTTTTTTTAAATTTCGGATTTATAACATCCGAAATGAAAAAGATTAAAATAAAATTATCAAGTCTTATTTCTGCTGTTATTATTTCATAATTAATTAATGCTACCTGCAAAAAGCTTAGCTAAAATAATAGGAGTAAAATTATTTTCGTTTAATCAACGCAGAGACAGTTGACCACAAAACTGCTCAAGAGAGGTTTCTGCGCATGCAGAGATTGAAATAAATATGAGAAACAGCGGAAATGTGCAAATTTACATCCCAATTCTACAAGGGATTATTAACAATAAATCCCTATCCAGTGGATATCCTTCCCCCAACTTTCTCTCAGTCTTCGGGGTCCTTGCGATCAGGCCATTTAGTCCATTGTACGGAAAAAAGTGACCTTCAAAGGTAAAATATTCCAACGATAAGGAACACGCTGTATAGCCTTGACGGGAGGCTACCATATGTCTCCTAAAAGCTATCCAATGGATATCCTTTTCGCAACTTTCTCTTTAGCAGTCATTTTTTTAATATCTATACACTTTTTTTTTTATAAAGAATCTTTCTTGCGCTATATAGGCAGAAAATCCAGAATATTCAAAAATGTTCATTGGTCATAAATTTTGGAATATACCAGATGAAATCTCCTCTTTCTGAGTTCGTCTTAATTATTCTTTTTTGGGGGATGGTGTAAGTATCCAACCTTCGTAAGTGTAGGAGGCTAAAAACTAAGTTTAAGATTTAATGAAATTTGGTGTGTAAAGGCTAAAAACTAAGTTTAAGATTTAATGAAATTTGGTGTGTAAAGGCTAAAAACTAAGTTTAAGATTTAATGAAATTTGGTGTGTAAAGGCTAAAAACTAAGTTTAAGATTTAATGAAATTTGGTGTGTAAAGGCTAAAAACTAAGTTTAAGATTTAATGAAATTTGGTGTGTAAAGGCTAAAAACTAAGTTTAAGATTTAATGAAATTTGGTGTGTAAAGGCTAAAAACTAAGTTTAAGATTTAATGAAATTTGGTGTGTAATGATTTATTGGCCGTCCCGTGGCCGAGTGGTTAGAGCGCCTGGCTACTGATCTACGGGACCTGGGTTCGAGCCCCGGGTAAGGCATGGATGTTCGTGTTGTTTTCTGCTGAGGTCCTGCCATCCTCTCAGATCTTCTACTGTGGCATATAAACTGACAAGCTCCTGTCAGACCTCTGTGGCAAGCAGCTGCTTGAGGGGGTATTTATTTTTATTTAATGATTTATTTGCTTCTTGTTTGTTATTCTATTATATGTAGTTTTAAACTTATTATAATTAAGTAAAATAGTTGCGCCTGTGTTTTTCACTTCTGTCGCCATTTACTTTATTCTCCCCTAAAACGTAATGATTCATGTTCTGATTTTTACCGTTTGATATAACCCAGATGTACGGAACCAATCTTAAGCACCAGCTTTTTATTTTTTTTACGAGCCATATTTTTACACTGATCTTTTTATGCATTTTTAGCCTGTTTTTAGGGTTCATTTTAAAATTCAGAAATAATTCTTGCATTGCTTTAACTGGCATAGTGGCTAAGCAGCTAGAGTAGAGACTGTTGCAGCAAGGTAAACTTTGTGTGTTATGTTAGCTCTAACTGAGGCAGTGGTCAGCAGGTCTTCAGTCTTAGTAGGTTGGGTTGTTTTACCTCTGAGCGGCACTTTTTTTACACACCTTGGTCAAAATGGCCAGGTCACAAGGATCCCGAAGGCTCAGAGTAGGTTGGGGGAAGGGATCCACTGGGAAAATTGTTGGGAGACAGATGGTACCTCCCGTCAAGATCATCCAGTGTGTTCTTTAACGTGCACAGAGTATGGCTCTCCCGCACACGGAGCCACGGCTTAACGTCCCATCAGAAGGACGGCGGTCTTTCCAAGCCCATAGGTGCTCCCTATTGACCGTGGGCAGGGCGGGGAGTTTTGCGGAGATAAACCTCAACGCTGACCCAGCTGGGACTCGAATCTGAGAACTGCAGATTACTAGCTTGGCGCGCTACCGACTGAGCAACCCCCGCCCTAGTCTTAGTGGGGCATGTCCTTGTATGAGAAGGCCTGTAAAAGCTAGGAGTAGTTTCTAGGATTCTTCTTTGTCCTATATGTCGCAAATAAAAAAAATCTAACTACGCCCGTATGAAACCAAAATTCCCGCGATTTTTTTCCCATAAGCAATATTCGGTCGTTTCGCTTTATATGTTATGTTTGATATGTTACGCTTTATATGTCACTCGAAAATATAATTTCACAATGCATTAAAACAGAATGCAAAATCAAAGTCGTAAATTGCAAACTTTTAAACACATGTTGCGAACGATGAATTTATGCTAGAAATTTGAAATTTTCATTATAAAATATGAAAGCTATGTAGTTTTGCATTTGCAACAATAAATGGTCTCTTTAATTCAGGGGTTTGGGAAATGCAATTGTTTTATTTTAAGAGATATTGGGTAAAAAAATTTGAATTCCTGCTAATGATATGTTCTCATTTTTTAATTCTTTAGGTACTTTTAATTTACATCGTTAGAGGAACTAGGTATGAAAAGGTCAAAACTTTCAACGAATGTTTAAAATGATCGGTTTATGGTAGAAATTTGAAATTACGATCGTAGAGTGTTTAGAGATAATTCAAGCTCAGCAGAGATTCAGTTAACAGCAACAGTCTGCTCCATTTGTCAGAGGAGTGTCAGAAAGGCAACTTTTTAAATTTACGGAATGAACGAATACAACTCTTTGGAATTTGAGAGTAATCCATTATTTCGAAGTAAAACTTTTAAAGAATGCAAAATTAGGTAAAAATAATTTCATTTTCTTTGAAAACCAGATTCCCATGCTTTCATGCAGTTTAAACTTTCTATTTTGAAGCTCTAAATCGTTAAGAACGCCAAAACCAGACCCATCCAACGGGCTGCTCACGAAACAAATGATCGCTCTACTGAATCATTTTTTGACAAACATTTTTATCTGCAAATTAATCGCATTTGCCAATTCGCAGTTTTTTAGCAATTCATTCTCTATATGAGCCGTTTATTTTGAAAGTGGGACAAGTCCATTTTTTCTTATTGAGAGATATTTAAGGGATTAATTTTTTAATAGATTTAAAAATATTGGTAAGCACTAATAGACAAATTTTATACATTTTATGGTGGTTGATAATGTAAATTTTTTATCCAATAGTGTTTACCATATAAAATTCTATCTATTGTTATCATTAGCTTCATTTTTTTTTTCAAAAATGGACTTGCCCCACTTTCAAAATAAACGACTGATATATCCCCTCAACTAGCTGCTTGCCACAGAGTCTGACAGGAGCCTGTCAGTTTATATGCCATAGTAGACAGTCTATGAGGAAGACGGGACCTCAGCAGAAAAACAAAAACCCATGCCTTACCCTGGTTCCTTTGATCAGTAATCAAGCGTGTTAACTACTCGGCCACGGGACGGCTGAAAAGTATATACTTGTAGTGAATTAAATATCTTAAAATACAATAAAGTACGGTACAGATTCGCATAAGCATGGATTAAAGGAAAAGTAGCACCAATGGCGGAGTGCTTAGTGTGCTCGTCTACTGCTCAGAGGGATATGGTTTCAGAAGAGACGCGAAAGCAAATATGATACCGGGCAAAATAGAAAGTTCGCCCCCCCCCCCAATTTTTTATTTAAATTATAGAAAAATCGTATTGTCTTTTATAATTGCAATTATTCCCTTTTGTATTGTAAGCATTTTTCTTCCCTATGGAACCTGGATTTACACCTCAAGTATCCCCAGGCACAAATATATATGGTATACTCTGAATTTTCTGGAATATTTTATATGTTTACGTCCTGAAAATAGGTAATTGCAGATATTTTGTAACAATTTTGCTACCAAATGCTGTGAAATTAAATTCATAATTACACTCAGAGCTCACTAAATTATGGCCAGCTCCCTATATGTTATGGCAATAGAAGCCTTAGTAGTAGTAGCAGTTAGCTTCAAAGCTCTACAACTTCTAAAAAAAGAGTTTTGTGACAGAATGGGACTGAAGATAAATTAAAGATCTCTATCAAATCTATTTAAATCTCGATTTTCAACAATATTCCCGTAGTATTTATAAAGTTATGGAAGCTTGAATATTTAACAACAATACCTAACGTCAGAATTTAACTCAGAAGTGAATTATAATTTCAATAAGTATTATTTCACACACTATTTAATACAACAGATGGATACATGAAAAGTTAATGTAAATGATTTTTCAATATTTTTCAATTTTCATAAGACTTGCATTGTTGCTGTTAATTGTTCAAAGTCCATTATTCTTTATGTAGAAAGCGAACATTATTGAAAATCGATATTTAGGGAGATTGGATTGAGAAATTTAATGTATCCTCCGTTGCATTTTCTCATAAAACGCTTAAAGAAGTTATAGCGCTTCGAAATCAGCATCCACTTATATAAATAACATGGACGGAGGTGGTCATAATTTAGTGAACACTGAGTGTATTATTCATATCATGACCAGGAAAAAGTGAAAATTCATAAACGAGTAAAATAACCGGTAAAGCGTAAAAATTCGAAAACAGGAGTTGAAAGTGAATCATGAGATAAAAGATGTCCGAGTGTAAGGGGCTCGGACGTAAAATCGTGAAAGGTAAAAAACAAACGTCGGTCAAGGTTAAAAGCTGGGCAATTGAGTAAAATATGTTTAACAGTTAAAATGGTGTCCCAAAACTCGCACTTAGGTTCAGCGTCCGCCTTAAGAAGAAAAGAGTGTGTTCAAAAGGAGTGACCTAAGCGGAGCCGAACAAGGACAACTTCCTCCTTGCGATTCCTGCGAAAACAAGACTGCCACTGTTTGACAATGGGCTTGATTTCGAAAAGCTTGTTAGCAACTTGTTCAGACCAAGATCTCTGCAAAAATCTCCAATATTGAGAATTACGTTCATTGAATCCTTCTTGTTGACAGTGGCCTTTATACCAGATCAAATCTCCAATATTGAGAATTACGTTCATTGAATCCTTCTTGATGACAGTGTCCTTTATGCCATATCACATCTCCAATATTGAGAATTACGTTCATTGATTCCTTCTTGCTGACAGTGGCCTTTATGCCAGATCAAATCTCAAATATTGAGAATTTCGTTCATTATAAGTGGGATGGATAACCGGTTTAATAGGAGGTAGAAAAAAAGAATCATTAGGAGCTGTAGAGCCATATTTGCCTATTGGCACTTTTTCTCTATTGAAGCGGTTTGCTGGTTGGGGCGTGATATGGGCACAGTCTGAGGTGGCCCTGTGTTTGTTACAATCAACGACCTACACTTATTCTATCTAGGCAACAAGTCGTCAGTTATTGGTTTAAAATCTAATCACTACATTCTCTATGTACTGAATAAGTGAAAGATAGATTCGAGGTTTGTTTCTAAATATAACTATCGATAAAACGACACGTTAAAACTATTAAATCATCTTTGATTTATAGGTATTATTTGATTTTAGAGACGGTAAAACATCCTAGTATATATTAGCAATCAGGAAACTTGTAAATTTCGAAATCAAATGCGAAAAAATGGCAGCTTCCTGCTAAAATGTTTCTCTTGAGTCCAACCATTTCGTTAAAACTCCTATGGAGCTACTGGAAACGCCAAAGTAAGTTGTATTGCAATGTACCTTACCATTATAAAACATTCATATTGGGTTGAAACGAAAGTTTGCTTATTTTTCAAAAGAGATGTAACTGGACGTGATCTTTATAACAACGTGCATTAGCAGTTATAAATAATACGTGCTTTCGACAGGACACAGTTGCTAGAGTTTTACGAAAAACAAATCTTACAGATTAACTGAGTGACATTCGAGTAATCGATAAGGGTCAATTTGAAAAGGTAAAATACAAAGGTGCATTGGCGCCGCGTCATGCCCCGGTTTTTTCGGAAAGGTAAAATCGCAACACAAATCGAAAAATGGATTGTTCAGTGTATGGAGAAGATTCTGTAAATGACGAACGTGTCAGAGGTGGTTCGGAAAGTTCCGAACAAGGAATTTCGCTCTGGAAGATGCCCCACGTTCAGGAAGACACTTCACGGTTGACAACGACCAAATAGCCACATTATTCCAAACTAACTAGCCCAGCATTACAAGAAGAGTATCGCATGCATCAGTTGTAAGGTATTTGGAGCAGCTTGGATGAGTGAATCGCTACAATGCGTGAGTTCCGCATATATTCAGCGAAGGAAATTTAATGGACCATACACCCACACAACCACAATATCCATAAGATATATTAGATGACCGATGGATATCTATATTATGTTTTAGATATCTCTTTTGGCTGTTCTCTGGAAGTTGTGGATGTGTGGGTCTGCTTATGATTCGCAGCTGCAAAGGAACGAAAACGACGCGTTTTGGAAGTGGTTAGTGACGGGAGATGAAAATTGATTCTTTACAACAACGTCCAATGAGAAAGCTCCTTGAGAAAGAGAGCGAGCCTACATTACCGCAGCCAAAGGGTGGCCCGCATTCGAAGAAGGTCATGCTCTGTTTGTGGTGTGTTTGGAAAGGAGTCCTTCACTAAATACTCCTGCCAAGCAATCAAACGATTCATTCAAATCGGTATTACTCGCAATTGGAATGGTTGAGGTCAACGATCGATGAAAACTTAGATAGATGGCTATTTAGCCCATGGTGTGCAAAAATGTGCCGCTCAGAGGTAAACAGTGATCGATGAAAACTTCCAAATTGGCGAATCACAAGGAGTTGTATTCTACAAGGAAACATGTGTATTTGACCTCAGGTCCAAAATTGTTGGAATTGGGTTCGGATGTTTTATGCCACCCGTCATATTCGTCTGATATGGAACTCTTGAATTACCATTTATTCCTGTCGCTGAACACTTTCTTTCAACGATAAAGATTTCAGATTTTTGGAGGCCATCAAAAACTACCTTGATCGATTCTTCAACGAAAAATTAAACAAGTTCTACACCTATTGAATAATGAAACTGTCCACAGATGACTTAATATAATCGAACAAAATGGTGGATGCATTATTGATTAAATGTATTTATTACTATTTAATATTTGAGTTTGAATAGCTGTCGATGTTGATGGGAGTGGCATATTAATAAAATTACTTCTCATTACCTACGGCAATGAGGGGTGGCTCAGTTGGTAGCGCGCCAGGCTCGTAATCTGTAGTTCCCAGGTTCGAATTCCAGCTGGGTCAGCGTTGAGATTTATCTCCGCAAAATTTCCCGCCCTGCCCACGGTCAGTATGGGACACCGATGAACTTGGAAAAGCTGCCGTCCGTCGGATGGGACGTTAAGCCGTGGCCCCGTGTGCGGGAGAGCCATACCCTGTGCACATTAAAGAACACGCGGGATGGCCTTGACGGGAGGCTACCATCTATCTCCCAACAGCTGTTCCAGTGGGTCTCCTCCCCCAACCTTCTCTGAGCCTTCGGGGTCCTAGTGACCTGGCCATTTAGCCCATGGTGTGCAGAAAAGTGCCGCCCAGAGGTAAAACAACCCAACCTATGGCAATGTCTGTTAACCGTTTGGAGCTACTAAGTGGAAATACTGCCAGCATCTCCTTTTACGAATCGACCCTAACCCTTTTTTGCTATTCTGTTAGTTTCTAAGTTATCCATTTAACAGAGATCTTTCGGAATCTTAAATGTTGAATATTAATTCTTCGTTGTTGATTACTCTGACAATCGATACATTGGCATCTAAACTTATTACCTGAACGGTGATGTGTGAGTTTTCCTTAATAAGTTTTCAAATAGCATTGATGATTCTCTCATTGACGGCCTCCTTCAGTCTTGAAAGCTCTGCCTCTCGTAACAGTGTCAAATGAACAGGCCTGATACCCATATACTCGTGAATAATCGGCATGAATTATTTTCAGATCGCCCCAAGCTGCATCCTTGTGAAAATGTACAATTATTTCCCCATCTGCTGGCTACATAAAAATAACGCACAGATTTCGCAGACCAACTTTTACCCACTGTCAATGAAGAGAGAAATGATAAAAAAACTTTGCTTTTAACACGTAATGCCAGTTTAGACAAGCTTTCAAACCAGTCGTAGCTTGTTAACTTCAGAGGAAGTAGTGCAAATGGGGTGAAGGAAAACACGTGAAGATATTTTTTGGACGGCCTCGGTTCACATTGTTCTGTAACAGGGTGACCATAACTGGAAAAAAATACATAACAGAAAGAAACAAGTAGATTAAATTGTTGGCAACAAATTATTCAGTAAAAACATTTTTGTGCATATATTTTTACGCTTTTGCACCTCCTCAGCAAAAAAATAATAATCTAACGTTTAGAAAAACGGTCCATAATTGCAGAGGAATGCAAAGATTACTCGGAAATTTCTCCAAATATCCTAGCTGATGTCATTTACTTCATCATTCTGTCTTGAAACGTAGAAATTTAGAATATCGTCAACTAAAAATCTGCTTACAAGAGAAATACATTTATTTTAACAAGAAATGATATTGCAAATGAAAATTTTGTTACATACAGTTATTCCATGCGTAATATTTATTTTATATAGTGCATAATTAAAGAAAAGGTAAGTACCGTGAGCAAGACACGATGGAATACATAAAAATTTAGAGTTAAATAAATAATGAAACGGTTTAAAGAATATCTAAACATGGAGGTTGCTTCACATGATACATAAACTAAATTTCAGATATTACGTCCATTAAGAAACAAGTATCAATTGGTCAGATTTCTCTTCTTAGCAACTAACACGATGCTTCTTTTTCCTTTATCCTTTCGATTTGCTAATTCAACAAGAAGCCAAGATCAGCAACAATCATGAATATCCAAGTTTTGCAAAAATTTGAAACCGTGACATTTTTCTACCTCTTTAATTATATTTTTCATGTCCTTGCATCGACAGGTGGTTAAATCCGTCACATGCCTTGCCAATGATAGAAATAATAACGAAAAATCCGTAAATCCCTTTCCAGATAAATCTTGCAGAAATATGTGTGTAAGCGAATCTGAAATACGCTTTGGTGATATCGAATTACATGGTATGGCAGAAGGATTTTGAAACATCTGAGATTTTTTCAGAGTTATGCAACTCAATCTTATTTTTCTCAATTTAGGGCAAAGCTCCAACCAGTGTAACAAATCCATGTAATCCGAGATAAACGTACAGCCATCGTTGATAGTAGAGGTGCCGTAAAGACCGACAACTTCCAGTTTATTCCCTCTTAATGAAAAAAATTCTAACAACTGTGATGAGGGAACACGACCTTTGAGGTGCAGTTTTATTTTGGTAAGGTGAGAAAATGCAGTGCAGGATAATATGCTCTCTTTTGGTACTGTAGAGTCGATTACCACTGATCTAATATCAGGACAACAAAGTGAAGCACAGCGCAAAATCTTTTCCTCTGCATCATAAAATGCGAATGATATTTTTTTCAGATTAAATCTTCTGATATTGGAGAAATCCTTTCCCATAACAGCTTGTTTGTTGATATTGAACATAATTCTCGGCAAACCTCCAGAAAGTATTCTTGTTGAGGTATTTGGCAAGATTATTTTGCATCCTGCTACATTCTTGAAAAACTTTCGACACATGCTCTTAGGAAGGTTCTTAATATAAGAGTATTTCAAATTTTCCAAAAGTGAAAGGGATTGTACTACGTTCTCCAGACCTTTGAAAGTGGTACGTGTATATGACATTTTCAAATCGGATATTTTACTCATATTTTCAATACTTTGTGATTCATTGGCACAGAGGTATTCAAGACCTATATCCGTTACAGCAGTGTTGCATATATTCAATCGTTTCAAATTAGGACAGTGCGCAGATATTATAGACATATGATTATCAGAACAACGGCTAGATGCAAGATCAAGACTTTCAACATTAGGAATGATCTTAAGGAGTAAATTTAAATCTTCGTCAGTGGTACAATTGTTGACATTCACATGAGATAAATTCTGCAAAAGAGAAGTTAAAAAAGTTAGTAAAAATTGAAAATAGAACCAGAAATTCATTAAAAATACTTTTATTTACATGTAAATAATATTCAATCGTATACAGAATCGTATTGGAATAATATGACCACCAACATATTATATGTATGGTTGGTGGTCATGTTATTCTGATACGACTGTGTACACTTTAAATTTCAGCAGGTAGGAATTGAAAAATATTATTTTATATATCTGACACAGAGTGAAGTTTTATTCAAGAACAGTCGCTCAAAAAAGTATCCGAACACTATGGTTGATTACAGAATTCAGAAAAAATATCTGGGAACGATTTTTTAGAAATTAGTGATCTGGCAACCTTCGTGTCACGTGATTACAGAATTCAGGAAAAATATCTGGAGCGTGTACAGCAACTGTACACGCTCCAGTTACCTTTACTGCACACGCTCCAGTTTGCTGTGAACGGTAAGTGCACATGCTCAATATTTCCGTGAGTGAGCCCACAAGATCTAGTATCAAAATAATATGACCACCTACAGTCGTACAAAAAAGTATCCGAACACTCTGGTTGATTACAGAATTCAGAAAAAATATCTGGCAACCTTCGTGTCACGTGATTACAGAATTCAGGAAAAATATCTGGCGCGTTTACAGCAACTGTACACGCTCCAGTTACCGTTCACAGCAAACTGGAGCATGTGCAGTTACTGCACACGCTCCAGTTTGCTCTGAACGGTAACTGCACACGCTCAATATTTCCGTGACTGAGCCCACACGATCTTATATCAAAATAATATGACCAGCTACAGTCGCTCAAAAAAGGATCCGAACAGTACGTTGATTACAGAATTCAGAAAAAATATCTGGCAACCTTTTTTTTCAGAAATTTGTGATCTGGCAACCTTCGTGTACAGATCATTAATTTCTAAAAACATCCTTGCCAGATATTTTTTCTGAATCTGTAATCAACCACAGTGTTGGGATAGTTATTTGAGTGACTGTACTCTGCCTGTAGGTTGTTGTTCTGTTATGTACCCCTGAACTGCACTTTTGTGCTCAGAGAAGGTTGTAGGAAGAGGACCCACTTTACAAAGAGAAGGCTCTTAGGAGACAAATGGTAGCCTTCTCTCAAAGCCATCCAATATATTCTTTAACATGCAGAGGGTATGGCTCTCCCACACGTGAACCATGGGTTTAGGTCCCATCTGACGGACGGCGGGGCGGAGGTGGCTCAGTCAGTAGCGCGCCAGGCTCCTAATCTGCAGTTCCCAGGTTGGAGTCCCAGCTGGTTCAGCGTTGAGACTTATCTCCGTGAAATTACTCGGCCTCCCACGGTCAGTAGGGGACAACAATGGGCTTGGGAAGGCCGCCGTCCGTCGGATGGGACGTTAAGCCGTGGCTCCGTGTGCAGGAAAGTCATATCCTATGCACGTTAAAGAACAGGCTGGATGGCCTTGACGGGAAGCTACCATCTGTCTCTCAACAGCTGTTCCAGTGGGTCCCCTCCCTCAACCTTCTCTGAGCCTTCGGGTTCCATGAGACCTAGCCATTTATCCCATGTGTGTGCAAAAAAGTGCCGCTCAGAGGAAAAACAACCTAACGTTAAAGAATACGCTGGATGGCCTTGATGGGAGGCTACCATCTGTCTCCCAACAGCTGTTCCAGTGGGTCCCCTCCCCAACCTTCTCTGAGCCTTCGGGGTCCATGAGACCTAGCCATTTAGCCAAGGTGTGTACAAAGAAATGCCGCTCAGATGTAAAACATCCCCACCCAATCCAACGGACGGCGTCCTTTTCAAGCTCATAGGTGTCCCTTACTGAAAGTGGGCAAGGTTGTTAGGCTTTTCGGAGACGAGTGAGGACTCGAACATCAGCTTGTAAACTGCTGCAAATTTGAAATGAAAGGAAGTACGAGAAATTATAGCTTAAAGGACTGAAAAAAAAAAGAGTTTAAAAGAAATCAAATCACACCTATTATTTAACTGATTTTTACAGAGGAACTACAGAAAGAATTTTACGAGAAAAACCAACAAATATGAAAATCGTAATCATCACAAAAGCTTTGCAATGTACATGAGATACACTGTGCCGAAAATTAAGCAAGGATTACTCTACTGTAAATAAAAACATAACTGTTAGGAAAAATTAAAGAATTTTAACCTACTTAGATAACATAAATGTGCAGTGGTAAAAAAATCTATATATAAATCTATTCTGACGTCACGGAATATAAGTAAAACAGATACACAATAAAAGAAACACTTTCGTAGAGACTCGATCATTTGAAACGGAATCGCTACATTTACTGTATGTAATAGGCAATTGCTTCATGATACATCAAAGAAAATATTTAAGGACCTCAAAACAATGGAGAGCAGTGGGAAGGTTGTAGATTGATGAAACAGTCAGAGAACTTGTCATATTCACTTTCTGTCCACTACTCCGTTATCCTTGACGATGGAAGCAATTCCAAACAACTTACTTATTGAAAGAATTGTTTAAGATCCCCCTAGAGTTGTGTACACCTGAAGACGATTCTGTGCATTGCATGTAATCCTTATCGAACTGTACAGCAATATCATCGTCTCTATAATCAGACGTGATTGCAGCCACAGGAAGACTGGTATCTAACTCAAATGTGAAGAGAAGGATTCATAAGGCTGGACTGTATTCCCTGCGGCAGGTAATATGCATCCATTTCCCTTCCATACACGACTGGTTAAAATGCTATCACGATCATGTAGCTTTAACAATGGAGTCACGTTCTATTCACATATACAGATTTTTCTTTATAGAGACAGGGGATAATTATTGATCTAGAGAAGAGTGAGACTCTTAATCAATCTCATAACATCGTTGAAAGAAGTGAACTTGGGATACAGTTATGATGTATGGGATGAGTTTTTTGTTGTGTAGCGCTACCGACTTCCATGGATTTGATGGAAGTTCTTTGATTCCTTCATGGACTTGAAAAAGTTCTTGAGATTAATTAAGGGGCTCACTTTTTTTCTAGGTCAATAAAGATTTTCTGTCTCTGTAAAGAAAAATCTATATACATGTGAACAGGACGTGAATGCTCTAAAATATTAGGAGAATATCATTGATGCCTATTTCAAACCGTATGCTGGTGAAGTAGGTGACGATTTTCTCGTAATGGCCGATAATGTGAGTCCACATAGAACAAGACAGACCAGCCAATATCTTGAGTAAGAAGATTTTCAACGAATGGACCTTTCTTCAGTTCTCTACAGATATCAAACCGATGGAGCATCTATGTGATACCCTATGGCAGTGGTTCTCAACCTTTTATGCTTCACTTACCCCTGGAAATGTGTATGTAACTGGCGTACCCCTTGTATAGATAGATAAAACTACAGCTGTAGTATAACCATAGGAATAAAAAAAAACATATATATTTATACACATTAAATTTTGTATTCATAAATTACATATATTGACAAACACAAAAATGACATAAACAATTTAACAAAACTTAAAAAGTATAAACATTTTACTCGGTAATCAGTGAAACAGCTCTCACGGCGTACCCAAAAAAATTTAACCGCGTAACCCACCCTAGGGAGATAGAAGAGAACTCCTAACCTAGGGAGATAGAAGAGAACTCCTAACCTAGGGAGATATATTGCCTTTTTCCAATTTTGTTCCTGAACTTTCAAATGCCCAGTGGACTTTATTGGATTATCATTCCCCGAACTATCATGTTGAGATCATGAATCTACCTACGTTGATAGGCCCGTATTACTTCAAGTAGTGCCACGTCCACTGTTTAATACATTTTGCATTTAAAACCCAGATTTTAATGACATCACAAAAGTTGTGTGATGTGTTGATAGTTCATAGTTGATTGATCAAATTTCTTGAACCCAAAAAATGTTTTTCAACTCTTTATATTGTACTCTTTATATCTCACTAGGCGCCGAAATATTTTAGTAGGCATTAATAAACACAAAAATTATATTTTAACAATTTGAAAACGCATATTTTATTACATGATAAAATCTAAATTTAATAACTATTTCCTCAACAACCTCCACTTTTTGAAATCCAGTTAGTTTGCGTAGAAACTCAGCCAGTGGCTATGACACCCCGTGAGGTCATAGAGAAGGTCTGTGAGGATGACGTGACCTCAGCAAAAAAACAATAAACGAAAAGAAACATCCATATCTTTTATGCGGTCTCGAACCCAGGTACATGAAATCTGCAACCAAACACATTAAGCATTTGGCCACCTGATTTGAACTGTAAATTAGAAATGCATATTTTTTTATCCCCTAATGGCGTAAAGACAGCTAAATATGAAATTTGTATATATCCAAAGCTATCCTCTTTCAGATGCCTATATTAAATGTATCATATTTAGAGCTTAGGAAGAAATCTTTTCTTAAATTCTGTGATTCACAGTGGCGGATTTATTATAAGGCGCACTAGGCAATATCTAAGGGCCACAACGAAAGGGGCCTTACAAAACATATTTATTTAATCATAACGTTAATATTTTTCTTTTATTGCATTTAATTACTGAAACTAAATTTACAATTACTGATATTTGATAAATAAAATCCTTTCCAACATCTTGCAGACGCAGCTCGTCAATGCAATTGGATGATAATTGGAAGGAATCTTGGGATCTTTGCCTGGCTTAGGGAAGGTCAAGACGATGGTCTCCCGCCAGGAGTCCGGACACTGCTCCTCGATGATTATACGGTTGAAGAGTCGGAGCAGTCGATCCTTACTCGATGGTGAGAGATGTTGGAAGATGGCATAATGGACATTGTCTGGCGCCACAGGAGATGCACGAGAAGTGTGCAGAGCAAAGGCGAAGCTCCTCCGCTGTGAATGGCCTGTTGTAAGACTCCAGGCCATTCGAATGGAAGGACAGCGGAGAGCGTTTGGCAATGCTCTTTTGGGCCAGAAACTCGGGGAAGTAGGACAGAGAAGAGATGGTGGAGAATGACTTCCCCAGAGTGTCGGCAATTGCTCGAGGATCAGCAATTGCCTGTCCATTGTGCTCCAGGATTGATAATGAGTGGGACGTGAACTTCCCACCCATCCCGGACCTTATCCCACACGACCTTAGAACTGGTCATGCGGGTGATAGAAGACGTATATTTCATCCAAGATTCCTTCTGGCTCTGGCGCCGGACAAAACGGACTTTCGCCCTGGCGCGTTTGAATGCCTCTAGGTTGGGGGACTTTGGATATCTCCGAAACACCCCCAAGCCTTGTTCTGAGCCTTACGAGCTGCGGTGCAGTCGGGATTCCACCACGGTTTTCGGAACCGTGGAAACCGTGTTGAGGTCTGAGGAATAGTAGAGGTAGCTGCATGGACGATACAGTCCGTCAACTCCGCCACTGCAACATTGATGGCTCCTGGCTAACAGAGTGCTCATCGAGCTCAGACAAGAGCTCGAAGCCACTTCAGTCAGCCCGATCAAGCCTCCACCGGGGGACACGCGAAGGGCTGCAAGGACCCTCATGAGAGATGGTGCACACCACGGGGAGGTGATCGCTTCCATATGGATTGTCCTCGACCTCCCATGTAAAGAGTGGAAGGATCGAGGAGGAGCAGATAGTCAGGTCAATGGCACTGAATGTGGGAGATGGGGTGTGAAAGTAGGTACTGACACCGGTGTTCAACAGGGAGAGCGATGGATCCAGGAGACACTGCTCCAGGACCCGGCCCCTCCCGTTGGTGTCAGTACTGCCCCAGAGTGGACTGTGTCCGTTGAAGTCCCCCATGATGAGGAAGGAGGACGGCAGCTGCGAGACAAGGTCATCCCGGAAAACGATGCCTCCGGGTGGGAGATAGACAGTCAACGAAAATCCCACAAAGAGGCGGATGGCAACTGCCTCTAAATGCATGTTGAGGGGAGTGACCTGCAATGGGGAATGGTTGCTCACGAGAATGGCAACACCTCCGTGAACTGGACCATCTCCATCCCAGTCCCGGCGAACGAGAGAAAAGTGCCGGATAGTGGGATTGTTGGCTGTCTGCAAGAATGTCTCCTGAAGGCACACGCAGATGGGTTCGTGTGCCCTCAGGATGACCTTGATGTCGTCAATATTCCTTTGGAATCCACGACAGTTCCATTGAAGGAGTGTGGCCATCTCAGGTCTTGGAAGAATTGGCGGACGACTTACCAATTATTATAACCGTCGCCAGCGACGGTTTTATAAAAATAGGGCGGTCTGTGTCCATGTCCTCGGAGTCGTCCGAGCAACATGGATCAGAGACCACCGAACAAGAAGCAGGTAAAATTTTCTTTTTTGGCCCCGGCGGGGGGGGGCTTGGGTTTGGTAGGTCTTGCTGTCTGGGAGTGGGGTGGAGGGGGTCTTCCGGAGGTGGATGTGGAAGGCACAGACACAGGAATAGAAACCGGTGTCGATGTCGAGATTGACACCTACATCGGCATCGCCTGAGTCAATAGGTACTTAGCAGCAGGCGAGAAAGATTCAGCTGGTGGAACGCTAATGTCGGTCTGCACCGCCACGGAAGCCATCTTAACGACGGGCTTTCCGACGACCGCACCGGCATAGGAGACCTTGCCAGATGGGGCAGGCGGTGCAGCAAGCTTTCTCGCCTCTGGATAGCTGATGTTGTGGAGGATCTTCAGGCGCTGTACCTCTTTCTCCTCCAGCCACTTCGGACGGTCGCGGGAGTACGCCGGATGTTCACCACGGCAGTTTACACAGCATGCCTTTTCTGGTGTGCAGTCAGGTTCAAGATGATCCTGACTGCCACAACGAGCACAGGTGGGCTTGCCCCGGCATGCGATGCGGGCATGGCCAAACCTCTGGCATTGAAAACAACGCAGAGGGTTGGGTATCAATGGCCGCACCTCGCAGTGTAAGTATCCTGCCTGGGCTGAAAGCTCCGAGAGGATTTCCTCCTCAGAAACCTTGAGGGGGCCCCACTCGGAGATCACGCCCCAGGAGGAATTGAGCGTCTTGTGTGGAGTGACTTCGACTGCCACTCCACCAATCGCTGTAACCTTTAATAGAAGCTCCGAATAACCTGTTATGAAGAATTTCCGTGTGTACAGCATATTTTCCAGGTGTAAGGGATATAATTTTTTTTTTGGCATGAATGCGAAAAATTAGTACCCTCATTCCTTAATGCGCATATTTTGGAGATTCTAGTGCTTTCTGTCTTACCATGACACTTTTCCGTGCCCATTGAAATATTCCACATATCTCTGTCGACATTTTCTAGCCTCGTCAGCAACATTTCGACAATTACTCACCTCTAAATCGTTGACGGGGACATCAAAACCCCAATCTCCATGCGTTACATTTCTGGTTTCTGTGAACCCTCAATCCAATAAATTTGCAGGTGAACAGGTCAACAACAGTTTCTTCTTAAATAATTAAGTAATATGCAGCAGTCCATGAGTACGGAATCTATTTTTTCAGGATTTAAAACCATTGCAGTATGCAACATTCGGAATCTATTAACTATTATGTCAAATGCATTTTCGATAACAGTTCTTGCACGTGATAGCCTGTAATTGAATACTTCTCCATCGTGTACTTTAGATATTTCTTTCAATGGAAAAGGTTTAATAAGATGTTCATCGAAGGCAAAGGCTTCATCTGCAAAAAAAAAAACGAAATTCATACCATCTATTGTTTTACTGCTATTTAGAAAATTTAGCAGCTTCTTAAATTTTGAATGGAAACAATGGTTTTCAATGATTCCACTATCGGATAATATAGTTGGAGTATCTCTTATGATCATCCGGGAAATTCTCTTTTAGCTCTTAAACAAAGTCATCTAAAAAAACTACACTTATTTTGTTTTCGCTTCGGTTCTTCATTTTGCAGAGCAAATATTAAAGCATTCGCTTTTATCTTACTGAATAAAGACATCACATCAATTTTCCGAATGTAGCGAAAAAATATAAGCAAAACTCATAGGAATGCATGCAGAAACTCAACTATTGCTCAAAAGAAAGCCGACAGTAGACTGTTATTTGTGCCTTGATCGCCTTGGAACGATGGATAAAAGCCGACCGTGCATGGTCAAGTTCAGGGAGCGCTTGGAGCGACAGCTGTCAATTAAGGCCCTGCGCGCGCCCGGCTTGGCTCCAAGACCGATCGTGTATGTTCAACTTAAACTACGAGTAACATGCCTGCTCTGCTAACCACTATGAGCCAACTTTATTATCCTTTTCCCGACATAGATGGCGCTAGGAGGGAATCAAATAATATTCGGGAATGTTCCATTATTTGAAGGAAAGTTTCGTTATTGATAGTGTAATGGAAGTCTAGCCTTTTACAGGCAGACGTGGGTTCGAATTCCACTCCTGGCATAACTAAGTTTTTCGCGAATCTCATGTCTACAGGACACCTCCTGTGATACTTTACTATTGATATTATCTTTTCTTTTTTAAAAAACGAGATAAAAATCAAGATAAATTAAGCTGTCCACAGGCGCTTATTCAGCATTTTTTTAGGGGAAAGTTGAACTCAAGTAATAACAAGTAATATACACTTTTTTGGATCTCATTATTGTCTTCAAGTCCTCTGATCCACGTATCACCATCATCGACTGATATCTGAATAACATTCCGAGTGCTAATGAATAATCTCCATGAAAATAAAATCATAAATGAAAACAAAGGAGCAAACTGAATTATTTTTAAAACGGTATTTGCTTCTTACCTGTGCAATATTTTCGATCGTGCGGATAACTCCCATGGTTAATGTGATTGATCTGTTGTCTAAGTAAACGCTTAGATCTAGAGTCTTTGTATATGGGTTGAGGAGAAATGCTAAATAATCCTCTTCTGGTAGTTTCGTTTCATCTCTTTTAAAATCAAACCGTATGGAATTTTTCTCAGCCGTAGGACACACATTATCTGGCACAAGACTTCTATCCCTTAAAGTGTCGAACATTTCTTCGGTATATTCTCGATCTAAAATACAGAAAAGTGAAACATTAAAAATTTTCATAAAACATTTCAATGTATTAAAATTTGAGATGATTTTCGTATGGACATAGAACCAAAAAAGATGAAAGATTTATATATTTGGTGAGGTCAAAATACAAAACCATACTTGGTCTAAAGAAATTCCAGGGTTGGAGACTTTTTAACCACTTCTATATTGTAATAGTGTGACTAGATTTTGGAAATGAAATAAGAGAACTTTTTGAGGTGTTCTTATAAAAAAAAGTGGGGGGGGAGAGACTTATAGAATTATCCTACAGAAAAGGAATCTTTGTAGTTTTCAGTATTAAAAACGGGATGCTTGGAAAGCTTACAGAAAAATGCTCAGTAACAGAAAGTATGGCATGGTAACCGGTCGACCACCGGTAACAAAGTATACGTTACTTATCGGGAAAAAAATCGATTTTTGCTAATTTTCCCCCCATCGTTGAAAACAAATCTGCATTTCATTTCCAAATCGAATTACGAAAGTAAACAAAAAAAAACACGAAAAAACGGAGCAAATGGCATCTGGTTAAATAAAGGGACAGTCATGGAAAAATTGATACTTTTCATGCAGCAGGCTTAACATCCCATCTGATGGCACTGTACACGAAGTTTGATAGGTTACTAATTTTTTTGAGCGACTGTAATATGGTCCTGTTTGGCATTGTCTGCCCACCACATCCTAGGTCACCCCGTCTTTCTGAGCCTTTAGGCACTCAGTTCATAACCCTATTCGCTAATCGATATTTATGCATACGAGCAACATGGCCAAACCAACGTAGCCTGCCACTGCACAATATGCTGCTCATAGGAGGTTGCCGACTCCTTTGCCTAATCCCATCATTAGTTACAAAGTTGAATCATCTAATGCCAAGATACTGCGTAAGCATCTAGTTTCCTGTTATCTTGTTTACAAAGGGTACAAGTTTCATTACTATAACTAACCCTAGAAAGAACCAAACTATTGGGGCGGGGGTGGCTCAGTCGGTAGCGCGCCAGGCTCGTAATCTGTAGTTCCCAGGTTCGAGTCCCAACTTGGAAAGGCCGCCGTCCGTCGGATGGGACGTTAAGCCGTGGCCCCGTGTGCGGGAGAGCCATACCCTGTGCACGTTAAAGAACACGCTGGATGGCCTTGACGGGAGGCTACCATCCCCCAACCTTCTCTGAGCCTTCGGGGTCCATGTGGCCTGGCCATTTAGCCCATGGTGTGCAAAAAAGTGCCGTTCAGAGGTAAAACAACCCAACCCAACCAAACTATTATACAGTGTAATTTTAGTCTTTAGGTGTATACGCCTATTTCTCCACACGCTCCATAGATTCTTAAAAGTCCCGTTAGTAATCCCGATTAGTCTCTTAATCTCATGCCGCACATCACCAGTATCTGGCTCAGACATAGCTCCCAAGAAAATTAAACTGTGACACCTGCTCAAGACTGCAACCATTCAGATTAACTAAATCACAGTCTGCGTGACTAATTTTCATTAATTTAGTTTCTCTCCGTTTATCACCAAACATACTACATAAAAAATATTGCCTTACACCGATTTTATATCAGTCTGAGCCCATCATATATTTACTGTTGGTATAGACGTTGACACTCGAGCATGCTTTACAGCAGCCACAATAATCATTGCTATTTCTGCAGGGATTAAAATTTTCCCCTGCCAAACATTTTGACATTGCGACCACCTAGGATTTTAATAAACTAATGCAACACCGTAGAATCGTAGATAAAATTTGGCTGCCGTTTCCCTCTTCGTTACTATATAGGACCTAAATATTTGCAAAATCATCTTCACTAAAAATGACATCATATATAAAAAAAATATGACAATTTGCGACCCCCTTTCAAGTTTCTCGCCACCCACATTTACAGAAACCTGAGATACGTCACTTGGGGTAGGATATCACGTGAATCTCGTAATCTGCAGTTCCTAGGTTCGAGTCCCACACCTTCGCCAGCATTCAGATTTGTCGCCATTCACCTCCCCCCCACCCTCCGCCCCCTGCCCTCGTTGAGAAGAGGCAGGTAGAGGACAACGAAGGGCCCGGAAAGGCTGCGTCTGCTGGATGGGACGTTAAGCGGTGACACCTAGTGTAGGAGATGTTGTAGTTTAATACACGCTATGTGCGTTAAAGAACATGTTAGATGGATTTGATGGGACTATACCATCTGGCTCCTAATACTGTCCAGAGGCCCCTTTCTCACAACCTTCTCTGAGCTCTTCGGGTTCGAGTGCTCTCGCCATTTTCCCCAATATGTGCAAAAAAGTACTGCTTAGAGCGAAAACAACCCAACTCGACCTTATGTCATTTACCTTTTCTGTACCTTCATCACCTAAATCAGTGGTTTTATACTTATGGCTGAATGTTGAGTTGCGAAATGATTCAAATGGGTCGCCATTCTATCTCTCTGATTATTAACATAATGCAATATTTTATTAAATGTAAATAAATATTTTTAAGCAACTGAAGCGTGAAAAAATAATATATTTAATTTTTCACTCTATGTTTATTACATAAAATCTGTGTACAATCATATTGTGGAAATTTAATTTAAATTTTATATGAAATATATTTCATTGCATTATATTGAAAAACAGAATTTAATTTTTATTACGATTATTCTGGGTCATGCGGTATACCAAGAGTGAAAAGTGGGTCGCTGTAGTTGGAAGGTTGAAATCCACTGCCCAATTGCTTACTGGTTTATACGATTTCTATGATGAGCTGATCAGTCGCCTATCAGTTAATTTGTAATGTTTCCAAATTATTTCAGTCTGCAAAACACAAAAGCTAAAGCAATACAGTTAAAGCTAAATATATTTTTAAGAGCATTAGGACAAATTTGCATGTTTAAGCCCATAAAATATTTCTACTCCCAAATAATGTGCAGGTAGGTATTTAAAGCAGGTGCTAGGCAAAATAAGGTCCGCGAAACTTTTATAATACAAAAACTACAAAGCCATAAAAATATGTCACAATAGCTCCGAGTTTTCAGAAGTAGATCGTTTTTCTTTCAAATATAACTTTGTGTGTAAATAAGATTTTTGCTTCTTCTACGCATGTAGTGCAGAGGTTCTCGAAATTTTTAACACTGCGACTCCCAAAATATTATAATACATTTATGCAACTCTTAGTGTAATCTGACTTTAATCTATTGAAACAATTTAGGTGTGACCATTTCTTTTAATGACAGTTCATTCAGACGTGGTCACTAGAAGTAAAATATACCTACACGGCATTTCTGCGGTGAGTCAACATAAAACAATAGCTTAGGAATAGGGATTGGGCTGTTTTACCTCTGAGCGGCACTTTTTTGCGCACATTTGACTAAATGGCAAGGTCACAAGATCCCAAAGGCTCAGATAACGTTGAGGGAGTGACCCACTGGACTACTGTTAGGAGGTAGATGGCAACTTCCCATCAAGGCCATCAAGAGTGTTGTTTAACGTGCACATGGTTTGTCTCTCCTGCCCACGACCACGGTTTCATATCCAATCCAACGAACGGCGGCCTTTCAAAGCCCATCGGTGTCCCATAATGACCGAGGGCAGTTTTGCGTAGATAATATCAAAGTTGGCCAAGAATCGGGGTCAGTCGCACCTTTAGTGCAGTAAAAGAGAACAAAACGTTTATATCCGCTTTTGCCTTTGTTTCGAAAGCAACGGAGCAAAATGATTATTGCATATTCCAATTGATTAATAATCCCCCTAAACTGCATTCGAAAATACAGCAAAGCACATAGAAGTATTAATGTGTTGAATTTAATTGTAACGTATTGACTATAATTAGACTTTTTCGAAGGAACTCTTTCAAGTGCTTCCATATGTCTCCTAACAATTGCCAGTGGGTCCCCTTCCTCCAACATTCTCTGACCCCTTGGGGTTTTTAGGACCTTACCATTTAGCCCATTGTGTGCAAAAAAGTATCGCCAAAAGGTAAAACAATATATCAGACAACAATACGCTCATCTATATTTATGCATACGGAGAACATGGCGAAATCAAAGTAGTGTTCTCTTTGCATAGAATAATGCTCAAAAGAGATCGAATATTCCTTCACCTAACCTCATTATTATATGCAAAATAAACTACATATTGGCCACCTGTGTTAAAACGAGTGAACGTTTAGGCATCAAGTTTCCTGTTATCTTGTTTACGTAAGGTCCATGTTTCGGCTCGTAAAAAAAAACCAGAAACTGTTCGAAAAAGAGGAAAACATCCGAATGTTCGGTCGAAAAATTCTCAGAAACATGCTGAATACCCAAAAACGCAAATAGCGTTCAAAAAGTCACAAAACATAGTAGGGCAAAATTAGAAACCCATGGAAAAAAATCACAAAGATGCTCATAATTAAAAGAATAAATTACGAACTATACAAAAATTAATTTTAGATGTTAGAGTAGAATTTTTTTTCACTCTATAGATGTAAATGTTCTGGTAAAATAGAAAATTTACTAACATACTAATAAACAAAATTTGACTTTGTTTTATCATAACTTTGTTTCTATTAGTTTATAATAAAACTGAAAAGTAAAAAGTATTTACGTTAAAAAAGTTTCCAAGATAGCACAGATATCAACAGTTTTCACTTTTTTTACAGGACTGAAAATTTTTTTATAGTTTTTAAAGGAAATATTTCAAGTTTTAAATAGTTCTGATGTCAAAGAAAAAAGAAGCAACAGATTTTAGTATTTTACTGAATTAATAATTACATTTCTATCCAAAGTGGAATATTGAAATAAATATCAATGCTGTAGCAACATTCATCACAATGAGTACGATTATTTTTTTCGGTACTCATAGAAATTTGAAGCATTTTTTTCTTTCTTGGGAAAAGAAGTCAGACAGTCGTGCCAACTTCGATAAAATTCGGTAATGAACAGATCAGTGTTGGAAAAATTTAATGTAACGTAATGAAATGATTTTTCAATAACGCTATGAAAAACGTTATCGGAATTCCAAAATGTTTCTAGCGATAAAACGTAAGAAATAACGGAAAAATTAGGTTCGTTATTTCGTTATTTTCACTGCTTTTATATTGATTAATTTAAGATTTTTTTCATTCATTAAAGATATTTTCTTTTATAAGATATATTTAGAAACTGTTATGAAACACAGAGATGTGCAATTTACTTTTCTTATCAACGCAGGAAGACTTTTAGTGACTTTGCTCAATGACACATTCTTAAATATTTTTCGAAAAGCTGTCTCAGCCAGGTAAGAGCTGGAGTGGGAAAAAAAGGGTGAGTCTCCATTCATGCAAGAAGGAAAAGTGCAATTACAATCAGGCGAGAATCCCAGGAACATTGCAATACCCTGTGATCGGCTTAGACATTTGGAAAAGGAACTATGTATGTGGGATAATCTGGGTATGGGATAGACAATTGGAGGAAGGGCGATTAACTCTTTGACAATAGTCGGAACTTTCTCTTTGAACCTCGCACCAAACCTTCGACTGCTGCTCTGAGCTCCAGTAGACAGCTGCTTCGCAAATCCTTTTGGAATGTGTCATTGAGCAGAGTCAAAGTCTTCGTGCTTTGATAACAAAAGTGAATTGCACATCTGGCCATTTCATACAAGTTTCTAAGTATATCTTATAAAGGAAAAAATTCTGAAATAAATCAATACAAAAACAGTGAAAATAACGAAATGACAAAACTAATTTTCCGTTATTATCATTTGTTATGTTTTATCGTTATAAATATTTTGAAATTTCATTAGCCTTATTCAAATATCATTTTGCTATTTCGTTAGGTTGCAATAAAGTTTCCCACCACCACCCGAAATATTTCCATTGTGCATGTTTGCAAATTCGTTAACTATCAACCTCACCTTGTCATATGTTGAGAAAAATAAAGGAGGTTAATTACATCCATCCGTCGGCGATAATGTTTTTCAGAAGTTTCAACTCTGGTCATTCTCATCTTTCAATCAAGCAGTGTCGACGCGTATCTTCCTTAAGAAGAGACTGCATAAAATTAAACTGGTAATGTTTTCAATTTCTTTACTTATCTCCGTAAAATCCCCACCTTGCCCACGGTCAGAAGGGGACACCGATGGACTTGGAAAGGCCCCGTCCGTCATATGGAACGTTAAGTCGTGGCCCCGGTTGCTGGAGAACCATACCATGTGCACGTCAAAGAACACGCTGGATGGTCTTGACGGGAGGCTACCATCTGTCTCCCAACAGCTGTTCCAGTGGGTCCCTCATCTAACCATCTTTGAGCCTTCGAGATCATCAAAGATGGTTAGAGAGGTCCCTCATCTAACCATCTTTGAGCCTTGTGACCTGGCCATTTAGCCCATGGTGTGCAAAAAAGTGCCGCTAAGAGGTAAAACAACCCAACCCAACTCTATACTTATATGTGTTCATTAGATTATTTTGAAGCTTTTTGAAGTCTATTTCAGAGAAAACATATTTGATTATTTTGCATGAGGTTATCTACAGGAATGCATCGATAAAATATAGTTCAGTGCCATCAAACGACTCAGCATATGATTTGCTGGAAATCTATTTTGTTAAAACCAAAAAACTGGAGGCGAAAGAAAATAAAATTTCGATTTTATAAAATGTATTTGAGAGCAAAAAGAATTTCTGTAAAGAAAAGTATTTTTCATTACTGGGAAAATCAAAACAAATCAGTGCAAAAACTTGTTCTACTGGTACCTGCAATAGAGGCATTATCCGAGAGTTTTTTATGCTTAAATAAATTCTCTATAACAAAAGAAATAATTTGAAGTCAAAATTATTAGAAGATATTTTTGTTTATAATGATGAATGAAACTGATTTTCATTGATTGCATTATATCGACATTTTTTAATGAATTTCGTTTTTATTTTTTTAATTTTCATCGACCATGCCTTATGACGTTATAATATTCCTGAAGGGAACTTCACTTTTTTTTTTAAACTTCCTCGTGTCATTTTATTTGAGCAACTTGTTTTAAAAATATTAATCTGTGCACAAAAACCATTACAATACGAAGGATTATGATAGCATACTTATTATGCTAAGAAATTTTTATTTATGTTTTATTAATAACATTATTAAATTTTATAACATTTTATTCTGAACAATTCTTAGAAATCTGGTGTAAATTTCTTCAGTCAGGGGTGTATCCAAGGGGACAGAGGGTCCCCCCCCCCTCCCCCCGAACATCCGATTGTCTTTTGCGAAATCTCAAATTTGTCTACCTGCTGTGAAATCCAAAACAGGTATTTTTCTACCATCTGTCTCCCAATAGCTGTTCCAGTCGGTCTCCTCCCCCAATCTTCTCTGAGCCTTCGGGACCCTTGTGACCTGGCCATTTAGCCCACGTGTGAAAAAAAGTGCCGCTCAGAGGTAAAACAACCCAACCCTTAACCTCTATCATCGACAAACTGTAGCAGAATAAATTTTTTATGAAGGTAATGGTTCAATTAACGAATATCTGTCTATATTTGTATTTTTACCTCCTCGTTCGTCTATAGCATATAATTACAACCTGCTGCAAAGAAATGCAGACATTATCTCAACATCAGTTTTTTTCCGAAATGGTGCTTCGCGGAATTCCTGAGTTCCAGAATAACATTCCATTTCAACGCTTTAAAAAAACGATAATTTAAACATTATTATCTTAAAGTTCAAAAAAAATTTCAATTAGACAGAGACATTAAATATAATTACTGCATAATACAGAAAGAGACAAAATTCTGCGCAAGATTTCAGAATCCGACCTTCACACACAAACATTAAAATAATTTGTGAAAAAAGGAAAAACCATTTTCCTCATTCAAAAGTATTAGATATATGGCATTTTAGTTTTTAAGTTTCATGCGATGGGCAATGGGATTGGGATTTTTTGTTTATAAATACCTGCAATTAAATAACATGATGATATTATATCCTTGTTTAACATTTATTATTATTATTATTATCTTTATTTCTTTGTAGTGTAGCCTTTCAGATTCATACACAAGAATTTTATTCAGATTTCTCCAAACATTTATCGAGTACAAAAGAGCTTAGTGCCGAAATTGAAAAACACCTGCTCCACATCAATCTTGTTTCTTCTCGCATTTACGATCCTTTAACTTTAAACTCTCCCTACGCAATTCGGATCATTTCTTGGGCGTGCCGAACACATGCATTCAAAATCATGATTTCATCCACTAATTGAAAAGCAAATTCAAGAAATAAGTCCTAATTTCATTGTTCTTTGAAATGCTACTGTTGTAATCAATTTTAAATTGTCTGCTCTACTTTGTGTGACAATTACTCTTGCGCCTTTTCAGTATTCTGTTTTCCGATTACTGAAGAGCAACTAAAAATGAAATTTCAGAATATCATCGACCTTTTCTGAACATTATGAATGAAAAAGTATAAAGGAAATATATACATATATATAACAGTAATATTAAGAAAAATAAAAAGTAAAATAATTCAACTTACGAAGTGCTTTATAGCTTGTATTTCTTCTGTCCCCTCCTTTGCACATTTCGCGATAAGCGAGAGCGTGACGATGAAGGTTCATTACTATGCTTTGAAGACATGTATCCTGAAGTCTCTTGACTGGTTTTCGTTTTAATCGGAACATTTTTGCGTTTATTTCAAGAAAATGAGTTAACACACCGTAGTCCTCAACTTCTGCTAACCTGTAAAGTTACCCTAGTAAATATCAGGTGCTTTAGATCAGTTCAACTGTATTTCAAGAGGAAATAACCCAATTCTTTTTCTACCAAACGCTTGAGACGGCTGTGTCTTTATCCAATTCTTTGTTCTTCCCCCACCCCACGCCAAGGAAGGTAAAGATCAGACCAATGATAGTGCAGATTAGCGCGAGACTATCCTTTATCTGTGGCCAATGAAAACGCAGGTAAAAAAGGGACATAGAACAATCTTAGAAATTGTGGAAACCCAACTTCCAAACCTTAAAAAAATAATTTTTTCCGTCAGCATTGTTTGAATTCTAAGTTTGATTTCGTGCTGTTTCGAGCTGTGTTTGAGCGTGAAATTTTGACTAGTCTCTCCTGGTGTGCCGGCATTTTTTGTTCGTCGCCATCTTTGATCGCTGCGAAGAAACCTCTCTTTCAAGACTCCAACATGTTTTTTTCGCCATTTCCATTCTTGAATTCATATTGCCGATCTTATGAAGAAAATCTTTGAACTCTGCTAAAGATATTCAGCTAATTTGAGCAAAATATCTATGCTCGCCCCATTGTGTTACTTAAAAGCAATGACGCACCAAATTGTTAATCTGGAAAGAATAGAAATTTCCAAGAAGGCAAAGCCACTCCAGATAGTGACGGTTTTAAAATTTAATTGTTTTCTGTTAAAAATCTTGGGGAACGCAGAAATGCTGGCATATTATGTAGAAGTAATTT
Organism: Ryuthela nishihirai; assembly: GCA_038380435.1. Lineage (NCBI taxonomy): Eukaryota > Metazoa > Arthropoda > Arachnida > Araneae > Heptathelidae > Ryuthela > Ryuthela nishihirai. The sequence goes on from JAWZYU010000022.1 coordinate 23,925,456, forward strand.
TTACTATACACGAATTGTTCCGAACAGAAGAAACCGTTAACAGTGATAGGATGAAGAATTGTTAAAATGAAAAAGAGAGAAGATATCACAAATTTTCTTCATATTCGAAGTTTTACTTTCATCATTGAATACAAATTTATCATTCGCATGTGCAAACGCACGCCAGACCCACAGAACCACACTGATAATTCTGACTTTCCATTCAATTAAAATAATACATAAATTAAGATTCCACCAACCTAAAAATATGTTCATGTAACTCATTGTGTCTATTTATATATAGTCTCACTAAAACAATGAAAAAAACAATGTCATGCGAAACAGGTGGGGCGGGAGGTGTAGTCGGAAGCGCGCCAGGCTCGTAATCCGCAGTTCCCAGGTTCGAGTTCCAGCTGGGTCAGCGTTGAGATTTATCTCCGCAAAAGTCCTCGTCTGTCGGATAGGACTTTAAGCGTGGCCCTGTGTGTTGGAGAGCCATACCTTGTGCACGTTAAAGAACACACTGGATAGCCTTGACGGGAAGTCAAGTTGGGTCCCGTCCCCCAACCTTCTCTGAGCCTTCGGGGACTTTGTGACCTGCCCATTTAGCCCATGGTGTGTAAAAAAAGTGCCGCTCAGAGGTAAAATAACCAATCAACTAACCACGCGAAACAGTAACTCGAAGAGACCACCGTCCGTCTGAAGGGCCGTTAAGCTGTGATCTCGTGTGCATGGAAAGCCATATCCTTCACACGTTACAGAACACATTGGATGGCATGATGGCAGACTATCATCTCTCTTTCAACAGCTGTTCAGTGGGCCTCCTCCCCTCATCCTTTTCTGATCCCTCGGGGTCCTTGTGACCTGGACATTTTTTATAAAAAAACCTGGAAAAGTTTAATAAAATATTCATCTGGTTCAGCATTTTAGTTAGCATTTTGTGGAAAAAAAGTGTCCACCATATTTTGTGAAAAAAAAAGTGCAACCCATGTTATATTAAAAATTTATCTCTCTATGACAGAACCCGCGTTCGAGTTTAAAATACTTTCAATTCTTCACTTCATTAAGGGAGAGATATGGTAGTGATGTTTTACCTCTGAGCGGCACTTTTTTCACACACTGAGCTAAATGGCCAGGTCACAAGGACGCTGACTCAGCTGGGACTTGAACCTGGGAACTGCTCCATAACTTCATGGAGAAAAGTAGGATCTTTCACTGAATTACACGGTTAAACGCGAAACGTAATCCCCATAATCAGAACGTGAGGAGACCGCCACAAGCCACTAGACAGACGAGGCATGGAGGTAGATTGTGGGGATGAATTCATAGGGAAACCGAAACCAAAATTTCGCCGGAGAGCGAAGCAGCTGGATGCGCGGAAGGTGCTGTGCGATCCGAACCCAGGGAAGGCGTCGAAGTAATGGGCATAAAATTGCGAATGCCAGAGTTCGAGCTTCAAGCAGAGCGAGAACGACGCGAATTTGATCGAGAGCAATGCGAATTTCAGTGAGAGCAACGCACGCTTCAGGCTGCTGAGCGGAAAGAGGCCAGAGAATTCAAAATGGCGATGGCTTGGTTGGGTTGTTTTACCTCTGAGCCGCACTTTTTTGCACACCATGGGCTAAATGGGCAGGTCACAAAGTCCCCGAAGGCTCAGAGAAGGTTGGGAGAGGGGACCCACTAGAACAGCTGTTGGGAGACAGATGGTAGCTTCCCGTCAAGGCCATCCTGCGTGTTCTGTAACGTGCACAGGGTATGGCTCTCCCGCACACGTGGTCACGGCTTAACGCCCCATATGACGGACGGCGGCCTTTCCAAGTCCATCGGTGTCCCCTACTGACCATGGGCAGGGCGGGGAATTTTGCGGAGATAAATCTCAAAGCTGACCCAGCTGGGACTCGAACCTGCGAACTACAGATTTCAAGCCTCGCGCGCTGCCGACTGAGCCCCCACCTCCACGCCCTAATGGCGATGGCGAAAATGGGGCAGACTCAGGCCGAAGGAAAGGGATCTGGTTGCGCGCTGAATGAGAGAAACAGCTCATCCTGATCACGTTTGTATGAGTACCATCTGGTCGGTGGGCGCGTAGAGGAGCTGGCGAGATGGGCGTCCCTCATAAGAATTATAATTGATAATCCACCAATCATTTTGTTATGCCTGAGATTTTTAAAACCATATAGCAAATCAATAAAATTATATCGTATACCTGTCCAGTAATACATATTTGTACTTTTGCAGTTCGGATCCAACGCTATAATAATAATATACTATGACATAGACAGTGCTAACCAAAATTACCAGTCTTCACTATAACTTTGGGTTGGGTTGTTTTACCTCTGAGCGGCACTTTTTTGCACATCATGGGTTAAATGGCCAGGTCACATGGACCCGAAGGCTCAGAGAAGGTTGGGGGAGGGGACCCACTGGAACAGCTATTGGGAGACAATGGTAGCCTCCCGTCAAGGCCATCTAGAGTGTTCTTTAACGTGCACAGGGTATGGCTATCCCACACACGGGGCCACGGCTTAACGTCCCATCCGAAGGACGACGACCTTTCCAAGCCCATCGGTGTCCCCTACTGACCGTGGGCAGGGGGGGGAATTTTGCGGAGATAAATCTCAACGCTGACCCAGCTGGGACTCGAACCTAGGAACTTCAGATTACGAGTCTGACGCGCTACCGACTAAGCCACCCCGCCCCTTTCACTATAACCTTCCTAGCCTTATTTATCATTATTATTAAATAAAACAATGTTTAAAATAATTAATAATATTAACCTTTTAAAATACACTCTGACTGGCTCGTCAAAACACAACGCAATAAAACATCCTTAACTGTTAATTCGTTTATTTCCCCGTCTCCCATCACTCCCTTGCGTTCTCAAATAAAGATATATACCAAAGGGAAAAAGGGAAAGGGGAAGAAGGGAAAGAAAAGAGGAAAAATGGAAAGAAGGGAAGGAAGAAAAAGAAAATATATATATATTTTGAAATACTTTATAAGATTCCTCTCTGTACTGTGGTTACAGAAAAACTTAATTTTTAGTTTTTCGTGCAATTGACAGTCTGCAGAATATTAAATGGGTCTAAAATTATACATGTTAAAATCAAAATGTATAATAATAACATGTATTTGTTCTGTGCTGTGTAAAGTGCCTTTCGACTTCCTTTACACTCTTTCTGGGTTCCCATATAGATTTCACTACTACAGCTTGAGGCCCACATTCCATTTGTTCCCCCCTTCTTCTCTCCTACCTTAGCAAGCAGCTCTTCATCTCTTGCACAAACACACCCAGCTTGTATTCCATCCCCCCCACTGCCTCCCACTCTCCCCGGCTTGCAACCCAAGCTGATAACATTCTTCTACTTAACTCAAATATGTTAATCCGCTTCCACCGGGGGGCGGGGGTGGCTCAGTCGGTAGCGCGCCAGGCTCGTAATCTGTAGTTCCCAGGTTAGAGTTCTAGCTGGGTCAGCGTTGAGATTTATCTCTGCAAAATTCCCCGCCCTGCCCACGGTCAGTAGGGGACACCGATGGGCTTGGAAAGACCGCCATCCGTCGAATGGGACGTTAAGCCGTGGCCCCGTGTGCGGGAGAGCCATACCCTGTGCACGTAAAGAACACGCTGGATGGCCTTGACGGGAGGCCATCCAGCGTGTTCTTTACGTGCACATCTGTTCCAGTGGGTCCCCTCTCCCAACCTTCTCTGAGCCTTCGGGGTCCATGTGACCTGGCCATTTAGCCCATGGTGTGCAGAAAAGTGCCGCTCAGAGGTAAAACAACCCAACCGCTTCCACCAGAGGTAAAACAGGAATTGCTTCAATATATATGCACTAGACTCTGACCCCACTGAGCTGGCAAGGACATACATACATACTGTCGATGAGGCTATCGAGTTTCACCATACCCCGCGCGATGAGCGCGATGGACCGGCGGCCGTCTCTACACCCTGTTTGACGTGGTCTGGGGCTGTTCCATTGGGCCTGATATCTAAATTAATGATGGTATGTGATTTGGAGGCTGGAGGGAGGGAATGGTTGATGTGGTGGTGAGGTTGACTAGTGATATGAATTGGATAGTGAGGGACCACATATCACATAGTATTGATAGCACAGAATGACATTTAAATTAAATAATTGATGGTATGAATATTACAAGTTAAATGGTGGCAAATGGATATTTGGGTGGAAGGGAACCTAATGTCACCTGTTTTAGATAATACAGAAAGTTAAATTAAAAGTAATTTTGGTTTAAACTTTGCAAGCTGGAGGGAAGGAATGGTATATGGGCGGATGGGTTGACTAGTTATATGATTTGGGTGAGAGCCGTCCCGTGGCCGAGTGGTTAGCGTGCTTGGTTTCTGATCTACGGGACCTGGGTTCGAGCCCCGGGTAAGGCATGGATGCTTGTGTTGTTTTTCTGCTGAGGTCCTGCCATCCTCACAGACCTTCTACTATGGCATATAAACTGACAGGCTCCTGTCAGACCTCTGTGGCAAGCAGCTGCTTGAGGGGGTATTTATTTTTTTTATTAGTACGGAGCCAAGTATTATACAGTATTGGTAGCACAGATTGATATTTAAACTAAATAATTAGAAGTATGAATATTACAAGTTAAATAGTAGCAAATGGATATTTTGATGGAGGGTGGGGGGGGGGGGGGAGTAGCTAGTGTTATGAAGTGGAGAGAAAGGAACCCGATATCACCTTATATAGATAATGCAAAAGTTTAATTAAAAGTAATTTTGGATTATGCTTTAAATGCCAGAGGGAAGGAATGGTTGATGGGGTGGTGAGGGAGACTAATGATATGATTTGGAATGTGGGGAACCTAGTATCACATAGTATTGATGGCACAGAAGGTATTTGAAATGGGTAATTAATGGTATGAATATTGCAGGTGGTCTGTAAATGGTAGCTAGGTAGTCACTGGAAGGAGAGCTATGCACCAATCCCCTGTGATGATGCACAGAACCGGCCAGGCCTAGCACCTAATGTCCGACCCCGCCTTCTCGTGGTGCAGACCGTTAGTACCTTTCAAAAGAGATACTCTCTTGTGGAAGTGAACGGAAGGGGAGGGCTGCCAGATTAGTGTGGCCTACTGATCTGAACAACTATGGCTACTTTTTTTTCTACCCTGCTGAGGAGTGGTCAACCACTCGGGGTCCTGGTGCTGACCATATAAACCCACTGGACTGGACAGATATATGGCTCTGTGCTTGATTATGGATCCTGATTTTGCTGCACTGGTGGGCTTCTGTGGAGGGAAAATCTTCCGCTGTGTTTTCTGTTTGTTTGTGGGTTGACAGCCCCAAGTGAATAGATTCACAGGATATGTTTATCAGCTGGTGGATAATCCTGAGCAGAGGTCATCGCAGGCACCTGAACTCTTTGCTTCTATTGGCATCGTCAAATTCTACATTGGAGGAAGTCTTCCAGTGTAGATGGCTTCAGCCTTTAGTGGTGGGGGAACGGGTCTTTGCCCCATGTCTGCGATTAGGGGGCTGTTTGATATTATCGGCATTCCTTCTCTCAATAAACATAGTTTCTTTAAACATCCTACTAACCATTTTCTCTCCATAGGTAGTTGGAATGTGAGGACTCTGCACAGAGCTTTTTCTCTTGATGTCCTCACAAAAGAATTCCACCATTATAATTTAGATATTTTCGGCTTGCAAGAGACTAGATGGACAGATAAAGGTCAGATTCTTAATAATAATCTTAAATTTCTCTTTTCAGGGAGGGACGACAACAAGCATCACCAAGGCGTGGGTCTGCTTCTCAGCAGACACGCTAGTGATGCTCTTCTAGGATATGAGTGCATTAATGAAAGGTTTCTTACAGCAAAATTTCAGACAAGCGTTAAAGACCTGAATGTTATCTGCTGTTATGCCCCCACTGAGGATGCCGATGAGGATGAGGAGGATAGGTTTTACGAACAACTTCAGGATATTTTGAATTCTGTCAAGAAAGGAGATATTACCCTTGTTCTTGGTGACTTCAATGCCAAAGTTGGTACTGACTCTGACCTTTGGGGAGGGGTGATTGGCCCTTTTGGTATTGGTAGCTGCAATGGCAATGGGCAACGTCTCCTACAGGTAAGTAAACTCAATGGTTTCAGAATAACTAACACATATTACAAACACCGCGACATACATAAGTACACATGGGTTTCACCTGATGGGCTGCATAGGAATATGATTGATTATATATTAATTAACAGCAAATGGGCTAGTTCTGTTACAAATACCAGGGCATATATGGGAGCTGAAATTGGATCTGACCATTACCTAGTTAAAAGTCTCTTGCAACTTAAACTTAAAAAGTGTTGTGCTAGGGTTAAAAAATTTGCTTTTAATACTGAAGCTCTGAAAGACCCAGTTAGAGCCAAAGCTTACCATGATAGGTTACTTAGTCATTATGACAGTCATGGTATGCTTACCACTGAAGTTGAGGAAGAATGGGATCATTTTAAACAGGCTTTTTTGGACACTAACAGTACTTTTTGGGAAAAAAGGAGCAGAAGAGACAGAATTATCTGAGTGATAAGGCACTTGAGCTTATTTCGGAAAGAAAGAACTGCAGGAATGTCCTTAATCAATACCCTACTAGTCCTAATAGAAAGCATTACAGAGAACTTAATAAACGTGTAAAAGATCAGTTAGCTGCTGATAAGAATCTTTGGCTTGATGGTTTGGCTGACAAAGCCGAGGAAGCAGTTAGGCAGCACAACAGCAGAGAGTTGTACCAGATAGTTAATGTTTTGTGTGGTAGAAAACGGACAGGTATACAGGGATTGAAGGATAAACAAGGTAAGGTTATAGAAGGGGAGGATTCTGTCATGGCTAGGTGGGCTGAGCATTTCAGTGATGTTCTAAACAATGCGGTTAGTTCTATTCCCATTGTTTGCAATGATGATAGATGCATTGGTGGCTTTAATGTTGGCCCTATAACATAATCCGAAGTTATTTTGGCTGTTTCTAAACTTAAACTTCATAAATCCCCAGGGGTAGATGAAATTACTACAGAAATGCTTAGAGCTGGAAATGTTTCGGTTACCACTTGGATGACTGAAATTCTGAATATCTTTTATGATAAAGGCATGGTTCCTAAGGATTTTACCAGAGCTATTGTTATCCCTATTTTCAAAAAAGGTGATCGCAGTTCTTGTGATAACTATAGGGGTATTAGCCTACTCTCTGTTCCAGGTAAAGTTCTTTCCATGATTGTGCTTAATAGAATTAAGAATCTGGTTGACAGTCAATTGCGTGATGAGCAATGTGGATTCAGAAGTGGTAGGGGATGTGTGGATCAGATATTTTCACTTAGGCAGATTCTTGAGAAATGTTTAGAGTTTCAGAAACCTTTGGTTGCTAGCTTTGTTGATTTCAAAAAGGCTTTCGACTCTGTTGATCGTCATAATTTGTGGTTAATTGTGAGATCATATGGTATACCTGACAAGTTCGTTAACATAATGAAAGCTCTCTATAATAACACTGAGTCGTGTGTGAGAGTTGGTAAGGTTTGTAGCAATTGGTTTAGCATTACTTCTGGTGTTCGACAAGGGTGCATTTTGTCTCCTTTTCTCTTTAGTTTGGTTATTGATTATGTTATGCGAAATTCACTTCAAGGGAAAGATTTTGGCCTTAAATGGGCTGGAGATACGAAACTTTCTGATTTAGATTATGCTGATGATTTAGCCCTTTTGGGAAATGATGTTGATGAGATGAACTCTTTCATTCGAGCTGTTGATGAGACTGGCAGTAGAGTAGGTTTGGTTATAAACAGAGAGAAAACTAAAGTGATGAAAATTGGTCAGGCAGGCTGTGATTCAGTTAATCTGAATGGTTGCAGTCTTGAGCAGGTGTCACAGTTTAATTATCTTGGGAGCTATGTAACAGATAATGGTGATGTGCGGCATGAGATTAACAGACGAATAAGGATTGCTGCAGGGACTTTTAAGAATTTATGGAGAGTGTGGAGAAATAGGCGTATACACCTAAAGATTAAAATTAGACTGTATAATAGTTTGGTTCTTTCTAGGGTTAGTTATGGTAGTGAAACTTGGACACTTTGTAAACAAGATAATAGGAAACTAGATGCTTTTGATTCCAGATGCTTACGCAGTATCTTGGGCATTAGGTGGTTCAACTTTGTAACTAATGATGAGGTTAGGCAAAGGAGTTTGCAACCTCCTTTAAGCAGCGTATTGTGCAGAGAGAGACTCCGTTGGTTTGGCCATGTTGCCCGTATGAATAATTATAGATTGGCGAATAGGGTTATGAACAGTGTGCCTAAAGGCCTCAGAAAGAAGGTGAGACCTAGGATGCGGTGGGCAGACAATGTCAAACAGGACCTTGTTAGAATTGGTGTGCAGTGGCCAGATGCAGTAGTGTAGCTCAGGATAGACTTGCTTGGAGAACTAAATTGCACGGTCTGGTTGGACCTCCGTAGCGCATGGCTGCTTGATGATGATGATGATGATGATGATGATGATGATGATGATGATGATGATGATGATGATGATGATGATATTGCAGGTTAGATGGTGGTAAATGGATATTTGGGTGGGGGATTTAGTGTTATGATGAGAGTAGGGGGGAACCTAATATCACTTATTATAGATAATACAGAAACTTAAATCAAAAGTAATTTCGGTTTATGCTTTACAAGCTAGAGGGAAGGAATGGTAAATAGGGTGGATTGAAATGGCTATGATAGAATTTGGATAGTAAAGGACCAAATATCACCTAGTATAGTTAGTACAGAATGATATTTAAATTGAATAATATATGGTATGAATATTACAAGTTAAATAATAGGAAATGGATATTTGGGTGGAGGGGGAGGGGGTGTTGGGGTTGTGATATGGAGAGAAAGGGACCCAATATTACCATTTATAGATAATACAGAAAGCTAAAAGTAATTTTGTTTTGTGCTTTGGATGCAAAAAGGAAGGAATCGTTAATGGGGTGGTGAGGTTGACTATTGATATGATTTGGACAGTAAAGAACCAAATATCACTTAGTATTGATAGCACAGAATAATATTTAGAATAAATAATTAGTGGTATGAATATTAGAAGTTAATGGTGGCTAATGGATAATTGGGTGGGAGGGGGGAGATTAGAGTTTAATGTAGAGAAAAGGAATTGGATATCTCCTATTATAGATAACATAGATAGTTAGTTAAATTATATTATTAATTATAAATCACTTCAATTTTGTGCAGTATTTAATATTTTTCCACTTCCCTTTGGGAGATTTATGTATTTCTTCAGGTGGTTTACTACGTAATGAATTAATTTATTTACTCCTAGTTGTGTGAAATTCTCAATATTTTTTTCCTCTCGTTCTCTAGGAGATTTCTGCATTTCTTCAATTGGTTTAGCATATATCATTTAATGATTTACTTCTAAATATTTTGCAATTTTTAATATTCACCTTCTCACTTTTAGAAGCTTTAGGATTTGGGTTGGGTTGTTTTACCTCTGAGCGGCACCCTTCCGCACACCATGGGCCAAACGGCCAGGTCACATGGACCCCAAAGGCTCGGAGAAGGTTGGGGGAGGGGACCCACTGGAACAGCTGCTGGGAGACAGATGGTAACCTCCCGTCAAGGCCATCCAGCGTGTTCTTTAACGTGCACAGGGTATGGCTCTCCCGCACACGGGTCCACGGCTTAATGTCCCATCCGACGGACGGCGGCCTTTCCAAGCCCATCGGTGTCCCCTACTGACCGTGGGCAGGGCGGAGAATTTTTGCGGAGATAAATCTCAACGCTGACCCAGCTGGGACTCGAACCTGGGAACTACAGATTACGAGCCTGGCGCGCTACCGACTGAGCCACCCCCGCCCCCTAGAAGCTTTAGGAATTTCTTCAATCAGATTTAACATATATGTTATAAATGAATCACTCATTTTGCTAGTTTTATGCATTTCTTTTCCAGGTATAGTTGCTAATCGCGCTGATTAGTTTTTATGTAAATGTTTATGAAAAATTACTTAAACTTATAGTAGTTGATAATTTTCACACTACTCTAATTTTGGTTCGTTTGAAACCGTGAAAGATACATTATTTTTACCCAAGATTTTATTTATTTGTTTTTAGTGAAAAAATGATATTTCACGAAAAATTTTTAAAAATCAACAATCAGAATAATCAGAATATTTAAATTCAGACATCAGAAATTTTAATCATCAGAATATTTAAAAGTTCCTTATTGTTTTTTGAAATTGTTATCAGAAAGTATACAACGAATGAATTTTAACTACGTTTGTTTTAATTTAGTGCAAAATTCGGCAAATGCATTTTCGTTTTTTACATTTTTGTCGAGGAATTATTTTTATTCAAAGATTGATAAATTGCATCTGCATTAAAAATGGTTCATTTGAAACCATCGGAAATAATTTTCCTTTCAACTTCATTCAAATGAAGCGATGTGCTCGGAAATAACCAGCAGCGAGCAAACGCAGCGATGGCCCAGTGTGTGACGTCAAAAAAAGGGTGGGGGGGGGGGGCTTGTTCGTTCTAGGAGGTATTGGTTAGACGCATTGAAAATGTTGATCCATGGCCGAGTGGTTAGCGCGCTAGTCTTCTGACATAGCGATCTGGATTCGAGCCCCGGGTAAGGCATGGATGTTCGTGTCGTTTTTCTGCTGAGGTCCTGCCATCCTCTCAGACCTTCTACTATGGCATATAAACTGACAGGCTCCTGTCAGACCTCTGTGGCAAGCAGCTGCTTGAGGGGGTATTTGTTTATTTTTTTATTTTATGGTCGATTACAGAATTCAGAAAAAACATCTGGAGCGTGTACAGCAACTGTACACGCTCCAGTTACCTTTCACAGCAAACTGGAGCGTGTACAGTTACTGCACACGCTCCAGTTTGCTGTGAACGATAACTGCACACGCTCAATATTTCTGTGAGTGGGCGCGCACAATCCAGGTTTAGAAATTAGCGATCTGTCAACCTTCGTGTCGAAAAAGTATCCGAACACTATGGCCGAGTGGTTAGCGCGCTCGGCTACTGATCTAAGAGACATGGGTTTGAGCCCCGGGTAAGGCATGGCTGTTTGTGTCGTTTTTCTGCTGAGGTCCTGCCATCCTCTCAGACCTTCTACTATAGCATATAAACTGACAGGCTCCTGTCAGACCTCTGTGGCAAGCAGCTGCTTGAGGGGGTATTTATTTTTTTTTATAACTGTTTAGTAGTATTAGTCAGCTGAATCATTAAGCATGGCGACCGATATTAGTTTGCCACTGCCTGGAAAATAAATCTATGGTCACTTCCATTTCACATTTAGTACCCAAACAGTAATTCGCAAATTTTCATGTTTTTGGTGGGAACCGAATCCGCAACATCAGGAAAACATGTCAAGTGCTCGTGTCATTCAGTTATCCCAGTTAACGAGAAGGGAGCGGGGAATTGGTTCAGTCGCGTCAGCGACTGATATATTAGTTAATATATTACTTATATTAATTATTATTATAATTATAGCTAGTAATATAGTGAAGTGTCAGTAAAACGAAGATACTTTTTGACCCCAGTCAATTTACTATGTATATCTATGTAAAAATATTTCATTTCAACGAATACATGTAAAACGAAATAAAAATTTATTGCACTACCCTAAAGACCAGTATAAGGAAATTTTTGAAAGAAAATCCTTAAACGATATGTGAAATGTTCACTTTACATAGCAACACTGCAATAATTTAAACGCTGTAAAGTATCAAATCAGTCGCAGCGCTATCAATCACGTGCTAATGTATAACGCCCACGGCAGGGACGTACCCAGGAGGTCCGGACCCCCAACCCTCCCGAAAATCCAGCATCTTATACGAAACCTCCTACTTGTCCCCGTTCTTTGAAATCCAAAACAGATGTCTTTGTATAGTTTTATTTTAACCCCATAGTGTATGTCCGAGACTAAAAATAGATTTCAAAAACAACTATAAAATCTTATTCGACTTGGAATATCATTTTAACGTTTCCTTTTCAATGGAATAGAATATTTTACTGACTGGGAAGCCCTATTTAAGCTAAATTATCGAACCCTCCCCAAAACGAAATTCTGGAAACGCTCCCGTAGCCAAATTTCCCTATACCCTCTCTGCCTACCCCCGAAATTAACCTCGTGGGTAGAGTCAATAGAGTAGACACCTGACGTGTCACATGACACGAAGGTTGCCAGATCACTAATTTCTAAAAAAATCGTTGTCAGATATTTTTTCTGAATTCTGTAATCAACCATAGTATTCGGATATTTTTTAAAATATATAATGCGTATGAATATATAATGCAATGAATATGGAGCGTGTGCAGTTACCGTTCACAGCAAACTGGAGCGGTTGCGGTTAATGTCCACAGCAGATTGGATCGTGTGAGCTCACAAAGACCTGGATCGTGTGGGCTCACTCACGGAAATATTGAGCGTGTGCAGTTACCGTTCACAGCAAACTGGAGCGTGTGCAGTAACTGCACACGTTCCAGTTTGCTGTGAACGGTAACTGGAGCGTGTACAGTTGCTGTACACGCTCCAGATATTTTTCCTGAATTCTGTAATCATGTGACACGAAGTTTGCCAGATCACTAATTTCTAAAAAAAAATGTTGTCAGATATTTTTTCTGAATTCTGTAATCAACCATAGTATTCGGATATTTTTTGAGCGACTGTACGTACCTGTTGTCTGGCACGCATTTTGAACTATCTCAGTGCGTGGCATAGATGCTCTCTACATGTGCCGACATAATAAAGTAGCTTTGCCACCTTTTCCTAACATGAAAGCAGATTTTCTGTCTCCGAGATCTGTTCCAATCTGATTGTATTTCTTTTTAAGCAACGGTAGCGTCAACATAAAGGTCTTTGAAAGCATTTCCAATCCATGCGTTTATTTCATCATTCGTTAAATTTATGTTATCGTTATATTTGTTCGTTAATATTATTGTTTTAATTAAGTTCCTCACTTTAGTTTCGTTATTAGCAGTCGATACGGCGCAGTCTTCGTAGTTTCGTAATGACATGGAAAGATATTCCAGACAATGTTTTAGGGAGTTGCGAAATCATTCAGAATTAACAACAAGATGCTCGTTGGAGCAATCAGAAAAATTTGCAGATTTTTTTAAGAAGTAAACTTAAATACACGGTACAGCGGCGCATTCAGGATTTAATCTTGGGGGGGGAGGGGGGGGGAGGGGCCCGCTGGCCCCTGCTGGGGCAAACGAAGTAGTGCTCGGTCCGCCCGCCCGATTCGTTTGCCTTGTGTTCACAGCGGCCGTAATTCCAGAGAGCTATGGGTTGGGTTGTTGTTTTACCTCTGAGCGGCACTTTTTTGCACACCATGGGCTAAATGGCCAGGTCACATGGACCCCAAAGGCTCAGAGAAGGTTGGGGGAGGGGACCCACTGGAACAGCTGTTGGGAGAAAGACGGTAGCCTCCCGTCAAGGCCATCCAGCGTGTTCTTTTACGTGCACAGGGTATGACTCTCCCGCACACGGGGCCACGGCTTAACGTCCCATCCGACGGACGGCGGCCTTTCCAAGCCCATCGGTGTCCCCTACTGACCGTGGGCAGGGCGGGGAATTTTGCGGAGATAAATCTCAACGCTGACCCAGCTGGGACTCGAACCTGGGAACTACAGATTACGAGCCTGGCGCGCTACCGACTGAGCCACCCCCGCCCCGAGAGCTATGGGTATTCCCACCTTATGTGACCGCTAATTCATAAGTAGTATAGAAATAGAAGACACGAAGATAAATATGAAAAATGATTTTAATTAGAAAAAGATTTTTGTAAACTTTTCTAGTTTTTTTTTCCTTTTTTTTTGGGGGGGGGTGCCAGGGCACCCTTAAACCCCCCCCCCCCCTCTGGGTGCGCCACTGACACGGTAAATTTCTTTCATGATGATTGTTTTGAAGTATGTAACTATCACAATTCCTTTTTCATTGCCTTTCAGTTGAAAATTTATATATGTTTGTCATCTGCTCAATTTCTTTATACTAATATTTTCACTGGACCCTGTTTGCCGATAATTCGAGACGAACGTGAACAGGGTATTGTTGAAAGTAAACGTTTTTTAAATGTTATTTCTGCGACCATAACTCGAAAAACGGAACAGAAAACAAACTTTTGATTAATGTATCATTAAAAAATTATTGCAGAAAATTTTTTTAAATATATTTAAAATTACCCTGTTGCATCTTGGCGGTTGAGAAATAGTGACCTAACTTCATGAAAATCGTTGCCTTTTCAACCGAGGAAGGCACATTTTATTGTAACATTTATCCAAATGTCTCAGATGATGTCATTTAATTTAGCATTCTGCCTTCTTTTTGTAAATAAAATTCCCCGCCCTGCCCACGGTCAGTAGGGGACACCGATGGGCTTGGAAAGGCCGCCGTCCGTCGGATGGGACGTTAAGCCGTGGCCCCGTGTGCGGGAGAGTCATACCCTGTGCACGTTAAAGAACACGCTGGATGGCCTTGACGGGATGGTACCATCTGTCTCCCAACAGCTGTTCCAGTGGGTCCCCTCCCCCAACCTTCTCTGAGCCTTCGGGGTCCATGTGACCTGGCCATTTAGCCCATGGTGTGCAAAAAAGTGCCGCTCATAGGTAAAACAATCCAACGTTAAAGAACACGCTGGATGGCCTTGACGGGAGGCTACCATTTGTCTCCCAACAGCTGTTCCAGTGGGTCCCCTCCCTCAACCATCTCTGAGCCTTCGGGGTCCATGTGACCTGGCCATTTAGCCCATGGTGTGCAAAAAAGTGCCGCTCAGAGGTAAAACAACCAACCAAATTCTTTCTGTAAAAATTCACAATATCGTCTCTTGCAATTATGGTTTACCATGAGAATTTTAGGTAGTTCAGCAGCAAATGAAATTACAAATGAAAACTCTGTTGCATGCAGTAATTTGATACTTAAAATTGAGTTTATATAATTCATAATTCACAATCACATATTATTTACTATGCAAGGCACTACAGAATGATATACAGAGGCACTAATTGGAAATTGCAGAAAAATTGGATTAAACAAATATGATACATAAGTTCACATTAAATATTACAGATAACTGGGCTTTACTGTACAACATCGAAAATTTTTCCTAAAGACTTTTTTTTTATTTGCACTTTGTTGAAATTTAGTGAATTATGTCTCGATTTAGAAATGAATATAAACTGGAACGGTTTTGAGATTTTCCTATTTATACATCTTATACAATTTTTTAAAGATTATGTCCTTTCGATTTCCTAAAATGTACAATCATCATGATCATGAATATCTGCATTTCGCAAACATTTGAACCCATGCGTTTCATTAGCTTCTTTCATTATTTTCTCAGAGCCTTTATATCGACAAATACTCAAATTCATCACATTAGTTGCCAAACAGAATAAAAATATTAAAAAGTCAACTAATCCGTTTCCAGATAAATCATGCAGATCGATGTCTGTAAGCGAATCTTTCACATATTTTCGTGACTCTAAAACATTAAATAATTCCGAAGGTTTTTGAAATGTTTTTGATCCTTTCAGAAGTAAACTCCTCAAGTCTATTTTTTTCAATTTAGGGCAAAACTCCAACCATTGAAACAAATCCAGATAATCTGAGATAAATGTAAAGCCACCAAAAGCAACAGAAATGCCATAAATAGCGACAACTTCCAGTTTATTCCCCCTTAAAGAAAAAAGTTCCAACAACTGCGAAGAAGGAACACGACCTTTAAATTCAGTTGTATTTCTGTAAGGTCAGAAAATGCAGTGCAGGATACTATTCTCTCGGATGATACTATAGAGTCAAATACTACTGATATAATTTCAGGCCAGCATATTGAAGCACAGTCCAAAATCTCGTCCTCTGCATCATAAACAGCAAACGATATTTTTTTAAGTTTAAATTTCCGAACATTAGAGAAATCCCTTTCCATAACACTTCGTTTATTGATAATGAACATAATTCTCGGCAAACCTCCAGAAAGCAGATTTGTTACGGTATCTGGTAAGGTTATTTTGCAGCCATCTACATTCTTGAAAAACTTTCGACACATTCTCTTAGGAAAGTTCATAACCTCTGAGTACTTCAAATACCGCGAAAGAGATTCTACTATCTCTATATCCCTTTGAAAGTGGTACGCCTAAATGTCAGTTTCAAATCGGATATTTTACACATATATTCTGTACTTCGTGTTTCATTGGAACATACGTATTCAAGGTCTTTATCTGTTACAGAAGTGTATGATATATCCAATTGTTTCAAATCAGGGCAACGTGTTGAAATTATTCGTATATGATTATTAGAACATGGTGTAGTTGCAAGAGAAAGACTTTGAACTTTAGGAATACTTTTAAGGAGCAAATTTAAATCCTCTTCTCTTATAAAACTGTCTAACTTCATTGAAGATAAATTCTGGAAAATATAAATAAAAATAAATTGGAAAACTAGATCTAAAAACAGAAAATAATTATTTATATTGAAAACAGACTAATTCAGTCTTAAAGTTTCGTTGATTTTGATAATAATTCATTATATTTCACATCGTTAATATTTTAATATATCTTTTGAATTTTAACTGTGACGAATTGTTAAACAATATTCGTTATTCTAGATATGAAAAGCGGTTTTAATTAAAGTGTTCCGTTAATATACACAGTCGTATCAGAATAATATGACCACCTACCATAGTATATGTATGGTAGGTGGTCATATTATTTTGATACGACTGTGTATGTACGCCGTTAATTATTTGTAGGTAAGATTTCGAATAAAATATTAAATTCAAAATTTACAAAAATAGTTTAAATGATTGAGTCAGAATGTAAATGAGAACTTGTTATATGAAAAGCAGATTCTTTATAAAACTTCCAAAAGTAAGTGCAACCAGAAAAAGCAGCAGATATGAAAATCTTGCTTATGATAAAAAGGAGGGCGAAACTGATTTTGTACAATAACAGAAAATTCTATTGCTCTAATTTGGAAACGTTGCTGACAAAGGGTTTACACACTTCTCGAATAGATTGTGGAAAGTTGGGTCGTTTTACCTCTGAACGGCACTTTTTTGCACACAATGGGCTAAATTGCTATGTCACAAGAATCCCGAGTGCTCAGACAAGGTTGTGAGTGTGGATCCACTGGACCGCTGTTAGGAGACAGATGGTAGCCTCCCGTCAAGGTCGGGGCGGGGGTGGCTCAGTCGGTAGCGCGCCAGGCTCGTAATCTGTAGTTCCCAGGTTCGAGTCCCAGCTGGGTCAACGTTGAGATTTATCTCCGCAAAATTCCCCGCCCTGCCCACGGTCAGTAGGGGACACCGATGGGCTTGGAAAGGCCGCCGTCCGTCGGATGGGACGTTAAGCCGTGGTCCCGTGTGCGGGAGAGACATACCCTGTGCACGTTAAAGAACACGCTGGATGGCCTTGACGGGAGGCTACCATCTGTCTCCCAACAGCTGTTCCAGTGGGTCCCCTCCCCAAACCTTCTCTGAGCCTTCGGGGTTCTTGTGACCTGGCCATTTAGTCCATGGTGTGCAAAAAAGTGCCGCTCAGAGGTAAAACAACAACAACCCAACCCGTCAAGGTCATCCAGCATGTTCCTTAATGTGCACAGGGTATTGCTCTCCCTCAAACGGAGCCACGGCTTAACGTCCCATCCGACGGACGGCAGTCTTTCCAACCCATCAGTGCTCCATACTTATCGAGGACAGAGATAAATCTCAACGCTGGCCTAGACGGGACTCGAACCTGGGAAATACAGATTACGAACCTGGCGCGCTACCGACTGAGCCACCGTGCCTCGACGCCTTAGGCAACTGTCCAGTTTGCCTACGGAAAGGCGACCTTTTTTGTACGGGAATGTGTTATTTCTATTATTATATTTACCCTCAATTATTATTAGTTTGTGATTCTGGCCAGTTTTTAAGTTACAAATGCGAAAAATGTTTTTAAAATATCTAGGAAAGTGAAAAAAAAAAGCATGTTTTTACAGATCCCTATTTTTTCCAAATGGGTTTAGAATATAATAAATTTTTAATTGGTACCCTACTTTAGGTTCTATAGATTACAAAATTGTGGTTTCAAAGTAACGCAATTTTAAACTTTCAAAAACTTTCTATTTTGCATTCTGATTTACCATAAAGTAGAACTATACACTAAATACAGTAAACCCGCTATATTGACGAGGGCTATATCTCTGTAAACTCACGCGAATGTGGAATTTGTGGATATTAAGATCATAATGAAACCGAAAAAGGGATTAAATTTTCTTTTTCTCCTTCTTCTATACCCTGCTCCTTGAACAGGAATCTTGGGATTTCTGGCCAATATGCCTTATATCTCAGGCCAAGTTGGGATTAAGTATAAACAAACAACAAAAATATAGAAAAAAACAAAACAAAATATAGGCCAGCTCAAATAAAAATGCAAAATACTCGTAACGGTACCATGGTTAAAAATGCAAAATACTCGTACCTCTGGTACCATAGTTTAAACCTGAATGACAGGTATCATTTAAAAAAAAACTGTCACCCCCTTTTTCCGGAAAACAAGATTTCAAATATATTGAAACTAATGTTAATGAATAAATATAAGTAAAGAAATTGGGGTTTGGGCTGTTTTACCTCTGAGCGGCACTTTTTTGCACACCATGGGCTAAATGGCCAGGTCACATGGACCCCGAAGGCTCAGAGAAGGTTGAGGGGAGGGGACCCACTGAAACAGCTGTTGGGAGACAGATGGTAGCTCCCGTCAAGGCCATCCAGCGTGTTCTTTAACGTGCACAGGGTATGGTTCTCCCGTACACGGGGCCACGGCTTAACGTCCCATCCGACGGACGGCGGCCTTTCCAAGCCCATCGGTGTCCCCTACTAACCGTGGGCAGGGCGGGGAATTTTGCGGAGATAAATATCAACGCTGACCCAGCTGGGACTCCAACCTGGGAACTACAGATTACGAGCCTGGCGCGCTACCGACTGAGCCACCCCCGCCCCAGAAATTGGGAACTTATTATCTATTTCGCTTTATATTGTCTGTTGCTAAGGTAACTGCAGACAAGTACATTATACAGTAAGAGTCTGAAGATCCGGAAAACCGATAATCTGGACTTCTTAAAATACTAGCAAATCAATCAATCAATCAGTTTTATTTCATCATCATATACAATTTATAACATAAAAAAATATGAGTGAACCCAAAAACCACGTGGTTTGTCTGGGCCACTAAAGGAAATTAATACAAAAATCAATAACGACTTACTACACAGATTACAAACATATGTGTCATTTTTCCGATATAAGTACAATACATTCTGAATTTCACGGTCTGTTATTTTCCCTCGTATTGATAATTCTGGTAAAAGCGTCATGGCGCTTTGTGACAGCTCTACTTTTCATCTGCGATTATTCACGATTTTGAAATGTATAAATCATTCGATCTGTGGCAATGCTATATACTGTAGTGTATTATTTGCTGCCCAACTGCTTTCATTTACATATGCAGCTTACACGCAGGGGCGTAGCCATGGGGGATGGGGGAGGCTCCCCCCCCAAAGTTACTCGGAATTGGCAAAATTCGAAACGACTTCGTAAAATCTAGTTGAATTGTGAAAATTTGTAATGTTTTTTGGCAAAATTAAGGGGAATTGTCAAAACGAGGCAACTTGGCAAATCTAGGGCAGTTTGGAAAATGGAGAGACTGCAAAATTTAGAGCAGTTGGTAAAATTGGAAGCCACTTAGTAAAATACAGGTGAGTTGGCGAAATTGGGACACTTGGCAAAATCTTGAGGAGTCGGCGAAATTGGGACACTTGGCAAAATCTTGAGGAGTTGGCGAAATTCGGATGAGATGTAAAAATTGGGATTTTTTTTCTGTAAAATTATGTCGACTTGGCCAAACTTAGGGAGTTGGCAAAATCTGGGGTCAGTTGGCAAAATTCAGGTGAGATGTAAAAATTTGGATTTCTTTCTGTAAAATTATGGCGAGTTGGCAAAATTTAGGGAGTTGGAAAAATCTAGGGAAAGTTGGCAAAATTCGGAGTGACTTGGCAAAATCGTGGAGAGCTGACAAAATTCAGGTGAGATGTAAAAATTGCAATCTTTATTTCTGTAAAATTATGGGGTGTTGGCAAAATTGAGGCAACTTCGCAATATCTAGGGGAGCTGGAAAATTCAAAGTGACTTTGCAAAAATCAGGTGTGATGTAAAAATTTGGATTTTTTTTTCTGTAAAATTGTGGCGAGATGGCAAAATTGGAAGCCACTTGGTAAAATACAGGGGAGTTGTGAAAATTGTGCCTTTCTTGTGCAATAAAGGAGAGTTGATAAAATTCGAAATGACTTGGCAAATTCAGGGAAGATGTAAAAATTCGATTTTTTTCTGTAAAATTACGACGAGTTGGCAAAATGCAGGTGAGTTGGCGAAATTCGAATCCACTGGGTAAAATATAGGCGAGTTGGCAAAATCTAGGGTAGTTGGCAAAATTTGAATCCACTTGGTGAATTGTAGGCGTGGTGTGATAATTGGGATTGGGTTTGTGAAATTAAGGATAGTTGACAAAATCGAGAAAACATGGCAAAGTATTGGGGAGTTTGATAATTTTTAAGAGACTTGCCAAATTTAAAATTTAGGAGAGATGTAAAGATTGCGATTGTTTTTGTTAAATTAAGAAGAGTTGGCCAAATCGGGGGAAAATTAACACTGACTTGCTACAATTCAGATAAGATGAAAATATCGCGATTACTTTCCGTGAAATTATGGCTTATAGGCAAAAAAAATTGTAAGTCAAATGGCAACATGCAAGAGAGATGTGAAAAAATGCCTCAAAACCCCCCACGGAGCGGCGAAAATTCAAACATTATTTGCTCAATTGACTAAATTTGATTTCCGAGTTGGAAAATTTTCGATTTCTACCCTCCCCGCCAACTACAGTTCTTCGCTACGCCCCTGCTTACACGTACTGTCGCTCAAAAAAGTATCCGAACACTACAGTTGATTACAGAATTCAGAAAAAATATCTGACAACGATTTTTTTAGAAATTAGTGATCTGGCAATCTTCGTGTCACGTTACACGAAGGTTGCCAGATCACTAATTTCTAAAAAAAATTGTTGCCAGATATTTTCCGTTCACAGCAAACTGGAGCGGTTGCGGTTAATGTTCACAGCACATTGGATCGTGTGAGCTCACAAAGACCTGGATCGTGTGGGCTCACTCACGGAAATATTGAGCGTGTGCAGTTACCGTTCACAGCAAACTGGAGCGGTTGCGGTTAATGTTCACAGCACATTGGATCGTGTGAGCTCACAAAGACCTGGATCGTGTGGACTCACTCACGGAAATATTGAGCGTGTGCAGTTACCATTCACAGCAAACTGGAGCGGTTGCGGTTAATGTTCACAGCACATTGGATCGTGTGAGCTCACAAAAACCTGGATCGTGTGGGCCCACTCATAGAAATATTGAGCGTGTGCAATTACCGTTCGCAGCAAACTGGAGCGGTTGCGGTTAATGTTCACAGCACATTGGATCGTGTGAGCTCACAAAGACCTGGATCGTGTGGGCTCACTCACGGAAATATTGAGCGTGTGCAGTTACCGTTCACAGCAAACTGGAGCGTGTGCAGTAACTGCACACGCTCCAGTTTGCTGTGAACGGTAACTGGAGCGTGTACAGTTGCTGTACACGCTACAGATATTTTTCCTGAATTCTGTAATCACGTGACACGAAGGTTGCCAGATTCTAATTTCTAAAAAAATCGTTGCCAGATATTTTTTCTGAATTTTGTAATCAACCGTAGTGTTCGGATACTTTTTTGAGCTACTGTACTATTTGCAAATATACATTAACCCGATAACAATGGCTCGAAAAGTAGATAGAGTGTGTGGTGTTGAAACCACATTAAAACTGAATGAAAAACTTAAAATAGTTAAGAAAAATAAATCTACTGATAGAATAAGTGTTCCATCCACAAACAGTGCACCAGATGCACATGAAGTCTTCAAAATGAAAGAATAATTTCTTTTAGTTTTTTTTAACAGAAATATTTTTTAATGATTTCTAGGATAAATTCGTACTATATTATTCCGCAATAAAAACACTATCATCATTTACTTGTTTTCTTTTTCTTCATCTCTCCTTAAATTTGAATCTCAAATTCCTGAGAATTTCTGAGAATCCAGAAAATCCCAATCCCCGAGCAGTCCGGATTTTCGGACTCTTACTACATTACAAAAAAAACGGGATACTTCCATGCTAGGTGAATGGAAAGCCGCATTCACAGCTCCCAAGTTTGTAAACAAGGTTTTTAAGGAGAAATTAAACTGAACATTTCACTCAAATACCGTATATATTTTGGTATATAATCCGTTCCATAATCCATTTTGTCATAAAATATACGCCATCTTGCGGAGAGCATTCGGAAGGGGACACTATACTTGATGGGACTTACCATTTCCTTAAATATGTTCTTGATCTGAACGTATGAAACATGTATCAGAAGCATCGACTAATGCATAGAATACTGGACTGAGAGCCAATGAATTATATACAGATTTAGAGGGTTAAATGAAGACAAAAACAACAACAACATATCTTTATAATAATTTTAAAAGGATATTTGCATCTTACCTTTGCAATGCTTTCAACGGTACGGATAACACCATGGTTAATGTGATTGATCTTTCTTCAAAATAAACGCTTAGATCTAGAGTCTTTGTATATGGGTTGAGGAGAAATGCTAAATAATCCTCTTCTGGTAATTTTGTTCCATCCCTTTTAAAATCAAAACGTATGGAATTTTTCTCAGCAGTAGGACACACATTATCTGGCACAAGACTTCTATCGCTTAAAGTGTCGAACATTTCTTCAGTATATTCTCGATCTGAAATATTAAAAACAAACACATTAAATAAATTCATAAAAATACTTCAAGGTATTGGAATTTAAGACAATTTTGTTATGGACACAGAAGTAGAAAAGGGCAAAGATTTTTTGCTTTGGATCAGGTAAAAACACGAAACCATACCTGCTGAAAGAAATTCCATGCTCAATGGCGAAATCAGTGCACGCTGATCGCTCGTGCACCGGGAACAAAGCATATATTAAAACTATATTACTCCACTCCCATTAGAATATTGAAACGTTTGACTAACATCTGTCCAGTGGGTCCCTTCCCCCAACCTTCTCTGGGTCCTTGTGACCTGGCCATTTAGCCCTTGGTACAAAAAGCGCAGGTCAGAGGTAAAACAACGCAACCCATATACTATGCACTAGGGCTATCAAACTATAGTAGGTAAATATGCAGAAATATATAGAGTTGCGACAGATGAACGAGCAACAGTGACTTAACGTGACTTAAACCCTCGTGTGTGCTTCTACGAGAGATTTAATTAGCCAACGAATTGGAACTGAGAACGATTGGAAAGAATGAAAAATAGAGCAGTGCAGTGTGTTAAAAGTCGTGAGATCGGAAAGGACGTTCAGATGATCTGATTCAGTGCGCGATAAGTAAAAGACAAGAAGTATCTTTATGTGATGTGATGTGTGAGCGGGCGGTCGTTTTGTTTTGCTAGTTTGATACGTCTAGTGATTTAATCAAAGACGAAGGATTATTTACGCCTGAAGTGAATGTTTTCAAGAGATATGACGGACAAAGTGAAGAGGTAGTATTTTAGTACAACAGACAGTGCTGATATTGTATGCTCTATACAAAAAGGTTAATGACTTATGTATGATAGTAGTTAATTTTTTTATAAAATACTTCATCCATATTTTGTAACAATTTGCATTGTATTGTAATTGGTTTGAAAATATTATTAGTACTCACGCTCAATGGCCTATCCATTTGTAATTCGCAACAATATAATAAAATATACTATACAGGAATTGTATTGTGCTTTACAAGTAATTGTGTGACATTCATATATTTCAAATATTATTCAGTTAGAATTTCAAAATTTAACAAATATTAGTTAATAATTTTTCTTTTATTCGTATTTCAAATTGTTTCAATTGATCATTACATTTTAATTCTGTGTATGGGAACTGTATTTTATTTCTCTTGTGATGAACTGTTATTATTCTGTTATCCTTCATCACATTTGAATTAATTACTTTTGTTTCTTACCGATATATAAAATTTAGACCAGAATTCTTAAACTGTAAAAAATGTACATCACGATTATAAAAATGTTTTAAAAATCTGTGATGAGGAGAGATTTAAGCAGAAAGGCAAAACTACAGAAACTACACACATTACCTAGGGAACTAGACAAGGTTGCTTTGTACAGTATATGTGCATTAATTTTTCTCTAACCCTTGCTTTATACTATTACATGCATTTAAATACGGGGCCCTATCAAATAAATAAAGAAAAACAAAAGTACAGTTTTTATGTATTGAAATGTTATTATACAGTTATTACAGTGGGGCGGGGGATGGCTCAGTCGGTAGTTCCCAGGTTCGAGTCCCAGCTGGGTCAGCGTTGAGATTTATCTCCGCAAAACTCCCCGCCCTGCCCACGGTCAGTAGGGGACACCGATGGGCTTGGAAAGGCCGCCGTCCGTCGGATGGGACGTTAAGCCGTGGCCCCGTGTGCGTGAGAGCCATACCCTGTGCACGTTAAAGAACACGATGGATGGCCTTGATGGGAGGCTACCATCTGTCTGCCAACAGCTGTTCCAGTGGGTCCCCTCCCCCAACCTTCTCTGAGCCTTCGGGGTCCATGGTGTGCAAAAAAGTGCCGCTCAGAGGTAAAACAACCCAACCCAGTTATTACAGTTTTTATGTATTGATGTTTTTATATTTTGAAATTCTAACTGAATATATTCAGACAAAATATATTGTTACGACAGATGAACGAGCTGCAGTGACTTCATGACAAAACGTGACATGAACGTTCTTATACACTTCTGCGTGAAATTTATACAACAAACGAATTTGAATGTAGAACTTACCTGAAAAAGAGAATGATAGAATTACGTTAAAAGTCAGTACACAATAAGTAAAAACAAGAAACATCTTTATATGGTGTGTACGCGGGTGGTTGTCATCCATTTAAAAATTTTTACCAATGTTGAAAAATAAATTCTTCATGCGAATGGTATTACGTTTATTTACTTCTGAGTGGCCTTTTTTTTGCACACAATGGATTACATGGCTAGGTCACAAAGATCACGAAGGTTCAGAAAGGGTTAGGTGCCCACTGGAATAGCTGTTAGGAGACAGTCTGTCGACAAGGCGGTGCGGGGGTGGCTCAGTCGGTAGCGCGCCAGGCTCGTAATCTGCAGTTCCCAGGTTAGAGTCCCAGCTGGGTCGGCGTTGAGATTTATCTCCGCAAAATTCCCCGCCCTGCCCACGGTCAGTAGGGGACACCGATGGGCTTGGAAAGGCCGCCATCCGTCGGATGGGACGTTAAGCCATGGCTCCGTGTGCGGGAGCCATACTATGTTCACGTTGAAGAACACGCTAGATGGCCTTGACGGGAGGCTACCATCTGTCTCCCAACAGCTGTTCCAGTGGGTCCCCTCCCCCAACTTTCTCTGAGCCTTCGGGGTCCATGTGACCTGGCCATTTAGCCCACGGTGTGCAAAAAAGTGCCGCTCAGAGGTAAAACAACCAACTGTCGACAAGGCCATCCAGCGTGTTCTTTAACGTGCATAGGGTATGGCTCTCAGCACACGGAGCCACATCTTAACGTCCCATCCGACGGACAGCAGCCTTTTGAAGACCATCGCTGTCCCCTACTCACCTATGGCAGGGTCGGGGACTACAGAGTTAAATCTCAACACTGACCCAACTGGAACTCGAGCGTCAGTTACGAGATGCAGATTAGGAGCCTGGAGCGCTCTCGACTGATCCACAGCTTTTAATTAAAATTTAATTTAATTAGCATTTCAATCAAAATTTAATTTTTCAAGAATTAAATTTTTAAGATAAACTCTTAAACTGGCAACTTTTGCAATTAATATTAAATTTTTTCCTTCCTTTAAGTACTTCAACTTCGCTTAAAATAATTTTGTTTGGTTTTCAAAAAAAAATTATGGATTATGTGTTTACTTTTTTCTGTTAGATTTTTTTAGATATTGGAACTTTTTGTTTTTAGAGACAAATTAAAATTTCGTTTTATGTTGGATGGGTATTGATGAAAAAATACAGTTTACATTTTCCGAATCTTCCAAAAGCTATAATTGAGCCCTCCATCGGTTCAAAATTTGGAAAATTTCAAAGTTGAAAAGGAATAAGTTGAGTTGTTAGAGCGCTTGGCTACTGATTAACAGGACCTGGGTTCGAGCTCCACGTAAGGCATGAATATTTATGTTGCCTTTCTGCTGAGGTCCCGTCATTCCCATAGATCTTCTGCTCTGACGTATTAAACTGGCAGGCTCCTGTCAGACCTTTGTGGCAAGCTGCTGCTTGAGGGAGTTTTATAAAATAATATTACAAAGGATGTATTTACAATAACAATTTGAAATTTTGGAGGTGGAAATGTGAAAATCATCAAGTTTCCATAGTTACATGAGTTGATTCCTTATGCCCAAAATGCTGCTTTTTTTAAAGAAATGATTGTTTGATTTTAGAAATAATTTAAAAATTCTTACTAAGTTGAATAAGTATTGATGAAATATTACGATTAGCACTTTTCAAATCTGCGAAAAGATATAATTGCGCCTTCCAACTGAAAAAGTTTGAGAAATCCAAACATTCAAACGAATATTGAAAACTTGTATTATAGCAGAAATCTAATAGTTTGGTCACGACGTTTCCTTTGGCAACAACATTAGACCTAAGAGGGGTTAGAAAACGAATTTTTTTTCATTTAAAAAGATAATTGGAAAACTCTTTTTTCAGTTGTATTGGTATAATGAAATGTTGTAATTCGTATTTTTCAAATTCTTAGGTAATTTCAATTTAATATCGTTAGTGATCACTGAATATGGAAACGGCGATAATTTTAGCGAATGTTGCAAGTGATCTGTTTATGGTAGAGTTCTGAAATTTCGAGTTGGCAACTTTTATAATGTACTTTACAAGTGATATTCCACTAACAGCAGCAACACATTGTCCCTTTTTCAACGGGAATATGACAAAAGCGGCTTTTTAAATTTAAGGAATAGAAGACTAGCATTTATTTTTGTATATGTTAACTAATCCGTCAAGTGGTGAATCTCTTACGTATGAATCTTTAGGTCACGTGACTATAATTTAGACAGTAGAAAGGGTCCTTGGTGCTTGCTTGCATAATAGGAGCTAAATTTATCTGTTTTAAAAAAATCACAACACAAATTCACGCGCTAACAGGCAGAAACGAATTTGAAAACAGAATTAGCTACGCACTAGCAGCCGACGCAAATTATGAGAAATTAAAACAACCGGCGACGACAAGACACTGGCGAAACGAAACTAAAAGTGGAGGGAGAGGGGGGAAGGAGTAGGGAAAGGAAATGAGAGAAACAAACTTTTGAACTTTAACGATATGGAAGCCATTAATGTGCACATTACCTAGGTAAAATGCGGAAAACTCTTGATTCCTCACGTTAACGAAGCAAATCAGTTAATCTGCAGATTAGCTAGGTAATGTGCAAGTAGTATCATGCCACCCGAGCGTTCCCCCTTTGCACAGTGCTTTCCCCCCTATGACGTCACCGACCACGCCCCCTATGACGTCACCGACCACGCCCACGCCCCCTATGACGCAACATGACGTAATCATTACATAATCATTACGTTATTAATAATTCCCCCCTTTATTAAACCCCCCTTTCCCCCTCAGTGGCGCCATCTGTTGACAGTGAGAAGTACTATTTTCCCAAAAAAAACCCTTTATTTTCACTCTAATTTCTCGTTTTCGGACCCCCCGGTCGCCCTACCTATATTTTAAGCCCTCCCCCTTATTAAAAACCCTCCTGGCGCCACCTGTCGACAGTGAGAAATACTATTTTCCCCAAAAACCTCTTTATTTTAAGTCTAATTTCTCGTTTTCGGCCCCCACGGTCGACCTACCTATATTTTAAGCCCTCCCCCTTATGAAAAACCCTCTGGTTGACCATTTTAAGGCCCCACTCCTTCACTCGGCTGATGCAAGTCTCAGAATAATTGCATGGAACGATTGACTGGTCTTAGAATAATTGTACAGAAAAGGATGATACAAAATTCCTTAGTAATTAAACACTCATCAAAATTCCCTTACCTCTATTAAAAATCATCCTACAGTTGAAACTCATTTTACTCTTACTGTTTCCATAGAAAATACCATAGGGTGAAATTAATAATGGTTTAAATTATTCGTAGGGATGACATGTTAAATCTGCTTTTAGAACACACGTCTGCAGTGGAAAAATTTTCAAACTCCGTTAATCAACTCCCTAGTAATTAAACACTCGTCATAATATTCCTCACCTTTATTAAAATCACTCCAAGGTCGAAATAAAAATCAGTTTTTCTGTAGATGTGTTTCACCGGAAAAAAAAAAAATCGTCCCTCGCTCTGTGGATTCCGTCCGACTGTCTTGGGTTCCCGGACTATACCGTGTACTTGCTGTGGCCTTGATGCGAGTCAGGCATTTCAAATATTAACCTAGCTTTTCTATGTATTTCTTACATCAAAGCCAACACTAGCACTGAACTCTTTTGAATGCAGATCTCAAATTGTAAATCAACTCGCAGAGTTGTATTTATTCCTTAGTAATTAAAACTCTTTGCTATTCATTTAGCCAGGACGACTAAACGATTCCTTTATAATTAAAATTCCCTGCTATTAAACTCCCTAGTAATTAAACACTCATCAAAATTCCCTTACCTTTATTAAAAAAAAAACAGTTTTCTGTAGAGGCGTTTTATCGAAAAAAAAAAAACTTCTCCTCGGCAACGAGAGTCGAACGCGCTACCTTCACTCTGTTCTTGAACAAGAACCAACCTGCAATGGAAAAGGCATTCCTGAAGTCGTACGTGGAGTCATGCCGACACGTGTCCGTTTACCGGTCAGGTAGCAACGAAACATCTCCTGACACAATCGCCCTGGGAGGTTGAGTGTCCAGCGCTCAGTGTGGTCACTCATACGATGTTGTTCTCTGAGGGTAGGTGACGTCACAACAAAGGGAAAGTAACGTGGAGTGACCAGCGAGTGACACGTATCAGAAGACTGAGCACTGGGGATGTTTAACCTTCAGTATAATTTTACACAGTGTGTTAGGATTAACAACTCTTATAGCATAGTTATTGCGGGTAGGCTCCCTCTCCCACTTTTAAAATTTAGATCTTACACCGACAGTCTTTTCATATACGTATTTTTATAACCATTTTAAAACCAACACTTATTTCTTTTATCCCTAGCAATTACTGGTTGTTGCATTTTTTACTAGAAGAAACCCTACCCCTGCAGTAACAGCCCCCGCAGAAAAAAAAAAATGCTATCGGGCGAAAAATTAATAAAATCTGATTTTATTCGTCGTGATGAAAAATATTGATGGGGTAATAGGTTCGACTTAAAAGACTTCGTGTTCGGATCCTCACCACGGACAACCTCTCGCTGAAGGACGGTTAAACCCTACGAAATTATTCCAAACGGGGAATCACAAGGTTTTTATTGACGAATGAATCTTGGACCTGTACTGCTTCCGTACATCGTGAAAACCCACTCACAGCCTTGATCCGTGTTCCCAATTTCCTTTACTAAGTCACTTCAAAAAACATTGTGATTGCAAAAGTATGACTAACAGTTTTATTACGCCACGTTTTAAAAATACTTATTACTGCTGTATCCGCGGTACGGGAGAGTAACACTGTTCGAAGAAAAATCAGGTAAAACAGTTTTAAAAAAAAAAATCGTTTCCTCCGTCGTTTGCGTATGTCTCATCACGCTGGTGAAACCGGGTGAAAAAATATTTTTTTTTGTACGAGGTAGAATGTTAAAACTACGCCGCGTGCAAAAACTTTAGTCCCATCACGAATGCACATTAATGGAGTAGGGAGGTCGTAGTTTAATACTTCAGCTATAAAAAAAATAATACAATGTCTCACACACACCTCTCCACTTGTCTACACTAATCCGCTGAAATTTCATTTGCAACGGAGGCTGATACTTCGAATCCGCTATATGTTCCGGAGCTGCAGTGGAATGCATGGCCCCTGCTGAATGCTACGCTATCAGAAGTCCATGTGGCTGTCACGTTCTCCAAGCGCTCAGAATATTACTATACTTATAACTGATCTAATATTACTTATAACTGATCTAAAGTCCGTTTTAATCAATACTTATTTCTTTCAACTCTGCGACTATTGGGCTGGCACATTTTCACTAGAAGGACCGCCTCACAGTGGCAATCCCACAGAAAAAATTAATAAAAGGAAAAAATCTGATTTTATTCCCCCTGATGAAAAATATTGAAGGTAATAGGGTCGACCTAAAAGGCCCGTGTTCGGATCCTTGCCCCGAATGGTTTTTAACAAAAGTCCTACGAAATTAAAAACTATCCCGTTACACGACGGCGTTGTTTAAAAATACTTATTACGGCTGTATCCTCAGCAAACTCTTTCCTAGGAAGTAACGCTACTCGATGCAGCCCCAGTTACATGCTTTTACCGGGTAAAGACTGTGCGTCAGAATGTTAAAAGTAGAATTCATACGTTTCCGTAAAAAAAAAAAACTTTAGTTCCTGCTTAAAGGAGTATGGTTCGATTCAGGAAGAATAGGATTTGACCTCGTGCATTAGAAAAAAGAACAAATCCGTCCCCGGTGCCCTTTGTTAGGTTGTAGTATTAGTATCCTTATACAAGCTCACTTCAAATTTTCATGTGACATTCTGGGGTTGAGTTTCAACCTTTTTATTTTTTCCAACCGCGATAATGCGCAGTTTTCTGCGGAACGCGAGCGACTTCGACGCCAAGGACGACCCGCACTAAACGGTATGACCGTGCACTAGAAAACCGTGAACGGACTTGTGTGAAACGTAATGTACAGAGCTTGACAACAGTAATGTAGACTGGGATCCTCGCTCACTATACTATCATAACCCTCGAGAAATTATCAAATATGAATAGACCTCTGTAAAGTTCCGACCCCACAATCTTCTGAGTTCATTCCCCGGTCGATGCTGTCAGGATCACAAGGGATGTTTTACACATTCAACGACTTTTTCTGACATTCGCTAATCAAAGTGTCTATCTACACATCAGACTTGTCATTACATCGACAAACTACGTGTCCATAGGCTGAGTAAGCATTTAGAATGAAAAATTGAGTCTGCTTCACGACACACATTCGTAAAACGCTCATTAATTATTTTGTGAGAGAAAGCATGTATAAAGTTCAAACACTAATACATCTTCCCTTTCTAAAAAATCTGAAAAACTCACTGGAAAACAACAATATTTCTGTGAAAAATTAGGTCCCTGAATCGAGCCCTAGTTCGCGGCGTTCACTGACTTCAACCACCGATGAAACTTAACGTAAGCTCTCTCGCTGTTAGTTCAAGGTGCTTTCACACGCTCTTTTCAGAGTTCCTGGCCCACCTACTACGTTTCAATAAGCGCATAAGTGTGTGTGTGTGTGATGGTGGCTAGCTACAAACACAAGTTTCGCTACAATATAACACTGAGATGTTTGTTTAGTTATTTTTCTCTATTTCTATACTAGTGGTACAGTGCGAAAGTGGTTAGCACACGTTTTTTATATGTATCCTGTTTGGAAATAACACTGTCTATGGACCATTACTCCTGTACATACCATAAGCATAATACCTCGCGATTCTAAGAGTCCCCCGAACCGGTATTAATCTTATTTTTGTAGTTCAACGGAGTGCTTTGAGCTTGCTCGACCGCTGTCATGGGTTGGACCGGTAGCGGCCCACATATTTAATCCAGAATTAGTACATGCAAACATTTTCTTTTGTAATCGTATCAGGTGTAGAGCAGAACAGGATACTTCAATCATCAGGACAAACAATATTGCAGAAGTGAGAAAGAGAAGCGACAGGAAAGCACACTACCTGCAATCATCACCTCAAAACAACTAAGACAGAGGGCGCCACGTGCAGGGTTGAAAAGCAGTTCATAACAATGGTTTAACCATTCATTTTTTTTTTAAGTATTAAGATATTCATGTTACAATTTCTTACAACAGGTTCATAGCTAGTGAAGACACAAGTCAGCAACACTCACACCTCTGTGTAAGCACACGAATATTACATTTCAACAACGTACACTTTTCGTGTGAGTATGTGAATATTACATTTTAGCTGTATGTGCACTAGACGTTCAGTTGCGAAGAATATTTAAAAACATCAGTGCAAACTCACTGAAGCGTGTCTCTTTCTTGTGTCTCTCCATATCTATATACTATTCTTATGAGCATAAAAGATAGAACTTTCGAAGTAAGATGAAGCATGTATCGGTTTAAAAAAAAAGATTTTGAGCTTTTCACCAACGCCATCTAGGGACAACAATGTTGACTGTCTGATTCAAGCAATCTATGAATATGTAGGAGAATGTTTCTCTGATCTTATGCAAAGTATATTCTTGTGTGGTGTATGGTATTATTCAACGGATGTCTTTCTAAGTGTATGCACATATCCGTGCGATGGACTAAGTTTTTTCTCACATACTTGATTCGTCTCTGTAATTGTATGCTTTCATGTTTGTGAGTGTGTGCGTATGTTTCTGTGTGCGGGCGAGTGTGTGTGTGAGTATGTTTCTGTGTGCGGGCGACTGTGTGCGTGAGTATGTTTTCATGTTTGTTTCGCTGAATCTGATATGTGTATACGTCTTCATGTCTCTCTCGGTGTGTCTGTATGTGTGTATATGTTACCGTAGGCAAGAATAAACATATTGTCTTACGGACACTTGCTCGCTACAGAAGAAGCTAACAATTTACAAACCTCGTCAGATCGGTATTATAGCTCTATTAGGAAATCTCATCGAAAAGTCACTAAACAGATAAGTTTACTAAAGATGCACGCTTGTATACAATTTTTCAGATTCTTTTACCTTTCTCGATTCTGTTAAGTAGAACAATGAAATAGCATTGCAAGAATTGTCGAATTATCTACATCCCTTACTCCAAGACTGTCTAATGCTGAACTGCACGATCAGAGAGCAAAGCTAAGTTTCAGAAAAACATTAAATACACTCGTCAGAAAAGACATTTTTCGGATTCTACGTACGAACACGAATTGGGTGTGAAGTAGATCATTCAAGTCAGCTTCGCCATTCGTGTGTGGCCATATCCCGTTTCGCCGAAGCAGTGAGAAACATTCATTTAAGCGATATCGCTAAACTTTTTGTGGAAGAGGCAGGAGTTGAAGATTCCTACATGCTACACTTTCCTATATTACTAAACGAAGTGTATGACGAACTGGTGTGAGCCTCTGAATATGTACTAAATAAATGTAATAGTGTTACTAATTTCTGTTCTATATCTGATGGGTCGTCCTTGTAATTTCTTAGTGTATGAATAAAAGATTTTTTCTTGCAATGCTATTTCATTGTTCTACTTAACAGAATCGAGAAAGGTAAAAGAATCTGAAAAATTGTATACAAGCGTGCATCTTTAGTAAACTTATCTGTTTAGTGACTTTTCGATGAGATTTCCTAATAGAGCTATAATACCGATCTGACGAGGTTTGTAAATTGTTAGCTTCTTCTGTAGCGAGCAAGTGTCCGTAAGACAATATGTTTATTCTTGCCTACGGTAACATATACACACATACAGACACACCGAGAGAGACATGAAGACGTATACACATATCAGATTCAGCGAAACAAACATGAAAACATACTCACGCACACAGTCGCCCGCACACAGAAACATACTCACACACACACTCGCCCGCACACAGAAACATACGCACACACTCACAAACATGAAAGCATACAATTACAGAGACGAATCAAGTATGTGAGAAAAAACTTAGTCCATCGCACGGATATGTGCATACACTTAGAAAGACATCCGTTGAATAATACCATACACCACACAAGAATATACTTTGCATAAGATCAGAGAAACATTCTCCTACATATTCATAGATTGCTTGAATCAGACAGTCAACATTGTTGTCCCTAGATGGCGTTGGTGAAAAGCTCAAAATCTTTTTTTTTAAACCGATACATGCTTCATCTTACTTCGAAAGTTCTATCTTTTATGCTCATAAGAATAGTATATAGATATGGAGAGACACAAGAAAGAGACACGCTTCAGTGAGTTTGCACTGATGTTTTTAAATATTCTTCGCAACTGAACGTCTAGTGCACATACAGCTAAAATGTAATATTCACATACTCACACGAAAAGTGTACGTTGTTGAAATGTAATATTCGTGTGCTTACACAGAGGTGTGAGTGTTGCTGACTTGTGTCTTCACTAGCTATGAACCTGTTGTAAGAAATTGTAACATGAATATCTTAATACTTAAAAAAAAAATGAATGGTTAAACCATTGTTATGAACTGCTTTTCAACCCTGCACGTGGCGCCCTCTGTCTTAGTTGTTTTGAGGTGATGATTGCAGGTAGTGTGCTTTCCTGTCGCTTCTCTTTCTCACTTCTGCAATATTGTTTGTCCTGATGATTGAAGTATCCTGTTCTGCTCTACACCTGATACGATTACAAAAGAAAATGTTTGCATGTACTAATTCTGGATTAAATATGTGGGCCGCTACCGGTCCAACCCATGACAGCGGTCGAGCAAGCTCAAAGCACTCCGTTGAACTACAAAAATAAGATTAATACCGGTTCGGGGGACTCTTAGAATCGCGAGGTATTATGCTTATGGTATGTACAGGAGTAATGGTCCATAGACAGTGTTATTTCCAAACAGGATACATATAAAAAACGTGTGCTAACCACTTTCGCACTGTACCACTAGTATAGAAATAGAGAAAAATAACTAAACAAACATCTCAGTGTTATATTGTAGCGAAACTTGTGTTTGTAGCTAGCCACCATCACACACACACACACTTATGCGCTTATTGAAACGTAGTAGGTGGGCCAGGAACTCTGAAAAGAGCGTGTGAAAGCACCTTGAACTAACAGCGAGAGAGCTTACGTTAAGTTTCATCGGTGGTTGAAGTCAGTGAACGCCGCGAACTAGGGCTCGATTCAGGGACCTAATTTTTCACAGAAATATTGTTGTTTTCCAGTGAGTTTTTCAGATTTTTTAGAAAGGGAAGATGTATTAGTGTTTGAACTTTATACATGCTTTCTCTCACAAAATAATTAATGAGCGTTTTACGAATGTGTGTCGTGAAGCAGACTCAATTTTTCATTCTAAATGCTTACTCAGCCTATGGACACGTAGTTTGTCGATGTAATGACAAGTCTGATGTGTAGATAGACACTTTGATTAGCGAATGTCAGAAAAAGTCGTTGAATGTGTAAAACATCCCTTGTGATCCTGACAGCATCGACCGGGGAATGAACTCAGAAGATTGTGGGGTCGGAACTTTACAGAGGTCTATTCATATTT
The DNA here is from genome assembly GCA_038380435.1 of Ryuthela nishihirai. Taxonomy (NCBI): domain Eukaryota; kingdom Metazoa; phylum Arthropoda; class Arachnida; order Araneae; family Heptathelidae; genus Ryuthela; species Ryuthela nishihirai. The sequence continues at coordinate 23,960,884 of JAWZYU010000022.1, forward strand.
GATAATTTCTCGAGGGTTATGATAGTATAGTGAGCGAGGATCCCAGTCTACATTACTGTTGTCAAGCTCTGTACATTACGTTTCACACAAGTCCGTTCACGGTTTTCTAGTGCACGGTCATACCGTTTAGTGCGGGTCGTCCTTGGCGTCGAAGTCGCTCGCGTTCCGCAGAAAACTGCGCATTATCGCGGTTGGAAAAAATAAAAAGGTTGAAACTCAACCCCAGAATGTCACATGAAAATTTGAAGTGAGCTTGTATAAGGATACTAATACTACAACCTAACAAAGGGCACCGGGGACGGATTTGTTCTTTTTTCTAATGCACGAGGTCAAATCCTATTCTTCCTGAATCGAACCATACTCCTTTAAGCAGGAACTAAAGTTTTTTTTTTTTACGGAAACGTATGAATTCTACTTTTAACATTCTGACGCACAGTCTTTACCCGGTAAAAGCATGTAACTGGGGCTGCATCGAGTAGCGTTACTTCCTAGGAAAGAGTTTGCTGAGGATACAGCCGTAATAAGTATTTTTAAACAACGCCGTCGTGTAACGGGATAGTTTTTAATTTCGTAGGACTTTTGTTAAAAACCATTCGGGGCAAGGATCCGAACACGGGCCTTTTAGGTCGACCCTATTACCTTCAATATTTTTCATCAGGGGGAATAAAATCAGATTTTTTCCTTTTATTAATTTTTTCTGTGGGATTGCCACTGTGAGGCGGTCCTTCTAGTGAAAATGTGCCAGCCCAATAGTCGCAGAGTTGAAAGAAATAAGTATTGATTAAAACGGACTTTAGATCAGTTATAAGTAATATTAGATCAGTTATAAGTATAGTAATATTCTGAGCGCTTGGAGAACGTGACAGCCACATGGACTTCTGATAGCGTAGCATTCAGCAGGGGCCATGCATTCCACTGCAGCTCCGGAACATATAGCGGATTCGAAGTATCAGCCTCCGTTGCAAATGAAATTTCAGCGGATTAGTGTAGACAAGTGGAGAGGTGTGTGTGAGACATTGTATTATTTTTTTTATAGCTGAAGTATTAAACTACGACCTCCCTACTCCATTAATGTGCATTCGTGATGGAACTAAAGTTTTTGCACGCGACGTACTTTTAACATTCTACCTCGTACAAAAAAAAAAATTTTTTTCACCCGGTTTCACCAGCTTGATGAGACATACGCAAACGACGGAGGAAACGATTTTTTTTTTTAAACTGTTTTACCTAATTTTTCTTCGAACAGTGTTACTCTCCCGTACCGCGGATACAGCAGTAATAAGTATTTTTAAAACGTGGCGTAATAAAACTGTTAGTCATACTTTTGCAATCACAATGTTTTTTGAAGTGACTTAGTAAAGGAAATTGGGAACACGGATCAAGGCTGTGAGTGGGTTTTCACGATGTACGGAAGCAGTACAGGTCCAAGATTCATTCGTCAATAAAAACCTTGTGATTCCCCGTTTGAATAATTTCGTAGGGTTTAACCGTCCGTCAGCGAGAGGTTGTCCGTGGTGAGGATCCGAACACGAAGTCTTTTAAGTCGAACCTATTACCCCATCAATATTTTTCATCACGACGAATAAAATCAGATTTTATTAATTTTTTCGCCCGAAAGCATTTTTTATTTTCTGCGGGGGCTGTTACTGTAGGGGTAGGGTTTCTTCTAGTAAAAAATGCAACAACCAGTAATCGCTAGGGACCCGTTGCAAATAAAATTTCAGCGGATTAGCGTAGACAAGTTGAGACATTGTATTATTTTTTTTATAGCTGAAGTATTAAACTACGACCTCCCTACTCCATTAATGTGCATTCGTGATGGGACTAAAGTTTTTGCACGCGGCGTAGTTTTAACATTCTACCTCGTACAAAAAAAAATATTTTTTCACCCGGTTTCACCAGCGTGATGAGACATACGCAAACGACGGAGGAAACGATTTTTTTTTTTAAAACTGTTTTACCTGATTTTTCTTCGAACAGTGTTATTCTCCCGTACCGCGGATACAGCAGTAATAAGTATTTTTAAAACGTGGCGTAATAAAACTGTTAGTCATACTTTTGCAATCACAATGTTTTTTGAAGTGACTTAGTAAAGGAAATTGGGAACACGGATCAAGGCTGTGAGTGGGTTTTCACGATGTACGGAAGCAGTACAGGTCCAAGATTCATTCGTCAATAAAAACCTTGTGATTCCCCGTTTGGAATAATTTCGTAGGGTTTAACCGTCCTTCAGCGAGAGGTTGTCCGTGGTGAGGATCCGAACACGAAGTCTTTTAAGTCGAACCTATTACCCCATCAATATTTTTCATCACGACGAATAAAATCAGATTTTATTAATTTTTCGCCCGATAGCATTTTTTTTTTTCTGCGGGGGCTGTTACTGCAGGGGTAGGGTTTCTTCTAGTAAAAAATGCAACAACCAGTAATTGCTAGGGATAAAAGAAATAAGTGTTGGTTTTAAAATGGTTATAAAAATACGTATATGAAAAGACTGTCGGTGTAAGATCTAAATTTTAAAAGTGGGAGAGGGAGCCTACCCGCAATAACTATGCTATAAGAGTTGTTAATCCTAACACACTGTGTAAAATTATACTGAAGGTTAAACATCCCCAGTGCTCAGTCTTCTGATACGTGTCACTCGCTGGTCACTCCACGTTTCTTTCCCTTTGTTGTGACGTCACCTACCCTCAGAGAACAACATCGTATGAGTGACCACACTGAGCGCTGGACACTCAACCTCCCAGGGCGATTGTGTCAGGAGATGTTTCGTTGCTACCTGACCGGTAAACGGACACGTGTCGGCATGACTCCACGTACGACTTCAGGAATGCCTTTTCCATTGCAGGTTGGTTCTTGTTCAAGAACAGAGTGAAGGTAGCGCGTTCGACTCTCGTTGCCGAGGAGAAGTTTTTTTTTTTTCGATAAAACGCCTCTACAGAAAACTGTTTTTTTTTTAATAAAGGTAAGGGAATTTTGATGAGTGTTTAATTACTAGGGAGTTTAATAGCAGGGAATTTTAATTATAAAGGAATCGTTTAGTCGTCCTGGCTAAATGAATAGCAAAGAGTTTTAATTACTAAGGAATAAATACAACTCTGCGAGTTGATTTACAATTTGAGATCTGCATTCAAAAGAGTTCAGTGCTAGTGTTGGCTTTGATGTAAGAAATACATAGAAAAGCTAGGTTAATATTTGAAATGCCTGACCCGCATCAAGGCCACAGCAAGTACACGGTATAGTCCGGGAACCCAAGACAGTCGGACGGAATCCACAGAGCGAGGGACGATTTTTTTTTTTTCCGGTGAAACACATCTACAGAAAAACTGATTTTTATTTCGACCTTGGAGTGATTTTAATAAAGGTGAGGAATATTATGACGAGTGTTTAATTACTAGGGAGTTGATTAACGGAGTTTGAAAAGTTTTCCACTGCAGACGTGTGTTCTAAAAGCAGATTTAACATGTCATCCCTACGAATAATTTAAACCATTATTAATTTCACCCTATGGTATTTTCTATGGAAACAGTAAGAGTAAAATGAGTTTCAACTGTAGGATGATTTTTAATAGAGGTAAGGGAATTTTGATGAGTGTTTAATTACTAAGGAATTTTGTATCATCCTTTTCTGTACAATTATTCTAAGACCAGTCAATCGTTCCATGCAATTATTCTGAGACTTGCATCAGCCGAGTGAAGGAGTGGGGCCTTAAAATGGTCAACCAGAGGGTTTTTCATAAGGGGGAGGGCTTAAAATATAGGTAGGTCGACCGTGGGGGCCGAAAACGAGAAATTAGACTTAAAATAAAGAGGTTTTTGGGGAAAATAGTATTTCTCACTGTCGACAGGTGGCGCCAGGAGGGTTTTTAATAAGGGGGAGGGCTTAAAATATAGGTAGGGCGACCGGGGGGGTCCGAAAACGAGAAATTAGAGTGAAAATAAAGGGTTTTTTTTGGGAAAATAGTACTTCTCACTGTCAACAGATGGCGCCACTGAGGGGGAAAGGGGGGTTTAATAAAGGGGGGAATTATTAATAACGTAATGATTATGTAATGATTACGTCATGTTGCGTCATAGGGGGCGTGGGCGTGGTCGGTGACGTCATAGGGGGCGTGGTCGGTGACGTCATAGGGGGGAAAGCACTGTGCAAAGGGGGAACGCTCGGGTGGCATGATAATACTTGTGCACATTAACGGCTTTCGAGCTTTAGCGGTAACATATATACCACTAATAAAATATTATTTGCATTTTCCCCATCATCCGTTAGTTGGAATTAAAACTTTTAAGGAATGAAAAAATATAAATAAATAAAATAAATATCCCCTTTAAGCAGTTGCTTGCCACAGAAATCTGACAGGATGGGTTCCGATAGATATTGCACAATAACCTTCGCCTCTTGGAAATAATTTTGGTGATTGTTTGTTATTCAATCAGGATATAGTCGCTTAGAAGTACAATAGGGATATTTGTGATTGCGTCAACAGATAACCACAGGATTAAAAAATCAGGGAATGTTGCCCCTTTGGTGCTGTAAAAGTGTTTTGTCTTGGTTTGGAAAGCCACCTCAAGATTGGAACGAAAATTTCAATGAACATAATTCAAATTGATTGTAAAATCTCCTAAATAACTTTCAGAAATACAGTGTACCACACAGAGAACAACATATTCAATTTAAATGTAACATCTATCCCAGAGCGTTACAAATTTGTTTTTATTGCAACACCCAGTGCGCATTCTAAAAATATTTCCCCACCACGAAACCTTTGAAGTAGTAAATAAAGAAATGAGAAAGAGAGGAAAAGTTAAAACTTCAGAGAAATAATTAAAACATCTAATTACCAATTCTAAATCATCTACTCAACAAAGTATCGCAATACTCACAATGGAAATTACTAATCTAGATTATTATTAGTATTTGTGTTCCACAGAAGCTATTTCTAGTGAATTATTTTCAGAGGGGAAGTATTTGTCAAATTGTTCCGACATCAAGTGACAGATTCAAATATATTTTCCTGAATTAATAATTACACTTCTAGACAAAGTACGGTATTAAAATAGAAATTAGCATCGTAGCAACACTCATGACTAGCAGTGGTTTCTTTTTCGTAGTGAAGGAAAACTGAAAGCATTTTTCTACGATTTAGGCTTAACTGAGAAAACAATTCTGCCAGTGAGTACCATCCTGAATAAAACTCGATTATGAGCAGATTAATGAAAGCTTTCTTTACAAATCGAGTAGTTATAAAAACCAAACGTGACCACTCGGAAATAGTTACATGTACAGTCGCTCGAAAAAATATCCGAACACTATGGTTGATTACAGAATTCAGAAAAAATATCTGACAACGATTCTTTTGGAAATTAGTGATCTGGCAACCTTCGTGTCACGTGATTACAGAATTCAGGAAAAATATCTGGAGCGTGTACAGCAACTGTACACGCTCCAGTTGCCGTTCACAGCAAACTGGAGCGTGTTACTGCACACGTTACTGCACACGTTCCAGTTTGCTGTGAACGGTAACTGTACACGCTCAATATTTCTGTGAGTGAGCCCACACAATCCAGGTCTTTGTGAGCTCACACGATCCAATGTGCTGTGAACATTAACCGCAACCGCTCCAGTTTGCTGTGAACGGTAACTGCACACGCTCCATATTCATTGCATTATATATTCATACGCATTATATATATTAAAAAATATCCGAACACTATGGTTGATTACAAAATTCAGAAAAAATATCTGACAACGATTGTTTTAGAAATTAGTGATCTGGCAACCTTCGTGTCACGTGATTACAGAATTCAGGAAAAATATCTGGAGCGTGTACAGCAACTGTACACGCTCCAGTTACCGTTCACAGCAAACTGGAGCGTGTTACTGCACACGTTACTGCACACGTTCCAGTTTGCTGTGAACGGTAACTGCACACGCTCAATATTTCCGTGAGTGAGCCCACACAATCCAGGTCTTTGTGAGCTCACACGATCCAATGTGCTGTGAACATTAACCGCAACCGCTCCAGTTTACTGTGAACGGTAACTGCACAGGCTCCATATTCATTGCATTATATATTCCTACGCATTATATATATTAAAAAATATCCGAACACTCTGTTGATTGCAGAATTCAGAAAAAATATCTGACAACGATTTTTTTTAGAAATTAATGATCTGGCAACCTTCGTGTACCTATACGAAGGTTGCCAGATTGTTTTAATAGAAAACATTATATTTATAAATTTTAAAAATTTATAAATCACTTGACATTTAAAATTGTTTTTCATATATTTCTATTTAATTTTGTTCTTAGTTTACTCTTTAGTAGTCTGTTTCCAAACTGTTGAAGAGCAACTAAGAACAAAAGCTACAAAATGAATTAGCTTCAGGGAATTAGCGAGGGCGTAATATTTTGCCGACTGAGAAAATTAGTACTTTATACGAAATTAATTAAATCTCTTTCAGGGGAGGTACCCAGATTTTCGTTCAGTGTCTACAATTTTACAAAATAACCTATTTTTACATCTCAATTGTAGCAGGTCCCTTCGAATTTTGCTAACTGTCTTAAATTTTTGCCAACTTTCCTTAATTTCACAAAACTAATCCCAATTTCCACACCTCATATGTATTTTAACATATGAAATTTTTTTGAGCATGACTGTCTTACGTTACGTTTCATATCAGATGTCTCGTAACGAGCAAAACGTGAGTGTTTTTTGCTAATGCAGAAGAGGACATACAACCGAGAATATTTCAAACTTTGAATAACACGACATTCTGATGCCTTAAGAACGAAGCAGGGGGGATACTAACAACTGAACCATGAAGTCAAACGATCGAAATCCTGTTGTTTCGCGCAAGGGGGGGGGGGGGCGAAGGGTGATAAAACGTAATAATCCTTGTACCATAAAAGGTCCTCTCTTTTGAAATAACTGGATTTCCCTTTTCAGATTATTACATGTTTTACATCCTATCTGTCTCTACAGATCTCTATTGGACACGCTCCAGTTTGCTGTGAACGGTAACTGGAGCGTGTACAGTTGCTGTACACGAGAATTACATCCTATCTGTCTCTACAGATAGGATGTAAAAACTACACTCTAAAATTTTGGAAAAAAATTAAAAATTCCGAAATTTTTAAAGAATATTGCAAATGATGTATTTAGGTCAAAAATTTCAAATATTGTTTTGTGGAATGTGAAAGTTACGAAGTTTTCATTCGCGTTTCCAATCCATTTAGTTCTTAGAGTAACACAGTTGAGTTTCCAATTCACGCTGGGAAAAACTGTTTTATTTTGAGAATTAATTATTTTTTTATTTGGATTGATATTAACAGAATATTATACTTTGAATTTTTGAAATTTTTACCTAGTTTTAATTTTTATCGTTAGAGATTACTAAATACACATAGCAAAACTTTTAACGAATGTTTCTAGTGATCTATTTATGGTAGAAATTTGAAGTTTCGCTGGTAGAGTGTATTTTCCGCTAACAGCAGTAATCTGTCCCTTTTCTCAGATGGGTGTGAGAAATACAATTTTTTAAATTTATGAAATATAATACAAAGCGTTTCATTTGTTTATTTACTCATAAAACATAATTATTTGCATTTTACACATCAGCGATTAATTCGAATTAAAACTTTTAAGGAGTGAATATGTAGGTAAACAAAAAATTTCATTCTCTTTGAATTTCATTCCTTTTCTCTTTAGCTTGGTTATTAATTATGTTATGCGAAATTCACTTCAAGGGAAAGATTTTGGCCTTAAATGGGCTGGAGATACGAAAATTTCTGATTTAGATTATGCTGATGATTTAGCCCTTTTGGCAAATGATGTTGATGAGATGAACTCTTTCATTCGAGCTGTTGATGAGACTGGTAGTAGAGTAGGTTTGGTTATAAACAGAGAGAAAACTAAAGTGATGAAAATTGGTCAGGCAGGCTGTGATTCAGTTAATCTGAATGGTTGCAGTCTTGAGCAGTTTAATTACCTTGTGAGCTGTGTAACAGATGATGGTGATGTGCGGCATGAAATTAACAGATGAATAGGGATTGTTGCCGGGACTTCTAAGAATCTATGGAGATTGTGGAGAAATAGGCGTATACATCTAAAGACTAAAATTAGACTGTATAATAGTTTGGTTCTTTCTAGGGTTAGTTATGGCAGTGAAACTTGGACACTTTGTAAACAAGATAACAGGAAACTTAATGCTTTTGATTCCAGATGCTTACGCAGTATCTTGGGCATTAGGTGGTTCAACTTTGTAACTAATGATGAGGTTAGGCAAAGGAGTTTGCAACCTCCTTTAAGCAGCATATTGTGCAGAGAGAGACTCCGTTGGTTTGGCCATGTTGCCCGTTTGAATAATTATAGATTGGCGAATAGGGTTATGAACAGTGTGCCTAAAGGCCTCAGAAAGAGGGGGAGACCTAGGATGCGTTGGGCAGACAATGTCAAACAGGACCTTGTTAGAATTGGTATGCAGTGGCCAGATGCAGTAGATGTAGCTCAGGATAGACTTGCTTGGAGAACTAAATTGCACGGTCTGGTTGGACCTCCATAGCCCATGGCTGCTTGAGGATGATGATGATGATGAGTAAAGGAAAATAAGTTAATAAATTGTGAAGTGATTGAAATTTGAAAGGAATTTAACGTAAAACCACTTTCTAAGACAAGTATCAGATTTTAACGTAAAACCACTTTCTAAGACAAGCACAGATATCTGACAGCATCAACGCTTGAAGGTTTAGGGTGTGTCATTTCAAAAGTCCACATGGTGTACATTGAAACATATCATAAAGGGTAGAATTCGGAATGTGGCGAACCGCCTCTGGAATTGTAAAAATTTCGTGTGCTTAAACACTGATCGAGGTTGCGACTGGGTTTTCATGTTGTAAGACATCACGCCTGATGAGGGAGCAGCACAGATCCAAGATTCATCCGTCAATAAAACCCTTGTGATTCCCGTTTTGGAATTTTTTAATTTCGTAGGACTTAACCAGCCATTAGTAAAATGTTGTCCAGGGGTGAGGATACGAACACGGGTCTTTTCGGTCGACCATATTACCCCTCAATATTTTTCATTTTTGATAAGTCTTTAATTACTAGGGAGTTGATGAACGACTTGGAAAATTTCAGATGAACAGCAAAGGAGTTTTAATAGAGGAAACTTTTGATTTTTAATAAAAGGGAATTTTGATAAGTGTTTAATTACTAGGGGTTGATTGCCGGACTTGGCAAAATGAATGTGGATAACAAGAGAGTGTGTGAAGTTTAATAGAGATGAGTTTAATAAAGGTAAGGGAATTTTGATAAGTGTTTCATTACTAGGGAGTTGATTAGCGGACTTGGTGAAATGAACGTGAATATCAAACGAGCTTGGTGAGCTTTTAACGAGTGGTTAATTAATAAGGAGTAAAAATGGGGAATACAACTTTGGGAGTTTTTATGTGAGTGACTGCTACCGAAAGTTTTGCGATTATTTACAGAGCTGCATTAGACAGTCTGAGTGTCACCATTCAAAAAGAGTTTAGTGGGCTTGTAAAAGGATAGAAACCAAGGGAGTTTGTGGTGAGTTTTTTAAATACACAGATGTACTAAAATGCGCATTGGACGGCACCGATTACATTTTTAATGAGGCGAGGAGACAGTTTTGATAAGTGTTTAATTAATAAGGAATAAATACATAGAATATACAGCTTTGGGAGTTGATTTTATGTGAGTGAGTGTTAACAAAAGTTTTTCATTAGAGTCTTGTATCATCCCTTTCTCTGTGAGGTTGCAATCCAGGCAATTATTCTGAGGCTTCCATCAGCCAATCGTTGCTGTCCCGAAGTTGGTAAGGGACTTATTCGGAGATTAAGGGAGGGCTTAAAATATAGGTGGGGCAACCAGCGGAAATAAAGAAAAATCGAGAAGGAGGGTTTAAAATATAGGTAAGTCAACCAGGGGGTGTGAAATATAGAAAAATCGGGAAATGAAGAGTTAAAATAAGGGTTTTTCCGAAAATAGTGCTTCTCATAGTCACCAGATTGCGCCTGGGTTTTTTTTAATAAATGGGGAGGAATTTTTTATAAAGAGGGGGAGTTGGGTTGGGTTGTTTTACCTCTGAGCGGCACTTTTTTGCACACCATGGGCTAAATGGCCAGGTTACATGGGCTCAGAGAAGGTTGGGGGAGGGGACCCACTGGAAAAGCTGTTGGAAGACAGATGGTAGCCCCCCGTCAAGGCCATCCAGTGTGTTCTTTAACGTGCACAGGGTATGGGTCTCCCGCACACGGGGCCACGGCTTAACTTCTCATCTGACGGACGGTGGCATTTCCAAGCCCATCGGTGTCCCCTACTGACCGTGGGCATGACGGGGAATTTTGCAGAGATAAATCTCAACGCTGACCCAGCTGGGACTCGAACCTGGGAACTGCAGATTACGAGCCTGGCGCGCCACCGACTGAGCCACCCCCGCCCCAAGAGGGGGAGTCAAAAATCGAGCAATTAGAGGAAAAATCGGGATTTTTCCGAAAATAGTACTTCTCATTGTCACCAGATGGCGCAACGGATTGAAAAGGGCATAAAAGCGTTTTTTTAATTATGAATATTTATAAAGGGGTGTGGTTTGTTACGTAATAGGTTACGTAATAAGGGATGGTTTCGACATAGGGGCGTGGTCAGGGACGTCTTAGGGTGTGACGTCATAGGGGAAAGCACTGTGGAGATCGCCAGGGAGGGAACAAACTACTCACCTCAATCCCAGAAACAAATGACATATCCAAGCGATTTTCGACTTCAAGTAGTATTTTGGAGAGAGGGAACAGATGTGCACGAGATATTTGCTGCAAGAGCTGAAATATCTCATTTGCAAAAGCAAATAAGCATTGTGACCTGTGTTTGTTACAAAAGTACTATAATATGAAGATATAACTATTGCTCTCATGGAGTATAATATTTTCAGAACCTCACTATAAAAGGCGAAATTCTGTGATTACAATTGTACTATAAAAATCTCCTAAAAACAAATCTTTGTTCCCTAAAATTAACTGCCTATATAAACTTATAGAGCTCTCGAATATAATTACCAACATGGGATAATACTTTGACAACTGCTATTTCAGGCTGGGCTCTTCCCTTAGCAGCTGCAAATTTTCAATGTCTACTTTTCCTATCTTAGAGTAAAAAAGATGGCAAAAGTAAGGGGATTTTCATTAAAAACTCCTCCTTAAAATTTGCTAAGATAGAAATTGAATTATCTACTTAATCACGTATTATCAATTATAACCAACCCCCACGTAGTTTAGCATATCTAACTGTTTCCATCCTTATTTTCCATCCTCCTGCACCCTGAAAGACCATTTCCATATCTTCGTATTCTTGTAATAAAAACTCCGAATACTTTAGTGTATACAAGTTTTTCCTATGTTACCTATTTCTTTCTCACCATTTAATTTTATGTGCATCAAATCTTTCACATTGTGAACATTAGAGACAGGTGCACAATGGAGAGAAATGACGTGTTCGCGTCGACCGTAAATGAGCACCTCCAGATCTTTCAAAAATTAGAATAGTTACAAATCGTAGTACAGAATTCCGTCTTAGAAATGAAAGAACTTCAGCTAAAAAGTAAAAAATGAGAGCTGTGTGAAAACCTGATCTAATACTTCGCTTCAAATAGAGATCACACAGAATGTGAAAGCAGAAAGTCATCTTGTTCTCAAAAGTAGAGGTCTACTGTATTCTCAAAAAAGAGGTTTTCCTATTCTCAAAACAGATTTCTTCCTATTATCAAAACAGAGGTCTTCCTATTCTGAAAAAAAGGTGACTTCCTATTCAACTCTATGAAAGAAATTTTATATTATGTATGCAGTTTTAATTAGCCTAATTTTTTTCGTGTGCTTCTCCCTTTGAAGGAAAATCCGATGAACTTTGCATCTGTGTGATCAAGGTGCCCTTGCACATTGCTCCAGATATCATAGATTCCGTTCAACTAAAGTTCACAAAAATTCTGAATTAAGATTTAGTGTTCTGTCCTTGGAATATATATAAGCCACAAGCTGTGAGAGTAAACGGCAACGAACTAATATCTGCAAGGAGCAAGTTCCAAATAAGCTGATTATTATTTTGTTTGGCTTTTAAAGGAAATGCAGCAATAATAACTTTGTGAGTAACAGAGAATATTGCGTAACTAGTTGCTCCATTGGAATTTAAGTAAATAATGAAAATTTCTTCCCCTACTTAGAAGCTTTGTCCAAAACGATACAAAGTTTCAACAATACACCTACAATGAGTGGCCTGTTTCTGCAAAAGATAGGGGAACCAGTGTGAGGGGTTAATGGTTGGGGTTCTTGGAGACTCGAGATTCATTAAAAAATATCTTTTACAATTTTGCCCTCTCTGTCTCTACACATATTTTCTCTTTTACTCATTTCTGTTAGTAAATTGTATAAAGACATTTTGTACCTATCCCGTCTCTCCAGGGACCTAGGTTCATGCTGGTTGTTAATACGCCAGGATCGTAATTTCTAGTTCCCATGTTCGAGTCCCACCTATGAGGGTATTGCAATATATCTCTGCGAACCCCAATGGTGGCTCATGGCCAAACGTTTCTGATATTGAAGTTGGATGGAAAGTAGTTTCATAATGCATATATTCCTTTCTGTTTCAGCTGACAAACATATTATTTAGCAAATATTTTCGTGAGAAATAAAAAAAAGTGCAAAGATGTTCTGGCACTTTCCAGCTCTTTTTAGTGTTTTTCACCCCCTATAATATGTAATTGCTTTTATATGTATATATACACACACACACACATGCATATACGTATTTGTCTTCTATATTATAGTGGTATTAATACTAATTAATAAATTATTTTATGGAAATAAAGTAAATATGCAGAAATGAAAGTGAAGGTTTAATTATAAAAGTATAAATACAAACTGTATTCATGGTGCATTATCTAATGTGTAATCATACATCTGCTGTAAACAATCTACTGTGTAGCCACTTGTCTCGCATGTATTGCAGCAGTTAACTAGATCATGTAACGTACTATTCTGTGATGTAGTTTACACTCCAGGCAGCCTTCACAATAGCAAGTAGTGGCCTTCCTCTGGCGAAGAAAGCTCTTGTTGCTTATAGTTTCAATTTGAAGAGTGGGAACAGCACATAGAATGCTGGGTTAAATGATATAATTTGTAAAAATAATTTTAGGAATATTGAAATAGGCATAAGGCAGAAAAGAGTGTTAAATGGAGGAAAAAAAAAACACACCAGAGGTACATACTTTTTAATTACTTCTAAACTCATGGATGGCTTTCGAGATCATAGATGGTGCCAATGGTACGTGCTAAGTCATTGGTGAGGAGTTTAAAGTGTTAAAATTAATGGAAAAAAGATTAACTGACATTAGTTGAATGGTAGAATACTCTGGCATGTTTCTGAAGAGATGCAGGTTCAAGTTCCGTATGTCGGCAAATTTTTTTCCACAAAATATTTATCGATATATCAATGTTAAAAAGTCAACTGATAAATGCTGTGATTGTCATTTATGTTTAAATCATTAATAGTGCTAAATAGCGTGAAGGTACTTTATTATTTATTTCCATCTTACTCAGCGCAATATAGAAAGAAATAATTGCCACCTGAGCTCATAGATGGCTCCAATGGTAGGTGCAGAAATCATCAGTGAAGAGTTGAAAATCTTAAAATTAGTGGCAAAAGATGAGCTGGCAATATTTCAATGGTAGAACACTCTTGCATGTTTTTGGGAAGATGCGGGTTCAAGTCCCGTATGTCGGTAAAATTTTTTCCACAAAATATTTATTGAAAATCTTCTGTTTTTAAAAATAGTGGTTTATTAATTTTCAAGAGATTTTCAAAGTATGAATGAAACTTTCTGGATAATGGTTCAAATCTAACTTTTGAGCTTAAATCAGAAGGTTGCTTCAGCAAAGAGTAATGTTAACAAACAAATTGACAATACCATATAGCACTTCTAAGAAATGGCAATCAGAAGGCTTTAACAAATTATTTATATCTAGTTTAATAAAGTATGCATCAAATAGAAAAAAGAATATTATTTTTCAATTCTAAATAATATATTTTTATAAGATATATATATATAACAAAATTTTCAAATGGAAATTTCTATTTTTCTTGTTGTGCTGAAAATGGGCACAGAAATTCTTGGCATCTCATTTCTGATTCTGTCAATGTATATAAATGGCCTTGACATAGAAAGGGCACAGGGTTTAAGAATGCGACTCATGTCAGCCATGTTTATGCCTCGCATCCTCAGTGGTGATTACATTGTTGCCTGCATCATGACAATACCCCTGCACACTGTTCATTCCATTCCAAAAAAATTTTTTTTCAAAGAACTCCATCACTGCAATCTCCCATCTATCATAATCACCAGATTTTACTTCTCTGTGATTTTCTCCTTACTTTTTCAAAAGCAGTCAACAAACTTTCTGATCACACCTCGTAAAACTGTGCTTACATTAATTTTTCCATAGTTTTATGGGAATATATCTGATTATGTGGTCATTAGCTGTGCTTGACACTTTATGATGCTGGCTGCAACTTTTTGACGAAATATTCATAGAAACACTCGTGAAATTTGTTTAATGGCATGACTATATACTGCCCTTTTTCCTGCAGCATTCAATTGCTAGATCTCAAGATTCAGTGAGTAGGATCCTCTCCCTACTATGTTTTGTTCTCTTTTAAAAATAACCCTTTACTCTTCTGGGGAGGCATCTGTCATTCAATACAGGGCCGGACTTGGGCATAAGCTAACTAAGCCTCACCTTAAAGCCTTACGATTACTAGGGACCTCAGAAATTTAAGTTTCAAGTTTACTGTCACGAATTTTTTTTATATCCGTATTAATCTATTGGGCAAACACTTGTCAGTTTTACACAGTCATTATTCTATACCAATGGTAGTATGTTTTCCCTACATTAATTTCATATTTAGCTTTTAATCTTCTCATCAATCAGAATAATAAATACATATCTTATTTCGACTTTCGAAATTTTGGGGTTCATTAATTTATTGTATCTTAGCTCTTCGGAAGATCGAAGTCCGGCCCTAGTTCAATAAAGGGTTTACACCTACTGTCCTTAATTCGACATTTCACTAAAAAAAATTTTTTTTTTAAATCTATCTTAAATATTACGGAAATAAAAGTAAAAATCAGTAGTAGAAAGGAATTTGCATATTCTACATTTTCATTAATCCGACACTTAAACCATTTTTTCAAAGGTCCTAAACAAAAAAGGATTTCGAATCAGAAGCGCATATTACAGGAAACTAAAATAGTCAGCATTATTAGTGAGTTGGCAACTTGATACCCCAAAGAAAGTACTTTCCCTCTGTCGTTACCTACCATGTCTCTTTATACGCCCCTCACTACTACCTCTATTAATATTCATAACTGACTATGCCCCTTATTGATATTCATACTCATTAAAAAGTCCCCACTCGTGTTAAAAAAAAGTAAAATCTCATAAATCCTTATTTAAAAGTCCCTCATTATTATTTCATTTCCCTTATCAATTATGCCCTCATTAAAAGCCCCCTTTATTAATAGTTTTCGAGTTATATCCTCAATAATGACCATCTCGAAATTTCTCAATGTCCGGCGACGGCCAGCTGTGAGGATGACACCCGTCGGAAGTAAACTTGAAATTTTCCTCGACTACCATTTTGGAAGTAAACTTTCCAAACCCACCCTGTTTTCCATACTAGCTTAGCAGTTATCCCGCTAATTAAAAACTTATTAAAATGAATATTTCTATCCCCTATTGGCGACCATTTTATAAACCCCCAGTGCCGATTATTAAAATTAGTCTCCATCTTGTTGCAGATTGATGCAATCAGATATTCACTCTATGTGTAGACGCACGTCCCGAAATCTGACTTCACCCTTCCGTGTCTGGACGTGTTTTTGAACGATGGGAAAAATTCCTCAAAGTCTCAATTCTGCAACATTAATATTACCCAATTCGTCACTTTCTCCATATTTTTAAATTAATATTAAGCAGAACCATTTCAAAGATTTCACCATACAAATCAGAGATAAAAAAAATTCCTTATAATTTTTAATCCCTTCCTAATTAAACGTGCTTTATTTAACCTTTAATGCTAAGTTCAATGATTTTACATACATTGCATTAAAACAAGAATCACATTAAAAACAAAAATCCTAAATTTAGAACTTGCCATTCTATCTCTATTTCAACCTTATTTTCCCTTTCTAATACTAAGTACAACTCTTTCAAAGACATCATGATTGCATAAGAATCGCAGATAAAAGCTTCTAAATTAAAAACATTTGTTTTACATTGACTCCATCAGTTACTGCATCAGATATATCGTTCTACCATGTTTCATTTGTGAAAGAAATACTGTGATACATCCCCGTTATCAGATATCCGCATTATTAATTTTATTCCCGCACCCTTTATGAAAAGTCCCTTTTTTAAAATAACCACCACCAACCATTGTTAAAAAACTGCTTCACGATAGAGCAACCATTCAGTTTTTCTAAATAACTGAAAGTCTGCTTTCTATCATCTTGGATAAAATAAACAACCTCTCAGAATTTTTAAATCCTTCGAAATTTTCTGTCGTCCTCCTTTACCTCGGTTATTAAAATTTCTCCCGAAAGGACAAAGATTGCATCCTTTATTTCAAATCTTCTTAATTTTGCTTCACACTGACAGTATTGCATCATTTATTCGTGTTCACAGCAGATTTAGATCAAATTATAATGGAGAATTACAATGTACATTCAAAAAGAAAAATGTTACATAAACAGAAAATGGTTTATTTTCAAACTGATATAGAAAATAACGGTGTTTTTTTTTTTGATTTGCGAAATATAGGACAGAGAAGAATCCTAGAAGCTACTTATAGCTTAATACAGGCCTTCTCATACAAGAACATGCCCTACTAAGACCGAAGTCACTGCTGACCACTGCCTAAGTTAGAGCTAACACAACACACAAAGTTTGCCTTGCTGGAACAGTCGCTAGCTGCCTAACCACTATGCCAGTTAAGGCATAGTGGTTTTGCAACCTTAGCCAAAACATCACTTGACAATTGGCCTAGCGGGATTGATCACGAGTGAAATATCCCAAATAGAGCAATTCTTAAGAAGAAAAGTTTTTAAATGTACTCTCCCACTTAATTTTTAACCCCCCCCCCCTATTAAAAGTATTTATTGTTGTTACATGAACTGTCCCATTGTTCATTAAACCTTTGCAGCTAACTCGACTCTCCCTAACGCCCTCTAAGCAACGATGTCGACATTCTTAAAGGTCACGAGGCAGCCTAAGCACTGATCACTGGCCCACGTATACTTCGATGTGAAATCTGATTATCATAAGATATCCATCTCCCAGCTCGCTGTAATAGAGCTCCGTGATATTTATCTTCCTCAAGGATCTTTTCAACCCTAATGGTGAATCTCACGTGAAATAATTATTCGCTTTCAAGCTGCGACAAAAAGCTTCGGTGTGAAGTGATTGGCAAAATCTTGGGGAGCTGCTGACCCTGGGTTTTCTTTGAAATTCATAATCTCACTTGAATTACACAAAGTGGCTTCCAATTTTGCCAACTCTCCTTAATTTTTCAAAATCCCAATTTTCGCAATTCACCTGGATTTTTCCGAGTTGCTTCGAATTTTGCTAACTTCCCAAGATTTTGTCAACTCCCATAGATTTTACCAAGTTCTCTTGATTTTTGCCAACTCCAAGATTTTTGTCAAGTTGCCTTGATTTTGACAACTTCCCTCGATTTTGCCAACTATGGACAGTTGGCAAAATTCGAAACCACTTTGCTAAAATTCAGATACGATTTAAATTTTGGATATTTTTACAACCTTAAGGAGAGATGTCAAAGTCTAGGGAAGTTAGTTTCAAGTAATTATAAAGTATAATTACAAAGTACAATACTAGGCAACATTTTACCACAACATTGGGGACGGACCCTCAATCCGCCTGTTATGCACATGTCGCTCGACGATCCTTTCATTGTTCGCTGACGGTTACCTTGACCGGAAGAGTTGGGTGGCTTGCTTCCCAATGAAATGCGGACAGGGACTAGTATGGACGTGTGTTGCTGCTAATTCAGCTGTGTACCCATATGTGATGGATTTTATGCTCTGGGTGTGATGGGCTGTACCAAATATCATAGCTCCTGGAAGATGAGGAATTAGTCCCTTAATTATCTTTCTCTTACTTCTGTGAAATGACAGGTTCACGGATTCTTACACCCATACCGACGTATGCCTCAGACTTGCTGCGACTGGTAATTGCGACCAGTTACCGTTCACAGCAAACTGGAGCGTGTCCAATATGCTGTGAACATTAACCGCAACCGCTCCAGTTTGCTGTGAACGGTAACTGCACACGCTCCATATTCATTGCATTATATATATATATTAAAAAATATCCGAACACTATGGTTGATTACGGAATTGAGGAAAAAAACCTGGCAACGATTTTTTTAGAAATTAGTGATCTGGCAACCTTCATGTCACGTGACACGAAGGTTGCCAGATCACTAATTTCTAAAAAAAATCGTTGCCAGATATTTTTTCTGAATTCTGTAATCAACCATAGTGTTCGGATACTTTTTTTGAGCGATTGTACAGGTTGGAACTTGTTGAAATTTACTCGTTTTAGCCAATGTTGCTTTATTGCAGTACATTTGTAGGCACTTGCGAAATATTTTCTTCCCATTACCAGACAGTTGATATCATTATTTTTCACTGTTAAGTGTTTAAACTGTCGATTTTTTAATAATAAATTTACAGATTATCAGACATTAAATTTATTTGCTGTCACACTTTCTCATAAAACGCTTATTTTAGAGGTGATGGAGCTTCGAAGTTAGCTTTTGGTTCCATCCGTAGTTAAAAAGTGATAATGTGTTAGTGATATTAATACCACTTAATGAAGAATACTAAATAAATAGTAAACCGACTGAAGTCCACAACAAAGAAATTAGCAAGGAAATCGAAAAGTAATATTGGAATGGTACTGAGGGGAAGGAAAAGTAAAATATTGTCTTCGTCGTGATAGATTTCAAATTGATTTAAGATTGAGGTGGGTCCTATTTTGACCAGGATCAAGATGGGGAATTTTTGAAGGAGTAGCTCGCCGCTATTGGGAAGGCATAAGGAGCTCCGAATGTAGTCTAATTCAATTAAAACGATTGAAAATACAATGTTAATTCATTAGTGTTCCATTGATGAACATCTTAATACAATTAATTAAGAATTAATTGCCATCTTGATCTGATTGGATCCAGGGGCGGTCATAAATATCTGGTCTGGAAGGGCTATTTAGGGTTGTAGGGAAGATTTTGTAATCCACGAATGATATATTTAACTTTATAAAATGGATTATTTATATAACGATTTACCTTTTAACAGCTTGTAATTTGATCTGTAAGGGTCTTAGGGGTTTTCCTTCCTAAAAGAAAATAGTGACCAAACCTTGCATTCCTAATTTCACCGTCAGAAATGAAAAATGACTGAATAAAAAAAAAACACTCGCAGGTCTCTTGCAGTAGGCCATGGTCCCCCTGCAAGAGGGGGATAATGGTCCTTAAGGAGGCCATTATCCCCCTTTATATGAGGAAAATGCCGCATTAAAGAGCTTAGAAAAACAGCATTTTTTATCGCTAATGAGTTAGCTGGCACGGATTAAATAGTAGATAGCTGCTTACGTAATACGTTAAGGGAAATGAACTGTCGTGACATAGGACGGCCGTGAAGTTGTTTTTGTATTTCTCCCTTCTAATAGATGAAACATTTATTAACGTCATAACACAATTGATACGTCATAAATCAATTACTAACCGAGCAAGTAGTTACTAAACAAAATATAAATATGCGAGTTAATTTGTTAAATTCAACACGATAATGCTATGGGATAGAATCAACTTTGATAGAACTGAGCTAAACTCTGTCCTTACCTCTCCTTTCAGCTGTTCACATGTGAGCTCCACATTGTGTTGCTGGAGTTACATGTACTCCCGGTTTAAAGCAGCTGTAATAAATGCCATCTTGTATCTGTCAGCATAGAAAATACTAAATTATAAATATGCGACTTGTAGTGTTATTGACAGTGACAAAGAATATATTGCATAAAGTAGTCCAAATCCTAAAGCTTGACGTTTAATAGTTATTGAACAAAAGAAGAAAATAATATTTTTCTCAGTGAGATGTTTCATGTTTTGACAATGATTTTGAAGTAGAAATTAAGTAAAAAATTTCGGATTATGTTAGCTATTTTAGTTTTGGGTAAGTAACTGGACTGTAAAACTAGACTTTTGATTTTCGTATATAACGCATCGTTTTTAATTCAATTTGAGAAATGCACTTAATTTTTGTACTATAAATTTACCGGTCTAAGTTTACTGGTCAGCGTTTTTCAGCTGAGGGCTTGCCATCTCTCAGAACTTCTACTATGGCATATAAACTGACATGCTCCTGTCAGACCTCTGTGGCAAGCAGCTGCTTGAGGGGGTATTTATTTATTTTATTTAAGTTTTGCAAATACTGTAGTCAGTTGTGTCTGAAATTCTCGTATTTTCATTTCATATTTAAAGGTATATTAAACTATGACGAGAGGCATTAAATTTGTATGGATATTACAAAGTTCAAAAGTGCAGAAATATCCCCTGACCTGGTGAATTTTACATTAATATGATTTCGTATGAGTGTGGTTAGCACGCTAGCCTACTTATCTACAGGACCTGTGTCGAGCCCTGGGCAAGGCATGGATGTTGTGTTGTTTTTCTTCTGACGTCTTGCAACCCTCACAGACCTACTATTATGGCGTATAAACTGTCAGGTCCTGTAAGACTGTGGCAAGCAGCTGCTTGAGAGGGGATTCATTTTTTTTATTGATATATATATCTTTTGATTATGTATTTTTTTCTATGAAAATTTAAGGTAGTAAAACTAAGTTGATCGTTCCATATCAATTCAACCAGGCCAGTTTGCCACCCATCACAGATTTCAATGATCTGTGATGGGTGATCTAAGATGTGTAATTGCCCAAAATATTTTGAGTTAAAAATTTTTTGTAAGAATTATAATCTTTTAACCTAAGGGTAAATTATACAAATTGCTATTATGACTAAAAATTTTTCTTTTTTTTTTGTTTCTATGGTAGCTAAAAAGACCAAACATGGTGGCAAACATGGTGTTCTGGTGTAAATTTTGATTATTAATTAAATGAAAAAAAAATTTTTTTTTCAAAATGTATTATGGTTTTGAGAAAAAAATGAAAATTTTAAGTTGTGAAAAAGAGTGATCTATTAATTACTGAACAAAAGTAGGAACTAACAAATGAAACCAGCAATTCACCTGGTACAGGATGTCAACTACTATTTTTTTTTTGTTATTCTACTCCAACAAATAGCCATCTTACAAACTGTTGCAGTGAATATATTATTTAACATTGCATTAGGTACTGTTTTATTATTTCTCCATTTTCCATTAAAAAAAATTGATCTTGTGTGTTTCGTGAAAATGAATGAGATCTTGGTTACAGAAGCAGAAAGGACTTCCTTGCTGTAGAAATCAGTCATGTGCAAGGACATTTTTGACAAGGGTTTTTTATTTTCCCCTACACTTACTAAGGATGTTTTATTCCCCCTGTTGCAAAATTTAATTTAAAAAAATTACTAATTTTTAAGTTTATCTTGAATGATTTTAAAAGCAAAGCATTTACCTCCCTCCCCCTACCTCATTATCTTCGGTGTGCCACTCTGATTTGTTTTCTTGTTTAGTGCACTAACTTTTTGGCACATGCCAAGGTCCCCAAAATTGAACACCAAAAGAAAAAAAAAATCATCATGTTTAGCAAAAAAAAAAACAGCCAAGAAAATATTCTTTTGTTTCATAAACAGGAATGAAAAGACCGTTAATGTGAGCAATCCTAGTCACCTTGTATAATGCTGGCCTGTGTTTTAAAATATATCACACTGAAAAGAATTATTTAAAGAAATAAAAATATATTTCAAATAAATATTATAGTATTCAGGAAGAAATTTCCTTTCGATTAATATATAATTGTTTTTATTCGTAAGGTTTTACCAAAATTAAGCCTTAATTGCATAGTCTAATCTATTTTCTCACTATATTACATAAAAAAGTCTTTAAAATCAGTGTGCTTATATATTTGTTTAAAAAATTTTTTTCATTAAATTTTGCTTAATTTCATATTTAACATGACCTATATTGGTTCATTGGTTATTTTTTTTAATTGTAAAGTTGACTTGTTTATATGACCCAACACAGTTGTCAAAAAGCCTGAAGTGAGGAAAAAATTGCAAAATGGGAGTAATTTTCATGCTTCAAGTAAATATTATGATAATAATTATTTCTGTCTATTGTTTTTTTTTAAGTAATTTTTGTGTGAATTCCCAGATGCATATTTTACAAGATTCTAAAAATTACAAGATTTTACAAGATTGTAAAAATTACATGTTAAAATAAAACTAGTCATCTTTTTTGTAAAGTATTTTAATTTAAAAAAATTCAGAATTAAATGTTGATTAATTTGGCATATAACATGCCACAATTCCTTTCATTAGTCTTTTGGCAAAAAAAGTTAAAAAGTTAATTTTTTTTAACTGATCAGAATTGAAAAAATAAGCTGGGCCTCTGGAGGTAAACTAGTTTTTCAGGTGGGACCCTGGAAGGGTTAAGGATTAATGTTGGAAAATGTGATGAATAAAAAACCATTAAATTATATATTAATTGAAAGTATATTTCTTTGTGAATAATATATATTTGCCTGAAACATGATTTTTATATCTTTTAATGATTCTTTTCAGTATGGTATATTTTAAAATATGGGCCAGTGTTATACAAGGTGACTTGTATTACTCACATTAATAATCTGCAACAACTAGTAAGCTGAGCATCTGATGTAGCATAACTTCAAAAGATTGATAATATTCTATTAATACATCAGCCAAATGGAAGATTGATAATTTATGGAAATAAAGTAAATATGCAGAAATGGAAGTGAAGGTTTAATTATAAAAGTATAAATACAAACTGTATTCATGGTGCATTATCTAATGTGTAATCATACATCTGCTGTAAACAATCTACTGTGTAGCCACTTGTCTCGTATGTATTGCAGCAGTTAACTAGATCATGTAACATACTATTCTGTGATGTAGTTTACACTCCAGGCAGCCTTCACAATAACAAGTAGTGGCCTTCCTCTGGCGAAGAAAGCTCTTGTTGCTTATAGTTTCAATTTGAAGAGTGGGAACAGCACATAGAATGCTGGGTTAAATGATATAATTTGTAAAAATAATTTTAGGAATATTGAAATAGGCATAAGGCAGAAAAGAGTGTTAAATGGAGGAAAAAAAAACAACACACCAGAGGTACATACTTTTTAATTACTTCTAAACTCATGCATGACTTCCGAGATCATAGATGGTGACAATGGTACGTGCTGAAGTCATTGGTGAAGAGTTTAAAGTGTTAAAATTAATGAAAAAAAGATTAGCTGACATTAGTTGAATGGTAGAATACTCTGGCATGTTTCTGAAGAGATGCAGGTTCAAGTTCCATATGTCGGCAAATTTTTTTCCACAAAATATTTATCTATATATCAATGATAAGCCTTGTAAATGGTAGCTAGGCGTAAACTGGAAGGAGAGCTGTGTACCAATCCCTAGTGATGATGCACAGAACCAGCCAGGTCTAGCACCTAATGTCCGACCCCGCCTTCTCGTGGTGCAGGCCGTTAGTACCTTTCAAAAGAGACATTCTCTTTTGGAAGGGGAGGGCTGCCAGTTCAGTATGGCCTATTGATCTGGTCATCTATGGCCCCTTTTTTTCTTTTTTTTCAACCCTGCTGAGGAGTGGTCAACTTCACAGGGTCCTGGTGCTGACCATTTATACCTACTAGACTGGACTTGTTTATGGATTTGAGCTTGATTATTGATCCTGGACTTGCTCCACTGGTGGGCCTCTGTTGAGGGAGAGTCTGCCGCTGTGTTTTCTGTTTGCTTCTGGGTTGCCAGCTTTAAGGGAACAGAGGCATGGGATACCTTATATCAGCTAGTGGATAATCCTAATCAGAGGCCATTGCAGGGACCTGAACCTTACTTAGCTAGTTGGGCATCGTCAAGCCTAAACTGGCGTAATGTGTCTCTGGCAGGCCATATGGCTTTTGAAAAAGTCCACTTGAAAAGGTCGTGCCTGAAGTTCCTACCAGCATCGGTGACTTCAGCCTTTAGTGGAGGAGGAACAGGACTTTGCCCCATGCCTGCAATCAGGGGGCTGTTTGATATTGTTGGCCCTACCAATCTCAATAAACCTAATTTCTTTAAAAATCCTACTAATCATTTTCTCTCTGCAGGAACGGGGAACGTGAGGACATTACATGGAGATTATTCTCTTGATGTCCTCATGCAGGAATTCCAGCACTATAACCTAGACATTCTCGGCTTGCAAGAGACCAGATGGACAGATAAAGGTCAGATTCTTAAAAATAATATTAAATTTCTCTTTTCAGGGAGGGCCGACAATAAGCATCACCAAGGCGTGGGTCTGCTTCTCAGCAGACACGCTAGTGATGCTCTTCTAGGATACGAGTGCATTAATGAAAGGTTTCTTACAGCAAAATTTCAGACAAGCGTTAAAGACTTGAATGTTATCTGCTGTTATGCCCCCACTGAGGATGCCGATGAGGATGAGAAGGATAGGTTTTATGGACAACTGCAGGGTATTTTGAATTCTGTCAAGAAAGGAGATATTACCCTTGTTCTTGGTGACTTCAATGCCAAAGTTGGTACTGACTCTGACCTTTGGGCAGGAGTAATAGGCCCTTTTGGTATTGGTAGCTGCAATGGCAATGGGCAACGTCTCCTACAGGTAAGTAAACTCAATGGTTTCAGAATAACTAACACATATTACAAACACCGCGACATACATAAATACACATGGGTTTCACCTGATGGGCTGCATAGGAATATGATTGATTATATATTAATTAACAGCAAATGGGCTAGTTCTGTTAGAAATACCAGGTCATATAGGGGAGCTGAAATTGGATCTGACCATTACCTTGTTAAAAGTGTCTTGCAACTTAAACTTAAAAAGTGTTGTGCTAGGGTTAAAAAATTTACTTTTAATATTGACACTCTGAAAGACCCAGTTATAGCTAAATCTTACCATGAGAGGTTACTTATCATTATGACAGTCATGGTTTGCTTAATGCTGAAGTTGAGGAAGAATGGGCCATTTTAAACAGGCTTTTTTGGAAACTAACAGTACTCTTTTAGGAAAAAAGGAGCAGAGGAGACAGAATTATTTAAGTGATAAGGCACTTGAGCTTATTTCAGAAAGGAAGAACTGCAGGAATGTCCTTAATCAGTACCCTACTAGTCCTAATAGAAAGGATTACAGAGAGCTTAATAAACGTGTAAAGGATCAGTTAGCTACTGATAAGAATCTTTGGCTTGATGGCTTGGCTGACAAAGCTGAGGAAGCAGTTAGGCAGCACAACAGCAGAGAGCTGTACCAGATAGTTAATGTTTTATGTGGTAGAAAACGGACAGACATACAAGGATTGCAGGATAAACAAGGTAAGGTTATAGAAGGTGAGGATTCTGTCATGGCTAGGTGGGCTGAGCATTTCAATGATGTTCTAAACAATGTGGTTAGTTCTACTCCCATTGTTTGTAATGATGATAGATGCATTGGCAGCTTTAATGTTGGCCCTTTAACACAATCTGAAGTTATTTTGGCTATTTGTAAACTTAAACTTCGTAAATCCCCAGGGGTAGATGAAATTACTACAGAAATGCTCAGAGCTGGGAATGTTTCGGTTACCACTTGGATGACTGAAATTTTGAATAATTTTTATGATAAAGGCATAGTTCCTAAAGATTTTACCAGAGCTATTATTATCCCTATTTTCAAAAAGTATGATCGCAGTTCTTGTGATAACTATAGGGGTATCAGCCTACTCTCCGTTCCAGGTAAAGTTCTATCCATGATTGTGCTTAATAGAATTAAGAATCTGGTTGACAGGCAATTGCGTGATGAGCAATGTGGATTCAGAAGTGGTAGGGGATGTGTAGATCAGATATTTTCACTTAGGCAGATTCTTGAGAAATGTTTAGAATTTCAGAAACCTTTGGTTGCTAGCTTTGTTGATTTCAGAAAGGCTTTCGACTCTGTTCGTCATCATTATTTGTGGTTGATTGTGAGATCATATGGTATACCAGACAAGTTATTTAACATAATGAAAGCTCTCTATAATAACACTGAGTCATGTGTGAGAGTTGGTAAGTCTTGTAGCAATTGGTTTAGCATTACGTCTGGTGTTCGACAAGGGTGCATTTTGTCTCCTTTTCTCTTTAGTTTGGTTGTTGATTATGTTATGCAAAATTCTCTTCAAGGGAAAGATTTTGGCCTTAAATGGGCTGGAGATATGAAAATTTCTGATTTTGATTATGCTCATGATTTAGCCCTTTTGGCAAATGATGTTGATGAGATGAACTCTTTCATTCAAGCTGTTGATGAGACTGGTAGTAGAGTAGGTTTGGTTATAAACAGAGAGAAAACTAAAGTGATGAAAATTGGTCATGCAGGCTGTGATTCAGTTAATCTGAATGGTTGCAGTCTTGAGCAGGTGTCACAGTTTAATTACCTTGGGAACTATGTAACAGATACTGGTGATGTGCGGCATCAGATTAACAGACGAATAGGTATTGCTGCCGGAACTTTTAAGAATCTATGGAGATTGTGGAGAAATAGGCGTATACATCTAAAGACTAAAATTAGACTGTATAATAATTTGGTTCTTTCTAGAGTTAGTTATGGTAGTGAAACTTGGACGCTGTGTAAACAAGATAACAGGAAACTAGATGCTTTTGATTCCAGATGCTTACGCAGTATATTGGGCATTAGGTGGTTCAACTTTGTAACTAATTATGAGGTTAGGCAAAGGAGTTTGCAACCTCCTTTAAGCAGCATATTGTGCAGAGAGAGACTCCGTTAGTTTGGCCATGTTGCCCGTATGAATAATTATAGATTGGCGAATAGGGTTATGAACAGTGTGCCTAAAGGCCTCAGAAGGAGGGGGAGACCTAGGATGCGGTGGGCAGACAATGCCAAACACGACCTTGTTAGAATTGGTGTGGAGTGGCTGGATGCAGCAGATATAGCTCAGGGCAGATATGCTTGGAGAATTAAACTGCGCAGTCTGGTTGGACCTCCGTATCCATGGCTGCTTGAGGATGATGATGATGATCAATGTTAAAAAGTCAACTGATAATGCTGTGATTGGCATTTATGTTTAAATCATTAATAGTGCTAAATAGCATAAAGATACTTTATTATTTATTTCCATCTTACTCAGCGCAATATAGAAAGAAATAATTGACACCTGAGATCATAGATGGCTCCAATGATAGGTGCAGAAATCATCAGTGACGGGTTGAAAGTCCTAAAATTAGTGGCAAAACTATGAGCTGGCAATATTTCAATGGTAGAATACTCTTGCATGTTTCTGGAGAGATGCGGGTTCAAGTCCCTTATGTCAGTAAAATTTTTTCCACAAAATATTTATTGAAAATCTTCTGTTTTTAAAAATAGTGGTTTATTAATTTTCAAGAGATTTCCAAAATATGAATGAAAATTTCTGGATAATGGTTCAAATCTAACTTGTGAGCTAAATCAGAAGGTTGCTTGAGCAAAGAGTAATGTTAACAAACAAATTGACAATACCATATAGCACTTCTACGAAATGGCAATAAGAAGGCTTTAACAAATTATTTATATCTAGTTTAATAAAATATGCATCAAATGGAAAAAGAATATTATTTTTGAAGTCTAAATAATGTATTTTTTTTAAATATATATATATAACAAAATTTTCAAATAGAAATTTTTTTTTTGTTGTACTAAAAATGGGCCTATGACATAGGAAGGGCACAGGGTTTAAGAATGCTACTCATGTCAGCCATGTTTATGCCTTGCATCCTCAGTGTTGATCAGAGACAGTGGTGATTACATTGTTGCCTGCATCATGACAATGCCCCTGCACACTGTTCATTTCATTCAAAAATTTTTTTTCAAAGCACTCCATCACTGTAATCTCTCATCTATCATAATCACCAGATTTTACTTCTTTGTGATTTTCTCTTTTCTTTTTCCCAAGCAGTCAACAAACTTTCAGATCACACTTCGTAAAGTTGTGCTTACATTAATTTTTCCATAGTTTTATGCGAATATATCTGATTATGTGGTCATTAGCTGTGCTTGACACTTTATGAATGTTAGCTGCAACTTTTTGATGACATATTTATAGAAACACTCATGAAATTTGTTTAATGGCATGACTATATACTGCCCTTTTTCCTGCAGCATTCAATTGCTACATCTCAAGATTCAGTGAGTAGGATCCTCTCCCTACTATGTTTTGTTCTCTTTTAAAAATAGCCCTTTACTCTTCTGGGGAGGGGAGTCTGTCAATGGTTTCGTTAGACTTGTGATCTGCTTATCCCGAGTTTAAGTCCCAACTATACCAGCATTGAGATATATCTCTGCTAACCCCCACCCTGCCTTCATTGAGAAAAAGAACACTGATAGGCTTGAAAATGCTGCCATCCATTAGATGGATTGTTAGCAAATATTGGAGTAGAGGTACACAGTGCAGTAATTAAAATTAAAGCTATTTAATTCTCTATGACACAAATGTTTTTAAGCACTTCAACACATGGACTGTGCTGTCAAGTATCAACAATTATTAAGGAGAGATATATGTATTATGCCATAGAGTTCACTCTGACCCTCAGAGCCGAACCACTGACATGTCAATTTCTGGCACCCCCCTCCCCCACACTCGACAACCAGCTGCCTCTCCTGCATTAGCTTAAGCTCCTCACTTCCCACCTTACAATGTGACAAAAGGAAGGGCACGAAACGTGTGTCGTGGATCAAAAACTTTTTTAAGCACTCTATGCTATCAATGGTATAAGTGATTATTTCCTTTGCCACAGTGGATAGACCATTGGCAGCCATTATCCTTCTTTTAATCTCCACTGAAATGTCACTTACTGGCAAGAACATCGATTATTAAATTTGTCACTGAAAGCATCCCCGAAGTTCCTGTTACTACCCATCCTCTATGGCAAGGTACTTAAATCTCTCCTTAATAATTGTTCATACTTTATAGCATAGTCCATGTGTTGAAGTGCTTAAAAACATTTAACAGTGCATAGAGAATTAAATAGTTTTAATGGATTGTTAGGTCATACCCTCACATTAAAGAACGTGCTGGATGGCTTTGACAAGAGGCTTCTGTCTCCTAATAGCTGGGGGCGGGGGTGGCTCAGTCGGTAGCGCGCCAGGCTCGTAATCTGTAGTTCCCAGGTTCGAGTCCCAGCTGGGTCAGCGTTGAGATTTATCTCCGCAAAATTCTCCGCCCTGCCCACGGTCAGTAGGGGACACCGATGGGCTTGGAAAGGCCGCCGTCCGTCGGATGGGACGTTAAGCCGTGGCCCCGTGTGCGGGAGAGCCATACCCTGTGCACGTTAAAGAACACGCTGGATGGCCTTGACGGGAGGCTACCATCTGTCACCCAACAGCTGTTCCAGTGGGTCCCCTCCCCCAACCTTCTCTGAGCCTTCGGGGTCCATGTGACCTGGCCATTTAGCCCATGGTGTGCAAAAAAGTGCCGCTCAGAGGTAAAACAACCCAACCCAAAAAATCCTAATAGCTATCAATTAGTTCCCTTTTCCCAACCTTCTAAGAACCTTTGTGACCTGGCCATTTAGCCTATTGCATGAAAAAAGTGCCACTTAGGTAAAATAACTCTTTATTCATAGGGTTGGAATGAAAAGCAATGTCCTTCATGTTAAACTCAAATTAATTCTGACAATTCAGTTCATCAATTGAAGCTATTGTGTTGCTTCCAGTGTCTCTACCTCCTAGTTCATATGTTTTAGAAAAAAAATTGCCCCATTTCCAAGACAACTGCCATTAAATTTCTATATTTTTTCATCAAACCCTTCCAAAGTCCCTGACAATAATAGGTATTAACAGAATCTGAAATGAGAGACCCAAGATGAACTTGGACATAATTGGTACAACATATGAAGCTTCAGTTTTTAAAAAATAGAAATTGCTGTTTGAAAATTTTCTTACATATATCTTTTAAATATACCCAATTTAAGTTTGGAAAATAATATTTTATTTTTTATTTGATGCTATTTTATCAAACTGCATTATAAATAATTTATTAAAGCCAGCTGATTGTCATTTCTGAGAAGCACTAAACGGTACTGCTGATTTGTTTAACATTCTTCTTTGCTGAAGCAACCACCTGATTTAAGCTTACAAGTTTGATTTCAATTATTGTCAACAAATTTTTCCTTAAAGTTTTGAAAATCTCCTGAAATTTTTAAAAAAAATTGCTATTTTTAAGGACACAAGATTTTGGCAGTAATTATGCAGTATGTACCACAATTTACCCTCTCACCCATTTTACACTCTTTTTGCTATAAACTTATATTGGTATTCCTAGAATTATTTTTATCATTTACATCATTTATCACATCATTCTGTGCATCTTTTCTACTCTTCAAATCAAAACTGTAAATAACAGGAGCCTTCTTAGCCAGAGCAAGCAAGGCCAGAATTGTGAACCTGCCTGCAGCATGAAGTATGTCACTTCACAGCAGAGCATGTGCAGTGACCTAGTTATTGCTCACAAATGCAGTCAAATGACTATATAGTGAATGATTACAGCAAGTGTTCTTCTCACATATAGAATAATGTGACCATGCATCTAATTAAGTGTTTAAAAATAAATACCCCTTCAAGCAGCTGCTTGCCACAGATGTCTTGACAGGACCTGTCAGAGGATGGCAAGACCTCATCAGAAAAACATCACAAACATCCATGCCTTACCCAGTGCTCAAACCCAGGTCCCATAGATCAGTAGATAAGCACTCTAACCACTCATCCATGGGACAGCTATACTTTTATAATTAAACCTTCATTTTAATTTCTATAGGTTTATTTTACTTCCATAAATTTTAATTTTTTTTTTGGTCAGCTGATCTTTTGGAGTTGCGCTACATTGGATGGGTGGCTTACAAGTTGTTGCGAATACTTTATTAAACATCACAGGTTATATGTTAATATTTCTTTTATCATTTCTTAATTTTCTAGTAAAAAATTTTGATCCTGTCTTGTTTCTTGAAAATGAATGAGGTATTGGATATGGGAGCAAAAAGGACTTCCTTGACACAGAAATCAGTCCTCCTTTGGGAATGCAATTTTGGCAAGGGTTTTCCACCCCTGATAAATTTTTTGTTTAATATTTTAAGGTTTTAAGTATATATTCAACAGTTTTTAAAAACTACCTCCTCCCATTATATTCGCTGTACTACTCTGATGGTATATACGTTTGTTTTTTTACCTTTGGTGCACAAACTTTTTGGCACTTAGTCAGGATCACCAAACTTTAACACCCAAAGAAAAAATTCCTAATGTTTAGTAAAAGAGGCAGCCAAAAAAGTGTTTCTCCATTTCATAAACTGGACAAAAAAATCCAATTTGAATTAATGTAATGTCCTGCATTGAAATAATGTAAGCAATCCAAGTAACCTTGTATAAATGCTGGCCAATATTTTAAAATATATATAAAAAAAAATACCCCCTCAAGCAGCTGCTTGCCACAGAGGTCTGACAGGAGCCTGTCAGTTTATATGCCATAGTAGACCATGGCCGAGTGGTTAGCATGCTTGGCTTCTGATCTAAGGGACCTGGGTTCGAGCCCCCAGTAAGGCATGGATGTATGTGGCGTTTTTCTGTTGAGGTCCTGCCATCCTTTCAGACCTTCTACTTTGGCACTGTAGAACTTCTACTTTGTCAACTGACCAGACTTCTGTCAGACCTCTGTGGCAAGCAGTTGTTTAAGGGGATATTTTAAAATATATCATGCTGAAATGAATCATTTAAAGAAATAAAAACTATGTTTCATATACATATTATACTATTCCGGAAGAAATTTACATTCGATTAATATATAATTTAACTATTTTTATTTGTTAAGTTTTCCAAAATTAATCTTTAATTGCATAGTCCGATCAATTTTTTCACTATATCACTGTAAAAATGTCTTATTAAAATTAATATGTTTGTAAATTTATTTAAATTTTTTATTTTCATTAAATTTGTGATTAAATTATTTTTAATTTGGTATATGACACAATCTATTTCTGTTGATTGGTTTTTCTTTGAAAAAAAAATCCTTAGTTAACTTGTTTATATGACACAGCACAGTTGTCTAAAAGCTTCGACTTTTCTTGAAGTATAGTACCGAGAAAAAAATTATAAAAAAAGCAATATTCTAGCTTCAAGTAATTATTTTTTTTTTGTTTTTCAGAAATAATTAGCCTTTTTATTCATGTGCATTATAATCATTTCTTAGTTTTTTTTTTAAATTTTTATTTGTATTGCCAGATGTATTTTTTTACTACAAGCCTCTATAAAAGTCCTTATTAAAATGAAACATCTTTTTTGTAAAATATTTTTCTTTCAGAAAATCCAGAATTGAATGCTGATTAATTTGGCATATAATATGGTATAATTTTTTTCATTAGCTGTTTGGGAAAAAAGTTCCCAAAAAATTCTGTTTTAGCTGATCATAGTGAAAAAAATTGCTGGCTGTCTAGATGTAAACTAGTTTTTCATGCGGGACCCTGGAATCTCTCTTAAGCTAGGGTTACCATATGCCTTCCAAAAGGAAGACCTTTTTTCCTTTTGATATTGCCTTTTTTCATCATGATATTTATATTCTCCATGCATTTTGAAAGAGCATGAAAATGTCCTCTTTTTTCATATAAATTTATAAGAATATGTTTTTAAACCAAAATTAAAATGTTTTTTGTTTTAATTTTTCTTTTTTGTACCCATGACTCATATAATTTACTGTTCATCATCATCCTCAAGCAGCCATGGGCTACTGAGGTCCAACCAGACAGTGCAATTTAGTTCTCCAAGCAAGTCTGTCCTGAGCTACATCAACTGCATCTGGCCACTGCACACCAATTCTAATAAGGTCCTGTTTGACATTGTCAGCCCATCGCATCCTAGGTTTCCCCCTCTTTCTGAGGCCTTTGGGCACACTGTTCATAACCCTATTTGCCAATTTATATTTAGCCATATGGGCAACATGGCCAAACCAACAGAGTCTCTCTCTGCACAATATGCTGCTTAAAGGAGGTTGCAGATTCCTTTGCCTAACCTCATCATTAGTTACAAAGTTAAACCACCTAATACCCAAGGTACTACGTAAGCATAGTTTCCTGTTATCTTGTGTACAAAGTGTCCAAGTTTCACTACCATAACTAACCCTAGAAAGAACCAAACTATTATACAATCTAATTTTAGTCTTTAGGTGTATACGCCTATTTCTGCACACTCTCCATAGATTCTTAAAAGTCCCGGCAGCAATCCCTATCCATCTGTTAATCTCATGCCGCACATCACCAGCATCTGTTACATAGCTCCCGAGATAATTAAACTGTAACACCTGCTCAAGACTGCAACCATTAAGATTAATTGAATCACAACTTTCCTGACCAATTTTCATCACTTTAGTTTTCTCTCTGTTTATAACCAAACCTACTCTACTACCAGTCTCATCAACAGCTCGAATGAAAGAGTTCATCTCATCAACATCATTTGCCAAAAGGGCTAAATCAGAAATTTTGGTTTCTCCAGCCCATTAAGGCCAAAATCTTTCCCTTGAAGTGAATTCCGCATAACATAATCAATAACCAAGCTAAAGAGAAAAGGAGACAAAATGCACCCTTGTCGAACACCAGAAGTAATGCTAAACCAATTCCTATAAGCCTTACCAACTCTCACACACGACTAAGTGTTATTATTATAGAGAGCTTTCATTATGTTAACTAACTTGTCAGGTATACCATATGAAATCACAATCAAGCACAAATTATGACGATCAACAGAGTCGAAAGCCTTTTTGAAATCAACAAAGCTAGCAACCAAAGGTTTCTGAAACTCTAAACATTTCTCAAGAATCTGCCTAAGTGCAAATATCTGATCCACACATCCCCTACTATATGAATCTACGTTGCTCATCACGCAATTGACTGTCAACCAGATTCTTAACTCTATTAAGTACAATCATGGAAAGAACTTTACCTGGAACAGAGAGTAGGCTGATACCCCTATAGTTATCACAAGAACTGCGATCACCTTTTTTGAAAATAAGGATAGCAATAGCTCTGGTAAAATCCTTAGGAACCATGCCTTTATCATAAGAGATATTCAGAATTTCAGTCATCCAAGTGGTAACCGAAACATTCCCAGCTCTAAGCATTTCTGTAGTAATTTCATCTACCCCTCGGGATTTATATAGTTTAAGTTTAGAAACAGCCAAAATAACTTCAGATTGTGTTATAGGGCCAACATTAAAGCCACCAATGCATCTATCATCATTGCAAACAATGGGAGTAGAACTAACCACATTGTTTAGAACATCACTGAAATGCTCAGCCAACTTAGCCATGACAGAATCCTCACCTTCTATAAACTTACCTTGTTTATCCTTCAATCCATCCTTCAATCCTTATATATCTGTCCATTTTCTACCACACAAAACATTAACTATCTGTTACAGCTCTCTGCTGTTGTGCTGTCTAACTGCTTCCTCAGCTTTGTCAGCCAAGCCATCAAGGCAAAGATTCTTAGCAGCAGCTAACTGATCTTTTACATGTTTATTAAGTTCTCTGTAATGCCTTCTATTAGGACTAGTAGGGTATTGATTAGACATTCCTGCAGTTCCTTCTTTCTGAAATAAGTTCAAGTGCCTTATCACTTAAATAATTATGCCTCCTCTGCTCCTTTTTTCCTAAAAGAGTACTGTTAGTGTCCAAAAAAGCCTGTTTAAAATGATCCCATTCTTCCTCAACTTCAGTAGTAAGCAAACCATGACTCTCATAATGACTAAGTAACCTATCATGGTAAGCTTTAGCTATAACTGGGTCTTTCAGAGCGTCAGTATTAAAAGTAAATTTTTTAACCCTAGCACAACACTTTTTAAGTTTAAGTTGCAAGACACTTTTAACAAGGTAATGGTCTGATCCAATTTCAGCTCCTCTATGTGACCTGGTATTCCTAATAGAACTAGCCCATTTGCTGTTAATTAACATATAATTAATCATATTCTTATGCAGCCCATCAGGTGAAACCCCTGTTTACTTACATATATTGCGGTGTTTGTAATAAGTGTTAGTTAATCTGAAACCATTGAGTTTACTTACCTGTAGGAGACGTTGCCCATTGCCATTGCAGCTACCAATGCCAAAAGGGCTTATTACTCCTCCCCAAAGGTCAGAGTCAGTACCAACTTTGGTATTGAAGTCACCTAGAACAAGGGTAATATCTCCTTTCTTGACATAATTCAAAATATCCTGAAGTTGTCCATGAAACCTATCCTTCTCATCCTCATCAGCATCCTCAGTGGGAGTATAACAGCAGATAACATTCAAGTCTTTAATGCTTGTCTGAAATTTTGTTGTAAGAAACCTTTCATTAATGCACTCGTATCCTAGAAGAGCATCACTAGCGTGTCTGCTGAGAAGCAGACCCATACCTTGGAGATGCTTATTGTCGTTCTACCCTGAAAAGAGATATTTAAGATTATTTTTAAGAATCTGACCTTTATCTGTCTATCTGGTCACTTGCAAGCCGAGAATATCAAAATTATAATGGTAGAATTCTTGTGTGAGGACATGAAGAGAAAAAACTCTGTGCAGAGTCCTCACATTAGAACTACCTATGGAGAGAAAATGGTTAGTGGGATGTTTAAAGAAGCTATGTTTATTGAGAGGAAATGTCGACAATATCAAACAGCCCCCTAATCGCAGACATGGGGCAAAGACCCGTTCCCCCACCACTGAAGGCTGAAGCCTATTCGCCAATCTATAATTATCCATATGGACAACATGGCCAAACCAACAGAGTCTCTCGCTGCACAATATGCTGCTTAAAGGAGGTTGCCAACTCCTTTGCCTAACCTCATCGTTAGTTACCTGGAAGACTTCCCCCAATGTAGAATTTGATGATGCCAATAGAAGCAAAGAGGCCAAGCTCTTTTTTCATATGCTCACACACAAAAAAATTTAGAGTTCTTTTTGCCAAATAACTGATGAAAGAAATTATGACATGTGATATACCAAATTAATCAGCATTTAAACATAAATGTCAATCACAGCATTACCTGTTGACTTTTTAATGTCTATAAATCGATAAATGTTTTGTGGAAAACATTTCACCGAACTATGGGACTTGAACCACATCTCTCCAGAAACATGCCAGAGTATTCTACCTTCAAACTAATGCCAGCTCTCTCTTTTTTCCACTATGCATGACTTTAAACTCTTCCTGAGATTTTGCTTCCTACAGTCAGCATCATCTATAATCTAAGGTGGGAACTGTTTCTTTTTTATTGCACTGAATAAAATGAAAATAAATAATGAAGTAACTTCAAGCCATTTAGCTTTATTAATGATTTAAACATAAATGACAATCACGGTGTTACCTGTTGAAATTTTTAACATCTATAAATCAATAAATGTTTTGTGGAAAAAATTTCGTTGGCCTATGGGACTTCAACCTGAATCTCTCCAGAAACATGCCATAGTATTCTACTAGTGAACCAATGCCAGCTCTGTCTTTTTTCCACTATGTATGACTTCCTGAGATTTTGGTGCCTACAGTTGGCACCATCTATGATGGCCCTGAGATCTTAGATTCATTGAGCACCTACAGTTGATGTCAAATCTCAGGAAGAGTTTAAAGTCATAAATAGTGGAAAAAAGAGAGACCATTAGTTCAATGGTAGAATACTCTGGCATGTTTTCTGGAGAGATGCTGGTTCAAGTTCCATATGTTGGAAAAATGTTTTCTATGAAACATTTATTAATCAGCATTTGATTCTGGATTTTCTGAAAATAAAATATTTAACGAACAGCCAACTTCTTTTAATAGGGCTTTTTTTTTATATTTTTCAGAGTTATGTAGTAAACAAAATGCATCTAGCAATGCAAATAAAAATTTATTTAAAAAAAACATAGAAATAATTATAAGGCATATGAATAAAAAGCTATTTATTCCTAATGGAACCATGAATCCATCACTATGTAAAATGTTTCAAAATTAAAATGTGCAGTTTCTGTTTCCTATGTTTTGAGAGCTCTCAATGAACAGAGAAATGCCAGTGTTTTCTGCATGAAAATTACACTAAAGTCAGAATGTCATTTCTGTGCCATTTGCAATGATCCACCTAGAACATCATTCCCCTATTCATCTCCATTATATAATATTTCATTACAAATTTTAAAATATTCAGTATTGTTGGATTGAATGACAGCAATGATGTTAATAAAATAAATGACTCAGCAGCTGCTTGCCACAGAGGTCTGACAGCAGCCTGTCAGTTTATATGCCATATTAGAAGGTCTGTGAAGATGACGGGACCTCAGCAGATAAACAACATGAACATTCATGCCTTCAGTAATAAATAGGCACTTTGACGTCGATTTCAATTTTAGAGGAAAAATTGTCTGAACTGGATGGGACACGAACCCATGATCTTCTGATAACATGTCAGGTGCTCTGGACCACTGAGCTACCAGCCACCGATCAAGATCTAGCTCAGTGGTCCAGAGCACCTGACATGTTATCAGGAGATTGTGGGTTCATATCCCACCCAGCTCAGACAATTTTTTCCTCTAAAATTGAAATCGACGTCAAAGTGCCTATTTATTACTGGATGTTGAACTGTCCAGTTTATCTGAGTTTATCTCAATATTTATTATTATTAGCATACTTGTATGACATGCTTTCCATCTATTGGCAAAAATCGAAAGCCACTAGAGCTAAAAATTGCCTAAAATAACGCCCATATGTGACATAAAGGCAATGTTCATAGCGTTAATTAGAGGAGATCTTGATCGGCGTCCGGTAGCCCAGTGGTCCAGAGCACCTGACATGTTATCAGGAGATCGTTTGTTCGTATCCCACCCAGCTCACACAATTTTTCCTCTAAAATTGAATTCGACATCAAAGTGCCTATTACTGGATGTTGAACTGTCGAGTTTATCTCAATATTTATTATCATTAGCATACTTGTAAGACATGCTTTCCATCTATTGGCAAAAATAGAAAGCTGCTAGGGCTAAAAATTGCCTAAAATAACACCTATGCGTGACATAAAGGGAATGTTCATAGCGTTAATTAGAGGAGATCTTGATCGGCGGCCAGTAGCTCAGTGGTCCAGAGCACCTGACATGTTATCAGGAGATCGTGGGTTCGTATCCCACCCAGCTCAGACAATTTTTCCTCTAAAATTGAATTCGACATCAAAGTGCCTATTACTGGATGTTGAACTGTCGAGTTTATCTCAATATTTATTAACATTCATGCCTTACCCGGGGTTCTAACCCAGGTCACTTAGATCAGTAGTCAAGTGTGCTGACCATTTGGCCATGGAACTTTAGATTTTTTAAATTGTCACATTTTTAACAACTTTTCGTTTCTGGCAAAAATTATAAAGATTTACTCTGAAGAAATGCTTTTGTACTATAGAATATTTTTTTTCTGTTTGGCAAAATTATAAATGTTTTTTTGGTCAAGTATTTGTCATAAACATTTTAAACATCACCCTCATTTTTATTTCTAAACAACTTAATACTTGAGTATTTAGCTTTCTAATTTGAAATTTCTTAAGTTTTAATGTTTCTCCTGTACTTTTAACTTTTTTTTTAATTTCAGGATTTCTAAATGTACTGAATTAGAGTGGGTCACCGCCTGATACTGTTAATTTGTTGTTTAAAATGGAAGTTAACTGAAACAACATTTAGTAAAGTGTTTTTTTTTTTTGAAAGAAACTATGTCAAAATTTTTAATCTCAACCCTCAGGTTTGGAGCTCCAAAATAGTTATTTTATACACATTAGGCTGTACCCTAAAGTTATAATTCATCTTTGAACTTAAATAGCTGAATTTAAAAAATTATACCATAACAAATAATAAAATATCAATTATATATGCAAAATGAATACAAATAGTGTAAAATATAATACAAAAATGCATAAAGAGTTAATATTTATATTGAAGTATGCACTGAACAGCTAAAACATTATGACCACCATGTCTTTATCCAAATCGAAGCAACTACAGGTAAATGATGGCACATGTTAAGGTCATGAAACTATAAATAACACGATTCTGAGCTCTGTTAATCAGTGTTATTCTCGTTCTTCAGATGTGAAAGGCAGCGGACTTAAGTGAGCTTGACAAAGGCCAAATTGTCAGTTCCAGTGTTGAAATTTATCTCTACTAACCCGCATCCTGTCCTCAGTCAAGAAGAGAACACTAATGAACTTGGAAAGGCCACCACACATTGGAAGGGATGTTAAGCCATGGCCCTATATGCAGGAGAAGAATATCCTGTGCTCATTAAAAGACATGCTAGAATGCCTTGACCGGAGGCTGCCTTGTGTCCTGACAGCTGTCCAGTGGGTCCCCTTCCCCCAAAACCCTTGGGGTCTTTGCGACCTATCCATTTAGCCCATTGTGTACAAAAAGCAACTCTCAGAAGTAAAAACAATTCATCAATCATTAAAGAAAAAAACAAGCAAAAGTCATAATTTTTACCATGCCCCTCGTTTAAAGTTTTATCAATATTGAAAATAAACCTAACAGAAACAAATTATTCAGATTAATCACTTTTCTAGCTAGAAAGAGAATGTTTGTCTCATCTTACATCTAATGGTAACTTAGTACTTAATGTAAGGGCAGATAAATTTCTCAGCTACCACTATCATCAATGCAGTCTTTCCCTTCTCAATATTCTCCTTATTAGTTATCTGAAAACTGTTTATTTGATTGACAAAGTAATGGATTTCACCATATTATTTTTGTTTTTTAATAAAATTGATCCTAGTGCATATGTGCTATATTTCTGACTTTTTTGTGGGAATATATCATTGAGATTAAGCAAAATGCTAAGTTGATTTATAAGTCTGTGTGTTTTAACCATGCAAAATGTGTGTAGTGACACATCACTGTGTTGCATTTCTATACCACTGACTGAATGCAGTACTAAGAGAAAGTGTAAAATTCAGTGTGTCAGCCATAAATATTACAAGTATTGGAGCCTTGGTTTCCATTATTAGAAACATACAAGCGAGTTAAATATTAAAATTCATGCAATTTTTGCACCACTGCTGGGAAAAATATTTAAAGCTACTGAATCGGCTCAAGAAATATGCAAAAGTTGAAGGTGAGGAGGCAGCTTCATTTGTGCTGCTTAAGCTTAGTTCAAGAAGTTCAAAAGTGATGACAGAAGCCTTTAAAATAAGCTGCAATTGTGATGGCCAATATCAGTAGATCGTAACATTCTCTGCCATGCTGTTGAAGCTGATTGATCAACAAGCACTTTCTGGCTCTTATCCGAACTTTGATTGTTCACAAACAACTATAGTGCTGCATATGCAATACATTGGTAAGGTACAAAAGTTGCCAAAGATGTTCCATATTAACTGTACTGAAGAAACAAACCATTGTATTGAAGTCTACAGGAAACTTCTTGCTAATCCACGTAACCAGCATTTTATCAAGCAAATTGTTATGCACGATGGAAAATGGATCTTTTGCAATAATCTGAACACCCAAAAGCAGTGATTTGACCCACCTCAGCCCATTTACTGCTCTAAAGAGGGGACAATACCAAAACGAAATCAACATTTTACGTTTGGTGGAAATTTGAGGGTGAAGTGCACATAGAACTGGTTCCCAATAGATGTGCCATCAATGCTGACTTCTACTCAGCAAAATTGGTGCTCGTTCACTCTGTAATGCTTTAGTGCTCCTCAGGATTGGTAAACAGACATCAGGTACTCCATCATCACCACTGCACACCAATTCTTACAAGATCCTGTTTGACATTGTCTGCCACTGCATCCTAGGTCTTCTCCTCTTTCTGAGGCCTTTAGTCACACTGTTCATAACCCTGTTTGCTAATCTATAGTTATGCATAAGGGCAACATGGCCAAACCAGCAGTCTCTCTCTGTACAATATGCTGCTTAAAGGAGGTTGCTGACTCCTTTGCATAATCTCATCATTACTTAAAAAGTTGAACCACCTAATGTACAAGATATTGCATAAACATCTAAAATATAAAACATAGTTTCCTGTTATCTTGCTTAAAAAGGTCCAAGTTTCACTATCATGACTAACTCTAGAGAGAATCAAACTATTATGCAGTCTTAATTTCAATCTTTAGGTGTATATGCCTATTTCTTCACATTCTCCATAGAATTTTTTAAAGTTCCGGCAGCAATCCCTATTCGTCTGTTAATCTCATGCCGCACATCACCAGTATCGGTAACATAGCAGTAACTGTGACATCTGCTCAAGACTGCAACCATTCAGATTAACTGAATCACTGCTTGCCAGACCAAATTTCATCACTTTAATTTTCTCTGTCTTTCCAAACCAACTCTACTACCAGTTTCATCAATAGTTCAAATCAAAGAGTTCATCTCATCAACATCATTTGCCAAAAGGGCTAAAATCATCAACATATTCTAAATCAGAAATTTTCGTATCACCAGACGATTTAAAGTCAAAATCTTTCTCTTGAAGTGAATTTTGCATAACATAATCAATAACCCAACTAAGAGAAAAGGAGACAAAATGCATCCTTGTCGAACACCAGAAGAAATGCTAAACCAATTGCTACAAGCCTTACCAACTCTCACACATGACTCAGTGTTATTATAGAGAGCTTTCATTATGTTAACTAATTTGTCTGGTATGCCATACGATCTCACAATCAACCACAAATTATGACAATCAACAGAGTCGAAAGCCATTTTGAAATCAACAAAGCTAGCAACCAAAGGTTCCTGAAAGTCTAAACATTTCTCAAGAATCTGCCTGAATGAAAATATCTGATGTACACATCCACAACCACTTCTGAATCCACATTGCTCATCACGCAATTGCCTGTCAACCAGATTCTTAATTCTATTAAGCACAATCATGCAAAGAACTTTACCTGGAAGAGAAAGTAATTATAGTTATCACAAGAACTGCGATCACCTTTTTTGAAAAAAGGTCATAATAATAGCTGCAGTAAAATCCTTAGGAACCATTCCTTTATCATAAAAGATATTCAAAATTTCAGTCATCCATGTGGTAACCGCAACATCCCAGCTCTAACCATTTCATTATTAATTTCATCTACCCCTGGGGATTTATGTCGTTTAAGTTTAGAAATAGCCAAAATAACTTCAGATTATGATACAGGGCCAACATTGAAGCCACTAATGCATCTATCATCATTACAAATAATGGGAGTAGAACTAACCACATTGTTTAGAACATCACTGAAATGCTCAGTCCACCTAGTTATGACAGAATCCTCACCTTCTATAACCTTACCTTGTTTATCCTTCAATCTCTGTATACCTGTCCATTTTCTATCACACAAAACTAACTATCTGGTACAGCTCTCTGCTGTTGTGCTGTCTAACTGCTTCTTTACACATTTATTAAGCTTTCTGTAATGCTCTATTAGGACTAGTAGGGTATTGATTAAAGACATTTGTGCAGTTCTTTCTTTCTGAAAAAGCTCAAGTGCATTATCACTCAAATTTTGCCTCCCCTGCACCTTTTTTCCTAAAAGTGTACTGCTGTTTTAAACAGGCTTTGCTTGAAATTAAGACAGCACCAAATTACATACCACACTTTGGACCAATGAAAAGCCAATTGACAAAAAAAAAGGACCAATGAAAAACGATGCTAACAATGAGGAAAGCAACCTTCAAATTCTGGTGTTCTTTGACATATCAGTTTGCTAATGCCTAGAACTGACCCTGCTTCTAAAATAATGCATATTATCTCAGTAATATGTAATGTCTGATTTGGTGATGCATACATTTCTACCTGAAATTTTCGCATTAAAGACTGTTGTTGAGAGTGAGGGACTACAGTAATCTCATATTAAAGAGTTCATAGTACCAGGGTACTACAAACCCTT
Source organism: Ryuthela nishihirai (assembly GCA_038380435.1). NCBI lineage: Eukaryota > Metazoa > Arthropoda > Arachnida > Araneae > Heptathelidae > Ryuthela > Ryuthela nishihirai. Next base: position 24,004,030 of record JAWZYU010000022.1, read on the forward strand.
ATATTCAGAATTATTCACAGTAAAGAATATACAGGTTACTTTGATTTATAATTAACTCAATAACTTTATTAGCATATGTGAGTACACATTAAAAATTTTAATTTGCCCTTTCCAAATGTCTTCAAAGAGTAAATGAATTTGTGTCAAATAATGTAATGCTGACCAAAGAATATGGCATGTAAATAAACCTATTGCGGTGGTCAAATATTTTGTTTGTTATGTGGCCTGCATGGAGTGTGCCAATCATTTGGCTTCATGGAGCAGCATCTATGGGGGGGGGGGGGGTCTTAACTGTTAATAGTACTTTCATATATATAGTGGGAGAATGTGAACTACTGGTCAGCTGTTAGGAGATCAATGATAACCTTCCATCGAGGTCATCCAACATTTTCTTTAACATTGACAGAGTATGACATGCACATGGGGCTATGACTTAATGTCCCATTCGACAGACAGTGGCTTTCCCAGCTCATTGGTGCAGGGGGGAGAAAGGAGACAGAGATACTGGTGCATGTGCTTTTTCACTGATGTTTTTTGGCACCAGTAGTTGGTGCTGAAAATCATCGGTGAAGAAGTTTAAAATCTTAAATTAGTGGAAATAAGATGAACCAGCATTAGTTCAGTCGGTAAGAAAACTCTGGTATGTTTCTGGAGAGATGTGGGTTCAAGTCCCGTATGTCGACGAAATTTTTTCCACAAGATATTTATTGATATATTGATGTTAAAATGTCAGCCAGGTAACGCTATGATTGTCACCTATGTTTAAATCATTAATAACGCTGAATAGCATGAAGGGACTTTATTATTTCCATCTTACTCAGCGCAATATAAAAGGAAATAGTTGCCATCCTTTGATCATAGATGGCGCCAATGGTTGGTGCCGAAAATCATCGGTGAAAAAGTTTAAAGTCTTAAATTAGTGGAAAAAAGATGAGCCGGCATTAGTTCAATCGGTAAGAATACTCTGGCATGTTTTTGGAGAGATGCGGGTTCGAGTCCTTATGTTGGCAAAATTTTTTCCACAAAATATTTATTGATGATTTCAACCTTCTGATTTCCGATTCTAATAGCTTAGAAATACAATCAATTCAACTATAAGTCAATTGCGTCCTTAAAGAACATTTCATTGTATACACTGAGATGCCAGTTTAGGTACATCTACCTAGTAGCATATTGGGTCTCTTTTGGCCTTCAGAACAGCACGAATTCATTAGGGCATGGAAATAGCTGGATGCATTGTACAAGAATATTGTACCATGCAGATGTGATTGGGTTGTGCTCTTTGCTGCAAATTGGGAAGTGGCACAGTCTCGCTGCAAACAACCCTTACCACCTCATCCCAAAGATTCTTGATAGAGTTTAGATCTGGGAACTCTGCAGGCCAATGAAGCAAAGAAAACTCATCGGCATGTTACTGGGACCATTCTGTTACAATATGTGCTCTGTGAGCTGGTACATTATTGTGCTAAACATGTCCATCCAAATGAGGCTGAACTTGGTCAGTAATGACATTCAAATACGCCATGGCATTCAGATGTCCTCTGATGGGTGATAGGGGGCTTAATGTGCACGAGTAAAACGTTCCCCACATCATCACACCACCAGCCTATGCGATTGACACCAGGCAATGATGCACCAAATTCTGATCCATCAACATTATACAAAAGGAACCTTGATTTGTCCAACCAAGCTATCCTTTTCCAGGCCTTAACAGTCTAGTGTCAATACTCCAGCACCCACTGTAGACAAGCTTTCACATTCTTCACTTATAACATGGGCAGTGACTGTTGTTGCCTCTTCATGACAAGGTCTGATATGTGATGTGTTCAAAGATGGCCCTCTGCACACCAATGTTTAATTCTGCTGTTATTTGCCTGGTTGTGGCCCATCTGTTTGCTTTCATCTGATCCACTAGCTATTTTCGTCCACAAGATAACTGTTTTGTTTTTTGCTTTTCACACCATTCTCAATAATCACTTGAAATGGTTGTGCAGGAAAAGCCCAGCAGGATGGCTGTCTGGGAGATGCTAGAACCGACTTGCCTAGCACCTACTATTATGGCATGTTCAAAGTCACTCATTCACAGGGCTCAATACTTCTGATGCTCAATCCAACTCTGATCTCAAAGAGCTAGTCTACCTAATTTATATTGCATACTGAGGTCATGTTATGTATTGAGATGTGTTGTGTGTTGAAATGAATCATTTGTGTGATAAGGGTGGTGTACCTAATAAGTTGACATCCCAGTGTATATACATTGATTCAATGGGTAAATATAGGTTAGGGGGTAGTAGATTTCACAAAAACTTAATGGAAAGACATTGTTCCTTGTTGTGCTATATTATAATTTATCTTTATATTTTATTGTCTTTTATCATAAAAATATCGAAAGGAATGAAATAAAGATGATATAAGTGCATATGGGAATGGTAATCACTATGTGATCACCAGCAGTTGTAAGTTGAAAATGGAAGGATGGAGGTTGACTGGTTTATCACTTTGTTGACTAGTTTAACACTTTTTAATGATGAGATGTTTTTAAACCATTTATTCCTTTTTTTAAACTTAATTATACTTATTACTTAAAACACTTTAATTATTAAAAATATTTTATAAATTATTCATTAAAAATATTTTATAAATTGTAAATAAATGTAGAAAATGATTTTTATCCATCTTTTTGTTTTTTTGCTCATCTTTTGTGGCTCGGTCAGTTTGTGCATTTGTCAAAACAGTTTCTCCACCATATTGTTTGAATGTGACGGACAAACTTAATGATTTATGTGCCAAATGAAAGCTTTTGACACAAGGAGTGTCATCTAATATATAAAGAAGAAAGTTTGTTTGTCTGTTTGATTATGCACTCATCCCCCAGAAGAGCTGGATGCACCAAACTATGCAATAACATTCCCTTCACCCAGGGGAAGAATATAGGGTACGTGCAAACCCACTGGGGTGAACTAAAACTGGGATGGAAGGGTTTTAATTTCCCAAAAACCCCATAGACATTTAACATTAGCAGTTAAGAACCAGTATCTCTCTCTCTCATCAACTTAGCATTGGCAGTTATTCAAAATCACATGGGAAATGCCATCTACTACAACTTTAGAGAGTTTCAGACTTTCCCTCCAGAACAAGAGGAAAATTGTACCGTGGTGGTGGAGGGCAATAAATTGTAATGAGCTTTGTGTCAAGTGAAAGCTCACACAAGGACCGTCATAAACCTTTCTTGTTTGGTGCAATACGGCCCAGTTGCCCTTGTGCCATAAAACCCCAAACAACCAGTCAGTCATTAACTACTTTGAATTATGCTTCCCAACATTCTCCCATTCCCCCAAAAGGGAATGGAAATTTATGGGGATCAACCTTAATGAGTTATATCTCAAAGCTTCTGGTGTCCCCATTGTCATGGACTACCTCATACACAACTCCAAAAAAAGGGGTAGAAAAAATGTGGTTGACACTTGTTAGGCGTATATCAAATGAAGGTGTCTGAAAATAGGTGTTGTTTTTAATGACAAAAATAATACAAATAAATTTAAAAAAGTTTAAAATACCTATCTTTTTATATGTGAAACACATTCACGTGTTTTTAAATAAAATATTCATTTTGCACTTACTAAATAAATAAGTAGTTTTTTAAAAAATTTAATCTTTCTTCCCATATGCTCCCTAAAAAGTAGAAAATAAAGCTGAAGCATATCAATAGTGCAATCAGTCATTGAATTAGTACTCACTTCAAAGGAAAATAGGGCAAGCAATCTTGTTGAGTAGGTAAATCAGCACCCTACTTCTTTTTAAGTGAATGCTAAATCAGTGACTGATTGCACCATCGATATGCTTTAGTTTTATTTTCTTCTTTTTTGGCTGCATATGGGAATTTAAAAAAACTTTATTTAGTAAGTGCAAAATGAATGTGATTTTATTTGGTAATTTATATTATTTGAACTAATTTCTGACTGGATTATTCTGATATGATGTTGTCACAAGGCAGCTCCATTCTGTACTTAAATTCACTGTGGCTGAATAATTCAATCACTAAGTCTTATTATCAATTTTTTGGAATTATAGCAAAGAACAAATGCTCTTTAAGTTATTACAGACAATACACAGATTTATAGATTACCATTAATAACATTACTAACTCAGCAAACATCACTTTGCAAAGCTGTATGAAACATATCATATGCTTAATCCCAAGTGGCACAGTGTTTGGGTTTGATTTCTCCTAATTTCTGCATTACATATATAACAGATTTATTTTTCAAACAATAAAAACGATTTCCACAGAAAACAAGTAGCACCAAATAAAATACCTGACAGCAAGGCCAATCCAGCTCACTGGTCCCCTTGTTAGAAGTTTACTAGCCAACCAAGAATAGCAAATTTCTTATTGAAATTCAGTAGGTTTCATGAATATCACCCTCTCTCACTAAGCAATTTAAAAGTAATTTTAAACTTCAAATATGATGAAACCTTTGTCAGAAATTTGGTAACAATATAATAATTTGATAATTTTACGTAATACGAAATTTGAATATAATGAATATTAGAAATTATTTAATACAGGTGACTGCCATTTAATGCAGTAGATGTGTCCATAAATGGTGGCATTTTTTTATTTGCATGCTTTTTGCCTATCTTATTGATATTTTTATTTTGTGTTTTTTTTTTCTTTGTATTATAATGAGTTTGATTTCAACAAAAATGATTATAATTCATAATTTTTTTGAAAAAAATTCATAAAGGTACAATTTCATTTCACTCTTGGAGTAACTGTTGTGTTTGCAACAGATTTTATTCTCTTCTGTCGACATAAAAATAAATGACACCAATTACTGGTGTTGCTAATTATGCAACCAGTTTATTAGATTATTCAGTTTTCATGTTGAGAAAAGTTATTCACTAAAGGAATTGTATGAATCAAGAAATCTTGCATGTAGGATTCCACATTTGACTGATTCATTTCCTCTATGACCTTATATTTTTTGGTGGTTTTCTTTTTATAATGCAGCTGATGCAGTCATATGAAATGAGAATTCATCAGTGTACAGCCAGACAAATTGATACAAATATTTAAGCATATTTATCTATGTACACTTAAGAATTTTTAAAGATTTCTTACTGAAAAAAAAAAGTGAGCCTGTGTTAAATGGCAGTTAGCTGTAAAGTATGAATTAATATACACTTGGATGCCTGTTTTATTTGGTACACCTACCTAGTAACATGCTGCACCTCCTTCGGCCTTCAAAACAGCCCAAATTCATCGGGGTGTGGAATTTGCAAGATGCTAAATGCATTGTGCAGGACTGTTGTATCAGGCAGAAATGATTGTGTCACGCAGTTGCTGAAAATTGGACAGTGGCACAGTCTTGCTGCAAACAGTACTTAACACCTCATCCCAAAGATGCTCAATAGAGTTTAGAACTGGATCTTGAGACTATGCAAGCCAATGAAACATTGAAAATGAAAAATTAAATGAAAATGAAACAGCAAAAAAGCATGTTCCTAGAACCATTTGGTGTTGATACATGTCTTGTGAACAGGTGAATTATCATGCTAAACATCTACATCCGAGTGAGGATAAACTGTAGAATAAAGGAATGAACTTGGTCAGCAATGATGTTCAAAAAAGTGTGATATTGAGCTATCCTTTCTTGGGTATCAGGATGTGTGTGCCAAGGAAACATTCTCCACACCATCACACTGCCACCACCAAATTGTACCATTGACACTAGACAAGATAGTTCCATGTCCTCGTATTGGTTGTGCCGAATTCTGATCTACCATCATGATGCAAAAGAAACCTTGATTCATCTAACAAGACTACCATTTTCCAGTCTTCGATAGTCCAGTATCGATGCTCCTGCACCCACTGGAGACATGCTTTCATGTTCTTCACTGACATTGGCACTCGACATGGTCATTGACTGTTGTAGCCCATTTGCAACTAGGTCAGATACGTAATAGGTTCGGAGACCAATGTTTAATTCTGCTGTGATTTGCCTGATTTTGGCCTGTCTGTTTGCTCCATTGATCCTTCAGATCCACAAGCTGTTTTTGTCCAAGGATCGACAGTCACTGGTAGTTTCTTGCTTTTGAGATCATTCTTGGTAAATCCTTGAAACGATTGTGTTTGAAAAATCCAGGAGGATGGCCATTTGGAAGATGTTAGAACTGGTACACTTAGCACCAATTATCATGCCATGTTCAGTCACTTAGGTTGTCATTTTGCTCATTTTCATGCTCAATCCAACTCTAACTGATGGTTGAAGAGTTGGTCTGCCTGATTTATATTGCACACCTCGGTCACATGTGTATTATGTGTTGGAATGAACCATTTATATGATGAGGGGTGGTGTACCTAATAAACTGGCATCTCAGTGTACACCGAAGAGCTAAACCATTATGACCACCTGCCAAATATGATGTTGGTCCTCTACTTGCCACCGAAACAGCTCTTACCCAGCAAAGCATGGATACTACAAGATTTCTAAAGGTGTCTTATGATATCTGGTACCAACACGTTACCAGCAGATCCTTTAACTCTTGTAAGTTATCTGGTTGAGCACCACAGATCGGATATGCTGTTCCAACACAAACCACAGATGCTTGATTGGATTGAGGTCTGGGGAATTTGGAGGCCAGGACAATACCTGGAAGTCTTCCTCGTGTTACGCAAACCATTTTTGAACAACCCAGTCACTGTGGCACGATGCATTATCCTGCTGAAAGGCACTACTAGAAGGGTATACCATAGTCATGAAAGGATGTACCTGGTCTGCAATGATGTTTAGGTAAGTGGCAGATGTCATAGTTTCCTGCACATGAATGACTGACCCAGTGTTTCCCAGCAGAACATTGCCCAAAGCATTACACTTCCTCCATGAGCTTGTTTTCATCCCATGGTGCATCCTGGTGCTAACACTTCCCCAGGTAAACGACACAGATGTACCCGGCTGTCCACATGGTGCAACAGGAAATGAGATTCATTGGAGCAGACGACCTTCTTCCAATCATTCAAGGTTCAGTTTTGATGCTCGCATGCCCATTGTAGACACTTTCGACAGTGAACTGAGGTTAGCATGGGCACTCAGAGTGATCTGCACCTACATAGTCCCATTTTCAGCAGAGTTCGATGTACTGTGTGTTGTGACACATTACTCCCATTACCAGCATTCAAATTACAGGTGAGTTGCACCACAGTATCTCTTCTGTTGGCTCGTACCAACAGGACAGCTTTTGCTCACCTCTAGCATTGATGAGCTGTGGCCTGCCCACCCTTGCTGAGGGTTCATGGTTTTTCCCTTCTCGGACCAATTTTTGTAGGTACTAACCAATGCTGACCATGAGCACCCCACAAGTCTTGCCATTTCAGAAATGCTCTTACCCAGTTGTCTGGCCATTACAATTTGGCCTTTGTCAAACTTACTTAAGTCCACTGCCTTTCCCATCTGAAGAATAATAACACTATTAGCAGAGCTCAGTATCAGGTGTTATATCACATGTGTCGTTTATCTGCAGTTGCTTCAATTTGCATAAAGACACACTGGTGATAATGTATTGGTTCTTCGGTGTATGTAGAATCTATATAAAAATCACATAATTATTATTTTTTCTGATTTTTCTTTTGTGATAACTAAAATGCAGGAACATTATTGGTGAAATATTCAATAATAGGAATGCACAAGAAATATTCATGATCAGGTAACAATTCAAGTGTAGCTGAAAAAAAACTGTTTTACTAGGAGTGGAATCCAAACACTCACTCTCAAGCCCCAGTATTAAAATGTCACAGGGACTAGAACAAATTTTATGAAAAAAAAATTCAGAATGAAAAATGACTACCATACCAATCAATGTATGTCACTAGTTTTAAATAATATTTTAAGTTTGTTTAATGGAATTTTAAATAAAAATGTGAAGGTTTTCTATCAAATTTTAACATTTGTAGCAGAATTTAAAAAGGAATAAAAACTTCATAATTTTGTGTGAAGTTTGTATAATTTTTAGCATCCTATAGAAGTCCCAGATCTAGAAAAAAAAAATTAAAGGAAAGAAATTGAGTTGGAATAAACCAGAATGTCATTCCTGTACAAATATTTTCCTTCTATTTTAGCGGGCTTTGAAAAATACAAGTAATATATAAAAAAAATACCCCCTCAAGCAGCTGCTTGCCACAGAAGTCTGACAGGAGCCTGTCAGTTTATATGCCATAGTAGAAGGTCTGAGAGGATGACAAGACCTCAGCAGATAAACGACACACACATCCATGCCTTACCCATAGGTTTTGAATATTTTTCTCACATCCTTTCTGTTTACTATCATTCTCAAGGAGGGACCTCCTCCTCTTAAATTTGTCTCTGTATTATATATGAAAGCATTTTAGTTTTTAAATGTTTCTTGTCATACTGTGTAAACTAAACCTAATAATGATTTTTTTCCCATTCCTTCTCCTCACAGAATTTTATTTTTAGAACCACAGAAGTATCTTCTCCTCATCCACCCTTCTAACAAGAGATGTCATCATCATAAAAAAAATGCCTTGTTCAAGATTAGTGTTGCTACCATGTCACCTTTTTGTACGGACTTTACATCTAGCCTTGACATTCAGAACTCAATCCCAGCATGATTTGAGATTCAATTACCAGGAATAATATCAAGCAAATGAACTTTTCATTCAAATGAACAAAAATGTTTCTGCTATAGTTTTGTGACAAGTTATTTGATGAAGGAAGGAATCTCATTAATACTTAGGTTATTGTCCCTGGCAAGACTTTTTTTTGTGACTGGAAATATTTTTATATATGAAAAGTAGTAATCTGAACCTTAAGAGCTGTAAATAGAAATTCATTTCTTAACATAAAATAATTTAAAATTCTCTGTCATTTAGCAATAAAATTTTAAGAATTTATCCTTCAAACTATTTGCATGTTGAAAGTTCTTAGGAGAAAACACAGAAGCTTTTCGGAGCAAAGACAGCGCTCCGTCTTCAGTGAAGTGATGTCTTATTTAAACATTGTTAATATTATATATTCTCAGTACTATATTCAACTGTATTTCAAAAGCATAAGTGTTCTATAGTGAATCAATATTATTGACAATTTAAATGCAATATATATATATTGAATACAACATTTTTAGCATATTTAAATTGATTATAATACTGTATGAAAACCAAATAATTATTTAGAAATCATTAGTTAGACATAAATTTAGGAGTAAGCAATTTTGTCATTTCCTTTTTTATGTATTTTAATATTTTTTTTGAAGTAATGTTTTGCATCATTTGTAATGATGATAGATGCATTATTACTGGCTTTAATGTTGGCCCTATAACACAGTCTGAAGCTATTTCTAAACTTAAACTATATAAATCCCAGGGGTGTAGACGGAAATGCTAAGAGCTGGGAATATTTCGGTTACCACATGGATGACTGAAATTTTGAATATCTTTTATGATAAAGGTTCTTAAAGATTTTACAGAGTTATTATTATCCCTATTTTTAAAAAGTTGATTGCAGTTCTTGTGAGAACTATAGGGGTATAAGCCTATTTTCTGTTCCAGGTAAAGTTCTTTGCATGATTGTGCTTAATAGAATTAAGAATCTGGTTGACAGGCAATTGCGTGACGAGCAATGTGGTTTCAGAAGTGGGAGGGGATGTGTGGATCATATATTTTCTCTCGGGCAGATTCTTTAGAAATGTTTAGTTTCAGAAACCTTTGGTTGTTAGCTTTGTTGATTTCAAAAAGGCTTTCGATTCTGTTGATCGTCATAATTTGTGGTTGATTGTGAAATCATATGGTATACCAGACAAGTTTGTTAACATAATGAAAGCTCTCTATCATAACACTTAGTCGTGTGTGAGGGTTGGTAAGGCTTGTAACAATTGGTTTAGTATCACTTCTGGTGTTCGACATGGGTGAATGTTATATCCTTTTCTCTTTTGTTTGGTTATTGATTATGTTATGCGAAATTCACTGCAAGGGAAAGATTTTGGCCTTAAATGGTCTGGAGATACGAAAATCTGTGATTTCGATTATGCTGATGATTTAGCCCTTCTGACAAATGATGTTGATGAGACGAACTCTTTGATTCGAGCTGTTGATGAGACTGGTAGTACAATAGGTTTGTAGATAAACAGAGAGAAAACTAAAGTCATGAAAATTGGTCAGGAAAGTTGTGATTCAATTAATCTGAATGGCTGCAGTCTTGAGCAGGTATAACAGTTTAATTATTTCGGGAGCTATGTAACAGATGCTGGTGATGTGTGGCATGAGATTAACAGATGGATAGGGATTGCTGCCGGGACTTTTAAGAATCTATGGAGAGTGTGCAGAAATAGGCATATACACCTAGACTAAAATTAGACTATAATAGTTTGGTTCTTTCTAGGGTTACTTATGGTAGTGAAACTTGGACATTTTGTAAACAAGATAACAGGAAACTAGATGCTTTTTATTCTAAATGATTACGCAGTATCTTGATATTCGGTGGTTCAGCTTTGTAACCAATGACGAGTTTAGGCAAAGGAGTTGGCAACCTCCTTTAAAGCATATTGCGCAGAGAGAGACTCCGTTGGTTTCGCCATGTCCGTATGGATAATTATAGATTAACAAATAGGGTTATGAACAGTGTGCCTGAAGACCAGAAAGTGGGGGAGACCTAGGATGCGGCAGGCAATGTCAAACAGGACCTTGTTAGAATTGGTGTGCAATGGCCAAATGCAGCAGATGTAGCTCAGGAGGAGGTACGCTTGGAGAACAAAATTGCATGGTCTGGTTGGACCTCCGTAGCCCTTGTCTGCTTGAGGATGATAATGATATTTTGCTATTTTAATTCGATTTATTTTTATTCTCAGTAAAATCAAGATGAAATTACAAAATTGAATTACAAAAATTCAGGTCACAAAATACATTATCTACTCACAAATTATTGAGGAAACCATAAAAGAAACACACAACAAAAATTAAATGCACAATAACACAAAACTGGTAGATTAGGAGAAATATCAGTTAGGTTAAATTAAGCTCTAACAAAACGTATAGGATATTAAATCATAATAGAAATTAGGATAGTTTCTGATTTCTATGGAAACAAATAATCACCACAATTAGAAAATATAGTTACCAAGTTTGCAGAAAAACAATACTTGACAGACACGTAAGCATCGAATAGTGTTTGGCAAATGCGTTTTTTTCATGGCGATTTAAAGCAGATTTTTGAACAGACTTTTTACAGTGCTTTTTGCAAATGCGTTTTTTTCATGGCGATTTAAAGCAGATTTTTGAACAGACTTTTTACAGTGCTTACAAATATATGGATTTTGCTGCAAGTGCATTCGTCTGTGGTTATTTAGAGTTCCTTGCTTTCTGAAATGCATGTTACAAAGGTCACATGCAAATGGTCTCTCCCCCGTATGAATACAAAGATGCTCATCAAGGTGATTTTGTCATTTAAAAGTCTTTCCACAGTGGCAACACTTGTAAGGACGATCTCCAGAATGCGTGAGCACATGGCGCTTGAAATGCGAAAACTGATTACTAGAGTAAGCACAAAGGTGTACGAATAGTGTTTTGCAAATGCGTTTTTTTCATGACGATTTAAAGCAGATTTTTAAACAGACTTTTTACAGTGCTTACAAATATATGGATTTTGCTGCAAGTGCATTCGTCTGTGGTTATTTAGAGTTCCTTGCTTTCTGAAATGCATGTTACAAAGGTCACATGCAAATGGTCTCTCCCCCGTATGAATACAAAGATGCTCATCAAGTGATTTTGTCGATTAAAAGTCTTTCCATCGTAGCAAAACTTGTAAGGACGATCTCCAGAATGCGTGAGCACATGGCGCTTGAAATGCGAAAACTGATTAGTGGAGTAAGCACAAAGGTGTACGAATAGTGTTTTGCAAATGCGTTTTTTTCGTGGCGATTTAAAGCAGTTTTTTGAACAGACTTTTTACAGTGCTTACAAATATATGGATTTTGCTGCAAGTGCATTCGTCTGTGGTTATTTAGAGTTCCTTGCTTTCTGAAATGCATGTTACAAAGGTCACATGCAAATGGTCTCTCCCCCGTATGAATACAAAGATGCTCATCAAGGTGATTTTGTCATTTAAAAGTCTTTCCACAGTGGCAACACTTGTAAGGACGATCTCCAGAATGCGTGAGCACATGGCGCTTGAAATGCGAAAACTGATTACTAGAGTAAGCACAAAGGTGTACGAATAGTGTTTTGCAAATGCGTTTTTTTCATGGCGATTTAAAGCAGATTTTTGAACAGACTTTTTACAGTGCTTACAAATATATGGATTTTGCTGCAAGTGCATTCGTCTGTGGTTATTTAGAGTTCCTTGCTTTCTGAAATGCATGTTACAAAGGTCACATGCAAATGGTCTCTCCCCCGTATGAATACAAAGATGCTCATCAAGTGATTTTGTCGATTAAAAGTCTTTCCATCGTAGCAAAACTTGTAAGGACGATCTCCAGAATGCGTGAGCACATGGCGCTTGAAATGCGAAAACTGATTAGTGGAGTAAGCACAAAGGTGTACGAATAGTGTTTTGCAAATGCGTTTTTTTCGTGGCGATTTAAAGCAGTTTTTTGAACAGACTTTTTACAGTGCTTACAAATATATGGATTTTGCTGCAAGTGCATTCGTCTGTGGTTATTTAGAGTTCCTTGCTTTCTGAAATGCATGTTACAAAGGTCACATGCAAATGGTCTCTCCCCCGTATGAATACAAAGATGCTCATCAAGGTGATTTTGTCATTTAAAAGTCTTTCCACAGTGGCAACACTTGTAAGGACGATCTCCAGAATGCGTGAGCACATGGCGCTTGAAATGCGAAAACTGATTACTAGAGTAAGCACAAAGGTGTACGAATAGTGTTTTGCAAATGCGTTTTTTTCATGGCGATTTAAAGCAGATTTTTGAACAGACTTTTTACAGTGCTTACAAATATATGGATTTTGCTGCAAGTGCATTCGTCTGTGGTTATTTAGAGTTCCTTGCTTTCTGAAATGCATGTTACAAAGGTCACATGCAAATGGTCTCTCCCCCGTATGAATACAAAGATGCTCATCAAGTGATTTTGTCGATTAAAAGTCTTTCCATCGTAGCAAAACTTGTAAGGACGATCTCCAGAATGCGTGAGCACATGGCGCTTGAAATGCGAAAACTGATTAGTGGAGTAAGCACAAAGGTGTACGAATAGTGTTTTGCAAATGCGTTTTTTTCGTGGCGATTTAAAGCAGTTTTTTGAACAGACTTTTTACAGTGCTTACAAATATATGGATTTTGCTGCAAGTGCATTCGTCTGTGGTTATTTAGAGTTCCTTGCTTTCTGAAATGCATGTTACAAAGGTCACATGCAAATGGTCTCTCCCCCGTATGAATACAAAGATGCTCATCAAGGTGATTTTGTCATTTAAAAGTCTTTCCACAGTGGCAACACTTGTAAGGACGATCTCCAGAATGCGTGAGCACATGGCGCTTGAAATGCGAAAACTGATTACTAGAGTAAGCACAAAGGTGTACGAATAGTGTTTTGCAAATGCGTTTTTTTCATGGCGATTTAAAGCAGATTTTTGAACAGACTTTTTACAGTGCTTACAAATATATGGATTTTGCTGCAAGTGCATTCGTCTGTGGTTATTTAGAGTTCCTTGCTTTCTGAAATGCATGTTACAAAGGTCACATGCAAATGGTCTCTCCCCCGTATGAATACAAAGATGCTCATCAAGGTGATTTTGTCATTTAAAAGTCTTTCCACAGTGGCAACACTTGTAAGGACGATCTCCAGAATGCGTGAGCACATGGCGCTTGAAATGCGAAAACTGATTACTAGAGTAAGCACAAAGGTGTACGAATAGTGTTTTGCAAATGCGTTTTTTTCATGGCGATTTAAAGCAGATTTTTGAACAGACTTTTTACAGTGCTTACAAATATATGGATTTTGCTGCAAGTGCATTCGTCTGTGGTTATTTAGAGTTCCTTGCTTTCTGAAATGCATGTTACAAAGGTCACATGCAAATGGTCTCTCCCCCGTATGAATACAAAGATGCTCATCAAGGTGATTTTGTCATTTAAAAGTCTTTCCACAGTGGCAACACTTGTAAGGACGATCTCCAGAATGCGTGAGCACATGGCGCTTGAAATGCGAAAACTGATTACTAGAGTAAGCACAAAGGTGTACGAATAGTGTTTTGCAAATGCGTTTTTTTCATGGCGATTTAAAGCAGATTTTTGAACAGACTTTTTACAGTGCTTACAAATATATGGATTTTGCTCCAAGTGCATTCGTCTGTGGTTATTTAGAGTTCCTTGCTTTCTGAAATGCATGTTACAAAGGTCACATGCAAATGGTCTCTCCCCCGTATGAATACAAAGATGCTCATCAAGGTGATTTTGTCGATTAAAAGTCTTTCCACAGTGGCAACATTTGTAAGGACGATCTCCAGAATGGGTGAGCATATGGCGCTTGAAATGCGAAAACTGATTAGTAGAGTAAGCACAAAGGGAGCAAAGGTGTACGAATAGTGTTTTGCAAATGCGTTTTTTTCATGGCGATTTAAAGCAGTTTTTTGAACAGACTTTTTACAGTGCTTACAAATATATGGATTTTGCTGCAAGTGCATTCGTCTGTGGTTATTTAGAGTTCCTTGCTTCGGGCTCAATACTTCTGATGCTCAATCCAACTCTGATCTCAAAGAGCTAGTCTACCTAATTTATATTGCATACTGAGGTCATGTTATGTATTGAGATGTGTTGTGTGTTGAAATGAATCATTTGTGTGATAAGGGTGGTGTACCTAATAAGTTGACATCCCAGTGTATATACATTGATTCAATGGGTAAATATAGGTTAGGGGGTAGTAGATTTCACAAAAACTTAACGGAAAGACATTGTTCCTTGTTGTGCTATATTATAATTTATCTTTATATTTTATTGTGTTTCATCATAAAAATATCGAAAGGAATGAAATAAAGATGATATAAGTGCATATGGGAATGGTAATCCTATGTGATCACCAGCAGTTGTAAGTTGAAAATGGAAGGATGGAGGTTGACTGGTTTATCACTTTGTTGACTGGTTTAACACTTTTTAATGATGAGATGTTTTTAAACCATTTATTCCTTTTTTTAAACTTAATTATACTTATTACTTAAAACACTTTAATTATTAAAAATATTGTTACGACAGAAGGAATCTGGCAACCAAAAGCAAAAAGTTTCAGCCAACGAATAAGAACTTTGGGAGAATTTGGAGAAGAAGAGTGGAGCGTTAACGGTCGTTGTATTGTAACGGTCGTTTTGTTGTAACGGTCGAAGAGTTCGAAAAATGGACGGTGCGCTGTTCTGAGACAGTACGCGTAAGTATCAAGAAGTAACTTGATGTGTTGTGTATACGCGGAAGTATAAAAGTGGGATCTTTTATCGTTAAGTATCAAGAAGTAACTTGATGTGTTGTGTATACGCGGAAGTATAAAAGTGGGAACTTTTATGGCTAACTTCGAATGTCTACACGGACTGTCTTTTTGTTCGGCTAGTGTGTGAAAAGTTATTAGCACAGGACGAGAATTGGTTTACGAGTGAAGATCTTCGGGTGACCTGGTAAATCAAGTAAAAGGTAGTATTTAGTAAAATACACAGAACTGATGTTGTGTGCTCTACGTGAAGATTGATGACTTGTGCATGTTAATAGTTGATTTGTTAATAAGATACTTCATCCATATTTCCTTTGTAACAATTTACCTTGTATTGAATTTGGTTTTGAAATATAGCTTTTAATACTCACGCTCAGTGGCTATCCATTTATGTGATCCGCAACATTTGGTGTCAGAAGTGGGATAATTTATTGAATGCCGTTAACTAGAAGTATGGATGAATTAGTAAAGTTGATAAATGACTTGAAAGCCGATATTAAAGGTGATATAGCTGCCCAAAGCGATAAAATAGGTGACTTGAAAGCCGAAATGGCCGCACAAAATAATGAGTTGAGAACGGAGATAGTTTCTCAAAAAGATGATTTGAAAGCCGATATGGCCGCCCAAAGCGATAAAATAGGTGACTTGAAAGCCGAAATGGCCGCACAAAATACTGAGATGAGAGCTGAAGTGGCTTCTCAAATTGACAAGATTACTGATCAGTGTAAGGACATTAAAACCGAACTTAATAAACAATGTGATTGTTTAAAGGTTGAAATTGACAGTGTAAAATATGATCTTGATAGTGTTAAGTTAGATTATAAACATGAAATAGAAATTGTAAAAACTGATTGTGAACGCCAGTTTCAGATTTTGAGAAATGAAATGTTACCTTCTGCTTGTGATAATAATAATTCTAGTGGAAATAATGTTATTACACATATCGCTAAAAATACAACTAAACCTTCTACATATGATGGTCAATCATCTTGGACAGTATTTAAAACACAATTCGAAGTTATCGCTACAGCCAATGAGTGGAATGAATTCCAAAAGGCCAGTTTTCTTGCAGCTTCCTTAAGAAATTCTGCTGCGGAAGTTTTGCAGTCTGTTCCAGAAGAAAAACGACTTGATTATCAAAGTCTAGTTTCTGCATTAGAACTAAGGTTTGGTGATAGTTATTTAAAACAATATTACGTGACTCAATTTAAACATCGCATGCAGAAAAGTGGTGAAACTTTGCAAGAGCTTGCTAGTGATATTGAGCGTCTAGCTAGATTGGCTTATAGTAACTGTCCACCAGAAATTCAAGATAATTTAGCTCAATTACAATTTATTGATGCTATTGCTGACCCTGACACTCAGCAATCTCTGAGGATGTTGGAAGGTAAATCCTTAAAGTCAGCTGTGGTACATGCTATGAAATACGAGTGCTCCAGGCTTTCCTCCCGAGCGAACAAACGTGCAGTGAGATTTGTGAGTGCAGAAGAAACTGTAGAAAAGGATAATGAAATGAAAGAACTAACCAAAGCCATACTATCCGTTTTGAAAGATATAAAAGGTTCTTCTTCAAAACCTACAACAGACCTCCAGTGTTGGAATTGTGGCAAGACCGGACACATTCGTACCAACTGCACTAGGAAACGAATGAGGAGTCCAAGTCCATCAACTAGACAACAAGATCAGGGAAACAGAAATTAGTCAGTCTTGCGGGGCAAAGGCTGGCAGTTGATTGGTTGGCCCCAGGGGAAGTCGCCCACGTTTCAACATTACATGGCGATAATAATGGATTAGTAGCTGATGGAGCCATAAATGGAATACCTTGCCGTATGATAGTCGACACTGGTGCAAATGTAACTTTGCTCAGAACGGATATAATAAAGAAAATAATACCTCACCCAAACTTGAATACTACACAGTCTAGAATAAGCCTACAAACGGCCACTGGAGATCGTGCAAAAGTTCATGGAAAAATAGAACTTAATATTCGAGTTGGTAGCTGTCTGGTTCGCCATCCTGTTTACATCGCTGACATCTACGACGAATGCATATTAGGCCTTGATTTTCTTAAGAAACATGGATTCAACATTAGACCCAGTGATAACCTACTCATCTATGAGACAGAAGAGATTCCTCTGCTTAGCCGGACGTCTGATTCTTTATCAAGCGTAACTCCAATATTAGTGACGGAAGACACAGAGATCCCAGCACAAAGTGAAGTTATAGTCCGTGGACATCGGGCGGAGACTTCTGGGGCCTTCCGATTGGCAGTTACTGATGCCTCTGGTAAAGGAGCTTTGGCTCATAACATCCTGGTTGCAAGGACTTTAGTCAGAATAGATAAAGAACAGATCCCTGTCAGAGTGATGAACTGTAACAAATCCAATAGAATGTTAAAAAAAGGTGAGGAATTAGCAATATGTGAAGCTGTTACCTGTGTAACAAGTATAAATAAAATAGAAGTTACCGATTCATATCAAAACCATACCGACATCCCGTCTCATCTTACTGAATTATGGAGAGAAACAAGACAAATATTAACTGAAAACCAAGCTGTTAAGGCCGAGAACCTATTAAAAGGATTTTCTGACATTTTTTCTGCCACATCAAATGATTATGGCCGTACTAACCTGACAGAACATAAAATCAACACTGGTGATTCTCCTCCAGTCCATCTGCCGGCAAGAAGGCTTCCATTGGCAAAAAGAGAGGAGACGGAACAACTCGTAAAGGACATGGAAGCTCAGGGCATTATAGAACCATCACAGAGTCCCTGGACATCACCAGTAGTTCTTGTCAAGAAAAAGGATGGATCTACACGATTTTGTGTAGATTATCGCAGATTAAATGACGTAACAAAGAAAGATTCCTTTCCTTTACCCAGGATTGACAATACACTAGACACTTTATCTGGGTCAGAATGGTTCTCAACATTAGATTTAAAGAGCGGCTATTGGCAAGTTGGTATACGTCCTGAAGACCGTGAGAAAACAGCTTTCACTACAGGGAATGGACTTTGGCAGTTTAAGGTGATGCCATTTGGACTTTGTAATGCACCTGCCACATTTGAGCGACTAATGGAGTCAGTGCTCAAAGGTTTGTCTTTGGAGGTCTGCCTGGTTTACTTGGACGACATCATAGTTCTTGGAAGAACTTTTGAAGAACATTTGAGAAATCTTCGTCAAGTATTTGAAAAACTTAAGGCAGCCAAGTTAAAATTGGGACCGACAAAGTGTAAACTGTTCCAGCAAGAAGTTCATTACCTTGGTCATGTGATCACTACAGCAGGGATTAAGACTGATCCTAGTAAGATAGAAGCTGTAAGAGACTGGCCTCCACCACAAGATGTTCATCAACTTCGTAGTTTTATTGGACTTTGCACCTACTATAGAAGATTTGTCAAAGGTTTCTCCAACATCGCAAGGCCATTACATCGTCTGACAGAAGAGGGCCAGCGGTTTATGTGGACCACCGAATGCGATATAGCCTTTCAACAGCTAAAGAAACACTTTCCACAGCACCAGTGCTAGCGTACCCACAAACTGGAAAACAATTCGTAATAGATACTGACGCAAGTAACACAGGAGTTGGTGCTGTGCTTTCACAAGAACAAAACGGACAAGAGAGAGTTATTGCATACTTTAGTAAAACTTTATCCAAACCAGAGCGGAATTACTGTGTAACACGCAAAGAACTGTTAGCAATAGTAAAAGCAATAGAACATTTTCATCATTATCTCTATGGCCAGAAATTCCTTATACGTACTGATCATGCTGCACTTAGATGGTTATTAAACTTCAAAAACCCTGAAGGACAAATCGCTAGGTGGATACAACGGTTACAAGAATACGATTTCTCCATCGAACATCGAATTGGTAAAATGCATAAGAATGCAGATGCTCTTTCCAGGCGCCCATGCATTGACAACTGTAAACATTGCTATAATGCAGAACTGAAATTTGGAACTAAAGAGATAATGCCCATAAGACAAATAGTATCGACACAAACAAACAATGACACCCCTAACATCTGGAATCCAATTGAAATCAGGAAGGCTCAATTAGATGATGAAGACATAAAACCAATATTAGAATTGATTGAAAAATCTGATGTAAGACCTAATTGGGAGCAAATCTCGAGGTATAGTCCAACTACTAAAAGTTACTGGGCACAGTGGGACTCCTTAAAAATGGAAGACGGAGTATTATACAGAAGATGGGAGAATCCCACTGGACGGCTGATCCGTTGGCAGATAATCCTTCCTCGATCCCGAGTGGAACTTGTGATGAAAGATGTACATGATAGTGCCACTGGAGGACACTTCGGTGTTAATAAGACATTAGCCAAAGCCAGGGAACGATTTCATTGGTTGAAAAGTAGGGCAGACGTTGAGAGATGGTGTAGGCAATGTGAAGCCTGTGCAGCAAAGAAAGGCCCTAAGACTAGGAGTCGGGGTAAGCTGCAGACGTATAACGTTGGTGCCCCTTTTGAAAGAATAGCCATTGATGTAATGGGTCCGTTTCCTAGAACTGATGATGGAAATCGATATTTATTAGTGGTAATGGATTATTTCACAAAGTGGCCTGAGGTATATCCCATCCAAGACCAGGAAGCAACAACAGTGGCTGAGATGATAGTTAATAACTTCATTAGTAGGTATGGAGTACCTTTACAACTCCACTCTGATCAAGGACGGAATTTTGAATCCAATGTGTTTAAAGGCATCTGTCAACTATTAGGCATTCAGAAAACCAGAACAACTCCCTTACACCCTCAGTCGGATGGTATGGTTGAAAGGTTCAATAGAACAATTGCTCAGCATTTAGCATTATTTGTGAACGACCACCAACGTGACTGGGATCGCCATGTACCACTCCTTTTGCTGGCATATAGAACGGCAGTGCATGAGACAACTGGACAGACACCTTCCATGATGATTTTTGGAAGAGAGTTACGTCTTCCCTGTGACCTTTTATATGGTCGGCCCGAAGCAATGCCTGTGTCCACTCCACAATACGTACAAGAATTGCAACAACGACTAGAAGAAATCCATCACTCCGTTAGACATAACATCGACATAACAAGTGACAGAACCAAAACAAGATATGACAGTAAAATAAATGGAACTATTTTCAATCAAGGAGATCTTGTCTGGCTATACAGTCCACATAGAAAGAAAGGACTATCTCCAAAACTTCAGAAACCTTGGGAAGGTCCATATACAATAGTTAACAGGATTAATGACGTGGTATATCGGATTCGTCGACGTCCAGCTACAAAGTGCAAGGTGGTTCACGTGGATCGTTTGGCCCCGTTTCATCGAAGAACTGAAGAAACTTTGGAATCCAGAATTGTTCGGGACGAACAAGACCTAGGAAGGGGGCAGTGTTACGACAGAAGGAATCTGGCAACCAAAAGCAAAAAGTTTCAGCCAACGAATAAGAACTTTGGGAGAATTTGGAGAAGAAGAGTGGAGCGTTAACGGTCGTTGTATTGTAACGGTCGTTTTGTTGTAACGGTCGAAGAGTTCGAAAAATGGACGGTGAGCTGTTCTGAGACAGTACGCGTAAGTATCAAGAAGTAACTTGATGTGTTGTGTATACGCGGAAGTATAAAAGTGGGATCTTTTATCGTTAAGTATCAAGAAGTAACTTGATGTGTTGTGTATACGCGGAAGTATAAAAGTGGGAACTTTTATGGCTAACTTCGAATGTCTACACGGACTGTCTTTTTGTTCGGCTAGTGTGTGAAAAGTTATTAGCACAGGACGAGAATTGGTTTACGAGTGAAGATCTTCGGGTGACCTGGTAAATCAAGTAAAAGGTAGTATTTAGTAAAATACACAGAGCTGATGTTGTGTGCTCTACGTGAAGATTGATGACTTGTGCATGTTAATAGTTGATTTGTTAATAAGATACTTCATCCATATTTCCTTTGTAACAATTTACCTTGTATTGAATTTGGTTTTGAAATATAGCTTTTAATACTCACACTCAGTGGCTATCCATTTTTGTGATCCGCAACAATATTTTATAAATTATTCATTAAAAATATTTTATAAATTGTAAATAAATGTAGAAAATGATTTTTATCCATCTTTTTGTTTTTTTGCTCATCTTTTGTGGCTCGGTCAGTTTGTGCATTTGTCAAAACAGTTTCTCCACCATATTGTTTGAATGTGACGGACAAACTTAATGATTTATGTGCCAAATGAAAGCTTTTGACACAAGGAGTGTCATCTAATATATAAAGAAGAAAGTTTGTTTGTCTGTTTGATTATGCACTCATCCCCCAGAAGAGCTGGATGCACCAAACTATGCAATAACATTCCCTTCACCCAGGGGAAGAATATAGGGTACGTGCAAACCCACTGGGGTGAACTAAAACTGGGATGGAAGGGTTTTAATTTCCCAAAAACCCCATAGACCTTTAACATTAGCAGTTAAGAACCAGTATCTCTCTCTCTCATCAACTTAGCATTGGCAGTTATTCAAAATCACATGGGAAATGCCATCTACTACAACTTTAGAGAGTTTCAGACTTTCCCTCCAGAACAAGAGGAAAATTGTACCGTGGTGGTGGAGGGCTTGATATAGCTTCTGTGAGATGTCCGAAGACATGGCAGTTATATCTGGTTGTTCCATACTGCATAATCCTAAAACAAAGAATGAACAATATGTATAACATATGTTTACTTCAACAACAAAAAGCAAACAAACATGTAATATCAACTTAGCAATGTATAACAAACATGTAATATCAACTTAGCAATGTATAGCAAATGTGTAATATCAACTAAGCAATATATAGCAAATGTGTAATATCAACTAAGCAATATATAGCAAATGTGTAATATCAACTTGGCAATATAT
Source organism: Ryuthela nishihirai (assembly GCA_038380435.1). Lineage (NCBI taxonomy): Eukaryota > Metazoa > Arthropoda > Arachnida > Araneae > Heptathelidae > Ryuthela > Ryuthela nishihirai. The sequence goes on from JAWZYU010000022.1 coordinate 24,026,329, forward strand.
AACAGACATGTAATATGAACTAAGCAATATACAGGGTGAATCTGAGAAAGTGGGCAAAACTTTACGGGGTGGTAGAACGCAGCTATACGAGCAATATTCGTCATAGAATGTATGGTCGGAACGCAAGCAGTGAGAGGTTAAAAGGTAGTTTACCACTGTCACATTTAAAGACAACACAAGAAGGAGAGGAGATAATCTGTGCCTCACTAGCATTCCCGTCCGCCGCACCGTACACAAAGTGCATATCCGCCATTTCGTGGTTAGTATAACCAACCATCCTCTCAGCAATCCACGGTAGAAATGCCGTTGGGTGCGAGGACCGACCCTTTTATACCATTTCCAACGCCACCTAGCGGATCGCCGTTTGCGTTCCGCCCATACTTTCTATGACGAATATTGCTCGTATAGCTGCGTTCTACCACCCGGTAAGGTTTTGCCCACTTTTTCAGATTCACCCTGTATAGCAAATGTATAATTACAACTTGGGTATAAATAGCAAACGAAACAGTGTACGCAATTCACAATGGGCAGCATCTAAGCTACATATATATAACAAACAACTTTACAAAGGAAATTAAAAAAATGAACTTACCGGGAGAACCAAGTCGTAGTGGCACAGCATAACTGGTCAAAAAATGTCTCTATGAGCCGGCATAAAACTTGTCATTAAAATGGCTTGAGCATATTCTGCATTTTCTTTACAGTACACTTGATGACTGATCTAGCTGTTGTTACCACAGGCTTCAACCCATAAACGACACCTATAAATATTAATTACTTCATGTAAAATACAACAATAGATTATGCATACAATTTTATAAATATCTGCATTAAACTAATACATGATACTCCCAAAAAAGACAAAATCCAATATGGCATGCACAAATTTATCACTTTTTTAACAAGATAAATCTCCCCCCCCCCCTCGCTATTTTAATGAATACACCATAAATAAGTCACTGTAAAACCTAAAATAAAGATTAAGGCATTTCAGTTTTTTAGGGCATTTTCAGTTTTCTCTTAACTCCAAATAACATGCAGCATACTCTGAAGGGTAAACACTATACTTGTTGAGAAACATTAGCTTGTATTAAAAATTATTGAGGAAACAGCTACAAAAATAGCACCTTGATGCATCCATGGGAAATCTGAAAAATTTCCTTGCTGGATATTACCGAGCTCCACACATGGCACATTTCATGCAAGTCTCATGGCTTCAACACTGAAAAAAAATATATTAAACCATTAATCTAGAAATAGCAACAGTTCACAAATATTAAAACAAATCCTTGAAATCATAAAATTAAACACTAAAAGTATTATATACACATTACTTGACATCCCAAATCTTAGTTTATTGAAATATTACTAACAGATTTGCCAATGGTCACATTTAGTTTATGATAAAATTCAAACTACTATTTAAAAAGCCATAAAAGATAAATATTTGCTTAGACACTATTTTATTCACTGCAATTACATCTAAGAGGCTACTACTGAATAATCTGGGTATCCACATCATTGCTTGTGTACTGTTTCTAACAACAAAATAGTTTGGGACACTATATAATTAATACGAAAGAGCACTTGCAATTCATATTCTATAATGCTCATCCATTAATTTAAAAGGAAAAGCGAAATTTGCCAAAAAAAACAGCAACAGCAGTTTACATAATTTGAAATGATTGGTTCATTTGCCAGTAATGGCACTTGAAGGAATTGGTATTGAAGATTAGCCTGTTACCAGCAACACACACAGTATCTATGGTATACCGAATATGTTTAAAACATAGAGCAAAACATTTAATAACCTTTGATTTCATGATAACCACTTAATAATTTTTTTTTGGAGGCTATCAATAGATAGGTTATGTGGCCATATTCACTACCTGTAACTCACTACACGTTTCTAAGGTGGTGGGGGGGGGGAGTCACAGAGTCCTTAGGTGGTTTTGGGTTTAAGAGAATTGTTTTAGATGTAAAAATTCTTTTTAGGTTGGATAGGTATTGATGAAGTATTAAGATTTAAACTTCCCAAATCTCTGAAAAGCTGTAAATGGGCCTTTAGTGGTAGAAAACTTAAAAATTTCAACAAAAATAAAACGAATACTACAAACGATATAGTTATAGCAGAAATTTAAAATTTTCGTGGTTTAGTGTGAAGGTCATGAAAAGTGTATTGGAAACAATGACTTGGCCCTTTACCTTTAGAATGTGATAGGAAAAACGCAAGGTTTGTGTTTTAAGATTTCATTGTTTGATTTTAGAGATAAATTGAAAATTATTTTTCTGTTATTTCGATTTGCACTTTTCGAATATCCCAAACGCTATAACTACACTCTAAAATTTTGGAAACAAATGAAAAATTCCGAAATTTTTAAAGAATATTGCAAATGATGTATTTAGGTCAAAAATTTCAAATATTGTTTTGTGGAATGTGAAAGTTATGAAGTTTTCATTCGCAGTTTCAATCCAATTAGTTTTTAAAGTAAAACAGTTGAGTTTCCAATTCACGCTGGGAAAAACTGTTTTATTTTGAGAATTAATTGTTTTTTTTATTTGGATTGATATTAACAGAATATTATACTTTGCATTTTTGAAATTTTTAACTAGTTTTAATTTATATCGTTAGAGATCACTAAATATACACATAGCAAAACTTTTAACGAATGTTTCTAGTGATCTCTTTATGGTAGAAATTTTAAGTTTCGCTGGTAGAGTGTATTTTCCGCTAACAGCAGTAATCTGTCTCTTTTCTCATATGGGTGTGAGAAATACAACTTTTTTAATTTATGAAATATAATACAAAGCGTTTCATTTGTTTATATACTCATAAAACATTATTATTTGCATTTTACACATCAGCGATTAATTCGAATTAAAACTTTTAAGCAGTGAATATGTAGGTAAACAAAAAATTTCATTCTCTTTGAAAAGGAGATTCCCACATTCGCCAAAGGTAATATCCGTTTTCCTAGTTTTTGCTATTTGTCGATGTCTTTTCCCGAGTTTCCAACCTTTGACCACATATATGATAGACTACACTCTCTCCAGAGTCCAAAGGAACTAGTTTATATCTGAGAGCTTCAGGCTAGAATCAGTTGTGAGCAGACAAAACGAAGGCGTGTACAGTCGCTCAAAAAAGTATCCGAACACTATGGTTGATTACTGAATTCAGAGAAAATATCTGGCAACGATTTTTTTTTGAAATTAGTGATCTGGCAACTTTCGTGTCACGTGATTACAGAATTCAGGAAAAATATCGAGCGTGTACAGCAACTACACGCTCCAGTTACCGTTCACAGCAAACTGGAGCGTGTGCAGTAACTGCACACGTTCCAGTTTGCTGTGAACTGTAACCGCACACGCTCAATATTTCCGTGAGTGAGTCCACACGATCCAGGTCTTTGTGAGCTTACACGATCCAATGTGCTGTGAACATTAACCGCAACCGCTCCAGTTTGCTGTGAACGGTAACTGCACACGCTCCATATTCATTGCATTATATATATATTAAAAAATATCCGAACACTATGGTTGATTGTCGTCCCGTGGCCGAGTGGTTAGCGCGCTTGGCTACTGATCTACGGGACCTGTGTTCGAGCCCCGGGTAAGGCATGGATGTTCGTGTTGTTTTCTGCTGAGGTCCTGCCATCCTCTCAGATCTTCTACTGTGGCATATAAACTGACAGGCACCTGTCAGACCTCTGTGGCAAGCAGCTGCTTGAGGGGGTATTTATATTTATTTTTATATGGTTGATTACGGAATTGAGGAAAAAAACCTGGCAACGATTTTTTTAGAAATTAGTGATCTGGCAACCTTCGTGTCACGTGACACGAAGGTTGCCAGATCACTAATTTCTAAAAAAATCGTTGCCAGATATTTTTTCTGAATTCTGTAATCAACCATAGTGTTCGGATACTTTTTTGAGCGATTGTACAGTTTGAGGTTGGAACTTGTTGAAATTTACTCGTTTTAGCCAATGTTGCTTTATTGCAGTACATTTATAGGCACTTGCGAAATATTTTCTTCCCATTACCAGACAGTTGATATCAATATTTTTCACTGTTAAGTGTTTAAACTGTCGAATTTTTAATAATAAATTTACAGATTATCAGATATTAAATTTATTTGCTGTCACACTTTCTCATAAAACGCTTTCTTCTTCTTCAAACAAAACTCATCTTTCCCTGGACCTCTTTGTAAAGTGGACCTCGGCCCTCTTATCATCAGGTCCATGTGCTAAGTTGGCTGTGGGTGCAGTAGAACAACAAAAAAAATTGGGCTGGCATAGTGAAAGGCCAGCAACCTTACATAGTGGCAGAGGGCAATTGGCCGCAGGCCGCCCAGTGGTTGAAAGGAAGATGCAGGGGGGGGGGAGGGGAACAAGTGAGGTTGAAGTGTGAGTAAGTTTTGTGATTAATTTTTTATTAAGAAATGAGGGGATATGTTGTAAGTATGATAAAGGAAATTATATCATAAGGGTGAGATGTTTTTTTTTTGTGAGTCATTGAAGTAATCCATTAATAGGATAGAGAGAGAAAATGTGATAAAATGTGTGAAACAATAAGAACTAAAAAAAAAATAAAAAAATTTTATTTCTTCTTTTTTTTTTGAGATATGAAATGTGGAAGAGGAGGGGATATTTAAGTTTAATGTGCACATTAAATTAATATTCGGAGTGAGACAAATAGTCAAAATGTTTGTATTTGTTTTGAGAATAAAGAGGGGGATGAAAATAAATAAAATAAGTATTTTTTTTTTTGAGACTGAAAATACAGAAGAAAAGGGTATATCCCAATTGTTATTATATTATTTTTGTTGTAGTAAAAAAGTATAAATGAAGTACAATAATAGTTATTTTTTAATCATTTTTTTTTGAAGGTGTTAGAAAAAAAAAATTTTTTTTTTTGAATATATTATTTTTGATAATGTTACTATTATTGATCCTGAAAAATGTCCAAAGTGCTTCTTTTAGTTGTCCTATTGGATCTTTTGGTGGCACCTGGATCTTTTAATACTAAAGTCTCCAGGAACAAAGAGGGAGAACCAAAGGGAGGGAAGGGTACAGATAGGGCACAGAAGGAGAGGAGGAGCAATTAAGGAAACCTCCCAGAGCAGTGAAGGAATTTGGCCAAGGCCCTAAAATGGGCCTTGCTGTTTTTGTGTGTGGGATTGAGGAGAGTTTGTGTAGTGAAATATGTAGTTCCAAGTGTTGTGAGTGTTTGGAAAAGGGCGAGTCTATGTGCAGTGTATTTTGGACAGTGTAGGAGAAAATGGGGTATATCCTCTATAACCTGGCAGGTGGAGCAGAGAGCAGAGGGGATAACATTAATCATGAACAGGTCTTTATTAAGACATGTCCTGCCAGTGCGCAATTGGTGGATGGCTGTTTGGGCCCTTCGTGGTAGATAATTAAGGTACAGTGTGTGTGTGGAGTGGCAGCAATGGTGGCACGGAATGTGTTTTTAAGTGTTGTTTGTTGTGTCCAGTGTTGTAACCAAATGGAGCGAAATGAATTATCCAGTTCATTTGCATGAAAGTTGTAGGTCACAGGTGTGTGATAATTTGGGATTGGTAAGTTGTGCCCTTGTTTAGCTAGGAGGTCAGCAGTGTCATTGTGTGTGATGGCACAGTGTGAGGGGATCCAATGAAATGTGAGTGTTTTGTTAGTGGCAATTATATTGTGTGCAAGTCTGTGTATGTGAAAAAGTGAATAGTTTTGTGTAAGGTTATATTTATGTTTGTTGATGCTGAGGAGTGCAGATTTGGAGTCTGTGATAATATGGATGTTGTGTAAGGTTTGTGTGATAGACCATTCAAGGGCCATGTGGATAGCTGCAAGCTCAGTGTCTGTGCTGTTTGTTGCATGATTCATCTTGATTATGTGGGAGAAGTTGAGGTGTGGGGAGTGGAAGGCAGCAGAGCCGTTTGTTGTGTTGGGTAGGTGAGAACCATCAGTAAAAATTGTGAGGGCTGTGTTAGGGAGGGAGTCTAAGAGTTGTTCCGCAGCAAATTTCAGTTCCTGTTGGAGGTGTTTGTGTTTATGTGTTATGTGTGGTAGTGTGAGAGAAATAGTGGGTTTTTTGATTGACCAGTAGGGGAGTGTGTATCTTGGTTTAAATGGTTTGATATTTTTCCAAATGTGGTAAAGAGGGTGTAGTTTTATGACCTGAGCAGTGGGAGATATGTTGCTATGAGACTCTATTCTGTTTATGGAGGGGTGAGTGGGGTGTAAGTGTTTGAGTTTTACATAATGCTTGCATGTGAGTTTGTATCGGGTGTGTTCGAGAGGGGGCATGTTTGCTTCTGCCCATGTGGCCAAGTTAGGGCAGCCAGTTTTAAGACCCAGGGCTAGTCTGATGGCACGTGTTTGGATTGTCTCTAAAGTTTTGAAGTTTGTGAGTGAGGCAGAGTTTAGAGCTAGCAGGCCATATTCAAGTCTGCTGTTGATGAAAGCTTTAATGAGTGTGATCATTGATTGATCACTTGCTCCCCAGCTAGCTCTGGTGATGGATCTGAGAATGTTTAGTGCTCCATTACATGTGTGTTGAGTATTTTTGATGTGTTGTTTCCATGTTAGCTGTCGGTCTATAGTTAGCCCTAAGTATTTGTAATGTTTGATAGTGGGTATAGGTTGGTTATTTATGTTTATGTTCAGAAGGTTAACAGGTAGAGGTGTGTGTGAAATTGGTAAAACCGCAGATTTAGGTGCAGAGATGGCTAATCCCCATTTATTGGTAAAGTCAAGGACCTGGTTGACTGCTGATTGTAGGGAGGTTTGTATGGTGGGAATATCCTTTCCTTTGGTCCAGAGTACTATGTCATCAGCAAAGATGGAGCAATTTGTGTCATTTTGTAATGTTGTAGGGAGGTCGTGTAGTAGGATGTTTAATAATGTGGGAGATACCACACTGCCCTGTGGTAATCCTCTAGTTAATATGTGGGGGTCAGAGAGGGTAGTCCCCAGTTTGACTTTAACCTTTCTCTGTGTGAGGAAATTTTTAGTGAAGTGGAAAATGTTTCCCGTTAGACCAAGTTGTATTTTGAAGAGTATACTGGTGTGTGAGGCAGTATCAAAAGCAGAGGTAAGGTCTAGAAAGACACAGCAAAGAATTTCTTTGTTTTGTATGGCCATTTCAGCTGAGGTGATAAGGTCAAAGAAATTATCTGTGGTAGACATGTGCTCTCTAAAGCCAGTTTGGCAAATGGGGAATGTTTTTTTGACTGCTAGGAAATATTTAAGTCTTGAGAGCACCATTCTTTCTAGTATTTTAAGTATACATGATGTGAGAGCAATTGGTCTGTAAGAGCTTACTTGTGAGGGAGGCTTGGAAGGCTTAAGTAGGGGAATGATGTGTATATCTTCCCATTGTGTGGGGAAGGTGTGATTTTGCCAACAATCATTATATAATTGTAGCAGAGTGTCAAGTGCCTGTGGTCCTAGGTGTTTAAGAGTACTGTATGTAATGTCATCAGGTCCAGGTGAGCTTTTTTTATTTGCCTGATGTATTGCCATATGTAGTTCATAGTGTTGGAATGGATGATTGATAGCGGGTAATGTGCAAGGGTAGTCCTGTGTTAATTTCTGGGTCATGTGTTGGCAATGTTGTTGGTATGTAAGTGTAGTAGCCAAGGGATTGATGGTTAAAAGGTGAGTGGCAAAGAGGTCAGCCCCTTGTTTGGCAGAAAGGTTGTTTGTCCAAAGTATCGTGTGCCAGGGGGCAAGGGGTTGAGCCTGGGTCTTAAGATTTCTAATGATAGACCAAATGAGGGAAGAGTCAGTTCTTGGGTTTATATTGTTGCAGAAGTGTTTCCATTCTTTTCGTTTAGTCTGTATTCGGATTCTTCTGAGTTTAGCATTTTCTTTGTTGAAAGTGGTGATAGCAAGTACAGTGGGGTGTTTTCTGGCTGTGTCTTCTGTTTTTCTCCTTATTTGAAGTTGGTTGGTGATTTCTGGGTGATTTTTGGTGAAACCAGTCATGTGTTTGGTGGTGAATTTATTATGTTGTATGCTCTGGTTGATACATGTGTAGAAAGTGTTAAGGTTGTTGGGTATTATTGTGTTGATGCTGGTTTCACAGTGTGTGGAGAAATTGTGCCAGTTGATGTGTGTTTTTGTTGTGTAGGCTGTGGGTTTAATGCCTTGTAAGGTGAGGAAGATAGGGAAGTGGTCACTAGCCCATGTTGAATGGTGTACTTGCCAGTTTATAATGGGTGAAATGTCCGGTGTTGAAAGGGTGAGGTCTAGAACTGACTCGTAAGGGGGTTTGGGGAAGGTGGGTGAACCATCATTGTGTATGGCCAAATTGAAGTGTTGTATAAAAGTTTCAATTGTGTTTCCTCTGTTGTTAGTGTAGCTGCTTCCCCATAATGTGTTATGGGCATTGAAGTCACCAAGTATGATATTGGGTCCAGGAGAGAGTGTGAAAATGTGTGCAAAATCTTTAATTAGGGAGTTTGTGTTAATCTGTATGTTATTGTAGAAATATACATTATAGATATTGAGTGTGGTGTCATGTAGTTTTATGTTAATGCCAACAATGTCCATGTAAGTGTATGTTTTAGAGTTAGGTATCAGACAATGGGGGAATTTTTTGTGTACTAATGTGGTGGAGTTAGAATGTGGTCGTGCAGTGTTTGCTCTGTGTATAATGTAGGGTTTGAAGATAAAGTTGTTTGGGATTCGTGTCTCATTAAGTGCCAATATAGGAATGACATGGAGGTTTGTGAGGGTTTTGAGTTCAAGGATTTTGTTTGGGAGGGATCTGCAATTCCATTGGATGCAAGTGCAGGGAGGGGGGTGTTTAGGAGTGTAGAGGGAGGAACTGCAGCAAGAGAGGAAAAAGGAGAGGGGAGTTAGTGGAGCTGTTGAAGAAGGGCCACCATGGCCTGAATAGCTAGGTTGAGTTGTGGGGATCTATTTTGTGGGGGAAGAAGGGCATCTATAATAGGGACAATGAGATGTAACAATTGTTGTGTGAGGTTTGATTGATGAGGAGGTGTGGATTGGTTCCTTGGTACATGGGTCCTCCTGGTCCTGGTTCTTCTGATGTAGTTTCTTTTAGCACGTTTTGTGGAGAATTTGGGAGATGAGGGAACATCTGACTGTAGAATTGGTTGGTTAGGTGATTCCTCATCAGAAGTGAGGGTAGTGGGGTCATTACTAGTGGGTAACTCAGGGAATATGGTTGTGGAGGTAATGTCTATTGATGGAGCTTGGATTATGGTAGTGGAATTGGTAGGTGGATGTATGTTTCTTGTTTGCTGTGTTTGTGCGGAGGGTGTAGGAGTGGGGATAAGAGGTGCGGTTGTAAGCAACTGCGTAGGTAGTGTAGATGGCGATGTGGTGTGTGTGGATATGACAGGTTTAGTGACAGAGATATTAGTAGTAGCAGCTGTTTTTATTTTAATAGCCCTGATTCTGACTGGGCATTTGCCATATGTTGCAACATGGGGCCCTCCACAGTTGCAGCAGAGAAGGGGTAGATTTCGTTTACAGTCAGTAGACATATGTGGTTGGGCACAATACTTGCATCTAGCTGAGCTGCGGCAAATTTTAATGATGTGTCCGTGTCGTTGGCATTTGATACATTGTGGAGGTGGGTTAGTGTAAGGGGTGACGGTGCATTTAGAGAAACCTAGTTCAACGGTAGGTGGGAGGGGGAGTGAGTTAAAATAAAGTATTACTTTATCTGTATTTCTGCGAATAGTGCTGCCATCCATGGTGTGGTGTGCATATGTTATTCTCTTAATTTTGTGTACATCGTATTCCTTTAAGGCCTCAAGAATGCTTTGTTCGCTGAGGTGTTTGTCGACTCCTTCAATCGATCCATAGGGCTTATTGTAAGATTCGGGGTGTTTAGTTTTGATTGCAATGTTGTGTATGTGTGTGAGGGCCATTAGTTTTTTTGCTTGTTGTTGGTTTTTTACATGTACTAAGAACTCTCCTCTGTGTGTAAAACGTGCTTCCGTGGGTTTCTCTATTGTTGAGTTAATTTCCTTTGTTAAGATATTTATGTTCAAATTTTTTAGCAGGGTAGTAGGGGTGGAGAATATGAGGACCGGTATATAATCGTGGCTGACGGTAAAATCACAGATTGTGTCGTTATCCGATGATGCAGATTGCCTCCTAGTTCTTTTTCTATGTTGAAATACGGTCCATGTGCCTTCAGAGTCGTCAGCTAGTGTATGATCGTTAGTTTCCATGTGGGTTTGATTTGGTAATTCCTGGCATTGTTGGGTGGTGTGAATTTGGCTTGTGGGGGCAACAATTAATTGTGAGGAGTGTGCAGATGTTAAATTGGGGTTAGAAAAGCATCTTCCCGTTAAGCTCAATTGTGCTGAAGTGCCTGCCTGGTCGCTAGGCCTAACGCTAGCGCCAGCCGTCTTCCCTGCCTTCATACTGACCTGAGCCGTCGGCTTCTTTGTCTGACGATTTCCGCTCTTGTTGGTGGCAGAAGCGTCGTCTCCTGGCTTCAAAAGTTGATCTTTGACAATCCCTTGGTCGTTGGAAGACATTTCAAACATCAAATATAAAAAAGAAGAATACTAGTCCTAAAAAAAAAAAAGTGATAATGTGTTAGTGATATTAATACCACTTAATGAAGAATACTAAATAAATAGTAAACCGACTGAAGTCCACAAGAAAGAAATTAGCAAGGGAATCGAAAAGTAATATTGGAATGGTACTGAGGGGAAGGAAAAGTAAAATATTGTCTTCGTCGTGATAGGTTTCAAATTGATTTGAGATTGACGTGGATCCTATTTTGACCAGGATCAAGATGGGGAATTTTTGAAGGAGTAGCTCGCCGCTATTGGGAAAGCATAAGGAGCTCCGAATGTAGTCTAATTCAATTAAAACGATTGAAAATACAATGTTAATTTCATTAGTATTCCATTGATGAACATCAATGTAATTAATCAAGAATTAATTGCCATCATGATCTGATTGGATCCAGGGGCGGTCATAAATCTCTGGTCTGGAGGGACCATTTAGGGTCGTATGGAAGATTTTGTAATCCACGAATAATATATTTAACTTTACAAATGGATTACTTATATGTCGATTTACTTTTTAACAGCTTGTCATTTGATCTGTACGTGTCTTAGGGGTTTTCCTTCCTAAAAGAAAATAGTGACCAAACTTTGCATTCCTAATTTCACCGTCAGAAATGAAAAATGACTGAAAAAAACACTCGCAGGTCTCTTGCAGTAGGCCATGGTCCCCCTGCAAGAGGGGGATAATGGTCCTTAAGGATGCCATTATCCCTCTCTATGTGAGGAAAATGCCGCATTAAAGAGCTTAGAAAAGCAGCATTTTTTATCACTAATGAGTTAGCTGGCACGGATTAAATAGTAGATAGCTGCTTACGGAATACCTTAAGGGAAATGAACGGTCGTGACGTTTTCGTATTCTCTGTAAATTTAAGTTCCATTCTAATTGATGAAATATTTATTAATGTCATAACACAATTGATGCGTCATAAATCAATTACTAACCGAGTAAATAGTTACTAAACAAAAAATAATTATGCGAGTTAATTTGTTAAATTCAACACGATAATGCTATGGGATAGAATCAACGTTGATAGAACTGAGCTAAACTCTGTCCTTACCTCTCCTTTCAGCTGTTCACATGTGAGCTCCACATTGTGTTGCTGGAGTTACATGTACTCCCGGTTTGAAGCAGCTGTAATAAACGCCGTCTTGTATCTGTCAGCATAGAAAATAATAAATTATAAATATGTGACTTGTAGTGTTATTGACAGTGACAGAGAATATATTGCAGAAAATAGTCCAAAATCCTAAAGCTTGACGTTTAATAGTTATTGAAAAAAAGAAGATAACAACATTTTCTTAATGAGATGTTTCATGTTTTGACAATGATTTTGAAGTAAAAATTAAGTAAAAAGCTTCGGATTATGTTAGCTATTTTATTTTTGGGTAAGTAACTGGACTGTAAAACTAGACTTTTGATTTTCGTATATAACGCATCGTTTTTAATTCAATTTGAGAAATGCACTTAATTTTTGTTCTATAAGTTTATTGATCTAAGGGACTTGGGTTTGAGCCCCGGGGCTGCTGATCTAAGGGACCTGGGTTCGGGCCCCGGATAAGGCATGGTTGTTTGTGTCGTTTTTCAGCTGAGGGCCTGCCATCCTCTCAGATCTCCTACTATGGCATATAAACTGACAGGCTCCTGTCAGACCTCTGTGGCAAGCAGCTGCTTGAGGGGGTATTTATTTATTTTATTTAAGTTTTGCAAATACTGTAGTCAGTTATGTCTGAAATTCTCGTATTTTCATTTCTTATTTAAAGATATATTAAACTATGAGGAGAGGCATTAAATTTGTATGGATATTACAAATTTCAAAAGTGCAGAAATATCCCCTGACCTGGTGAATTTTACATTAATGTGATTTCGTATGTGTGTGGTTAGCACGCTAGGCCACTGATCTACGGGACCTGTGTTAGAGCTCCAGGTAAGGCATGGATGTTGTGTTGTTTTTCTTCTGACGTTCTACAACTCTCACAGACCTACTATTATGGAGAATAAACTGACAGGTCCTGTAAGACTCTGTGGGAAGCAGCTGCTTGAGAGGGGATTCATTTTTTCTATTGATATATATATATATCTTTTGATTATGTATTTTTTCTATGATAATTGAAGGTAGTAAAACTAAGTTGATCATTCCATATCAATTCAACCAGGCCAGTTTGCCACCCATCACAGATTTCAATGATCTATGATGGGTGGTCTAAGATGTGTAATTGCCCAAAATATTTTGAGTTAAAAATTTTTTGTAAGAAGTTATAATCGTTTAACATAAGGATAAATTATACAAATTGCGATTATGACTGAAAATATTTCTTTTTTTTTTTTGTTTCTATGGTAGCTAAAAAGACCAAACATGGTGTTCTGGTGTAAATTTTGATTATTAATTAAATGGAAAAAAATCAAATTTTCAAAATGTATTATGGTTTTGAAAAAAAAATGAAAATTTTAAGTTGTGAAAAAGAGTGATCTATTAATTACTGAACAAAAGTAGGAACTAACAAATGAAACCAGCAATTCACCTGGTACAGGATGTCAACTACTATTTTTTTTGAAGTTATTCTACTCCAACAAATAGCCAGCTTACAAACTGTTGCATTGAATATATTATTTAACATTGCATTATGTTCTATTTTATTATTTCTCCATTTTCCACTAAAAATAACTGATCTTGTGTGCTTCATGAAAATGAATGAGATCTTGGTTACAGAAGCAGAAAGGACGTCCATGCCATAGAAATCAGTCATGTGCAAGGACATTTTTGACAAGGGTTTTTTATTTCCCCCCCTACACTTACTGAGGATGTTTTACTCCCCCCTTTGCAAAATTTAATTTAAAAAAATTACTAATTTTTAAGTTTATCTTGAATGGTTTTAAAAGCAAAAGCAATTACCTCCCTCCCCCTACCTCATTATCTTCAGTGTGCCACTCTGATTTGTTCTTGTTTAGTGCACTAACTTTTTGGTACTTGCCAAGGTTCCCAAAATTGAACACCCACAGAAAAAAAAATTCATAATATTTAGCAAAAAAAAACAGCCAAGAAAATGTTCCTTTGTTTCATAAACAGGAATGAAAATACCATTAATGTGAGCAATCCTAGTCACCTTGTATAATGCTGGCCTGTGTTTTAAAATATACCTCACTGAAAAGAATTATTTAAAGAAATAAAAATTATATTTTAAATAAATATTATAGTATTCAGGAAGAAATTTCCTTTCGATTAATTTATCTGTTTTTATTCGTAAGGTTTTGCCAAAATTAAGCCTTAATTGTATAGTCTAATCTATTTTCTCACTATATTACATAAAAAAAGTCTTTTTAAAATCAGTGTGCTTATATATTTGTTTAAAAAATTTTCTTCATTAAACTTTGCTTAATTTGATATTTAACATGACCTATATTGGTTCATTGGTTACTTTTTTTAATCGTAAAGTTGACTTGTTTACATGACCCAACACAGTTGCCAAAAAGCCTGAAGTGAGGAAAAAATTGCAAAATGGGAGTAATTTTCATGCTTCAAGTAAATATGCATAATAATTATATCTGTCTCTTGTTTTTTCTTTTAAATAATTTTTCTTCGAATTCCCAGATGCATATTTTACAAGATTGTAAAAATTACAAGATTTTACAAGATTGTAAAAATTACATGTTAAAATAAAACTAGTCATCTTTTTTGTAAATTATTTTAATTTAAAAAAATTCAGAATTAAATGTTGATTAATTTGGCATATAACATGCCACAATTCCTTTCATTAGTCTTTTGGCAAAAAATTTCAAAAATTTATTTTTTTGACTGATCAGAATTGAAAAAATAAGCTGGGCCTCTGGAGGTAAACTAGTTTTTCAGGTGGGACCCTGGAAGGGTTAAGGATTAATGTTGGATAATGTGATGAATAAATAACCATTAAATTATATATTAATTGAAAGTATATTTCTTTGTTAGTAATATATATTTGCCTGAAACATGATTTTTATATCTTTTAATGATTCTTTTCAGTATGGTATATTTTAAAATATGGGCCAGTGTTATACAAGGTGAGTTGTATTACTCACATTAATAATCTGCAACAACTTGTAAGCTGAGCATCTGATGTAGCATAACTTCAAAAGATTGATAATATTCTATTAATACATCAGCCAAATGGAAGATTGATAATTTATGGAAATAAAGTAAATATGCAGAAATGGAAGTGAAGGTTTAATTATAAAAGTATAAATACAAACTGTATTCATGGTGCATTATCTAATGTGTAATCATACATCTGCTCTAAACAATCAACTGTGTAGCCACTTGTCTCGCATGTATTGCAGCAGTTAACTAGATCATGTAAAGTACTCTTCTGTGATGTAGTTTACACTCCAGGCAGCCTTCACAATAGCAAGCTGTGGCCTTCCTCTGGCGAAGAAAGCTCTTGTTGCTTATAGTTTCAATTTGAAGAGTGGGAACAGCACATAGAATGCTGGGTTAAATGATGTAAGTTGTAAAAATAAATTTAGGAATATTGAAATAGGCATAAGGCAGAAAAGAGTGTTAAATGGAGGGGAAAAAAACACACCAGAGGTACATACTTTTTAATTACTTCTAAACTCATGGAAGGCTTCCGAGATCATAGATGGTGCCAATGGTACGTGCTGAAGTCATCGGTGAAGAGTTTAAAGTGTTAAAATTAATGGAAAAAAGATTAGCTGACATTAGTTGAATGGTAGAATACTCTGGCATGTTTCTGAAGAGATGCAGTTCAAGTTCCGTATGTCGGCAAATTTTTTTCCACAAAATATTTATCGATATGTCAATGTTAAAAAGTCAACTGATAAATGCTGTGATTGTCATTTATGTTTAAATCATTAATAGTGCTAAATAGCGTGAAGATACTTTATTATTTATTTCCATCTTACTCAGCGCAATATAGAAAGAAATAATTGACACTTAAGCTCATAGATGGCTCCAATGGTAGGTGCAGAAATCATCAGTGCAGAGTTGAAAGTCTTAAAATTAGTGGCAAAAGATGAGCTGGCAATATTTAAATGGTAGAATACTCTTGCATGTTTCTGGGGAGATGCGGGTTCAAGTCCCGTATGTCAGTAAAATTTTTTCCACAAAATATTTATTGAAAATCTTCTGTTTTTAAAAATAGTGGTTTATTAAATTTCAAGAGATTTTCAAAATATGAATGAAAATTTCTGGATAATGGTTCAAATCTAACTTTTGAGCTTAAATCAGAAGGTTGCTTCAGCAAAGAGTAATGTTAACAAACAAATTGACAATACCATATAGCACTTCTAAGAAATGGGAATCAGAAGGCTTTAACATATTATTTATATCTAGTTTAATAAAATATGCATCAAAGAGAAAAGAGAATATTATTTTTCAAGTCTAAATAATGTATTTTTATAAGATATATATATAACAAAATTTTCAAATGGAAATTTCTATTTTTTTTGTTGTACTAAAAATGGGCACAGAAATTCTTGGCATCTCATTTCTGATTCTGTCAATGTATATAAATGGCCTTGACATAGAGAGGGCACAGGGTTTAAGAATGCGACTCATGTCAGCCATGTTTATCCCTCGCATCCTCAGTGTTGATCAGAGACAGTGGTGATTACATTGTTGCCTGCATCATGACAATGCCCCTGCACACTGTTCATTTCATTCAAAAAAATTTTTTTTTCAAAGAACTCCATCACTGCAATCTCCCATCTATCATAATCACTAGATTTTACTTCTCTGTGATTTTCTCTTTACTTTTTCCCAAGCAGTCAACAAACTTTCTGATCACACCTCGTAAAATTGTGCTTACATTAATTTTTCCATAGTTTTATGGGAATATATCTGATTATGTGGTCATTAGCTGTGCTTCACACTTTATGATGCTGGCTGCAACTTTTTGATGACATATTTATAGAAACACTCGTGAAATTTGTTTAATGGCATGACTATATACTGCCCTTTTTCCTGCAGCATTCAATTGCTAGATCTCAGGATTCAGTGAGTAGGATCCTCTCCCTACTATGTTTTGTTCTCTTTTAAAAATAACCCTTTACTCTTCTGGGGAGGCATCTGTCATTCAATACAGGGCCGGACTTGGGCATAAGCTAACTAAGCCTCACCTTAAAGCCTTACGATTACTAGGGACCACAGAAATTTAAGTTTGAAGTTTACTGTCACGTTTTTTTTTATATCCAAATTAATCTATTGGGCAAACACTTGTCAGTTTTACACAGTCATTATTCTATACCAATGGTAGTACGTTTTGCCTACATTAATTTCATATTTAGCTTTTAATGTTCTCATCAATCAGAATAATAAATATATATCTTATTTCGACTTTCGAAATTTTGGGGTTCATAAATTTATTGTATCTTAGCTCTTCAGAAGATCGAAGTCCGGCCCTAGTTCAATAAAGGGTTTACACCTACTCTCTTTAATTCGACATTTCACTAAAAAAAATTGTTTTTTTTTAAATCTATCTTAAATATTACGGAACTTAAAGTAAAAATCAGTAGTAGAAAGGAATTTGCATATTCTACATTTTCATTAATCCGACACTTAAACCATTTTTTCTAAGGTCCTAAACAAAAAAGGATTTCGAATCAGAAGCGCATATTACAGGAAACTAAAATAGTCAGCATTATTAGTGAGTTGGCAACTTGATACCCCAAAGACAGTGCTTTCCCTCTGTCGTTACCGACCATGTCTGTTTATACGCCCCTCACTACTACCTCTATTAATATTCATAACTGACTATGCCTCAGATTGATATTCATACTCATTAAAAAGTCCCCACTCGTGTTAAAAAAAGTAAAATCTCATAAAGCCTTATTTAAAAGTCCCTCATTATTATTTCATTTTACTTATCAATTATGCCCTCATTAAAAGCCTCCTTTATTAATAGTTTTCGAGTTATATCCTCAATAATGACCATCTCGAAATTTCTCAATGTCCGGCGACGGCCACCTGTGATGAAGACACCCGTCGGAGGTAAACTTGAAATTTTCCTCGACTACCATTTTGGAAGTAAACTTTCCAAACCCACCCTGTTTTCCATACTAGTTTAGCAGTTATCCCGCTAATAAAAAACTTATTAAAATGAATATTTCTATCACCTATTGGCGACCACTTTATAAATCCCAAGTGTCGATTATTAAAATTAGTCTCCATCTTGTTGCAGATTGATGCAATCAGATATTCACTCTATGTGTAGTCGCACGTCCCGAAATCTGACTTCACCCTTCCGTGTCTGGACGTGTTTTTGAATGATGGGAAAAATTCCTCAAAGTCACAATTCTGCACATTAATATTACCCAATTCGTTACTCCCTCCATATTTTTAAATTAATAGTAAGTAGAACCATTTCAAAGATTTCACCATACAAATCAGAGATAAAAAATTCCTTATAATTTTTAATCCCTTCCTAATTAAACGTGCTTTATTTCCCCTTTAATGCTAAGTTCAATGATTTTACATACACCGTGATTGCATTAAAACAAGAATCACATTAAAAACAAAAATCCTAAATTTAGAACTTGCCATTCTATCTCTATTTCAACCTTATTTTCCCTTTCTAATATTAAGTACAACTATTTCAAAGACATCATGATTGCATAAGAAACGCAGATAAAAGTTTCTAAATTAAAAAAATTGTTTGTTTTACACTGACTCCATCAGTTACTGCATCAGACATATCGTTCAACCACGTTTGAGTTGTGAAAGAAATACTGCGATACATCCCCGTTATCAGATATCCCCATTATTAATTTTATTCCCCCACCCGTAATGAAAAGTTACTTTTTTAAAATAACCACCACAGGGCGCATTGTTTAAACACTGCTTCACGATAGAGCAACCATGCAGTTTTTCTAAATAACTAAAAGTCTGATTTCGATCATCTTGGATAAAATAAACAACCTCTCAGAATTTTTGAGTCCGTCGAAATTTTCTGTCGTCCTTCTTTCCCTCGCTTATTAAAATTTTTCCCAAAAGGAAAAAGATTGCATCCTTTATTTTAAATCTTCTTAATTTTGCTTCACACTGACAGTATTGTATCAATTATTCGTGTTCACAGCAGATATAGATCAAATTATAATGGAGAATTACATTCAAAAAGAAAAATATTACATAAACAGAAAAAGGTTTATTTTCAAACTGAAATAGAAAATAATAGTTTTGCAACCTTAGCCAAAACACCACTTGACAATTTAACACTTCCTATCTTTCATTGATTATAGAATCTACTTCCTTAAGAACATTTCTGTCTAAAAATCTCTCACCTACATCCTATAAAATTTTCTCTTTATCATTATTATACTCCTAATCCTTTATAGTACTTCTATTTAAAACCTAATTGCTGGATATTTACATTTCGGATCTTACACAATTTCTCATTTAGATTATCACTCTTAATTAATTGTCTAATTTCCTCTGATTTGTTCTCATCCACTATTTCTTTACTATCTGTTACCTCATCCTTCTGACATTCAATTTTCTCACTCTCTATATTTTTATTTACTTTGCTATCAATCAAATCAATAGGCTCTAAATCTCTTTCTCTGATATTAATACTCTTACTATCATTTTCGCCTTATCAGGTACATTACATAATATTTTACATTTATCACCAAGATAAATATTTTCTCTTTCTCTGACATTAATTCTTTTTCTATCATCTTTTTCCTTATCAGGTACATTAATTTCCAGGGGTAAGCATAAAAGGTTAAGAACCACTGGCGTAGACGATACCTGCACAAAAAATAGAAATAAAAATAATAAGATAAAAAAAATAAAGATGAAGGACTAAAATACTCGTTAAGAAGGCTTGGTTCCAACTGTGAATGTGAAATTTACCAGACTGCTTGACAAAGGAGTAGGCTTGCGATACCTAACGGCAAAATTCGGAACCACACCTAAATGTCGCTACAAAATTCAGAAAGGCAATAAATGTATAAAAATAATTCTGGCAGTTGTGCTGATCAAATTATTGCACCAAACCACATGGCTTTAGACATATCTTCAGAAGTTTTTTAAGTAACATTACTGATAATCATTGAATGCTTTTAAATTTATTTTGGATATTTTGGATTGCACTACGTAATATTTAATTTTATATATTACTTCGTAATCATTATTTGCCATCTTATGTAAAAAACTCATAGTATTCACTTTGCGAATAATTGCTAAGCCATATGGTTTAGCCAGAATCTCAGCATTATCTATTAGGGCGAACAAACTAGCAAGCATGCACTGATATAGAATAGCAATGAACAACTACAACAGGTAGGTCTCTGCATTAGAGTGCCCCACGACACTTGATTGGTTTATTCAACCAATGCAACCAATGAGTTTGTTAGTTAGTGAAAATCTTCATTTGACTATGCCAGGCTCGATAGGCCTTAACGTTCCTGGAATGATACGTTTGAATTGAACTTTAACTGGGTTGTAAATTTTTATTTTGCGAAAGAAAGGCACTTATGTATGAACAGTTTTAGAAGATCATTATATATGAAAATATAACAATGTGTTAAATATTTGGTCCACAATGGAATATTAATAAGACATTTTAACAAGTAATTTCACCAGGAATGATTAGCTCAGGCAAAATGTTTTTTGATTTGCAACAGAAATTATTTATATTTTACACACTCGCTATTTTTTTTTCAGTCGTTTTAAAATTATTTGCATTTTAAAATTTTTTTACGTATATCCGTGTTACTTTTTTTACAATTCATTGTGTAATAAATAAATAGACAGTGTTATTTCAAATAAGATGCATAACATTATAAAAACACAAGTTTTTTTCATAATGTTATGCATCTTATTTGGAAATAACACTGTCTATTTAGCATTATACCATAATCATTATGGTGTGGTAAGTGGTTAGGAACTCTTAGAATCGTGACCATTATTACTTATACTTTAATACTAAGTTACTCCATAGACAGTGTTATTTTTTCCAAACAAGATACATATTATTATCAAAAAACTTGTGTTTGTCCTGCCTTCCACTTCAAAAAAATTGTGAAAATATTCGTCTATTTAGTAAAATCTGTGCGAATTTACAAGTATTCCAACACCGTTTCCATTTTCTAATTTTGGCTTATGCACATAATTTAATTAAACGACCTAGTCACATATTGTATCGTGGGAAAAGTACTGTCCATTTCGGGCTATTGTGTGATTTTCGTCGTAAGCAGATATATGGAATCAGATCTGACTCCGGTGATGCTTGCGATTTATCTACTTTGATCGCATGGTTTATTAGAATGATACACATAGGGAAGATGTATTAGTGTTTGAACTTTAATTATCTTGTGAGATGTGTGAGAGAAAGCATACATAATGAGAGTTTTACGAATCTGTGGAGGACGTGCATCTGAAGATTAAACAATATATAATGAGTTTATCTCTAAGATTGTATGACGGTGAAACAAACTTGCAATCGGTCTTTCATTTTAAATGCTTGTTGCTTGCAGTGCTAAAACAATTCACTGAAATTCCCCCTCTTATGCCTCACGAAAAGGTACATTGTAGTTCATCAATTATATTTTTTATCTTCGGGTATGAAGGCTGGATCTGTGTAAACATGACAGATATCAATTTCATAGTATCTGTCACATAGATTTAGCGCTTCTTCAAGGAGTCAGCCATAATGTGTGTCATCTAAATTTTAAGTGTTCTAATAAGATTCCAGTTACATTTCATAACCTAAAGGACAGCCATCTGCAAGGAATCAGTATTAATTGCAATCCCAATAATATGGGAAACAACAATCTCCCTTTGAATTTCACAGATTCTTATTTTGAAGTGCCTCTATCGGCAGAAGAATTTCTTCTATATTTCAGCATGAAACGAGTAATTATTTTTGTCCAAAAGATAAAACACAAAGCGACTGTTCTTCTCAAAGTAAGCCAAAGCATTCTTTTATCTGTTTCCATCTGCTGTCCCATAGGTCAGCGTTAGGGAGGTGAGTGTGTGTTCCGTGACCTTTGCACGTCACCAGTTGTCCAGCTTGTTGCTATGGTGTGTCTGCCGTTTCAGTAGATCACATGGTGATGAGTGCAGAAAGTTTTGTAACAGAGTCGAAACGGGGTAGAAGGTCGCTTCTTGTAAGCTCTACGTGAGAACATCGGCATAAGTACAGAATTTTCGGGGCCGATCAGAACATATACAGGGTGATTCAGAATTCATCATCAATATTTAGTGGGGAGGAAGGGAATAAGAAAAGAAAGAGATTTCACATAGGAAAGTATGGGGGCAGACGAACGCATGGTGGTGTAGAGGGCGCTGTGTGTACACACCTCTCATACAGAAGCACAGCTGTTTGACGCGTGCAGTCAGTTGTCATTCGACAAGGTGAATTTGCAGAAGTAACATGAACCGGTATACGTGGAATGAATGTGCAGATATGCATGTAACTTACGTGCGGCAGGAGAAAGAGAGGCAATTCGAGCCAGGCAATTGTATGCAGCGCGCTTCCCAAACCGCCGTGTGCCACAGCATCAAATGTTTTCACGTATTCATCGCCAACTGCGTGAAACAGGATCGTTTGCTGCTAGTAATGTTAATCGAGGGAGGCGCAGATCGGCACGGACAGTAGCAGTAGAGGAAGCTGTCCTACAGGAAATCGAGGAACAACCTGGTGCTAGCACACGAGGTATGGCTAGGCAGTTTGGAATTTCGCAAGCAACAGCGTGGCGGATATTACACGATGAAGGGTTACATCCGTTTCATCTGCAAAGAGTGCAATTATTGGCAGCAGACGACCATCCCAAGCATGTTATTTTTTGTCAGTGGTTCATGCAGAGAACAGCCGTTGATCCCAATTTCCCAACGTATGTTCTTTTCACCGATGAGGCGTTGTTCACTCGAGAGGGTGTCTTCAACACACACAATTGGCATGTGTGGGCTCATCAGAACCCACACGGTACAAGACCTGGAGCTGCGCAACAACGTTTTGCTGTCAATGTGTGGACTGGGATTGTCGGTGACTGTTTGTTGGGCCCGTATTTACTACCATCCCGTTTGGACGGTGCCAAGTACCTAACATTTCTTCAGACTGTGTTACCGGATCTTCTGAACGAGGTTCCTGATGGTAGTCTCCGGCGAATGTGGTTCCAGCATGACGGCGCTCCTGCACATTTCGCAAATGCTGTGCGTGCTTACCTACGCAGACAGTTTGGTGGTCAATGGATTGGCCGCGGTGGACCGGTTTCTTGGCCACCACGTTCACCGGATTTATCTCCAATCGATTTCTTTGTATGGGGTGCTATGAAAAACATGGTGTACGAGACCCCTGTTGATAGTGCTATGGATCTTGTAGCACACATATCAGTTGCTGCCTCAAACATCCGGGAAATGCCAGGCATCTTCCACAGGGTCCGGCTGTCCATGCAACGCCGTTGTGAGTCATGCATTCTAGCACATGGTCGGCAGTTCGAGCACCTCTTGTAAGTCTGTACAACCAATGCAAAGAAATGTTACATGTAAGATAATAAATGTTTTTTCCTTACCACTTCCTTCTTATGTGTTCTTTCCATCATTGAACTGGGGTCATTTTGCCCTACTAAATGGCATATGCGCCCATGCTTTCCTATGTGAAATCTCCTTCGTTTCTTATTACCTACCTCCCCACCAAATATTGATGATGAATTCTGAATCACCCTGTATGTCAGAGCATAGGATTCGAAGAAGTATTTGCTAAATTTTGACTATCAGTCCAGTTGCAAATAAAATTTCCGCGGATTAGCACAGGTAAGTTGAGAGGGTACGCTCGAGTGAGACAATGTATTATTTTTATGGTTGAAGTATTTGCTAAATTTTGACTATCAGTCCAGTTGCAAATAATATTTCCGTGGATTAGCACAGGTAAGTTGAGAGGGTACGCTCGAGTGAGACAATGTATTATTTTTATGGTTGAAGTATTTGCTAAATTTTTTCTATCACTCCAGTTGGAAATAAAATTTCCGTGGATTAGCGCAGGTAAGTTGACAGGGTACCCTCGAGTGAGACAATGTATTATTTTTATAGTTGAATTATTTGCTAAAACTAATGTCCCCTACTCCATTAACATGCATTCATGATGGAACTAAATTTTTTTTCGCAAGGGTAACCGCAACGTACTTTTAGCATTCGTACTTTCTATAACATTCTACCTCGTGCAAAAAAATTTTTTTATTTTTTACCCGATTTCATCAGCGTGATGAGGCATACGTTCGCACACAAATGGTGGGAGAGACGGTTTTTAAAACTGGTTTAGCTGATTTTTTTTCGGAGTAGCGTTACTTTCCAGTACTGAGGATACAGCGGTAATAAGTATTTTTAAAACATGTCGCTCAACGGATATAAAAGAGTTAAAACAGTTAGTTTTATTAGTCATACTTTTGCAATCACGATGTTTTAGAAGCGACTTAGTAAAGGATAAGTAAGTGATGGAAAGTGGTAAGTGGTTAGTAAGTGGTCTGTAAATGGTAGCTAGGTAGTCACTGGAAGGAGATCTGTGCACCAATCCCCTGTGATGATGCATAGAACCGGCCAGGCCTAGCACCTAATGTCCGACCCTGCCTTATCGTGGTGCGGACCATTAGTAACTTTCAAAAGAGATACTCTGTTGTGGAAGTGAACGGAAGGGGAGGGATGCCAGATTAGTGTGGCCTACTGATCTGGACAACTATGGTTACTTTTCTTTTTTTTTCTACCCTGCTGAGGAATGGTCAACCACACAGAGTCCTGGTGCTGACCATATAAACCTACTGGACTGGACAGATATATGGCTCTGAGCTTGATTATGGATCCTGATTTTGCTGCACTGGTGGGCTTCTGTGGAGGGAAAATCTTCCGCTGTGTTTTCTGTTTGTTTGTGGGTTGACAGCCCCAAGTGAATAGATTCACAGGATATGTTTACCAGCTGGTGGATAATCCTGAGCAGAAGTCATCGCAGGCACCTGAACTCTTTGCTTCTATTGGCATCGTCGAATTCTACATTGGAGGAAGTCTTCCAGTGTAGATGGCTTCAGCCTTTAGTAGTGGGGGAACGGGTTTTTGCCCCATGTCTGCGATTAGGGGACTGTTTGATATTGTCGGCATTCCCTCTCTCAATAAACATAGTTTCTTTAAACATCCCACTAACCATATTCTCTCCATAGGTAGTTGGAATGTGAGGACTCTGCACACAGCTTTTTCTCTTGATGTCCTCACACAAGAATTCCACAGTTATAAATTAGATATTCTCGGCTTGCAAGAGACCAGATGGACAGATAAAGGTCAGATTCTTAAAAATAATCTTAAATTTCTCTTTTCAGGGAGGGACGACAATAAGCATCACCAATGCGTGGGTCTGCTTCTCACCAGACACGCTAGCGATGCTCTTCTAGGATATGGGTGCATTAATGAAAGATTTCTTACAGCAAAATTTCAGACAAGCGTTAAAGACTTGAATGTTATCTGCTGTTATGCCCCCACTGAGGATGCCGATGAGGATGAGAAGGATAGGTTTTATGAATAACTTCAGGATATTTGGAATTCTGTCAAGAAAGGAGATATCACCCTTGTTCTTGGTGACTTCAATGCCAAAGTTGGTACTGACTGTGACCTTTGGGGAGGAGTAATAGGCCCTTTTGGTATTGGTAGCTGCAATGGCAATGGACAACATCTCCTACAGGTAAGTAAACTCAATGGATTCAGAATAACTAACACTTATTACAAACACCGCGACATACATAAGTACACATGAGTTTCATCTGATGGGCTGCATAAGAATATGATTGATTACGTATTAATTAACAGCAAATCGGCTAGTTCTGTTAGGAATATCAGGGCATATAGGGGAGCTGAAATTGGATCTGATCAAAACCTTGTTAAAAGTGTGTTGCAACTTAAACTTAAAAAGTGTTGTGCTAGGGTTAAAAAATTTACTTTTAATACTGAAGCTCTAAAAGATCCAGTTATAGCCAAAGCTTACCATGACAGGTTACTTAGTCATTAGACAATCATGGATTGCTTACTACTGAAGTTGAGGAAGAATGGGATCATTTTAAACAGGCTTTTTTGGACACTAACAGTACTCTTTTAGGAAAAAAGGAGCAGAAGAGACAGAATTATCTGAGTGATAAGGCACTTGAGCTTATTTCGGAAAGAAAGAACTGCAGGAATGTCCTTAATCAATACCCTACTAGTCCTAATAGAAAGCATTACAGAGAACTTAATAAACGTGTAAAAGATCAGTTAGCTGGTGATAAAAATTTTGGCTTGATTGATTGGCTGACAAAGCCGAGGAAGCAGTTAGACAGCACAACAGCAGAGAGCTGTACCAGATAGTTAATGTTTTGTGTGGTAGAAAACGTACAGGCATACAAGGATTGCAGGATAAACAAGGTAAGGTTATAGAAGGGGAGGATTCTGTCATGGCTAGGTGGGCTGAGCATTTCAGTGATGTTCTAAACAACGTAGTTAGTTCTACTCTCATTGTTTGCAATGATGATAGATGCATTGGTGGTTTTAATATTGGCCCTATAACACAATCTGAAGTTATTTTGGCTGTTTCTAAACTTAAACTACGGTAGTAATTAAATTCGGTAGCAATTTCATCTACCCCTGGGGATTTCCCCAGGGGTAGATGAAATTACTACCGAAATGCTTAGAGCTGGGAATGTTTCGGTTACCACTTGGATGACTGAAATTCTGAAAATCTTTTATGATAAAGTCATGGTTCCTAAGGATTTTACCAGAGCTATTGTTAACCCTATTTTCAAAAAAGGTGATCGCATTTCTTGTGATACCTATAGGGGTATCAGCCTACTCTCTGTTCCAGGTAAAGTTCTTTCCATGATTGTGCTTAATAAAATTAAGAATGTGGCTGACAATCAATTGCGTGATGAGCAATGTGGATTCAGAAGTGGTAGGGGATGTGTGGATCAGATATTTTCACTTAGGCAGATTCTTGAGAAATGTTTAGAGTTTCAGAAACCTTTGGTTGCTAGCTTTGTTGATTTCAAAAAGGCTTTCGACTCTGTTGATCGTCATAATTTGTGGTTGATTGTGAGATCATATGGTATACCAGACAAGTTAGTTAACATAATGAAAGCTCTCTATAATAACACTGAGTCGTGTGTGAGAGTTGGTAAGGCTTATAGCAATTGGTTTAGCATTACTTCTGGTGTTCGACAAGGGTGCATTTTGTCTCCTTTTCTCTTTAGCTTGGTTATTGATTATGTTATGCGAAATTCACTTCAAGGGAAAGATTTTGGCCTTAAATGGGTTAGAGATACGAAAATTTCTGATATAGATTATGCTGATAATCATCAGCATAATAAATAATAAATAATAATTAATAATATTAATTAATATTATTAATTAATAGCCCTTTTGGCAAATGATGTTGATGAGATGAACTCTTTCATTCGAGCTGTTGATGAGACTGGTAGTAGAGTAGGTTTGGTTATAAACAGAGAAAAAACTAAAGTGATGAAAATTGGTCAGGCAGGCTGTGATTCAGTTAATCTGAATGGTTGCAGTCTTGAGCAGGTGTCACAGTTTAATTATCTTGGGAGCTATGTAACAGATAATGGTGATGTGCGGCATGAGATTAACAGACGAATAGGGATTGCTGCCGGAACTTTTAAGAATCTATGGAGAGTGTGGAGAAATAGGAGTTTACACCTAAAGACTAAAATTAGACTGTATAACAATTTGGTTCTATCTAGGGTTAGTTATGGTAGTGAAACTTGGACACTTTGTAAACAAGATAACAGGAAACTAGATGCTTTTGATTCCAGATGCTTACGCAGTATCTTGGGCATTAGGTGGTTCAACTTTGTAACTAATGATGAGGTTAGGCAAAGGAGTTTGCAACCTCCTTTAAGTAGCATATTGTGCAGAGAGAGACTCTGTTGGTTTGGCCATGTTGCCCGTTTGAATAATTATAGATTGGCGAATAGGGTTATGAACAGTGTGCGTAGAGGCCTCAGAAGGAGGGGGAGACCTAGGATGCGGTGGGCAGACAATGACAAACAGGACCTTGTTAGAATTAGTGTGCAGTGGCCAGATGCAGTAGATGTAGCTCAGGATATACTTGCTTGGAGAACTAATTTGCACGTTCTGGTTGGACCTCCGTAGCCCATGGCTGCCTGAGGATGATGATGATGATGAGTAGAGGAAAATAAGTTAATAAATTGTGAAGTGACTGAAATTTGAATGGAATTTAACGTAAAACCACTTTCTAAGACAAGTATCAGATTTTAACGTAAAACCACTTTCTAAGACAAGCACAGATATCTGACAGCATCAACGCTTGAAGGTTTAGGGTGTGTCATTTCAAAAGTCCACATGGTGTACATTGAAACATATACATGGTAGAATTTGGAATGTGGCAAACCGCCTCTGGACTTGTAAAATTTCGTGTGCTTAAACACTGGTCGAGGTTGCGACTGGATTTTCATGTTGTAAGACATCACGCCTGATGAGGGAGCAGCACAGATCCAAGATTCATCCGTCAATAAAACCCTTGTGATTCCCGGTTTGGAATTTTTTAATTTCGTAATACTTAACCAGCCATCAGTAAAATGTTGTCCAGGGGTGAGGATCCGAACACGGGTCTTTTTGGTCGACCATATTACCCCTCAATATTTTTCATTTTTGATAAGTCTTTAATTACTAGGGTGTTGATGAACGACTTGGAAAATTTCAGATGAACAGCAGAGGAGTTTTAATAGAGGTAACTTTTGATTTTTAATAAAAGGGAATTTTGATAAGTGTTTAATTACTAGGAGTTGATTACCGGACTTGGCAAAATGAATGTGGATAGCAAGAGAGTGTGTGAAGTTTAATAGAGATGAGTTTAATAAAGGTAAGGGAATTTTGATAAGTGTTTCATTACTAGGGAGTTGATTAGCAGACTTGGTGAAATGAACGTGAATATCAAACGAGCTTGGTGAGCTTTTAACGAGTGGTTAATTAATAAGGAGTAAAAATGGGGAATACAACTTTGGGAGTTTTTATGTGAGTGACTGCTACCGAAAGTTTTGCGATTATTTACAGACCTGCATTAGACAGTCTGAGTGTCACCATTCAAAAAGAGTTTAGTGGGCTTGTAAAAGTATAGAAACCAAGGGAGTTTGTGGTGAGTTTTTTAAATACACAGATGTACTAAAATGCGCATTGGACGGCACCGATTAAATTTTTAATGAGGCGAGGAGACAGTTTTGATAAGTGTTTAATGAATAAGGAATAAATACATAGAATATACAGCTTTGGGAGTTGATTTTATGTGAGTGAGTGTTAACAAAAGTTTTTCATTAGAGTCTTGTATCATCCCTTTCTCTGTGAGGTTGCAATCCAGGCAATTATTCTGAGGCTTCCATCAGCCAATCGTTGCTGTCCCGAAGTTGGTAAGGGACTTATTCGGAGATTAAGGGAGGGCTTAAAATATAGGTGGGTCAACCAGCGGAAATAAAGAAAAATCGAGAAGGAGGGTTTAAAATATAGGTAAGTCAACCAGAGGGTGTGAAATATAGAAAAATCGGGAAATTAAGAGTTAAAATAAGGGTTTTTCCGAAAATAGTGCTTCTCATAGTCACCAGATTGCGCCTGGATTTTTTTTAATAAGTGGGGAGGAATTTTTTATAAAGAGGGGAATTTGGGTTGGGTTGTTTTACCTCTGAGCGGCAATTTTTTGCACACCATGGGCTAAATGGCCAGGTCACATGGACCCCGAAGGCTCAGAGAAGGTTGGGGGAGGGGACCCACTGGAACAGCTGTTGGGAGACAGATGGTAGCCCCCTGTCAAGGCCATCCAGCGTGTTCTTTAACGTGCACAGGGTATGGGTCTCCCGCACACAGGGCCACGGCTTAACTTTCCATCCGATGGACGGCGGCCTTTCCAAGCCCATCGGTATCCCCTACTGACCGTGGGCATAGCGGGGATTTTTGCAGAGATAAATCTCAACGCTGACCCAGCTGGGACTCGAACCTGGGAACTACAGATTATGAGCCTAGCGCGCTACCGACTGCGCCACCCCCGCCCCAAGAGGGGGAGTCAAAAATCGAGCAATTAGAGGAAAAATCGGGATTTTTCCGGAAATAGTACTTCTCATTGTCACCAGATGGCGCAACGGATTGAAAAGGGCATAAAAGCGGTTTTTTAATTATGAATATTTATAAAGGGGTGTGGTTTGTTACGTAATAGGTTACGTAATAAGGGATGGTTTCGACATAGGGGCGTGGTCAGGGACGTCTTAGGGTGTGACGTCATAGGGGGAAGCACTGTGGGGGTCGCCAGGGAAGGAACAAACTACTCACCTCAATCCCAGAAACAAATGACATATCCAAGCGATTTTCGACTTCAAGAAGTATTTTGGAGAGAGGGAACAGATGTGCAGGAGATATTTGCTGCAAGAGCTGAAATATCTCATTTGGAAAAGCAAATGAGCATCCTGAAGTGTGACCTGTGTTTGTTACAAAAGTAGTATAATATGAAGATATAACTATTGCTCTCATGGAGTATAATATTTTCAGAACCTCACTATAAAAGGCGAAATTCTGTGATTACAATTGTACTATAAGAATCTCCTAAATACAAATCTCTGTTCCCTAAAATTAACTGCCTATATAAGCTTATAGAGCTCTCGAATATAATTACCAACATGGGATAATACTTTGACAACTGCTATTTCAGGCTGGGCTCTTCCCTTAGCAGCTGCAAATTTTCAATGTCTACTTTTCCTATCTTAGAGTAAAAAAGATGGCAAAAGTAAGAGGATTTTCATTAAAAATTCCTCCTTAAAATTTGCTAAGATAGAAAATTGAATTATCTACTTAATCACGTATTATCAATTATAACCAACCCCCACGTAGTTTAGCATATCTAACTGTTTCCATCCTTATTTTCCATCCTCCTGCACCCTGAAAGACCATTTCCATATCTTCGTATTCTTGTAATAAAAACTCCGAATACTTTAGTGTATGCTAGTTTTTCCTATGTTGCCTATTTCTTTCTCACCATTTAATTTTATGTGCATCAAATCTTTCACATTGTGAACATTAGAGACAGGTGCACAATGGAGAGAAATGACGTGTTCGCGTCGACCATAAATGAGCACCTCCAGATCTTTCAAAAATTAGAATAGTTACAAATCGTAGTACAGAATTCCGTCTTAGAAATGAAAGAACTTCAGCTAAAAATGCAAAAATGAGAGCTGTGTGAAAACCTGATCTAATACTTCGCTTCAAACAGAGATCACACAGAATGTAAAAGCAGAAAGTCATCTTATTCTCAAAAGTAGAGGTCTACTGTATTCTCAAAAACAGAGGTTTTCCTATTCTCAAAACAGATTTCTTCCTATTCTCAAAACAGATGTCTTCCTATTCTCAAAACAGATGTCTTCCTATTCTCAAAACAGAGGTCTTCCTATTCTGAAAAAAAGGTGACTTCCTATTCAACTCTATGAAAGAAATTTTATATTATGTATGCAGTTTTTAATTAGCCTAATTTTTCTCGTGTGCTTCTCCCTTTGAAAGAAAATCCGATGAACTTTGCATCTGTGGGATCAAGGTGCCCTTGCACATTGCTCCG
Organism: Ryuthela nishihirai; assembly: GCA_038380435.1. Lineage (NCBI taxonomy): Eukaryota > Metazoa > Arthropoda > Arachnida > Araneae > Heptathelidae > Ryuthela > Ryuthela nishihirai. Next base: position 24,057,449 of record JAWZYU010000022.1, read on the forward strand.
GATATCATAGATTCCATTCAACTAAAGTTCATAAAAATTCTGAATTAAAATTTAGTGTTCTGTCCTTGGAATATATATTAGCCACAAGCTGTGAGAGTAAACTGCAACGAACTAATATATGCAAGAAGCAAGTTCCAAATAAGCTGATTATTATTTTGTTTGGCTTTTAAAGGAAATGCAGCAATAATAACTTTGTGAGCAACAGAGAATATTGCGTAACTAGTTGCTACATTGGAATTTAAGTAAATAATGAAATTTCTTTCCCTACTTAGAAGCTTTGTCCAAAACGTTACAAAGTTTCAACAATACACCTACAATGAGTGGCCTGTTTCTGCGAAAGATAGGGGAACCAGTGTGAGGGGTTAATGGTTGGGGTTCTTGGAGACTCGAGATTGATTAAAAAATATCTTTTACAATTTTGCCCTCTCTGTCTCTACACATATTTTCTCTTTTACTCATTTCTGTTAGTAAATTGTATAAAGACATTTTGTACCTATCCCCTCTCTCCAGGGGCCTAGGTTCATGCTGGTTGGTAGTACGCCAGGATCGTAATTTCTAGTTCCCATGTTCGAGTCCCACCTATGAGGGTATTGCGATATATCTCTGCGAACCCCAATGGTGGCTCATGGCCAAACGTTTCTGATATTGAAGTTGGATGGAAAGTAGTTTCATAATGCTTATATTCATTTCTGTTTCAGCTGACAAACATAATATTTAGCAAATATTTTCGTGAGAAACAAAAAAAAGTGCAAAGATGTTCTGGCACTTTCCAGCTCTTTTTAGTGTTTTCACCCCCTATAATATTTAATTGCTTTTATATGTGTATATATATACACACACACATGCATATACGTATTTGTCTTCTATATTATAGTGGTATTAATACTAATTAATAAATTAATTATTTTATGGAAATAAAGTAAATATGCAGAAATGAAAGTGAAGGTTTAATTATAAGAGTATAAATACAAACTGTATTCATGGTGCATTATCTAATGTGTAATCATACATCTGCTGTAAACAATCTACTCTGTAGCCACTTGTCTCGCATGTATTGCAGCAGTTAACTAGATCATGTAACGTACTCTTCTGTGATGTAGTTTACACTCCAGGCAGCCTTCACAATAGCAAGTAGTGGCCTTCCTCTGGCGAAGAAAGCTCTTGTTGCTTATAGTTTCAATTTGAAGAGTGGGAACAGCACATAGAATGCTGGGTTAAATGATATAATTTGTAAAAATAATTTTAGGAATATTGAAATAGGCATAAGGCAGAAAAGAGTGTTAAATGGAGGAAAAAAAAAACACACCAGAGGTACATACTTTTTAATTACTTCTAAACTCATGGATGGCTTTCGAGATCATAGATGGTGCCAATGGTACGTGCTAAATCATTGGTGAAGAGTTTAACGGGTTAAAATTAATGGAAAAAAGATTATCTGACATTAGTTGAATGGTAGAATACTCTGGCATGTTTCTGAAGAGATGCAGGTTGAAGTTCCGTATGTCGGCAAATTTTTTTCCACAAAATATTTATCGATATGTCAATGTTAAAAAGTCAACTGATAAATGCTGTGATTGTCATTTATGTTTAAATCATTAATAGTGCTAAATAGCGTGAAGCTACTTTATTATTTATTTCCATCTTAGTCACCGCAATATAGAAAGAAATAATTGACACTTAAGCTCATAGATGGCTCCAATGATAGGTGCAGAAATCATCAGTGAAGAGTTGAAAGTCTTAAAATTAGTGGAAAATGATGAGCTGGCAATATTTCAATGGTAGAATACTCTTGCATGTTTCTGGGGAGATGCGGGTTCAAGTCCCGTATGTCAGTAAAATTTTTTCCACAAAATATTTATTGAAAATCTTCTGTTTTTAAAAATAGTGGTTTATTAATTTTCAAGAGATTTTCAAAATATGAATGAAAATTTCTGGATAATGGTTCAAATCTAACTTTTGAGCTTAAATCAGAAGGTTGCTTCAGCAAAGAGTAATGTTAACAAACAAATTGACAATACCATATAGCACTTCTAAGAAATGGCAATCAGAAGGCTTTAACAAATTATTTATATCTAGTTTAATAAAATATGCATCAAATAGAAAAAAGAATATTATTTTTCAAGTCTAAATAATGTATTTTTATAATATATATATAACAAAATTTTCAAATGGAAATTTCTATTTTTTTTGTTGTACTAAAAATGGGCACAGAAATTCTTGGCATCTCATTTCTGATTCTGTCAATGTATATAAATGGCCTTGACATAGAAAGGACACAGGGTTTAAGAATGCGACTCATGTCAGCCATGTTTATGCCTCGCATCCTCAGTGTTGATCAGAAACAGTGGTGATTGCATTGTTGCCTGCATCATGACAATGCCCCCGCACACTGATCATTCCATTCAAATTTTTTTTTTCAAAGAACTCCATCACTGTAATCTCCCATCTATCATAATCACTAGATTTTACTTCTCTGTGATTTTCTCTTTACTTTTTCCCAAGCAGTCAACAAACTTTCTGATCACACCTCGTAAAATTGTGCTTACATTAATTTTTCCATAGTTTTATGGGAATATATTTGATTATGTGGTCATTAGCTGTGCTTGACACTTTATGATGCTGGCTGCAACTTTTTGATGACATATTTATAGAAACACTCGTGAAATTTGTTTAATGGCATGACTATATACTGCCCTTTTTCCTGCAGCATTCAATTGCTAGATCTCAAGATTCAGTGAGTAGGAAGATCCTCTCCCTACTATATTTTGTTCTCTTTTAAAAATAACATTTTACTCTTCTGGGGACGCATCTGTCATTCAATACAGGGCCGGACTTGGGCATAAGCTAACTAAGCCTCACCTTAAAGCCTTACGATTACTAGGGATCTCAGAAATTTAAGTTTGAAGTTTACTGTCAGGAATTTATTTTATATCCAAATTAATCTCTTGGGCAAACACTTGTCAGTTTTACACAGTCATTATTCTATACCAATGGTAGTACGTTTTGCCTACATTAATTTCATATTTAGCTTTTAATGTTCTCATCAATCAGAATAATAAATATATATCTTATTTCGACTTTCGAAATTTTGGGGTTCATAAATTTATTGTATCTTAGCTCTTCAGAAGATCGAAGTCCGGCCCTAGTTCAATAAAGGGTTTACACCTACTCTCTTTAATTCGACATTTCTCTAAAAAAAATTTTTTTTTAAATCTATCTTAAATATTACGGAAATAAAAGTAAAAATCAGTAGTAGAAAGGAATTTGCATATTCTACATTTTCATTAATCAGACACTTAAACCCTCTTTTCAAAGGTCCTAAAAAAAAGGATTTCGAATCAGAAGGGCATATTACCTGAAACGAAAATAGTCAGCATTATTAGTGAATTGGCAACTTGATACCCCAAAGATAGTGCTTTCCCTCTGTCGTTACCTACCATGTCTCTTTATACGCCCCTCACTACTACCTCTATTAATATTCATAACTGACTATGCCTCAGATTGATATTCATACTCATTAAAAAGTCCCCACTCGTGTTAAAAAAAAGTAAAATCTCATAAATCCTTATTTAAAAGTCCCTCATTATTATTTCATTTCCCTTATCAATAATACCCTCATTAAAAGCCCCCTTTATTAAAAGTTTGCGAGTTATATCCTCCATTAATGACCATCTCGAAATTTCTCAAAATCCGCCGACGGCCACCTGTGATGATGACACCCGTCGGAAGTAAACTTGAAATTATCTTCGACTACCATTTTGGAAGTAAACTTTCCAAACCCACCCTGTGTTCCATACTAGCTTAGCAGTTATCCCCCTAATTAAAAACTTATTAAAATGAATATTTCTATCCCCTATTGGAGACCATTTTATAAACCACCAGTGTCGATTATTAAAATTAGTCTCCATCTTGTTGCAGATTGATGCAATCAGATATTCACTCTACGTGTAGTCGCACGTCCCGAAATCTGACTTCACCCTTCCATGTCTGGACGTGTTTTTGAACGATGGGAAAAATTCCTCAAAATCTCAATTCTGCAATATTAATATTACCCAATTCGTTACTCTCTACATATTTCTAAATTAATAGTAAGTAGAACCATTTCAAAGATTTCACCATACAAATCAGAGATAAAAAATTCCTTATAATTTTTAATCGCTTCCTAATTAAACGTGCTTTATTTCCGCTTTAATGCTAAGTTCAATGATTTTAAATACACCGTGATTGTATTAAAACAAGAATCACATTAAAAAAAATCCTAAATTTAGAACTTGCCATTCTCTCTCTATTTCAACCTTATTTTTCCTTTCTAATACTAAGTACAACTATTTCAAAGACATCATGATTGCATAAGAATCGCAGATAAAAGTTTCTCATTTAAAAAAATTTGTTTGTTTTACACTGACTCCATCAGTTACTGCATCAGACATATCGTTCAACCACGTTTCAGTTGTGTAAGAAATACTGCGATACATCCCCGTTATCAGATATCCCCATTATTAATTTTATTCCCCCACCCGTTATGCAAAGTCCCTTTTTTAAAATAACCACCCCAGGGCGCATTGTTTAAACACTGCTTCACGATAGAGCAACCATGCAGTTTTTCTAAATAACTAAAAGTCTGCTTTCGATCATCTTGGATAAAATAAACAACCTCTCAGAATTTTTGAGTCCGTCGAAATTTTCTGTCGTCCTCCTTTCCCTCGCTTATTAAAATTTCTCCCAAAAGGAAAAAGATTGCATCCTTTATTTTAAATCTTCTTAATTTTGCTTCACACTGACAGTATTGCATCAATTATTCGTGTTCACAGCAGATATAGATCAAATTATAATGGAGAATTACATTCAAAAAGAAAAATATTACATAAACAGAAAAAGGTTTATTTTCAAACTGAAATAGAAAATAATAGTTTTGCAACCTTAGCCAAAACACCACTTGACAATTTAACACTTCCTATCTCTCATTGATTATAGAATCTACTTCCTTAAGAACATTTCTGTCTAAAAATCTCTCACCTACCTCCTATAAAATTTTCTCTTTATCATTATTATACTCTTAATCCTTTATAGTACTTCTATTTAAAACCTAATTGCTGGATATTTACATTTCGGATCTTACACAATTTCTCATTTAGATTATCACTCTTAATTAATTGTCTGATTTCCTCTGATTTGTTCTCATCCACTATTTCTTTACTATCTGTTACCTCATCCTTCTGACATTCAATTTTCTCACTCTCTATATTTTTATTTACTTTGCTATCGATCAAATCAATAGGCTCTAAATCTCTTTCTCTGATATTAATACTCTTACTATCATTTTCGCCTTATCAGGTACATTACATAATATTTTACATTTATCACCAAGATAAATATTTTCTATTTCTCTGACATTAATTCTCTTTCTATCATCTTTTTCCTTATCAGGTACATTAATTTCCAGGGGTAAGCATAAAAAGTTAAGAACCACTGGCGTAGACGATACGTGCACAGAAAATAGAAATAAAAATAATAAGATAAAAAAAATAAAGATAAAGGACTAAAATACTCGTTAAGAAGGCTTGGTTCGAACTGTGAATGTGAAATTTACCAGACTGCTTGACAAAGGAGTAGGCTTGCGATACCTAACGGCAAAATTCGGAACCACACCTAAATGTCGCTACAATATTCAGAAAGGCAATAAATGTATAAAAAAAATTCTGGCAGTTGTGCTGATCGAATTATTGCACCAAACCACATGTCTTTAGACATATCTTCAGAAGTTTTTTAAGTAACATTACTGATAATCTTTGAATGCTTTTAAATTTATTTAGGATATTTTGGATTGCCCTACGTAATATTTAATTTTATATATTACTTCGTCTTCATTATTTGCCATCTTATGTAAAAAAAATCATAGAATTCACTTTGCGAATAATTGCTATGCCATATGGTTTAGCCAGAATCTTAGCATCATCTATAAGGGCGAACAAACTAGCAAGCACGCACTAATATAGAATAGCAATGAACAACTACAACAGGTAGGTCTCTGCATTAGAGTGCCCCACGACACTTGATTGGTTTATTCAACCAATGCAACCAATGAGTTTGTTAGTTAGTGAAAATCTTCATTTGACTATGCCAGGCTCGATAGGCCTTAACGTTCCTGGAATGATACGTTTCAATTGAACTTTAACTGGGTTGTAATTTTTTATTTTGCGAAAGAAAGGCACTTATGTATGAACAGTTTTAGATCATTATATATGAAAATATAACAATGTGTTGAATATTTGGTCCACAATGGAATATTAATAAGACATTTTAACAAGTAATTTCACCAGGAATGATTAGCTCAGCAAAATATTTTTTGATTTGCAACAGAAATTATTTATTTTTTACACACTCGCTATTTTTTTTTTCAGTCGTTTTAAAACTATTTGCATTTTAAAATTTTTTTACGTATTTCCGTGTTACTTTTTTTACAATTCATTGTGTAATAAATAAATATATGTAGTAACATATTAATAATATATTAATAATTTATTATTGTAAATCAATTGTAACAGCGAAACACAAATTTAAAATAATAATTACGAGAAGTCATTCAGTTTAAAATAATAAATAGTAAGTTTGAATCATAAAGGAGTCAAACACAAAAGAAAACAACTGTATTAAACATTTGCAGGATTTTTTTTTAAATACCACTTGGCCGAGTGGTCAGCACGCTTGGCTACTGATCTACGGGACCTGGGTTCGAGCCCCGGGTAACGCATGGATGTTCGTGTTGTTTTCTGCTGAGGTCCTGCCATCCTCTCAGATCTTCTACTTGGCATATAAACTGACAGGCTCCTGTCAGACCTCTGTGGCAAGCAGCTGCTTGAGGGGGTATTTATATTTTATTTATTTATAATATAGAAGACAAATACGTACATGCATGTGTGTGTGTTTATATATACATATAAAAGCAATTACATATTATAGGGGGTGAAAAACACTAAAAATAGTGCTGGAAAGTGTCAGAACATCTTTGCACTTTTTTTTGTTTCTCACGAAAATATTTGCTAAATAATATGTTTGTCAGCTGAAACAGAAAAGAATATATGCATTGTGAAACTACTTTCCATCCAACTTCAATATCAGAAACGTTTGGCCATGAGCCACCATTGGGGTTCGCAGAGATATATCGCAATACTCTCAAAGGTGGGACTCGAACATGGGAACTAGAAATTACGATCCTGGCGTACTACCAACCAGCATGAACCTAGGCCCCTGGAGAGAGGGGATACGTACAAAATGTCTTTATACAATTTACTAACAGAAATGAGTAAAAGAGAAAATATGTGTAGAGACAGAGAGGGCAAAATTGTAAAAGATATTTTTTAATCAATCTCGAGTCTCCAAGAACCCCAACCATTAACCCCTCACACTGGTTCCCCTATCTTTTGCAGAAACAGGCCACTCATTGTAGGTGTATTGTTGAAATTTTGTAACGTTTTGGACAAAGCTTCTAAATAGGAGAAGAAATTTTCTTTATTTACTTAAATTGCAATGGAGCAACTAGTTACGCAATATTCTCTGTTGCTCACAAAGTTATTATTGCTGCATTTCCTTTAAAAGCCAAACAAAAAAATAATCAGCTTATTTGGAACTTGCTCTTTGCAGATATTAGTTCGTTGCCGTTTACTCTCACAGCTTGTGGCTTATATATATTCCAAGGACAGAACACTAAATCTTAATTCAGAATTTTTGTGAACTTTAGTTGAACGGAATCTATGATATCTGGAGCAATGTGCAAGGGCACCTTGATCCCACAGATGCAAAGTTCATCGGATTTTCGTTCAAAGGGCGAAGCACGCGAGAAAAATTTGGTTAATTAAAAACTGCATACATAATATAAAATTTCTTTCATAGAGTTGAATAGGAAGTCACCTTTTTTTCAGAATAGGAAGACCTCTGTTTTGAGAATAGGAAGACATCTGTTTTGAGAATAGGAAGACATCTGTTTTGAGAATAGGAAGAAATCTGTTTTGAGAATAGGAAAACCTCTGTTTTTGAGAATACAGTAGACCTCTACTTTTGAAAATAAGATGACTTTCTGCTTTCACATTCTGTATGATCTCTATTTGAAGCGAAGTATTTGATCAGGTTTTCACACAGCTCTCATTTTTAGCTGAAGTTCTTTCATTTCTAAGACGGAATTCTGTACTACGATTTGTAACTATTCTAATTTTTGAAAGATCTGGAGGTGCTCATTTACGGTCGACGCGAACACGTCATTTCTCTCCATTGTGCACCTTCTCTAATGTTCACAATGTGAAAGATTTGATGCACATAAAATTAAATGGTGAGAAAGAAATAGGCAACATAGGAAAAACTAGCATACACTAAAGTATTCGGAGTTTTTATTACAAGAATACGAAGATATGGAAATGGTCTTTCAGGGTGCAGGAGGATGGAAAATAAGGATGGAAACAGTTAGATATGCTAAACTACGTGGGGGTTGGTTATAATTGATAATACGTGATTAAGTAGATAATTCAATTTTCTATCTTAGCAAATTTTAAGGAGGAATTTTTAATGAAAATCCTCTTACTTTTGCCATCTTTTTTACTCTAAGATAGGAAAAGTAGACATTGAAAATTTGCAGCTGCTAAGGGAAGAGCCCAGCCTGAAATAGCAGTTGTCAAAGTATTATCCCATGTTGGTAATTATATTCGAGAGCTCTATAAGCTTATATAGGCAGTTAATTTTAGGGAACAGAGATTTGTATTTAGGAGATTCTTATAGTACAATTGTAATCACAGAATTTCGCCTTTTATAGTGAGGTAATTGTAAATCAATTGTAACAGCGAAACACAAATTTAAAATAATAATTACGAGAAGTCATTCAGTTTAAAATAATAAATAGTAAGTTTGAATCATAAAGGAGTCAAACACAAAAGAAAACAACTGTATTAAACATTTGCAGGATTTTTTTTTAAATACCACTTGGCCGAGTGGTCAGCACGCTTGGCTACTGATCTACGGGACCTGGGTTCGAGCAACGGGTAACGCATGGATGTTCGTGTTGTTTTCTGCTGAGGTCCTGCCATCCTCTCAGATCTTCTACTTGGCATATAAACTGACAGGCTCCTGTCAGACCTCTGTGGCAAGCAGCTGCTTGAGGGGGTATTTATATTTTATTTATTTATAATATAGAAGACAAATACGTACATGCATGTGTGTGTGTTTATATATACATATAAAAGCAATTACATATTATAGGGGGTGAAAAACACTAAAAATAGTGCTGGAAAGTGTCAGAACATCTTTGCACTTTTTTTTGTTTCTCACGAAAATATTTGCTAAATAATATGTTTGTCAGCTGAAACAGAAAAGAATATATGCATTGTGAAACTACTTTCCATCCAACTTCAATATCAGAAACGTTTGGCCATGAGCCACCATTGGGGTTCGCAGAGATATATCGCAATACTCTCAAAGGTGGGACTCGAACATGGGAACTAGAAATTACGATCCTGGCGTACTACCAGCCAGCATGAACCTAGGCCCCTGGAGAGAGGGGATAGGTACAAAATGTCTTTATACAATTTACTAACAGAAATGAGTAAAAGAGAAAATATGTGTAGAGACAGAGAGGGCAAAATTGTAAAAGATATTTTTTAATCAATCTCGAGTCTCCAAGAACCCCAACCATTAACCCCTCACACTGGTTCCCCTATCTTTTGCAGAAACAGGCCACTCATTGTAGGTGTATTGTTGAAATTTTGTAACGTTTTGGACAAAGCTTCTAAATAGGAGAAGAAATTTTCTTTATTTACTTAAATTGCAATGGAGCAACTAGTTACGCAATATTCTCTGTTGCTCACAAAGTTATTATTGCTGCATTTCCTTTAAAAGCCAAACAAAAAAATAATCAGCTTATTTGGAACTTGCTCTTTGCAGATATTAGTTCGTTGCCGTTTACTCTCACAGCTTGTGGCTTATATATATTCCAAGGACAGAACACTAAATCTTAATTCAGAATTTTTGTGAACTTTAGTTGAACGGAATCTATGATATCTGGAGCAATGTGCAAGGGCACCTTGATCCCACAGATGCAAAGTTCATCGGATTTTCGTTCAAAGGGCGAAGCACGCGAGAAAAATTTGGTTAATTAAAAACTGCATACATAATATAAAATTTCTTTCATAGAGTTGAATAGGAAGTCACCTTTTTTTCAGAATAGGAAGACCTCTGTTTTGAGAATAGGAAGACATCTGTTTTGAGAATAGGAAGACATCTGTTTTGAGAATAGGAAGACATCTGTTTTGAGAATAGGAAGAAATCTGTTTTGAGAATAGGAAAACCTCTGTTTTTGAGAATACAGTAGACCTCTACTTTTGAAAATAAGATGACTTTCTGCTTTCACATTCTGTATGATCTCTATTTGAAGCGAAGTATTTGATCAGGTTTTCACACAGCTCTCATTTTTAGCTGAAGTTCTTTCATTTCTAAGACGGAATTCTGTACTACGATTTGTAACTATTCTAATTTTTGAAAGATCTGGAGGTGCTCATTTACGGTCGACGCGAACACGTCATTTCTCTCCATTGTGCACCTTCTCTAATGTTCACAATGTGAAAGATTTGATGCACATAAAATTAAATGGTGAGAAAGAAATAGGCAACATAGGAAAAACTAGCATACACTAAAGTATTCGGAGTTTTTATTACAAGAATACGAAGATATGGAAATGGTCTTTCAGGGTGCAGGAGGATGGAAAATAAGGATGGAAACAGTTAGATATGCTAAACTACGTGGGGGTTGGTTATAATTGATAATACATGATTAAGTAGATAATTCAATTTTCTATCTTAGCAAATTTTAAGGAGGAATTTTTAATGAAAATCCTCTTACTTTTGCCATCTTTTTTACTCTAAGATAGGAAAAGTAGACATTGAAAATTTGCAGCTGCTAAGGGAAGAGCCCAGCCTGAAATAGCAGTTGTCAAAGTATTATCCCATGTTGGTAATTATATTCGAGAGCTCTATAAGCTTATATAGGCAGTTAATTTTAGGGAACAGAGATTTGTATTTAGGAGATTCTTATAGTACAATTGTAATCACAGAATTTCGCCTTTTATAGTGAGGTTCTGAAAATATTTTACTCCATGAGAGCAATAGTTATATCTTCATATTATACTACTTTTGTAACAAACACAGGTCACACTTCAGGATGCTCATTTGCTTTTCCAAATGAGAAATTTCAGCTCTTGCAGCAAATATCTCCTGCGCATCTGTTCCCTCTATCTCCAAAATAATTATTGAAGTCGAAAATCGCTTGGATATGTCATTTGTTTCTGGGATTGAGGTGAGTAGTTTGTTCCCTCCCTGGCGACACCCGCAATGCTTCCCCCTATGACGTCACTGACCACGCCCCTATGACGTAACCATCCCTTATTACGTAACCTATTACGTAACAAACCACACCCCTCTATAAATATTCATAATTAAAAAACCACTTTTGTACCCTTTTCATTTTGTGGCGCCATCTGGTGACAATGAGAAGTACTATTTTCGGAAAAATGGCAATTTTACCTCTAATTTCTCTATTTTTGACTCCCCCTCTTTATAAAAAATTCCTCCCCTCTTATTAAAAAAAAACCCTGGCGCAATCTGGCGACTATGAGAAGCACTATTTTCGGAAAAACCGTTATTTTAACTCTTAATTTCCCGATTTTGGTATATTTCACACCCCCTGGTTGACCTACCTATATTTTAAACCCTCTTTCTCGATTTTCCTTTATTTCCACTGGTTGACCCACTTATATTTTAAGCCCTCCCTTAATTTCCGAATAAGTCCCTTACCAACTTCGGGACAGCAACGATTGGCTGATGGAAGCCTCAGAATAATTGCCTGGATTGCAACCTCACACAGAAAGGGATGATAAAAGTCTCTAATGCAAAAGTTTTGTTAACACTAACTCACATAAAATCAACTCCCAAAGCTGTATATTCTATGTATTTATTCCTTATTAATTAAACACTTATCAAAACTGTCTCCTCGCCTCAATAAAAATTTAATCGGTGCCGTCCAATGCGCATTTTAGTACATCTGCTGTATTTAAAAAACTCACCACAAACTCCCTTGGTCTCTATCCTTTTTCAAGCCCACTACACTCTTTTTGAATGGTGACACTCAGAATGTCTAATGCAGCTCTGTAAATAATCGCAAAACTTTCAGTAGCAGTCACTCACATAAAATCAACTCCCAAAGTTGTATTCCCCATTTTTACTCCTTATTAATTAATCACTCGTTAAAAGCTCACCAAGCTCCTTTGCTATTCCCGTTCATTTCACCAAGTCCACTAATCAACTCCCTAGTAATGAAACACTTATCAAAATTCCCTTACCTTTATTAAACTCATCTCTATTAAACTTCACACACTCTCTTGTTATCCACATTCATTTTGCCAAGTCCAGTAATCAACCCCTAGTAATTAAACACTTATCAAAGTTCCCTTTTATTAAAAATCAAAATTTACCTCTATCAAAACTCCTCTGCAATTCATCTGAAATTTTCCAAGTCGTTCATCAACACCCTAGTAATTAAAGACTTATCAAAAATGAAAAATATTGAGGGGTAATGGTCGACCGAAAAGACCCGTGTTCGGATCCTCACCCCTGGACAACATTTTACTGATGGCTGGTTAAGTCCTACGAAATTAAAAAATTCCAAACCAGGAATCACAAGGGTTTTATTGACGGATGAATCTTGGATCTGTGCTGCTCCTTCGTCAGGCGTGATGTCTTACAACATGAAAACCCAGTCGCAGCCTTGACCAGTGTTTAAGCACACAAAATTTTTACAAGTCCAGAGGCGGATCGCCACATTCCAAATTCTACCCTTTATGATATGTTTCAATGTACACCATGTGGACTTTTCAAATGAGGTACCCTAAACCTTCAAGAGTTGATGCTGTTAGATATCTGTGCTTCCACATCAGGACTTGTCTTAGAAAGTGGTTTTACGTTAAATTCCTTTCAAATTTCAATCACTTCGCAATTTATTAACTTATTTTCCTTTACTAAATCGCTTCTAAAACATCGTGATTGCAAAAGTATGACTAATAAAACTAAATGTTTCAACTCTTATATATCCGTTGAGCGACATGTTTTAAAAATACTTATTACCGCTGTATCCTCAGTACTGGAAAGTAACGCTACTCCGAAAAAAAATGAGCTAAACCAGTTTTAAAAACCGTCTATTCCACCATTTGTGTGCGAACGTATGCCTCATCACGCTGATGAAATCGGGTAAAAAATAACTTTTTTTTTGTACGAGGTAGAATTTTATAGAAAGTACGAATGCTAAAAGTACGTTGCGGTTACCCTTGCGAAAAAAAATTTTGTTCCATCATGAATGCATGTTAATGGAGTAGGGGACATTAGTTTTAGCGAATAATTCAACTATAAAAATAATACATTGTGTCACTCGAGCGTACCCTGTCAACTTACCTGCGCTAATCCACGGAAATTTTATTTCCAACTGGAGTGATAGTCAAAATGTAGCAAATACTTCAACCTTAAAAATAATACATTGTCTCACTCGAGCATACCCTCTCAACTTACCTGTGCTAATCCGCAGAAATTTTATTTGCAACTGGATTGATAGTCAAAATTTAGCAAATACTTCTTCGAATCTGCCTAACTATGCTCTGACATATATGTGCTGATCGGCCCCGAAAATTCTGTACTTATGCCGATGTTCTCACGTAGAGCTTACAAGAAGCGACCTTCTACCCCATTTCGACTCTGTTACAAAACTTTCTGCACTCATCACCATGTGATCTACTGAAACGGCAGACACACCATAGCAACAAGCTGGCCAACTGGTGACGTGCAAAGCTCACGGAACACACACTCACCCCCCCTAACGCTGACCTATGGGACAGCAGATGGAAACAGATAAAAGAATGCTTCGGCTTACTTAGAGAAGAACAGTCGCTTTGTGTTTTATCTTTTGGACAAAAATAATTACTCGTTTCATGCTGAAATATAAGAAGAAATTCTTCTGCCGATAGAGGCACTTCAAAATAAGAATCTGTGAAATTCAAAGGGAGATTGTTGTTTCCCATATTATTGGGATTGCAATTAATACCGATTCCTTGCAGATGGCTGTCCTTTAGGTTATGAAATGTAACTGGAATCTTATTAGAACACTTGAAATTGAGATGACACACATTATGGCTGACTCCTCGAAGAATTGCTAAATCTATATGTGACAGAAACTATGAAATTGATATCTGTCATGTTTACACAGATCCAGCCTTCATACCCGAAGATGACAAATATAATTGATGAACTACAATGTACCTTTTCGTGAGGCATAAGAGGGGGAATTTCAGTGAATCGTTTTAGCACTGCGAGCAACAAGCATTTAAAATGAAAGACCGATTGCAAGTTTGTTTCACCGTCATACAATCTTAGAGATAAACTCATTATATATTGTTTAATATTCAGATGCACGTCCCTCCACAGATTCGTAAAACTCTCATTATGTATGCTTTCTCTCACACATCTCACAAGATAATTAAAGTTCAAACACTAATACATCTTCCTTATGTGTATCATTCTAATAAACCATGCGATCAAAGTAGATAAATCGCAAGCAACATCGGAGTCAGATCTGATTCCATATATCTGCTTACGACGAAAATCACACAATAGCCTGAAATAGACAGTACTTTTCCCACGATACAATATGTGACTAGGTCGTTTAATTAAATTACGTGCATAAACGAAAATTAGAAAATGTAAAAGGTGTTGGAATACTTGTAAATTCGCACACATTTCACAGAATAGACGAATATTTTCACAATTCTTTGGAAGTGGAAGGCAGAATAACTGTAAAACCTACTGTGACGAGAAAGAAGTGCAGTGAGATGGCTGTAAAAATTGCTTGAAAACAGCAAATTACGTGCAAATAGTGTAAGATAGAAAAAACGACTATTAACAAGTGTCATCTAAGGAGTGACTGATAAAAGTCAGTCTTTAGCGGAAGGAGTAATACAGGAAAAATCATAAAATATTAATGTCCCACACTAGTAAATCACGGTCCATTGCGTACACACGGATGGATGAATATCATAAAATACTTTATGTATAGAAAACATCATTAAAGAACCACAGAAGTTTGGAAATTTATAATCTGAAAACTCACTGGAAAACAACAATATTTTCAGTATTTCCATGAAAATTTGAGCCCCTCAGAATCGAAACCTAACTTTGCATTCTCTGACTTCAACCGCCGATAAAACGTAACGTAAGCTCTCTCGTCTGTTATTACAAGACGCTATCTCTTTTCAGAGTTCCTGGTCCCCTGGTACGTTTGAATAAGCGCACGCTGGAAACACAAGTTTTTCGACAAAGATAGGATGTTTCACTACAATATAACACGAAGATGTCTGTTTAGTTATTTTTCCCTCTTTCTATACTAGTGTGGAATTCTTAGAACAAGTGGTACTATGTTAGTGTGAAAGTGGTTAGGACAAACACAAGTTTTTTTGATAATGTTATGTATCTTATTTGGAAATAACACTGTCTATAGAGCATTACGCCTATACATACCATAAGCATTATGGTGTGGTAAGTGGTTAGGACAAACACAAGTTTTTTTGATAATATTATGTATCTTGTTTGGAAATAACACTGTCTATGGAGCATTACACCTGTACATACCATATGCATAATGCCTCACGATTCTAGGAGTTCCCTGAACCCATAGACAATACTTTGCGTTTTTACAGGACCTAACCTTTACAAGCCACTTTACAAGCCCACTAAGTTTGAAGTATGAAAGACTTTATACTAACGTATAGAGTCTTTCATACTTCAAATTCAATCATCAAGACAATCAATATTGCAGAAGTAAGATTGAAAATGAAAGGAGAAGTGATAGAGAAGCGAAAGAAATGCACCACACCCAGCATTCTCACATTAAAAGAAAACGTAAGCATTCGTCACAGGAAAACAGGTAAGACAGAGGGCGCTATGTGGCAGCTTGAAAAGCAGCAAGAAGGCTAGTAACCACGGTTTAACCATTCATTTTTTAAGTATTAGGATGTTCATGTTACAATTTCTTGCAACAACGTTCGTAGCTGGTGAAGATACAAGTCTGCAGCATTCACTCTTCTGTGTAAGCATGTGAATATTACATTTCAGCTGTATGTGAACCAAACATCGAGTTGAGAAGAATATTTAAAACATCAGTGTGAACTCATGGATACATAAAACGTGTCTCCTTCTTGTGTCTCTTCATATCTATATACTATTCTTACGAACACAAAAGATAGAACTTTCGAAGGAAGATGATCAGTGCAACAGTTGAAAAAAGTGATTTTCTGTGTTTTGGGCTTTTCACCAATGCCATTTAGTGGCAGATATGTTGATTGTCTGATTCGAGTAAAAAGAAGATTATTACTTTCAAGCAGTCTGTTTATGAATATGTAGGAGAATGTTTCTCTGATCTTATGAAAAGTATATTTTTGTGTGGTGTATGGTATTATTCATTGGTCTCTGTAATTGTATGTTTGTGCGTGCGTATGCTTTCACGTTTGTGTGTGTGTATGTGTGTGCAAGGTGAGTGTGTGCGTGCGTATGTTTTCGTGTTTGTTTCGGTGAATCGGATGTTAGTGTATACGTCTTCATGTCTCTCTCTCTCGGTGTGTCTGTATGTTTTAAAAGTGTCTGTGTGTGTGTATATGTTATTGTATGTGTACGTGTGTGTTTGTTCACATGCAAGAATAAACATATTGTCCTACAGACGCTTGCTACAGAAGAAGCTAGCAATTTAAAACGAGACTAGTGGTTATGCAAAATATTTCATCACAGATCTTAACTTGAATACTCAGATTTCAGGAGGTGTAAAGATTTTTCTTCAGTACGTTCGAATATTTTTTTGAGCATGACTGTCTTACGTTACGTTTCATGTCAGATGTCTCGTAACGAGCAAAACGTGGGTGTTTTTTGCTAATACAGAAGAGGACATACAACCGAGAATATTTGAAACTTAGAATAACACGACATTCTGATGCCTTAAGAACGAAGTGGGGGGGGGGATACTAACAACTGAACCATGACCTCAAACGATCGAAATCCTGTTGTTTCGCGCAAGGGGGTGGTAGGGGGGGAAGAGTGATAAAACGTAATACTCCTGAAAAAATCCTTGTACCATAAAAGGTCCTCTTTTTTGAAACAACTGGATTTCCCTTTTCTGATTATTACGTGTTTTACATCCTATCTGTCTCTACAGATAGGATGTAAAAACTACACTCTAAAATTTTGGAAAAAAATTAAAAATTCCGAAATTTTTAAAGAATATTGCAAATGATGTATTTAGGTGAAAAATTTCAAATATTGTTTTGTGGAATGTGAAAGTTATGAAGTTTTCATTCGCATTTTCAATCCAATTAGTTTTTAAACTAAAACAGTTGAGTTTCCAATTCACGCTGGGAAAAACTGTTTTATTTTGAGAATTAATTGTTTTTTTTTATTTGGATTGATATTAACAGAATATTATACTTTGCATTTTTGAAATTTTTACCTAGTTTTAATTTATATCGTTAGAGATCACTAAATATACACATAGCAAAACTTTTAACGAATGTTTCTAGTGGTCTCTTTATGGTAGAAATTTTAAGTTTCGCTGGTAGAGTTTATTTTCCGCTAACAGCAGTAATCTGTCCCTTTTCTCAGATGGGTGTGAGAAATACAACTTTTTAAATTTATGAAATATAATACAAAGCGTTTCATTTGTTTATTTACTCATAAAACATTTTTATTTGCATTTTACACATCAGCGATTAATTCGAATTAAAATTTTTAAGCAGTGAATATGTAGGTAAACAAAAAATTTCATTCTCTTTGAAAAGGAGATTCCCACATTCGCCAAAGGTGATATCCGTTTTCCTAGTTTTTGCTATTTGTCGATGTCTTTTCCCGAGTTTCCAACCTTTGACCACATATATGATAGACTACACTCTCTCCAGAGTCCAAAGGAACTAGTTTATATCTGAGAGCTTCAGGCTAGAATCAGTTGTGAGCAGACAAAACGAAGGTGTGTACAGTCGCTCAAAAAAGTATCCGAACACTATGGTTGATTACAGAATTCAGGAAAAATATCTGGCAAAGATATTTTTTAGAAAATAGTGATCTGGCAACCTTCGTGCCACTTGATTACAGAATTCAGGAAAAATATCGAGCGTGTACAGCAACTGTACACGCTCCAGTTACCGTTCACAGCAAAGTGGAGTTTGCTGTGAACGGTAACGTCGACCACATGATCCAGGTGTTTCAGAGCTCACACGATCCAATATGCTGTGAACATTAATCGCAACAGCTCCAGTTTGCTGTGAACGGTAACTGCACACGCTCCATATCATTGCATTATACATATATTAAAAAATATCCGAACTGTATGGTTGATTACGGAATTCAGGAAAAATATCTGGCTACGATTTTTTTTAGAAATTAGTGATCATGGCAACCTTCGTGTCACGTGACACTAACCGAGCAAGTAGTTACTAAACAAAATATAAATATGCGAGTTAATTTGTTAAATTCAACACGATAATGCTATGGGATAGAATCAACGTTGATAGAACTGAGCTAAACTCTGTCCTTACCTCTCCTTTCAGCTGTTCACAAGTGAGCTCCACATTGAGTTGCTGGAGTTACATGTACTCCCAGTTTAAAGCAGCTGTAATAAATGCCGTCTTGTATCTGTCAGTATAGAAAATACTAAATTATAAATATGCGACTTGTAGTGTTATTGACAGTGACAGAGAATATATTGCAGAAAATAGTCCAAATCCTAAAGCTTGATGTTTAATAGTTAATAGGGAAAAGACGAAAACAACTTTTTCTTAGTGAGATGTTTCATGTTTTGACAATGGTTTTGAAGTAAAAATTTAGTAAAAAATTTCGGATTATGTTAGCTATTTTAGTTTTGGGTAAGTAACTGGACAGTAAAACTAGACTTTTGATTTTAGTATATAACGCATCGTTTTTAATTCAATTTGAGAAATGCACTTAATTTTTCTACTATAAATTTACTGGTCATCGTTTTTCAGCTGAGGACTTGCCATCTCTCAGAACTTTTACTATGGCATATAAACTGATAGGCTCCTGTCAGACCTCTGTGGCAAGCAGCTGCTTGAGGGGGTATTTATTTATTTTATTTAAGTTTTGCAAATACTGTAGTCAGTTGTGTCTGAAATTCTCGTATTTTCATTTCATATATAAAGGTATATTAAACTATGACGAGAGGCATTAAATTTGTATGGATATTACAAAGTTCAAAAGTGCAGAAATATCCCCCGACCTGGTGAATTTTACATTAATATGATTCCGTATGAGTGTGGTTAGCACGCTAGGCTACTGATCTATGGGACCTGTGTTCGAGCCTGGGTAAGGCATGGATGTTGTGTTGTTTTTCTTCTGACGTCCTGCAACCCTCACAGACCTACTATTATGGCGTATAAACTGACAGGTCCTGTAAGACTCTGTGGCAAGCAGCTGCTTGAGAGGGGATTCATTTTTTTATTGATATATATATCTTTTGATTATGTATTTTTTTCTATGAAATTGAAGGTAGTAAAACTAAGTTCATCGTTCCATATCAATTCAACCAGGCCAGTTTGCCATCCATCACAGATTTTAATGATCTGTGATGGGTGGTCTAAGATGTGTAATTGCCCAAAATATTTTGAGTTAAAAATTTTTTGTAAGAATTATAATCGTTTAACCTAAGGGTAAATTATACAAATTGTGATTATGACTAAAAATTTTCCTTTTTCTTTTTCTTTTTTTTTGCTTCTATGGTAGTGAAAAAGACCAAACATGGTGTTCTGGTGTAAATTTTGATTATTAATTAAATGAAAAAAATTTTTTTCTTCAAAATGTATTATGGTTTTGAGAAAAAAATGAAAATTTTTAGTTGTGAAAAAGAGTGATCTATTAATTACTGAACAAAAGTAGGAACTAACAAATGAAACCAGCAATTCACCTGGTACAGGATGTCAACTACTATTTTTTTTAAGTTATTCTACTCCAACAAATAGCCATCTTACAAACTGTTGCAGTGAATATATTATTTAACATTGCATTAGGTACTATTTTATTATTTCTCCATTTTCCGGTAAAAAAAATTGATCTTCTGTGTTTCAAGAAAATGAATGAGATCTTGGTTACAGAAGCAGAAAGGACTTCCTTGCCATAGAAATCAGTCATGTGCAAGGACATTTTTGACAAGGGTTTTTTTATTTTCCCCAACACTTACTAAGGATATTTTACTCCCCCTGTTGCAAAATTTAATTTAAAAAAATTACTAATTTTTAAGTTTATCTTGAATGATTTTAAAAGCAAAGCATTTACCTTCCTCCCCCTACCTCATTATCTTCGGTGTGCCACTCTGATTTGTTCTTGTTTAATGCACTAACTTTTTGGCACATGCTAAGGTCCCCAAAATTGAACACCAAAAAAAAAAAAATCATCATGTTTAGCAAAAAAAAAACAGCCAAGAAAATATTCTTTTGTTTCATAAATAGGAATGAAAATACCATTAATGTGAGCAATCCTAGTCACCTTGTATAATGCTGGCCTGTGTTTTAAAATATACCACACTGAAAAGAATTATTTAAAGAAATAAAAATTATATTTCAAATAAATATTATAGTATTCAGGAAGAAATTTCCTTTCGATTAATATATAACTGTTTTTATTTGTAAGGTTTTACCAAAATTAAGCCTTAATTGCATAGTCTAATCTATTTTCTCACTATATTACATAAAAAAGTCTTTTTAAAATCAGTGTGCTTATATATTTGTTTAAAAAATTTTTTTCATTAAACTTTGCTTAATTTGATATTTAACAACCTATATTGGTTCATTGGTTATTTTTTTTAATTGTAAAGTTGACTTCTTTATATGACCCAACACAGTTGTCAAAAAGCCTGAAGTGAGGAAAAAATTGCAAAATGGGAGTAATTTTCATGCTTCAAGTAAATATGCATAATAATTATTTCTGTCTGTTTTTTTTTTAAATAATTTTTTTTTGAATCCCAGATGCATATTTTACAAGATTGTAAAAATTACATGTTAAAATAAAACTAGTCATCTTTTTTGTAAATTATTTTAATTTAAAACAATTCAGAATTAAATGCTGATTAATTTGGCATATAACATGCCACAATTCCTTTCATTAGTCTTTTGGCAAAAAAAGTTCAAAAGTTAATTTTTTTTGACTGATCAGAATTGAAAAAATAAGCTGGGCCTCTGGAGGTAAACTAGTTTTTCAGGTGGGACCCTGGAAGGGTTAAGGATTAATGTTGGAAAAATGTGATGAATAAAAAACCATTAAATTATATATTAATTGAAAGTATATTTCTTTGTGAATAATATATATTTGCCTGAAACATGATTTTTATATCTTTTAATGATTCTTTTCAGTATGATATATTTTAAAATATGGGCCAGTGTTATACAAGGTGACTTGTATTACTCACATTAATAATCTGCAACAACTTGTAAGCTGAGCATCTGATGTAGCATAACTTCAAAAGATTGATAATATTCTATTAATACATCAGCCAAATGGAAGATTGATAATTTATGGAAATAAAGTAAATATGCAGAAATGAAAGTGAAGGTTTAATTATAAAAGTATAAACACAAACTGTATTTATGGTGCATTATCTAATGTGTAATCATACATCTGCTGTAAACAATCTACTGTGTAGCCACTTGTCTCGCATGTATTGCAGCAGTTAACTAGATCCTGTAACGTACTCTTCTGTGATTTAGTTTACACTCCAGGCAGCCTTCACAATAGCAAGCAGTGGTCTTCTTCTGGTGAAGAAAGCTCTTGTTGCTTATAGTTTCAATTTGAAGAGTGGGAACAGCACATAGAATGCTGGGTTAAATGATATAATTTGTAAAAATAATTTTAGGAATATTGAAATAGGCATAAGGCAGAAAAGAGTGTTAAATGGAGGAAAAAAAAACAACATACCAGAGGTACATACATTTTAATTACTTCTAAACTCGTGGATGGCTTCCGAGATCATAGATGGTGACAATGATACGTGCTGAAGTCATCGGTGAAGAGTTTAAAGTATTCAAATTAATGGAAAAAAGATTAGCTGACATTAGTTGAATGGTAGAATACTCTGGCATGTTTCTGAAGAGATGCAGGTTCAAGTTCCGTATGTCGGCAAATTTTTTTCCACAAAATATTTATCGATATAACAATGATAAAGCTTGTAAATGGTAGCTAGGCGTAAACTAGAAGGAGAGCTGTGTACCAATCCCTAGTGATGATGCCCAGAACCGGCCAGGTCTAGCACCTAATGTCCGACCCCGCCTTCTCGTGGTGCAGGCCGTTAGTACTTTTCAAAAGAGATATTCTCTTTTGAAAGGGAACGGAAGGGGAGGGCTTCCAGTTCAGTATGGCCTACTGATCTGGTCATTTATGGCCACTTTTTTCTTTTTTTTCAACCCTGCTGAGGAGTGGTCAACTTCACAGGTTCCTGGTGCTGACCATTTATACCTTCTAGACTGGACTTGTTTATGGATTTGAGCTTGATTATTGATCCTGGACTTGCTGCACTGGTGGGCCTCTGTTGAGGGAGAGTCTGCCGCTGTGTTTTCTGTTTGATTCTGGGGTGCAAGCTCTAAGTGAACAGAGGCATGGGATACCTTATATCAGCTGGTGGATAATCCTAATCAGAGGCCATCGCAGGTACCTGAACCTTACTTAGCTAGTTGGGCATCGTCAAGCCTAAACTGGAGTAATGTATCTCAGGCAGGCCATATGGCTTTTGAAAAAGTCCACTTGAAAAGGTGGTGCCTGAAGTTCCTACCAGCATCGGTGACTTCAGCCTTTAGTGGAGGAGGAACAGGACTTTGCCCCATGCCTGCAATCAGGGGGCTGTTTGATATTGTTGGCCCTACCAATCTCAATAAACCTAATTTCTTTAAAAATCCTACTAATCATTTTCTCTCTGCAGGAATGTGGAATGTGAGGACATTACATAGAGATTATTCTCTTGATGTCCTCATGCAGGAATTTCAGCGCTATAACCTAGATATTCTCGGCTTGCAAGAGACCAGATGGACAGATAAAGGTCAGATTCTTAAATATAATCTTAAATTTCTCTTTTCAGCGGGGGACGACAATAAGCATCACCAAGACGTGGGTCTGCTTCTCAGCAGATGCTAGTGATGATCTTCTAGGATATGAGTGCATTAATGAAAGGTTTCTTACAGCAAAATTTCAGACAAGCGTTAAAGACCTGAATGTTATCTGCTGTTATGCCACCACTGAGGATGGCGATGAGGATGAGAAAGATAGGTTTTATGAACAACTTCAGGATATTTTGAATTCTGTCAAATTCTGCCTGTTTAAACAGGCTTTTTTGGAAACTAACAGTACTCTTTTAGGAAAAAAGGAGCAGAGGAGACAGAATTATTTAAGTGATAAGGCACTTGAGCTTATTTCAGAAAGAAAGAACTGCAGGAATGTCCTTAATCAGTATCCTACTAGTCCTAATAGAAAGGATTACAGAGAGCTTAATAGAAGGTGAGGATTCTGTCATGGCTAGGTGGACTGAGCATTTCAGTGATGTTCTAAACAATGTGGTTAGTTCTACTCCCATTGTTTGTAATGATGATAGATGCATTGGGAGCTTTAATGTTGGCCCTATAACACAATCTGAAGTTATATTGGCTATTTCTAAACTTGAACTTCGTAAATCCCCAAGGATAGATGAAATTACTACAGAAATGCTCAGAGCTGGGAATGTTTCGGTTACCACTTGGATGACTGAAATTTTGAATAATTTTTATGATAAAGGCATGGTTCCTAAAGATTTTACCAGAGCTATTATTATCCCTATTTTCAAAAAAGGTGATCGCAGTTCTTGTAATAACTAGAGGGGTATCAGCCTACTCTCTGTTCCTGGTAAAGTTCTTTCCATGATTGTGCTTAATAGAATTAAGAATCTGGTTGACAGGCAATTGCGTGATGAGCAAAGTGGATTCAGAAGTGGTAGGGGGTGTGTAGATCAGATATTTTCACTTAGGCAGATTCTTGAGAAATGTTTAGAGTTTCAGAAACCTTTGGTTGCTAGCTTTGTTGATTTCAGAAAGGCTTTCTACTCTGTTCGTCGTCATAATTTGTGGTTGATTGTGTGATCATATGTTATACCAGACAAGTTAGTTAACATAATGAAAGCTCTCTATAATAACACTGAGTCATATGTGAGAGTTGGTAAGTCTTATAGCAATTGGTTTAGCATTATGTCTGGTGTTGGACAAGGGTGCATTTTGTCTCCTTTTCTCTTTGGTTGTTGATTATGTTATGCGAAATTCACTTCAAGGGAAAGATTTGGCCTTAAATGGACTGGAGATACGAAAATTTCTGATTTAGATTATGTTGATGATTTAGCCCTTTTGGCAAATGATGTTGATGAGATGAACTCTTTCACTCAAGCTGTTGATGAGACTGGTAGTAGAGTAGGTTTGGTTATAAACAGAGAGAAAACTAAAGTGATGAAAATTGGTCATGCAGGATGTGATTCAGTTAATCTGAATGGTTGCAGTCTTGAGCAGGTGTCACAGTTTAATTACCTTGGGAACTATGTAACAGATACTGGTGATGTGCGGCATGAGATTAACAGACGAATAGGTATTGCTGCCGGAACTTTTAAGAATCTATGGAGATTGTGGAGAAATAGGCGTATACATCTAAAGACTAAAATTAGACTGTATAATAGTTTGGTTCTTTCTAGAGTTAGTTATGGTAGTGAAACTTGGACGCTGTGTAAACAAGATAACAGGAAACTAGATGCTTTTGATTCTAGATGCTTACGCAGTATCTTGGATATTACGTGGTTTAACTTTGTAACTAATGATGAGGTTAGGCAAAGGAGTCTGCAACCTCCTTTAAGCAGCATATTGTGCAGAGAGAGACTCCGCTGGTTTGGCCATGTTGCCCGTATGGATAATTATAGATTGGCGAATAGGGTTATGAAGATTGTGCCTAGAGACCTCAGAAAGAAAGGGAGACCTAGGATGCAGTGGGCAGACAATGTCATACAGGACCGTGTTAGAATTGTTGTGGAGTGGCCGGATGCAGCTGATGTAGCTCAGGACAGATATGCTTGGAGAATTAAACTGCGCAGTCTGGTTGGACCTCCGTAGCCCATGGCTGCTTGAGGATGATGATGATGATCAATGTTAAAAAGTCAACTGATAATGCTGTGATTGTAATTTATGTTTAAATCATTAATAGTGCTAAATAGCGTGAAGATACTTTATTATTTATTTCCATCTTACTCAGTGCAATATAGAAAGAAATAATTGACACCTGAGATCACAGATGGCTCCAATAGTAGGTGCAGAAATCATCAGTGAAGGGTTGAAAGTCTTAAAATTAGTGGCAAAAGGATGAGCTGGCAATATTTCAATGGTAGAATACTCTTGCATGTTTCTGGAGAGATGCGGGTTCAAGTCCCTTATGTCAGTAAAATTTTTTCCACAAAATATTTATTGAAAATCTTCTGTTTTTAAAAATAGTGGTTTATTAATTTTCAAGAGATTTTCAAAGTATGAATGAAAATTTCTGGATAATGGTTCAAATCTAACTTGTGAGCTTAAATCAGAAGGTGCTTCAGCAAAGAGTAATGTTAACAAACAAATTGACAATACCATATAGCACTTCTAAGAAATGGCAATCAGAAGGCTTTAACAAATTATTTATATCTAGTTTAATAAAATATTCATCAAATGGAAAAAGAATATTATTTTTGAAGTCTAAATAATGTATTTTTATAAGATATATATATAACAAAATTTTCAAATGGAAATTTCTATTTTTTTGTTGTTTTACTAAAAATGGGCCCTTGACATAGGAAGGGCACAGGGTTTAAGAATGCTACTCATGTCAGCCATGTTTATGCCTTGCATCCTCAGTGTTGATCAGAGACAGTGGAGATTACATTGTTGCCTGCATCATGACAATGCCCTGCACACTGTTCATTTCATTCAAAAAATTTTTTTCAAAGCACTCCATCACTGTAATCTCTCATCTATCATAATCACCAGATTTTACTTCTTTGTGATTTTCTCTTTTCTTTTTCCCAAGCAGTCAACAAACTTTCTGATCACACCTTGTAAAGTTGTGCTTGCATTAATTTTTCCATAGTTTTATGCGAATATATCTGATTATGTGGTCATTAGCTGTGCTTGACACTTTATGAATGCTAGCTGCAACTTTTTTATGAGATATTTATAGAAACACTCATGAAATTTGTTTAATGGCATGACTATATACTGCCCTTTTTCCTGCAGCATTCAATTGCTACATCTCAAGATTCAGTGAGTAGAATCCTCTCCCTACTATGTTTTGTTCTCTTTTAAAAATAGCCCTTTACTCTTCTGGGGAGGGGAGTCTGTCAGTGGTTTTGTTAGACTTGTGATCTGCTTATCCCAAGTTTAAGTCTCAACTATACCAGCATTGAGATATATCTCTGCTAACCCCCACCCTGCCTTCATTGAGAAAAAGAACACTGATAGGCTTGAAAATGCTGCCATCCATTAGATGGATTGTTAGCAAATATTGGAGTAGAGGTATGCAGTGCGGTAATTAAAATTAAAGCTATTTAATTCTCTATGACACAAATGTTTTTAAGCACTTCAACACATGGACTGTGCTCTCAAGTATCAACAATTATTAAGGAGAGATTTAAGTATCCTTGCCATAGAGTATTGGTAGTAACAGGAACTCCGGGATGCTTTCAGTGACAAAGTTAATAAGCGATGCTCTCTGCCATTAGTAAGTCTCACTTTCAAGTGAGATAAAAGGAAGGGAGAAAGGCTGCCGATGGTCGGATCCAAAACCTCTGCAAAGGAAATAATCACTTATACCGTTGATAGGGCACGAAACGCGCGTCGTGGATCAAAAACCTTTTTAAGCACTCTATGCTATCAACGGTATAAGTGATTATTTCCTTTGCCGAGGTGGATAGACCATTGGCAGCCATTATCCTTCTTTTAATCTCCACTGAAATGTCATTTACTGGCAAGAACATCGATTATTAAATTTGTCACTGAAAGCATCCCCGGAGTTCCTGTTACTACCCATCCTCTATGGCAAGGTACTTAAATCTCTCCTTAATAATTGTTCATACTTTATAGCATAGTCCATGTGTTGAAGTGCTTAAAAACATTTAACAGTGCATAGAGAATTAAATAGTTTTAATGGATTGTTAGGCCATACCCTCACATTAAAGAACGTGCTGGATGGCTTTGACAAGAGGCTTCTGTCTCCTAATAGCTATCAATTAGTTCCCTTTTCCCAACCTTCTAAGAGCCTTTGTGACCTGGCCATTTAGCCTATTGCATGAAAAAAGTGCCACTTAGGTAAAATAACTCTTTATTCATAGGGTTGGAATGAAAAGCAATGTCCTTCATGTTAAACTCAAATTAATTCTGACAATTCAGTTCATCAATTGAAGCTATTGTGTTGCTTCCAGTGTC
Source organism: Ryuthela nishihirai (assembly GCA_038380435.1). NCBI lineage: Eukaryota > Metazoa > Arthropoda > Arachnida > Araneae > Heptathelidae > Ryuthela > Ryuthela nishihirai. Next base: position 24,085,008 of record JAWZYU010000022.1, read on the forward strand.
TCTACCTCCTAGTTCATATGTTTTAGAAAAAAAATTGCCCCATTTCCAAGACAACTACCATTAAATTTCTATATTTTTTCATCAAACCCTTCCAAAGTCCCTGACAATAATAGGTATTAACAGAATCTGAAATGAGAGACCCAAGATGAACTTGGACATAATTGGTACAACATATGAAGCTTCAGTTTTTAAAAAATAGAAATTGCTGTTTGGAAATTTTCTTAGATATATCTTTTAAATATACCCAATTTAAGTTTGGGAAATAAAATTTTATTTTTTATTTGATGCTATTTTATCAAACTGCATTATAAATAATTTATTAAAGCCAGCTGATTGTCATTTCTGAGAAGCACTAAACGGTACTGCTGATTTGTTTAACATTCTTCTTTGCTGAAGCAACCACCTGATTTAAGCTTACAAGTTTGATTTCAATTATTGTCAACAAATTTTTCCTTAAAGTTTTGAAAATCTCCTGAAATTTTTTAAAAAAATTGCTATTTTTAAGGACACAAGATTTTGGCAGTAATTATGCAGTATGTACCACAATTTACACTCTCACCCATTTTACACTCTTTTTGCTATAAACTTATATTGGTATTCCTAGAATTATTTTTATCATTTACATCATTTATCACATCATTCTGTACATCTTTTCTACTCTTCAAATGAAAACTGTAAATAACAAGAGCCTTCTTAGCCAGAGCAAGCAAGGCCAGAATTGTGAACCTGCCTGCAGCATGAAGTATGTCACTTCACAGCAGAGCATGTGCAGTGACCTAGTTATTGCTCACAAATGCAGTCAAATGACTATGTAGTGAATGATTACAGCAAGTTTTCTTCTCACATATAGAATAATGTGACCATGCATCTAATTAAGTGTTTAAAAATAAATACCCCTTCAAGCAGCTGCTTGCCACAGATGTCTTGACAGGACCTGTCAGAGGATGGCAAGATCTCATCAGAAAAACATCACAAACATCCATGCCTTACCCAGTGCTCAAACCCAGGTCCCATAGATCAGTAGCCAAGCACGCTAACCACTCATCCATGGGACAGCTATACTTTTATAATTAAACCTTCATTTTAATTTCTATAGGTTTATTTTACTTCCATAAATTTTGATTTTTTTTTTGGTCAGCTGATCTTTTGGAGTTGCGCTACATTGGATGGGTGGCTTACAAGTTGTTGCGAATACTTTATTAAACATCACAGGTTATATGTTAATATTTCTTTTATCATTTCTTAATTTTCTAGTAAAAAACTTTGATCCTGTCTTGTTTCTTGAAAATGAATGAGGTATTGGATATGGGAGCAAAAAGGACTTCCTTGACACAGAAATCAGTCCTCCTTTGGGAATGCAATTTTGGCAAGGGTTTTCCACCCCTGATAAATTTTTTGTTTAATATTTTAAGGTTTTAAGTATATATTCAACAGTTTTTAAAAACTACCTCCTCCCATTATATTCGCTGTACTACTCTGATGGTATATACGTTTGTTTTTTTACCTTTGGTGCACAAACTTTTTGGCACTTAGTCAGGATCACCAAACTTTAACACCCAAAGAAAAAATTCCTAATGTTTAGTAAAAGAGGCAGCCAAAAAAGTGTTTCTCCATTTCATAAACTGGACAAAAAAATCCAATTTGAATTAATGTAATGTCCTGCATTGAAATAATGTAAGCAATCCAAGTAACCTTGTATAAATGCTGGCCAATATTTTAAAATATATATAAAAAAAAAATACCCCCTCAAGCAGCTGCTTGCCACAGAGGTCTGACAGGAGCCTGTCAGTTTATATGCCATAGTAGACCATGGCCGAGTGGTTAGCATGCTTGGCTTCTGATCTAAGGGACCTGGGTTCGAGCCCCCAGTAAGGCATGGATGTATGTGGCGTTTTTCTGCTGAGGTCCTGCCATCCTTTCAGACCTTCTACTTTGGCACTGTAGAACTTCTACTTTGTCAACTGACCAGACTTCTGTCAGACCTCTGTGGCAAGCAGCTGTTTAAGGGGATATTTTAAAATATATCATGCTGAAATGAATCATTTAAAGAAATAAAAACTATGTTTCATATACATATTATACTATTCCGGAAGAAATTTACATTCGATTAATATATAATTTAACTATTTTTATTTGTTAAGTTTTCCAAAATTAATCTTTAATTGCATAGTCCGATCAATTTTTTCACTATATCACTGTAAAAATGTCTTATTAAAATTAATATGTTTGTAAATTTATTTAAATTTTTTATTTTCATTAAATTTGTGATTAAATTATTTTTAATTTGGTATATGACACAATCTATTTCTGTTGATTGATTTTTCTTTGAAAAAAAAATCCTTAGTTAACTTGTTTATCTGACACAGCACAGTTGTCTAAAAGCTTCGACTTTTCTTGAAGTATAGTACCGAGAAAAAAATTATAAAAAAAGCAATATTCTAGCTTCAAGTAATTATTTTTTTTTTGTTTTTCAGAAATAATTAGCCTTTTTATTCATGTGCATTATAATCATTTCTTAGTTTTTTTTTTAAATTTTTATTTGTATTGCCAGATGTATTTTTTTACTACAAGCCTCTATAAAAGTCCTTATTAAAATGAAACATCTTTTTTGTAAAATATTTTTCTTTCAGAAAATCCAGAATTGAATGCTGATTAATTTGGCATATAATATGGTATAATTTTTTTCATTAGCTGTTTGGGAAAAAAGTTCCAAAAAAATTCTGTTTTAGCTGATCATAGTGAAAAAATTGCTGGCTGTCTAGATGTAAACTAGTTTTTCATGCAGGACCCTGGAATCTCTCTTAAGCTAGGGTTACCATATGCCTTCCAAAAGGAAGACATAACCTCCTTTTTTCATCATGATATTTATATTCTCCATGCATTTTGAAAAAGCATGAAAATGTCCTCTTTTTTCATATAAATTTATAAGAATATGTTTTTAAACCAAAATTAAAATGTTTTTTGTTTTAATTTTTCTTTTTTGTACCCATGACTCATATAATTTACTGTTCATCATCATCCTCAAGCAGCCATGGGCTACTGAGGTCCAACCAGACAGTGCAATTTAGTTCTCCAAGCAAGTCTGTCCTGAGCTACATCAACTGCATCTGGCCACTGCACACCAATTCTAATAAGGTCCTGTTTGACATTGTCAGCCCATCGCATCCTAGGTTTCCCCCTCTTTCTGAGGCCTTTGGGCACACTGTTCATAACCCTATTTGCCAATCTATAATTAGCCATATGGGCAACATGGCCAAACCAACAGAGTCTCTCTCTGCACAATATGCTGCTTAAAGGAGGTTGCAGATTCCTTTGCCTAACCTCATCATTAGTTACAAAGTTAAACCACCTAATACCCAAGGTACTACGTAAGCATAGTTTCCTGTTATCTTGTGTACAAAGTGTCCAAGTTTCACTACCATAACTAACCCTAGAAAGAACCAAACTATTATACAATCTAATTTTAGTCTTTAGGTGTATACGCCTATTTCTGCACACTCTCCATAGATTCTTAAAAGTCCCGGCAGCAATCCCTATCCATCTGTTAATCTCATGGCGCACATCACCAGCATCTGTTACATAGCTCCCGAGATAATTAAACTGTGACACCTGCTCAAGACTGCAGCCATTAAGATTAATTGAATCACAACTTTCCTGACCAATTTTCATCACTTTAGTTTTCTCTGTTTATAACCAAACCTACTCTACTACCAGTCTCATCAACAGCTCGAATGAAAGAGTTCATCTCATCAACATCATTTGCCAAAAGGGCTAAATCAGAAATTTTGGTTTCTCCAGCCCATTAAGGCCAAAATCTTTCCCTTGAAGTGAATTCCACATAACATAATCAATAACCAAGCTAAAGAGAAAAGGAGACAAAATGCACCCTTGTCGAACACCAGAAGTAATGCTAAACCAATTCCTATAAGCCGTACCAACTCTCACACACGACTAAGTGTTATTATAGAGAGCTTTCATTATGTTAACTAACTTGTCAGGTATACCATATGAAATCACAATCAACCACAAATTATGACGATCAACTGAGTCGAAAGCCTTTTTGAAATCAACAAAGCTAGCAACCAAAGGTTTCTGAAACTCTAAACATTTCTCAAGAATCTGCCTAAGTGCAAATATCTGATCCACACATCCCCTACTATATGAATCTACGTTGCTCATCACGCAATTGACTGTCAACCAGATTCTTAACTCTATTAAGTACAATCATGGAAAGAACTTTACCTGGAACAGAGAGTAGGCTGATACCCCTATAGTTATCACAAGAACTGCGATCACCTTTTTTGAAAATAAGGATAGCAATAGCTCTGGTAAAATCCTTAGGAACCATGCCTTTATCATAAAAGATATTCAGAATTTCAGTCATCCAAGTGGTAACCGAAACATTCCCAGCGCTAAGCATTTCTGTAGTAATTTCATCTACCCCTGGGGATTTATATAGTTTAAGTTTAGAAACAGCCAAAATAACTTCAGATTGTGTTATAGGGCCAACATTAAAGCCACCAATGCATCTATCATCATTGCAAACAATGGGAGTAGAACTAACCACATTGTTTAGAACATCACTGAAATGCTCAGCCAACTTAGCCATGACAGAATCCTCACCTTCTATAAACTTACCTTGTTTATCCTTCAATCCTTGTATATCTGTCCATTTTCTACCACACAAAACATTAACTATCTGTTACAGCTCTCTGCTGTTGTGCTGTCTAACTGCTTCCTCAGCTTTGTCAGCCAAGCCATCAAGGCAAAGATTCTTAGCAGCAGCTAACTGATCTTTTACATGTTTATTAAGTTCTCTGTAATGCCTTCTATTAGGACTAGTAGGGTATTGATTAAAGACATTCCTGCAGTTCCTTCTTTCTGAAATAAGTTCAAGTGCCTTATCACTTAAATAATTATGCCTCCTCTGCTCCTTTTTTCCTAAAAGAGTACTGTTAGTGTCCAAAAAAGCCTGTTTAAAATGATCCTATTCTTCCTCAACTTCAGTAGTAAGCAAACCATGACTGTCATAATGACTAAGTAACCTATCATGGTAAGCTTTAGCTATAACTGGGTCTTTCAGAGCGTCAGTATTAAAAGTAAATTTTTTAACCCTAGCACAACACTTTTTAAGTTTAAGTTGCAAGACACTTTTAACAAGGTAATGGTCTGATCCAATTTCAGCTCCTCTATGTGACCTGGTATTCCTAATAGAACTAGCCCATTTGCTGTTAATTAACATATAATTAATCATATTCTTATGCAGCCCATCAGGTGAAACCCCTGTTTACTTACATATATTGCGGTGTTTGTAATAAGTGTTAGTTAATCTGAAACCATTGAGTTTACTTACCTGTAGGAGACGTTGCCCATTGCCATTGCTGCTACCAATACCAAAAGAGCCTATCATCCCTCCCCAAAGGTCAATGTCATAGCAACTTTGGCAATGAAGTCACCAAGAACAATGGTAATATCTCCTTTCTTGACAGAATCTAAAATATTCTGAAGTTGTCCATGAAACCTATCCTTCTCATCCTCATCAGCATCCTCAGTGGGAGTATAACAGCAGATAACATTCAAGTCTTTAATGCTTGTCTGAAATTTTGCTGTAAGAAACCTTTCATTAATGCACTCGTATCCTAGAAGAGCATCACTAGCGTGTCTGCTGAGAAGCAGACCCATGCCTTGGAGATGCTTATTGTCGTTCTACCCTGAAAAGAGATATTTAAGATTATTTTTAAGAATCTGACCTTTATCTGTCTATCTGGTCACTTGCAAGCCGAGAATATCAAAATTATAATGGTAGAATTCTTGTGTGAGGACATGAAGAGAAAAAACTCTGTGCAGAGTCCTCACATTAGAACTACCTATGGAGAGAAAATGGTTAGTGGGATGTTTAAAGAAGCTATGTTTATTGAGAGGAAATGTCGACAATATCAAACAGCCCCCTAATCGCAGACATGGGGCAAAGACCCGTTCCCCCACCACTGAAGGCTGAAGCCTATTCGCCAATCTATAATTATCCATATGGACAACATGGCCAAACCAACAGAGTCTCTCGCTGCACAATATGCTGCTTAAAGGAGGTTGCCAACTCCTTTGTCTAACCTCATCGTTAGTTACCTGGAAGACTTCCCCCAATGTAGAATTTGATGATGCCAATAGAAGCAAAGAGGCCAAGCTCTTTTTTCATATGCTCACACACAAAAAAACTTAGAGTTCTTTTTGCCAAATAACTGATGAAAGAAATTATGACATGTGATATGCCAAATTAATCAGCATTTAAACATAAATGTCAATCACAGCATTACCTGTTGACTTTTTAATGTCTATAAATCGATAAATGTTTTGTGGAAAACATTTCACCGAACTATGGGACTTGAACCACATCTCTCCAGAAACATGCCAGAGTATTCTACCTTCAAACTAATGCCAGCTCTCTCTTTTTTCCACTATGCATGACTTTAAACTCTTCCTGAGATTTTGCTTCCTACAGTCAGCATCATCTGTAATCTAAGGTGGGAACTGTTTCTTTTTTATTGCACTGAATAAAATGAAAATAAATAATGAAGTAACTTCAAGCCATTTAGCTTTATTAATGATTTAAACATAAATGACAATCACAGTGTTACCTGTTGAAATTTTTAACATCTATAAATCAATAAATGTTTTGTGGAAAAAATTTCGTTGGCCTATGGGACTTCAACCTGTATCTCTCCAGAAACATGCCATAGTATTCTACTAGTGAACCAATGCCAGCTCTGTCTTTTTTCCACTATGTATGACTTCCTGAGATTTTGGTGCCTACAGTTGGCACCATCTATGATGGCCCTGAGATCTTAGATTCATTGAGCACCTACAGTTGATGTCAAATCTCAGGAAGAGTTTAAAGTCATAAATAGTGGAAAAAAGAGAGACCATTAGTTCAATGGTAGAATACTCTGGCATGTTTTCTGGAGAGATGCTGGTTCAAGTTCCATATGTTGGAAAAATGTTTTCTATGAAACATTTATTAATCAGCATTTGATTCTGGATTTTCTGAAAATAAAATATTTAACGAACAGCCAACTTCTTTTAATAAGGCTTTTTTTTATATTTTTCAGAGTTATGTAGTAAACAAAATGCATCTAGCAATGCAAATAAAAATTTATTTAAAAAAAACATAGAAATAATTATAAGGCATATGAATAAAAAGCTATTTATTCCTAATGGAACCATGAATCCATCACTATGTAAAATGTTTCAAAATTAAAATGTGCAGTTTCTGTTTCCTATGTTTTGAGAGCTCTCAATGAACAGAGAAATGCCAGTGTTTTCTGCATGAAAATTACACTAAAGTCAGAATGTCATTTCTGTGCCATTTGCAATGATCCACCTAGAACATCATTCCCCTATTCATCTCCATTATATAATATTTCATTACAAATTTTAAAATATTCAGTATTGTTGGATTGAATGACAGCAATGATGTTAATAAAATAAATGACTCAGCAGCTGCTTGCCACAGAGGTCTGACAGCAGCCTGTCAGTTTATATGCCATATTAGAAGGTCTGTGAAGATGACGGGACCTCAGCAGATAAACAACATGAACATTCATGCCTTCAGTAATAAATAGGCACTTTGACGTCAATTTCAATTTTAGAGGAAAAATTGTCTGAACCGGATGGGACATGAACCCATGATCTTCTGATAACATGTCAGGTGCTCTGGACCACTGAGCTACCAGCCACCAATCAAGATCTAGCTCAGTGGTCCAGAGCACCTGACATGTTATCAGGAGATTGTGGGTTCATATCCCACCCAGCTCAGACAATTTTTTCCTCTAAAATTGAAATCGACGTCAAAGTGCCTATTTATTACTGGATGTTGAACTGTCCAGTTTATCTGAGTTTATCTCAATATTTATTATTATTAGCATACTTGTATGACATGCTTTCCATCTATTGGCAAAAATCGAAAGCCACTAGAGCTAAAAATTGCCTAAAATAACGCCCATATGTGACATAAAGGGAATGTTCATAGCGTTAATTAGAGGAGATCTTGATCGGCGTCCGGTAGCCCAGTGGTCCAGAGCACCTGACATGTTATCAGGAGATCGTTTGCTCGTATCCCACCCGGCTCACACAATTTTTCCTCTAAAATTGAATTCGACATCAAAGTGCCTATTACTGGATGTTGAACTGTCGAGTTTATCTCAATATTTATTAACATTCATGCCTTACCCGGGGTTCTAACCCAGGTCACTTAGATCAGTAGTCAAGTGTGCTGACCATTTGGCCATGGAACTTTAGATTTTTTAAATTGTCACATTTTTAACAACTTTTCGTTTCTGGCAAAAATTATAAAGATTTACTCTGAAGAAATGCTTTTGTACTGTAGAATATTTTTTTTCTGTTTGGCAAAATTATAAATGTTTTTTTGGTCAAGTATTTGTCATAAACATTTTAAACATCACCCTCATTTTTATTTCTAAACAACTTAATACTTGAGTATTTAGCTTTCTAATTTGAAATTTCTTAAGTTTTAATGTTTCTCCTGTACTTTTAACTTTTTTTTTAATTTCAGGATTTCTAAATGTACTGAATTAGAGTGGGTCACCGCCTGATACTGTTAATTTGTTGTTTAAAATGGAAGTTAACTGAAACAACATTTAGTAAAGTGTTTTTTTTTTTGAAAGAAACTATGTCAAAATTTTTAATCTCAACCCTCAGGTTTGGAGCTCCAAAATAGTTATTTTATACACATTAGGCTGTACCCTAAAGTTATAATTCATCTTTGAACTTAAATAGCTGAATTAAAAAAATTATACCATAACAAATAATAAAATATCAATTATATATGCAAAATGAATGCAAATAGTGTAAAATATAATACAAAAATGCATAAAGAGTTAATATTTATATTGAAGTATGCACTGAACAGCTAAAACATTATGACCACCATGTCTTTATCCAAATCGAAGCAACTACAGGTAAATGATGGCACATGTTAAGGTCATGAAACTATAAATAACACGATTCTGAGCTCTGTTAATCAGTGTTATTCTCGTTCTTCAGATGTGAAAGGCAGCGGACTTAAGTGAGCTTGACAAAGGCCAAATTGTAATGGCCAGATGACTAGGTCAGAGAATTTCCGAGATGGCAAAGCTTGTAGGGTGCTCATGGTCAGTCGTGTTAGTACCTTCAAAAAGTGGTCTGAGGAGGGAAAAACGAACCTCCAGCAAGGGTGGGCCAACCAGTTCATTGATGTTAGAGGTTAGCGAAGGCTATCCTGTATGGTATGAGCCAACAGAAGGGATACTGTGGCACAACTAACCCATAATTTGGATAATGGTGATGGGAGTAATGTGTCACAACACATAGTACATCGAATCCTGCTGAAAATGGGGCTGCATAGCCACAGGCTGCTCCGAGTGCCCATGCTAACCTCAGTTCACCATCGAAAGCACCTACAATGGGCATGCAAGCATCAAAACTGAACCTGGAATGATTGGAAGAAGGTCATCTGGACCTATGAATCTCATTTCCTGTTGCACCATGTGGACGGCTGGGTATGTGTGCGTCATTTACCTGGGGAAATTTTGGCACCATAATTCACTGTGGGATGAAAACAAGCCAGTGGAGGAAGTGTAATGCTTTAGGCAATGTTGTGTTGGGAAACCGTGGGTCCAGTCATTCATGTGCAGCAAACTATGACAAATACCACCTACTAAACATCATTTCAGACCACGGCATCCTTTCACGGCAACAGTATTCCCCTCTAGTAGTGTTTTCTTTCAGTAGGATAATGCTGCTCGGATTCTTCGAGAATTATTTGTGGAACATGAGGAAAACTTCCAGGTATCGCCCTTGCCTCCAAATCCCTCAGACATCAATCCAATTGAGCATCTGTGGTTTGTGTTAGGACAGCATATCCTATCTACAGTGGCTCAACCACATAGCTTATTAGAGTTAAATGATCTGCTGTTAATGTGTTGGTTGATACCAGATACCACAAGACACCTTTAGAAATCTTGTAGTGTCCATGCTCACTGGGTAAGAGCTGTTTTGGGGGGCATGTGGAGGACCAGCATCATATTAGGTAGGTGGTCATAATTTTTTGGTTCTTCAGTGTAGGGCTTTTTAATCAGAATTAGTAATGTAGTGACCAAGCAATGACATGCATTGTGTTCTTGCATGCATATTTACCAATAAAAACAATTTAATGTTGTCAACAATGAGTTAAAAATCTGATGAATATTATTACTCTAAATTCTATGCAGTTAATTTCTCTATGCTGAATAACTAGTAAAATGCAGTAGCTGCATAAAGATAGGTTTACATTTCAACTGCTGCATAGGCAGGGTATATCGGTAATGTGCCAAGCACCAATCTGCAGTTCCTAGGTTTGAGTCACGTCAGTTCCAGTGTTGAAATTTATCTCTACTAACCCGCATCCTATCCTCAGTCAAGAAGAGAACACTAATGAACTTGGAAAGGCCACCACACATTGGAAGGGATGTTAAGCCATGGCCCTATATGCAGGAGAAGAATATCCTGTGCTCATTAAAAGACATGCTAGAATGCCTTGACCGGAGGCTGCCTTGTGTCCTGACAGCTGTCCAGTGGGTCCCCTTCCCCCAAAACCCTTGGGGTCTTTGCGACCTATCCATTTAGCCCATTGTGTACAAAAAGCAACTCTCAGAAGTAAAAACAATTCATCAATCATTAAAGAAAAAAACAAGCAAAAGTCATAATTTTTACCATGCCCCTCGTTTAAAGTTTTATCAATATTGAAAATAAACCTAACAGAAACAAATTATTCAGATTAATCACTTTTCTAGCTAGAAAGAGAATGTTTGTCTCATCTTACATCTAATGGTAACTTAGTACTTAATGTAAGGGCAGATAAATTTCTCAGCTACCACTATCATCAATGCAGTCTTTCCCTTCTCAATATTCTCCTTATTAGTTATCTGAAAACTGTTTATTTGATTGACAAAGTAATGGATTTCACCATATTATTTTTGTTTTTTAATAAAATTGATCCTAGTGCATATGTGCTATATTTCTGACTTTTTTGTGGGAATATATCATTGAGATTAAGCAAAATGCTAAGTTGATTTATAAGTCTGTGTGTTTTAACCATGCAAAATGTGTGTAGTGACACATCACTGTGTTGCATTTCTATACCACTGACTGAATGCAGTACTAAGAGAAAGTGTAAAATTCAGTGTGTCAGCCATAAATATTACAAGTATTGGAGCCTTGGTTTCCATTATTAGAAACATACAAGCGAGTTAAATATTAAAATTCATGCAATTTTTGCACCACTGCTGGGAAAAATATTTAAAGCTACTGAATCGGCTCAAGAAATATGCAAAAGTTGAAGGTGAGGAGGCAGCTTCATTTGTGCTGCTTAAGCTTAGTTCAAGAAGTTCAAAAGTGATGACAGAAGCCTTTAAAATAAGCTGCAATTGTGATGGCCAATATCAGTAGATCGTAACATTCTCTGCCATGCTGTTGAAGCTGATTGATCAACAAGCACTTTCTGGCTCTTATCCGAACTTTGATTGTTCACAAACAACTATAGTGCTGCATATGCAATACATTGGTAAGGTACAAAAGTTGCCAAAGATGTTCCATATTAACTGTACTGAAGAAACAAACCATTGTATTGAAGTCTACAGGAAACTTCTTGCTAATCCACGTAACCAGCATTTTATCAAGCAAATTGTTATGCACGATGGAAAATGGATCTTTTGCAATAATCTGAACACCCAAAAGCAGTGATTTGACCCACCTCAGCCCATTTACTGCTCTAAAGAGGGGACAATACCAAAACGAAATCAACATTTTACGTTTGGTGGAAATTTGAGGGTGAAGTGCACATAGAACTGGTTCCCAATAGATGTGCCATCAATGCTGACTTCTACTCAGCAAAATTGGTGCTCGTTCACTCTGTAATGCTTTAGTGCTCCTCAGGATTGGTAAACAGACATCAGGTACTCCATCATCACCACTGCACACCAATTCTTACAAGATCCTGTTTGACATTGTCTGCCACTGCATCCTAGGTCTTCTCCTCTTTCTGAGGCCTTTAGTCACACTGTTCATAACCCTGTTTGCTAATCTATAGTTATGCATAAGGGCAACATGGCCAAACCAGCAGTCTCTCTCTGTACAATATGCTGCTTAAAGGAGGTTGCTGACTCCTTTGCATAATCTCATCATTACTTAAAAAGTTGAACCACCTAATGTACAAGATATTGCATAAACATCTAAAATATAAAACATAGTTTTCTGTTATCTTGCTTAAAAAGGTCCAAGTTTCACTATCATGACTAACTCTAGAGAGAATCAAACTATTATGCAGTCTTAATTTCAATCTTTAGGTGTATATGCCTATTTCTTCACATTCTCCATAGAATATTTTAAAGTTCCGGCAGCAATCCCTATTCGTCTGTTAATCTCATGCCGCACATCACCAGTATCGGTAACATAGCAGTAACTGTGACATCTGCTCAAGACTGCAACCATTCAGATTAACTGAATCACTGCTTGCCAGACCAAATTTCATCACTTTAATTTTCTCTCTGTCTTTCCAAACCAACTCTACTACCAGTTTCATCAATAGTTCAAATCAAAGAGTTCATCTCATCAACATCATTTGCCAAAAGGGCTAAATCATCAACATATTCTAAATCAGAAATTTTCGTATCACCAGACGATTTAAAGTCAAAATCTTTCTCTTGAAGTGAATTTTGCATAACATAATCAATAACCCAACTGAAGAGAAAAGGAGACAAAATGCATCCTTGTCGAACACCAGAAGAAATGCTAAACCAATTGCTACAAGCCTTACCAACTCTCACACATGACTCAGTGTTATTATAGAGAGCTTTCATTATGTTAACTAATTTGTCTGGTATGCCATACGATCTCACAATCAACCACAAATTATGACAATCAACAGAGTCGAAAGCCATTTTGAAATCAACAAAGCTAGCAACCAAAGGTTCCTGAAAGTCTAAACATTTCTCAAGGATCTGCCTGAATGAAAATATCTGATGTACACATCCGCAACCACTTCTGAATCCACATTGCTCATCACGCAATTGCCTGTCAACCAGATTCTTAATTCTATTAAGCACAATCATGCAAAGAACTTTACCTGGAAGAGAAAGTAATTATAGTTATCACAAGAACTGCGATCACCTTTTTTGAAAAAAGGTCATAATAATAGCTGCAGTAAAATCCTTAGGAACCATTCCTTTATCATAAAAGATATTCAAAATTTCAGTCATCCATGTAGTAACCGCAACATTCCCAGCTCTAAGCATTTCATTATTAATTTCATCTACCCCTGGGGATTTATGTCGTTTAAGTTTAGAAATAGCCAAAATAACTTCAGATTATGATACAGGGCCAACATTGAAGCCACTAATGCATCTATCATCATTACAAACAATGGGAGTAGAACTAACCACATTGTTTAGAACATCACTGAAATGCTCAGTCCACCTAGTTATGACAGAATCCTCACCTTCTATAACCTTACCTTGTTTATCCTTCAATCTCTGTATACCTGTCCATTTTCTATCACACAAAACTAACTATCTGGTACAGCTCTCTGCTGTTGTGCTGTCTAACTGCTTCTTTACACATTTATTAAGCTTTCTGTAATGCTCTATTAGGACTAGTAGGGTATTGATTAAAGACATTTGTGCAGTTCTTTCTTTCTGAAAAAGCTCAAGTGCATTATCACTCAAATTTTGCCTCCCCTGCACCTTTTTTCCTAAAAGTGTACTGCTGTTTTAAACAGGCTTTGCTTGAAATTAAGACAGCACCAAATTACATACCACACTTTGGACCAATGAAAAGCCAATTGACAAAAAAAAAAGGACCAATGAAAAACGATGCTAACAATGAGGAAAGCAACCTTCAAATTCTGGTGTTCTTTGACATATCAGTTTGCTAATGCCTAGAACTGACCCTGCTTCTAAAATAATGCATATTATCTCAGTAATATGTAATGTCTGATTTGGTGATGCATACATTTCTACCTGAAATTTTCGCATTAAAGACTGTTGTTGAGAGTGAGGGACTACAGTAATCTCATATTAAAGAGTTCATAGTACCAGGGTACTACAAACCCTTATATTCAGAATTATTCACGGTAAAGAATATACAGGTTACTTTGATTTATAATTAACTCATTAACTTTATTAGCATATGTGAGTACACATTAAAAATTTTAATTTGCCCTTTCCAAATGTCTTCAAAGAGTAAATGAATTTGTGTCAAATAATGTAATGCTGACCAAAGAATATGGCATGTAAATAAACCTATTGCGGTGGTCAAATATTTTGTTTGTTATGTGGCCTGCATGGAGTGTGCCAATCATTTGGCTTCATGGAGCAGCATCTATGGGGGGGGGGGGGGGTCTTAACTGTTAATAGTACTTTCATATATATAGTGGGAGAATGTGAACTACTGGTCAGCTGTTAGGAGATAAATGATAACCTTCCATCGAGGTCATCCAACATTTTCTTTAACATTGACAGAGTATGACATGCACATGGGGCTATGACTTAATGTCCCATTCGACAGACAGTGGCTTTCCCAGCTCATTGGTGCAAGGGGGAGAAAGGAGACAGAGATACTGGTGCATGTGCTTTTTCACTGATGTTTTTTGGCACCAGTAGTTGGTGCTGAAAATCATCGGTGAAGAAGTTTAAAATCTTAAATTAGTGGAAATAAGATGAACCAGCATTAGTTCAGTCGGTAAGAAAACTCTGGTATGTTTCTGGAGAGATGTGGGTTCAAGTCCCATATGCCGGCAAAAATTTTTCCACAAAATGTTTGATATATTGATGCTAAAATGTCAGCCAGGTAACGCTGTGATTGTCACCTATGTTTAAATCAATAATAACGCTGAATAGCATGAATAGACTATTATTTCCATCTTACTCAACACAATATAAAAGGAAATAGTTGTCACCCTTTGATCATAGATGGTGCCAATGGTTGGCACCGAAAATCATCAGTTAAAATGTTTAAAATCTTAAATTAGTGGAAAAAAGATCAGCCAGCATTAGTTCAGTCAGTAAGAATACTCTGGCATGTTTCTGGAGAGATGCGAGTTCAAGTCCCGTATGTCGACGAAATTTTTTCCACAAGATATTTATTGATATATTGATGTTAAAATGTCGGCCAGGTAACGCTATGATTGTCACCTATGTTTAAATCATTAATAACGCTGAATAGCATGAAGGGACTTTATTATTTCCATCTTACTCAGCGCAATATAAAAGGAAATAGTTGCCATCCTTTGATCATAGATGGCGCCAATGGTTGGTGCCGAAAATCATCGGTGAAAAAGTTTAAAGTCTTAAATTAGTGGAAAAAAGATGAGCCGGCCGGTAAGAATACTCTGGCATGTTTTTGGAGAGATGCGGGTTCGAGTCCTTATGTTGGCAAAATTTTTTCCACAAAATATTTATTGATGATTTCAACCTTCTGATTTCCGATTCTAATAGCTTAGAAATACAATCAATTCAACTATAAGTCAATTGCGTCCTTAAAGAACATTTCATTGTATACACTGAGATGCCAGTTTAGGTACATCTACCTAGTAGCATATTGGGTCTCTTTTGGCCTTCAGAACAGCACGAATTCATTAGGGCATGGAAATAGCTGGATGCATTGTACAAGAATATTGTACCATGCAGATGTGATTGGGTTGTGCTCTTTGCTGCAAATTGGGAAGTGGCACAGTCTCGCTGCAAACAACCCTTACCACCTCATCCCAAAGATTCTTGATAGAGTTTAGATCTGGGAACTCTGCAGGCCAATGAAGCAAAGAAAACTCATCGGCATGTTACTGGGACCATTCTGTTACAATATGTGCTCTGTGAGCTGGTACATTATTGTGCTAAACATGTCCATCCAAATGAGGCTGAACTTGGTCAGTAATGACATTCAAATACGCCATGGCATTCAGATGTCCTCTGATGGGTGATAGGGGGCTTAATGTGCACGAGTAAAACGTTCCCCACATCATCACACCACCAGCCTATGCGATTGACACCAGGCAATGATGCACCAAATTCTGATCCATCAACATTATACAAAAGGAACCTTGATTTGTCCAACCAAGCTATCTTTTTCCAGGCCTTAACAGTCTAGTGTCAATACTCCAGCACCCACTGTAGACAAGCTTTCACATTCTTCACTTATAACATGGGCAGTGACTGTTGTTGCCCATTCATGACAAGGTCTGATATGTGATGTGTTCATAGATGGCCCTCTGCACACCAATGTTTAATTCTGCTGTTATTTGCCTGGTTGTGGCCCATCAGTTTGCTTGCATCTGATCCACTAGCTATTTTCGTCCACAAGATAACTGTTTTGTTTTTTGCTTTTCACACCATTCTCAATAATCACTTGAAATGGTTGTGCATGAAAAGCCCAGCAGGATGGCTGTCTGGGAGATGCTAGAACCGGCTTGCCTAGCACCTACTATTATGCCATGTTCAAAGTCACTCATTCACAGGGCTCAATACTTCTGATGCTCAATCCAACTCTGATCTCAAAGAGCTAGTCTACCTAATTTATATTGCATACTGAGGTCATGTTATGTATTGAGATGTGTTGTGTGTTGAAATGAATCATTTGTGTGATAAGAGTGGTGTACCTAATAAGCTGACATCCCAGTGTATATACATTGATTCAATGGGTAAATATAGGTTAGGGGGTAGTAGATTTTACAAAAACTTAACGGAAATAATTGTTCCTTGTTGTGCTATATTATAATTTATCTTTATATTTTATTGTGTTTCATCATAAAAATATTGAAAGGAATGAAATAAAGATGATATAAGTGCATATGGGATATAATGGTAATCACTATGTGATCACCAGCAATTGTAAGTTGAAAATGGAAGGATGAAGGTTGACTGGTTTAACACTTTTTAATGATGAGATGTTTTTAAACCATTTATTACTTTTTTTAAACTTAATTATACTTAAAACACTTTAATTATTAAAAATATTTTATAAATTGTTCATTAAAAATATTTTATAAATTGTAAATAAATGTAGAAAATGATTTTTATCCATCTTTTTGTTTTTTTGCTCATCTTTTGTCGCTCGGTCAGTTTGTGCATTTGTCAAAACAGTTTCTCCACCATATTGTTTGAATGTGACGAACAAACTTAATGATTTATGTGCCAAATGAAAGCTTTTGACACAAGGAGTGTCATCTAATATATAAAGAAGAAAGTTTGTTTGTCTGTTTGATTATGCACTCATCCCCCAGAAGAGCTGGATGCACCAAACTATGCATTAACATTCCCTTCACCCAGGGGAAGAATATAGGGTACGTGCAAACCCACTGGGGTGAACTAAAACTGGGATGGAAGGGTTTGAATTTCCCAAAATCCCCATAGACTTAACATTAGCAGTTAAGAACCAGTATCTCTCTCTCATCAACTTAGCATTGGCAGTTATTCAAAATCACATGGGAAATGCCATCTACTACAACTTTAAAGAGTTTCAGACTTTCTCTCCAGAGCAAGAGGAAAATTGTACCCTGGTGGTGGAGGGCAATAAATTGTAATGAGCTTTCTGTCAAGTGAAAGCTCACATGAGGACCGTCATAAACCTTTCTTGTTTGGTGCAATACCGCCCAGTTGCCCTTGTGCCATAAAACCCCAAACAACCAGTCAGTCATTAACTACTTTAAATTATGCTTCCCACCATACTCCCATTCCCCCAAAAGGGAACGGAAATTTATGGGGATCAACCTTAATGAGTTATATCTCAAAGCTTCTGGTGTCCCCATTGTCATGGACTACCTCATACACAACTCCAAAAAAAGGGGTAGAAAAAATGTGGTTGACACTTGTTAGGCGTATATCAAATGAAGGTGTCTGAAAGTAGGTGTTGTTTTTAATGACAAAAATAATACAAATAAATTTAAAAAAGTTTAAAATACCTATCTTTTTATATGTGAAACACATTCACGTGTTTTTAAATAAAATATTCATTTTGCACTTACTAAATAAATAAGTAGTTTTTTAAAAAATTTAATCTTTCTTCCCATATGCTCCCTAAAAAGTAGAAAAAAAGCTGAAACATATCAATAGTGCAATCAGTCATTGAATTAGTACTCACTTCAAAGGAGAATAGGGCAAGCAATCTTGTTGAGTAGGTAAATCAGCACCCTACTTCTTTTTAAGTGAATACTAAATCAGTGACTGATTGCACCATCGATATGCTTTAGTTTTATTTTCTTCTTTTTTGGCTGCATATGGGAATTTAAAAAAACTTTATTTAGTAAGTGCAAAATGAATGTGGTTTTATTTGGTAATTTATATTATTTGAACTAATTTCTGACTGGATTATTCTGATATGATGTTGTCACAAGGCAGCTCCATTCTGTACTTAAATTCACTGTGGCTGAATAATTCAATCACTAAGCCTTATTATCAATTTTTTGGAATTATAGCAAAGAACAAATGCTCTTTAAGTTATTACAGACAATACACAGATTTATAGATTACCATTAATAACATTATTAACTCAGCAAACATCACTTTGCAAAGCTGTATGAAACATATCATATGCTTAATCCCAAGTGGCACAGAGTGTTTGGGTTTGATTTCTCCTAATTTCCACATTACATATATAACAGGTTTATTTTTCAAACAATAAAAACGATTTCCACAGAAAACAAGTAGCACCAAATACAATACCTGACAGCAAGGCCAATCCAGCTCACTGGTCCCCTTGTTAGAAATTTACTAGCCAACCAAGAATAGCAAATTTCTTATTGAAATTCAGTAGGTTTCATGAATATCACCCTCCCTCACTAAGCAATTTAAAAATAATTTTAAACTTCAAATATGTTGAAACCTATGTCAGAAATTTGGGAACAATATAATATTTTGATAATTTTCCATAATACGAAATTTGAATATAATGAATATTAGAAATTATTTAATACAGGTTACTGCTGTTTAATGCAGTAGATGTGTACATAAATGGTGGTATTTTTTTATTTGCATGCTTTTTGCATATCTTATTGATATTTTTATTTTGTGTTTTTTTTCTATGTATTATAATGAGTTTGATTTCAACAAAAATGATTATAATTCATAATTTTTATTAAAAAAATTCGTAAAGGTAAATTTCATTCCACTCTTGGAGTAATTGTTGTGTTTGCAACAAATTTTATTCTCTTCTGTCGATATGAAAATAAATGTCACCAATTACTGGTGTTGCTAATCATGTAAGCAGTTTATTAGATTATTCAGTTTTCATGTTGAGAAAAGTTATTCACTAAAGGAATCGTATGAATCAAGAAATCTTGCATGTAGGATTCCACACTTGACTGATTCATTTCTTCTATGACCTTATATTTTTTTGGTAGTTTTTTTTTATAATGTAGCTGATGAAGTCATATGAAATGAGAATTCATCACTGTACAGCCGGGCAGATCGATACAAATATTTCAGCATATTTATCTATGTACACTATTTTAAGGATTTTTAAAGATTTCTTACTGAAAAAAAAGTGAACCTGTGTTAAATGGCAGTTAGCTGTAAAGTATGAATTAATATACATTTGGATGCCTGTTTATTAGGTACACCTACCTAGTAGCATGCTGCACCTCCTTCGGCCTTCAAAACAGCCCAAATTCATCGGGGTGTGGAACTTGCAAGATGCTAAATGCATTGTGCAGGGCTGTTGTACCAGGCAGAAATGATTGTGTCACGCAGTTGCTGAAAATTGTACAGTGGCACAGTCTTGCTGCAAATAGCACTTAACACCTCATCCCAAAGATGCTCAATAGAGTTTAGATCTGGATCTTGAGACTATGCAAGCCAATGAAACATTTTAAATGAAAAATTAAATGAAAATGAAACAGCAAAAAAGCATGTTCCTAGAACCATTTGGTGTTGATACATGTCTTGTGAGCAGGTGAATTATCATGCTAAACATGTCCATCCGAGTGAGGATAAACTGTAGAATAAAGGAATGAACTTGGTCAGCAATGATGTTCAAAAAAGTGTGATATTGAGCTATCCTTTCTTGGGTATCGGGACATATAATGTGTGCCAAGGAAACATTCTCCACACCATCACACTGCCACCACCAAATTGTACCATTGACACTAGACAAGATGGTTCCATGTCCTCGTATTGGTTGTGCCGAATTCTGATCTACCATCATGATGCAAAAGGAACCTTGATTCATCTAACAAGACTACCATTTTCCAGTCCTCGATAGTCCAGTATCAATGCTCCTGCACCCACTGGAGACACGCTTTCATGTTCTTCACTGACATGGCACTCGACATGGTCATTGACTGTTGTAGCCTGTAGGCCATTTGTAACTAGGTCAGATACGTAATATGTTCGGAGACCAATGTTTAATTCTGCTGTGATTTGCCTGATTGTGGCCTGTCTGTTTGCTCCATTGGCCCCTCAGATCCACAAGCTGTTTTTGCCCAAGGATCGACAGTCACTGGTAGTTTCTTGCTTTTGACACCATTCTTGGTAAATCCTTGAAACGATTGTGAGTGAAAAATCCAGGGGGAGGGCCATTTGGAAGATGTTAGAACTGGTACACTTAGCACCAGTTATCATGTCATGTTCAGTCACTTAAGTTGCTCATTTTGCTCATTTTCATGCTCAATCCAACCCTAACTGATGGTTGAAGCGTTGGTCTGCCTGATTTATATTGCACACCTCGGTCACATGTGTATTATGTGTTGGAATGAACCATTTATATGATGAGGGGTGGTGTACCTAATAAACTGGCATCTCAGTGTACACCAAAGAGCTAAAACATTATGACCACCTGCCAAATATGATGTTGGTCCTCCATTTGCCACCGAAACAGCTCTTACCAGCATGGATACTACAAGATTTCTAAAGGTGTCTTATGGTATCTGGTACCAACACGTTACCAGCAGATCCTTTAACTCTTGTAAGTTATCTGGTTGAGCACCACAGATCGGATATGCTGTTCCAACACAAACCACAGATGCTTGATTGAATTGAGGTCTGGGGAATTTGGAGGCCAGGGCAATACCTTGAAGTCTTCCTCGTGTTTCGCAAACCATTTTTGAACAACCCAGTCACTGTGGCACGATGCATTATCCTGTTGAAAGGCACTACTAGAAGGGTATACCATAGTCATGAAAGGATGTACCTGGTCTGCAATGATGTTTAGGTAAGTGGCAGATCTCATAGTTTCTTGCACATGAATGACTGGACCCAGTGTTTCCCAGCAGAACATTGCCCAAAGCATTACACTTCCTCCATGAGCTTGTTTTCATCCCATGGTGCATCCTGGTACTAACACTTCCCCAGGTAAACAACACAGATGTACCCGGCTGTCCACATGGTGCAACAGGAAATGAGATTCATTGGAGCAGACGACCTTCTTCCAATCATTCAAGGTTCAGTTTTGATGCTCGCATGCCCATTGTAGGCACTTTCGACAGTGAACTGAGGTTAGCATGGGCACTCAGAGTGACCTGCAGCTACATAGTCCCATTTTCAGCAGAGTTCGATGTACTGTGTGTTGTGACACATTGCTCCCATTACCAGCATTCAAATTACAGGTGAGTTGCACCACAGTATCCCTTCTGTTGGCTCGTACCATACAGGACAGTTTTCGCTCACCTCTAGCATCGATGAGCTGTGGCCTGCCCATCCTTGCTTAGGATTCATGGTTTTTCCCTTCTCGGGCCAATTTTTGAAGGTACTAACCAATGCTGACCATGAGCACCCCACAAGTCTTGCCATTTCGGAAATGGTCTTAGCCAGTTGTCTGGCCATTACAATTTGGCCTTTGTCAAACTCACTTAAGTCCACTGCCTTTCCCATTTGAAGAACAAGAATAACACTATTAGCAGAGCTCAGTAACAGGTGTTATATCACATGTGTCGTTTACCTGCAGTTGCTTCAATTTGCATAAAGGCACACTGGTGATAATGTATTGGTTCTTCGGTGTATGTAGAATCTATATATAAAACATATAATAATTATTTTTTCTGATTTTTCTTTTGTGGTAATTAAAATGCAGGAACATTATTGGTGAAATATTCAATAATAGGAATGCACAACAAATATTCATGATCAGGTAGCAATTCAAGTGTAGCTGAAAAAAAAAACTGTTACTATGAGTGGAATCCAAACACCCACTCTCAAGCCCCAGCATTAAAATGCCACAGGGACTAGAACAAATTTTATGAAAAAAAAAACAAAAATTCAGAATGAAAAACTTCAATAATGAATATTTTTCAATAATTGCCCTTTTTTTTTATTTGGGACATTGTTTAGTTTTTAAAACATTGACTACCATACCGAGCAAAGTATGTCACTAGTTTTAAATAATATTTTAAGTTTGTTTAATGGAATTTTAAATAAAAATGTGAAGGTTTTCTATCAAATTTTAACATTTGTAGCAGAATTTAAAAAGGAATAAAAACTTCATAATTTTGTATGAAGTTTGTATATTTTTTAGCATCCTATAGAAGTCCCAGATCTAGAAAAAAAAATTAAAGGAGAGAAATTGAGTTGGAATAAACCAGAATGTCATTCCTATACAAATATTTTCCTTCTTTTTTAGCGGTCTTTGAAAAATACAAGTAATATATAAAAAAAATAAATACCCCCTCAAGCAGCTGCTTGCCACAGAGGTCTGACAGGAGCCTGTCAGTTTATATGCCATAGTAGAAGGTCTGAGAGGATGACAAGACCTCAGCAGATAAACGACACACACATCCATGCCTTTCCCATAGGTTTTGAATATTTTTCTCACATCCTTTCTGTTTACTATCATTCTCAAGGAGGGACCTCCTCCTCTTAAATTTGTCTCTGTAGTATATATGAAAGCATTTTAGTGTTTAAATGTTTCTTGTCATACTGTGTAAACTAAACCTAATAATGATTTTTTTTTTCCATTCCTTCTCCTCACAGAATTTTATTTTTAGAACAACAGAAGTATCTTCTCCTCATCCACCCTTCTAACAAGAGATGTCATCATCATAAAAAATGCCTTGTTCAAGATTAGTGTTGCTACCACGTCACCTTTTTGTACGGACTTTGCATCTAGCCTTGGCATTCAGAACTCAATCCCAGCATGATTTGAGATTCAATTACCAGGAATAATATCATTCAAATGAACAAAAATGTTTCTGCTATAGTTTTGTGACAAGTTATTTGATGAATGAAGGAATCTCATTAATACTTAGGTTATTGTCCCTAGCAAGACTTTTTTTTTGTGACTGCAAATATTTTTATATATGAAAAGTATTAATCTGAACCTTAAGAGCTATAAATAGAAATTCATTTCTTATTTAAACATTGTTCATATTATATATTCTCAGTACTATATTCCACTGTATTTCAAAAGCATAAGTGTTCTATAGTGAATCAATATTATTGACAATTTAAATGCAATATATATATTTTGAATACAATATTTTTAGCATATTTAAATTGATTATAATACTGTATGAAAACCAAATAATTATTTAGAAATTGTTAGTTAGACATAAATTTAGGAGTAAGCAATTTTATCATTTCCTTTTTTATGTATTTTAATATTTTCTTTTGAAGTAATGTTTTTATAATTATGGTTTATATAGTTTGTATTTTGTGATAAAATTTTACTTTCATTTTGATATAACAAGTACTAATTAATATACAATTAATATTTTTAATCTTTTGCTTATATGCCTCAAATTTTCAACCCACTGTCAAAAAAACTATAATGGATAGTGTTTGGAGCTTGCCTTGTTTGTTTCTCTAGATGAATTTTTTTTTTCTCAGAAACAGGTCGGCATGTTTATAACTGTGACGTCTGCCAATTCAGATTTACATCATTAGTTTTCCTTACCAAACACAAGAAGACCACACATCGAGGGGAAGGTAAAGCCTGTCGATATCCATGTTCGCTGTGCCCTTATTCTACTAACTGGTATTCCAACATCAAGCAGCATATGCTCACACATTCTGGAGATCGCCCCTATATGTGTTGCCATTGTGGGAAATGTTTTAAGCAACAGAATCATCTTGATGGTCATCTTCGAATTCACACAGGAGAGCGACCATTCCCATGTAATATTTGTAGCAAGTCTTTCACCCAACAGGGAAATTTAATTAAACACAGAAGAAGTCACTTGCAGGAAAAACCATTCATGTGTAGATATTGTGAAAAATCTTTTGTTCAGAGATCTGATTTAAATCGCCATGAAAAGAGGCATTTAAATCAACGTGGCAATATACATTTTTAAATCTATGTCATGTGGATATATTTTTGTTGAATGCTGTAATGTTCCTTGACTGCAATGATTATAAGATCACATTCAGTATAATAATAAATAAATACCCCCTCAAGCAGCTAATATAGCTTTATTTATTAATTACTTTGAAGCCTCACTGAACTTAGTGTGATACAAGTATAACAATCAACAGTATTAGTTTCCTTACTAATGTTTTTTCTTTAAGGAATTTCTGTGTTTATTCTTATGACGTTTGCAAAATCTTGCAGATAAGGTTTTTGAGTGGATCAAAACTTAGCATTGACCTGAAGAGATCAATTGAAATTTCCAAGTTAATTTGATATTACTCAGAAATTAAATATAGGCAAAAACAATAAAATGTATTAAAAGCAAAGTAATACATAAACCACATGCCTGTAATTTTTTTAGTTGGATTATAAAACAAATGGAAATTTGTTTTACTGGTTTAAGAAACTTACGTTTTCTTATTTTTTAGGGTTTATATATCATGAATAATTTGTTCTTAATTCTACGTATTGAACTGTTGAGTTAAAAAAAAATATTTCACTGAAAAGTACACCTTGACTGTGTATAAAAGAAAGATATGCATTTGAACTGGTTCTCGGTTTTTTTCATTATTAGATTCTAAAGTTTGTGATCTTTTCATAACTGAGCTCTTTTGTGAAAATCAGTTATCCTAAATGGGCCTGATTTAAATATTTTTTGTTTTTGTTTCTGTTTCAATAAATAACTGTTTTGTAGCATTTGATTAGCTGCTTTTTCAATAGTATGGCAAAGAAACGTTATAGATTGCAACAAAGGTGTTTATTTCATGGGTTTGAGAACCATTTGACATTTATTTTAACTAGGCACTAGTAGTGGATGAACAAGTAAATACGACTCTCATTCGCTCTAACACTACTATATATGATGAGCTGTTCATAGGACTCTCATTGCTGAATATTATCATGACAACAAGTGTATGATTAGTCATAAAATTTCTTTTAATATGGCAGCTATTTTGAAATATCAGAGGAAAATGACTAATATATGCCCAGCTCGGTCAGCGTTGAGATTTCTCTCCGCAAAATTCCCCACCCTGCCCACGGTCAGTAGGGGACACCGATGGGCTTGGAAAGGCCGCCATCCATCGGATGGGACGTTAAGCCGTCGCCCCGTGTGAAGGAGAGACATACCCTGTACATGTTAAAGAACATGCTGGATGGCCTGGACGAGAAGCTACCATCTGTCTCCCAACAGCTGTTCCAGTGGATCCCCTCCCCCACCTTCTCTGAGTCTTCGGGGTCCATGTGACCTGGCCATTTAGCCCATGGTGTGCAAAAAAGTGTCGCTCAGAGGTAAAACAACCCAACGACTAATATATGTTCTTGTCGTGAGTTTACGTTTCTACTTATTCACACAGTACCAAAAGAATATTAATTTTATGAACAAGTATACCAATCAACATTATTAGTTTCCTTACTAGCTTATTTCTGCCTTTATTCCCATGGCGTTTTCAAAATCTTGCAGACAAGGTTTTTGGTGGATCAAAACTTAGCATTGTCGTGAAGAGATCAATTTAAATTTTTAAGTTTGATATCACTGATAAATTAAAGAAGCAAAAATAATAAAAAGGTATATAGATTATTATAAGGCACTCAAAAATTATTTTTATATAATATTTATGTCTTCTGTAAATAGGATATTTCTGAATATTAAAAAGTTGAAAGTTTATGGATTTTTATCAGTTTCTTATTAGCAATAAAGCAAAATTGTTATTGTATAGGATTTTTTCCCCGTGTGCCACTGTAAAAAAATTTTATTCTACTACTGAAACTGTAAAATATTAAGCCTGTAATATCAGGAATTAAAAATGAATTCACTGTTCGTTACACATAAGCAAACTTACCTTTTAGTCTCATTCATCATTCCTCATCCATTTAACACTCTGTGTTTTCCGTGTGATATGCACCCAATAGAAAGAAATTTAACTGGTTATAAGTTCGCATTCAGCATTGTAGTATGCTTATTATTAGAAATTTCTTTCGAAAATATTTTGTTGAAACATTATTGCACGTCAGCCGGTGTTTCCCTGGGGTGGAGGGGCAAAATAGTTCCAGCGGGGGAGGGGATAAAAAAAAACAATCCGTGTTTCAAGATAGAAATATTTATATTAATAGTTTATTAACGAATGCAGCTGAAAATAAGTAATCACATATACATTATAAGATGCTAGCTACTGATGCCTTTAAGCCGTCCCGTGGCCGAGTGGTTAGCGCGCTTGGCTACTAATCGAAGGGACCTGGGTCCGAGCCCTGGGTAAAGCATGGATTATGTGTCGTTTTTCTGCTGAGATCCTGACATCCTCTCGGACCTTCTACTATGACATATAAACTGACAGGCTCCTGTCAGACCTCTGTGACAAGCAGCTGCTTGAGAGTGTATATATTATTTTTTTTTACTGATGCCTGAAAACTAGAAAAGCGGAACCTAAAAAATGTTTTTCCGTAATAAATAAAAATAAATACTTCTAACATGAGAAAACAAAAAAAGTGTGTACATTCTAATCTACTTTAGAGGATTTAATGAGATCCTCTCCATTCCTTTAGGAATCGGTTCTGACCAAGGGTAGTCATAAGTCTCAAGCCTGTAGGTATCATTTAGAGAGAGATTAAGGATTTTGTGGCTCACAATTAAAACTTTACTGATGAATCATTTGGTAATAACTTTTTAGCAGCTTGGTTCTGGGATACTGAGGGCATCAAGGGTTTTCGTTCCTGGAATAAAAAAAATTAGCAAACCCCACACTCCAAATCCCTTCAGGAGCA
Organism: Ryuthela nishihirai; assembly: GCA_038380435.1. Taxonomy (NCBI): domain Eukaryota; kingdom Metazoa; phylum Arthropoda; class Arachnida; order Araneae; family Heptathelidae; genus Ryuthela; species Ryuthela nishihirai. The sequence continues at coordinate 24,112,122 of JAWZYU010000022.1, forward strand.
TAAAAAAGCTGCCCATTGGAAAAAAAAACTTGCACGTTTCTAGTAGAGAGTTATGTCTCCCTCCTTATGACCGCCACTGATTTCGGCTCGCGACCACATTCGAGTTGTGCACCCTGCCATATAATTATGAAAATATCAAATGTCAAAAAAAATTGTTATATGTTGGTCATATTTATTGCGCACCCTGCCATATATTTATTAAAATGTCAAAAAAAAATCTCTCTTATTATGTTGCTCAAAACAGTTGGAGGATAATATGCATCTACTGTTAATGGAAATGGCATTCAAAAATCCCTAACCTTTCTAAGGGAAACCATCGCTCTAAAAAGGAAATCTCTCAAAACTCATTAGTTTGAATGATAATTATTATTATGCAAGGATTGCGGAAGCTGGAACATGAAGCAATGACATTGTCTGTCATACGAATTTATCGCAAAAGTTTATTAAACCGCAAGTAATAACTGTTATACTGAGCTGTTTACTAAACAATATGTATTTTGTCGAGACGAGACTGCTTGATTCTCAACATCCAGAACACATTTTTGCTTTCTGGTAGGCTCCATTTTGCTTCATCTCAGAATCTGGTGTTTTGCACTGAAAGTACAATTTATTACACATACCCACCTTTTGCACTCACAACAGCAGCAACACGTCATGGCATAGATTACCAAGCACTGGAAATCTTTGGAAGGATATTGTTGCCAATGATTCCAGGACAGCCATACATAAGATGCCAAGTGGGTATGGCTCAGTCGGTAGCGCACCACATTCGTAATTTGTAGTTCACAGGTTCGAGTCTTAGCTAGGTCAACGTTGAGATTTATCTCCGCAAAATTTCCCGCTCTGCCTAGGGTCAGTAGAGGACACCGATGGGCTTGGAAAGGCCGCCGTCCATCGGATAAGACGTTAAGCTGTGTTCCGTGTATGGGAGAGCCATACCCTATGCACGTTAAACGTCACACTGGATGGCCTTGACAGGAGGCTACCATCTGCCTCACAACAGCTGTTCCATCTGTCCCCCAACCTTCTCGTGAGTGTGGAGTCGTGACCTGGCCATTTAGTCCATGGTGGACATTAGTCTGGTGTCTAGTAAGGTGCCAAGAGTTGGCAGTGGTGAGTTTTGAATTTCGTGCTTGAATGTATCACTTCCGCCCACAGATGTTCAATAGGGTTCAAATCCAGAGGGAGAGCCATTCGAGGGTTTTGAACTTTCTAGAATGCTCCTCCAACCAGTCCACCAAACGAGAGTGATAAGAAGGGGCTTTGTCTTGTTGAAAGAAGGCTTCTTGATGTGGAAAATGGTTAGCCATCAACGTGTGTAGATGGTCAGCCGAGTACATCAATGTAGCCTTTTGATGTTGATCTCAAAACGTACAAGTCGCCCACGTAAACTCAATGCAGAACATTACACTGCTACCATCAGCCTGTAACACTCCAACTTGCAGTTGTGGTCCATGGCCTTGGGTGGTTTGTGCCACACAACCTCCCGTCAATACGTTGCAGTTGGAAAACTGCGATTTGGACCCCAAACTACCCATTTCCAGTATTCTATGGTCCATTGCCAATGTTGCTTCACCCACTGCAGCCTCTTAGCTTGGTGATGTGCTGTTAACAAGGATACATTATGTTGGCTCCCATAGCCCAGTGGTGCTATCGTACATCGAATGGTCTTTGTAGAATCCTTCATTCCTGCCCAGTCATTGAATACCGATGTTATCATCTGCACTTATGGCCCTCTGTCCTGATATGGGAGAGGTGGCTCTCACCTCAAACATCTGCAGCACTGTTACAACCACATTCTTCCCAGTAGCTTCAGGTTTTTATGTAATCCTGGTACACACATGCGACTACGGTTCCATGCACAAATCCCAGATGTTCTGTTGTAAATATAGAACATCCCATCTTCCTCACTGACTAAACCCACAATCGAACTTACTCAGGTCCCATGTTTACCCATCATAACAGTCTGGTACGCATATAGATATCTGACCCATTTGTAGCCCACAAGGGGATCTCTCTGGCTGCATTTTGGAGGTGGAGTAGGATAAATTTATGGATGGGTGCGATGTGTATAATCAATTTTGCTCTCAGTGTATTACATCTACAATAAACAATCTTGAAAAAACATCTTTTTTAACAGGCAGTTTATTTTTGCATGTAATTTTAGTAAGCTCTAAATTCCTTTTAAGGAAAAGTGCTAGATTTCTGGAAAGGCCATGGAATAGGTAAAGGAACAAGGGCCTCAAAACCTGTCTGAATAACCACAGGAATATGGCTCCTTCCTACCTCAAATGGTATAAAGATTTAGGAGATTAAGTTCTCAGAAATAAATTTTTTGGTATAATTTTATACTTTACCAACACTAAGAAATATTGGACCATGTCAAATTTTTTGCCCTTTTATCATGATTTTCATCCCCTCCCCAACTGGTTACCTGCCTGCTTGGCCACGAGTTAATTCGTTTTTACAATCCGTCTTCAAGCTATTTACGTTTTACTAATTATTTTAAGAGAATTCAGTGTCCACATTTTTTTTTTCATTATTTAATTTTCATCAGAGTTGTCTACATCTGATTTTATTTTATCTCATATTTATATTCTTTTGTTTGAATTACTGTTTTTTGTTTCTGATTTGTTCATTTTATTCCTTTTACATCTTTCGTTTTCTGGTGGTTGCTTTTACTGAATAGATCGGGAGTTCGGTGTTTTTTTACACTCTTCTTTGTCACATTATAGTCTTAGTTGCTCAAACCCCAAATAATAAATTATCCTTTTTTATCTGGAAAAGGGAAATTTAATATGAGTCATATGCAAATGAAAGGTATGGAAAGGAAAGACAGACCAGTTTTAGTAACAATTCACCTGCAATGCTGTTGGTTAAGTTCATAGAAATTAAAAATAAAGTACCGAATTTCGTCTATATGCAACAAAAAAGTAAAAAAAGCAAGTAATAAAATCACGTTCAATTCATATTAACTTCAACGGAAGATAGTGTGGTAAAATTAGTTTCCCTTCGAAATTAAAAAAAATTGCCTGCTCTCTGTTATCCTTTTAAGGTAATATGAATTTAGTGTGATTTCATCATTGGCATTATGTTCACTATTGTTCTTGTTAGGCCTATTCAAACTGATTATATAGTTTTTGATTAAATATTCTTGAATACGATATTCGTTATATATCCGCCTTTCAAAATACCCTTTATTATTGGTTTCTACATAATTAGGGGCTTTTTAAACATTTTCGGTAAGTTTCACTACAGTGCCATTATGTACGAAATTATTGTTCAGAACAATACCACAATTTATGTTGGAATGTCTGCAGAACTTTTCTACTTCCTGTTATAACTCCGTTATAGCATTTGGTTAAGGAGTTTCAAAGTTACTACAATGAAAATTAAACCCAGTTTCTTCATAAACATTTGCTGCTTTCTTAAATTTTTTTAGCAATAAAGGAAGTTTGAAACATTGCAATCCGGTCATATTGATAACCCATGAATGCATTGTTTTGACTGGGAATGGATGTCGACTTTGTCAGGTAGCGCATCAGGCTCATCATTCTATGCTGGAATCTTATGTTTCCAGGTTTGAGTCCACCGCGCTTCCATTTAGATTTTTTTCCACTAACCTCTATTTATCCCCCTGTGAGGAAAGGAAAACCTCTGGGCTCTGTAAAATCAGAATTGTCCTATGGATGATTTTCCTTTTACCAAGCTCTGTGTGTGGGAGAGCCTATCCTGTGCACCTTAGGGGCGGGAGTGGCTCAGTCGGTATCGTGCCAGGCTTGTAATCTGCAGTTCCCAGGGTTGAGTCCCAACTGGGTCAGCGTTGAGATTTATCTCCGCAAAACTCCCCACACTGCCCACGGTCAGTAGGGTACATTGATGGGCTTGGAAAGGTCACTGTCCATTGGATGGGACGTTAAGCCATGGCCCCGTGTGCAGGAGAGCCATACCCTGTGAATGTTAAATAACATGCTGGATGGCCTTGACGGGAAGCTATCATGTCTCCCATCAGCTGTTCCAGTGGGTCCCCTCCAACCTTCCCTGAGCTTTCGGGGTCCTTGTGGCAACCATTGTCTTTGTGCGCAACAAAGTGCTGCTCAGAGGTAAAACAACAACCCAACCTGTTCAGTTTAAAGATCACACTGGATATTCTTGATGGGAGGCTACCATCTGTCTCCTAAGAGCTGTTCAGGGAGTGCTCCCCCCCACCAACCTTCTCTGAGCCCTCAGGTCTTTATGATCTGGTCATTTAGCTCATTGTGTGCAAAAAAAAAAGTGCTGCTCAGAGACAACCCAACCCTTTTAGCAGAGAGACTTTTAACACGTTAAGAAACATGCTTGATTATCTTTGTAAGAGATTTCAATTTGTCTCCTGACAGCCGTCCACTGGATCCCTTCCGCTAATGAGACAGAAATAAACTCTTATCAGTAATGCTATAGGCTCATAATCTGATATTCCCAGTTTCAAGCCCAACTGTGCCTGCATTGCTAATTTTCTTCACTAACTCGCGTTCTACCCAAAGTGTTAAGAGTGAGGGAGGAGTCAATAGACTAAAGGCCACCTTCCATTGGATAGGACGTGAAACTGGGTACAAGGGTATCACTCTACTGTGCACGTTAAAGAACATGCTGGACAGGTCTTGGTGAGACTTCAATTTCTATTTTATCTCAATTATTCTTAATTTGTTTTTCAAATATAATTTGTTTGATAATAAAACTCTGTTTCATTTACTGAAATTAGTACTGAGAAATATTCTGTAATGTAATAATATTCTGTAATCAAATATAATTCATTTTGCAATTAATACGTTTAGATGTTTTAATTTTTTTTTACATCGATATTTTCTAAAGAATTTTATTTAAAAAAATTCGGGTATAGGATATGTATCAAGCACAGGTTTGGTTGTTTTACCCCTGAGCGGCACTTTTTTGCGCACAATAGGCCAAATGGCCAGGACAGAATAGACCCCGAGATCTTGGAGAAGGTGATTAGGGAGAGGGGATCAACTGGACAGCTGTTCAGAGGCAGATGGTATCCTCCCATCAGGGCCATCCAGTATATTCTTTAATGTGCACAGACTATGGCTTAACATCTTATTCATGGACACTACCAAGCCCATTGTTGTCCCCCTATTGAACAAGGGCAGGGAGTTTTGCTGAGATATATCTCAACACTGACCCAGGCGGGATTCGAACCTGGGAATTGCAGATTACGAGCCTGACGTGCTACTGACTGAGCCAACCCGTATCAAGTACTTTCCTTGAATAAAACTGCATTTTTATTGAAGTGAAGTTACAAAACACAATTAAGTCATGAACTTAGAGTTTTTTGGAGGGGAGGGGAATGGAGTTGAGGGATCAAAGATTATGATATGTTAAAGCTTACGACTTGGAGAGTAAGAGTAGACAGAAATTTCCCGTTTTGAAGCAGGGTTGGGTTGGGTTGTTTTACCTCTGAGCGGCACTTTTTTGCACACCATGGGCTAAATGGCCAGGTCACATGGACCCAGAAGGCTCAGAGAAGGTTGGGGGAGGGGACCCACTGGAACAGTTGTTGGGAGACAGATGGTAGCCTCCCGTCAAGGCCATCCAGCGTGTTCTTTAACGTGCACAGGGTATGGCTCTCCCGCACACGGGGCCCACGGCTTAACGTCCCATCCGACGGACGGCGGCTTTTCCAAGCCCATTGGTGTCCCCTACTGACCGTGGGCAGGGAATTTTGCGGAGATAAATCTCAACGCTGACCCAGCTGGTTCTCGAACCAGGGAACTACAGATTACGAGCCTGGCGCACTACCGACTGAGCTACCCCCGCCCTTTTGAAGCAGGGAAACTTGGGTGTTGGTAACTGCCTTTTCTGCTTTGAAGTGCCTAAAAGTAGCCTTAAAATTACAGAAATAATAAAATTACTCTCGCTCTCAGTGTGTGTTTGACGCAATTTGGTCTAAGCTGCCAACGCGCCATTGAACTCTAAACAACCAACTCTCTCCAATATTTTCTGAAAAGCATCCACATATCCCGAATATGAGCCGTTGCTTAAGCTGAAAATTGACAAGAAAGTAAATTCCACTTTTGCGTGATCACTTGTCCAGATGAAAATACACCTTAATATTGCATTAAGTTGCAACTCGTATTTCTAGCTGTTCTATGATTTTTATTCCCCTCGGAGAAAAGAAAGTTATTTCAAAAATACTCCGAAGTTCAAAACAACTAAACGTGCTCCTAATCAAAAATATCAAGTTGTTCATTTCGCGGTTACAATAATTTCTGTATATTTCTGTACAAAATAAAATGAAGTATAATCATGGGTGTTTATCACGGTCGGAAATGTTTCTCTTTCGTTTTTAGGTTCTCTACAAGATTTTCCTTTGAAAGCCATTTTCTAAGAGCACATCCCCATTCAAAACAAGAGAATATTACTTTTACGTAAAAATGCGAGGTCAAGGTGGGGGGGGGGGGCAATGCAATAGGGTTGGATCCCCCGAAACGAATGCCAGTATTCACTTCTGATACTGAATTCCGCTTAAAAATAAAAATTCTATGCTTTTCAGTGTGATTGTCAGGATCGACCAGATCAGCTGGGACAATATGACGCATATTGTTCCTTTATTTCCGTATCTATGTACAGGAGCAAAGGAAGGTCGCGCCCTACCTGCATTCCACGAGCTCTGCCGTACTGATTGCGCAAGCAGAGCTGGACAGGCCCAATAGCGAGGGCAGGTAAATATACTTATGAAACAAATCCCACTATTTCCGCCTAAAGCACTACCAGTATAGGGAAATGCCATATTCACCACTATCTACGACCGGACTGTCACAAACAAGGATATAGAATCCAAGTTGCCTCAGCTCCCGTGGTGAGAACTCTTAGTCGGGCCCGATTTTCGGGGTCCTGTCCGACCTAACGGACCAAGTCAGTCAGCGGGGCTCCTAACAACTACCCTAAATTTGAGGTCAGCCGGGACCCAAACCGGTCAGCAGAGCCTTCGACCTCGATGGGCCCTCGAGCCCCCCTCCCCAACACACACACTCACCATGTCAAGGTGGTTCCCTGTCGGGGGGGGGGGGGGGGGGGGGACAAAGAAAATTCCATAGATCAATGAAAAGAGACCTTGAAGTAGTCTGCTTGGGAGTTGTGGTCAGCGCTGGCGATACTATATACGGGCCTGTGCAGAGAATAGCAATCTCTGGCAGGATAATTGGTTGTGTGTCTTCACAAAGGAAGTAAAGTGTTGGAAGAATATTTAGCCAAATTCTTGTAAACATGTATATGCCGCCCTACGTCCATTACTGCAGTTGAGTTTTCGACAGTAATGTTCAAATTTTTTAATATTAATTTTATTATAATTCTCTAAATTAAAATACTAATTTAATTGCTAACTGCAATTTCGCGTATTGATAAGGTTAGCATAAATAAATTCTAATGCATACATAATCCTCAAGCAATCGTGGACTACGCAAATCCAGTCAGACTGCAATATTCTGCTCCATAAATTTCTTCAGCTACTGATCTTTCATTTGCCCTTTCAGAAAGATCTTGTTTGGCATTGTCAACACCCAGCATTCTATTACTCTCGTTTTCTCAGGCTTTTAGGTAAGCTGTATTATTCCATTAAAATTTAATATTATTTATATTTTTAATGAGAATTCTAAATCATTCATATTGTAGTGTAACAAAGATTTCTTTAAAATGAGAAGTTAGCTATGAAGGTTGTGTAGAAATTAACGTGCTTGTATCAAGTTCCATTTTGAGCTCTGCCAAATGTAGAGTTATATTTGAGCTCCACTCAATATCTCTTAATTTTTAGTTCCTCCCACCAAATATCAAATTTAGGTTTTTAATCCCACAAATATCAAGTGCCATTATTGAACCCCTCAAACATGAACTGCTATGCCACTGCAATACTCTTCACAAAATATAGGGTACTATATAAAACAATGCCTTTATTATTGACACTTTATTTATTGAATTTACTTAGAAATTCATTTTATTGTTTTAATTGAATATGATTGAACGATTCTTTTTGCTCCCTGAAAGCATAAAACTTTCTTTTGAATGTGACATCTGCCAAAAGAGATTTACATCGTTAGACTTTTTCATTGAAAAAGAATAAACATCGATCAGAATTGAAAGTCTCGTAACATTCCTGTTCTCTGTTTTCTTGTGTCGTTTTTCTGCTGAGGTCCTGCCATCCTCTCAGACCTTCTACTCTGGCATATAAACTGACAGGCTCCTGTCAGACCTCTGTGGCAAGCAGCTGCTTGAGGGGGTATTTATTTATTTATTTATTTATATGCTGACACACTGGAGATCGTTCATACAAGTCTAGTATGAACTAATTCAGCTCGAAGAATTCTGATACACAGAAGAGAATATCTTTGTAACACCTTGTACACAGAAGAAATAAACAGGAAAATCCATTAATATGTAATAACACATGGAAAATCTCCTTTTTTTAAATCTTATTCAGATATGTGTGTAAATAATTCTAATATTACACCAGTGTTGATTTCATAGAAAGTAGATTATTTGACAGTGTATTGTATATAATAAAAATAATTCCTGATCAGGAATGAAAGATTAAAAGTATTTAAAGCGCCTTTAACTAGCCATTTTATATCTTTAGTCTCTTCATAAAAAAAATTGCTCCACTCAGAAGAAGTAGAGTGGCATTTCTGCAAATTAGTATAGAAGTGATATATCAAATGAGGACATGGATTCCATTGTAGCAGAATCGGTTTTAGGGGGAAGGGAACCATGCCCCCTCCTTGATTTTGTTCTAGATTCGGGCCTGGTTATAGGGAAAGGTGGACAGTGTAGATTTTAGAAACCGAACCTAACTTGTAAATTTGGTTATCATCAAAAGGTAATGCCATTTGTACATCGTAGTCATGCTTAATCAACTCGTTCAATTTAAGTGAGGTCACATCATAGGTCTCTGTGAAGCAGTATAGTCTACACAATGAATTGCAACTCATTTGGGACATGATGCGCGAATGTTTAGCACTGATGAGAGCAATGGACACTGGAAGGTGTTTCAAGTCATCATTCGGAATCCGGTCATCTTTGAGAAGCTACGAATCGGGATGATCTACAGATGGATGTCAGTACCAGAAACGCGACTACCCAACAGATATCCAATGATAGAAATACTAATGGGACACTACTAGATCTGTCATCGACACCTGCATGAAGCTCGTATGGTATATACTGCTCACTTGAAGCCACAAGAATGCTAAGATTGCAATGGTGCAACGAACGAGCTGAGTGACGACAAATGGCTATATATCACTTCAGCAATGAGGTCTGGAATAGAATGATGGCCGTACTTGTGTGTGGTGATGTGCCAGCAAAATAATTTCCAAGTTGAGTGTCATACAATGCCCACTGATGTAATCATGGTGTCCAACATCATCTGTTACAATAGTCGGCATCAAGGTCAATTTAACTGCCAAACAGTATGGACACCATTCTTTGTCCTGTGTTCTTACCTCTCCAGCAGAGCTTGCCAAAAACCACATACCACACACAATGATCAACAGTGTCTGCAAACCGTTTACCTGTAATCAGCCTATCGGTAAACGACGATTGAGCACATCTGTGGCATCATAAAACAGTATCTGAGAACAAAACTGCCTCCAGTGCATATCATGACAGATCTTCAGCTGCACATACAGCAAATCTGGAGAATCACGGACCAGGACATTATTTCTTTTTGACTCACTTCCTAACCTATTATTGCCCCGAAAGGTGGCCACACGCACTGACGTTACCCTAATATCCATGTATCCGCTTCCCTATCATGTTGCAAAAGTGATCATTTGTTACTTTACTGCTTTTTAATACACCACTTTGTGCCATACTCAATGCCATGCTTTCAGGTGATACTGATGATTTCAAAAGGCTGCTGTCAGTCAGTTGGGAGATTAAGCATGGCCAAGTGTGCAGGAGAGCCATACCCTGTGCACGTTAAAGAACATGTTACATGGCCTTGATGAGAGGCTACCATCTGTTAGATAACTTCCATATGTCCAGTGTGTCCCATTCATGAAACCTCTGAGCCATCTGGGTTCTTGTGACCTGCCCATTTAGTCCATTGTGTGCAAAAAATGCTCATAGGTAAAACAACCCAATTTTCTGAGTGAGGCAATTTTAATGAAGAGCATTATATAAACTGAAACCTATATTTTCTTCTATTAACTCTATTGTGTAATGTAATTAATGTATTGTGTTGTACTTCTGTAACTATATTGTCTTATATAAACTGTAACTAATTGTTTTCAATGAATGTGATTTAACTAATTGTGCGTTTTCTCTTCCTAAAACAGATCACCCTATTTATTACTGTGACATTTGTCGATGCACATTGTCGTCATTAGTATTCCTCACCCAACATGAGAAGAGACATCGAGGGAAGGCAAAGGCAGGAAGCACCTTTGCTCCCTTTGTGCTTACTCTACTAATCAGTTTTCCCACTTCAAGCGCCATATGCTCACCCATTCTGGAGATCGTCCTTACAAGTGTTGCCACTATGGAAAGACTTTTAATCGACAAAATCACCTTGATGAGATTCTTCGTATCCATACGGGAGAGAGACCATTCGCATGTGACCTTTGTAACATGCATTTCAGAAAGCAAGGAACTCTAAATAACCACAGACGAATGCACTTGCAGCAAAAACCATATATTTGTAAGCACTGTAAAAAGTCTGTTCAAAAATCTGCTTTAAATCGCCATGAAAAAACGCATTTGCAAAACACTATTCGATGCTTTTGTGTCTGTCAAGTATTGTTTTTCTGCAAACTTGGTAACTATATTTTCTAATTGTGGTGATTATTTGTTTCCATAGAAATTAGAAACTATCCTAATTTCTATTATGATTTAATATCCTATACATTTTGTTAGAGCTTAATTTAACCTAACTGTTATTTCTCCTAATCTACCAGTTTTGTGTTATTGTGCATTTAATTTTTGTTGTGTTTCTTTTATGGTTTCTTCAATAATTTGTGAGTAGATAATGTATTTTGTGACCTGAATCTTTGTAATCCAATTTTGTAATTTCATCTTGATTTTACTGAGGAATAAAAATAAATCGAATTAAAATAGCAAAATATCATTATCATCCTCAAGCAGACAAGGGCTATGGAGGTCCAACCAGACCATGCAATTTTGTTCTCCAAGCGTACCTGTCCTGAGCTACATCTGCTGCATTTGGCCATTGCACACCAATTCTAACAAGGTCCTGTTTGACATTGCCTGCCGTATCCTAGGTCTCCCCCACTTTCTGAGGTCTTCAGGCACACTGTTCATAACCCTATTTGTTAATCTATAATTATCCATACGGACAACATGGCCAAACCAACGGAGTCTATCTCTGCACAATATGCTGATTAAAGGAGGTTGCCAACGCCTTTGCCTAAACTCGTCATTGGTTACAAAGCTGAACCACCTAATGTCAAGATACTGCGTAATCATTTAGAATAAAAATCATCTAGTTTCCTGTTATCTTGTTTACAAAGTGTCCAAATTTCACTACCATAACTAACTCTAGAAAGAACCAAACTATTATACAGTCTAATTTTAGTCTTTAGGTGTATACGCCTATTTCTCCACAATATCCATAGATTCTTAAAAGTCCCGGCAGCAATCCCTATCCATCTGTTAATCTCATGCCGCACATCACCAGCATCTGTTACATAGCTCCCGAGATAATTAAACTGTTACACCTGCTCAAGATTGCAGCCATTAAGATTAATTGAATCACAACTTTCCTGACCAATTTTCATCACTTTAGTTTTCTCTCTGTTTATCACCAAACCTACTGTACTACCAGTCTCATCAACAGCTCGAATCAAAGAGTTCGTCTCATCAACATCATTTGCCAGAAGGGCTAAATCATCAGCATAATCGAAATCTCAGATTTTCGTATCTCCAGACCATTTAAGGCCAAAACCTTTCCCTTGCAGTGAATTTCGCATAACATAATCAATAACCAAACAAAAGAGAAAAGGAGATAAGATGCACCCTTGTCGAACATCAGAAGTAATGCTAAACCAATTGTTACAAGTCTTACCAACCCTCTCACACGACTAAGTGTTATGATAGAGAGCTTTCATTATGTTAATTAACTTGTCTGGTATACCATATGATCTCACAATCAACCACAAATTATGACGATCAACAGAATCGAAAGCCTTCTTGAAGTCAACAAAGCTAACAACCGAAGGTTTCTGCAACTCTAAATATTTCTCAAGAATCTGCCTAAGTGAAAATATCTGATCCACACATCCCCTACCACTTCTGAATCCACATTGCTCATCACGCATTGCATGTCAACCAGATTCTTAATTCTATTAAGCACAATCATGCAAAGAACTTTACCTAGAACAGAAAATAGGCTGATATCCCTATAGTTCTCACAAGAACTGCGATCACCTTTTTAAAAAATAGGGATAATAATAACTCTGTAAAATCCTTAAGAACCTTTATCATAAAAGATATTCAAAATTTCAGTCCTCCATGTGGTAACCTAAACATTCCCAGCTCAGCATTTCCGTCTACCCCCCTGGGATTTATATAGTTTAAGTTTAAAAATAGCTTCAGACTGTGTTATAGGGCCAACATTAAAGCCAGTAATAATGCATCTATCATCATTACAAATAATGGGAGTAGAACTATCCGCATTATTTAGAACGTCACTGAAATGCTCATCCCACCTAACCATGTCAGAATCCTCACCTTCTGTAATCTTGTAATCCTTCAATCCCTGCAATTTGTTTGTTCCTTCAATCCCTTGTTCGTCCTTGTTTAATTTTCAATCCCTGTGTACCTGTCCATTTTCTACCACACAAAACATTAACTCTCTGGTACAGCTCTCTGCTGTTGTGCTGTCTAACTGCTTCCTCGGCTTTGTCAGCCAAGCCATCAAGTCAAAGATTCTTATCAGCAGCTAACTGATCTTTTACACGTTTATTAAGTTCTCTGTAATGCTTTCTATTAGGACTAGTAGGGTATTGATTAAGGACATTCATGCAGTTCTTTCTTTCTGAAACAAGGTCAAGGCCTTATCTCTCAAATTATTCTGCCTCCTCTGTTCCTTTTTTCCTAAAAGAGTATTGTTAATTTCCAAAAAAGCCTGTTAAAACGGCCCCATTCTTCCTCAAAATCAGTAGTAAGCAAACCATGACTCATAATGTTTAAGTAACTTACCTTAATAAGCTTTAGCTATAACTGGTATTTCAGAGCTTCAGAATTAAAGGTAAATTTTTTAACCTTAGCCAAACGTTTCTTAAGTTTAAGTTGCAAGACACATTTAACCAGGTAATGGTAGATCAAATTTCAGCTCCCCTATATGACCTGGTATTCCTAACAGAACTAGCCCATTTGCTATTTATATATAATAAATCATATTCTTATGCAGCTCATCTGGTGAAACCTATGTGTACTTATGTATGTCACGGTGTTTGTAATGTTAGTTATTCTGAAACCATACTTTGCTTATCTGTAGGAGTCGTTGCCCACTGCCATTGCAGCTACCAATACCAAAAGGTCTATCTCCCCAAGAGTCAGTACCAACTTTGGTGTTGAAGTAACCTAGAACCAGGGTAATATCTCCTTTCTTGAATTTAAAATATCCTGAAGTTGTCCATAAAACATCCTCACCTCATCAGCATCCTCAGTGGAGGCATAATAACAGATAACATTCAAATCTTTAATGCTTGTGTGAAATTTTGTTGTAAGAAACCTTTCATTTATTCACTCATATCCTAGAATACCATCACTAGCATGTCTGCTGAGAAACAGACCTATGCCTTGGAGATGCTTATTATCTTCCTTCCCAGAAAAGAGAAATTTTAGATTATTTTTAAGAATCTGACCTTTATCTGTGCGTCTAGTTTCTTGCAAGCCATAATATCAAAGTTACTGGAATTCTTGTTTGAGGACATCAAGAGAATAAGCTATGTGCTGAGCTCTCACATTCCAACTACCTATGGAGAGAAAATGGTTAGTGGGATGTTTAAAAAAACTATGTTTATTGAGAGAGGGAATGGCGACAATATCAAACAGCTCCCTAATCGCAGACATGGGGCAAAGACCCGTTCCCTCACCACTAAAGGCTGACGCCATCTACACTGGAAGACCCTCCAATGTAGAATTTGACGATGCCAGTAGAAGCAAACAGTTCAGGTGCCTGCGATGTCCTCTGCTCAGGATTGTCCACCAGCTGATAAAACATATCCTGTAAATCTATTCACTTGGGGCTGTCAACCCACAAGAAACAGAAAACACAGCAGAAGATTTTTCCTTCTACAAAAACCCACATGCAGCAAATTCAGGATTCAAAATCAAGCTCACAGCCCTATTTCAGTGCAATCCAGTAAGTTTATATGGTCAGGATCCTGTGTGGTTGACCACTCAGTAGGGTAGAAAAAAAGAAAAGTAGCCATATGTTGTCCGGATCAGTAGGCCAAACTAATCTGGCAGCCCTCCCATTCTGTTCCTTTCCATGAGGGGGTGGCTCTTTTTAAAGGACTAATGACCTGCACCACGAGAAGACGGGGTCGAACATTAGGTATTAGACCTGGCCGATTCTATACATCATCACAGGGGATTGATGCATAGCTCTCCATCCAGCGACTACCTAGCTACAATTTATAGCAGCCAGAAATTTGTCTTAGCTCATTAATACCAAAATTACATTTTCGTTTACGTGTAGGAAATTTCGAATACAAAACACAGCTAAATTATTGAAGTGCTTAAATTGTTTTTGTGCTATGGGTCAATTAATCCGTTTGCAAATTTAAATGTATTTGTCTAAAAGTTTTTAAAAATCTACTCTATACTTCAAGCTGCCTGTTTCATTAATTTGAATTTAATCAGTTACTTTTATTTTGATAAAATTTCTAACATTACACATTTTTAATTTAGAGGAGTGACTTAGATCTGTCTAATCGTAGTAATCATTATCACATTGTGTTTCTATTCTTATCATCGCTTGTATTATTCGATGAGCGTGGTTTAGAAGGAAGCTTTGAATAGAAGATTCCCAAACATAACAGTAGTAGATATCTTTCATTAATATAGTCATTTTTGGACATTCTCACCTTTAGAGCATGACTTCAATTAATAATACAGACTACCATCGCCATATTTGAGGACATAAATTGAACTCATTCATGTTATGTTTCCGTGCATTTTAAAGAGGTTATTGTTCTGCCCTACACCATTTTTGATGTGTCTACAACGACGATGCTACCAACGGAACCACAGTTCATTAATATACCGACAAATATGACACAAGTGTCTGTAGGCTGCTTCATTCCGAAGCACTGCTCATGCGCAGAAATCTAGGCTTAAGCATTGAATGAACTATAATGAGATATAACTAAAGATACCCGGAAATAAAACGAAATACAAGCAAAACATGTTATTGAAAATAAGTGTAATAAATATGCTTTCTCATATTAATAAACGAAAATAATTTTTTTTAAAAATAAGTAAACGTAAAAAAAAACACTTTTTCATTAAAAAATAAACGTCATTAATTTTACTAAACGTGCCATTCTTTATAAATTAATTTTCCAGGTGGGGGGGGGGCGGTGAGGAAGAGTTTCTTTTCTTCCTCTCCTCAGCTGCTTCCAACGCCCATGATCCTAAATAAATCTACTGTTGAAATTCTTGTTTTCGTTTGGTTCCTTCTCTTAAATTTTACATAATCTGTAAAACGGTATTTGATCTTTCCACAACCAATTCCTAAGGGGTGAGATCTGGTACAGACTTTTTGCTAACTTTAATACGTTTTCGTAAAAATAGAATTGCATCTTCTTTCGGGTTGTAATAATCCAAAAGCTTCAATTATTTTTCAAAAATATTTCTCTAATTTTATAACTAGAATTTGCTTAAGATAACAGAAGCAAAAATTTTGTAGAGTAACTAATATGCAACCAGGAAGCTCAGAGTCCGAGTTTGTGATTTTTTTATTTTTTCACGCTTCCTATTTCTGATTAGCATCCTAGATTCATAAAAGTGAGTTTTCTTATCTGTGACGCACACCATGGGCTAAATGGCCAGGTCACAAGGACCCCGAGGACTCAGAGAAGGTTGGGGGAGGGGACCCACTGGAACAGCTGTTGGGAGAAAGATGGTAGTCTCCCGTCAAGGCCATCCAGCGTGTTCTTTAACGTGCACAGGGTATGGCTCTCCCGCACACGGGCCACAGCTTAACGTCCCATCCGACGGACGGCGGCCTTTCCAAGCCCATCGGTGTCCCCTACTGACCGTGGGCAGGGCAGGAAATTTTGCGGAGATAAATCTCAACGCTGACCCAGCTGGGACTCGAACCTGGGAACTACAGATTACAAGCCTGGCACGCTACCGACTGAGCCACCCCCGCCCCAGCTTCTGGTGAACTTCAATAGTACCTGGTTATAAGTGTATACAATGTTTTTTTTAATTAAGGAATAACCTTAAGTTAGGTAAATGTGAAGCTAAGTCGAAGTTCTATAACTTCTAAAACAAGTTTTTTGTTTGTTTTTTACTTTTGTTTTGAAGAATGTGATAGCAGATGAAGATCTCAGTGAAATACATCAATATCAAATTATCACCAATATTCATTCAGTATTTAATGAGATATATTTAATATTGAACAATAGCAATGCCAACCACAAAAATTGACTACAAAAGTTAATTAAAACAGTAATAATTATTGTATGAAACTGTTTAATAAAATAGGCGCATATTTTAGAAGTTTGCGTAAAGAATTCTTTCAGTATTCATCAGTTTTGTATTTCTCAACACTGGCATTGCTGTTGTTAAATATTTAAGCTTCCATAACTAATTAAATACCTGACGTATATTGCTGAAAATCGAGATATTTATATATTTGTTATTAGATCTTTCACCTGATTATCATATTTTACGAAACAAAAACTTATTTTAGAAGCTTTGGCGTCAGCTTTCCATTGATGTTATATACGTTTGTTCCTTGATTTATGGAATCAAGGAACAAACATCGTACGTATATTGTATGAATATATTGTATGAGCAATATACGTACGTATACGTACGTATTTTTTCATACAATATACGTACGTATACCTACGTATATTGTATGAAAGTTCCTACGTTCTAAGTCTGTTTTAAAACACCCATGATACACTGTTCGCCATTGAAATTATCCCATCCAGAAGGAGCGTTCTGATTTGTGTACAAATCAGCATGTGAGTGTAGGGCAGTGATATAAGCAAAGGACTATATTTTGGTGACAAACATGTAGTATCTTGTGGGAGAGCACAGAAAGAAAACTGAGTGGCTATGCCAAATGTTCGGACTCTTGTTCCCTGCAATAAGCTATGAAAACGTCTTGACATCAGATACTGAGGATGAAGTATAGAAGATGTCACGAAGACCCTTTTGCCAAATATAGCAGCTGCACATGTTTGATCATGCTCTGATTGCAAGGCTGTGTGAAGACTGATAATTTTCTTGACCTAAAACGACAGATATGGGCCATGATGAAAGGACGTCGATCTCACTAATGGCTTTAAGAAGACACTCAGATTCATTGCATAAGTTCAGATGCATAACAGCATGTGTGAATCGCCGTATTCTTCCGCGGGCGTTAACAGATCCCACTGCAACTGTAGTTGCCATTCAATGAATTGTAACTACTGCCATGTAAATTTCCTAGAATGTAAATATGACCAGAACCATTGCAGGAGATTGGTAGATGCATTGCTATTGACTCAGCATTCATTGCATAAACTGTCCTTGACTATGAACCACCACCAGTGGGCTAAGTTGGACTGATGTTAGGATAGAGCCTCCTGTAATAAGAAATGGCAACACGTCTTCATCAATGAGTCGTGGTTCTGCCTACATGCTGATAATCGTCGCATCTATGCCTGAAGAAAATATGAGCAGAGGGTGGATCATGCAATAATCCATACATGCCATACCACTCATCAGTTGGGAGGGGGGCTTAGTCAATAGTGTGCCAGGCGTGTAATCTTCCGTTCCCAGGTTCGAGTCCCACCTGGGATAGAATTAAGATTTATCTACCACTTTTTTGTCTATTAAAGCTTCCATATTATTATTCCATATATATTACTATTTAAAGCTTCCATATTATGTCAATGCCTCACTTCGCTGCATTTCGGTGTAAAAATTCCACTCATAGAAATAAATTAATGAATATTTTTTCCAAGAAATTCTCGACAGAAGACGGCAATCGGCTGCAAAAGTGAAACGAGCTAATTTAAAACCAACAAACAATTTCTTTTGCGGTTTGTTTGAAAAACGAGCTAATGTTTCCACTTTGTCGTCTGCCTATGTCAATATTTCTTCCCATATCTGTCCGTCTCTCTGTTAAATAATGTCTGTCTTTTCACCTGTATGTCCATCTATAGACAATCAACGTTTTTACTTTCAGAGATAAATTCTTTTTGGGTTGGATAGGTATCAAAGAAATATTGCGATTCACAATTTTGAAATCTTCCAATAGCTTTAATAACGCCCTCTAGCGGTGTAAAATGCGGAAATTTCAAACGAATATTGCAAACAAACTATTTATACTACAAATCTGAAATTTTGGTAGTAGTGGTATGGTTAAAAGGTTTGCAATGACAAGGTTTTGCTCTCTTAGCCAAAAGGGAGTGCGAAAATGAAACTTATTTTAAGAGGTAAACGAAAAAATATCTTTTTTTTTTTGGCTCTGCATGTACTAACAAAATATTAATACTTACATTTTTTGAATCCCCATCAGTTGGAATTTCCACTGTTAGAAAGTGCTAAAGGCGGTAAATGAAAACTCGAAAGGCGGTCTCTAGTGGCGGAAAAAGCTGGGAAATACCAAATCTTTAAACGAATATTGAAAAACGATCTATTTATGCTAGAAACTTAAATTTTTTGGTCATGGGGTGTAATGGTCAAGTAGCTTACATTAATAGTAAGGATTTGTTCCGTTATAGCAAGGGAGTGTTGGTAAAATGCAACTTTTCTGCATTAAGAAATAAATGAACAACATTTTTTGTGTTTTACAGGTACTAATAAAATACAGGGTGTTTCAGAAAGGACGCAACTCTATATATAAGAGAGTAGAACTTATGCGTATGTACATTTTAGTCAGTTGGCATTACTGTACTCAAAGTTAACAGCCTTTAGCAGTTGAAATAACCTTGTCACATGCTAGTATAACTCAAGCATTCATTCCTTCGTGTTGTGTCAGCTATGTCGTTTCCAGAAACTAACGTGTCTTTATTGTTAAGGCTTATTGTGCGTACAAATCTTACAAACATGTGAGAGAGGAGTTTGAGTTGAAGTTTCCTCAGTGTGCAGTATATCAAGGTCAAATTTAAATATACTGGTGCTGGAAATTGGTTCCTTGGGGTATTTTGGGTAATAGATCTTTGAAATATGAAATTTTGGATTCCATGGATCCTTTGAGGTCAAATGTCATTTTTCTATACAGGGTGAATCTGAAAAAGTGGGCAAAACTTTACGGGGTGGTAGAACGCAGCTATACGAGCAATATTCGTCATAGAAAGTATGGGCGGAACGCAAACGGCGAGCCGCTAGGTGGCGTTGGAAATGGTATAAAAGGGTCGGTCCTCGCACCCAACGACATTTCTACCGTGGATTGCCGAGAGGATGGCTGGTTATACTAACCACGAAATGGCGGATATGCACTTTGTGTACTGTGTGGCGGACGGGAATGCAAGTGAGGCACAGAGTTTTCTGAAGTATCTCCTCTCCTTCTTGTGTTCATTCTTTAAATGTGACAGTAGCAAACTACCTTTTAACTTCTCACCGCTTGCGTTCCGACCATACATTCTATGACGAATATTGCTCGTATAGCTGCGTTCTACCCCCCCGTAAAGTTTTGCCCACTTTTTCAGATTCACCCTGTATACTAGATATACTATTCACTACAGCTAAAAATTGGTGAAAAAAGCTATTTCGGGCGTAGAATCCAGAAATATGAGGAATTTTCATATTTGGGGTTTCATTCAGGGTCAAATAAGGGTCATTCAAGGTCAAATCAAGAGGTTATGAAGATAACGATTGCTTTCTAGTATATGCATATTATCATAATTTGAAATCAATCACAAAAGATGACAAATACACCCTTCATTTATGCTGCCATTTTTCTTGTTATAAACTTAGCCTACATGTCAGATTTTATCTCAGTGTCAGAAAAAAATTGTTTGCAAGCACTTTATTAACAGAAAGCTATTTAACGAATAATTTGTTTGTTCCTTCCTCTCTTCCAAACAGGTTGGAGTGTTTACAACTGTGATATTTGCCAATGCAGATTTACATCATTAACATTCCTCACCAAACACAAGAAAAGCCATCGAGGCGAAGGTCAAGATCGACGGTAGTCTTGCCCCCTGTGTCCTTATTCCACTAATTGGGAAATGAACATCAAGCAACACATGCTCACCCACACTGGAGAGCGTCCTCACAAGTGTTGCCAATGCGGAAAAAGTTTCAGCCAGAAGAACAGTCTTATTCGTCATCTCCGTATTCACTCCGGAGAGAGACCATTCACATGTGATTTTTGCAACCATCCTTTCAGAACACGGGAGCAGCTGGCTGAGCACAGACCAAATCACTTGCAGCAAAAGCCATATATGTGTAGGATCTGCAGAATGACGTTTTTTGGGAAGAGGGGTTTAGATCGGCATGAAAAGAAGCATTTGTAAATATACCTCATAGGCTTTTTTCTTTCATTACCATTATTTGTATTACTTTCATAATCGTTTATTCACTAACTCTATGCTTTCAAAGAGCCAGTCTGATGGAACAATAAAAGTATTATTAATAGTATTTCTCTGTCGTGCATTTATTTTATACTAGCTGAAACACATCCGGCACTGCCCCTGGTTCGGTTGTTTTAACTTTTTGCAGACCATGGGCTAAACAGCCAGGTCACAAGGACCCCAAAGACTTAGAGAAGATTGTGGAAGGGGATACACTGGAACAGCTGTTGGGAGACGGAAGCCTCTCGTCAAGGCCATCCAGCGTGTTCTTTAATGTGTACAGGGAATGGCTCTCCCACACACAGCACCACAGCTTAACGTTCCATCCGGCGGACGGCGGCCTTTCCAAGTTCATCGATGTCTCTACTGACCGTGGGCAGAGCGAGGCGTTTTGCGGAGATAAATCTCAATGCTGACCCAGCTGGAACTTGAACCTGGGACTGCAGATTACGAGCTTGGTGCGCTACCGACTGAGATCATTAAGGAAGCGACATTGGGTGTCTACCACGGACCCCACTCTAAAAACTTCAAGGCTATCTCTGCATCAATGTAAAGTCCTCCTTTGTGTATGGTGAACAGTTCGTGGAATTGCCCACTTTGAGCTGCTGAAACCTGGCCAAACCATTACTGGTGGTTATTCACAACAGCTTGAACCTGCGCATGAGGCATTGAAACTGGAGGAAGCAGCACTTGTCAATGGTAAAGGAGTACTGTTCTTTCAGAATTACCCCAGTACACAAACTACCAAAGTGACCACAGAAACAATCCAACGCCTTGAATTGGAGATTTTGTGCCATCCACCCTATTCACCGGATTCCTTAGGAATCTGCATGGACAAGAGTTTAAGAATGACAAGGAAGTACAGTTCGCTAAAGAAACTTTCTTCTGTTCTAAAAAGAGGGACTTGTGGAAGGGATATTTATAAGCTGATTTCAAGATGGGGGGGGGGGGAAGGTGATGAATGAAATTAAGACTACTTCGATGAACAAAATTGTTTTTAGTTCAAATTGTGCTTTTTTTTTTACGAGCACCAAAAACGGCAAAAACGTTTGTGGTTACCTGATACATAGATAGAAAATCCTCATTCAACCATGGGCTATGGAGGTCCAACCAGACTGTGCAATTTTGTTCTCTAAACACGTTTGCCTTGAGCTATAGCTGCTGCATTTGCCCATTATAAGCCAATTCTTGCAAGATCCTGTTCGACATTCTCTACCCATCGCATCCTAGGTCTCCCCCTTTTCCTGACGCTTTTAGGCATGCTATTCGTAACCTATTCGCCATTTTAAATTATGCATATGGGCAACATGGCCAAAACAACACAGTCTCTCTTTGCACAATAAGTTGCTCAAAGAGGTTGCCTACTCCTTTGCCTAACCTCATCATTACTTACAAATTTAAACACCTAATGTCCAAGATACTGAGTAAGCATCTACAATCAAAGGCATCAAGTTTACTGTTGCTTACAAAGGATCCACATTTTACTACCATACCTAACCTTAGAAAGAACCAAACTGTTATACAGCCTAATGTTATTAGACTCTATCAAAGCTGTAAAATAACTTCTATTATACAGATTTGAAATAGTAAGCTTTAGTGTGACTTTCGGAAATTAGCTTGCCAATTTTCTTTATTTTGAATTCTTGTTTAACAAATCTCGGGCCGTTTGTTATTCATACTATGAAAATTCCTTGCTAGCTGGATAAAAATATCTTCCATGTCGTATTTTTAAACGCTCTAACACCCGCGTGTCCAACCCGCGGCTCGCGGGCCGCAGGCGACCTACAAAACCGTAAAGTTTACGTGTTTACGACATAGGTTTTCAACATGATTACGTGATTTTCAGCGAGTTTTTGATATCCCACTAGTTTTATGTTGCCCTTTTTTTATTTTATAATCGAAAACAGAAGAAAATAAATGAAGTTTTATTATTCATATACATTAACTATATTATATATTTTATGTGCGTCCCAAAACAGTTCATCTTCACTCAATGTGGCCCAGGGAAGTCAAATCTTCACTCAAAGTGGCCCAGGGAAGTCAAAAGGTTGGACACGCCTGCTCTAACGTATGCAAAACGTACGTATGAAATGCCTGGGCTTAAAAGTGTTTCGTAAACGATTTCTTTGGAAATTTAATAAAAAATAAATCTGGCAACAACATCTGAGTGCCATTGTTTTATTAGCTCTAAAGTTATGTGAAACAGCGTTTGATTAAAATGTTGACTTTCACTTCGGGGTAAGCAATTTCATTTTTACTCTTAGAGATAAAATATATCCTTTTTTTTCTGCTCTTTCATAGAAATATATGTTAACGCGTGTCTTTTGATTTATTCGTGAGATATGTGTAACTTCATTGATAAAGGTTTTACAAACTATTATTACACCATGTCTGACATGACTATTCCGAAACTCTTAATTTTCAAGCTTTATTACATGCTAATATAGCTTCAATTTTGCAATTTTATTGCTTTACGAAGCTACTTTTGTTGACTGCAATGTATGGTTATTATCTGAAACTAGACGTTAAATTTCACTTTGTAGAAGTAGTGTCAGAATTAGATCTTTTGCCAATTTTTTCTAAAATTGGATCAGTTTCATCAAGTTTTTTATGAAGTTTTATTTCAGTCCCACTAATTTCACTAAATAAAACTTGGAAAATTTTTAATAAAATAATTTTATAATATAATATATAATAAAATATTTTTTGCCTTGCATCACCTTTTCATATCTCTGCAGAGAAAGTATTTCTTGTGTAAGTGAATATGTATGAGAAATAATTCTCTCTTCTTTAAATAAAAGGCAGATTTTATTATTTTCTCAATTGAAAATGTTTATTTGACATTATATTATTAATTTTATATTGTTACATTATAATTTAATGACAGTTATTTTTTATTATTTGAATTTTATACAAGAAATATTTCACACAGTAGTAATTAATCCGAGAAAAAACCTCCAATAAACTAAATGTTTCATTTTGCAATTAGCACACGGTTAATAATAAATTTAATTTCGGCAACATATAATTTATACAAAAATAGAATATTTGTAAAAAAAATTTAGTTATTTTCTAAAACTATTAAGATAGCTCTTCTTTATACTAATTTAATAGTATTTGTAAGCTGATCTTTCCGAACATACGCGTATTTCGTTCAGAACAGTGTTTCTCAACCGGTGGTATCCTTATCCTTAGGGGTACGCAAAAAAGTCTGGAGGTTACGTGACCTTCCCCCTGAAATGTCTGAATGCTTGTGTGAATGCATTCATTGCACACTCATGAATGCATGAGTGTGTGAAACACTCATGCATTCAGTGTGAAATGTCTCATGCATTTCATACTGAATTCATGAGTGTTTCACACACTTATGCATTCAGTGTGAAATGTCTGAATGCATGAGACACATGAGCATGAACACAATGTTCATGCTCATGTGTCTCATGCATGAACACACATGAGCAATGAATGCTCATGTGTGTTCATGAGGAGCATGTAATCATGCTCCTCATGAATTACACTCATGAGATTTATTCTTAATGTACATTTTACATCGAAAACAAACCAGTTACGATTAAACAAATATGTTGCAATCAGGCCTGGATATAGAAACAAGAAAATAAGGGGGTTAATTAATTATATTATAATTAATATAAGTGATATTCGCTTACTCCATTTTATTATAATTAATTAAAATAATAATTAAATTATAATATAATAATTATTATTATTATGTAATAATAATTTTTATTATGCGTGTGCCGTGGTAAATGGGCTATTTTAGAAGTGTGCCATGGTAAAAGAATAATTTTAGAAGAGTTTCGCTATGATAAACAGGTTGGGAAACATTGGTCTAGATCAGTGGTTCTCAACCTTTTATGCTTCACATACCCCCCTGGAAATGTGTATGTAACTGGCGTACCCCATGTATAATAGATAAAACTATAGCTATAGTATAACAATGGGAATAAAATAAAACACACATATATATATACACATTAAACTTTGTATTCATAAATGACAAACAATTTGACAAATCTTATAAAATTTTAAGCATTTTACAGGGTAATCAGTGAAATGAACTTGTTATTAGATCTAGCGGCTTTTGGGCTCTCACGGTGTACTCCAAAATATTTTACCGCATACCCCACGTTGAGAACCCCTAATCTAGATTACTTATACTTTAATCCGATATTAATTAATAGATATTTTACGAAATGACATATATTTTAGACATAAGTATATTTTGGAAATGGTAGGTGGCACACATTTTAGATCGTAAACAACTTCAAGAAAAATGTCTGGTGAGTGGATTATACTCGGATAGTAACTATGCGGTAATTAATTTTAGTAATGAATATTTTGTCTTATGTGATTTAGGTAAATTTAGTTCATTACTATTATTTTCTTTTTTCCCCCAGAACTCTTGAAAGTTTTGGATATATTTCAGGATTCTGTTGCGTGAATATGCCATAATATTTTTTGTTATTAATCGTAAAGTTCAACGATATTGTTACAATTTCTACCTTTAGTTCAATGATCTGCAGGCTGTGAATTTCAAAACTCTTTACCGGCTTAATTTGTTATGTGCAGTGACATGGAATCAGGAGGTCGTGTGTTTATATCTATCCTGCTAAAAACCAATTACCTCTAACTCGAGTATGAGAGTTCGCAAGGGGATGGGAGGTAGGGATATAATATCATATAATACGAAGAATTGAAAACGGTTTAGTTGCATGCATTTTTGTACATACGTTTTATGATGTGTCAGAAAAATATTTTCCCTAACAGGACGAGCTCGGGCTCAATAATTTTCGAAAGGTTTTCGGCCCAAAGTGAACAATTTCGGGCTCGAAAATTTCACCCCACTCATCTCCGCAAAGTACATAACTATTATTGTATTGTGGTAAGTAGTGATATTCGCTTACTCCATTCTACGTTTTATGCTTAGGTTATTTAGCAAAAAACATTGATATAGTAAGTGGAGTGTCTGTTATTGATATTCCAAAAGGTAGTTTACCTCTACGTCTTCTGGTAAGAGATATTCGTCTTTCTACCTCACTATCTCGAATTCCTCGTTAACTCTAATGTTTTTAAATTCCCAACAGAATCCTTTTACATTTATTGTATTTTCTGTCTTTAACTCGAACTATTTTTTCATAGTCACCTCCATACCTTGAAATTTTATGAATATTTGAAAGAAAATATCTTTTGACAGGTTTATTCCCATTGGAATATTTCGTTACTCGTGATGGTAAGTTGCTGAAGTTCTTGATACGTGGACAAAGCGATTCTCACTGACAGACCATTGACCCCACTGCTTGCAAGTGTACACTTTGCAAGGGATTCTTATTTTCTATGCACTACTTCCCCCCTATCAGCACAGCGACAGATAAGCATTCCTTCCATTCATCAGAGAAAGTGCTAGCTTAATTTTAGATTAGATTTTTCTCCTGGTATAGATTTAATTGTATTATAATGGCAGCAAAACGTTAGTTGATGTATTGTTATTAAATGAGAGAGCAAAAGTGATCGCTTTGGTGAAAGTAGCAAAAAGAAGAAAAAAAATTTTGTGAAAGAATTCTGAATTCCTAGCAGTACTCTGTGAATCGTTTTAAAGAACAAAGATATGGTATTAACACAACTAGACTAATAAAAGAATGATGCATACAGAATTTCCTGAAGTTGACCAGTAAAATTACTGAAATGATTTATTCAATGCGAGAACAAAAACATTTCAGTAGGTAGGAAATCTGTTATGGGCTCTGTAACTAGTTTTTAAATTGCTTATGTGTATTTTTTGCACAGATCCGATAACTGGAAGTTTTTTCGTTTCCTTTGAGTTTCGAGTTAATGAGCGTGCACTATATAAAATCCTCAAGCAACCATTAGCTACGGAGGTCCAACCGGACTATAATTAATTCCTCTGAGCTACAGCTGTTGCATTTGGCCACAGTAAGCCGATTCTAACAACGTCCTATTTGATATTGTCTGCCCGCTCGGCTTCTGAAACGATTTTATTGTTTTTCATTAATTATCGCCTATTTTTTAAAAAGTTACTATATTATATCATCATCATCATCCTCAAGCAGCCAAGGGCTACGGAGGTCCAACCAGACCGTGCAATTTAGTTCTCCAAGCAAGTCTGTCCTGAGTTACATCTACTGCATCTGGCCACTGCACACCAATTCTAATAAGGTCCTGTTTGACATTATCTGCCCACCGCATCCTAGGTCTCCCGCCCTTTCTGAGGCCTTTAGGCACAATATTCATAACCCTATTCACCAATCTATAATTATTCATACGGGCAACATGACCAAACTAACGGAGTCTCTCTCTGCACAATATGCTGCTTAAAGAGGTTGCAAATTCCTTTGCCTAACCTCATCATTAGTTACAAAGTTGAACCACCTAATGCCCAAGATGCTGCGTAAGCATCTAGAATCAAAAGCATCTAGTTTCCTGTTATACTGTTTACAAAGTGTCCAAGTTTCACTACTATAACTAACCCTAGAAAGAACCAAACTGTTATACAGTCTAATTTTAGTCTTTAGGTGTATACGCTTATTTCTCCACACTCTCCATAGATTCTTAAAAGTCCCGGAAGCAATCCCTATTCGTCTGTTTATCTCATGCCTCATATCACCAGTATCTGTTACATAGCTCCCAAGGTAATTAAACTGTGATACCTGCTCAAGACTGCAACCATTCAGATTAACTGATTCGCAGCCTGCATGACCAATTTTCATCACTTTAGTTTCCTCTCTGTTTATAACCAAACCTACTCTACTACCAGTCTCATCAACAACTCGAATGAAAGAGTTCATCTGATCAACATCATTTGCCAAAAGGGCTAAATCATCAGCATGATCTAAATCAGAAATTTTCGTATCTCCAGTCCATTTAAGGCCAAAATCTTTCCCTTGAAGTGAATTTCGCATAACATAATCAATAACCAAGCTAAAGAGAAAAGGAGAGAAAATGCACCCTTGTCGAACACCAGAAGAAATGCTAAACCAATTGCTACAAGCCTTACCAACTCTCACACACGACTCAGTGTTATTATAGGGAGCTTTCATTATGTTAACTAACTTGTCAGGTATACCATATGATCTCATAATCAACCACAAATTATGACGATTAACAGAGTCGAAAGCCTTTTTGAATTCAACAAAGCTAGCAACCAAAGGTTTCAGAAACACTAAACATTTCTTAAGAATCTGCCCAAGTGAAAATATCTGATCCACACATCCCCTACCACTTCTGAATCCACATTGCTCATCACGCAATTGACTGTCAACCAGATTCTTAATTCTATTAAGCACAAGCATGGAAAGAATTTTACCTGGAACAGAGAATAAGTTATCACAAACCCCTATAGTTATCACAAGAACTGCGATCACCTTTTTTGAAAATAGGGATAAAAATAACTGGTAAAATCCTTAGGAACCATGCCTTTATCATAAAAGATATTCAAAATTTCAGTCATCCAAGTGGTAACCGAAACATTCGCAACTCTAAGCATTTCAGTAGTAAATTCATCTACCCCTGGGGATTTATGATGTTTAAGCTTAGAAATAGCCAAAATAACTTCAGACTGTGTTATAGGGCCAACATTAAAGCCACCAATGCATCTATCATCATTGCAAACAATGGGAGCAGAACTAACTACATTGTTTAGAATATCACTGAAATGCTCAGCCCACCTAGCCATGACACAATTTTCACCTTCTATAACCTTACCTTGTTTATCCTTCAATCCCTGTATATCTGTCCGTTTTCTACCACACAAAATATTAACTGTCTGGTACAGCTCTCTGCTGTTGTGCTGTCTAACTGCTTCCTTGGCTTTGTCAGCCAAGCCATCAAGCCAAAAATTCTTATCAGCAGCTAAATGACCCCTTTACATGTTTATTAAGCTCTCTGTAATCCTTTCTATTAGGACTAGTAGGGTACTGATTAAGGACATTCCTGCAGTTCCTTCTTTCGGAAATAAGCTCAAGTGCCTTATTACTTAAATAGTTCTGCCTTCTCTGCTCCTTTTTTCCTAAAAGAGTACTGTTAGTGTCCAAAAAAGCCTGTTTAAAATGATCCCATTCTTCCTCAACTTCAGTAGTAAGCAAACCATGACTGTCATAATGACTAAGTAACCTATCATGGTAAGCTTTAGCTATAACTGGGTCTTTCAGAGCTTCAGTATTAAAGGTAAATTTTTTAACATTAGCACAACACTTGTTAAGTTTAAGTTGCAAGATACTTTTAACAAGGTAATGGTGAGATCTAATTTCAGCTCCCCTATATGCCCTGGTATTCCTAACGGAACTAGCCCATTTTCTGCTAATTAATATATATCATATTCTTATGCAGCCAATCGGGTGAAACACATGTGTATTTATGAATGTCGCAGTGTTTGTAATAAGTGTTAGTTATTCTGAAACCATTGAGTTTACTTACCTGTAGGAGACGTTGCCCATTGCCATTGCTGCTACCAATACCAAAAGAGCCTATCATCCCTCCCCAAAGGTCAATGTCATAGCAACTTTGGCAATGAAGTCACCAAGAACAATGGTAATATCTCCTTTCTTGACAGAATCTAAAATATTCTGAAGTTGCCCGTAAAACCTACACTTCTCTTCTTCATCGGCATCCTCAGTGGGGGCACAACAGCAGATAACATTCAAATCTTTAACGCTTGTCTGAAATTTTGCTGTAAGAAACCTTTCATTAATGCACTCATATCCTAGAAGAGCATCACTAGCGTGTCTGCTGAGAAGCAGACCCACGCCTTGGGGATGCTTATTGTCGTCCCTCCCTGAAAAGAGAAATTTAAGACTATTTTTAAGAATCTGACCTTTATCTGTCCATCTGTCTCTTGCAAGCCGAGAATATCTAAATTATAACGGTGGAATTCTTGTGTGAGGACATCAAGAGAAAAAGCTGTGTGCAGAGTCCTCACATTCCAACTACCTATGGAGAGAAAATGGTTAGTGAGATGTTTAAAGAAACTATGTTTATTGAGAGAGGGAATGCCGACAATATCAAACAGCCCCCTAATCGTAGACATGGGACAAAGACCCGTTCCTCCACCACTAAAGGCTCACGCCATCTGCACTGGAAGACTTCCTCCAATGTAGAATTTGACAATGCCAATAGAAGCAAAGAGTTCAGGTGCTTGCTATGACCTCTGCTCAGGATTGTCCACCAACTGATAAACATATCCTGTGAATCTATTCACTTGGGGCTGTCAACCCACAAACAAAGAGAAAACACAGCGGAAGATTTTCGCTCCACAGAAGCCCACCAGTGCAGGAAAATCAGGATCCATAATCAAGCTCAGAGCCATAATTCCGTTCAGGTTGGTATATATGGTCAGCACCAGGACCCTGTGTGGTTGACCACTCCTCAGCAAGGTAGAAAAAAAAAATAGCCATAGTTGTCCAGATCAGTAGGCCACACTAATCTGGCAGCCCTCCCATTCCGTTCACTTCCACAAGAGAGTATCTCTTTTGAAAGGTACTAACGGTCTGCACCACGAGAAGGCGGGGTCGGACATTAGGTTCTAGGCCTGGCCGGTTCTATGCATCATCACAGGAGATTGATGCATAGCTCTCCTTCCAGTGACTACCTAGCTACCATTATAGACCCCAATGACATTACCACTGATGATATCCGAGTCGCATTGGTGGACTTGGGATAAATCTTGTTGCTAAATCCAAGAACACAAATTATAAACCTCTTTGCCTCCATCTATTGTGTATGTAGCTTTGTGCCTCAAAATTCACCTATTACTCTTTTTAAATGCATGGAAAAAAACTGCCATTAAGAGCAAATTGCAATATTTTGCGGATTACTCATTCCACCTCGAATCACAGATACACCAACAATTGAGTGTATCCACTGGTGTAAAAAACAACTTGCTACTGTAGTAAACTCTCTCATATCCGAAAACCATTTATCCGAATTTTCAGTTATCCAAGAAATGACCAGTAGGTTCAAACTGGATAGGAGAAGTAAATTCACGGATTACATTTACAAGAGTGTCGAAACGAGTTGAGCTCTAATACTCGTTTTGTTGCCCGATACCAACAATTCATGGGGCAGTTCTTGACCTCATCACAATCTCTTTTTCCCAGGTGAGGAGAGATCTTTTGCTTCATTTTCATTATATTTACGAAACGTTTCCTGACCATGTTTTGTGAATGGGAAAGCCCCATTCATACCTCCCTAACTTTGAAAATAAGTTTTTTACGGAAAAATCTCATTGGAAATAAATTGAAGATCTCACTAAAATCTTTCTAATTCTTGATTTTCAACAATACCCATGTGATATTTAAAGAATTATGCAATCTGATGCATTTAAATACGGTTCGGCTGTTTCTGACAATTTACTTTAAACCCCTCCTGAAACAAACTCCTTACTAAAATAAATGAAAATTTTAAAAGTTGGGTGTACTTATATTTGAAATTCAAAAATATTTAGAAAACTATAACAGCAGCGTTTTCTGTTAAATGTTTACAACTTAATAGTTCTATAAATATTAAAAGAATATTGTTGAAAAATAAGAATTAGAAAGATTTGAGCGAGGTCTTCAATTTATCTTCAATAACGTTTTTTCGCAAAATGCTTATTATCAAAGTTAGGAAGCTCTTAATGTGATTTTCCATTCACATAGCATTGAAATATCCGGAAACTTTGTATTTAGTGTATATTACGATATTTATTTATTCGGTGAAAGCAAATGGTATGGAGTTTGATACTATGCAAGTGACTAACCCAGGCCTAGATTAACGTTTGAACTGAAGGGCTGCATAGAAAACTGAAATGTAAGGGTGAGTCGCCAAAGAAAAATGTAATCAATAATACATATTTAACCAACGCAAAAGATTCTAAACTAAACATAATAAATAAATAGCCCCGCAAGCAGCTGCTTGCCACGAGGTCTGACAGAAGCCTGTCAGTTTATGCGCCTTAGTAAGTCTGTGAGGATGGCGGGACCTCAGCAGAAAGACAGCACAAACATCCATGCCTTATCAAGGCTCGAATCCAGATCCCTTTCATCAGTAGCCAAGCGCGCTATCCACTCAGCCACGGCTCAAACTAAAACATAAAACAGTATAATTTTATTAATATTAATTTTATTATTATTTTTTTAAAGATAATTCTCTTGGGTTCGGAATCGGAATAGGTTCACGTTGTCCTTTAAAACGTTCTCTATGAACTGTTCCACATATCGAAGCTAATTTCGCTTAAGTGACTAAAAGTTACACACGCAATCTTCTTCATTTACTAAAATATATTGCCATTGCAAGGAATTAAATACACCCAATTCTGTTTTTACACGGCAAATAGGTTCCCGAAAAAACCGTGTAAAAAAATGCAGTGCATATGAAAAAATAGAAGATTGGTTCCAGACGTAAAAACCCAATACAAATAATAAGTTGTTTTCAAACAAATCATATCAAAATCTTTAATTAAATCTTTATTTGACTTTTATTCATTTAAACACTTTTTTTATTTTATAAACTTATAAAGATAATTATATGTTCATATATAAAGTAAATTATCCTTCACAAAGAAAATATTATATCACTAATTCAAGAATACAAAAATATGACTTACATATGCTTATTAACGAGACTTTATTCGTTATCACTTTCTGACAGTGGACGGACCAATTCCAGTCATTTTTGTTTATCATTCAATACTCTGGCAATTTATTGAAATCTACATCTTTCATTGACCGTGGCCTTAGGGATTGATTGATGAGCAGCGGTTTTAACATACGACCTCCCGAAGCGTTGCTGCAAAATAGAACGGTCACACGATCCTTAGCTGCTTTAAAGCAACCAATAGTTAATTGTTATTTTTGATACGTAGGTTCTATTCGGCATTCGCTTCCAAAAAAGACCAGTTTCATCTACATTCCAAACTTGATCAGGAGTGTATCCACCATCTTCAATGATTTGGGCCAATTTTGGACAAAATTCTTTAGCAGCCGGCTCACCTGCAGATGGAACTTCACCTTTTATCTTTACATTACGAAACGCGTGTCTTTAAATAAATCCTGCAAACCAACCTGTACTTCCAGAAAATTCCTAATTTTTGTTTAACTGAGCTGATGTGGTTGGTTCCATTTCTTGTATCTGCTTATATATTCGTAATGGTATTTCCGCCTAGAGGTATTCTTTTTTGCGAGTTATCTTCTACCACATTGCTAGTGCCTTTTCCATCTTCACTTTTACAATATCTCTCGTGTACGATGACGACTTAGAGCTCAAATTTGTTTCAGAAAGCACAGATTTTCTAATAGCATCTTCATTTTTCTTTACGGTTCTTACAGTAGCTTCGTTCAAACCAAAATATTTTCCTATGGACGTTGAACCTTCTCCAGTTGCAAGATGATCTAAAATTTGGATCTTAGTATCCAAAGAGATAGCTTTCCTTTTCTGCTTTTTTATAGTTGAATTATCCGACATCATGGTATGGATTACGAAAAAATTTTGAATTGTAGTTAATAAATCAGATGAGGAAAATTTGTAAATTTCCTATCAACAAAATTTCATAAATTTATATTATGCACACAAAACTTCAAAAAACAAAATTTTTTCGATTTCTTTTATTAGACGTCTAAACACTTCCAACTTTAAACACGAGATGAGAGACCAAGACTAATGTATGTATTGAAGATGAAATTGAGGGGGATTCCCGGAACTCAATGTTGCCACTTTATTCCGAATGAAGTAGGTTTTGTACAATTTTTCCATAAAATAGAGAATAAAATAGAGAAACTTAGTTATGTTAGTGTAGTTTTTATTTTGGGGATTTTAGTACACAAAATGTGTATCCACAGTACGTTTTCAAAGTTAAAACTACTTCGAAAAATGTGACCATAAAAGCGGCATCTTTGTTATAAATGTAAATTCTAGGAATTTTTTCTTGAATATGAATATTTTTTCAGAATTAAATTCAAATGGAGATTTTTAAAAAAGGCGCCGTTTGAACCGTGTTAGATCAAAATAAATCGTGTAAAAAGAGAATTGGAATTTTTTTCTAAACCGTGTTAAATCAAAATCGTGTAAAAAAAATTCGTGTATAAACAGAATTGGGTGTATATGATAATAACTCAAAATGTATTATACATATTACACTTTCCTTGCTTAAATAAACCAATTTTCCTCCAATTAAAGGGAATTTCGTTTTTTCCCATATATTCCTATATAATTCCTGTTTCTTTTTTTTTTCTTATCTGACTTTTGCTTTTTGCTCGTCATTTGTTGATTTGTCGTTTGCAATGACTTTTTTTGTCAGAAAGTGACTTTGCATTGTCAGAAAGTGACAACGAATAAAATCTAGTTAATAAGCATATGTAAGTCATATCATTGAAGATGGTTGTTAAAGCGGTTGTTCCAATCATATCTTTCGAACGCAAAGGTTGAATATTTCGAGCTATATGTCAAATAAAAGCTTGTGATGTCGAGAATATCGTGTACTGCTTCAGATACATCTCTTAATCCATCCCAAAAAGGGGATTAGAATTTAATAGGTTTCGATCCTTACGAGATCTCAAATGAAAGCTTTAGACCGTTGTTGCCAACGAGAGAATTTTAGAAATTTGTGCGGCTTTTTCTCGAGATTTTCTGTGGAAATATGTTTAAATAGAATATTGAATATTACTTAGATTAATATAGCTATGCATGTTTTATTTCGATGGAAGCATATGAAATTCGGCGATCAAAATACTGCTAATTTTGTATATAAATAAATAATTTTTAAAGAAGTTTTCATAGAGGAAATATTATTTTACTAGTTATACCCACGCCAAACATTTGGAGCGAAACGAAAACGCTAATTCATTCACAGGTTTCTTCTACTCACAGTCGCAGGTCGAGCAATGACTTCATTCACAAGGCAGGCGACGGCAGCGCCCCAGAAATCTCTGACGCCTTTCAGAAATCACTCCTCACCCACGGCTGCTAAGAAGCCGATCCGCGACCCTTAGAGAGTCTGAACTAAGCGGGTCCACACTACTAAATTCGAGGTCGAGCAATAGCTTCATTCACAAGGCAAGGCGACGGCAGCGCCCCAGAAATCTCTGACGGCTTTCGAGAAATCACTCCTCACCCACGGCTGCTAAGAAGCCGATCCGCGACCCTTAGAGAGTCAGAACTAAGCGGGTCCGCATTACTAAATTCGAGGTCGAACAATAGCTTCATTCACAAGGCAAGGCGACAGCAGCGCCCCAGAAATCTCTGAAGCCTTTCGAGGAATCACTCCTCAACCACGGCTGCTAAGAAGCCGATCCGCGACCCCTAGAGAGTCAGAACTAAGCGGGTCCACACTACTAAATTCGAGGTCGAGCAATAGCTTCATTCACAAGGCAAGGCGACAGCAGCGCCCCAGAAATCTCTGAAGCCTTTCGAGGAATCACTCCTCAACCACGGCTGCTAAGAAGCCGATCCGCGACCCCTAGAGAGTCAGAACTAAGCGGGTCCACACTACTAAATTCGAGGTCGAGCAATAGCTTCATTCACAAGGCAAGGCGACAGCAGCGCCCCAGAAATCTTTGACGCCTTTCGAGGAATCACTCCTCAACCACGGCTGCTAAGAAGCCGATCCGCGACCCTTAGAGAGTCAGAACTAAGCGGGTCCACACTACTAAATTCGAGGTCGAACAATAGCTTCATTCACAAGGTAAGGCGACAGCAGCGCCCCAGAAATCTCTGACGCCTTTCGAGGAATCACTCCTCAACCACGGCTGCTAAGAAGCCGATCCGCGACCCCTAGAGAGTCAGAACTAAGCGGGTCCACATTACTAAATTCAAGGTCGAACAATAGCTTCATTCACAAGGCAAGGCGACAGCAGAAATCTCTGACGGCTTTCGAGAAATCACTCCTCAACCACGGCTGCTAAGAAGCCGATCCGCGACCCTTAGAGAGTCAGAACTAAGCGGGAATCACTCCTCAACCACGGCTGCTAAGAAACCGATCCGCGACCCCCTAGAGAGTCGGAACTAAGAGGGTCCACGCTACTAAATTCGAGACTGATCGGTCAATCAGCCGCAGAACCACGGAGAAACTGATAATTTCTGCCACCGATGACATCAGACGTATCCGCCCGCCCGGACTTGCGGCTATTATATGATGATTTCCAAAGCTAGGTGAATAATATTTTCTCATTTATGCATTGTATAAAGTGACAGAATAATGAAATCTACCTGTTGTTCGAAAATGGAGAATTATTTCATATTTCTTTCCACTTACAGAGGAAAGGCTTTTTCTGCAGCGATAAGGTAAGGTGATGCAAGGGAAATTACTTCAGACCGAAAGAGTTGCGAAAAGTTGCTTTACTGGTACAGAGTAGCCGTCATTTGCTTATGACGGCCCACAAGCAATTTATGACAAATCTGTAAAAACAGAAAAGAACGTATTTAGGAACTCAAAGTCCAACTTCTTTCTCTGAGGCGAATTCTCTTTAAAATAGTTAATTTTTATAAAATTGTATTTTTCCATGTTTCACTGTAAGGTTTTTTTTTTCGTAAATGCATAAGTTTTAGATTATATAAGTCTTTGGCAGCCCACCATTTCACTGAAGTTTTTTTTATGCGATTCATCAGCTAAAAAGTTTGCCTACACCTGAGCTAAGGAAATGGAGCAGTGTTCTCCTCCAAATCAGGAAAAAGAGAATTGTGTTTTTTAGTGACAAAGTTTCCTGCGAAGTTAACATACCAAAAGAAAAAAAAATCAATGTTTTTTTAAAAAACAAAAATTAAGTCATAAATTTAAAAAAAAAGTGCATGTGTTGTTATATGCACCATGAAAAATAAAAGGGGGAAATATACCAATGAATAAATCACTTGCTGAATTCATATAACTTCAATGGGATAAAAATAATAAATAAATACCCCCTCAAGCAGCTGCTTGCCACAGAGGTCTGACAGGAGCCTGTCAGTTTATATGCCACAGTAGAAGATCTGAGAGGATGGCAGGACCTCAGCAGAAAACAACACGAACATCCATGCCTTACCCGGGGCTCGAACCCAGGTCCCGTAGATCAGTAGCCAAGCACGCTAACCACTCGGCCACGGGACGGCTTTTCAATGGGATAGGAAGCTAAAACTAATTTACTAACTGAACAAAAATTGCTGTACCCTGTCTTCCTTTGAAGCTAATATGAATGCAATAAGTGATTTCATCATTGGTATATTTTATAATTAATTTTTAAGCGCATATAGGAAGATAGATACAAAGTATTAGCTTAAAATTTTTAACATTTTTTTTACGTTTGTGAACATTAAGTGTATTTTTTTATTGTGCGAAATAAGTTCGGTTACTGGAAAGTTCACTGCATTTCTAACTTAATATGAAGATGAAACTTGTATAATTTAAGATATTTTTCTCTTATTCTTTCATTTCTACGATTTATTAATTTGAGTGAATTCTTTTCCCAAAATTTAGTTTCCTGATGAATGGAATCACCTTTAAGAATAGAGTGATGCCATCGCTTAGCCTGACAAGATAAGGAGAAAGATGTCTTGGAAAAGAAGCAGTCCCGCAATAGTTTTTTCTTATTAATTTAAAGGCTTAAATAAAATTCCTAATGATGCTGAAATTCGCTGTGCGGAGCAGCATTGGAATTATTTAAAAAATTAGCTAAATAATTTGTGATTTCGTACTGTTTTATATAGATCACTTGTTTACATTTGTAGTAACTGCAATAAGTTATTTCTAATGCAAAGACGTTCTTATAGTAAAAAGAACTTTCGTATTTATTCATTAGCAAGGCTCTTTATTCTGTCGAATGGAAATAATGAGACACGGTCTCGTTATACTCAGATATTATATCTCAGATAGCACAAAAAAACCATTTAAAAAAAATAACTCAAGTTCGGTTGTTTTACCTCTGAGCGGCACTTTTTTGCACACCATGGGCTAAATGGCCAGGTTACATGGCCCCCGAAGGCTCAGAGAAGGTTGGGGGAGGGGACCCACTGGAACAGTTTTTGGGAGACAGAGGTAGCCTCCCGTCAAAGCCATCCAGCGTATTCTTTAACGTGCACAGGGTATGGCTTTCCCCACACACGGGACCACGGCTTAACGTCCCATCCGACGGACGGCGGCTTTTTCAAGCTCATCGGTGTCCCCTACTGACCGTGGGCAGGGTGGGGAATTTTGCGGAGATAAATCTCAACGCTGACCCAGCTGTGACTCGAACCTGGGAACTACAGATTACGAGCCTGGTGCATCTACCGATTGAGACACCCCCGCTACCAATAACTCTTGGAAAAGGTGTAAAGACACCATATATTGGTTAGGGTTTCTAGTATTATTGGTGTAGTCCATTGTCGGTGTATTTCAGTAAAGCAATGTGGCATTACAATTCCGTGTTGTAATGATTCATCGACTCTGACATTTGCTAAAGGTGCTGGTAATGCTCTATGGAGCTGATATGAAATCAAATCCCGGTACTTACGTATTAACGCCACCGCAGCGTGTAATAAATTAATAATTCCACACTTTAACTAGTTATTCTATGAAATAACTAATGATAGACAATTAAAGTGTAAAATAAACAATCTGACTGAATTATACAGCATACAAAATGTTAGGTACTTACGTATTAACGCCACCGCAGCGTGTAATAAATTAATAATTCCACACTTTAACTAGTTATTCTATGAAATAACTAATGATAGACAATTAAAGTGTAAAATAAACAATCTGACTGAATTATACAGCATACAAAATGTTATTTATATAGACGCAATAAAATCATTTGTTACAACAGGGATTACTAAAATGGCATTCGGAATTGCCCTAATGTGCGAAGGCCAAGTAAGAACGAATCCGTAAAGTGGTGAATCTCTTGAATATGAATCTTCGTGTCACGTGATTCACTCGTCCGCATTATAAAAAACGACCCGGATGAGCGGAGGCCAAGTGAGAACGAATCAGTAAAGTGATTCGTTCTCACTTGGCCTCCGCTCAACCAGGTCATCCCTCTGTCAACATGAATCAGTCGTCCGAATTATAAAAAACGCCCCCAAAATGAGCAGGCCAAGTGAGAACGAATCAGTAAAGTGATTCGTTCTCACTTGGCCTGCTCATTTTGGGGGCGTTTTTTATAATTCGGACGACTGATTCATGTTGACAGAGGGATGACCTGGTTTCATCTCTACTCTCGGACACTAGAAATAGTCTTTTTTTTTTACTTTTGAACTTTAACGATACGGAAGCCGTTAATGTGCACATTACCTAGGTAAAATGGAGAAAACTTTTGATTCCGCACTTTAACGGAGCAAATCAGTTAATCTGCAGATTAGCTAGGTAATGTGCACATTAACGGCTTTCGAGCTTTAGCGGTAACATATATATACAGTAGATATCTCAAATTTCAGTTCAGCAGTAAAAATGAACATTAATGTAACATTATTTTGTACTAGATTTGGGTACTTACGTATTAACGCCAGCGGTGGCCAAATCCCTATCTTAGTACTATAAAATCTACAAATACTGATGTACATTGATGTACAATACTGACGCCCTATTTGTGGAGCCTATTTTATTGATAGACACCATGCTCCGAGGCTCTATTCATTAAATGAGTATTGTGATATATACAGTCGCTCAAAAAAATATCCGAACACTCTGGTTGATTACAGAATTCGGAAAAAATATCTGGCAACGATATTTTTAGAAATTAGTGATCTGGCAACCTTCGTGTACGTACATGAAGGTTGCCAGATCACTAATTTCTAAAAATATCGTTGCCAGATATTTTTTCTGAATTCTGTAATCAACCAGAGTGTTCCGATACTTTTTTGAGCGACTATAGATGTTAGATGGAAGCGAAGGCAGTTCAATGAATGCCCCCAGGGAATACGCTTGTCTCTACCTTACCGATTGCCATGCCAATGCTTTTCATCATCTGGACTAACGGTTGATGGAGATGGTAATGTGACACTCACAGTAGATGTAAGGTGACAGAGGGTGACCATGCTTTGCACAGAAGTCAGCTGTTGTAGAAGTATTTCTGGAGGAAGTCAGCCGACGTGCAGTATACACCAGATTGGACAGCAATTGTCTGTGAGTCGCACTATCATTCACAAATTTTTTGTGATATGATCATTTGTATCCTTTCCACTGTAGAAGAATCCACGGACTATTGCCAGAGGTACATGGCCGATATGCAACAGATGTAAGGTACACAGCAGTGATACTGTGAATCGATGAAGCTAATTCAACCCAGGTAGTTCCAAAGGAATTTGTAACACCCATAGCAACCATTGGGGTACATGAGAATCCAAATCTCCACCAGAGCATCAGCCTATGGGCGAGTATTATGAAGAACGTCCCCTAAGCCCATACCTATTTCTTTATTGATCGACTGAGATAATTTCTGCGTAATCCTGTAAAACATCCTGTCAGAGCCGTTGAAAGATGTTCCACTAGCGGTTCAGCAACAGCTGTGGTGGCAACATGACATCAAACTCTAGCATACAAGTACTTGGATATCTATTATCCCAATAAATGAATTGGGTATGGCGGCTCTACATCATGGCCTCACGGTCACCCAATATGAATCTTTTGAATATTTTTCCTCTTGGGATACCTGAAACCGATGATCAGCTCACTGCCCACCATCAAGGACAACTTGGTTATCAAACATCATAGGGCCTCCACGATTGTACATCTCATTAAGCTTCATCAAGTTCAAGCTACCAGTAGCCAATGCACTGAAGCCTGTTTTCAGGGGAGGAGGTGGCTCATTCGGTAGCGCCAGGCTCTTAATCTGCAATTCGCAGGTTGTTTAGGTTCGAGTTCCAGCTGGGTCTGCGTTGAGATTATCTCCGCAAAACTCCCCGTTATGCTCACGGTCAGTAGGGGACACCGATGGGCTTGGAAAAGCCGTCCGTCGGATGGAACGCTAAGTCGTGGCTCCGTGTGCGGGAGAGCTATACCTTGTGCATATTAAAGAACACGCTGCATGGCTTTGACGGGAGGATACCATCTGTCTCCCAAGAGCTGTTCCAGTGGGTCCCCTCCCCCAACCTTCTCTGAGTCTTCGGAGTCCTTGTGACCTAGCCATTTAGTCCATAGTATGCATAAAAGTGCCACTCAGAGGTTAAAGAACCCAACCCTTTTGCCATATGCAAGTGGGTATTTCGGAAATTTTCAAATTTAGACCCTGAATCAATTAGTGTTGTTGTGATGCTGTTATGCTAACACTGTCAACCGTTTTTGCAGTTCTCTGGATATTGCCAATTGCCTCGGTAGTATTTCTTTCATAGTATGTGTATAGATAATGTTTACCTATGCCTCCACTCCACATCGTTCTGTGTTTTTCTAGCCTTTTAAGCCTCAGACAAAATTGCCTAACATTTCCTTTGTAGGAACATCCTCTATACACACTGCCTGATGAAATTCTTATGAATGCATTGTGTGCGAAGTGCCATGAAATATGCCAATGCGAAATTTCTTACTGACATTAGTACATCACTAATAGTAGTACATACGAAATCCTATAAAAGTCGTAAAGGCATGGTGGAAAGTCAAGTATGGCCATCCACATGTATATCTAGGTCATCCTGCTTGATTGTGAGATGCAAAGCCTCACTTTCGGTGAAACACAGACCTGCTTTCAATAATATAGTAGAAAGCTTTAATTGATGTCGAGAAGATCTGCTTATAATGCGTTACAAGCAGGAAAAAAGAAATACTAAACTAAAAAGTAAAATACTAGTCGGTACATATGTTACCGCTAAAGCTCGAAAGCCGTTAATGTGCACATTACCTAGCTAATCTGCAGATTAACTGATTTGCTCCGTTAACGTGCGGAATCAGGAGTTTTCCGCATTTTACCTAGGTAATGTGCACATTAACGGCTTCCGTATCGTTAAAGTTCAAAAGTTTGTTTCTCTCATAGTGGTGAATCTCTTGAATATGAATCTTCGTGTCACGTGATTCACTCGTCCGCATTATAAAAAACGCCCCGGATGAGCGGAGGCCAAGTGAGAACGAATCGGTAAAGTGATTCATTCTTGATAACGAATCACTAAAATGATTCGTTCTCACTTGGCCTACTCATTTTGGGGGCGTTTTTTTATAATTCGGACGACTGATTCATGTTGACAGAGCGATGACCCTGGTTTCAACTCTACTCTCGGACACTAGATAAATAACATTTTGTTAATTTAAGCGTACAGAAACGTTCCTGTTGTTCCAGCAAAGAACTTATTTTCACTTTAACGAGTGCCTAGTAGGTAATGTGCAGATTATCCAGGTAATTTGCAGATTACCTAGGTATTTGAGAAATGAAACAATTTTCC
The DNA here is from genome assembly GCA_038380435.1 of Ryuthela nishihirai. NCBI lineage: Eukaryota > Metazoa > Arthropoda > Arachnida > Araneae > Heptathelidae > Ryuthela > Ryuthela nishihirai. The sequence goes on from JAWZYU010000022.1 coordinate 24,154,208, forward strand.
GCACGTTAACGGATCACCCTAGTTAATCTGCACAATACCTAGATAATCTGTAGAATAACTGATTTCTGCACTTTAGCGGTAACACATATACTAATCAAGCCATTATAATTGCCACTGAAATTTTAAATGCAGCATAACATTTTTTGCCAGCTAATGTTTATTATTTCACTGTATTTAAGAAAATTAAAAATATATTTGTATCTCGTTGTTTCAAAAAGTTTGAATGTTTCTCTATGTCATGTTTATTTCAATTGAAAATTTAAGTTTGGTAATTTTATTATTCTTTAGTCACAGGTACAAAAATTAATTGTCAAATTACCATTTCTTGTCATTAATGTTTAGGAATTTTGTTCCAGTAATTCGTTTGTGCTGTAGATATTATTTTTTTTACCAGGATATTGTAGATTGCTCTATATATTAAGATCAGTCAAGCTCACATTTCAGTAGTTTATATCAGCAGCCTGGCTTATCAAATAGATGAAAGCAATTTCTAAACAACAGTGATGACTTGAACACAATGTAATATGTGTAGCAAATAATGATTGAAATCGGAAAAAAAGTATGAAAATCAGAAATATAATTTTTGTATTAAAAACATGCGCGTACGGGGTGGGGTTGGCTCAGTCGGTAGCGCACCAGGCTCGTAATCTGTAGTTCCCAGGTTCGAATCCCAGCTGGGTTAGCGTTGAGATTTATTTCCGCAAAATTCCCCGCCCTGTCCACGGTTAGTAGGGGACATCGATGGGCCTGGAAAAGCCGCCGTCCGTCGGATGGGACGTTAAGCCGTGAGAGCCATACCCTGTGCACGTTAAAAAACACGCTGGATGGCCTTGACGGGAGACTATAATCTGTCTCGCAACAGCTGTTCCAGTGGGTCCCCTCCCCCAACTTTTTCTGAGCCATCGGAGTCCAGTGATCTGGTCATTTAGCCCATTGTGTGCAAAAAAGTGCCGCTCAGAGGTAAAACAGCACATGAGCGTAGTCTACGTGAAGTACAACTACATAGCCTGGAAACAATTCTGCAAACCACATGTTTTTGTGTTTCAGAGCTATGAGATAAAAACAAGCTTTTGTAATGCAGAAAATTATATGTTCTAGCTACAGCCTTCCGATAGCTTGTCGCGAAACCAAAATCTAATTTAGAAACAAAATGTAAATAAATAAATACCCCCTCAAGCAGCTGCTTGCCACAGAGGTCTGACAGGAGCCTGTCAGTTTATATGCCATAGCAGAAGGTCTGATAGGATGACAGGACCTCAGCAGAAAAACGACACATACATCCATGCAGAAGAGGTAAAAAAAAAATTGATGGAGCTGGAAAAAACTAAAGCGTGGGTGGGTGGTTAGGGGCACGCTTAATAATTTTTTGCCTCTGTTACCCTTATTAGCATTCTGAATGGCCCCCATTGCCCCCTTCTTAGATCTGGCTCTGTGCGAAACCAATTTCTCCATCGACAACTTCTGCGTTCAGAATTCACAGACGAGAAAGTCGCGGCAATCCCAGATATCTCACAGTTGTTAGATCCCCCATATTCGCAAAGGCATTGGAGGTTGTAAATCCTTTCCTATTAGAGGTTTATTTTTAAACCCAACACGTCCACATAAGTGAACCGCTTGCGAAATTTAAGTCTTTGGCCAAGTATTAGAGGGGAAAAATCTGGGCGAAGAAGTTGTCGATGGAGAAATCTGTCACAGGAGAAATTGGTTACGCGCCAAATTATTAGCGGGCTGTAGCTAGTACATATAATTTGTGCATCATAAAAGGATTGTTTTTATAACTCAGTTCTGAAACACAAAAACATTTAGTTTTCCAAAGTTGTTGCCAAACTATTATATGCAACTGTACTACATGCAGCTTATTCTACATTTTAAATTCAAAAATTACATTTCTCGCAGTATTACAGTAGCTGGAAGTTTGGACACTTTAGGAAATGTTATTTTCTTAACCATTTGAAAGCCTTTATGAGTAATAATAAATATGAATTCATTACTATGATAATTTTATAGATTATGTGATAGAGAAAATATAAAAACAAATCATTATTACTTCCAAGTAGAAAAACATTTCTAAAAGTGTCCAAACTTTTATCATCTATTCTAACATTGCGAGATTTACTAAAAAGTCACTACCTTATGAGATAAAAGTAAGTAACACTCTTTGAAAGGAAATTTTGTAAGGAATTCGAAATTGAAAACTGTGTGTAAAGGGCATGATTAATTTACAAGATAAAAAAATTAAATGGAGAGAAAGTTAAAAAAAAACTCGAATATAGAGCAAATGAAAAACCGTAACCACATCTTTTATTTCACACTTCCAAAGTATTCAAACTTGCAACACCAACAAATTTAAATTTAGCATTAATAGTTAAATTTTCCTTTCAAAATGTACATTCTAACCCTTTTAGCTCTGAAAAACGAAACAGCACATTTGAAAAAGTGTCGCTACACTTTTGAAAGTCGCTGTGCTTTGGGAAGTTTTTCTTTTTTTCGATTAATGTTATTGTAACTGTTTTCCAAAAATATGAATTATTGTTTTAATTTTACTTCTGTCCGTTTTTAGCCATTCAACTTCATTTGCTTTGATTAATGAGCAATCCTTTTTGTGTCGGATAGAAAATAAAACACTACAATTCTCATTACGAATCTTTCACTAGTTCGAATTTCTACAGTTAAGAGTTACAACAAAGCTGAAAAATAAAACATTTACTATTTTTGAAAACAATTCTGCCTTTCATCAGAGTCGAATTTTTTTGTTATTTCTATTCTACAATTTGTTCTGTGATTTAATTTTGAAGATGCAAACTTATTTTCTTTGATGGCGAAAAAATATAACTTTATCGATTATTAGCTATTGATTTTCATTTCTAAACGATTGATACAATTCTAACGCAAGTTTAATATTCTTTTAGCGTTTTATTTCGAAAACCTTTTTTTTTTTCTTGAAAATGCTGTGTTTACACTTACAATAAGTCTCATATGTTTACATATTATATAAAATTTATTAATATTTTTACATATATAAAATTTACGCTTTAAATGGATACTGTAACCATATTAGTGCTATTTCTTTGGCGTTTGCTAGAATGTAGTTCAGTATTTAGTGTGAATTTTAATAATTTGTGCACTTTTAGCATCTTTCATAAATTGTCTTGTATTAAAATAACACATATGATTTTAGAATAATTAGAATGGAATAATTAGAATATTTAGAATACATAGACATACATAGACATAGAATAATTAGAATATTTGTCTCTCTCTGACTTTTTTTTAGCATCTTTCAGAAGCCCTGTAATTTTCCATGGAAACACAGACATCATTTGATTCCATTCCTTAGTTTAAGAAATGTCATTGAGAAGCTGCCGAAGAAAATGCTCACAGAAGTTCTTGACTCGCGGATTTCCTCAACTGGCATCACTTCTTGTTCGGATTTGAAGAGGAGATCATTCTGTAAAGAGGAATAATGGCATATGAAGAGAATATTGTGTATTCTTGTCCGACATTTCTAAGAAAACTTTGAAACGCAAGAACTTTTTTTTCTAAAATTGTATATTTAACAGCGTCTTGAGATTTACGCGGATGTTAACTTTATTGCGTTTGCTTAATTGTATTCTGTATGGAAATATTTATGCATCTATAACGATATATAGTGCATTGGAGAATTGTAGTACAGTCGCTCAAAAAAGTATCCAAACACTATGGTTGATTACAGAATTCAGAAAAAATATCTGGCAACGATTTTTTTTTTAGAAATTAGTGATCTGGCAATCTTCGTGTCACGAAGGTTGCCAGATCACTAATTTCGAAAAAAAAATCGTTGCCAGATATTTTTCTGAATTCTGTAATCAACCATAGTGCTCGGATACTTTTTTGAGCGACTGTACCTGCAGTTGTTGCTTACTTCATTAATAGAATAATTAAAATATTTGTCTTTTTAGCAATAAAAATTTTCGATATTTTTAAATACGATGTATTCCTAAAAGTTAATCTCTGTTGAAATGTGTAATATTTTGCATCTCTTTTGTATATTTAGCATCATAAATGAAATCATGATTGCATATTTATTCTATTATGAAAAGCAAAGCTAAAAAATGTATCATTAATTTTTTTCCCCTTTTTTGCCAGAAGGAGGCCAACATCCGAACGTTAGTGATTTTCGCCACTGCAAATTCACCTCTTCGATACACTTCACGAAGCGCAAGAACTCACACGGAGGGAAAGCCCCCCTCCGACAGCAGCATTCCTGTTCTCAGTGTAGTTATTTTAGCGATAAGAAATCCAACTTTAAGCGCCATATGCTCACCCATTCTGGAGAACATCCCCACAAGTGTGACCATTGCAGAAAGAGTTTTTCTGTGAAGTTTAATCTGAAGAGACATCTTGCCATCCACACAAAGGAAGAAACCGTTTCCTCAGCCATCTTGGTAACGAATCTTTCACAGCAGGAGCAAATCTGACAGAGCCGAAGCAAGGTCAGAAATGGTCCTCGGCATTCTCTCATTGGGAAACTTTTTGTCCAGGAGTCGAGGACGTTTTTAGTCTTTTAAAGAAACATTTGTACATTTTTTCCTACATGATTTCTTTAGCTTGCTGATGCTAAAGAGTAATTGTTAATCAATTTTCAACATTTTATGACATCTCATCTGGGAACGTTTTACAAGACTCATAATGGTCAGAGAAATTAAATAATTCCTGACAAAACTATTTCGAAGTTGTTAAAGCAGGACCAGATCTAGAAAAAATCTAGAGGGGCAGGGCAAAAGACTGGATGTCCAATGCAGTATAACATTTCCCCTCCGTTTTACAGGTCTTTAAAAAATTTGAATAATGTGTGAAATATACATAAACGAGTTCAGTAATTTTTTGAATCTTTTACCCTTACTAGCATTCTGAAGGGGGAGACCCTCTTTCCCCCCTCTAGATCCTGCCCTGGGGGTGAAGTATTCTTATATAAGTGCTGTTATTTTAACGTCACGGCTTAATTTTCCGGTAGAAATTCTGCATGTGAAATCTCAGAAACATTCACTTCAAAATGTGTAAACGAATGCATTTCAATTTGTTGAGTGATTTAATGTGCTAAATATGCATAAATCTGTTTAATATTTTACACAACAGTTTAACGTTCCTCTCATCATGATAGAACTTCCAATGTTTATATCGACTTTCATTTCAGTATTTATGTTGTAATTGATTTTTTTAAATTTTAATTGCATTTTTTAAAATTATATAACTGTGATTATTTGAATTTAATTTTTATTGTCTTGTATTAAAATAACACATATGAATCTCTTGTAACTAAAAGGGCTTTGATAACGGATGAATGATTTTAAAGAATTTTTCCATAGTTCCATTAATATGCGGGATGGGCATTAAGTAACTGAAGATGTTTTAACTTTTAAATCTCGCAAACAAAATTTAAAAGAAAAGTAACCTAACTGGATTCTTAAACGACACCCCCAAAGGGAAATTTTTCACAATTATTGGTAACCGTGCTCTGACTTTTGAACCAAATATTCAGATTGTTAAGTGGTATGCAATGTTTGAAAATGCTGTCCAGGTTGCACGCGACTTGACTCCTTGCGACTTTTTTTCTGATTAAAAAAAATAAATAAATACCCCCTCAAGCAGCTGCTTGCCACAGAGGTCTGACAGGAGCCTGTCAGTTTATATGCCATAGTAGAAGGTCTGACAGGAGCCTGTCAGTTTATATGCCATAGTAGAAGGTCTGAGAGGATGGCAGGACCTCTGCAGAAAAACGACACATACATCCATGCCTTACCCGGGACTCGAACCCAGGTCCCTTAGATCAGTAGCCAAGCGTGCTAACCACTCGGCCATGGGACGGCTGGGCTTTATAAAAAAACATCGTCAACGTAAAAGAAGAACAAAACATTGAAGGCTTGGAGACAGTTTTCAATGGAATTTCAGCCGTGTTATGTTGAAAAATGCTTCAAATTTGCATTATCGAGACGGCTGCCATATTGACCAAAAAAGAGTGAGAAGAAATTCACTTTATGAAGTTACTCTCTCTTTTTTTTGGCAAAATATATTTTCATATAAAAATAACTTCTAGATACATTAAAAAAAAATTTTACCGTTCAAATTCCAATATTCAGTTACTTAGTGTCCACGCTGTATATATAGGTTTTTTTTTTACATGATTGTTTTAATTATGAAAAAAGCACATTGCAGCAGATTTTCATCGTTCAGCTTCTTACCCAATAGCTGTGATCAAGCCCTCATTTAGAACAGGGAGGGAGGGAGGGGGGATGAAGAAACACGGATTGGATTGTTTTACCTCTGAGCGGCACTTTTTTGCACACCATGGGCTAAATGGCCAGGTCACATGGACCCCGAAGGCTCAGAGAAGGTTGGGGGAGGGGACCCACTGGAACAGCTGTTGGGAGACAGATGGTAGCCTCCCGTCAAGGCCATCCAGCGTGTTCTTTAACGTGCACAGGGTATGTCTCTCCAGCACACGGGGCCACGACTTAACGTCCCATCCGATGGACGGCGGCCATTCTAAGCCCATCGGTGTCCCCTACTGACCGTGGGCAGGGCAGGGAAATTTTGCAGAGATAAATCTCAACGCTGACCTAGCTGGGACTCGAACCTGGGAACTACAGATTACGAGCCTGGCGCGCTACCGACTGAGCCACCCCCGCCCCTGAAGAAACTCGATCGAACCAGATAAGCGTAAAAAGAGGATCAGATTAACTCGACTTTTATACTTGTCCGGAGATGATCCCCAGGAATGTCGATTTCCGATGCAGTATTTCCCACTCCGTTTTACCGGTGTTTAAAAATTTCTTGAAATATGCTTGAAATGTAAATAAGTTTAATAATTTTTTGTCTCTATTACCTTTACTAGCGTTCTGAAAGAGGAGGGGGGTGGATATGGTCCTCTTCCTTTCCCCCTCTATATCCGGCCCTTCATGTAATATGTTAAGTAATAATAATAAATGTTTCTGTGGAAAACATTTCGCCGACATACGGGATTCGAACCTACATACCTCCAGAAACATACCAGAGTATTCTAACCGTTGAACTAATGCCAGCTCTGTCTTTTTTCTACTGAGTATGACTTTCACTCTTCCCATAATTAGTAGAAAAAAGATATAGCTGGCATTAGTTCAATGGTTAGAATACTCTGGCATGTTCCTAGAGAGATGCGAGTTCGAATCCCGTATGTCGGCAAAATTTTTTCCACCGAAACATTTATTGATTTATAGACGTTTAGAAGTCAACAGGTAGCGCTGAGATTATCAATTATTGTTTAAGTGATGATACATATCGTTAAAATGAAATTCTTATTAAGAAATGTATGTTTTTTCTTTTCCTTAAAACAGGTAGGCGTGTTTATGACTGCGAGATCTGCCAAATCAGATTATCATCATCTGAATTCCTTACCAAACACAAGAAAAGTCATGGAGAGGATCAAAGCAGACAGTACCCTTGCTCTTTGTGTCCTTATTTTACCGATAATATATCCCACTACAAGTATCATGTGCTCACCCACTCTGAAGATCGTCCCTTCAGTTGTTCTCATTGTGGAAAGGGCTTCAGCCGGAAGAATAAACTTGTTAAGCATCTTCGTATTCACACAATGGAATTAATCGCAAAGAATCCCATGCAGTATTTGTAGTAAGGCTTTCGCAAGAAAATCAGAATAAGCTGAGGAATAGTCTGTTTACATAGACACTGTGGAAGGTCATTTATTGTTAATAATTAAGACGTTAAAAAAAGGCATTTTGATATGAATCCTTTCCATTTGCTAAACTTATGTTTTGACTTTTCTCGTCATAATAAATTCATAACAACTGATAAACTATTTTCACTTTTCTTGATTTGATGTCTACGTAAAGATCCGTGTGACATGTATACGACAACTATCATCAACAGTTTTGTTAGCATTTTTATATTGATATTGTTTTAGTTATGTAATTGCAATTCAATAGTTTTCACTTAATGGTTCTGAATCCAGTATTTTCTGAACTTTTGTATATTTTTATATAATTATATGTTTCCTTTTGAGACAGTTTAACAATTAGTAAAAAAAACAAATAAGTGGAAATTATTTGAAATGTAAAGCAAAAAGCATTTCTGAATTATTCAATTTTCTCTTTGAGTTTGAGAAGGAATAAAAGTTCTAAGTTATGTATCCAATGCTTTTCTTTTAATTATCGATGGTTATATGTTGCGAAAACTTTACCTTTAAATAATAGGCAGGTTATGTTTGAATGGGCTTTTGTTTGAAAAAAAGGAGCACAAAATAGAATTTTTTCCCATACTATAATTTTCGTGTGCATCACCATTACATTACTAGAATAACTAAGATATGATTTCTTTTATAAGCGATGTACTGAGCATTTTCTCTGCCTCTTAATTAGCAAGTCACTTGTGAGAACAAAGGTTATTTTAAAAGATTTAAAAAATACAGGGAATACACAGGTTGGGTTGTTTTACCTCTGAGCGGCACTTTTTTGCACACCATGGGCTAAATGGGCAGGTCACATGGACCCCGAAGGCTCAGAGAAGGTTGGGGGAGGGGACTCACTGGAACAGCTGTTGGGAGACAAATGGTAGCCTCCCGTCAAGGCCATCCAGCGTGTTCTTTAACGTGCACAGGGTATGACTCTCTCCTACACATGGGCCCACGGCTTAACGTCCCAACCGAAGGACGGCGGCCTTTCCAAGCCCATCAGTGTCCTCTTCTGACAGTGGGCAGGGCGGGGAGTTTTGCGGAGATAAACCTGAACGCTGACCCAGCTGGGACTCGAACCTGGGAACTACAGATTACGAGCCTGGCGCGCTACCGACTGAGCCCCTCCGCCCCCAAGTGGTTAGCAAGTGTCTCGGTAAAGCGAGTCTAAATATTAAATATTTTAATTAAACTTTGTGCAGCGATGCATAATATTTTCTTAGAGTATTGAGAATGGATTTAAAAGAAAAATATTCAAAGTTCATTTCAACGAATTTAAAAAATTAAGTCTTATTTTTCACCTGTTTTAAAATTACTGACTTAAATTATATTAACATCTACAAAATGACATAAACCGCAACTCTCTTGATTAGGAACTGAGTTTTTACGCATTTTGATATTCGTTAAATTCTCGGAATTTACGTTTTTTATCTAATTTTTTAATGGAGTGAGGGTTGCTCAGTCAAATGGAGAGTCCTTAAATAAACGTTCACCAGGCCATTGATCTGCAGTTCCCGGTTCGATTCCCAACTTTGCCAACGTTCAGATTTATCTCTGCTAACACCCACCTTGCTTTTGGTGAGAAATGCGCACTCTTATAGATATTGTCGCCGGTCATAACCGATTTATTGAGAAGAAGATTCGACATTTATAATGCAGGATCGCTGATTATTCAATCCCATATCCGTGGTATCGGAGAGCGTTAAATCAATCGCTCATTATGCCACAATGTGCTGGCTTTGCTGAAAAGACAAGCTGTAATTGATACAAAGGACAGTTCTTTTTGGTTGATGGAGCGGGGGTGGCTCAGTCGGTAGCGCGCCAGGCTCGTAATCTGTGGTTCCCAGGTTCGAGTCCCAGCTGGGTTCAGCATTGAGATTTATCTTCGCAAAATTCCCCGTCCTTCCTACGGTCAGTAGGGGATACCGATGGGCTTGGAAAGACCGCCATCCGTCGGATGGGACGTTAAGCCGTGGCCCCGTGTGCGGGAGAGACATACCCTGTGCACGTTAAAGAACACGCTGGATGGCCTTGACGGGAGGCAACCATCTGTCTCCCAACAGCTGTTCCAGTGGGTCCCCTCCCCCAACCTTCTCTGAGCCTTCGGGGTCCATGTGACCTGGCCATTTAGCCCATGGTGTGCAAAAAAGTGCCGCTCAGAGGTAAAACAACCCAAATCTTTTTGGTTGATGGAGCGGGGGTGGCTCAGTCGGTAGCGCGCCAGGCTCGTAATCTGTAGTTCCCAGGTTCGAGTCCCAGCTGGGTTCAGCGTTGAGATTTATTTTCGCAAAATTCCCCGTCCTTCCTACGGTCAGTAGGGGATACCAATGGGCTTGGAAAGACCGCCATCCGTCGGATGGGACGTTAAGCCGTGGCCCCGTGTGTGGAGAGCCATACCCTGTGCACGTTAAAGACGACGCTAGATGGCCTTTACGGGTGGCTACCATCTTTCTCCCAACAGCTGTTCCAGTGGGTCCCCTCCCCCAACCTTCTCTGAGTCTTCGGGGTCTTTGTGACCTGACCATTTCGCCCATGGTGTGCAAAAAAGTGCCGTTCAGTATTAGGTGCGAAATCCTACGCGTTTTAATTTTGGTTAAATACTCGGAATTTACGGTTTTTATCCAAGTTTCAAAATGGTGACATTAGTGTTATTCTGTTGGTCGGACCAGTTATCACTCTGTATTAACTTTGCAGCCTATACGTTCACAGCAGGCGCATACCTTGGATTTAGTTTCGGGAGTCAAAAAATTCAGGTTCGAGATTTTAGTTTCGGGGTGCCGGGAAGTGGCTGAGAATAAGACGAGGGTCTAGTTTCCCAATTAATAAAATGTTACACCGAACAGGAAAGGTTAAAATGATAATAATCTATACGGAATAAGATTTTATAGTTTTTTTTTTAAATCTACTTTTAGTGTCGGATATAAAACATGGGACTAAAATAGAACTAAATATATATAAATGTTTTGTATTTCAAAGCAGGTAGAGAAGTTTGGGATTGCGTACAAGACGAACGGATTTTCAGAGGGCAAGTCTTGGCAGGGGAGTTCCCCCCCCCCTCTGGTCAGTGCCACCTAAAGAGAAGGCCATGACACTTGGCAATGATGTCATAGAAGCAGCCCGAGAGAGAACAGCAAGCAATCTCTAACATTGTAATCGCTGCCTCATTTCATATTCTATTACCAAAATTTGAAAGGTTGGGTTGGGTTATTTTATCTCTGAGCGGCACGTTTTTGCACAATGGGCTAAATGGTCAAGTCACAAGGACCCCGAAGGCTCAGAGAAAGCTGGGGGAGGGGACCCACTGGAACAGCTGTTAGGAGGCAGATGGTAGCCTCCCGTCAAGGAATTTGAATGGTATTCGTATTCTTTTTTTGTTATAAACCTACTTCAAATAGTTTATATATTGAAAATTTTTTACATAATTTATTTGCGGGATTCACGTTCTTTTCAAAAGAACTGCTAATTATGCATAACCTTTAGCTCGTTTTCAAAGAAAAAAAAAACAGCTAATGTTTTCTGGCTCTACACATTCAAATTCAATTTTTTTTTTTAGCATTTTTAGAGATAAGTATTATTTTTAGTTTGGATAGGTAACGCTTTCAAAGTTTACATTAACCTTCATGTGGCCGAGTGGTTAGCACGCTTGGCTACTAATCAGAAGGACCTGGATTCGAGCCCCGGGTAAGGCACGGATGTTTGTGTTCTTTCTGCTGAGGGTTAACATCCTTACAGATCTACTATGGCGTATTAACCGACATACTCTTGTGAGACCTATGGCAAGCAGCTGCTTGAGATTTTTTTAAAAGTAAAGCCGTCCTGTGGTTGAGTGGATAGCGCGCTTGGCTACTGATGAACGGGACCTGGGTTCGAGCCCTGGATAAGGCATGAATGTGTTGTCTTTCTGTTTAGCTGTACCATCCTCATAGACCTTTGCCCCCCACCCCCGATAGGGAACCACCTTGTCGTGATGGGCAGCCCTTGTCGTGATTCGCCCAGCACCCAGTCGAAGGCTTTGCTGACCGGATTGGGTCCCCGGTTGGACAGAGCCAAGACCAACCGAGGTCGAAGACATCGCCGACCGGTTTGGCTGATTCCAACCTCGGACTTCAAGCTAGTAAGACGTGTTCTCCAGTTCTCTCTGTTTACCACGTGTTTCTTTTGTGATTTCGGATCTTAGTCTACTATGGATATCAAAAAGGACTCCAGACTTACCAGATGCTACAAGTTCCAACATAAGGACCTCAGCTACGAGTAATTTGTGACCATTCTCGCCAATTCTAAGAAGCCAGCCGTAATAGAAGTTGCACAAAGCATAGCAAAGGAAATAACTATTGTCACATTTTCTTCCGAAGAAGCCGCTGACGATTTTGCTGCAGATCCGTCACTGGACATTCCCGAAGACCAGATCATCTCATTTAAACGACTCGGATTCCCCCAGAAAAAATTATCCATCTCCAAACTGCCTTTCTTCATCACAAACAGCGAAATTGTGGACGCCCTAAAGCCATTTGGAACAGTGCAGAGTATAAATGATGAGTTCCTGAATCTCCCGGGTTTGGAATACATCCGGACAGGCACTAGGGTGGTCCATATGGAAATGAAGAAGTCGGTTCCAAATTTCATCCTGATCTCCACCTTTTCGGCCACCATAAACTACACAGGAATGACCCGCCTATGCAAGTGGTGTAAGCTCCCAGGCCACATCATTAAGGACTGTGAGGCTTTCGCCAGTAAGCACAAACCTCTTCTGTCGCCTCCTGCATCAAATTCAAACAATATTCAGGACTCTAATTCGACCTCCACCCCATCACCTCAGCTGGCACCAGACAACCAACAAAGAGAAGTAGCACAGGCCCCCTCAACTTAACTTTCCGCACCAGAAGAGAAGGCACCTTCCACTCCCCATCAACAAAAAAGAAAACACATCTCCTCTCCGTCTGTTTCACCTTCTGCCTCTGAGCCTACAGTACCAGCTCAACCGAAGAAGAAACTGCCAGCTCCTACCTCGCCTTCCACTCTAATAGGTAATATCCAAAACTTTATTATTGATAGCTCCTCCTCCCCCTCCCTCTCTCTAAATTCCGACCCCCTTGAATTCCTAGAGACCTTTGAGGACATACTCGATTTTTTAAAATATCTCACCAACCCCAAATTAGCCTCCTCCGAATGGGAAATCCCCTCCCACCTTAAATCTCTAAAAAAAACGCTATCCAAAGATGGTTGCATTTTGCCGAAGTATCGAGACCTCTACCTCTCTGCTTTAGGCAAATGCCCGCAGAGAGATTGCTTTTCTATTTGGGACTTCCTCCAATTAGTTAAGAATCTCCTCCCTTTATTTAAATAATACACTATTCTTCCGATTTAATATTATTTCTTATTCAAAATTAGTCCATTTCCCCTTTTTTAACTCATTTAGCGATCAAAATTCTGCCTCCTCTCCATTCCTCACTCTCAGCCAATCCCAAAATTCCTTTAACCTCATTGGCTGAGACCCCTCTTGCCCACTCGACTCCGTTAGCGTCAAAACTAACAAACTTCCAGCTCCCGCTCTCAGCCAATGCCAAAATTTCTTCATTCCCATTGGCTGAGACGTCAGCGATCGATTTTCCATCATCTCGCTGCTCTGACGCTACTTTTTGGCTTAATTTCTCCCCCCCTTCAAATTAAAGCTCCCCAGTCCACAATTTTAATGTTTATTCTCCTTATTACTAAATTATCACTAAATTATACCCATTTCCCCCTTTTATTCACTCTCCTTCCACGATTTTCACGGCACTTACCAACTTTGGAGCTAAATAAGATCTGTGCAAACTTTCGGCCTTTCCTTCCACTCTTGCCTCTAAAAATTAAAATAACAATTTTAAACACCTTCTCCCTCACTCTATCACCCACAGATGACATTGGCTCGTGGTCCTGATGATAAGCAGGCCGAGGCTTGCTTTACAAATAGGACCAGCATTTAGAGGGATGTGCAAGAAGAAGAAGACCGGTTTGGCTGGCTAGGTTGGACGGTGCCAAGACCTCATCTCAGGGCTCTGTGGAGCAGTTCAAGGGCTCGGCTGAACGGATTTGGTCCCCTAGTAGGCACGAGCCCTTTCAAAGTCTGGGCCTCACTAAGAGTCTCCACCCCGGGTGCCGAGCGAACTTGGATCTACATATCCTTGTTCATAGCTAACCGGAGAACAGATTAAATTTTAGGTTTCTACCGGTGGTTAGCTTTCCTTTTATAGGACTGCTGCCATGTGAGATTGGGGATGAGATGCATCTATATGGTATATTCTTGCCCCTGACGCTAGATAGTCGTGGTAACTTGGTAGTGTCGTGAGACGGAACCGGGGTTAGCCGTGGTTGCTGAACATCTGACAACAAATAGTACAAGACCTTTGGCATATTAAACTGACAGGCTCCTGTCAGACCTCTCTGGCAAGCAGCTGCTTGAGGGGTTATTTGTTTTAAGTTTAGATCTGGAGTAATTGATTTGACCACTTAACTTTAGGGCAATAATTTGAGATTTTTATTTTAAGTGAAATAAAGCAATTCTTATGTACTAGCATAATATTAACCTTCGCATTTTCATAATTATCCATTAGCAGAATTTACACTGTTAGAATATGGTAAAGCATGAATGTAAAACTAGATTCTTGAACAACGGACATTCCTTATTCACTAGGGGCAATATATTTTTCTACTTTTATTAGTGTACGGCACTTAAAAAAATACATCTACTTTCACGAAATCAATTACAATTATTAAAGCTGAAGAAATTGCGCAATTTTCAACGGCCGCCCAAAGTTACTTTAAAGACGCAAGTATACACATTGCAATAAGCTTTTTGTCATGTACAAGCCTTCTGAAGTAGAGTTTGTCAAAATTTTAGCATTGAAACCATTTTGTGAAGTACATGAGGAGCCAAAGCTTTACACGACCCCATAATGGGGGAAAATGATGTAATTTAAATATAACAAATTTTAACTGCAAGCATTTATTCGAAATCCAATTATAACATACTCCAAAATATCGGTAATGATCCAGACAACGTTTTGAATCTCAACAGAGACACGGTCGCTCAAAAAGATATCCGAATACTATGGTTGATTACAGAATTTAAAAAAAATATCGCAACGATTTTTTTAGAAATTAGTGATCTGGCCACCTTCGTGTACTGTACACGAAAGTGGCCAGATCACTAATTTCTAAAAAAAATCGTTGCCAGATATTTTTTCTGAATTCTGTAATCAACCATAGTGTTCGGATATTTTTTGAGCTACTGTACAAGGAATAGTAATATTTCCCTGTAACTCTTTTTTCCATATAGCAATTTATTTCTTAATCATTTTGAACACATATAATAAGGGCGATTATTATCAGTGTACAGCATTTTAGACGCTGATTAATGCTTTCAAGTTTCAGTGCACAGAAATGATATTGCCTGAAACCAAAAAGAACAATTAACCTGAACGTGTAGTTCTAAAACAGACCCGTAGACTCAAACGTAGGGAACAGCAAGAAGGTAAACTATATTCTTAAATAGTGACATCCGATATCTTTAATTAATTTTTTGAGTCCCAAGCCTAGGACTTATGTCTCGAAGTCTAAAATAGTGCCTGATTGGCAATAACAAAGTTAAAACACAAAGAGGTTACAAGAATATTTGTCGACTTAAAAACGAAAATACATCTATTTAATGTTTTGGTGTTTGGGTGTGTGTATTGGTGGCAGCCATAAACTCATCGGGAAATCAACGTAGAAGCTTCAAATTTTCAAAGAAAGGCTCTGGTTGTGGTCTGGGTTGCAGTGCCAAATTTCAAGTCTAAAGTCCAAAAGGGGGGCTTGCTAGAAGCAAAAATATTTACCATGCTGTTCCTATGGAAAACGATAATCGCTGTAGAAATTTACTGTTGCCATTTTCTGCTCCCTGTGAGAGTAACGGTTAAAATTACATTTATATCTGCTGCCGTTGCCAGATTACCTACATTTTCAAAGGCATTATTGAAGTGTCTCATTGCAACTAAGGCCCTGATTTTCTAACCAAACATGGGATCGGGCAGGGGGAACCCGCCAAAGAAATTTGGGACCTTTCGGTAAAGTACGTCGGGAATTACAGAATGCCAAATTCTGACGAAATAAATACCTCGATCGTTTGCCACGGGCTCTGAGAGCGTGTGCCCATTCAGCAATGACCTTTGTAACACCGGGGAATTCTTCGTGATCAAACTGTGCTAAAATATGGGGGGAGGGACTCCCAAAACTATCCTTTAGTGCAGAATATGCAAATTAAAAGTGAGACATGAGCTGTCAAAATCTGTGTAAAAACGAAGCCATTGGCCAAGTGGAAACAGATTTTTAAACCTCACCGGGACATATGGGGGACGCTATGCAGGAAATTTGAACTGTGTATTCATCACTGGAACCATAGGGGAGCAAAATCTGTCGTAACGGAAATGAAAATCACGAGAGATTAGGAATAAACTAAGCCACGAGCTGTGAGAGAGCTCGATGACGTCAACAACGACCCAAGCAAACACCGGGAAATTGTCGTCGTGTTCAATATCTGCGCTAAAGTGTTTCGGAGGGTTAGTACTTACAAAATCTGCAACAAGGATCTCGATTGGCTTAACATTCATGATTTCTAAAAAAAAAAGTATTGTTGGATAAAGTGTTGGAGGACTTTTGGAAAACGACTTATTTTACCAGTGCCCAAAATAACACCACGACCCGACCTCTTCCGGTGTGGCGGCGAATATCTGCAATAAGGATCTCGGTTGGCTTAACATTCATGATTTTTATTTTAAAAAAAAGTATTGTTGGATAAGCCGTCCCGTGGCCGAGTGGTTAGCGCGCTTGACTACTGATCTAAGGGACCTGGGTTCGAGTCCCGGGTGAGGCATGGATGTGTGTGTCGTTTTTCTGCTGAGGTCCTGCCATCCTCTCAGACTTTCTACTGTGACATATAAACTACAGGCTCCCGTCAGACCTCTGGGGCAAGCAGCTGCTTGAGGGGGTATTTATTGTTGGATAAAGTGTTGGGGAATTTTTGGCTTTGGTAGAAAGTCTATTATTAGTGGTAGTCAATTATTAAACTTATTAGGTCATTAAATTATTTTTACACATTCTTTACAGATTTATTATATTTCAGCTGATTGTTTTATAAATGGTATCTATCTTGTCATACATATCAGAAATTCGAAAGTTCCCAATGGCATACGTTTTAATGCCATCTGTATTAACTATTCTTTTGGTATATTCATGAAACAATCCAATCTTTGTAATTTCAAATATTTCCATATCGTGTTGTAGAGATCGAAATTCTATTTGTTTGGTACTTAAAATTCTTTTCTGAAAGAAAGTGACGATAATTTTCGTGAGTAAATTCATTTATAACACCATTCGGTGATTTCTTTGAAACCGGGCGATCTACAGAGTATAATTTTGAACGTAGTGCAACGACCTCCTTAATTGGAAAAACCTTTTAATTCATCTTTAAATTTTCCTGGAACCATTTTATTTGAGGTATTGAATAATGGGTGGTCTTCGGGAAAATTTGAGAAATCAAAGCAATCGGAGGTTAATTTTTCGTAGAGGTTATTTGTCTTAATATCTACGCAAAACAAATCGGTGTCTGTAAATATTAATTCTGCATTAAACTGTGGTTTCAGAAAATTACAGAAAAAGTTATACATGTGTAATTTTTCTCGATTCTAAAATCGTCACACCTGCATAATAAGGTTTGTCTAATGTAATATTCTTTTCCATATGAACAAATGCGAAATTTTCTGATAATTTAACACAAGAAATGTATCTGGGTTTGCCATTAATTCTTTTAACTTCTTTTCAGTAGTAACAATGCGCAAATTTATTCTTTTTCTTTTGTTTTCTATCGTTTTACCATATATTGCATTATTCATCAGTTTAAAAAAGTGTTCAAAATTATTCGTGGCGTTCATTCGTTTTGTTGTATTAAAATCTATGTAAGTGTTCAGCCACGGTTTTTGATCAAATTCTAATATTCTGCGAACGTTTTTCACCCTTAGTCCCAGTTCTACATAAAGTTTAAGTAACCGGTAATGAACTATATAACTTTGCTTATCAAACAGATTTGGTATTAGGAATGAGATGTTACGATCACCGAGTTTTAATTTTTCGGGAGCCAAGGGGAAATCATTGTGTAAATCGTGCAGACGTGTTGGATATTCTAAATCAACTTCGCAAAAATAGCCTTTTTCACTGTCGTCTGGAACACTAAGGACGTCAATGTCGCTTACCCATTTGAAATTACCGATTTGGAGAGGTTGAGACATTGCCCACCCATATAAATTATTCGCGTCGAAATACATGATGTAATTTTGTGGTTTGCTACTGTCGTATTGTTCTGTAAGGTAAAATAAAGGATTTGTAAGTAAAGGATTATTGGCTCGCGCAAACCTTTTAGACACTAGAGATATTCCTCCTCGTAATGCTCTTTTTATAAAGGTTGGGTTGTTTTACCTCTGAGCGGCACTTTTTTGCACACCATGGGCTAAATGGGTAGGTCACATGGACCCCGAAGGCTCAGAGAAGGTTGGGGGTAGGGGACCCACTGGAACAGCTGTTGGGAGACAGATGGTAGCCTCCCGTCAAGGCCATCCAGCGTGTTCTTCAACGTGCACAGGGTATGGCTCTCCCGCACACGGGACCACGGCTTAACGTCCCATCCGACGGACGGCGGCCTTTGCCAAGCCCATCGGTGTCCCCTACTGACCGTGGGCAGGGCGGGGATTTTGCGGAGATAAATCTCAACGCTGACCCAGCTGGGACTCGAACCTGGGAACTACAGATTACGAGCCTGGCGCGCTACCGACTGAGCCACCCCCGCCCCTCTTTTTATAAAGAAAAACATGTTTTTTTATAAGTTCTAGCTCTACCTCAGTCATTTTCAAACAGGAAGAGAATGACAAAGCAGCAGAGCTGAAGTAATGGCAAGGGTCGAATTTGTAATAATTCATGCACGAAGTCCTGAAATTTTCAAAAATATCTCCGAGCAGTAATACGTCAGTGAGCATGTATAGATCGTGATATTCAACGAGAGTTTTTATGGAAAAGTGTTCCCACAGATTTTTTGCTCTTTCGTATTGTTCTTTATTTGGGAAATTTTTTTTCGAAGGAAGCGTTGTTTGCCAAAACAGCGCTATTTTCCAAATAGTCGTAGGGAAAACTACCTTTGTTCTTCAAAAGTTGCTTTTGGAATTCATTCAAATTATTTTCTTCACAATATTGATTTAATATGTGGAAACTATTCGCATTTTTTGCCAGAAAATCCAGTGAAATGCTGAGAAACATGTACGAATCAATAAATTTAATTAGGCCGAATTTTATGCATGTGTATTTTTCAGTAGTCTTGGGTATGACCGAAATTTTCCTCGTTTTACCAAATTTCCACAATTCTTTTACTATGAAGTGGCCATCGAATCCCTTGAGGTTATGAAACAATATAGGTATATCTTCTGCAAATTTGTATAGCAGATTACATTTGTTGTGAGTAGCACCTCTGAATTTTCCCGTTAAATGATCGTGGTCTCTCACCTTATCGGTTTCCAGTGTTTTCCCACAAATGTGGCAACACTTCGCATCATTAAAACTCTGCCAATCAAAATAAGTCATCTTAATATTGTTTTTCTTTAAAGTTTTTGTCACGTTTTCGGCGTCGATCATTTCATTTAAAAATCGCTCTATTGCGTTTTCGCCTCTGTACTTCCTGGTTGTTATTAGTTTTCCATCTGGGCCAGCTATGATATATGCAAACCCCGATGGTACTAAATATTCATTCGTATCCTACATGGGTTAATTTCGCATCTGGAATATTTTGAGAAACATTCAAAATCTGCATATATACGTACGGATGTCTCAAACTATTCTTGATTGCAAGGAATTTGATAGAATTTTGTGTGGAAAATTTAATATTTTGCAGTTTGTTCGATTTGCAATCATTGATGTGATTATCTAGTAAATCTTTTCTGCAGAAATTGTGAAGACAGTATGGACAAGGGAAAGATTCACCATGGTGTATGGAAAGATATGTTGTAACTCTGCTGAAATTTTTTATCCAACAGTAATGGGAATCGATACCTTTTTTCAAAAATAACAGTTGTATAGGTTTTTTTAGCACGATTCTTTGAAATATATAACGTTTCTATGCCATTTTTATTAGAAACCATTACGTTGATAGAGAGTTTGTTTCATTCCTCGAATTTTGGAATTTGATTGATGGTTACTGGATAAGTCAGCGATGATGTGTCCAAATCATTTTCATAATGTCTATAGTTTTCCACACGGTGAGGATTATCATTAGCTGGATGTAAAGCAGATAATATTGACCACAGAAAGCATTTATTGTCAGAGTTTTGAACATTGACTATTCCTTTGGTAAATTTTAAATGATTTGGCAAATCTATGAAAAATGCTCCAACTGCATTGTGACATTTGAATTTCCAGTGAAATAATATTGTCAAACATCCATCGCTTCCCTGTTTTACAAAACTTTCTATATCTTTATCGATTTTTTTCATACGAATATTTCAGAAGTAAGCTTAAATTATCAGTAAAGTAATTATTTCGTTACTTGTCGAAAAATATCCTGAAACTGTTTCTTCCTGCCTTTCGGGATTCGTGACGTTTTTAAATTTTACGTGCAATATGATTCTAATTTTTAGACGTTGGCCGAGTTTTATTTGGCCACTTATTGTTATTTTTCACCAGAAAGCTTTTTATATCTTGCCGCATGTCTATGTTATCTACTTTGTATATACTAAAAGCATTTTCTGTTTTTATATGATAATCTTTCAGATGGCTTCTATAATTGTCATTTCTATCAAAGCTGGAATCGCAATATTTACATGGGGCAGGGGAGGCTCAGTCGGTAGCGCGCCAGGCTCGTAATCTGTAGTTCCCAGGTTCGAGTCCCAGCTGGGTCAACGTTGAGATTTATCTCCGCAAAATTCCCCGCCCTGCCCATGGTCAGTAGGGGACACCGATGGACTTGGAAAGGTGGCCGTCCGTCGGATGGGATGTTAAGCCGTGGCCTCATGTGTGGGAGAGACATACCCTGTGCACGTTAAAGAACACGCTGGATGGCTTTGACGGGAGGCTACCATCTGTCTCCCAAAAACTTCCAGTGGGTCCCCTCCCCCAACCTTCTACGAGCCTTTGGGGTCCTTGTGACCTGGTCCATGGTGTGCAAAAAAGTGCCGCTCAGAGGTAAAACAACCCAACCTACAATCATACGTGTCAACACAAACTACAATCTCTACGTAACGTCTATAAGATATCGAAGATCACCCATGCATATCTAATGCTCATCTTAGATATCTTATAGACGTTCTGTGGAGATTGTGTGAACTTTTTTTTTAAAAAACCCATCAGCGACATTTTGCTAACAACCTTTTTATTATGCTTTCTTACAACGTTTATTTAATGCTTCATAGCTAAAATTTACAAAAGCAGAATTATTTGAGACACCGAATATTATGTGATATGTGGCAAAGTTTTGAGAAATCAAAGCAGTCCGAGTTTAATTTTTTCCTACATATCTGAATATCGACCGGAAAAGTATTGGTAAACATCTGTTATTCTGAAATTTGGCTTTAGAAATTTTAGCTGACAACTAAAAGTTTTCCCTCTAATGGTTGCAGGGCTGCTTTGCGTTCTGAGACAATTACATAATATACGCGATTCATTTGGCGCCCTATTTAATTTAAATCGTATTTCGATATCAGCAGTTAACGGATAATTCATAAAAACGTGATTCGTATTTGCTGACATCGAAGTGGAATATCGGATTCAGTTTCATAAAATCTTGGTAACTGACTTGTGTACCCGAGTCGATATCCATATTTTTTGCCGCTAGTAAGCTGTTGTAAAATTGCGCATAATCTAAAGTGTTGGGTTCAAAGTTGCACTCGAATTCTTGTTCGGGAAATTTTGCTATCCACTCTGATCTGAATCCGTTCTAGTAACATGTGATCAAACACCATATTGTTTCTGTTCTGATTATTTAATTGGTTAGACTTTTGTAAGACGACATAAAGATGCACGGGTTTATTTTGAGTTGTAGTAACCCTCCAATTGACATGAGAGTCAATTCTAGTATCAGATTTGTACAGTTTGCACGATTCCCAAAATATTTCATGTGGATTGCCGCTTGCTAACTGCGATTCTAGTTTTGCAAGTACTTGTAGTGATGGTTCTACTTTTGAATAATCCGAGATACGTGAGATATTTCAAATTTATACAACGTAGCCCCAACTCTCTGAATAATGTCTTTGTCATCACTTTTTTCTAGTTTTATGGTATGTTTTACACCGCAAAACACTTTATCCACGTCTCGGCAGAATCCAAACAGCCGATTCAGTGGTAAGAATATACTTACATTTTGACTATTTTTTGTAATTTCATATCTGTCCGAGAATCCTTGATTGAATTCAGGATTTTTCTTGAACGCTTGTGCAAAATCCTTTATTTTATTATTCGTGTCCAGTTTATCTTCACCTCCGTCGTACAAATACTTATTAATTTTCGAACTGTCTGCGGTATAACCACATCATACTTGTGGCAGCACTGTGTGAAAAGTCTTCAGTAAAATCAATTAAATTGTGAATCGTGGTCGTCACTCCTGGCAATTCAATATCTTCCAATTCTCTGTTTTCTATATAATATTGAGCTCTCTTAAAAATGTTGTACCCGTTATTGACCATCGTAACTACATCATTGCCGCCGATATCAGACCCATCTCATTTCAGTATTTTGCCTCTGACGTGTATGTGCGGATGTAGGAACACGTCCATATATTTGGTAAATATTTCGTATTTTTAACATTAACATTGGTTTCCCGATATTCTAAGTACTCATATTTTGTCGTGGAATTATCGTCTATTGAGTCTTCGAACAAATTCCAGTAAGTAGCTTCAACGTTCATCTTATACTTACTTTATGACTTTATGATTTTTAGGCCATTTAAATAAATCAACTGATTAAGAATATTTCTGCTTTTAGGTGATATTTTTCCGTTTTTTCGAATGACAGGAGACGGAATTGTATAAAATATTTTAATTCGCTTTCTCAGTATTTTCATCTTTATTTGGGTCTGATGTGTAACATGTAAGTCACGTTTTCCTTGTTCAAGTCAATTACTTTGTTATTTTGATCGGTTACTTTCATTCTAACGTTGTAAATGTAATCAGTTTATTCAGCGGTAAATATATGGGGAAGAATGGATGTGTGTCGATTAAACTGCCAGGCGGTGTTTGAGGTACGAAACTGTACAACACGTCGCTATTCTGGTTATTGAGATAGGAAGATTCGACAATAGCACAGTGAATCAGAATGCGATCGACCGCTCTCATTATGTTGGGTGGGAACTTTCCTTCGTTTTTTGCTGCATCGATAATTTTTGATTCGAACCCTAGTATTTCTCGCAACTTTGCTTCAGACAAATCTATTTTATATCATCTTGCCAAACGAAAAACAAATCTTAATGTGATGAGGGTTGGGTTGGGTTGTGTTGTTTTACCTCTGAGCGGCACTTTTTTGCACACCATGGGCTAAATGGCCAGGTCACATGGACCCCGAAGGCTCAGAGAAGGTTGGGGGAGGGGACCCACTGGAACAGCTGTTGGGAGACAGATGGTAGCCTCCAGTCAAGGCCATCCAGCGTGTTCTTTAACGTGCACAGGGTATGTCTCTCCCGCACACGGGGCCACGGCTTAACGTCCCATCCGACGGACGGCGGCCTTTCCAAGCCCATCGGTGTCCCCTACTGACCGTGGGCAAGGCGGGGAATTTTGCGGAGATAAATCTCAACGCTGACCCAGCTGGGACTCGAACCTGGGAACTACAGATTACGAGCCTGGCGCGCTACCGACTGAGCCACCCCCGCCCCCTAATGTGAGGAGGGTGCTTTCTAGTATTATAGGGCTAGAATCCCCAAAGACATTTTTTAAAACGTCATTAAATCCCTTTACATCGTACATTCCATTCGGGAAAGTTATTTTATTCCATTGCCTTCCATTGAAGTATTTCAGAGTGTTATTGTTATATTTATCACTGATGTTGTACCAGGAATACCACATATTGTTACCGATCAGTGCTATCTCGTATTCACCGTTGAGTGTGATCGGCGTTTCATAATTAATTTCCAAATCTTCGGGGTTGTATGCCATAATAGTAGAGGAATTGATAGTTACGAGTACCATCTTTATTAATATAATGTAGTAGTATGTGGTACTCATATGCTAGTTGTTACCAACAATTCATTCCGATTGTTAGGGGTTTGTTCAAACTGATACATCATATGGGCTTATGTTATTATTCCTTGGTTTAATATAATAGATGCAATATTAGCCACATTTTACAGAGTAATTTGCTTGAATTTGCGAAGAGTTATACACGATCGGCTTTGAAGATGTAAGTAAATAGTGCTCCAACTGCAGCTGCTTTTCCCAATGCTACGAGTGCAGGTATTAAGAACGGCAAAAATCCACCTAGCTGTGTTTTACTGAAACGAAGTCGAACTGGCGTTTCAGATTTTTTCAGTTTAATGAGTTGTCTCTTCGTCAGTTTCAAAGTATCGTTACCTTTCTTCTGTGCATCAATGCTTAAAGTTAAAGGATTCTTATTTACAAATGCACTCTTCAATTTTTGCTTTTGTCCAGGCGTTAAACTAGTCAGAAAACTGTGATACATTATACTTTATTTCATAAGTATCACGTATTTATATTTTATATATAACAATTAAGCATGTATTGTGTAAAGTGTAAAACGAAAACTTTAACGAATAACGTTGAATATGTCACATCAAAGAATAAAAGAGTAATGATGAGAGGTAGATGCCGAAAGTGTGGAAAAATGAAGTATAAATTTGTGAAACGGAAAGGCAAATTTGTAAAAGGTGGAGATATAGTAAGCTGGATTCAAGAAAAGTTTAATCCACCCGAAATGCACATTCCAGGTTACCAGTATTGTGGACCTTTTACGAAATTGGAGAAAAAGTTAATGCGAAGAGATCCTGGTATTAACCGTGTGGACAAAGCCTGCAAAAAGCACGAAA
This sequence comes from Ryuthela nishihirai, assembly GCA_038380435.1. Taxonomy (NCBI): domain Eukaryota; kingdom Metazoa; phylum Arthropoda; class Arachnida; order Araneae; family Heptathelidae; genus Ryuthela; species Ryuthela nishihirai. The sequence goes on from JAWZYU010000022.1 coordinate 24,178,987, forward strand.
TTTCTTACAGCAAATTTACAGAAACTAAAAAGAGACACGAAGCCGACCAAGAATTATTAAATGATTTGGATGAAATTCAGAATCCAACTTTAGGAGAAAGTATTTCAAAACGATAATCAAACCTATCATTAAAACAAAGAAACGGTTCGGTTAAGACACAAGAAATAAGATGATTTCTTCCGTTTACTACGATCCATTAAAGGGATTTTCCGGTATAAAAGATCTAATACGCAAAACTGTATTGAAGGAAAAAGAGGTAAAGAAGTTTCTCGAACAACAAGATATGTACACATTACACAAACCCATCTACAAGAAATTCAAAACAAGACGGGTTTAAGTCTCTAATGTGGACTACCAGTGGCAGAACGATTTAATCGATATGCAAAAATTTAAATTATATAATAACAACACGAATTATATTTTAACAGTGATTGACATTTTCAGTAAATTCGCTTGGGCAGTGCCTGTTAAAAAGAAAACTGGTAGCGAGATTACAAAGGTGTTCATCAAAATATTTCAACAGCGCAAGCCATCCAGGTTGCAAACAGATAAGGGAACTGAGTTTATTAAGAGAGAAACACAAGCGCTGTTTAGCCAACCTGGCGTGAAATGGTTCGCCACCGGAAATGTATCCAATTGGGTTGTTTTACCTCTGAGCGGCACTTTTTTGCACACCATGGGCTAAATGGCCAGGTCACATGGACCCCGAAGGCTCAGAGAAGGTTTGGGGAGGGGACCCACTGGAACAGCTGTTGGGAGACAGATGGTAGCCTCCCGTCAAGGTCATCCAGCGTATTCTTTAACGTGCACAGGGTATGGCTCTCCCGTACACGGGGCCAAGGCTTAACGTCCCATCGGATGGACGGCGGCCTTTCCAAGCCCAGCGGTGTCCCCTACTGACCGTGGGCCGGGCGGGGAATTTTGCAGAGATAAATTTCAACGCTGACCCAACTGGGACTCGAACCTGGGAACTACAGATTACGAGCCTGGCACGCTACCGACTGCGCCACCCCCGCCCCTTGATATTATCAGAGAAAGTGCATCGCCTTATGCCTCACCTATTGAGTGTATTCACCTATTGAGTACCTCATCGTGAAGAAGCGCGATGGGAGCTGACGCTTCTGCGTAGATTATTGGGCCCTCAATGCGAAAACGGTAAAAAAAAAATAAAATACCCCCTCAAGCAGCTGCTTGCCACAGAGGTACCCGACGCTTATCCCTTACCTCTCATCAACGACATACTCGACTTATTAGCAAACTCCCAATTTTTCAGCTCATCAGATATGACTTCTGGGTATTATCAAGTCAGAGTGCACCCCAATGACATTCATAAAACCGCATTCATCAGCAAGAGAGGACTCTTTGAATTAACCAGGCTACCTTTCGGCTTAAAAAACAGCGGCCTGACCTACCAGCGACTAATGGATGCAATATTATTTGGCTTGGCCAATGAGCAGATTCTCATCTACCTAGACGACATCATAGAAGCTTGGGTTGGGTTGTTTTACCTCTGAGCGGCACTTTTTTGCACACCATGGGCTAAATGGCCAGGTCACATGGACCCCGAAGGCTCAGAGAAGGTTTGGGGAGGGGACCCACTGGAACAGCTGTTGGGAGACAGATGGTAGCCTCCCGTCAAGGTCATCCAGCGTATTCTTTAACGTGCACAGGGTATGGCTCTCCCGTACACGGGGCCAAGGCTTAACGTCCCATCGGATGGACGGCGGCCTTTCCAAGCCCAGCGGTGTCCCCTACTGACCGTGGGCCGGGCGGGGAATTTTGCAGAGATAAATTTCAACGCTGACCCAACTGGGACTCGAACCTGGGAACTACAGATTACGAGCCTGGCACGCTACCGACTGCGCCACCCCCGCCCCTTGATATTATCAGAGAAAGTGCATCGCCTTATGCCTCACCTATTGAGTGTATTCACCTATTGAGTACCTCATCGTGAAGAAGCGCGATGGGAGCTGACGCTTCTGCGTAGATTATTGGGCCCTCAATGCGAAAACGGTAAAAAAAAAATAAAATACCCCCTCAAGCAGCTGCTTGCCACAGAGGTACCCGACGCTTATCCCTTACCTCTCATCAACGACATACTCGACTTATTAGCAAACTCCCAATTTTTCAGCTCATCAGATATGACTTCTGGGTATTATCAAGTCAGAGTGCACCCCAATGACATTCATAAAACCGCATTCATCAGCAAGAGAGGACTCTTTGAATTAACCAGGCTACCTTTCGGCTTAAAAAACAGCGGCCTGACCTACCAGCGACTAATGGATGCAATATTATTTGGCTTGGCCAATGAGCAGATTCTCATCTACCTAGACGACATCATAGAAGCTTGGGTTGGGTTGTTTTACCTCTGAGCGGCACTTTTTTGCACACCATGGGCTAAATGGCCAGGTCACATGGACCCCGAAGGCTAAGAGAAGGTTGGGGGAGGGGACCCACTGGAACAGCTGTTGGGAGAAAGACGGTAGCCTCCCGTCAAGGCCATCCAGCGTGTTCTTTTACGTGCACAGGGTATGACTCTCCCGCACACGGGGCCACGGCTTAACGTCCCATCCGACGAACGGCGGCCTTTCCAAGCCCATCGGTGTCCCCTACTGATCGTGGGCAGGGCGGGGAATTTTGCGGAGATAAATCTGAACGCTGACCCAGCTGGGACTCGAACCTGGGAACGACAGATTACGAGCCTGGCGCGCTAGCGACTGAGCCACCCCCGCCCCATCATAGAAGCATCCAAAACTGTCGATGAACATATAGCAAAACTACAGACAGTGTTTGATAGGCTAGGAAGCTTTAATTTGAAACTCAAACTCAAAAAGTGTCAATTTTTGAAAGAATCTGTGTCGTATTTGGAACATCTGATCACCTCGCAAGGGATAAAACCAAACACGAAATCTGAAAGCTGTGGAAGAATTCCGGGTGCCAAGGACGGTGAAGAAGGTCAGGGCCTTTTTGGGGCTGACTAGGTATTATAGGAAATTCATCGAAAATTACACTGATCTGGCACTCCCACTCATAGAAATAACGAAGAATGATGAACGCTTCCGATGGTCACCTGAGGCGGAAGCGGCCTTTCAACAGCTAAAGTTGAAATTAATATCTGAACCCTTATTATTATACCCCGATTTCAAAAAGGAATTCTTCGTATCTAGTGACGCTGTGCCTTCGCCATAGGACCAGTCCTAGAGCAATATAATGAGAAAGGAATAAGACAGCCTATAGCATATGCCAGCAGGAAACTAAAGCCGGTAGAGACAAAATACTCCACGATTGAAAAAGAGGCTTTATCGAAAAAATTCGCTGTTAATTATTTCAAACATTATCTCCATGGACGAAAATTTACCGTTATCAGCGACTATGCTCCGTTGACATACTTAATGAAATTAGAGGACCCCTCCAGCAGGCTCGCTCCATCCCATCCATTCTCCTCCTCAAGCAGCCATGGGCTACGGAGTTTCAACCAGACCGTGCAATTTAGTTCTCCAAGCAAGTCTATCCTGAGTTATGTCTACTGCATCAAGGTCCTGTTTGACATTGTCTGCCCACTGCATCCTAGGTCTCCCCTTCTTTCTGAGGCCTTTAGGTACATTGTTCATAACCCTATTCGCCAATCTATAATTATTCATACGGGAAACATGGCGAAACCAACGGAGTCTCTCTTTGCACAATATGCTGCTTAAAGGAAGTTGCAAACTCTTTTGCCTAACCTCATCATTAGCTATAAAGTTGAACCACCTTATGCCCAAGATACTGCGTAAGCATCTGAATTCAAAAGCATCTAGTTTCCTGTTCTCTTGTTTGCAAAGTGTCCAAGTTTCACTACCATAACTAACCGTAGAAAGATCCAAACTATTATACAGCTAATTTTAGTCTTTAGGTGTATACGCCTATTTCTCCACACTCTACAAAGATTATTATAAGTCCCGGCAGCAATCCCCATTCGTCTGTTAATCTCATGCCGCACATCACCATTATCTGTTACATAGCTCCCAAGATAATTAAACTGTAACACCTGCTCAAGACTGCAACCATTCAGAGTAACTGATTCACAGCCTGCCTGATAAATTTTCATCAATTTAGTTTTCTCTCTGTTTATAACCAAACCTACTCTACTACCAGTTTCATCAACGGCTCGAATGAAAGAGTTCATCTCATCAAAATCCTTTGCCAAAAGGGCTAAATCATCAGAATAATTTAAATCAGAAATTTTGGTATCTCCAGCCCATTTAAGGCCAAAAATTTTCCCTTGAAGTGAATTTCGCATAACATAATCAATAACCAAGCTAAAGAGAAAAGGAGACAAAATGCACTCTTGTCGAACACCAGAAGTAATGCTAAACCAATTGCTACAAGACTTACCAACTCTCACAGATGACTCAGTGTTATTATAGAGAGCTTTCATTATGTTAACTAACTTGTCTGGTATACCATATGATCTCACAATCAACCACAAATTATGACGATCAACAGAGTCGAAAACTTTTTTGAAATCAACAAAGCTAACAACCAAAGGTTTCTGAAACACTAAACATTTCTCAAGAATCTGCCTAAGTGAAAATATCTGATCCACACATCCCCTACCACTTCTGAATCCACATTGCTCATCACGCAATCGACTGTCAACCAGATTCTTAATTCTATTAAGCACAATCAGGCAAAGAACTTTACCTGGAACAGACAGTAGGCTTATAATTATCTGCGATTTTGCGATTGATATTGTTGGCATTCTCTCTCTCAATAAACATAGTTTCTTTAAACATCCTACTAACCATTTTCTTCATGCGATCACCTTTTTTGAAAAAAGGGATAATAATAGCTCTGGTAAAATCCTTAGGAACCATGCCTTTATCATAAAAGATATTCAGAATTTCAGTCATCCAAGTGGTAACCGAAACATTCCCAGTTCTAAGCATTTCCGTAGTAATTTCATCTACCCCTGGGGATTTATGAAGTTTAAGTTTAGAAATAGCGAAAATAACTTCAGATTGTGATATAGAGCCAACATTAAAGCCTCCAATACATTTATCGTCATTACAAACAATGGGAATAGATCTAACCACATGGTTCAGAACATCACTGAAATGCTCAGCCCACCTAGCCATGACACAATCATCACCTTCTAAACCTTACCTTGTTTATCCTTCAATCCCTGTGTATCTGTCCGTTTTCAACCACACAAAACATTAACTATCTTGTACAACTCTCTGCTGTTGTGATGTCTAACTGTTACTGTTTCCCTGGCTTTGTCAGCCAAGCCATCAAGCCAAAGATTCTTATCAGCAGCTAACTGATCTTTTACAGTTTTATTAGGTTCTCTGTAATGCTTTCTATTAGGAGTAGTAGGGTTGATTAAGGACATTCCTGCAGTTCTTTCTTTCCGAAATAAGCTCAAGTGCCTTATCACTCAGATAATTCTGGCTCTTCTGCTCCTTTTTTCCTAAAAGAGTACTGTTAGTGTCCAAAAAAGCCTGTTTAAAATGATCCCATTCTTCCTCAACTTCAGTAGTAAGCATACCATGACTGTCATAATCACTAAGTAACCTATCATGGTAAGCTTTAGCTATAACTGGGTCTTTCAGAGCTTCAGTATTAAAAGTAAAATTTTATAACCCTAGCACAACACTTTTTAAGTTACAAGACACTTTTAACAAGGTAATGGTCAGATCCAATTTCAGCTCCCCTATATGACCTAGTATTCCTAACAGAACTAGCCCATTTGCTTTTAATTAATATATAATCAATCATATTCTTATGTAACCCATCGGGTGAAACCCATGTGTACTTATGTATGTCGCGGTGTTTGTAATATGTGTTAGTTATTCTGAATCCATTGAGTTTACTTACCTGTAGGAGACGTTGCCCATTTCCATTGCAGCTACCAATACCAAAAGAGCCTATCATCCCTCCCCAAAGGTCAATGTCAGTAACAACTTTGGCATTGAAGTCACCAAGAACAATGGTAATATCTCCTTTCTTGACAGAATCTAAAATATTCTGAAGTTGCCCGTAAAACCTACACTTCTCATCTTCATCGGCATCCTCAGTGGGGGCACAACAGCAGATAACATTCAAATCTTTAACGCTTGTCTGAAATTTTGCTGTAAGAAACCTTTCATTAAAGCACTCGTATCCTAGAAGAGCATCACTTGAGTGTCTGCTGAGAAGCAGACCCACGCCTTGGGGATGCTTATTGTCGTCCCTCCCTGAAAAGAGAAATTTAAGATTATTTTTAAGAATCTGACCTTTATCTCTCCATCTGGTCTCTTGCAAGCCGAGAATATCTAAATTATAATGGTGGAATTCTTGTGTGAGGACATCAAGAGAAAAAGCTCTGTGCAGAGTCCTCACATTCCAACTACCTATGGAGAGAAAATGGTTAGTAGGATGTTTAAAGAAACTATGTTTATTGAGAGAGAGAATGCCAACAATATCAGACAGCCCCCAAATCGCAGACATGGGACAAAGACCCGTTCCCCCACCACTAAAGGCTGAAGCCATCTACACTGGAAGACTTCCTCCAATGTAGAATTTGACGATGCCAATAGAAGCAAAGAGTTCAGGTGCCTGCGATGACTTCAGCTCAGGATTATCCACCAGCTGATAAACATATCCTGTGAATCTATTCACTTGGGGCTGTCAACCCACAAGCAAGCAGAAAACTCAGCGGAAGATTTTCCCTCCACAGAAGCCCACTAGTGCAGCAAATTCAGGATCCATAATCAAGCTCGGAGCCATAATTCAGTCCAGTCCAGTGGGTTTATATGGTCAGCACCAGGACCCTGTGTGGTTGACCACTCCTCAGCAGGATAGAAAAAAAAAAGAAAAGTAGCCATAGTTGTCCAGATCAATAGGCCACACTAAACTGGCAGCCCTCTTCTTCAGTTCACTTCCACAAGAGAGTATCTCTTTTGAAAGGTACAAACGGTCTGCACCACGAGAAGGCGGGGTCGGACATTAGGTGCTAGGCCTGGCCGATTCTATGCATCATCACAGGGATTGGTGCACAGCTCTCCTTCCAGTGACTACCTAGCTACCATTTACAGACCTGAAGGCTCGCTAGGTGGAATTTAACCATGCAAGGTTTCGATTTTGATGTTGTGTACAGAGCAGGGAAACAACATATCCCAGCTGACATGCTGTCAAGAAACATAAATGCGGTCGACAACAATTTTACCCTGCCGGGGAAATTTTCGGACAAGCAGCAGTTAGTAGCTATACAGAGAGAAGACCCTCAGCTTTGGGAAATTATATAATATCTGGAAAGAAGCAGTAGAAAACCTCAGCAGAAAATGTCAGACCAATTCTATTTAGACGACGGATTCCTCTTCTATTTCTCTCTGCCAGACAAGAATGATATAAGAGATGAAATGACGCATCAATTGGCAATTCCAAAGAGCCTGATAGGTCAAATTTTGGAGCTCTGTCATGACCTACCTTGTTCTGGACATATGGGCGAGCTCAAAACCCTGAACCGGGTCCGGTCCCAATATCTTTGGCCCGGGATGTACGCTGATGTCCGAAATTACGTTCAATCATGTTTCTCATGCTTGGAGCAGAGAGGATACACAGCCAGACGGTCAAACCTTGGCAGGAACCCCATAGCCTCTCGTCCGTTTGAGCGCATTGCTTTGGATTATTTAGGACCCTTGCCAATGACTGAGAGAGGAAATAAGTATATTCTGGTAATCTCCGATTACTTTGCCAAATGGCTGAAGGTGTACAGCATGCCTGACCAGACAGCTGGAGTAGTAAAAATCTTCGTGGAAGATTATGTCGCCAAACATGGCATTCCCCAATACGTCGTTAGCGACAATGGCAAAAATTTCACAGGAAAAGTAATGACGTCAGTTTACGACAAAATAGGTGTACAAAAGGTCCGAACTACCTCTTACCACCCCCAAAGCAATGAAATGGTGGAGAGGCTCAACGTCAGCATTTTCAACATCCTATCCAACACTGTGGATTCCGCACAAAACAATTGGGACGAGTTCATCCCATTCATGCTAATGGCATATCGCAGTGCAACGCATAGTTCTACCCTAGAGTCACCGTACTACCTAACCTACGGAGCTGATGTCATCATCATCGTCATCCTCAAGCAGCCATGGGCTACGGTGGTCCAACCAGACCGTGCAATTTAGTTCTCCAAGCAAGTCTATCCTGAGCTATATCTACTGCATCTGGCCACTGCACACCAATTTTAACATTCAACTAAGTCCTGTTTGACATTGTCTGCCCACCGCATTCTAGGTCTCCAATTCTTTCTGAGGCCTTTAGACACACTGTTCATAACCCTATTCGCCAATCTATAATTATTCATACGGGAAACATGGCCAAACCAACGGAGTCTCTCTCTGCACAATATGCTGCTTAAAGGAGGTTGCAAACTCCTTTGCCTAACCTCATCATTAGTTACAAAGTTGAACCATCTAATGCCCAAGATACTGCGTAAGCATCTGGAATCAAAAGCATCAAGTTTCCTGTTATCTTGTTTACAAAGTGTCCAAGTTTCACTACCATAACTAACCATAGAAACAACCAAACTATTATACAGTCTAATTTTAGTCTTTAGGTGTATACGCCTATTTCTCCACACTCTCTATAGATTCTTAAATGTCCCGGCAGCAATCCCTATTCGTCTGTTAATCTCATGCCGCACATCACCATTATCTGTTACATAGCTCCCAAGGTAATTAAACTGTGACACCTGCTCAAGACTGCAACCATTCAGATTAAGTGAATCATAGCCTGCCTGACCAATTTTCATCATTTTAGTTTTCTCTCTGTTTATAACCAAACCTACTCTACTACCAGTTTCATCAACAGCTCGAATGAGAGTTCATCTCATCAACATCATTTGCCAAAGGGGCTAAATCATCAACATAATCTAAATCAGAAATTTTGGTATCTCCAGGCCATTTAAGGCCAAAATCTTTTACTTGAAGTGAATTTTGAAAAACATAATCAATATCCAAACTAAAGAGAAAAGGAGACAAAATGCACCCTTGTCGAACACCAGAAGTAATGCTAAACCAATTGCTACAAGCCATACCAACTCTCACACATGACTCAGTGTTGACCAGCAAGTAACTGTTCATCTCACAGGTCCAGGTTGGCTACTGCATGGTTGCAGGAGCATTCTGCTGACTTAGGATACCGTCGAGTAGAGTGTTCGAGCCCATGTCCCATCAGCAACGACCTTGAGAGAATTGTGGAATTTGGATTGTATTGGATTGTTTTACCTCTGAACACTTTTTTGCACACCATGGGCTAAATGGCCAGGTCACGTGGACCCCGAAGGCTCAGAGAAGGTTGGGGGAGGGGACCCACTGGAATGGCTGTTGGGAGACAGATGGTAGACTCCGGTCAAGCCATCCAGCGTGTTCTTTAACGTGCACAGGGTATGGCTCTCCCGCACACGGGGCCACGGCTTAACGTTCCATCCGACGGACGGCGGCCTTTCCAAGCCCATCGGTGTCCCCTACTGACCGTGGGCAGGGCGGGGAATTTTGCGGAGATAAATCTCAACGCTGACCCAGCTGGGACTCGAACCTGGAAACTACAGATTACGAGCCTGGCGCGCTACCGACTGAGCCACCCCCTCCCCCAGAGAATTGTGGACAGCTGTGGAGGATGCATGGGTCGCCATATCTGTGGAACATTTACGCAAGCTTGTGGAGTCTTGTCTCGTCGTGTGGCGGCAGTTTTCAGGGGCAGAAGGGGTCCAACACGTTACTAAGTTACTATCCCCAAATTCAATAGCACTTCAGTGTATATAACAATCTGTTTTTGATTCTTTTGAAATGGTATACCATTTTGAATTATTAATTAATTTATTTTGAATTTACCTTTTGACAATGCAATACCATTTCATTATGTTTTATTCATACAGTAAATAAAAGATTATGAAATGATATCGCATTTTTGTTTGGCAATGGAACGAAACGTCATCGACCAAAAGTAGCAGTCCTGTCCCAACTTAAAAAGACTTGTTGTAATAATATAAGAGATCATATTAGTACAAGTCAAAAATCAGTGCAGGCAGATTTTGCAAGATACGTTATAAAAATCACTAATGCTGAATCGATCTTCTAATTTAGTAAAGTATGAATACAAACTTTATTAATTCAATAGGGGATCGATGTAATTCTCATTTTTTTTCATAATGAGGGCATGTGGATTATTTGGCAGAAGTGCAGTATAGGATCCTCAGCAGCCATTTTGTTTGATCATGATGAAATAAAAAGTGTGAATGGTAATAGTCCGTTCCACATCTATTTTGAAACGCATTTAGAGAATATATACATATCCTCTAAATTATATATATATAAAAGAAATATATAACGCTATATAGACGAAAATATCTTTTATTTCACTTCATTGAACATTTTAGGGGTAAACGTCCTCTGGCAGAGCCGCAGGCTAAACCTCAGGATAGCTGTAACTCAGTAGAACAGTTAGTACTTCCCCACTATCAAATCACTAAAAATAATCCCATCAAAACAAGATTTTTTTAACAGATTTTATCGCTAAGGAATAAACCTTCGTTCCACACTTAAAAAAAGCCCCAAAAATAAATAATCTTGTCAAAATTAAATTTCATTAATAGCTGTCTTATCGCTAAGGAATAACTCCTTGTTCCTTACTGAAGAAAACCCCAAAAATAAATAATCTAATCAAAAGATTTCATTAACGTCTATCGCTAAACAATGAAACCTGGTTTCCCCCTTAAAAAAGCCCCCAAAATAAATATCAAAAGTAAATTTTCTTAAATATTAATTTCCTAAAGAATCAACTTACGAAAAGCCCCAAAACCAAATAATATCATTAGAGAGAACTATTTTAAACAGCACATAGTCATAAACATTGGAACATGAGGATGAATATCATATTGCAACTCAACGTTACAGGTTTTCTTGTTTTCCTGGGGGAAAATCCAACATGGCGACTGAAGGCCTTACAATGAACCGTAGCCGATTACTCATACCACTGATTTCTATCTCTTACTCCTATGCTCATAAGAGGTACATATGTAAAAACCCCACATTAACCAGTGATTTTACATTCCCACTAAACCAGTGATTCCCAACCTTTTCTGGACCATCGCCCCCTTTAGAAGAGAACAAAAATTTTAACGCCCCCCCTAGTCCATAATAGTTAATATGCAACAATATTTTCATATTTCATATACAATTATCTGTACCTAATTTATCTGTTTATTTATCTATTAAAAATCATAAAGCAGAAATTAATAAAACGACAACCAAATGTACAATAAAATTGTTTATTAAAATTTTAAAAATAAACACAGAATCAATAAGAAATAAAAAATAATGAGATAAACATAAAATTAATAATAAATAAAAAAAATTAATGAGATGGTTGAGGCTGGTGGAGTGTTAACAATTTGTTAATGTCGGGTTCCAATTTCGTTAACATCAATCGCAGATCGTGACGATCTGCGATTGATTCAGGGATGTGTAGGGATGTTGTTCAGGGATGTGTAGTCTGTTCCTCTTCTTTGACAGTAAATTAGCTACTGCACTGAATCCACGCTCAGCCATATAGGACGAAGGAAATGCGATTAAAAACTTATGTACTATTGCCCACAATCCAGGGTAGAGAACTGGTATTGATTTTTGAAGCCAGAACTCTTGGTATCCATGTTTGAATTTTACTTTGAGTACTTCGTTAGTCGTGAGTTCTAAGAGTTCCTCTTCCAAATTTGATGATTCTTCAGTATCTGTGTTTGCGAAAGGATCTAAAACCCAACTTGGTATATTCATGTTTAAAATATCTTGGAAACGCTCCGTAAAATCAACATGAAGAACTTCCAAGTGTTGGCAGTAAGTAAGTAAATCTTCCGGTTTTGCAGAGACTGCTGATAATGTGGGAAAGTGGTTGTATTCACCTCTACCTAGATTTCGTTTGAATAGAAGACGTTTTCCCGCAAAAGCAGCTATGACATTTTTTGTTTTAATTAAATTCAACTCATCATCTTGCAATTGTAAATTAACTTGATTAAATATTTTAAACAGGTCTGTCAAATAAGCGATGCCATTTTTTGACGTAATCAGGTTTCGCGCAATTTTTCGTCTCTGTCTTCAAGAAAGTCCAGTACTGAGTCAAATAGATTGAAAAAACGATTCAGACAAACACCTTTAGAGAGCCAACGTACTTCTGTGTGCAACAGCAAGCGATTGTAATCTTCATCATTTTCATTACAAAGCTTACCAAATAATCGGTCATTCAATGAATTGCTTCTAATCTTATTGATTGCTTCAATAACGTAATGGGGCGACGTATGCAGACGTTCATTCAAAATTTTTGCAACCAAATGCTGACGATGAATAATACAATGTACAGCGAGTACATTTGGTACTGCTTGTTTCAAATGCGCTATGAAAACCTTATGACGCCCTGTTATTGCTGGACACCATCAGTAGCAGCAGACAAAATATTGCAAATAGGAATTTCTTTCTCTTGAAAAAACTTTTGCATGGTATTAAATATAGATTCTCCCTTTGTATCGGATTCCAAATTTTTAGCAAATAATAACCCTTCATGAATTTTTTCTTCTTTTATAAATCGTACGTATGATAAGAGTAGAGCTTCGTTATTTGGTAGAGTTGATTCATCGAGTTGAATGGAAAATTTGCATGTCTTTAAGTAATCACATAATGATATTTCAACGTCTTTTGCCATTTCATCTATTCTTCTTTGCACTGAATTATTACTGAGAGGAATTTTTTTGATGATATCTGACGGTGTCTTATGATGAAGAACAGTTTTTAATATCTCTTTGACTGCCGGCAAAATTAATTCCTCGCCAATTGTGTGTGGTTTTCCTGCTTTTGCGATTAACAATGAAACGTTATACGAGGCTCGTAGTCCATCATCATCTTGTTTAGAAGACGACGCAAAAAGGTTTGACATAGTTGGCTGTTTTAAATATTGCTTTTCCAGTTCTTGAAAATAGGATAAATCTTTGTTCTTCTTATCAGCATGCGTTTTATTTAAATGCTCTTGTAGCCTAGAAGGTTTCATAGCTTCATTTGAAAAAACTTTTCGGCAAATTAAACACATAGGTAATGATTGGTTTGTAGGAGAGTACGTAAATCCATATTTCAAATACTCAATACTGTACTGCCGGCATTTCTTTTTAGATGTAGATTCAGACATTTTCAAATACAAATTAACTTCTCAACAGATTTATAGATAGTTATAAAAATAATGTTTATAATGACTTCTAACACTTATCACTCACGACTATTTATCACGGCGAAGCACATAAAAATAATAAAACATTGCTTGCTTGCTTGCACGTTACACTAATTGGGAGGTCCTTACTCAGGCTTTCCCATAATAATAAAACATTCCTAGAGCTATCGCTTTTATAGATTTGATTTTGTGCACGCATTAACTTGTATGTTTGCGATGCCGGCGCACTTGCTCCGTAAACAAGTCATTTCAAGCTCCCATATTCTTGTCGAAACATGTTAAATTGCATGAACCGCGTGTTTGCCTACCAACTTGCAAGGACTTGTCACCGTCAATCTATTCTAAACTAAAACAAATTAGGTATAGGTAAACCTAATGCTAATTTAAAAATGCTTATTAACGCGATAACAATAAGATAATTTACATAGCTAGATAAAATATTTATTCATGAAAATAGGCATTTTCAAAGTATTTTATTATATTAAAAAAATAATTATAAAAAATATTAAATATAATAAATTTATTATTATTATATTATTATTGCATCAAGGTTGATTTGCCTATCAGGACGGACACACATGTCCAACATAATAAGCCTAATATAGTAGTGCATGTAAAGGTATTGAATGAGATTACAATTATTGAAGTAGGAATAACATCTCAGGATAAACTGCAGACAGTAGAGGTTGAAAAGAAGAGGAAGTATGATCTGCTGGCTAATGAGTTGAGCCTAATTCACAAGTGTAATGTTAATATTATACCTTATGTTCTGACGTGGGATGGTATTGTAACTACGTACCATAAAGCATACTCAAAGCGACTTGGAGTGGGAAAACATATTGAAGCTTATATCCAATCTGTGATCTTGAAGAGAACTTTTGAGAGCATCTCAGTCGACTTCAGACGTACCAGTACGCTAGTAGGCGGTAGCAGGGAACTTATTGTCGAAGCTGCAGTTGAAAAGCTGTACATGACGGATGAGGTAGTGGATGACCAGAATCACCAGGAAGACACCACAGAATAGAATAGATAAAAAGGTTGTCACAGAAAATTCCATTAAATTTATTTATGTATTTGACCGCCCCTCTTGACTGCGTCAACGCCCCCCATTTGCCTCTGGATCCGCTACCGCCCCCATGGAAGGCTCCAGCGCCCACTGGGGGGCGGTATCGCCCCCGTTGGGAATCTATGCACTAAATCCATTACAGTAACCAAACAGGACTGCAGTCTCCCACCTAGTCCTAGCAGCGCTCATTCCAGTTGTATCTTATATTCATTTGTTCCAAAATACGTTAAATTTCTTTCATTATACAATTCATACACTATTTGAACTAAAATTTTTAAATAAATTGCATTTGACCTTTTATGAAACGTTTTCAGCTTATTTTCAACGGAAATTCAGTGCAAGTTTTGTACACTATTAACAAAGAACACATTTGAATTTATAACGTTGTAACATGCGATTCTGAAGTGATATTGACCTTAAACATATCATTTTTAGTTGTAATATACTAAAGTTTTAAACTTTGGAAATGAAAGTCACAGTAACTTACTTAGCCTTTATTGCTGAGTTTACAAACGTCCAGTATGTGAATTGCAAACTAAGGCCGTATAGTGGTTACGGTCCTCAGCCGATAGATGGCATTGCTCAAGTGGCATGTGACGTCGTAGTGTAAAATACGCTGGCCTCGGTAAAATATGATGTCGATATGTAAAGTAGGACGTAGAAACGTAACTATTGGTTGTTGGTGGCCTATGGCTATTTGATTTGTTTCTTTCGGATGGGTAATGTGAAGTCACGTGTTGTGTGTGTGATTTGACGGGAGTGTGAAGTTACGTTTGATTTTTTTCGCTTTATAATTCGTTTGGATAACATGTCTAAAGGGTGAGAGGTATGTATCGTATATTTAACGATAGTTTTTTAGTGCTAGCTAGAATAATTAAAATGTTTTTTGGAAAATTCATTAAGATATGGTAAATAATAAGTTATTAAAGATATTTTGGAATTGAAATTATTTAATATTAGGAGGATTGTTGTTGATATTATTAGTGAACTGTTTTGTAATGTTAAGGTCACGTCGTTCGGAAGTAGGAGTTCGGTAGCTTTTTACTGTTGTGTGTAGGGGGAATGTTTTTATAAGTTGTTTTGAGTGAGGGGCTTTTGAAGGGGTAGGGAGGAGTGGTTTACCAGATAGAATTATTTTAAATTTTTTTTTGTTTAGTATGTGTTTTGTTGTGAGTGGAAGAAAATGGGAAAAGATGATTTAAGTTTAAAAAATGAGATTTTATGAGATGTTAGGGTTTTAGTAGAATAATTTTTCGTGAAACGTGTAGATTTTTCACAGGATTCTAATATAGTTGGGGGAGTATGTATGGTGGAGAGAATGTTGGAATTTTTTTGTATGGGACTAGAACATGGCGGTAGTAACGAACACGTGTACTTCATTATCGTAATTTAAAATGAATTGAAGCTTTTAGTAGTTACGTGTATTATGGTAATTATTAGGGTAATATGGTGATTTATTAATTGTTTTATATTTTGGAATCTTATAAAGTTACATATCAGCAATGAATCGTATAAATATGTAAAACCATAATATGTGGAATATATTATGGGTTTGGTTTTACCTCTGAACGGCAGTTTTTTGCACACCATGATCGAAATGGCCAGGTCACAAGGACCCTGAAGGCTCGGAGAAGGTTGGGGGAGGGGACCCACTGGAATAGTTGTTGGGAGACATATGGTAGCCTTCCGTGAAGGCCGTCAGCGTGTCCGTTAACGTGCACAGGGTATGGCTCTCCAGCACACGGACCACGGCTTAATGTTTCATCCGACGGACGGCGACTTTTACCAAGCCCATCGGTATCCTCTGCTAACTGTGGGCAGGGAGTTTTGCGGAGATAAATCTCAACGCTGACCCAGCTGGGACTCGAACCTGGGAACTGTAGATTATGAGCCTGGCGCGCTACACTGAGTCACCTCCGCAGCAGAAATTATGGGTATTGTGGAATTGTCGATGTGGAAAAAGTTTTTGATGGAGTCTGGAAGGTAATCAATAATTTATGGGAGGGCTATTTGAGATATAAGAATTTTTTTTGTTGTATCTGATGAGATTATTTGGTTACGGGGCTTTTTTATAATTCGGTCGGAGGTGCACTGGTTCCGTTTTTTTGCGTTTTGGTATGTGTTATGACGACGAGATTCAGTTTTCGGCGCGTTTTTATAATGCCGGTCGGCGATGCATTGTCGATGATGATCTTGGTTTTGAGACTGGTGTTCGATTTCATCAATTCTGGTGATTTATTTCGGCTATTGTATGTGTGACTGAATTGATCAGTTTAGGTTGTGAAAATATATTTATGGAGTGTTTTTAATTATTGGAAAAAGAGGGGGGTGGGTATTTCGGGTATTTGTAGTCTATGGGAAGGAACTTTAGTTTCTTATGGGTTTTTTTTTTTCATAATTTTAAGAATATGTGGTTGTGTGGGATGTTTTTAGTGGAATCGCGGTTTTTTGTTACGTTGTTTCTGTACAACGGAAATTACCGTTACTGTGGTAACGGGGACTCTCGGGGACTAACGGTACTATGGTAACGAAAAAAATATATTTTTTCTAGAAACCTCCGTTTGGGTTAGGGTCTCGGGGGGGGTTATGGGAATCAACTAAAAGGCCCGTTGCATAAAAATCAAAATGGGGGCTGGGGCCCGTGATCTGTACTACTGCCCACAAATCAGCTGTGGGTCAATGTCTGTAGAGTGACCCTGGGCAGGTTGGGGACTTCAGCGGAGATAAACCTTAACGCTGGCCCATTTGGGACTCTAACCTTGGAACTGCAGATTACGAGCGTGTCACGCTACTTACCTAGTCAACCCTGGCCCCCATAACAGTTGGGACTCGAACATCAGATTACAAGACTGATGCGCTGCCGACTGCACCAATTACCACGCTATTGTGGTATGGCAATTTCTTCGCCAATTCCTTTATGGGGTATTGAAAAATATACAACAGTTATTTAACTGGGGTATATTTCACTAATAAATAAACAGTGCCCAAATACATAATGCCGAATTCACATTCAATATTAAGAGCATTTTCTAAAAGCAATATTGTAACACTAAAAATATATTTTCATATTAGTTTTTAAAGTTTTATCCGAATTATACAAAAAATGTGATGTCACAAGAGATTTCATTTTATAACTCGATACTTATAATACTCGTAAAAAATGATAGGCCAACCCATTTCCATCCTCCCCACCCAGGGCGGGGGTGGCTCAGTCGGTAGCGCGCCAGGCTCGTAATCTGTAGTTCCAAGGTTCGAGTCCCAGCTGGGTCAGCGTTGAGATATATCTCCGCAAAATTCCCCTCCCTGCCCACAGTCAGTAGGGGACACCGATGGGCTTGGAAAGGCCGCCGTCCGTCGGATGGGACGTTAAGCCGTGGCTCCGTGTGCGGGAGAGCCATACCCTGTGCACGTTAAAGAACACGCTGGATGGCCTTGACGGGAGACTATCATCTGTCTCCCAACAGCTGTTCCAGTGGGTCCCCTCCCCCAACCTTCTCTGAGCCTTCGGGGTCCATGTGACCTGGGCATTTAGCCCATAGTGTGCAAAAAAGTGCCGCTCAGAGGTAAAACAACCCAAATTCCCCACCCATAATTCTAGGACAATAAGAAAAATTCCGTATGCAACGACTGTTAATCAGGGTACAGGTATTTGAAGGACTGAACCGAATTATTTGGTTGGAACTCTATAAACACAGGGAAGGAGGTGTCGGTAGCGCGCCAGGCTCGTAATCTTCAGTTCTCAGATTCGAGTCCCACCTGGGCCAGCATTGAGATTTACCTCCGGAAAACTTCCCGCCCTGCCCTCCCTCAATAGGGGACACCGATGGACTTGAAAAGGCCACCATTCATTGGATGGGAAATATAGCAAGTAGATAAGTAGATTTATTTCCTGTTTTATATACACATACAGTGCATGGTTGCCACAATGTAATAATTAAAATAACAACTCTTTGTTCTATAATATAAACTTGAATATATATTTCATATATATATAACTTTAAACTATACATTTCATTTCTTGCAATCAAAGTTATTTGGTATTGTGCCTTTTTCCCCTGTATTTTTGGGGCGGGGGTGGCTCAGTCGGTAGCGCGTCAGGCTCGTAATCTTTAGTTCCCAGGTTCGAGTCCCAGCTGGGTCAGCGTTGAGATTTATCTCCGCAAAATTCCTCGCCCTGCCCACGGTCAGTAGAGGACACCGATGGGCTTGGAAAGACTCCCGTCCGTCGGATGGGACGTTAAGCCGTGGCACCGTGTGTGGGAGAGCCATACCCTGTGCACGTTAAAGAACACGCTTGGCCTTGACGGGAGGCTACCATCTGTCTCCCAACAGCTGTTCTAGTGGGTCCTCTCTCCCAACCTTCTCTGAGCCTTCGGGGTCCATGCGACCTGGCCATTTAGCCCATAGTGTGCAAAAAAGTGCCACTCAGAGGTAAAACAACCCAACAACCATGTATTTTTCCCATTACGGTAACATTATCGCACACCTTATTATAATAGGATCATCCCATTATAACGCTTAAGCGTGATTGACCTCCTCATTAACATCTAAGTCATTAGCAAGAATTGGAAATACGATTCCTCTCCTGAAGTAAAAATGGCGCAAGGTCCGCCATATTTCAGTAAAGATTTACAGGTCTTATCCTGTGTATGTGTGTCGGATGTGTGGTTAACGGTAGAGCACTCTGGTATATATCTAAAGAGATGCTTGTGCGATGCCCGCCGCGTCGTAATGCTTTTGATTCTAGATGCTTACGCAGTATCTTGGGCATTAGGTGGTTCAACTTTATAAGTAATGCTCCTCATTACTTATAAAGTTGAACCACCTAAACTGTTAGGCAAAGGAGTCGGCAACATCCTTTGAGCAACATATTGTTGCGGATCACAAAAATGGATAGCCACTGAGCGTGAGTATTAAAAGCTATATTTCAAAACCAAATTCAATACAAGGTAAATTGTTACAAAGGAAATATGGATGAAGTATCTTATTAACAAATCAACTATTAACATGCACAAATCATCAATCTTCCTGCGTAGAGCACACAACATCAGCTCTGTGTATTTTACTAAATACTACCTTTTACTTGATTTACCAGGTCACCCGAAGATCTTCACTCGTAAACCAATTCTCGTCCTGTGCTAATAACTTTTCACACACTAGCCGAACAAAAAGACAGTCCGTGTAGACATTCGAAGTTAGCCATAAAAGTTCCTACTTTTATACTTCCGCGTATACACAACACATCAAGTTACTTCTTGATACTTAACGATAAAAGATCCCACTTTTATCCTTCCGCGTATACACAACACATCAAGTTACTTCTTGATACTTACGCGCACTGTCTCAGAACAGCTCACCGTCCATTTTCGAACTCTCCGACCGTTACAACACAACGACCGTTACAATACAAAACGACCGTTAACGCTCCACTCTTCTCCAAATTCTCCCAACGTTCTTATTCGTTGGCTGAAACTTTTTGCTTTCGGTTGCCAGATTCCTTCTGTCGTAACACTGCCCCCTTCCTAGGTCTTGTTCGTCCCGAACAATTCTGGATTCCAAAGTTTCTTCAGTTCTTCGATGAAACGGGGCCAAACGATCCACGTGAACCACCTTGCACTTTGTAGCTGGACGTCGACGAATGCGATATACCACGTCTGTGTCAAAATGAAAGCGAATTTCATTATGACGTAGATTTCTTTTCTGACTGAAGCCTCGTCCACAAACATAATACGTGTAAGGCCTATAGCCCTTGTGAACACGTTTATGTCTCTGCAGGGAGAAGAATCGACTAAGAGTTTTCGTGCAAAACCTGTAAAAAGTTTTCTTCTTTGTCGAAAGTTTTCTTCTTTGGATTTTTACTTCTATCAAGAGTAACAAGGAATGAAAGTCATTAGTGACATAAAATCTAGGGAGAAGTTTCATCCTCCAGTCTGACCCTTTTGTCAGTTGACTTTCCCTTAATTCAGAACTGTCGTGATGAACCTTCAGCCATATTTCAACTGATTCCATTTGATCCCCAAGGTGCTTCACAAATATAATATCAGCTCCATAATTCTTTTTAGCTCTTCGGTCCATCTCCTCCTTCCATACTCTTGCTAGAACTGCAGCTTCTAATCCGACAACCTTACCTGTTTCTCCTGTATAAGTGAAATCAGTGATGTGTCGGGCTGCTAGCAATATTTTTTCTGTTTTACCTTCACATAGCCAGCTTGCAACATCTTCAGATACTCCTTGTTCTATTAACATGTTACGAAACTTGTTCAAAGCATTGCCGTTATGCAGAACCTTGCGGACACGTGATGCTTCATCTACCCTATTATCCACAATGTTCACAAAACTCGGAAGTTCTCCTAACTCTTCGACGAGCTCTTGCAGTTCCAAGGATCCGTTACCAAGGAAACACTGAACAGCTTCCATCACTTCCAGAGAGTTGTCAACAGAGTTTTCAAGAGGTGAATCCATGTTGCTGATAACAGCTGAACAACTCAAACTCTTCATTCCACGAGCTTGTGATGCTGCAACCACTTTCTTAACTAAATCAACAGCAACATCTTCTGTACTGATGAGATCAATAGCTCCTTTTCCGAATTCAACATCATAAACCAAAGCACACACTCCTTCAGCCAGCTTTTTGGACACAATTGAGCATATCATTAGAGGAACGCTATCTATGGTAGCCATCAGATCCTTGCAGCGGTAAATCTCCTTATCTGTTGGCACCAGCTCCTCTGTCTGTCCTACGATGCAGCATCCGACGTCTTCCATCATCTGCTCGATTTTATCTTTAGTGCAGTCGACTGTGAAGCCAGGGATGGATTCCAATTTGTACAGAGTATCTCCCGTCAATTGGAGAGCACGACCGGAGATCATAGGGACCTTGAGACCCAAAACAGCAAGTGCAGGAGCCAAGACAAGACTCACTTTGTCGCCGACACCTCCTGTACCGTATTTATCTACCATCCGATGGCGCCACTCGGGTCTCCAGCAAAACACATGACCCGAGGAGGTCATAGTTGCTGTTTCTTCGGAATTCACTTTCTTGGAGCTCTCATTGTAATTAGCCAGGGAAACATCAGTCATGATTGCCAAATTGTTCATTCTGGAGATCAGCGACGAGTTCTGTAACATGATATTGTCCACTTTAGAGCTCTTGTAGTCGTGATAAAACTTTTCTATATCCTTATAATCTAAATGGTTATAATGTCCAAATCTGCACATTGACTGTTCAGAAAAGAAATTCAGCGTGGCTACGTTGAAATTATCTGAGGGATTCACTTCTCTCTGATCGTAACTCTGAGGCTTAGTTTCATCCAGAAAGTTAGTCTTTGAAGTACTGTCTCTGCCTGAAGCTCCTTTACTAGCATCACCTGTTACGCTTCTAAGCCATTCTTCGGAATTCTTCTTTCTTAAATCCCCACTTTCTATAAACGATTCGAGTGTGGCTATATGTTTCGGAAAAATCTCTCCGACTTCCCCAGTAACGTCGAATGGCACTTTGTATCTATGATGAATGGACGCCTCTTCTTTACTCGGACCACTCTGCGAAACGTAAACTCTGTTTCGTTCCCCCTCATTACCACTCGTTACCTTTCGTGTGGATCTCTCTTCAGATCGTGTCAGACTTGTATACCTAGGTATTTTGAAGTGCAAAGCGTACTGTATAGTCTCACAGCTCTCTGATCTGTGTGATTGTTCTTCACAGTTCCTAGACATGTCACCAGCGACATAGACACTCTGCCATGCATCACCAGTAGTTGCTTGGTCAAAGGCATTATCTGCGCTATCTCTACAATTCTTGATTTCCAGTAGCAGATCCACATTTTTATATGCGTTGCCTTTCTCTTTTTCTTTTCCATGTTTACAATCTAACTTAACACTATCAAGATCATCTTTTTCACTGACAAATTCAACATTTAAACTATTGCATTGTCTATTGAGTTCGGTTTTAAAATCCTTGAACTGTGTAGCCATATAGGCTTTCAAGTCATCTTTTTGAGAAACTATCTCAGTTCTCAACTCATTATATTGTGCGGCCATATCGGCTTTCAAATCATTATTTTGACTTTTAATGTCATTCAACAACTTTACCAATTCATCCATACTTCTAGTTAACGGCATTCAATAAATTATCCCACTCCTGACACCAAATGTTGCGGATCACAAAAATGGATAGCCACTGAGCGTGAGTATTAAAAGCTATATTTCAAAACCAAATTCAATACAAGGTAAATTGTTACAAAGGAAATATGGATGAAGTATCTTATTAACAAATCAACTATTAACATGCACAAATAATCAATCTTCCTGCGTAGAGCACACAACATCAGCTCTGTGTATTTTACTAAATACTACCTTTTACTTGATTTACCAGGTCACCCGAAGATCTTCACTCGTAAACCAATTCTCGTCCTGTGCTAATAACTTTTCACACACTAGCCGAACAAAAAGACAGTCCGTGTAGACATTCGAAGTTAGCCATAAAAGTTCCTACTTTTATACTTCCGCGTATACACAACACATCAAGTTACTTCTTGATACTTAACGATAAAAGATCCCACTTTTATCCTTCCGCGTATACACAACACATCAAGTTACTTCTTGATACTTACGCGCACTGTCTCAGAACAGCTCACGTCCATTTTCGAACTCTCCGACCGTTACAACACAACGACCGTTACAATACAAAACGACCGTTAACGCTCCACTCTTCTTCTCCAAATTCTCCCAACGTTCTTATTCGTTGGCTGAAACTTTTTGCTTTCGGTTGCCAGATTCCTTCTGTCGTAACAATATTGTGCAGAGAGAGACTCCGTTGGTTTGGCCATGTTGCCCTGTATGCATAATTATAGATTAGCGAATAGGGTTGGGTTACCTTTGAGCGGCACTTTTTTGCACACCATGGGCTAAATGGCCAGGTCACATGGACCCCGAAGGCTCAGAGAAGGTTGGACGGGACCCACTGGAACAGCTGTTGGGAGACAGATGGTAGCCTCCCGTCAAGGCCATCCAGCGTGTTCTTTAACGTGCACAGGGTATGGCTCTCCCGCACACGGGGCCACGGCTTAACGTCCCATCCGACGGACGGCGGCCTTTCCAAGCCCATCGGTGTCCCCTACTGACCGTGGGCAGGGCGGGGAATTTTGCGGAGATGGGAACTACAAATTACGAGCCTGGCGCGCTAACGACTGAACCACCCCCGCCCCTTAGTGAATAGGGTTATAAGCAATGTGTCTAAAGGCCTCAGAAAGAGGGGAAGACCTAGGATGCGGTGGGCAGACAATGTCAAACAGGACCCTCTTGGAATTGGTCCACAGTGGTGACATGCAGCATAGGTAGCTCAGGAGAGGTGTTTGCGGAACTAAATTGCACGATCTGGTTGGACCTCCATAGCCGAAGGCTGCTTGAGAATGATGATGAACGATATAAATTAAAACTACCCGATAAACGCGATACGTGAATTGTAAATACGCGATACGTGAATTGTACGTGAATTTTCACTTATCTTTTGAAAGAAGCAGTTGTATTTCCTATTCCTTGTGGTGGTGGTGGGGAGGGTGAACACATAGTTGCCATCGTGAGCAGCACATTCCACCACCAAAATTTCTAGCATACATTTGTAATATTCACTGAAAATGATACAATTTTTGTTTTTTTTTTCTTTGCACCTTTAGAGAGCACAATTATAGCCTTTGGGAGATTTAGAAAGTGCAAATCGTAATATTTCATCGTTAACTATCGAACCCTGAAATATTTTTGTCTAAAAACCAAGAAATTCCATATGTGCAGACTAGTGAGAAATTGAACACATTGTCACTTTTTTTTTTTTAAACGTGATAAAAAAAAAAACATATTTTAGTACTTGTCTATTGTATGACTATGAATCAATATGCTGATTTCTCCTATCTTTCTTAGTTTACGCATGCGATTAAGAGACGGAAAAGTACCTTTCGTTTTGACAGCCAATGAACAAGGACTTTTGTGACGTAGTAAACTGTTGCCTTCAACTTCCGACCTTCTTTAAAACTGTCCTGTGATTTGGCGACAGTGTCGACCGGTGCCGTCAGCTGAGAGAAATTTCCGAGTCCATCATCTGCAGCTGTTGGGAGGTAAATTTTTTTTTTTAACTCTTAGAAAGGATTTTAACATTAACAATTTGCTTTTAGCTGAATGAGTGATCAATTTCCGAACAGGTGCTTTCTCATTAGAGTTCAATTATCAGTCAAACTTATTTAGCACTATAACAGCTTCCCCAAATCCCTCAAAATATTTCGATGTTTGATTCTAAATATTAGTTTTTTTAATATATATATATAATTTTTAGTTATTGCTTCGACTTTTGGAATAAACCTGACAGTCTTAGTCTAACTTAGTCAAAAAAACCTTCATTTTATTTCTCTCCTCCATTAATCCCCTACTGCTCGCGATCAGAAAAGAGCCATCAATGGGCTTGGAAAGGCCTCCGCCGTCGGATGGGACATTAAGTTGCGACATCATGTTCAGTTATCCACACCCTGGGCACGTTAAAGAACACGTTGAATGGGTTTGATGGTAGGCTTTCATCGTATCCTGCCAGGTGCCCAGGTCCTCAAAACCTCCTGTGAGCTTTCGGGATCGTATTCACTTGGTTATTTAATATATTTTGGTTATTATTTAGTATTATTGGTTGTTTAGCCCGTTTTGTGCTAAAAAATAAGCACCACTCAGAGGTACATACAAAGAAACCCCAACCATGCCATCTGTGAGAAATGAGACCCAGATCCTTTTGGAAAGGCTGCGATCCGTTGGATGGGACGTAAAAACCGTGATCCCATAAGCAAAACGAATCAGTCTGTGCACATTAAAAGAGCACGCTGCATGGCCTTCAATGTCGGTAACCATTTGCCTCCTAACAGCTGTCCAGTGGGTCCCCACCTCTGAGCCGTTGGGGTCCTTCTGACCTGACAATTTAGACAATTGTGTGTGGGAGGGGGGGGGGAAGTTCTGCTCAGAGATAAACCAACACTTTTGACTTCTTGTCTTCCCTGTGTCTAAGTTGGGCGAAGGTGGGGGGGGGGGGGGTGCTCAGTCAGTAGCGCGTTAGGTTCTTCATGTGCATTCAGTTTTCACCCGACTGCTCCGTAATTGAGTTATCTCCTGCTATCAGTGGGGCGGGGGTGGCTCAGTCGGTAGCGCGCCAGACTCTTAATCTGTAGTTCCCAGGTTCGAGTCCCAGCTGGGTCAGCGTTGAGATTTATCTCCGCAAAATTCCCGCTCTGCCCACGGTCAGTAAGGGACACCGATGGGCTTGGAAAGGCCACCGTCCGTCGGATGGGACGTTAAGCCGTGTCCCCGTGTGCGGGAGAGCCATACCCTGTGCACGTTAAAGAACACGCTGGATGGCCTTGACGGGAGGCTACCATCTGTCTCCCAACAGCTGTTCCAGTGGGTCCCCTCCCCCAACCTTCTCTGAGCCTTCGGGGTCCATGTGACCTGGCCATTTAGCCCATTGTGTGCAAAAAGTTCCGCTCAGAGGTAAAACAACCCAACCCTAACAATGGTCCTTTGTTCACCTTTACAATGGCCGTTTGTTAACTTTACGAAATGCCATTTCTGCACCTTAACATTCGTTAACATTCGGAACCTTAACAATGGTCATTTTTGCACCTTAAGAATGGCTGTTTCTTGTACAAGAATAGCACAGAGCAAACAACCATGCCAGTACAGGATTCGAACCTAGATCACCATAGTTAATATTTTTGAGTATGGGAGGGGGGACCTGAGTGGAAAAACAACAGAAGCATCCATATATGGCATCTGAGTTCATGGCCCTATAATTATGACTTTTCTTTCTCGCATTATCTTTCTGATGAGATCTTGTCTTCATAACTGGTCTTCTAACATCTTAAATTGACATGCTCTTATGAGACCTGTGTTGAAACACCTCTTTGAGGGGTGTAAAAAAATAATCAACTAAGAATTTAATTCTCTAGTGCATTTAGCCGAGTGGTTTGCGCGCTTGGCTACTGATCTAAGGGACCTGGGTTCGAGCCCCGGGTAAGGCATGGATGTATGTGTCGTTTTTCTGCTGAGGCCCTGCCATCCTCTCAGACCTTCCACTATGGCATATAAATTGACAGGCTCCTGTCAGACCTCTGTGGCAAGCAGCTGCTTGAGGCGGTATTTATTTTATTTTTTTAGTGCATTTTCACTTTATATATCCCTTGGAATTTAACTTTCGGTGTTGCAAGTTAGAGTATTGGTATACATACTAGATACGTTAAACAGTATCGGATCCCGTAATGTCAGAATCGTAAAAAAAAAATTGATTGTCAACTTCTAATAAATATTATCAACTTTTTAATTGCGTCAAACAATAATTTTGCAATAAAAATAATGCTAAAGCATGATTTTGGTGCTCAGGAGTGCTTAGCAAAATCGTCTCGCATTTTTTTTGCCAAAAGTCGCGCTTTTCTTACCGCATTTTTGATTCGTGAACCCTGCAGTTTTGCATATATAGTATGGCGGGATATTACAGAAGCGAAATTTCCGTACTTCTTATAATCATTGACCGTCCCATGGCCGAGTGGTTAGCACGCTTGGCTACTGATCTAAGGGACCTGGGTTCGAGCCCCGGGTAAGGCATGGATGTTCGTGTTGTTTTCTGCTGAGGTCCTGCCATCCTCTCAGATCTTCTACTTTGGCATATAAACTGACAGGCTCCTGTCAGACCTCTGTGGCAAGCAGCTGCTTGAGGGGGTATTTATTTATTTTTTATAATCATTGACTAAACTTTATGAATTTTAAAGGTTACTCTGAATCTTAAATAAATGTTATTCTAAAAAAAATACTATATTTGGCATTTGGGTTTAGATTATTCAAGTTGAGTGATCATAATTACAATATCAGTCAATGCAATTTTTCAGAACGAACAATAAACCTTTAAGTTCTAAAATAATTTAAAAACCTCTACATATTATATTTTTTGAATAAGGCTGAAACAAAGAATAGAATGCAATTAGGAAACATTAAGGTATATTAATATTTTTTCACATTAAAATTGCATAAATCATTCGCTATTTGGGGAAAACATAGAGTGAAAGACAAAATACAGGGATACTGTTACTTTCGCCGCCACACAATCATTATTAACCCTGTACTATGGCTTCACTGGAGTGTTCGCCTGGGGCGGGGGTGGCTCAGTCGGTAGCACGCCAGGCTCGTAATCTGTAGTTTCCAGGTTCGAGTCCCAGCTGGGTCAGCGTTGAGATTTATCTCCGCAAAATTCCCCGCCCTGCCCACGGCCAGTAGGGGACACCGATGGGCTTGGAAAGGCCGCCGTCCGTCGGATGGGACGTTAAGCCGTGGCCCCGTGTGCGGGAGAGCCATATCCTGTGCACGTTAAAGAACCCACTGGATGGCCTTGACGGGAGGCTACCATCTGTCTCCCAACAGCTGTTCCAGTGGGTCCCCTCCCCCAACCTTCTCTGAGCCTTCGGGGTCCATGTGACCTGGCCATTTAGCCCATTGTGTGCAAAAAGTTCCGCTCAGAGGTAAAACAACCCAACCCTAACAATGGTCCTTTGTTCACCTTTACAATGGCCGTTTGTTAACTTTACGAAATGCCATTTCTGCACCTTAACATTCGTTAACATTCGGAACCTTAACAATGGTCATTTTTGCACCTTAAGAATGGCTGTTTCTTGTACAAGAATAGCACAGAACAAACAACCATGACAGTACAGGATTCGAACCTAGATCACCATAGTTAATATTTTTGAGTATGGGAGGTGGGACCTCAGTCGAAAAACAACAGAAGCATCCATATATGGCATCTGACTTCAGGGCCCTATAATTATGACTTTTCTTTCTCGCATTATCTTTCTGATGAGATCTTGTCTTCATAACTGGTCTTCTAACATCTTAAATTGACATGCTCTTATGAGACCTGTGTTGAAACACCTCTTTGAGGGGTGTAAAAAAATAATCAACTAAGAATTTAATTCTCTAGTGCATTTAGCCGAGTGGTTTGCGCGCTTGGCTACTGATCTAAGGGACCTGGGTTCGAGCCCCGGGTAAGGCATGGATGTATGTGTCGTTTTTCTGCTGAGGTCCTGCCATCCTCTCAGACCTTCTACTATGGCATATAAACTGACAGGCTCCTGTCAGACCTCTGTGGCAAGCAGCTGCTTGAGGGGGGTATTTATTTATTTATAACTTTGATTCGCAAGTTATTTGGGAAACCGTGGAATTTCGCGTGTTTGCTCCGTCATAATCTTTCCGGAGTTTGTGGTCGAAGCAGAGGTAAGTATGTTGGTGGGTTATTTTACCTCTGAGCCGCACTTCTTTGCACACAATCGACATAAATGGCCAAATCAAAAGAACCCATATAGGTATGATTCTGTTGCTTACACGGTTCAGGGCTTAATGTCCCATCCGATGGACGGCAGGCATTCCAGGCCCATCGGTGTACCCTATTGACAAATGGCAGGATGGGGTTTATTGGATACAAATCTGAACGTTACAATAGGTGGGACTCGAACCTTTGAAATGGTTGTTAAATTTTCTGGTCTGAAGTGAATAAGAATTATGAAAGGAAAACATTTATTCTTTGGTGGGTGGGGGGTGGAAATTTTATTTTCATGTGATTCAAATTTATTTTTATAAACGTTTCATGAAGATAAATTTTGCTTTAGAGTAAAATATTGCAGACATTCTGAGTTAAATATATGTTGTCTGTTAAGGAGGAAATGGATTTGTTTCAGGTGAGGCGTCATTTCGCTGCATTTATTTATTAGGGAAATACTTTCCTTTGATAACATTGCCATGTGTTTCTCTTTGAGGGGAGGGTTGGGTTGTTTTATCTCTGAGCGGCACTTTTTTGCACACCATGGGCTAAATGGCCAGGTCACATGGACCCCGAAGGCTCAGAAGGTTGGGGGAAGGGACCCACTGGAACAGCTGTTGGGAGACAGATGGTAGCCTCCAGTCAAGGCCATTCAGCGTGTTCTTTAACGTGCACAGGGTCTCTCTCCCGCACACGGGACCACGGCTTAACGTCCCATCTGACGGACGGCGGCCTTTCCAAGCCCATCGGTGTCCCCTATTGACAGTGGGCAGGGCGGGGAATTTTGCGGAGATAAATCCTCAACGCTGACCCAGCTGGGACTCGAACCTGGGAACTACAGATTACGAGCCTGGCGCGCTACCGACTGAGCCACCCCCGCCCCCTTTGAGGGGAGGGGGCAAACCATGAAGTGAATTGTTTTGACCAGAGAGTTGTTGAAATTGTCTTCTCTGTATGAGATTATTATGGGAGTTTCTCTAAAAGTGCGATTGTTCGTTGTACAGAACTTGTTCCTGGTCAGAATGATCTCAGTTGAGATTAAACTCTGGGTTTTTTCAAGCTTTCTTCTCCTTACGAGGTTTTGTTCAGAACTTGAAAAAAAAGTCTTTAGCAGTAAGCAGGGTCGACTCTAGCTATTTTGTCGGCTGGAGTAATCTTGGAAATTACCACCCCTTTCTCCAAGTCTGATCCTAGATATTAATGAATAATTTAGCTAAATGTATTGTAATTTTTAAAAGCAACTAAAAAAATATCCGTTGAAAAATTGGTCCTGCTTACTTCAATCGACCTTTTTCGGCAGCATTAGTCGTTAGTTTGTTTGCCGCCCGGTGCCACAGCACCTGCTGACGTAGGTAGCTCCATCCCCGGCAGTATGCCCATTTTTAAATATTTGTATCCCATGAGATTTAACTTATACTCTCAAAATCAATCTTAAAACAAAATAGCTTCGGTTGGCATTCATTTACGTTCGTTTAATAGGGTTATGCGCAGTTAAGACTTGTCTTATTTTTGCTTGTTTTCTTTTACGAACGAAAGTTTAACAATTAGAAATTAGTGTTTAACATTTTTTTATTAGTTATCTTCTCGTTGTGCGGTATCTTCACTAGTTAGTGGGGATGGCTCAGTCGGTAGCGTGTGAGGCTCGTAAGCATTTCTCAGATTCGAGTCCCAGTTGACCAGCGTTGAGATTTATCTCCATAAAACCCTTCGCCCTGCCCACGGTCAGTAGGGGACACTAAACTTGGATAGGCCGCCTTCCATTGGATGGGACGTTAAGCCGTGGTCCGTGTGCGGGAGAGCCATGCCCTGTGCACGTTAAAGAATATGCTATATGCCCTTAACGGGAGGATACCATTCGTCTCCCAACAGCTGTTCCAGTAGGTCCCCTCCCCCAACCTTCTCTGAACCTTCGGGGTCCATGTGACCTGGCCATTAAACCCATCATGTTAAAAAAAAAAGTGCTGCTCATTCGCAAAACAACCCAATGCAGGGAAATTGTATTTACTGTCCACTGCTCTACTGTTTGCTTGTTGGAAGAAAACATTAAAATTTTGCATACGTTGAAAATAAGGAATGTTTACTTGGTGATATTGCTTTGAATCACACTCGCAAGCAAAATCTCTCAAGCTATAATACTTTACCACTGAATTATTAATATAACGCCATGAGCGTGAGTGACAAGCACTAAATTCCATCTCCAAGAGACACCATAGTTATCTACTTGCAGATAGATCGTGCCACTGGGCGAATGAAATAAAAAATGCGGGAATGTTTACAAGTCTCACTAGCTGAAGAACAAAACGTTACCGTTGATTGTGTAATGGTTAACCATGGAGACGACAGATGGGTAACTAATTCAAATTGAAGTGTAGCCCACCTAGCGTAAGGCCCTAATTACTCATTTTCAAACAGCTCTCGTCTTGTTAAACCGCTCTGTCTCGTTCGCAGTTTTCAACAGAGGATCGAAAGGTGTATTGATATGCCGTAAAATATCAAGGAACAAAAATTTTAATCTAGTTACTTGATGAATCGGTATAAATGAAAATGCGAATCAATCTTAATATACTAGGAAATGACCGAAAAGGTACTCGGTGTTGAAAGGCGGTATAAGTGTTGTTCGTTACCTGGTGAGGTCAGTGTTTCTCGGACCTTTTTTGTGACTTGGCCATTTAGCCCATTTTTGTCAAAAAATGCCGCTCAGAGGTAAAACAAACTCATTATCTAGTAATACGATATTTTTATTTTACGTAAAACATTTATGAAGGTGAAAATTGATTTTTAATGGGATATTTGAATGTGTTTCATTAAGTCAAATCTCTTATTTAGAACTTTTTTTACAGAAGTAATTTGGCGAGCTAGTTTGATATAATTTATCAGAAAGTTTTTTCGCTCCTATAGGCCATTGTTAAGAATTCAGAAGCGAGTGTTCCGCACTCGCTTTTTTTAACCACAAACGCAATGTAAGTGTTACGTTGCGTTTGTGGTTAAAATGGGAGAGCATGGTTAGAAACTGAATTGTACAATTGTCAGGGCAGTAACCCCAAGTAGTCATTAGGCCACCTAGGGCAATGCCCCGCTAAAAATAATCAGGAAAGTACGATAATGATAGAAGAATGATAATCCATTTAAGTAAATTCTATTAGCTTTGCAATCACGTGTTGTGTTACGTAGATAATCGCAGCATTTTCTTTGTGACTCGCACTACTTCAGTTGCTTTCGTATGATAAATGACTTTTAACATAATGCTAACATTTCAGGTAATAGTCATAATCTGTTACAGCGATGACACAAATGCGAATGTGCTGAAATATCCACGACGCCACTAAATAACCCACGACACCATTTTGTAGTGGCCTGTGATACATGATTGCCAACTTTTTATTTTGAGATTTAAAATTATTTACAGAAATATATTTAGAAGACTAAAGTAGAAAACATCAACATATACGCAGTCACAACATCTCGAGTAAAAAAAAAAATTGAAAACCGCAAATCCATTTTCCCAATTCTGCCGATTATGAAGACGGAACCCAGACAGCTATGAAGGACGGAACACTTGACGACTCCCGCAGAGACTGCTTTAGTTGGAATATACTTTCTCTGTCTGCTTCTGTCCTCTTTAGTCAGTCTCCTTGTTAATCGTTCAAAGAGAGAAAGCACTACTTACGTCCCTTTGGCACTCACTCCCTATGAGTAGAAATGGAACCTCAAGTATGCGGTTTTCCAAAAGCTTCGTGTCCTAAAAGATCTGTAATAGGGTAATTAAAAATCTAGGAGTTCTTCTTAAAAGGAAGGATCCGCTTTATTTCTTTATCGAATTTTTATTTGAAAGATTAAAGTGGTGCAGTTAAATTTCTGTTGCACAACTGAAAAATGTTTTACCGGCACGACGGGGTGGCAAATTATCGCAGGTACGTTAAAAAAAGTGTATATGTAATATATGTAATAAAACATTGATGGGCAATGCAGGGGCAAAATAGTGAATTGAAGCAGAAAGAACAAGAGTTTTGGAGTTTTTAGACTTTTAAATAATGCGTTTTGCGAATAGCAGGAAAATAGAATATATGTGTGAAATGCCTTTTCAATCCTCTTCAGCTCAATATCGGATATCTCCCTGCGTAGGCCGTGATAAGGGAACGACGCAGATTTTGATTTAGTCATGTGAAATTAGATATTGTTCTTGAACTGCGCCGAATGTGATGGGCATCGATGGCGAACGATTAACGACTATAGTAGGAGGACGATTAACGACTATAGTAGGAGGACGATTAACGACTATAGTGGGAGGACGATCAATTAGTCCCTTAACTAGATTCACCATCGCTTAGATGAAATAACAGGTTTGCGCTTTGACACCTGTACTGACGTATGCCTGAGATTTGCTGCGCTAAGTGATGTATGGAAATATGTCCAACAATTCAGGCACGAGAGATGTTTACGGACGACAGTTCATTCACATTTATATACAATCTCCTACTGGGGATGCACTCGATTCCGAAGGCCTTTGCTGCTGCAAACAATTATGGAATAAGGTGGAGAACCGCCCTTTGTAGAATCTCACTTTACCGACCTCAAACTCTGTGAAAGGATATCCAACCTTTGCCTACAATGTGGTTCGCTAAGAACCGAACCTTGATTCTCACACAGAATCGAACCCTCTCCTTAAGGGTTTTGTTTGAGTAAGGGCGGCGTCCCTTGATGCGTGTTCAAACGCCCTTCTTGTTTGACAGCGACGCTCAAAACTTTTGTTTGCTCTCGCTGCCATAGTCTCCAACGCTCGCACCCGAGGTTAGTTGTAAATGGCTTCGTAAAAGGGGTTTTTTGAACTCGTCGGTATAGTGCAGGCAGGCAGCGCAGACTCGAAAACATCTATAAGTCGCATCCAAACAATAAATAAAAAAAATACCCCCTCAAGCAGCTGCTTGCCACAGGTCTGACAGGAGTCTGTCAGTTTATATGCCATAGTAGGAGATCTGACTGAGAGGATGGCAGGACCTCAGCAGAAAAACGACACGCACATCCATGCCTAAATCCGGGGTTCGAACCCAGGTCCCTTAGATCAGTAGCCAAGCGTGCTAACCACTCAGCCACGGGCCAAACAATAGCACTTCCAAAAATACACTTAATAAAAATATTAACAACAAAAATACAATAAAAATGCATCAATAAATAAATTAGAGGGACATGACACTCCCCACCAATTTTTTTCTACATCCCAGCTCTTCATGCAGAAGGCAAAGGGCCCACCAGAAATTATAGGCACCATCGACTACTGGTAATTATACTAGTAGTGCTCAATCTTTGATAAATCGCACGTCTCATAATATACCGATAGAATCTCCGATTTCTTTTAAATGGGTGCAGGGATGACAGACCCTTTTGGTATTGGTAGCTGCAATGGGCAACGTCTCCTAAAAGTAAGTAAACTTAATAGTTTCAGAATAACTAACACTTATTACAAACACTGTGTCATACATAGGTACACATGGGTTTCACCTGATGGACTGCATAAGAATAATTATACATTAATTAACGGCAAATGGGCTAGTTCTATTAGGAATACCAGAGTATATAGGGGAGCTGAAATTGGATCAGACCATTACCTTGTTAAAAGTGTCTTGCAACATAAACTTAGTGTTGTGCTAAGGTTAAAAAATTTACCTTTAATACTGAAGCTCTGAAAGACCCAGTTATAGCCAAAGCTTACCATGATAGGTTACTTAGTCATTATGACACTCATGGTTTGCTTACTACTGAAGTTGAGGAAGAATGGGACCGTTTTAAACAGGCTTTTTTGGAAATTAACAGTACTCTTTTAGGGAAAAAGGAGCAGAGGAGACAGAATTATTTGAGTGATAAGGCACTTAAGCTTATTTCAGAAAGAAAGAACTGTAGGAATGTCCTTAATCAATACTCTGCTTGTCCTAATAAAAAGCATTACAGAGAGTTTAATAAATGTGTAAAGGATCAGTTAGGTGCTGATAAGAATCTTTGGTTTAATGTCTTGGCTGACAAAGCTGAGGAAGCAGTTGGACAGCACAACAGCAGAGAGCTGTACCACATAGTTAATGTTTTGTGTGGTAGAAAACGGACAGGCATACAAGGATTGCAGGATAAACAAGGTAAGGTTATAGAAGGTGAGGATTCTGTCATAGCTAGGTGGGCTGAGCATTTCAATGATGTTCTAAACAATGTGGTTAGTTCTACTCCCATCGTTTGTAATGATGATAAATGTATTGGTGGCTTTAATGTTTGCTCTACATTACAATCTGAATTTATTTTGGCTATTTCTAAACTTAAACTTCATAAATCCCCAGGAGTAAATGAAATTACTATGAAAATGCTTAGAGCTGGGAAAGCTTCGGTTACTAGATGGACGACTGAAATTTTGAGTATCTTTTATGACAAAGACATGGTTCCTAATGATTTTACCAGAGCTATTATTATCCCAATTTTCAAAAATGTGATCGCAGTTCTTGTGATAACTATATGGGTATCAGCCTACTCTCTGTTCCAGGGAAAGTTCTTTGCATGATTGTGCTTAATAGAATCAAGAATGTGGTTGACAGGCAATTGCGTAATGAGAAATGTGGATTCAAAAGTGGTAGGGGATGTGTGGATCACATATTTTCACTTAGGCAGATTCTTGAGAAATGTTTAGTGTTTCAGAAACCTTTGGTTGCTAGCTTTGTTGATTTCAAATAG
The DNA here is from genome assembly GCA_038380435.1 of Ryuthela nishihirai. Taxonomy (NCBI): domain Eukaryota; kingdom Metazoa; phylum Arthropoda; class Arachnida; order Araneae; family Heptathelidae; genus Ryuthela; species Ryuthela nishihirai. The sequence goes on from JAWZYU010000022.1 coordinate 24,214,317, forward strand.
GCTTTGGACTCTGTTGATCATCATAATTTGTGGTTGATTGTGAAATCATATGGTATACCAGACAAATTAGTTAACATAATGAAAGCTCTCTATAATAACACTGAGTCATGTGTGCGAGTTGGCAAGGCTTCTAGCAATTGGTTTAGCATTACTTCTGGTGTTCGACAAGGGTGCATTTTTGTCTCCTTTTATCTTTAGTTTGGTTGTTGATTACGTTATGTGAAATTTACTTCAAGGGAAATTTTTGGCCTTAAATGGGCTGGAGGTACGAAAATTTCTGACTTAGTTTATGCTGATGATTTAGCCCTTTTGGCAAATGATGTTGATGAGATGAACTCTTTCATTCGAGCAGTTGATGAGACTGGTATAGTAGAGTAGGTTTCGTTATAAACAGAGAGAAAACTAAAATGATGAAAATTGGTCAGGCTGTGATTCAGTTAATCAGAATGGTTAGTCTTGAGCAGGTGTCACAATAGTAGTGGTATCCAACTGCAGGTCACTTTAGGCTACGCCCCTATGACGTCACCAGCCACGCACCCTTCCTGTCACGCGATGTCGCTTCCGGCCATGCTCTCTATTAATATTCATAAATAATAACTCATAATTAATAAAGACTCCCTTATTTTTTAATCCCCCTTTATTAAAAAAACCTTTATTAAAAAATCCTCCCCGTTATTATAAAACCATGGCGCAATTTGTGTATATTATGAGTACTATACTTTAGAAAAGCCCTCTATTTTAACTGAAATTATTCCTAACTTTTAAGAACCCCCTCATTAAAAAAAACCCTTATCAAAATTTCCACCCCTTAATTAAAAACCCAATATTAAAAGTTCTGCCCCCCTTTATTAAATAACTCCTTTATTAAAATTCCCTCCCCTTAAAAACCCCATCAAAAGTTCCCCCACTATTAAACTCCCCCCTCACCAATAAACTCCCGAATAAGTCCCTTGGTTTCTGCCAAGTCCAACTAAACTTTCGGTGGCAACGTTCAGAATGGCTGATGCAATCCTCAAAATAATTGCACAGAACAACTAAACTTTCGGTGGCATTCTCTCTCAGGATGGCTGATGCAATCCTCAAAAATAAAGTTCAATATTTTTCTCCACGCATTCATCACCTCCTGTTGGCTTATTATATTTCCTGAAAAACCGTTGGTCCTGATTGGTTGTCCTAGATGGCGCTGCTTTCTCACCTTAAATATGGAGCAACCGCCGAGTGCGTCATTGTCCATGATGCAGGCTAGCAATCCAGATGTGTGGTGTCTCGGTGAAGATGTTTACGTCGTGCCTTCGCTGTTCAAAAATAAGTTCTCGATGCACATATGCCGCTACAAGAAGTATGAAAATGGCGAAATCATCTACCCTACACCTACGGGGTTTCCCTCTCAATACTTGAATGGGAGGCTTTGTGTGCAACGGTGCTCCACATCGAGGACCAGGTGAAAATTGGTCCCGATCAACAGACGTGGCACGTAATGCCTGGTTTACGTGCGTACATGTACCGCAACCTAGGTGGCGAACGCTGTGTCGACTTCATCAAAGAATCAGCTGCCACAAGAACTCTACAGTTCTGAGTCGGGAATCGCAGTATATCTCTGAACGCATTGCAGTGGTTTACGTTGGCTATCCATGTAGACGAAGTGATGGGTGTTGTACGAAACGTGTGTGGAACCCTCAAAGATCACCATCTCCATACTGCTATTATAGAACATTACGAATCAGTTCTAACCTTCCTGCTGGGTCCTGTTTTTGAGGGCCCCGGAGTGTGTTTATCAGCTGTTGGTGAATATTTTCCAACAAGAATTGACTCGTCTGATTCCGTTAGATGGACTTCAACCCGAAGAAAAACTACCGACCATCGTAGGGTGGTCTGCTGACTTGGTCAAGAGCAAAGTCTAAGTAATCATTTTGCCATCAAACCGAAATGTTTATCCAAAACCAAAGTTCAAGATTCAGTAGCAAAGTCCAAGTAATAAGTTTGCTGTCAAACCGAATTTTTTTTATCCAAAACCAAGATTCAGTTTTGGTTCTGTGTAGTATTTAAGAAGGGTCTCAAGCGATTCCAAGTCACTTTGACTTTCCCCTCCTGAAGAGCAAGTAGTTATATTTGTATATTTTTTTTCAAAGTTGCTTAGTTGAATCGCTGGTTGCCCGTTGGCGCTGCCGGCGGTCAATTTTCAAAGTCCAGCATTCACTACAGAAGTTTAAAAAGAATGTCTCCTGAAGTGAAAAAAAAATCCTTAAACATTTGAAAGGATTAATTGAAATTTTCTCTTAAAAACGTTTCATCAGATTCAATTAGAAGTGGAGAACATACATTTTTTTTTTTAAAACGTGCAAATAGATGTAAATTTTGATTGTATTTAAAATAGTTTTCACTCTAGTGGTTGTAAAGTTGCTTTCTGTTCTGAGACAATTATGCAATATACGTGATATAATTCGCTTGGCGATCTATTTAATTTAAATCGTATTTCGATATCAGCAGTTGCTGATAATTCATATAAACGTGATTCGTATTTGCTGACATCAAAGTGGAATATCGGATACAGTTTCATAAAATTTTGGTAACTGACTTGTGTACCCAAGCCGATATCCATATTTTTTGCAGCTAAAAAGCTGTTGTAAACTCGTGCATAGTCTAAAGTGTTTTAGTTCAAAGTTGCACTCGAATTCTTGTTCGGGAAACTGTTTGCTATCCACTCTGATCTGAATCCGTTCTAGTAACATGTGATCAAACACCATATTGTTTGTTTTGATTATTTAATCGGTTAGACTTTTGTAAGACGGCATAAAGATGGACAGGTTTATTTTGAGTTGTAGTAACCCGCCAACTGACCTCAGAGTCAATTCGAGTATCAGATTTGTACAGTTTGCACGATTCCCAAAAGATGTTGTTGCTTGCTAACTGAGATTCTAGTTTTGCAAGTACTTGTAGTGATGGTTCCACTTTTGGAATAAACCAAGATACGTGAGATATTTAAAATTTTTACAACGTAGCCCCAATTCTCTGAATAATGTCTTTGTCATCACTTTTTACTAGTTTTATGGTATGTTTTACACCGCAAAACACTTTATCCACGTCTCGGCAGAATCCAAACAGCAGAGTCAGTGGTAAGAATAAACTTGCATTTTGACTATTTTTTGTAATTTCATATCTGTCCGAGAATCCTTGATTGAATTCAGGATTTTTCTTCAACGCTTGTGCAAAATCCTTTATCTTATTATTCGTGTCCAGTTTATCTTCGCCTCCGTCGTACAAATACTTATTCATTTTAGAACTGTCTGCCGTATCTTTGAACCACATCATACTTGTGGCAGCACTTGTGAAAAGTCTTCAGTAAAATCAATTAAATTGTGAATCGTGGTCGTCACTCCTGGCAATTCAATATCTTCCAATTCTGTTTTCTATATAATATTGAGCTCTCTTAAAAATGTTGTACCCGTTATTGACCATCGTAACTACATCATTGCCGCCGATATCAGACCCATCTAATTTCAGTATTTTTCCTCTGACGTGTATATAACTATTGTGCGGATGTAGGAAAACGTCCATATCTTTGGTAAATATTTCGTATTTTAAACATTAACATTGGTTTCCCGATATTCCAAGTACTCATATTTTGTCGTGGAATTATCGTCTATTGAGTCTTCGAGCAAATTCCAGTAAGTAGCTTCAACGTTCATCCTATACTTTATGATTTTTAGGCCATTTCCGTATATTAACTGATTAAGAATATTTCTGCTCTTAGGGGATATTTTCTCGTTTTTTCGAACGATAGGCGACGGATTTGTATTAAATATTTTAATTCGCTTTCTCAGTATTTTTTATTAGGGTTTATGTGTAACATATAAGTCACGTTTTCCTTGTTGAAGTCAATTACTTTATTGTTCTGATCGGTTACTTGCATCTAACATTGTAAATGTAATCAGTTTTATTCAGCGGTAAATATATGGTGAAAAATGGATGTGTGTCGATTAAACTGCCAGGCGATGTTTGAGGCACGAAACTGTACAACACGTCGCTCTTCTGGTTATTGAGATAAGAAGATTCGACAATAGAACAGTGAATTATAATGCGATAGACCCCTCTCGTTATGTTGGGTGGGAACTTCATTTATTCCTGCATCGATAATTTTCGATTCGACCCGTAGTATTTCTCATAACTTTCCTTCAGAAAAATCTATTTTATATCCTCTTGCCAAACGAAAAACAAATCTTAATGTGAGGAGGTTGCTTTCTAATATTATAGGGCTAGGATCCTCAAAGACATTTTTTAAAACATCATTGAATCCCTCTATATCATACATTTTATTCGGGAAAGTTATTTTATTCCATTGTCTTCTATTGAAATATTTCAGAGTGTTATTGTTATATTTATCACTGATGTTGTACCAGGAATACCACATATTGCTACCGATCAGTGCTATCTCGTATTCACCATTGAGTGTGATCGGCGTTTCATAATTAATTTCCAAATCTTCGGGGATGTATGCCGCAATAGTAGAGGAATTGATAGTTATGAATACCATCTTTATTAATATAGTGTAGTACTATGTAGTACTTATATGCTAGTTACAAACAATTCATTCCTATCGTTAGGAGTTTGTTCAAACTTATACAATACATCATATGGACTTATGTTATTATTCCTTGGTTTAATATAATAGATGCAATAGTAACCACATTTTACAGAGTAATTTGCTTGAATTTTCGAAGAGTTATACACGATCGACTTTGAAGATGAAAGTAAATAGTGTTTTATCTCTTCTGGTGGCGATAAACCGAATGGATCAAAGTACTCGACGTAAATTAACTTCGATCATTGAAATAAGCTACCCAATGAGTTCCTGAACCACGGGAAACGTCAAAGTTCAACTGTACCATTTTCGTTCTTGAATATTTTTGTTGGCAAATAATCGATAGAGCATACACCACGGAATCCTTTTTCGTTTTTCATTATATTTTGGATATCTAAGTTACTTAATGGCACTTTTTTTTAATCCCTGAGCTATTTGTTTTCCTGGAATATACAAACCTTTTCCCTTTCTTTTATTTTTAGATAAGCCAGCTGCTCTTTTCTTTCCAGGAATGTATAACCCTTTTCCTAAAACGTTTTGTGCAAGCTTAGTACCAGAATATTCTGCAGCTGCGGTATTAAGAACGGTAGAAATCCACCTAGCTGTGTTTTACTGAAACGAAGTCGAACTAGCGTTGTAGATTTTTTCAGTTTAATGATTTCTCTCATTATCAGTTTCAAAGTATCCGTTACCTTTCTTCTGTGCATCAATGCTTAAAGTTAAAGGATTCTTATTTACAAATGCACTCTTCAATTTTTGCTTTTGTCCAGGCGTTAAACTAGTCAGAAAACTGTGATACATTATACTTTATTTCATAAGTATCACGTATTTATATTTTATATATAACAATTAAGCATGTATTGTGTAAAGTGTAAAACGAAAACTTTAACGGATAACGTTGAATATGTCGCATCAAAGAATAAAAGAGTAATGATGATAGGTAGATGTCGAAGGTGTGGAAAAATAAAGTATAAATTTGTGAAACAAAGGCAAATTTGTAAAAGGTGGAGATATAGTAAGCTGGATTCAAGAAAAGTTTAATCCACCCGAAATGCACATTCCAGGTTACCAGTATTGTGGACCTTTTACGAAACTGGAGAAAAAGTTAATGCGAGGAGATCCTGGTATTAACCGTGTGGACAAAGCCTGCAAAAAGCACGAAATTTCTTACAGCAAATCTACACACACTAAAAAGAGACACGAAGCCGACCGAGAATTATTAAATGATTTGGATGAAATTCAGAATCCAACTTTAGGAGAAAGAATTTCAAGAACAATAATCAAACCTATCATTAAAACAAAGAAACGTTTCGGTTTAGGACAAAAGAAATAAGATGCTTTCTTCCCTTTGCTATGACCCATTAAAGGAATTTTCCGGTATAAAAGATCTAATGCGCAAAACTGATGGAAAAAGAAGTAAAAAGATTTCTCAAACAACAAGATCTGTACACGTTACACAAATCCATTTATAAAAAATTCCAAACCAGTGGGGTTTACGTTTCGAATGTAGACGACCAGTGGCAGTGATTTAATCAATATGCAAAAATTTAAATTTCACAATAACCACACAAATTACATTTTAACCGTGATTGACATTTTCAGGAAATTCGCCTGGGCAATACCTATTAAAAAGAAAAACGGGTAATGAGATTACCAAAGCATTTGTCGAATTTTTTAAACAGCGTAAGCCATCCAAGTTACAAACGGATAAGGGAACTGAGTTTATCAATAAGGAAACTCGAGCATTGTTTAACCAACGAGGTGTCCATTGGTTTGCCACAGAAACTGAGACTAAAGCTCAAATTGTGGAACGATTTAATAGGACTCTAAAGACAAAAATGTGGATATATTTCACTTCCAATAACACTAGAAAATGGATCGATGTTCTACCAAAACTCGTTAAGAATTACAATACTTCTTATCACAGATCAATAAGAATGAGCCCAAAAGAGGCAAGCTTGCAGAAAAACAAAGATATTGTATATTTTAATCTGTTTGGTAAAAGAATTAAATATTTCAGCACCAAAATTTAAAATTGGCGACAGAGTGAGAATCGCCAAGTACAAGACACCGTTTGGAAAAGGTTATCTGCCGAATATTACAGAAGAGATTTTTGAGATTGCTCAAGTTCTAAATACGGATCCCATAAGATCAAGGATCTGAAAGGAGAACCAATCATTGTTAGTTTTTACACCCAAGAAATGGTGAAATACGAAACGCAAGATGACATTTAAAAAGTTGAAACCATTCTGAAAACTATAGTGAAGAATAATAAAAAAGATTATTATGTTAAATGGTTTGGTTATAATACATTTAATTCCTGGGTCAAAGAAGATGATCTTTTTAAATAAAGCAAATGGAGATTCAAAATTTTGACTTTGAAAAAGATGAGAAATTCTTGAACAGAAACGTATTAGCACCTCTCTGGCCTTTTAGACTTTTAATCTGTGGTCCGTCGGGCTCAGGGAAGACGAACCTTTTGTTGAACTTAATATTTAAACATCTCTACTATAATAAAATCTTTTTATATGTCAAAGATTTAACCGAGCCGAAATATCAGTTTATGAAAGAAATATTCGCCGATTTGCACGAAATTTTGGAAGAACGGTTAAAAAGTCAATTGCAACTTTCTCTTCCAGTAAAGAAGTAAAATAGTAAGACCACAACTTCAGCAATTTTCTCCAGTAAAGAAGCAATAAACTCCAGCAGCAATAAACTCCAGTAAAGAAGAAAATAGTAAGACCACAACTTCAGCAATTTTTTTCTGTTTTTCCAGTAAACAAGAAATTTGACAGGGTTAGCAAGATTAGTGTTTCACTTGCTAGACACTATCCAGATCCAAAAGAAAGAAGAAAGGTACCTGGAGGTCTTGTTTCCGACTTTCATCACTGGGTATATGTCTCTATTGTATATGAATTAAGATGAAAGATATTAAGCAATTACACAATATTATAGATGAAATCTTGATATCGCGAGCTACTACAAAATCGAAAATTGAAGACACTATTCTTGGAGAGGAACGAGTTAAGGAAACGCTCGAAGAATTTCACAAGCCAGTGGTAGAACGGAAAAAATCTCAATTGCAACTTTCTCTTCAAGCAAAGAAGATATCGTCAAGGTCAACGAACTGGATCCCGACATGCAAAATTTAACTGTTTTCGACGATTTCGTAACGGAAAGAGATCAAAAACTCATCGAAGAATTATTCGTCAAAGAAAGGAAAAAGAACATATTTATTTACCTGACACAGTTATTTTTCAACTCCAAAAAACATTCGACTACAGTGTAATTATTTTATATTCTTTAATATGCAGAACAAGAGAGAAATGTAGCAGATGCAAATGGATCATGCAACAGAAATCAGGAAAGATATTTTTATGCAGTTTTATGCATATGCTGTTTCAATACCACACGATTTCTTATTAATCGATAAAAAAAAACCAAGCACATGCCTCTGAAGTACAGAAAAAACTTTGGGAAATAAAGACGAATTACTTTGCAAAGTTTGGCGTTATCAACTCTGAAACCGGCTCCGAAAGAGGACCAGCGATCCCGAAGGGGGTTCGGACTCTGTGACAAAACAATATCTGCAACAAGAGTCTATAACACTGAATCACATGGGAAATTATGACGCAAATACTAAAAGAATATCGAATGTAGGAAGACCTATAGGAAATGGAGATGCCGCTACCATTCAATACGTTAATAACGCTTCTTTAATTTTTCGGAACAATCGCCTACGATGCGCGAAGCAAACAAATATTCAATGTTACTGAACCAGATGCAGATTCTGGAGTAGTTACAAAACGATATTTGGAAAAAAGAGCACTTTGCAATGACAATGATAATTACGATGCAAGCAATAAACGCATTAAAAATCTTGCAGAACCGATCGATTCATCCAATGCCACTACAAAATACTACGTCGACAACTTGACCACTGTTCAAAATAGTCCAATGCATACATTTGGTGAGAAATAAAGATGGGCTTTACGTTACACGAAGCATTGCATTCGACGGGCATAGTTTCAATGCAGAAAAACACAAATCTTTGATATTGCCGATCCCGAGTCTGATTCTGCTGCTGTAATTAAGGGATATTTGGAAAAAGTCGCATTAACTGGAGAGGATGTCTTTAATGCGAGCAATAAGAGAATAGGAAATCTCGGGGAACCGAGGCACAACAGAAATGAGACAACAAAAAGTAACGTTGATGGCTTGACAAAGTTAGATCCTAATCCATCCAATGCTCTATTGAGAAATGAAAATGGACTTTCTGCATCAAGTGGGAACAGTTTCAATGGCGATGCAAATGGAAAACGAATTACGAATGTTGACACCCCAATTCTAAACAATGATGCTGCTACGAAACTATACGTTGATAAAAAATACTGTAATTTGCCTTACCTATAGAGATAAAGAAGTGAAAAAAGACATTGTAGTCTCATCCAATTATACAGATAAACGCAAAATTCGACCTACTAACGCCACCTATTTTCAAAGATAATTACCATCTATGCATTTCTAATGGATATATAAGCAAGGTAATCTGCTGCACAACAAATCCCTCTTTTAGTATAAATTATAGTATCAACTTGGACCATCAAAAAATCATTGAAGTAGTAAGACCACAACTTCAGCAATTTTTTTGTTATTCCAGTAAACAAGAAATTTGACAGGGTTAGCAAGATTAGTATTTCACTTGCTAGACACTATCCAGATCCAAAAGAAAGGTACCTGGGGGTCTTGTTTCAGACTTCATCGCTGGGTATGTCTTTATTGTATATGAATAAAGATGAAGGATCTTAAGCAATTACACAGTATTATAAATGAAATCTTGAAAGTGCCAGCTACTACAAAATCTAAAATTGAAGACATTATTTTGGGAGAGGAACGAGTTAAGGAAACGCTCGAAGAATTTCACAAGCCAGTGGTGGAACGGTTAAAAGGTCTGGAAACTGTGCGTGAAGAAACCATGAAAAACGCACAGGATGTAGAGAAAACGTTAGAGCCAGAAGAACCCACTGAGATGCCAGAAAAAACATTCGTTTATAATCCAGATTCCAATATAAACTATAACCAATATAAACTAAAACTTCCGAGTGATATCTTACAAGCGAGAAACCCCATTCCTGAGCTGAAAGAAATGATTTACCAAAGAATCGGGCATCTTCAGAAACTCGGACAATAAGGCTACAGGAAGCAAACGCTATGGTAGAACTACTGAGAAATTTCGAATTATCGATAATCACATTGAGGCACTTCGAAAATATTTAAAGTCGATTAAAATGATGCTCATTGTAATAGAAAGCCAACAGTTTGGTTCTGGACTATACAAGAGTTTCGAAGACATATGCGAAAAATTATCAATCTTGGTTGCCAGTAAACGAGCTGGAAACACCAGTACAGAAGTAGCAAATGAAATTGTCGAAATTTTTGATATTTTGCTAAAAAATGTTATTTCCCACATTTGGTACATTGAATAGTTGCGCTCATCTTTGAGTTAGCAGTTATACCCTCTTTATTATATATAGTAACTAAAAATCATGGTCGAAAAATCATGGACCGATAATGCAAAACATCGAATATTTTACATAATCGGAAGTTGAAATAGACATGACTGTAGTGTGTGTCCAGCAGTAAATTTCTAAACAACACCGATGTTATTGAACATAATCTTATGTTCCTTTTTGGCAATAATATCATTTTTTAGCAAAATATCCAAAATTTCGACAATTTCACTTGCTACTTCTGTACTGGTGTTTCCAGCTCGTTTACGGCAACCAAAATTGATCATTTTTCGCATATGTCGTCGAAATTCTTTTATAGTCCAGAACCAAACTGTTGGCTTTCTATTACTGAGAGCATCATTTTAATCGACTTTAAATATTTTCGAAGTGCCTCAATGTGATTATCGATAATTCGAAATTTCTCAGTAGTTCTACCATAGCGTTTGGTTTCTGTAGCCTTATTGCCCCCAGTTTCTGAAGATGCCCGATTGTTTGTAAATCATTTCTTTCAGCTCAGGAATGGTGTTTCTCGCCAGTAAGATATCACTCGGAAGTTTTAGTTTATATTGGTTTAATATTTCATCTTGCAAGTTGGAATCTGGATTATAAACGAACGTTTTTTCTGGCATCTCAGTAGGCTCTTCTGGCTCTAACGTTTTCTCTACATCCTGTATGTTTTTCATGGTTTCTTCACGCACAGTTTCCAGACCTTTTAACCGTTCCACCACTGGCTTGTGAAATTATTCGAGCGTTTCCTTAACTCGTTCCTCTCCAAGAATAGTGTCTTCAATTTTCGATTTTGTAGTAGCTCGCGATTTCAAGATTTCATCTATAATACTGTGTAATTGCTTAAGATTCTACTTTGGCATATAAACTGACAGGCTCCTGTTCAGACCTCTGTGGCAAGCAGCTGCTTGAGGGGGGGGAATAACAGAAAAAAACTGCTGAAGTTGTGGTCTTATTACTTCAATGATTTTTTGATTGTCCAAGTTGATACTATAATTTATACTAAAAGAGGGATTTGTTGTGCAGCAGATTACCTTGCTTATATATCCATTAGAAATGCATAGATGGTAATTATCTTTGAAAATAGGTGGCGTTAGTAGGTCGAATTTCGTGTTTATCTGTATAATTGGATGATACTGCAATATTTATTTTTTAATTTCTTTATCACCATAGCTAAGGCAAATTACAGTATTTTTATCAACGTATAGTTTTGTAGCAGCATCTTGTTTAGAATTGTTCTGCCATAACATTCATAATTCGTTTTCCATTTGCATCGCCATTGAAACTGCTCCCACTTGATGCAAAAAGTCCATTTTCATTCTTCAACAGAGCATTGGATGGGTTATCTTACTTTGTCAAGCCATCATGTAACTTTCTGTTGTCGCATTTCTGTTGTGCCTGGGTTCCCCGAGGTTTCCTATTCTTAATTTTCGCATTAAAGACATTCTCGCCAGTTAATGCGACTTTTTCCAAATATCCCTTAATTACAGCAGCAGAATCCGACTCGGGATCGGCAATATCAAGGATTTGTTTTTTTTTCTGCATTGAAACTATGCCCGTCGAATTCAATGCTTCGTAGAACGTAAAGCCCATTTTTATTTCTCACCAAATGTATGCATTGGACTATTTTGAACAGTGGTCAAGTTGTCGACGTAGTGTTTCGTAGTGGCATTGGATGAATCAGTCGGTCTGCAAGACTTTTAATGCGTTTATATCGTAGATTCCCAACGGGGGCGATACCGCCTCCCAGTGGGCGCTGGAGCCTTCCATGGGGTCGGTATTATGTTTTTTAATAGATAAACAGATAAATTAGGTACAGATAATAAGCAACAATATTTTAATTCATATAAAATTAACTATTATGGACTAGGGGGCGTTGAAATTTTTGTTCTCTTCTAAAGGGGGCGATGGTCCAGAAAAGGTTGGGAATCACTGGTTTATATTTATTGCAAAGTGCTCTTTTTTTCCAAATATCGTTTTGTAACTATTCCAGAATCTGCATCTGGTTCAGTAACATTGAATATTTGTTCGTTTCGCGCATCGTAGCGATTGTTCCGAAAAATTAACGAAGCATTATTAACGTATTGAATAGTAGCGGCATCTCCATTCTCTATAGGTCTGCCTACATTCGATATTCTTTTAGTATTTGCGTCATAATTTCCCATGTGGTCTGTAAATGGTAGCTAGGTAGTCACTGAAAGGAGAGCTATGCACCAATCCCCTGTGATGATGCATAGAACCGGCCAGGCCTAGCACCTAATGCCCAACCCCGCCTTCTCGTGGTGCGGACCGTTAGTACCTTTCAAAAGATACTCTTGTGGAAGTGAACGGAAGGGGAGGGCTGCCAGATTAGTGTGGCCTACTGATCTGGACAACTATGGCTACTTTTTTTTTTCTACCCTGCTGAGGAGTGGTCAACCACACAGGGTCCTGGTGCTGACCATATAAACTTACTGGACAGATATATGGCTCTGAGCTTGATTATGGATCCTGATTTTCTGCACTGGTGGGCTTCTGTGGAGGGAAAATCTTCCGCTGTGTTTTCTTTTTGTTTGTGGGTTGACAGCCCCAAGTGAATAGATTCACAGGATATGTTTATCAGCTGGTGGATAATCCTGAGCAGAAGTCATCGCAGGCACCTGAACTCTTTGCTTCTATTGGCATCGTCAAATTCTACATTGGAGGAAGTCTTCCAGTGTAGATGGCTTCAGCCTTTAGTAGTGGGGGAACGGGTCTTTGCCCCATGTCTGCGATTAGGGGGGCTGTTTGATATTGTCGGCATTCTCTCTCTCAATATTGTTTCTTTAAACATCCCACTAACCATTTTCTCTCCATAGGTAGTTGGAATGTGAGGACTCTGCACAGAGCTTTTTCTCTTGATGTCCTCACACAAGAATTCCACCATTATAATTTATTCTCGGCTTGCAAGAGACCAGATGGACAGATAAAGGTCAGATTCTTAAAAATAATCTTAAATTTCTCTTTTCAGGGAGGGACGACAATAAGCATCACCAAGGAGTGGGTCTGCTTCTCAGCAGACACGCTAGCGATGCTCTTCTAGGATATGAGTGCATTAATGAAAGGTTTTTTACAGCAAAATTTCAGACAAGCGTTAAAGACTTGAATGTTATCTGTTATGCCCCCACTGAGGATGAGAAGGATAGGTTTTATGAACAACTTCAGGATACTTTGAAATCTGTCAAGAAAGGAGATATTACCCTTGTTCTTGGTGACTTCAATGCCAAAGTTGGCACTGACTCTGACCTTTGGGGAGGAGTAATAGGCCCTTTTGGTACTGGTAGCTGCAATGGCAATGGGCAACGTCTCCTACAGGTAAGTAAACTCAATGGATTCAGAATAACTAACACTTATTACAAACACCGCGAGATACATAAGTACACATGGGTTTCACCTGATGGGCTGCATAAGAATATGATGGATTACATATTAATTAACAGCAAATGGGCTAGTTCTGTTAGGAATACCAGGGCATATAGGGGAGCTGAAATTGGATCTGACCATTACCTTGTTAAAAGTGTGTTGCAACTTAAACTTAAAAAGTGTTGTGCTAGGGTTAAAAAATTTACTTTTAATACTGCAGCTCTGAAAGATCCAGTTATAGCTAAAGCTTACCATGATAGGTTACTTAGTCATTATGACAGTCATGGTTTGCTTACTACTGAAGTTGAGGAAGAATGGGATCATTTTAAACAGGCTTTTTTGGACACTAACAGTACTCTTTTAGGAAAAAAAGGAGCAGAAGAGGCAAAATTATCTGAGTGATAAGGCACTTGAGCTTATTTCGGAAAGAAAGAACTGCAGGAATGCCCTTAATCAATACCCTACTAGTCCTAATAGCATTACAGAGACCTTAATAAACTTGTAAAGGATCAGTTAGCTGCTGATAAGAATCTTTGGCTTGATGGTTTGGCTGACAAAGCCGAGGAAGCAGTTAGACAGCACAACAGCAGAGAGCTGTACCAGAGAGTTAATGTTTTGTGTGGTAGAAAACGGACAGGCATACAAGGATTGAAGGATAAACAAGGCAAGATTATAGAAGGGGAGGATTCTGTCATGACTAGGTGGGCTGAGCATTTTAGTGATGTTCTAAACAATGCAGTTAGTTCTACTCCCATTGTTTGCAATGATGATAGATGCATTGGTGGCTTTAATGTTGGCCCTATAACACAACCTGACGCTATTTTGGCTGTTTCTAAACTTAAACTTCATAAATCCCCAGGGGTAGATGAAATTACTACGGAAATGCTTAGAGCTGGGAATGTTTCGGTTACTACTTGGATGACTGAAATTCTGAATCTCTTTTATGATAAAGGCATGGTTCCTAAGGATTTTACCAGAGCTATTGTTATCCCTATTTTCAAAAAAGGTGATCGCAGTTCTTGTGATAACTATAGGGGTATCAGCCTACTCTGTTCCAGGTAAAGTTCTTTCCATGATTGTGCTTAATAGAATTAAGAATCTGGTTGACAGTCAATTGCGTGATGAGCAATGTGGATTCAGAAGTGGTAGGGGATGTGTGGATCAGATATTTTCACTTGGGCAGATTCTTGAGAAATGTTTACAGTTTCAGAAACCTTTGGTTGCTAGCTTTGTTGATTTCAAAAAGGCTTTCGACTCTGTTGATCGTCATAATTTGTGGTTGATTGTGAGATCATATGGTATACCAGACAAGTTAGTTAACATTATGAAAGCTCTCTATAATAACACTGAGTCGTGTGTGAGAGTTGGTAAGGCTTGTAGCAATTGGTTTAGCATTACTTCTGGTGTTCAACAAGAGTGCATTTTGTCTCTTTTTCTCTTTAGCTTGGTTATTATGTTACGCGAAATTCACTTCAAAGGAAAGATTTTGGCCTTAAATGTGCTGAAGATACGAAAATTTCTGATTTAGATTATGCTGATGATTTAGCCCTTTTGGCAAATGATGTTGATGAGATGAACTCTTTCATTCGATCTGTTGATGAGACTGGTAGTAGAGTAGGTTTGGTTATAAACAGAGAAAACGAAAGTGATGAAAATTGGTCAGGCAGTTGATTCAGTTAATTTGAATGGTTGCAGTATTGAGCAGGTGTCACAGTTTAATTATCTTAGGAGCTATGTAACAGATACTGGTGATGTGCGGCATGAGATTAACAGGCGAATAGGGATTGCTGCCGGGACTTTTAAGAATCTATGGAGAGTGTGGAGAAATAGGCGTATACACCTAAAGACTAAAATTAGACTGTATAATAGTTTGGTTCTTTCTAGGGTTAGTTATGGTAGTGAAAGTTGGACACTTTGTGAACAAGATAAGAGAAAACTAGATGCTTTTGATTCCAGATGCTTACGCAGTATCTTCGGCATTAGGTGGTTCAACTTTGTAACTAATGATGAGGTTAGGCAAAGGAGTTTGCAACCTCCTTTAAGCAGCATATTGTGCAGAGAGAGACTCCGTTGGTTTGGCCATGTTGCCCATATGAATAATTATAGATTGGCGAATAGGGTTATGAACAGTGTGCCTAAAGGCCTCAGAAAGAAGGGGAGACCTAGGATGCGGTGGGCAGACAATGTCAAACAAGACCTTGTTAGAATTGGTGTGCAGTGGCCAGATGCAGTAGTGTAGCTCAGGATAGACTTGCT
Organism: Ryuthela nishihirai; assembly: GCA_038380435.1. Taxonomy (NCBI): domain Eukaryota; kingdom Metazoa; phylum Arthropoda; class Arachnida; order Araneae; family Heptathelidae; genus Ryuthela; species Ryuthela nishihirai. The sequence goes on from JAWZYU010000022.1 coordinate 24,230,049, forward strand.
TGGAAACTAAATTGCACGGTCTGGTTGGACCTCCGTAGCCCATGGCTGCTTGAGGATGATGATGAATTTCCCATGTGATTCAGTGTTATAGACTCTTGTTGCATATATTGTTTTGTCAGAGTCCGAACCCACTTCGGGATTGGCGACATTTCCCAATTTTTTATTACTCATTTCGTTGTCCCTATCGTGTGCCATTTAAAACCGACACCTGTAATTCCCGCTGGTCCTCTTTCGAAGCCGGTTTCAGAGCTGATGACGCCAAACTTTGTTAAGTAATTCATCTTTATTTACCAAAGTTTTTTCTGTACTTCAGAGGTATGTGCTTGGTTTTTTATCGATTAAGAAGAAAACTTCTCTCTATTAGACACTCCTTATCATAACTACATCGTTGAAATTTTGGATCTTTACAGTTAAAAGGCATAATTACAGGGTTTGGGAGATTTGATAATGCGCATTATAATATTTTATCAATACGTATCTAACACAAAAGGAATTTTTAGTTTGTCTCTAAAGAATTTTCTCTTAAAATAAAATTTTTCCTCCCACCCTGGGTCTAAGGGACCAAATTTTTGCTATGAAAATTCTGTGACCTTCATATTCCACCACCAAGATTTTAGATTTCTAACACAAATACATAATGTGCAATATTCGTTTGAAATTTTTAAATTTTCAAAAATTTCCATCTTTAGAGGGCGAAATTAGTTTTTAAGAGATTCTGAAAATACAAATCATAATATATTATTGATACCTCTCTAACACAAAGAATTTTTAATTTATCTGTAAAGACAAACTGTTTTCTTCAAAAACAAAGCGAAAAGAATGAATCTTCCCCCTTGGTTGCCTATAAAATCACTAAAATTTTTAATTTTCAAAAATGAAGCCATTTTGGAAGAGCTTCAGACATATCATGCGTACATCGCAAAAATTGGGGCACAACATAACTTTCAATTGTCCAAGTGTGCTTTCTTTTCTGAGCGTGATCACCAATGTTTGCAATTCTCTAGAAAATGTTCTTTACAAGACCCCACAGAAATAAGTATAGTAGCCTGTTATCCATATTTCTGATGGAATGAGACACGCAATGGGTTCATTTCTTCCAGTCTAGCATTCAAAGCCTTCTATGCATTTTTGCTGCTGTGGAGTCGCACTCCATCTCATTGAAGGACACTGCAGATTTCATCGTGAATTCACCGTGGGAACAGAAATGAAAACATTTCAACAAAAGTGCATATAATACTTGACGTGTACAGATGAAATGAATAAGATAATAATTGCAAGGAGAAAAGGGGGGAAAAAAACGGAAGTGAGCAGAAATTTAAAGTGTCTGAACAAAAATACATTTATTAATCAGCACGTATCGAATAAGAATATAAGATAATAAATAGCAAGTGTAAAGGTGAGACGCATAATGATTAACATGTAATAAAATGAAATGTGATCTGTTGTTGTTGTTGTTGTTTTACCTCTGAGCGGCACTTTTTTGCACACCATGGGCTAAATGGCCAGGTCACATGGACCCCGAAGGCTCAGAGAAGGTTAGGGGAGGGGACCCACTGGAACAGCTGTTGGGAGACAGATGGTAGCCTCCCGTCAAGGCCATCCAGCGTGTTCTTTAACGTGCACAGGGTATGGCTCTCCCGCACACGGGGCCACGGCTTAACGTCCCATCCGACGGACGGCGGCCTTTCCAAGCCCATCGGTGTCCCCTACTGACCGTGGGCAGGGCGGGGAATTTTGCGGAGATAAATCTCAACGCTGACCCAGCTGGGACTCGAACCTGGGAACTACAGATTACGAGCCTGGCGCGCTACCGACTGAGCCACCCCCGCCCCAAATATGATCTGTGAATTTATTCTGGCTACGAATTAGGCTCGCCTATGTAGAAGGGAATTTCGTACAGGGAAGAGCTGAGTGTCCTGCGATTCACATCTGCCTGAAGCTGGGCTTTTGACATTCTTCAGTGCCGCTCCTGCCTAGAAAGCAGTAAAAGTGCAGGGCAGAGACTTAAAGGTCAATTTCAGGGTCAGAGACAAAACGTTTGTCGTTGGGATCGTTAACGGGCGCTGGTCAAAGCCGTCTAAAGGGATTGGCGCTGGAAAGCTCGCAGGGTGTATGGGGGGAGGGAAGCAGGAAGACAGGAGTTAGTAAGACGAGGAGCGGAGAGAAAAGGTGGGAAAGCGTACGATGGGACTTGTTAACGGAATGATGGTCGGGGTTCGAATCTCTTGAGGGAAAGATGGGAACATAATGAAATAGTGTTATTTTAATTTGAATCTTTGACTATAGTTTAAAACATATTAATATGTGCTAAAAGGAAATAATTGTTTTAGTCAAACAGAACATAGGGCGGGGGTGGCTCAGTCGGTAGCTCGCCAGGCTCGTAATCTGTAGTTCCCAGGTTCGAGTCCTAGCTGGGTGAGCGTTGAGATTTATCTCCGCAAAATTCCCCGCCCTGCCCACGGTCAGTAGGGGACACCGATGGGCTTGGAAAGGCCGCCGTCCGTCGGACGGGACGTTAAGCCGTGGCCCCGTGTGCGGGAGAGCCATACCCTGTGCACGTTAAAGAACACGTTGGATGGCCTTGACACGAGGCTACCATCTGTCTCCCAACAGCTGTTCCAGTGGGTCCCCTCCCCCAACCTTTGGAGCCTTCGGGGTCCTTGTGACCTGGCCATTTAGCCCATGGTGTGCAAAAAAGTGCCGCTCAGAGGTAAAACAATCCAATCATTTATGCGCCTTAGTAGTATGTGTGTGAGAATGGCGGAATTTCAGCAGAAATATAGCAATAGCATCCATGCCTTTACCAAGGGCTCGAACACAGGACCCATTGACCAATAGCCGAGGACGCTAATCACTCGGCCAGCAGACGGCCAGACCGATGTTTACGCTACGAAAACTTGGGTGGATTGAGGATCGGCCTTCAGGTAGTTCCACAAACATCAGATGACACTTTTGTTCAGAGGGCCATAAATTATATTTTTTTTACAATTGTAAGACCCTCGTATAAAAATAGTTCTTCAGGCATGCAAGTTCGTACAGAAAAAAAATCGGTGTTTCCATTCAGTTATTTTATTAACCTATTTGCTTTGCTGATTATGATAATATATTTAATATATATTCATTGTTTTATTTTATTATTGTTATTCTTCTATTGAATTTAAAGATTACATTCATCAAGGAAAAAAATTGAAACATTATTGAAGAAATCTCCTGTGGTATAAGTCTTTTTAGTAATATTTTCGTACTGAGCACAATTTTACGAAAGATGCATAAATGTTTGGAAAATATAACTGAGGCGGTTATGTCTCTATCAAACAGCCACGTCCCAGAGTTTCCCATATAAGTTCAAAAGTTTGAAAACATATTTCTACCTATTTTCCTATTGCTTTTTCTGCTGAGGTCCTGCCATCCTCTCAGACCTTCTACTATGGCATATAAACTGACAGGCTCCTGTCAGACCTCTGTGGCTAGCAGCTGCTTGAGGGGGTATCTGTTTTTTTTTTTATTATACCACCTTTTGTGGTTAAAAGTAGAGAACAAAAAAATTTCGAATTTATATACACGAAAAGGTCACCCCTCCGGACAATTGATATATTTGGATCACCAATTTTTTTTTCTGCTATCAAAGTAAGAAAACTTAAATTCGAAATAAAAAAATACCTCCTCAATGCAGCTGCAAAAGTATGTGAGGAGGACAGGACTCAACCGAAAAAACAACACGAACATCCATGCCTTACCCGGGGCTCGAACCCAGGTCCCTTAAATCAATAACCAAACGCGTTAACCACTCGGCCACGCGCGGGGCTGGAACCCAGGTCCCTTAAATCAATAACCAAGCGCGTTAACTCTCGGCCACGGGACGATATGTTAAACGACGCTCTAAAAAACTTAGATTCAACACTCCACTAAAAATTCTTGTATACGCGCCTATTCTTATTTTCTACCACTGCTATCAGTATCGCTCAGATCGGCAGAGCAGTCGCTCAAAACCCTTTGTTTAAGATCAATGGTTGTCTGAAGCACAGATAAGCTGTGGTCAGAAGATTTTCTTCAACGTGACCTTGAACTGGTTCGCACTCGCAGCCCTGTTCGCCCTGAGCTTACCAAACACAGAAGGAACACGTGGTTACTATAGTTCGTTCATTACTTGCTAGTGGAAAGAAGTGTGCTGTAGACGAATTTATCTCTGAAATTTGCGTCATATAAGTGAATACAAAAATGCCGAAAAGGAAGCCAGTAAAGAGTCTACAGGACCAGTGTCTTTACAATATAATTGTAAACCTTGATCATCATTGCCGAATTTATCGGGAAATGTGTAAAGCAGGAAACAGAAAAAATACAAGTTATAGACATTTTCGTAAGTTTCGTTTTCGTACGTCTTTCCTTTATCATTGGCTTTTTTTTTCGTTACATTTTTCGAAGTAATGAATCATTGGTTTTAGAGCAAAATTTAAAATTTGGCTTCCGCTACGTTTAACGTTATAACGAAATTTTACAGTATAAGCACAAATTAGAAGTTACTTATTAGTAGTTTAGAAGTTACTTTCTTTATATATCTGCATTATGTCGGCAGGTTAATAAAGTAAGCTACCAAAAATATTTACAACAAAGTGAAATTCTGTCAAATATATTGCTTTAAATTCAAGATTTCAATATTAAACAGCAAAATTTTAAACCAATATTGCAAACGATGTTTTTATGCTAGAAATATTGATTTTTGGTGGTGGAATGTGAAGATCGTGACGTATCCATTGACATGAGTTAGCCTCATACATCCGGGGAGGGGGAGGACAAACTTTTTAAAGATACATGTAAATTCCTTTTCAAATGGATTGGTACTATTGAAATATTATAATTCTCATATTTCATATCCGTAGTTAGTTTTAATTTACATCTTTAAAATAAAAAAATACCCCCTCAAGCAGCTGCTTGCCACAGAGGTCTAACAGTAGCCTGTCAGTTTATATGCCAAAGTACAAGGTCTGAGAAGATGGCAGGCCCTCAGCAGAAAAACGACACAAAACAGCCATGCCTTACCCGGAGCTCGAACCCAGGTCCCTTAGATCAGTAGCCAAGCGCGCTAACCACTCGGCCATGGGATGGCAGAGAGGTGGCGCAAGGGATATCATGGACAGAACACACACTGGGAGAAGACTCCAGCTGCCCGAAGGGGACGGGGCTCGGAGTCCCTCACAGCTCACTTTCCCGCCAGCACGTGTGGGCGAGAAGCACGCGGAGGGCGGGTCCCGTAGAACAACAGAACCTCTTGGACCCTAGCACCGCCGGGAAGACCGACGGCACCCCCTCGACCACACCAACTCGGGCGGCGGGGACTAGGTACCCTATAGAGGTCATTAAATATGGAAACAGCGAAACATTTAATGAATGATCCGAGTGATCGGTTTACGGTAGAAATTTTAAATTTCGGTGGTATGGTTGAATGGTTACTGATCAAAGGAACCTGGGTTCGAGTCCCGGGGAAGGTATGGACATTTCTGTCGTTTTTCTGCTGAGGTGCTGCTGCTCTCAGACCTTCTATTATGGCATATACTCTGACAGGCTCCTGTCAGACCTCTGTGGCAAGCAGCTGCTTGAGGGAGTATTTATTTTAGAGTATGAAGAGATATTCCATTGACAGCAATAATTGGCTCCTTTTTCTAAGAGGGATATGGGAAAAGAAACTTTTTCATTTCAAGAAAGAAAAGGAAAATGCTTTATGTTTAATAAGTAGTAATTAAATATGGATCATTGGAAGAGCGAAACGTACCATTAGTTCGAATTAACACTTTTTAAAAGTGCAAAATTTTGAAAATGAAACTTTCATTCTTTTGGGATTTCTATGTTCTTCTAATTAATAATGTTAAATAGATCTGTGAAAAAACATTTGCTCTGTGTTAGTAAATTGCTTTAAGATAGCTCAAATATTATCGAAAGAATAAATATAAGAATTTGGAAAGAATGCTCGCACATTATTTCCCCACATAAGTGTAACTTTAAATTTCCGGTTACATCTGTCCATGCGAAATGTGGACGAAAAATCTAAAAAAAAATTTACTATGATGAAAATATTCTCATTCCACCACCTCCCCAAACAATACTCAAACCAAAACCATCGCTTTTCAATTAATGTCATGGCCGAGTGGTTAGCGCGCTTTGCTACTTGATCTACGGGACCTGGGTTCGAGCCCCGGGTAAGGCATGGCTGTTTGTGTCGTTTTTCTGCTGAGGTCCTGCCATCCTCTCAGACCTTCTACTGTGGCATATAAACTGACAGGCTCCTATCAGACCTCTGTGGCAAGCAGCTGCTTGAGGGGGTATTTATTTTTATATTTTTTAAAAAAGGAAACACGTGGATATTTGTTGATTAGTACTCAGAGCCTTTGCTTGGTTTTTGCTCTTGTTTTTCAGAAACACGTTTCCCATTAAGCAACCCATTGCTGGAAACTTGAAATGATACCATAAATATTAACATCGCTCAAACATTCAAGTTCAATGGTAACAGCTAGATAATAGGTCAGCGAAAAAGTTCCGAGCTTTTCATAAAACCATTGACTCCCTTCTCACAGTGCTAAATGGTCTGGGAGAAAATATTAGAATCCATTTGGATTGGGTTTTTAACCTCTGAGAGACCCTTTTTGCAAACAATGGGTTAAAAGGCCACATGGGTTCAGAAAAGAAGTTAGGAGACAGATGATAGCCTCTCGTCAAGGCCATGCACTTTGTTCCTAAGCGTGCACAGAGAACGACTCTCTTGCACACGGGGCCACCGCTTTACGTCCCACCAGACGAAGGCAGCCTTTCTGAACCCATCGATGATTCCTTTCGGGGGCGGGGGTGGCTCAGTCGGTAGCGCGCCAGGATCGTAATCTGTAGTTCCCAGGTTCGAGGGGGCGCTGGTGGTTCAGTCGGTAGCGCGCCAGGCTCGTAATCTGTAGTTCCCAGCTGGGTCAGCGTTGAGATTTATCTCCGCAAAATTCCCCGCCCTTCCCACGGTCAGTAGGGGAGACCGATGGGCTTGGAAAGGCCGTCGGATGGGACGTTAAGCCGTGGCCCCGTGTGAGGGAGAGCCATACCCTGTGCACGTTAAAGAACACGCTGGATGGCCTTGACGGGGGGCTACCATATGTCTCCCAAAAGCTGTTCCAGTGGGTCCCCACACCCAACCTTCTCTGAGCCTTCGGGGTCCATATGACCTGGCCATTTAGCCCATGGTGTGCAAAAAAGTGCCGCTCAGAGGTAAAACAACCCAACCCTTTCGGACCAAAGGCAAGGTCGGAGTCAGCGGAGATTAATTTCAATCTCACTCATCTTTCAGTTGAAAATCGAACTGGAATTTTTGCTTCCAGGCCAAAGCACTTTAAGCTATTTACCGTAGCCCAGTAAGTAGCCTTCGAACTTTTGCTTTTTTTCCAGACTTTTCATAGTATCTCTTTCCTTCAGTGCTGAAAGAAAATTTTAATTCTTACCGGTACGCTTCAAAATATAGCTACGTGTGGAAAATCATACACAGGCGATCACTCCACTGAAGTCGTCTTACAGGGATTAATAAATTGAAATGTGTGGCGACGAAAGTACAGTGCTCTTAGATTTTCTCATTTTCCATGCTTTCCGCAAATAGTAAATGAGTTAATTTTTAATGTGAAATAAATATTAATATATTAAAATACATGCTGATTCTGTTGTATTCTTGGACTTCAGTCTTATTGAGAAAAATGATTTAGATGCTTTTAAAGTAATTTTAGTACTTAAAGAAATTTTTTAGAAAGGCAAATTAACGTTTCACTCGAATTGTAATTTTGAATACTGAACTTGCATATTTTAAACTCAAAAGCCAAATATAGCATTTTTTCAGAATAACTTTTATCAGAGATTTGGAATAGCCTTTAAAATTAATAAATCTTAAACAATGATTACATGGCATAAGGAAATTTCGCCTCTGACTTATCCTCGATAAATAGAAGCGAAATTGCAGAGATTCCGCATCCAAAATGAAGTAGGAAAACAGTGACTTTTGTCAAAATAATGGGGAGATGATTTTGTTGAGCGCTCTTGTGTGCCAAACAAATCCATCTAGCTCTCCACTCTTGTCACGGGTACTATAGGCTGGCCGTACCTGCAGTAGGAAAAATAATCATTTAACTTTTACACTTGATATACATATTTTTTGGGCACGCTTAACTTTAAATATGATTTGGCCACAATATTGACCTTGTCTTCATCTTAATGAGAAATATTTTTGAGAAATATTTAGCGATTCAGCAACGCTAATACCACAGAGTGAAAATGGCAACTATTAGGTTGGCCGTGCATGCATGCATTTACAGTTTGGATACCATTGCAGCCCGATATGCAGAGGACCATTGCATCCCAAACTCTTCTCAACTCTCATGCTTGATTCCTTTCTCCTTTAAGAAGTAGCAACGCCACTCTTTTAGTGAACCTGGCAGAATTCTTCCTGTTTTCTCTTAACCTTAATCCACTCTGATAAAAGATTCCAAAAAAAGTAACCTCGCTTTTGTGTAATGTAAAACTGCTGGGCTTTTTATATTTTAGTTCCACAGCATTGTTCGTTAAAGCAGAACCCAAGTCATGCTATAGTTTGGCTGTAATTAAACATTTGATAATTTTATCGATGTTTCCAAGGAAAAGCATCTTTATCATAGTTGATAATCATAATTTCTTTTTATTATAATGATTCTGATATTTGGGGATCTGAAACGGTTCGACGTATCTAGTATGTATACAAATACTATAAATTCTGATACTGAAGATTAAATTCTAAGAGATGCAAATGATAAAAGCATTGGAGAATTAAATTTTTAGTTGATAATTTTTTTGCACCTCTCAAACAGCTGTTTATCACAGGTCTGATAAGAGCCTGTCGATTAAAGACGTCAGATGACCTATTATGAAGGCGAGATCTCAGCAGAAAGAAAATAGCCATACCTATATAGTTTCGAATCCATGTCCCATAAACTTGAAGCGAAGCGTGTAAACCACTTGATCATAAGGACGATGTCAAGCTCAATAAATTTGACAAATGCCAGTTATTAACGACGCAGTTTTTATCAAACATTTTGAATCTTCTGTGGGTCTTATTCTTGAATTATCTTCTTTTATCATTAGCTATTCATTATTTTAAACCTATTTTTTACAGACAACAATGTTGACATGCTGCGAGTCAATACTAACAAATATGCTAAATTCAGTGAAAATGAGAGTGGTTATAAAAACCGAAACTGGTAGTTCGGTATAAACTAGTGATGAAATATGAGGATGATTCATCATTGCAATTGCCTTAAGTATGGGTCTTTTTCGGATATTCAAAATCTCAGACTACAGGTACATCCTCTCAGACTTTCTACTACGGCATATAAAATAACAGCTCCTGTCAGACCTCTGTAGCAAGCATCTGCTTGCGAGGGTATTTATTTATTATTTCAGTTGTGGAGTTTAGGAATGTGCGGATTCTCTTACTATGTGTGTATACTCTGAATACATGTCTGTTTAGAACTCGCAGATGTTTAGAAGATGACGAAACAGACCACCTGTTTTGAAATGGTTAGGAAGGACAACTTAATATTTAAAATCCATAGCAAATATTTCCTGCCTTAAAATTAAGAGGTGTGCTCAGCGAAAATTACTTTTAGAAAAAAATTGATGTGCCAACTTTTGTGGGAAAATAAAATTAAAAGAACGTGTATTAGTTTTTGTATTATGGTTACTCCGGTAGCTTAATGTAAGGTGATTAATTGATAAAACTATTTTAATATAAAAAGACAAAGCCAAATTTTTATAAAAGTTCCCCCCCCTCCCTTAAACCATTATTTAAATTTGGGGAAGTATATGCCCCATCGCCCCCATTAAACTGCCTTCCGTTATTCCCTAAAATGTTTGGAATTTTCGATTCAGCAGGATATAAAAAAATATGGTTTTAAAATTTTCGTTTCCAAAAATATAAGTTCACGCTGCTTTGCAATGGATTTCAACGTCAAAGTAAGTTCATATCCTTTCTTTGATTTACCACCCCGTATTCTCAGTTCTGCCTCCGGTAGCGATTAAGACCGAACCTAGACAGCTACGGCGGATGGGAACGTGCATTGTCCATGAACTCTTCAAGACTCCCCGAAAGACGGCTTTGATTGGAGTCGCCTTTGTCTGTCTCGTTCTGCTATCTACATTCGATATCCTTGCTAATCGTTCAAAGAGAGAAAGCATTACTTCCAATTTCTAGCACTCCCCCTTGGCACTCCCTGCCGGCAGAAATGGATTCTCAAGTATCCGGTTTCTAAACAGCTTGGTACCTAAAGGGTTAAACTGTAGTAATGTAATTAAAAACCGACGAGTTTTGCTTAAAAGGAATTTGGTCCGCTTTTAAAACAAATTTGGTCCGCTTTTAAAACAAATTAAATTCTCGGTTTAAAAAGCATTAAAGCTGAAAAATCGTTAACGGAGCTATTACTGAAAAATGTCTTACCGGTACCTCGTACCGACAAATTATTTCTTGCCGGTACGGCGTACCGGCCTAATTTCACTACTGCGGGTAAGGCATGGCTGTTTGTGTCGTTTTTCTGCTGAGGTCCTGTCATCCTCTCAGACCTTCTACTGTGGCATATAAACTGACAGGATCCTGTCAGACCTCTGTGGCAAGCAGCTGCTTGAGAGGGTATTTATTTATGGCCGTCCCGGGGCCGAGTGGTTAGCGCGCTTGGCTACTGATCTACGGGACCTGGGTTCGAGCCCCGGGTAAGGCATGTATGTTCGTGTTGTTTTCTGCTGAGGTCCTGCCATCCTCTCAGATCTTCTGCTGGCGCATATAAACTGACGGGCTGCTGTCAGACCTCTGTGGCAAGCAGCTGCTTGAGGGGGTATTTATTTTATTTTTCTTTCAACTCTAAATATCACTGACTGGTATTGAGAAGTGGTGGAAGCCAGATTCTTTGCAAATATATGATAGAAAAGCTAAATTATTTATTTCCTGCTGAATTCAGTAGTTTTCACATTCACATTCATTGCAGAATGTGACGCTTTATTCTACGTAATTTTAATTAATACTGCTCAATTTCAATTTTTCAGCATTTGTTATAAAAAAAAATTTGAAAGTGAAAAAGACACATTTCTTTTTTTTTTATAAGCCATAAGTGTTCATCATCCTCAAGCAGCCATGGGCTACGGAGGTCCAACCAGACCGTGCAGTTTAGTTCTCCAAGCATCTGTCCTGAGCTACATCTGCATCTGGCAGTCTCCTAATACTGGTCCTGAGCTACATCTGCTGCACTCCAATTCTAACAAGGTCCTATTTGACATTGTCTGCCCACCGCATCCTAGGTCTCCCCCCTCCTTCTGAGGCTTCTAGGCACACTGTTCATAACCCTATTCGCCAATCTATAATTATCCATACAGGCAACATGGCCAAACCAACGGAGTCTCTCTCTGCACAATATGCTGCTTAAAGGAGGTTGCAAACTCCTTTGCCTAACCTCATCATTAGTTACAAAGTTGAACCACCTAATGCCCAACACACTGCGTAAGCATCTAGAATCAAAGGCATCTAGTTTCCAGTTTTAAATGTTACACATAAAAAAAGACTTGAGCAACGAATTTGTGTAAATTTCGTATTTAGCCATTATCTCTTCTTTTTAAATTATTAGCTCTTATATATATATGTCCTTGTTATCCATTTCCCCATATACACTGGGAGAAATTATTTAGGAACTATGTAAAAATTCACCGAACTTCCGAGAATCGCATCCGTGGACCACTAAATATGATAACGTCATTTCAGAAATCCTCAACAACAGTAAAGGTTTAAGAGAAGACTTCACTAATATTGATTTGACTGCAGATTATTTTGAAACTATAATCCTCTTTATGATCGTTTTGCGAAGGTTAAACGTGGGTTCGGTTTTTTTTACCTCTGAACGACACTTCTTTTTTGCACACCATGCGCTAAATGGTCAGGTCATCGAGGACCACGAAGGTCAGAGAAGGTTAGGGTAGGGGACCCACTGGAACAGCTATTGGGAGACAGATGGTAGTCTCCCATCAAGGCCATGCAGCGTGTTCTTTAAAGTTCACAAGGTATGGTTCTCCCGCATACGGGGTCATGGCTTAACATCTCATTCGATGGACAGCATCTTTTCCAAGCCCATCGGTGTCTCATGCTGAACGCGGGCAGGGCGGGAAGTTTGTAGAGATAAATCTCTAGCTGACCCAAGTGGGACTCGAACCTTACCTTTGAGGCAAACAGCTGCTTAATAATAAATAATTTTTCTATTTAGTAATAGAATGAGTATATTGGTTATGCTTTGAAATAACTTTTCTCTGACGTTACCGCAGATTGACCTAGGTACTTAGAGTAAAATCAATCGTGTATATCACCAAGCTATAAAATCTTTTTTATCCTAGGAAAATCTAGCAACATTGCTTTAAAACATTATGCCGGCATGTGTCCAGTATTTCTATGCAACGCAATGGGAATGGCAAAAATGCATGCCTGGAGATATACAGAGGATTATGAAAATAATGGAAATACCGATCGCGACTGGAGTACACGCAATGCGGAGTATGCATATCACAAGGATGACGTCACCCGCGATGGGTTGGGTTGTTTTACCTCTGAGCGGCACTTTTTTGCACACCATGGGCTAAATGGCCAGGTCACAAGCACACTGAAGGCTCAGAGAAGGTTGGGGGAGGGGACCCACTGGTACAGCTATTGGGAGACAGATGGTAGCCTCCCGTCAAGGCCATCCAGCGTGTTCTTTAACGTGCACAGGGTATGGCTCTCCCGCACACTGGGCCACGGCTGAACGTCCCATCCGACGGACGGCCGCCTTTCCAAGCCCATCGGTGTCCCCTACTTACCGTGGGCAGGGCGGGGAATTTTGCGGAGATAAATCTCAACGCTGTCCCAGCTGGGACTCGAACCACCCGCGATGTGAGGTATATAAAGGGGAGAAGTACGATGTCGGCTATCAAATAGCAGTGTCACAGGCGTAGGTGATACAGCTGTTGTGGTGTAATAGACGACAATGCCAGATCTCAGTATCTCCAAAAAAAAACACGATCATTGGTCAGCGTTTTTGCTGGAGCTTCAATAATCAGAACGGTGGAAGTAGTAGGTTTACACGAGGAACAGTATCGAAGATTATTACTATCTATCAAAAAAGTACAGGGCGTTTCTTCCAAACGTGCAAATTGTGGACGCATATGTAGTTGTCAAATAGGGATAGGCAACCGTTAGCACGGATTTTGCAACGGAAGCACAAGACCACAGCACAGCAAATAGCAGAGTTGAACACCTGTCGGAATGATGCAGTTTCCGTCATAACAGTGTGTCAGGAACTTCATCGTGACGGTATTTATGGCCATGCTGCAATCCACTAACCTCTGATTGCCAATATCAATGCAACGAAACGTGTAAGGTGGTGTAAAGCGCATAAAAACTGGGATGCTAAAGACTGGCAACATGTCATCTGCTCCGATGAATCCTGCTACACATTGTATCCCACCACTGGTAGTCTGTCGAAAACGTGTAGAAGCGCCCCACCCGACTGTGAAGCAAAGAGGTGGATCTAGGATGTCATATCATTATATTCCTATATATTAATATGTAGACATATTCTACATATCTGGAGATGCTGCATCCCTTAGGGCCATTATTTATTTTGCAGGGTCGTGTCACATCCGCAACGCAAGAATCAATTCTCGGGGACCATCTGCACCCAATTTTTTGCGTCTTTGTCCCCTAATGACCGCCCCTGGTTTCAAGCGGATAATGCACCCGTGCGTTGTATGAAACGTGTTACGTTGTGGTTTGCAGAGCATGAGGTACAGCATCTACCCTGGCTACATCAATCTCCAGACTTCAATAATATCGAACATTTGTGGGAATATCTAAAGCTCTAGGTCAGATCACCCTTTTTACCTTCAGAATCACTGGCACAGTTAGGCCATATCTTACAGGAACAATGGTCCCACATTCCATTACAGTATATTTAATAATGCATTAGTGCAAAACAAAGCAATGAAACCTGCCCAAATCACATCAACGCAGCAGCAGAAGAAATATATGCGCACCCATACGATACAGTCCCCTACAACTCTCAACAAACCAGTGCTCGTGACGATGACCACACAGATGGTTGAAACCGGTAAGCACGCTTAGGAATATCGTAAAAAACAGTTCAGAAGAGCTACTATGAACTCAAACAGTAAACGTTAATTTAAAAATTTAAAACAATAGAAAAATAGCAAAAAACACTGATAGTTCAAAAACTGCATAGTGCATAATAAAACATCGTAGTCCTCGGATATTTAATACCAAATAATAAAATACGGAAGCTCCAATCACGCCACCGGACTATATGTGAAAAATGTATTTATAATACACGTGAATCAAAACTAAAAAGTGCTATGATAAATATGGAAAAAGAAACTGGAAACAAGGAGCTCTCAACTCCACATTTGGAAACAACTCTGCTCTGAAGAAGTGGATTTTGACAAAATTCCAAAACAGTGTCTAAAGGTATTTATAATATAGTGTCTAACCTATGCAGGGGTATATTTTTAACCTGCCTCTACAGCTTTAATAATGCATTAGTGCAAAACTTACCTAAATATTAAGAAAAAGCTGAGAAATCATTTCTGCTGAAACACAACGTTTGTTTAAACAACAATTACTGATTTTACAAAATAGAAATTTTAAGCATGCAGCCGTCCCATGGCCGAGTGGTTAATGTGCTTGGCTACTGATCTAAGGGACCTGGGTTCGAGCCCCGGGTAAGGCATGGATGTACATGTTTTTTCTGCTGAGGTCCTGCCATCCTCTCAGATCTTCTACTATGGCATATAAACTGACAGCTGCTTGCCACAGAGGTCTGACAGGAGCCTGCTTGAGGGGGTATTTTTTTTTTGTTGCCTATGGGCAAAAGTGATTTTCTTAAAATTGATATAAACAGCCATGCTATACTTTACTTAAAATAAGTAACACCATGAATTTTCAGCTGTCTGAAATTACTTCTGTTTAAGAACGGATTTTGTTTTTCCCGTTTTTTTAAAATAATTTAAAAAATCTAATCGAGCATTTAGCCTTTTGGTTGTTAATATGTTGTTTAAATTTAATGTAGAATTTCTATGCTAATTCCATGCTAAACTCCACATTTTCAGAAAAATTATATTCTGAAAAAATAATGGACATGCTAAGTGATGCGGCGACTATTCCAGACACGTTATGTCCCTTGGCTGGAGACTGCTTAACATTTGATTGCCAAGACAAAACAAAACCTGAGGAAAAGGATTACCTCGAATTTATTCTGAATCTCTATGCAAGAAATCTAAATTTGACTAAAGAGCATCATTTTTCCTACTGGAGAAGGCGAATATTTAGAAGAGAGGATTTACCAAGACCGATCGTTTACATCCCCACAGAACGAAGACAATTCTTATTAACTGGCGCTGTTCTGAACACCATCGTGAACATCGCAGAGGTAAGAAAATACGTTTTAATTTTTATCTCATTTCCAGAAAAAAAAGAGATGATAGTTTCCCTTTTTAGTCTGTCCGTCTGTAAGATATCGAACTTTTATGTTTATAGAGATAAATTAAAAAACATTTTTTGTTGGATAAGTATTGATGAAATATTATGATTTGCACTTTCCGAAATTCCCAAAAGTTGCAATAACTCTAGTTGGGGGAAAATTTGAAAACTTCGTAAATTCAAACTAGTATTGCAAAAAAAAGTGTGGAAAAAGCAATGTGAAATATTGGTGGTTGAATGTGAAGGTCACCTAGGTCCACTGGCAGCAATGAGTTGACCCCTTGGGGTAGGGGGAAATGCGACTTTTTTTAAGAGGCAATTGTTTTTGGAAATAAATTTAAAAACCCTTTTAAGATGGATAGATATTGATGGCGTATTATGAACTGCACCTTCCAAAGCAATAATTATGCCTTCTAACGGTTGAAAAATATCGAAAATTAGATATTATAATGTATTTTTAAATGCATTATGCTACAAATCCGAAATTTTTTGGTGCAATGTTAAAGTTATGAACTTTACTCTGTCGTCAGTGGAAGTAAACCATTGGCACTAAGTGATCCCTTTCACCCAGGGGGGGGGGTGGTGGAAAAAGCAATTCTTTTGTTTTAACCAGTGTAGGGAAACGAAATGAAAAACGTTTCGTTACGCTTTTCGTTATAGCAAAATTTGAATTTCGTTATAATATTACGTTAACGTTATTTCTTAATAAACATTAATATTTTTAGTGGAAATGCAAAATAATGAAATATAGGTTATCCTTTTCGCTATATAGTATATGTATGCAATAGCGTCGTCCAGCGGTTTGCATCAATTCAATCAATCCACTTGTTCAAAAACAAATAAAAATTTGTAAAAAGGAAACTTTTCAATATTAATAACAATTATTAAAATGAAATGGAGTAAAATTCCGAAAATCCAGACAACCTGAGTGAGGGCGACGCCGTTTCTTACTTCGTCACTTATAATTGTATAGTTCCGTATACAAATTGAACTGCGTCAAATGTAGTGTTGCGCTAGACAACGTAAACGATTAACTGATCTTTAGTAGAGGAGATCGCAGAGTCCCTTAGTTACATTCACCATTACTTACGTGAAATCACAGATTCACGGGGGGCGGGCGGTAACGCGTCAGGCTCGTAATCTGTAGTTCCCAGGTTCGAGTCCCAGCTGGGTCAGCGTTGAGATTTATCTCCGCAAAATTACCCGCCCTGCCCACGGTCAGTAGGTGACACCGATGTGCTTGGAAAGGCCGCCGTCCGTCGGATGGTACGTAAGCCGTGGCCCCCTGTGTGGGAGAGCCATACCCTGTGCACGTTAAAGAACACGCTAGATGGCCTTGACGGGACGCTACCATCTGTCTCCCAGCAGCTATTCCAGTGGGTCCCCTCCCCCAACCTTCTCTGAGCCTTCGGGGTCCATGTGACCTGGCCATTTAGCCCATGGTGTGCAAAAAAGTGCCGCTCAGAGGTAAATCAACCCAACCCAACAGATTCACGGGTTGCTACACCCATACTTACATAGGCCTCAGACTTGCTCCACCAAGTGATGTATAGAAAGATATCCAACAATTCAAGCACGAGTGTAGTTATATGGACAACACAGTTTATTTACATTCATATACAATTACATGCTCGGGATGCGCTCTATTACGTGGGCTTTCACTGCAAACCTTCATGCAATGAGGTGGAAATCAGCGCTTCAGATTCTCTTTACAGACCTGAAACTCGGCGAGATGATATTTAATCCTTGTCTACTAACTGGTTCACACAGAACCGTACCTTGGTTCACACAGAACAGACCGATTTCTTGGTTCACACAGAGACGAACTCTCTTTAAGAGTTTGGTAGAAACTATCTTTCTCAAAAACAAGTTTGTTACGCATCAAGGGACGTGGCGTCCCTTGATGCGTAAAAAAAATTGATATTAAATGCAATCAGTGGTTATTCTATTTATTCATTACTATAAGCAAATGTGTTGTAATAATTTTGAATCCAAATTGTTTCTTTTGACAGAAAGAAACCATTTAAGCACATAAAAAAAAACTTCCTGTAGATACCTAAGTACTGCTAGAAAAAAATTTTTCTGTGCATTATCTTGATTTTTTCCAAAAATGCAAAATATTTTCCTATGTAGAAAATTTGCTCTCTGAAATTCATTTTATGAAATTTAAATTTTGTTTTCATTTGATTAGAATAGATTCGCAGCAAGTCATTTGTTGAGTCGTTTGATCACACAGAATTATTTTTATCACCGCTTTACTGTAGAAGAGCTCATGCAAAGTAATTAAATGAGTTTTCTCTGAAATAGACTTGAAACAGAACAAAAAAAATCTAATGAATAAATATGATTTAAATGGTAAATTGGAAACATGACCTCTTTAATTTTGCGCAGTTTTTTCTTAAACGAGCTGCAGAGAAGTTCAAGATACTCGTCATTTCTCGAATGAAACACAAGAATTACCTTTCGTTACTTTTCTCAACATATGACAAGGTGAGGTCTATTTTTAACGAATTTGCAAACATACACAGTGAAAATATTTCGAAGGAGAAGTCTAAAGTTTGGTGGGAAGAACAAAACAAAAAATTTCGACTATTTTCAATATATTAATGGCCTCTTCCTCCAATTCTTTTTTCTTAATAATAATAATATATTTATTCATCATCATCTCACAAAACATAAATGTAGAGAGATTTTATACATTTGACACGCAAAGCTAATAGCTTATCTGCAGGAAATATTGATGAGCATTAGTTTTCATACATAAGAACATAATAAAAAAACGCAAAAGTGATATAGATACAGGTTTTCTCAAGATAACAGATTAACAGACAATCTTTAAATAGTTTTTAACCTTTAACTTAATCTCACTAAAATTAGTTAGATATATGATTTCTCTTGGTAACTGGTGAAAGATCTCCGGCACTATACCCTTTAAGATTTTACAAAATTCAGGATTTGAAAATAATTATTGGTCTGAAGTCTGGTATTCTTATGTGTAATTTGTACTTTATATGTGTCATTGAAAAAGTGGTCCAGAATAATGCCATATCTAAAGAGATTTTGAACTGATAAAATATTTAGGAAAGAAAAACTTGCACTTGCCTTTGAAAAATTATCTCTAAGCTTGTAAGAAATTATATTTTTTGCTATAGATGACTGCAATTTTTCATTTTTTTTTAGGTTAGTGATGCCAGTTGTTCCATATATTGTAATTCCATACCTAATTTAAGATTCACAAATTGTCTTGTAGACCATAAGGCAAACGTCAGTATCGACTATGAATTGCAATTTGTAAATTTTAGCGGCGCGATATCTGAGACTTTCACATAGCTTAAAGACGTGAGTGTTCCATCGAAAGGTTGAATCCAAATATAAACCCAAGTATTTAAAATTATCCACAAATTCAATGCTATGACAATCACAAATATGTTTATAAGTTTCGAATTTATATATGCAATTTATATTGTGGGTCTTAATTGCGTGGTTTGATGTTTTCAAAGTACCTGGTTAGTAGAAGATCATCCATTTCGTTATTTATATGTATTAAATTAATATTCAGCCATCTCACCAAGCAATTATAGTCATCCTGTAATTCTTTTATAGCCGCGTCCACGTCGCGATTGCTGTTTAAAATAACAGTATCAGCATAAAGAAATAATTTGTTTTTTAAATTAGTCATATCATGAATATACAAGAGGAACAACAAGGGTCCAAGTATAGATCCTTATGGAACTCCAACATTTAAAATTTTCTTTCGCTGCTTAATGCATTTCCAATTTTGGTTATAATAGTACTATTACTTAGGTAGTTTTTGAACCACATAAGAGCTCTCCCTCTAATTCCATAGTTTTCAAGTTTTGAAAGAAGTATATTGTGATCCAATGTGTCGAATGCTTTAATAAAGTCGAGAAAGAGAGCAACAACATTTTCTCCATAGTTCAAAGCTTTATTAACACATTCTTCAAAATTAGACAGAGTTGTAGTACTTTTATCCCTTCTGGAAGCCATATTGCCTATTAGAAAAAATGTGTTTTAGGAGAAAGCTACGGAGTGTCATCGATGTACCTCTCTAAAATTTTGTGTACGGTGGACAAGATAGTAACAGGCCTATAATTCGTATTACTTTTAACACCACTTTAATAGATAGATCTCAGTATTGCAATTTTTAAAGTGGAAGGTATATTTCCAGAATTAATACCTAAGTTAATTAGTTTAGCAAGATATTCTGTTAATTGATTCATACATGCCTTTATATGTTTCGCGTGTACGTTATCAACGCCACATGATTTGCGTTCATCCAAAGAGGAATTAGGATTAATTCCAGTATAAATATAGGATTAACATTAGCGTTATATTTTTCTGGTTTGGAATTCTCCCGTAGGATTAACATTAGCCTCCTGAGTCAGAACCCCCATTTATCTTGTATATTTCTGTCTAACATTCAGTTGTTCTACAGTTCGTAGTTTTTTTGTATGTCACTGTGAAAATATGTGTTCAAAAGTACTTGGGGAAATTACCAGTAATTTAATTTTAGTAAAATTGAAGTAAAATTAATTATAATATATGTATTCGTTATTTTGCTGAAGTTCAACATAGTTTTCTGTTTTTTGTAGAATCTCTCCGTAGTGGAAATGCTACTCTCTGGGATATGCTTAGAAGATTTAAATTTACTCCTTAAATCTATTCCTAAAGTCTTAACCCTGAATGTGTCAAAAACATGTTTTTGCGACGATCAAATTTCAATCATTAAAGCTCACTGCCGTTTGCTAAAACAACTGGATATTCAATATACATCAGTAACGGACGAGGGAGTCAAATATCTTTGTAGAGATAATTCAGAAGACAATATAGGTCAGTGCAAAATATCTAGCTTGAAAATAAGATCCACTTTTATCACTTGTAGGGGAGCAGGAATGTTACTGGAATCTCTTGTGCATTTAGAGGAACTGCAGTATTTCGACTTTTACATGCCGTCATGTACCTACCAGTATGAACAGAAATATGAAAACTTTTTACAGAATGGCGATTTCGACCCAAGTATCCCAATAGCTCTAATTTTCGGAGGTGTGGTTAGAATTCTATTCGATATAAATAAACATAATCTTTCTAAAAATGATTTATTAAATGTCAGGAAATGTAATCTCAAAGAATTATTTTTCGGCGCTTTCGAAGCAAAAGAGGAAATTCTGCAATCTGCCCCACTTTGTTTTCCGGAAGTGACATCAGTACATATTGATCCTAAAATGCCTCCGCAATATCTTAAACTTTGCACTGCATTTTCTCGCCTGACAAATATCACACTGTACTTGAAAGCTCCAATTCCTACATCAGAACTACAAGAACTCTTTACAGTTCAAGGTAGCAAAATTAGAGCACTAAAACTCGTATTTAACTTGGCAGTGTTCGAAGATTATACGGAACTGTTGTTTTGGTTGACACTTTGTCCTAATCTGAAAAAATTCTCTTTTGATGACGCTCTTTTGTTAAAGACGGACGTGAAATCTGAAAGTGCCGTGAAATTGCTAAAGGAAAAGGGGTCGATTAAAAACCTTCCTACTGCACTAAGCAACATAATATTGGGTGGATTAAGTGGTTCTGGATTACCAGAGTTCTTAACAGTTTTATTATCATCGGCTACTCATTTGAAGGAACTTTCGATAGGATATTTTTCTAGCGGTGCCAGAGGTGCCAGCGAAGCAGTTCGAGAAGCATATAGAATTCATGGCTTTAAATATTTGGAGTACTTGAATATCAGCTCGGAAGAATTTAGTGTAGACATGCTTTATTGGCTAATGACGTTTGATAATTTGAAAACTTTGGGACATCCATTTACCAGATATAGGAGAATAGAAGCTTACGAAGAAATGCGCGAGATGGTGAAAACGGAAAATCTGGACATCGATGTATTGGATATACACTGGACACCTCGCTGATTATCAGAAATTTGTTGAAATGAAGAACTGTAAGGTGAAACAATTCTTTTTAGTTTGCTAGATTTAATAATTGCAGAAAATTTATTTTTCTTAAATTTAACGATAAATTTTTTTTCAATCATTTTATTTCGCTTTTTAAATAGTCTCTGAGCAGATTTCTAATATGTTTATCAAAAAGAACATTTAACATAGATGATATCTATACATTCTTATACAGTTAAGCTCTTATGCAATTGTCAACTGTAAAAGAGTATTACTAAAAAGTAAAATACTAATGGTAAGTACTACCACAACCATAAAAGTGCTAACCCTACACTATTTCACTCTAATTTAAAGATGTTCTCCCTGATATATTGAGTTGCCCTTAAATATGTTCAAGAACCATATCCCCAATCAGAAGGGAACTTCCTAAAGGTTCATTTAGAAGAAACAAACGTGTTAAAAAATCCATTGTACTGAAAAGTCTTGGAGAATTGTTTGCTTCTTTGATTTCCAGTTCTTTCGTTCAGAATAAAAAACTAATAAAATCTATTTTAATAAAAGTCAGATTAGTTAGAATAAATATGCTTTACTAAATGTCGGTTTAATGAGAAGATTGATAATGCAACGAGGATGGTTTTACTGTGGTATGTTCACTTCCGATTGTTTGATATGGAACAAGCCCCTGTTATCCGAGTCTCAAAAATATACTGAATCTGTCATTTCTTCCAATTATTTTTTTACATTTTTTTTAATCAAGATATTTTCTTGATATTCTGGAGTCGGGGGAAAAAACTAAAGTGAAATCTTTCATTTCTGTTAACGAGTTTCTCAAAGAACAGAGTAATTTTTCCTAGTGACTTTAGTTTTGTTTGGACAGGCTTGTTTTAGAACCAGACATCTCTCAAACTCCGTTCTATTGAAAAGCTGGATTGGAGAGACTAGATGTAAATAACAACCCTGTCCGTTTGCGTCAATAAGTCAATTTAAAATTATTCGTTGAGAAGGAATAGATTTGTTAAAAAAAGATTTTTGTTTTTGAACCCAATACCAAACCGTCCAGGGTCAAGGTCAGTTCTTGTGGTTCGACCCGTTCTCACCCATAGTGGGGAACTACTACTTTTCTACTGAGTTAGATAGCCTGCGGCTTTGCCCAAATGTAGTTTACCCTAAAATGTTCGATGAAAAACCAGGACCGCTTGGAAAGAAAAGTGTACTTGGTTCCCAAACCTATTGATGGTAAAAATGCTAGCAGTAAGGCCGAAAAAAAAGTGCAAGGGCCTAGAGACTGAATTTCCATTGCAGTATAACCTTTTTCTCCTCTGTCATTGGGGCGGGGGTGGTTCAGTCGGTAGCGCGACAGGCTCGTAATCTGTAGTTCCCAGGTTGGAGTCCCAGCTGGGTCAGCGTTGAGATTTATCTCCGCAAAATTCCCCGCCTTGCCCACGGCAGTAGGGGACACCGATGGGCTTGGAAAGGCCGCCGTCCGTCGGATGGGACGTTAAGCCGTGGCCCCGTGTGTGGGAGATCCATACCCTGTGCACGTTAAAGAACACTCTGGATGGCCTTGACGGGAGGCTACCATCTGTCTACCAACAGCTCTTCCAGTGGGTCCCCTCCCCTAACCTTCTCTGAGCCTTCGGGGTTTATGTGACCTGGCCATTTAGCCCATGGTGTGCGAAAAAGTGCCGCTCGGAGGTAAAACAACAACAGCAGCTTATCCACTGTATGTGTCCTACTGTTTATTTTAAATTGTATACGTATCTTTTTTTATGATTGCAGAGAGTAAAAATGTCTTGAAATGTGAATCTGTTTTTCACGACAGCTAAAAACATATCCATTTCTGTGAACTGACCAGGTCACACATCTTGCCCAGCGATCGTAGTTTTTTCTAGAAAAAGGTTTTTAAGAACTGGCTCAATACGTAAAAATTCTTAAATATTTGGGAATCAAATCGGGAATATGTTATAAGGCCATTTTGAATTAATGGCGGGTGTTTCAAAAACGTTAAAAAAAACTTACAGGACCTCCGAGTGAGATGTCCTCTATAATAATTAGATTCTCAAACGGCGCCCATTGTTGAATGCATTTAGTCACTGTTATGGTAAAGGACAGGTCAACTAAATACTCTTAGAGTAATAAAAATATAACTTCGAAAAAACTACTTGGTTTAATTTTCAAACGCAGAGAAAATAGAGGACCAATATAAGCAGTTTATATAAATGCAGCCATGAAATCACAGAGCACAAATATGGCGCCAATCTACTCACTTTGTCAATCTCTTACAATATAGGACCTCTACACAATTTATTCGAAACCCTCTTCTTTCTAATCAATAGTTATTGTAAAGGGCAGATTCTCTTCCTCCCCACTCTCCAATCGATTGAACACAAAATAAAACGTCTTGGCAGAGTCGCTCCCACGATGTTTAGAGCTGGGCTGCCCGATAAGTTATCCCGCCGCCAAAGTGGAAAGTAGTGGCCGCATGCGATTGGTGACTGCTGCCACTCCTAAATTCGGAGATAGTTTTACGTACTCCGCTACAGCATCCTTTGTGTGAATTTTGTCCCTCTTGGAGGCCTGTGTAGGCCTGAGTTCGTTTTGCTGGAACATGCAACAGGATCAGATTCGAGTCCACAGCATTGGTCGTTGTGATGTTACCTCTTCGGTTGTCTGTCTATTGGGATCTTCTTCGGTTGTGTGTCTTCTTCGGTTGTCTGGCTATTGTCTGTCTATTGGGATCGAACAGGAGGGACTTAGGAATGTCCCTTCAGTTCGATCGCAATAAGCGACCGGTGAAAGAGTCAGAACAAAAATCAAAGATCTTATTGCAATTGAAGGGACTCAATACTGAGGCTCCTCCCCAAATAAATGGTTCAACTTAGTCCTTGGTAAAACAACAATCCTTTATTGATATGAATTACATTGACTGGTAAGGAAAAACTCACTCGTCACTCATTTACTATGCATTACAAAACCAGCTTACTATCCCCGTTCAGCTGTTTTCACGAGAGCCCGAGTACCGCTAATACCAGTCGGCACTCACGAGCGTTTCAATTTTTGCGTCTTTCCGCGCTCGTCCTTCGACTGGCTCTCCCCTCTTCATCGTTGCCAAACTTCTCCCTTCCCTCTCTGCTTCGGCCATCTGGCAAGGCCGCTGGCCCCCGGATCCAGGGTCACTTGTCAGCGGACGCCATCCGTGGGTGACCTCCATCCCCCAGACACTGCTACCTCAATTACCATTCCAGATGCTGGGACAGAGGGCCTCCCACGTAGCATATGCCCTTTTGGTGACATCCAAAATAACATACAAAACATAAACAAAAAAATATTTGAAAAGGCCTCTAGCCTTACACCTCCCTGCCAGAAGTCAGTAGTTAGTCCTGTTAACTGCTGACTAAAAAGTCAAGTTGAACGCTGAAAATGAGAGTTCGAAGTCGCTTTATGAATTCTATAAATTCTCTGCGAATTGGCACATCTTTTGTACATCTATGCACACTACACCTAAATATAAAAGAACTTCTAGGTATATCCTGGTGCACTGAGTCTAAATATTGTCTTTTTGCTTGAAGCAAAAAAAACCTGGTGACTGAAGTAGTTGTCCAAGAGTAAACAGTTTATAAATTAATTCTCACTAATAACTGTCTTTGACGAAGGTATGCCGTACTGGCGGTGTTCATTCGTTCACAGGTGACATCCCAGGTGAACGGCTATGCACACCTTTCGTGACTACCTAGATATCACCTTCCCGTATGTACCCTCTGACTCTATAGGCTGAAAGTCGTCGACATTGGCGTCGGCCTGACCCATTGTTACCTCCAATTTCCATGTTCGCCCCCCTCCCTTGCATAATTTTGATCATCGTAGACATCGAGTCTGACAGATTGCTGCACATGTTTGGGCTGGGAGATAGAACGGCGTTGATTGGACGGTCTCTATGGAGCATACATTTCCCTTTTTCTAACTGGAATTTCTCTACCTCTTTCATAGCAGCTTCCTGTATTGGCCCACGGCTCGTGGACTTTCCTCCTGGGGTTACCAGTTACAGGCCTTCTCTCCTTCTTTCTAATTAGCTTACTATATGCTTCCACACTCAGAAGTACCTCCTTCCGCAGATTTCCTATTACTGCGCATAGCACTTTAATTTCTCCACCACTCCCAGTGCTATTGTCTGAGCCATCAGTCAAACTTAAAGGCAGCTCTTTTACCTCTGCCCTTTTGGCATCACCAAACGGTCCATGCAACAACAGATGGTCTTTTACCGGGTGTTTTTCTTCGTTCAGCATCCCCTTTCTAATTACTGTCAGTTCTGCCCCCGAATCCACGACTGCTCTAGCTGTCTGGTCGCCACATCTGATTCGAACCTCTTCATAATCTACTGGGATACGTATCTCTCCCTGTCCCATTACTCGACTGCTTGGACTTGGCTTTGAATGTGTCGTAATCCTTCCTATCGTTGCCTCACAAACATCTTCAGAATTCTGATCCAAGGTGCTAACTTGGTACACCTGAGTTCGGCTCTCAAGGTCCACAGTTCTCAGTGGGAAATCTTTCATCAGATGTTCGTCAGAACTACATTTATGGCACCTCCTTACCTTTGGGACATTTCTATATTCGGCTAAATTAACTGCCGGTTGATACCTTCTGCTCGAATAATTTCTCCGAGTCTATCCTCTGCTAGGGGGAAACAACACGTTCAGCATATTGTCTATTCCTTACCTCTTTAAAAGTTAGGACATCTTCCGTTCCGTTTACACTGGTTAGATGGATTTCTGCCCCCGTTGCTATTTCGTCTGCTTTTGCCCATGACTCCGCCTCATTCTGTACTACATAAGCAGTCTTGAAGAAGGCTATTACGTAACTTATCCGACACTATCAGGTCCATAAGCTCCTAAAATTTTGTCACCTTTCTACTGCGGACGTAATAATCCCAGCTATTTCCGAGTCTCGAGGCTAATTGATTATATGACTCGTTCGGTTCTTTCGTGATAGTTTCAAACTTTCTCTTGTACGCAGAGGGAGTGAGCTTAAACTCTTTTAATACAGCCTCTTTAACTTTCTTATAATTAGCAAAATCCTCTGCACTTAATTTTCGAAAAACGTGATTTGCATATTTACCATCTAAAAAAGAAATGACTTTGCCTTGAAACTCCTCTGGTACTTCATATATCTTAAAACCCCTTTCCGCTGTCTCAAAGAGATTTATCACTTCTGGGTTTTTAGGGCTTCCAGCTAACATATTTCCCAATAATTTTATATAATTAGCCAGCCGTGCATCTGCTGGATTACTAGAAACTGCCACCGTTCGCACATCACCCCTCTCCTCGTTTGCATTCCTCATTTGCAGTTCCAGCATTCTATACCCATGCTCTCTCTCCTTTTCCCTTTCTGCCGCCTCTCTCTCCTTTTCTCTTTCTGCCGCCTCTCTCTCCTTTTCCCTTTCTGCCGCCTCTCTCTCCTTTTCCCTTTCTGCCGCCTCTCTCTCCTTTTCCCTTTCTGCCGCCTCTCTCTCCTTTTCCCTTTCTGCCGCCTCTCTCTCCTTTTCTCTTTCTGCCGCCTCTCTCTCTCCTTTTCCCTTTCTGCCGCCTCTTTTTCCCTTTCTCGTTCTGCCGCCTCTTTTTCCCTTTCTCGTTCTGCTGCCTCTTTTCCCTTCTCAGCTGCATCTCTAACCTCATCCTCTCTAATTCAAAATCATCTCCAATCCTTTCTTTAGCTCTCTGCTTTCTGTTCCCGCTCCGCAGCATATCCGCATCGTTGTCATTCCCATAATCCCTCAACCCTCTCATGTCTTCCGCAGCATCAGACTCTGTCTATTGTCACCTCCTCGCTTCCCCAGTCACTCCCTGAAGCACCACCCTGCGCGCTATCCCTTTCTGTGTCTGTGTAACCTCGCCTTAACTCGTCCCTTTCCCTATCGCGACCGCTCCTAAGCTCCATTTTAGCTCGTACAGGCCTCTGCCATATCTAACTACTCACCCCTAGAGCAAGAGGATACCTACCTCCGATGTGACGACAGGAACGAACCGCCTCGTCAGTCTGCCACCTGAAGAACACAGTCGGAACACTCTTGGCAGTATCAGCACTGTGTTGGTCAGCTCCCAGTGGATGTGGAACTTTTCCGTCACCTTCACAGCTTTTTCCACAGTTCGAACGTGATGCACGACTCTTCAGGTACCTTAAAGGCCCCTAGCCTGACACAAACTTTATAAAATAAATATTATAATTTTTATACTAATATAACAAATGTACCTAAAGTGAGAGAATTAAATTTCGTGTCACAAATATCTAATAACATTTCTTCTTTATGCTTTGCTTTAGTTTCATTTGATTCCTATAAAAACTGTCGCCTGAAGCACACTGCAGGACACTCTTGGCAGTATCAGCCTTGTTCTGGTCAGCTTACCATGGATGTCGGAACTCTTCCGTCGCTTTCGCAGCTTTTTTCACAGCTCGATCGTGATGCAGAACACTTCAGGTCCCTTCGCCACTACTTTCACCTCTGTTGTGCACTGGCGGCTGCGCCACTTTTTGATGTTGCCTCTTCTGTTGTCTGTCTATTGGGATCACTTAGGAATGTCCCTCCGGTTCGATCGCAATACGCAACGGGTGAAAGAGGCTTTCAGAATAAAAATCAAAGAACTTATTGCAATTGAAAGGACTCAATACTGAGACTCCTCCCCAAATAAGTGGTTCAACTAAGTCCTTGGTAAAACAATAACAATCTTTTATTGATATGAATTACATTGACTGGTGAGGAAAAACACACTCGTCACTCATTTACTATGCATTACAAAATCAGCTTGCTATCCGCGTTCAGCTGTTTTCACGAGAGCCCGAGTACCACTAATACCAATAGGCACTCATGAGCTTTTCCATTTTTGCATCTTTCCGCACTCGTCCTCGACTGGCTCTCCCCTCCTCGTCGTTGCCAAACCTCTTCTCCCTTCCCTCTCTGCTTCTGCCATCTGGCAAGGCCGCTAGCCCCCGGGTCCAGGGTCACTTGTCAGCGGACGCCAGCGGCGGGTGACCTCCGTCCCCCGGACACTGCTACCTCAATTACCATTCCAGATGCTGGGACAGAGGGCCTCCCACGTAGAATATGCCCTTTTGGTGACATTCAAAATAACATACAAAACATGAACAAAAAAAATATTTGAAAAGGCCTCTAGCCTGACAGTCGTCCTATTGTATATATGTGTAAATACATGTTCTGTAAATAAATATTTAATCCGAAGTCATTATGCCGAGATCTCAAACAACCAGTTAGGCACAATTTCCTGAAAATAGAACTCGCAAGGGAAGAACCCACATGAAAGCGCACTTGCTCCAAATAGCATAAGGTATTATTTACTGGCGGGATTGGCTTTCACAGTTATCGTCACACAAATAATCGAGACTTGTTGTTAGGTAATATCAGACTTTTATTCATTTTTTATTCGTGAAAAAATTACATTCTTATCCTTGCCAAATATCCTATAATCATTTTCATCTTCAGTTTTGATCAAAATATTGAACCAAAATAATGCAGGGTTTTTTCTACATGAAATCCTCTAACAAGAAATGGTAAATTTGTGTAAGCTACTCTGTAATCTTAACGCTTCCAACCAAGTTGATATCAGGTCCACTACGTTCAACTCCTGACCAAAATGCTGCCGTCAGAAAAATATTAAAGAACAAACCCAATAGGGAAAGGATTTTTTATATGTCAATTTCCTTGAAAAAGCTGTATTGGTTGGATTATTCAGACCTGAATTAAGTTTTCCCCGAGACAAATATTACTCGATCATAGGACAAGATCCAGACTCGTGGAGCCCGCCATACTTGGAAAGATGTTCAAGAAATACGATTTCAGAGTTTTTAATAATTCTCTTCATAGAAGTCTTGGTTTCAGAATAGGAAAGCAGATCCTGGACACTGATCAATCTTAAAAAAGCAGTCTGTGTAGATTCGCAAAACACAAGCCTAGGTAGAAGAAAACGAGACAAAGCTGGTGAATGACATCAATACGTAAGAACTTTATGTGCCAAAGTCGAGGAATGGAAAGTGGCAGGTACTTCTTGAAATATCCAAGAGGAAGATGAGAACATCAGTTAACACCAGCACTTATGTGAATGAAATGTGAAAAAAATTGGAATCTAAAAAACAGTTGTCAATGTCAGCAGCACATCGCAGTAATAGTCCTCGTGATATGAGAAAGTTTTGAACTGCTTGGTGAAGGTATTTTTTCCCTGAACCAAACATCTGAATTAACAAGGAAACTCTCTATATTAACACTATGTAGCAAACAGGAGAACTAAACTTTTCGTTTTGTATAACTAAACTTTGTTTCCTCTAAAGACAAGATATTTCTGTATTGAAGATTAATTTCCCTAAAGGATTCAAATTGTCAGGTCATCAGCAAATAGGGATATTAAACCTGAATGGTGCAGTTTTTGGAAATATCTTGAGATAAAAGACTAAAGAACAGTGTTCTAAAAACCGCCTCCTGTGCAAGACTTTATTCATGATAATGGAAGACCTAAGCAGGAAAAAACCAGATACTCTCTACGAGGAAGGTTCTCCGAAACTGGAAAGTTCGTTCGCATGATTAAGATGTCAAATTTTAGGAAGCAGTCCCATTTAGATGAAATTCTGTGCTTTGGGCAGATTGAAAAATATACCACTGTGGCACTCATAATTTGTGGTTCATCGCGAGATCGTATGGCATAACAAACAAGTTAGTTAACATAATGAAAGCTCTATAATTTTTGGTTGGGTTGTTTTACCTCTGAGCGTCACTTCTTTGCACACCATGGGCTAAATGGCTGTCACATGGACCCCGAAGGCTCAGAGAAGGTTGGGGGAGGGGACCCACTAGAACAGCTGTTGCGAGACAGATGGTAGTCTCCCGTCAAGGCTATCCAGCGTTTTCTTTAACGTGCACAGGGTATGGCTCTCCCGCACACGGGGCCACAGCTTAACGTCCCATCCGATGGACGGCGGCCTTTCCAAGCCCATCGGTGTCCCCTACTGACCATGGGCAGGGCGGGGAATTTTGCGGAGATAAATCTCAACGCTGACCCAGGGACTCGAACCTGGGAACTACAGATTACGAGCCTGGCGCGCTACCGACTGAGCCACCCCCGCCCCGAAAGCTCTATAACAACAGAGTCGTATGCGAGAGCTGGTAAAGCTTGTAGCAATTGGTTTTAGCATTGCTTCTGGTGCAATCTTGCTAATTATCAAAACTGCGATCGCTTTTCTTTTACATAGGGATAATAATAGTTCTGGTAAAATTCTTAAAATATACATTTGCAAAAAAATTACTCAACACAAGATAATTTTACTGGTAGACTAAATTGCAATTAAAAGCTATTCTCTTCATATAACCAAACCGTTTTGAAAGACTAAAATTTTGCTAAAAATCGAACTTTTCTTCTGTAAATATTTTTAAAAATATTCATAATGTCACATGCAACAATTTCAAAGGCAAACTTTCAATTGCTGCAAATGATGTGTAGAAGTTTCTTCAAGTCACGTCAAAATTAAATATATATAACTGGAATTAAATATCATTAAAATTTATAGAATTTGAATTCTTCATTATCAATCGTTCAAAACACCTTTAAAAATACACAATATTTAAACATTAAGAAATTTTTAAAGTACGAAAATAATATAAGGTCTAAAAATTTTCAATTCTTAAAATTTTTCTACTTTACTGAGATCCTTTATAGAAGTAAAACAACTCATCTGCATGCTCTGGGAACATCAGCCTAAAATCCCGATTATCATATGGGGTGACCACTTCTGATGGTTTCTCAACATATATCCTCTATGAACCCTCTTATGTCTGAAGATGAAGGATTTTGGACTCCTAATCATCATCCTCATTCTCAAAGCAGCCATCGGCTACGGAGGTTCAACCAGACCGCGCAGTTTAATTCTCCAAGCATATCTGTCCTGAGCTACATCTGCTGCATCCGGCCACTGCACACCAATTCTAACGAGGTCCCGTTTGACATTGTCTGCCCACCGCATCCTAGGTCTCCCCCTCCTTCTGAGGCCTCTAGGCACACTGTTCATAACCCTATTCGCCAATCTATAATTATCCATACGGGCAACATGGCCAAACCAGCGGAGTCTCTCTCTCTGCACAATATGCTGCTTAAAGGAGGTTGCAGACTCCTTTGCCTAACCTCATCATTAGTTACAAAGTTAAACCACCTAATACCCAAGATACTGCGTAAGCATCTAGAATCAAAAGCATCTAGTTTCCTGTTATCTTGCTTACACAGCGTCCAAGTTTCACTACCATAACTAACCCTAGAAAGAACCAAACTATTATAGTCTAATTTTAGTCTTTAGGTGTATACGCCTATTTCTCCACTCTCCCCATAGATTCTTAAAAGTCCCGGCAGCAATCCCTATTCGTCTGTTAATCTCATGCTGCACATCACCAGTATCTGTTACATAGCTCCCAAGAAAATTAAACTGTGACACCTGCTGAAGACTGCAACCATTCAGATGAACTGAATCACAACCTGCCTGACCAATTTTCATCACTTTCGTTTTCTCTGTTTATAACCAAACCGACTCGACTACCAGTCTCATTAACAGCTCGAAAGAGTTCATCTCATCAACATCATTTGCCAAAAGGGCTAAATCATCAGCATAATCTAAATCAGAAATTTTAGTATCTTCAGACCATTTAAGGCTAAAATCTTTCCCTTGAAGTGAATTTCGCATAACATAATCAACAACCAAACTAAAGAGAAAAGGAGACAAAATGCACCCTTGTCGAACACCAGAAGTAATGCTAAACCAATTGCTACAAGATTTACCAACTCTCACACACGGCTCAGTGTTATTATAGAGCGCTTTCATTATGTTAACTAACTTGTCTGGTATACCATACGATCTCTCAATCAACCACAAATTATGACGATCAAAGCCTTTTTGAAATCAAAGCTGGAAATCAAAGTTTTCTGAAACTCTAAACATTTCTCAAGAATCTGCCAAAGTGAAAATATCTGATCTACACATCCCCTACCACTTCTGAATCCACATTGCTCATCACGCAATTGCCTGTCAACCAGATTATTAATTCTATTAAGCACAATCATGGAAAGAACTTTACCTGGAACAGAGAGTAGGCTGATACCCCTATAGTTATCACAAGAAGTGCGATCACCTTTTTTAAAAATAGGGACAATAATAGCTCTGGTAAAATCCTTAGGAACCATGCCTTTATCATAAGATATTCAGAATTTCATTCATCCAAGTGGTAACCGAAACATTCCCAGCTCTAAGCATTTCAATAGTAATTTCATCTACCCCTGGAGATTTATGATGTTTAAGTTTAGAAATAGCCAAAACAACTTCAGACTGTGTTATAGGGCCAACATTAAAGCCGCCAATGCATCTATCATCATTACAAACAATGGGAGTAGAACTAACTACATTGGGGCCGGGGGTGGCTCAGTCGGTAGCGCGCCAGGCTCGTAATCTGTACTTCCCAGGTTCGAGTCCCAGCTGGGTCAGCGTTGAGATTTATCTCTGCAAAATTTCCCCGCCCTGCCCCACGGTCAGGGGACACCGATGGTCTTGGAAAGGTCATCGGTGTCCCCTACTGATCGTCGGATGGACGTTAAGCCGTGGCCCCGTGTGCGGGAGAGCCATATCCTGTGCACGTTAAAGAACACGCTGGATGGCCTTGACGGGAGGCTACCATGTCTCCCAACAGCTGTTCCAGTGGGTCCCCTCCCCCAACCTTCTCTGAGCCTTCGGGGTCCTTGTGGCCTGGCCATTTAGCCCATGGTGTGCAAAAAACTGCCGCTCAGAGGTAAAACAATCCAATCTAAAATAACTACATTGTTTAGAACATCACTGAAATGCTCAGCCCACCTAGCCATGACAGAATCCTCCCCTTCTATAACCTTACTTTGTTTATCCTGCAATCCTTGTATGCCTGTCCGTTTTCTACCACATAAAACATTAACTATCTGGTACAGCTCTCTGCTGTTGTGCTGCCTAACTGCTTCCTCAGCTTTGTCAGCCAAACCATCAAGCGAAAGATTCTTATCAGTAGTTAACTGATCCTTTACATGTTTATTACGCTCTCTGTAATCCTTTCTATTAGGACTAGTAGGGTACTGATTAAGGGTATTCCTGCAGTTTCTTCTTTCTGAAATAAGCTCAAGTGCCTTATCACTTAAATAATTCTGCCTCCTCTGCTCCTTTTTCCCTAAAAGAGTACTGTTAGTTTCCAAAAAAGCCTGTTTAAAATGGTCCCATTCTTCCTCAACTTCAGTATTAAGCAAACCATGACTGCATAATGACTAAGTAACTTATCATGGTAAGCTTTGGCTATAACTGGGTCTTTCAGAGCAAATTAAGTAAAAAAGTATTAAAGGTAAATTTTTTAAATTTAGCACACTTTTTAAGTTTAAGTTGCAAGACACTCTTAACAAGGTAATCGTCAGATCCAATTTCAGCTCCCCTATATGCCCTAGTATTTCTAACAGAACCATCCCATTTGCTGTTAATATATAATCAATCATATTCCTATGCAGCCCATTAGGTGAAACCCATGTGTACTTATGTATGTTGCGGTGTTTGTAATATGTGTTAGTTATTCTGAAACCATTTAGTTTACTTACCTGTAGGAGACGTTGCCCATTGCCATTGCAGCTACGAATACCAAAAGGGCCTATCACTCCTTCCCAAAGGTCAGTCAGTACCAACTTTGGCATTGAAGTCACCAAGAACAAGGGTAATATCTCCTTTCTTGACAGAATTCAAAATATCCTGAAGTTGTCCGTAAAACCTATCCTTCTCATCCTCATCAGAATCCTCAGTGGGGGCATAACAGCAGATAACATTCAAGTCTTTAATGCTTGTCTGAAATTTTGCTGTAAGAAACCTTTCATTAATGCACTCATATCCTAGAAGAGCATCACTAGCATGTCTGCTGAGCAGCAGACCCACGCCTTGGTGATGCTTTCCATCCTCCCTCCCTGTAAAGAGAAATTTAAAGTTATTTTTAAGTATCTCACCTTTACCTGTCCATCTGGTCTCTTGCAAGCCTAGAATATCTAGGTTATAGCGCTGGAGTTCCTGCATGAGGACATCAAGAGAATAATCTCTATGTAATGTCCTCACGTTCCACGTCCCTGCAGAGAGAAAATGATTAGTAGGATTTTTAAAGAAATTAGGTTTAGTGAGACTGGTAGGGCCAACAATATCAAACAGCCCCCTGATCGCAGGCATGGGGCAAAGACCTGTTTCTCCTCCGCTAAAGGCTGAAGTCACCGATGCTGGTAGGAACTTCAGGCACCACCTTTTCAAGTGGACTTTTTCAAGAGCCACATGGCCTGCCTGAGACATTACTCCAGTTTAGGCTTGACGATGCCCAACTAGCTAAGTAAGGTTCAGGTACCTGCGATGGCCTCTGATTAGGATTATCCACCAGCTGATATAAGGTATCCCATGCCTCTGTTCACTTAGGGCTGGCAACCCAGAAGCAAACAGAAAACACAGCGGCAGATTCTCCCTCAACAGAGGCCCACCAGTGTAGCAAGTTCAGGATCCATAATCAAGCTCAAATCCATGCTACGCATTATATCAATCTTTTGTTCCTTTTCTAATACCTAGATATAATTAATACGATTATAGAAGCCAGAAGGAGAGCTATCATTTCCCATATTAGCAGTTGCCTTCCACAGTTTCCAGCACACTGAACAATTTTCTTATTTTTTTATTTGCGACATATAGGACAGAGAAGAATCGTAGAAGCTACTCCTAGCTATTACAGGCCTTCTCATACAAGGACATGCTCTAAGACCGAAGTCACTGCTGACCACTGCCTTAGAGCTAACACAACACACAAAGTTTGCCTTGGTGGAACAGTCGCTAGCTGCCTAACCACTATGCCAGTTAAGGCTTAACAGATCTCCGTCTGGTATTATGTATTGACCTCCAGTAAAAGAAAGGCTTGCAGGCAGAAATTCTTTAGCAAAAGTTACTCCGTGGTTTAAGTGCAAGTGCTTTGAAACGTAATGCGGAAAATTGGAGTATTCTTTCAATTGTGTCCATGTTTGAAATCTCGTATTTTTTAAGTAGTGCCCTTGTTTCTTCTGTTTTTCCAAGAAAGCAATATTTTTCGATATTAGAAAAGATATCTGTGCCATAATGCACACAAAGACCGGCCAGTGCAAACATTTCTGAATCTAATTGTCTTTTATTCAGTTGTAATACTTTTAAGTATTCTTCATTCGCCTGAAGCCTAATAGGAAATGCAATATCATTAGTTGAAAAAACAATTCTCCTAAAGCCTTCATAAAACTGATTTTCTTTGTCCATTGCCTGAAAAGATTTGAAATTCGCTTCTAATTCACATATATTACAGAGCTAGTAAATCAATTTTATTGACACAAATAATACATTAAATGGTATGTTTTATATTAAACGTGTTAATGAAAAAATATTACCCGTAGAGCACCTGTTTACCACAGATATCTGATAGGAGCTTGTCATAATTCATCATGAATATGATGAAGACGAGAACGCAGAAGAAAGACATTTGCCTTTCTGTTGAGTTCTTGCCTCGACATAAAAGTTTCGTACCTTATCCTTTGATCAGCTGAGATGCGTGCTAGCCATTGCTCTGTGGATCGATGAAAGCTCCACATCAACCGAATTTTGCATACCTAATGGGTGGAGACGCACACTCGTGTAAAATTAGATATGTATATCGGTCGTTTCAGTGACTATTCGTAAACAGTGATGGCTTATTACTAAAATTTTGGTGTGGTACTTTGATAGTACCGGCAAGAACAGGATGTAGGATATATTTTTGGAAAGACACCCGATACTGAATGGAAGCTGTTTTATAACGCATCTATTTTTTCTCAGCGACCTCTGTGGCAAGCAGCTGCTTGAGGGGGGATTTTTTTTTTATTTATTCTCAAAGAGAATTATTTAGCAAAACATCCGGAGAAAAACCACCGTATCTTCCCAATATTTGATCAATCGTAAGCATCATTTAAAAATTCATTATTTTCTCTTCACACCACTACCAAATTTTGCCTTCTCTTCAATTTCAATTTTTTTAATTTTTTTTTATTCAACATAGATATGTATCAATACAAAAAATTATGAAATATACCCAGCTAAAGTAACTGAATACTTGAGCGCTAGTGTATAATTATGACAAAAATATAAATACAAAAAATTAACAAGGCAACAATTGATAATTGAAACAATGATGTAGAAGTCAAAAAATTGGTTTTACATACAGGTATCGTTCGTTGATTAGTATCCATTCAGAAAGAGATATATTAAATAAATATTTAGAAGTAATTTTCTTCATTGTATCTGGAACACTGTTGTATAATTTAGGCCCAATATAATTTATATTACGGGTAGTAGCTTGCTTTGATATAAGTGGTACTTGCAATTTAAATGACAAGTCTCTAAGTGGTATATACCGTATTTGCCGTCGTATAGGACGCACCGGCGTATAAGACGCACCCCCTTTTTTAGACACATTTTTAAAGGGAAAAAATTTTTCACATTGTTTCATGAATTTCCATAAAGATTTACTATACTCATTTTATATTATTTATATATACAAAAAATGTAACTAGGGAACATTGTAGTTGGGAACATTGAACCTTTTAATGTTCATCCTCAAAACCCAGAAATTCATCTCCAGAAATAAATGAAAAACCACTTGAAGCCTCTTTTTCAGAAACTGAGTCTTCGTATAACAAATCATCCACTGGGCCATCAAGTGAGTTACTAATACCACATTTCTTAAATGACTTTACAACTGTCTCATGTTTCACAGCATTCCATGAAGTTTTGACCCATTCACAAATCTGCAAATTGCTAGGCCTCTTCCTTCTTCCTGATGGTGTCACTTCAAAATCTGTAGACTGCATCCAACTGTTCCATTTCTCCTTCATGAATCCTTTAAATGGTTTATTAATGCAGACATCTAAAGGTTGAAGCTGGCTCGTTAGTCCACCTGGAATTACAGCTAACTGAGTTTTCAATTGGTTGATTCTATTTTTTACAGCTTCTGTTCTATGACTCCGAAACTGATCCCATAACTAGCAAGGCAGGTTTCTTTAACAGTCCACCAGGACGCCTAGACCACACATTGTCTATCCACAACTTCATCCATTAAGCCCTTAGGATGAACATGCACAAACGCATCTTTAGGCAGTTTTTCCTTGGGCAAGGTTTTCCTTTTGAAAATCGGAAGAGGCGACAATTTTGTTCCATTGGCACAACAAGACAACACGACTGTGTAGTGTGTTTTCTCATGTCAACAAGTTTTAACAATAACACTTCTTGCACCTTTGGAATCTACTGTTTTGTTTGAGGGTACATCGAATGTCAGTGGGACCTCATCCATGTTTCCTATTTGTGAAAGTTCAAAATTTCCACTTTTTCTTGCATTAATGATAATTTTGTGAAACTCGATAATCTTGTCTTCATATTCTGTTGGCATCTTTTGTGCTATTTTTGTTTTAGTCCGCATACGTAAGTCATTTCTTTTCATGAATCTAGAACACAATGACGTTGATCCTGTAAAATCGGCGATGCCTCTGTTAGTAGCTATCACTCTTGCTTGTTGATGAATAGTCATTTTTGTGGAAACTGAAAATCCCGAGCTTCGGTGGACTAATAACAAAGTTTTTAATTCTTCTAGTTCCGGCCATTTTACAATTCCATGTCGCAGATTATGTTTACTACGCATAGCCTTTTTTTAGGTCTTCTTCCTGTCTTCTCCAAGTTCTTATCTTTTCTGTTGGCGGTGATCCGAAATTCCTCTCTGCTGCCCTGTTTCCGTGTTCTTTAGCATACTCAATCACTCGTAGCTTGAATGCAATATCATAGCAGAATCTGCGTTGTTTTTGAGCCATGTTTCGCAGCAAAAACATGATAAAGCTTCTTTGGTACTAAAAGTTTACGTTTTGGTTGCCTTGAGGCGCTGTAATCGGTAACGACGCGCCATGTCGCGCTTTTCGAAAACACATGCCTGTGAAATGTGATCACACATGCGCACATTGGATGACTCGTAACCTTAAGGTGTCAGTAGATCTGAACTCTATTTTACTGGAATGCTCCCTCTATCAGTAGTGAAGCATAAAATACATCACGCAACTTATTATTTTTACAGAACAAAAAAAATGGAAACTATTTATTTGAAACCACTCTTTCACAAAAGGACAAAATGCAAAAGATTACTTATATATGTATATTGATAGAAACCAAAAGTTTCAGACTGAAATTTCAACTCGTAATTTTGATTACCGGCGCATAAGACGTACCCCATATTTTAGGCGTATTTTGAGGGGAAAAAAGTGCGTCCTATACGCCGGCAAATACGGTATGTCTGTCGAACCTGAAATAGATGTAAATTGAAATGGACATATGCAATAACTTTTAAAATGTAAATTTGAGACAGAGTCAGTAACCCCAATTTCTTAAATATAGAACGAGATTCAGAGAAGCGACCTTTATGGTCAATGATTCTAACTATAAATTTTTGCAGAATCAACAGCCTGTTTAAATTTGTTTTTGCAGCTCCTCCCCAGGCTTTTATTGCATATTGTAGCTGACTATATACACAAGCAGAATATAACATTTTTAAACTTGTTTTATCGAGTAAGAATCTTAGTGTATAAAATTTTGCTATGAATGGTTTTATCTTATCCACAGTATAATCAGTGTGATACTTCCATGAAATGCTTTTATCAATAATCATTCCTAGGTATTTAATTTGATCAACCTTCGTAAGACGTTCCCAACTTCAATTTAGGATGTTGTAACAGTCCTTGTGATGAGAAACCACTCCAGAGTCACTGCTACCATCAGTTGATGCCTTCAACTGGAATTTTATATAGCATGTTTTAGCCTTATTTAAACTTAATTTATTCAGCATTAGCCATTGATAGAAACGATGAATATCTCTGTTTGCCATTTGGTATAATTGCTCATTGGTGTTACTTTGTATAACAAAACAATATCATCAGCATAAGAAATAATTTCTGCCTCAAAATGTTTGTCAAATATATCGTTTACATATAATATAAATAGCAGAGGTCCCAGTACAGAACATTGTGGTACACCTGTATTAATATTTTTCATAGAACTATATATATCATTTATCCTAACGATTTGTGAACGATTTTCCAAGTAGGATTTTAGCCATGTAAAACTGGTACCTGTGATTTCATATTTATAAAGTTTAGCCAGCAATATTTCATGATTTACCAAATCAAAAGCCTTTGATGAGTCCAAAAAAATTGCGAGTGTTTTAAAATCTTTATCCAGAGACCACGTTAATGAATTTATTAAATGTAAAATAGCATCTTCTGTGCTTTTTTTCTGCTGAAATTCATATTGGTTTTGTGCTATTATATTAAACTTTAATAAAAAATTGTTCAAC
This sequence comes from Ryuthela nishihirai, assembly GCA_038380435.1. NCBI lineage: Eukaryota > Metazoa > Arthropoda > Arachnida > Araneae > Heptathelidae > Ryuthela > Ryuthela nishihirai. Next base: position 24,269,947 of record JAWZYU010000022.1, read on the forward strand.
CTGACAAAAAATAACTTTTCCAATATTTTTGACATTATCGGAAGCAAAGCAATAGGTCGATAATTTTCTATAAGAATTTTGCTTCCTTTTTTGTAAATAGGAACTATTATTGAACATTTTAAGGCATTTGGGAAAATACCAGAAGATAAAGACATATTAAACAAGTAGCGCAATGTTGTTCGTATCGATGGATATATTGCTTTAAAATTATCCACGTTTATGTCATCCCAGCTAATCGAATAAGTCCTTTTCAAATTTTTTACTATGCTGTCTAATACTTCCAACGAAACTACTATCAGACGCATTGAATTGCCCTGTAGGAATTCTAAAAACTCGGGTTTTTAGGACTAGGCGAGTACGAGTCCCAAATTTTGAAAACTCGTCGAGTCCGGATCTAAACTCAAATCAATAAGCGAAAACGTTTAATATTTTGCAGTTTAATAACAATTCTCATAGCTGAAGTCTTGTAACAAAATAAAATTACTAAAATTCGTTAAAATTAGAATTATTTATTATATTACAAGATTTCCAACTGAGATTTGTGGTCGTGCCAAGAAATTATAAAGAAAATGTATTCAAATTTATTTATTAATCAATTCATTTATTTTCAAAAATTCAACTTTAAAACTAGATATAACTATTTGAACATTTATTTATTTCAATTTAATTGCTTTTTTTGGTCTTCAGGTAGAAATATTTGAGAAATACTAACGAATTAAGAGACTTGTCAGCAAGTCTCGATCTGATTGTAGTACAGAAGCTGCCACTTATTGAAAATGTCCTTTCATTAGAAGTTGAAGTTGGTTTTATGGAGGAAAGTGCGTTGTACAGGTCATCAAGATTACTTGTTCGTTTTCCAGTATTTCTGAAAAGCAAAAATTCATGTTTAAGTTTGCTATAAATCTCGAATTCTTTTGTAGTTGGAGGTTCAGCTGCGTTTTTCAAAATTAAATCAAGTTCTTCCTCCATTGTCAATTTTTTTTGATTTTTCAACTATTATTAATTCTTGGTCTTGCGAAGCTTCCGTTGATTCATTATTTTCTTTTTGGTAAAGTCTTTTTAATAATTGTGTGGCTAAGTCTAAAGCCTGTTTAGTAGATACAAATTTTGGATCTTTAAGCGCTTTGAACAAATTCATTAAATCTATATTTACTCGCTCATCAATTCTCTTCTCCATATTTTCTAATAATTCACACGCTAGTTTACTTTTACAGTTCGAAATTTTTCTTTTCATGTACTCCAATGTAATGCCAGCTGAATGCAGAGTCGTATCGTTTCGGCTTAAAACTTCAATTGCCAATTTGGCAGGTTCAAGCGAATTCTGGAGATCTTTGAGCTCGTTAAAATCGATGTCATCAAGCATGTGTGAACAGTTGAGATCTACTAAAGTTTCCTCGATGAATTTTTGTAGTTTCACAAACACGATTATCATATAAGCAAGAGAACTCCAACGAGTTTGACAATCTAAAACTAACTCAAGATTGTGCCCCAGTTTAGCTCTGATTTTTTCTTGTAATATTCCATTTTTAATGGAAGACAATCTAAAAAACTTAACCACTTTTCGAACGTTGTTAATTATTTGATGGATACTAACAACTTCTTCCATACCCTCCCGCCCCCTCGGTGTGAGCGCCTGTACGTGGTGAGGGGGACCACCCTGTGAAGGTTCCCGCTGGCTCGGTTACCTTCGCAGGGTCCTAAACGCTCGCCCGCGTGTTTGCCGTGCGCGGAGACCCGTGTCCCGGGAAAGGAGGATCCTGGTAGTTGCTCGGGGGTCCCCGTCTTCTCTCCTCAGCTCATGACTGGCGGGGTCCCCATTGGCCATCTTGCCATTGGGGAGCCTGTCTGTCGCGGGGCTGGGCAGCGGATTCCGGGGCCTCTGCTATACACTGCTTTGGCCTCTGCTTCCGGTAAACGGGAGCTCCTGGGGTGGCCCCCCCCAGGAGCAATCGGCTGGTGGGCAGGTCCTGCTAGGGTCAACCGTGCAGAGCGGTGAGTAACCTTGCCCACGGTCCGGGTACAGGTTTACAAGTTTCCTCACAACTTATTTTCCTTTTGTCGTTATCCTTTCTTTGTGCAGCCAGTTTGGCAGTCACAATATTCTTATTTTTGCGCTTTGTTTCATTTGTGTAGAACGTTTTTGTTCTGCACATTTCTCTTTTTATTTACTTTCTATTTATTTGTGAGGGCTTGGCTCACTGTCTGTGTGGGTATAGTGCCTGCGTAGCCCTGGCGCCCGACTGGGCGTCCCCTTCTTGGGCTCCGTGGAGGGTGGGGACAGCGGGCACTGAACCACACAAAAACAAACATGCGAGAGAATGAAGAAAATAATGCGATCGCCGCCAACAAGAGGGCTCGACGTGAGCCCCCATCTTCCTCGTTGTCTACGTTATCTCTGCCGTCGTCTTCTGTGTCTGTGTCTTCGTTCCCAAAGTTCCTGATCATCCACTCCACGGGTGATCAGGTACTTGGGGACATGTCCCCTTTTTTCGTTAATAAAGGTTTGAAAGGTCTTGCGGGAGAACCGAAATCCGTAAAGCGCTTACGATCTGGCGACTTACAAGTTGAGACCGCTTGTTCAAAACACTCCGAACTACTCCTGAAAGTCAAAGAAATTGGTGGGGTGGCTGTCGAAGTCACTCCCATAAAACTTTGAATTCCTCTCGGGGTGTGATCACCGAGTGGGGCCTCCTCAAAGTCACTGAGGAGGAGATCCTCTCGGAGCTCACACCTCAAGGAGTAACAGCGGTCCACCGGGTTTCAACATGCCGTGATGGGAAATTAACACCCACCCGGGTGCTAATCGTGACATTCAACACGCCACGCCTGCCTTCTTCCATCAAGGCAGGTTATTTACATTGTGAGGTACGGCCGTATATACCGAACCCTCTGCGCTGTTTTCAGTGTCAGATATACGGTCATGCCCGCACAGCATGCAGGGGCAAGCCCACCTGTGCTCGCTGTGGCAGTAAGGATCATCTCGATCCTGACTGCACAGCAGAAAAGGCATGCTGTGTGAACTGTAGTGGCGAACATCCGGCGTACTCCCGCGACTGTCCGAAGTGGAAAGAGGAAAAGGAGGTACAACGCCTCAAAGTCATAAATAACATCTCTTGTGCAGAGGCGAGAAAGCTTGCTGCACCGCCTGCCCCGCCTGGCAAGGTTTCCTATGCCAGTGCAGTCATTGGAAAGCCCATCGTTCCAATGACTTCGGTTGCGGTGCAGACTGACATCAGTGTACCACCTACTGAGTCTTTCTCGCCAGCTGCGAAGTACCTCCTCACGCAGGCGAGACCGAGGGTGGTGTCGACTTCGACATCAACCCCGGTTTCCATTCCTGCAGCTCAGCCTTCCACCTCCACCGGAAGGCCTCCTCCTTCCCGTCCTCAGACAGCAAGACCTTCCAAACCGAAGGGGCCCCCACCGGGGCCTAAAAAGAAAATCATCACTCCTCCTCAAAGGGCGGTCACCGATCCATGCCCCTCGGACGATTCCGAGGACATGGATACCGACCGCCCCCTATTCAGTAAACCGTCCTCCGCGGCGGTTAAACTGAATAGAAATTTGTCGTCCGCCCACTCTTCTAAGTCCTGAGATGGCCACACTGCTACAATGGAATTGCCGTGGATTCCAGAGGAATCTAGACGACATCAAGGCCCTCCTTCAGGCACACCAGCCCATCTGTGTGTGCCTGCAGGAGACATACTTGCAGCCAGTCACAGATCCCACGATCCGGCACTTTTCACTGGTTCGCCGGGACCGGGATGGAGATGGTCCAGCTCGCGGGGGTGTCGCCATCCTCGTGAGCAACCATTCTCCATTCCAGGTCGTAAACCTCACCACCAACTTAGAGGCGGTAGCCATCCGTCTCTTCGTGGGGTTCTCGCTGACTGTCTGCTCTGTATATCTTCCCCCTGGGAGCATCGTCTTCCAGGAAGACCTTGATGATCTCGTCTCGCAGCTGCCGTCCCCCTTCCTCATTATGGGGGACCTCAACGGACACAGTCCACTTTGGGGCAGTGCTGACACCAACGGGAGGGGTGGGGTCCTAGAGCAGTGGCTCCTGGATCCTTCTCTCTCCCTGTTGAACACCGCTGTCAGTACTTACTTTCACTCCCCAACCCGCACTTTCACTGCCATTGACCTCACCATCTGCTCCTCCTCGATCCTTCCACTCTTTACATGGGAGGTCGAGGACAACCCTTACGGAAGCGATCACCTCCCTGTGGTGTGCACCATCTCCCGTGGGGGGCCTTGCAGCCCTTCACGCGTTTCACGGTGGAGGCTCGATCGCGCTGACTGGGGTGGTTTCGAGCTGCTCTCTGAGCTCGACGACCACTCCGTCAGCCAGGAGCCAATCAATGTGGCAGTAGCGGAGATAACGGACTGTATCGTAGATGCAGCTGCATCAACAATTCCTCAAACTTCTACACGGTTTCCTCGTTTTCCGAAACCGTGGTGGAATCCAGATTGCACCGCAGCTCGTAAGGCTCAGAACAAGGCTTGGGGGGTGTTTCGGAGATATCCGACAACCCCCAACCTCGAGAACTTCAAACGCGCCAGGGCGAAAGCTCGTTTCGTCCGACGCCAGAGCCAGAAGGAATCTTGGATCAAGTATACGTCATCCATAACCCGCACGACTAGTTCCAAGGTCGTGTGGGATAAAGTCCGGAAGATGAGTGGGAACTACACGTCCCACTCGTTATCGATCCTGGAGCACAATGGACAGGCAATTGCTGATCCCAAAGCAATTGCCGACACTCTGGGGGAGTCCTTCTCTTCCATCTCTTCGTCTTCCTCTTACTCCCCCGAGTTTCTGGCCCAGAAGGGCAGGGCGGAGCGCTCTCCGCTGTCTTTCCACTCGAATGGCCTGGAGCCTTACAACAGGCCATTCACAGCGGAGGAGCTTTGCCTTGCTCTGCACTCTTCTCGTGCCTCTGCTGTAGGGCCGGACAATGTCCATTATGCCATGCTCCAACATCTTTCACCATCGAGTAAGGATCGGCTGCTCCATCTCTTCAATCGCATTTTTCTCGAGGAGCAGTTTCCGGACTCCTGGCGGGAGGCCATCGTCTTGGCCTTCCCCAAGCCAGGGAAAGATCCCAAGATTCCTTCTAATTATCGTCCCATCGCATTGACGAGCTGCGTGTGCAAGGTGTTGGAAAGAATGGTAAATGCCAGACTCATCTGGTATTTAGAACATCACAACCTTCTTTCCAACACCCAGTGTGGCTTTCGCAGGCAACGGTCAACTCTTGACCATCTGATACGCCTCGAATCGGCTATCAGAAATTCATTTTTAAGAAGAGAGCACCTGGTGTCAATTTTCTTCGACATCGAAAAAGCGTACGACACGGCTTGGAGATTCGGCATTCTTCGTGACCTCCACAGCTTCGGCTTGAGAGGTCACATGCCGATCTTCATCTCCAACTTTTTATCGACATGCTCTTTTCGTGTCCGTGTCGGTAACACTCTGTCGTGGCCGTACCCCCAAGAACAGGGGGTGCCACAAGGCTGCATTCTGAGTGTTACGCTTTTCGCTGTCAAGATTAATTCTATAACTAGACAACTTCCTCCATCAGTAGGCAATGCCCTCTATGTTGATGACTTTAGCATCTTTTGCTCATCTTCCAGCATGAGGGTCATTGAAAGACAACTGCAAATTGCCCTGAACAATCTTTCGGTTTGGGCGACGGCAAACTGGTTTCGGTTCTCCCCACAGAAGACCGCTTGTGTGCACTTTTGCCACAAGCGTAATCTTCACCTGGATCCCGAGCTGCGGCTCGGGGGTAACATCATTCCAGTTGTGGCGGAGACCAAGTTTCTCGGTCTCATATTCGATCGGAAATTGACCTTTTTACCTCACATACGTCATCTCAGGTCCAAGTGCACGGGGGCATTGAACATCATCAAGGTCCTCTCCTCCCTCTCTTGGGGGGCGGACCGATGTTCTTTGCTCCGCCTGTACCGTGCACTTGTCTGATCGAAACTGGACTACGGATCCCAGGTGTACGACTCGGCACGGGATTCGGTGGTGAAGGTGCTGGACCCCCTCCATCATCAGGCCCTCCGTGTTTGCACGGGAGCCTTCCGCACCTCACCGGTCCAGAGTCTTTACGTTGAGACCGACGAACCATCTTTATCTCTTCGCCGTCAGCAGTTGTCCCTACAATATGCTTCTAAATTGCGATCCCTGCCAGGCCATCCCACTTGGGACTGCGTTTTCAGTCCGAAGTTGGGAACTACTTTACACTAATCGGCCGACTGCCATTCGTCCTTTCGGTTTGCGTGTCCGAGGTTACCTGCGAGACATAAACACCAGTCTCGATAGCATTGCACAGTCGACAGCTGAGCCACTACCACCTTGGCTCGCTGTTTCCCCTTCCTGCGATTTTTCCCTGTGCAGGACCGGGAAGGCCTTTACACCCGACTGTGTGTACCGGCAACTCTTTGCCAGCCATCGTGCTGAGCACCCGGACTTCTTGCCTGTCTTTACAGATGGCTCGAAGTCCAGCACTTCGGTGGGATCAGCCATGGTCTGCTGTGATGTAATCATTGCAGACCAGATCCCACTGCAGTGTTCCATCTTCACTGCAGAGTTGCATGCTATCAGTCTTGCCTTGGACCACGTAGCGACTAAGCATCACCGTCAGTGTGTGCTTTACACCGACTCGCTTAGCTCGCTACAGGCTTTGATCTCGGTGAGGCATCGGCCTCACCCTGTTCTTACTAAGATCCGCCAGCAACTACATCGTCTGGCAGCCACCACCACCATCCATTTCTATTGGGTGCCCGGTCACGTCGGGATTAGGGGCAACGACTTGGCAGATGCTGCTGCCAAGTCAGCCACGCCCCTGTCCCACTCTCCGTTGCCGGTTCCCTATCTGGATTTCCGGCAGCGTTTTACCATCGAGCTCCGGGCACAGTGGCAGAGATCTTGGTCAGAACAGCTTACAAACAAGCTCTTTGAGATCAAACCTATCGTCAAACCATGGCAGTCTTGTTACCGCAGGAATCGCAAGGAGGAAGTTGTACTTGCTCGGCTCCGCTTGGGTCACTCGTTTATTACTCATTCGTTTCTTTTTCGGGCGGACGACGAACCCAAGTGCGAGTTTTGTGACACCATTTTAACAATCAAACACATTTTAATTGATTGCTGTTGTTTTACCTTTGAAAGACGTATGTTTTTTAACTCTCATGATTTTACGTCCGAGCCCCTTACACTCGGACATCTTTTATCCGACCATTGTACTTTTACCTCTCTTTCAATTTTTACGATTTACTGGATATTTTAATCGCATATAGTTTTTACTCTTCAGCTTTTTACATCTATGATTATACCACCTTATACATTGTTTGTGTATCCCAGGTCATTTACACCTGGTATTCTATTGTTTTCTTTTGTATTTTTACACTTGTTCTTTGTTGTTTTACCTTTTTACAATTTTGCTAATTTCTTTTAAATGTGGTTGCGGGTTTACATGTCTTTTATCTTTTATATTGTCTTTTGTTTGGCGCATTATGGCCTAGTCGCCGATGCGCCATAAAACCCAAAACAACCAAACCATACCCTCCTCTGTTGTTCTTATTTCAATATCCGCTCCATCAGCACAAACATCTTCATTCTCATCATCAGTATTAATTAAATCCTCTTCTTTTTCGCGGTTTGATTTTTTTCTTATATAAAATATCGCACACTCCAAGATGTACTCCATGATTGAGGCACAATTGATAAAATGTTGGACACTCCTTTCCAAATTTCCCCATCAAAGAAGCGCCATCTCCTGTTGTGCCAACAATGTGTTGCTCATAATTTACTTCAAACGAAGCCAAATGATGAGTAACCACTTCAAGTAATTGTGTTGCTGTACACGATCCGAATATACGAACTAGTCAAAGATTGTATGGTTCTTCATTTGGGATGCCAAGGAGAATTACATTGACATATTTCTTCGTTCGTGGGCTGGTCCATTCATCGAGAGTCAAGCTAAATCTTTGGTTATTTTTAATTTTCTCTGACAATTCTCCAATCATTTTATTTTTCATTGCTTTAAAATGGTCATGTATTAATTTCATTACATCGGTTTCATTTTTAGGCAACTTAAATCCACGTTTAGCAATAGATTCTCGTATAAATTCCGATCTAGTAATGGCTCTTATTGAAATTCCATCTATTGCTGCCAATTTTGAAACAGTTTCTTCTAAACTTGAACGTTTTACAAAATCCATCATTGTCTTTGGTTTCTTAATTGAACATCCAACTTCAGAATCGGCTTCCAGTTCACGTTTGTCCGAATTTGGATGAATATTATGAGTTTTAAGTGCTTGAATAACGATGTTGTGCTTGAATCAACAATAGCTATATTCGTTTTACATATATTACACTCAGCTTTTTTGTTCTTCAATTGAGTGAAATATTCCCAAACTTTTGAGGGTTTTTTTGTGACATCGTTTCTGAGCTGAGCAGAAAAGAAAAATGAATAAAAATTAATAATTGATCACATTAATCACTAATTACCTTTTCATACATAAAACAGCTTCGTCAATTATAATAATTTTCTATTCAAATTTTGAGTAAATTAACATTTAACACAGTTCAACCAAGACCGCAACAATACTAAGTGCTTGTAGACAGCCGAGATAGCGTCGAGACCACATATATGGATAGATATATCAAGCATGGACCGACTGCGTAACTTTACCGGTCATGCAATAAAAGGAGATAGAATTTGCAGGTGTCGGATGTCTCTCTTGCTTGGTGTACGGTAGTTTATATGTATATGGACGAGACTCAGCTGTTTTGTGAACTCGTGGACTCGTCGAGTATTAGTCGAGTCCCGAATCAGAGTAACTACCGAAATACTCGACGAGTCCGAGTCGAATCGAGTACAGAAACCCTATTGCCCTGGGAAATGATTATTCTGTCTTTTAACTTAAGATATTCAGGCACTACCAAATCTGATTCCGAATTACAAGTTTCATATTCAGTAGCTATATTTATAAAATAATCATTAAAAGCATTAACTATTTCGGTGGAATTATCTGTAAAATGTACCATTTTATTATTTAAGCTCATTTCAAACAAATTTTGATTTGTTTTTCTACTATTTGTATTAATTACTTCAGTTATAATATCCCATTTCTTCTTTGTGTTATTTCCAGCATATGTCAGTTTTTCTTGAAAATATGAATTTGTAGCTTTTGATATTATGCTATTTAAGGAGCTTCTGTAACTTATGTAATAGTTAGCATCAATTCTGTTTTTTTCCATAATCTATTAAATGATTTCGGTACCGTATTGACTTAAGTTCTGTGGTTATCCACGGTTTTAAATTTTTTATTCACATTTCTCTTTACTGTAGCTTTTTTAACTAATTTTTTAAAGTCCTCAAAGAAATGGTCAAAAGCTTTATATACGTCATAATAATTTTGTATACGATTCCAACTATAGTCCTTGAAGCCTTGTTGTAATTTCACTTTGTCTGTGTAAATAATTGACTGTATTGACTCCTTAGCTTTGACTGAGACATTTGTTGTTGAAGAAAAGGTGAAATAAATCATATAATGATCTGTGATGTCCGTAGTTACAATATAGGGACATCAAGAAAAAGAACTTATTTTCCTTATGAATAAATGATCCATACAAGTTTGTGATTGCGATCTCGTAATCCCCGTAATATAATTTGACAAGTTGTATAGAGTCATAAGATCTGAATAACTATTTATATGTTCTGTAGATTTTGAAATATCCAAGTTTATATCTCCGGTAAGAATAATATTACGATCTGGAAGTTTATCGACATGTTGAAACAATTCTTCAATGAAATTTATTTCCCCACCTCCAATATAACGATAAATCGACAATAAGACTACCGACATTGTCGAATTCAATTGAATTTTTAAGGCAATAACTTCGGCTGAGTTCATTTCGAAATCTAACTGGGAAGCACACCAATGCTGCTTGATGTAAACCACAATTCCACCAGATCTGTTAAAATGTCTACAGTTAAAAAATCCTTTGTATCCCTCAATATGATATAAAGATGTTTCATTGTCAGGTATCCAAATCTCAGAAAGGATTATTACATCCGGTTTACAATTACTACTTTCTATCAATGCCAAAAACACATCAAAATTCGCTCGTAAACTTCTGATATTCAAATGAAAAAAACATTCTTTTTTTGAAATCAGAATGGATCAATTTAAGTTCTTCGAGGTCAATATAAATACCCGATGTTCCTTCCATTTTATGGCTAGAAAAAAATTAACCAAAGCAAAAAAAATCAAAAAATGCATTTTAAGGAACTTAATAGCGCATCAGATATTAAGTTTGACTCATTGTCAATTCTGATGGCATTTGAGTCGTCGTTTTTCCTTAGGAATATTTTTCCCAATTTAATCCATACATATTTATATTTAAATTCCTTTTGAAGAGCTTTGACTTTACAGAGTAATCTCTTCCTTTCTATTGTTAATTGCTCATTTATGTAAAATGGTTTCTCTTCCATTTCTTCATTTAGATAATTTAGAAATAACTTCTTCCCTTTTCTTTTCCCGTCTAACCACTTATTTCTGAGGTCTTCGTTCTTAAACTCTATTACAATATTACCAGGTTTATCAGCATTACGAGACTGAACCCTTTTAATTAATTTTATATCCTCTTGTTTCTGGGGAATTTGTAATATAGTAGACACCTTATTTACAATTAATTGTAAATTCTCCTGCGGTTGTTGAGGTATACCAACAATCTGTAGATTTTTTTTTTCATGCATCTTGTCTTAAATCATTAATCTTAGACTCTAATATGTTAATGTATTTTTATTGAAAAAACAAATTTTCTTTAGTTTCGTCAAGATCAGACCTATGGTATTTAAGCTCGTTCATAATTAATTCATTTTCCTTTACGAAGTCATCTATTTTTTTTACTACAAAATTCAACAGATCTAAGAATATCAACATTTTGTTGATTAATTCTTTTTCAAATTCTGCGAATTATTTCCTAATTTCCAACTTAAAAATATTAATAAGCTCCTCTTTTAAATTATGATGAGAAGAATCCATAAAGCAACTTGGCTTACCATTGTTCACAGAATGGTTATCTTCATCTCCCATAGATGGCTGCACATGTTCCACTTCACTTGTAGAAAAGGAACTGCCCATCGTTGAGGTAACTCTTTTCTTGCAATTATTACATACCCATTTGCTTCTTCTGTCTACTGACATATTTCTATAAACCTCGAGTCTTATCCCCACACATCCAATATGAAAAGTAGCTTTACATGAACCACAGCACTGTAAATATTCCTTTTTTAAATCTCCATCCTTACTATACACACCTTACAAGTAAATTCCATGTTGCCAACGATGGAACTACTAGTATAATTACCAGTAGTTGATCGTGCCTATAATTTCTGGGGGGCCCTTTGACTTCTACATGAAGAGCTCGTATGTAGGAAAAATGATTGGGGAGTGTCATGTCCCTCCAATTTATTGTTGCATTTTTATTGTATTTTTGTTGTAAATATTTTAATGAAGTGTGTTTTTGGAAGTGCTATTGTGTGGATGCGACTCGTAGATGTTTTCGAGTCTGCGCTGGCTGCCTGCACTCTGCCGATGACTTCAAAAAGCCCTTTTACGAAGCCAATTACAAGTAACCTCGGTTGGGTTGTTGTTTTACCTCTGAGCGGCGCTTTTTTTGCACACCATGGGCTAAATGGCCAGGTCACATGGACCCCGAAGGTTGGGGGAGGGAACCCACTGGAACAGCTGTTGGGAGACAGATGGTAGCCTCCCGTCAAGGCCATCCAGCGTGTTCTTTAACGTGCACAGGGTCTCTCCCCCGCACACGGGGCCACGGCTTAACGTCCCATCCGACGGACGGCGGCCTTTCCAAGCCCATCGGTGTCCCCTACTGACCGTGGGAAAGGCAGGGAATTTTGCGGAGATAAGTCTCAACGCTGACCCAGCTGGGACTCGAACCTGGAAACTATAGATTACGAGCCTGGCGCGCTACCGACTGAGCCACCCCCGCCCCAAGTAACCTTGGGTGCGAGCGCTGGAGACTATGGCAGCGAGAGCAAACAAAAGTTTTGAGCGTCGCTGTCAAACAGGAAGGGCGTTTGGACACGCATCAAGGGACGCCGCTCTTACTCAAACAAAACCCTTAAGGAGTGGGTTCGATTCTGTGTGAGACTCAAGGTTCGATTCTTAGCGAACCACATTGTAGGCAAAGGTTGGATATCCTTTCACAGAGTTTGAGGTCGGTAAAGTGAGATTCTACAAAGGGCGGTTCTCCACCTTATTTCATAATTGTTTGCAGTAGCAAAGGCCTACGGAATAGAGTTCATCCCCAGTAGGGGATTGTATATAAATGTGAATAAACTCTCGTCCATATACATCTCTCGTGCCTGAATTGTTGGACATATTTCCACACATCACTTAGAGCAGCAAATCTCGGGCATACGTCAGTACAGGTGTCACAAAGCGCAAACCTGTTATTTCATCTGAGCGATGGTGAATCTAGTTAAGGGACTAATTGATCGTCCTCCTACTATAGTCGTTAATCGTTCGCCATCGATGCCCATCACATTCGGCGCATTTCAAGAACAATATCTAATTTCACGTGACGAAATCAAAATCTGCGTCGTTCCCTTATCACGGCCCACGACAGGCAGATATCCGATATTGAGCTGAAGAGGACTGAAAAGATATTTCACACATATATTCTATTTTCCTGCTATTCGCAAAACGCATTATTTAAAAGTCGAAATTTTCCAAAAAGCTCTTGTTCTTTCTGCTTTAATTCAATATTTTGCTCCTGCATTGCCTCTCAATGTTTTATTACATTGACACTTTTTTTACCGTACCTGCGATAAATAATTTGCCACCCCGTCGTTCCGGTAAAGCATTTTTCAGTTGTGTAACAGAAATTTAACTGCACCACTTTAATCTTTCAAATAAAAATTCGATAAAGAAATAAAGCGGATCCTTCCTTTTAAGAAGAACTAGATTTTTAATTACCCTATTACAGATCTTTCAGGATACCAAACTTTTGGGAAACCGCATACTTGAGGTTCCATTTCTACTCACAAGGAGTGAGTGCCAAAGGGACGTAAGTAGTGCTTTCTCTCTTTGAACGATTAACAAGGAGAGTGACTAAAGAGGATAGAAGTAGAAAGAGTTGGGTTGGGTTGTTTTACCTCTGAGCGGCACTTTTTTTCCCACCATGGGCTAAATGGCCAGGTCACAAGGACCCCGAAGGCTCATAGAAGGTTGGGGGAGGGGACCCACTGGAACAGTTTTTGGGAGACAGATGGTAGCCTCCCGTCAAAGCCATCCAGCGTATTCTTTAACGTGCACAGGGTATGGCTTTCCCCACACACGGGGCCACGGCTTAACGTCCCATCCGACGGACGGACCAAGCCCATCGGTGTACTCTACTAACCGTGGGCAGGGCGGGGAATTTTGCGGAGATAAATCTCAACGCTGATCCAGCTCGGACTCGAACCTGGGAACTACAGATTACGAGCCTGGCGCGCTACCGACTGAGCCACCCCCGCCCCTAGAAGTAGACAAAGTATATTCCAACTAAAGCAGTCCTTCGGGTGTCGTCAAGTGTTCCGTCCTTCATAGCTGTCTGGGTTCCGTCTTCATTATCGGCAGAATTGGGAAAATGGATTTGCGGTTTTCAATTTTTTTTTTTACTCGAGTTGTTGTGGGCTGCGTATATGTTGATGTTTTCTACTTTCGTCTTCTAAATATATTTCTGTAAATAATTTTAAATCTCAAAAAAAAAAAGTTGGCAATCACGTATCACGGGCCACTACAAAATGGTGTCGTGGGTTGTTTAGTGGCGTCGTGGATATTTCAGCACATTCGCATTTGTCATCGCTGTAATAGATTGACTATTGCCTGGAACCTTAGCATTATGTTAAGTCATATTTATCACACGAAAGCAACTGAAGTAGTGCGATTCACAAAGAAAATGCTGTGATTATCTACGTAACACAGCATATGATTGCAAAGCTAATAGAAGAATGATAGAATTTTTTACTTAAATGTATTATCATTTTCATACTTTCCTGATTATTTTTAGCGGGGCATTGCCCTAGGTGGCCTAATGACCACCTGGGGGTTACTGCCCTGACAATTGTGCAATTCAGTTTCTAACTATGCTTTCCCATTTTAACCACACACGCAACGTAACACTTACGTTGCATTTCAACGGAACACTCGCTTCTGAACTCTTAACAATGGCCTATGGAAGCGAAAAAACTTTCGGATAAATTATATCAAACTAGCTCGCCAAATTACTTCTGTAAAAAATGTTCTAAATAAGAGATTTGACTTAATGAAACACATTCAAATATCCCATTAAAAATCAATTTTCACCTTCATAAATGTTTTACAAAAACTAAAATATCGTATTACTAGATAATGAGTTGGGTTGTTTTACCTCTGAGCTGCATTTTTTGCATAAATGGCCAAGACAACACTTACCGACATTCAACACCGAGTACCTTTTCGGTCATTTCCTAGTATATTAAGAGTGATTCGCATTTTCGTTTATACCGATTCATCAAGCAACAAGATTAAAACTTTTTGTTCCTTCCTTGATATTTTACGGCATATCAATACACCTTTCGATCCTCTGTTGAAAACTGCGAACGAGACAGAGCGGTTTAACAAGATGAGAGCTGTTTGAAAATGAGTAATTAGGGCCTTACGTTAGGTGGGCTACACTTCAATTTGAATTAGTTACCCATCTGTCGTCTAAAGGCTAACCATTACACAATCAACGGTAACGTTTTGTTCTTCAGCTAGTGAAACTTGTAAACATTCCCGCATTTTTTATTTCATTCGCCCAGTGGCACGATCTATCTGCAAGTAGATAACTATGGTGTCTCTTGGAAATGGAATTTAATGCTTGTCACTCACGCTCAAGGCGTTATATTAATAATTCAGTGGTAAAGTATCATAGATGTCCTTGAGAGATTTTGCTTGCGAGTGTGATTCGAAGCAATATCACCCAGTAAACATTCCTTATTTTCAACACATGCAAAATTTTAATGTTTTCTTCCAACAAGCAAACAGTAGAGCAGTGGACAGTAAATACAATTTCCCTGCATTGGGTTGTTTTGCCAATGAGCAGCACTATTTTTTTTAACATGATGAGTTTAATGGCCAGGTCACAAAAACCCCGAAGGTTCAGAGAAGGTTAGGGGAGGGGACCTACTGGAACAGCTGTTGGGAGACAGATGGTATCCTTCCGTTAAGGCCAGGAATCGTAAGGAGGAAGTTGTCCTTGCTCGACTACGCTTAGATCACTCGTTTTTAACACTCTTTTATTCTTAAGGCGGACGCTGAACCTAAGTGCGAGTTTTGTGACACCATTTTAACTATTAAACATATTACAATTCATTGTCCAGATTTTAACCTTGACCGCAAAATGTATTTTACCTTCCACAATTTTATGGCTGAGCCTCTTGCACTCGGCCATTTTTTATCTGACGAATCGTTTTTAACTCCTGTTTTTGACTTTTTACTGGTTATTTTACACGTATCTGATTTTAACTGTTTCCTAGTTTTTACCCTTGTTTGTGATTTTAAATAGGTCCTATACACCCATTTTTATTGTTAACTTCTACACTTGTTTCTTTTTATTCTTTTTTACTCATCGTTTTTGTGCCGTTTTGTTTGTGTTAGTTTTAACTTTGGTTGTGGGTTATAAGACTTTTATTCTTTTTATCGTTTGTTTGGCGCAATATAGCCTTAGTTGCACCAATAAACCCCAAACAACCAAACCCGTTAAGGCCATATAGCATGTTCTTTAATGTGCACAGGACATTGCTCTCCCGCATACGGACCACGGCTTAACGTCCCATCCAATGGACGGTGGCCTATCCAAGTTTAGTGTCCCCTACTGACCGTGGGCAGGGCAAAGGGTTTTATGGAGATAAATCTCAACGCTGGTCAGCTGGGACTCGAATCTGAGAAAAGCTTACGAGCCTCGCACGCTACCGACTGAGCCATCCCCACTAGTGAAGATACCGCACAACGAGAAGATAACTAATAAAAAAAAATAAGACAAGTCTTAACTGCGCATAACACTATTAAACGAACGTAAATGAATGCCAACCGCGAAGCTATTTTGTTTTAACAGATTGATTTTGAGAGTATAAGTTAAATCTCATGGGATACAAATATTTAAAATGGGCATACTGCCGGGGATGGAGCTACCTACGTCAGCAGGTGCTGTGGCACCGGGCGGCAAACTAACGACCAATGCTGCCGAAAAAGGTCGATTGAAGTAAGCAGGACCAATTTTTCAACGGATGTTTTTTCAGTTGCTTTTAAAAATTAATGAATAATTTAGCTAAATGTATTGTAATGTCTAGGATCAGACTTGGAGAAAGGGGCGGTAATGTCCAAGATTACTCCAGGCGACAAAATAGCTAGAATCGACCCTGCTTACTGCTAAAGATTTTTTTTCAAGTTCTGAACAAAATCTCGTAAGGAGAAGCAAGCTTGAAAAAACCCAGAGTTTAATCTCATCGGAGATCATTCTGACCAGGAACAAGTTCTGTACAACGAACAATCGCACTTTTAAAGAAACTCCCATAATAATCTCATACAGAGAAGACAATTTCAACAACCCTCTGTTCAAAACAATTCACTTCATGATTTGCACCCCCCCCCCCTCAAAGAGAAACGCATGGCAATGTTATCAAAGGAAAGTATTTCCCTAATAAATAAATGCAGCGAAATGACGCCTCACCTGAAACACAAATGTGCAAATTAGAAATGTTATCCATTTCCTCCTTAACAGACAACATATATTTAACTCAAAATGTCTGCAATATTTTACGTTTTACTCTAAAGCAAAATTTATTTTCATGAAACATTTATAAAAATAAATTGAATAGAATGAAAATAAAATCTCCACACCCCACGCACCAAAGAATAAATGTTTACCTTTCATAACTCTTATTCACTTCAGAAAATTTAACAACCATTTCAAAGATTCGAGTCCCACCTATTGTAACGTTCAGATTTGTATCCAATAAACCCCCATCCTGCCATTTGTTAATAGGGTACACCGATGGGCCTGGAATGCCCGCCGTCCATCGGATGGGACATTAAGTCCTGAACCGTGTAAGCAACAGAATCATACCTATATGGGTTCTTTTAACTTGGCCATTATGTCGATTGTGTGCAAAGAAGTACGGCTCAGAGGTAAAATAACCCAACAACATACTTACCTCTGCTTCGACCACAAACTCCGGAAAGATTATGACGGAGCAAACACGCGAAGTTCCACGGTTTCCTAAATAACATTCGAATCAAAGTTACCCATTCCAAAATCGCAATTACTGAATCATAGACCAACCTCTCACCTTTGGTCTGAACTTTACAGGCCATACATCATGTTTGTCGTTGCGTTTCCCTGATTAGTAGCAACACTTGGGTAAGAACCGTGAAAAACCCCTTGGCATTAGGAACAGTTCTTCGTTGCATTTATCACAGATCATCTCTGTACCTTATTATGCTGACAGGCTCCTATTAGATCTCTGTGCCAAATAGATAGTTTGGTTTTCAAACCTCCGAGTGGCACTTTTCTCTACCCAAAAGGTGTTAATTTGGCCACCTCCCAAGGACTGCGAAGGCTAAAAGATTAGGGAAGAACATCCACTGGAAAATTATTTAGGGGGATCACAGAAGACTTCTTTCAATGCCATCTAGTGTTTTTTAATTTTTACACAGGTTACAACTCTCCTGCAGAAAAAGCAAGAGTTTACTGCCCTGTCCAACAGACAACGGCCTTTCCAAGGTCATATGGGTCCCCTTTCTTATCGAGGGCACTCAAGGTGATGTTAGCGAAGGTAGATCTCATTTCTGACTCAGTTGTGACTCGAAGCTGGGAAATACAGATTCCGAGCCTGGCTCTCTACAGACATTGACCCACAGCAGAGTTGTTTTATCTCTGAGCGCCACCTTTTTGCACACAATGGGCTAAATGGCAGGTCACAAGGACCCAAGTGAGGCTCAGAAGATTGGGTGAGGGGACCCACTGGAAAGTTGTTAGGTGACAGATGGTCTCCGCAAAGCCAGCCAGCGTGTTCTTCAATGTGCACAGGGTATGGCTCTCCCGCACATGGAGCCACTGCTCTAAGAATATCGACCTTCCTAAGCATATCGATGCTCCTACTGACAGGGCGGGGCATAGTTTTCGACCTCCGCTCGATATACTAATTTTTTTTATAACATAAAGATGCGTCATTTGATACACGGAGAAAATGGCCAACGTACTTTAACGTTCAATTAAAACAGACATCAAAAAGTTATCAGTTTTATAAACTACAGCCAGTTGCGTAAAGCGGCATTTTCTTTAACACCAGTGTTTGCAATAAGCTACGATTTAAAGCATTAAACTCAGCTAAGTACTGCAACCTTTTCCAATTTGGAAAGGAACGCATTGCAGCTTGTTGTCGCCATTAAATAATAATGGATCCAAAAGGATTGATTATTGGTAGCTTTCGTGCAGTTTCGAAAACTTAGTAATTAGCTTTTTGTCCTAAGTAGCTGCACTTCAGAAATAATGGCTATGATTCTCAAATCAATGCTCACTTTTAAAAAAATATTTTTTGAAATATTTTCATATCTAAAAAATAAGTTTCCGACTTTCATATAATATCGCATTTCAAGTAATATTTGGCGCTTGCGGATGAGATTCTTCGTGCCAAGGGGCTAAGTCTCGCGCAGAAAAACCGTGAAAAGTATAATTTTCACTTGTTGAAATCGATGGTTCTGGAACACTCTCCAACCAGCGAGACTTTTGAAGTTCCCTTCAATGTCGTGCGCAATAAAGTGCAGGCCTCGCTAGTTAACAAACCCATGATCAAGAAATTCAAGGTGAATTTAGATAAACAGTATCTTCCCCCTGGCGAAACTGTTTCTGTACCATACGGATACAAATGACCTAGTACTAGACAATCTTATCGACCTGATGGATGTTAAATAATTTTGTAATTATAATGTAGTTTTTATTTTTTAGTTATTTTTCTATGATTTGTTGAAATATATGCCTTCCTAGCGAGCGATGACAACTTTTTCTAGCAGCCACACGGGGTGGCTCAGTCGTAGCGCGCCAGGCTCGCAATCTGTAGTTCCCAGGTTCGAGTCCCAGCTGGGTCAGCGTTGAGATTTATCTCCGCAAAATTCTCCGCCCTGCCCACGGTCAGTAGGGGACACCGATGGGCTTGGAAAGGCCGCCGTCCGTCGGATGGGACGCTAAGCTGTGGCCCCGTGTGCACGTTAAAGAACAGGCTGGATGGCCTTGACGGGAGGCTACCATCTGTCTCCCAACAGCTGTTCCAGTGGGTCCCCTCCCCCACCTCTGAGCCTTCGGGGTCCATGTGACCTGGCCATTTAGCCCATGGTGTGCAAAAAAGTGCCGCTCAGAGGTAAAACAACCCAACTCTAGCAGCCACAAAGCGCAGCAGAGCGCTAATCTGGCTTGGATCAGCTCTGAGCACTTCGCAGGATGAATCCCCTTTACAAATAGGTCCAGCTTAGAAAGAAGGATGTATAAGAAGAAGCAGGATGAATGACAGCTCTGTTCCACGGCACAATGAGCGCCATCTATCGGCTGGCTCAGTTTTCTGCCGCAGCATATTTTGAAGGTATTCTATCTCTCTTGCAGAGTAGCTGGGGGTGAATTGTAAATATTTTTTTTATATCAGTACTGTTTGATTATGCATACTGTAACGACTTGAAAATGTTTTTTATATCGTAATTTTTTTTTACATTGACACTTGTGAATAACTCCATCACTATCTGTAGTTTGTAAATATTTTTTATATCGGTACTGTTTGATTATGTTGTAATGACTTGAAAATGCTTTTTATTTGGTAATTATTTTTACATTGGTACTTTTGAATAATTTCAACCTTGTCTATAGTTTGTAAATATTTTTTATATCAGTACTGTTTTTATATTGCTATAACTGTCAATAATTTCAACATTGAAATATTTTTAACTTTTTTTAGTGTAAATAACTCCATCACTATCTGTAGTTTGTAAATATTTTTATATCAGCGAATGATTGAATATTTTTATATGGTGATAATTTCAACATTTTTATATCAGTATTGGTTTTATATTACTATAATTTTTGAATTGTCAGATTAATGTTTTTATAATTTTTGCATTGAAATATACTGTGTCGTAAATGTTTAGCTCAATAAAAATGTTTTTTGGGAAATAAAGAGATTTATTTTTAAAACACTGTGATTTAAATTATGGAAAAATATTGATTGGGATTCGGCATCATGGTGATGTATAATACTTTTATGGTGACGAAGGTTTGGAAGGAAGAACATTTATCTATAGCTTCAAGGTTCAAGGTGTTGTAAATATCGTGAAATTAGCCTCCAGAGAAGGGGCTCCCTACACCAGTCACAACGGAAAAGTGAGATAGCGGATGCAGGAGAATCTGCCTCTCAGCAATCTCTCGGGGGGGGGGGGGGGGGGCTTTTTTAGGACAATGTAGAAAAGAAGGCCCTTTTCAGGATAATGTAAGGGGCGGGGGTGGCTCAGTCGGTAGCGCGCCAGGCTCGTAATCTGTAGTTCCCAGGTTCGAGTCCCAGCTAAGTCAGCGTTGAGATTTATCTCCGCAAAATTTCCCGCCCTGCCCACGGTCAGTAGGGGACACCGATGGGCTTGGAAAGGCCGTCGTCCGTCTGATGGGACGTTAAGCCGTGGCCCCGTGTGTGGAAGAGAGCCATACCCTGTGCACGTTAAAGAACATGCTGGATGGCCTTGACGGGAGGCTACCATCTGTCTCCCAACAGCTGTTCCAGTGGGTCCCGCCTCCAACCTTCTCTGAGCCTTCGGGGTCCTTGTGACCTGGCCATTTAGCCCATGGTGTGCAAAAAAGTGCCGCTCAGAGGTAAAACAACCCAACCCAGGATAATGTAAAAGTACTGAACATTACACCTTGCAGAGGAGTCCAATGTTCTGAAAGAAGTCAGTGACAATATGGAAGCGTGCATGTTGCAGCTTCGCACTGTGGTTGTTGCCGAGGAGAGAGGTGATGCAGTAGTCAGTGGTTCTTATAGCATTAAGCTCCCGGAACAAAGTATCTCTTTCGGCATTGTAGCGGGAGCAGTTGAACAGAATGTGGGATATAGTCTCAGGTGTGCCACAAGTGGCACAGTCTGGACTGTAAATTCTGCCAAGAGTGTGCAGCGTAGAGTTGCTGTAGATGACACCAACTCGGAGACGATGAAGGAGGGTCTCCTCAGATCTGAGGAGATTACCGAGGTTAGGAGCAGTGAGAGAAGGTTCAACCAGGTACCTGAATGAGGAACACCTGCTCTCCTTCTGCCACTGAGCAAGACGGAACTGGCTTACCAGTTGTGAGACAGAACTCTTGCAGTCACTGAGAGAGGGTAATTAGTTACACACCTCCGACTCTACAGTGCCTCCTTCGCAGTGTGATCAGCGAGCTCATTTCCAGGTATCCCTACGTGGGAAGGGATCCACTGGAAATGGACCGTGATTCCAGCAGGTGACCATTGAGCAAGTCTCCGTGATCTTCTGGATGAGGAAGGGGTTGCAGCTCTTGCTGTCTCGCTTCTGGAGAGCTTCCAAGGCTGACTTGCTGTCACAGAGGATGACAAAGTTGCAACTCTCGAGGCTGAGGATGAAAAGTACAGCCTCAAGAACAGCATGAAGCTCTGCACAGGTGGAGGAGGTTAGATGCGGGAGACTGAAACCTCTGGCGATGCCAGTATCGGGGATGGCAGAGGCAGCACGTTGCCTCTCCCAGTCCACAGATCCATCAGTGTAGACCTCAGTACATCTCTCATATCGTTCAGTGACATAGGAGGTGGAGAGAATTCTGATGGTCAATGGATCAGATTCACTCGTCCGACCAAGAGAAGGGATAGTGTGATTGATCATAAGATTACTGTTCCTCCAGGGTGGAAGGTTGGGGAAGAGAGTATTGCCAGCATCAGTCCCTGCCAGTTCGTGCATTTGGAGCTGGCAGGAAGGACTCAGTCGTAGAAGTCCTTGGTGGACAGGGCGATGGCAGAGTGAGACCTGTCATGCAACTTCCTGAGAAGCTCATGGTTAGTGTGCAGGGAATGGAGCCTCGAGAGATGACACAGAATATCTCTCTTCCAGTGCAGGTGGAAAGGCATGTCATCAGCCTCTGCAATGACAGACGCATTAGGTGTGTTAGGGCAGAGTCCAAGGCAGAGGCGCAGAGATATAGTGTGGACAGTTTCCAACTTGCTGAGCAGTGTATCAGAGGCATTGCACAGAAGGTGACCATTGTAGTTGACGCAGGAGAGGATCAAGTGCCGGTACAAGACCAGGAGGGTCTTGCAGGAACTTCCCCAGTGGGTACCAGCAAGAAAGGACAGTATATTTCTCTGTGCAGTGGCAACTGTCTTAAGAGGCTGGATGTGGGGCCCCCTGCTGAACCTGTTGTCCAGCACCACACCAAGGAACTTATGCTGATGGACGGCCTTGATGTGATCTGGCCCAAGCAAGAGGTAAGGAAAGGTGGGTGGAAGGCGTCTCCTCGTGAAAACCATGGCCACAGTCTTATCAGTGGAAAGAGTGAGGCTTAGGTTGTCGAAGAACTTGAAGACCATGTCCACAGCTCTTTTCATCACGAGCTGAGCATGGTAGGGGTCCTGGCTAGGGAATCGGATGCAGATATCGTCAGCGTAAATGGAAATACCCACTCTCTCCTCGAGTCGAGAGGGTAGGCCTGACAGCAAGATGTTCAGTAACATCAGGCTGAGGACACCCCCTTGAGGTACTCCATGATTGATGGTGTGGGAGACGCTGAGCGTGTTGCCCAGCTTCACGTGAACAGTCTTGTTGGAGAGGTAAGCTGCGATCCACTGGTTGATATTGCCTTTTACGCCGAGATCATGGAGCCTGCAGAGAATATCCGAGTGGGACATGGAATTAATTAATTAATTTATTTATTATGAATTATTATGAATATTAATAAGTGGGCGTGGTAGATTATGAATATTAAGGGGGAGCGCATATCGGCGTGGTCGGTCACGTCATAGGGGGAAAGCACAGTGCATGGGGGTCCCCAAGTTGGGAACTCACTACTAAGAGGGATTTGTTGTGTGGCAGATTACCTTGCTTATATATCCATTAGAAATGCATAGATGGTAATTATCTTCGAAAATAGGTGGCGTCAGTAGGTCGAATTTTGTGTTTATTTGTATAATTGGATGAGACTGCAATATGTCTTTTTTCACTTCTTTATCACCATGGGTAACGCAAATTACAGTATTTTTTTATCAACGTATAGTTTTGTAGCAGCATCATTGTTTAGAATTGGGGTGTCAACATTCGTAATTCGTTTTCCATTTGCATCGCCATTGAAACTGCTACCACATGACGCAAAAAGTCCATTTTCATTTCTCAATAGAGCATTGGATGGGTTAGGATCTAACTTTGTCAAGCCATCAACGTAACTTTTTGTTGTCGCATTTCTGTTGTGCCTCGCTTCCCCGAGGTTTCCTATTCTCTTATTGTTCGCATTAAAGACATCCTCTCCAGTTAATGCGACTTTTTCCAAATATCCCTTAGTTACAGTAGCAGAATCCGACTCGGGATCGGCAATATCAAGGATTTTTTTTTTCTGCATTGAAACTATGCCCGTCGAATGCAATGCTTCGTGGAACGTAAAGCCCATCTTTATTTCTCACCAAATGTATTCATTGGACTATTTTGAACAGTGGTCAAGTTGTCGACGTAGTGTTTCGTAGCGGCATTGGATGAATCGATCGGTTCTGCAAGATTTTTAATGCGTTTATTGCTTGCATCGTAATTATCATTGTCATTGCAAAGTGCTCTTTTTTCCAAATATCGTTTTGTAACTACTCCAGAATCTGCATCCGGTTCAGTAACATTGATTATTTGCTTATTTTGCGCATCGTAGCGATTGTTCCGAAAATTTAACGAACTATTATTAACGTATTGAATGGTAGAGGCATCTCCGTTTTCTATACGTCTGCCTACATTCGATATCGTTTTAATATTTGCGTCATAATTTCTCGTGTGATTCAATGTTATAGACTCTTGTTGCAGATATTGTTTTGTCACAGAGTGCGAACCCTCTTCGGGATTGGCTACATTTCTCAATTTTTTATTACTCACGTCGTAGTCCCCATCGTGTATTCAACTTAAAACCGACACCTGGAATTCCCGCTGGTCCTCTTTCCGAACCGGTCTCAGAGCTGATGACGCCAAACTTTGTCAAATAATTCATCTTTATTTCCCAAAGTTTTTTCTCTACTTGAGAGGCATGTGCTTGGTTTTTTTATCGATTAATAAGAAATCGTGTGGTTTTGAAACTGCATAAAAATATCTTTCCTGATTTCTGTTGCATGATCCATTTGTATCTGCAACATTTCTCTCTTGTTCATAAATATTAAAGAATATAAAATAATTACACTGTTGTCGAATGTCTTTTGGAGTCTAAAATTAACTATGTGTCAGGTAAATCAATGAAATGTTCTTTTTCCTTCCTCTGACGAATAATTCTTCGACGAGTTTTTGATCTCTTTCCGTTACGAAATCGTCGAAAACAATTAAATTTTGCATGTCGGGATCCAGTTCGTTGACCTTGACGATATCTTCTTTCCTGGAAGAGAAAGTTGCAATTGAGATTTTTTCGCCAAATGTTTTCTCCAAAATTTCCTGCAAATCGTCGAATATTTCTTGTATAAACTGATATTTCGGCTCGGTTAAATCTTTGGCATATAAAAAGATTTTATTATAGTAGAGATGTTTAAATATTAAGTTCAACAAAATGTTCGTCTTCCCTGAACCACAGATTAAAAGTCTAAAATGCCAGAGAGGTGCTAATACGTTTCTGTTGTTCAAGAATTTCTCATCTTCTTTAAAGTCAAAATTTTGAATCTCCATTTGCTTTATTTAAAAAGATCCTCTTTGACCCAGGAATTAAATGTATTATCATAACCAAACCATTTAACATAATAATCTTTTTTATTATTCTTCACTTTAGTTTTCAGAATGGTTTCAATTTTATAAATGTCATCTTGCTTTTCGCATTTCACCATTTCTTGGGTGTGAAAACTAACAATGATTGGTTCTCCTTTCAGATCCTTGATCTTATGGGATCTGTATTCAGAACTTGAGCAATTTCAAAAATCTCTTGTGTAAAATTCGGCAGATAACCATTTCTAAACGATGTCTTGTACTTGGCCATTCCCACTGTATCCCCAATTTTAAATTTTGGTGCTGTAATAGTTTTAATTCTTTTACCAAACAGACTAAAATACACAATATCTCTCTTTTTCTGAAAGCTTGCCTCTTTTGGGCTCATTTTTATTAATCTGTGATAAGAAGTATTGTAATTCTTAACGAGTTTTGGTAGAACATCGATCCATTTTCTAGTTTTATTGGCTATAAATTATTATCTATAAAGTCGTTCCACAATTGATTTGAATTGTTTTGATGATTTGATTTGATTTGAATTGTTGTTCCACAATTGATTGAATTGAATTTAGTCTCATTTTCAGTGGCAAACCAATGGACACCTCGTTGGTTAAACAATGTTTGAGTTTCTTTATTGATAAACACAGTTCCCTTATCCGTTTGTAACTTGGATGGCTTACGTTGTTTAAAAAATTCGACAAATGCTTTAGTAATCTCATTACCCGTTTTCTTTTTAATAGGTATTGCCCAGGCGAATTTGCTGAAAATGTCAATCACGGTTAAAATGTAATTCGTGTGGTTATTGTGAAATTTAAATTTTTGCATATTGATTAAATCACTCTGCCACTGGTCGTCTACATTCGAGACGTAAACCCGTCTGGTTTGGAATTTTTTATAAATGGGTTTGTGTAACGTGTACACATCTTGTTGTTGGAGAAATCTTTTTACTTCTTTTTCCGTCAATGCAGTTTTGCGCATTAGATCTTTTATACCGGAAAATCCCTTTAATGGGTCATAGTAAAGGGAAGAAAGCATCTTATTTCTTGTCCTAAACAGAACCGTTTCTTTGTTTTAATGATAGAATTTCGGGAACGATAATGAAACCTTTCTCCTACAGTTGGATTCTGAATTTCATCCAAATCATTTAATAATTCTTGGTCGGCTTCGTGTCTCTTTTTAGTTTCTGTAAATATGCTGTAAGAAATGTCGTGCTTTTTGCAGGCTTTGCCCATACGGTTAATACCAGGATCTCCTCACATTAACCTTTTCTCCAGTTTCGTAAAAGGTCCACAATACTGGTAACCTGGAATGTGCATTTCGGGTCGATTAAACTTTTCTTGAATCCAGCTTACTATATCTCCACCTTTTACAAATTTTCCTTCTGTTTCACAAATTTATACTTTATTTTTCCACACCTTCGACATCTATCTATCATCATTACTCTTTTATTCTTTGATTCAACATATTCAACATTATCCGTTAAAGTTTTCGTTTTACACTTTACACAATACATGCTTAATTGTTATATATAAAATATAAGTGCATGATACTTATAAAAATAAAGTATAATGTATCACAGTTTATCTGACTAGTTTAACGCCTGGACAAAAACAAAAATTGAAGAGTGCATTAGTAAATAAGAATTCTATAACTTTAAATATTGATCCACAAAAGAAAGGTAACGATACTTTGAAACTGAAAATATCAACAACACCAGTTCGACTTCGTTTCAGTAAAACACAGCCAGGTGGATTTCTACCGTTCTTAATACAGCAGCTGCAGTTGGAGCTGCAGGATATTCTGGTACTAAGCTTGCAGAAAAGTTTCTAGGAAAAGGTTATACATTCCTGGAAAGCAAAGAGCAGCTGGGATATCAAAAAATAAAAGGGAAAAGGTTTGTACATTCCAGGAAAACAAATAGCTCGATTTAAAAAAAAAAAAGAGCAATTAAATAACTTAGATATCGAAAATATAATGAAAAACGAAAAAGGATTCCATGGTGTATACTCTATTGATTCTTTACCAACAAACATATTCAAGAACGAAAATGGTATAGTGAACTTTGAAGTTTCCCATGGTTCAGGAACTCATTAGGTAGCTTATTTCAGTGATGCGAAGTTACCTTATGTCGAGTACTTTGATCCATTCGGTTTATCGCCACCAGAAAAAATAAAACACTATTTACTTATATATTCAAAGCCGATCGTGTATAACTCTTCGCAAATTATTCTGAAAAATGCGGTTACTATTGCATCTATTACATTAAACGAAGGAATAATAACATAAGCCCGTATGATGTATTGTATCAGTTTGAACAAACTCCTAACGATAGGAATGAATTGTTGGTAACAATTAGCATATGAGTACTACATAGTTACGAGTACCATCTTTATTAATATAGTACTATCAATTCCTCTACTATTGCGGCATACAACCCCGAAGATTTGGAAATTAATTATGAAACGCCGATCACACTCAATGGTGAATATGAGATAGCACTGATCGGTAGCAATATGTGGTATTCCTGGTACAACATCAGTGATAAATATAACAATAACACTCTGAAATACTTCAATGGAAGACAATGGAATAAAATAACTTTCCCGAATGGAATGTACGATATAGACGGATTTAACGATGTTTTAAAAAATGTATTTTGGGGATCCTAGCCCTAAAATTCTATAAAGCAACCTCCCCACATTAAGATTTGTTTTTCGTTTGGAAAGAGGATATAAAATAGATTTTTCTGAAGGAAAGTTATGATAAATACTACGGTTCAAATCGAAAATTATCGATGCAGGAATAAATGAAGTTCCCACCCAACATAACGAGAGGGGTCGATCGCATTATAATTCACTGTTCTATTGTCGAATCTTCCTATCTCAATAACCAGAAGAGCGACGTGTTGTAGTTTCTTGCCTCAAACACCGCCTGGCAGTTTAATCGACACACATCTATTCTTCCCCATATATTTACCGTTGAATAAAACTGATTACATTTAAAACGTTAGAATGAAAGTAACCGATCAGAGCAATAAAGTAATTGACTTGAACAAGGAAAACGTGACTTACATGTTACACATACACCCAAATAAAGATGCTAATAAAGGGAATTAAAATATTTTATACAAATCCGTCGCCTATCGTTCGAAAAAACGAGAAAATATCCCTAAAAGTAGAAATATTCTTAATCAATTAATTTACGCAAATGGCCTAAAACTCTAAATTCGTAAAGTAAGTATAGTATGAACGTTGAATCTACTTACCGGAATTTGTTCGAAGACTCAATAGACGATAATTCCACGACAAAATACGAGTACTTGGAATATCGAAAAACCAAATGTGAATATTACAAAGAAAAATACGAAATATTTACCAAAGATATGAACGTTTTCCTGGACGCAAAACAGTTATATACACGTCAGAGGCAAAATACTGAAATGAGATGGGTCTGATATCGGCGGCAATGATGTAGTTACGATGGTCAATAACGGGTACAACATTTTTAAGAGAGCTCAATATTATATAGAAAACAGAGAATTGGAAGATATTGAATTGCCAGGAGTGACGACCACGATTCACAATTTAATTGATTTACTGAAGACTTTTCACATAGTGCTGCCACAAGTATGATGTGGTTATACCGCAGACAGTTCCAAAATGAATAAGTATTTGTACGACGGAGGTGAAGATAAACTGGACACGAATAATAAGATAAAGGATTTTGCACAAGCGTTCAAGAAAAATCCTGAATTCAATCAAGGATTCTCGGACAGATATGAAATTACAAAAAATAGTCAAAATGTAAGTATATTCTTACCACTGAATCGGCTGTTTGGATTCTGCCGAGACGTGAATAAAGTGTTTTGCGGTGTAGTTTAGTTTACACTTCACAAAAATTGGGAGTTCCTTGCACAGACTTTCCCATAGAATTTATGTTTTCCTTTTTTTTTTTTGAAAATTCTTGATGTTCAGTATTTTTTTTTCCTCTTGGATTTTAAGAGATTTTTTTTTTGTTTCATCTTCCTCCTAAACTTTAGGATTTAATTCTTTTGTTTATTTTGTTTTTGTTTATTTAATTTTGATTTATGTCTTTTTTTTTTTTGGTATAAATATATATATTTTTTTATTATTTTTTTTGGCTTTCTTTAATTTTTTTTTATAACCCTTTTTTTTTATTATATTTTTTTTTTTTTGTTATTTTGTTAATAATTTTTTTTTCTTTCTTTTTTTGTTTTTAAAAATTTTTTTTTTTTATTATTTTTTTTTAATTTTTAATTTTTTTTTTCTTTTTAATTTTTTTTTTAAGATTTTTTTTTTTAATTATTTTTTTTTCTTATTTTTATTAATGAAAAAAAAAATTTTTTTTTTCTTTTTTTCTTTTTTTTATATTAGGTTTTTTTTTTTGTTGTTCTGTGTTACAATTTATTCCATATCTCTGTTTCTTTGATGAATTCCAATAGGAAGGCAAATATTTTTGTTTGAATTGAGATTGTAGGGTGATTTAAAATTAAGTTCAGAGTAAATTCGTTAATATTTATGTTTCTAAGTTTTTCAAAGAATTTTTCTCGTTGTGAGTCATATTTTGCACAATTTAATATAAGGTGTGAGGAATTTTCAATAATATTGCATTTTGTACATTTGGGTGAGGTACTTAATTTGAGTAAGAATTTTGATTTATTTAAAAGAATTGTATCTGTTCTTAGCCGAAATATGATTTTGGATTCATGTCTGGAAAATGGTAATTGTAGGAAGGTATTAATTTTGTTGGAAAGTTCAAATCTGAAATTTGGTTTGAAGATAGAGTGAAATTGAACATGTTTTTCTAAAATTTTGAATTCTAATTGTTTTATTTCTTTTTTAACATGTATATAAAAATTGTGTGTTGGCGAGATGTTATCATAATCATGTGCTGATTTTGCTATGTTATCTACATATTCATTTTCTTTAAATCCAGAGTGTCCTGGTATCCAACAAAGTTGAATATGGTTATTTTTTTCATTTAGGTTTTCATTATAAAGTTTTAGGATTGTATGTGTGTAGTATGGATATGTGGTGTATGTGTTGTCTTGTATTAATGTGTGTATAGCACTTTTAGAATCAATGAAAATAACTATTGATTGATTTGTTAAATTGTCTAATGTCCAGTTAAGTGCGGCAAATATTGCATAAATTTCAGCATGCAATATCTGAGTAAAATCAGGCAATTTGTATGCTAATGATATGTTGTGTGATGGAATATATACAGCAGCACTGGATGACCCAGAATCTTTTATGTAGGACCCATCTGTGTAGATTTCCAAACAATTGTTAAATTTTTCAGATTTAAAATTAATGAATAATTGATATAGAGCTTCATTAGAAATTTCATTTTTTGAATTTAAATGTGGAATCTCTGTATAAACTACTGGGAGTTTGTAACACCATACTGCTACAGATTCAGTAATGTCTCCTCGCAGTTCATCTTTAGTTAGTTTATTAAAGAATTCTTTTAATAATTCATTTTCTATGATTTTTTTATAGAATATGAGTCTTTTAAAGTTTAGATAAAATGGGTGGTCTGGTAGTTTATAGTGGAGTCTTGTGTAATATTTTAAGATTAAAATTGAATGCCTAATTTCAAAAGGAGGAATGGCTGTTTCAGCCAGAAGAGCTAATGTTGGACAAAATTTTGGTAAGCCTAAAGCAATTTTTAAACATTTGTTTTGAATAACATTTAATTTCTTTAAGTTAGTTAAATTAGGTTTGTCTATAAGGTCTAAGCCATATTCCATTTTTGATCTGATTAAATTTAAGTAGAGTGTAATTAAGGTTTTTTGATCAGTACCTTCTTTTTTGAATGCAAAGTATTTAAAAATGTTTAGGAGTTTTGAACCAGAATTGTAAGCTTTCTCCAGATGACAGTTCCATATTAATTTTGAGTCTAAGTTAAATCCCAATAATTTACATTTGTTGACTTGATTAATAGGTTGCGAGTTAATTTTTAAGAGAAATTTTGGATTATAATTTCTACGTCTATAGAAGTAAATACAAAAGGTTTTATCTGTGTTAATTGTTAAATTCCATTTGTTACAATAATCTATTAGTTTGTCTAATTGTTGTTGTGTTTTTTCTTGTAGAGTATATTCATTTTTGTCTGATACCCAGAAGGTAAGGTCATCAGCATAGCTTGTAAAATTAAATTTTTTATCAAAAATCTTTTTGATGTCATGTAAGTATAAATTAAAAAGAACAGGGGATAAGGTAGATCCTTGTGATAATCCTTGTGTAATGTTATAAGACTTAGAGTAGGTTGAGTTTAATTTAACCTTTAATTTTCTGTTTCTCAAAAATTTTGCTAGGAATTCTATTAATTTATAGTCTAATTTAGCTTTACACAGTTTGAGTAGTAAATGTTCTATGGAAACTGTATCAAAAGCCTGTGATAGGTCTATTGACCTATCACAGGCTAGAAAAACGTGATGACAAAGACATTATTCAGAGAGTTGGGTCTACGTTGTAAAAATTTGAAATATCTCACGTATCTTGGTTTATTCCAAAAGTGGAACCATCACTACAAGTACTTGCAAAACTAGAATCTCAGTTAGCAAGCGGCAATCCACATGAAATCTTTTGGGAATCGTGCAAACTGTACAAATCTGATACTCTAATAGACTCTCATGTCAGTTGGCGGGTTACTACAACTCAAAATAAACCCGTCCATCTTTATGTCGTCTTACAAAAGTCTAACCGATTAAATAATCAAACTAGAAACAATATGGTATTTGATCACATGTTACTAGAACGGATTCAAATCAGAGTGGATAGCAAACAGTTTCCCGAACAAGAATTCGAATGCAACTTTGAACCAAACAGTTTAGATTATGCACAAGTTTACAACAGCTTTTTAGCTGCAAAAAATATGGATATCGACTTGGGTACACAAGTCAGTTGCCAAAATTTTATGAAACTATCCGATATTCCACTTCGAAGTCAGCAAATATGAATCACGTCTATATGAATTATCAGCAACTGCTGATATCGAAATACGATATAAATTAAATAGACCGTCAAACGAATTATCACATATATTGCATAATTGTCTCAGAACGGAAAGCAACTTTACAACCACTAGAGGGAAACCTTTTAGTTGTTGGCTAAAAAAATTATTTTAAATACAATCAAAATCTACATCTATTTGCGCGTTTTAAAAAAAATATGTATGTTCCCCACTTCTAATTGAATCTGATGAAATGTTTTTAAGAGAAAATTTCAATTAATCCGTTCAAATGTTGTTGAAGATCCAAAAAATTCTGATCATTGATAGTTTGATTTTTTTTTAACTTCAGGAGACATTCTTTTCAAACTTCTCTAGTGATTCTTGGACTTTGAAAAATTGACGGCCGTCCGCGCCAACGGGCGACCAGTGATTCAACTAAGAAACTTTGAAAAAAACATGCAAAATACATGTCAGAAACATAAACTACTTTCTCTTCAGGAGGGGAAAGTCAAAGTGACTTGGAATCACTTGAGACCATTCTTAAATACTCTACAGAACGAAAACTGAATCTGAACTTTGGTTTTGGACAAAAATTTCGGTTTGATAGGAAAATTATTACTTGGACTTTGCTACTGAATCTTGAACTTTAGTTTTGGATAAACATTTCGGTTTGATAGAAAAATTATTACTTGGACTTTGCTACCGAATCTTGAACTTTGGTTTTGGATAAAAATTTCGGTTTGATAGCAAAATTATTACTTGGACTTTGCTACTGAATCTTGAACTTTGGTTTTGGATAAAAATTTCGGTTTGATAGCAAAATTATTACTTGGACTTTGCTACTGAATCTTGAACTTTGGTTTTGGATAAACATTTCGTTTTGATAGCAAAATTATTACTTGGACTTTGCTATCAAACTGAATTTGTTTTTATCCAAAACCAAAGTTCAAGATTCAGTTTTGATTCTGTTGAGTATTTAAGAAATGTCTCAAGCGATTCCAAGTCACTTTGACTTTTCCCTCCGGTATCGAGTCCCAATCTAAGGTAAGTACGATTTAAATAGATTTAATTGTAAAGCTGGAACGGGAATTATTACGTGGACTTTAATTAAATAAAAGTTTTAATATTCTTATAGCAAAATTATTACTTGAACTTTGATTAGATGAAAATTTTAATATTCTTCTATGATAAAAAATTTATTCAGTTTTGGTTTTAAATTTCGGTTGAGTGTTTAAAAAAATCGCAAGCGATTCGAAGTCAGTTTGAGTTCCCCCTTCGATATAGAGTCCCAATCTAAGGTAAGTACGATTTAAATACTTTTAATTGTAAAGCTGGAACGGGAATTATTACGTGGACTTTCGTAGATAAAGTTTTAATATTCTTGTAACAAAATTATTACTTGAATTTTGATTAGATTAAAATTTTAATATTCTTCTATGTTAAATTATCATACTCTACACAAAGTTTTGGTTTGATAACAGAATTATTACTTTGGACTTTTATTAGATGAAAGTTTTAATATTATTGTAGCAAAATTATTACTTGAACGTTGCTTAGATAAAAGTTTTAATATTCTTGTAGCAAAATAATTACTTAGACTTTGATTAAAAGTTTTAATATTCTTCTATGATAAGAAATTTATTCACTTTTGGATAAAACTTTTAATATTCTTCTTTGATAACAGAATTAATACTTTGGACTTTGCTTAGATAAAAGTTTTGATTCTGCTGTATCCAATGAAGTGTATGATAACTTAACAAAACACATCATTTTTTATCTCATACACACACACACACCTCATTTCAACCTTATTCATTTAAACTAATTCACAAATTAGTTTAAACCTAATCTCCCCCAAAAAAACTTAAATTAGTTTTTCACCTGCTAAAAAATACCCCCGTTTTTTCTAATTTTCACAAAAAACCTCAAGAAACATACTTTTATCTCACCTCCCCCATGGATTTTCATAGAATTCTCGAGCCCCTTTTACTGTGCCAGAACCCTCATTTATGCTACTACTATTGTTTTAAGAACTGCAAGTTTTTTTAATGAGCCTCAGGTTGTTATTTGAATTCCTAAAGGACAACTTTGTATAGGGCATTAAGAAACACAAAACTTTAACTTCGCAGTTTCTAATTTTAACTAGAGACCATAAGAACTTTTAAATAGGACATTAAATAAAATTGAGAATGTCTTTTTGTGAACCACAATATCATTACTAAATTCAAAATCTTGGGCTTGCTGAAGGGAAATTTTAAGTTGGACAGCAATATAAATTATATAATAATTTTAATATATTTAAAAAAATATACAACGTCGAATCACACTGTCTTACCTTGGTCGCCTAGTCATGACAAGGTGCGGGGTGGCTCGTCGGTAGCGCGCCAGGCTCGTAATCAGGCACTGTTGTCGGGGGGGGGGGGGGGGGGGGGCTCTCGTTGCTTTTTCCGCCAGTGGATCTTTTGCCAGATGCATTATCGCTTCCGCTGGCAACGACTTCAATTCGCACCTACAACTGAATGCATAGTTTGCAGCGGATAGAAAGGCTTGGATTTGGTTGTTTTACGTCTGAGTGGCACTTTTTTGCACACTATGGGCTAAATGGCCAGGTCACAAGGAACCCGAAGGCTCAGAGAAGGTTGAGGGAGGGGACCACTGGAACATCTGTTGGGAGACAGATAGTAGCCTCCCGTCAAGGACATCCAGCGTGTTCTTTAACGTGCACGCGGGAAAGACCGCTGTCCGTCGGATGGGACGTTATGCCACGGCATAACGTCCCATCCGACGGACAGCGGTCTTTCCCGCGTTTTGCGGAGATAATCTCAAAGCTGACCCAGATGGGACTCGAACCTGGGAACTGCAGATTACGAGCCTGGCGGCTACCGACTGAGCCATTCCCGCCCCCACATATAGAAAGGCAAACGGCATTTCGTTTGTTCGGGCACAACAGAAAAAAAAATTGCAAAAAAACTGTCCCTAGAAAAGAAGAATGCGTGGTTGTGTTGCGAATGTAAGTTAAACAAAACAAACCCAAAAGTGACCTTAGACATGGGGATCAAAGACAATTCGCAACTTGAGAAAAACGACTTTGGAACTTTTTCACCGAAATCCGGGAATTAAAACACGAAGTAAAAGACTTAAGGAAATCTGTAAAATTTTTTTCGGAAAAATACGATTTAATATTAAACAAACTGGAAGACCAGGAGAACAGACAAACAGAACAAAAACACTTACAGCTACTCAGAATTTGCACACATGGAAATGAAACAACACATAAACGATTTGGATCTGTATGGAAGAAATCGAAACATCGAATTGCATGGCATATCTGTATAAAACCAAAAAGCGAATTGAGTTGGGTTGTTTTACCTCTGAGCGGCACTTTTTTGCACACCATGGGCTAAATGGCCAGGTCACATGGACCCCGAAGGCTCAGAGAAGGTTGGGGGGAGGGAACCCACTGGAACAGCTGTGGGGAGATAGATGGTAGCCTCCCGTCAAGGCCATCCAGCGTGTTCTTTAACGTGCACAGGGTATGGCTTAACGTCCCATCCGACGGACGGCGGCCTTTCCAAGCCCATCGGTGTCCCCTACTCTCCGTGGGCAGGGCGGGAAATTTTGCGGAGATAAATCTCAACGCTGACCCAGCTGGGACTCGAACCTGGGAACTACAGACTACGAGCCTGGCGCGCTACCGACTGAGCCACCCCCGCCCCAAAAGCGAATTGAAAATTTAACAATTCAATGAGCAAAGCCTTGAAGCCATACAGAGATTGCCATCAAGAAATAAGACAAAAATCCCAGTCATCATAGCCCAATTTAAATCAAGGGTACTGCGAGATGAGTGGATGGCCAAACGAAGGAACAAATTCACAACTACGAACGCTGACATAGACGATACGGAATTTCCTATTTATGTGAACGGAAACTTAACAGCAATCAACAGAGAAATCTTCTGGAAAACGAGAACACTGGCTAAGGCCAAAAACTAGAAATATGTGTGTTTTACAAATGGTAAGATCATGCTGAGGAAAGATGAATGGGAGAAAGTAATTCATGTAAATACGTTAACTGATTTTTACATGTTTTGGCCGAGTGGTTAGCACGCTTGGCTATTGATCTAATGGGACCGGGTTCGAGCCCCGGGTTAAGTCATGGATGTGTGTCGTTTTTCTGCTGAGGTCCTGCCATCCTCTCAGATCTTCTACTATGGCATATAAACTGTTAGGCTCCTGTCAGACCTCTGTGGCAAGCAGCTGCTTGAAGGGGTATTTAATTAAAAAATTTTTTTTTAATAATTTCTGTTATTGAGTTATTTGGTTATATTTCATTTGATCCGTTATGTTTAGTGAACCAAATTACCTTGATTTAGAAACTAAAGGAAATGTATACGTTAACAATATCACTGAAGCCGGAAATTGGTGTTCATTACAAACAAAAAAAAAATAAAAACAGCAACCATCTGGGTTTAACCCTTTCACGACCAAGGGAAACATTTTTCCCATTTTAAAATTGGTGATTGTCGTATTTAATTATAACCTTATCTGCATTTTTTATACAGAATGTCAAAATAGAACGTATGCTGAACGCAATTACGTAAACGGGAACGTTTAGAAAAAAAAGAACTGTCAGGACGCATAATATATGTACTATATGCAATGTCCATCTTTGCCTCACTACCAAAAGGAATTGCTTCGCAGAATATCATAATTAGCACATCATTTTGTATAGTAATTTTATTTCAGAATTTTGTATTATTTTAGTTAACATTTTGTTCTAATAAACCAATAAATAAAAGACATTGCATAATAAGCCTAACTATAATTTGTGTTACCTTTATAGTCCATTGGGAAAAATATTTCCCATAAAATTCCAAAAAAACTACACATTGTTATGTATTTTTCTTATGATTTTTATTTATTTTACGTCTAAACAAACTAAAATAAACAGTTACATACTAATATTTACTCTTAGAAACCTTATGGTCCTGAAAGGGTTAATACATGTTAACATACGGAGCTTAAGAAAACACTGGGATGTCTTTAACATTAATATTGCAGAATTCATACAATACCTGGACATAATAATTTTAACCGAAACCAACATTACTAATGCTGAAAAAAAAATTCTATAAATTAAACAACTTTGAACAAATTTTTGATAATACTCTTAAGGGAAACAGGAAATAATTGTTTACTACAGAAACACAATATCGGTTGAGAAAATGAGTGTTAATATTCTGCCTGCAGAAACGCTATATCTGAGAGTTATAAAACGCGAAGCAATTTATAATATATTAGCCCTATACAGGTCACCATTCACAGATATAACCCATTTCTTAATTAATTTCCATGAATTTTTAGAACGTACTAATGCACGTAATCAAATATTAGTAGGAGATTTTAATGCTTATGTACTAAATGTTAAAAAATACGGTGTCGAAATGTATGTAAATATTTTAGCTGAGATGGATAGGAGTTGGGTTGTTTTACCTCTGAGCGGCACTTTTTTGCAAACCATGGGCTAAATGGCCAGGTCACATGGACCCCAAAGGCTCAGAGAAGGTTGGGGGAGGGGACCCACTGGAACAGCTGTTCGGAGACAGATGGTAGCCTCCCGTCAAGGCCATCCAGCGTGTTCTTTAAGGTGCACAGGGTATGGCTCTCCCGCACACAGGACCATGGCTTAACGTACCATCCGACGGACGGCGGCCTTTCCAAGCCCATCGGTGTCCCCTACTGACCGTGGGCAGGGCGGGGAATTTTGCGGAGATAAATCTCAACGCTGACCCAACTGGGACTCGAACCTGGGAACTACAGATTACGAGCCTGGCACGCTACCGACTGAGCCACCCCCGCCCCGATGGGATATGATCTCTTAATTAGTGGAGTAACTTGAGAAGCACTAGTAAGTAACAACTTATACCGCACAAGTATCGACCATATAAATGTAAAATTAGATGGCAAATTTTATGTCTAAAATTATGATTTCATTGAGTAAGATCGCTGATCATTATCTCATTGCAGCTATATTTGGATCAAAAGATGAGAGACTATATGGAAAAGTCTCAACCGATATCAAAACAACGGATATTAACTGGTATTATGAGCATAAAAATATCGAAAGGGAAATAATCTTAAAAGACTGGTCGAAATATAACAAAAACTCATCGAACACAAACAAAAATACTGATTGTTACAATTTCTTCAAAAATAAATGCAATGAAATTTTAGAGGAAAATAAAAAACCGCATAAAAATTTAGAACATCTAAATAACCGTAGTTACCAAACAGTGGATATTATCAATTTAATGTAGTTTAGAGATAAGGCTTGGATTAAATATAAAAAATAACGCAAAAAGTGATAGGTATGAAAATGAGTATAAAAAAACTGCGTAATTTAGTTAAGCGAAAATCAGAAACAAAATTTTTATAAAGAAAAATTAACGTTAAAAAGAAATTATATGAGACAAACATGGGAATTAATCCATCAAGATAAAAAAAAAACCAATATCTATTGTCGAAACTATCAATAAGAACATGTCTAAAAGTTTAACACCTTTGCAAATTGCAAAAAAATTTAACAGTAAATATTGCTCGTTAATTTTACACATAAGAGAAATCAACCAAGAACCTGATGTTGAATTTGAAACAATCAATAACACTACAAACAAAAACTCTTTTATATACACATATGCAAACAGGACAACGAATATATGTCGTGACAATCCCGGTCCACCGCAGTACTGTGACTGCATATCACCTTGAGGAAATTGTCACAGAAACCACTATGAAGTAAAAAGGCTCCTATCAAATTAAACTTGCCTTAACATTTGCCTGCCTACAGCGGGAGACCTTTGTGAAGAGAAAAGCACTGCTTGGGTTTTATTAGCCTGCTTGAAGATATAATCATTGAGGTGCAGTGAGAGTGGGATCTTTCAAAAATTTCGAGTGTTGCCTAGGAAATGCCCAACACTCACTGAATTTTGTCCATAAACTTGCCGACATATAAAATAAAAGATCTTGTCTTTTGATTTTTGAGCCAAAGTATAAAATTTGATGAAGTCCTAACTTTTAGAGTCCTCTGCAACAGAGGCTCCTAGGCACTTCCATCGAAAAGCCACACCTCGAGGGACTCCAATCCTCTCGGCATGACCCCCAACTTCGTCCTCTCCATCGAGCCGGGCGACCACAGCCCGCTCACCGTCTCGGCCTTAACCATGCCGAGGCCGCTTCGGGGACACCTGGCCAGTAAACCAGACAAAACCCAGCCGACGGCCCTCCACAACACCCGACAAAGCAGTTAGCCTACCGGGGCTTGCATCACCGCAGCACCCGGACCCCACTTCGCAGAGGAACCCAAGTTCCTCCACTGCAAAAGCTATAGAGTCCAAATGTAATTCCGTGGGACTTAGTTTGGCTGTTCCATCGATAAGCCCGCCGGGCCAACCTAGGGCGCGAGCCTCCAACTTCTACCTCTCCATTGTGAACGGGCCGAAGCACCCAGTGAACCACCTCAATATCACAGAGACCGCATCAGGGGAGCCCACGGACGAGTGTACGAAGAGGTGCACATCTCAATCCGCGGTACCCCCCAATGGGCCTGCAGAAGACAGGGTTCTCTCAGGCCCTATCCGAGGCCCTTAGAACGGCCCCTCAACCAAGGCTGCAACCCCCAGCTTCGCTGGGGAACAAATCAATAAGCAGACTGGACCGTCTCACCCAAATGGTCCGCCAACTTTCAACAAGCCCCCCTCCACCGGGGGCCACCAGACTTCAAGAACTCCACAGTGCCAGCGATCCGAGCAAAACTTCTCAGAGGCAATGTAAGCCCACCCCCCCTCGTCATGGAGGTCCCACTCCGGGGTTGGGGGGGTATGCAAACAGGACAGATATTGTGAATATAATCAAAACTTTAAATGAGTTGGGTTGCTTTACATCTGAGCGGCACTTTTTTGCACACCATGGGCTAAATGGCCAGGTCACATGGACCCCGAAGATTCAGAGAAGGTTGGGGGAAGAGACCCACTGGAACAGCTGTTGGGAGACAGATAGTAGCCTCCCGTCAAGGCCATCCAGCGTGTTCTTTAACGTGCACAAGGTATGGCTCTCCCGCACACGGGGCCACGGCTTAACGTCCCATCCGATGGACGGCGGACTTTAAATGAGAGCAAATCCCCTGGATATGACAATATACAAATCAAACACATCAAAAACTGTGTCGAGATATTAGTAGATGACATAAAAGAAATAGTTAACGAAAGTATTTCAACTGGTACAATACCACTTGAGATTAAAACGGCAATTCTGCGACCAATATTCAAAGGAGGAACAAAGTCAATTATAACTAATTACAGGCCCATTGATATTTTATCTTCTGTACATAAAATATTGGAAAAATATATTTCCAATACTTTATATAAATTCTTAGTAAACATAACATTCTCATTGAAAATCAATATGGATTTCAAAAGGGGAAAAGTACCGTGAACTTATTAACGAAATTTACTGATTTAGCATACATGGCACTAAATAGAGGTGACAGGGCGTTTGCAGTGTTTTTAGACTTACAGAAAGCATTTGACATTTGTGGATCATGACATTCCTCTAGAGAAATTAGAAAAGTATGGAATTAGAGGAACTGCATTACAGTGGTTTCAAAGCTATTTATCAGATAAATTTACGGTAATTAAAATTAACACCTATAGCGAAAAGTGTCAAGTTAAATTCGGTGTTCCTCAAGGATCTGTTTTAGGCCCGCTTTTGTTTCTAATTTACATAAACGACTTAACAAAATTGAAAATAAATAGTACCATGTTTTTATATGCCGATGATACAGTTTTAGTAAATATAAACAAATTAGTAGAAGATGCGGTTAAACATATACAAAAAGACTATAATATGATTAAACGATAGTTAAATTTTAATAAACTTTATCTAAATGACAATAAAACCAAATGGATGACTTTTCATTCACCTGGTTTCAAAATAAACAATAAATTAATTATTAAAACACACAAACAAAAAAGGGAACTAGTTCTGAGCTAGACAATTGTGGATGCATAAAAATTGAACAGAGTACATACAATAAAATATCTAGGATTACATCTCGACAGTACCCTCCGCTGGTACATTCATACTGAGAAAATCTGTAGCACATTAAGGCTTTGTGCTTTAAAATTAAATAAATTACGATATAGTATTGATACCAACACATGTATTATGTTTTATAAAGCAATCTGCGAGTCCCTCTTAAATTATATAGGGGCGGGGGTGACTCAGTCGGTAGCGCGCCAGGCTCGTAATCTGTAGTTCCCAGGTTCGAGTCCCAGTTGGGTCAGCGTTGAGATTTATCTCCGCAAAATTCCCCGCCCTGCCCACGGTCAGTAGGGGACACCGATGGGCTTGGAAAGGCCGCCGTCCGTCGGATGGGACGTTAAGCCGTGGCCCCGTGTGCTAGAGAGCCATACCCTGTGCACGCTAAAGAACACGCTGGATGGCCTTGACGGGAGGCTACCATCTGTCTCCCAACAGCTGTTCCAGTGGGTCCCCTCCCCCAACCTTCTCTGAGCCTTCGGGGTCCATGTGACCTGGCCATTTAGCCCATGGTGTGCAAAAAAGTGCCGCTCAGAGGTAAAACAAACCCAACAACTTAAATTATACCATAACGATACATGGTATAACCAACTTAACAAATATTAGAAAAAAAAGAAAGTATTCAATCCTCAATAGCTAAAAACATTATACCAAGACCGGACACATCAAATTACAGCCTAAGATAGATTTATTTAGTTGGATATTTTACCAAACCACAGCCTATATAAATATAACATAGTAATGCGTACCTTTTTTTTTTGACGACACACATAAAAGTCCAGCATGATAAAAACACAAGATTTAAAGAAATTTATTTTCAACTACCGAATTTTAGAAATAACTATGGGAATTGCACAAGTGGCTACAAAATCTCATGCATTTTCAATTACCAAGGGAAAGGCTAGCCGTAAATTCTTTCAGAAAATTAAAACACGAATTAAACAGATTTTTCATTAAAAAAATTAGATAATTAATATTAACACCTACTAACAAATCATGTAAATCCCAAAGTTATTTTGAAATATTCGAAATGAAAAAATTTTAATAAAGAGAGCATATTATTTAATGCCAAAATTTTCAACAGATATAGTATTATGCCAATGTGTTATTCCCTCTTGCAGATAAGCAGTTAGTTCGGCGGGTCATTTGAAATTAGAAATGATTTGAATTTCTCCTAATAAATAAATGATTTTTTTAAAAAAAGTTCCCAGGTTAGAGTTCCAGATGGTCAGCGTTGAGATTTTTTCTCCACAAAATTCCCCGCCCTGCCCACTGTCAGAAGAGGACACCGATGGGCTTGGAAAGGCCGCCGTCCGTCGGATGGGACGTTAAGCCGTGACCCCTGTGCACGTTAAAGAACACGCTGGATGGCCTTGATGGGAGATTACCGTGTCTCCCAACAGCTATTCCAGTGGGTCCCCTCACCCAACCTTTTCCGAATAAGGTAAAATATCCCAATCTTCTCCTTGTGACCTGGCCATTTAGCGCATTCTGTGCAAAAAAGCGCCACTCAGAGATAAAACAATCCAATCTAGTTTCTTGCCCCCCCCCCTGCCTTTACACTTTTTTTATTTCATTTTGTTTCTTGCCCCCCCCCGTCCCCCTTGATTTTTTGTTTCCATATCCGGACCAGATATATAAACGAATTGTATTTCTCTAAAGCTGGAAGTTGTGTAATTGTATGGGTAAAAATTCCAAAAAAAGTGCTATTCAAACAAAAAATCAGAACAATAAATTTTTTAAAATACAACTTTTAATTTTTAACAATTTTTAATTCTTTACGCTTCACACGTATTAGAAATTACATGTTTCTTTTCGTGGTTGGTCATATTTCTTTTCACAGCAAATTTCCTTTCACAATATCTGCAGTTGAAATATTTTTGCTTCGAGTGTATTTTCCTGTGAGCGGGAAGGTTGCCAGACTGTGTTCCACAAATGTCGCACGTGCCTTCCTTCAAATGAGTGAGCAAGTGATGTCGCAATTTGTTCCTCGGGGTGAATCCTTCTCCGCAGTAGGAACACTTGGCAGGTTTCTCGACAATGTGGACGAGCATATGGCGCTTCTGGTATTCTGCTACGTTCGTGGAATAAGAGCATAAATAACAATTGAAGAATCTCTGCAGACTTTCTTGATGTTTTCTCTTGTGAGTCATCAGAACTGGAAGGGAATAATATTTCATCTTGCAGATATTACATTCATAATACGCAACACCTGTTGAATTAGACGTAATCGAAACAATTAGTTCGATGATAGTTATCTTAAGGTGTTATAATCACTAAATATTTAACAACTACAATTATTCAGCAACATAACTTAAAACATTGAAAGCTTAAAAACAAGGTGCGCGGATAACTGATGCTGCAGTGATTACCAGGTTCGTGCAAAAGCAGGAGTGCCTGGGAAACGTCAATAACTTGATATTTATGGACGACTTTCGATGACGTCACGAAAGGAGGGATTTTTTAATTTTAGCGAAATATTCTTCCAGGTTGCTTTAATATATCTAACAAATGCTAAAATACAAAAAAAAAATACTTTGATAAAAATAGCAAATATACTTGACAACAATAGCACAAATTAAAAGATAAATGCATATTTAAAAATTGCTTTATTCATTTGTTAGATATATCCTAAATCAACTTGCAATATTATACCAAAAAAAAAATCCCTTCGCATGTGACGTCACTGAAATCGCTCTCATAGTCTTGGAATACAATCCCATAAATTTGCATATTTTAGTTGGGACTATTTTTTATCTAATACTTGGAGTTGGTTCACATTATGCAACGTTTCAATTTTCAGCTGGATCTTTTGAAAAATGTAGTGTAGAAATTCGGACTCTAAACCACTGAACTTAGTCAGGGATAATAAATATCAAACCCGTGGTCTGTGGAATTGCTTTCAATGGACTTCGTTATTCATATTTAAAGTTTTAGAAGAAAAATAACAAAAACACTCTTAAAAAAATATAAATAAATATTAAACAATCAAAATTGCTTTAGTCAATTGTCATAAACCTTGAATATTTAAGGGCAGTTTAAAAATGTTATTCGTATTTTAATTAATTTTTGGGACATATATTCTTATGAGTGGCAATGCCGCTGTTTAATATTGTAACTTGCACAAATTTTTAAATACCAGAAAAACAATTGCTAAATATTAGAAATTTTTTTATCTTTACCATCACTGTCACTGTAACATAAAATTCTTATTTTTAAATGATACCGAGTTTCAAATTTGGCATTCAACCGGCACGACAATAAAGCTCTCAGAGAATCCGTGAGGACTGTATTATTCTAGAACAATATTTAGAGACAATCAGAATTTTAAATAACATTTAATATACGTATAACTAATTTTCAAAGCAATATTCAAATCTAAATATTTGTCAATAACAAGATAATAATCGTATAACACCGACAAATTCATCTGAAATGTTTCAATAGTAAACAAATGCGGGTTGAGTTGTTTTACATCTGAGCGGCACTTTTTTGCACACCATGGGCTAAATGGCCAGGTCACATGGACCCCGAAGGCTTAGAGAAAGTTGGGGGAGGGGACCCACTGGAACAGCTGTTGGGAGACAGATGGTAGCCTCCCGTTAAGGCCATCCAGCGTGTTCTTAACGTGCACAGGGTCTCTCCCGCACACGGGACCACGACTTAACGTCACATCCGACGGACGGCGGCCTTTCCAAGCCCATCGATGTCCCCTACTGACCGTGGGCAGGGCGGGGAATTTTGCGGAGATAAATCTCAACGCTGACCCAGCTGGGACTCGAACCTGGGAACTACAGATTACGAGCCTGGCGCGCAACCG
The DNA here is from genome assembly GCA_038380435.1 of Ryuthela nishihirai. Taxonomy (NCBI): domain Eukaryota; kingdom Metazoa; phylum Arthropoda; class Arachnida; order Araneae; family Heptathelidae; genus Ryuthela; species Ryuthela nishihirai. The sequence goes on from JAWZYU010000022.1 coordinate 24,314,845, forward strand.
ACTGAGCCACCCCCGACATAAAACAAATGCGGTTTGACAATTGCATTTTAATTAAAAATTTCATCAAATGTAATTAAAATACGGATTAAACGTGCTAAACAATTACGTAACATAAATATGAACACTAGACTTCGCCAAAAAGAGAGTGCTTTTAACTAAAATCACATAAGGTTCAGATAAGTTAAAGTATGATGAAATGCTTCCTGAAGATCCAATTCACCAAGTGCACGAGGATTCTGTTCGAAGTGGAATCTTCCGTGCTCAGAAAGTGTAGAGCGTAATCTGCAACTGCTGCTACAGAGATCGCAGGGAAAATAACGTTGTCTTGAATGAGAGACCACTTGACGCAGTAAATGGAACTTATGTTCAAATTCTTTGCCACACTGCAAACACTTCAGAGGTTTTTGTTTATTTCTTTTACGGCCTCGTGCAGGTCTATGCAGATGAATGTCTGCAGAGCAGGAACGCTCATAACGACATCCGGGAATTTCCCCTCTATGGATTAACTTGTGACTCCTGAAGATTCTGGCTGAGTTTTTTTTCATGCACACTTTGCACTCGTAACCATCACCACCTGTATAAAACATCAAAACATTTGCATTATACATTAACTAATACGAAAACAATTCAAGTTTTGTGTTTAATAAGCTTGTATATGCATAAAGACAATAGAATAAGTAATGATTTCAATATTAACAGTATTATCGAATACTTCGAAGCGTAAGCTTATAAAATAATTTCTATATTTCTACATTCATGTTTATTTTGCTATTACAGGTTGATGTTTCACGAAATAATTAACGGTTTCGTTATTTTAAACTCAAAAAAGCGAAACAGTAGGAATTCACATATCCATGCAAACCAGAAATAGCAGTCGAATATTTACACGATTTTATCTTCACATATCAGCATTCAAGTTTTTATTTGGATCGCATTATGAGATACGGATATTCTTCAGTGTAGAAGAAAAATTTTCTTGACCCAGGTGGGATGCGAATCCCGGACCTCCTGATAACATGTCCGGTGCTCTACCGCTGAGTTACTGGCCACAGAGCAAGATCTCTTTCATTTATGGCTATATTTTTAATATGTCACACATTCAAAAATGCAGTCTCAAATGACTATCAAATTGATATGATCTATCATTTAATTATGAACAACAGATATGATCTATCGTTTAATTATTAATAGATATGATTTATCGTTTAATTATTGATAATTGATATGATCTATCATTTAAGTAATCGATGCACTTTGCCGAAAATGTTTCGTCGGTTAACTCTTCAATTAATGCCAAAATTATTAAATAATTTTGACAGCAATTGAAGAGTTAACTGACGAAACAATCTTGGGTTGGGTTGTTTTACCTCTGAGCGGCACTTTTTTGCACACCATGGGCTAAATGGCCAGGTCACATGGACCCCGAAGGTTGGGGGAGGGGACCCATTGGAACAGCTGTTGGGAGACAGATGGTAGCCTCCCGTCAAGGCCATCCAGCGTGTTCTTAACGTGCACAGGGTCTCTCCCGCACACGGGACCACGGTTTAACGTCCCATCCGACGGACGACGGTCATTCCAAGCCCATCGGTGTCCCCTACTGACCGTGGGCAGAGCGGGGAATTTTGCGGAGATAAATCTCAACGCTGACCCAGCTGGGACTCGAACCTGGGAACTACAGATTACGAGCCTGGCGCGCTACCGATTGAGACACCCCCGCCCCCGAAACAATCTTGTCTATATAAACAATCTTATCAATTACCCAAGCACGCCTTGAGAATCAATTTCACACAGCGTTTTTTTACTGTGTGGCATATTAAAAAAAGCTCAGTTGAAATTTGAATATAAGAACAAGGAAACCCAATCAACTCTTCGTTCCAATTACCGCTGTTAATGGATGCAAAATTAGAAAACGAAGAGTATCCTCTTTTGAAAAGGGGCATCCGATATTCTCCTGAGGCGATATATTTGCTTCAAGTTATTCTTATCAATTTCGTATGCTACATTTGAGAGAACAGTTCAGCCAAACAGAAGAAGGTTGGCAGACTTAGCTACAGTCGCTCAAAAACATATCCGAACACTATGGTTGATTACAGAATTCAGAAAAAATATCTGGCAAATATTTTTTAGAAATTAGTAATTTGGTAACCTTCGTGTCACGTGACACGAAGGTTACCAAATCACTAATTTCTAAAAAAATCGTTGCCAGATATATGTATATATTTTGAGCGACTGTACGGTTGAAGGGGCTTTCAGAACATTTTGGGTTGGGTTGTTTTACCTCTGAGCGGCACTTTTTTGCACACCATGGGCTAAATGGCCAGGTCACATGGACCCCGAAGGCTCAGAGAAGGTTGGGGGAGGGGACCCACTGGAACAGCTGTTGGGAGACAGATGGTAGCCTCCCGTCAAGGCCATCCAGCGTGTTCTTTAACGTGCACAGGGTATGGCTCTCCCGCACACGGCGCCACGGCTTAACGTCTAATCCGACGGACGGCGGCCTTTCCAAGCCCATCGGTATCCCCTACTGACCGTGGGCAGGGAGGGGAATTTTGCGGAGATAAATCTCAACGCCTACCCAGCTGGGACTCGAACCTGGGAACTACAGATTACGAGCCTGGCGCGCTCCCGACTGAGCCACCCCTGCCCCCTTTCAGAACATGCAACCTGGACTCGTGTCCTCTTTAATGACGAATCCCGATTTTGCCTGAAAATTGACTGACGACAGGACATGAATGTTTCTTTTAGTGTGTTGTCTTTTTGTTGGCATGTTGTACTGCAGTCGTCGGTGGTAATATTCAAGAATATTTTTTGTTTTTTTAAACACCTTAAACAACCATTAACTGATTTTTATGTCAAAACTTTATGTTTATGTATTTTTTAATAATACAATAGAATCTCAATTACCCAGAATAAATAGAAAAAACACAATCCAGGAAAATCGAATTCCCGGCAATCCCATCTATATAAAAAGTGCAAAAACTACCAAATTTTTAGAAATCATCGTAGCATAGATTTTATTCATTTAAGATAGAAAGAAAGGAAGTTTCCTTTTTACCTTCATTCACCTTCTGACCAATTGTGTCGTAAACATTCTGCTGCTAAAACCTTTTACAGTCACATCGTAGGGGCGGGGGTGCTCAGTCGGTAGTGGGCCAGGCTCGTAATCTGCAGTTCCCAGGTTCGAGTCCCAGCTGGGTCAGCGTTTAGATTTATCTCCGCAAAATTCCCCGCCCTGCCCACAGTCAGTAGGGGGGACACCGCTGGGCTTGGTGAAGGCCGCCGTCCGTCGGATGGGACGTTAAGCCGTGGCCCTCTCCAGTGTGCGGGAGAACCATACCCTCTGCACAACACGTTACTGCTAAAGAACACGCTTGACGGGAGGCTACCGTCTCCTAACAGCTGTTTCAGTGGGTCCCCTCCCCCAACCTTCTCTGAGCCTTCGGGGTCCTTGTGACCTGGCCATTGAGCTCACGGTGTGCAAAAAAAGTGCCGCTCAGAGGTAAAACAACCCAACCGTCACATCGTATTTCAACGGCCGCTTTCTCGCATCCTTATTATTTTCGGTCATACATTTTTTTTTTCGACATCAAGATTAATCCGATTCCCGGATTCATGGAGAGCGTACACTATCTTCGGTTTAATTATATGTTTTTTAATGGAAGCATTGCTTCTAGGAAGTGTCGCCACTTTTTTAAAAGCATATATAATAATCTTGAACATTTCCAAAAGACTAAATCCAAGTGAGAAGTAAATTCAAATTTTGATCTTTTGGATTTTCATTATTTCTCATTAAGTAAAAAAAGACCCTCGTGCCTTCCCCCCCCCCTCCCTGATAATGAATGTAGAAAGTAAAATAAAAAACTGAAAACCAGATTGTTAGACAGAAGCTAATTACAACAGCGAGGCATTATGGGCAAACCCTTCCTCAATTAATTATACCTGTAACCTTTTAAATAATACTGCAATTTCTCCAACTCATAAATTTATCTCTTTCGTTTCCTTTCGGTATTATTTTTCAACATTCTCAAAACTAGTTAGCCACACAAATTTGTATCACAATGTTTTTCAGGTTAAAATTTATATTATGCATCTTGGAAAAACTTACTCCAACAACACCTACATACATTTATCAGCATATTAAAATAAATAATTTCTGAACACGTTTTACACTTGGCTAAGTGAGAATAAAAATGGTAAAACAGGATTTTTATCATCTTTAACTTTCGCGAAAAATGCAAAGTGAACTTATAAGAACTTTGGAAATCATACACATCTATATACATATACAGGGTGTAACAAAAACCATTTTATAATTGCACATTTATATATACAGAATTGCATAATGACTTTTGCTTAACCCTCTGTTATTTAAATAGATTAGCTGTTGAGTATTATAAGCAACAAGAAAATGAACGAAATAATATACAAATGTCTTTTTTCCTCTATTAAATTAAATTCAACCTTTTCATAAATTACTTTTAACCTGCCAAGATATGAATGACTTTTCTTAAAGTAGATTAACACATCTCCTGAAAATGTAATCTAAGGAAATGGTCACTCTCTTGAAAACGTGATCTAAGGAAAATGGTAACTTTTCTGAGGACATGATCTAAGAAAAATTGTCACTCTCCTGAGGACGTGATCTAAAGAAATGAGGACTGTGCTGCAGAGATACCAGTAAAGGCATCCAGTACTGAAAAGCTTTCCCCAATGACATCACTTCGTCAGAAGGATTTCCAGGGTTGATGAGCACATGACACAGGATGTGGGATGGTCGATAATACAGAAAGCAGAAAACATGAATATTGCCAGCGTTGAGTTTTCCAACATGTTTCTTCTTGTGCTTGACAGGAACTGAGAATAACAGACAAGGATATTCATTGAACTCGTAGAATGAACACAAAGACCTGTTTTGGGAAAAAATGACAAATATTTTATAATGTCTTCACTTAACACATTTGCTGATATTAAAAACAGTTAACAATTATTTAGGATTCAGTTAAGACAACAGAGGTAATGACAGATGATATTGTGATCAGCTTGCTCGATCGGATTTTCCTGTTTGTCACAACAGTAAAACTACTCATGCGCAGTAGCAACAATACTTCAAATTAGGAGTGCCCGCTTTTTATTTTGACAAAGACATTAGGTAAAGTTTGTTTTTCTTGTTTTCTTTCACCCGCTTCACGTAAATATATGTAAATATTTCGTGTACTGTCACTTGGTAAAAATATTTTTTTTATAATTTATTGTACATGGGTCTCAAAGTATGCGAAATCGCTCATAAGCGACAGGCTCCCGTGAAGACTGTTAACGTTGTTCGTCAGGTAGGCACGAAGGATTCAACGACATGGCGGAAGACAATATAGAAGAATCAATGAATGGTGATGGGGACGCGTTAAAGGAAGAAGAAAAGACTTACAAGAACTTGTCGAGAGTTTGGAGGAATTGGAATTAGAAGAGGAAGGACAGTTGTTGGGTTGTTTTACCTCTGAGCGGCACTTTTTTGCACACCATGGGCTAAATGGCAAGGTCACATAGACCTCGAAGGCTCAGAGAAAGTTGGGGAAGGAGACTCACTGGAACAGCTGTTAGGAGACAGATGGTTGTCTCCCGTCAAGGCCATCCAGCGTGTTCTTTAACGTGCACAGGGTATGCGCTCTCCCGCATAAGGAGCCACGGCTTAACGTCCCATCCGACGGACGGCGGTCTTTCCAAGCCCATCGGTGTTCCCTACTGACCGTGGGCAGGGCGAGGAGTTTTGCAGAGATAAATCTCAACACTGACTCAGCTGGGACTAGAACCTGGGAACTGCAGATTACGAGCCTGGTGCGCTACCGACTGAGTCACCCCAGCCCCAAAGGAAGGAGATATAGAATAGGCATCGTGAGGCCCCCATAAGTTCTGCGAAGTCTTTCAAACTCCTTAAACAGCTAACAATCCATGCTTCGGATCCTTCGATACAAAGGAGTTTCACTGTCACTCGGATACAAAAAGATCTTTCTTCCCTTTAAGAAAGATACTCCTGACACATTCACATTCAAGGAACTCCAGAGCAAGATGACTAAGATCTGTTACGATGTTCCTCAAGACAGCGCTGCAAAGGATGCCATCTACATGGCCACCAATGCTATCACCCAGCCTGCAAACGAATCGCGACAATATTAAGACAGATGAACGTGCTACAGTGAATTTATGATAAACGTGTCATGAACGCTCGTGTACGCTTCTGCGTGAGAATTATGTACCCAACGAATTGGAATACAGATAGATAAATACCCCCTCAAGCAGCTGCTTGCCACAGAGGTCTGACAGGAGCCTGATCAGTTTATATGCCATAGTAGAAGATCTGTGAGGATGGCAGGACCTCAGCAGAAAAACGACACACATCCATGCCTTACCCGGGGCTCGAACCCAGGTCCCTTAGATCAGAAGCCAAGCGCGCTAACCACTCGGCCATGGGACGGCTTGGAATACAGAACCGATCTGAAAAATAGAGAGTAGAATTGTTGTTGTTGTGGATATCCGAAAGGAGGCATAATAAGTTTCAGTATGTACGCGATGGGTGAAAAAATTAAGCATTTTATATGGTGAGTGCGCGGAAGGTTGATTAGTTTATTGGTGTGGATCGTGTTGGTAGAATTGAGATAATGATTCTTCTGAAAGTTTATCTTTGAATTATTATTGAGTTTCGTGCCGGTTGACTTAGTTTGTTTATAAATAATCTCATCCATGCTTTTGTAATAAATTGTATTGTAATTTTCATTGACATATTTTTACTTTAAATCACGCTCAGTGCTCATCCATTTTAATTTGTAACAATATTATGACTTATGTACTATGGTCGACTGCGGAAGATTTTCTGTCTTAAAAGTCGATTACAGAGGCCAAACGTTTGGCCGTCCCTGTCCTAGAGAGTAGAGGAGATAAATCATAGCCTTGGGGCAGTTGGGACTCAAATTTGGGTATATCAAATTATGAACATTGAGGCAATACTCGTCCATTTATAACTGTGCGACACAGAAAAAAATAATACTTATCAAGTTCAAGGCCAAATAGACCTTAGTTTAACACCTTGTGTCGTATTTTTTTCCAAATGGTCGGGGGGAGAGTTTAGGGGGAGAATACAACATCCCAATTTTGAAAATGAAAGTTTTTTTGCAATTTTTTTCTTAAAATTGTAAAGGTGGAAGGGGGGGGGGATGCCGTTTTTCCCTTCCTTGTGTATTCCATGCAAGTTATCGAGTTACTTTAATTATTTGAAATATTACAAACTAAAGTTTTATTGAATAAATAATAATACCTCCCCTCCTCAAGCAGCTGCTTGCCACAGAGGTCTGACAGGAGCCTGTCAGTTTAATACGCCAGAGTAGAAGGATCTGTAAGGAAGGCGGGTCCTCAACAGATTTTTTTCCAACTGCACGCTGTTCCCAAGTGGTCACCCTTCCAAGTACTGACCGCGCCCAAAGCTCCTTAACTTCGGTGATCGGACGAGAACCGCTGTTTTCAGCTTGGTGGAAACTCATGATTTAAACTAGTGTCGAAAAATTCCATTCCTTAACAACTTTAACCCACCTCAGCAAGAAATAAAGAATGTTTTAGATTATCGATAACTTTCTCTGTTACGAGGAAACAAAGAGCAAGACAACACTCATAATAAAAGAGTAAGAGGCAGAAGTGATTCTCTCCCTCAGCTCTGCCAGAAAAAAAAGAAAATTATTCTACGCTTTCTTGTAATATTTATTAATCGGGTTGGGTTGTTGGATTGTTTTACCTCTGAGCGGCACTTTTTTTTTGCACAAAATGGGCTAAATAGCCAGGTCACAAGGATCCCGAAGGCCGCAAAGAAGGTTGGGCGAGGGAACCCACTGGAACAATTGTTGGAAGACAGATGGTAGCCTCCTGTCAAGGCCATCCAGCGTGTTCTTGAATGTGCACAGAGTATGGCCCCGTGTGCGGTAGAGCCATACCCTGTGCACGTTAAAAAACACGCTGGATGGCCTTGATGGGAGGCTACCATCTGTCTCTTAACAGCTGTTCCAGTGGGTCCCCTCCCCCAACCTTCTCTGAGACTTCGGGGTCCATGTGACCTGGCTATTGCCCATGGTGTGCAAAAAAAGTGCCGCTCACAGGTAAAACAACCCAACCCTCAAGATGCCAAATTCAGTTAAAGGGTAACAGAGGGTCGTCAAAAATTGTCATTAAAAAAAGATAAATAAAAATTTCATTACGTACATTTCGACAAATACTTGCACGATTATGCCAACACTCCTAATTTTGCCAATTGTCACTAGATTTTGCCAACTCCTCAAAGATTTGCCAACTCACCATAATTTTACAGAACAAAAATCCTAATTTTTACATCTCACCTGAATTTTGCCTTCTCCCCACGATTTTGCCAGTCACACTGAATTTTGTCAACTCTCCAAGATTTTGTCAAGTTACTCCGAATTTTGTCAGCTCCCCAAGATTTGGCCAGGTTGTACCGATTTTGCCAACTCCCCAAGATTTTACCAAGTCACTCCAAATTTTGCCAACTCCCTAATATTTTGCCAACTCACCTGTATTTTATTAAGTGGCTTCGAATTTTGCCAACTGCTCTAAATTTTTCCGTCTCTCCATTTTCCAAACTGCCCTACATTTGCCAAGTTGCCTCGATTTTGACAACTCCCCTTATTTTTGCAAAAAAAAAAAATTACAAATTTTGACAAATCACCTAGATTTTACGAAATCGCTTCGAATTTTGCCCACTCCGAGTTACTTTGGGGGGAGCCTCCCCCCCATGGCTACGCCCCTGGGCTCCTGTAAGACCTCAGCGGTAACAGCTGCATGGGGGAATTTTTTTCATATAGATGTACCACATATTGTCGTTTTCGTTTAGCAAAATATAATGTTGATTTCGGGAACATATCATTTACGTTTACTTATTAATATGAAAAACTTATTTTTTACAGGTATACCAGACAAATTAGTTAACATAATGAAAGCTCTCTATAATAACACTGAGTCATGTGTGAGAGTTGGTAAGTCTTGTAGCAATTGGTTTAGCATTACGTCTGGTGTTCGACAAGGGTGCATCTTGTCTCCTTTTCTCTTTAGTTTGGTTGTTGATTATGTTATGCGAAATTCACTTCAAGGGAAAGATTTTGGCCTTAAATGGGCTGGAGATAGGAAAATTTCTGATTTAGATTATGCTGATGATTTAGCTCTTTTGGCAAATGATGTTGATGAGATGAACTCTTTCATTCGAGCTGTTGATGAGACTGGTAGTACAGTAGGTTTGGTTATAAACAGAGAGAAAACTAAAGTGATGAATATCGGTCAGGCAGGTTGTGATTCAGTTAATCTGAATGGTTGCAGTCTTGAGCAGGTGTCACAGTTCAATTAGCTTGGGAGCTATGTAACAGATACTGGTGATGTGCGGCATGAGATTAACAGACGAATAGGTATTGCTGCCGGGACTTTTAAGAATCTATGGAGATTGTGGAGAAATAGGCGTATACACCTAAAGACTAAAATTAGACTGTATAATAATTTGGTTCTTTCTAGGGTTAGTTATGGTAGTGAAACTTGGACGCTATGTAAACAAGATAACAGGAAACTAGATGCTTTTGATTCTAGATGCTTACGCAGTATCTTGGGTATTAGGTGGTTTAACTTTGTAACTAATGATGAGGTTAGGCAAAGGAGTCTGCAACCTCCTTTAAGCAGCATATTGTGCAGAGAGAGACTCCGCTGGTTTGGCCATGTTGCCCGTATGGATAATTATAGATTGGCGAATAAGGTTATGAACAGTGTGCCTAGAGGCCTCAGAAGGAGGGGGAGACCTAGGATGCGGTGGGCAGACAATGTCAAACAGGACCTTGTTAGAATTGGTGTGCAGTGGCCGGATGCAGCAGATGTAGCTCAGGACAGATATGCTTGGAGAAGTAAACTGCGCAGTCTGGTTGGACCTCCGTAGCCCATGGCTGCTTGAGGATGATGATGATGATTTTCAATAATAAGCTTCCCATTTTTTCGTTTTGATTTCGGGCATCATTATGGTGGGCAGGATTACCACATTCCAGACTTTCAACATTCGCGAGATTTTAAAAAATAAATATAAATCAGAGTGAGAAATTCAAAATAATTATATCGACATTAAGCATTAAACATAATATTGATCGTTTATTGATAATATTAAACATAATATTATCGTTCTGGAAGTGCAGATATCTAATTGCACTTCCAGAACTTGATCCTTAAGCAATTCTATTAAAGCAGCAATAAATAATTTACGATTCTTATTCAACGAGCTTATGAATAATAATATTCAGGCTCGCACATAAAATCGCGTACAAATTGAATAATGGCTGACAATAGGATATGGGCTGACCTTTACTGATGTAACAGTAATGAAATTGTGATTAATTATACACTGAAGTGCCATTGAATTAGGGATAGGAAACGCTATCAATATTCAGTACCGCAAGTCCCGCATTTGCGCGCATGCGCGGCTGAATCTATGGTCATATTTAGCTGTCAACTTTGGCTTCCACAAGCATTCGTCATGAGAAACATAATGGGAAACGCGCGGGATTTAGATGCATTTGACAGAGGGCAGATCGTAGGTGCCCGACGGATGGGACACTCGCTATCCGAAATTGACAGCGAACTTGGATTTTCTCGTACGACAGTTTCAAGTGTTCCAGGAATATGAAAATTCCGACAAAAAAAAGCATCCGGGCAAATTGCAAAGGACAACCATCTTTGAAGATCGTGGAATTTGCCATCTGACCCGCATCGTATGGACTGATAGGGGCCAGACATTATCTGAAAGCGGGTTCCAGCCAGGAAGTCTGTACATGGACCGTGCAACGCTCACTTCATTGTCGCGGCTTCGGGAGTCGCCGACCTATGAGAGTCCCACTTCAAACGGCATGACACACTGGGCTTAACGCCTTGCCTGCGCTAAAGAACATCGAAAATTGCCAATGGATAGCCTGGAGTGATGAATCACGATTTAAACTTCATCACGCCGATGGGAGACTGAGGGTATGGCGCCAACCCCGTGAAGCTATGGATCCTGCATGTCAGGTCGGAACTGCACAAGCTGGTGGTGGCCTGGGGTGTCTTCAGTTGGACGTCTGTGGGACCTTTGGTAAGTGTACCGATGACTCTCAATGCATCCCGGTACGTAGAACTCATGGCTGACCATTTACACCCATTTATGGCCATTATGCATCCCAGTCGAAATGGCGTCTACCAGCAAGGCAACTGTTCATCTCACAGGTCCAGGTTGGCTACTGCATGGTTGCAGGAGTATTCTGCTGACTTGGGATAACGTCGAGTAGAGTGTTCGAGCCCATGTCCCATCAGCAACGACCTTGAGAGAATTGTGGACAGCTCTGGAGGATGCATGGGTCGCCATGTCTGTGGAACGTTTACGCAAGCTTGTGGAGTCTTGCCTCGTCGTGTGGCGCCAGTTATCAGGACCAGAAGGGGTCCAACACGTTACTAGGTTACTATCCCTAATTCAATGGCACTTCAGTGTATATAACAATCTGTTTTTGATTCTTTTGAAATGGTATATCATTTTGAATTATTAATTAATTTATTTTGAATTTACCTTTTGACAATGCTGGATCATCATTCATTTCATTATGTTTTATTCATGCAGTAAATAAAAGATAATGAAATGGTATTGCATTTTTGTTTGGCAATGGAAGGAAACATCATCAACCAAAAGTAGCAGTCCTGTCCCAACTTAAAAAGACTTATTGCAATATAAGAGATCATATTAGTACAAGTCAAAAATCAGTGCAGGCAAAGATTTTGCAAGATACGTTATAAAAATCACCAATGCTGAATCGACCTTCTAATTTAGTAAAGTCTCAATACAAACTTTATTAATTCAATAGGGGATCGATGTAATTCTCATTTTTTTTCATAATGAGGCATTTGGATTATTCGGCAGAAGTGCAGTATAGGATCCTCAGCCGCCATTTTCTTTCGTCAGGTGAAAAAAAAGTCTGATTGATAATAGTTCGTTCCACATCTACTTTGAGACGCGTTTAGGGGATATATATATAATTTAGAGGATATGTATAAAAAAAATATACAACGCTATATAGGAAAAAAAATCATTTTTTATTTCATTTCATTGAACATTTTAGGGGTAAACTTCCTCTGGCAGAGCCGCAGGCTAAGCCTCAGATATCTGTAACTCAGTAGAACAGTTAGTACTTCCCCACTATCAAATCACTAAAAATAATCCCATCAAAACAAGATTTTTTTAACAAATTTTATCGCTAAGGAATAACCTTCGTTCCACACTTAATAAAAGCCCCAAAAATAAATAATCTTGTAAAAATTAAATTTCATTAACAGCTGTCTTATCGCTAAGGAATAACTCCTTGTTCCTTACTGAAGAAAACCCCAAAAATAAATAATCTAATCAAAAGATTTCATTAACGTCTATCGCTAAACAATGAAACCTGGTTTCCCCCTTAAAAAAGCCCCCAAAATAAATATCAAAAGTAAATTTCCTAAATATTAATTTCCTAAAGAATCTACTTACGAAAAGCCCCAAAACCAAATAATATCATTAGAGAGAACTATTTTAAACAGCAGATAGTCATAAACATTGGAACATGAGGATGAATATCATATTGCAACTCAACGTTACAGATTTTCTGGTTTTCCTGGGGGGAAAATCCAACATGGCGACTGAAGGCCTTACAATGCACCGTAGCCGATTATTCATACCACTGATTTCTATCTCTTACTATATGCTCATAAGGGGAACGCATGTAAAAAATCAGATTATAGCGTAAAAACTCCACATTATTAAGCTTTCCCACTAAACCCATTACAGTAACCAAACAGGACTGCAGTCTCCTACCTAGTCCTAGCAGCGCTCATTCCAGTTGCATCTTATATTCATTTGTGCCAAAATACGTTTAAGTCTCTCTCATTATACAATTCATACACTATTTGAACTAAAACTGTTAAATAAATTGCATTTGACCTTATATGAAACGTTTTCAGCTTATTATCAAAGGAAATTCAGTGCAAGTTTTGTAGACTACTAACAAAGAACACATTTGAATTTGTAACGTTGTAACATGCGATTTTGAAGTGATATTGACCTTAAACATACCGTTTTTGGTTGTAGTATACTAAAGTTTTAAACTTTTGAAGTGAAAGTCACAGTAACTTACTTAACATTTATTGCTGAGTTTACAAATGTCCAGTATATGAATTACAAATTAAAACAAACTTATATTATTATGTTAGGTACAAAAGTATTTCCTACATTTCGTTTATTAGAGTAACTTACCTAAAGTAAAGCAAGAACGTCACAAAAACTGAAAATTTGAATAACGTCAAAGGGATATTTTTGTTGCCATACGCCGTTTAAAAACTTTAACTTTCAAATTTGTTGTGGGAGGGGGGGGGGGTTATATATATATATTTGTAAAACCTGACCACGTAGTCTCCACCAAAATGTTTATATTGCAGTGTGTTAGAGGGTTTCAATTGACTACATCGATTTGCACCAGTACTCCTATGGTGGTGGCAAAATGCACTTTTTTTAAATGGAAGAAGATACTGTCCGATACAAATGACAGAGGTAATCTAGAAGCAATATAGAGTTTGATTGTGTTTTAAGAGATATATGAAAAATTATTTTGAAATTAATAGGTGTTATGAAAATAGGGCATTTCATGAATCATCGGCTATTTTGATTTTCATCGTTTGAGGGTGAAAATGCAGAAAATGAAAAATTTCATTGTCTTCGAAAAGAAAATTTTTTTATGCATCAGAGGCAATGTTATCCTTAGTTTATTTCAGAATACGGATTTTATTTCTAATATATTTTTCATTTCAATAAGACGCAATAATAGACTTAGGAGCACGTTGACAAAAGTTTTTACCAGTTTCCCATGAAAAATGGCGAGAAGTCAACTCCCACATTTAAAGCCAAATTCTATTGAAATTCATTCCACAATCTGCTTCGACTTCAGCGTTTTAAATACGATATTTGATAGTGAAGCGGATTTAATACAAATGCAGAGAGAATATTCAAACTATAAAGATAAATTTCAGAAGAATTTTATATATATTTTTTTAGATGTAGTGCACTAGAAGAATGATAAGCTTTAATGTAATTTTATTTTGTGAATAGGAGACTTTTTTATATCAATATTTATGTTCCAAACTTTCACATTTATTTTTGATTTTATGTTTCATGTGTATGTCTTGGAGGATCTGCTGCTGTAGGCAGCCCAAGTAAATTTCCCTCAGCTCTGGTGTCCTAAGAGCTGTCAACTATGTGCCAGAACAGAACTGATTGTTAATCATTAACAATTTTAAACCTAAGTGATTTCTTTTCAGGAACAATTACTAGACTTGTAACAAACTTTTCGTTTTTTGTTCTACTAACTCTCAATGCAAGGACATTTTACTTGAGGTACTCTGTGTGATTCATAAACCTTTGGAGCTGCCAAGCAAGCTGCACTTTCAGCAGTAAACCCAAAGAGGGCCTATGCACAATGAGTACGTAATGATAAGTTTTTATATTACTTACACCGTGCTTATAGTTTCGGAGTTCAGATTTAATTTTTTTTCAGGCGAAGTACTCTCTTTATGCTTCCCCCCCCTTTCCCTGTGGTATGTAGGGATGTTCTACGTGGATTCTTCATATCCGCTTAAAACCATTTCTACCCTACACTCCGTTTGTCCAACATTCTGTAACCATGGGAATAATTATCTCAACGGGTAATTCTCCACGGAACAACCACTCAACCACGGAACAAGGCAATGCAATCTACCTGTCATGCTGGTTGTTGTAATCTAGCTAAACCCAGCATATCCTGAATTAATTTGCACAAATGGGCTCTTCGTTGCACTTATGCAAAGCAGCAAAAGCAGCTGTCGACCAAGCAGAAAGGGATTATCTGGTGTCAAGTTTAGGAATGGGACACAGAATGCTGCAAAGAAATCCTCTGGACCGCCTTCGAGTGTCACAATAAACAAGCAGAAGAACAGTCACGTGGTTTTTGGATAATGATATTGAAGTATGAACCAGTCAGATTTTCTTCCCTTACCCTCCCCCCCCCCCCTTGCAGAGAGAATTGCAAGGCCATTAGAAAGCTGGATAACCTCCCTTTGCGTGCAAGAGAATAAGGATCGGAGATTAAAAGAGAAGGAGAACATTTTTGGAGAAATGGGGAGCAATATGCTCATTGCCGCCTCAATCACCTGCATTTGAGAGTCGCGCACCAAAATGTATTGAAATAAAGCAGCGAGGTGTGCATCCTCAAACCATTTTGTCTTCACAGTGATCACGGATCATGAGTGATCCAAAAAGCTTCTGTGTATTTCCTAACATGAAGTAAAAGTGTGTCTACTTTCTTGTGTCTATGGTGTAGCAGATGACTTTTGTTGATTGTTCGTAACATCGACATGCTGAGGAGCCATAGCATGAACAAGCGATAACAACAGCCCAACAACAGCAATATCCTCAAGCCATCAGTGACAGGACCAAGAAGGAGACCCTTAACTGTGGTGGCAACAGACGTAAGTAGGAGTGTACCACAGCAGGTTTCAGCAAAACGGGACGATAGTGAACATATTAATAGAACCCCCTGATATAAGTTTAATATTGCTTGGAGGGAATTTGATAGCGTAACAGTCGATGTGGAAGAGAGTTATAGAGTAATAGTCTCAATGCATTTGCCGTACTTTGGGAGCACTCCAATAGTGATATAAGTTAATACTTCCACTACAATATCTCCACATTTCTGTTTAGAATTTTATTAGATGAATTGATTTTTATGTGATTTGAAATGGCAATGCTGAGTTTTACCGCGAAGCCGATCATGATCATGGAGGTAGGAAGACAGGGAGGGACGCTATCGCTTGAAAACTGTAACCGAGCGTCGCCATATTGTCGCTACTTATAATCTTGCTATCACTGTGTTAAAATAAAAGAACGACAGATTGCATTGAAAAAATGGATTTGAGTAACGCGTTTGATTACAGTAATGAACTTGTGAAAAAGATCAAAAGGATAACATTTTATAGGTGAGAAGTAATGCTAAAGTGTTACTTTGTAAATTGAAAACTTTTTCGTCATTTCAAATAATTTATGACAGTAGTGTAGTTAGGCCTAGCGGAAGGCGGTAGGAAGGGCTGCGAAATTTCTCGGTGTTTTTAATGTAAACTGATGAAATAGTGTGTTCTTATAAATTCAAAGAAAGATAAAAAATTCAACAAACAGGGGAAAATGTGATACTGATATCATTCGTCATTTCCTATGTTTTTGATGTACCTTACCGAAATGCTAGAGAATTTCCTGTTATGTCAATGAGAATCTAATTTCGAAGCTCTGTAATTTCTAAAATATGCATTTAATGGGAAAATTTTACTAAAGATAAATAAAAAATCGTAATTAAATCTATTTAAATCTCGTTTTTAACCAATATTCATTAAGTATTTAAAGAGTTATGGACGCTAGAATATTTCATGATAAATTATGTTCAATATCGATGAAAATCTAACTGTGAAGTGCTATAACTATTAAAATATGTATTTGATGGAACAATTAGAAACTTGATTAAACAACGATAGAACTTTGAAATATACTGCTCACAAAAATTAGGGGATATATTATCACTTCATATTCATTTTGAAATATTCCCTAATTTTTGTGAGCAGTATATTATGCAGGGGAGAGGAATTCAGCCCCTATTTTATGAAAAAGATGGTGTAGCTTTCATTTGATATGTAATTTGTTATTATTAACTTTAAGTGTGAACTGTGTTTAAAAACGTAAACAAACGAAAAACCAAAGCAAAAAAAAGTATTTTTTATATATATGTTAAATATCTCTTGACCTTCCAAGAAAAAAAAAATCGATTAAGCAATATTCGTCGAAATAATTCTTTTTTTGTACATGAAACAATTGCGATTTTATTGAGCAGTATTCGTATAAAGCATTTGGATACATTACAATTGATGTGCAGCGTGCGGCTTTCTGAGTAGCCAGAACATGGCTACCACCGTTCTGCGCGGTCTTAGCGACCTATGTTAAGATATAGTAAGGGCGACTCCCCCTCTTCCTACCTTCATGATCGTGATAACCGAAGGAAATTCGTATTGGACTAATCACGTTGTAAATAAATATTTATGTGTTTTGTATGAACCATTATCTGCCATCGTCTATTAATATTGTATTAGCTTTCAGAAAATTATATTGCTTCCTAATAATATCCAATAATGGCACTAGTTCGTAAGAAACAGTCTGGTTTATTATTCGAATGACGTATGGATTATCTTTAAAATTTTAGTATTACCTTTTTGGGATAGTGAGCTTATCTGTTGCCACACAGAGATGAAGAAAAATGTTTCAAAATCGTTCCCACCACTGCACTTGACCGGTAATGAAACCGAACATGTTAAATATCTGAAATTTCGAATCGTGGGAATATTTCTTTAAATATTTTCTATCAAATATATAGACGATTATGGGTGACTGACTGACAGGGGATTACGCTAATTTTAATGCAGAAATGGTAGAGCTCTTGAATTTTTCACCTAGGGGTAATCCGGGTCGTAGATCTCAGGAAAATTCCGAAATTTGACCTGCGACGTGTCATTAGAGATCAAACTGTAATCTACGAGAGCCAGAAATGTGAAAATTGGTGACTGTGGATGTTTTCGGTTGTAAATCTCGAAAACGTTATGAAATATCAAATCCGGAAGATCCTTTGAGGTCAAATTTAGAACTATCGGTACTAGGGGGTTAAAAATTGGTTCCTCGGAATATTTTGAGTCATAGATCTCGGAAATGCTGCGAAATGTTTGATGCGATGGGTCCTTCGAAGTCAAAGGTCAAATATCGATCTTCTGATGTTATAGGGCTGAAAATTGGTGGCTTGAAAATTATAGGAGAGCTAAATATTGAATAGCTTCACCACCGAATTCCTGGCGGAATCGTACACCTGGGATCCGTTGTCCAGTTTCGACCGGACAAGTGCATGGTACAGGCAGAGCAGAGAACATCGGCCAGCTCCCCAGAAGAGAGAGAGAGGACTTTGATTATGTTCTTGTTGAAAATATTTTTGAAACCAGTTGCTAATCTGAGATAGGTTCTTTTCAAATTTTGGGTTGTTTTACCTCTGAGTGGCCCTTTTTGCAACACAATGGGCTAAATGACCAAGTCACAAGGACCCCAAAGGCTCAGAAAAAGTTGGGGGAGGGGACCCACTGGAACAGCTGTTGGAAGACATATGGTAGCCTCCCGTCAAGGCCATCCAGCGTGTTCTTTAACGTGCACAGGGTATGGCTCTCCCGCACACGGGGTCACAGCTTAACGTCCCATCCGACGGACGGCGGCCTTTCCAAGCCCATCGGTGTTCCCCTACTGACCGTGGGCAGGGCGGGGAATTTTGCGGAGATAAATCTCAACGCTGACCCAGCTGGGACTCGAAACTGGGAACTACATATTACGAGCCTGGCGCGCTACCGACTGAGCCACCCCCGCCCCATTTCACCAAGTGGCTTCGAATTTTTGCCAAGTGCTCTAGATTTTGTCACCTCGCCATAATTTTACAGAAAATTACCCAATTTTTACATCTCCAATGAATTTGCCAAATCACTTCGAATTTGGCCAAATCTCCTCGATTTCGCGAAATTTCCTTAATTGCACAAAAACAATCCCAATTTTCACAACTTGCCAACTGCCCTAGATTTTGCCAAGTTATCTCGATTTTCAACTAGCCATAATTTTACAGAAAAAAATCCGAATTTTTACATCTACCTGAATTTTACCAACTCCCAGTTGTCCTGATTTTGCCAACTGCCCAAGATTTTGCCAAGTTGTCTCGATTTTTCCAACTTTCCTTAATTTCGCAAAACCTATCCCAATTTTCACAACTGGCTTATATTTCACCAAGTGGATTCAAATTTTGCCAACTGCCCTAGATTTTGCAAAATTGCCTCGATTTGACCAACTTCCCTAAATTTCGTCAAGTCGCTTCGATTTTGACAACTACCCTAGATTTTGCCAAGTTGTCTAGATTTTGCTAATTCCCCATAATTCTAGAAAAAGCAAAACGTCCCAATTTTCAGATATCACCTGATTTTTGTCGCTCCAAATTTTGTGAACTTCTTTTAAATTTGGAGGGGATCCCCCCCCCATAACTATGCCCCAGGTTATGCTATTCTCTTTTAAAGATGATCTTTGAATAGCTCGTGTGGCACTGATATCCGCAGTACATTCTTCAGGCATTATACGTATAGCAAAGCTATACGTACACAATGCAAAGCATAATGATGCAGTTAACTAACACTAAACAGTTACGTATACAGGGTGTCCCTGAATTCATAGCCCAAACGTGAGGGGATGGTAGTACACACCGAACCCACCAACATTCGTCAAAGAATATGCGGCCGCAAATGCAATGAATGAGTCAGAAATGGACAGACACAGAGGTTTCCAGAGTAACATTTATTGGAGATCATTTATAACAAATGCTCAAACGTCCGCCCACCAATGTTAATACAGAGAGCACAACGGCAGAGTAGTGATCAGCGTACCTGCTCATAAACACCGGGCTTGTCATGCACATCACATCGGCGGCTGCGACGGACAGTCGGGCTACCAGATCCTCCGTGGACTGAACGGACGTCTCGTACACGACACTCTTCAAATGTCTCCACAGAAAGAAATCGATACAAGATCGGACGATCTGGGGGGCCACGGGATGGGACCACCGCGCCCCATCCATCGGTTCCCAAATGTGGTATGAAGATGCTAACGCACATCCATACTGAAATGGGCGGAAAAATCGTGCTGGAACCACATACGGACGCGGACATCGTGCATGACATCGTGCTGGAACCACATACGGGCGCGGATTGCGAGTGGAACATCCAGAAGCAATTCCGGCAAAACCTGTAGCAGAAAAATACGGCATGTTCGCCATTCGAGGCGGTCCGGCAGTAGGTAAGGTCCAATTAAATAGTCATGCACGATCCCCACCCAGACTGATGGCGAACCGTAGCTTGTTCGAATTTGGACGTGTACCATAGAGTTTCTGGACCGCCCACAAATGCGCATTATGGACATTCACTACGCCTTCACATGAGAATGTTGATTCATCCGTAAAGAGGACATGCGCGGGGAAATCGGGATGTGCGGCACTTTGCTGCAGGAACCACTGGGCGAAATCCATTTGCAGGGGATAATCAACAGCTGTCAATGCCTGCACTCACTGCAAGTGATAGGGGTGTAGCCCTTCTTCATGCAGTACTCACCAGACACTGTTCTGATGCACACCCAGGCTCCGGGCTGCGGATCGCGTGCTTGTACCTGGGTTATCTGTCACCATACGCAAGATATCCTCGCTCATAGCTGGCGTTCTGACTGTCCGTGCTCGTCCGGTATCATGTCGACTGACGTGGAAGGTGCCTGCCTCAGACAGCTGGCGGTGCAGTCGCGCAAACATTTTATGATCGGGCACACGGCACATAGGATATCACTCAAGGTAGAGTCTTTGCGCCTCTCTACCATTACGCCGTACATCAGGTGCATATCGGCTTCCTCTGCGTTCGTAAACTGCTCCATCTCGTGTCCGGTCGACGCTGAGAATGCTGGGGTTTGGCCGATCCAGCGCTTTTAAGCCGTGCTGCCTCGTTTGTGCCCCCTACCGGCACAGGGCTGCGTTTGCAGCCGCATATTCTATGACGAATATTGGTGGGTTCGGTGTGCACTACCATCCCCTCACGTTTGGGACATGAATTCAGGGACACCCTGTATACCATCATATTAACTAAGCATTCTCAATGAGTTTAATGATTCTTAGATTTCAGCAATGCGTTTTTCCGTATCATTATAAATGCTAGGAATAAATTTGCCTTTATATGACAGATGCATGAGATTTCTCCCATTTTCATCATCAATAATCATTATTTATTAAAGCAGTGAGCTTCTGAGGAAACGTGATGTAAAACAGCAACTGATAACCAACACTAATAATTTGGATGATGACATGTACACAGTCGTATCAGAATAATATAACAACCTACCATACATATACTATGGTAGGTGATCATATTATTCTGATACGACTGTGTATAGTAGTTTTCTTCCCTCAGGAATTTACGCGAAAACGACTGCTTATCTCATTGCAGTCAGAAAATATTTACAATATTCAAAAAAGGTTGAGTTGCTAGACCAATTAATATTGACACCAGGATTGACAGAAAAATGCAATCGAATGACATTCTGTTACTTTAAAAGTTGAGTTCGGTTGTTTTACCTCTGAGCGACATCTTTTTGCACACCATGAGCTAAATGGCCAGGTCACATGGACCCCGAAAGCTCAGAGAAAGTTGGGGGAGGGGACCAAAATCACGTTAAAAAATTTCGAATCCTGCTGGTTCTTTCAGATCACATTTAGATCAATCGGTACTGGAGAGCTAAAAATTGGTTCTGGGGAGTATTTTGAGTAGTAGGTCTCGGAAACTTTGCGAAATTTTGGATACAATGGGTCCTTCGAGGTCAAAGGTTAAATAAAAATCTACCGGTGTTATAGGTCTGAAAATTGATATCTGGGGGTATTTTGAGTTCTAGATTTCGGGAATTATGCCAATTTTTAGATGGAATGAGTCATTCGATATATCGATGTTGGAGAGCTAAAAATTGGTGAAGAGGGATATTTTCGACTGGAGAAGTCAGAAATGAGAATTTTCAGATCCAGTGTTGCGTTCAAAGTCAAATAGAGGTCGTAGTGAAATAAAAAGCTTTGTTGAAATGAAATTAAGTACCATTGCTAAAGACAATTTAACTCTAAAATAATCAGTAAATTTCTTGGTTTTCTTTCGTTTTCTTTTAAAATAAAAGACAGTGAAAACATAAGGCATTTCTAATTTGCCTAATAACACAACTGAAAATATATCACTGATAATTTCCTAGTCAGATGATTAATTTTTAAGCTTTACATAAGAGATATAAAATAATAATAAATACCCCCTCAAGCAGCTGCTTGCCACAGAGGTCTGACAGGAGCCTGTCAGTTTATATGCCACAGTAGAAGATCTGAGAGGAAGGCAGGACCTCAGCAGAACAACAATACGAACATCCATGCCTTATCCGGGGCTCGAACCCAGGTCCCTTAGATCAGCAGCCAAGCGCGCTAACCACTCGGCCATGGGACGGCTTACATAAGAGATATACAAAAAAGAAAATTCAGAGTCAAGATATAATTTTAAGAGACATTGAAACTAATAAACAACATGCTATATATAATTTTATTTCATTAAGGTCTTGTCAGATTATCAGCGTATGGAAATGGGAATAAAGCAAACCATAGGAGAAAACAAAAACGATTTTTTTTTCAGTTATTGAATTAAGCTGAAAATTGTCATCACTTCAGATGACTTCATCTGTGGACATTTAAACAGGCATAAGCTTCCTTTCCTTTACCAACACTTGTGATGAAACATTTCTTCAGTATGGGTAAGTAAATGAGCGTTGAAGTTAGCCGAAGCATAAGTGAAATAAAGGCACTGATGGCAAACGTAGCCTCCACCTGAAGCAACATCTCCTTCATGACATCGTTGGTGTAGGCTCAGCACAAACAATGTAGAAAATCTTCTCTCACATCGGTCGCATTCATAGCCAGCTTTACCTATCACATGGAGAAAGAATAAACAATTATATAAATGTATCTGTTAGTACATGATGAATCATATAAAACACTTTTATTTTATACGTATTAGATCTAATGCATGTGACATTATACATCCCTTACTAAAAATTCATTCCACAAACGAGTATAGTTTGACATGCAATTTATTCAAAAATGAATGGAAAAGAATGGGTGTTTAATAATTCTGGACGAATTTTGGGATCACGATCATTAAATATAAATAGGGAAAGTTTAGTGCTGAGTTACAAAATTAAGAAATTTGTATGCTACTAATTTCTGTCGCTACTTTTTTCCCTAAATTTCAACTAAAATTTTCTGAAAATATACTTGTGAGATCACATTCATCAGTAAATTTTCTTATAATTTTTTTATTTAACTTTCATAAAAAAAACTAGCAAATAAAGAATGATACGCGGACCGCAATTCTTTTTCTCTCATTTGAACACATAAGACATTGAAGATGAAGCTTTTACAGACCTTCTCATATAAGGTCATGCCCTGCTAAGACCGAAGCCATTGCTGAACACTGCCTCAGTTAGGGCTAACATAACACAAAAAGTTTACCCTCTGGAACAGTAGAACCAACTATGTCCATTAACCAACTAACTCCCTAATCAACTATGTCCGTTAAGGCTCAAAGAATTTTCAAAATGCAAATAAAGCAATGCAAACAATTTAGAGAATATTTTAAAAATATATATACATATCATGGCCGAGTGGTTAGCGCGCTTGGCTACTGACCTAAGGGACCTGGGTTCGAGCCCCGGGTAAGGCATGGCTGTTTGTGTCGTTTTTCTGCTGAGGTTCTGCCATCCTCTCAGACCTTCTACTATGGCATATAAACTGCCAGGCTCCTGTCAGACCTCTGTGGCAAGGCAGCTGCTTGAGGGGGTATTTATATTTTTTATATAAATATTCCTGTTAATACGGGTAATCTTAATAAGCATGATTAAGGCACACTTTAGAAACATATCATGAGAGTCCAAACAAAAGTTCACATAAATCTAGAAACTTTAGAATGCTACTTTTGATGAACATATTTCTCAGGGCCACAGGAAGGATTTTTCAGGGTTAAGAGGAAGGCCGACAATGCTTGTTTTTCTAACTTCAATGCCAAATTATATTCAGCTAATAAACGAAAATTATACTAAAATACTCATGCATATTTTCATATATTTGAAACCTACTTCACTATCGTAATTTTTTTGTTTCTTTAGCCAAAAACATGCTATCGGGGGAAAAAAATACGAATCTCGATTCGATTTCTTTTGGTGGAAAATCTTACCAGTATTCTTATTCCTCCTCCACCAACAAAGCTGCGCACCTACTTACTCGTGAAATAAATTATACCGGAAAAAATTGGCACAAATTGGTGGTTTATTTCGGCAAAATTTATATGAAGAATAACTGCGTAGTTTCGTTAGTGGGAATGGACAGGAGTAGAAGTAGGCCTTTGTACTAATAGAAGTCGGAGCGATAATTGGAAATGCTTCGTGTTTTTTTTTTTTGGATTGGAAATGCTTCGTGTTTTTTTTTTTTGGATTGGAAATTTTGTCTACAGAAACAAAAAAAATTGTGCCGGGGAAACAGCTTTAAATTGCACATGAAAACGTTTCATTTTTAGCAGCATTTTATTTTTTGAGCTGAATAAAATTTTAAGTTATATTTTTTTCAATTTTCAAAATAAAAATGCTGGAATAACACTGCTACAATTCACTGCGATTTGTCCGCAAAATTCCCCGTCCTGCCCAGTCAGTAGGGGACACCGATGGGCTAGAAAAGGCCGCCGTCCGTCGGATGGGACGTTAAGCCGTGGCCCCGTGTGCGGGAGAGCCATACCCTTTGCACGTTAAAGAACACGCTGGATGGCCTTGACGGGAGGCTACCATCTGTCTCCCAACAGCTGTTCCAGTGGGTCCACTCCCCCAACCTTCTCTGAGCCATCGGGGTCCATGTGACCTGGCCATTGGTGTGCAAAAAAGTGCCGCTCAGATGTAAAATAACCGAATCCACTGCGATTTGAAGGTTTTAAATATAGTTCATTAACATAAAATCATACTTAGTGTGTGTGTGTATATAAAGCTTTAATTCGTCGAAACGTCCCATTAAAAATGAGCTAAATTCAAAAGCATTTTTCGCTGTTTTAAATGCTGAATTTTCAAAACGGTAACAAATATAGTTACTTTAACAAATCCATTGATGAACAAAAGCTGCAAAGAAATTTGAACTATGAGTCATCTTACTTTACTTTAAAAACAATATTAAATGTTTGCAAAAGTTTCAATCTTTTTACCAATGACAGCAATCTGTTTACAAAATAATCTAAAAATGTTTCTTTTCGTGGATAATTAAGCTCGACTTATTAACAAATGTCTTTTCAGTATTTATACATAAACAACCTTTGTTGCAAGTGAATTCGTTCATGTGGATTCAGAATCCCATGCTTTGTAAAAGATCTGATGCAGAAACTGCAAGAGACATGGTCTTTTCCCTGTATGGATAAGCATGATGCTTTCGTTTGGAAATACTTTTGGGGACGATCTGCAGAGTGGATGATCATGGGGACACCGTCATCATCATGTAGACATTACAGATGAGAAATAATCACTAGAGTAACGACACTGGTAACAAAAAGAATTTCTGGTTTCTGCTTTCGTCCCGATGCCTTTTCTTGTGTCTGTTGAAGAATACTAATGACGTAAATCTGTACTCACAGATGGATATCACCTGTGAATTAAAAAAAATATATTTAAGTGATGTTTAAAAATCTATTAATAATTGCATTCTGCTGTTTATTAATTATACAATTACACATTTCTGAAATTATTATTGGTCATTAGCATTTAGTTCATATCTAATCCATTGCAACAGAAGTTCTTAACCTGTTTTCAGCCTCCTCCTAGAACCCCTGGCAGCAATATATGGCGGTCTCGCACTCCCATCAGGTGCCCTCGCATCACTATTTACAGGTCTCCTTGCTTCCCTTATATTTTTTTCGAATGATTATTTTTCGAATGATATAAAATGAAAAATTCCGATTTCCAAACCTTCTCTCGTACAGTCGCTCAAACAAATATCTGAACACTCTGGTTGATTACGGAATTCAGAAAAAATATCTGGCAACGATTTTTTTTAGAAATTAGTGATCTGGTAATCTTCGTGTAAAGTTGCCAGATATTTTTTCTGAATTCTGTAATCAACCAGAGTGTTCGGATGTTTTTTGAGCGACTGTACCCCAAAGTTAAGAAATCTTGCATTACAATTATCTACAACATATTAAGTAGTATCAAATGGAATAATTTCATTAGCATAACAAATGTCTTCAACACTATTCTGAAACAAAATTTCAAAAACAATAATGATATAGCAAAGCAGTAGTACACGAAACTTTCAGGATCAAATCTAAATATCAAAAATATTTGAATTACAAAAAATATATAGTCGCTAAATAAGTAATATTTCCTTTTTAGAGGTTTGGTGATGTTTGAGAATTCATTTTGTTACCATAATCTGTATATTGCTTACTAATGCTAAGAATAATAACACATAAAGAATTTACACATGTAGAATTTAAATCTACATTTGGAAACGGATACCTTTACATAAAGGTTGCATTGCGCAGCACACTGATACTCCTATGATGTTTTTGTATAACTACGACGGATTGACTATTCTGGATAAACTTATAATAAAAATCCAACTAATTTTGGTTAAACTACGATGCATTTGTATTGCTTAATATTAGTGTTTGGGATTTGGATCAAATATGATTTCCCTGCATAGAATTCACTAAAAATAGTATTGTACAATTTTAATAAATATATATATCCAGAAAAAACAGAGATGTAGCAAACAGCATCACATTACATTCCTTTGTCGTATTAAAAACAATATGTACACAAAAATATTTGCAGAGTGATGATATATCAATAAAGTGAAAGCGGTCTACTTGTAATGTTATGGATTCATCTTCTACCGACGACACTATTCTGATACAAAATTTCAAAAACTATTATGATATAGCAAAGCAATAGTACACGAAACTTTTTGGATCAAATCTAAATATCAAAAATATCTGAATTACAAAAATTATATAGTCGCTAAATGAAAAATATATAGTCGCTAAACAAAGATGAAGTGAGAAATTCATGGAATATGTCACGCCCTCTTGTCGAAGAATTTGCCTCCTTTTCATTACTGTTCCATTTTTTCTATTATGTACATCACTCGTTTGTATCTTAGTATTGTTTTATAACAATTATCTTTGAATGAATTTCGAAACTAATGAAAATAAGTTTTAAAGGCAAAGTTGAAAACTTTACTAAATTGTCCAAAATAAATCAGTTAGTACTTTAACTAGTTTTTTTAAATGAAATATTTTCCGCCCCTTTCATCAGACAACTTTATCATTGGGAATCTCTGCGCTCCGTAGTTTATGCTCCTTCATACTGAAAAGCTTTTTTTTTCGCATATTTTTCCAGGCCACATCACGGATTATTTTGTCCTTCTTCAGGCCACATCACGGATTATTTTGTCCCTCTTCTTCAGGCCACATCACGGATTATTTTGTCCCTCTTATCCATGCCACATCACGATTGTTTTGTCCCTCCACGTCACATCACGGATTATTTTGTCCCTATGCTCCAGGCCACATCACGGAGTTTTTTCTTTTTTGTCCCTCTTCTCCACGTAGCATCACGGATTATTTTGTCCCTCTTCTCCAAGCCACATCACGGATTATTTTGTCCTTCCTCCCCACGTCACATCACGGATTTTTTCTTTTTTTTTCTTTTTTGTCCATCTTCTCCACGTCACGTCACGAATATTTTTGTCCCTCTTCTCCAGGCCATATCACGGATTTTTTGTCCCTCTTCTCCAGGCCACTACACAATGGAAAGTTTTTCTTTTTTAGATGTTACAGGCCCCTGACTTGCAGACAGTTCTCTTTAGGGTTATCTCTAAGTTCATATCATCTGTAATGAGAAGTTCACCATTAGTCTAAGATAATTATCAATATAAAAACTCATTATTAATATATTACATATATAATCTCAAGACTGAAACTTTTCAAGTACTAATATATTACAGGCTGAATAAAAATTTAAAATAAATTTTACCTACACATTTTTCTCTACAATTTATGTATCATACCTTGAACATGATTACAGAAATGGTAAAAAAATATTTCAAATTATTCAATCATTGCAAGCTCACTTTCTATGTTAAACCCATGAACATAACTATGAGCATATCTGTGAGTGTCTTCATTGAAGTCGTTGATGTATCATGCTTCAGACATGTTCTGAAAAAAACGTCATTTGAACAGAAGGTGATGCTAAAATATTTCAGCAAGTAATCTTCTTCAGACGAGGGTTAGGTTGTTTCAACTCTGAGTGGCACTTTTTTGCACACGATGGGCTAAATGGCCAGTTCACAAGGTCCCCAAAGGCACAGAGAAGATTGGGGGAGGAGACCGACTGCAGCATCTGTTGGGAGACAGATGTAGCCTCTCGTCAAGGCCATCTAGCGTGTTCTTTAATATGCACAGGGTTTGGCTCTCTCCCGCACACGGGGATACGGCTTAATTTCCCTCAAACCGACGGCATCCTTTCAAAGCCCATCAGTGTTCCCTACTGACCATGGGCAGGGTGGGGAGTCTCTCGGAGACAGAAGGGGGAAGGGAAAGGGTGGCGACAAGAAACTGGATTTCCATTGTAGTGTAACATATTCCACTTCGTGTTAAAGGTTTTTACAAAAATTAATGAAAAAATGCCCGAAATATGTACGTTTAGTAATTTTTCACCTCCATTGTCCTTATTAGTTATCATCAAGGGGGGGTGGGGGTATGGTCCCCTTGACACCCCCTAGATCCGGTTTGTTTGCTGTATTTCTTTCACATCCACCAATAAGGGGTTGCAAGGCGGCAATTTTCCGACATTGTCCAGGAATCAAAAGTTCTGTGACATCTCCCGGCAAAGTCTTGGGAAAAGGTATTTATCCCTGAAATAAAAGCTGAAAGCTTTTCACTTAAGAGTGATGAGATAAGCCTTTATATTTAATAATGAGATTTTATGCACATGTTTATTTATTGTGAACACGGTTCATTTTGTAGTCCCATTCAACTGTCCGCTTTCGTGAGTTGAGTTTTAACACAAACCAGTCTGTAATAAAATAATAATCTTAAGCAATTGTCTTAATGGCGCTGTTAGCACGTTGGGTAGCCGTGACACTGTAAACTGCAGGAATCCGGATTTGAGTCCCTGGATGGCAGGGTCATTTATTCTGTCACAACCCACAGATCAGCTGGTAGCTTTGCAGGTCACAAATCGAAAAAGAGAAATTTATCGAGGAAATTATGATGCAAAAAATGATGAAGCATCAACACAAATTGTGGTAAATGCAATTGATTAGTTACTGTGATCTAAGAGCAATTGAAACATTTACCAGCAATCGTATTATTATATTTTAATCACCTTAAATCCGTGTTTCCTAACCTTAAAACAGCGGAGGAACTCCTAAACGATATTGGACGGGTGACTCGGTCGGCAGCACGCCAAACTCGTAATCTGTAGTTCCTAGGTTCGAGACCCAGCTGGGACGGCTTTGATTTAGCTCTAAAAAACTCCCTGCCATGCCCACGATCAGTAAGGGACACCGATGGGTTTAGAAAAGCTGCCATCCATCGGATGGACGTTAAGTCGTGGGAGTGGGAGCGCAATATCCTCTGCACGTTAAAAACACGCTGGATAGCCTTGATGGAAGGCTACTATCTACATCTCAACAACTGTTCCAGTGGAATGTACAATAGAGTAATATTTCTATGGAAAACCTTAAAATAAGGAAGACCTAGAAACTAAAAGAGATCTTGATTTGTAATTGTGCTAAATTGATGACTCAAAATGCAGAGTAATCGTCTTTTAACGTTCTCTGAACATGTAGAACGATATATAAATTACCAGGAGCGTCATAATCGGTTGTACGTATAATTACAATGACACAATATGTTTAAAAATAAAGATAAATGCAAATAATTACTCGGTTATATATTAACAAAAATAAAATCATTTCCTTCACATATTTTTTGCGATAAATGCTGTCAATGACTAATCCACTTTTTTGTATCGTGACTTAATCGTGACAAATAAAAAAAAAATGTTATGGAAAATTAGTGTGTTTTATTCAAAAAAGAAAAAAAACACACAAAAATTATTCAGAACAATTTTATTTGCAAATGTGAACTAAAAATTAATGATATACTGTAATAGCTTTAGCTGTAACAATTTCAGTTAGTTATGATTTAATTTTAATACTTTTTCTTAGTGATTAGACTGAATTTATAGGAATATTGAGCTGTATTTTTTTTCTGAACTCTCATTAAATTTGAATAATATTTGGACACGGATACAACCTTCCGATGGAATACATATTCAAAACCAAGCAGGAAAAGTGCATCTAAACTTTAGAAACTACAATTTACTGCAAGCACACACACATATATATTTTGGTTTACAAAGCTACCTTTAAGTCTTTGACTAAAGATTTGACAATAAATCGCTCAACTAACCTACCAAATGTAAAGAAAATAGTCTCTAATCAATCTTCGATTGCTAAAAAAATAATTCTATGCACCTTGGTAAAGAAAGATTAAATCATTTAGGCATACATCTTTCCAGATATAAGCCAGTGATGTAAGACCACTAAACTAACAGACTCTGCCTCTTTTCCACTAATATAACTTATTAGTTTAGTGGTCTTAGAACACTGCGGCATATACCTGGAGAGATATGGTTCAAATCCCACATGCCAGAAAAATTGTTTGTTCAAAACTATTAATATCAAAGCCGACAGTTAACTCTGTGGATACTATTTATTGAGGGTAGATAACTTTCTCTTTTTGGCACTAAGACATTTTTTCTTATTTCCCAAATTCTCTAACAAACAATCATTTTTTATCTTGCAAAAATTGTTTAAAAAAACATTTGTTGAACACCAGATAATAATTAAAGATAATAATCCCGCCAACAAACACACAAGCAGGTACGGGGTGTGAAGATGCTAGATCGACGAATGCTGACGTCAATACGTGTGACGTCACCAGTGAAAAGACCTTGGTTACGATACTGGTAGCTTGAACTTGATGAAGCTTAACGGGATGTTGCCGAAGCGTGTTCTTTTTTTTCATGCATAAAAATAGACAAATAAAAATCGAAAAACTTCTAAAAGTAAAAATTTTAAATGAAAAATATTTATTTATTACTAACACATAAATGATGGAATTACTACTATAAAGGGAATTGATTGTCTATAAATTTTTTTATACGTATGCATATTACAAAAAGGAGTGTAATTGGCGCGAAATTTAACTAGATATAGGAATGATAGGAATGGCAATCCTAACGATATATACAGCTTCATGAAAAGAATGACTATTTTATTAAAACCAAATTATAATAAGAAATAAATATCAATGTATTAAATAGTAAAAAAGGAAGAAAAATCTAATTTTCTCGAAAACAACGACCTTTAGAAGAAAATAATCACCGCCATCGGATTCCTCTCGTAGACCTTTAAAAAGAGTTCGTCAGAAAAACTCATCACTTCAACAAAAAAGCAACTGACAATCTCGGAGGGAAAATGGCAGGATCGATGTTCATTCTTCCCGCTTATTCTCAATGACGTAATTGAATAGCTAATTGTGACGTGATATAAACAAGTTACCACATTTGGAGCTTTGGCGCACAATTACGACTGGCGCCCTGTTAACCGAAAAGTACCCAAAAAGGCATTACAATCTGTGTGAAACAACAAAGTAGTAAATAGTTTATAGTCAGAATTTATTACATGTTAAAATGTTACTATCCTTGCGGAAAGCATGTAGTTAACTGAATACTGTTTCAGTAAAAAAGGGTGGGGGGTGGGTAGACTTCGAAAAAACATGAAGCGGTATTATACAACATAACACGGACGGTATTTCGATAGTAATTGTTTTCCCTTACCGTTTTTAAATTCGAAGGTCTAGTTCAGACCACAGTACCACAATCAGACAATTTTAAATGGCAAGTTAATATAATTTTTGTATATCAGTGCCGTCGTATGGAAGTCATTTTTGGGCATTTTCGAGCCACGGTTTGCTGAAAACTGCTTTCGCATATTCTTTGCTGTGGATCGATGGGTGTATTCTCGCCACACACATTCCAATTACTTGATATATAATATACCACTTTGCCAACATGAGGAGCTTTTCTGAGTATATATATATACGGAGTCGGATAGATGTAAATTGCGTAGCGAAAACAAGATATTTAAACTACTCATGGGTAATTTTTTTACTGAGAAAATTATTGTTTTATTCATTCACATGTGTGGTTCCCAACGGGGGCATTTTAGAAATTTATGAGGGAGTTTTCTTGGTTTTTTTCTGTGGAAATAGTTTAATATAATATCTAATTCTTCTTAGATAGAAGAAAAGGTATCAACCCTAATCACAAGATAGCATGTTATACAATATGAAGAGGAATCTACAGTTTAATTTGTCCTAGTAAAACAATAGTTTCAAGTACTCTGCAATAATATTTAATTTACTAGGATCAAAAATATCATTTGCGGTTTTCTGGAAAAGTAACATATCCTGTTAAATTACTTCAAATGTTTACGGTCTGAAACTTAATTCATATTAGCCTGATAATAAATAAACAAGATCTTACTTGAACTGTGTTTCAGTATCAGAGAATATCGATTTTTATTTTATACTTAAGATACGAATTATGCGATTTGAATACCTGTGTATATAAAAATGATCTATACATAATAAAGCCTGTTTACGCCACAGATATTTTCATTAACTTTTGTTATGGAGTAGTTACAGAAATAAGTGCAAAGCTTTATTTCTAAGAGCAGAAGAATTTAATCAAAACTTTACATTCCAAATAAACCCTAATGAAGAATAAGAGGACAAAATACCTGTTTATTACTTGTGTTATGGATATTTGAAATTATAACTAGACGCTTGAAACTTGACTCTAACTCATTTCTTCAGAGTTAACGAAAATTGTGCAAAGCAATGCTGCCAGTTTCGTTATCTTATTTTTGAATATTTCGTCAATAAATAATATAATTGATCTAAAAGACGTACCAATGGCCGAATGGTTACGCTTGGCTACTGAACAAAGAATCCTGGATAACGAATGGAGGTCTTTTTTTCTAGTATTCTCTTTCTGTTGAATCTCGCCTTCCTGAAAGATATTATGCTATACTAAATTATACTGATAGGCTCTTGTCAGATATCTGTGGCAAGCAGCTCCTTCAGGCGAAATTTAATTCTCTAAATTGAATTGATTCCAACTTAAGTACATATGTTGTGAGTGTTAGATTGGACGTCACGGAGTATTTTTATTCGTTAACGTATAATGATTCATAAATAAAAGGAAAAAAAACTTCACTTTGTAGCTATGCTTATGGATTCATGTTAACGATATTTATTCTAGCCAGGAGCGGAATGTAGGTCAGCAAACAATGGAAAGCAAATTTAAATTCATCGTTTTCCAATGAATAAGAAATTTCATTTCAATTTGTTGTCGCATATATATTTGAGATCTGAATGGTATATGTTAGAGATGATTTACGGTCCGAACAATC
Organism: Ryuthela nishihirai; assembly: GCA_038380435.1. Taxonomy (NCBI): domain Eukaryota; kingdom Metazoa; phylum Arthropoda; class Arachnida; order Araneae; family Heptathelidae; genus Ryuthela; species Ryuthela nishihirai. The sequence continues at coordinate 24,348,183 of JAWZYU010000022.1, forward strand.
TCGAATCAGTCAATATTGAAATTTTTAACTTTCCTTCTAACAGTTAAAAAAGTAAGTAACGAAAAAAAATATCCAATTGATTATCATTTAAATTTTTTTATCAGGTTTCAGTATTTAAAAATAAGCATCATTCAGCGTTTGATTTCTCATTGATAATTTATCTCTTTCATTAAATCATTCTTAGCATTTAAAATGATGCTACTCAGTTCCTGAAATTATTTTTAGCATTTTTCTCTCCAAATAACGCTAAGATTTTAACAAACAATTTTAACATTTCAAATAATTATGTTATAGTTTGTAAGAGCCTAATAGCAGATTACCATATAGATGAATGAGGCGCTCGCTTAGGACAACGACACTCATGGTGGGGCTTCAAAATGATCAAACCTCGATTTTTTTTTCTCGAACATTTTATTGAGTAAAATATTTCACATTCCATATAATCTTGTTAATAATGTACACACCTCGTGTTTTTACTTAGGCTAATGCCAAATGTAATATGATTTTTGTAAAATACACTAAAACGAAGAGAGTTATTTTCGTTAATATTTCAATTTTTGTTTATTTTTCAGCATGGGTAAAATTTATTTATATGTAAGGTTATTTATTTATTTAATTTCAATTTGCAACGCCCACAACAGACTTTGATACAATAGTAGTGGACAAATACAATTTAAACATTTCAAATCATATTTCTTAGTACAACATGCGTAACGAAAGAACACATATTATTTATAAAATACATATTAAATTTCCTATTTATGTATTTCTGTACTTCAATTTATTTAACCTATTATATACATTTTAACTTATCTTCCTATTGCTTTTCGCTTTGACATTTGTCGGTTTGCCAGTCTGTGCGTTTGTCAAAATAATTGTTTCACCATATCGTTAGAACGCGACGGAAAAACTTAATGATATATGTTTTAAATGACAGATTGTGGCAAGGGGAGTGTCTTAGGCTATAAAAAAAATTGATCCTCATGCTTTCTTCCCCCTATAAAAAGGAAGATTGGAAATATGAAAATGGTTTTCCCCTTATATCTCCTGAACGCGAGTGCGGAAAGTAAAAAGCTATGCGCCAAATCAAAGTGTGTGACGCGGGGAGTGTCATAGGCTATAGAAAAAGACCCACCATGCTTCCTTCCCACCTAAAAAAGGGAAAATATAAAACGATTCTTCTGCTATAGCTCCAAAACCGAATGTAAAATGTCAAATGAAAGCTTCTGACGTGGGGAATGTCATAGGCTATAAAAATTGATCCCCATCCTTACTCCCCCCTGTAAAAAAGGGATTGGAAATATAAAAACGGTTTCCCCTTACCCCTTATATTTCCTGATACGCGATATAACAACACGCTCTTGAAAGCGAGTGCAGAATGAACATGCTATGCTTCAAATGAAAGCTTGTAACGCCGAGTGTCATAAGCTATAAAATTGATCCCCATGACTTCTTCCCCCTAAAAACGGAAAATGTGAAAGTCATTCTACTATATCTTCCTAACGGAAGGGCCTACAGTTACGAGTTAGATATCAAATGAAACCTCATATAATGATCATCGTAAACTCTTCGACTTTTTCACCCCCAGAATTCCCCCGTTTATCGAGAGTAGGGGGAGATAACATCTTAAATTACAGCTTGTGACCTCTCCAATGTCATGGGTTATCTGAAACAGACTCCAAAAGGGGCGGAAAATGTGGTCGATATTTGTGAATCATATATCAAATCAAAGTTTTTGAAAGTAGGTGTTATTGGTGACAAAAAATATTAATAAAATAAAAAAATGAAAAAATACATATTTTCCTATGTGGACCCTAAAAAATAGAAAATAAACCTAAAGCATATCGATGATGCAATCAGTCACTTAGTTCGTATTCACTTCAAAGAAGATAGGGCGCCAATTTACCTACACAACAAGATTGCCTTTCTCCCTTTGAAGTGAATACGAACTCAGTGACTGATTGTAGCACCGATGAGCTTTATGTTAATTTTCTGTATCTATTTCATACAGGAAAACAGTTTTTTCATTTATTTATTTAATTTAGTTTTTTTGCATTATTCAGTTGTAAAATGTTTTCAAGATTTAGAACACTCAAGGGCATTGGAGGGCTTCTAGAGTCTTTTGAGCTAGGGACTGTAGATACTGTAATCCTCCAATGTAATAGACTATAATACTGTTACAATTTTTTAAATGGATGATACTGAGCGTGAGTATAATAGGTATATTTAAAATATAAATTATAATACAATGCAAATTACTACAAAAATATGGATGAAATAACTTATAAACAAACTAACTGTTATCGTACATAAATTAATAACCCTTTTTCTACAGAGCATACAAGACCAGTTCTGCCTGTTCTATAAAACTAATACCTCTTCATTTTGTTTGTCATATCTCTTGAATATCTTCATTCCAGCATAAGCATTCTTCTTTGATTAGATCACTAGATTTATCATACTAACAAAACAAAACGACCAACCGCGCACACACCACATAAAAAAATACTTGCACGATAAGTAAAAAAAATACTTCTTTTTTTTTACTTATCGTGCACTGACTCAGACTATCTAAACCTCCTCTTTTGATCTGCACAACTTTTTAACGTTCTAATTTTATCATTCTCTTTTTCAGGTCGGTTCTATATTCAAATTCGTTTGTTGTATAATTCTCATGCACAAGTATATGTGAGCGTTCATGTCACGTTTTGTCATGAAGTCACTGTAGCGCGTTCACCTGTCGTAACAATACGAAGTGATAAATAAAGGGCTTAGCACCCTGCACTTCTGTATATACAAAGTATTTCAAAACTCTCTATACAAATTTCAGTGGGATATAGGGAATACCAAGACAGACCTTTTTCTTGTGTGAATGTATCTCCACTGACATAATCCTTTGGTACTAGAGGGCATTGTTTGGTGGCGCTGCAATTGGTTAGAGGGGCGAAGTGGGAACGGAGAACGGACTTGTGTTTGCCATCGGCATTCGTAAATCAGAGACAATACGTGTAACATGGAGTGTTTGACGACTGCTGTGAGATTGCTGACATGCATCTGGCGTATGGTCCTGCAAATGGAAATGGAAGAGTTGTTGTGAGTTGTACTGACAGCACTTCCCCAAACACACATGTATCAAACCACCAAACATTTGCTCGTTTGCACCGGCAACTGCGAGAAACTAGAATATTCCATGCAAACATGCATGACACTGATCGAGAAAGAACCATGCACAGTCCTGACATGGAAAAAGTGATCCTAAGGCGGATTGAGGACAATCCAGAAACAAGCACGTGAGATGTTGCACGTAGCCTTAGTGTGAACCACGCCCTCATGTGGAGAGTGTTGCACGAGCAGCAGTTATATTTGCATCATCATCATCAGAGAGTCCAGACATTGCAACCTCAGGATTACCCACTTTGTGTGGAATTCATGCTGTGGTTTCTGCAGCAGACTGTGATGCAGCCTGATTTTCCGGCTCATGTGTTCATCTCAAATGAGGCCTCTTTCACACGTGAGGGTGAGTTTAATGTGCCCAATTCTTACGTTTGGGCGCACGAAAATCCACATGCCACAATGGCGCATAGTCATCAACAATGGTTCGCCGTTAATGTTTGGGCCGGTAATGTCCATGACAATTTGACTGGGCCACAACCTGTGGCCTCCCTAACTGAACGGGCAGATTTATCAGGTATTTCTTTAAGAAACCTTACCGGGACTGCTGGAAGATGTTCTCTTGGCTGTTCGTAGATTAATGTGGTTTCAACACGATGGAGTGCCAGCACACTTCAACTATAATGATGCGAGATTATCTGAATGCCACTTCTGGGAGCCGATGGACAAGCTGGGATGGACCCGTCGCCTGGCCACCAAGATCGCCCAATTTAATGTGTATCGATTTCTTTCTCTGGGGACATATGCAGAACCTCGGGTAACGAGACTCCCATTGACTCAGATGTAGACCTCGTCGCAAGAATCGCTGTCGCCTCTGCAACTGTTCGCGAAATTCCGGGAATCATTCAACATGTACGGCAACCAATGCTTCGACCCTCTCATGTATGCAATGCTGTTGCCGGTCGCAACTTTGAGCAACTTTTTTAAATAAACATGTTATTCACACTTGTTTCCATTCATTTATGTACCAGCTCCACCGATATTTCTGTCAGCGCCTTCTAGCACCGAAGGATTACGTCAACAAACATACATTCATAGACGAAAAAGATTTGTCTTGGTACTCCCTATCTGCCATTAAAATTTGTACAAAGTTTTGAAACACCCTGTATATGCCAGAGTTTTTTTTGTAACCTGGCTAGGGCTAAGAAAGATACGAATTGATTCGGATCTGGGCTTAATAATTTCGGGTTCGAAAATTTTATCCCGAATTCAGTCTACAATATACGCATATATTATTGAAAAACCGTGTAATATTTAGTTTACAAGATTTTTTTCTGCATTTATTCGACAAACATCGAAACCTTTAAACGTTTTCTTGCTTTGCAAAATAAAGGGATCGACTCGATTCTGCGATATACAGGGTGTTTATAATTAAACACTTATTACTCAGAGAGATGTAGAGAAGGATCTACTCGATGGATCACAGCGAAAAGTGGTGGATACCTTAATAAGAACATGGGGTAGAGAATTTGAGAATAAAAAAATTAATTAGTGTTCGTGACACCAGGTGGCTTGGGTGCGCTAAAATAAAGAAAACACCAAGTTGAACAAACATAATCTTTATTTTAGAAATCAAGATTCACAATATGTGAACCATTCGTATGCAAATTGTGCTGGAAACGTAATACGGCATTGTCCACAGTTGCTTGAAACATGTCTTGGGAAATGGCTGCAACATGCTGTACTATTCTTGCCTTCAGTTCAGCAAGTGATTGCCTTGTTAAACTCGGCTTTTCAAATAACCCCATAAGCAAAAATCGCATGGGTTTTGGTCGGGGAAACATGGTTGCCAAGCATTGGTAAACGTTGGAGAAATTATTCTGTCCCCACCAAATCTGGTATGCAACAATTGGGTTGCCTACGTGCAATATGGGGTGGCGCCCAATCCTGCATGAAGGTTATGAAGTCTAAGCAATTTCTTTCTTGCAAAGCAGGAACTATCTTGCAGCGGAGAAGATCTGTGTAATGTGGTCCATTCACCTATCGACACACGAGGCTTCAGGTGTGATCTCCTGAACGAAAAATGGTCTGATTATAAAGTTTGCGGTAAATCCACAAAATATAGTTACAAAGTCGGAGTGTAGGGACACATCATGCACAACATGCGGATGTGTAAGTCCCCATATCCGGCAGTTGTGTGTATTCACCTCTCCATGTAAGGAAAAATACGCCTCATTGGTCCATAAGATTTTCAAAGGTCACATGTCAGCCAGCTGCATCCTCGCCAGAAATCGCAAAAGCGAAGTCGGTGCACTGTTCACGGCACGTGGTTGCAGCTGCTGCACTCTATGAATTTTATAAGAATACCATTTTAGGATGGACTGTGTAATTTTACAGACAGTTGACCATGGAAGTTGAAGTTGCCAGGATACCTGTCTCGCACTAACTGCGGGTAGCAACGATTGCGACTGGATTTCTGCAATGTTAAGTGGGACGTCTGCCACATTGCTTTCTGCAACAGGTCACTAGCCTCGACCCAGAGGCTAGTGACCTGGTTGTCCTGTTTCTTCGAATTTCTGTACCATATTTTTCAATCCATTTAGGGACAAATGTCCTTTCCTTATATCTTTCACACGACGATATTCACGTAATGCAGTAGCGGCATTACCGCCATTTTGGTAAAAGAGTTTCACTAGCAAAGCTGGGTCCTTCTTGCAGATACCCATGGTTCCTTCTAGTGATTACAGGGAAGACATCACATTTTATAGTGTGCCTCATGCGACTGTCATGTGTGATTGGCTGCAATGTCACGAGAAATTAACATGTTCTACCACGTTTATAGAGCACCCATGCCACCTGGTGGCACTAACACTAACTAAATTTTTTTATTCGCAAATATTTTAATGCTAAATATTTTATGCGCAATTCCCCATGTTCTTATTAAGGTATCCACCGCTTTTCGCTGTGATCCGTCAAGTAGATCCTTCTCTACATCGCTCTGAGTAATGTCGGTTTAAGTATAACCATCCTGTATATTCAGGGAGAAAATTAGTATCTGTAGTCTCCATGAGGAAGGATTGTTATATGCCGACTTTGCCATACTACATATTATGAGTGATTGGCAGCTGACTGACTGACAGGGGATCACTCTAATTCTAATTATGATGCAGAAATGGTAGAGCTCTGACAATTACGCTTATGAGTAATCCGGGTTGTAGATCTCGCACAAAATCCGACATTTGACCACGACGTGTCCTTCAAGGTCAAATAGAAGTCACCTAAAGGTCAATTCTTGATCTACCAGTGCTAGATTCTTGAAAATTGGTGTACGAGGGTGTTTCGGGCTGTAGGTGTAGGAAACGTGAAAATTTTCGGATTTGGAGAATCCTTTGAGGTCAAAGACCAAATTTAGATCTATCGATTTTAATAATTAAATAAATAAAATAAATACCCCCTCAAGCAGCTGCTTGCCACAGAGGTCTGACAGGAGCCTGTCAGTTTATATGCCATAGTAGAAGATCTGAGAAGATGGCAGACCTCAGCAGAAAACAACACATACATCCATGCCTTACCCGGGGCTCGAACCCAGGTCCCTTAGATCAGTAGCCAAGCGCGCTAACCACTCGGCCACTAAAAATTGGTTCCTGGGGGTATTTTGGATCGTAGATATTGGAAATGTTGAATTTTGGTTGAGATGGAGCCTTCAAGGCCAAAGATGAAATGAAATGAAAAGGAATCTAGAAGGCCTCGTAGGATATGCACATTGTTTTGCCTCAAGTGTTCAACAGTGTCAGTTGCTGCATTGTCCTGCTGAAATATATAGTGTGGGGCAGTCTGTAAGTACAGAAGAGCTATTGGCTGTAAAATGTCCTGGATGTAACAAGCACTGCTAAAGGTGGTGTAAACCCGTACTATGGCGGATTTGCTTTCGAAACCAATCACACCATGCACCGTAATCCCAAACGTTGGTGCTATACGCCTCATCCGAATACACTCTTCTTGGTGCTTCTCACTAACCTGTCAGTGGACGAGGATTCTGCCAAATGGGTGGCGAACAAACTGTGTTCATCAGTAAAGACGGTGTTGTACCATTCGTCACGCCACTGTCGTTGCTCGATGCACCACTGTAGTCAGGCTGCTTTGTGTTGGGATATCAGAAGCAGTTTTAGCAACGGCAAGGTGGCTGGGCATTCTGAATTGAAAAAAACTCCATCGAACTGCTACTGAGAGCATTGGAAGATGTGTTACTTGCCTCCACTGTTGGATAAAGGCCATAAAGAGCAGATCGATCTGTTATAACAACATCGAAGATGTTATTGGTTGTCTGGTGAGGGATCCAAAACTTTCTGATTTGTTCATTGCCAATCTTCAAACCATTCTTTGGTTGTTCGATACACAACAGATACATTACTTCCCACATGAGACGCAATTTTGCGCTGTGATTGCCTTTTATAATGCCAGCAATATGTCCTCTGTCGAACTCGCTCACTTGGAGATATACTCCAGGTGAGCATATCTCCAGGATATGGAGCTTGCAGCGGTCTTCCTGGCAATTCATAACAACGCCTGCACAAAAACTGATAAGCTGAACACGACTGCCGTTCCTTTCCAGAATGTTATCGTTGACATGTAACCAACACGACTGCATCAATGACCTTGAAACTAGAATAACCTGTAGGTGTAGTAGGTGATAAATATGCATCATAGAACTCAAAGAGCTTATTCTATTTCTTCTTGGTATTCTGATTTTCGTGACCACCAGTGTATTTCTCATTAAACCTATATGAGTCAACCAAAATTTGGGAATTGTAGAATATTTAGAATGACTGCTATATGTCAATTTATTTCATGCTTCATGCTGAAAATAAAATCAGCACAAACGAGTCAGCCTTTTAAAACAATAATTATTAAATATAGCTCTTAAAAAAATTAAAAGAATTTAAAATTCAGGTGAAAAAAAAATATTTATCTACTGTCCTTAATAAGGCCACTGATCTCTAATGGGTTAAATCAGGCTTTTGAACCCGGCTCATTGTAAAAGAACCCGGCATTGGATTAGGTTGTTTTCTTCTGAGCGGCACTTTTTTTGCACACAATGGGCTAAATGACCAGGTCACAAGGATTCCGAATGCTCAGAGAAGGTTGGGGGAAGGGACCCACTGGAACAGCTGTTAGAAGACAGATGGTAGCCTCCTGTTAATGCCATCCAGTGTGTTCTTTAACGTGCACAGGGTAATGCTCTCTCCCGTACACGGGACAACAGCTTAACGTCCCATCCGACAGACGGCAGTCTTTCCAAGTCCATTGGTGTCCCCTACTGACCATGGGCAGGGCGAAGAGTTTTGCGGAGATAAATTAAAACGCTGACCCAGCTGGGACTCGAACCTAGGAACTGGAGATTACGAGCCTGGCGCGCTACCGACTGAGCCACCCCCGCCCAAAGAGAACCCGCCGCATAAAACAAATAATCAGTATGCTGAAAGTAGCTCATTCTTCCTATGTTTCTGAGGAAACTGTTTTAGATATAGAACTAAATGATTTTGCAATTCCTAGTATTCAGTTAAAAATATATATTTTTGTTTTTTAAACAAAATAATAACTTATTTTTCCTCAGTTCATTACTCATTTAAAAATGTATGCTTTCGTTTTTAAATGGGGAATTCCTTCTGCGCCTCCTTAAGTAAGTTTTTTCTTTGCTGGTTCTTTCGCTAAGTTTCTGTTGACCACTGTTGAACTGAACGAAAAACAACGTATTTTTAGTAAGGTTTCGATGAAAAGTTAATTGCTAAAGTTAAATAATTTGCTTAATTGCTAAAGTTAAATAGTTGCTTAAACTGCAAAAATCTGAAACAAGCTGAAAATATAAAACTACATTTACAGAGGGCATTCAAAAACTTTTTGACGCGTGTCTATAGATTTGCACTCGTTCTTCCGAAGTTAAGTGGGTGGCTCAGTCGGTAGCGCGCCAGGCTCATAATCTGTAGTTCCCAGGTTCGAGTCCCAGCTAGGGTCAGCGTTCAGATTTATCTCCGCAAAATTCCCCGCCCTGCCCACGGTCAGTAGGGGACACCGATGGGCTTGGAAAGGCCGCCGTCCGTCGGATGGGACGTTAAGCCGTGGCCCCGTGTGCGGAAGAGCCATACCCTGTGCACGTTAAAGAACACGCTGGATGGCCTTGACGGGAGGCTACCCTCTGTCTCCCAACAGCCGTTCCAGTGGGTCCCCTCCCCCAACATTCTCTGAGCCTTCGGGGTTCATGTAACCTGGCCATTTAGCCCATGGTGTGCAAAAAAGTGCCGCTCAGAGGTAAAACAACCCAACAACCTCCGAAGTTAACCAGTTACGCTTGTTTGAAAGCATCTCTAAAATTGTCATTACATGTTAACAACAAATGCTGTATCATCACTTCTCTCTTCACTGGTGTGTCATAAGTTCGGCCTGCGAAATCTATGCGTTGTTGCTATGGAGCCTACTAAAGATGGGTAAAGGTTTTATATTTTCACAAGGATGCAGCTTGGGAATGACACAATAAAATTTGGAGTGAGAATAGCTCAGTCGGTAGCCTGCCAGGCTCGTATTCTGTAATTCCCAGGTTCGAGTCCCAGTTGGGTCAGCATTGAGATTTATCTCCGCAGAATTCCACACCCTGCCCATAGTCAGTAGGGGACACCAACGGGCTTGGAAAGACCGCCGTCCATCGGATGGAATGTTAAGCCGTGACCCCATGTGCGGGAGAGTCATACCCTGTGCACGTTAAAGAACATGCTGGATGACCTTGATGGGAGACTACCATCAGTCTCCCAATAGCTGTCCCAGTGGGTCCCCTCCCCCAACCTTCTCTGAGCCTTCGGGGTCCATGTGACCTGGCCATTTAGCCCATGGTGTGCAAAAAAGTGCCGCTCAGAGGTGAAACAACCCAACCCAACACAATAAAATTTATGATAATTTGCCACATGTACATGGTGATCATGCCTGTTTATATGGCGCTGTTACAGGATGGATGTGTAAATTCAGAGGACAACAGAAACATAGAGTGAATAGAGCTTCAAAGACCTTCCTCGTGCTGGAAAACAGAAGGAGGCCGTGAACGAGAGAACCACCGGTGCTGTTCGTGAACTCATTAAGGAAAACCCATACATCACTGTTCAGAAAATACGTTTTTAAGGAAGAGGATGTTTACAATTTTTTTCCATTCCCAAGGAGTGGTAGCTGTAAATACCTTACCTGAAAAATGAGTATAAATGGCTAATACTTTGTCAACAGTGTTTTGCCCAAAATGGCTAAGGAGATGAAGGAGCAGTGTTCAATAACAGAAGAATCAAGGGTTCTCCTTCTTCATGAAAATACCAGTGCTCAAAAAACCCGATAAGTTAAACGCCTATCTGGAGCAGGAGAAAATAAAAAACTATCCTATCCTGCATATTGACCGATCTTGCACCATGTGTTTTTTGATGGTTTCCGAAAATTAAAAACGAAATTACTGGGAAGCATTTTTCCAGTGTGCATGACAGTTCGAAATGCGTTCATTCAGGATTACGAAGTATTCCCCGAAAGGAGTACCACCAAGCATTCCAGAAATGTCGTACATGTCTGAAACTTTGCATACAGGCTGGAAGTAAGTACTTTAAAGGATATTAAACGGTTTGCCTGCTACCTTTTACTGTCCATCAAGGTAAGTGCAATAATTTTTGTTCTGCAGATGCATAGCAAGAATACTTTTTTAACGCCTCTCGTATAAAAAGTACAGTGAAGCAGAGAAGCAAGTTTCTTTTATTTAACCCATGTTATACTAAAATTGGAGCCTAAAAATTTTTCTGCATTTCCCACTGAATATTTCACGCAATTCTTTTATTTTTACAATTTAAACACAAATTTCCCACTAAATATTTCACGCAATTCTTTTATTTTTACAATTTAAAGACAAATTTCCCATTTTCCTTTGATGAATAGTGAAGCTAGCCATTCGCCATCAGGAAGAAAACATTGCTTCAAGTGTTAAAAGCATTAATTTTACTGTTTTTAAATAGAATCATTTAAAATGAAGCTTGTACGTGAAAATGTGCTTTTTCAGTTTTCTAAATGTAAAATTTCTTAACTCTAAAATGGGCAAAAAGATCTATACCAAGCCCGTTCAACTCGCAGCTCATAATGATGACATTCTTCGCCGAAATCAAATAACCTATATATTGAATCCGGCTCATTTTTACCTAAACATTTATAGGTGCAAACTAAAAAAAAATGCAATTTTTTGTCTTTTAATCACGACATTTTCTTGATTTCTAAAGAATATTTTTTTCCAGTTCATTACATTACTCATTAGTAATGTATTTTTTTGAGTTCAAGAAGATAATTTTTCCTGATCTTTCTGAAGTCTTTCTTGAAGATAAGTCTTTTGCTCTTCAACAACATATTTTTTTTCCTAATGGCTCTTCACTAACTTCCTTCTAAACGACACTTACTCTACTTAAAGTAGAGAGAAGGAAGATTAAGTGAAAAAGTATTTGTATTTTGGATTTTAACTCGTTTACCGAAAATAATAGGTGAAAATGACGTTTTTTCAAAATATTTTTCCAAGCTCTAAATGAGATATTTCATCCAGAGGATATTAAACTATGCAAATTAAATAATACAAAAGTTTGTAAAAAAATATAGTGCTGTAATTTTGAACATGAGAGAAAGATTTTATTAAATATTTTGTTTAATTTTGTCTCATCACAATCCTCTCAAAACGAACGGTCATTTTTGTAACATTTTTCGTGAAAGTCATAAATATCCATATACATATAAGTGTAGCAATAAAGCCGGAAAAAGTTAAATGGATACAAGAAGACTGCATTTCCATTGTAGTATAACATTTCCTTTCTGTTTTGGAGGTTTCAAAAACAAATATATTCTTTAAAAATTCGTGAAATAGCACGAGTTTAATCATTTTTGCCTCCATTTTCTTTAACTGTAGCCTCAGGGGGAAGGAGCTTTGCCTTTCTAAAATCAAAGGCATCACGTTTCCTGTTTTATTCATAAGGGGGAGGGGCCTTGCCACCTTCATCCACGTTTCTCTAGATTTAGCCCTGGATATAATTATCCTGCTCACATGAAAAAAAGTTAAATGTCGACGTCTATGGGAAGTAGAGCTTAAAATTCGCAAAAATAGCGTTACGTAATTTATGAATTTCCTCCCTGGTAAGAAAAAAAAACACACTATAGAACCCGTGCTGGATAGCCATGATGAAAGACTTCCACCTGTCTCCTAGCAAATGTCCAGTGGGTCCCCTTCCCCAAACATCTCTGAATTTTTGTTATGTGGCCACTTAGCCCATCGTATGCATGTTTACGTAAAAATCCCTATTCCGTCAGCACCCTGGAGGAAGTTGCATATGCCTGATTTAAACTGATCAGTTTACATTATTTATGTTTCTATCTCTTGTTTAACGAACTTTAAGGGAAATTATTTACAGCAGTTGTAAATTTTACATTCTGCTGAATTTTCTTATACACTAATGTTTACATACACTAATGAATTTTAACCAGTTTAATTATATTAATATTACTAGATTCTATTGGTAAATGTAAATGATACATTGAATCATCATCATCATCGTCGTCGTCGTCATCACGCCTTACATAGAATCATCATGTCTTACATCGAATCATTATCATCATCATATCATCATGCAGCCATAAGCTTGTGGAGGTCCAACCAGACTGCACAATTTAGTTCTCCAAGCATATCTGTCCTGAGATACATATGCTGCATCTGGCCACTGTGCACCAATTCTAATAAGGTGCTGTTTAACATTGTCTGACAACCGCATACTAGGTCTTCCCCTCTTTCTGAGGCCTTTTCATAATCCTATTCGCTAATCCATAGTTATGCATATGGGCACCATGGCCAAATCAACAGAGTCTAACTCTGCAGAATATGCTGCTCAAAGGAGGTTGCTGACTCGTATGCCTAATCTCATCATTACTTACAAATGCCCTAGTTAGTGAGTAAGCATCTAGAATCAAAGGCATCATGTTTCCTGTTATCTTGTATATAAAGGTTCCGAGTTTCACTATCATAATTAACTCTAGAAAGAGCAAAACACTTATACAGTCTAATTTTAGTCTTTAGGTGTATATGCCTATTTCTCCACACTCTCCATAGATTCTTAAAAGTCCCAGCAGTAATCCCGAAACTTCTGTTTATCTCATGCTGCACATCACCAGTTTCTGTTACATAGTTCCCAAGAAAATTAAACTGAGACACCTGCTCAAGAGTGCAATAATTTAGATTAACTGAACCACAGCCTGCCTGAGCAATTTTTATCACTTTAGTTTTCTCTCTGTTTATCAACAAACCTACTCTACTACCAATCTCATCAACAGCTGTAATGAAAGAGTTCATCTCATCAATATTATTTGCCACTATACTTCAGCATAATCTAAATCAGAAATTTTTAAATCTCAAGACCAGCCTTTCTCAAAGTATACTGCACGAGCACATATTCAAAAATGCTGACCTATTGAATAGTTATTTGTTTTCATTTCGATAAAACTAGTGGCATAATTTCAATATCTGCTTATTACAGATGTCGTTATTTTTAATGGAATTGTTATTTGTAATGCTTTATATTTAATATCTCTGTATTTAACTGTCTAATTTTTTTTCCTTAAATGGGCCATTGCATTGTGCCAGAGTGCAAAATATCCACAGTTATCGAAAACGCTCTTAAAATACTCATCTCTTTTCTAACTACATATCTTTTGAGGCCGAATATTCTTATATGCTTCAAACAAAACAAAGTATCGCAACAGTTTGAATGCAGAAGCAGACGTGAATACAGCTGTTTTTTATTAAACCAGACATTACAGAGCTTCTCAAAACTATACAAAAATGCCACTCTTTTCACTAAGAATAAAAGAAATTTGGTTTTGGAAAAAATAGCGTGTTAGGTTGTGAAAAGATACTCTGAAGAGCCAAAACGTTTTGACTACCTCCAAATATGATGTTGGTCCTCCATGTGCCGCCAAAACAGCTCTTACCTGGCGAGACATAGACGCTACAATATTTTTAAAGGTGTCTTGTGGTACTGGTACCAATACCTTACCAGCAGATCCTTTAACTCTTGTAAGTTTCGGGGTTGAGCCGCCGCAGATCGGATATGCTGTTTCAACGCAAACCATAGATGCTCGATTGGATTGATATCTCGGGAATTTGGAGGCCAGGGCAATACCTGGAAATCTTCCTCATGTTCTGCGAACCATTCTTGAACAATCCATCATGCAGTGTGGCATGATGCATTATCCTGCTGAAAGAAGGTACTACTAGAGGGAAGTACCGTTGCCAGGAAAGAATGTACCTGGTCTACAATGATATTTAGGTAGGTGGTAGACGTCATAGTTTCCTGCACATGAATGACTGGACTGAGGGTTTTCCAGCAGAACATTGCCCAAAGCATTGCACTTCCTTCCCCAGCTTGTTTTCATCCCACGGTGCATCCTGGTGTCAACACTTCCCCAGGTAAACGATGCACATGTACCCAGCCATCCAAGTGGTGCAACAGGAAGTGAGATTCATTGGACCAGACGACCTACTTTGAATCGTTCAAGATCCAGTTTTGATACTCTTGTGCCAACGTAGGCACTTTCGATAGTAAAACTAGGTTAGCATGGGCACTCGGTGTGGCCTGCAGCTATGCAGCCCCATTTTCAGCAGAGATCGATGTACTGTATGTTGTGACACATTGGTCCTATCATCATCATCATCATCATCATCATCATCATCATCATCATCATCATCATCATCATCATCATCATCAAGCAGCCATGGGCTACGGAGGTCCAACCAGACCGTGCAATTTAGTTCTCCAAGCAAGTCTATCCTGAGCTACATCTACTGCATCTGGCCACTGCACACCAATTCTAACAAGGTCCTGTTTGACATTGTCTGCCCACCGCATCCTTGCTCTCCCCTTCTTTCTGAGGCCTTTAGGCACACTGTTCATAACCCTATTCGCCAATCTATAATTATTCATACGGGCAACATGGCCAAACCAACGGAGTCTCTCTCTGCACAATATGCTGCTTAAAGGAGGTTGCAAACTCCTTTGCCTAACTCATCATTAGTTACAAAGTTGAACCACCTAATGCCCAAGATACTGCGTAAGCATCTGGAATCAAAAGCATCTAGTTTCCTGTTATCTTGTTTACAAAGTGTCCAAGTTTCACTACCATAACTAACCCTAGAAAGAACCAAACTATTATACAGCCTAATTTTAGTCTTTAGGTGTATACGCCTATTTCTCCACACTCTCCATAAATTCTTAAAAGTCCGGGCAGCAATCCCTATTCGTCTGTTAATCTCATGCCGCACATCACCATTATCTGTTACATAGCTCCCAAGATAATTAAACTGTGACACCTGCTCAAGACTGCAACCATTCAGATTAACTGAATCACAGCCTGCCTGACCAATTTTCATCATTTTAGTTTTCTCTCTGTTTATAACCAAACCTACTCTACTACAAGTCTCATCAACAGCTCGAATGAAAGAGTTCATCTCATCAACATCATTTGCCAAAAGGGCCAAATCATCAGCATAATCTAAATCAGAAATTTTCGTATCTCCAGCCCATTTAAGGCCAAAATCTTTCCCTAGAAGTGAATTTCGCATAACATAATCAATAACCAAACTAAAGAGAAAAGAAGACAAAATGCACCCTTGTCGAACACCAGAAGTAATGCTAAACCAATTGCTACAAGCCTTACCAACTCTCACACACGACTCAGTGTTATTATAGAGAGCTTTCATTATGTTAACTAACTTGTCTGGTATACCATACGATTTCACAATCAACCACAAATTATGACGATCAACAAAGCTAGCAACCAAAGGTTTCTGAAACTCTAAACATTTCTCAAGAATCTGCCTAGGTGAAAATATCTGATCCACACATCCCCTACCACTTCTGAATCCACATTGCTCATCACGCAATTGACTGTCAACCAGATTCTTAATTCTATTAAGCACAATCATGGAAAGAACTTTACCTGGAACAGAGAGTAGGCTAATACCCCTATAGTTATCACAAGAACTGCGATCACCTTTTTTGAAAATAGGGATAACAATAGCTCTGGTAAAATCCTTAGGAACCATGCCTTTATCATAAAAGATATTCAGAATTTCAGTCATCCAAGTGGTAACCGAAACATTTCCAGCTCTAAGCATTTCGGTAGTAATTTCATCTACCCCTGGGGATTTATGAAGTTTAAGTTTAGAAACAGCCAAAATAACTTCAGATTGTGTTATAGGGCCAACATTAAAGCCACCAATGCATCTATCATCATTGCAAACAATGGGAATAGAACTAACCGCATTGTTTAGAATATCACTGAAATGCTCAGCCCACCTAGCCATGACAGAATCCTCCCCTTCTATAACCTTACCTTGTTTATCCTTCAATCCCTGTATACCTGTCCGTTTTCAACCACACAAAACATTAACTATCTGGTACAGCTCTCTGCTGTTGTGCTGTCTAACTGCTTCCTCGGCTTTGTCAGCCAAACCATCAAGTCAAAGATTCTTATCAGCAGCTAACTGATCTTTTACACGTTTATTAAGTTCTCTGTAATGCTTTCTATTAGTACTAGTAGGGTATTGATTAAGGACATTCCTGCAGTTCTTTCTTTCCGAAATAAGCTCAAGTGCCTTATCACTCAGATAATTCTGTCTCTTCTGCTCCTTTTTTCCTAAACGAGTACTGTTAGTGTCCAAAAAAGCCTGTTTAAAATGATCCCATTCTTCCTCAACTTCAGTAGTAAGCATACCATGACTGTCATAATGACTAAGTAACCTATCATGGTAAGCTTTGGCTATAACTGGGTCTTTCAGAGCTTCAGTATTAAAAGCAAATTTTTTAACCCTAGCACAACACTTTTTAAGTTTAAGTTGCAAGGCACTTTTAACAAGGTAATGGTCAGATCCAATTTCAGCTCCCCTATATGACCTGGTATTCCTAACAGAACTAGCCCATTTGCTGTTAATTAATATATAATCAATCATATTCCTATGCAGCCCATCAGGTGAAACCCATGTGTACTTATGTATGTCGCGGTGTTTGTAATATGTGTTAGTTATTCTGAAACCATTGAGTTTACTTACCTGTAGGAGACGTTGCCCATTGCCATTGCAGCTACCAATACCAAAAGGGCCAATCACCCCTCCCCAAAGGTCAGAGTCAGTACCAACTTTGGCATTGAAGTCACCAAGAACAAGGGTAATATCACCTTTCTTGACAGAATTCAAAATATCCTGAAGTTGTTCATAAAACCTATCCTTCTCATCCTCATCGGCATCCTCAGTGGGGGCATAACAGCAGATAACATTGATTTCTTTAACGCTTGTCTGAAATTTTGCTGTAAGAAACCTTTCATTAATGCACTCATATCCTAGAAGAGCATCACTAGCGTGTCTGCTGAGAAGCAGACCCACGCCTTGGTGATGCTTATTGTCGTCCCTCCCTGAAAAGAGAAATTTAAGATTATTTTTAAGAATCTGACCTTTATCTGTCCATCTGGTCTCTTGCAAGCCGAGAATATTTAAATTATAATGGTGGAATTCTTGTGTGAGGACATCAAGAGAAAAAGCTCTCTGCAGAGTCCTCACATTCCAACTACCTATGGAGAGAAAATGGTTAGTAGGATGTTTAAAGAAACTATGTTTATTGAGAGAAGGAATGCCGACAATATCAAACAGCCCCCTAATCGCAGACATGGGGCAAAGACCCGTTCCCCCACCACTAAAGGCTGAAGCCATCTACACTGGAAGACTTCCTCCAATGTAGAATTTGACGATGCCAATAGAAGCAAAGAGTTCAGGTGCCTGCGATGACTTCTGCTCAGGATTATCCACCAGCTGATAAACATATCCTGCGAATCTATTCACTTGGGGCTGTCAACCCACAAACAAACAGAAAACACAGCGGAAGATTTTCCCTCCACAGAAGCCCACCAGTGCAGCAAAATCAGGATCCACAATCAAGCTCAGAGCCATATATCTGTCCAGTCCTGTGGGTTTATATGGTCAGCACCAGGACCCTGTGTGGTTGACCACTCCTCAGCAGGGTAGAAAAAAAAGAAAAGTAGCCATAGTTGTCCAGATCAGTAGGCCACACTAATCTGGCAGCCCTCCCCTTCCGTTCACTTCCACAAGAGAGTATCTCTTTTGAAAGGTACTAACGGTCTGCACCACGAGAAGGCGGGGTCGGACATTAGGTGCTAGGCCTGGCCGGTTCTATGCATCATCACAGGGGATTGGTGCATAGCTCTCCTTCCAGTGACTACCTAGCTACCATTTCACCAGCATTCAAATTTCGTGCGAGTTGCACCACAGTATCTCTTCTGTTGGCTTGTACCATATGAAATAGCCTTCACTTACCTCCAGCATTGATAAGTCATGGTCGGCCCACACCTTTGCCGGCAGTTCGCAGTTTTTCCCTCCTCGGACCACTTTTTGAAGGTTTTTACCATGGCTGATAGTGAACACTCGACAAGCCTTACCGTCTCAGAAATGCTCTGACCGGTCGTTTGGCCATTACAATTTGGCCTTTGTCAAACTCATTTAAGTCCGCTGTCTTTCCCATCTCAGAAGCAAAAATAACACTGATTAACAGAGCTCAGTATCAGGTGTTATATACCATTTCATTACTTTCATACACGCAGTCGCTTCGATTTGCATAACGACGCACTGGTCATGATGTTTTGGTTCTTTGATGTATCTCTTGAAGATTTTCCGCTTTTTTTTTTATTGAAAAGTGAATTAATACTAATCGCAATGGTCCCAAATTATAATTCGCAAAAGAACAAGAAGAGTGGGAAAAGTACAAAGTGAAAGAATAAAATGTTGAGAAATCTGAAAAAAGTGGCAAAAGTTTGATTGCTTTAGAGTACAGCTTGTCTCAATCAACTGTATCCTTCAGTTTGCTAAATGAGGGCAAAAATTAAAATTTTTCAAATTGAATGATGCCATAATCGTAATATTTCTGTTTTCTATTGATTCCTTTACATTATGATTCTCTAAAATTTTATCTTTTACCATTTTCTTATAACATTTTGCCAACAATTAGTGTTTCAATTTTAAAACTATGATTTTTAAGGTCAAAAATGTTAACTTGTTATGTTTTTGGAACGAATTATGCCTTTGACATGTATTTCTCATATTCACACGATGAAATTTTCGCGTAAAAAACGTTTTTGTGTAACTAATTAAATTTGTTGTGTGGGATGCATTTACTAATAAACATTAGACGTTAAAGAACACAGAGTGTGAAAATATGGTAGTAAATAATTTCTTTGAATTTTCGAAAAAAAAAAAGAAATTAAACGTTTTAAATTTTACTTAACCGAGAAAGTGTAAGTAAGCAAAATATATGACTGTAACCGAGTACAAGAATGGAGTATGTTAAAGGCGTGAATTGCGATATGAACTTATTTTCAAATTTCACTAAGAAATCCGTTACCATATAAATATTACAGTAAGTATTCCAAAAGTTCGGAGAATTTTATTGTGTTTAAGGAAAAAAATTAAGTTTTAAATACATATTGTGGACCAAAATTTCAAATCCATAATGTGGGGCAATGTAACTGTTCTAGGCAAGACTTCAGAAGATGAGTAAACAGAATATTAGAAAAGTTTCTAAATATTGTGGAATATTTGCACTTGAGTTCTAATTTATAGAACCCAGCTCAATCAAAAATTTTATCGTACAACAGTAGTTTGGATTTTAAAAATAAAACTGGATGGAGGAATTGTGGTGTAAAAAGTAAAGGAGATTAGTAGTTCAGTAATAAAGTATTAGCCAGTCCTGTGGCCGAGTGGTTAGCCCGCTTGGCTACTGATCTAAGGGACTTGGGGTTCGGGCCCTGGGTAAGGCATGGATGTTTGTGTTGTTTTCTGCTGAGGTCCTGCCATCCTCTCAGATCTTCTACTGTGGCATATAAACTGACAGGCTCCTGTCAGACCTCTGTGGCAAGCAGCTGTTTGAGGGGGTATTTATTTATTATTTAGACATTGTGATAAGCAAACACAATATTCTAAGATAGCTTATACAGATAAGAGGGCATTCATTTATGTAGCATATTTGGGATAGGGTTACCATACATCCTCCAAAATGAGGACTTTCTCCTGTTTTACATCATATCATCCCAGAATCTTGAAAAACATGAAATGTCCTCCTTTTTGTATAAATTCATATGTTTCAAACTAAAAGTATTTTTTAAATTTCTTGAACCCATGACTATAATATAATTTACTGTAAGTGTAAATCGTGAATGCTAAAATAGTTCTGTTAATGTTGTAAAAGTTACTACTATTTTCTGTAATCTTAATTTGTGCAATTTACATGCCAAATTTAAAAAAGTATGTGCTTTAGAAAACTGCAAAAAAAAATTTGCTTCATACTTGAGATAGATGGAGCTATGAAAGTTGAGAGTAGTGTTTTGTTCTGCAAAATAAAATTCATATGTTTCAAACTAAAAGTATTTTTTAAATTTCTTGAACCCATGACTATAATATAATTTACTGTAAGTGTAAATCGTGAATGCTAAAATAGTTCTGTTAATGTAAAAGTTACTACTATTTTCTGTAATCTTAATTTATGCAATTTACATGCCAGATTGAAAAAAGTATGTGCTTTAGAAAACTGCAAAAAAAATTTGCTTCATACTCGAGATAGATGGAGCTATGAAAGTTGAGAGTAGTGTTTTGTTTTGCAACATAAAATTCATAGAAACAGAAAGTTTGCCTTCCGCAACAGCAGCTACTTACTAACCATTATGCCACTTAAGGCAAAAAGCTCTTGATTGCTTATCAAGTAGGAATAAAAATAATCACATCATACATTTAATAAGTATTATGCCCTTTTCTGACACAACTTTTAGTCGATATTTGAAATAAAACTTAGGAAAAAACTTATTTCACAAATTGAAAGCATGTCCTTTTTTCTCCATTCATATCATTCCTCCTTTAGATCACTGACATCTGGTAACCCTTGGGTGGGGTAACTTCCCTAAAAATTTTCTTTAAAAATATGACTGTTACAACTACATAACTTTTTGGTGCATATTAATAAGATTTTTACTCTGTGCATTTTTCATAAAACTGGAAAAATATATTTTTAATAATTTATGCTTTTGGTTATTACAATAGGTATGTAGATGAGGGGATAATCCAAATGCAGATAGTTGCTGACATGGAAAGAGGGAAAAGTCCAAAATCTTAATATAATTTGATAAAAAAAAAAAGCCATAATCATCTTAGTATACTTTTTTACAAGCTACTGTTGTCAGTCAGTCATATTAGTGCTGAAATACAAAACACTGCAAAATAGATATGAATAATGTTGAAATGCAAAGCACTGTACAATAATTTGGTGTGAACTAGCCATTGCTGGCTTTCTATGTACAAGTAGAATGTAAATTGTACATTTCAGTTGTCTTGAATCAGTTGTGCAGTAGTGCTGAAATATAAAATATTAGCAATTGTCTAGAACAGCAGTCATCAACCAATGTAGGGAAGCTTCACAAAGTGGAAAAAAAGGGTATGGGTAACTTTTGGAATTCAGAGAAAAGTTTACATCTTAATTTGTTATTATTATATCATACAATGAGGAAACTAAATTTTTCTGTTTAATTTATAAAACTATTTTTTAACTATAAAAATTTTAAAATATTAAATTCATAATAAAAGAGTAATTGATTGTAAATGCAACTAGGGTAACAGTGGCTCTGGTTTTTGATACATTTGTTGTAGCCAATAAGCCAATAATTGTTTTAGAGGACAATTTTTCCTCTAAAATTGAAATCGACGTCAAAGTGCCTATTTATTACTAGATATTGAACTGTCGAGTTTATCTCAATATTTATTACTACTATAAACTTTAGAGAGTTTCAGAATCGAGCAGTTTTGTGTAAATTTGCTAGTATTTCTATAAAGTAGCCTAATAAAATCTGTGACCATAATAAATTTTCAAGTAATGGAAAAGTAAATTTGCAAACAAATTGTGTATAAATTTTGATAATGTTTTTAGTGAACAAAAATAAATCTGTGAACTATACACAATGTCATTTTGAATGAGATATGACCCTTTACTACACTGGTTTCCATAAATTAAAGAAAACTCAGAAAAAATATGATAAACAAAAACTATATGAATAATTTTAATGAAATTTGATGAAAACATGAATTACAATGCTAGTTTCAGAATGGTATACAATATTTCACACTAGAAACATTTTTTGTCAAAAAATAACACTTACAGGAACTTGTCCAAAGATTAGGTGTGAGCATGGTGTGATGCCCCATCGTTCACTTTTGCTTTACCTTAACCAGTTTTGTTTAATTTACGTTATATTTATCATTTTGGGGATTTTTATTTCCTTTTCGGCATCACAGCACTCGTTTTCAAGTTTCTAGGAGTTGCGTACGCGCAACTCCGAACTTCCGACCGTAACCGTTAAAGCGCGTGCCAAGGACACGCCCCCTCTTGCGTCATAGCTTGCGTCCTTCGTCATTGTATGCAAATGTCTTTCCCGGCATGCGCCGGCCCATTGTCAAAACTGTGACCTGCGAGTCACTTGGAGCACTTGAGAGCAGAGTTGTAGAGAGAGCAGAGAGATGTAGTAAGGTGCGTAGCACCGTGCGTGTAGCACAGAATTTAGTTTCTTCATTGATGTCTTGGTGAGTTAATTATTTTGGAAATAAATCTATTTTGTTTTGTTATAACTTTTTGAGTCTGTAGTTTTTTATCTTGAGCAACGCTAATTAAGGATCTTTTTTACATTAACTCTTATTTTGTTAAGAATCATTTTTGACTCTTACTTATGAACGCTCGCTGGCATTTGAACCCTAAATCAACTTATTCTACATTTTGGCAATTTGTTAATTATTGCCTGGCGCCCGTCTAAGCTATCCGGAGCATAAAACTTAAAAAAATTTGCATTTGTTTGGAGCGTTACAATGGGCCAAAGTTCTTTAATGAGGAGTGTGGTCCCTTACAGCAATGCAGGGATGACAGTGGTGTTTCATGCTGTTTATGATGTTGTGAATCAGCGTAGTAGGGAGTAATGACCATTGTTCCTTTAAAGCAGTAATAAGCTCCCTCTTCGTTACAGGTGGTGGGTTGAGGGCAACAGCACATCTCCCTAGAACATCCCACACATGATCAATCAGATTTAGGTCAGGAGATTGAGCTGGCCATTCTTGCACATAATGGTCTCCTCTTGAAGGTATTGTTTTACTAGTCGAGCTCTGTGTGGACAAGCATTATTGTCTTGTAAGATGAATGTTTCACCTGTTGCACCAGCATAAGGTTGTACATAAGGATTAGGATGCCATCTCTATAACTTTGAGAAACACACATACTACCTCCACCGTAACTGTCTCTTTGATGAATGTTACTGGGATGATAGCAGGTACCTCATTCTCTCTATATCAAACAACGACCAGAATAACTCTGAAAGCAATATCTGAACTCATCTCAATATCAAACCTCCATTGCTCTTCTGTCCAGTTAATATGTGTGCATGCCCAATTCAACCACTCTCTCCTGTGATGTGACCTAAGGGGTATACAAATTTCTGGCCTAGCATACAGACTTCCCTCATGAAGTCTTCTATGCACAGTAGAAGCTGATACAACCCTCCCAGTGGCTGCTGCAAGAGAGGATTGTAGCTGAGAGGGAGTAGAAGCCCTGCTCCTTTATGCTGTTAATCGCAGATATCTGTCTTGTACAGTGGTCGTAACTCCAGCCTTTCCTTGGCTAAACCTCTGAGATGCAGAATCCGTACTAAGAAATTTATTCCACAGTCTATGGATCAGAAGGAATCATATTCAGCCATCGTGCACGTCTGACTGACTTTGGCCTGCTTTGAGCTGCCAACTCTCCACTGCAGTTCATTTGGCAAATGATGTCTCAAGGTCATTCCTATGAAATGGCTGTTTTTGAATTTCTTTACCCACATTTGCAACACAAAATAACAATCCAGTCCAAAACACCATCTGATTACAGAAATTGATGTAACCTAGAGTAATATGCATATGATATGCCAACTTAGCATTACTGGTTGAACAAGTTTGGTGAGGATTGCACAATTTTTGGATTTTTCCTTAATTTATTGAAACCAGTGTATTTAGAACATGTTCTTCCAGTAGCACTGCACAGTCAAACTTTAAAAAAAAAAAGCCCTATATACCAATAAATTAGGAGGTTTTCCATAAGAGTAGCAATAATTATATACCAATAAATTAGGAGGTTTTGCTCCATAAGAGTAGCAAGTAGAAGGAACATAAAATGTTTTTACTTTTACCTCCTGATTGGTGTTAGGGAAAAAGTTGGACTCTGTGTTGCTACTAAAAGAGCATATACAGTATGTTGAAATTGAAGAAACATACAGCAAATCAAGTGTCTTATTGAAATGATGATGTGGGTAGTTTACCTACACTCCTATATTTCACAAAATAAACATTCTTGACACTTATTTAAGAATATATTTTTATCTAATTTCCCTTAATATTTTCAAAGTGTTAGTATGTTTTAATACTGTATTTGATTACTTTGTAGAGATATCTATGGTCATCCTAAGATAAGGTTTTCCTGTAATATTTTTGGTTGATATTTGTTTCAGCACAATTCTGATTTTGAACTTTTTGAAAGAAAAAATGACAAGGTGTGTTTTGAAATATTCTAGTCAAACATTTTAGCCAATAACCTTGATTTTTTTTATTTACCATTAAACATTCATTATTCATTTTAAAACCTATTACAGTTTTTTAGCATAAATGGATTGTGAGTTATAAATATATCGAAAAAGCTTAGTAATTTAGATTTTGAGGCATTTGGCACTTTTGAATGCTTATAACCTAAAACTTACTGGATATAAAAACAATTTGCTTGTTTCTTTCAGAGGGTTGTTGCCAAATTTCATTGGAATCAGAAGTTGAGTTTGGGAGCTGAGTTTGACATGGAATCATCTGTATGTAATGCAACAGAAAAATTAAGTGAAAATTTCGAAATGGAACAGAGTGGTAATTCTTCATTAGGTATCCAATAGTGATGAGTTTGGGCTCAGAAATTTGATCCCAGTTATATTTGACCCTGAATCTTTCAATAATTACTGAGCCCAATTAGGGGGAAATGTTTTAACACAATGCAAAGCATACCTACAGAAGTGCATACTGCTAAATACATTTTTTGTACAATTAAAAAAACCTTGCTCAGAAATTAATTAAAAATAATTTAAAATTCTCTGTCATTGAGCAGTAAAATTTTAGAGTTTATCCTTCAAACTATTTACATGTTAAAAGTTCTTAGGAGAAAACTCAGAAGCTTTTCTGAGCAAGGACAGCGCTCCGTCTTCAGTGAAGTGATGCTATGTAGTGATGTTAGGTCTGTTTAGACAAAGAGCTTCTTTCCACATGTCGTGAAGGGCAATTCCAGTGTCTCGGTTGCAGGTGGGGACAGACGAGGTCATTATTTCTATAGCCTCACGGACTATGGTTCCATAGAACCATAGTCCGTGACATATGGTTCCATAGACGCATAGGTTCCATAGACGCATAGACCATATATCACGGACTATGGTTCCATAGAACCATAGTCCGTGATATATGGTTCCATAGACGCATGCCACACTGCTTGCACATGTGTTCACTTTCTACGGAACCATAGTCTGCAAGGCTATTGAAATAATGACCTCATCTGTTCCCACCTGCAACTGAGACTCTGGAATCGCCCTTCATGACGTGGAAAGAAGCTCTTTGTCTAAATAGACCTAACATTACTACATAGCATCACTTCACTGAAGACAGAGCACTGTCCTTGCTCCAAAAAGCTTCTGAGTTTTCTCCTAAGAACTTTTTACATGCAAATAGTTGAAGGATAAACTCTAAAATTTTACTGCTCAATGACAGAGAATTTAAATTATTTTAATACTTTTTTTATTCTTCATATTTGGGCTATTGCAATTTTAAAATAATTATAATTATTTGATAACAAAATTAAATTCTTAATATTATTTGGAATGAAAAATATTAGTAATAATTGATAGAAACTGAAAGTTCTTGAGTAACATCGTTACAAATGAAAAGAGCTATTTACTAATGGATGAAAATGCTTAAAAAAATCAAAGGCAAGATGATGCATATTTTAATTATTACAGACTTATTATGAGTTTGAAATTTTAATCATTATTTTTTCTTTTTTCACAATTGGAAGAAAAATTAGAATTTTAAATTGTGACTGAGCCCAAGGGCAGGTTTTTAGCTCAGTCATTAATAAACCAGGCTTCTAATCTACTGTTTACAGGTTCAAGTCCCAAATTTCCAGCAACAAGATTTGTCACCATTAACCTCACTGCTCTGGGTGAGAAAAGGAACATCAGAGGGCTTGGAAAGGCTGCTGTTCATTGTTTGGGACATTAATCCAAGCCTTGGAGATCCATACCCTGTGCATGTTAACACACTGGATATCATTGTTGGGAGGCTTCTATCTGCACCTAATATCTGTCCAGTGGTCCCCTTCCCAATTTCTCTTATTCCTTAGAAGGGGTGGGGGTACTCAGTCGGTAGCACTCCAAGCTCTTAATCTGCAGTTCCCGGGTTCAAGTCTTACCAGGGCCAGTGTTGAGATTTCTCTCCACAAAACTCCCATCCTGTCCTCGGTCAGTAGGGGACACTGATGGGCTTGGAAAGGCTGCTGTCTGTTGGATGGGTTGTTAAGCCATACCCTGTGCACATTAAAGAATACCCTTGATGGGAGACTATCATCTGTCTCCCAACAGCTATCTAGTGGGTCCCCTTCCCATCTTCTATGAACCTTTGGGTGGTAAAACAACCCAATCTCATCTGAGGCCTTGGGGTCCTTTCAACCTGGTCATTTAGTCCACTTAGAAGTAAAACAACTCAACCAGGAAGTTATTGGTGCTGTTTTAGGATTTAACTTGTCTGGACTATCTGTTTAGTGTCTAAATATCCTATTAAAGAACATGCTGTATGGCCTTGATGGAGGCTACTATTTGTCTCATAACAGTTGTCCAATGGGTCTTCCTGCAACCTTCCCTGAGCACTTGGGGTCCTTGTGACTGGGCCATTTAGCCCATTTTGTACAAAAAAAGTGCCACTCAGAGGTAAGACAACTGTATCCTGTTGATCTCCACACAATCAAAATAACAAAGTCTCTGATTATTGGTTGAATCAACTAATCTAATATAATGGGCCACTCTGAATTAGTGACCTACCTCTTGCAGTTCATTGCTATTGTATTTCAGCTCATGCAAATTTGTGTCATTGCCATAATAGATAATGTTAGGATTCTGGGTGATGGCCATAGTGTGCAAACATGACAAATAATAATTACAAAATGAGCAGAAAAATTATGTTTTTTTTTTTTGCTATAACAAATAACGAATGCTAAATTTCAAAATCTCTTATTATTTCTTGTGATTATTTTCAGTGGGCAGTACCCCAGGTTGCCTAATGGATGAGCTGTCCTTGGTAAGACAACCCAACAAACTACATAAAGCTCTAATATTCTGTTCTATTTGAAACAAAGTGTATTCATAGGATAGTTAACTAAAATTTCTTCATTGAAGAGAATTCAACAATATAAGGATCATATATATATATACATTTCATTTGGCTTGAAGCACATAATAATAGTCACATATTACAGTTTGTCTTGAAGGGCCATAATAAAATTCCAGATAAAATCTTTATTTCTGATAAAACCTTGGTCAGCCTATATTAAGAACAGGATTGGAATTTAATATTTTAGTATATGATTTCTGATTTACAAATCATCTGTAATGTGAACAGGATTAGAATTTAATATTTTTGTATATGAATTTAGTATAGAAATGGTGATGGATATATACAGAAGAAAAATATACAGAAGGCTGTTAATAACCCTTCTTATATATTATTAATCCTGTTAACAGAAATTATTAAATCTGTAACAAGATTATTATTACAAGCCTTCTGTATATCATCGATCCTGTTAACATTATAGCTAATGTATATAATTTTAAGTCTGAAATTGTGATTTTATTTTGAATTTTACTATGTGCTTCAAATAAATTGTAATCAAAGTATGATTTTATGTGCTTCAAGCCAAATTTAATGCAACTGCCATTCTTATATTGTTGAATTGTCTGCAATAAAGAAGTTTGAAGGAACTATCCTGAATGTATTTTGATTTAAATTAAAAAGCACAATATTTGAACTTTATTTATGTTGCAAGAAGAATTTTGAACTTACCAGAACTTTTATATTTGCCTGTCACCTTCCTATCAGTGTTAAAGTGATATAATTTTTTTCATTATATTGTATAACACTGAGATTGTAGTTTGTATAACCAAATTCGATGTACCGGGTAATAATTTTACCCTTAACCATCTCCATCATAAAGATATGCCTATTTGGCATGAGTAAGAACAAAATATATAAGTAAACCATCCTTAGGTGGACCCCTAAGGGCAAACTTAAGAAAAGCTAAGAATAGCAGTAAAAATGTGCAAGAAACCTAAAACGGGTAGGTCTCCTCAGAGAACGCTACCGTTTTAGTCCTCTTGTACTTGTTCAAAACGGTATGATCGTAAAGAATCAGAGAAGAAATAATCTCATTGGAATTAATGCTTACAGCCTCAAAAAATCTTTTTGATGTGCGTTTTATATGTATATATATATGGTCAATGCCCAGGTCTTTATGTATAACACTGAGTTATATTTTAACTTTATTATACCACACTGTCTTTGTTTTCCTACTCCTAGTTTTAGAACTTGCTTAATTCAATTATTTAATGAGCCCTGTTTCCTCTCTTTCCAAGCTCCTGATTATGTCCAGTTTCTAGATTTTGATCGACACATTTTCTTTGCTGGTGATGTATTGCTATACACTGCTGCAAGTGCTGGAAGATTCAGAAAACGATGGAAAAGTAGGCAAGATGTTGGATGGCTATTGAAATTTTCCAATTACTTGAAGATTTGCTCTGCCATCTTTTACAGATGTCAGTTAACAGCTTTCCAGATACAAAATGCAAGATAGAAAATTTTATTGTAAATGATATATTAGTTAATCAATAAATAGTAAATCCACAGAGTTATCTGTTGACTTTGTGATTGGTGTGCATGTCTACTCGTCAAAAGGACCTAGGTTCAAGACCCAGGTAAGGCATGGATGTTTGTGTTGTCTTTCTGCTGAGATCCTGCCATCCTCACAGACCTACTTTGGCATACAAACTGAAAGGCTCCTATCAGATCTTTGTGGCAAGCAGCTGCTTAAAAAGGGAGGGGGGGGGGGGGGTTATTTTTCATAACTAATTTTGTGGGAAAAGGCAAGTTTTGTCGAAGTGCAAGATTCAAATCCATATCTCTTCAGATAATGCCAGAGTGTCCTAAGCCCACTAAACTAATGCTGGATCTATCATTCATTCATGAATGTGACACCAACCTCCCATCTTTGTCACTCCTGGAACCATCTGTGATGATGGAAGCTAACTTTACTTTTTGATGTTGCACTGAGTAAGATGTAAATAAATAAGTCACTCATTGCTAAAGCATTTTTAATGAATTAATCAGTTATAGTAAATCCACAGAGTTATCTGTCAACTCTGAAGTCAATAAATCAATAAATAGGTTTGGGGGAATAAATGAGCAACATTAAAAAGTAAATTTGTATTCTCCAGTCAGAGATGGCACCAGGAGCATTCTGCATAGGAGGTTGATAAGTCATATTAGGGGAAGAATGTTGGAGCTGATGTTAGTTTAGTGATCGTAGAACACTGGCATATATATTTGGAGAATGGTTGAATCCCGCATGCTGGCAAAACTCATTTTTTCTGCAAAATTCTTTGTTGCTATATTACATAGGAAAAACTTACTTTTTCTATATGGTTGTGACATCCAGCATGTTTCTGGGAGACCTGGGTTCGAATCCCAGTCAAGACAACCAATTTTTTTCAACTAATTATTTCAAGTGTTACATTGTAAATTGTTTCATATAATTAAAATATTATATTTTATTGAATAATAGTAATGTAATCTGAAACTTAAAAATTGCTGGTAAATACATATACAGTGTTGGGTTGTTTTACCTCTGAGCGGCACTTTTTTGCACACCATGGGCTAAATGGCCAGGCCACAAGGACCCCGAAGGCTCAGAGAAGGTTGGGGGAGGGGACCCACTGGTACAGCTGTTGGGAGACAGACGGTAGCCTCCCGTCAAGGCTACCTAACGTGTTCTTTAACATGCACAGGGTATGGCTCTCCTGCACACAGGGCCATGGCTCAACGTCCCATCTGATGGATGGCAGCCTTTCCAAGCCCTTCAGTGTCCCCTACTGACCGTGGGCAGGGCGGGGAGTTTTGCAGAGATAAGTCTCAATGCTGAACCAGCTGGAACTCAAAACTGGGAACTGCAAATTACAAGCCTAGCACCTACCGACTGAGCCACCCCCACCCTACATATATAGTGAAATCTTGATTTAATGAGTTTCTTGGGGGAACAGTTTTCTTAATACTAGTGTTGGAAAACGTTACGTGTAACATGACGAAATAACAGAATAATGAAATAATTTTTGAATAGTGTTCTTAATAACGTTAACGGATTTTCAAAATATTTATAATGATAAAATGTAACAAATAAAGGAAAACTAATTTTGTTATTTTCACTATTTTGTGTTTTGATACATTTCAGTTTTTTTGTTTATAAGGTATATTTAGAAACTGGTGTGAAATAGATGCACAATTTGCTTTCATGATCAATGAACAAAGCTCTTCATTGTTACATTCCGAAATAGTTCTGAAGAATTCAATAAGGAGATAATTCTCAAGCACCTGTCGTAACCACCTTCGTCGTAATTGGCACTTAGAGAAAGTGCTTTGTGATAGCTAGATAAAAGCTGCAGTATAAAAGAAAAAATGAATGTCCATTCATGCAAAGAAAAAAGAGCAATCCTAGGTATATTACATTTCCTGTGATCCTCTTAAACACTTAGAGCAGGAACTATGTTGGTAGGGTAACTTGGGTATAGGATAGAGAATTGGAGGAAAAAGCAATTAATTTCTTGACAATAATTGAAATTTTCAGTTTTAGTC
Source organism: Ryuthela nishihirai (assembly GCA_038380435.1). NCBI lineage: Eukaryota > Metazoa > Arthropoda > Arachnida > Araneae > Heptathelidae > Ryuthela > Ryuthela nishihirai. Next base: position 24,379,423 of record JAWZYU010000022.1, read on the forward strand.
TTTTCATAAAACCTTTAACATCACTTCATCCCACTCTCAAAAAATTTCCAATGTGTATGTTTGCAAATCTTTTAACAATTATCCTTGCCTTGTACTTATGTTAAAAACAATAAGGAGGTAATTCTCATGTTTCAGTCAAGCAGTGATGAAGCGTGTCTTGTACTTCTCTGCAGCTCTTTTAAAACAGATTGCATAAAGTTAAAAAATTAATTAAGGAATGTTTTCAGTTTCTTTACTTATATTTACTCGTTAGATTATTTTTATGCTATTTGAAGTCTCTTTTAGTGCAAACTCTTTTAATTAATTAGCATGTACATTCAAAATCACAGCAAATAGCAATAAAAAGGTAATAATAAAAACAAAGCCATAAAATTACAATCTGTTAAAATAACTTGTACTATTAAAAATTCACTCAATGTAAGGTTAAAAGCAATATATTCGACAAAATGTGTTTCATAGCTAAAATGGTGTCAGAAAGCACAGGAAAGCATCAATAAAAAAGAATTGTGTCATCAAATGACTCAACAAATGATATTAGGAAAACCTGTCTTAATGAAGCAAAGAGATTGAAGACAAGGGAAAAATAAAATTAAAAGTTAATTAAATGATTTTATGAGAGCAAAGAGAATTTTTGCAAAAAAATATTTTTCACTACTGGAAAAAAATCAAGGCAAAGCATTGCAATAATTTTCACAGCAGTACCTGCAACTCAAGTATCTGAGGAGAGTTTTTTCTGTGCTCTCTGGCCAAAGAAATACTTTGGATTCAAATTTATTAGAAGACATTTTGCTCATAGTAATGAATAATATAGTAAAATAGCATTTGTTACATTATGATATCAATATTTTTGAATGAATTTCTTGTTTTTAATGTTTTTTTGACCGTGTTATGATGCTAATATTTCTGAAGGAAATTTTTACTTTTTTTAAAAATTTCTTTGGGTTTTTATAGCAAATAGTTTTAAAAATATTAAACTGTGTCCAAATATCATTATAGTAATAAACTTGTGAACACATACTTATGCTCAGAAATTTTTATTAATAATTCTCCATTTTATTGTATAAAATGTTTATAACTAATGTACCAAGAAGAATAAAATTTTAAGTTTTCTTTGTAATTATAAACAATTCCATCAGAATTCCAACAGTGTGCTAAACAGTTCCTAGAAATATGATGTAAATCTCTTCAGTATTTTTGTATTGTATGGCTTACATACATTATTAGAATACATACTGTGAGAGGGTCATCCTATTTATTCATAACCGTGGATCCTAATTGCAATTTATATTTCATTATTGTTTTGAAACCACAGTCTTTAAGAATCAGTAAGAAAAAGGGAGTGCAACAATTCTTTTTGCAATGCATATATTTATTTTGTTATTAATATTGATAATTTTCCTTTTTCAATATTTTTTCCTATTTTTGTAACAAATGAATTGATTGAACTGGTGCGAACCATTGGACGATGCTACCGCATACATCTATATAATAAAAGGAGGTGTGTGTGTGTGGCTCTCTGACAGCCATAACTCATTGGGAAATCAACGTAGATGCTTAAAATTTTCAGAGAATATTTTTGGTTGTGGTCCGGGTTGTGCCAAATTTCAAAATCAAAAGTCCAGGGGGAGGGGCTTTCTAGAAGCAAACATATTTACCATGCTATTCCTATGGGAAATGATAATCTCTGTCAAATTTATTGTTGCTATTTTCTGCTTCCTAACTATGAATGTAAGAGTTAAAATAACATTTAAATCCGCTGCTGTTGCCAGATTTCCCACATTACCAAGGGCATTATTAAGGCATCCCATTGCAGCTAGGGACATGATTTTCTAATCTAACATTGGGTCAGGCAGAGGAACCCACCTACGAAATTTGGGAACTTTTGACCAAGTACATCAGAAATTACAGAACACCAAAATCTGTCGAAATAAAAATCTTGAAGGTTATTCATAAAACTAACCTTTAGTGCAGTAAACAACAGAATATGCAGATTAAAAGTGATATCCAAGCTGTGAAAATTTGTGTAGAAATGAAGCCATGGGACAGGTGGGAATTTGATTTTTAAACCATTCAGCAGGGCACACAGGGAAGGCTGAGCAGGAAATTTAGACCATATAGTCAAGTATCACAGGAGCCATAGGGCAACAAAATCTGTTGTGAGGGAAATAAAAATCTCTATAGGTAGAAATTAAACCATGGTCTATGAGAGAGCTTGCCAACATCAATGATGATCCAAGCAAACACCAGGAAATTTTCTCCATGTTGAAAATCTGTGCTAAAGTGTCAGGGTCTAAACTTACAAAACTTACCTTTAGTGAAGTGAAAATAAGAATATACAAAAGATTAAAAGTGATATCTGGGCAGCCCTGGGTGCCATTCAGCTAGTATGCAATAAAAATGCTAAATATATTTTATTATTTTGAATTTGTAATAAAAATATTTCACTATAACATTAACATTTGTTACAAAATTTAAATTTGTTATAACTAAAATGTAACAAAAAAGATATTAAAGTTTTGGCTGTAATGAAACATTTTTTATTTCAATAGTAAAGAATCACAAGATGTGTCCTGTAGACATGGAACTCATGAAATAAACACTGCTTAATACTAATCAATAAATAGTAAATCTACAGAATTACCTATTCACTTTGAAGCCGATAAATCAATCAATAATTTTGTGGAAAAGATAAGTTTTGCTGACTTGCAGGATTTGAACCCTTGTCTCTCCAGATTCATACCAGAGTGTGGTCTTTCTGGCATGAATGTGGAGAGACAGTTTGAATCCTGCATGTCGTCAAATTTTTCCACAGAACTATTGACTGAAAAGTCAACAACTAACTTGTGGATTTACCATTTATTGATTAATTCATTAATAACTCTTTAGTGTGAGTGACTTACTGATATATTTACATCTTACTCAGTGCAACATTAAAAGTGAAATTGCCTTTCCCTATCATAGATGGGGCCAAAACTGACAAAGACAGATAGATTGATAAGTCACACATTAGTGGATGACAGACATGAATCTGGAGAGATGTGGGTTCAGCACATATGTTGTTCAACTCACATGTTGGCAAAACTCCTTTTCTCCCCAAAGTTATTAATTCTTTAAACATAGATGACAATCACAGTGTTACCTGGGTGACAATTTAACATCAATATATCAATAAATATTTTGTGAAAAAAATTTGTTATTGATTTTTAACACTAAAATTAAAGTTTTCATTAAATGAGAGTTATGCAAAAATACATCAAGAAACTTTATGTTCCTATAAAATGTATATAATTATAATAAAATAATATTTTACATAGGTTAAAAAACTTTATGCAAATTATGTAATAATGTGGAATTTTTTAAATAATGACTGAAATAAACAATATGTACATCATTTTCTTTACTAGAATGATGCATTGATCATGTTTAAAATAAAATAAGTTTATAATAATCTTTTCCTATTTTATATTATAATTTTAATTCTCTCCATGATATTTAGCATCTTCCATTTCAGAAACCTAATGAACAAGGAGTAATAATTTCAATGAAAAGCACAATAAAGATGCACTAGGGCATAATTTGCTGTTGTGCACAAACACTGATCAAAAATGAAAGTGACGTGTCTTTGAAGCATATTTGGTATCCCTCGCCCGAGTGAATATATATATATTAAGATATTTGGCTGAGAATGTTTTGATCATAACTGTACTGAATTGAGGTATGATATCTGAAATATCAAAAAAATTTTAATGTGAATCAAATATGAAATCAAAATTTAATAGGAAAAATAATACTTTGTACTGAATTTCATCTGAGATCAGAAAAAACATTCAGTAAATATAGGAATGCTAATAGGATTTCACTATCTATATGAAAAGGTTGGCATAAATCATTCATCACCTTATTTAAATTGATGACATTTTGTCCTATAATTTCAGGAATAATTCATATTAGGTATACAATATAATTGATTTATGAGAAAAAGTGCTTTTAGAGTTTCCATGAAATTTCTTCCTGAGTGGAAAATATCTGGTACACATCAGAAAACTATCTATTGTATAAGTTGAATGAACATTTCATACCCATGAAAAGAACTAAATGTGGATTTTTACTCAAAATAATACCACTCATGAAAAAAACAGTTTTAAAAGTAATGGTTTTAGTCACAGTGCAGATTTAAAATGATAGATTTTTTTTCTATATCACTGTAATGCCTAAAAAAGCTAAGACAATTAGTTGGAATTATTATCTACGAAATTATCTTGCTTTTTTTCTTGAGTTAATATCTGATAAATAGGTGAGTGTATTGCCCTGTGGTCGGGAGTACAATCCTTATAATTATGAATTCACTTTGTTCTTAATTTTGCTGTTGTTATTATGAGTCTAAAGTAAGCAAGCACTGATCACAGTACGATATTTGTGCATGCTGCAAAACAACTATTTTGCCTGATGATGCATTGGAGCAACAATGTATAGCACATATGTAGTAAGATACATTATTCACTCCTGCCAAAGTTGTGACATATGCTGGAATTTACAAATGCATTGTTAACGTGTGCAGCAAATCATAGATTCTAATATATTTAATCTCTCTATGCCACTACCAAACTGATGTCAACCTTGGAACAGAATACCCACCAAGAACAATGGCAAAATTAAGAACATAATGAATTCATAATTATGAGGACTGTACTACCCACCACAGGACAATAAAATAAAATAAAATATATACCCCCTCAAGCAGCTGCTTGCCACAGAGGTCTGACAGGAGCCTGTCAGTTTATATGCCAGAGTAGAAGGTCTGAGAGGATGGCAGGACTTCAGCAGAAAAACGACACATACATCCATGCCTTACCCAGGGCTCGAACCCAGGTCCTTTAGATCAGTAGCCAAGTGCGCTAACCACTCAGCCACAGGATGGTGCAGGACAATAGACTTGCCTATTTATTGGATATCAACACAAGAAAAAACAAAGATAACTTTATAAATAATATTTTCAAAAATTCAATTTTTCAGCTCATTTGGTGATTTTATGAGCCCCATGTCTAAAGAGCATCTTCTGTAATACTTTATTACTGAATAATTTTACTAGCTCATTGATATGTTGGTGGTGAATGGCAAACTTTCTGTATTTTCTTTCATAGCGGTAAAAAGGAGATTTTTTTTACAGTTTATCATCAAGTTGGTTAGCAAATGATGAACTTGCTGTATTGTGAAACATTAAGTATCTGAAGTAAAAAAATATTTCCCCTTGAGCAGTTGCTTGCCAGAGAGATCTGACAGGAGCCTCTCAGTTTATATGACATAGTAGAGGGTGTGCAGATGGTGGGACCTCCGCAGAAAAATAACACAACATTCATGCCTTATCCAGGGCTAAAACCTAAGTGCCTCTGATCTGTAGCCAAGCATATTAATCATTAATATGTAGAAAAAAAAGTGCAAATATTCAGATTGTTAGAGTAATATACAGCGATTAAGGGAAAACTAAACTGAAAATTGAAAACTTTCAGTAGTAATCATTTGTATTTTAAACTCGATAATAATTTTTCTGATTGGAAATGCTAATATTTAACTCAGAACCTTTATTATCATTTTGGAATTGATATAACGTTTAGCATTCCTGGTTTCTCAAACTGAACTCACTCTGGTGGCTAAATTAAGTTTGAAGTGTTTTCAGTAAATAAACCATTTTAGAATCTGCTAACTAAAGAGCAATTAAATTACGAAAAAAATGAAAACAAAAATTCTATGTTAGGGTATATTAAAAATTCTATGTTAGGTAGTTTTTGGTAAAGTTCTTTGCATTATTGGGTTTTAACAGAATTAAGAATCTGACTGATGGACAGTTGTATGATGATCACTGTGGATTCAGAAATGATAGGGAATGTATAGATCAGGGTTTTTCATATAAACAAATTCTTGAGAAATGTTTTAAGATTTTTCAGAAATCTGTGATTACTAACTTTATAGATTTCAGAAAGGCTTTGGCTTCATTTGTCATCATAATTTGTGGTTGTGAGAATTGGTAAAGTTTGTAACAATTTGTTTAGCACTGCTCTTGATGTTTGATAAAGGTGCATTTTGTCTCTTTTTCTCTTTAGTTTGGTTGTTCATTATGTTATGCAGAATTTTTTGCAAGGGGAGGATTTTTGGGCTTAAATATTCTAGAAATCTGAAAATTTCTAAATTATATTATACTGATGATTTGGCCCTTTTGGGAAATGATGTTGATGAGATTGTAGTAGAGTAGGTTTGGTGATAAAATGGAGAGAAAACTAAAGTAATGAAAATTGGTCAGGCTGGTTGTGGTTCAGTTAATCTCAATGGTTGTACCTGTGAGCAAGTGCCTCAGTTTAATTATCTTGGGAGCTATAAAACAGATACTGGTAATGTGTGGCATGAGTAAACAGAAGAATAATGATTGGTGCTGAGACTTTTAAGAACCTACAAAGAGTGTGGTAAAATAGGTGTATACACATAAAGACTGTAATTTTATATAAAACTTAGTATATTCATGATAAAAGCTGTACAACAAGTTTGTCTAAAATTACTTATTCTCAAACATAAGGAGTTCAGATGCTCTTACAATTATTATTGTAATTACTATATTACAATCACGTATGAGGGGCGGGGGTGGCTCAGTCGGTAGCGCGCCAGGCTCGTAATTTGTAGTTCCCAGGTTCGAGTCCCAGCTGGGTCAGCGTTGAGATTTATCTCCGCAAAATTCCCCCGCCCTGCCCACGGTCAGTAGGGGACACCGATGGGCTTGGAAAGGCCGCCGTCCGTCGGATGGGACGTTAAGCCGTGGCCCCGTGTGCGGGAGAGCCATACCCTGTGCACGTTAAAGAACACGCTGGATGGCCTTGACGGGAGGCTACCATCTGTCTCCCAACAGCTGTTCCAGTGGGTCCCCTCCCCCAACCTTCTCTGAGCCTTCGGGGTCCATGTGACCTGGCCATTTAGCCCATGGTGTGCAAAAAAGTGCCGCTCAGAGGTAAAACAACCCAACCCAACCCAACAATCACGTATGATCTAAACAATTATCAATTAGTCTAAATGCTACCTTATAATCACATAAAGTAAACTAGGTTAATTGACAAGATAGTAATATTTACCAATGATCATTGCTGGTATATCTACTTGTTTAGGCATTTTAGTTGTTTAGAGTGACACGTCATTGTCTTTCACAATTTTTGTGGACAATCTTTTGATGTTCAGGAGTACAGTCAGGATGCCTTTTACAAGAAACCAGTCCATTTCACAAGTGTGTGCATTTGGAGATGTCATTTCTTCACAATATCACATAGGTATGAGGAAGATAGCACTTTACTCAATATGAGCAGTAATAAAGAATTGCTAGTTTAGTTCCAGTTATACCAAGCATCTCAATACTCCTGAACATCAAAAGATTGTCTACAAAAATTGTGAAAGACAATGACATGTCACTCCAACAGCTAAAATGCCTAAACAAGTAGATGTACCAGCAACATTCATTGGTAAATATTACTACCTTGTCAATTAACCTAGTTTACTTTATGTGATTTTAAGGTAGCATTTAGACTGATAATTGTTTGGATCATATATGATTGTAATATAGTAATTACAATAATAATTGTAAGAGCATCTGCACTACTTATGTTTGAGAATAAGTAATTTTAGACAAACTTGTTGTACAGCTTTTATCATGAATATACTAAGTTTTATCTTATATGCTGTGTTGAACTTTATATTTAAGATAATTTTATATAATACAGTACTTTCTAGGACTAGTTGTGATAGTGAAATTTGGACTTGTAAGCAAGATAACAGGAAACTTGATGCCTTTGATTCTAGATGCTTTTGCAGTATCTTGAGCATTTGGTGGTTTAATCTGTAGTAAATGATGAGGTTAGGCAAAGGAGTCGGCAACTTCCTTTAAGCAGCATATTGCTTAAAGAGAGACTGCACTGGTTTGGCCATGTTGCCTTTATGTATAATGATATATTGGTGAATAGTGTTTTGAACAGTGGGTTTAAAGTCATCAAGAAAAGAGGGAGAACATGGATGCAGTAGGCAGTGTCAAACAAAACCTAGTTAGAGTTGACCTACATTGTGGGGGTGGGGGTGGCTCAGTTGGTAGCGTGTCAGGCTCTTAATCTGTAGTTCCCAGGTTTGAGTCCCAGCTGGGTCAGCATTGAGATTTCTCTCTGCAAAACTCCCCGCCCTGCCCACGATAAGTAGGGGACACTGATGGGCTTGGAAAGGCCGTCGTCCATCGGATGGGATGTTAAGCCATGGCCCCCGTATGTGGGAGAGCCATACCCTGTGCACATTAAAGAACATACTGGATGGCCTTGACGGGAAGCTCCCATCTGTCTCCCAACAGCTGTTCCAGTGGGTCCCCTCCCCCAACCTTCTCTGAGCCTTCGGGGTCCATGTGACCTGGCCATTTAGCCCATGGTGTGCAAAAAAGTGCCACTCAGAGGTAAAACAACCCAACCCAAGCCTACAGTGTCCAAATGGGGCAGCTGTAGCTCAGGACAGACATTTGGAGCACAAAATTACACTGTCTGGTCAGGCCACTGCACCCCATGACTGCTTGAGGATTATGTAAGTATATATGTAAGTATGATGACAGCATACTTATGTATATACTTACATCATGTAATGTTGTCAGTGATGTATGAACTTTACCTCAGGCATTACACATGTGTGCTACAAATTGGCTATGTCACTAGACCTCTCTAACTTCTGGGCAACAGTAAAAATTACACTTCTATGAAACATAGCTTACCATAGAACTATGTAATATCTGCTGGATGCATGAAGAGTGGGCTAATTATGCTCCTCTCATCTATTGTGAATTGTGTCATGTGTATTTCATGCCTATTGTGCCATTGTATAACTGCCTTATTTAAATTTTCTTGGGGTTACAATTCAGTTTTGAGTAGTGATGTCTCAGTTTCAATAAACTGAAATTGTAAAATTTAATAAAATGTCCTCTATCATAATTCTAAAAAACTGTATCTGCCTCCCTAAGAAGTTCCAAATTGACAATATTTACCTTCCCTTTTTTGGGTGGGATACATTAAAAAATTGTTTTTTCTAAAATTTTTGTAATTTACATTATTTAAAGGAAAGAATCACTGCATCTGTTTCATTACATCAGACATGCTGTGCCAAGTGTATGGATGGAAGTTTTGTATAAGCCACCAGTGGTCCCCATTAAAGTTTGTGAAATATTGGTATTCTTTTATATTGACCTTTAAAATAAATATTGGTATTCTTTTATAATTACAATTGTATGTGTAATATAATAAAAGATTAACTTTGCTTTTGAAGCACAATATAAATATACCCATGCTGTAGATTTACTGTTTGGCATCAGCTAAAATAATGTTTTTTTTTCTCCCTGTTTAATTTAGTGCTTGCTGTAATTGATTTGCATCATTAAGTTCCTTAACACCATAAAGAAGCCATTCAGGAAGGCGTTTTAGTAAAAATTGCAGCTGTGATTGCAGCTCTTATCTACTGACATTTTAACTCACAGCAATAAATAGTTGCTCGCCCATACTGGAGAAAGGATCACATTGGTTGTAGTTTAAATTAATAAAGCTTCTCTGAGATAATTATTTGTTAGAAGTTTTGTACCAAGTTGTTCAAGCAAGAAGGAACCCTTTATTATGCTGTTTGACATATGCAGGTGGTGTAGCTGGCATTTCCTGAAGATATCTGGATGAATGCACAAAAATAGTGTTAAGTAACATGGTAATGTTAAAATCATATAGGTATAAGTAGAAACTGCTTAAAAATAGTTTAAAAAAAAACCACTTGGAGTGACATAATCAAGAATTTTGAATCATTTATAAAACTTAAAGGTAGAATGTGGCATGCATGTCTCTAAAATTTTCTAAATAAACTGAACATCAAAATAAGATTGAATTTTCAAGAGATTTAATATATTTATGAATATAATTTTTTTTTTGATATAGTGACTTAGTTACTTCACAGTGTTTTTTCATTTTTATGCACTGTTAATTTGTACTTCACTGTTTTGGTATACTTATACGGCAGAACTTGGCTTTATAAGCAACAGCAGATTTTATTACTGTTGTTTTAGTTTGGGCTGCTGTCAGATGTAAGATACAGTAAAATATATTAAATGAAAAATATATTAAATGAATATATAAAAAAGAATATATTAAATGTCACTGCAAGATATTGAGTTCTTACTAGTAATTAATGGGAACATTTGCATGCCAAGTGTGCATAATTTGTTTGTAACACTTTAGGATAAGTTTTTTTTTATCTCTTCAGAAAAGCTTGTTAACTCTTCTCACTTGGCTAATTCTAAATTATTCTTAATGAGGAAAATCATTGCAAACCATAAAAATGTTTGTGGTGAATAGACTTGGGTGGATTAGCACTTTTCTTGGAAAAAGCTACATCAGGAAAGCCCAATTGCAATAAAAAATTTAATTGTGATCTTTACAAGATTTCAATACTTAATCTGTTGATTATAATATACTTATTTATTGTAATATACATGATATATATTATATTATTCTATTGATATAGTTTGTGCTTATTTTTTAAATAGGTTTTTTTCCACAATTTTGCAGAACTTGTGAAAAATAAAAATTATCGTTAATCAAAAGTCTTGCTCTTATAATGATCCAGACTCTTCACTGCCCAATGCCCCTTGCCAGTATGTGCCTGAGAAAGTATTTCTGAATAACATAAGAACCCTTGCCTTAATAACAGAGTTCCATTGTAAATGACTGGGATATTAAGGCCAATAAACATGATATAATACCCTGATCTAAATCTGCTTTCACCAGTATATGCTAGTATTTAAAATGCTTGAAAATGTTATGTGATGTTAATGAATGTGTAATGTCTGTCCTCAGTGGTGTTAATGTGTTGGCAAATTCCATTTCAAATCAGATACTCAGCTTTTAGCAATTAACATTAGAACTATTTTATTCCTATCCATTAATATTTTTATTTTCTTGTATGTAGGATAGGATGTTTAGATGACTTTGCTCCTTTTGATCTTTTGTCTGTTGGACAAGGCACTCTGATAATATCTTTAATTTCATCAAGACACTGATTTGAATCAAAATACTCAAAAGACAGCATGTTGGTTTGTTTTAGTCATTTGTTTTATACTGAAATATCAGCTTAAAGGGGGTTGGGGATGACTCAGTCGGTAGCGCGCCAGGCTCGTAATCTGTAGTTCCCAGGTTCGAGTTTCAGCTGGGTCAGTGTTAAGATTTATCTCCGCAAAAATTCCCCGCCCTGCCCACGGTCAGTAGGGGACACCGATGGGCTTGGAAAGGCCGCCGTCCATCGGCTGGGACGTTAAGCCGTGGCCCCGTGTGCGGGAGAGCCATACCCTGTGCACGTTAAAGAACACTCTGGATGGCCTTGACGGGAGGCTACCATCTGTCTCCCAACAGCTATTCCAGTGGGTCCCCTCCCCCCAACCTTCTCTGAGCCTTTGGGGTCCATGTGGCCTGGCCATTTAGCCCATGGTGTGCAAAAAAGTGCCACTCAGAGGTAAAACAACCCAATCCAAACAATCAGCTTAAAGAGACTCCAACAAAGTAGTTATATAGCATTTAAATTTTTCCATGGCATTGCCATGATTGTTGCACAGTTGACAAATAGATAATATACGGATAATTTAACCATAATTCATTAAGAGTCAGCGATATTCTTACGAATTTTAATATTTCAAACTCTTTGTTTTCAGTGGGCACATTTAAAAACAAAACTTTTCATTTTTACATGCTGATTTAGGGTTATAAGAAGTTAAACTTTGGAATTTTCACTACAGTTGGATAGTAATGATTACATTACTTTTGAAACTGTAGCCAGGATATGCTATGTCACTTTACATTCTTTATTGCAGTTTAAATTTGAGTTAAAATTTAGTAATATGTAATTTTTCTTATACAGTGGGTAATTATAAATTTAATAAATATTCACTTGAAAAAAATTATTGTCAGTGCAGCGGGAATTGAACCCACAACTCCAGATAAATGCCAGAGTGCTACCATTAAACCATACATCGGACAATAATTCCATGATATGACCCATATATCTTTCACTGAAATGTTTTTCATAAATAACAACTGTAAAGTAGCTTTCTCATTAACATCTGAATCATTAGCAGCAATTTGAAAAATAAGTTGCCTCTCCTGAAATATAGATGGTGCAACCACCATGTTCAGTAAAAGATTTATAGGTCACATTGTGGAAGAAAATTATTTTTCAATGTGTGGTTTAATGGTAGAGCACTCTGGCATTATGTGTCTGGAGAATTTGGGTTCGATTCCTACTGCATCAGTAATAATTATTTTTCACATGAATATATATTGAATTCTGTATCTACAGGTAATCTGTGTATTTAATATGGAATTATAAATTCCTACATTATAAATTCCTAAAGTAAAGAAAAAATATGTGGATACTTTTTATCTTGTACTAAATTGTCTTGTGTGAAATTCTAAGGTACATGGGAAATTGCTGAAATATAACCTGTTGTTACAAATACTAAATATTATTTCAAATACAAAAATATTGCAAAATGAGAATATTTATAATTTTATTCAAAAAATGGTATAATATGAATTAAATAAGAATTTTATTGGAATTACATATATACATATTAATTAATGTCATATATATTATTATTTTTTTTCTCTTTCTTTGAAAAGGTTTCAAGATTTATGAATGTAATATATGCCAATACAAGTTTACTTCCTTCACACATCTTGTTAAACACGAAATAAAACATCATAGAAAGGATCAAAATCAGCGATATTCCTGTTCTTTATGTGATTACTCAACTGGTGTATTAGGAAATCTCAATCGTCATATTCTCACTCATTCTGGATTTCGGCCCCATAAATGTTCTCTCTGTGGAAAAGGTTTTATTCAGAAAAGTAATTTTGAACTCCATCTTCGTATTCACACAGGAGATCGGCCACACAAGTGTTGCCATTGTGGAAAAGATTTTCTAAAGAAGAAGCAACTTGGTATTCATCTGCGAAAATACCACACAGAAAGTTGATCATAGCTTGCAATTTTGTAACATTCACATTGCATAATCTGCACAGAGACAAATTCGCTGGCAGTACATGTATGCAGCAAATCTTATGATAAAAGGAACTACACACAGATGAAGAAAAAGGAAGAAAAGCACTAATTCATGAGGAAGAAAAGTCATTTATAAGTGAATGAAAAGAACAAACGAGACATTTATCAAGTGTGATTTAATTTGACATGAAACACAGTTTCATATCTGGATTGCTTATAACAGATTTAAAAACTAATACAAATATATTAACAAATAATAAATATAACAAATTTTCCTCAACTGTTTTTTTTCCTCCTGTCAGTTAATTCTGAATGAATTTTGTTTAAATTTTATTTGTTTCACTGAGATCAATTTAAAAACATACTCAAATGAAAACTATCTAAAGGTTCATAAAGAGAGGGTTAGACTGGTGTTCAAGCCCTGTATTACACCTCAAAGTTTATATGCCCTATTACCTTATGAAAGTTTTTTAATTGTTTATAAATTATTAAATATCAAAATTATTCAATTTAGAATCATTCATTGATTCAGTTATTCTCTGCTGTTTTTATACTTAATAGCAAAAAAGAAATTTTTTTAAAGATTGCACAAAATGGAACAACTAAAGTTTTTATGGATTTGCAGAATGCAAAATATTGTATTTTTTCTAAAATAGTGAGAAGTTAGTTTTGCTTTATGATGATATTATTTGTATATTTATTTCACTACTGGGTAAATCGTTAATAACAATGAAAATGTGTAATTTCTGTTTTGTATGCATAACAATTTCAATAACCAAATATATGTAAAATTAAGCTGTAGCAGGGCAAGAACCATGTTGACCATTATATATTTTTCAGTTGTTGCAGTTTTTAATCTGGATATTGTTTTTAAATCATCATCATATTAGACTTTTCAACAGAGGTGCACAGCTCAAACATTCATGATGATCAAAATTGCTTTCTAAGAGAATCAAACAGTCAAACACTTCATAAGTAAATTGCTGTAAAAGGCCAAGTATTTAAATTGCTTTCATTGTGCTAACTGCAGCTTGTGTTTTCCGTTTTAAGGGGTGACAGAACATTGAAAAAAATTCAAATTTAAATCAATTCAGTTTTCCTAAATTGTAATGGAGTTTTGGTATGCAGACTAATAAACATATTCATTTCACTTTTAATTTCACTTAGAATATTTCACATAATTCTTATATAAAAAAGACAAACATTTAGTGTTATAAGTGCTTATAAAATGGACAATATTCCCTTTAATTTTTAGAGTGCACGCAGAAGAAATTTTTTTGTCAGGTCATAGAGCTGTAGGCCATAAAGGCTGAATAAAAGCAACAATTGTTTGTGGTGCATCTTAGCAACTCTTATCTGTGGCTCAACTTAGCATAAGGTTACAAGATATCCCTGTTTCTTGGGAACAGTTTCTGATTCAGATTTATCACCCCAGAAGCAATCTGACCTTAAAATGACTTTGATTTCTGTAAGCTGAACAATTTATAAGATTATTTGAAATATATTTAGAACTTGCAAATTGCTTGAATCATAGGATTACAACAAGTTACTAAATTAATGAAACCAGATATAAACTGGAAAACACACTCCATTCATTTGTGCCAAGTAGATGACGGGTTATTGTTACTACTAATGCGTATCATTCATGCAGGGGGAAGCTTATTCCCAGATTTCAAGTAGAAAATCTGGTAATCTTAACCAGTTTTTCTACTTGAAATTCAAATTTCAGTAGAAATGCAGCTTATCCTTTAAGCTGCATGGCCAGCATTAATGATAGATAATGAAAAAAGGGCCAAAGTGTTCATTTTCATTGTGAATACTGAAAGAGGAATTGACAAGAATTAAAATCTGAGCAATGAAGACATTAATGTTTTGACTTGTAAATGCATGGAAACATGCATGAAGATAAACATAAAAAAAAAATTGAGAATCAACAGTCAATGAATATTGGACAAAAATTCAAGAAATGACTGGCTGAGCCATTTCACACCAAATATGGAAATTGTTCCATAGCCCACTGGAAATTCTTTCTTTAGCCATATGTTGTTCAGGTTGGATAAAGAAGTTTGAAACATCTAACTTAGATTTTGTTGTGTTAGATTTGGCTTTCTTGCAAAATCTAACTGTAATTTGCGAAAGATAACTTCTATTAGGACTGTTGATGAGGCAGATAATAGAGAAGGCTCAATGTTCATTCTATGAAAAAGCAGATTTATTTCCCTTGCAGCTCTAATGCATCCTTTTTCACTGAAGTGCCATTGAATTAGGGATAGCAACCTAGTAATGTGCTGTACCCACTCTGGCCCTGATAACAGCTGCCACATGATGAGGAAAGGACTCCACAAGCTTGCGTAAATGTCCAGAGGTATGGCGACCCATACATCCTCCAGAGTTGTCCACAATTCTTTCTAGGTCGTCACTGATGGGACATGGGTTTAATCATTCTGCTCGATGGTATCCCAAAAAATTTCAATGGGATTTAAATATACGCTTCTAGGTGGCCAATTCATTATTTCAAAGTCAGCAGAATGCTCCTGCAACCATGCAGTATCCAACCTGGACCTGTGAGATGAACAGTTGTCTTGCTGGTAGATGCCATCTCCATTGGGATGCATGATGGCCATAAATGGGTGTAAATGGTCAGGCATGAGTTCTACGTACTGGGATGCATTGAGAGTGGTCGATACACATACCAAAGTCCCACAGATGTCCAAATGAAGACACCCAAGGCCATCACTCAGCCACCACCAGCTTGTACTGTTCCTATCTGTGACATGTAGGATCCATGGCTTCATGGGATTGGTGCCATACCCTCAGTCTCCCATCATCGTGATGAAGTTTAAATCGGGATTCATCACTACAGGCTATCTGTTGCCAATTTTTGATGGTCCAGTTTGGATGTTCTTTAGCCCAGGCATGATGTTGAGCCTGTTGTCGTGCTGTTAGAAGTGGGACTCGTAGGTCGGCGGCTCCTGAAGCGAAGATAATGAAGTGAGTGTTGCACAGATTTCCCAGCTGGAACCCGCTTTCAGATGGGAGGTGATTTCAGATAATGTCTGGCCCCTATTATTCCATATGATGTGGATCAGATGGTGAAGCCCATGATCATTCAAGGCTGGTTGTCCATTGTAGTCTGTCCAGGTGTTTTTTTTTTGCCGGAATTTTCATATTCCTGGAACAGTCTTGAAACTGTCATATAAGAAAATACAAGTTTGTTGACAATTTTCGAGATAGAGTGTCCCATCTGTTGTGCACCTACGATCTGCCCTCTGTCAAATGCATCTAAATCCTGTGCCTTTCCTATTACATATGGGGCGGGGGTGGCTTAGTCGGTAGCGCGCCAGGCTCATAATCTGTAGTTCCCAGGTTCGAGTCCCAGCTGGGTCAGTGTTGAGATTTATCTCTGCAAAAATTCCCCGCCCTGCCCACGGTCAGTAGGGGACACCAATGGGCTTGGAAAGGCCGCCGTCCGTCGGATGGAACGTTAAGCCTTGGCCCCGTGTGCGGGAGAGCCATACCCTGTGCACATTAAAGAACACGCTGGATGGCCTTGACGGGAGGCTACCATCTGTCTCCCAACAGCTGTTCCAGTGGGTCCCCTCCCCCAACCTTCTCTGAGCCTTCGGGGTCCATGTGACCTGGTCATTTAGCCCATGGTGTGCAAAAAAGTGCCGCTCAGAGGTAAAACAACCCAATTCCTCTTACACTTCTCACGACAAATGCTTGGTGAAGCCAAAGCTGACAGCTATATGTGACCTGAGTTTCAGCCACTATGCATGCAAATGCAGGACTTGCAGTACTGAATTTGTATAACGTTTCCTATCCCTAATTCAATAGCACTTCAGTGTATTAGGGGCCATATTCTTTCATTTAAATAATTGTGACTGGCCAAAAATTCTAATTTGGGCCTCCTTTGTTGCATGGGGATCTGCTTCTGCATATACTTTGCATATGTGTAAATTCACCACAGATTCTATGTTGTTTTTCTGCAGATGTTCAACCTTTCTTACAGTACATTACAAGTGCAGACAGATCTTCCCTAGGGTGTATTTAAGTGATAGGTTCTTTTTAGCCCTCTATGGCAAGCAGCTACTTGAGGGGATTTTATATTTATAGAGAAAGAGTAGACCTTGTGGGACTACAACTTTGTAATGTGTGGCAGTGTTTTAAGGATTGAGATCTAGTTCAAATCTATCTAATAAAATTTCTACAATAAATTTAATTAACCTAGAAATAACCAGAAAAGGTATTTTAATTGTGAGGGTGCATGTGGGTCATTTTTATTTGGGAAATTGCAAGGTAAAAATTGCTAAAATGGCTGTGCATATAACTACAATAGTTGGTTACTGTAGGACAGTGAGAATATAGGATGGATGTACATTGTGTAAGTGGATGTAGGAAAGTTTTTACTGGATGACATTTCAAAATAAGACACGATGGTAGTACTTTAATAGATAGTGTGCCAGTTTATGTTCCAGAATATTTTGTGCAACAATCAGATTCTTTGTATACAGATAGTCTTTAAATAAACCTTTAATGTAAATAACCCTTTAATGAAAATTTATCCACTATGAAGCTGTTTTTAACAGGATGAAGATGGGTGTAGAGGAAAAATTGTCTTGAGCTAGGTGGGATTGGAACCCATGACCCCTGATGATTCCCTATTTTCATCCTGGTACTTAAAAAAAGTTTGATAGTGGATAAATATTCATTAAATCAATGTTGAGCTGTGAATTCATATTTCTAAAAAGTAAAAAAACCCAACCCCCAAATGGGAAGCTGTAAATAAATGCTGTTTCTATGGGTCGAAAATAATTTTCTTTATTGCACCTTTGCTAATTTTTGTAATTTCAAATTTAGTACACTGTATTGAAATTTAAGGGCAGAAATTGGGCATTAATACAATGTTTGCCAGAGAAAATCACACTACACTCAGTCATCATGAATTTTGGGGGGTTTGCAGTGTTTTCACACACATGGTCACTTCAAAATTTATAATTGGCCTCATCTTTCAACTAATGAACTGAATGATCATCTTTCAACAAATGAACTTCCTTTGTATATTTCCAAAGTTATCCTAGTGTGATTTCAAAGTGTAATTTGTTCAAGCTGTCCTGTGTTTTATGTTGAAACACTATGCAGAAATTGCAGATGTAACTGATTTCATTTCTCTTTCCATTGGCCCTGCATAGTCAACGTTCTCATGTAGGATACTTCTTTCTTTGAACAATTGTGCACACCTGCTGCATGTTTCCTTTTGTCACTCAGGTGTTCTCATTCAGTGGTGTACCCAGGTTAGGAAGGGGGGAGTAATATTCCCTCCCCCTGATCATTAAAATTACATGTTTTCTAAGGCTGACTTTGAAAATCAGAAACTAAAGAAGGCCACCACTCCCCCAACTGAAATTCCCCGCCCTGTCCACGGTCAGTAGGGGACACCGATGGACTTGGAAAGGCCGCCGTCCATTGGATGGGACGTTAAGCCGTGGCCCCGTGTGTGAGAGTGGAGTGGAGAGCCATACCCTGTGCACGTTAAAGAACACGCTGGATGGCCTTGACGGGAGGCTACCATCTGTCTCCCAACAGCTGTTCCAGTGGGTCCCCTCCCCCAACCTTCTCTGAGCCTTCGGGGTCCATGTGACCTGGCCATTTAGCCCATGGTGTGCAAAAAAGTGCCGCTCAGAGGTAAAACAACCCAACCCCCATCTGAATTTTTAAGGTCCACCACTGTTCTTGTTAGCATGCTTATTCCAGTATCAGGAAATCCTGGGTACATTTCATCAAATTAGTGCAAAATGGAATGATTAGGTGACTCATGCAAATTCTCATTTCCTTAGAGACCAGAAGAAATTCAAGTGATCCCTTATTGTTATCACAAGTTTTACTGTGTAAAGCATGAGAATTCTCATTGCACAATAGCAATGCCCAAAGAAAAGAAAACCGAGAGTTCGCATTTCACAACAACAATATGGATCTCCCCACCACCACCACCATCATAAATAAACCGTGAATTCTCCTGGCTTATCAATAGAGCTGTAATGGTTTCCCCATGAATGTAAACGTAGTACTCGTGGCAGTGTCTAGTGGATGCATTGACACACTGGCAATCAAAACATGCATTTTAAATGTATAAGGATAGTCAAAGGACCATATACATAACTATTAAAAATACATAGATGGCATTCAGCTGTTATATATTTTTGCTTTGTAGGATGGCTGCAAATTTAGTTTTGCAAATAGTCAGTCACAAGTCTTGTAATACTCAGGCTGATGTTCAATGAAATAAGTGACCCAGTGTGGTGGACCAGTTGAATTCTTTATAGTCATATAGCCATGGTTTTTTAAATTCATAAAAATGATGAATATGAAGAGACATTTTTCGACTTATTTAATGAATATTAAGGAAGATATCACTCTGAAGTTAACTTCGATGTTTTTACCCCCACTAAAAAGTCGTGTTACCACACATCGACACTAATTTCAGAATGATATCTCCTTTGATGAATATGATTTCCTTAAAGGTGTAAGATAGAACATGTGTTTGAATTCATGTATTTAAAAATTATCCTGCTGTAATACAGAATTAGTCAATGAACACCTGAAAGTAATACAAGGGAAACAAAAATAAAAATTTTCTTATTCAATATCTCTGAGAGTAAAATTTTAGCATGTGACGTAAAATGTGTGCTTTTGAAACTCCTCTTGTATAATAAGCTCTTAATGATATTATGACATTGAGAAAATATAAACTGTTTCTTTGGGCATTGATTCATTTCTCTTTATTTTGTAAAGAGTTCAACAAATATTCATGTGAAAAAAATTATCGCTTACACAGTGGGAATTGACCCCGCAACTCTCCAGATATATGCCAGAGCACTCTACTCTTAAAGCATGTGTCAAATGAAAATTTACTTCCATGATGTGATCTATAAATCTTTCTCTGAATGTGGTGGTTGCACCATCTCAACCAGAGATACATGCCAGAGTGCTCTACCATTAAACCACACAACAGACGATAATTTTTCACATGACTATTTGTTAAAATCTATATCTACAGGTAACTTGTGTATTTAATATAGATGGATTTTTCATAAAATAACGCTAATAGCATGAAGTGACTTCCTCATTAACATATGAATCATTAGCAAAAATTGAAAAATAAGTTCCTTCTCCTGAAATATAGATGCCACAACTGCCACATTCAGAGAAAGATTTGTAGGTCACATCGTGGAAGTAAATTATTGTCTGATGTGTGGTTTAATGGTAGAGTGCTCTGGCATGCATATATAGAGTTGCAGGTTTGATTCCTGCTGTGTTTGCAGTAATTTTTTTCATGTGAATTTCTGTTCAATTCTATATCTACAGGTAATCTGTGTATTTAATACAGAATGGATTTGTAAAGAATAAATTAATTTCTTATTAATACAGTTATGAGTGGTATAATTAAATGAAATATTAATAATAATAGCATAGTTCTGTTTTGAAAATATATTGCACTGTTTTAAAATGTGAATAATTTGGTACTTGAGTTCATTGCTTATTTACCTTTTAATAGCTGTGAAAGTACTTATGAAACTTATATCCTTTTTCAGAATATGATTCAATAATTGTCATTCTTTGTAAAACAGAATGCAAATTTAACGAATTCTGACATTATAGAATTCTTGTCTAGTAATCTTTTGTTTATTTTTAGTCACATGAAAACAAGAATTGCAAATGGCATAATTTCATAATTCAATTTTGGGGAGTTTACGCTATAATTCTTAGATGTTTTCAAGGATGTTAAATTTTATTTTAGATTTGCTTTGCAAATATTTATTTGTAATGTTTTATATGCGAACAGTTGCCATACAATTAATTTTTTTTTTCTATTCAAAACAGAATTTCATGGCTACTTGTGTAACATCTGTGACTGCAAATTTACATCACCTACACTCCTCACGGATCACAAGAAACGTTACCACAGAAGAAATCAGGGTGGTCGATACTCTTGCTCTGTTTGTTATTATTCCAGTGATAACATATCCCACCTGAAAAGTCATATGTTTACCCACACTGGAGATCGTCCTCACAAGTGCTGCTACTGTGGAAAGTGTTTCATGCGAAAGACTCATCTTGATAGACATCTTCTAATTCACACAGGAGAAAAACCATATCCTTGTGATTTTTGTAGAAAGTCTTTCATAAGGCAGGACAATCTAAAAAAGCATAGGGAAACTCACTTTCAGGAAAGGCCATACATGTGTGAACACTGTGATAAGACTTTTGTCCACAAATCACATTTAATTCAGCATGAAAAGAAACATTTTTAATGTTCATCTCTTTGTTAACGAAACTTTCCTTTTTTATTATATTTTTCATGTTGGCAAAAAATTTTCTATTTAAGTAGAGTAGAAAAGATTCATATATCTTAAAATTAAAGACTATTTAGTTTATATCAATGGATATAGAAATAATTTGTGGAAATTATTTTGAATATTTTTTTTTTGGAAATGTTTATAAAGTATTTTTTTGGAAGTTTTGAATAACTACATGTAGTTTCTACTAAGATTCTCTAAGTTTTCTCTTTTTTTTTGGAATGTCATAAAGAATGACCATTATTAAATTATATTCTGAAAAAGGATAAGATATAGTTTTATATATTAGTATTAAAAGGTAAACAGTGAGCTCAAGATTATATAATCATTGTCTATTTTTTGAATTATTGTAACAAATTTTAAGAAGACCAAGGTATTGTGAATATTCCATCTATTCAGTTATCACTGGCAAATTGAGGCTGGAGGATTATGGGGTTATTTGAAGACAGCCCTATAAATTAGAGACTAGAGCATTTCAAAACCAGCCTCAATTACACTCAAACATGTCAACTTCCATCCCATTGGAACTTCCTGAGGGTGACACTCTATATCATTCACCTGTTGAATACCCAGAAAATTCCAATGGGGGTGGAAGTGGATCTGATTTTCGGGAATTATCTTTAAAATGTATATGTATTCAAGCTCTGAAAGGGATCTCCACTTTGGATAAGCCATTGTCTGAAAATAAGTAAATTTACCGATTTTGAAAAACAAGTATATATAAAGGCCTAAAACAGTTATTTTATATTTGCTTAATATCACAATGCATGTTGTCTAGCAGTTCGCCAAGATATTGTTTTATGATGTCACCAGCAAATATGTTTCAGAGGACTGGAAGTGATACAATATTTAGGCACAAGCACAAATAGTCATTTTGTTTAAATGTTGAGTTAGCAATTCAAAAAATTTCAATGTATAAATAGAGTAGTGTGAATGATTTCCATTTGACCTTGCATGCTTAAATGGTGGCTTCTTTTCTCCATTAATGTACATAGCTATCAGTGATAATAATATAGGGAAAAAGTTTGCAATTGAATTGTATTTAAATTAACAGCCACTGTAAGTGAAAAGTATCTGAATATAAAAATAATTGTGTTTCATTCTATATTTCAACTTTGCACTTTGGTATGATAAAAAAAAAAATCACTGTTTTTAAAGAAGGAGGCAATAATCTAATTTCAAATTGAGGTCTATTAAGAGCTGACAGTAAATGGGTGTGTAAAACCTAGGGCAAAGGTCTTGCTAGAATGTGCTCAAAAAATTTCCTCCCTCTAGACAAGGTGAAAGTTTTATATTTTAAAAACGAATGTGAAAAATTGCATTCAGATGCATTTACATTAAAATATATTTGTTAGAATTTTTTTCTTTATTATCTTCAGTATGCAAACAGAATTAAAATATTTTCAGTAGTTATATTTCCAGTTTTCGGCCATAGCAAGTGGCTATGGCAGAAAAACTAAGGAAATGTATAACGATAAAAATTCTTCAAATTTTTTATACAATGTAAACAATAAAAGTAAATCGCTTCTGGATAATATGTAATGCTTGTTTTCAAAGAGAAAGAAGACTACCGTGTTTTCCTTTTAGGTCTTTTAACAATGCTAATTCGAATTTTTCTCTTAAGAAAGTTGCATTTTCTTCTACCCACTGAAGAGGAGTTAAATGTATAATTAATGTTATATGTATATTTCAAACCTCTTGAATTTAATCACTTAAATTTGTGTGGTAAATTAGATTGTCCATGATATTCATTAAAAGTTCACCACTTTCTCATTTTAGCACCCTCTAACAGGGAATTAAAATTATTCTAGTATTTTTAAAATGCAAATTCTAATATTTCATTAGTACTTATCTAACCCTGGGGTGGGGGTTGGCTCATTTGGTAGAGTGCCAGGCTCGTAATCTGTAGTTCCCAGGTTTGAGTTCTACCTTTGCCAGCATTGAGATTTATCTCCTCGAAGCCACCACCGTACTTTCAGTCAGAGTGGGGAAAACTGGGCTTGAAAACTTCATCAGATGGGATGCAAGGCTGATGCATTATGCATAAAAATTTGAGTAATTTGTCTAGAAATTAACTAAAATTTTATTTTAAATCATATAAAATATTATTTAGTACGAATATATTGGAATATTTATGAACATTTTAAAAGTGATTACAAGATTTAAAAAAAATTAATTACCAGTTGAAATTTAGCAAATAAATATTTAATTAAAAAATTTGTATGTATATTGAAACACTAATTCTGCTACTACAATATCCAGATCTGGTATGACTTAAGAGGTTTTTGTCATACCCTGGGCACATTAAAGAACATATTAGATGATGTTCCTGGGAAGATACATGTTGTCAAATGGATCCCCATTCCCCAACTTTCTCTGAATCCTTAGGGTCTTTGTGGCTTGGTCATTTAGACCATTGCTCATGAAAAAAAATGTATTAAACACAACCAGAAATACCATTGCACCATTTTTAACTCTAGCTCTCACAGATTTAAATCCAATGTTTGATCTCGAAGGACCTTACAGTTCCGAAATTTTGCAACGTTTCCTGTATCTACCACTCGAAACATCCATAGTACCAATTTTCGCGTTTCTATCATTCGTAAACCAATGTTTGCCCTCTACTTAATCCTGAATGACAGGTCAGGGGTCAGTTTTCAGATTTTCGTTCTCAGGATCTACGATCTGGTTATCTCTAGGTAGAAATTTTCAGAGCTCAACCTTTGTATTTTGTTCTTATAAGTAAAAAAGAGCACCGCGAGAAGGGCTGGTTTCCAACAGAAAAGTGAAAGTGCACCTGAATCTTGTGCGATTTTAAAACAGATTTCTTAGCACAGTGGTTCTCAGGCTGAGGGTCGCGAACAGTTTGAAAGGGAGTCGCAAAGCTTTGGTAGATTTGCTAGTATTTTCAGGGAATTTTTTTTTTTGCAAATACCTAGTAGCATAAATTTATTACAATTGTAAGGGATCGTAGTGTCCAAGAGTTTGAGAACCTCTGTTTTAAAGAATATGATGGTAGCTTCCAGGTCCAAATCCAGAAAAAAAATATTTAGGTGGAGGGGGGAGTGCAAGAGACTGAATTTCAATTTTTAGATGTCTTTAAAAAATTTTGAAAAAATCCATGAAACATACAACGAAGAGCCAAAACATTATGACCACCTGCCTAATATGATGTTCATTCTCCACTTGCCGCCAAAACAGCTTACCCAGCGAGGTATGAACGCTACAAGATTTCTAAAGGTGTCTGTGGTATCTGGCACTAACACGTTACCAGAAGATCCTTTAACTCTTGTAAATGACATGCTTGATTGGATTGATGTCTGGGAAATTTGGAAGCCAGGACAAGACCTGGAAGTCCTCATGAACCATTCTCGAACATTCTGGCAGTGTGGCATGGTGCATTATCCTGCTGAAAGAAGGCAGTAATAGAGGGAAATACCGTTGCCATGAAAGGATGTATTTTATCTGCAATGATGTTAGGTAGGTGGTAGACGTCATAGTTTCCTGCATATAAATGACTGGACCCAGGTTTCCCAGCAGTACATTGCACAAAGCATTATACTTCCTCCACTGGCTTGATTTTGTCCCATGGTGCATCCTGGTGCCAACACTTTCCCTGGTAAACAGTGTAGCTGGCTGTCCACATGGTGCAACAGAAAATGAGATTCATCGGACTAGATGACCATTCAATCTTTCAAGGCCCATTTTCAGCAGGGTTCGATGTACTCTATGTTGTGACACATTACTCCCATCACCAGCATTCAAATTACAGGCAAGTTGCGCCACAGTATCCCTTCTGTTAGCTCGTACCATAAGGGATAGCCTTTGTTCACCTCTAGCATCGATTAGCCATGGTCAGCCCACACCTTGCTGGCGGTTTGTGGTTTTTCCCTCGGACCTTTTTTTGAAGTAGCTGACCATGAGCACCCCATAAGCCTTTTCCGTCTCGAAAATGCTCTGACCCAGTCGTCTTTCCATTAGAATTTGGCCTTTGTCAAACACAAGTCTGCTGCCTTTCCCATATGAAGAACAAGAATAACACTGATTAACAGAGCTCGTTTTCAGGTGTTATTTATACCGTTTCATGACTATATGTGCCGTCGTTTACTTGCAGTTTCGATTTGCATAAAGAAGCGCTGGTCATAATGTTTTGGCTCTTTGGTATATATAACTGTATTATTTTTTTACTTCTCTGCAGTTGCTTAAGAACATATTTTTGAACTTTACATTCTCAAGGAAAGGGATCCTTTGCCCTCTCCCAGGGGTGGGGATGGCTCGGTAACGCTAGGCTTGTAATATGTAGTTCCCAGGTTTGAGTCCCAGCTGGATCAGCTTTGAGATTTATCTCCTCAAAACTCATCCTGGTCAGTAGGGGACACCAATAGACTTGGAAAGGCTGCCGTCCGTCAGATGGGGTGTTGTGTGCAGGAGAGATACCCTGCACACATTTAAGAACACACTGGATGGTCTTGATTGGAGGGTAAAATCTATCCCAACAACTGTTCCAGTAGGTCCCATCCCTCAACCTCTGAGCCTACGGGGTCCTTGTGACCTGGCCATTTAGCCCATTGTGTGCAAAAGAGTACCACTTGGAGGTAAAACAACCCAAAATTCTTCTCCCATCCTAGATAGGCCCTGTGGCTTCTATCTGTTTTTGAAGAGCTCTCCAGTGAATAAGTTTCCTTATTCGATTCTGAGCCCTTGGGAATTGTAAAATCCATCCAGTTTGTTCAAAACAATGAATTTAGAGGTTAAACAATCCAATATGAGGAACTTTTCTCAGCCATAAAATAAATATCCCTTCATGCAGCTGCTTGCCACAGAGGTCTGGCAGGAGCCTGTCGGTTTATATGCAATAGTAGGTCTGTGAATTTGGCGGGCCCTCAGCAGAAAGAGAACACGAACATTCATGCCTTACCCGGGGCCCAGATCCCTTAGAACCAAGCGCACTAACCACTCTGCCACGGGACGGCTAACAGCCGAAAAATTTCTTCGTCACTTTTCTCTCAGTTTTTCAGGCAAACTCCTGCATTAATATGAAACAATTTTACGAAATTGCTAAAAAGAAAATGCATTTAGGTGATAAAAAAAAATGGAAAAGCTAAAAGAATAATAATTGCCTCTGGCGAATATAGAATACTCTTTCCCAACGAGAATGAAGTTTTTTCTGCTTTTAACGCTCTCTAACAGTGGAAAATGAACTAATGCAGCGCTGTCCAATTAGCGGGCCGCTAGTTGGACAGCGCTGCATTAGTTTTTACTTGAAATTTTAAATAAATATCTGTAATCCACCTTATTTTTGTCAACTTATATTACTTGATACGCAATCTTCAACTTACTCATTCTATAAAGCTTACAAAACATTCTTAAGCCCATCGGCGAATTTCTGAAACCTTAGACAAGCATTAAAGACGAATGTTATCTGCTGTTATGCCCCCACTGAGGATGAGAAGGATATTTTGAATTCTGTCAAGAAAAGAGATATTACCCTTGTTCTAGGTGACTTCAACGCCAAAGTTGGTACTGATTCTGACCTTTGGAGAAGGGTGATAAGCCATTTTGCTATTGGTAGCTGCAATGGCAATGGGCAACGTCTCCTACAGGTAAGTAAACTCAATGGATTCAGAATAACTAACACTTATTACAAACACCGCGACATACATAAGTACACATGGGTTTCACCTGATGGGCTGCATAAGAATATGATTGATTACATATTAATTAACAGCAAATGGGCTACTTCTGTTAGAAATACCAGGGCATATAGGGGAGCTGAAATTGGATCTGACCATTACCTTGTTAAAAGTGTCTTGCAACTTAAACTTAAAAAGTGTGCTAAATTTAAAAAATTTACCTTTAATACTTTTTTAATTAATTTGCTCTGAAAGACCCAGGTATAGCCAAAGCTTACCATGATACGTTACTTAGTCATTATGACAGTCATGATTTGCTTAATACTGAAGTTGAGGAAGAATGGGGCCATTTTAAACAGGCTTTTTTGGAAACTAACAGTACTCTTTTAGGAAAAAAGGAGCAGAGGAGACAGAATTATTTAAGTGATAAGGCACTTGAGCTTATTTCAGAAAGAAGGAACTGCAGGAATGTCCTTAATCAGTACCCTACTAGTTCTAATAGAAAGGATTACAGAGAGCTTAATAAACGTGTAAAGGATCAGTTAGCTACTGATAAGAATCTTTGGCTTGATGGCTTGGCTGACAAAGCTGAGGAAGCAGTTAGGCAGCACAACAGCAGAGAGATGTAGCAGATAGTTAAATGTTTTATGTGGTAGAAAACGGACAGGCATACAAGGATTGCAGGATAAACAAAGTAAGGTTATAGAAGGGGAGGATTCTGTCATGGCTAGGTGGGCTGAGCATTTCAGCGATGTTCTAAACAATGTGGTTAGTTCTACTCCAATTGTTTGTAATGATGATAGATGCATTGGTGGCTTTAATGTTGGCCCTATAACACAATCTGAAATTATTTTGGCTATTTCTGAACTTCATAAATCCCCAGGGGTAGATGAAATTACTACAGAAATGCTCAGAGCTGGGAATGTTTCGGTTAAAACTTGGATGACTGAAATTTTGAATAGCTTTTATGATAAAGGCATGGTTCCTAAAGATTTTACCAGAGCTATTTATTATCCCTGTTTTCAAAAAAGGTGATCACAGTTCTTGTGATAACTATAGGGGTATCAGCGTACTCTTTGTTCCAGGTAAAGTTCTTTGCATGATTGTGCTTAATAGAATTAAGAATCTGGTTGACAGTCAATTGCATGATGAGCAATGTGGATTCAGAAGTGGTAGGGGATGTGTAGATCAGATATTTTGACTTAGTCAGATTCTTGAGAAATATTTAGAGTTTCAGAAACCTTTGGTTGCTAGCTTTGTTGATTTCAAAAGGCTTTCGACTCTGTTGATCGTCATAATTTGTGGTTGATTGTGAGATCATATGATAACCTGACAAGTTAGTTAACGTAATGAAAGCTCTCTATAATAACACTGAGTCGTGTGTGAGAGTTGGTAGGTCTTGTAGCAATTGGTTTAGCATTACGTCTGGTGTTCGACAAGGGTGCATCTTGTCTCCTTTTCTCTTTGGTTGTTGATTATGTTATGCGAAATTCACTTCAAGGGAACGATTTTGGCCTTAATTGGGCTGGAGATAGGAAAATTTCTGATTTAGATTATGCTGATGATTTATTTCTTTTGGCAAATGATGTTGATGAGATGAACTCTTTCATTCGAGCTGTTGATGAGACTGGTAGTAGAGTAGGTTTGGTTATAAACAGAGAGAAAACTAAAGTGATGAAAATTGGTCAGGCAGGTTGCGATTCAGTTAATCTGAATGGTTGCAGTCTTGAGCAGGTGTCACAGTTTAATTACCTTGGGAGCTGCGTAACTGATACTGGTGATGTGCGGCATGAGATTAACAGACGAATAGGTATTGCTGCCGGGACTTTTAAGAATCTATGGAGATTGTGAAGAAATAGGCATATACACCTAAAGACTAAAATTAGACTGTATAATAGTTTGGTTCTTTCTAGGGTTAGTTATGGTAGTGAAACTTGGACACTTTGTAAACAAGATAACAGGAAACTAGATGCTTTTGATTCCAGATGCTTACGCAGTATCTTGGGCATTAGGTGATTCAACTTTGTAACTAATGATGAGGTTAGGCAAAGTAGTTTGCAACCTCCTTTAAGCAGCATATTGTGCAGAGAGAAACTCCGTTGGTTTGGTCGTGTTGCCCTATGGATAATTATAGATTGGCGAATAAGATTATGAACAGTGTGCTTAGAGGCCTCAGAAGGAGGGGGAGACCTAGGATGCGGTGGGCAGACAATGTCAAACAGGACCTTGTTAGAATTGATGTGCAGTGGCCGGATGCTGCAGATGTAGCTCAGGACAGATATGCTTGGAGAAATAAACTGCACAGTCTGGTTGGACCTCCGTAGCCCATGGCTGCTTGAGGATGATGATGATGATTAAGAGCGGTGCGGCGTCATCAAACAAATGTTTTTACGAAGCTGCTGTAATAAGAAGCATCTAACGACAGCACGAATCGGTCTAACTGCGCATGCATATGAGAAGCATTGTCGAATGATGCACTGTATTGTGCACCAGGAGACTGTGGCATTTCGCTGAGATTAAACGTATTGGAAAAAGTAGTCAAAATTACCAATTTAATTCGTGGCGAAAATCGCTCTCTTACACACAAATAATTTAAAACTTTTTTGGACGAACTGCGTGTTGAGTATAGCGATCTGCTTTTACATAGTAATATTCGGTGGTTAAGTGCCAGAAAATGCCTCAAGAGATTTTTTACACTTCGAAAGAAATTCATCTTTTTCTCACAGAAGTGGGCACCGATGAAGATTTAATAGCAAGTTTTGTTGATAAAAATTTTTTATGTTCTCTTTCTTTCCTAACAGACATTACAGATTATTTAAATGTCTTGAATAAATCCTTACAAAGAAAAGATCGAAACGTGTGCTGTATTTATAACCGTGTTACTGGGTATAGAAACAAACTACAATTGTTGAAGTCAAATTTGCAGGAAAACAATTTAATTCATTTTGAAACTTGTAAAGAGTTCTACGAAAAAATGAAGCAACTTAGTAAAACAGTTAATTTTGAAAAATTTGTTCCTAATTGAAGATTTTAATAGAAGATTTTCTCAATATGATGACCTTAAGTAAAGTTCAATTTATTCAGTAATTCATTAAATATTGATATTAGCACCGTAGATCCGAAATATCAAATGGAATTATGTGACCTTCAGGCTGACCCAATTATTGCATCTAATAGAGAAACTGGAATACAGTTGTTTAAATTTTTGCCTACAGAAAAATATCTAAAAATGAAAGATTTTGGACTCCAAATAATTTCTATGTTCGGAAGTACATATATATGTGAGCGCGCATTTTCTGATATGAAACATAAAATCAAGATACAGAAACTGCTTGAAAGACTCTACACTTGAACATATACTTCGGCTCGCAACAACAAATATCGATATGGACGTAAAAAAAAATATTGCCCAACAACTACGGCCACAATGTTCCTATTAAATTTATTAAATATTTGATAAGGTTTAGAAATTCTATCTTGGTTTATTATTATTCTTTCGTATAAATAAAATAATTTTTGAGGTTTATTATTACTTTTCGTGTAAATAAAATAATTTTTATGAGATTTATTATTATTATTTTTCGTATAAATAAAATCATTTTTTTAGGTTTATAATTACTTACTATTTTTCGTATAAATAAAATATTTTTTGAGTTTTTTTTAGGTTTATTATTACTTATTATATTTCTTACAAGTGAAGTAATATTTTGTCGTTTTTGAGATTATTTCTAATTATTTTTCGTATAAATAAAATAATTGAGGTGACATGAAATGACTTTTCAATTACCTATCCAATTCTGTTTTTTTGGTCCGCGAAATATTGGGAAAAGAAAAAATGGCCCGCGGTCTTAGAGAAGTTGGACACCACTGAACTAATGGATGATTGAGTAAATGCTAATGATAATAGTTTATCTATACAACACAAAGGATTTTTGCATTTTTCTCTTGAAATATAATTCAGTCATTAGCACGCCAGGCTTGTAATCTGAAGTTTTCAAGTTCGAATCCCACCTTTACCAGTGTTGAGATTTATTTCAGTAACAATCCCATTCTATCCTTGATTAATAGGGGACACCGATGGGCTCTGAAAGGCCGCTGTCCAACGGATGGGGCAAAAAAGCTGTGTAGGGGAGAGTGAAATCCTGTTCACGTTAAAGAACACGCTGGATGGCCTTGACTGGAGGTCATCTATCTCTAACAACTGTCCAGTGGATCCTCTCCCCCCAACCTTTTCTGAGCCCTTGGTGTCCGTGCGACCAGAAAAATTAGCCCTGTGTGTGAAAAAAAAAAGTGCCACAGAGGTAAAACAACCCAACCCCTGTCAGATCTCTGTAACAAGCAGCTGCTCGAGACGTAGTTTATTTTGTACCTTACTGGTTGCAGGGGAATTAGCATGCTTCGTTGTGAATCACAGAAGTGGAGGCCCATAATGAATGATTCATATTGCCTTCCTGTTTTTTTTTTGGTCGTATTAACAGGTTCTGGTTAAATCTCTAACAAGCAGCTGATTGGAAGATTATTTTTTTTAAATACCGCAAAAATCGATTATCCGAACCTTATTTCGAATATTTGATTTTCCAGACTGCATGGTTCGTTTTGAAAAATCGCTCGTCGTTTATTTATTTCAAGAAAATAATGTTGCGGGGCTTTTAGTGACAATACAGATAATTTATTGTATAATTAATTACCTATAATTTAATTATTTAGAATTGATGTGCAGTGGCCGGATGCTGCAGATGTAACTCAGGACAGATATGCTTGGAGAAATAAACTGCACAGTCTGGTTGGACCTCCGTAGCCCATGGCTGCTTGAGGATGATGATGATGATTAAGAGCGGTTGCAATATATAAAATAAATAAATGTTGCAATATATGACCTCTACTGACAGCGAGCAGGTTGGGGAGTTTTGTGGGGATTAAATATCAACGCTGGCCCAGTTGGGACTCGAACCTGGGAACTGCAGATTAGGAGTTTGGAGTGCTACCAACCACTCCTGTCCCCTAAGAAAGAAATTGGTAATAACAATATACTCAAAGAAAAGTGGTATGTGAGAGATGCTTTTCTTTTTTCCCTTTTTCTTTCTGAAAATATGAGGGGAGTGCGAAGAATAAGTTTCCCAGGACCCAGAATTACTTTTTTGTACCATGGGTAAGAGAAGGACACCCTTTGTACAGCTGCTGTCAGACAGATGGAAGACAATTGCTGCGAGACAGATAAAAGACGACTGCTGGGAGAGAGATTAAAGAATTGCTGGAGAGACATGGAAGACAATTGCTGCGAGAGATGGCAGACAATTGCTGTGAGACATTGAAGACGACTGCTAGGAGACAGTTGAAGACAATTGCTGGGGAAACAGTAGGAAGACAGCTGCTGGGAGACATGGTAGTCAGGGTCATGCCAAGGAAAGAGCGGATGGAGCGGTCACCCAGGGTGCCAATGGTAGAGGGGCGCAGCATGGGATTAATCAAATGATAAATAGTGTAATTTTTTGTTTCTCATTTACTACACTTTACAATAATAATTCAAGTTGTATAGTACTCGAACTTGAAATTGAGATCATATTCTCTTGATCACTACGTAGATAGCTTGGCCCTTTTTTCGGTTTCAAAAATCAAGCGGAATATGCTCATCAGTTCAGGATAAATTTTTTTTTTATTGAAGATTATCGATATATGTATGATTTGTTGAAATATATCTTCTCTCCTTTTTTATTATTACCTATCTTCCTATTTGCTTTTAGTTTTGCATTTGTCGGTTGGTCGGTCGATGGACAAACACAATGATATATGTGCCAAATGAAAGTTTGTGATGCGTAAGTGTCATAATCTATAAAACATTTACACCATGGATTTTGTCCCCTAAAAAAGGGAAAATGTGAAAACTGTTCTTTAAGCTATATCTCCAGAACGTGAAGGCCGAAAGGAAAAAGCTACACGTCTAATGAAAGCTTCTGCAATGGGGAATGTTGATAGGCTACGAAAAACTTGCCACCCCCCATGCGGTCTTCCCCCCTAAAAGGGAAATCTGAAAGTTCTATTATAACATGGAACGTGAAGGCCTACAGTTACGACTTAGGTGTCAATGAAAGCTCGTATAATGACGGTCGTAAACTATTTCGAATTTCGCCCCCACTACTCCTCCTGATGAAATGTGGGGGGCGGATTTTCTCGGGTATCTAACGAGTGATATCTCAAATTATAGCTTGTGATGTCTCCAATGTCGTGGTCTACTGAAACGTGATTCCAAAAGAAAAGGGGGGGGGGGGGGGTGCTACGTGTGCTCGATGTTTATGAGTCGTATATCAAATTTTTTGAAGGTAGGTGTTTTTAATGACAACAACAAAAAAGTATAAATTGAAATATTAAAAAATATACCTATTTTTCTATACTGCCCCAAAAAAAGCAGAAAATAAACCTAAGACATATCGATGGTGCAATCGGTCACCGAGTTCGTTTGAAGGAAGATAGTGCGCTGATTTACCTACTCGACAAGATTGTTGGCACCCTATCTTCCTTTGAAATGAATACGAACTCGTTGACTTTAGGTTTATTTTCTGTTTTTTAGGCCCTATCGGAAGATGAGTAGTTTTTTTAATTTTCTAACTACTATTTTTTTTTATTCTGTTTCTAACGTATCCAGAAGTAAAATAAGACTACTCAATCAATTTTTTTCGTTTCAAATATATAGCCAAAAATATTTTTATAATTGTTGCATTTTATTTTGATTTATTTTGCATAAAAATAAAATGAAAATATTTTCTAAAAACTACACAAAACTATTACACCACATAATAATGAAATTATTACGTACCAATTAAAATATGTTATAAACAAAATCCTTAT
The DNA here is from genome assembly GCA_038380435.1 of Ryuthela nishihirai. Taxonomy (NCBI): domain Eukaryota; kingdom Metazoa; phylum Arthropoda; class Arachnida; order Araneae; family Heptathelidae; genus Ryuthela; species Ryuthela nishihirai. The sequence continues at coordinate 24,413,339 of JAWZYU010000022.1, forward strand.
TGAAAAGAAACGGAAGTGAGAAAAATTTTAAATAAAAAATGAAATGGAATACAGACAAATGTACTTAAATACACGAAAATGATACACCGAAGAGAAAACGTGACCAACGTGTCTTTATGCAAATCGAAACAACTACAAGTAAACGACGGCACATATAGTCATGAAACGGTATTAACACCTGAAAATTAACTCTCTTAGTGTTATTCTTGTTCTTCAGATTGGAAAGACCAAATTGTCATGGCCAGACAATTGGGTCGGAGCATTTCGGAGACGGCAAGGTTTGTGAGGTGCTGACAGCCAGCAATGGTTAAAACCTTCAAAAAGTGGCCCGAGGGAAAAACCACGAACCCTCCAGCAAGGTGTGGGCTGACCATGGCTCATCGATGCTAGAGGTGAGCAAAGGCTATTCCTTATGGTACGAACCAACAGAAGGGATACTGTGGCGCAACTCGCCTGTAATTTGAATGCTCCTGACGGGAATAATGTGCCACAACACAGTACATCGAACCCTGCTGAAAATGGAGCTGTGTTCCGAGTGCCCATACTAACTTCGGTTGACCATTGAAAGTGCCTACAATGGGCACACGAGAATCAAAACTGGACCTTGAATGATCAGAAGAAGTTCGCTGATCCAATGAATCTCGTTTTCCTGTTATACCATGCAGGTAACTAGGTACGTGTGTGTCATTTACCTGGGAAAGTGTAGGCACCAGGATGCACTGTGAGATGAAACCAAGCTGGTGGAGGAAGTGTAATGCTTTGAGAAATGTTCTGATGGGAAACCCTGGGTCCAGTCATTCATGTGCAGGAAACTATGACGTCTACCACCTACCTAAACGTCATTGCAGATCAGGTACATCCTTTCATGGCAACGGTATATCCCTATAGTAGTTCCTCCTTTCAGCAGGATAATGCGCCATGCCACGCAGCCAGGATTGTTAGAAAATGGTTCGCAGAACATGAGGAAGACTTCCAGGTATTGCCCTGGCCTCTAAATTCCCCAGGCATCAATCCAATCGAGCATCTGTGATTTGTGTTGGAACAGCATATCTGATCTGTGGTGGCTCAATCACATAGCTTAGAAGTTTGCAAGAATTAAAGGATCTGCTAGTAACGTGTTGGTACCAGATACCACAAGACACATTTAGAAATCTTGTAGCACCCATGCCTCACCAGGTAAGAGCTGTTTTGGTGGCATGTGGAGGACCAACTCATAAAAAAAGAGACTGTGGCGCAACTCGCCTGTAATTTGAATGCTGGTGACGGGAGTAATGTGTCACAACACACAGTACATCGAACCCTGTTGGTCACAATGTTTTGGCTCTTCAGTGTATATTATTTCGTTAAAATGAAATTTGTACTTGCGTATGTGTAATTTTTTTTTTTACTTAGTCATTTAGTTCGAAGAGTCTAGGGGAAGTCGAATAATTTTCTTGCCCAGGGCACCAAAGAACTTGCAACAGCACTGATGGAAGAATTCCGTTAAAGCTGACAGAGTGTTCTTGAACGTGCACTGAACTCTTGTGCCCATGGGGGTCACGCTTTTGTCCCATCCTAAAGAATGACTTAAAGAATATAAATCCTCTTTTAATCATTCTATTTCAATCAGCGTCGAAGCTCAGGACATTATTAACCTTATCAGTCTTAAGGTGGCAGACATTTGGCGAGAAATAGAATTGAATGAAGTGATAGTTCAATTTACAATTTGAGAAATAGACGAGTGCAAGAAGCAGACAGACAAGTGCCTGCTTAGTATGTTTTTTACTGAAGCTAAAGGAGCAGGGATGGTTCAATGGGTAGAGTGTCAAGCTGGTAATCTGCATTTCCCAAGTTAGAGGCCCAGCTGGGCCAGAGTTTTGAGATTTATGCCCTCAAAACTCCCGATCTACACATGTTCAGTAGGGGACACCGATGGGATTGGAAAGGTCATCATCCGTCGGATGGGACGTTAAGCCGTGGTCCATGTGCTGGAGATCCATACCCTGTGCACGTTAAAGAATACCCTTTAACGTGCACAGGGATGGGTCTTGATGGGAGGTTACCGTCTCCCACAGCTCTCCACTGGGTCTCCTCACACCACCTTTCTCTGAGCCCTCCGTAGCCCTTCTGGCCTGGCCACTTATCCTATTGTGTGCAAAAAAGTACCACTCAGAGGTAAAACAACTCAACTGGAACAAAAACACCAGATCAAGAATTTATTATAGTTTAAATGAATGAGATGTGTTTTTCAGTTTTAATAAAATATTCTGCAATAGATGCTGTCCCAGCTGCTGCTAAAAGATTAAGTAGGAGTTCGCAATGACTTGCGTTTTAAGAAACGGGACAAATCAATGTCACAGAAACATTACTAGGACAGTGGGTATACGTCAGAAAGAAGAGTGGCCTGGGCAAGGCTGGATCTATGGGAGGGCACAAGGAGACTATGTCCTCCCCCCCCCCACCATTATTCTGAATACTAGTAAGGGTAATAGAGGCAAAAAACATTAAATTTATTTTTCATGCTTTTTTAAAGAAATTTTTTTAAGACCTGTAAAAGGGGGGGGGGGAATGTTACACTGCATTGGATATCAGGTCTCTCCCCCCCTCCCTTTTACATTTTTTCCGGCTCGATTTGTACCCTGTGCACATTAAAGAATATGTGGATGGTCGTGACGGGAGGCTACCATCTGTCTTCCAACAACTGTTCCAGTGAGACTCACTGCCGCTCAGAGGTAAAAACAACAACAACCCAAGTTCTGTGAAATATTCTAGTTTCCATAACTCTTTAAATACTGAACGAATATTATTAAAATTTTAGAGTCAAACACATTTTATTATGATCTTTACCTTCAATTACATTTTTCCATTAAATGCATATTTTGCAAGTTTAGAGCTTAGAAGTTCGGTTCTCATTTACATAACAGCGAAATTCTCGTTTGCCATGGAGTGTATACGTAAAAGTCACTTTAAAATAATTGCTTAGATAACCGATTCAAGTAATCATAAAAAAAACATTAGTAAACAGTATTCCACAAGAAAATGTTGCAGTGACTAATTATCATTCTTTTCAGCACTTAATTTATTTCAAATGAATGCAATTTAATGAGTTTATTTTTTCTCTCTAAAACAGAACAGAACTATTATGACTGTGACATCTGCCACCGCATATTTTCATCGCCATTATTCCTTACTAAACACAAGGAGAGCCATTGTGGAAATGGTCAACGCCGACGGTATTCCTGTTCTCTATGTTCTTATTCTACTGATTGGCTATCGCATTACAAGCGCCATATGCTCACTCATTCCGGAGATCGTCCTCATAAGTGTTGTCATTGTGGAAGGAGTTTCAGCCTGAAGAATAATCTTGTGAGACATCTTCGTATCCACACAGGAGAACGACCATTCTCATGTGATCTTTGTAGCAAATCATTCAAAGAAGAAGAAAATCTAATTAAGCACAGAGAAAGTCACTTAGAGGTAATGTTATTTATGTAGGACAGTGTTTTTCAGCCTTCTTCGTTTCTGGACCCTTTTGACATGTTTCAGCATTTCTTTTATCTACTTTTAAACTAACTATGCTCAATACATCTAGTTTTAATTCTTTGGTGTGGAACTTTCCTTTAACTGAGATCCCATTTCGATATTAAATTCCCATTAAATAATTAAACATTTATGACAACAACTATCGTAACTAGGATTTACGATTTGAGGTAGGGGAAGGGCCTCTGCGTGTAGCAGTGGCATATGTAGGGGAGTCCATTGGGTCTCCCATCTTAAAATAGGGTGTATGTTTTTTCGTAAGGTAAAATAAGAATAAATAAAATAATTTTCTTCAAAATTGAAAAGAATAATGCTTTCGGTTACCTATATTATTCGAATTTAATACTGGGAGTGGTGTTGGCTCAGTCGGTAGCGTGCAAGGCTCGTAATCTGCAGCTCCCAGGTTCGAGACACAGCTAGACCAGCATTGAGGTTTATTTCTGCAAAACTTGTTCTGTCCTCGGTTAGTAGGAGACACCGATGGGCTTGGAAAGGCTGCCATCCGTCAGATGGGACGTTAAGCCGTGGGTCCGTGTGCGGGAGAGCCATATCATGTGCACGTTAAAGAACACACTGGATGGCGTTGACGGGAAGCTGTCATCTGTCTCTTAACAGCTGTCCAGTGAGCCCCTCCCTCAACCTTCTCTGAGCCTTTGGAGTCCTGGTAACCTGGCAATTTAGCCCATTGTGTGCAAAAAAATGCTGCTCAGATGTAAAACAATCCAACCCAAATTTAATACCTGATATATTTTCCCATTGAATTGATATTGATTTTAAATTCTTCATATCAGGGCTGGAAATTGGAAAATGGAAATTCTTCATATCAGGGCTGGAACGCTAGTGAACACTTGTTCCAAAGTTTTTTGTTTTTTTCTAATCCCGTAAATTTACCAACAGGAAATAGATTCACTGTATGTAAGTCCACTCCTTTAAAATATTTTTGGTTATAATTCCTTTGCTATAAAACAGATTTTTTGGAGTATCCACCTACTTCTGAAAACCGATGTCCTCTTCTTGCTGACATTCGCTATATATTTTTGACTCCCTGCCCCCATTTCCCATAAGAAAATCCTGCGTACGTCAATGAAGTACAGTTTATATCTTTTTACATCTTCACTTTTATTGAACAGAGAGATACAGTGTCTGTGAAGGGCATACTGCAGCAACGTCCAGATCTGTAAAAACGTTTGTGTGGGAGAAGTCATTGAATCGAACAGAATCAAAACGGTATTCGGATATATATTATATAGACTACTATCATTCTAGGACAGGGGTGGGCAAATAGCGGCCCGCTAAGAGTTTTTTGTGGCCCGCCAAGACAGTCAGAAAAATCCGCCTTGAACAGAGATTTCCTTCCCGTGCGCGACCGAAGATTCGTCTCGTATTTTCCACTAGGACGGCCACGTCAATACGCATGCGCAGTGTAGATACGAAAACAATTGCCCACACCTGTTCTAGGATACTTAAAATTACTATTTTATCACCCTCCTGGAATTGCGAAAAGGTAATTTTCCCTAGCCCTGTTAAAATCGCAGAAAAACCTCGCTCCACTCTAGAAATATGCAGGTGCTGAATAATAAAAATGAGTTCAATGTCATCTCAATAGGATATTACACTAAGAGCTCAATAACTTCTTCAATATGTTGTTTTAATGAAAACTCTAAGTATAAAGAAAAATGAAAGATCTGAATCAAATCTATCTAGGTTTGAAACGATACTTTTTCTGTATTCAAAGAGTTATGAACTCTGAAATATTTAACAGGCTACAAAACATTGACCCCAAAATTTTATTGAAACATTAAAACAGGTTAAGCGATCAGAGATCATAGTTGACTCTGGTAGAGCACCTGGTAATCCACTAGTTTATATTTAGTTTTGGGGTCATTTTTTTAGCCTCTTAAATATTCCAGCATACATAACTCTTTGAATCATCATCATCATCCTCAAGCAGCCATGGGCTATGGAGGTCCACCGCACCGCACAATTTATGTCTCCAAGCATATCTGATCTGAGCTATATCTGCTGCATCTGGCCACTGCATACCAATTCTAACAAGGTCCTGTTTGACATTGCCCACCGCATCCTAGGTCTCCCCTCTTTCGGAGGCCTTTAGGCACACTGTTTATAATCCTATTCCTAATTCATAGTTATGTATATGGACAACATGGCCAAACCAACGGAGTCTAACTCTGCACAATATGCTGCTCAAAGGAGGTTGCTGACTCCTTTGCCTAATCTCATCATTACTTACAAATGCCCAAGTTATTGAATAGGCATCTAGAATCAAAGACATCACGATTCCTGCTATCTTGTTTACAAAGGTTCCGAGTTTCACTATCATAACTAACTCTAGAAAGAGCAAAACAATTATACAGTCCAATTTTATTTTAGATGTATACGCCTATTTCTCCACACTCTCCATAGATTTTAAAAGTTCTGGCAGCAATCCCTTTTCGTCTGTTAATCTCATATCGCACATCACAAGTATCTGTTACATCGCTACCAAGATAATGAAACTGAGACACCTGCTCAAGACTGAAATCATTCAGATTAACTGAACCACAACCTGCCTGACTTATTTTCATCACTTTAATTTTCTCTCTGTTTATAACCAAACCTACTCTACTACCAGTCTCATCAACAGCTCGAATGAAAGAGTTCATCTCATCAACATCTTTTGCCAAAAAGGCTGAATCGCAAATTATCGTATCTCCAGACCAATTAAGGCCAAAATCTTTTCCTTAAGTGAATTTCGCATAACATAGTCAATAACCAAACTAAAGAGAAAAGGAGACAAAATGCACCCTTGTCGAACACCAGAAGTAATGCTAAACCAATTGCTACTAGCCTTACCAACTCTCACACACGACTATTATTGCAAAGAGCTTTCATTATGCTAACTAACTTGTCTGGTATGCCATACTATCTCACAATCAATCACAAATTATGACGATCAACAGAGTTGAAAGATTTTTTAGAAATCAAATTCTTAATTCAGTCTCTTCAGTTCTTCCTTTTTTCAATCAAATTCTTAATCAACCAGATTCTTAATTCTACTAAACACAATCATGCAAAGAACACTACCTGCAATAGGAAGTAGACTGATACCCCTATAGTTTACACAAGAACTGCGATCACCTTTTTTAAAAAATAGGAATAATAATGGCTCTGGTAACATCCTTAGAAACCATACCTTTATCATAAAAGATATTCAAAATTTCCGTCATCCATGTGGTAACCGAAACATTACCTGCTCTAAGCATTTCCGTAGTAATTTCATCTACCCCTGGGGATTTATGTAGTTTAAATTTAGAAACTGCTAAATATCTGCAGATTGTATTATAGGGCCAACATTAAAGCCAGTAATGCATCTATCATCATTACAAACAATGAGAGTAGAATTAACCATATTATTTAGAACACTGAAATGCTAAGCCCACCTAGTCATGACATAATCCTCACCTAAAACCTTGTTTATCCTTCAATCCCTGTATACTAGTCCGTTTTCTACCACACCAATCATTAACAACCTGGTACAGCTCTCTGCTGTTGAACTGTCTAACTGCTTCCTCGGCTTTGTTAGTCAAGCCAAAGATTCTTATCAGCAGCTAACTGATCTTTTATACGTTTATTAAGCTCTCTGTAATGCTTTCTATTAGGAATAGTAGGGTAATGTGATTAAGGACATTCCTACAGTTCTTTCTTTCTGAAATAAGCTCAAGTGAACTTATCACTCAAATAATTCTGTCTCCTCTGCTCCACTTTTCCTAAAAGAGTACTGTTAATAGTCCAAAAAAAACCTGTTTAAAACGGTCCATTCTTCCTGAACTTCAGTAATAATAATAATTTATTTCATGCAGGGGGTTACAGTAAAGCCAGGGTACAGGCTTAACCTATCATGGTAAGCTTTAGCTATAACTGGGTCTTTCAGAATTAAAGGTAATTTTTTAACCTTAGCACAACACTTTTTAAGTTTAAGTTGCATTGCCTTTTAACAAGGTAATCGTCAGATCCAATTTCAGCTCCCCTATATGACCTAGTATTCCTAACAGAACTATTCCATTTGCTGTTATTTAATACATAATCTACCGTATTCTTATGCAGCCCATGTGGTGAAATCCATGTATTCTTATGTATGTCGCGATGTTTGTAATAAGTGTTAGTTATTCTCAGACCATTAAGCTTACTTACTTGTAGGAGACATTGCCCATTGCAGCTACCAATACCAAAATGGCTTATCACCCTTCTCCAAAGGTCAGAATCAGTACCAACTTTGGCGTTGAAGTCACCTAGAACAAGGGTAATATCTCCTTTATCTACAGAATTCAAAATATTCTGAAGTTGCCCATAAAACCTATCCTTCTCATCCTCATCGGCATCCTCAGTGAGAGCATAACAGCAGATAACATTCAAGTCTTTAATGCTTATCTAAAATTTTGCTGTTAGAAACCGTTCATTAATGCATTCATATCCTATAAGAGCATCAATGGCGGGTCTGCTAAGAAGCAGACCTACTCCTTGGTGATGCTTATTATCTTTCCTCCCTGAAAAGAGAAATTTCAGATTATTTTTAAAAATCTGATCTTTATTTGTCCATCTAATCTCTTGCAAGCTGAGAATATCTAAATTATAACAGTGGAATTCTTGTGTTAGGAGGACATCAAGAGAATAAGCTCTGTGCAGAGTTATCCCATTCTACCTACCTATGGAGAGAAAATGGTTAGTGGAATGTTTAAAGAAACTATGTTTATTGAGAGAGTTGATTGAGATCTTTACCATTAGACACATTTTTCATTAAAAATCATATTGAAGAAGTTACTGAGCTCTGAATGCGTTTTTCTGTTGAGATAACATGGAACAGTTTTCATTTTTCCGTCCGCCATCTGTATATCTTCTGGTGTTCAGGAACACATTCACAAAACCAGAATATGTATATCTTCTGGTGTTCAGGAACACACTCACAAAACCAGAATATGTATATCTTCTGGTGTACAGGAACACATTCACAAAACCAGAACTTCCAGAAAAATGAAAAGTGTACTAAAGTACCCTATTTAGTTCTCGTGTCAGCCGGCAGAGGCGCATCAGACTTCACCAATATTTCCAGCCTCTACATTTCAACGATTTTTAAGAAAAGAGAAAAAGGCAAAATTCTTTGTAATTGAATAGGAAAATTGACCCCTAGATCAGTAGCGAAGCGCGCTAATAACTCGGTCACGGGACGGGACGGTTTGTGTTCTTATAAATAGTCATGAAGGGGCGTGACTAGAAAATTCGAAAGGGTATAATATGAGGCCAGTGGGTGGGGTTTTAATCCTTCCCTCTCTGATTTTTGGAGACTAGAAAAATTTATGATATTTGAGCTCTCAAATATGAGGGTTGACCTCCCCCAGAGTACGGTAATGTAGTAATGGCTATATCCACAGTTCTGCGCTTTTATCTCCAATTTCACTTTCAACTTTCAATTCCGCTTTTCAACACCGAGTAGTCTAGCGCATGCCTTAGATGGAACGCGTTGGACGCATGCCTTATAGATGGAATGCGTTGGACGCATGCCTTCAACTGTCTACACCTGTGTGTCAAATAGTTTTCAATTTTTCACCAGTGTAGACGTGAAGTTGCAATAGACCAGTGTCTCGCAAACTGTGCGCCGCGGCACAGTAGTGTGCCGCGAGAGATTCCAAGTGTGCCGCGAGAGATTTTCAAATTGACACTAGATATTCCAAAGATTTCATTTTGACTTGACTTGCGTTATCGACGTGCTTTAATAAAAATCTTTCAGATTTTATCATCTTGTAAGTATTTATCAAGCTTTTTCCAAATTTTGGTATTAATTTTTGATTATTTCAAGCCATAGAATGGACAAATATTTAAAACAAACACCGAGTTATGAATTAAAGAACGAGAGCAAATCTTCAAGTAAAACCAGGCTGATGACTTCAACAAAGCGCAAATATAATGACGGTTATATAGAGTTTGTTTTTATTCTTTTTTAGGTGTGCCGCGGAAAAAAAAAAAATTAGATTCAGTGTGCCGCGGGAAAAAAATTAGATTCAGTGTGCCGCGGAAAAAAAAATTAGATTCAATGTACCGCAGAGTAAAAAAGTTTGCGAGACACTGCAATAGACGTAACTGATGCTGCTATGTTAGTGGTATAAGTGCTGCAATTTTAGTGCTGAAAAAAGTGAGAAAAAAACGTGAAAAATACCGGCGATCGATATGGATGAAAGATTATTTTAAACGCGGAATTTTGAAATAATGAGGGAATTGGAATTAAATGAAAACGTTCTTTTTAAGAACTTTATCCGAATGTCTAGAACAAACTTCTACATGCTTTTGGGAATGGTGGAGCTGAAGATCGAAAAAAAAAATACTCGTTTCAGAGAAGCAATACCAGCTGAAGTGAAAATAGCGATCACACTTAGATATTTGACTAAAAAAAATAATAAATACCCCCTCAAGCAGCTGCTTGCCACAGAGGTCTGACAGGAGCCTGTCAGTGTATATGAAACAGTAGAAGATCTGAGAGGATGGCAGGACCTCAACAGAAAAACGACACATACATCCATGCCTTACCCGGGGCTCGAACCCAGGTCCCTTAGGTCAGTAGCCAAGCGCGCTAACCACTCGGCCATGGGACGGCGCTAGATATTTGACTACCGGTCATTTATTCATGTCTCTGATGAATATTTAAACTATAATCTGCTGAATTATTTAATTAATTTTTAATTTAGTTAAATTAATTTAATAATTTACATCTCTGATAAATTATTTCAATTCCATTCAAATTTATTTCACACTTTTGATACATTACAAACATGTAATTTAAAACTTATAATAACAAAAGGAACAAATGTTTTTCTTTTTCAAAGTAAATAGACAATTTTGAAAGTGTAGAATTCAAAACTTCACATGAGCAAAGCTCATTTGTGGAGATATTAGATTACGAACATAAAGTATTCTAAAATAACACTACCAATTTATTTAACATTGATATATGTTAAACCCGTTAACATTATGACTCAAAATGTGTATTTAGATACTATAATCATGCAAGACATAACCTCAATTTTCGGACTTGTATTCATGCAAGGCATAATTACTATAACAGATTTTCTACCTTTTGCTCGAGTATCCATTAATCCTATAATCTTCTATAAAGGCCATTGTTTGTTCTGACGACATGGTGAACAAAAAACACAAGCTCAATAATTGCAAAAACAGAACGAAACCTATCAGACAAACTATGAAGTTGCAGGGAATGTTGAACAAAAAAACACTACTGGTGGAAGTACGTGCGCTACTGCATGCGTCACTGAAAACGGCGCAGTTCAACTGATTTGAAGCATGCCTTTACGCATGTGTCACGTGCGCTAGACGCATGCTCCGCAGCGTGTGCGTCTAGCGCACGTAAAACGCACAAGTGTGGACATAGCCAATGAATAGGTTTGCTACTTAGGTTGATCAAGTTCAGTTTTTTTTTTGTCTTTTCAATTCTGTATAGTATGACCACCTGGAATCTGATATAATACGGATCCAAAGTCCTAAGTTTATAAGATTTTCGAGGATCAACAGTACTACTAAATAAAAATTTATTCAGATTTGGTTTGCTTCCATTTATTACAATTTTTCTGGTGAATCTGTTTTTCAAATACATCAGCTATTTGTGAAATAATTTATTAGCACGAAATGTCATAACTGAAATAATTTATTAGCACGAAATGTCATAACTGATGCCTGAAAGTGAAAATTAATTATTGCCTTTGTAAGATATGTAAACAACGTATACGTAGTAAAATAAAGTTATATTTTCGTGTGATAAAAGCTCTATGTGACAGTTTTTCTTCTCAGAATGTAGAGTCTAGAGCTCCTGTTCTACACCGAATTAGAAAATCTTGATGCAGATTACGTAAACGTCACTTGCACAGGATATATGCAAAATACGTGGTCACGTGCATCACCATGTGATTTATGCAACTATTTAAGACTGTTGCTCATCTATAGTGTTGATCACAATGGGAAAAATAAAGGATCTATCGCGGTTCGATAAAGGGCTTATTGTGGGTACCCGTCTGGTTGGAGCGACGATTTTAAAATCAGCAGAGCTGATTGGTTTCTCAAAAGGTAATGTATCTCAGGTCTTTAATCAGTGGAAAAATAACCCACATTGCTTGTCGAAGAGGCGTAAGTGTGGCGCGACGACGACAATTTGTCGGGAACGAGATCGCCGTCATCTGAGAAGGCTTGTACGAAGAAACGGGACTTTCTGAGTGCAGCAATTGACCGAAGCATTCAATGAAAGCTGTTCCGCTATCCTTCTGCTTTTGTTGTCCCCAGAAATAACAAAAGCAGGATAGCGGCTGAGGAACGGAAAAATTACATTCGTTTTGCACATCAATGTGGCGAGCTCTTTCTCAAAGACCCTAGAGGAGCAAGGTTTGGTTCTGTGTGAACCTGTTATGTAGGCAGGGATTAGGATATCCTCTCCCCAAATTTTGAGGTATGTAAAGCAATTTCTGTATAGGAAAGTCAGATTTCCACTTCATCAAGTGAATGCCTGCGATGGAGAGAATGGAGAAATTTTCAAGGAATATCAATTTTAGCCATTTCATTCAGCAAGTTGTTGAGCACAGCTAAAGCCCACAGAATCTAGTATATTCCCATATGGTTTATATATATATAAATAAATAAAATAAATAAATACTCCCTCAAGCAGCTGCTTGCCACAGAGGTCTGACAGGAGCCTGTCAGTTTATATGCCATAGTAGAAGGTCCGAGAGGATGGCAGGACCTCAGCAGAAAAACGACACACACATCTGTGATGTTGCTTCTTCGTTTGTTTGTCTATTGGGACCACTTAGGAATGTCCCCTCGGTTCGATCGCAATACGCGACGGGTGAAAGAGTTTTTCAGATAAAAAATTAAAGATTTTATCACAATTGAAGGGACTCGATACTGAGGCACCTTCCCAATAAATTGGTTCAACTTAGTCCTTGGTAAAACAATAACTATCCTTTATTGATATAAACTACATTGACTGATGAGGAAAAACACACTCGTCACTCATTTACTATGAATTACAAATCCAGCTTACTATCCCCGTTCAGCTGTTTTCCCGAGAGCCTACGTACCGCTAATACCAGTCGGCACTCACCAGCTTTTCAATTTTATGTCTGCACGCTTTCGAAATTCGACCGGCTCTCTCCTCTCCTCACTGTTGCCAAACCCTTTCTTCCTTTCTCTCTCCGCTCCGGACCATCTGGGGCTTCCGCGAGCAGTGGGGTGACCTCCATCCCCTCTGGGCACTGTTAGTTCAATTAACTTTCCAGATGCCAGGACAGAGGGTCTCCCACGTAGCATATGCCTTGTTGGTGAAATCCAAAATAAATATACAAAGCCTGAGAAAAAAAAAATCTCAAAAGGCCTCTAGCCTGACACCTCCCTGCCAGAAGTCAGTAGTTAGTCCTGTTAACTGCTGACTAAAAAGTCAAGTTGAATGCTGAAAACCAGAGTTCATTTTCGCGTAAATCTTAGAGTTCAATGCCATAAAATTCAGAGTTCTAAGTCGCTTCATGAATTCTATAAATCCTCTGCGAATTGGCACCTCTTTTACACATCTATGTACACTACACTTAAATATAAAATAACTTCTAGGTATACTTCCGGTGCACTGAGTCTAAATATTGTCTTTTTGCTTCAAACCAAAAAAAAAAACCTTGTGACTGAAGTAGTTGTCCGAGAGTACACAGTTTATAAATTAATTATCTCACTAATAACTGTCTTTGACGAAGGTATGCCGTACTGGCGGTGTTCATTCGTTCACAGGTGACATCCCATGTGAAAGGCTATGCACACGTTTCGTGACTACCTAGATATCACCTTCCCGTACGTACCCTCTGACTCTACAGGCTGAAAGTCGTCAACGTTGGCGTCGGCCTGACCATTTAAATTTGCAAAAGGTGTTAGTGTACCCTCCCTTAGACAATTTGGCTCATCGTAGACATCGATTCTGACAGATTGCTGCACATGTTTGGGCTGGGAGATAGTACGGCGTTGATTGGACGGTCTCCATGGAGCATACATTTCCCTTTTTCTAACTGGAATTCCTCTACCTCTTTCATAGTAACTTCCTCTATTGGCCCACGGCTCGTGGATTTTCCTCCTGAGGTTACCAGTTACAGGCCTTTTCTCCTTCTTTCTAATTAACTTACCATATGCTTCCATACTCAGAAGTACCTCCTTCTGCAGCTTTGCTACTACTGCGCATAGCACTTTAATTTGTCCGCCACTCACAGTGCTATTGTCTGTACCATCAATCAAACTTAAAGGCAGCTCTTTTACCTCTGCCCTTATGGCATCACCAAACGGACCATGCAACAACAGATGGTCTTTTACCGGGTGCTTTTCTTCGTTCAGCATCCCCTTTCTGATTACTGTCAGGTCTGCCCCCGAATCCACGACTGCTCTAGCTGTCTGGTCGCCACCTCTGATTCGAACCTCTTCATAATCTACTGGGATACGTATCTCTCCCTGTCCCATTACTCGACTGCTTGGACTTGGCTTTGAATGTGTCGTAACCCTTCCTATTGTTGCCTCACAAACATCTTTAGAATTCTGATCCAAGGTGCTAACTTGGTACACCTGAGTTCGGTTCTCATGGTCCCCAGTTCTCAGTGGGCAATCTTTCATCAAATGTTCGTCAGATCTACATTTATGGCACCTCCTTACTTTTGGGACATTTCTATATTCAGCTAAATTAACTGCCGGTTGATACCTTCTGCTCGAATAATTTCTCTCTGTGTCTATCCTCTGCTGGGGGGAAACAACACGTTCTGCATATTGTCTATGCCTTACCTCTTTAAAAGTTAGGACCTCTTCCGTTCCGTTTACACTGGCTAGATGGATTTCTGCCCACGTGGCTATTTCGTCTGCTTTTGCCCATGACTCCGCCTCTTTCTGTACTTCGTAAGCATGAGTGTCTTGAGGAAGGCTATCACGTAACTTATCCGACACTATCAGGTCCATAAGCTCCTCAAATTTTGTCACCTTCCTACTGCGGATGTAGTAATCCAACCATTTCTGAGTCTCGAGGCTAACTGATTATATGACTCATTCGGTTCTTTCGCGATAGTTTCAAACTTTCTCTTGTACGCAGAGGGAGTGAGCTTAAACTCTTTTAATACAGCCTCTTTAACTTTCTTATAATTAGCAAAATCCTCTGCACTTAATTTTCGAAAAACGTGATTTGCATATTTACCATCTAAAAAAGAAATGATGACTTTGCCTTGAAACTCCTCTGGTACTTCATATATCTTAAATCCCCTTTCCGCTGTCTCAAAGAGATTATCACCTCTTCTGGGTTTTTAGGGCTTCCAGCTAACATATTTCCCAATAATTTTATATAATTAGCCAGCCGCGCATCTGCTGGATTACTAGAAACTGCCACCGTTCGCACATCACCCCTCTCCTCGTTTGCATTCCTCATTTGCAGTTCCAGCATTCTATACTCATGCTCTCTCTCCTTTTCCCTTTCTCGTTCTGCCGCCTCTCTCTCTTCCCTTCTCAGCTGCATCTCTAACCTCATCCTCTCTAATTCAAAATCATCTCCAATCCTTTCTTTAGCTCTCTGCTTTCTGTTCCCACTCCTCAGCATATCCGCATCGTTGTCATTGCCATAATCCCTCAACCCTCTCATGTCTTCCGCAGCATCCGACTCTCTGTCTATTGTCACCTCCTCGCTTCCCAGGGCACTCCCTGAATAACCACCCTGCGCGCTATCCCTCTCTGTGACTGTGTAGACTCGCCTTAACTCATCCCTTTCCCTATCGCGACCGCTCTTAAGCTCCATTTTAGCTCGTACAGGCCTCTGCCGTATCTAACTACTCGCCCCTAGAGTAAGAGGATACTTACCTCCGATGTGATGACAGGAATGAACCGCCTCGTCAGTCTGCCACCTGAAGCACACAGTCGGAACACTCTTGGCTGCCTTGCGCTGGTCAGCTCCCAGTGGATGTTGAACTTTTCCGTCACCTTCACAGCTTTTTCCACAGTTCGAACGTGATGCACGATTCTTCAGGTACCTTCACAGCTATTCTATCGCCTGAAGCACACTGCAGGACACTCTTGGCAGTATCAGCCTTGTTCTGGTCAGCTCACAAGGGATGTCGGAACTCTTCCGTCACCTTCGCCGCTACTTTCACCTCTGTTGCGTACTCTCGACTGCGCCACTTTGTGATGTTGCTTCTTCGTTTGTTTGTCTATTGGGACCACTTAGGAATGTCCCCTCGGTTCGATCGCAATACGCGACGGGTGAAAGAGTTTTTCAGATCAAAAATCAAAGATTTTATCACAATTGAAGGGACTCGATACTGAGGCTCCTTCCCAATAAATTGGTTCAACTTAGTCCTTGGTAAAACAAAAACTATCCTTTATTGATATAAACTACATTGACTGATGAGGAAAAACACACTCGTCACTCATTTACTATGAATTACAAAACCAGCTTACTATCCCCGTTCAGCTGTTTTCCCGAGAGCCTACGTACCGCTAATACCAGTCGGCACTCACCAGCTTTTCAATTTTATGTCTGCACGCTTTCGAAACTCGACCGGCTCTCCCCTCTCCTCGCTGTTGCCAAACCCTTTCTTCCTTTCTCTCTCCGCTCCGGACCATCTGGGGCGTCCGCGAGCAGTGGGGTGACCTCCGTCCCTTCTGGGCACTGTTAGTTCAATTAACTTTCCAGATGCCAGGACAGAGGGCCTCCCACATAGCATATGCTTTGTTGGTGAAATCCAAAATAAATATACAAAGCCTGAGAAAAAAAAATATCTCAAAAGGCCTCTAGCCTGACACACATCCATGCCTTACCCGGGGCTCGAACCCAGGTCCCTTAGATCAGTAGCCAAGCATGCTAACCACTCGGCCAGCGATCGTAAAAAGTGAAAATAAATGGTGTGCATCCTCTGCTTAGTGTATTGGATATTTATTTCTTTCGTGGAAGGCAAATCACGTCAGACTCGCATCTAATCATGGAAGCAAAACCCAATAAACTGATTTCACCCAGAATCATTTGTGAAGATTAAATAATTAAACGAGAGAATACGATACGTCTCTGCCAAAGCACAACATGCATTCTTACAAGATGCTGTTGACGGTGGTTTGAACAGTGGCCAGTATTGTGCATTTTGAGCTGTTTCAGAAGGAAGAAATAATCGTTGTTATTATATACTTGGGAATGCTTTGACGAGAGGATGCTGAACTCAAGGAGTTATAGCCTACTCTAGCAAATCGCCATGGGTCACTAATGTTACAGATAACGTACGGCCACAAGTGTGTAATGACTCAAAACACAATTATTGACATGGATTAAAGGTTCTCCCACATCCCACAATATTCACTGATATTTCGCCATTTTCCCCAATATTTCTCCAACAAACAGCCTATTCAATGCATTGGAGAATCGTATGCAACAGAAACTGTTCTCTAACCGGAAAGTCTTGGAAAGTCTGGAACTTTTTGCCCATAACAATACTCAGTTCTATCAGAAAGGTATTTGGTGCAATGGTGTAAGGTCGTTGCATGTGCTGGTAATTATTTTGAGGAATAAAGGTGATTCTCTCTGAACAACAGGTGTGGTTATTTATGATGTGCGAAAGCGCTTGATATTTCAGTTAAGAAATGTGCATTTCGGAATCCAATCAGGGCCTCTGCGAGCATGGGGTATTTTCTCGGCTGCCCCAGCCTAGTTCCGCTACTGGTACGAAGAAAGTCTGTACGATTTAATGGTGTAATTTGTAAGTTTTCAGCAACTTTGGTGTCACTTCTGTGGACATGTCAAATCTGCCCTACCTCTGTTCAGACTGAGAACCATTACAGCATTCTGGATAAGTGCAAGTAACTGCCAGGTGACCAACCTAACGAGAAGTACAGAATCTGACAGAAGCCTTGAGCACTACTCTCGTGTTCAAGTGAAGTGTATGACAATGCTACGCTTGAATCGGTGCTTCTCTATTTTAGTAGAGAAAGCCATTGAAGAATTAGTTAGTTTAGTTGAATGTGGAATGTCTTTTCGTGGGAATATCGCTAATATTGGGCTTTGTTCTCAAAAAATGCAGTTTATTGTAAATATCTCTTGATTTTGAATTTTATAGCGATTTAAAATACACTTTTAGTTAGTTTTAGGATATATTGGATGGCTAAAAATTTATAAATAAGTCAAATTTGAATAATTTTGCTTTTAATGGAAAAAACGCACAAACAGACAAAAAAATAAGTGCCCCTGGTTGTCAGTGATGGAATACAGTGAAGGAAAGTTATTAGATAATGGATTTTTTGTTAACGAAAGCCCCATAGGCCCTCATCGACTGATATAATGAAAAACTTACGAAGTGTTAGCCAACTGCGCCAATCAGAACGCTTCAAAGTAGACTGGGCTAACCTCAGCTAATTAGAGACGATCGTTTATGAGCCTTTAAAACTGGATTACTTTTGTTTAGATTGTGTGATGTGTCTTTTGTTGTGAAAATATCTCTTTAAAAGAGTTTTGTTTTTATTTAAAACTGAATTAATAATAATTGCAATGGTTCAAAAATATGATTAGCAAAAGAATAAGGAAAGCGAGAAAAGTACAAAAAGAAAAAACAATGGATTGTTGAGAAGTTTGAAAAAATTGGCAAAATAGGTGTGTTTGCTATGAATTTGAGTGATACGAAAGAATGTAAACGGTTTCGCTTAAACCAGAAAGAGGTTAGTAAACAAAATATTGAACTGTAACTGAGTTGGAAAATGGAATATATGAAAAGCACATGGACGGAAAGGCATGTAAATCTACATCATTTTCAATTGTTTTATCAAGAAACGTGCAAAATTAAGCTGCTATAAGATATAATGCAGTAAGTCTTTAAAATTTATTAAAATCCCCTAGTATGTGGTGATGTAATGTAATAAAATCTGAACAAGACGCTTTCAGAAAACGAGTAAACAGAATAGATAGAAAGGTTTCTAAATATTGTGGAATATCTGCACCTGAGTTCTAGTTTAGAACGACAGAACTCAATCTGAAATTTGATGCTACCACGTTAATTTGGATTTCGCAAAAATAGAACTGGATGATGAAATTGAATTATAAAAAGGGAATTTCAATAAGAGGGGGATTAAGTTTATTAGTAGACATATATGACAAGTAAATGCAATATTCTAAAGTAGCTTATATGAATGAGGGAACATTCAGATATGTCAACACGTTTAGGGCAGGTTAGTGTACAATCGGTCTTTTCCTCCTAAAATTTTTTTCTCTAAAAACAAAAAATTTTGTGAGAGCTACAGAATTTTTGTAGCCTTGTTCATAATTTTTTTTACTATATACATTTTTCATAAAACAAAAAATATGTTTACGTTTAGGAAAACATGAAAAGAGCATTTTTAATAATTTATATTTAATGGTTATCACAATTTCTATGTAGATGAGGGAGTAATTCAAGTTAGAGGCAGGGCTACTGCATGTGTGACTAGTGCAACTGCAATGGGGAGCATTTATTTTACGGGGCAGCAAATTTGCAAACAAACTAATGACAGTAACTGCAATAAGGTTGACTGGAATAAGTACTAGCAATACAACAGTGGCTAGTTCACACCTAATTATTGTACAATGCTTTGCATTTGAGCACTATTCATATCTGTTTCACAGTGCTTTGATTTGTACATTTTCATTCTGTTTGAGCCGTCCCGTGGCCGAGTGGTTAGCACGCTTGGCTACTGATCTAAGGGACCTGGGTTCGAGTCCCGGATTAGACATGGATGTGTGTGTCGTTTTTCTGCTGAGGTCCTGCCATCCTCTCGGATCTTCTACTGTGTCATATAAACTGACAGGCTCCTGTCAGACCTCTGTGGCAAGCAGCTGCTTGAGTGGGTATTTATTTATTTATTTTGTTTCTAACAAACCAACAGTGGCTTGTGAAGAGCTATACTGTGATTATGGATTATTCAAATAAGACTTCTCCCTCTTCCCATGTCAGCAGCTATCTGCACTTGGATCAGGGCCAGTGTTAGCTATTTTGCCACCAGGAGCAAAGTTTGATTCTGCTGCATCTTTCTCCAAGTCTGATAGATATTAATGATTGATTTAGCTAAATTTAATATCATTTATGAAAATAATTTAAAATCATCTGTTTAAAATAGTTGCATTTTCTTGAACTACCTCCTCATCTATATAGAAATTGCAATAATCACATGGCATAAATTAATAAAAATTGCTAGATACAAGTAGAATATAAATTGAACAATTAATTTCTGAGTTGACTTTTGAATCAGTCATGCTGAAATGAAAATGTAAAACAGATATAACTAGCAACTGTGTCTAGAGCAGCAGTCACCAACCAATGTCAGGAGGGCTTCACGAAGCCCGTAAAAGTGGTATGGGCAACTTGACAAACTCTCAGGAAAAAGGCTTACAGCTTAATTTGTTAGCATTATGTCATACAGTAAGAGATACATATTATAATACTAAAGTTTTCTAAGTTTAATTTAAATATTGCTTCAATTTGCTACTTTAAAATTTTTAAATATGAAATATAATAAAATAGCAATTTTATTATAGAATGGAGCTATGGTAACAGTGTTTACAGTGGCTTTTTTATATATTTGTTTTGTGTCAAGTAATGATTATAATCAGGGACAAATGGATTATAGGGAATCACTGGAAGTTTTATTGCTTTACCTTATACAGTATTCCAGTGAACTTGAAACTTAATGCTTGTTTTAAAGTTAATTGTAAGAAACCTTTCATTATTGCACTCATATCCTATAATAGCATTGCTAGCATTTCTGATGAAAAGCAAACCTATGCCTGGAAAATGCTTTCCATCTTCCCTCCCTGAAAAGAGAAATACAAGATTATTTTCAAGTATCTGACCTATGTTTATCTGGTCTCTTGAGGAAATCAAGAGAATAATCTCTGGACCTTTCCCCCATTCCAGGAACCTGTGGAGAGAAAATGGTTAGTGGTATCCTTAAAGAAACTATGACAATATCAAATAGCCCCCTAATTGCAGACATGGGGCAAAGACCTGTTTGCAAGAATGGCATTGAGCAAAAACCTGTTTGGAAGGAAAGTCTGAAGCCATCTACACTGGCAGGATTCCTGCAATGTAGGTTTGATGTAGTCTTTAGAAGCAAGGGTTCAGGTACCTGTGATGGCTAGGATTAGGATTATTCACCAGCTGTTAAAATGAATCCTCTGAATCTATTCACTCGGGGCTGTCAACCCACAAACAAACAGAAAACACAGCAGATTTTCCTTCAACAGAATCCCATCAGTGCAACAAACTCAAGAACCATAATCAAGCTCAGAGCTATTATTCCCTTCAGGTTGGTATATATGGTCAGCACAAGGATCTTCTGTGATTGAGGCAGGATAGAAAAGAAAAACCAAAGCCATAGTTGTTCAGACAGTTGGGCACACTGATATGACAGCTCTTCTGTTCCCTTCCACAAAAGAGTATCTCTTTTGAAAAGTACTAATGATCTGTTCCATGAGAAGGTGGGGATTGGACTTTAGGTGCTAAGCCTAGAGAATTCTCTGCATCATCACACGGGATTGATGCCTTCCTTTGCTGCATTTACAGACCATGTTCTGTATAGAGGTGAAAGTTTTATGAAGACAGCCATGGATGAATTTAATCCTTCACTCAATATAATGGGAAGTTAGGAACAAATGCTATGAAAAAAAAAACAAAAACAGTAGCAATCAAATTGTAAGTTTCTGAAGGATAGTTAATAACTATGTTTGTTACAGAAATAAGAATTTCTCCAATAATAATAATAATTTATTTCCATTGTATACTATACCGAAATATATATATAACAAATCTTTAAAACTACCTACTAATGAAGAGAACTTATATATAAGTATTAAATAAAACAAGAATTGCTTAAATACAAAAAAGGTCACAGCTGAACAGATTTAAGTTTGCATATAGGCCAGCTGCAGGTGATTTTCATTTACCTATCCTTACTTTAAAATTAAAATGTAAATCAAAGAATATCTTTAATGTCAGAAGGGCCCATCAATGATATCTTTAATCGCTTAGAGAAACTTGTATAATTACTAGTGATTTTAATTTTGTAAGGTAGAGAATTGAAAACCTTTGGTGCTATGTAAAGGTAAAATTTTTGAACTTGGTTGACTTTGCACTTAGTAAAGGGTATATCATCTTTAAACTATTTCTGTATATTCAATAATTCCTAAACTTATTACCACTACTGTTAATAGGTTCTATGTATTATTGATACTGTTAACATTATATAGCTGTTAAATATTTTATTTCAGTCTAAAATCGTGATTGAATTTTGAATTTTACTACGTGCTTCAAGCAAATTGTAACAAAGTGTGATTTTATGTGCTTCAAACCAAGTTTTATGTTGGTGCCATTCTTATATTGTGGAAATTGTCTTCAATAAAGAAGTTTGAAGAAACTATCCTGAATACACTTTGCTTTAAATGGACCTTCCTATTAGTGTTAAAGTGATACTTTTTGTTTCATTATATTGTATAACACTGAGATGTATTTTAATTTTATTATACTTATAACACTGTCCTTATTTTCCTATTCCTAATTTTAGATCTCACTTATATCACTTTTTTAATCAGTTTTGTTTCCTCTCTTTCCAGGCTTCTAGTTTTGTCCAATTTCTAGATTTTGATCAACACATATTCATTCCTGTGCTGGTTGATGTTGTATTACTATCCACTGCTGCAAGTGCCATCTATTGGAAGCTTCAGAAAACAATGGAAAAGTGCTCAAGATGTTTGATGGCTATTGAAAATTTTCCAATTACTTGAAGATTTGCTTTGCCATCTGTACTGATAGTTAACAGCTTTCCAGATATGATAAAAATTTTATTGTAAATAGTGTATATTAGTTATATTACGTAGAAAAAAAACCTTTTCTACATTACGAAATAACAGTGCATTGTAAATTATTTCATATGATTGAAATGTTATGATGTTTTATTAAATGGTCATGTAATATGAAACTTTTGAAAATTGCTGGGAATGGAAAATGGCTTCTGGTTTAGTCAATTTTTTGGGGAAACAGTTTTTCTTAATACAATTAAGGTTTTTACTAAATGGAGTTAATCAAAAGTACATCAAGAAACTAGTCAGTATATAGGAAATCCACATAGTTACCTGTTGACTTTGAAGACAATAAATAGTTTTATGTAAAAAAAGTGAGTTTTCAACATACTGTCAAAACTAATTTTTTCCACAAAACTACATCAAGAAACTTCATGTTTTTATAAGATGCAAAAGAACCTGGGTTTGAGCCCCGGATAAGGAATGAATGTGATAACAGAAATATTATCAGCTCTAAGCATTTCAGTAGAAATTTCATCTACCCTTAGTCATTTATGTAGTAGAAATTTAGAAATAACCAAAACTATCGACTGTGATATAGGGCCAACAGTAAGGTTAGTAAACCCATCTATCATCATTATAAATAATGGTAGAAGAACTAACCACATGACTATGATATAGTTGGGAGTATGTTGTTTTTGTGCCGAGGTCCTTTCATCCTCACAGACCTACTATGGTGTATAAACTGACAGACTTGTCAGACCTGTGGCAAGCAGCTACTTGAGGAGGTGTTTTTTGTTATATAATTTTAATCAAAAAAATTTATGTGAGTAAAAACTTTTTTCACAAATAAAATTGTGTAATAATAACAGATTTTTTGAAGTAATGATGTGAAGTAAACAATGTGTATGTCATTTTCATTCCCACACTGCTGCATTAAACACCTGTAAGCAAGAAAACCCAATTTATAATATATTTTTTTCTATTTTATAGATAATATGAACTTTTTACATGATATTTGGCATCTTCTATTTCAGAAACATAATGCATAAAGAATAATAATTGAAGTTAAAAAGAAAAATAAAGAAGCACTAATGAGAAAATTTTCTGTTGTGCATAAAGCACAACCACCAATTGAAAATCAAGTTGCATGGCTTCAGTGCATTTCCAGTGTGTGGATGGCCCTTACCCAAGTTAAAATTGTACATTAGAATTTTTAGCTGAGAATGTTTTGATCATAATTGTACTAAATTGAGGTATCATTACTACTGGAAGGTCAAAAATTTCTTAATGTGGATCACACATGAAACCGAATTCATTAAACGGGGAAAAATAATACATTGCAGTGAGCTTACTCTGGTATCAGAAAAAACATTCACGAAATATAGGAATACTAATTAGGATTTCATTATATATATATGCAAAGGCTGTCACAAATACTGCATCACCTTTTTTTAATTGCTATATATTGCCCTTGCACTTCAGGAATAGCTCATATTAAATTTACACATTTTTGATTTATGAAAAAAAGTGCTTTTAGGGTTTCCATAAAATTCTATCCAGAGTGCCAAATATCTGTTAAACATCTTAAACCTGCTATGTAAAATGTTGAATGAACACTTCATACCAATGAAATGAATTAAATGTGGAATTTCATTCAAAATAATTTTACTGGCTTATTGATATGTTTGGTGAATAATGAACTTTCTGTAATTTCTTTGGTAATAGTAAAAAGAATATTTACAGTTTTATTTAAAACCAGTTTAACAATTGATATTTAGCAAATGATTTCCTTGTGAAGCAATAAGTTTCTGAAGTAATATTCCATTAATATTTAAAAAAAAATTTTGTTCAAATATTAATATTTGTTAAGAGGAAAAATGATTATTGGAAAACAAAACTAAAAATTGAACCTTTCAGTAGTAATCATTTATACTTTAAACTTGATGATAATAACTTTCCTCACTGATATTAAGAACTGAATTTGATTTAGAACTTTTACTATTACCCAGCATCATTTTGGAATTGAAATAGCCTTTAGAGTTCCTGATTTCAGAAACAACTCACTCTGGTAGCCAAATTAATTTGAAATGTTTTCAGAAAATAAAAGATTTTAGAATCATATTTAAAATAATAATAATAAATACCCCCTCAAGCAAGCGTTTGCCACAGAGGTCTGACAGGAGCCTGGCAGTTTATATGCCATAGTAGATGGTCTGGGAGGTGGCGGGTCCTCAGCAGAAAAACAACAGGAACAGCCATGCATTACCGGGCTCGAGATCAGGTCTTCTAGATCAACAGCCTAGCACGCTAACCACTCGGCCACAGGATGGCTTAGAATCATATAAGTAGCTAATGAATAAGAATATGTTATAAAGGGTGTATCAGCTAAAATGCAACCCAAAGAATTCAGCTGTTTAAATAATGAAAAAAATATGGTAGGTTCTTGAGTTACACAGATGCAGATATATTGTACATTTGCATGATTAGCTTTTTTGACAAACGCAGTTTGGGTACTTCTATGGTCATTGGTATCAGATACACAGGGAAATGTGTATGTATTACAATATGTACATGCATCATAATATGGTTTGGTAGTAAAAATAATATCTGTGAAGAACATTTAGGCATTGAGAGCTACTGAAGGGAAGAATGGAATATCATTGAAGCAGTTCTGGAAAGTATGCTATTTACAAAGCTGTTAGAAACATGGATGCTGCTTGGTGGGAAATTGCAACATTTACTATAAATGCTGTCTGGAATGCCCCCTAGTTTGTTCATGACTCAACAGAATTTGAAGAGTAAGATGTTATTAATAACCTCATGGAAATGAACAGGGAATTAGAATTAAATCTTGAGGAAAATTATTTTATTGGATTGTTACAGTGCTATGCAAAGGAAATGAATAACCAAGATTTAATAGAGCTTGAAGACCATAGAAAGAAAGACAAAGTTACAGAGAAAAAGAACAGGACACAACTGTCAAAATGATTTGAGACTAAGCAGACAGCAGAATGCTTTAAGATGATTGACAAATGACTGGCTGGTTTGGGAGGGTCATGATTGAAACACCTGAAAGTTTGTAAAGGTGTTTAGAGCAGTATATGATGCTATTGTAGCCTATAAAGGAATTTATAATGAGAGAAAAAAGCTAGAGTACAGATGTCACTGGACAAATGCATAAAATCAGGAAAAGTCCATCAACATCTGCAGAGTCTGAGCCCAAATGATTGACTAGTATGTATTTGTAGTGAATAATAATAATTTTTTTTTGTATTTATATTTTTATATATGTATTGTACATCCCTATTGAATAAATTTTCGTTTTCTTTACATTTTATTTTCATAAGCACTACCTCTAGCTTTATCTATCAATTGAAATGAATGTATTTACTGAAAAACGTATTATAGTTAAGTATTGTTCAACTTGCACAGAAACTTTCAGAATGAATTAACAAGAAAACCCAATTTATAATATAGTTTTTTCTATTTTATAGATAATATGAACTTTTTTCATGATATTTGGCATCTTCTATTTCAGAAACATAATGAATAAAGAATAATAATTGAAGTTAAAAAGAAAATATAAAAGGACTTATTATATTCTGCTTTTTAGGTAAGTTATAGCTAAAGTCCTTTGCATGATTGGAAATTAACAAAATTAAGAATCTGATTGATGGACAATTATGTGATGAGCAATGTAGATTCAGAAGCAGTAGGGGATTTATTGATTAGATTTTTTTCACTTACCTAGATTCTTGAGAAATGTTTAGAGTTTCAGAACCTGTGGTTAATAGTTTAATAGATTTGAACAAAGCTTTTGAACATGTACATCATAATATTTGTGGTTGATCATGAAATTGCAAGGCATACCAGACAAGTTAGTTAACAAAACGAAAGCTCTTTACACTAACACAGAGTTGTGTGGGAATTGGTAATGCACATAGCAATTAGTTTAGCATTGTTACTAATATCTGATAAGGGTGCATTTTTCTCTCCTTTTTTTTATCTCTTTGTTTATTGATTATGTTATGCAGAATTCACTGCAAGGTGGATTTTTGGCCTTAAAGGTCTTGAGATTTTAAAATTTCTGAATTGGATTATGCTGATGATTTGACGTTTTTGCAAACGATGTTGATAAGATGAACTCTTTCATTAGAGATGTTGATGAGACTGGTAGTAGAGTAGGTTTGGCGATAAACAGAGAGAAAACTAAAATGATGAAAATTGGTCAGGCAGGTTGTGGTTCAGTTAATCTGAATAGTTGCACCATTGAGTAAGTGTCTCAGTTTAATTATCTTGGGAGCTATGCTACAGCTACTGGTGATGTGTGGCATGAAATAAGCAGAAGAATAGGGATTGCTGCTGGAACTTTTAAGAATGTATGGAGAGTGTGGTGAAATAGGCATATACACCTAAAGACTAAAATTAGGCTGTAAATAGTTTAGTTCTTTCTAGAGTTTGTTATGGTAGTGAAACTTAGATACTTTGTAAGCAAGATAGCAGGAAACCTGATGCCTCTGATTCTAGATGCTTTAACAGCATATTGTGCAAAGAGAGACTATGTTAGTTTAGTGTCGTTTCTTGTCTGCATAGCTGCAGCTTGGTAGATAGGATTATGAACCATGTGCCTAGTGGCTGTAATGGTCGCTGTTACAACTGAGAATGCATATGCACTTATCATAATGATGCCCTTCGAGGCTAGCTTCTTGGCATTGTGGATTAAGTCATCACCTCTTAGCAGTGCATGCTGACTTCCCTCGAGGGTCCCAAGTTCAATCCCAGCAGTGGGAAGCCTCATCTCGGCATGATGCGTTCTCTTCTCCGAGCGGAGCTGCCTAAGTCTGCTTTGGCTGATAAGCATTGATGTTCGGAGATTTGGAAAAGATTTCTCTCATAATGTGAGAATTAATTAGATAAAAATTAATGAGTTGAATTCAGATGTTGGTTCCCTGCTCTGTGCCTAGATGGTAGCACATATCAAGAAGACGATATCAGAACTCACCTTGTAAAAAGAAGAGATGGACAAGTCACAAGCATGTGACTGGAATAAAATTAGTATGGTTGCAGGCCTTTAGATGGCTCCCTTCTACCTCACATTTGTAATGTAGCCTCGTCATTGAAGATGTTGAACCCCGAGATTTGTAAAGATAATTTGAGATGATATTTGAAGTGGATTTATTGAATATATTTCAGAGATTTAAGGAAGATGTCATATTTGTTTCTTTAGTATGTTTGAAAGAGGAATTTGAAAAAAGTGAGTTTGTCACATGGCCTCAGGAATTGGTCAATAGTGGCCAAATGCAGCAGTTGTAGCTCAGAGCAAATGTGTTTGGAGAACAAAATTGCACAGTCTGGTCGGACCTCCATAGCAATCAAAGCTCAATCAAATGTGTAATGTAAATGCCCTTCTCAGTTAATATTTTATTACTGCAATATTATAATGTATATATATATGCAACATATAATTTTATTACTGCAATATTATGATGTATACACAGGGAAATATGTATATTGTGATATACACACATTTCCCTGTGTATCCAATACCAGTGACAGTAGAAATACCTAACCTGTTTGAAAAAATATGTACATATAATATATACACTTCAGTCATGCAATAGGTATGGCTGAACTATACATACACTATGTTAAAAAAAAAGTGTCTGGACACTTCCATGTTATGTGAATGAAAAGCCATTTTCAAAGCTCCCTAACATTGAAAGTAAACCTTTTATGCAAAAACTGTCATTGTGGTAAATTGTAGATGTCACTCAAATCTCTCTAAATATATTTCCCACAATATTTGTTTAATATTTAAAGAATGAGTGGAAGCTGAAGCATTTATCTTCAACTTTTGACACTTGTGAAAAAATACTTCACTAGATAAAACACAACTCTTGTAATAATTTGTTCATAAATATCTGAAGTTTGTATGACGATTTTTTAAGATTTCATCAGTTTGGAGGCAATGTGACAGTGTCGTCTGCTGTTAAATGGTCCCGCTTCAATGACTCTTTAAATATTGATCGAAGATTGTTGAAAATTGACACTCACATTGCTTCCAAGTTGATGAAATTAAAAAAAATCACCATACATACTTCAAATATTTAATTTATGTTAGTGAACAAATTGTTACAAGAGTTGTGTTTTATCTATTGAAGTATTTTTTCACAAGTATCAAAAGTTGAAGATAAATGCTTCAGCTTCCATTCATTCTTTAAATATTAAACGAATATTGCTTGAAATAATTAGATTTTAGTGACATCTACAATTTATTGCCAATAACAGTTTTTGCATAACAGGTTTATTTTGAAGTTTAAATGAACTGAAGTTGTAATATTTAATAAATTGTCCTGTTTCAGAAAGCTGAAAAGCTGAAACTTCCTCCAGGACAAATTTTGAGTTGACATCATTGGACTTCTATTTTTTTTTTTTGGAGGATACATTAAAAAATTGTTTATGCTGAAAATATTTGTAATTTATGGCATTTAAAGGAAAGAATCACTGCATCTGTTGCATTACTCCATACATGCTGAGCCAAGTATGGACGGAAGTTGACCCAAATAATTGCCAGTTAAGTCTAAAATAATGGTATTTTTTAATTGTTCTGTATAACAAATATATGTGTAATAAATTAAAATATTATCTTAGTTTCTGAAGAGATATAAATATATTCATGCTATTGATTTGGAATTTGGCATCAGCTAAAATAATGCTTTTTTCTCTGTGTTTAATTTAGCACTTGCTGTAAGAGATTTTCATCTTTGAGTTCCCTAATACCATAATGAAGCTATTCAGGAAGATATTTTAGTAAACATAACACCTGTGATTGCTGTTGTTATCTGTTGATGGCAATAAATAGTTACTCACCAATACCCGAGAACGATTTACACTGTGTTGTAAATAATGCTTCTGTCAAGAATTTTGACTTCTATAACGCACAGCCCTTTCCCACAGCAGTGTTTCATCCTGGCTGTGCCACTACACGAGGATCTCACTGGGAGCATATTGCAACCACAAGAATGTTTATGGAAATACAATTTATTTATTTGAAATTTTGTACCAAGTTCAAACATGAAGTTACTTTTTATGAAGCTATTTGATATAGGCAGGTATTGCAGCTGGCATTTCCTGAAGATATCTGGATATTTGCACAAAAGTAGTAGGATGGTTATGCTAAAAATAAGTGGGTATAAGTAGAAATTGCTTTAAAAGAAGTTAATTTGGAGTGACATAGACAAGAATCTTGAAATATTTATGAAACTTTAAGGTAGAATGTGACATATCTGTCTTTCTATAATCTAAATAAGCTGAAAAACATCAAAATAAGATAGAATTTTCTAGAGATTTAATGTATATGAATATAATTTATTTTTTGATATAGTGACAATTATTTCACAGTATATTTTCATCATTTTGATGTACTCTTATTTTATGTTTCACAGCTTTGGCATGCTTATGTTGCAGAAGTGGGTTTTGTAAACATCAGAAGGTTTTATTTTGTTGTTTTAGTTTGACTTGTTAGATGTAAGAAAGATTACTGTGTTCAGCTGGTTGTTAATTGAAAGAATATACAAAACATGGCTGTAAGATATTACATTGAGCACTACTAGTAATAAATGTGAACACTGACATACCAAGTGTACATAGGTTGTTTTTAACACTTTAGATTAAGCCTGTTAACTCTTCTCACTTGGGTTGGGTTGTTTTACCTTTGAGTGGCTCTTTTTTGCACACCAAGGGCTAAATGGCCAGGTCACATGGACCCTGAAGCACACTCAGAGAAGGTGGGGGAGGGGACCTACTGGAGCAGCTGTTGGAAGACAGATGGTAGCCTCCCGTCAAGGCCATCTAGCATGTTCTTTATCGTGCACAGGGTATGGCTCTCCCGCACACGTGGCCACAGCTTAACGTCCCATCTGATGGACAGCAGCCTTTCCAAGCCCACCGTTGCCCCCTACTGACCATGGGCGGGGAGTTTTGCGAAGATAATCAAAACGCTGACCCAGCTGGGACTCGAACCTGGGGCACAGATTATGAACCTGGTGTGCTACTGACTAAGCCACCCAGCCCCTCTCACTTGGCTAATTCCAAATTATTCACAATGAGGAGAATCATTGCATACCTCAAATATGTTTCTAGATAATAGTCATGGTGGATTGTCACTTTCATTTCAGACATGTAGCTGCAATAAAAAATATGATTGCGAATTTAGAAAAATTTCAGTATTTATTCTCTTGATAGTTCCTGCTTACTGCTTGAAATAATTTTTTTCTCCCAATTTTTCAGAACTTGTTTAAAGTAAGAATTTTATTATTATTATTCAAAATATTCTTGCTCCTATGAGGACCTGAGATACTGAGGTTCTAGGACTCCACATCACCCAATGCCCTTTTTCAGTTTGTGCCTGAAAATAGTATTTCTGAATAATAAAGTAACCCTTGCCTTCATAATTATTTCCATTTTGAATGACTGGAATGCTAAGGTCAATAAAATAGCAATGATCTGATGCCCAGTCTAAATTACTGTGTTCACAAATATATGCTAATAGTTAAAGTGCTTGAAAATATTGTGTGATGTTAATGGTGTAACGTGTTAGTAATGGAGTAAACCCTTAATGGTGAAATGCATTATTAAATTCCTTTTCGAATAAGATGCTCAGACTTTGGTAATCAACATTAAAATTATTGTATTTCTATGTCCTAATAATTTTGTCTTGTATGCAGGATGTTCTTTGCTCCTAATTTTTTTGTTGGACATGGCATTCTGTAAATTTCATCAAGATACTGATTTAAATCAAAATACTCAAAAGGAAACATGTTGATTTATTTTGCCAATTGCTTGATACCAAAATATCAACTTTAAAGAAACTCCAACAGAACAGTTATGTAGAATTTAAAAAAATCATTGGCTTGCCATGATTATTACAGCATTTAATAAACAAGTTGATAATTTACATATGATTTAACCATAGTTGTTTAGGAGTCAACCTTATTGTTTAAACACTTAATATTTAAAGCTCTTGTTCTATTTTCAATAGACACAGTTCAAAAAAAAAATATTCTTAATTCTTCATTTTCATATGCTAATTTAGGGTTAAAAAAGCTAAACTTTCGAATTTTCATTACAGTTGGATGGTAATGATTCAGTGCTGTCTGTGTCAGATATTGTTTAAAGTTGACTCCACTACCCATCACTGAGCATTACTTTTGAAACTGGGGTGGCTCAGTAGTGTGCCAGGCTTGTAGTTCTCAGGTTTGAGTCCCAGCTGGTTGAGATTTATCTCCGCAAAACTCCCCACCCTGCCCACGGTCAGTAGGGGACACCTATGAGCTTGGAAAGACTGCTGTCCATCAGATGGGACAAGCCATGGCCCCGTGTGTGGGAAAGTCATATCCTGTGCATGTTAAAGAACACACTCGATGGCCTTGACGGGAGGCTACTATCTATCTCCCAAAAGCTGTTCCAGTGGGTCCCCTCTCCCAACTTTCTCTGAGCCTTCGGGGACCATGTGACCTGGCCATTTAGCCCATGGAGTGCAAAATAGTGCTGCTCAGAAGTAAAACAACCCAACTTTTGAAACCATAGCAGATACTATGTTACCTTACATTCTGTATTGCAGTTTAAAGTATGTTAAAATTTAGTGATGTGCAATTCTTTTATAAGGTAGGTAATTATAAATTCCTACGAAGTAAAAAGACTATTAGGATAATTTTTCACCATGTGCTAAATTATCTTATTTAAAATTTAAAGATGCATTTGAGATTGTTCAAATATCTATTGTTCAAACACTAAATATTATTGCATAATGAGAATTGAACAAGATTTTATTGGAATTAGTCACTTTTATT
This sequence comes from Ryuthela nishihirai, assembly GCA_038380435.1. Taxonomy (NCBI): domain Eukaryota; kingdom Metazoa; phylum Arthropoda; class Arachnida; order Araneae; family Heptathelidae; genus Ryuthela; species Ryuthela nishihirai. Next base: position 24,445,565 of record JAWZYU010000022.1, read on the forward strand.
AATTTTTTTCTCTTGTTTTTTGAAAGGTTTGCAAGTTTATGAATGTGATATGTGTCAGTGCAAGTTTACTTCCTTCACAAATCTTTTGAAACACAAAATGAGACATCGTACAAAAGATCAAAGTCAGCGATATACCTGTTCTCTGTGTGATTACTCTAGTGATGTATTAGGAAATCGCAATCGTCATATTCTCTCCCACTCTGGATTTCGCCCCCATAAATGCTCTTTCTGTGGAAAAGGTTTTTTTCAGAAAAGTGATTTTAAGCTCCATCTACGTATTCACACAGGAGATCGTCCACACAAGTGTTGGCATTGTGGAAAAGATTTTCTAAAGAAGAAACAACTTGGTGTTCATCTGCTAAAATACCACACAGAAAGTTGATCATTGCAGTTTTATGAAATTCACATTACATAATCTGCACACATTCTCTGACAGTACACGTATGTAGCAAGTCTTGTGATAAAAGACTGTACATAGATTAATCCATTAGTAAGAAAAGCAATTTATGTGTGAATGAAAAGAACAAAACCAACATTATCAAGTGTGATTTAATTTGGCAGGAAATTTTTTATATAGTTTCTGGGTTGCTCATAATAGATTCGAAAGTTAACTCTTTATTTTGTTCAGTGATGTTTTTTCTGTCAGTTGATTCTGAATGAATTTTGCTTAACCTTTATTTGTTTCACTGATATCAGTTTGAAACTCGATGTCAGAAACTATAATTTATTGTTTTTTCAGTAGTGTATTACACTGAAGTGCCATTGAAGCAACCGAGTGGTTAGTGCGCTTGGTTATTGATCTAAGAGACCTGGGTTCAAGCCCCAGATAAGGCATGGACATTTGTGTTGTTTTTATGCTGAGGTCCTGTCATCCTCTCAGACCTACTTTGTCATATAAACTGACAGGCTCCTGTCAGACCTCTGTGGCAAGCAGCTTCTTGAGGGGGTATTTATTTATTTTTTTTAACTTAATAACATGTTGGACCCCTCTTTGGCTCTGATAATGGTTGCCACACAATGAGGCAAGGACTCCACAAGCTTGCATAAATGTTCCACAGTTATGGCGACTCATGCATCCTCCAGAGCTGTCCACAATTCTCTCAAGGTCGTTGCTGATGGGGCATTGGCTCAAACACTGTGCTCGACGATATCCCAAAAATTTTCGATGGGTTTTAAATCTGGGCTTCTAGGTGGCCAATTCATTTGAAAGTCAGCAGAATGCTTCTGCAACCATGGAGTAGCCAATCTGGACCTCTGAGATGAACAGTTGTCTTGCTGGTAGACGCCATTTCCATTGGGATATATGATAGCCATAAATGGGTGTAAATGGTCGGTCATGAGTTCTACGTACTGCGATGCATTGAGAGTCATCGATACACATACCAAAGGTCCCACAGATGTCCAACTGAAGACCCCCAGGCCATCACTAAGCCACCACCAGATTTTACTGTTCCGACCTGGCATGCAGGATCTATGGCTTCATATGGTTGGCTCCATACCCTCAGTCTCCCATCTTCGTGATGAAGTTTAAATCGAGATTCATTATTCCAGGCTATCGAATGCCAATTTTTGATGATCCAGTTGCGATGTTTTCAGGCCAGGCAAGGCATTGAGTCCGGTGGCATGCTGTTAGAAGTGGGACTCTCGTATGTCTGTGGCTCCCAAAGCCGAGACAATGAAGTGAGCATTGCATGGTTCGTGCATGGACTTCCCAGCTGGAACCCACGTTCAGATGGGAGGTGATTTCAGATAATGTCTGGCTCCTATCAGTCCATATGATGTGGGTCAGATGGCGAAGCCCACGATCGTTCATGGCTGGTTGTCCTTTGCAGTTTGTCTGAGTGCTTGTTTTTTTGCCGGAATTTTCATATTCCCGGAACACTCTTGAAACTGTCATTATGAGAAAATACAAGTTCGTTGACAATTTCGGAGATCGAATGTCTTATCCATCGGTCACCTACGATCTGCCCTCTGTTAAATGCATCTAAATCCTGTGCCTTTCCCATTACGCTTCTCATGACAAATGCTTGGGTAAGCCAAAGCTGACAGCTATACAGGGTGAATCTGAAAAAGTGGGCAAAACTTTACGGGGTGGTAGAACACAGCTATACAAGCAATATTCGTCATAGAAAGTATGGGCGGAATGCAAACGGCGAGCTGCTAGGTGGCGTTGGAAATGGTATAAAAGGGTCGGTCCTCGCACCCAACGGCATTTCTACTGTGGATTGCCGAGAGGATGGCTGGTTATACTAACCACGAAATGGTGGATATACACTTTGTGTATGGTGCGGCGGACGGGAATGCAAGTTACATTCCTGTTAATAAAATGTTTTCTGAAGTATCTCCTCTCCTTCTTGTGTTCATTCTTTAAATGTGACAGTGGAAAACTACCTTTTAACTTCTCACCGCTTGCGTTCCGACCATACATTCTATGACGAATAGTGCTCGTATAGCTGCTTTCTACCACCCCATAAAGTTTTGCCCACTTTTTCAGATTCACCCTGTATATGACCAGAGTTTCAGCCATGCATGCATGCAAATGCAGGACTTGTACTGAATTTGGATAACATCTCCTATCCCTAATTCGATGGCACTTCAGTGTGTATATATATTTATATATGCAATTAAAAAGCCTGTATTAGACTGTAAACTTTGTATGTTCTATTTCCTACTGAAAGTTTATGAATTCATATAAATTTTGCAAACATTATCAAAAATTGTATTTTTAATAATCATTATTAAAACATCAAAATTATTCAGTTCAGAATTATTCATTGATTCAATTATTTCATGCTGTTTTTATACTTAATAGGAAAGGGAGAAAAATTTAAACTTTGTGCAAAACAGAACAACTAAAGTTCTTTTTTATAGATATTATATGCAATGCAGATTTTTTTTTTGTTAAAATGGTGAGAAGTTAATTTTGCTATTGCTTTATGCTGTTATTTTTTTAAATATTTTTTTTTCAGTACTCGGTAAATACAGCCCTAATTGGTTAGTGAGCTTGACTGCTAAGCCAATAGGCATGCCTTTGTATAAGTGTTTGTATGTTTATGAGAAACCAACACCAGACAAAAGCTTAAGGTTCTATTCTTCGTGTCAAAAAAATCTTAATAACAATGAAAATATGTAATTGGTATTAATTTAATATGTGTAACAATGCTAATACACCCATAGACAAAAAAACGACGCACCTCAAAGCAAGTGTCTCATTGTAATGTAACATGGCACGTGCAATGTGGAGGAAGAGATACATATTCCCGGAACACTCTTGAAACTGTAAAATATCATAAAAGGACTTTTTATTGCATAAGAGTAGTAGCATAACTGTTACAGAACAGTACCTTGTAAAACCACCTCTGGCTGTGATGCATGCTAATATACAGCATGTCATGGAGTCAAAACTAAACTCTGATGTCTTCTTATAATTGCTGCACAAGATCCTCTCTATTCCGTGATGGCGCCAACTGATGTCCCAGCATGTCTGGGATATGCTCAATAGGAGAAAGATCTGTGGACCTGGCTGGCAAAGGGATGGTTGCAACATTATGGAGGCACATCTGATAGAGGTAAGCCAGGTGTGGCCATGCATTAATGTTGCTGGCTCCTGGAAGATGTGACATGAAAGGTAATATGATTGGTTGCAGGATCTCTTGGATGTATCACTGTGCTGTTAATGTCTCTGTTACCATGACTAGGGCAACCTGCTGCCATAGAAGATGGCTCCCTTCACCATAACACCACTAGTAGAGATAGTGTGCCACTTCACAACTGAGTCTCAATATGAGTGCTGCCTAGTCCTCCATATGCGAATGTGATGGTTATCTGCTAGAAGTTAGAAGTGGGATTCATCATTAAAGATGATGTGAAGCCTGTTGGAGGCTGTCACGATTCTCGTGCATGACGTCACTCCAGACGGAGCCACTGATGTAGGGTGGTTAATGGAAGGTGACGAGAAAGGAGTCCTGTCTCTGCAAGACATCTTGGAATGGTGCTCGATGATACAGATGCTGCATAAAGCTCGACACATCTTGCTGTCTTGTGGGCAGAGAAGCCGTAAAGAGTTTAGAGGTTGTTGGACAATGAGACTATCCTCTCTTCCAGTTGTCCACCTGAGCTGACCAGAACCATTTCAGTCTGTATTTGTGCTCTCATGTACCTGCTGTTAACACCATCTCACTGCTGCATCACTGAAGTTCAGGTAGTGGGTGATTCGTCAACTCGACCAGCCTGCTTCCTGCAGTCCAACGATGCGACCCCTCTCAAATGCACTCAGCTATTTGTAGGGTCTTCTGCAGTGTCGGCGAGATATGATTAGTGGCAACTGAAGTGAATGCACCTCGTAACACAGCCAAAATGTTCAGAGTTAGTGTCTGACAGCCCTTATCCAAGCCACTTGGTGTGTGATTCAATTGCACTCTGGGAATGACCTTGATACACATTGGTGATGAAACTTGAGTCATTTGTACACCTGGCCAAAAGGTATTTGCAATACTGGCTTTCATGTTGCACGGATTATTTTATTGGAGTGCATCTTTTTTTTTATCTAAGGGTGTATATGTAAAATTAAGCTGCAGTAGGGCAAGAAGCATGTTGTCCTTTAATTTTTTTTTTTTCATTTATTGCAGTTTTAATTTTAAAACTTCCTTTAACTTATTATATAAGATTGTGTGCAACAGTGATGCAGCACTCAAATGTCGATGTTTCTGACTGCATCTTTTTTCCCCAGTTATTTTAAAGAATGATAGAGCATTGAGAGAAAATTCAAATTTCAGTTCTTTATTGTAATAGACTCTTAGTATAGAACTAATAAATATTCGGTTGTGAAATTTAAGAAAAAATATTTAATTTGCTTTCACTTCGAATATTTTACCATAATTCCTTTATATAAAAAAAGACAAAATTTACTCATAATTGTTTAAGTGATGGACAATATTCCCTCAAATTTTTGGTATGGGTTGGGTTGTTTTACCTCTGAGCGGCACTTTTTTGCACACCATGGGCTAAATGGCCAGGTCACAGGGACCCCGAAGGCTCAGAGAAGGTTGGAGGAGGGGACCCACTGGAACAGCTGTTGGGAGACAGATGGTAGCCTCCTGTCAAGGCCATTCAGCGTGTTCTTTAACGTGCACAGGGTATGTGTCTCCCGCACACGGGACCACAGCTTAACGTCCCATCCGACGAACGGCAGCCTTTCCAAGCCCATCAGTGTCCCCTACTGACCGTGGGCGGGACGGGGAATTTTGTGGAGGTAAATCTCAATGCTGACCCAGCTGGGACTAGAACCTGGGAACTGCAGATTACAAGCCTGGCGCGCTACCGACTGAGCAACCCCCGCCCCTTTTTTGGTATGGACATAGAGCTGTAGGCTATAAATGCTGAATAAGAAGCTGTTGTACATAGGTGCATCTTTAGCAACTCTTAACTGTGGCTCATCTTAGCATAAGGTTATAAGATGTGCTCATTTTGTATCAGTCTGATTTCAAATTTATTTCCCAAAAATCAATCTAACCCTGAAATGCCCCAAATTTGTGTAAGCTGGAACAATTGATAACTTATTTGAAATATGCTTAGAACTTTTAATTTGTTTGAATTATTTTACAGTATGTTGATAACACATTAGAAAACTTGAACTAAAATGGCAAATAGTAATGCACTATTTATAAATGGCATATAGTAATACACTGTTTATAAATGGCAAACAGTAATACATTGTATATAATGTAGTATTAATACCGAAAATTTTTATTTAATGAAACCTGGTATAAACTGGAAAACACACTTCATTCACTAGTGTCAAGTAGGTAATGGGTTACTAGTACTAATATGCATTAATCATGCAGGGTGACTAGTGGGGGGGGGGGGGGGGTGAAGGTTCCTGGATTTCAAGTAGAAAATCTGGTAATCTTAGCACTTCTAAACTGAATGGCCAACATTGGTGATCAGGGGCTGTCAAGATCTTATTTATGAGAGATCTGTTGGCTTAATGTCTCTACTAAACTTGACTCACACTACAGCTAATGTGTTCATTAAGAAACCAGACACTTGGTATCTCTTAGTTATGCATTTAATATCACACACTTTACCCTACATAAACATATATAAATACTTAGGCACAACCTTATTCCACTGCCACATTGATATAATAAAGTCGAGCACTCTCTGAATGTTGACACCTGACTTTACTCAAAAGTCCTTCAATATGTTGGCTCCCAGAGTCAATGTCCCACTCTCCTTCAGACCCATTCGGCTGTCAAGTGAGAAACTGTCCCCTTCTGCACAAACGGCTGCAGACCTCATTAGGAATCCTGTTCATGACCCCTGCAGCGGGGGTGGCTCAGTCGGTAGTGCGCCAGGCTCGTAATCTGTAGTTCTCAGGTTCGAGTCCCAGCTGGGTCAGCGTTGAGATTTATCTCCGCAAAATTCCCCGCCCTGCCCACGGTCAGTAGGGGATACCGATGGACTTGGAAAGGCCGTTGTCCGTCGGATGGGACGTTAAGCCGTGGCCCCGTGTGTGGGAGAGCCATACCCTGTGCACGTTAAAGAACACGCTGGATGGCCTTGACGGGAGGCTACCATCTGTCTCCCAACAGCTGTTCCAGTGGGTCCCCTCCCCCAACCTTCTCTGAGCCTTTGGGGTCCATGTGACCTGGCCATTTAGCCCATGGTGTGCAAAAAAGTGCCGCTCAGAGGTAAAACAATCCAATCCGTGCAGCGCTCGGGTCGGAGTTCTGCAGTCCAGCATAGCCTTGGCTGGTCATACATTCACCACATGATTCTCGCCTAACCAAATGTAGTATCCGTGGGATGCCATGCAAACTCTAAGATGGGAACATCCTTGACAGGGACCGACTGGGAGTATCCCTCAGGCCTGGTTATTTTGAATTTTTATTGGCCCTGGTATATCTGTTATATACCAGAGCATGACTTTCAATTTGCAAAAAAATTTTATGAGATAATATACTGTATAATATGATTGTTAATTTTATTTAAATAATTATTGAGGAATTCGCCTAAAGTCTGCCCTCAGTCAGCGCTGCGTTTTGATTTTCATCGGATGGTTATGTGGCCAGTCCGCTCGTGCTGATGATAGATCATTAAAATAATTCCCTTAAGTGCTGAGCAGTGAAGATGGTAATATTGCCATATAATAATAACCAAAATAACTTCAGACTATGATATAGGGCCAACGTTAAAGACAGTAATGGATCTATTGACATTACATACAATGGGAGTAGAACTAACCACACTGTTTAGAGCATTTCTGAAGTGCTCAGCCCATCTAGCCATAACAGAATCCTCTCCTACAATAACCTTGTCCATCCTTCAGACCCTCTATACCTGCCCGTTTCTGCCCACACAAAACATTGACTATCTGGTACAGCTCCCTGCTATTATGTGTGTAGCTACTTCCTCGGCTTTGTCAGCCAAGATTACTTATCAGCTGCTAACTGATCTTTTACACGTTTATTAAGCTCTTTGTAATGCTTTCTGTTCGGACTAGTAGGGTATTAAGTACATTCCTGCAGTTCTTTCTTTCCAAAGTAAGCTCCAGTGCCTTATCACTTAAATAATTTTGCCTCCTCTGATCCCTTTTACCCAAAATAATACCGAAGTTTCCTGAAAGTAAAAAAAAAAGATGTAGTGGTTATGTTTTATTCCCGAGAAATTCAGGAGCAAGAATTGAAAAATAAAAAGCTGTTGGTTAATATAAATGTCGACTCCCACTATTTGGAAAAGTTTTTCTCCGAGCAGTGTGCCTCATCATAATTGATAGAGAACATTTTCAGTTTCGTAATAGGGGTGGCTCAGTCGGTAGCGCGCCAGGATCTGTAGTTCCCAGGTTCGAGTCACAGCTGGGTGCCCACGGTCAGTAGGGGACACCGATGGGCTTGGAAAGGCTACCGTCCATCGGATGGGACGTTAAGCCGTGGTCCCGTGTGCGGGAGAGTCATACCCTGTGCACGTTAAAGAGCATGCTAGATGGCCTTGACGGGAGGCTACCATCTGTCTCCCAACAGCTGCTCCAGTAGGTTCTATTCGCAATAATTCCTTGGCACCGCTCAAAATTCAAAAAGTTTCCAGTCTCTTGAATTGAATGAACAGACGGAATTAGACAACTATTATGTAATGCAGATCTTTTCGATAGTTTCCTTCTCTGCTGCTTTGAAGCTTTAAGGTCAGTTTTCCTTTTGCGTCGATCAGCACACGAGAGTGACATGTGGTGCCTTCCATCAGATGTAGTACTATCCTGTGTAGTGGAGCTTCGGATGGTATCATTCAACCATATCCCCCACCGGGTGCAAATTTGAACATCTGAAGTCCCTTCGCGGTCTGCTCTCAGCTATTAATGATTATTTCTGCTATGGTCGTTACTTCATTGACAATATTGTCCGCTCTTAAAGAAAATAATCCACTGTGCGATAGCGCTTGCCCTTACTGTGTCCAAGGTGTTTTCTCAGACCTCTATGTGACAAGCAGCTGCTTAAGTGGGTATTTTTTTACGTGGCTGTAGAACATTTCCTTCTCTCACTCCAGCTGCTACCATAAGCAGGGCCAATGCGTCATAAAACCCCAAACAACCAAACCATAAGTAGGGCCGGATTGAAGTGGGTGGGTGGTAGTGGTGAGGGTGGCTTCCCCCCGTTGGGTTGTTTTACCTCTGAGCGTAACTCTTTTGCACACAATGGGCTAAATGGCCAGGTCATAAAAAAATAAATACCCTCTCAAGCAGCTGCTTGTCATAGAGGTCTGATAGGAGGCTGTCAGTTTATATGCCATAGTAGAAGGTCTGTGAGAATGACAGGACCTCAGCAGAAAAACGATACATACATCCATGCTTTACCTGGGGCTCGAACCCAGGTCCCTTAGATCAGTAGCCAAGCGTGCTAACCACTCGGCCACAAAGGACCCTGAAAGCTCAGAGAAGGTTGGGTAAGGGGACCCACTGGAACAGCTGTTGGGAGACAGATGGTAGCCTCCCGTCAAGGCCCTCCAGCATGTGCTTGTACACAGGGCACGGCTTTTCCGCACAAAGGCCCACTGCTTAACGTCCCATAAGAAGGACGACAGCCTTTCCAAGCCCATCGGTATCCTCTACTGACCGTGGGCAGGGCGGGGAGCTTTGCGGAGATAAATCTGGACGCTGGCAGAGACTCGATTCGAACCTCTGAACTGCAGATTACGAGCCTGGCGCGTTACCAACTGAGCCACTCCCGCCCACCTCCCTTTGCAAATGCTAGTAAAGGTAATGGAGATCAGAAATTATTAAACTTGTGCATGTCAGGTAAGGCATGGATGTGTCATCATATAGCGGCTTCCTTTGACTTCAAATTACCAGAAATTCTCTCCTTGATGGGGGATGTTTGCTCAACAGAGAGCAGATGACGGACAATGACGACGACTTTCAGTGAATGATTATTTATGGTGCATGAGAGGTTGTGGGTTAAGTTGAGTGGTTCAGGAGACCACGTGGGGGTGAGCCATTAACTCTTAAGAAACGTGAAAGAGGGTAAAAATCTTTCAGTTGTTTATCTCCATTGCGAACCAACAGCAAAGAATCTTTAAGGCCGGCAGTCAGTGGAAGCTTTCAGATTTAATTTTCGGACAGCAAGAGTATACAGAAGAAATCATCGTCAAATCAGACAACTAAAGCTACAAAACAGCATAAAGGTTAAATACTCTAACTTTTTCCAATTTCTTTCAGTAGTTTTTTGTTTCTGCAAAAATCGGGGAATTTTTATTTTGCAAAACTCTGATCGTAATTTATGCAAATATAATGAAATATTTTTTCCCTTTTTTGTGGTTCTCACTGTCGTTTTTTATAACAATATTTGAGCAAAAACGAATCAATATGAAGAACCACGGCTATGAAAGACTCGATTTTTTTTAATATTGAGGCATTTACTCAGATTTCAAGAGATATTTGATAAACGCCAAACCATTTCATATTGTTTTTATTTTTCGCTGACAATCGTTTCAGCAATTATCAATTATTATGAAACAAAAAACTATATTTACAAGTACAGCAAAGATAATGAAAGTTATTTTAATTTAACCCATTTTATGGAAATTAGTGTGCAAAATAATTTTTTCTACATTTCCCACCAATATATATACTTCACATAATTTTTTTTTCATTTCTAAAATTTGAAACAATCCAGAAGACGGTTCCTTTCATCAGTAGTGAGAACGCTTAGTCATTCAACCATTGGGTAGAAAAACATCGTTTGCTCCAACGATAAGGTTTAAAAAAAATAAATACCCCCTCAAGCAGCTGCCTGCCACAGAGGTCTGACAGGAGCCTGTCAGTTTATATGCCAGTAGTAGAAGGTCTGAGATGATGGCAGGCCCTCAGCAGAAAAACAACACATACGTCCATGCCTTACCCGGGGCTCGAACCCGTCCCTTAAATCAGTAGCCAAGCGTGCTAACCACTCGGCCATGGGACGGCTATAAAAAAATTAATCGCCTGAACAGGGACTCGAACCCTGGACCGATAGGTTAAAAGCCTAACGCTCTACCGACTGAGCTATCCGGGCGGTGATAAGGTTTAGCAGTCAAATTTTAATGCATATACATATTTTTTTTATAAAGAACCTTTCTTGCAGTATATAGGCAGAAAATCCAAAACAGCCAAAAATATCCATTGGCCATAAATTTTGAAATGCATATACCAGATGAAAATTCCTCTTTCCGAGTTCGTGTTTGAGTTTGTCTTAATCAATCTTTTTTTTTTTTTGGGGGGGGGGGGGGGATGGGGAAGTCTCCCACTTTCAAAATTGTAGGATGGTTAAAAACTAAGTTTAAGATTTAATGAATTTTGTTGTTTAATGATTTATTTGCATCTTATTTGTTATTCTATTATATGTACTTTTAAACTTATTATAATTAAGCAAAAAGAATTGCGCCTGTATTTTTTTACTTCCATTTATCCTTTCCTCCCCTAAAACGTTTCTTGTTGTATGCCTGTTCTGAATTTTACCCTTTGATGTACCAGATACGGAACAAACTTTAAGCACCAACTTTTTAATTTTGTTGCGAACTTCTATATTTTTACACTGACCTTTCGTATTTTTAGCCTGTTTTTAGAATCAATTTTTAAAATGCAGAAAAAAATCTAAGTACCCGATTATAAAACCAAAATTCCCTGAAAAAGATTGAATTCTCGTGATTTTTTTCACTTAAGAAAGCTTTCGTCGTTCCACTTTATATGACATGATTGATTCTCATGGTTCAGTCGAAAAAATTGAAAGAAACCCGATTAGACTTCTGAATGCAATTTACGACAAAAAATTGCAAGGTATATTTGCCAATATCTGCCTCACCATTAAACTGTTTTGTACAGTACCAGTTATTGTTCAGCTGAAAGATCGTTCAGCAGACTGGCAAATTCATTGAAAACATGGCAAAGAAGCACAACTAGTCAAGAGCGTTGGGTTGTTTTACCTCTGAGTGGCACTTTTTTGCACACCATGGGCTAAATGGCCAGATCACAAGGACCCCGAAGGCTCAGAGAAGGTTGGGGGAGGGGACCCACTGGAACAGCTGTTGGGAGACAGATGGTAGCATCCCGTCAAGCCATCCAGCGTGTTCTTTAACGTGCACAGGGTATGGCTCTCCCGCACACGGGGCCACGGCTTAACGTCCCATCCGACGGACGGTGGCCATTACCAAGCCCATCGGTGTTCCCTACTGACCGTGAGCAGGGCGGGGAATTTTGCGGAGATAAATCTCAACGCTGACCCAGCTGGGACTCGAACCTGGGAACTACAGATTACGAGCCTGGCGCGCTACCGACTGAGCCACCCCCGGCCCCACTAGTCAAGAGCGACTTAATCATGTAGCAATTTTGTGCATCGAAAATGATTTAGCTAAGTAAGTTGATTTTACTGAAAGTATTGAAAACTTTGCGGTGACCAAAGCTAGAAAATATGTTTTGAGATAATTTTTGATATTATTGTAAGTCTTTATTATGTAAATTCATATAGTTTTTTAATAAATATAAATATTACTTTTGTGTCATCATTTAAACTGACTTATTTTATCCAAAATCCTGCAGAGCAGCACGCTGCCCTTAACGGTAGATAGGGGGGTCCGCTTCAGGATGCGGGGCCCCTGCAGGAACTATAATTACTCGAGAATTTTCTACAATGGACAATACATTCATTTGTACAAACGTTTCTACGTCTATAGAAATTACAACATAATACAAAATTAAGTTTCTATATTTGTGTAGCCGTTCCATGGATTAGCGCGCTTCACTACTAATCTACGGGACCTGTGTTCGAGCCCCGGGTAAGGCATTGATGCTTGTGTCGTTTTTTCTGCTGAGCAGGCACCTGTCAGACCTCTGTGGCAAGCAGCTACTTGAGGTGATGTTTATTTTTTAATATATTTGTATACCGCATTATTCCAAATAATTGTCGCGTAAATTGAAAAAAAAAGCGTAAAATACGGTGACTGGGTGATTTCCAAAATGCGTAATTAAATTCATATAAATTGAGAGCCGACTCTATGTTGCCACAGAAAAAAAAGGACTTGTAGACGTCCCGAAAATTTGTTTCGGGATACTGGAACAGTTTTCGAAAAAACGTAAATCCCAGAAAACCGGGTTGGGTTGTTGGTTTGTTTTACCTCTGAGCGGCACTTTTTTGCACAACATGGGCTAAATGGCGAGGCCACAAGGATCCCGAAGACTCAAAGAAGGTTGGGGGAGGAGACCCACTGGAACAGCTGTTAGGAGACGGATGGTACCTAACGTCAAGTCCATCAAGCGTGCTCTTTAATGTGCACAGGGTATGACTCTCCCACACACGGAGCAACGGCTTAACGTCCATCCGACGGACGGCGGTCTTTTCAAGCTCTTCGGTGTCCCCTACTGACCGTGGGCAGGGCGGGGCGTTTTGCAGATATATATCTGGACGTTGGCCCAGCTGGAACTCGAACCTGGGAACTGCAGATTACGAGCCTGGCGCGTTACACACTGAGCCACCCCCGCCCCTCAAAATTTTCAGTAATATGAGTTATATAGACTGTGTTTGGCTGGATGTTAATCCTTATGATTATATTATATATTGAACAAAAATTGATTTGAAAAACTCCGCAGAATTGATGTACTGAAAGCATTCAAACAAGAAACTTTTTTTTGTCCGCAAAATGTTTTTAGTGCCTCTTCAAAAAAAAAAAGCCCACAAACTGCGCTTCATCACTGAATTTTTTTAACCGTCAGTTAATGGGAGACATCTTTTTTCCGTTGGGGTTGAGTGAGGAGCGTTTGTTAGGTCCCTGGACATCAGTTTTATTTCCCCTCTGTCTCTTTCCCAGGCAGCCGGCTCCGCTGACCGAATGTTCTGCTTTGTGCGTCGCCTGACCCCACTCAAAGAATATGCCCCACAGCCGCGTGCATTGGATGTGGCCCAAGCCAAAGGGAGAGGAAACGTTGGAAGCGAAATTTCATTCTTCCTGCTTCTGTAGTCATTTCTCCTAAAATAACGATCAAAATCATCTATATCTGGAATCGCCCATCTATGAGCTTTTGCGGAGACTTTGGTAAGAATATTAAAGTATAAATTAATATCATTAAGAAGTTCTTATTTAAGGAATGAGCAGTTCTCTTTGTTTAGGGAGAGATTTCGTCCTCTCTCTACTCGGAGGGGCTGCGTGTGACCTTGACCCAGTTCATGTGGCACAGGGATCGGAGCTGCGGTGTCATCAGCGTTTCGGTAAACTTGTTTGAAATTCAGTGTGATTCCTGCAGTGTGTGTATTTTAGTCTCGATACGTGAAATATCACGATTTACAGTAGAACCTTAACCTTTTCAGGACCATAAGGTTTCTAAGAGTAAATATTAGTAATAAATAAAATAATAAAAATAATAAATAAATACCCCCTCAAGCAGATGCTTGCCACAGAGGTCTGACAGGAGCCTGTCAGTTTATATGCCATAGTAGAAGTTCTGTAAGGATGGCAGGCCCTCAGCAGAAAACCAGAAACAAAACCCTGGGCTCGAACCCAGGTCCCTTAGATCACTAGCCAAGCGCGCTAACCATTCGGCCATGGGATTTACAGTAGAACCTTAACCTTTTCAGGACCATAAGGTTTCTAAGAGTAAATATTAGTATGTAACTGTTTATTTTAGTTTGTTTAGACGTAAAATAAATAAAAATCATAAGAAAAATACATAACAATGTGTAGTTTTTTTGGAATTTTATGGGAAATCTTTTTCCCAATGGACTATAAAGGTAACACAAATTATAGTTAGGCTTATTATGCAATGTCTTTTATTTATTGGTTTATTAGAACAAAATGTTAACTAAAATAATACAAAATTATGAAATAAAATTACTATACAAAATGATGTGCTAATTATGATATTCGGCGAAGCAATTTCTTTTGGTAGTGAGGCAAAGATGGACATTGCACATAGAGAACACAGCACATCAGAACCTGACAGTTCTGTTTTTTTCTAAACGTTCCCGTTTACGTAATTGCATTCGGCATACGTTCTATTTTGACATTCTATATAAAAAATGCAGATAAGGTTATAATTAAATACCAATTTTAAAATGGGAAAAAGTAATCACCAATTTTAAAATGGGAAAAATGTTTCCCTTAGTCGTGAAAGGGTTAATAGAGTATAGCATAAATGGACGTAAAAATAATTATTTAAATTACATAGCTGGGAAATATTTTTTGAAGTGGTAGAAAATAAATGAAAAATTATTTTCTTTGAAATTGAATGCCCTACAGAAGGTCAAGTGATGTGTGGCACTCTCACTCCTTTCCTGTTGACTTAAAAAAAATACAACTAGAAAAGAGATAAGAAGAAAGATTGCAAAAGAGTAAACATTTGTTGCAGCAAGGCTCACTACGAGGGGAAAAAAATAATCGAGATTTACATTTCTTTAAAGGAAAAAAACAATAATTTTTTGTACACCTGATATAGTTCAATAGAAATTAAGTTTTCGATCATTGTATTTTCAGGGCCGCAGTTAACCCCTAATGATTTCTATATAATAATCTCTGAGAATATTTGAAAGATAAAAATAATTTAAACTAGCGCCGTGTCTGAGGAGCGGAAGGGGGTCATGCATAACCCCCAGAGAATTTAGTAAGGGAGGCCAAAAATAATTAAACTTGTCCATATTTCACGTATTTTAAAAAAAATTTTTTTTTTAAACCACTTAATTAAAGGAAAAAATGTTGCATTGCAAAGCCTCCCCCTACACTTAATTTTTTCTGAATCCGGGTCTGATTTCTTGGTCAAATAAATTAACAGCTATAATTAGCAACCATTGCCCTTGCCGTCGTCCATCTTCCCCCCCCCCCCCCCCCCCCCCGAGGGATGTACCAAGATTTAGTTGGGGGGTGGGGGACGGTTTCTAAATTACTAAAATATTCCACCGAACAAGAAAGATTAAAACGATATTCTATATGGAATAAAATTGTATAATATTTTTTAATTTTATTTTCAGTGTCAGCCATAAAACAGAAAAAAAAATAAATCCCCCTCAAGCAGCTGCTTGCCACAGAGGTCTGACAGAAGCCTGTCAGTTTAATACGCCATAGTAGGTCTGTGAGGATGGCTGGCCCTCAGCATGAAAAAAAACATGCGTTATCCGGGCTCGAACCCAGGTCCCTTAGATTAGTAGCCAAGTGTCCTAACCACTTGGACATGTGACAACTCATAAAATAAAAAAAAATTAAAATAAAAAATAAATACCCCCTCAAGCAGCTGCTTGCCACAGAAGTCTGACAGGAGCCTGTCAGTTTATATGCCACAGTAGAAGGTCTGAGAGGGTGGCAGGACCTCAGCAGAAAAACAACACAAGCATCCATGCCTTACCCGGGGCTCGAACCCAATTTCGACAATTTGGAAATTACAACTATTTCGGAATTCAAAGCAGGTAGACAAGTTTAAGATTTCGTAAAACAAAAAGATTTTTTTCTTTATTTTGGAGGAGGGGGGGAAGGAAGGGGAAAGTCTGACTGTGCTTGGTAGGATGTTATTCTTTACAGTTGGGTAGAAATAAAAGAAAACCAACGTACTGAATAGTTTTATTCCATTCTGGGAAGGTTTACAATGGTAGGTAATAGTATAACAAACCGAATCGACAGAAATGAATACACTCAAAAAAGTCGTTTGTTTATAATGTTACATACATAATCCTGAAATTACCTGATACGAACTGATTACATACATAACCTTGCAATTGGGTTTTACCTCTGAGCAGCACTATTTTTGAATACATTAACCCTAAATGGTCAGGTTACAAGAGCCCCAAGGGCTCGGAGAAGGTTGTTGGAGTGAGACCCACTGGGCATCTGTTAGGAGACAGATGATAATCTCATGTCAAGACCACCAGCATGTTGTTTATCGTGCACGCGGAGCCACGGCATAATATCATGGCAGACCGATAGTTGTCCAGTTTGGATCGAGAGAAACAAAGAAAACATGGGTTAAAAAATGGAAAATTAAAAAAGATTTAAGTACGACGGAAATAAATGAGGATTTTTGTGGAAGGAAAAATATATGTTACTGATCACCTAACACCAAAGAATAAACAGTTGCTAGCACACTTGGCTAGTAATCTAAGGGACCGGGTTCGAGCCCCGGATAAGGCATGGATGTATGTGTTGTTTTTCTGCTGAGGTCCTGCCCATAAAAACTCACAGGCTCCTGTCAGACCTCTGTGGCAAGCAGCTGCTTGAGGGGGTATTTATTTATTATTTTTACACGAAGTAAAAGCAAAGGGAAAAGGACTATAAATTTGCGTGAGTAAGAGACGCGAAATCTATGTCAGAAAGAATGAACATGCAGAAGACATTAGGATAAGAAATTTAGAAGATATTGCCCGGATCGTATAAAACAAATTCGATAATTTCAAGTAAACTTTGTTATAGGGAAGAAAATCGATGATATATTGCTAGATGTTGAAAATTTACAAGAGAAAAATTTGTGTGAAATTCCTACAAGGCAGATATATCCTATTGAAAATTATAATGTTTATGATAAAGACAACTATATTTGGGAAAAAGGACTTAAAATAATTCAGAGAAACATTCGGAGTATGAGGAAAAAATTTGATCATTTTTTAATTTTTTTAAACGTAAATAAATTTAGAACCAAATATCATTGTCCTTACCGAAACTTGGATAAAACATTGTGAAGTTGGCATTTATAATGTAAGTGGTTATGATAGTTATTCTCAACAGATCTGGAGGTGTAATTGTTTATATTAAAATAAATAAAAAATTAATTCAGAAAATTTAAATATGAATTTTATTACTGCAGATGTTTTACAAATCAAAGTTATGATTAATAGGGTTAAATTATGTTTGTTAGCTGTCTGTAAAATGCATGAGTATTCAATTAAGCAGTTTACTGAAGAATTTGAAAGTAAATTGATTAATACTGATGATATGTATGTGATGATGCTAGGAGATTTCAATATTGATATGCTAAACAGTGGTTGCAATAGCCAGAACTATGTCAGTGTATTAAGAGAATGTGGTTTTAAATCAAGTCACGAAGAAGTTACTAGGTCACAAACAGGTACAGCCGCTCAAAAAAATATCCAAACACTATGGTTGATTACAGAATTCAGAAAAATATCTGGCAACGATTTTTTTTTAGAAATTAGTTTTTTTTTAATTCTGTAATCAACCATGAAAGTAGTGATGATACCTTTCTGAATTCTATAATCAACCATAGTGTTCGGATTTTTTTTTGAGCGACTGTACTTGTCTGGATCATGTGTTTATTAAAAATATTGAATACAAAAGTTGCGAATCGTATGTTATAAAATTATGTTTAACTGATCATTTTTATATAGGTTTGTCGCTGAACTTAGGTTGTGGCATTAGTGAAGGTTCTAAAAAACAAACTTACGAAGTAGAGAAATTAAATTTTATAAATTGAAAAAATGTTTAAAAAATATAAATTGGAGTCAGATTAGTGATCACAATATAGATGATGGGTTTTACAGCTTCAGATCAATAATTCAGAATGAAATAGAAACTTCAAAAGAAATGGAGACTCATAGAAATACCAAAAATAAATAAATAAACGAATAAATAAAACCGTGAATTGTTAATTCTATAAACAAATGGAATTGTTAATTCTATAAAAGAAAGAAAAAAAAAAAAAAATTGGGAAAACGTTATAAATTAAATTTAATGTCTGAACAGGATATTATAGACTATAAGATTTATAGAAATTTACTCACATCATTAATGAGGGAAGCAAAAAATCTATATTACAGAAATAGGTTTGTAGGAAATAATTCAAACCCAAAGAAAAACTGGGATACTATAAATGAATTGTGGGAATGAAATAAAAAAAAAATAATAAATACCCCCTTAAGCAGCTGCTTACCACAGAGGTCTGACAGGAGCCTGTCAGTTTATATGCCATAGTAGAAGGTCTGAGAGGATGGCAGGACCTCAGCAGAAAAATGATACAAGCAGCCATGCCTTACCCAGGGCTCGAACCCAGGTCCCTTAGATCAGTAGCCAAGTGCGCTAACCACTCGGCCATGGGACGGCTGGGAATGACATAAAGAGAAATAATTTAAATCTAGAATTTAATGATGAGGGGAAGGTATGCTCTGTGAACAGGAATCCTCTTTTGCTAGCAAACCGATTTAATAAGCATTTTAAAGACATTGTTGAAACTTTGGTTAACTCTGAAAGTAGTGATGATACCTTTATCTATGATACATTTTTTTGTGGACTACATTGCGGAACCACAAATTAACGATGTTATAAATAACCTAGAAAATGGAAAATCAAGTGATTTTGTTGGCATTAGTGCAAAATTTGTTAGAGAAATTTATCCAGAAATAAAAGATATTTTATGTTTATTACTGATCTACGGGACCTGGGTTCGAGCCCCGGGTAAGGCATGGATGTTCGTATTGTTTTCTGCTGAGGTCCTGCCATCCTCTCAGATCTTCTACTGTGGCATATAAACTGACAGGCTCCTGTCAGACCTCTGTGGCAAGCATCTGCTTGAGGGGGTATTTATTTTTTATTATTGAATAAATCCCTTCCATTTTCCCAATAGTTTTGAAAATGGCAATTGTTGTACTAATTCATAAGGGAGGGGAAGCAAAATAAAATAAAATAAATACCCCCTCAAGCAGCTGCTTGCTACAGAGGTCTGACAGGAGCCTGTCAGTTTATATGGCACAGTAGGAGATCTGAGAGGATGCAGAAAAACGACACACACATCCATCCTCAGCAGAAAAACGACACACACATCCATGCCTAATCCGGGACTCGAACCCAGGTCCCTTAGATCAGTAGCCAAGAGTGCTAACCACTCGGCCACGGGATGGCTCAAGGGAAGCAAAAACGTTTGGAAAATTTTAGACCAATATTGTTGTTGTCTATATTCTCGAAAATACATGAAAAACTTGTAAAGCAAAAAATAATGTCTTTCTTAGATAAAAATAGCTTTTTTTCTCCATATCAGTTTGGATTCAGGAAAGCTACAGGAACAGAAAATGTTGTATTGAAATTGACTTCCATGATGCCCAAGAGTCCAAACAAAAACCAAAAATCAGTAATTTTATTTCTTGATATAAAAAAGCCTTCGATACTGTTTCACATGAAATTTTATTGTGCATATTACAAGCAGCTGCGTTTAGGAGGATTAGGCTGAAATGGTTTCAAAGCTATTTAATTGACAGGAAAAAAAGGGTAAGAATTAAAAATAAAATCAGTGATGAAGTTATATTGCATTTTGGAGTGCCCCAAGGATCTGTATTTGGTTCAGTGCTCTTTTTAATTTATATTAAATGACTTGTGTGATTTACGGTTTAATGATAAAATAATTACGTTTGCAGATGACACAATATTTTTTTCTGTAGAGAAGACATATTAATAAACGATGATTTATGTAAAATAGCAGACTAGTTCAATAAGAACAGATTGGTTTTAAACATCAAGAAAACAAAGTTTATGAATATTATAATTACGGAAAATGAAACAGATTATTTTGAAGAGAAGCTAAATTATCATAATAGATCCTGTAGTGGTGATAGGTGTAGATATGAAAATATAGAAGGAGTAGAGGGTTATTTCTATTTAGGAATTATTAAAGACAGAATATTAACTTGGAAGGTGCAAATAAAAAACATTTGTAAAAAAATCAATGCAATAGTCCGAAAATGTACTATATCAAGAATTTTGCAGACTTATAATTATTAAAAATTATTTATAATGCTTGAATAAAATCTTATATCAACCATGGTATTTTGTCATGGGGGGGGGGAGCTTATGATACATATATTAAACCTTTAGAGAGAGTTCAAAACCTTATAATTAGGTGCATGTTAAGAAGGGGGTGGCTCAGTCGGTAGCGCGCCAGGCTCGTAATCTGCAGTTCCCAGGTTCGAGTCCCAGCTGGGTTAGCGTTGAGATTTATATCCACAAAATTCCCCGCCCTGCCAACGGTCAGTAGGGGACACCGATGGGCTTGGAAATGCCGCCGTCCGTCTGATGGGACGTTAAGTCGTGGCCCCGTGTGCGGGAGAGCCATACCCTGTACATGTTAAAGAACACGCTGGATGGCCTTGACGGGAGGCTACCATCTGTCTCCCAACAGCTGTTCCAGTGGGTCCCCTCTCCCAACCTTCTCTGAGCCTTCGGGATCCATGTGACCTGGCCATTTAGCCCATGGTGTGCAAAAAAGTGCCGCTCAGAGGTAAAACAATCCAACGTTAAAGAACACGCTGGATGGCCTTAACGGGAGGCTACCATCTGTCTCTC
This sequence comes from Ryuthela nishihirai, assembly GCA_038380435.1. Taxonomy (NCBI): domain Eukaryota; kingdom Metazoa; phylum Arthropoda; class Arachnida; order Araneae; family Heptathelidae; genus Ryuthela; species Ryuthela nishihirai. The sequence continues at coordinate 24,466,343 of JAWZYU010000022.1, forward strand.
AACAGCTGTTCCAGTGGGTCCCCTACCCCAACCTTCTGAGCCTTCGGGGTCCTTGTGACCTGGCCATTTAGCCCATGGTGTGCAAAAAAGTGCCGCTCAGAGGTAAAACAATCCAACGTTAAAGAACAGGCTGGATGGCTTTAACGGGAGGCTACCATCTGTCTCCCAACAGCTGTTCCAGTGGGTTCCCTCCCCCAACCTTCTCTGAGCCTTCGGGGTCCATGTGACCTGGCCATTTAGCCCATGGTGTGCAAAAAAGTGCCGCTCAGAGGTAAAACAACCCAACCCAACGCATGTTAAGAAAGAGAAGAAGATAAAGTATAATTCAGGATTATCAAATATTGAGCATCTTTTAAGTGAGAAAACTATTTATTTTTAATGTAAGCAAACGAGTAAAGAGAACTTGGAATGAACAAAACATCAGAGCCTTTGCGGTTAGGTATTAGATTATTCAAAAACTTATTATTGGAAGATATTTTTGCAATAAAGAATATTATTACCAGGCATTACATTTATATATCCCAAGATTATTTAATTTGATTCCAAATTATATAAAGGATGTAAGAAACGTAAATGAATTTGTTAAAGAACTTAGAAAATGGATAGTGGAGCTAAATTTAGAAAATTTCAAATTCTAAAAAAAAAAAACTGTATGAAAACATTAAATGTAAAATTATTGTTTAAATATTAACAATTAACAATATCATGCCAAATATATGAACACATGTATTTCATTTATAAACCCCGCAAACGAGTTTTACTCGTGTGGGATGATCCTATTACATAAGGTGTAACACCTATGTAATGGCAAAAATACAAGAGGAAAATGCACAATACCAATAACTTTGATTGCAAGAAATGGGTTGGGTTGGATTGTTTTACCTCTGAGCGGCACTTTTTTGCACACCATAGGCTAAATGGCCAGGTCACATGGACCCCGAAGGCTCAGAGAAGGTTGGGGGAGGGGACCCACTGGAACAGCTGTTGGGAGACAGATGGTAGCCTCCCATCAAAGCCATCCAGCGTGTTCTTTAACGTGCACAGGGTATGGCTCTCCCGCACATGGGACCACGGCTTAACGTCCCATCCGACGGACGGCGGCCTTTCCAAGCCCATCGGTGTCCCCTACTGACCGTGGGTAGGGCGGGGAATTTTGCGGAGATAAATCTCAACGCTGACCCAGCTGGGACTCGAACCTGGGAACTACAGATTACGAGCCTGGCGCGCTAGCGACTGAGCCACCCCCGCCCCGCAAGAAATGAAATGCATAGTTTAAAGTTGAATATATATTTTTACATATATATATATAAGTTTATTTGTATTATAGAGCAGAGAGTTGCTATTTTAATTATTACCTTGTGGCAACCATGCACTGTATGTGTATATAAAACAGAAAATAAACCTACTTACCTACTTGCTATATTTCCCATCCAATGAATGGTGACCTTTCCAAGTCCATCGGTGTCCCCTATTGAGAGAGGGCAGGGCGGGAAGTTTTCCGGAAGTAAATCTCAATGTCGGCACAGATGGGACTCGAATCTGAGAACTGAAGATTACGAGCCTGGCGCGCTACCGACTGAGCCACCTCCTTCCATGGGTTTATAGAGTTCCAACCAGAAAATTCACTTTACACTTTCAAATACCTGTACCCTGATTAACAGTCGTTGCATACGGAATTTTTCTTATTGTCCTAGAATTTTGGGTGGGGAGGATGGAAATGGGTTTGCCTATTATTTTTTTATGAGTATTTTAAGTATTGAGTTGTAAAATGAAATCTCTTGTGATATCACACTTTTTATATAATTCGGATAAAACTCTTCTAAAAACTTATAAGAAAAATATATTTTTTAGTGTTACAATATTGCTTTTAGAAAACGCTGTTAATGCTGAATATGAATTCGGCATTATGTATTTGGACACTGTTTATTTATTAGTTAAAATATACCCCAGTTAAATAACTGTTGTATATTTTTCAATACCCCATAAAGGAATTGGCGAAGAAATTGCCATACCACAATGCGTAGTTCCCAGGTTCGAGTCCCAGCTGGGTCAGCGTTGAGATTTATCTCCGCAAAATCCCCCGCCCTGCCCACGGTCAGTAGGGGACACCGATGGGCTTGGAAAGGCCGCCGTCCGTCGGATGGGACGTTAAGCCGTTTCTCCGTGTGCGGGAGAGCTATACTCTGTGCACGTTAAAGAACACGCTGGATGGCCTTGACGGGAGGCTACCATCTGTCTCCCAACAGCTGTTCCAGTGGGTCTCCTCCCCCAACGTTCTCTGAGCCTTCGGGGTCCATGTGACCTGGCCATTTAGCCCACGGTGTGCAAAAAAGTGCCGCTCAGAGGTAAAGCAACCCAACTAGTGTAAAATGCATTCAAAGTTTATTGACATGAAAAGTTCGTTGTGCATATTTGGGTTTTTCAAAAGGTTATTTTCAGTTGTATATTATTACTTAGTGATTGTTTTAATTTCAGGTGAAATGGATCTTTCTGTGGTTGGTACACCTTTACCAGAAGAAGTGAATCTCGATAACTCTGAAACAAGCGGATATCCGGAGGAACATTCCGAGGAATGGAAAAAGCTATTGGAAGCGCGATCCAAAATTCCTGATGTGATGTCTTACTACCGTCGTTCGATTCGCGATCATTTGATGCAAATAGAAAGCAATGAATGTGAGTTGGACTTCGAGGTTTTTCGCTTGATTGGCTTTTATGTTGAATTCGGAGTCGGTGTATTCTCTGACAGTTTTGTAGATAATACAACGACAGAAGAAGGACGTCAATTTTCATCCCTAGTGAATAAATATGGGGTTAAATATAGGACCACGGAAGATAAAAATAAGTTTTCATCTCTTGTGACTAAACATGATGCTACATACGTCAGGACAGAAGAGGCAAATCAGTTTGCGTTTCCTGTGACGAAACATAGTTTTACAGACACGACGAAAGAAGAGGGGGATCCGTTTTCATCTCTTGTGACTCAATCTGATGGGAGAAATACGACGAAAGAAGAGGGGAATCAGTTTTCATCTCTTGTGACTCAATCTGATGGGAGAAATTCGACGAAAGAAGAGGGGAATCAGTTTTCATCTCTTGTGACTCAATCTGATGGGAGAAATACGACGAAAGAAGAGGGGAATCAGTTTTCATCTCTTGTGACTCAATCTGATGGGAGAAATACGACGAGAGAAGAGGGGAATCCGTTTTCATCTCTTGTGACTCAATCTGATGAGAGAAATACGACGAGAGAAGAGGGGAATCCGTTTTCATCTCTTGTTACTCAATCTGATGAGAGAAATACGACGAAAGAAGAGGGGAATCCCTTTTCATCTCTTGTGACTAAATCTGATGCGAGAAATACAACGAAAGAAGAGGGGAATCCGTTTTCATCTCTTGTGACTAAATCTGATGAGAGAAATACGACGAAAGAAGAGGGGAATCAATTTTCAACTTGTGTGACTAAATATTGTGATAAAGACACGACGGCAAAAGAGAGAAAACAATTTTCATCCCTCGTCGATAAATGTGGTGCTGCAGAAAGGATAGAAGAAAGAAAACCATTTTCATCCCTTGTCGATAAATATGGTGCTACAGAAAGGACAAAAGAGGAAAATCAATTTTCATTTCTCGTGACTAAAGATGGAAATGAAATTCCAAAAATTAATAGAAAGGTATTAGAATCGGAACATGCAATTGATAAATTAGTAGCCGAGTTTCCATTTTACGTAGCGGAACACTTGCATTTAGAAAGGGGCCCTAAAATCGGAAGATTGTACAATTTACCAAGATGTTTGGCATTTCCTGGTGGTCATCTTTTAATACCAAACGAAAAAGATATGCTTCCGTTAAGCATCTTATGGAAAATATGGTGGTCGTCTGCTTACGATGAAAAATTTGCTGATCCCAACAAGTCGACCTTTCTTCAATTGACTTTTTCCTCATCCGAAAAAGAAATGTATCCCCTGCTGTCTCATTTTAACGTTACGCCATCGCCAATATCTTCAACACTGAATGCAATTCGGAATGAGATGAAATTTTTCGACTTTCAAGAAGGTGAAGAAGGTTTCGACCGTAAGCATTTCAAAGTGGTGTTCCTAAATTATAAGGATGATGTATATTCATTCTATATGGACTGCTTAGGAAGGAAAAGTGGCCGTGTAAGACATTTAAGTGATGTTAGAAATTAGTCGGTTGGTACCTCACACATTTCAGAATAATTATTTCATGTGATAAGTGGCATCATGTGATAAGGAGGTTCGGGTGCTTCAAACTACAGTCATCTTTTTCCAGAAGCAGAAATCTGTAATCTAGTTGTAAAATGAAATCTCTTGTGATATCACATTTGTGATTTACGTAATTCAGGTCTCCTACCAGATGGGATATAATGGAGGCGATTGTGTTTCAATAGTTCTAGTCTGTGACGAGTTGTAAACAAATATGCAATAAAGTTATTTGTTCTAAAATCGCGAAAGATGCAACGGTGAACAGAATCTTTGATTTGATATGTTAATTTTGAGAAAATTTTTTATTTCTTTAAGAACTTCAACAGTTGTGCACTCAGTGGGAATAGCCAGACATTTGTCACTGTTTCATAATGACAAATTATACGATTAAAAGCTTAGAGTAGATGTCACCATATGTTCACTTGTTCTATCCCTATATACAGGGTGAATCTGAAAAAGTGGGCAAAACTTTACGGGGTGGTAGAACGCAGCTATACGAGCAATATTCGTCATAGAATGTATGGTCGGAACGCAAACGGCGAGCCGCTAGGTGGCGTTGGAAATGGTATAAAAGGGTCGGTTCTCGCACCCAACGGCATTTCTACCATGGATTGCCGAGAGGATGGCTGGTTATACTAACCACGAAATGGCGGATATGCACTTTGTGTACGTTATTTTTATGCCGTTGGGTGCGAGAACCGACCCTTTTATACCATTTCCAATGCCACCTAGCGGCTCGCCGTTTGCGTTCCGACCATACATTCTATGACGAATATTGCTCGTATAGCTTCGTTCTACCACCCCGTAAAGTTTTGCCCACTTTTTCAGATTCACCCTGTATGTAAAAAAAATAATTTTAGTTGTAATTTCATGTTCCATAGTAAATCGCTTCTTCGATTTTTGAATATAATAATTTATTATATTTTTGAATATAATAAAGAGCTTCTCTTGGAGAGTTTGATTTGTTTAGATAATTAATCTTGTCTTAAATATTAAAAATAATTATTTTAAATGATAATACCTCCATGGCCGAGTGGTTAGCGCACTTGGCTACTGATCTAAAGGACCTGGGTAAGCCATGGATGTTTGTATCGTTCTTCTGCTGAGGTCCTGCCATCTTCTCAGACCTTCTACTGTGGCATATAAACTGGTAGGCTCCTGTCAGACCTCTGTGGCAAGCAGCTGCTTGAGGGGGTATTTATTCATTTTTTAAAAATGATAGTAGAGTTGGGTTGTTTTACCTCTGAGCGGCACTTTTTTGCATACCATGGGCTAAATGGCCAGGTCACATGGACCCCGAATGCTCAGAGAAGGTTGGGAGAGGGGACCCACTGGAACAGCTGTTGGGAGACAGATGGTAGCCTCCCGTCAAGGCCATCCAGCGTGTTCTTCAACGTGCACAGGGTATGTCTCTCCCACACACGGGGCCACGGCTTAACGTCCCATCCGACGGACAGCGGCCTTTCCAAGCCCATCGGTGTCCCCTACTGACCATTGGCAGGGCGGGGAATTTTGCGGAGATAAATCTCAACGCTACCCAGCTGGGACTCGAACCTGGGAACTACAGATTACGAGCCTGGCGCGCTACCGACTGAGCCACCCCCGCCCCAATGATAGTAGAAATTTGACACTTAACCAGAATGTTAGTCCGCAGTTCTACTAAAGAATATTACTCATTTAAAGCAGAAGTATAATATTTGCAATAAACTAACTGCAGTTTGTCAAGTTGTAAGAGTTAATGATTATTCGCTACCCTAACAAAATTTTAGATAATTTCCATGTTTTGTGAATAGAGATCTAACTTTGAAGCACTGTAACTTCTAAAATATGCATTTAATGGAAGGTAGATCAATGTATTTGTATATAAAATCAAGATTATTTTATACTGAAATACATGTTTGAATGGCACTGTACTAGCAGGTTACGATGTCGCTGCAATGGCAGATGTCGGACTGGACGTTTCGCCCTCATTCCTGCATGAAGATAACGTTTCAGGTTTCAGATAATGGAATGCGTGGAGACCACACTGCCCGTAACAGTCTGCAAATCACTCTGCAGCAGTCACTGTAGTGAAAGGGTCACTAACAGCCCCTCCTACGGAGCATGCAGTTTTGGCATCTTGTGGTGTGGCGTGCTGGTACGCTGCCTGTCCATTGTGCCATTTGGTGCTTCATGATGTTGCATGAAATGCACTGTTGCACTGTGTTCATATTACACCCCATGCATACGGCGATCGCTTAAAAGCTTAATCCGAGCTCTTGTATATCGACGATTTGATCTCTCTAAGAAGGCGTCAATTGCACATAAGGGTCCTGCTGACATCTTCAAAGAATGTTCCGAACATTTTCACAGCATGCACTCCAACCTCACTGTCAGTCATACTATTATAAGAGGTCATGGGCCCCAGTATTTATCCATGGCTCAGTTGGGATCTGTGTGTCCATTCACTGTAGAACTTTGATAATTTGTATATCTCTGATGATCGATTGCCTCCCGAGATTTACATCTCTCTAATTCTGTCAAGATTTTATTTATACGAGAGATCTGTTGGCTAAATGTCTAAACTTGACTCACACTATATCTAATGTGTTCATTAAGAAAACCAGGCACTTGATATCTCTTAGTTAGATATAGCATTTAAAAAAAACACACAACTTACATAAACCTATATAAATACTTTACTTGGGCACAGTGGGGCGGGGGTGGCTCAGTTGGTAGCGCGCCAGGCTCGTAATCTGTAGTTCCCAGGTTCGAGTCCCAGCTGGATCAGCGTCGAGATTTATCTCCGCAAAGTTTCCCTGCCCTGCCCACGGTCAGTAGGGGACACCGATGGGCTTGAAAAGGCCGCCGTCCGTCGGATGGGACGTTAAGCCGTGGATCCGTGTGCGGGAGAGCCATACACTGTGCACGTTAAAGAACATGCTGGATGGCCTTGACGGGAGGCTACCATCTGTCTCCCAACAGCTGTTCCAGTGGGTCCCCTCCCCCAACATTCTCTGAGCCTTCGGGGTCCTTGTGGCCTGGTCACTTAGCCCATGGTGTGCAAAAAAGTGGCGCTCAGAGGTAAAACAATTCAATCCTTTTTCCACTGCCCCACCGATGCAATAAAGTCAAGCCTCCCTGAATACTGGAACCAGACTTTATTATAAAGTCCTTTAATATGTTGGTTCCCAGAGTCAACGTCCCACTTCCTTTCGATCCGTTAGGCGGTCAAGGGAAAAGTGTCCCTTTCTTCGCTCTCCATTTCGCACAAACGGTTGCAGACCTCATTAGGGATGACACCCTGCGGCTCCTGGATCTGAGTTCTGCAGTCTAGCATACCTTTGGCAGGGCTAAGTGCAGCACCTGGCCGTCGCCTAATCCAAATGTAGAATCAGGGGAAGATCCGAGATGGGAACATCCATCGTTGACAACTTCCATTCCTTCTTGGTGCCGAGATTTCCACTTTGAGCAGTGTAAAACATTTTTTCGGTGTTGCTTAGGTATTGATGAAATATTATAACGATGCTCACTATAGAGTCTCCCAAAAAAGTACATTGCGCCCTCTAATGGCGAAAAATTTCAAATTGCAAAATATAAATTAATAATGCAAGCGCTTCATAATATCGTATGCAAGGGAGTCTGTGGTGTGCCATAGCTGGTAGGGGAGGGTTATAAAAAGTTTTTTTTTTTGAGAAGAACAGCGAGTGGTGCTCCATTAAAACAATGGAAGGTGTTCATTGCATAGGTTATTCACGTCTGCTACCAGATGGGATATAATGGAGGCGATAGTTTTGTTAACCCACTCAGCCAATACATTGCAGGTAGGGTAATAGAAGCTCATATTGTGCTTTACAATATGGAGCCGATTACTGTGGTAAGTATGCCATCTATCGGGATGAAATCCTCTACAAAAACTCGGACTATTGATTGAGGAGACAGATGTGGATGACCATAAAGTTCCAGCAATTTCGTGAAGTAATCCACCTTCACTAAGATATACCTGTTGTCTCACTGTGTTATGGGAGTAAGCTGAGTATGTCCCTGTTTGTGCATTGGAAAGGTCGATTTATAAGGGGGCTCGAACAATGTTGCCTATTAGTTTCTCAATGTAGCCTCGCTTTTGTAAGCAGTAATAAAAGTCCAGAATGACTCTTCAATCTTAACCTCAGGGGGAAGAACAAATTTTTGCTTAAATGAAGAATTCTTCGAGTTAGGAAAAAAGATACCAACCATATTTTTCAAATCTCTAAAAAGGCTTTATTTTACATTGTTAAAGAGCGCTAAATGTAGAAAGTTTAAAACGACAATATAGCAAATGATATATTTACACTAGAAATTTTAAATTCTAGTGATAGACGAGATTGCCAAGAACTGAAATGATTTACCAAGATAAACTTGTAGGGATTTTAATGAATATTAAAACTCCTAATTTTTTTTTGTAAATGTTTAAAATTCCGCCAATTGTTTTTATATTTTTCAGCGATAATTTACTTACTGAAAATTATTAAAATATTTATGAAATTTTCAACTGAATTTAGTCCAAAACCAACGTTAGTACGAATTATTGCTTTTGAAGGATGAAAAGTTCTGATTGGTTTGTTTTACCTCTGAGCTGCATTCTTTTTTGCACACAGTGGGCTGAATAAACAGATCACAAGAACTCCAGCGCTCAGAGACGGTTGAGGGAGGCGATCCACTAAATACCTGTTTGGAGACAGATCCACGGTTTAACGTCCCATTCGACGACCTGGGGTACTTCCAAGCCCATCAGTGTGCCCTATTCACCGAGGGCAGACTACGTGTTTAGAGGAGAAAAATATCAAAGCTGGCCCAAATGATATTCGAATATGGGAAGTACAGATTACGAGCCTGCCGCGTACGATACCAAGAAAATTAGTGCTCTATGACTAATGGAGTTTTCTGTAAACTATTTCTTGTTGTATAAAAAACACTGGCTGTAAGTTTTTTTCTTTAATATTCCCCACTCATTCCTAAAAATTCTATCACAATGAGCATTATTTTGCTCTTACTTATTTTAAATAAACAACACAATATATTTTAATAAAATCAAGCATTTATTGCCTTTTGAAACACGATCAAACATTAAAAATAGCTGTAGAAGGATAAAAGTTCATAATGGTGGACATCGATCTTAATTCACGACAAAGCCACACGTTTTGCAGGAAACTGATGGAAATTCCATTGAACTGTTATAGAAGCACAAATTAGATGAAGTTATAGTGTTTGGAGACTTTCTTTTCTGTCGATGTCGGCACTTCTAGATAACTGTACACTTTCTTTGTTCCCGCAACATCTTTGAATGGCGATCGTAGAATTCTGCAATGTCTCTTCCGTAAGGCGAAAAAGCAACTCGGAAGCTATGCAACCTGTATCCTGAAGAACTTTTCACGAATCCTTTATCATTCATCGCATCTTGAATCGTTTCAAGAACTTTCGATGCCTTTGGTGGTGAAATATTAAGATCTGACAAGACAAACCACTTTCCTATATTAATTATTTCAGAGTATTTCAGATTCATATATTCCGAAGATGGCAATGCTGGGACTTCCGATATGGAAAATGATGATCTCCACATCTTCCACAAGATGAGCAAAGGCTCCCATTTGGGATCTTCTGGTATCATGGCGTCCCCGTGGAGGAAGGCCAAGCCTCTGGGCAGTCCACGAAGAGTGCCAGGAACATCTCCCCTTCCCTGGTGGAGATGTTCCACCACGTAGAAAGGAAACTCTCTAGCTATTATGGTGATGCTGTTCAAAGGAGAAATTATGGTCGGGTCTTGTTTAATTCTATACTTTAAAACTAGTCTCGAGAGGAATCGTTTGACGTCACTGTTCACAGGGCCATGATGAATAGTTCTGAAAGGTTCCTGGCCATAATCAACGTAGAAACCAACCATGTAATAGACATCTGTTTCCAACAGTGGTCTGTCGTCCTCAATTTTGTTCAAGTGAATACAAAGTTTGTTCTCGTATTTCAGATGTTGCGTTCGGATATTTGATGTAGACTTCATCAGTTGTCGCCATTTTTCAGTCCTGGATTCGTTGAATACGGAAGAGTGAGTGTAATTCAGAATATTCATGTTTCCTGCAGCCAAAGCGTGCAACCTGAAACAGAAACGCAGTCGACTCTAAAATAATGCATTTTTATTTCACACACTTAAAGTACTTTTCCATTAATAACGATTTAAATTCAGCCAAAAATACAATTTCTAGAATTAGCTTAGAGTAAAAAAAATTGAAATCGAGGGACATCTTAGAAATATAAATAATTCTTTTACATAGAAACCCAGAATATGTCAGTCGAAGCATCTACATTCTAAAAGTGTTGTATTTTGCATGGGTTGGGCTGTTTTACTTCTGAACGGCACTTTTTTCACACAATGAGTTAAATCGCCAGGTCACAAAGACCCCGAGGGCTCAGAGAAGGTTGTGATAAAGGGACCCACTGGATAGCTGTTAGATGACAGATAGTGGATGGCCTTGACGGAAGGTTACTGTGTTCTCTAAGGTCCATAGGGTATGGCTCTCATGCACACTTAATGTCCCATCCGATGAGAGGGGGGGAAGGCTCAGTCTGTAGCATATCAGACCAGTAAACTGCCCGTTCCCAGGTTCGAGTCCCAGTTGAGTCAGCGTTGAGATTTATCTCTGCAAAATTCCCCGCTTGCGATCAGTAGGGGGCACCGATGGGGGTGAAAAGGCCGTCGGATTGGGCGTTAAGCCGTGGTCTGTGTGCGGGAGAACAATACAGTGTGTACCTTGAAGAACACAGTAGATGGTCTTAACAGGAGGCTACCATCTCTGTCGCAACAGCTGTTCCAGTAGGTTCCCTGCCCCAATATTCGGGGTCCTTGCGACCTGACCATTTAGCCCATTGTATGTAAAAAAGTGCTGCTCAGAGGTAAAACAATCCAACCCATCCTATGGAAGTGGCCTTTCCAAGCCCATAGGTGCCCCCTATTGACCGAGGGCAGGGTGAGAATTTGTGCGGATATAAAGCACAACGCTGGCCCAGGCGGCCCTCGAACTTGAGAACTGCAGATTACGAGCCTGGCGCGCTACCAACTGAGCCACTCCCACCCCTATGTTTATGGCCAGATAAATAAATAATAAAAAATAAATACCCTCTCAAGCAGCTGCTTGCCACAGAGGTCTGACAGGAGCCTGTCAGTTTATATGCCAAAGTAGAAGATCTGAGGATGGCAGGACCTCAGCAGAAAACAACACGAACACCCATGCCTTACCCGCGGCTCGAACCCAGGTCCCGTAGATCAGTAGTCAAGCGCGCTAACCACTCGGCAGAAAAACTAAAACATATCGATGGTGCAATCAGTTCCTGAATTCGTATTCAAAAAGGAAGATAGAGCTTAGTAATCTTGTTGTTGTAGATAAAGCGGCGCCCCATATTCCTTTGATAAATCGGCGCCCCATATTCCTTTGAACTGAATGCGAATTCATTGACTGATTGTACCATCAATATACTTCAGGTTTGTTTTCTACTTTTTAGGGGCGCGTATAAAAAAGAAAATTTTAATGACAAAGAAAATGAATTACGAAAAAATTTACACTTTTCAGAAATTCAGAAATTTTAATATACGACTGTTAATATCGATCCCATTTATTTTTTTTTTGATGGTGGAGGGAAGGGGCCATAGTGGTGTTTCAGCTGGCCGACGTTATTATTATATTTGCGTTACTTCGATAATGCTTTAATTTTTTGGGACCATTCTATACAAGAATAAGATAAATTATTTGATATACAGGGTGATTCAGAATTCATCATCAATATTTAGTGGGGAGGAAGGGAATAAGAAAAGAAAGATTTCACATAGGAAAGTATGGGGCAGACGAACGCATGGTGGTGTAGAGGGCGCTGTGTGTACACACCTCTCATACAGAAGCACAGCTGTTTGACGCGTGCAGTCAGTTGTCATTCGACAAGGTGAATTTGCAGAAGTAACATGAACCGGTATACGTGGAATGAATGTGCAGATATGCATGTAACTTACGGTGTGTCAGAAGAAAGATGTCTTCGAGCCAGGCAATTGTATGCAGCGCGCTTCCCAAACCACCGTGTGCCACAGCATCAAATGTTTTCACGTAGTCATCGCCAACTGCGTGAAACAGGATCGTTTGCTGCTAGTAATGTTAATCGAGGGAGGCGCAGATCAGCATGGACAGTAGCAGTAGAGGAAGCTGTCCTACAGGAAATAGAGGAACAACCTGGTGCTAGCACACGAGGTATGGTTAGGCAGTTTGGAATTTCGCAAGCAACAGCGTGGCGGATATTACACGATGAAGGGTTACATCCGTTTCATCTGCAAAGAGTGCAATTATTGGCAGCAGAGACCATCCCAAGCGTGTTATTTTTTTGTCAGTGGTTCATGCAGAGAACAGCCGTTGATCCCAATTTCCCAACGTATGTTCTTTTCACCGATGAGGCGTTGTTCACTCGAGAGGGTGTCTTCAACACACACAATTGGCATGTGTGGGCTCATCAGAACCCACACGGTACAAGACCTGGAGCTGCGCAACAACGTTTTGCTGTCAATGTGTGGACTGGGATTGTTGGTGACCGTTTGTTGGGCCCGTATTTACTACCATCCCGTTTGGACGGTGCCAAGTACCTAACATTTCTTCAGACTGTGTTACCGGATCTTCTGAACGAGGTTCCTGATGGTAGTCTCCGGCAAATGTGGTTCCAGCATGACGGCGCTCCTGCACATTTCGCAAATGCTGTGCATGCTTACCTACGCAGACAGTTTGGTGGTCAATGGATTGGCCGCGGTGGACCGGTTTCTTGGCCACCACGTTCACCGGATTTATCTCCAATCGATTTCTTTGTATGGGGTGCTATGAAAAACATGATGTACGAGACCCCTGTTGATAGTGCTATGGATCTCGTAGCACGCATATCAGTTGTTGCCTCAAACATCCGGGAAATGCCAGGTATCTTCCACAGGGTCCGGCTGTCCATGCAACGCCATTGTGAGTCATGCATTCTAGCACATGGTCGGCAGTTCGAGCACCTCTTGTAAGTCTGTACAACCAATGCAAAGAAATGTTACATGTAAGATAATAAAGGTTTTTTCCTTACCACTTCCTTCTTATGTGTTCTTTCCATCATTGAATGGGGTCATTTTGCCCTACTACATGGCATATGCGCCCATGCTTTCCTATGTGAAATCTCCTTCGTTTCTTATTACCTACCTCCCCACCAAATATTGATGATGAATTCTGAATCACCCTGTATTTAATAGTATATACCTACTATTAAATTCACACACGAATCAGAAATAAACGGACAATTAACATATTTAGATATATTAATCAATTGTAAACGATCAAATTGTACTACTGCCTGCATTGGAAACTCACCTTTAGCCCTAATTTAATACCTTATGATTTAACACATCCCATTAATACATAAAAACCAGCAATGGGTTGTTTTACCTCTGAATGGCACTTTTTTGCACACCATGGGCTAAATGGCCAGGTCACATGGACCCCAAAGGCTCAGAGAAGGTTGGGGGAGGGGACCCACTGAAACAGCTGTTGGGAGACAGATGGTAGCCTCCCGTCAAGGCCATCCAGCGTGTTCTTTAACGTGCACAGGGTATGGCTCTCCCGCACACGGGACCACGGCTTAACGTCCCATCCGACGGACGGCGGCCTTTCCAAGCCCATAAAAAAAAACAGTAATGAATATCTGTTTTAAACATGCATATAGATATCGTCTAATAATTCTTCATTTAATATTTCATCAAGATTAATGTATAACAAGGTAAGCAGGATACCCCGATAATTTCGGTTAATAAAACTCTGAAAAAAAACAGCTAAATATAAACTTCACACTTCGCAAACTAATTCAGAACAGCACTAATTAAAACGCAATATACTCGTAGTTTTTCTTATATCCCCGGAATACCTGAATTTCTATCCCGCATTTTCTTGGTAGGGGTGGGAAGAATAATGAGAGTTAGATTGTTTTAGCTCTGAGCGGCACTTTTTTTGCACACAGTAGGCTAAGTGGGCAGGTCACAAAGACCCTGAAAGCAAAGTGAAGTTTGTGGGAGGGGACCCACTGGAACAGCTGTTAAGAGACAGATGGTAGCCTCCCGCCAAAACCATTCATCCTATTCTTTAACGTGCACTGGGTATGGCTCTCCCACACACAGAGGCACGGCTTAACGTCCTATTCGACGGATGGCGGCCTAAGAGATAATGAGGACCTAACTGAATATAGTCTAGGACTGTTCACATATGAGCTTTCGTTTGACATCTAACTGGCAATCCTCATGTAAGGAAGGTATATAAACATCTCATTTTTTTAATAAGGGAGGGGGTATATTTTTTATTGCCCACAACTTTTCCACTTTACAACTTTTCATTTGATATGCAATTTGTTACGTTCGCCATCGTGTTCGAAAGACATAGAACAATCCTTCACATATTCTCCCTTTTATGGGGAAAGGCATTTTTAGAGTGGGGGGGGGGGAGATCTTTATAATCTGCAACACTCCCTATGTCATTAGGAAGTGTCTGTCGGGACGAAAATGACCCGACATCTTAGGGAAGTCAAAAATTTAATCTACTCCAAATCATCCTCCACGATACTTAAATGTTTCATTACTAGTAATTTTATGTGTTAAAAATTTTCCTATGGGTAAAAATCGCTTAATTACTTTTTTTGCACTGACGGTCAGTTGGGTTGTTTCATCTCTGAGCGGCACTTTTTTGCCACAGTAGGCTAAGTGGCCAGGTCACAAGCACTCTGGAAGCTGAGAGAAGGTTGGAGGTGGGGACGCACTGGAAGAGATGTCGGGAAACAGATTGTAGCTGGATGGCCTTGACAGGAGGCTGTTAAGGCCATCCAGCGTGATCTTTAACATGCACACGGAATTACTGCATAATGTCGCATCCGACGGACTGCGGCATTACAAGCCCATTGGTGTCCCTAGTGACCGAGAGTATTGTAGAGCTAAATTTCAGACGGGATTCGAACCTGGCCACTGAAGATTATGAGTCTGGCGCGCTTTCGACTGTGGCCACCTTTGTCCTACTGACGTTCACTAGTTGTGCATAATACTACGGTAGTGAGGTTGTTCACCTCTGAGCGACGTTCTTTTGGACATAATAGTGTAAACTGCCAGGTCACAAGAACTACCAAGGCGACCAGAAGTTTGGGGGAAAGGATTCAAAGCATAGCTGGTAGGACACATGAAGAATCCTACTATTAAGGCCATCACCATGTTCGTTAATGTGGATAGGGCTTACACGGTTCACGGCTTAATATCCCATCGGGCAGACGTCGGCCTTTTCAAGCCCATCTGTACATTTTCTAACCTAGGGCAAAGTTGCAATTAGCGGAGATAAAACTCATTGTTGGGACTCATCCTAGGACTTTCAGATTTCGAGCGTGGATCTCCCAGGTTGTCGTAATATTAGAAACTAAATGATTAGGATGGAATTGAAAGAACAAAAAAATATAAAATGCTAAATTTTGCTTATTTTCGAGGGGGGCTCAGTTATGTCATGGTAGCGGAACAGGCTCGTAATCTGCAGTTCCCAGGTTAGAGTCCCAGATAAATCAGCGTTAAGATTTATTTCCGCACAAATCCACACCCTACTCTCGGTCAGTATGGGACACCGATGGGCTTGGAAAGGCCTCCATCAATCGGATGGGACGCTAATCCGTGGCCCATGTATGGGAGAGGCATAAACTATGCACTTTAAAGAATACGCTGAATGGTCTTGACGGGAGGCCACCATCTGTCTCCCAACAGCTGTTCCAGTGCATCCCCTCCCCGGGGCTCAGTCGGTAGCGCGCCAGGCTCGTAATCTGTAGTTCCCAGGTTCGAGTCCCAGCTGGGTCAGCGTTGAGATTTATCTCCGCAAAATTCCCTGCCCACGGTCAGTAGGGGACACCGATGGGCTTGGAAAGGACGCCGTCCGTCGGATGGGACGTTAAACCGTGGTCCGTGTGTGGGAGAGTCATATCCTGTGCACGTTAAAGAACACGCTCGATGGCCTTGACGGGAGGCTACCATCTGTCTCCCAACAGCTGTTCCAGTGGGTCCCCTTCCCCAACATTCTCTGAGCCTTCGGGGTCCATGTGACCTGGCCATTTAGCCCATGGTGCGCAAAAAAGTGCCGCTCAGAGGTAAAACAACCCAACCATCCCCTCCAACCTTCGGGATCCCTGTGACCTGGCCATTTAGCCCATTGGGTGCAAAAAGAAGTGTCCTCAGAAAGAAATCAATCCTTTGGTGGAGTAATGTAGGTTCTTGCGTAGCAGAGTTTGATCCTTTTAAGTATTCAAATAAAAATAGACAAAGGAATTAAATTTCTCCAGAATGATAATCATTTCATAGCGACAAGCAAGTGTGGAAAATCCCTTGCCTGCGTAGAACCAGGAGACAGAGTTCCAGTTTTGAAGGCGGACGAGGGAATTTTTATATCCTTACCTTGATACTACAAAACGATAAAAATCATGCAGCGAGTATTGCAGGTTGTAATAAAATCGGCCCCAGTATTTCTTCCTCCCCAGAAAAAAGTGTAAGATATGAGATTTACTGAAAACTTGAGACGTGGAGAGCATGGATTATCACAGTTTACTCGCCTGGCTTTCTTCCCGCTAAGAAAAAAATAATATACGGAGGGGGGGTGGGACGATTGTGAAAGTCGTTCTTATATCTTCAAACAGTTACGAGTTTGATTTGGCAGCTACCTCACGAGGACCATGGTAGACTGCTTCGAATTATGCCTCCCCCCCCCCTCACCATAATTCTATCATATCTCCAGAATGTGGCTGTATTTTCTCAGGGGCTATCTCAAATTAATGCTCGTAAAGTGACTCGAGGGGTACCGAAACATTTAAAATAACAAAAAGACGTTATTTTTATGTTCTATAAGTGTTAATAAATTTCTAATATTTGCATTACCCCCCCCCCCCCCCCTCCCCTCCATTATCGGGGCATATCAGTCGGTAGCTCCCCAGACTCGTAATCTGTAGTTGCCACTTTTGCGGAGATAAATCTCAACGCTGACCCAGCTGGAACTCGAACCTGGGAACTGCAATTTACGAGTGTGGAGCATTACAGACTGAAGTTGTGTTGTTGGGTTGTTTTACCTCTGAACGACACTTTTTTGCACACCATGGGCTAAATGGCCAGGTCATATGGACCCCGAAGGCTCAGAGAAGTTTGGGGGAGGGGACCCACTGGAATAGCTGTTGGGAGACAGATGGTAGCCTCCCGTCAAGGCCATCTAGCGTGTTCTTTAACGTGCACAGGGTATGGCTCTCCCGCACACGGGGCCACGGCTTAACGTCCCATCCGACGGACGGCGGCCTTTCCAAGCCCATCGGTGTCCCCTACTGACCGTGGGCAGGGCGGGGAATTTTGTTGCGGAGATAAATCTCAACGCTGACCCAGCTGGGACTCGAACCTGGGAACTAGAGATTACGAGCCTGGCGCGCTACCGACTGAGCCACCCCCGCCCCATGACAGACTGAAGCCCTCCCCACTTGTCTCTTAGCACGTTAAACCGGGAGGGCATTCTGTCTATGTTAGAGAATACGCAGGATGGCCTCGACGGGAGGTTTTCGTCTGTTTCTTATCAGGTGCCCAATGGACCCCTTTCTTCAACTTTCTCAGCTGTTTTCGACTTTGCCATTTAACCTGTTGTGTACAATGAAGTTCAATTCAAACGTAAATCAACAAGAACCTGCGAGTATAATACGACATAAAACAAAAGAAACGCTACTATTGCAAAATATATTGGTACAAAATAAGCGCAAAAAAATCTAAAGAGACAGATAGCAAACTTACCAACCTACGTGCTTTAAAACGATTCTTACTCTCAGTCTATCCAATGAAGCTTGGATACATAAAAAGACCAACGCGTGAATCTCTTTCGGAATCGCACCTTTTCTGAGATTTATGCAAATTTGATCCAAATTAAAATGTTTTGCGTAACGTACCTCATTATTTATGTTGCTAAGTGCATTTAATATAAGCACTACTTAAATGATGATATGATTAAGAATAATTTCAAGAAGATGAGATGAAAATTTCTAGGCATATATGTAAAGTGGCCACTTCAGCAGTATAGGACCCATGAGATAGCTGGTGATCGCAATACTCTGCAGAGTGAGATTTGGGTTCAAAGTTCGGAGAGGAATGGGTGTGATTCAATTCTAGATCTAATATTGCTTCCATTTCATTGGCACAATCGTGAAGTTATGTTATAGGTCCTAACAGTCCAGGATCTAAAAAAAATATCGAGGGGGGAGGATATTTCCTCCCTTCTTACATGTCTTTGAAAAATGTATTAAAATCAATAAGTTTAATTTTTTTTGCCTCTATTAACCTTACCAGCATTTTGAAGGTTGTGGGGATGTTCCACCTTGTCCCCCCCACAGATAAGCTGAAATATTATATTTATAAATATTGTGGTTAGAAAGTTGGGTTGGGTTGTTTTACCTCTGAGCGGCACTTTTTTGCACACCATGGGCTAAATGGCCAAGTCACAAGGACCCCGAAGGCTCAGAGAAGGTTGGGGGAGGGGACCCACTGGAACAGCTGTTGGGAGACAGATGGTAGCCTCCCGTCAAGGCCATCCAGCGTGTTCTTTAACGTGCACAGGGTATGTCTCTCCCGCACACGGATCCACGGCTTAACGTCCCATCCGACGGACGGCGGCCTTTCCAAGCCCATCGGTGTCCCCTACTGACCGTGGGCAGGGCGGGGAATTTTTGCGGAGATAAATCTCAACGCTGACCCAGCTGGGACTCGAACCTGGGAACTACAGATTACGAGCCTGGCGCGCTACCGACTGAGCCACCCCCGCCCCATATTAGAAAGAAACGCTCTATAATTTTTGAACGTTCCATTTCCGTAATTTGGAAATGTGGCATATTGCAAGGTAATGTTATCTTCAAGAGGTCTATGTTACATTGCTGCAGGGGGATATTTACCTTTCGCGAAATATATAATATCATATGCAATATAATACAAAGGAAAATTTTACAGAAAACTAATTCGATTTACGCCTGAAAAAAAATTTTTTTTGACTATCATCCTTTAAAATTAATATGAAGGGAATAATATGGGTTGTTTTACCTCTGAGTGATATTTTTTGCATACAATGGGCTTAATGGCCAGGTCACAAGGACCCGAGGATTTAGAAAAGGTTCGGGGAGGGGACCCACTGGAGCAGCTGTTGGCAGACAGATGGTAGCCTCCCGTCAAGGCCATCCAACATGTTCTTTAGCCTGCATAGGGTATGGCTCTCCTGCACACAGCGCCTTGGCTTAACATCCCATCCGACGGATTGCAACATTTCCATGCCAATCAGTGTTCCCTACTGACCAATGGCAGAGCGGGGAGTTCTGTGGAGATAAATGATAACGTTGGCCCAGGAGGGACTGGAACCTGGGAACTGCATATTACGAGCCTCGTGCACTAACCGACCAAATTCGGAGAGTCCACGTTTTATCGTTTAAAAGAAATTCCCCAGTATTTGGAAAGGCGGCCACCGTCGGATATGTCGTTAAGTTGTGGATCCATGTGCGTGAGATATCATACTCTGCACGTTAAAGAACACACTGGATGGCCTTAATGGGTGGCTACAATCTCTATCTCAACAGCTGTTCTCTCTCCCACCCTTTTCTGAGACTCTGGGGTCATTGCGACCTGGCTATTTAGCAGTTCAGTGTGAGTTGAACAGAAGAGCCTCAAGCAAAAAATCCCATTCCTCCGTCGTCGTTAAGTTGGGGCACGTGATGCGGGAGAGTCATGTCTTGTGCATTTCAAAGCACGCTTAATAACGGGGCTTCCCTCTGTCTTCCAACATCTGTCCACTGGGTCATCTTCTCTGAGCCTTCGGGGTTCTTGTGACCTGGCCATTTAGCCCATTTTGTGGAAAAACGTGCCGCACAGAGGTAAAACAACAAGTTCTGCCCTCGGTGAGAAAGAGGAGACCGATAGGCCTGCAAAGGCCGACATTCGTCGGATGTGACGTCATAGTTTAAGACCCCATGAGTAGGAGAGCCGCCTTCAGTTCTAGACTTTCCCCTAAGAGCTTCCAGCGTGTTCTTAACGAGCACAAGGTATGAGTCCTTTCCAGTAATAAAATATCACAGGAAAGCGTCCGTAGTGTTCCTTAGACAAGGAACACCTGAAAAAGTTAGTTTAAAAACTGGTTCTGACTGGGAGACGAACCTAGGTCTCCCAGAAGGCATGCTTCTTCAAGATTCCTTCTGACTGTGGCGCCAGATGAAACGGGCTTTTGCCCTGGTGCTTTTGGATGCTTCAATGATGGAGGATGTCGGATATCTCCGAAACACCATTCCAAGCCCATCCTGTCCCCTACTGACTCAGCGCCGGGAGGGGTGTTTCGTTGAGATAAATCTTAATGCTGGACAAGGTGAAACTTGCAAATGCAGGTTAAAATCCTGAGGGGCCTCAGAAACTGCAGAAAAAGGCTGTTTAGCACAAGTGACATAACCGTAATAACTAATTCATGCAAAGTCCTCAAGCAGTCATATACTGTGTAATTTAGTTCGAACCTGTCTGTCCTTAACTACAGCTGATGCATTTGATCTTTGTAGCTAAATTCTAAAGAGATCATTTTTGATATTGTCCGCCCGCCACATCTTATGTCTCCCCCTTTTTTACACTGTTTATGCTTTAACACATTTTAAACACCTTTAACACACTGTTTATGTTATTTAAACACACGGTTTATAACCTTATTCGCTAATGTATAATCATTCATATAGATAATAAGACCAAACTAATTTCTTTGCACAATAAGCTGCTCAATAGAGATTGACGACTCCTTTTCCTGAGCTCATAATTACTTACAAAGTTAAACCGATCAATGCCAGGATACTGCGTAAACATTTAGAATCAAAGTCATCAAGTTTCTTTTTATCTTGCTTACAAATGGATAATGTTTCACTATCATAGTTAACTGTAGAAAGGCTCAAATTATTATAAAGCCCACTATTCGTTTTTAAGTGTATAAGCCTGTTTCCACACTCTCAATAGGTCCCTATAAGTCCCATCAGCAATTCCTATTCCTTTTTATCTCATGATGCACACATTAGTATCTATTACGTAGCTCCCAAGGTAATTAAACTTAGACATTTACTCAAGAATGCAGCTATTCAAAGTAGCCTAAACATCATATTCTTGGCCAATTTTCATCATTTTAATTTTCTCTCTGTTTATCACCAAACCTACTCTAGTAACGTCTCATTAACTGACCAAAAGAAATAATTCATCTCATTAACATCATATCTAAATAAAAAAAAAATTGTAATCTCTAGATCATTTTTGAGACTAAAATATTTTTCTCGCAATAAATTCCTCATCAAATAATCAATAACCAAGTTAGAGAGAAAAGGAGACGAAAAAGAGAAAAGGAGATAAAATGCACCCTTGTCGAACACCAATAGCAAACGCTACCAATCGCTACAAGCTTTACCAACTGTAATACATGACGCAGTGGTTTTATAGAGAGGTTTCATTATGTTAACTAACTTGTCAGGTATGCCATAAGATCTCACCATCAACCACAAATTATGATGATCAATAAAGTCAAAAACCTTTTTGAAATATACAAAGCTGGTAGCCAAAGGTTTCTAAAGCTCTAAATGTTTCACAAGAATCTGCCTAGGTGAAAATAGTTTATCTGTACAGCCCCTACCACAAGTGAATCCACGCAGCTATCTATCAATGAAATTCTTAATTCTATTAAGCACAATAATTCAAAGAACTTTACCTGGCAGATAAAGTAGGGAAGCTCTAAAATTATCAAAAAAATCTGATCACCTTTCCTGAAAATAGAGACAAAGGCTCTGATAAAATCTGAAAATTAAAATGACGAAAATTGACCAAGAAGATGATGTTTAGGCTGCTTTGAATAGCTGCGCTCTTGAGTAAATGTCTAAGTTAAAGGTGTTTCGGGGCGAGGGGTGGCTCAGTCGGTAGCGCGCCAGGCTCGTAATCTGTAGTTCCCAGGTTCGAGTCCCAGCTGGGTCAGCGTTGAGATTTATCTCCGCAAAAATTCCCCGCCCTGCCCACGTTCAGTAGGGGACACCGATGGGCTTGGAAAGGCCGCCATCCGTCGGATGGGACGTTAAGCCGTGGCCCCGTGTGCGGGAGAGCCATACCCTGTGCACGTTAAAGAACACGTTGGATGGCCTTGACGCGAGGCTACCATCTGTCTCCCAACAGCTGTTCCAGTGGGTCCCCTCCCCCAACATTCTCTGAGCCTTTGGGGTCCATGTGACCTGGCCATTTAGCCCTTGGTGTGCAAAAAAGTGCCGCTCAGAGGTAAAACAACCCAACCCTAAAGGTGTTTAAAGTGTGTTATATCATAAAAATATATTGAAGATTTCAGTGTCAGGCAGGTGGCAACAAAAGCATTCCTGGCTCTTAGCATTTTGGTAAAAAATTGATCTTCCCTGGAGATTTATGTAGTTTTAAATCAGGGTAGCCAAAGAAATTTCTGACAAATTTCTGAAAAGATACTTCCTTATTTCATTTTGGCGAAACTTCCTTCACACCTTTTTTGAGAGCAAATTCCCTTAGGGAATCTGCAGTTCTCCAGGATCGAGTTTCAACTGGGCCAGAATTGAGAGTTATCTCCGCTGAGCCATAGCCTTCTAGAAAGAACAAGCCACCAACTTGTTGACGTCATACTAGGCTCTCACTGCGTTTGTTCGCTGCGGTTATTTTTCAACATCGTTTCATTTAGTGAAGTTGAAAGAGAAATTAATTTAAAAGCATAAATTCTTTAAAATATCAGTTATGCAATGATTATGTGCAATTTATGGAATATGATTTTATTAAAGAACATGAAAAAATTTATATAATAAGAAATTAGTATGATAACGTAACAATAATAATAAAAAAAAGTATTAACAATAAATTGAATTGAGTTGTTTTACCTCTGAATTCCTTAAATTGTACATACTTAATCATTGAATAGAGGATATTTTGAGGTATTTATGATCTAAATTCAAAAATTTCCATTCATTTTGTGCGTTTTCTCTTCGTATATTGAAGTTTTCCAGAAAAACTTAAAATATATATATATTTAATGAAATCTACAGATTTTGTTTTTCATCTCAAAGGTGAATGCTATTACCAGTAGAGAAATTTAAATAACTAAGTGTCTTTCTGTGGACAATCACAACAAAAAAATAGAAGTTTTATAATTTTTTAATGCGAATAGATGTTATTAAAATATTAAAATTTCTCTTTACTGGTAATAGTATTCTTTCCTTGAAAAGAAAAACCAATTGTAGTTTTAAAAAAAAATATGTATTTTAAATTTGTATGGAAAACTTCAATAAAGATTAGAAAATAAACAGAATGAACGGAACATTTTGAATTAAAAGCATAAATTCTTTAAAATATTTTCTATTCAATAATTAAGATTATGTGCAATTTATATAATACGAGTTTAATTAAAGAAAGAGAAAAAATTTAGAGAATACTTTATACAAGGAGAAATTAGTATAATAAGGTAACTATAATAATAACAAAAAAATATTTACAATAAGTACTTACCAGGTGTTTTGAGTAGTCACTAGTTGAGCCAGGCAAGAGATGATGGAACTCATGGCTCAGATTTGGGTAGACGAAGGATTCCAGTAGATTGCAATTTTTATAACTCAAAATCTCGCCAAGGCTCTCCAGCGTGTTCTTTAATTTGCTTATACACAGTCGTATCAGAATAATATGACCACCTACCATACATATACTATGGTAGGTAGTCAAATTATTCTGATACGTCTGTGTATCTCTCGTGCACAAGAGAACATACCATAATGGAAGCATTCCAAAAATACCAGAAGGGAACTGTAACGTTAGCACGAGGTCGATCTTCTGTTGAACAAAGTCGAACTTTGAGAAATGCAGACTCAACCCTGACTTGTCTTCGACAGTTGCACACAAAATGTTAGACGACTGCAGCACTGAGAGCAAACGTTTCTTCCTTGGCACTAGAGAATTCATCTTCACACCTCGAATCTTAAAGATTACTAAGCAGTAAAGATTGGTCAGGGTCACGAGGGAATTGATATTGAATCAGTATATAATAGTAAAGTAAGGGATTTTGTTTTCTGATATTCCTAGTAGATTTCCGCTAATCTCAGAATCCATCCTAATTCCCCCCATTCCCACTGTAACTAGGAATTAATGCTATTGTTTGAACGCATTGTAGGAAATCCTGAGGGTGGGAGATAATCAGTTTAATTCCAAAGATTCGTACACAAGCTATAACAATAGAGATTACTATTATCAATTATGACTCAGAGGCATACGTTTCTAATCAGCCCCCATATCCTGAAATTCGTTTTTTGTTTCTCAATATATCTTCCAACAATTTAAGGAGTGGCACTAAATATCGGAGGGTTGCTTTTAATTCCATTCACCAGGTGAAAACATCTCTTTGTTGGAGAAGCAGATTGGGGACGGGTTTGACACCTGATGACGTTGGTTTAACTCAGATGGTAGCGTGCTATAGAGGCGGTGTTAGCGCATGTTTAACCAGTGACACTGCACCGGGTCAAGGCCACCTTAATACAGCAAGTTTGGACAGCCTTTAGGCAGAAAATTTCAAGTGATTTAATTTCCTTAAAATTTAAATTAAATCTATTTATTTTAAAATCAGTTAAAATAGAATAGTTTATTCGTTAGGATTTGTTAAAAAAGTTGGGAATGTTTTAAAAGTATATAACTGATGGTAGAATGTTAGTACAAATTAGCCTAATTACACTGCTATATTTTTCAAAATTTGGTGATGTATTATTGCAGTGTCCAGGCCTGCTGTATAGAAGTGGCCTTGACCGGCCATCATTTTCTCTGAGGGAGCAGCAAATTAAAAAAACAAACAAACTAATGATCATAGCTTCAGTAAGCCTGGGCGAAGAAAGTACGACGTATTTCTCAACAGAAGAGTTTTGATTGCTTTAAAAAATAACATTAAAATTAGCTAAATTAATCGTTATTATTTAAAACCAATTCTGGAGAAAGGAGCTGCAGAATCCAAGTTTGGCTCCAGACGGCAAAACAATCGACTGCAGTGTTCACTTCTGAGCAGAAGATCACTAAGAGAGCTCATGTTCAGATTTCAGTTGAGTTTCGGATTCGTCATCGTGGTTCCCCTAACTTCCTTGTCGCTTTTGGAAAGTTTTCTGCTCTTTTATAGGCTGATCAGCTCTTATATACAGATAGTGAACAATGGTGAATCGATGTTTCCTCTGCAATAATATCGAGAAATTTCTAATTATTTTTTATATACTAGAATTTTCCAGTGTAACTCGGGCTTTTCTATAATGACTCAGATTAAATGGTTTGCAAACACTCGGGCACGCATCCATTGATCTGAAAAGGCCGCCATCCGTTGGATGGGATGTTGAGCCGTGGCTCAGTGTGCGGGAGAGTCATATGATTTATTCAATGTTAAAGAAAATGCTGGATGACCTCGACACGAGGCTTCCATTTATTCCTTGTCCAGTGGATTTCGTTCCCTCAACCTTCTTTGAGTCTTTCAGGTTCTTGTAACACTTCGCTCAGAAAAATATCTATGATATAATATAATTTTCTTTTTAAACAGACTCTCTAAAATGGTATCCGGAAACTTCATCGAAAAGAGAGACGGAATTTTGTTGGACAAAAAAAAAATTGTTTGAAACGGAAATTTTTTCGAAGTGGAAATTTGTTCGGAACAGAGATTTGTTCGGACGGAATTTTGTTGGAAATTTGTTCGGAACAGAGATTGTTTCGAACGGAATTTTGTTGGAAAAGGAAATATGTTCAAAACCGAGAATTATTCGACGTAATTTTGCTCAACGAATTTTTTTTTTCGAAATTGAGATTTGTTCGAAATGGAAATTTGATCTACTGGAATTAGTTCGGAAGGGAAATTTGTTCGAAAAGGAGATTTGTTCGACGGATATTTGTTCGAAAGGAAATATGTTCGACGAAAATTTGTTCTCTGGGAATGAGTACGGAGCTGAAATTTGTTGGAAGTGAAAATTTGTTCGAAATAGAATTTTCTTCGACGAAAATCTATTCTACCAGAATTTTCTCGAAACGGAAATTTGTTCTATGGATATATGTTTGAAACGGAATAAAAGTTACTTTAGGAAAAGAGTTGGGAAAATTTTTAGTGTGGTTTTCCAATGGAGGACTGGGTGTCGGTGGGTAATTTTTATTTTCTTTTAATTATGTCGTTATTTTTTTTTTTCTCAATATCAAATTTCCATTTTAGTCATAATTTTTACTATCTTCAAGACGTTGCAATCCAAATTATGTGTAAAAACAAATTGTTTGAGAAAGATGCACTTGAGTATTAAAAAATTCAAAGTTTAAATACTGGAAATTCTACCTCAGTTGCATTTTAATTCAAAGTACCAAATTTATTACTTTTCCAGTAATCTTTGATCCTTATTAGTTTTTGTGGAAGGCATGGGGATTAGCAAGGGAACTGTTTCATAATGCCATTCAAAGACGCAGGTCGCTTGTGTATTAAAATTTATTATTTGAAGTTTTGCAATTATCAGTAAGTAATTATCAGTATTTAGGAGTGCAGTGGCTAAGAAAGTTTAATAAACTTTCTTAGCCACTGCACTCCTAAATGCATTTTCTGAGCAATAACTAACATTTTACCATTTAGTCCTTTGTGCATTATGCTTCATTCGGATCTATAAAAACTAATAATTTCGGAAACTGGCTTTAATGCTGTTTTTCGTAGCAAGTGCAAATGTACATTAAAAAAATCACGATGTATTTAAATGTAAAAGTGCTACTTTTTAAAAAGTACACGATTATTTACTTCTCGTAAAGTTTAATCTAAACACTATTTTAGTTTAAAATATATTAAGGAGAAAGGTTAACCAAGCGAAGTACAAAGAAAGGAACGAAAGAACAGACGATAATGTAAATCCTTTAGCTGAGCTGTCCCCCGCTGGCCATGGGTAGCTCCGGGTGACGTTAAGGTAATATTATTTCCTCGTTCATGGTTGGGCGCATGGGCAGCGGCCTGAAGTAGGTTGCCCAACAGTGCATGGTTTTCCCACATGGTGATGTAACTTTTTGAAGTTTTCCAACGTGCACTAGCTTCGAATATTATCAGTGAGAGGTCAATAACTATACAAACTGTCGAAATATATTTACCTTTTTTAAACAGAATTCGGCCCTTCCAGTACCTAAAATACTTGATCTCTTGTCCGCAATTTTGCAATTTTTTTTCCTTCTTCCCCCCCTTGTTGAATTAATATTCTTTGTCTTTATCTGTAGCAGTATGCGATTTAGATTCAATAATACTTTTTTTTTACCCCTTTTGTACATTTGTTTGATTAAACATTTTAATTCGCTCTTTTCCTAACCTTGTAGCTGCACAGAGACTTGTCTGTGCCTCCCCCAAATTCCTTCTATGATATCCTCTCTGCCATCCCATATTGCATTATAACAATTGTGCTTCTATCATAAAACCCGAGTTCAAGACAGCTAATAGTTCTGCAATTCAAGAATGCGTTGTACAGTCGCTGAAAAAAATATCCGAACACTATGGTTGATTACAGAATTCAGGAAAAATATGTAGCAACGATTTTTTTAGAAATTAGTGATCTGACAACCTTCGTGTATTGTATACGAAGGTTGCCAGATCACTAATTTCTAAATAAAATAGTTGCCAGATACTTTTCCTGAATTCTGTAATCAACTATAGTGTTAGGATATTTTTTTGTGCGACTGTACTTCAACGGAAGAGATCCTAGTATGTATCCAACCCTGAGATACATTGAGGAAGTGAAAAGGCTACATTTTAATGAATGAAATATACATTTATTTCAAAATATCGTATTGTACAATACTATTACACTTAATAAGTTGTCGGTGTCGGTTCGTTGAGGTATCCGCTTGCTTCAAATGTGGAAAATATAGAAGATTCACATGAAATTGAGTGTTGAAACAAATGTACGCAGGGTTAGGTCGAGAGATGGATTCCGAAATGTTGAATTATCTCTTTGGCATCAGAACACTAAAGGATCTCTTCAAAGATGTAGAAAAGGCTTCCTCTGCTTTATTTTCTAGCTTCATTGCGAATTCATTGTTGCCGATGGAATAAAGGTCCAAATCACAAGACTCCAATGCTCAGAAAAGAATATGGAAATGGAAGAATTACATTGAAATTAATTATATGCTTATAATTTACTAAACTATGTTAGTTATTATTATGGTTATGAAAACAAAGGCTATTGAAATACTTTGCTTATTACAGTTTAAGCATAAATCCCTGGATAGAAAAAATGAGAAAAGTTTTATGATAACAATGGGAACGAAGAAAAGTCTATTATGTCGCGTATGCCTCAGCTTTGGAGTATGTTGAAGCACGTTAAGTGATTTGATGTGGAAGCGTAATAGACGTTATCAATAAAATTGAAAGCGAGGTTTATAGTTATAGAGAAAACTACAAACAAGGAAATTACCATTAAAAAACTTGCATAAAAGAATGAAAAGCGACAATGCATAGCTGTTATAGTACTTTTAGTGTAAAAAGAATATTTACTCTACGATAAACGACTTTGCATCGTTATATTGCTTTGTAACGGGTGGTGTCTTCAAAGACGTAAAGAGAATCCATTGTATATGGGTTTTGTTTTTGAAATATATTATTTTCGTGTTTACACATCAATAATTTGATGTTTAAAACGGAGATAACCTTTATATTCATTGCAAACACATATTATATATAATATTCTCCGAATCAATTATTTTGTTATCTCAAACAGCTGAATATATATTTTTATCACCTTCACCAAAAAAGTATATAGACATTAAGAGTGTTAGTT
This sequence comes from Ryuthela nishihirai, assembly GCA_038380435.1. Taxonomy (NCBI): domain Eukaryota; kingdom Metazoa; phylum Arthropoda; class Arachnida; order Araneae; family Heptathelidae; genus Ryuthela; species Ryuthela nishihirai. Next base: position 24,495,445 of record JAWZYU010000022.1, read on the forward strand.
CGAATTAACCTACCTAGAGTCACATCATAGGGAAAAGGAAACGGTCGTCACGGCATCTGATTTTGGCCATCATTTGACTACACTAACCTACCTAAACCCTCCACTCATTTATTTTAGACAATGAGTGCCTTATCTATATCTAAGCAATGTTAATTGCAATAGCAGTTACCCATAGACCCTCGCTAATACAGGTCCGAAATGAAACTTGTTAAACCAGATGCTGTGCTACCTAACGATTCATTACCTTTTATTTCTAAAGTGACATACACGGAGAACGACTCGCAATCAATTATTTTGTTATCGTAACAGCTGAATATATATTTTTATCACCTTCACCTAAAGGGTATATAGACATGAAGAGTTTTAGTTCGATTTAACCTACCTATAGTCACATCATAGGGAAAAGGAAATGGTCGTCACGGCATCTGATTTTGGCCATCATTTGACTACACTAACCTACCTAAACCCTCCACTCATTTATTTTAGACAATGAGTTCCTTATCTATATCTAAGCAATGTTAATTGCAATAGCAGTTACCCATAGACCCTCGCTAATACAGGACCGAAACGAAACTTGTTAAACCAGATGCTGTACTACCTAACGATTCATCACCTTTTATTTCCAAAGTGACAGAACGACTCCGAATCAATTATTTTGTTATCGCAAACAACTGAATATATATTTTTATCACCTTCACCTAAAACTTATATAGACATTAAGAGTGTTAGTTCGAATTAACCTACCTATAGTCACATCATAGGAAAATGGAAACGGTGGTCACGGCATCTGATTTTGGCCATCATTTGACTACACTAACCTACCTAAACCCTCCACTCATTTATTTTAGACAATGAGTGCCTTATCTATATCTAAGCAATGTTAATTGCAATAGCAGTTACCCATAGACCCTAGCTAATACAGGTCCGAAATGAAACTTGTTAAACCAGATGCTGTGCTACCTAACGATTCATTACCTTTTATTTCTAAAGTGACATACACGGAGAACGACTCCCAATCAATTATTTTGTTATCGTAACAGCTGAATATATATTTTTATCACATTCACCTAAAACCTATATAGACATTAAGAGTGTTAGTTCGAATTAACCTACCTATAGTCACATCATATGGAAAAGGAAATGGTCGTCACGGCATCTGATTTTGGCCATCATTTCACTACACTAACCTACCTAAACCCTCCACTCATTTATTTTAGACAATGAGTGCCTTATCTATATCTCAGCAATGTTAATTGCAATAGCAGTTACCCATAGACCCTCGCTAATCAGGTCCGAAACGAAACTTGTTAAACCAGATGCTACCTAACGATTCATTATCTTTTATTTCTAAAGTGACAGAACGACTCCGAATCAATTATTTTGTTATCGCAAACAGCTGAATATGTATTTTTATCAACTTCACCTAAAACGCATATAGATATTAAAAGTGTTAGTTCGAATTAACCTACCTATAGTCACATCATAGGGAAAAGGAAACGGTCGTCACGGCATCTGATTTTGGCCATCATTTGACTACACTAACCTACCTAAACCCTCCACTCATTTATTTTAGACAATGAGTGCCTTATCTATATCTAAGCAATGTTAATTGCAATAGCAGTTATCCATAGACCCTCGCTAATACAGGTCCGAAACGAAACTTGTTAAACCAGATGCTGTGCTACCTAACGATTCATTACCTTTTATTTCTAAAGTGACATACAGGGAGAACGACTCCCAATCAATTATTTTGTTATCGTAACAGATGAATATATATTTTTATCACCTTCACCTGAAAGGTATATAGACATTAAGAGTGTTAGATCGAATTAACCTATCAATAGTCACATCATACGGAAAAGGAAACGGTCGTCACGGCATCTGATTTTGGCCATCATTTGACTACACTAACCTACCTAAACCCTCCACTCATTTATTTTAGACAATGAGTGCCTTATCTATATCTAAGCAATGTTAATTGCAATAGCAGTTACCCATAGACCCTCGCTAATACAGGTCCGAAACGAAACTTGTTAAACCAGATGCTGTGCTACCTAACGATTCATTACCTTTTATTTCTAAAGTGACATACACGGAGATCGACTCCCAATCAATTATTTTGTTATCGTAACAGCTGAATATATATTTTTTATCACCTTCACCTAAAAGGTATATAGACATTAAGAGTGTTAGTTCGAATTAACCTACCTATAGTCACATCAAAGGAAACGGTCGTCACGGCATCTGATTTTGGCCATCATTTGACTACACTAACCTACCTAAACCCTCCACTCATTTATTTTAGACAATGAGTGCCTTATCTATATCTAAGCAATGTTAATTGCAATAGCAGTTACCCATAGACCCTCGCTAATACAGGTCCGAAACGAAACTTGTTAAACCAGATGCTGTGATACCTAACGATTCATTATCTCTTATTTCTAAAGTGACAGAACGACTCCGAATCAATTATTTTGTTATCGCAAACAGCTGAATATATATTTTTATCAACTTCACCTAAAACGTATATAGACATTAAGAGTGGTAGTTCGAATTAACCTACCAATAGTCACATCATAGGAAAAAGAAAACGGTGGTCACGGCATCTGATTTTGGCCATCATTTGACTACACTAACTTACTTAAACCCTACATTAATTTATTTTAGACATTGATTGCGTTATTCTATCTAAGCAATGTTAATGCAATAGCAGTTACCCATAGAACCTCGCTAATACAGGTCCGAAACGAAACTTGTTAAACCAGATGCTGTGCTACCTAACGATTCATTATCTTTTATTTCTAAAGTGATATACACGGAGAACGACTCCGAATCAATTATTGTGTTATCGCAAACAGCTGAATATATATTTTTATCACCTTCACCTAAAACGTATATAGACATTAAGAGTGTTAGTTGGAATTAACCTACCTATAGTCACATCACAGGGAAAAGGAAATGGTCGTCACGGCATCTGATTTTGGCCATCATTTGACTACACTAACCTACCTAAACCCTCCACTCATTTATTTTAGTCAATGAGTGCCTTATCTGTACCTAAGCAATGTTAATTGCAATAGCAGTTACCCATAGACCCTCGCTAATACAGGTCCGAAAGGAAACTTGTTAAACCAGATGCTGTGCTACCTGACGATTCATTATCTTTTATTTCTAAAGTGATATACACGGAGAATGACTCCGAATCAAAGTGGGAAATCAGATTAATACATATTTTAATCTGTTAACATATATCTGGGGAGTCACTGGTTGAATAAATGACTGCGTTCAGCCCTTTCGACGAACACCAATCACCCTCAAGAGAAGATATAGAACGTGTGCAGCCATTATAGCGCACAACGTAATAATTAATTTACTCTATTAATTGGCGATTTAGTGCCTTGTTTTGTACGTAGTGCAGAAGGTTAAAACTGTTAATCAAAGTGTGAAATCAGACAAATACGTATTTTAATCTGTTAATATGTACCTGGGGTTCACTGGTGGAATAAGTGACTGCGTTCAACCCTTTGGACGAACAGCAATCACCCTCAACAGAAAATATAGAACGCGTGCAGCCATTACAGCGCACAGCGGAATAATTAATTTTTCCCTATTGATTGGCCTTTAAGTGTGTTGATGTGTACCTAATGGAAAAAGTTAAAGCTGATAATCATAGTGTGAAATCAGACAAATGCGTATTTTAATCTGTTAATATGTACCTGGGGGTCACTGGTTGAAAAGGTGACTGCGTTCTGCGCTTTGGACGAACAGCAATCACCCACAACAGAAGATATAGAAAGCGTGCAGCCATTAGAGCGCACAGCGGAATAATTAAGTTATCCCTATTAATTGGCGTTTTAGTGTGATGTTATGTACCTAGTGGAGAAGGTTAAAGCTGTTAATCAAAGTGTGAAATCAGACAAATACGTATTTTATTCTGTTAATATGTACCTGGGGTTACTGGTTCAATAAGTGACTGCGTTCAGCCTTTTGGACGAACAGCAACCACCCTCAACAGAAGATATAGAACGCGTGCAGCCATTATATCGCACAGCGGAATAATTAAATTACTTTATTAATTGGCGTTTTAGTATGTTGTTAGGTACCTAGTGGACAAGTTTAAAGCTGTTAATCAAAGTGCGAAATCCGACAAATAGTTATTTTAATCTTTAAATATGTACCTGGGGGTCACTGGTTGAATAAGTGACTGCGTTCAGCCCTTTAGACGAAGAGCAATCACGCTCAATAGAAGATATAGAACGCGTGCAGCAATTATAAAGCACAGGGGAATAATTAAGTTATCCCTATTAATTGGTGGTTTAGTGTATTGATATGTACCTACTGGAAAAGTTTAAAGCTGTAAATGAAAGTGTGAAATCAGACAAATATATATTTTAATCTGTTAACACATATCTGGGGGTCACTGGTTGAATAAGTGACTGCGTTCAGCCCTTTGGACGAACAGCAATCACCATCAACAGAAGATATAGAACGTGTGTAGCCATTATAACGCACCGCGGAATGATTAAGTTATCCCTATTAATTTGCGGTTTAGTGTGTTGTTGTGTAACTAATAGAAAAAGTTAAAGCTGTTAATCAAAATTTTAAATCAGACAAATACGTATTTTGTTCTGTTAATATATATCTGGGGTTCACTGGTTGAATAAGTGACTGCGTTCAGCCTTTTGGACGAACAGCACTAACCTTCAAAAGAATATATAGAACGCGTGGAGCCATTATAGCGCACAGCGGAATAATTAAGTTATCCCTATTAATTGGCGGTTTAGTGTATTGTTGTGTCCCTAGTGGAAAAGGTTAAAGCTTTTAATCAAAATGTGAAATCAGACAAATACGTATTTTATTCTGTTAACGTATATCTGGTGGTCACTGCTTGAATAAGTGACTAAGTTCAGCTCTTTTGGACGAACAGCAATCACCCTCAACAGAAGATATAGAACGCGTGCAGCCATTATAACGCACAGCAGAATAATTAAGTTATCTCTATTAATTGGCGTTTAAGTGTGTTGTTGTGTACGTAATGCAAAAGGTTAAAGCTGATAATCAAAGTGTGAAATCAGACAAATACGTATTTTATTCTGTTAATATGGGGGTCACTGGTTGAAAAAGTGACTGCGTTCAGCCCTTTGGACGAACAGTAATCACCTTCAAGTGAATATATAGAACGCGTGCAGCCTTTACAGCGCACAGGGGAATAATTAAGTTATCCCTATTAATTGGCGTTTTAGTGTGTTGTTACGTATGTAGTGGAAAAGGTTAAAGCTGATAATCAAAGTGTGAAATCAGACAAATACATATTTTAATCTGTTAATATGTACCTAGGGGTTACTGGTTGAATAAGTGACAGCGTTCAGCCCTTTGGACGAACAGCAATCACCCTCAACAGAAGATATAGAACGCGTGCAGCCATTAAAACGCACAGCGGAATAACTAAATTATCCCTATTAATTGTCAGTTTAGTGTGTTTTTATGTACCTAGTGGAGAAGGTTAAAGCTGTTAATCAATGTGTGAAATCAGACAAATACGTATTTTAATCTCTTAACATATATCTGGGATCACTGGTTGAATAAGTGACTGTGTTCAGCCCTTTGGACGAACAGCAATCACCCTCAACAGAAGATATAGAACGCGTGCAGCCATCATAGAGCACAACGGAATTATTACTTTATCCCTATTCATTTGAGTTTAAGTGTTTGATGTGTACCTTGTGAAAAGGGTTAAAGCAGTTAATCAAAGTGTGAAATCAGACAAATACGAATTTTAATCTGTTAATATGTGTCTGAGGGTCACTGGTGACCCTCAGACACATATTAACAGATAACTGAATAAGTGACTGCATTCAGCCCTGTGGACGAACAGCAATCACCCTCAACAGAAGATATAGAACGCGTGCAGCCATTACGCGCACAGCGGAATAATTAAGTTTTCCCTATTCTTTGGCGTTTAAGTGTGTTGTTGTGTACCTAGTGGAAAGCGTTAAAGCAGTTAATCAAAATGTGAAATCAGACAAATACGTATTTTAATCTGTCAATGTGTATCTGAGGGTCTCTGGTTGAATAAGTGACTGCGTTCAGCCCTTTGGACGAACAGCAATCTCTCTCAACAAAAGATATAGAACGCATGCAACCATTATAGCGCACAACGGAATAATTACGTTATCCCTATTCATTGGCGTTTAACCGTGTTGTTGTGTATCTAGTGGAAAATGTTAGATCTGTTAATCAAAGGGTGAAAGCAGACAAATACATATTTTAAACTGTTAATATGTAGCTGAGGGTCACTGGTTGAATAGGTGACTGCGTTCAGCCCTTTGGGCGAACAGCAATCTCCTACCGCAAATCTTATAGAAAACGTGCAGTAATAAGAGCGCACAAAGGAGTAGTTATTTTGTCCGTTTGGATTAGCGTCGGAAGTGTGTTGTTTTGCATATAGTGCAAAGTGTGAGAGGTTATTAATAGGAAAGTGAAATGAGTCAAATACCTATTTGAGTCTGTGAATAGATTTGTTATTCGAGAGACACTGGTTGAATAGTTGTCTGCATTCAGCCATTTCAGCAAATGGCAATCACTCTCATCGGAAGCAATAGATCACATTCAGTCATTAGATCACAGAGCGGATTAATTACTCTGCTTCTTTCGATTACGTCATCTATTGTGTTTAGTGTGTGCAGAGTGTAGAGTGTTAAAAGTTGTGTATTTAGAAAGCTGAAACGGTCGGAATATGTACTTGAATATATTCTCCCTCCACTTCTCTAGGTTGGACCCTCAGCCGTAGTGGTGCAGTGTGATATTTGTGTCAGTGTCGAATTATTGTGTGTTATCCGTTGTATTTGAGTGTGTTTCTTGTCTCAGTGTGTAGAGCTACATCTTGGATCGCCCTATACGTCTTTTGGAGTTTTCCTGATATTTTACAATAAAATGTTGAAATTTTAATCAATCATGTTTTGAAACGTAGGCCTAAAAGGCAAAGGAATAGATTGAAATATAAAATAGAATTAGAATTAATTGAAAATTTAGAACCAATAGATCCGCTGGACGTGTTTGTAAATACGCCTGGTTACGTAAATACATAATTAATTACTTTGAACTCACTATTTCGAATAATATTATCAAATATAAGTAGTAAATGTTTATTATTCAGATTTGTATAGAATTCAGAAAAAATATCTGACAACGGGTTTTTAGAAATTAGTATTCTGGCAACCTTCGTGAACTGTACACGAAGGTTGCCAGATCACTAATTTCTAAAAAAAACTCTTTGCAGATATTTTTTCTGAATTCTCTAATAACCATAGTGTTCGGATACTTTTTTGAGCGACTGTACATGGTCACTTTTGTTATTGGTGATGTTTTTAATTTAGAGTAAAAAACTAATGCGCAGACATTTCACTAATATATTATGCATGCTTTAATAGGAAAATATGTGTTTAGCTAAAGATTTAATTGCAGTAATAAACTACTTAAATCTTGATTTTATAGAAGTTTTTGTTCAGTATTTAAAGAGTCTTTGAAACTGAAACGTTTAGCAAGTTATCTCGTTCTGCAAAAAAAAATTCTAAATTGGAGAAAATTTAACTAATCAGTACTCGATCTACTGAAAATACAGCTACATATCTAGGTAAGGTTTCTATACCGCTTATTTCTTTCGTTTAACCTGTTTAAATTCTCTCTCCAAATGAATTATTTGCGTACAATAGCTCAAAAAAATATCCGAACACTATGGTTGATTACAGAATTCAGAAAAATATCTGGCAGCGATTTTTTTTAGAATAGTAATCTGGCAACCGTCGTGTCACGTGACACGACGGTTCCCAGATCACTATTCTAAAAAAATCGCTGCCAGATATTTTTTCTGAATGCTGTAATCAACGATAGTGTTCGAAATTTTTTTTGAGCGACTGTACATGGTCACTTTTATTATTGGTGATGTTTTTAGTTTAGAGTAAAAAAATAATGTGCGGACATTTCACTCCTATATTATGCATGGATCAAACCTATCAGTTCATCATACAATACAAATCAAATAGTACAAAATTTTAACGGTTCAAATATAAGGATACGGAACACTAAGTTTTAGGCTCGCCATTACACAAGTGAAAATGAAAATCATTCCAACACACGCACAAACTCACATACTGCTTTCAACTCTTGTGCTCAACGCATCGCTGACATTTCGATGCCTTTACTAGAATGAAGTGAATTTTTATAAGTCAAGCAAAAACAGAAACCTTAAATAAATTTTAAGTTCTACAGAAGTGCTTTAAAGGAAATCAATGATCAACTAAACTAAAAGCTGCATCAAAAACAGACGTATTAAAGCTATCAGTTGATAGTTTTAATACGTCTGTTTTTGATGCAGCTTTTTGAGAAATGTGTAACCAGTTATTTGGCGAGATATTTTAAACATATGGATGCACAATTCAAATTCGTAATGAATAAGTAACTAATTATAACAACCTAGTCGTCATCTTGCTACCAATGATTAATCCATAAACATGTATTGAATTGCTGTGGTTATTGTTTCTAATTCTCTATACTAGCCGTATTCACTATTTCTCTTCACCTCTCAAGGGAGTGCCAACACAAATCATCGTGCATGTTACCTTTGGCACGCGTGTCATAAAATCGCCATCACTGCTATGAGGGCACTAACCTGAGTTTTGTTGTTAAAGGTATTGGGTTGGTGGTGGCTCAGTCGGTGAAGTGCCAGGCTCATAATCTTATGGTCTCAGGTTCGAGTCCTACCTGGGTCAGTGTTGAGATTTTTCTCCCCAAAACTCCCCGCCCTGCCCTCTGTCAACAGGGGGACACCGATCGGCTTGGAAAGGCCGCCGTCCGTCAAATGACATAACAAATGTTATAGACCATGTTGGATGGCCTTGACGGGAGCTACCATCTGTATCCTAACAGCTACCCGGTGGTTTCCCTTCATAAAACATTCTCTGCACCTTTGCGGTCCTTATGATCTGATCACTAAGTACATTGTATGTAAAAAAGGTACAGCTCCTAGGTAAAACAGTTTGTACTTATTTACATACCTGTAATAAGCATCGGAAGGAACTTCAGGTCATGGTCGCACATCAGAGGACACATCAAGGCACGGTCGCACGTCAGAGGACACGTCAAGGCACGGTCGCACATCAGAGGACACGTCAAGGCACGGTCGCACGTCAGAGGATACGTCAAGGCATGGTCGCACGTCAGAGGACACGTCAGGCATGGTCGCACATCAGAGGACACGTTAAGGCACGGTCGCACGTCAGAGGACACGTCAAGGTACGGTCGCACGTCAGAGGACACGTCAAGGCACGGTCGCACGTCGGAGGATACGTCAAGGCACCGTCCCCCCAGATTCAGCTCTGGGTCTTCTGACCTGATCATTTAGCTCATTACGCGAACTAAAGTGCCGTTGACAGGTAAAACAACCAAAGTAGACCAACGGCTCGGGTCACGTTAGAGTGGGAGGGGGGGGGGGCGAAGATTGCTCAGTTAACGTCTTGAAAATTCTCATAGGTCATATAGGTCGGCACGATCGCTTTTCCTATTAGTGAACCAATGATCTACGAGAATTTTCGAAAGCGTCAACTGCGCAGTCTCATCTTAGGCTGAATGATTGCCGCCACTCTGAAAACGGATATTCTGATTGTAATTCTTGCGTTACGACAGAGTGTGATGCATTCTAATAATGGATCTGTTGGCTGTTACGTGACATTGTTCTACACTGATATTGTTAGTCAATTGCGTGAATTAGAATATCCGTGTTTTTGAATTATTCGGGCTTCCGTATGATTTGAAGAAATCAATTGAAATATTTAGATTAACGTTGGAATAAAAATAATAAATAAAAAAAACATTTTTTCGAATTTTTTTTTCTAAAAACTTTCAAAATGGAAACAAATCGTTAAATTATTATTGTATCATTCATATCCTATTGATTTCAAAATGAAAGGTCTTAATTATTATTTTTTGGTTGGGTTGTATTAATTGTCAGCATGATTTTTTTTTTACCTTCACTGGCCAAATGAAGTCACTAGGACTTAATGGCTCAGATGTAGATACAGGAAAGGGTTGAATTGTTTTATCTCTGAGCGGCACTTTTTTTGCTCACAATGGTCGAAATGGTCAGGTCGCAAGGACTCCGAGGGTTCAGAGCAGGTTTGGAGGGAGGGGAATCATTGGACAGTTGTTACGAGACAGATGGTCGTTTCTCGTAAAGTTCACCTAACGTGCTCTTTAACGTGCACAGGTTATGGCTCTCAGGTTCACTTGGCTACGGCTTAACGTCCCATCCGACGGACAGTTGCCTTTCCAAGATCATCGGTGTCCCCTCTTGACCGAGGGAAGTGTGGGAAGTTTTGCGGACATAAGTCTCAACATTCGCCCAGCTGGGACTCCAATTTTGGACCTGCAGATTACGATCCAGGCGGGATATCCACCATCAACACCACCTCCGAGTGGCACTATATTTTATGGCTCACAACTGAAATTCTAGGTCCCAAAAAACCAGTTTTTTAGAATTGAACAGTGGAAAAGTAGGCCCATGACGCTGTTTAGGGGACATTAAAACGGATTTTTCTTTTTGGTTTAATTAGGATCACAGGAATTTCTTTCCAAATAAGAAAAGGATCGCAGAAATTCGCTAGATTTTGCCTTATTTTCAGCGATCATTCTCGATCGGAATACTTTAATAGGATACGTTTTTTACCTATATATTTTCTTATAGACATCTATTTCGTGAATTTCAGTTGACAATTAAAAATTAGCTGATTGTGAGTTAGTGCGTGACAAAGGATGACGCTAATTACGACCATCATGCAGAAGTTGTAAAGCTCTGAAAATCTGCACTTAGGGGTAATTCAGATCGTAGTTCTCGGGAGAAAAAATTCGAAATTCGATCTTCGACCTGTCCTTCAAAGTCAGAGAGAGGTGAAGCAGAGATCAAAGCTTGACGTAAAAGTGCTAGAAATGTGAATATTGGTATATAGGAGTACTTCGGATCAGAGATCCCAGAAGCTTTAAAAATCTCGGATTCTTTGTGTGTTGGGGCTTCGAGATCAAAAATTAAATTTTAATTTACCACTTTTAGAGAGCTAAATTTGATACCTACGGGCAGGGACGTACCTAGAATTTAGTTCGGGGCGGTCTGAGATAAGACTTGAGTAGGGTTTCCCAGTTACTAAAACATTCCACCGAACAGGAAAGATAAAATGATATTCTATAGGAAATTTTATAATTGTTGTTTTAATGTATTTTTAGTGTCAGAATAACATATGGGGCTAAGATAAAGTTGTATAAAACTTCCAACTGTTATTGTTTAATTTCTTTTTAATATTTTTAAACTGAACGAAATAAAGACAATTGTTTTGGAGTTCAAAGCAGATAGACGAGTTCGATATTTAGTAGAAGACGACAGGGTTCTCAGCGGACTTATTTTTATTGAGGGAGGGTGGGTTAATGAAAACCCAGAGATAATGAAAAAGGAAATTCTACACAATTCATTAATAATATTATTTCACAAATATTTTTGCAATTTTTTTTTGTAGTTCGCTTTTCAAACGAACTAATGTCATCATTTTGTTTGTTTTATCTGTCTGTACACTTTCATCTTTTTAGTTTTAACAGATTAATTAAAAATTCCTGTTGAATTGGATGGGTATTGATGACACCCCGTAGGCAGGGACGTACAGTCGCTCAAAAAAGTATCCGAACGCTATGGTTGATTACAGAATTCAGAAAAAATATCTGGCAACAATTTTTTTTAGAAATTAGTGGTCTGGCAACTTTCGTGTACGTACACGAAGGTTGCCAGATTTTTAATTTCGAAAAAAATCGTTGCCAGATATTCTTTCTAAATTCTGTAATCAAACAGATTGTTCGGATATTTTTTGAGCGACTGTACCTCCCCTGCCTACGAGGATATTTCTTGTCGTAGATCTTAGAAAGCTTATGAAAACTTGGATCCGACGTCTCCATTTAGAGGTCATATTTCAGTCAAACTGTAATAATAATAATAACTACACCTAACAGAAACGTGGAACGTCATGTACAGGGGTATTCGAGTCCTGCATCTCTGAAGAGTTGCGAAATTCTGGATACACCAATCCGTTGAAGTCGACCAGAGGTCGAATTTCGATCCACGTGGGAGTTTGAAATTCCAAATGATGTCTGCTGGTTTCTACATCTTGGAAACGGCACTGTATTTCTGATCCTTCGAATACCTCGAGTTTGTCTATGTATCTATCTGCTAGTAAGTGAATTGGTGTGTCGAGTTATTTATGGTCGTAGAACTCAGGACGGTTAAGAAATTTCCGTTACGGTTTTGTGTTCAAGGTCACATAAGGGTCGATTGGGTTGTTTTACCTATGATCGGAACTTTCGCGCGGCCTATTTAACGGCCTCTAACGATAGAAATTCAAACTACGAAAATTCAAAAACTTTTCACAGTTCGCGGGCGCTATTAACACCTTTGGAAGATTCTGAAAGGCGAATCGTATGATTTACCTATCCAATTCAAAAATAATTTTAAATTTATCTCTTAAAACAAAAAAGTTGAATGTCTGCAGACGGAGAAAACAAACAACAAAACGATGACATGAGCTCGTTTTTTAAAAGAACTACAAAAAAAATTGTGAAATATTTTTTTAAATAATATTTTTACTGAATTGTAGAATTTTCTATTTCATTATCTCAGTTTTTATTAACCCACCCTCCCCCAACAAAAATAAGTTCCCATTCTTATTGTAATAATCTAGTCCCAATTTTCTCCTTATTTCTATTATAGATATATTAAAATGGTAAAATAATATTATATAAAAATGTATAAAAATATATTTTATTACATATATATATTATTTTGGCAGGGCAGTGTATATCAAAGAATTTCCAGGTTATGTCAATGGGAATCTAACTGCGAAGTTCTGTAACTTCTAAAATGTGTATTTAATGGAAAAAATGTGACTGAGAATAAAATAAAGAACATGATCAAATCTGCATATTTAAATCTCGATTTTCAACACTATTTGTTCATTACTTAAATAGAAGATGTAATATTTCAAAACAGTAATAAATAAAAACTAAACTAATAAATATTGTTCCAAACCAAGGAATAAAATAAATCTTCATTTTTAAAAGTTTGCGTAATGATTTAATTAATATTTAATTCTTTTATAGGGCAGTATAATATCCTTATTAAACTGCACCGAATTGGTTGCTTCATTTTCTCTGGACTTCCCAAATAAAAACAAACCCCTTCTTATCCTAAGACCTAGTTCCCGTTTTACCCTTACACATGTTCGCTTTCAAAAATGCAGCACTTGTGCTGCAAATGCTTTTTTGGTTTATATATAAAATAAACCAAAAAACCGCAACCGTATCTTCCAACCCACTATCCTTTCAGAAGTAGATGACACCCAATAATAAGTTGGTCCTCTGGTTCACTTTCGGCCGTATTGCGTCTGGCCGTCTTCTCCATAGCTGGCCAAGTTCGGGCAGGGCAATCTCATTTCCTTTCTCGTAATAGAGACCTACGTTATTTCCGCTTCTGGCGCAGTCTATTTTTAAGTCAATTCTTACCGGGATTTTTCAGTGTTCCAATGACTTGCGGCTGCAAACAAGCAGTAGAAATGGTTTAATGTAATGTTACAATAGGAGCGCAAATAAGAATGCACAAGGAAAAAAATGGATGTGAGGATTGGAAAAGTAGCAGCTGGAAAAAAATATCCACAGGCGATATATTATCCTTCTATAGTTTTCAAAGAGAAAGCAGTTCGTAATTGTTCGATTTTAGTTTTCTTCAAAAGCGAGTGGACATTCCAACTAATGTGAGGGAGGGATTGGCTCAGTGGGTAGAGAGCCGTAATCGGCAGTTCGCAGGTTCGACTCCCACCTGGGTCAGCGTTGATATTTACCTCCCCCAAAATTCCCCCGCCCTGCCCAAGGTCAGTAGGGAACACCGATGGCCTTGGAAAGGAATTCAGCTATCCGTCGGGTAGGACGTTAAGCCGTGGCCCCATCTGCGGGAGATCTGTGGCTGGCCATGACGGGGGCTACCATCTGTGGCTGGGTCTACGGGGCCATCTGTGGCCATCACAGCTTAACGGCATTCACGGTATCTACCATCTGTGGCCATCACGGGGTCTACCCCATCTGTGGCTGGCCATGACGGGGGCTACCATCTGTCTCCCAAAACAGCTGTTCCAGTGGGTCCCCCCATTTAGCCCATCGCGTGCAAAAAAAAAGTGGCGCTCAGTTGTAATAAGGTCAAACCAACCGTTTCTTCCAACTAGTGAGAGCTTTTAACCTCTGGGTTTTACTAACTAATATCAGAAGGGCAATGCCTGTCGCTGGAATCACGGGACTCAACTCATATTATGGAGCACACTTTTGATCGACACTTTTTTGCACACAATGAGCTAAACAGCCAGGTCACAAGGGAACACTCAGGGAAGGTTGGGGGAAGGGCGTGCACTAAACAGCTGTTAGGAGGCAGGAGGAAGCCTCCGTCATGACCATCCAGTGTGTTGTTTCACGTGCACAAGGTATGGATCTCCGGCATGCGATGCCATGGCTTAACGTCCCATCCGACGGACGGCTGCCTTTCTTTGACTATCGGTGTCCGCTACTGACCAGGAAAGGGAGGAGAGTTTCGAGGCTGTAAATCTCAACGCTTGACCAAGGTAGAGCTCGAACCGGGAACTGACGATTAGGAGCTTGGTGCGCTACCGACTCAGCACCCCCCCCCCCGGCCCTCGTAACTAAAATAAAAGTATTCTATGCTCCAAAACGTTTTCCTGACACTTCCATATTATTATGTGAATAGAAAGTAACATTCAGAGCTCCCTAAATTTGAAAATGATTTTTTTTACGGGAAAACGTCACTCGAGATAAATTGAAGATTCCCTCAAATCTTTCTAATTCTCGATTTTCAACAATTTTCCTCAAATGTTTACAGTTATTAAGTTGGATACGTTTAACAGCAAACTCTGCTCTTAAATTCGTTCTGAAAATTTCGTATGAAGGTAATCATACCCTCTGCACGTTAAAGAACACGCTGGATGGCCTTGACAGGAGACTACGTCCTATCTCCGAACTATCCAGTGGGTCCCCTCCTCTAACCTTCTCGGGGCAAGGGATGGGGATCCGCTGAATATTAATTACTGGACTGATAATTAATTAACTGCAAGAATCATTACACCAACATCTAAATTTGCATTTATTTCAGTAAGCGGCTTGTTGTAACAAATATAATTTGTGTTTTAATGGGCTTTTGGAAGTAAATTGTTATGTTCGGTGACGCTGATTTTAAATGCTTTGGGCTCCAAAACTCTTTAAATATCAAAAGAATATTGCTGAAAATTGAGCTTTAGAGAGATTTGAATGAGATCCTTAATTTATACTCAGTGACATTTTCCAGAAAAAATATTATTTTTACATTTAGGGATCTCTGAATTCAGGGATCTCTCTCCATTCGCATAACATGCAAATGTCGGAAAAAACGTTTTGTAATATCGCATATATCGATTGGGAGTATTTTAATTTCTAGATATGCGTATGCATATACACTGCTCGACATTGAAAGTGCCCCACCCAGAAGAACATGTACAAACATGCAAATAGAAGGGTGGGTGTGAGCAGTTGAGATGTGCAAATGGTGATAATCCAGAGCCAATGACGTGTGTGGCTCAAGAGAAAAGGTGCAAGAAGAAACAGGGATGGTATTGTGTTTATGCAGGTGAAAGTTGTGCAAAAGGTTGAGATTCGGTGCTGGAACGGTTGAGATTAGAATTCTGCTTAGAAATTGTTCAGCGAAGGCCGAAAATGCCTGGTACACGCCATCATCATGTTTATTAACATTTAGATGCGTTTGAGAGAGATGAATTATAAGCCTATGTGAAGCTGGATGGACTACAGGTTGTGTCGCTGTCCATGTTCATCGGGATGCACGAACTGTTGACTGCCGTTGGCAACAGTGGCGAAATGAAGGTTCTAGCATGTGTCACAGAGGGAGTGGTACCATCTGACAGACATCAGCCCTGTTTGATAGGCACATTGTTCGACATGCTCGTTCGTCACCCCAGAGCACTGCAGGCGATATTCGACGGACTGTGTCAGCAACCATGGATGTCCCCACAACTACCTGAATGGTAAACCGAAGGTTACATGAGGCACACCTGTGCTGTGGGCAACCATTAAGTCCACTGCCATTGACTGTAAACCATCGCAGCGCTCGTCTGGCTTGGTGTCGAAGTCGTGCGAACTGGGCCATGAATTGAACACTGTTGTGTTTAGTGAAGAATCCCATTTTTGTCTGGGAGCTGACTATCGATGGGTCCATGTATGGCAAGAGGATGGATCCAGCTTTTGTTCGTGACTGGCACACCACCCGTCAGCCAGACATAATGGCATGGGATGCTGTTGGATATGACAGCAGGTCACCTCTTATCCGCATCACGGGAACACTGACAGCTGCACGATATGTTTTCACGGTTCTGCAGGCCGTTTCGTTATCGTTCCTGGGAGCATGCAGCAGCCCGTTTTGTTACCGTTCTTGGGAGGCAGGCAGCAGCCCATTTTCCAGCATGACAAAGCCTGTGTACACTGCTACGATCTCCAGACAATGTTTACAACATGTTCAAGTATTACCGTGGCCAACACGATCTCCAGATATATCCCCAAGTGAAAATCTGTGGGACCACATTGGATGACGTTTGCAAACCTCTCAGCGGCTGGAGCAAAATCTCGATGAATTATGGGAGCAAGTCAACGCTGCTTGGTGTGCAATTCCTCAGGACCATATCCGTCGACTGTATGACTCCATGCCACGCCGTATTGCTGCCTGTATTGCCGTTCATGGCGTGCAACCACCTACTGAGGCAGTCACATTGTGTTGCATGATCTCATCTTCTAACCACTGTAAGTGGTTGCAAATTAGATCATGGTATGCCAATATATATTGCTATGTGTGTGCTACATTTCACCCCTATTCCCTCACTCCTTCTGGTTAGGGCAATTTCAATATCGTGCAGTGTATATATGTATAAGTTCCTTACGCATTGTTTCTGTTAAATATTCCAGCATACGAAACTACTTAAATAATAAGAGAATATTATTGAATTTTAAGAATTAGCTCCACTAAATGTAGATCTTCTTTTTTGTTTTGTTGTAGCATTTTACCATAAAGTTTAATATTTCAAGTTAGAAAGCTTCAAAAGTTAGCATTCTGTTAATAAAATGTGGAAATTCTTTTATATTGTTGTCTAAACATTATATATATACGTAGGTACTGAACAGAAAAAACGTTTCATGTTATTTGAATATGGAGTCATATTCAGATATCAGTAACATCTTAAGTAATATTAATATGGACAAAATATGACTATAGTTATACTTGAGGTCTTTATCAAATATCTTTAAATGTAGAATTATTCACAAATAATTGTTCAGTATCCAAATAATTTTGTAAGCTGGAAAATGTACTCAATTAAAACCTGAAAAATTATTGCAACATATTAAAATGAAAAAGAAACATTCTGTAAAAAATAATACCCCCTCAAGCAGCTGCTTGCCACAGAGGTCTGACAGGAGCCTGTCAGTTTATATGCCACAGTAGAAGATCTAATGATTGAACAGTATATGAATTTTGAATGATTTTTGGTTAACAAGGTAAGTAAATGTTAAATATTCCAGATTCTATAACTCATTAAATATTAAAAATATCAAAAGCAGGTATTTAGGCAGACCGCAGTCAGATCTTCAAATATGATTGCCAATAATCACATTTTTCTATAAAAAGCGCTTTTAAGAAATTGTAGAGTTGTGAATTTGATTCCCTCTTGATCAAACATTTAATATTTCAACTGTTTCTACTTTCTGTTGAGAAACTATTAATGCATGAATTTATTATTCAGTCCTAAGACTTTTTGATCTCCCCTTCAAATACAAAAGAATTATTCCATGTTTCCTTTGCTTTTTGCTGAAATACAAGTTTCAAAAAGGAAATAAACACACCACATTCTGCAGTCGACTCCTGTTGCCTGGTTGCCTTTAGAGTCCCCCTGTTGCCTGGAGGGATGCAGGCAGTTTGTCATTTAAACGTTAATTGATGGTCGTTTGAACCCTCTGAGCGGGAGATGCACAAAGAGGGGAGGAAGAGTTCACCCGTTCAACCTACCTTCTCCCGGCCGACGGGCCGGTACGGTAGCGAAAGGGATTCGGCCGGTACGGCCAGAACGGTAGCGAAAGGGTTAAATTAGAGTAAAATTTATAGTTGGCATTCGCAGATGAACTTAACAATAAGCAAATACTAAGAAGTATCATTCATCCATGTTTAATGTCTAAAAAATGTAAAATTAAAACATGTTAATCTAACATTTAACATGAATATAATGTTAAATGTTAGAAAACTGTTCAGAGACGATTTAAAAAAAAATCAAAAGAATTAAAAAATTATCATTAAATAAAAGAACAATTTTTCCCTGCACATTCATAAGCTTACAGTATTCCTGTGAATGGAAAAGGCATTATTTCTTCTTACTGTTTTTAATTTCTGACAATCAGCGAGGTGTCCAGTGTATATCTAACACATCGATGTCGAGGTTTTCTCTTTTCACCATTTCACGAATTTCTTCATAAGCTTCTGTTCTTCTGTAAAGGCTGAAAGGATGTCCTAAAGTTTTCAAATTATGAAATCTCAGCAGCCAATAAAACATGTCCATGCTAAATTCGTCAGAACTTAGATTCAGATACTCCAAATATTGAAAACCGTGGTTTCTATGTGCTTCTCGAATAGCTTCGCTGGTAACGTTGCCGAAACAACCTATCGAAAGTTCCGTCAAATGCGTAGCTGATGATAATAAAACAGTTAAAAACTCTGCTAATCCAGAACCGCTTAATCCACGCAAAATTATGTTGCTTAATGCGGTTGGAAGTTCTTTAATCGCCCCTCTTTCGTTTAGCAATTTCACAGCATTTTCAGATTTCAACTCCGTCTTTAGCAAAGCAGCGCTAGAAAAAGAGAATTTTTTCAGGTTAGGACAAAGTGTCAACCAAAACAACAGTTCGAAATAATCTTCAAAGAATGCGAAGTTAAACACGAGTCTCAGTGTTTTAATTTTGATACCTTGAATTGTAAACATTTCGCGGAGTTCTGATGTAGGAATTGGAGCTTTCAAGTACAGTGTGATATTACTCAGTCGAGAAAATGCAGTGCAAAGTTTAAGATATTGCGGAGGCATTTTAGGATGAATATGTACTGATGTCACTTCCGGAAAACAAACTGGTGCGGATTGCAGAACTTCTTCTTCTGTTTCGAAAGCGCCAAAATATAATTCTTTGAGATTACATTTTCTTACATTTATAAAATTATTTTTAGAAAGGTTATGTTTATTTATATCGAATAGAACTCTAACCACTCCTCCGAAAATTAGAGATATTGGGATACTTGGGTCGAAATCGCCATTCTGTAAAAATCTTTCATATTTCTGTTCATATTTCTTGGTACATGACGATAAGCAAAAACCAAAATATTGCAGATCCTCTAAATGCGGAAGAGATTCCAGTATCATTCTCGTTCCTCTGCAAGTGATAAAGGTGGATCGTATGTTCAAGCTGGATAATTTGCACAAACCTATTTTGTCTTCTGAATTATCGCTGCAGAGATATTTAACTCCCTCGTCTGTTATGGATGTAAATGACATATCCAGTTGTTTTAGCAAATGGCAGTGAGTTTTAACAACTGCAATTTGATCGTCACAAAAACATGTTCTGGACACATTCAGGGTTAGGACTTTAGGAATAGATTTAAGGAGTAAATTCAAATCTTCTAAGCATATCCCAGACATTTGCATTTCCACTATGGACAGATTCTACAAAAAACAGAAAGAACACTCTGTTGAAATCCAGCAAAATAACAAATGCATTTGTTTTTATTAATTTTTACTAGAATTTTACAGAAATTAATTACTGGTAATTTTTTAAGTTCTTTTGAACATATATTTTCACAGTGAAATACAAAAATCATGAACTGTATAATAACTGATTGTCAGAGAGAAATGTACATACCGTTAATTCTCACATACCTCAGGCCAGGCTCGTAATCTGTACTTCCCAGGTTCGAGTCCCAGATGAGTCAGTGTTGAGATTTATCTCCGCAAATTTCCCCGCCCTGCCGTCCGTCAGATGGGACGTTAAGCCGTGGCCCGTGTGTGAGAGTAATATCCTGTGCACGTTAAAGAACACCCTGGATGGCCTTGACGGGAGGCTACCATCTGTCTCCCAACAACTGTTCCAGTGGGTCCCCTCCCCCAACCTTCTCTGAGCCTTCGGGGTCCATGTGACCTGGCCATTTAGCCCTTGGTGTGCAAAAAAGTGCCGCTCAGAGGTAAAACAACCCAACAACTCACATACCTCAGATAATTTTTCAGTCGTAGGTAAGAGATAAGAACCCTTGTCAGGTTGATGGCGAATCGTTATATAATAATGACTATAATCAGAGAAACTTGTTATCGGGGGGTGGCTCAGTCGGTAGCGCACCAGGCCCCGTCTGTAGTTGCCAGGTTCGAGTCACAGCTGGCTCACCGTTGAGATTTATCTCCGCAAAATTCCATGTCATGGTCAGTAGGGGACACCGATGGACTTGGAAAGGCCGCTGACCGTCGGAAACGTTAAATAACACGCTGGATGGCCTTGACGGGAGGCTATCTGCCTCCCAACAGCTGTTCTAGTGGGTCTTCTCTGAGCCTTCGGGGTCCTTGTAACCTGGCCATTTAGCCCATGGTGTGCAAAAAAAGTGCCACTCAGAGGTAAAACAATCCAACTTGTTATCATTCGTTACTTTAAGGGGAACTTGGCGTGCAAACTGAGTAGGAAGAGCTACTAACATTTTATCACCAAGTCGTGTGTTCGGAACCCATTTTCCCAAAATTAAATTTTTTAGTCGACTCTTTAATTGTTATAAAGTCACAGGAAAACTTTTTTACTTATTAGTTACGATTGTTGAAATACACATATACTCTGGAACCGGAAGAATGCATTCCTTATCGCCTCTGGCGCATAAAGGAATCTTGTTTTCAACGAAAATGAAGTTCCCAGGTTCGAGTCCCAGCTGGGTCGTGGGGCGGGGGTTTCTCAGTCGGTAACGCGCCAGGCTCGTAATCTGTAGTTCCCAGGTTCGAGTCCCAGCTGGGTCAGCGTTGAGATTCATCTCCGCAAAATTCCCCGCCCTGCCCACGGTCAATAGCGGACACCGATGGGCTTGGAAAGACCGCCGTCCGTCGGATGGGACGTTAAGCAGTGGCCCCGTGTGTGGGAGAGACATACCCTGTGCACGTTAAAGAACACGCTGGATGGCCTTGACGGGAGGCTACGATCTGTCTCCCAACAGCTGTTCCAGTGGGTCCCCTCCCCCAACCTTCTCTGAGCCTTCGGGGTCCATGTGACCTGGCCATTTATCCCATGGTGTGCAAAAAAGTGCCGCTCAGAGGTAAAACAACCCAACCTAACCCAGCTGGGTCAGCGTTGAGATTTATCTCCGCAAAATTCCCCGCCCTGCCCACGGTCAGTAGGGGACACCGATGGGCTTAGAAAGGCCGCCGTCCGTCGGATGGGACGTTAAGCCGTGGCCCGTGTGCTGGAGAGCCATACCCTGTGCACGTTAAAGAACACGCTGGATGGCCTTGACGAGAGGCTACCATCTTCCAATGATGCCAATGGAAACTTCAAAACTTTAATATTCCACAAAAACAGTTTCAAATTTCTTATTAAATACATCGCGTATAATATTCGTAAAAAGATTGAAATTTTTGAATTTTTTCCACCGTTAGAGGGCGCAAATATAGCTTTTGGGAGATTCAGAAAGTGCAGATCGTAATATGTCATCAACATCTATCCAACCTAAATGGGATTTTTGATTTATCTATAAAAACTATTATCTCTTAAAGCAAAAATATTACATTAGTTACAAAGAGTTGATCCCTTGGACTAGGGGCGGCGGCGGTGGCTCAGTCGGTAGCGCGCCAGGCTCGTAATCTGTAGTTCCCAGGATCGAGTCCCAGCTGGGTCAGCGTTGAGATTTATTTCCGCGAAACTCCCCGCCCTGCCCACGACCAGTAGGAGACACCGATGGGCTTGGAAAGGCCGCCGTCCGTCGGATGGGACGTTAAGCCGTGGCCCCGTGTGTGGGAGAGCCATACCCTGTGCACGTTAAAGAACACGCTGGATGGCCTTGACGGGAGGCTACCATCTGTCTCCCAACAGCTGTTCCAGTGGGTCCCCTCCCCCAACCTTCTCTGAGCCTTCGGGATCCATGTGACGTGGCCATTTAGCCCATGGTGTGCAAAAAAAGTGCCGCTCAGAGGTAAAACAACCCAACCCTTGGACTGAGGAGAGGGGGAAACCTCCCTCCTAGTCCAAGGAATCAACTCATTGCTGCCAGAGAAAACTCGGCGACCTACTCATTCCACCATCAAAATTTCAAATTTCTAGCTTAAATACATCATTTGCAATACTCGTTTAAAATTTTCGATTTTTGAAAATTTCCTTCACCTGGAGCGCCCAATTTTAATATTTGGGAGATTCGGAAAGTGCAAATCGTAACATTTCATCAATACCTATCTAACACAAGAGGAATTGTTAATTTGAATTGAATTGAAGTTTATTTCACCCAAACATACATATATTGGTAGATAAAACACAGACAAGTTCACAGACAGGTGAAATAGGAGAACATAATAAGCCGTAGCTTTTGAATAAATGTTTCCTGAAATACACTTAAATTTAAAACAATGCAGGTGACTTTAATTTATACATTTATACATTTATTTGAGCACATAAATTTTTTGTGGCCTGACTCTATCATTGACTTGATAATAAGTGTAGTTTATATTTATATTTAAAAGTTCTATATTGTTCCATTGCAGCAGTATCCTCTGGTATCTCGTCATTCCAAATCTTAATGCCAATGTACCGTATTGATCTCTGGCCTATAGATTTCTTATAAATAGGCAACATGATCTTGTTCTTAAGTCGAGTATCATAACTGAAAGTCTTCGTTCTTTCTAAGCAGCAGTAAAGTTCCGAGTACTCTGTCATTTTATTCTTCACTCTGTATACAAAATTCCCCATAAACATACTTGTAAATATTATATATATTTAGTATTCCATTTTCTACCATCAAGTGTTGCACCGGATTTCTGAAATTTAATCTTAGAATATATCTCTATAAATAATTTATCTCTATAAATAAAAACATTCGATATCTTATAGACGGACAGACAGACGACGGAGCGAAACTATCATTACGTTTTTTTCCTGGAAACGAGATAAAAATTAAAATGTCTTTTCTTACCTCTGCGATGTTCACGATGGTGTTCAGAGCAACGCCAGTTAGCGAGAATTGTCTTCGCTCTGTGGGAATGTAAACGATCGGTCTTGGTAAATCCTCTCTTCTAAAGGTTCCCCTTCTCCAGTAGGAAAAATGGTCCTCTTTACTCAAGTTGAGATTTCTTGTGTAGGGATTCAGAAAAAATTCGAGGTAATCCTTTTCCTCAGGTTTTGTTTTGTCTTCGCATTCAAACGATAAACAGTCCCTAGCTAAAGGACATAATGTGTCTGGAATAGTTGCTGCGTCACTCAGCATGTCCATTATTTTTTCAGAATATAATTTTTCTGAAAATATGGAATAATGATTTTTTAATATATCACGTTCACATTTTTATTATCGTAGAAATCCTGTATTAAATTTAGTCTATATTAAATTTAATCAAGAAAGCTTGACTAGATTTTTTAAAAATTATTTAAAATGGGAAGAACAAATTCCGTTAGTAAAAGAAATAATTTCAGACAGCTGAAAATTCATGGAGTTATTTTATTTTAATTAAAGCACAGTATGGCCGTTTATATCATTAATGTTGAGATAATAACTGTTGTCCAAAGAAAATTGAAGCATGCTGTTGCCTATTTTTTAATGGGGCGGGGGTGGCTCAGTCGGTAGCGCACCAGGCTCGTAATCTGTAGTTCCCAGGTTCGAGTCCCAGCTGGGTCAGCGTTGAGATTTATCTCCGCAAAATTTCCCGCCCTGCCCACGGTCAGTAGGGGACACCGATGGGCTAGGAAAGGCCGCCGTCCGGATGGGACGTTAAGCCATGGCCCCGTGTGCGGGAGAGCCATACCCTGTGCACGTTAAAGAACACGCTGAATGGCCTTGACGGAAGGCTACCACCTGTCTCCCAACAGCTGTTCCAGTGGGTCCCCTCCCCCAACCTTCTCTGAGCCTTCGGGGTCCATGTGACCTGGCCATTTAGCCCACGGTGTGCAAAAAAGTGCCGTTCAGAGGTAAAACAACCCAACCCGACCATTTACTATGTATCTCTAACTAAAAAATGTTTCATTTTAACGAATACCAGTTCAGAAAATAAATATCAATTTAACAAATAAATATTTATAACAATATAAAAACAAACACTATAACGATATCTTAAAAACGAAAATCAATAAACAATATATACAATGTTGTTTTTAGCATCTGACAAAACTGTAGTAATGTAAACGCTGTGAAATAGCTATTCAATCAAAATGCTGTGAATCACGTGTTTTTTATTGTATATCGCCGATAATGCTTTAAAGCGACGTTGTCAGATATTCCTAGCATAAAAGGGGATTTTTTAACATGGAGATTTATTACTAAATAGAAAAATTAATTACTCCTCAAACATCTGTTTGCTTCAGAGGTCCGAGAGAAGCTAATCGGTTTAATATGCAAAGAAGGGGTTCTCAACGTGGGGTACGCGGTAAATATTTTGGGATACGCCGTGAGAGCTCAAAAGTCGGTAGATCTAGTAACAAAGTAAAAATAACCATTGTGAAATATATATATATAAATATACTATAACTATAGTTCTATCCAGTGGTGAAAGTAAGCCGGTACGCGCCGGTAAGAAAATATTTGACGGTAAAACGTACCGCTGAGACATTTTTCAGTAGTGGCTCCGTTAACGATTTCTTTTTAATGCATTTTCAAACGAGAATTTTATTTTTTTTAAAGCGAACGATTCCTTTTAAGAAAAAATCGTCGGTTTTTAATTACATTACTACAGTTTAACCCTTTAAGTATCAAGCTGTTTAGAAACCGGATACTTGAGAATCCATTTCTACCGGCAGGGAGTGCCAAGGGGGAGTGCTAGAAATTGGAAGTAATGCTTTCTCTCTTTGAACGATTAGCAAGGATATCGAATGTAGATAGCAGAACTAGACAGACAAAGGCGACTCCTACAAATCCGTTATTTGGGGAGTCGTACTAAGAGTTCACGGACAATGCACGTTCCCACCCGCCGTAGCTGTCTGTGTTCGGTCTTAATCACTACTGGAGGCAGAACTGTGAAAACGGGGTGGTAAATCAAAGAAAGGATATGAACTCACTTGGACATTGCAAACCATTGCAAAGCAGCGTGTACTTATGGTTTTAAAATTTTCGTTGTTTTAAAATTTTCGTTGTTTTAAAATTTTCGTTTTCAAAATATATATTTTTCATTTTCTGCCGAATGGAAAATTCTAAACTTTTTTGGTTATAACCGAAGGCAGCTTAATGGCGGCGATGGGGAACATGTTTCCCCAAATTTAAATAATGAGTTTGAAGGGGGGGGGGGATTTTTTAATGTAAAATCATGGAAAAACAGTTTTTAAAAATTAGCTTTATCAATCAATCACTTTACATTACGCTACTGGAGTAACCATAATAGAAAAACTAATACACGTTCTTTTTAATTTTATTGTCCCACAAAGGTTGGCACATCATTCTTTTTAAACATAATTTTCGCTTAGCACACCACCCTTAATTTTAAGGCAGGAAATATTTGCTATGAATTTTAAATATTAAGTTGCCCTTCTTAGCCATTTCAATAACTGATGGTCTGTTTCGTCATCTCCTAAACATATGCGAGTTCTGAACAGACATGTGTTCAGAGTATACACACACACATAAACAGCAAGAGAATACGCACACTCCGAAACTCTAAGACTGAAATTATTTGGAGAATTAAAAAAAATAGAATTATGGCGTATGTTTAATTTGAATATAATTACAAACTTTCACGAAAGAAAGTAAATATTATATTTACTCTACATAAGTTTATTTGAATATTAAATAAAAGTTATTATACTTCTATCGCATTTTTATTTTCTTCCTCGACGATCCTCATAAGATTAACTTTAGGCCCTTCAAAAAGCATTTTCCACCTGAGTCTTATCGCCATTATACTATTGGGGAAAATATTTTGCGATTTTTATTTCAGTGTAGATAATTTGTTTATGGAATTTGAAGAGAAAACTTCAGATTACTGTAAATTTTCTCTTTCTAAGTAAAAATATTCCTTTTTTTTGTTCGTTTGTTTAATGTTAAATATTAATAAGTTTGAAAAATCTCTTGACACTTAATACGTATCTGTAGTCTGAGATTTTGGACATCCAAAAAAGACCCATATTCAAGGCAATTGCAATGATGAATGCTCTTCATATTTCATCAGTATTTTATACCGAACTACCAGTTTCGACTTTTATAACCACTATATTTTCACTGAATTCAGCATATTTGTTAGTATTGACTCGCAGCATGTCAACATTGTTGTCTGTAAAAAAGAGGTTTAAATAATATCTCGTGGCCGAGTGGTTAGCGCTCTTGGCTGCTGCTCTACGGTACCTAGGTTCGAGGCATGGATGTTTGTGTCGTTTTCCAGCTGAGGTCCTGCCATCCTCTCAGATTTTCTACTGTGGCATATAAACTGACCAGCTCTTGTTAGACCTCTGTGGCAAGCAGCTGCTTGAGGGGGTATTTTTTCATTTAATGATGAACAAGATAATTCAAGGAATCAAGATAGTTCAAGAATAAGGCCGACAGAAGATTCAAAATTATTAACAAAAACTGTGTCGTTGATAACTGGCATTTGTTAAATTTATTGAACTGACATCGTCCTTTTGATCAAGTGGTGTATACTCTTCGCATCAAGTTTATGGGACCTGGATTCGAGACCTTATAGATGTGGCTATTTTTTTTCTGCTGAGATCTCGTCTTCATAATAGGTCATCTGACATCTTATATCGACCAGTGATGAACAGCTGTTTGAGAGGTGTTAAAAATTATCAACTAAGAAATTAATTCTCTAATGCTTTGTTTTTCATCATTTGCATCCCTTGGAATTTAACTTTCAGTATCGGAACTTATAACATTTGTATTCGTAAAATGCCATACCGTAGCCTAGTGGTTGCCAAACTT
Organism: Ryuthela nishihirai; assembly: GCA_038380435.1. Classification (NCBI taxonomy): domain Eukaryota; kingdom Metazoa; phylum Arthropoda; class Arachnida; order Araneae; family Heptathelidae; genus Ryuthela; species Ryuthela nishihirai. The sequence continues at coordinate 24,522,719 of JAWZYU010000022.1, forward strand.
GGCCACTGATCTACAGGATCTGGGTTCGAGCCCCGGGTAAGGCATGGATGTTTGTGTTGTTTTTCTGCTGAGTTCCTGCCATCGTCACAGACTTACTGTGGCGTTCTTTTCAGACCTCTGTGGCAAGCAGCTGCTTTAGGGGGTATTATTTTTCTTTTATTATACGTATTAGATACGTCGAGTCGTTTCAGATCCCCAAATATCAGAATCGTTATAATAAAAAGAAATTATGATTATCAATTTATGAAAAGATGTTTTTCCTTAGAAACATTGGTAAAATTATTGTCAACTTTTGAATTACACCACACAATAAATTTGATATAAAAATAATGCTATAGCATGACTTGGGTTCTGCTTTAACGAACAATGCAGTGGAAGTGAAAGAAAAAACCCAACAGTTTTGCATTAAAGAAAAGCGAGGTTACTTTTCTTGGAACCTTTTATCGGAGTGGATTAAGGTTAGGAGAGAACAGAAAGAATTATCCCAGGTCCACTAGAAGAGTGGCGTTGCAGTTTACAATTAGCGGCTACCTCTTAAGGGCGAAAGAAAGCAAGCATGAGGAGAGTTTAAAATGCAATGGTTTTCTGCATATCGGGCTGCGGCGGTCGACGTAATAGTTATCATTTTCACTCTGTGGTATTAGCGTTGCTGAATCGCTAACCATTTCTCATTAAGGTGAAGACAAGGTCTATATTATGGTCAAGTCATATGTAAAGTTAAGCGTGCTAACAAATGCATATATCACGTGTAAAAGCGAAATGATTATTTTTCTACTGCAGGAATGGCCAACCTATAGTACTCGTGACCAAGAGTGGAAAGCTAAACGAATTTGCTTTGGCACACAAAAGCGCTCAACAAAATCATTTCGTAAATTTTTTTTTGACAAAAGTCACCCTTTTCCTACCTTATTTTGGACGCGGAAACTCTGCAATTTCGCGTCTATTAACAGGTCAGAGACAAAATTTCCGGATGTAATCAATGATTAAGCTTTATAAAATTTAAAGGCTATTCGAAATCTCCGATAAATGTTATTCTGAAAAAATTCTATATTTGGCTTCTGAGTTTAAAATATGCAAGTTGAGTATTCAAAATTACAATAAGAGTGAAACGTTAATTTTCCTTTCTAAAAAAATTTCTTTAAGTACGGAAATAATTTTAAAAACATCTAAATCATGTCATTATTTTTTTTTCAATAAGACTGAAATCCGAGAATACAACGGAATCAGCAAGTATTTAAATATATTAATATTATTTAACATTAAAAATCCCTAAATCATTCACTATTTGCGGCAAACACATGGAAAATGAATAAATCTAAGAGCATTGTACTTTCGTCGCCACACACTTCAATTTAATAACCTCTGTAAGACGACTTCACTGGAGTGATCGCCTGTGATCTAGTTTCATCACTGGTTTTATAAATGTAATGGTTACATTAAATACGGCTGTCAGTAGTTGATTGTACTGTATTAGAGTTATGTAAATTGTGAATGTGTCAGCCAGTATATTAAAATCAGTTCGTTTGTTTATGTGAAATGTTGTTCTTAGTGGGAGCATTAAATAACATCATCCGTAAGAATTGGTATGATTTGTATGTAGAAAACTACTGTGATTCATTTTGAAGTGTTATAGTAATTTATCGTTGTTATTGATATGTAAAAATAAGCAGCTGCTAGCCACAGAGGTCTGATAGGAGCCTGTCAGTTTATATGCCATAGTAGAAGGTCTATGAGGATGGCAGGACTTCAGCAGAAAAACGACCCACACATCCATACCCGGAGGCTCAAACCCAGATCCATATTATCAGTAGCCGTGAACGCTAACCACTCGGCCACGTCACGGCTATTGATAAATAGCAATAATAATTATTTCTTAGCGAAGGTAATCCTTTTTTTTTGTTAAAATGCTTGTTTAATTTGTTAAATGGTACGTTTACTGTCTGTTTATTACGAATTCTCGCACAGTTATCAAATAAAGTATTGCTAAAAATCTCTAACAACATTTTAAATCTGATTTCTAAATCTCTCATGGTGACTTATTTATTTCTCATTCAGTCAAGAACTCTAGTCTCTGTCTCATAGAAGTTCTCAGTCATGAACTCTCCTGTTTAGTCGATAGAGACTTCACCTCAATCTGAGTCGAGTCTAGGTATTAATAATTATTATTTAATATTATAGTAATACACGAGAATTTTCTGCTGGACTAGCGTGAGTTGAGGTGGAAATATTTGGGGTAGCAAAACTGGAAAAAAAGGTTTTGATATCAAATATTTAAGGATATTTAGAAAATTTACAAGACTCGACTTTAACCTGCTTCCAAGAATATTTCAGTTGCTAAATATGAACAAAACATTTGATATTATAACAATTAATAAATTTAAAAAGATTTCTTTACCTAGAAACGTATTATTTGTTGACTACCTGAATGAAATAAAAGAATGGTAAAGCTACCATTCAAAATTTCATAACTTTGAAATAACAATCTTCGTACGAAATACTGTTATTCCAGTTAAACTCAAAGATCTAATTCGAATCTCTCTAAATATTAATTTTTCTTCCAATATTTGAAAAGAGCGTAATAATTGGAATTAAAAGTGATTTAGGCCTCATTCCAGACCAAACTCGAAATTATTCAGAAGGTGTCTGAACTGTTTCGATACTTACTAAGCCCGAGCTCGATTAAGAGAAAATTTTTGCTCTTAATCGAGCTTGATATTAAAATATTTTGTAAATATTTCTATAATAGAGTACTTCAAAATTTAAAATGATTACATGGTGGGAAAATTAAACATCTTATTGTAATTTAGGACGAAAATTAATTGAAATATAGAATATAAACTGAAAAAATTGTCAATAAATCTATCGTAGAAGCTAAGAGGGATTCATTAATAATAAAATAGTTCACAAAGCCTGAATGGTGCTTATTTTTAATTATAAAGTATACAATTAGAAGTTAATTTTTTTATATATTTAATAAATTTTTCCACAGTTAAAAGAAATTTAGATATTTAAATTATGACTGAATCATAGTTTGACATCGTATCTAACTCTAATTGAATATTTAACAGCAGTATTACCAGTCATAACAAAATCACAAGAGATTGACAGTGTTTATTTCACGTAGCGATATATATATATAGTGTCGTAATTAGGGAGTTAATCAGTTAAATAACAATATTCAGTACTGCGCAACGATTGGGTTGTTTTACCTCTGAGTGGCACTTTTTCTGCACACAATTTGCTAACTGGCCAGGTAATAATTCCCGAATGCTCAGAGAAACGGACCACTGGATAACTGTTGGGACAGATGGTAGTCTCTCATCCAGTATGTTGCCATCCAGTTATGAGGCCATCCAGTATGTTCTTTAACGTGCACAGAGTATGGCTCTCCTGCTGATGGGCTACGGCTTAACGTTCCATCCGACGGACGGTGGACTATCCAAGCCATTAATGTCCCCTACCGACTGTGGGCAGGGCGGGGATACTAGCTGATACTTGAACCTGGGAACTACAGATTACGATCGGGGAGCGCTACCGAATGCCCTATGATAAATCCCTGCCTCTGCCTTATGATAAAAGCATTTCAAGCGTTCCCAAGGAACAGAAATTCTACGAAGGGAGCTAATTTTTTTTACTTGTCTTTGCAAAATAAAAATTTGAAATTGAAATAGTTGAAAATTTATCTTTTGGGTAAAGCAATAGATGTATTTCTTACGATAAAAATTGAACTATAAATAATTAACTCTCAAGCAACTGCTCTCCACATAGGTCTGACGTAACCCTACAAATATATTTCATTAGGATGGTAAAAACTTTAGCAGAAAGACAAAAAGAATGGAAACATTGAAGTCTTATGGAGGGCACAAGCGCCTTTAATCTCGACCACAGGCATAATCATTTGCGATTTTGCAATATAAGAGGCCACCGTTATGTGTGCTAAATTGGGACTGATAAAACACCATTTAAAGTAATTTCCTTTTAAGCAGAGAATTTCTGTTCATAAAACATAATGCAAAGAGGGATTAATAAGGACCACATCATGTGATTAAGCATTTGATTACACTTATTTTTTTAAAGAAATTAACTTGACTTATAGTAAGGGTAAGTTATTGATCTATTTATCTTAAAAATTAAACACCAATTTTATGTTCCGTGTATGTTTATATTCACTTTACTTTGCATATGTGGGTGCATACCGTTTTTTTTATTACAAATATATGTGAAGATTTTGTTTTAATGAATTGATTAAACATAGGGTTTTTTATTATCTTAATTCAAAATTTGAAGTGTTGAACTTGATTGATGTTGGGATAGAATAAATGGATAAGGAGCTGGGGAGGTAATACATTAGGGTGGGTCATCTATTACCAGCTCCTCATCTCCTCCTTGGGAATGTCGAATGAAAATTATAAGAAACTCTCTGAGATCCAGATTCTTCCGTATATGTTTTGCGCTTGGAAAAGAACGAGCCTAAAGTTGTTCGAATTCCAGCTAACATTTTTGATATGATGACTTTATAGCATGGCAGAAGATTCGTAGGGACCATCCGTCTCCCTACAGATGTAAAGTGGGTCTTGACGGGAGGGTATCATCCGTCTACCTACAGATGTAAAGTGGGTCTTGACGGGAGGGTACCATCCGTCTCCCTACAGATGTAAAGTGGGTCTTGACGGGAGGGTACCATCCGTCTCCCTACACATGTAAAGTGGGTCTTGACGGGAGGGTACCATCCGTCTCCCTACACATGTAAAGTGGGTCTTGACGGGAGGGTACCATCCGTCTCCCTACACATGTAAAGTGGGTCCCTTCTCATTTTCCGAAAACTTGTGGCCCTTTAATTCATTGTTTGCAAAAAAGGGTCGTTCAGAGGATAAAGAACCCAACCCAAATGGATTGTGATATTCTTTCCCAGACCATTTAGCATGAAGAGAGGAAAGTGAGTTAACGGTTTTATGACACGCATGCACCGATATTTTGAAAATGGTCAGAACTTTTTGTCTTGCCTATTATATAGCTGTTGAACGTTAACATTGAATTTGAATGTTTGGAATGCCTCTGTGGCAAGCAGCTGCTTGAGGGATATATTTTTTTTTATTTAAGAGAAATTTGTTCTCCCCAGGTGTATGGGACTCATTGTTGCTAATGGAACCTTCACGATCCTCACATTCCACAACAAAAAATTCCATTTGTAGCATAAAATCATTGTTTGCAGTATTCGTTTAAAATTTTGCAATTTTAAATATTTTCGACCGTTAGAGGGCGCAATTATAGCTTTTGTTCAGATTGCGGAAAATGCGAATCATAATATTTGATCAATACCTATCGAACTCAAAAATTAATTTTTATTAATCCCTGAAAGCAAAAAAGTTCGATTCTGCTGACGGACAGGTAGAATTACGACAAATAGAAAACATTTTTTCGTTTTATTCGAAAAGGGAATAAAGACAGAGTCCAAATTAGTAATAGCAAACATTTTACAGTTTATGTAACTATTTCTGATTTCACTTTCAGAACAGTGCAGTTTATGACCCCAATTGATTATGCTAAGAGCAAAACTTTCAGATGACACAACTTTGCGTTTATTTTGTATCCATTCCTTTGTGTCAGGAATCAATAGGTCGTTACTGCCTTAAAATTCGCTGATTTGGCCAGCTGTAAAAATATTCTTTATATACATTAAGTACCAGTTAAAGAATTTGATATTTTATCAGAAGACATTTTATTAATAATAGAATTGGAAAATAGATTAGAACAGATTTAATTTATTATGCTAGAATTTATGTTGGAATTTTCTTTATTCCAGACTGAGTAATCCAGTCTATTTGCAAAATTCTGTTATAGTTAGTGGCAGAGGCTAAATATTTTGAGATTATACTATTGTCTGAATTCTGTAAATTTCAAATTTATTTTACAGAAATTTAATAAATATGTTGCCAAATAAAGAACCACGAAATGTGAAATTTTAAGCAGTTCCTTTGGAATTAGGAACACTTCTATCCAATGCAGTATAACATTTCCCTCGGTTTTAGAGATCTTTAAAAAATTTCTAAAATTTTCTTGAATAAATTCATGAAATATAAAAAAGTTCCATACCTTTTTACCTCTTTTACCATTATTAGCATTCTGCAAAAGGGGATGCTCTTGCGCCCCCCCCCCCCCCACTGGCCCACTAAATCATTTATATAGCTATATTCGGTCTGCATCTATCCCATCTTCAATTTAAAGAAATATATTTGACAGCATTCACTTTGTTGTAAACATATTTGGTATTTTACATTTATATAGATTGCATTAAAACATACATCTAGATATCAGAAAAAATAACTTTTAAACCTCTGTTTGTGTCTATACTATAATTATTCCGTCACAACGTTAAAAGCAACCGTAGCCAAATTTTAAATTTTGCTGTAACGAATAATTATATTTTCGTTCGACAATGATTAAGACATACAAAAATTAAACTTACGAAAAGGTTTATAACTTGTATTTTTTCTGTCTCCTGCTTTGCACATTTCGCGATAAATTCGGCAATGATGATCAAGGTTTGCAATTATATTGTAAAGACACTGGTCCTGTAGACTCTTTACCGGCTTCCTTTTCGGCATTTTTGTATTTTCACACTGACCCGAATTTCAACAGACGATGAATTCTTCTACAGCACTTCTTCTTCTCACACTTTCTACTAGCAAGGAATAGACGAACCACGTGTTCCTTCTTTGTTTCATCAGCGCAGTAAGAACAGGGCTGTGAGTGCGAACCAGTTGAAGGTCACGTTGAAGAAAATCTTCTGACCACAGCTTTATCTGTGCTTCCGATGACCATTGATCTTAAACAAAGGGTTTTGAGCGATTGCTTTAAGAATCTGCGGAATTCTGGTAGCAGTGGGGGGGGGGGAGAAACTAGAAGAGTGTCCAGGATTTTTTAGCGGGGTGCTGAATCTAAGGTTTTTTTAGGAATGTATGTTCGTGTCGTTTTTCTGCTGTGGTCCTGCCATCCCCACAGACCTTCTACTCTGGCATATAAACTGACAGACCTCTGTGGCAAGCAGCTGCTTGAAGGAGTATTTATTTATTTATTTTATTTGAACCTAAGTGTCGTTTTTTGATAGCTTTGAAAAAATTCTAGGTGCTCCAAATAGAGTAGTTGTCTGCAGGGGGTGAGGGCTGACTTTTGATATACCTATATCAATCCGAATTAGTTTCTTGTATCATGTTTTCATTACAAAAGGTGGTTTGCATTGTTAAAACCAATTCTAGCCATGATCGGATTTCCCATAAGGTATACAGGCACTTGCCTATAGGCGTCAGCGTTGAAGTGTTGCAATTTGTTTACTTGAGTAAAAGCCAAATATTTTCTTTTCAGTTTTTAGTAGGAAAAAAAAAGTAGATATAAAAACCAAGATTCAAGAGCGATTCAAACGATTCCTGTCAATCAAAAGTGAGCTTTAAATTATAAGGATTGTGCGATCAGGTCTGGATCTAGAAAAAATGAAGTACGGAGACAAGGTATTCGAGTGATAGAGTTGGGTCTAAGACGAACCAGAACACCGTTCCGCTGAAAAATAAATTCTGTTTCATTGATGTTTAAATAGTTTAGTGAAACATAACTATATTATATATTTTAATAGCAATATATTTATATAAATATTTTATTACATCAAATAACATATGAAATATCAGAGGGTTTGGATCCCCCCCACCCACGAAAATCCTGTCGTCTTATACAAAATCTCAAATTTGTTTACCTGCTATGAGATCAAAAGAGTTGTCTTTGTACAATTTCATTTTAGCATGAAATAGATTTAATTTAAAATAAAAGCTTTCAAATATTGTAACATCGAGAATATTTTTTAAATTGAAGAGATTTTTTTCGACGTGTTGGTTCAATTATTAAGGAAGATATCACTCTGAATTTAACGTCGATCAATGTTAGAGGTAAAATTGCCTTTAGCCAGGTGAAATATTAACCCACGACATGTTAGTTAAACTCCCCTGAAATGTTATCAGGAGACCTTGGGTTCATATCTCATCCGGCTCCAGACAATTTTTCCTGGAAACTGAAAAATAAATAAATAAATAAATAAATACCCCATCAAGCAGCTGCTTGCCACAGAGGTCTGACAGGAGCCTGTCAGTTTATATGCCACAGTAGGAGATCTGAGAAGATGGCAGGATCTCAGCAGAAAAACGACACACACATCCATGTCTAATCCGGGGCTCGAACCCAGGTCCTTAGATCAACCATTACACAAATTCCAAAGTGACATTTCTTTTCGTAAACGATTTTTTATAACTATTGTGGATAAGATTAGCAACATTGTTGTTAAAATTTTCAGCTTCATAGACTCTATAAATATTAAACAGTTATTACTGAAAAACGAGATTTTGGAAAATTATTTTAATTTCTCATCACATGGAAGTTTTCTAGTTATTTCGCAATTTAGTATACTTTCAATTTAGTTTGATTTCAGAGCGAAGAGAGTAGAGGAAAAAGACATTTAAAGTTGAAAATCAATAATTTGGTTTCTAAACGTTTTTGCGTGTTGAATATTTTAATTTTATGCTAGGTATATGGATTTATTACACTAACTTTCGTATCATATTACACATAACTGAATTATTAAACATCCATTTCCATCACTTTTTTCCTTTCTTTATGGTTGTAAAAGCCAAAAAAAAAAAATCAAAATTTTCGGTGGAAAATCAACTATGTGACCATATACATTGGTTTCATAAATTAAGGAAAACCCCTATGTTAAGTCAAAGGGAATCTAACGTAAAAGCTCTATAACTCCTAAAGTAAGTTTTTTCTTTAAAAAAATGTGATTGCAGATAAAGATCTCAATCAAAGAAATAAAAATATCTTTTCAAAAATATTCGTTCAGTATTTAATGAGTTATAGAAGTTTGAATATTTAACAATAGCAATGTAACATTAACAATAGCAACTTGCAGGTATGCCGTACCGGTAAGACATTTTTCAGTAGTGGCTCCGTTAAACGATTTCTTTTTCACCTTAATACATTTTCAAACGAGAATTCGATTTTTTATAAAGCGATCGATATCTTTTAAGAAACACTCGTCTGTTTTTAAATACATTAAAAAAATAAATACCCCCTCAAGGAGCTGCTTGCCACACAGATCTGACAGGAGCCTGTCAGTTTATGTGCCATAGTAGAAAGTTTGAGAGGATGGCAGGACCTCAGCAGAAAAACTACACACACATCCATGCCTTACCAAGTCCCTTAAAACAGTAGCCAAGCGCGCTAACCACTCGGTCACGGGACGACGTAATTATATTACTGCAGTTTGACACTTTAGGTACCAAACTGTTTAGAAACCGGATACTTGAAATTCCATTTCTGCCGGCAGGGAGAGCCAAGGGGGAATGCTAGAAATTGGAAGTAATGCTTTCTCTCTTTGAACAATTAGCAAGGATATTGGATACAGAAAGCAGAAATAGATACACAAAGGCGACTCCTACAAAAGCCGTCATTCGGTGAGTCGTATTAAGAGTTCACGGAAAATGCACGTTCCCATCCGCCGTAGCTGTCTTTGTTCGGTCTTAATCACTACTGGAGGCAGAACTGTGAAAACGGAGGGAAATCAAAGAAAGGATATGAACTCACTTGGACATTGAAAACAATTGCAAAGCAGCGTGTACTTGTGGTTTTAAAATTTTCGTTTTCAAAATATATATTTTTTATTTTCTGCTGAATGGAAAATTCTAAACCTTTCTGGGAATAACGGAAGGCAGCTTAATTGGGGGCGATGGGGCAATGCTTCCCCAAATTTAAGTAATGAGTTTGAAGAGGAAGGGGGGATTTTTTAATGTAAAATCATGGAAAAGTTTTTAAAAATTAGCTTTATAAATCAATCATTTTACGCTACTGGGGTATCCATAATAGAAAAACTAATGCACGTTCTTTTAATTTTATTGTCCCACAAAGGTTGGCACATCATTCTTTTTAAACATAATTTTCGCTTAGCACACCTCCCTTAATTTTAAGGCAGGAAATATTTGCTTTGAATTTTAAATATTAAGTTGTCCTTCTTAGCCATTTCAAAAACTGATGGTCTGTTTTGTCATCTCCTAAATATCTGCGAGTTCTAAACAGACATGTGTTCAGAGTATACACACACACACACATAAACAGCAAGAGAATACGCACACTCCGAAACTCTAAGACTGAAATTATTTGGAGAATTAAAAAAAATAGAATTATGGCGTATGTTTAATTTGAATATAATTACAAACTTTCACGAAAGAAAGTAAATATTATATTTACTGTACATAAGTTTATTTGAATATTAAATAAAAGTTATTATACTTCTATCGCATTTTTATTTTCTTCCTCGACGCTCCTCATAAGATTAGCTTTAGGCCCTTCAAAAAACATTTTCCACCTGAGTCTTATCGCCATTATACTAATGGGGAAAACAATTTTGCGATTTTTATTTCAGTGTAGATAATTTGTTTATAGAATTTGAAGACAAAACTTCAGATTACTGTAAATGTTCTCTTTCTAAGTAACAATATTCCATTTTATGTTTGTTTGTTTGTTTAATGTTACATATTAATAAGTTTGAAAAATCTCGTGACTCTTAATACGTATCTGTAGTTTGAGATTTTGGACATCCAAAAAAGACCCATATTCAAAGCAATTGCAATGATGAATGCTCTTCATATTTCATCAGTATTTTATACCGAACTACCAGTTTCGACTTTTATAACCACTATCATTTTCACTAAATTCAGCATATTTGTTAGTATTGACTCGCAGCATGTCAACATTGTTGTCTGTAAAAAAGAAGTTTAAAATAACAGATAGCTAATGATGAACAAGATAGTTGAAAGAATCAAGTTAGTTCAAGAATAAGGCCCACAGAAGATTCAAAATTATTAACAAAAACTGTGTCGTTGATAAGTGGATTTGTTAAATTTATTGAGCTTGACATCGTCCTTTTGATCAAGTGGTGTACACTCTTCGCTTTAAGTTTATGGTACCTGGATTCCCGATCTTATAGGTATGGCTATTTTCTTTCTGCTGAGATCTCGTCTTCATAATAGGTCATCTGACGTCTTAAATCGACAGGCTCTTATCAGACCAGTGATGAACAGCTGTTTGAGAGGCGTTAAAAAAATTATCAAACCTTACTTCAACATTAAAAATCGAGAAAGATATACAATCATTTCTAACTATAAACCAAACTTTAGAAGATCAATAGATGAAAAAAAATTACCAAAATACTCCAAATTCTCTTAACAGATTATGATAAACAGAGTAAGGACTGGTCATTGATTACTCAATAATACACTATTTTTATTCAAAATTATTCCTTCACTTTTATGCACTCAGTGCAATGAGATTGAAAATGTATCACACTTACTACAAAATTGTTCAAAGTATGATGATATTAGAAAATAATTTCACGAGAATTTAAAAATATTATCTAGGATAAATCTGAAGTAAATCTTTAAAAATCTCTAGCTCCTAAAGACAAACACAATACTATACCCATTCGTAAGCTTCTACTCAAATATCTTGTCGAGACAGATCTTCATCAAAGAATTTGAAAAACAGAAAATCATTCTCCAAATTGTACTGTATTTCAATATCTTCAAAAATCAAAGCTTAACATGAATAACTTTAAAATCCTAAATAACAGATAAGCTTACACAACAAAGAAGTTATCGATTGGCAACTGCTCTTTTCGGAAAATGCCTAGTTTATTTTATTTATTTTTTTCATGTGTGGGCTTAGACTTTTTGTTCATTAATCTGCACTGTATAATTTCTTGTAAAATTATTTTATTTCTATGGATTTTTTTAATTTTTTTCCTGCCCTTTTGCTTCCTTTCTTTATACCTGCCACCTTTAATCCTGTTTCCTTTCATAAACGGGGCGGGGGTGGCTCAGTCGGTAGAGCGCCAGGCTCGTAATCTGTAGTTCCCAGTTCGAGTCCCAGCTGGGTCAGCGTTGAGATTTATCTCCGCAAAATTCCCCGCCCTGCCCACGGTCAGTAGGGGACACTGATGGGCTTGGAAAGGCTGCCGTCCGTCGGATGGGACGTTAAGCCGTGGCCCCGTGTGCGGGAGAGCCATACCCTGTGCACTTTAAAGAACACGCTGGATGGCCTTGACGGGAGGCTACCATCTGTCTCCCAACAGCTGTTCCAGTGGGTCCCCTCCCCAAACTTTCTCCGAGCCTTCGGGGTCCATGTGACCTGGCCATTTAGCCCATGGTGTGCAAAAAAGTGGCGCTCAGAGGTAAAACAACCCAACCCTTCATAAAACTCTTAGTGGAATCCTAAAAAAAATATTTGTTTGTTAGCTCTATTTTATGAAGCTTGTATAAATCCGAGGTAGAGATGAATTAGAAGAACCTGGAGTGGCGAGCTATGCTGTACTTTCACCTGAAGTCATGAATGAGCTAACAACGTAAATAAGATTCCCACGATGACGACAATGGACAGAAGAAACGAATTTCAAGTCGCTTTTCGAAGACTTTTCTGTGGATTCGCCCATTCTGTGCTAATTGTATTCTGTAGGCTTTGGAATTCATATAAATAAGAACTCTGATGATCCAGAACCTTTTATTTCTTAGATTTTTAGGCAATTCTGTTTCTTTCTGTAACACTGTTTTCTGATAATCGCATTTTTAAAAGAGAATTCTTTCAGTTTAGGGCAAATCAGTAACCAGCATAACGGATCAATATAATCCTCAAATCCATTCGCCTTTAATACGAGTTTTAGAACTTGAAAATTTTATCCCCTGTTTAACTGTCAACAACTCCTGCAGTTTCAACATAGGAATCGGATCTTTCAACCACAAATTTATGTTTGTAAGTTGAGAAAATTTCGTGCACAGCGAATGGTATTGAGGTGGTACATCAGAATTAATTCAAACAGGTTTGAAAGAAAAATTGGTGCAGACTGCAAAATTTCGTCATGTGTTTCGTAAATGCCAAACAATAATTGATTAAGATGACTGTTTTTTAATATTCAATAAATCCTTTCTGGAAAGAGTTTGTTCATTGATATTGAACATAATCTTAACCAGACCTCCGAATAAATTCGACATTGATCTAGCTGGGTTGAAACCTTTCTCAACAGGTATTTCTTAGCTGATAGGCTAATAATTGGTGGGGGAAAGCTGAAATACTGCATCATCATCATCATCCTCAAGCAGCCATGGGCTACGGAGGTCCAACCAGACCATGCAGTTTAATTCTCCAAGCATATCTGTCCTGAGCTGCATCTGCTGCATCTGACCACTGTACACCAATTTTAACAAGGTCCAGTTTGACATTGTCTGCCTACCGCATCCTAGGTCTCCCCCTACTTCTGAGGCCTCTAGGCACACTGTTCATAACCTTATTCGCCAATCTATAATTATCCATACTGGCAACATGGCCAAACCAGCGGAGTCTCTCTCTGCACAATATGCTGCTTAAAGGAGGTTGCAGACTCCTTTGCCTAACCTCATCATTCTTGAGGGACAGATTTCTCTAAAGAACGACGAATTTCGTCAGCGCATCGCGTGACCTTGGTGCGTCGCCTTCATTCTTAAGAAGAAGAGATTGCAAGAGCGCGGCCGATCTCATGTCCCAAGAGGGGGGCCTGAAACAGCCATTGACGTGCTCCAAACTCCCACCAGTATGCAGTTAAGTGCAGCATTCTACTACAAATTGTAAAAATATATAGAAGGGATTCCAATATCAGTCTTGTTCCTCTGCAACTAATAAAGGTGAATCTTATGTTTAGATTGGATATTTTTCAGGCACCATTTCGTGAACTTACACATAGATGCGAAACTCCCACATCTGTTATTCGCGTATAGGATATATCCAGTTGGGTCATCAGAAGATAACGGTCGCGAATGATTGGCATTTGATCATCACTATAGCACGTCCTGGAAGGATTCAGATTAAGAACTTTAGGAATAGATTTGAAAATTAGTGATTATCCTTCTAAGCGGACACCGGACCTCTGCAATCCACTTCAGACAAATCCTATAAAAACAAAAATACCAGTCACACACCAGTTGCTATAGAACGCAATTCAAATAGGCAATAATATACAAAGAAGGGAAAAGAAGCAAAAATGATTGAAATACAAGTAACACTTTAAATATGAAATGGTTGGGTTGCGTTACCTGTGAACGGCACTCTTTGGCGTACAATGGCGTAAATGGCCAGTTAACAGGAACCCCTAGGGCTCAGGGAAGGTTGGGAGGAGGGGACTCATGGATAGCTGTTAGGAGAGATAGTAGCCTCTTTTAACAAAAAATCATCATCTGTGTTCTTTAGTGTGGACAGTGTATGGCTCTCCCCCACATGGGATCAGGTCTTCACATCACATTCGAGTGACAGTGTCCCTTCAAGCCCATTGGTGTCCCCTACTGACCGAGGATAAAATGGACTTCTTTGTTTTGTTCTATTGGCATTTAAAAAAATATTAAATAGGAAAATACATAAGTTTTTATATAGGGTTGGGTTGTTTTACCTCTGAGCTGCACTTTTTTGCACACCTTGTGCTAAGTGGCCAGGTCACATGGACCCCGAAGGCTCAGAGAAGGTTGGGGGAGGGGACCCACTAGAACAGCTGTTGGGAGACAGATGGTAGCCTCCCTTCAAGGCCATCCAGCGTGTTCTTTAACGTGCACAGGGCATGGCTCTCCTTCACATGGGGCCACGGCTTAATGTACCATCCGACGGACGGCGGCCTTTCCAAGCCCATCGGTGTCCCCTACTGACCGTGGGCAGGGCGGGGAATTTTGCGGAGATAAATCTCAACGCTGACCCAGCTGGGACTCGAACCTGGGAACTACAGATTACAAGCCTGGCGCGCTACCGACTGAGCCACCCCCGCCCCAGTTTTTATATAGGATAACCTAAATTTGACTTAATTTTTTAAAACAATACTACCTATATAGTTCAAAATTTATTGTAATACACTATTGGAACAAAATTAGTTAAGCCACTGCTCAGTAGGAGTCATAGCATTGATTTTATGGTACAATGGGTTTATATAGAAGCAGTCTATCTGTACTAGCTACCTAATCTTGGTCTCAGACAGCCAAGTGAAGATTTTCCTTAAGTAACAAGGCCTTCGACTATGGATTGCTTTGGTAGAAAACGCAATGGGAATACTGAATAGATGACCTACTTCCTGCAGTTATTTGCATTTTTGTAACCACTGTAATAGATAATTGAAGTTTCCGAGCATTGGCCATGATAGATAAATTCGTATTTTATAAACTAGAGCAGCATTTGTTTATTTTTGGTGAATGTCGTTTTTTTGGTAGTTTACCAGGTGAATTTTTAATTTGATAAATTTCTGTTTCAGGCAGCAGAAATTAAAAATGAGAGTTCATGCAGCAGAGATGCAATTTTTTTTAACCATGGTGCTAGGGTTGGGTTGTTTTATCTCTGAGTGGCACTTTTTTCAAAACAATGGTCTAAATGACCAGGTCACAAGGAATTCGGAGGCTCAGAGAAATTTGGTGTAGGGACTCACTAGAACAGCTATTGGGAGACAAATGGTAGCCTCCCGTCAAGGCCATCCAGGGCCGGAATTTGACCTTCAAATGGGCTATGGAAAAAATGAGAGGCCCTAAGCCACGACAAGTTTGAGACCCTAAAAATTGCAAAGTCGAATTATATGTATATTAATTATTCTAATCGTAGGAAAGATTAAAAAATAAAAATGAAGGTGATGGTGAAAATGTTACACTGGAACTGGTATAAAATGATGACCGTGTAAAACTAAGATGAACAGTGTTTGCACAATAGATTAATTTAAACGTAAATAAAAAATTTGTATGACATAATAAAACAAGAAATGTATCTCTTTGAGGTTTTTTCACATCGTGGTCCCCAAAGCTGTAGCTTAGTTAGCTTATACGTCAGTGGCATTGGAATCACCCTGTCTCCAGCAGCTCCAGAGTCTGACAGACACAACCATCATTCTCTTCTGTTAGGTTCCTTGTCATGTTGGGATCAGGACAATGACTTGACTGCTGCTGCTACCAATTCAGCTGTACCACTGTCCGACTCTCCATTAGCAGATCCACTCCATAGGAAGATTTCCGACAGTTTTTTACCATCGAGCTCCGGGTATAGTGCCAGAGATCTTGGTTGTACAAGTTGGTAACAAGCTATTGAGATCAAGCCTGGTATCAAACCATGGCAGTCATGTTTTCATGGAATCGCAAACAGTAAGTTGTACTTGATCGACTCCACTTTGGTCATCCTTTTATCATGCATTATTATCTTCTAAAAGTGGACGACGAACTAGGTGTGCATTTTGTGACACTATTTTACCCATTAAGCTTTTTTATTAATTGAATGCATGTTTTCAATTTAGCCATCACGATTTTATGTCCAATCCCCTTACACTCAGACTTATTTTATCTGATGATTCCATTTTAGCCGCAGTCTTTGGCTCCTTACATTATTGTGGTTATATTAACCGTTTGTAAAGTCTTATACATGCTAATTTTTACATGGGCCTTCTATACCCGTTGTTATCTCGGTTTTAACTTGTTGCTTTTTTACATTCTTTACTTTTACTGACTTTTGTGTTGTATTTTACCCTTTTACATGTTACTTTTGGGGCGGGGGTGGCTCAGTCGGTAGCGCGCCAGGCTCGTAATCTGTAGTTCCCAGGTTCGAGTCCCAGCTGGGTCAGCGTTGAGATTTATCTCCTCAAAATTCCCCGCCATGCCCACGGTCAGTAGGGGACACCGATGGACTTGGAAAGGCCGCCGTCCGTCGGATGGCACGTTAAGCCGTGGCCCCGTGTGCGGGAGAGCCATACCCTGTGCATGCTAAAGAGCACGCTGGATGGCCTTGACGGGAGGCTACCATCTGTCTCCCAACAGCTGTTCCAGTGGGTCCCCTCCCCAACCTTCTCTGAACCTTCGGGGTTCATGTGACCTGGCCATTTAGCCCATGGTGTGCAAAAAAGTGCTGCTCAGAGGTAAAAAACCCACCCCATGTTACTTTTAACTGGTTGTGGGTTTTGATAATTTCCATCTGCTTATCATTTTACTATTTGTCTTGTGTGGAGAAATATGGTCTTACTTGTAGTTGCGCCATAAATCTCTAAACAACCAACCAACCAATCCCTTTCTCAGATGTTGGAAGGATGTTTTCGCATTCTTCATTTTCTCTAGATTAAACAACGTTTAGAATCTAACTTTACGATAAATCGAGATTGGTTAGAAACGGAACATTACCCTATTTCTGACCACTTCAAGGGCATGTTAGTGGCACCAATTTAGGCAAGCTTTTCTGTGGTTGGGGGTAGCAGGACACAGCCCACTGGTATGAAAGGCTTCATGGTCTCCTGAAAATTCTTTTACCTCTGGTTGCAGAAATCTCGAGAGACAGTTGAGACGAAGTCAATTCTTTTAGGTCCTGCCATTAGACCTAGATAACAATCAATTCGGGTTGAAACAAAATTCGGGCTACCTTGACAGTTCTTCTGGTAATGTTTCCTGTTACCTGGAACTATTTCCATAGTATCGATTCTACCTTTCTCGACATATCGCTATTTAAACCTCTGACTGTCCTGCTTGAAGTTTTCCAACAGCTCACCATCGAAAGTCCAGATGCTGCAGACTCGCAATCTTATTTTTTAATCAGTAGCCACGTTTGGGTTGTTTTACTTCTGAACAGCACTTTTTTTGCATAGAATGGGCTAAATGGCAAGGTGACAAGACCCCAAAGGCTCAGAGAAGTTTGGGGGAGGGGACCCACTGGAACAGCTATTGGGAGGCAGGTGGTAGCCTTCCGTCAAGGCCATCTAACGTGTTCTTTAACGTGCACAAAGTATGGCTCTCCCACATATCGAACGTCCCTTCAGGCTGACGGCGGCCTGTCCAAGCCCATCGGTGTCCCCTACTGATTATGGGCAGGGCGTGGAATTTTGCGGAGATAAATCTAATGTTGACCTAGTTGGGTTTCGAACCTGGGAACTACAGATTACGAGCATGGTGCGCTACCTAGTGTGCCAGGGTGCAGTATAGTGTGAAGCTTCTGACTACCTGTTGCCTCAAGAAACAAGGAATGTTTATGTGCAAGCCTCATCTTGAACGACTTGACGTCATCTGAAGTACTGGAAAGAAAGAACTGTGGTGCTATAGCAGATCAATGTTATGCTTCTGAAAACGTATTTGTTTCTTTCCTAGCAAGTTGCTGCGGATTGGCGACTGATGGCTCGTGGACCAGTACCACTCTGCCAATGGGGTCGCTTTATTTCCGCAAAACTTAACGTCCTAACCGCGGTGCGGTGGCTTATCCTTTCAGACCTAGTGAAGGGTGGTGTTCTCGCCCATAGTGATAAACAGCTCAATTTATCAGGACGAGCATCTTTAAATTAGAGTAAAATTTATAGTTGGGAAATGCAGATGAATTTAACTATAAAAAAAAAACTTATAAATATCATACATCCATGTTTAATGCTCTTTTAATAAACGTATTAGAAACCTGCTCACAGATGATAAAAAAAATCAAAAGAATTACATATATCATTAAGTTAGAAAAAGTGCTTATTTTTTTTTATTTATATTCACAACTTAAAATATTCCAGTGAATTGAATAGGCATTATTTCTCATTACTGTTTTTTATTTCTATTAATTTCTGACAATCAGCGAAGTGTCATCGTATCAACCAAAACAACAGTTCCATATAGTGTTGAAAAAATGTCAAATTAAACACGAGTCTCATTGCTTTAATTTTGCTACATTGAACTGTAAACAGTTCTCGGAGTTCTGATGTAGGAATTGGATCTTTCAAGTACAGTGTGTTATTACTCAAGCGAGTTGTTGGGTTGGGGGGCCGGGGGGGGAGGGGCTCAGTCGGTAGCGCGCCAGGCTCGTAATC
The DNA here is from genome assembly GCA_038380435.1 of Ryuthela nishihirai. Taxonomy (NCBI): domain Eukaryota; kingdom Metazoa; phylum Arthropoda; class Arachnida; order Araneae; family Heptathelidae; genus Ryuthela; species Ryuthela nishihirai. The sequence continues at coordinate 24,541,611 of JAWZYU010000022.1, forward strand.
TGTAGTTCCCAGGTTCGAGTCCCAGCTGGGTCAGCGTTGAGATTTATCTCCGCAAAATTCCCCGCCCTGCCCACGGTCAGTAGGAGGCACCGATGGGCTTGGAAAGGCCGCTGTCCGTCGGATGGGACGTTAAGCCGTGGCCCCGTGTGCGGGAGAGCCATACCCTGTGCACGTTAAAGAACACGTTGGATGGCCTTGACGGGAGGCTACCATCTGTCTTCCAACAGCTTGCAGTGGGTCCCATCCCCCAATATTCTCTGAGCCTTCGGGGTCCATGTGACCTGGCCATTTAGCCCATGGTGTGCAAAAAAGTGCCGCTCAGAGGTAAAACAACCCAACGTACTGATGTCATTCCGGAAAACAAACTGGGGCAGATTGCAGAATTTCTTCTTCTGTTTCGTAAATGCCAAAAAACAATTCTTTCAGATTACATTTTCTTTCGTTTAATAAATCATATTTAGATAGGTTATGTTTATTTAGTACGAAGAGAATTTTAACCACCGCTCAAAAATTAGCGATATTGGGATACTTGAGTTGAATTCACCATTTTGTAAAATGCTTTCACATTTCTGCTCATACTCGTAGGTAAATGAGAATATTCAAAAGCCGAAATGCTGCAGAATCTCTAAATGCAGAAGAGGTTCCAGTATTATTCTTCTTTCTCTGCAAGTGATAAAGATGGATCTTACGTTCAAGCTGGATAATCTGCACAAAGTATTTCGTCTTCTGCATTATCTCTACACAGAAATTTAATTCCCTCTTCCGTTACTGATATGTATGAAATATCCAGTGGTTTTAGCAAACAGCAGTGAGCTTTAATGATCGAAATTTGATCGTTATAAAAACATATTCTGGACACATTCTGGGTTAAGACTTTAGGTATCAATTTAAGGAGTAAATTCAAATCTCTAAGCATATCCTAAACATTCGCATTTCCACTACTGACAGATTCTACAAAAAGAGAAAGAACACTATTTTGAACCCCACCAAAATAAGGAATACTTGTGTTTTTATTAATCTTACTAGAATTTTATTAAAATTTAATTACTGGTAATTTTTAAAAGTTCTTTTGAACATATATTTTTACAATGGAATAGAAAAGCCACGAACAGTAAAATAACCGAATGTTAAACAGAAATATAAATACTATTAACTCTCACATACCTCATAGTACAATTTCTCAATTACAGGAGAATTACAAGAGAGAAGAACTCTTGATAGGTTAAGGGTGAAATGCTATAATAATTACTAGGATCAGAGAAACTTATTATCGCTCATACTTGAAGTGGGGCTTGTCTTGCAAAAACAGAATAGGAAGAGTTACTGACAATTTATCATGAGGCCGTGTGTTCGGTAAACATTTCTCCAGAAACTAATGCTTTTTAGATAACTATCTAATTGTTATAAAGCCACAGGTAATTCATTTACTTCTTAATTATAATTGCTGAATTACACATACACTAGATGAAAAAAAATGCAACATCTGGAAGGATTAATGCCATTTTATTGAAACGCAGGCAGCTGTTAACATACACTGAGATGTGCGATTGATTACATTAACAGAAAAAAATATGGAAAATTACCACTTTACCTACCCAGTAAAATGGTATTTTTAGTATGATGTTGAACCTCCCCACGCAGCAATGCATTCATGAACAAGGCGGGGAAGGCCTCCTTGTTCATGAATATGATAAAGCCTCTATAATGTCCTCCTGAGCGACAGAACGCCAAATAGCGGGAAGTCGCTGCTCCATTTCAGCGACACTGGTTGGCGCATCTTTTGGGTGTTGTTTGAGCTGTCGGCCCATCATGTCCAAGACTTGTTCTGTAGGTGAAAGGTCTCTGAGCGTGCTGGCCATGGTAGTACCTGAACGTTTTGCTCGTGTAGATACTGGAGACAAATACGGGCTGTGTGGGGACTAGGGTTATCTTGCTGCAAAAAATATTCCATGCTGCTGAACAAATAAGACATCCATTGGCTGAAAAATTTTGGTAATATATCGATGGGCAGTTAGAGACCGAGTTCTAACCCGATGTCCGACAAATGGCACCCCACACCAAGTGCTGGAGATATGTGACGATGTCGCATGCACTGAGTGGCGTTCCTTTCCCACTCCACTCTTATTAATTCCAGTTCTGTCTGAGGCGACACCACTGAAGACATACTTGCATGTGAGAGGTGAGGGAAAACGTAGTTCCGGATATAGGCTCACAATGAAAACTGTAAACGCCTGTTGTTTAACCTCTGCCTGGTAGGTATTCGATGTGTTGTCTGGTGACAGTCCCTTTGCAGTTGCTTTGAAGTCACGCAATGCCATGCATCTCAAATGGCGGTCCTGTCGGTTCGTTGTCATACGTTGTCTTCCTGATGATTGTCGGCGTGTGCTGGATCCTTCTTGAACCCACTGACGCCATATGTGTACGATGGTTTTGGGATTGCGGCCAACAATATTGGCCACATCTCTGTATCACAAACCAGCTTCTCTAAGGCCGATGATTCTTCCACTCTCAAAGTCTGTTAACTGTTCGAACGGCTGTCGACGTCTGCGTAAGGGCATCATTAGTGGTTTAGAACAATTACCACAACGTTTTGTCAACCAGGGAGCTTTTGGTTTATCTGTGTTTCACTGACCACACCTGTGACGTCAGCTCGCGTCTCCCCAATCGTTTCGATCGTTTTGGAAACCTAATGATTTTTATGCATTCATATATAATACCGCCTCCCTAAATTTCGTCACATTTGCATAACTTTTTGCAAGTGTTGCATTTTCAATTTCCTGTAGTGTATGTTCTATAACTGGAAGAACATATATCGCCTCTGGTGCATTAGGGAATCTCGTTTTGAAAGAGAATAAAGCTTTTCATTTAACTTCATTTTCACTCGTTAAAAGTTTTAATTTGAGCGAATGGATGATAGGGAAAAGAAAAATAGCAGTATTTTAGTACTAATTATACAACATAAAAAGCATTTGTCTCTCATTCCTTTTTCTGAAGAGAAAGTGTTAAAATCTTCGTGGCTTTAAAAAGTTTTAAAAACTGCTATAAGAGTGCAATTCTCTCACATATATTTAAAAAGTTTAATATAAAAAGTTTCCTTTCTCAAACCCCTCTGAGAAAATTTGAATATTTAAAAAGTTTAATTTAAAAAGTTTCCTTTCTCAAACCTCTCTGAGAAAATTTGAATATTTAAAAAGTTTAATTTAAAAAGTTTCCTTTCTCAAACCCCTCTGAGAAAATTTGAATATTTAAAAAGTTTAATTTAAAAAGTTTCCTTTCTCAAACCCCTCTGAGAAAATTTGAATATTTAAAAAGTTTCCTTTCTCAAACCCCTCTGAGAAAATTTGAATATTTAAAAAGTTTAATTTAAAAAGTTTCCTCTCTCAAACCCCTCTGAGAAAATTTGAATATTTAAAAAGTTTAATTTAAAAAGTTTCCTTTCTCAAACCCCTCTGAGAAAATTTCGTAAATTATTGCTTTCAATGAATTATCTTTTCATACCTTACGACAGAAATTTCCAATATCTACCATAGATAGATCACTTACAACATTCTTTAAAATTTAGCTTTTTCCACAATTATTGCCCTCTAACGAATAAATTAAAACAGAATTTTTTTTTGCTGATTCATTTTTTTCTTCTAATTAATATTTACCCATGATTCTAGATGAATCCACAGATTGCTACACCTGTTATTTCATATGGGTCAGACGTGATGTGCCTCCGACGAAAGATGTAAATGTCCAAAGCATTATGTAGAGTACGATACACCTATATACTGCAGCCGAATGTAACAATTTACATATTTCACATTGACATATTTATATACACGATGAGAATGCACTTGATTATTTAGGACTTAGCTGCGTCAACACTGTTGAGTGAAATGGCTTAATTTGATGTGCTTTGGAGACTTTCTCCAATCAGTTTAACATAGCTCGAATTCTACTTTGCTTTGGGGCGGGGGTGGCTCAGTCGGTAGCGCGTCAGGCGCGTAATCTCTAGTTCCCAGGTTCGAGTCCAAGCTGGGTCAGCGTTGATATTTTATCTCCGCAAAAATTTCCCGCCCTACCCACGGTCAGTAGGGGACACCGATGGGCTTGGAAAGGCCGCCGTCCGTCGGATGGGACGTTAAGCCGTGGCCCCGTGTGCGGGAGAGCCATACCCTGTGCACGTTAAAGAACACGCTGGATGGCCTTGACGGGAGGCTACCATCTGTCTCCCAACAGCTGTTCCAGTGGGTCCCCTCCCCCAACCTTCTCTGAGCCTTCGGGGTCCTTGTGGCCTGGCCATTTAGACCATGGTGTGCAAAAAAGTGCCGCTCAGAGGTAAAACAATCCAATCCAATGGTTAGATCACTAGATTTATTATACTAGCCAAACAACCACCCGCGCACACACCATATAAAGATGTTTCTTGTTTTTACTTATTGTGTACTGACTTTTAACGTAATTCTATCATTCTCTTTTTCAGGTCGGTTCTATATTCAAATTCGATTGTCGTATAAATTTCACGCAGAAGTATATAAGAGCGTTCAGGTCACGTTTTGTCATGAAGTCACTGCAGCGCGTTCATCTGTGGTAACAATATCAAGGAAAATATTTTTAAATTAGAGTGAAATAATGGGCTCTTTTATGGGTGTGGTAATATCTACTACAGTGGACCTTCGTTATAGCGCTGCTCGCTATACCGCGCACTCGGTTATAGCGCGGGCGATGTTCGCGATAAGTTCAAACATGTTTATACAGGTCCGTGCAGCGTTAGTGAGTATCGCATTTTATTGTTGCTGCGTATTGAGTAATTGTGTATGTATTGAGTCCCTGCATGTATTTTGAATAATGTTTAATTATTGTATGCATGATGAGTAAAAGAAATACTTACAGTGTGAAATTTATGCTGTCGCCACCGCGCCGCTCGGTATAACGCGGTTCACCTTATAACGCGGGTGTTGTTTCCCGCCAGACATGCGCGTTATATAGGGGGTCCACTGTATTAGTATTTTACTATATACTAATACTCTCTTATAGTTGCCAATTGCATATGAGCCAGTAGGGGGAAAGTAGGGGTTCTGGAACAGAGGCGGGTCAATGTTAATCCTATGGGACCCGCCTCCCTGTGTTCTAAAGCGGAGGCGGGTCTTTCCTCCACACATACAGGTCAATATTTCCCCTCAATAATATTCTTAATTTCAAATAATTTATTTTTAAATCAGAGATTTTCTTTTTTTTTTCTTTTAATTATTTTTTTTTACCCAATAGTATTTTTTCTTTTTCTGCAGGACAGTCTTTTAAATCAATTTCTGCGGGATAGTATATTAATTCGGAATTATATTATTCAGTTAAATTGGAGGTAATAATATATAACAGATGGTACTGGATAACAACTCGGTCATAATTTCCAGAGAAAACTATCTTGGTTTCTACCCTCATCCGAATTTTTTCGAAGTCCAGAGCCGCCATTTTGAATCCTGACGTCACACAGGCCGTGTGACTCATCTCGTAGCTAACAACTCTATGGTCTCAGAATTCTCCATCGTAATTATGGAGTCATCTAGTGTTTAACGAACGTCAAACATATTAAAAAAAAAACTCTTTCCCAGGCGAGCTTTGAACGCGTTATCTTATGGGTCAGAAGCTTAACCTGCGCGATAACGCAACTGCTACAGCTTGCTACTTACTCGGATTGCTTAGATGTGTCTGAAGTGGGGATAAGCGTTCTTTATTAAACAATCTCGGTTGGTTCTATTTCCTTCACGAGTTTTATATTGATCTATTTTTATTAACTTTTTTTATTTTAATTAACGTTTTTTTTTTATTATTTTTATAACCAGCGTATTTTTATTTTTTTTTTCTAATTCGTGATTATCCTCGTAAATCAACCCCACATATAATTTTATACTTTAATGTGGTAGTTGTATATTTCCTGTATTTATTCCTTATTAATTAAATATTTATCCATAACTGATACCCCCTTTATTAATATGCAATCTCTTTATTAAACACTTATAAAAAGTTCCATCCCCATCGCACGGCTAACCTCGTAATTTCCACCCTCAAAATATTTAAGTCCAACCAAACTTTCAGTGGCAACCCTTCTCAGAACGCTGATGCAATCCTACAAATAATTACAAAGTCCCGTATTCATATAATTCAAAGTCCTGCAATGTGCATTTCGCAACAAACGTTCGGTACCTCACACCTACAGAGGACCACGTTTTACTGTCGGATGTTTTTACAAACTTAAAGGTCATACGTATTTAAAACAAATATTATTCCAAAAGGAGGAATCACACATCTCTGTATAATAATTCGTATTTTTTAAATATCTACATATTTTAATCTTGCATACTCATGCCAGTGGTCTTATCGATTTATTGCTAGAGGGTGATTGGAGATTGAACTCGGATGAACGCTATTTACTACTGATTAATTATTTCCTTCATTTAATGCAAGAGTTTGAGTAAACAGTCCTTTGAACCAAATGGTGCCACTATCGTTTTTTTTTTATTTCCTCCTGAAAATCATTAACTTTCATACTAAACCATTTCAAAAAAAAACATCGTAAACGGTTTTTAACATAGTCCTGTGTAAAGTGTGGGGGGAGTCCTTACTTTTAATAATTATTATCAGCGTATATGGATATACCTTTCCCATTTTGCATCAACAGACGAAGCAATAAATTTATATCTTTCTCTCACATTTTTATTCTCAAGCACCTTTCATAGGAAGACATCACAGTAATCATTGCTTGAAAAAATAACTGTTTTCAAAAAGTCCCATTTATCGAGCCCATATTCTGCCGGTGGCTGATGTTTTCCCTATCATTCGGCATTTTCACAGAACCACGATTTATTTAGAGTCGTCGGTATCATAAGCATTATTTCAACAATCTGAGAACAGTCCTACCATTTACGCAACATAAAATAAACATTTTTTTCAAATTCACTTATTCCCTCTGTACATTTCATTAGGAGTAATTTTTTATCTTCATCACATACCCTCCTGCGGACCACGTTTTATTGACGGTTGCCAATAATCTGAGAATTAAATGTAGCAGTAATGAATATATTATACCACAGGTTTTACACTGTTTGCTCTGTATAATAATTATTAGCGTTATTTATTTGGAAATACTTCCCCACTCTGTGAAAACAGTCCACGCAATATATTTTTAACCTCCTCCCAGATTTACCACGTTTCATAGACAGTAATAAATGTTTTAAGTTCCGAATAGGGCATTACACTCCTTGCTCTGTAGGAGGACTTTTTTTTTACTGCTTATCTCACTCATCATGAGGGACCACGTTTCATTGACGGATGACACCACGTAGGTGACCGTGAAAATGCTTGTAATATTACTCCATATTGGGAATTCCTTGCTTTTGTCGGTGGCTGAATTCACTCATGCTGTGTTTAAAAATATTTATACTCGCCAGGCTGTATGAAATGTTTACATTGTATCTCACACTTCCTTCATGTCTCGCCAGGAACCATGTTTTAATGACAGATGGTACCGTGAAAGTAACCTAGTAATTCTATTTTTCCATAATGGAATTTACACTCTTAACTCTGTATAATGCAGATCGCAACAATATACTAGCAATATACATTATTTCTCATATCTGTGAATCACATTCTTCGCATATCTGTCTATACCATTCTTAGCGTCGAAAAACACTCTGAATGACCTTGACAGGAGGATTTCTCTCCTAACAGCGGTCTAGTACCCTTTCTCTATCGAGCTATGAACTCTTTGCTACATGTACTAGGCAATTTAATTAAATTGAATGCATAAAAGACCCTTCAGAATTGAAAAAAACCAACGAAATGGTTGGTAAAATTGCTTTGAAAAACAGTAAAATGAATGGCAGAATATTTGTAAATACACACACATTGCAATTGTTGGTAGAAAGACACTATATGCAGTGAATTTGGAATAACAGTAAATACGCACACACTGCAGTGGATTGGAGAATATTTTCAAAATTCTTCTCAGTGGAAGGCATTCCAGCATATTTTGAAGGTATTCTATCATCTCCAGTACATTTTGTTTGATTATGCATGCTCATAGGTATCAGCTTACGTAAAGAAAACTAGCTCCAACACGAATGCGTGTTAATAGAGGACAACAGTCAAACACAATAACCTACTATAAAAAATAATACATAAGTCTCACTCGAACATACCCTCTCAACATACCTGGATTAATCCAGCGAAATGAGAAAGCTTCGGCGCAACATAAAAATCCACCTAACTATGCTTTGACATATATGTTCTGATCGGGCCTCTGTACTTATGCCGTTGTTCTCACGTAGAGCGTACAAGAAGCGACGTGTCTTTGCAAACTAAGAGCATGAAAAAAAAAACCCTTCACTCCCGCTTCGACTGTGTTCACGTGATTTGCTGAAATGACACATCACAGCAACCAGCTGGCCAGCTTGTTGGCTACTGTCATTAAAACAAGCTGGCCAGCTTGTTGCCCTGATGTGTCATTTCAGCAAATCACGTGAACACAGTCGAAGCGGGAGTGAAGGTTACTTTCACTGTACCATCTGTCATTAAAACATGGTTCCTGGCGAGACATGAAGGAAGTGTGAGATACAATGTAAACATTTCATACAGCCCGGCAGGTATAAATATTTTTAAACACAGCACGAGTGAATTCAGCCACCGACAAAAGTAAGGAATTCCCAATATGGAGTAATATTACAAACATTTTCACGGTCACCTACGTGGTGTCATCCGTCAATGAAACGTGGTCCCTCATGATGAGTGAGATAAGCAGTAAAAAAAAAGTCCTCCTACAGAGCAAGGAGTGTAATGCCCTATTCGGAACTTAAAACATTTATTACTGTCTATGAAACGTGGTAAATCTGGGAGGAGGTTAAAAATATATTGCGTGGACTGTTTTCACAGAGTGGGGAAGTATTTCCAAATAAATAACGCTAATAATTATTATACAGAGCAAACAGTGTAAAACCTGTGGTATAATATATTCATTACTGCTACATTTAATTCTCAGATTATTGGCAACCGTCAATAAAACGTGGTCCGCAGGAGGGTATGTGATGAAGATAAAAAATTACTCCTAATGAAATGTACAGAGGGAATAAGTGAATTTGAAAAAAATGTTTATTTTATGTTGCGTAAATGGTAGGACTGTTCTCAGATTGTTGAAATAATGCTTATGATACCGACGACTCTAAATAAATCGTGGTTCTGTGAAAATGCAGAATGATAGGGAAAACATCAGCCACCGGCAGAATATGGGCTCGATAAATGGGACTTTTTGAAAACAGTTATTTTTTCAAGCAATGATTACTGTGATGTCTTCCTATGAAAGGTGCTTGAGAATAAAAATGTGAGAGAAAGATATAAATTTATTGCTTCGTCTGTTGATGCAAAATGGGAAAGGTATATCCATATACGCTGATAATAATTATTAAAAGTAAGGACTCCCCCCACACTTTACACAGGACTATGTTAAAAACCGTTTACGATGTTTTTTTTGAAATGGTTTAGTATGAAAGTTAATGATTTTCAGGAGGAAATAAAAAAAAAACGATAGTGGCACCATTTGGTTCAAAGGACTGTTTACTCAAACTCTTGCATTAAATGAAGGAAATAATTAATCAGTAGCAAATAGCGTTCATCCGAGTTCAATCTCCAATCACCCTCTAGCAATAAATCGATAAGACCACTGGCATGAGTATGCAAGATTAAAATATGTAGATATTTAAAAAATACGAATTATTATACAGAGATGTGTGATTCCTCCTTTTGGAATAATATTTGTTTTAAATACGTATGACCTTTAAGTTTGTAAAAACATCCGACAGTAAAACGTGGTCCTCTGTAGGTGTGAGGTACCGAACGTTTGTTGCGAAATGCACATTGCAGGACTTTGAATTATATGAATACGGGACTTTGTAATTATTTGTAGGATTGCATCAGCCGTTCTGAGAAGGGTTGCCACCGAAAGTTTGGTTGGACTTAAATATTTTGAGGGTGGAAATTACGAGGTTAGCCGTGCGATGGGGATGGAACTTTTTATAAGTGTTTAATAAAGAGATTGCACATTAATAAAGGGGGTATCAGTTATGGATAAATGTTTAATTAATAAGGAATAAATACAGGAAATATACAACTACCACATTAAAGTATAAAAATATATGTGGGGTTGGTTTACGAGGATAATCACGAATTACAAAAAAAAAATAAAAATACGCTGGTTATAAAAATAATAAAAAAAAACGTTAATTAAAATAAAAAAAGTTAATAAAAATAGATCAATATAAAACTCGTGAAGGAAATAGAACCAACCGAGATTGTTTAATAAAGAACGCTTATCCCCACTTCAGACACATCTAAGCAATCCGAGTAAGTAGCAAGCTGTAGCAGTTGCGTTATCGCGCAGGTTAAGCTTCTGACCCATAAGATAACGCGTTCAAAGCTCGCCTGGGAAAGAGTTTTTTTTTAATATGTTTGACGTTCGTTAAACACTAGATGACTCCATAATTACGATGGAGAATTCTGAGACCATAGAGTTGTTAACTACGAAATGAGTCACACGGCCTGTGTGACGTCAGGATTCAAAATGGCGGCTCTGGACTTCGAAAAAATTCGGATGAGGGTAGAAACCAAGATAGTTTTCTCTGGAAATTATGACCGAGTTGTTATCCAGTACCATCTGTTATATATTATTACCTCCAATTTAACTGAATAATATAATTTCGAATTAATATACTGTCCCGCAGAAATTGATTTAAAAGACTGTCCTGCAGAAAAAGAAAAAATACTATTGGGTAAAAAAAATTAATTAAAAGAAAAAAAAAAGAAAATCTCTGATTTAAAAATAAATTATTTGAAATTAAGAATATTATTGAGGGGAAATATTGACCTGTATGTGTGGAGGAAAGACCCGCCTCCGCTTTAGAACACAGGGAGGCTGGTCCCATAGGATTAACATTGACCCGCCTCTGGCCTAGAACCCCTACTTTCCCCCTACTTGAGCCTATCAATAAAACAAACATAAATATCGTTTACGTTTAATGTTCTTTTGATAAATATATTAGAAAACTGCTCAAAGACAACTTAAAAAACAAAATCAAAAGAATTAAAAAATTTTATTGTTAAATTTAAGAAAAGACATAATTTTTCACTAATTATTTAATCCAGTGCTCTAAAAAAAGCAACAAAAGCATTTTTTCTCTTTACTGTTTTTAAATTCTTCAATTTTTGACAATCAGCGAGGTATCCACTGTATATCTAATACATCGATGTCGAGATTTTCCCGTTTCGTCATCTCACACATTTCTTCATAAGCTTCTATTCTACCGTATCTGGTAAATGGATGTCCCAAAATTTTCAAATTAGGAAATCTCAGCATCCAATGCAGCATGTCTACACTAAATTCGTTGGAACTGATATTAATGTTCTCCAAATATTTAAAGCTATGGATTCTATATGCTTCTCGAACTGCTTCGCTGACACCGCTGGCACCGCTGCAAAAATAACCTAAAGAAAGTTCCTTCACTTCAGTTGCTGATGATAACAGAACAGTTAAGAACTCCAGTAATCCCGAACCAGTTAATCCACCTAAGGATATATTGCTTAGTGTAGGTGGAAGTTTTTTAATCGAATCTCTTTTCTTCAAGAATTTCAGAGCATTTTCAGATTCCTTCTCTGTCTTTACCAAAGTTGCTTCACAGAGAGAGAATTTTTTCAAGTTAGGACAAAGTGTCAACCAAAACAACAGTTCCGTATAATCTTCAAACGATGCGAAGTTAAGCACGAGACTCAGTGCTTTAATTTTGCTACCTTGAACTGTAAGGACTTCTCGTAATTCTGATGTAGGAATTGGATCTTCCAAGTAAAGTGTGATATTTGTCAGGCGAGAAAATGCAGTGCAAAGTTTAAGATATTGCGGAGGCATTTTAGGATCAATATGTACTGATGTCACTTTCGGAAAACAAATTGGTGCGGATTGCAGAATTTCTTCTCCTATTTCGAAAGTGCCAAAAAACAATTCTTTGAGATTACATTTTCTTACATTTAAGATATTATTTTTATAAAGATTATGTTTATTTATATCGAATAGAATTCTAACCACACCCCCGAAAATTAGAGCTATTGGGATACTGGGGTCGATTTCACCATTCTTTAAAATGCTTTCATATTTCTGCTGATACTCGTAGACACGTGACGATAAGCCACCGACGAAATACTGCAGATCCTCTAAATGCAAAAGAGATTCCAGTATCATCCTTGTTCCTCTGCAAGTGATACAAGTGTATCTTATTTTCAAGCTGGATATTTTGCTCTGACCTATATTGTCTTCTGAATTATCTCTACAAAGATATTTGACTCCCTCGTCCGTTACTGATGTATATGACATATCCAGTTGTTTTAGCAAACGGCAGTGTGTTTTAATAATTGCAATTTGGTCGTCAGAAAAACATGTTGTGGCCACATTCAGTGTTAAGACTTTAGGAATAGATTTAAGGAGTAAATCCAAATCTTCTAAGCATATCCCAGACATTTGCATTTCCACTACTGACAGATTCTACAAAAACAGAAAGAACACTTTGTTGAACTCCAGAAAAATAAAAAAATGCACATGTGTTTATTAATTTTTAGTAGAATTTTACTAATTATAAATTAACCCTTTCACGACTAAGGGAAACATTTTTCCCATTTTAAAATTGGTGATTGTCGTATTTAATTATAACCTTATCTGCATTTTTTATACAGAATGTCAAAATAGAACGTATGCCGAACGCAATTACGTAAACGGGAACGTTTAGAAAACAAAAACAGAACTGTCAGGACGCATAATATATGTACTATGTGCAATGTCCATCTTTGCCTCACTACCAAAAGAAATTGCTTCGCAGAATATCATAATTAGCACATCATTTTGTATAGTAATTTTATTTCATTATTTTGTATTATTTTAGTTAACATTTTTTTCTAATAAACCAATAAATAAAAGACATTGCGTAATAAGCCTAACTATAATTTGTGTTACCTTTATAGTCCATTGGGAAAAATATTTCCCATAAAATTCCAAAAAAACTACACATTGTTATGTATTTTTCTTATGATTTTTATTTATTTTACGTCTAAACAAACTAAAATAAACAGTTACATACTAATATTTACTCTTAGAAACCTTATGGTCCTGAAAGGGTTAATGGTAACTTTTTAAGTTCTTTTTAACACATATTTTCATAGTGAAATACAAAAACCGTGACAGAAAGAAACATAATGTTAATTCTGACATACCTCAGATAATTTCGCAATTACAGGTAAGAGATAAGAAGACTTGTCAGGTTGATGGCGAATCGCTATAAAAATTCTCAGAGAAACTTATTATAGCTCGTTTCCTTGAAGTGGAGCTCGGCTTCGAAAAATCTAGTAGGAAGAGCTACTGACATTTTATCACGAAGTCGTGTGTTTGGTACCCATTTTTCCAAAACTAATTTTTTTAGTTAACTTTTTAATTCTTCTAAAGTCACAGGACATTCATTTAGTTACAATTGTTGAAATACATATATATTGTACAAATGGAAGAACGCATAATGCTTCTGACGCATAAGGGAATCTTGTTTTCAAAGAAAATGAAGTTTTTGTTTTAGCTACATTTTCTCTCCTTTTAATTTGAGCGAATGGATGATAGGCAAAATGCAAATAGTAGTATTTTATTACTAATTATACAACGTAAAAAAGTATTTGTGTGTTCTTTCTTAAATTTAAAAAGTTGCTTTGTCACAATCTTCTGAGAAAAGTGGGTAAATTATTGCTCTCAGTGGAATATCTGTTGACACCTTTGCCAACGAAATTTCCACCATAGTCGGGATCACTTGCAATATTGGTTAAAATTTCGCCTTTTCCATATTTAGCGCGCTCTAATGATGTAAATACCTTCCCTTTACCGAGTGGTTAATGTGCTTGGCTACTGATAAGAGGGATCAGGTTTCAAACTCTGGGTAAGGTTGTTTGTGTTGTTTATTTGCTGAGGTCTAGCCTTCCTACACAGATCTTATACTCTCATGTATAAACTGACTGTCTCCTCTCAAACCTCTGTGGCAAGCAGCTGCTTGAGGGGGTATTTCTTTAATTTAAGATGCATATTAAAACCATCTATGGTTTTCAAAAATGACGATTTTAATATTTAATTAATATAAATCCAATTAAAAATCAGTTTTTTAAATTATCTGTTAAAACAATTGCTTTTTCCACTAGGTTTTGGATGTAAGGGGTCATTTAGTGCTAATGGTTTATATCAATTGATGCCAAGGGGGAACTTTATAACCTTAACATTCTAGTAAAAAATTTCAAATTTGTTGCATATATACATCATTTGTAATATTCGTTAAAAGTCTGGAATTTTCGTTTTTTTTTTCTACGTTGGGGAGCAGAATTATAGCTTTTGGGAGATGCGGAAACTGCAGACCATAATATGTCATCAATATCTATCCAACCTAAAATGTATTTTTTATTTGATTTTAAAAACAAAAATTTTGTTTCCTCTCCATCTCGGGTCCAAAGGGTCAATTCTTTCCTGCCAGTGGAATCTCCGTGACATTCACATTCCAGTATCAAAATTTCAAATTTCTAGCTTAACTACTTCGTTTCCAATACTCGTTTGAAATTTCAAATTTTCCCACAAATAGAGGGCTCAATTATAGCTTTTGGGAGTTTCGGAAAGTGCAAATCGAAAAATTTCATCAACACCTATCTAACACAAAAATAATTATTAATTTATCTCTAAGAACAAAAAAAAGTTTGATATCTTATAGACGGACAGAGAGACGACAAAAACAAGAGACTAACATCTCATTGCTTTTTTCTCTGGAAACGAGAAAAAAATTCAAATGTCTTTCCTTACCTCTGCGATGTTGATGATGCTGTTCAGAACAGCGTCATTTAGCAAGAATTGTGTTCCCTCTATGGGGATGTAAACGATGGATCTTGGTAAATCACCTCTTTTAAGTATTCTCCTTCTCCAGTAGGAAAAATGTTGCGCTTTTATCAAATTTAGGTTTCTTGCATAGGGATTCAGAAAAAATTCAAGGTAATCCTTTTCTTCAGGTTTTGTTTCGTTTTGATAATCCAATGTTAAGCAGTCTGCATCCAAAGTACATAATGTGTCTGGAATAGTCGCCGCATCATCTAGCATGTCCATTATTTTATCAGAATATAATTTTTCTGAAAATATGAAATAATGTTTTTTATTTTAGTAAATCACGTTCAAGTTTTTATTATCATAGAAATTCTATATTAAGTTTAATCAACATATTAACAACCGAAAGACTAAAAAGTTGATTAGATTTTTTAAATTATAAGGAAAAATGGGAAAAACTAATTCCGTTGCAAGAAACGGTAGCTTCAGAGAAAAGTTCTTTCAAAGTGTTTCCAAAACATGCATTTTATTACTAAATAAAAAGATTAATTACTCCTCAAACATCTCTTTGCTTCAGAGGAGGTCCGACAGAAGCTTATCGGTTTAATATGCCATAGAGAAGATCTGTGAGGAAGACTCAGCAGGAAGATAACCCAAGAAAGATCCATTCCTTACCTGGAGCTCGAATCCAGGGCCCTCTGACCAGAAGCCAAGCGCGCTAATCACAAATTCGACCTCCGATCATACATTAAATTTAGAAAATATTGTTTTAATTAAATTCATTAATTTCCTTAGTTTCGTTATTAGCAACCAATATGGCGCGAAGTCTTCGCCGTTGTTTGTAATAAGAAGGTAAGATATTAAGGACACTGTAATGGAGTTTTGCGAAATCATTTAAGAAGTCATGGAGATGCTTATGGAAATAAACTGTTAAAAAATTTCCGAATCTTTTTTTAAGAAGTAAACTCTAATACAGGATAATGTTTTTCTTAAAAATTAGTTTGTAATATGTAACTAGCCGTCCCATGGCCGAGTGGTTAGCGCGCTTGACTACTGATCTAAGGAACCTGGGTTCGAGCCCCGGATAAGGCATGGCTGTTTGTGTCGTTTTTCTGCTGAGGTCTTGCCATCCTCTCAGACCTTCTACTATGGCATATAAACTGACAGGCTCCTGTCAGACCTCTGTGGCAAGCAGCTGCTTGAGCGGGTATTTAATGTGTAACTATCATAGTCCATTTTTCATTGCATTTCAGTATAACGAATTCGTTTCGGTTACCCACTCGATTTCATCATACTGACATTTCACTGCTTATATTATATGATAATGTGAAATGCTTATTCTCACTATCATCGAAAAGAGTGTGAAAAATGAAGGTGTTTTTAAGTCTAGAAGCGTTCAAAATAAAAATACTTGATATTATAAATAATAAAAAATAATACTGAATGATGCTAGTTGTATTGTGGAACGTTTCAGAAAGGGAAGAGTCTCGGTTAGGGCCATCGTTGAACAACGGAGACCTGTGGGAATCTCTACAGCAGTGTCTCGCAAACTGTGTGCCGTGGCACGGTAGTGTGCCGCGAGAGATTTTCAAATTGACACTAGACATTCCAAAGATTTCATTTTGACTTGACTTGTGTTATCGACGTGCTTCAATAAAAATCTTTCAGAATTTATCAACTGGGATCTTGTAAGTATTTATCAAGCTTTTTCCAAATTTTGGTATTAATTTTTGATTATTTCAAGCCATAGAATGGACAAATATTTAAAACAAACACCGAGTTATGAATTAAAGAACGAGAGCAAATCTTAAAGTAAAACCAAGCTGATGACTTCAACAAAGCGCAAATCTAATGACGATTATATAGAGTTTGCTTTTATTCTTTTTTAGGTGTGCCGCGGAAAAAAAAAATTAGATTCAGTGTGCCGCGGGGAAAAAATTAGATTCAGTGAGCCGCGGGAAAAAAATTAGATTCAGTGTGCCGCGGGGAAAAAATTAGGTTCAATGTGCCGCGGGAAAAAAATTAGATTCAATGTGCCGCGGAAAAAAATTAGATTCAATGTGCCGCGGAAAAAAAATTAGATTCAATGAGCCGCAGAGTAAAAAAGTTTGCGAGACACTGCTCTACAACATCGCAAAAAGAAATTGTCATTGTTTAACCTGTGAATTTTTTGAGTTGTTATATTTAGCGAGTTTGGGTAACACTTTCAGCTTTGCATTGCAAAGTGCAAAAATAATCCAGATCTGTTACTTTTTATTATGTTGTGATTAACTTTTCAGGAGCACAAACAGAAATCAAAAGTTTAATAATGACAAAGTCGCGTGCAGCCCGAACAGTCCAAAAGAGATTAATTTCAAAACAAGTTTTGCATCCTACTTTTAGTGAAATGCTTGAATGAGTGAGCAAGAATTAGTGATTTTAGTTGCCAAGAATTAAAATGCTTTGAGTCGCTTATGAGAACTGCTGTTCATTGTGTATGAAACGAAAAGTATCATTCGCAAGAATCGGTGTTGGATTTGTATGCAGAAAACTACTGTGATTCAGTTTGAAGTGTTATGGTGTTTTATCGTTCTATATTGATGTAAGGCAATAGTGTTTAGTTATTAGTTAAGAAAATCCATTTGTATTTGTTAAATTTTTTGTTTTATTTATTAAATGGTTTATTTACTGCCTGTTTATTACGAATTCACGCACGGTTGTCAAATAAAATATTGGTAGACATCTGTAACAATACTTTAAATCTGATTTTTAAATCGATCATGGTGGCTTATTTTCCATTCAATCATGAACTCTAGTCATAGAAGTTCTCAGTCACGAACTCTCCTGCTTATGTCGAGAGAGTTTTGATTGGATTGGATTGTTTTACCTCTGAGCGGCACTTTTTTGCACACCATGGGCTAAATGGCCAGGTCACATGGACCCTGAAGGCTCAGAGAAGGTTGGGGGAGAGGACCCACTGGAACAGCTGTTGGGAGACAGATGGTAGCCTCCCGTCAAGGCCATCCAGCGTGTTCTTTAACGTGCACAGGGTATGGCTCTCCCGTACACGGGGCCACGGCTTAACGTCCCATCCGACGGACGGCGGCCTTTCCAAGCCCATCGGTGTCCCCTACTGACCGTGGGCAGGGCGGGAAATTTTGCGGATATAAATCTCAACGCTGACCCAGCTGGGACTCGAACCTTGGAACTACAGATTACGAGCCTGGCGCGCTACCGACTGAGCCACCCCCGCCCCTGTCGAGAGAGACTAAATCGGATATATTCCAGGTAAGAATACGAGAAGAGTCTGCTGGACTGGCGTCAGGTTACGTGGAATTTTTGAGAAAATTTTAAAAAATGTTTTTGATATCAAAATTAGTTTTTTTAGAGATATTTATAAAATTTACAAGACTCGACTTTAACCTGCCTCCAACAATATTTTAGAAAGTGAACAAAACACTTGGTTTTAAAACAAAAAATACATTTCGAAAAATTTTGGTACCTACTAATACTCTATGGAAAGCTAGATTCAAAGTTTCATGACTTTGAAATCTTTGTACGAAATATTGATATTACATTTAAACTAAAGATATAATTCAAATCTCCCTAAATATTAATTTTAATTAATTTTTTTCATTTTTCAAATTAATAATTGGAATTAAAAGTAATTTAGGCCTCAATTCAAGCCAAGACCAAAATTATTCAGAACAAGCCTGAACTGTTCAAATACTTACGAAGCCCGTGGTCGGTTAAGAAAAATTTATTTCTCTTAACCGAGCTAAACACTAACTGCCCAGGTAACAAGGACCCCGAATGCTCAGAGAAACGAACCTTTGGCCAACTGTTGGGAGACAGATGGTAGAGTCTCGTCAAGGTCATCCAGTATGTTTTTAACGTGCACAGGGCAGACAGTCCTGCACATGGGCCACGGCTTAACGTTCCATCTCACGGATAGCGGCCTTTCCAAGCCCATCAGTGTCCCCTACTGACTGTGGGCAGGGAGGTTTCAGAAGATAAATCTCAACGCTGGCAATGCTGGGACTCGAACTGCAGATTACGAACCTGCACGCTACCGACTCAGCCATCCCTGCCTCTGCACAGGGGCGGGGGTGGCTCAGTCGGTAGCGCGCCAGGCTCGTAATCTGTAGTTCCCTGGTTCGAGTCCCAGCTGGGTCAGCGTTGAAATTTACCTCCGCAAAATTCCCCGCCCTGCCCACGGTCAGTAGGGGACACCGATGGGCTTGGAAAGGCCGCCGTCCGTCGGATGGGACGTTAAGCCGTGGCCCCGTGTGCGGGAGAGCCATACCCTGTGCACGTTAAAGAACACGCTGGATGGCCTTGACGGGAGGCTACCCTCTGTCTCCCAACAGCTGTTCCAGTGGGTCCCCTCCTCCAACCTTCTCTGAGCCTTCGGGGTCCATGTGACCTGGCCATTTAGCCCATGGTGTGCAAAAAAGTGCCGCTCAGAGGTAAAACAACCCAACCTGCCTCTGCCCTACGCTAAAAGCACTTCAAGCCGTCCCAAGGAACATAAATTATTTGAAGGGAGCTCAAAAAATATTTTTGCTTCTTTTTGCAACATAAAAAATTGAAATTGAAAGAGTTAAAATTGTATCTGTGGAGATAAAGCAAGATATATATTTTTTAAGATAAAATTTAAACATATAACTAATTAAATTTCAAGGAGCTGCATACCACAGAGGTCTCACATAACCCTGCCAGTGTAATACGTCATTGGAAATTCAATCATGATTCAGGTCCCGATGGCAGTCTCTTCCGTGCAACATGTTAGGATAGTGAAACCTTAACAGAAACAATACACAAGTATAGAAACATCCATGTCGCATCCGGAACTTGAGACCAGGTGCGTTTAATCTGCAACCAAGCTCGCTAATCACCCGACCACAAGTATAATCAATTGTGATTTTGCAATGTAAGAGGTCCCCCGTTATACCTGGTAAATTGAGAGCAAAAAAAAAAACGCCATTTAAAGCAATTTCCCTTTAAGCGGAGAATTTCTGTCGATAAAATATAATGCAAAAAGGGATTAATAAGGAACAGTTCATCTCGATTAATCATTTGATTACACCGATTTTTTAAAGAAATTTTCTTGATTTGCTATTAGTTATCGATATATTTATCTTAAAAATAAGATGCAAATTTTTACTTTTTGTGTTGGTTTATATGCGCATGAGTTTGTGAATATGAATACATGCAGTTTTTTTTTTACAAACGTATGTGAACATTTTGTTTGAATGAATTGTTTTAACAGCGTTTTTTATCATCTTACATTGAAAATTAGAAGTGTTGAGCTTGATTGAATTGACAGAGGTTGATGTAACGATAGGTTGGGTTGTTTTACCTCTGAGCGGCACTTTTTTGCACACCATGGGCTAAATGGCCAGGTCACATGGACCCCGAAGGCTCAGAGAATGTTGGGGGAGGGGACCCACTGGAACAGCTGTTGGGAGACAAATAGTAGCCTCCCGTCAAGGCCATCCAGCGTGTTCTTTAACGTGCACAGGGTATGGATCTCCCGCACACTGACCACGGTTTAACGTCCCATCCGACGGACGGCGGCCTTTCCAAACCCATCGGTGTCCCCTACTGACCGTGGGCAGGGCGGGGAATTTTGCGGAGATAAATCTGAACGCTGACCCAGCTGGGACTCGAACCTGGGAATTACAGATTACGAGCCTGGCGCGCTACCGACTGAGCCACCCCCGCCCCTGTAACGATAGAATTAGATGGATAAGGAGCTGGAGAGGCAGCATGATTGTGTGTGTGTGTCGGGGGGGGGGGGGGTCATCTACTACCATCTCCTGATCTCCACATTGGGATGTCGAGCGAAAACTATAAGAAACTGCCTGAGGTTCAGATTTCTCCGTAATAGGTTTTGCGCTTTGAAAAGAACGAGTCTGATGTTGTTTGGGTTCCAGTTAACAATTTTGATAGTATGACTTTGCAGCATAACAGAACATTCGAAGCTCACATTCAACCCGGGACGATTGTGGCTCAGTCGATGGCGCGCCAGCAAAGTAATCTGCAGTTCACAGGTTCGAATCCCACCTGGGCCAGCGTTGAGATTTATTTCCTGAAAATTCCCCGCCTTGGTCAGAAGGGGACACCGAAGGGCAATGTCTGTTGGATGGGATGTTAGTCATGATAAGGAGTGTTCCGTGTGCATATTTAGCTATTATCTATATTCTTGAAGTTATTACCTCTTATAATATACAGGGTGAATCTGAAAAAGTGGGCAAACCTTTACGGGGTGGTAGAACGCAGCTATATGAGCAATATTCGTCATAGAATGTATGGTCGGAACGCAAACGGCGAGCCGCTTGGTGGCGTTGGAAATGGTATAAAAGTTTCGGTCCTCGCACCCAACGGCATTTCTACCGTGGATTGCCGATATAAACCACGGGTTATACTAACCACGAAATGGCGGATAAGCCTAATCTACGAGTGCCCCATTGAAACCGATATGGATCTAGTCGCCAGGATCGCCGTTGTTGCCGGCGATATTCGGGAAATGCCTGGTGTCTTCGCAAATGTGCGTCGGTCCCTATCCCGCAGGTGTGAAGCCTGCATTACAGCTGGCGGCAGCTCTTTTGAGCAATCTCTTTGAGCATGTACCTCAATTACATTCCTGTTAATAAAATGTTTTCTGAAGTATCTCCTCTCCTTCTTGTGTTCATTCTTTAAATGTGACAGTGGAAAACTACCTTTTAACTTCTCACCGCTTGCTTTCCGACCATACATTCTATGACGAATATTGCTCGTATAGCTGCGTTCTACCACCCCGTAAAGTTTTGCCCACTTTTTCAGATTCACCCTGTATATATAGGTCTCCGTTTTCCGTGTCTCTATATATACGGGGACAAATTCTACGTAATATTTCGCCGAACTTCTGAGAATCACACCCATGGACCAGTAAACAACGCAACGTCATTTCAGAAGTCCTCAACAACAGTTAAAGGTTTAAGAGAAGACTTCACCAATATTGATGAGACTGTGGATTATTTTGAAACCATAATCCTCTTTATGATCATTTTGCAAAGGTTGTACATGGGTTGGGTTGTTTTACCTATGAACACCACATTTTTTGCACATAATAGGCTAAATGGCCAGGTCATCAAGGATCCCATTAGAGGGAAGCAACCCAGTGGACAACGTATTAATATCTTGATTGGGTTGTTTTACCTTTGAGCGGCACTTTTTTTCATACCATGGGCTAAATGGCCAGGTCACAAGGACCCCGAAGGCTCAGAGAAGGTTGGGGGAGGGGACCCACTGGAACAGCTGTTGGGAGACAGATGGTAGCCTCCCGTTCTTTAACGTGAACAGGGTGTCTCTCCCGCACACGGGGCCAAGGCTTAAAGTCCCATCCGACGGACGGCGGCCTTTCCAAACCCATCAGTATCCCCTACTGACCGTGGGCAGGGCGGAGAAATTTTGCGGAGATAAATCTCAACGCTGACCCAGCTGGGACTCGAACCTGGAAACTACAGATTACGAGCCTAGCGCGCTACCGACTCAGCCACCCCCGCCCCATTTTTATCTTGAAGAGTATAGTTAATAACTAAATATGAAATTTGCACAAATTCGGTCCTGATGCTGATGACTTTTTTTGGATGCTTCACATTTAGGGCCTACATAAAAAAAAATTGCGCTGTTTTCACTTTCATTATTGTCTTTCATAAAAAATCCTGAGAAACTGAAATTGAATCGTATTAATTTTGATTACGCATAATAAAACGTTAGTGAGCCATCCCGTGGCCGATTGGTTAGCACGCTTGGCTACTGATCTACGGGACCTGGGTTCGAGCCCCGGGTAAGGCATGGATGTTAGTGTTATTTTCTGTTGAGGTCCTGCTGTCAGACCTCTGTGGCAAGCAGCTGCTTGAGGGGGTATTTATTTTTTTTATTTATAATAAAACGTTAGTTTTCAGCAAAGAAATAATTTAGCTTTTCAATCACACATTCCCAAAGAATCTTGCTCCTATCACTTCTCTTGGGGCGGGGGTGGCTCAGTCGGTAGCGCGCCAGGCTCGTAATCTGTAGTTCCCAGGTTCGAGTCCCAGCTGGGTCAGCGTTGAGATTTATCTCCGCAAAGTTCCCCGCCCTGCCCACGGTCAGTAGGGGACACCGCTGGGCTTGGAAAGGCCGCCGTCCGTCGGATGGGACGTTAAGCCGTGGCCCCGTGTGCGGGAGAGCCATACCTTGTGCACGTTAAAGAACATGCTGGATGGCCTTAACGGGAGGCTACCATCTGTCTCCCAACAGCTGTTCCAGTGGGTCCCCTCCCCCAACCTTCTCTGAGTCTTCGGGGTCCATGTGACCTGGCCATTTAGCCCATGGTGTGCAAAAAAAGTGCCGCTCAGAGGTAAAACAACCCAACCCAACTGGGAGAAGGGAGTCAATTAAAGGCTTTGCGACAAGCGTGCACTGATATTTTGAAAATGTTCATAACTTTTTGTCTTACCTATTATCTAGCTGTTGGCTGTTACCATGTAATTTGAATGTTTGGGTGAGGTTAATAATTATGGTAGCATTTCAAGTTTTCAGAAATGGGTTCTCTGATGGGAAATGTGTTTTCTCAAAAACAAGTACAGAAAAGACCAAGAAGAAGGAGAAGAGTGTATTCACCTATTTAAGGATGTGAAAAATAGGATACATATTTCATTAGTGCCAATCCAACTGAAACGAATTTCCCGTTTCTTGGCTGTTGATGAAAGGTACATGGGTTCGAACCCGGGAATGACATAGGCGTTTGTGTTGTCTTTCTGCTGTGGTCCCGCATCCTCTCAGACCTACTGTGGCGTATAAATTGAAAAGCTCCTGTCAGACCTCTTTGGCACGCATCTCCTTCAAAGATATTTAATAAAATAAAAATACCCCCTCAAGCAGCTGCTTGCCACAGAGGTCTGACAGGAGCCTGTCAGTTTAATACGCCATAATAGAAGGTCTGTGAGGATGGCGGGACTTCAACAGAAAAGCACACACATCCATTCCTTACCCAGAGATTCGAACCCAGGTTCCTTAGATCAGTAGTCAAGCGTGCTGACCACTCGACCACGGGACGGCAAAGATAATTACTTTTATTTATTTAAAAAATTTTTCGCCCCACGTTTAAGGGACTCATTGTTGCCAATGAAACCTTCAGGATCTTCACATTCCACACCAAAAAAAATTCACAATTTTAGCATAAAAATATTGTTTGCAATATTCGTTTAAAATTTTGCAATTTAAAATATTTTCCACCGTTAGAGAATGTAATTATAGATTTTGGGAGATTGTGGAAAGCGCGAATCATAATATTTCGTCAATTTATTTTTTCATTTATTTCACTTCATTGAACAGTTCAGGGGTTAACTTCCTTTGGCCTAGCTGCAGGATATCTGAAACTCAGTAGAACAGTAGTACTTCCCCACTATGGGGGAAGAAACGGTCGAGCCACAAGGGCTGACCTTGACCCCGAAATGTCGGTAGATCTCCAGGCAGTCAAGAAGCAGGCTGTATCTATCCAGCTATATCTATCCAACCCAAAAATAATTTTTCATTAATCTCTGAAAGCAAAAAAGTTTGATGTCTGCTGACGGACAGGTAGAATTACGACAAAGGGAAAAAAATATTATCTCGTTTTCTTTGAAAAGGAGATAAAACAGAGTCCAAATTAATAATAACAAACATTTTACAGGTTATGTAAGAGTATCTGAATTCACTTTCAGAACACTGCAATTTATTCCCCCTCCGTCCCTTGGCCGAGTGGTTAGCGCCCTTGGCTACTGACCTAAGGGACCTGGGTTCGAGCCCGGGTAAGGCATGGATGTATGTGTCGTTTTTCTGCTGAGGACCTGCCATCCACTCAGACCTTCTACTATGGCATATAAACTGACAGGCTCCTGTCAGACCTCTGTGGCAAGCAGCTGCTTGAGAGGGTATTTATTTATTTATATTTTTTTTATTGATTATGCTAAGAGCAAAACTTTCAGATGACACAAATTTGCGTTTACTTTGTTCCCATTCCTTTGTGTCAGGAATTAATAGCTCGTTACAGCCTTAAATTTCGCTTATTTGGCCAACTGTAAAAAAATTCTTTATACACATTAAGGAGGGGGTGGCTCGTAATCTGTAGTTCCCAGATTCGAGTCCCAGCTGGGTCAACGTTAAGATTTATCGCCGCAAAACTCTCCGCCCTGCCCACGGTCATTAGGGGACACCGATTGGGCTTGGAAAGACGCCGTCCATCGGATGGGACGCTAAACGGTGGATCCCAGTGTGGGAGAGCCATACGTTGTGCACGTTATAGAACATGCTGGATGGCCTTGACGGGAGGCTACCATCTGTCTCCTAACAGCTGTTCCAGTGGGTCCCCTCCCCCAACCCTCTCTGAGCCTTCGGGGTCCTTGTGACCTGGCCATTTAGCCCATGGTGTGCAAAAAAGTGCCGCTCAGAGGTAAAACAACCCAACCCAAATACACATTACCAGTTAAAGAATTTGATATTTCATCAGAAGACATTTTACTAATAATGAAATTGGAGAATAGATTTGAACAGATTTAATTTATTATGTTAGAATTTATGTTCGGAATTGTCCAGTCTAGTTGAATGATTATAACTTTGTGGAAATTTCTGTTATAGTGGCAGAGGCTAAATATTTTTAGATTATACTATTGTCTGAATTCTGTAACATTTATATTTATTTCATAGAAATTTAATAAAGATGTAGCCAAATAAAGAACCACCAAATGTGTAAATTTAAGCAGTTCCTTTGGAACTAGAAACACTTCTATCCAATGCAGTATAACATTTCCCTCTCTGTGCGCTTGGCTACTGATCGAAGGGACCTGGGTTCGAGTCCCGGGTAAGGCATGGATGTTTGTGTCGTTTTTCTGCTGAGGTCCTGCCATCCTCTCAGACCTTCTACTTTGGCATATAAACTGACAGTCTGCTGTCAGACCTCTGTGGCAAGCAGCTGCTTGAGGGTTTTTTTTTTTTTTTTACATCTCTTTAAAAAATTTCTTTAAAAAATTCATGAAATATAAAAAAAGGTTTCATAATTTTTTGCCTCTTTTACCATTATAATCAAGGGGGATGTTCTTGACAAACACCCGCCACTTAGTTCTGGCCCGGTTTCTATCCCACCTTGAATTTAAAGAAATATATTTGACAGCATTTCACTATGCTGTAAACGTCTTTTGTATTTTATATTTGCATAGCGTGCATTACAATATGCATCTAGGTACAGTCGCTCAAAAAAGTATCCAAACACTATGGTTGATTACAGAATTCAGAAAAAATATCTGGCAACGATATTTTTTAGAAATTAGTGATCTTTTTTTTTAGAATTAGTGATTCGTGTCACGTGACACGAAGGTTGTCAGATCACTAATTTCTAAAAAAAAAAAAAAAAATGGGGCGGGGGTAGCTCAGTCGGTAGCGCGCCAGGCTCGTAATCTCTAGTGCCCAGGTTCGAGTCCCAGCTGGGTCAGCGTTGAGATTTATCTCCGCAAAATTCCCCTCCCTGCCCACGGTCAGTAGGGGACACCGATGGGCTTGGAAAGGCCGCCGTCCTTCGGATGGGACGTTAAGCCGTGGTCCCGTGTGCGGGAGAGCCATACCCTGTGCACATTAAAGAACACGCTGCATGGCCTTGACGGAAGGCTACCATTTGTCTCCCAACAGCTGTTACAGTGGGTCCCCTCCCCCAACCTTCTCTGAGCCTTCGGGGTCCATGTGACCTGGCCTATTAGGCCGTGGTATGCAAAAAAGTGCCGCTCAGAGGTAAAACAACCCAAATCTAAAAAAAGCATTGCCAGATATTTTTTCTGAATTCTGTAATCAACCATAGTGTTCGGATACTTTTTTGAGCGACTGTTCCAAGGAAAATAACTTCTAAACCTTTGTGTTTATACTATAATTATTCCGTCACAACGTTAAAATTAGCCGAAACTTAAATTTTGCTGTAACGAATAATTATATTTTCGTTCGCCAATGATTAAGACATACAAAAATGAAACTTACGAAAAGGTTTATAACTTGTATTTTTTCTGTCTCCTGCTTTGCACATTTCGCGATAAATTCGGCAATGATGATCAAGGTTTGCAATTATATTGTAAAGACACTGGTCCTGTAGACTCTTTACCGGCTTCCTTTTCGGCATTTTTGTATTTTCTCACTGACCCGAATTTCAACAGACGATGAATTCTTCTACAGCACTTCTTCTTCTCACACTTTCTACTAGCAAGGAATAGACGAACCACGTGTTCCTTCTTTGTTTCGTCAGCGCAGTAAGAACAGGGCTGTGAGTGCAAACCAGTTGAAGGTCACGTTGAAGAAAATCTTCTGACCACAGCTTTATCTGTGCTTCCGATGACCATTGATCTTAAACAAAGGGTTTTGAGCGATTGCTTTAAGAATCTGCGGAATTCTGGTAGTAGTAGTAGGGGGGGGGGGAACTAGAAGAGTGTCCAGGATTTTTTAGCGAGGTGCTGAATTTAAGGTTTTTTTTTAGGAATGCATGTTCGTGTCGTTTTTTCTGCTGTGGTCCTGCCATCCCCACAGACCTTCTACTCTGGCATATAAACTGACAGACCTCTGTGGCAAGCAGCTGCTTGAAGGGGTATTTTTTTATCTATTTTATTTGAACCTAAGTGTCGTTTTTTGATAGCTTTGAAAAAATTCTAGGTGCTCCAAATAGAGTAGTTGTCTGCAGGGGGTGAGGGCTGACTTTTGATATACCTATATCAATCCGAATTAGTTTCTTGTATCATCTTTTAATTACAAAAGGTGGTTTGCATTGTTAAAACCAATTTTAGCCATGATCGGATTTCCCATAAAGTATACAGGCACTTGCCTATAGGCATCAGCGTTGAAGTGTTACAATTTGTTTACTTGAGTAAAAGCCAAATATTTTCTTTTCAGTTTTTAGTAGGAAAAAAAAAGTAGATGTAAAAACCAAGATTCAAGAGCGATTCAAACGATTCCTGTCAATCAAAAGTGAGCTTTAAATTATAAGGATTGTCTAAACCTTTTAGGTTACAGTACTTCTCCCACTCTCTTTACTAGTAAGGTATCAGCGAACTGTAGTAACCACGTGCTCCTTCTGTGTTTCGTAAGCGCAGTGGGAACAGGTTTGTGAGTGTGAACCAATCGAAGGTCACGTTGAAGAAAATCTTTTCACCACAGCTTTTTCTGTGCTCAAAGATCAAGGATCATTTGTGACAATATCGAGCACCGGGTGTGGACCCATATCTTCTTCAACGTAATTTATCAATGATGGAAAAAGCCGTCCCTTGGCCGAGTGGTTAGCACGCTTGGCTACTGATCTAAGGGACCTGGGTTCGAGCCCCGGATTTAGGCATGGTTGTGTGTGTCGTTTTTCTGCTGAGGTCCTGCTATCCTCTCAGATCTCGTACTGTGGCATATAAACTGACAGGCTCCTGTCAGACCTCTGTGGCAAGCAGCTGCTTGAGGGGGTATTTATTTATTTTTTATTTTAAATTTGTAAAATTACTTCGGGGCAATGCGGAGACAATAGAATATGCCATTTTGAAGGGAAGAAAGAAGGCGAACCCTCTTTCAACCCAGGAGTGTGTAGCCGCCCCCGGAGCTGAATTAATAATACAGGTCTTGGGAGGGCCCCACCAAAAAATGAATCGAAAGTGCAAAAATTTGTTAGTAAATGCCAAGAAGGAAAAGGGTTGTGTTGTTTTACCTCTGAGCGGCACTTTTTTGCACACCATGCTCTAAATGGCCAGGTCACAAGGACCCCGAAGGCTCAGAGAGGGTTGGGGGAGGGGACCCACTGGAACAGCTGTTGGGAGACAGATGGTAGCCTCCCGTCAAGCGTGTTCTTTAACGTGCACAGGGTATGGCTCTCCCGCACCCGGGGTCACGGCTTAACGTCCCATCCGACGGACGGCGGCCTTTCCAAGCCCATCGGTGTCCCCTACTGACAGTGGGCAGGGTGGGGAATTATGCGGAGATAAATCTCAACGCTGACCCAGCTGGGACTCGAACCTGGGAACTACAGATTACGAGCCTGGCGCGCTACCGACTGAGCCACCCCCGCCCCGAAAAAAAAGGCAACAAGAAGAAAGTGCTTCCGACTACCATTGATCTTAAAGAAAGGGTTTTGAGCGATTGCTTTAACGATCTGCGCAATTTTGGTGGCATTGGAGGAGAAAACTTTTATTATAATTTAATTATAATTATAATGTTACTGTTATATATTATATTATAGTTAATATATAAAGGAGTATACAGTATTTTTAGCTGTGGGGGCTAAGGTTTTTTAGGGATGTGGGAATAAAGTTTCGTTTTTTGATAGCTTTGAAAAAATTCGTGGTGCCCCAAATACAGTAGTTGTCTGCAGGGGGTGAGGGGTGACCTTTTCGTATACCAATATGAATTCGAAGTAGTTTCTTGTTATCATCTTTTAATCACAAAATGTGGTTTGCGGTGTTAAAACCAATTCTAGCCATGATCAGATTTCCTGTAAGGTATACTAGCATTTGCCTATAGGCGTCAGCGTTGAAGTGTTACATTTTTCTTACTTGGGTAAAAGCCAAAGTTTTCTTTTCAGTTTTTAATAAGAAAAAAAGTAGATGTGAAAACCCAGATTCTAGAGCTATTCAAACGATTCCTGTCAATCAAAAGTGAGCTTTAATTGGATTGGATTGTTTTACCTCTGAGCGGCACTTTTTTGTACACCATGGGCTAAATGGCCAGGTCACATGGACCCCGAAGGCTCAGAGAAGGTTGGGGGAGGGGACCCACTGGAACAACTGTTGGGGGACAGATGGTAGCCTCCCGTCAAGGCCATCCAGCGTATTCTTTAACGTGCACAGGGTATGGCTCTCCCGCACACGGGGCCACGGTTTAACGTACCATCCAACGGACGGCGGCCTTTCCAAGCCCATCGGTGTCCCCTATTGACCGTGGGCAGGGCGGGGAATTTTGCGGAGATAAATCTCGACGCTGACCCAGCTGGGACTCAAACCTGGGAACTACAGATTACGAGCCTGGCGCGCTACCGACTGAGCCACCCCCGACCCAAAAGTGAGCTTTAAAGTTTATGGATTGTGAGATCAGGTCTAGATCTAGAAAATATAAAGTGGGGAGACAAGGTATTCGATATAGGGTTGGGTCTAAGATCGAGCCAGAACTCCGTTCCGCTAAAAAACAACTTCCGTTTTATTGATGTTTAAAAAATTTCGTGAAAGATACCTATACTCTATATTTTAATAGGAATATTTATAAAAATATTATATTATATCAAATAACATATGAAATTTCAGAGGTTCGGATCCCCACCCACGAAAATCCAGTCGTCTTACACAAAATCTCAAATTTGATAATTTAATCTCAATTAATTAAATCAATTATTTAATTAATTTTTAATTTTGATAATTACTCAATTACCTGCTATGAAATCAAAGCAGTTGTCATTGTACATTTTCTTTTTAGCAAGAAATAGATTTTATTTAAAATAAATTAAAAAATAACTGTAAAATTTTATAACATATAAATACCCCCTCAAGCAGCTGCTTGCCACAGAGGTCTGACAGGAGCCTGTCAGTTTATATATGCCATAGTAGGAGATCTGAGAGGATGGCAGGACCTCAGCAGAAAAACGACACACACATCCATGCCTAATCCGGGGCTTGAACCCAGGTCCCTTAGATCAGTAGACAAGCGTGCTAACCACTCGGCCACGGGATATCTTTTAAATAAAAGAGATTTTTTTCAGCGTATTTGTTCAACTATTAAGGAAGATATCACTCTGAATTTAACGAAGATCAGTGTTAGAGGAAATATTGTCTTCAGCAGGGTGGAATATGAACCCACGACATGTTAGGTTAGCGCCCCTGAAATATTATCAGGAGTTCTTGGTTCCTCTCGGCTCAAGACAATTTTTCCTCTAACATTGATCGACGTTAAATTCAGAGTGATAACTTCCTCAATATAAAATGTCCTTTTAACCTTTCTTGTTATGTGGAATATTTTATTTACTGGAAAACCCTATCCAAGTGTATTTTTCAGCCCCTCCCCCTCCAAAACTAAATTGAACAGATGCCCCCTTCCTCCTTCGAAACAAATCTCGAATCCTCCTGAAAGGAAATCCTGGATACGTCCCTACCTAGAGCCAGAGGGGAAGGGGTGGGGATGGCTCAGTCGGTAGCGCGCCAGGCTCGTAATCTGTAGTTCCCAGGGTCGAGTCCCAGCTGGGTCAGCGTTGAGATTTATCTCCGCAAAATTCCTCGCCCTACCCACGGTCAGTAGGGGACACCGATGGGCTTGGAAAGGCCGCCGTCCGTCGGATGAGACGTTAAGCCTTGGGCCCGTGTGCGGGAGAGCCATACCCTGTGCACGTTAAAGAACACGCTGGATGGCCTTGACGGGAGACTACCATCTGTCTCCCAACTGCTGTTCCAGTGGGTCCCCTCCCCCAACCTTCTCTGAGCCTTCGGGGTCCATGTGACCTGGCCATTTAGCCCATGGTGTGCAAAAATGTGCCGCTCAGAGGTAAAACAACCCAACTCAAAATAAGTTATTTTACAGAAAATAAATTATTACAAGTTATTTTGTACGAGGCAGATCTCGATGAAATTTCTCTAAATTTCGATTTTATACACTATTCGTTTCACATTTAAAAAAGTTATTAAAGCTAAAATATTTTTCAGTAGACGCTGCTATTAGGCTCGTCCTAAATGCGGTTTTAAAATTGATGGAAACCGAAAAACCATTACACAAATTCCAAAGTGGCATTTATTTTCGTAAACGATTTGTTATAACTACTGAGGATACGATTAGCAACACTGCTGTTAAATCTTTTAGCTTCATAAATTCTCTAAATCAGTGGTTCTCAATCTTTTATACTTCATGTACCCCTGGAAATGTGTATGTAACTGGCATACCCCTTGTATAGATAGATAAAACTATAATTATACTATACAATGGGAACAAAGCATATATATATATAACACCATCCTCTCAGATCTCCTACTGTGGCATATAAACTGACAGGTTCCTGTCAGACCTCTGTGGCAAGCAGCTGCTTGAGGGGGTATTTATTTATTTATTTATATATCTAGCGACTTTTGAGCTCTCACGGCGTACCCCACAACCTTTTATCTCGTACCCCACGTTGAGAATCCCTACTCTAAATAGTAAACATATATTACTCAAAAACGAGATTTTGGAAAATTATTTTAATTTCTCATCACATGGAAGCT
The DNA here is from genome assembly GCA_038380435.1 of Ryuthela nishihirai. Taxonomy (NCBI): domain Eukaryota; kingdom Metazoa; phylum Arthropoda; class Arachnida; order Araneae; family Heptathelidae; genus Ryuthela; species Ryuthela nishihirai. The sequence goes on from JAWZYU010000022.1 coordinate 24,573,735, forward strand.
TCCCAGTTCTTTTGCAATTTAGTATACTTTGTTTATTTCAGAGCAAAAAGATACTTAAAGTTGAAAAAAATTAATAATTTGGTTTCTAAAGGTTTTTGCGTGTTGAATATTTTATTATATGCTATGTATATGAATTTATTACACTAACTTTCGTATCATATTACACATCATTGATTTATTAGACATCCATTTCGATTACATTATTCCTTTCTTCATGGCTGTAAAAGCAAAAAATTAAAATTTTCCGTAGAAAATAAACTGCGACCATATACACTAGTTTCCATAAATTAAGGAAATTATCTCTGTTAAGCCAATGGGAAGTTAACATCAAAGCTCTATAACTTTTAAAGTTAGTTTTTTGTTTTGAAAAATGTGATAAAGATTTTATTTGATTGAGATCTTTATCTGATTTGAAAAATCAGATAAAGATCTCAATCAAATAAACCAACATCTCGATTTTTAACAATATTTGTTCAGTATTTGATGAGTTATGGATGTTTGAATATTTAGCAACAGTAATTCCAGTCTGAAGAAACCTATAAATAAGACCTAAGAACTATAAAACCTACCTAAGAATAGTGAAATAATTCTTTACACAAAGTTCTGAAATAGAAACTTATTTTATCAAACACTTTGATACAATACTTATTACTAAGTTTTAAGTAACTTCTGAAGTTAATTTTTGTGCTGGTACTGTTATCGCTAGATATTCAAACCTCCATAACTCGTTAAATACTGAACGAATATTGTTGAAAATCGAGATATTGATTTATTTGATTGAGATCTTTATCTGCAATAAGATATTTCAAAGAAAAAATAACTTACTTTAGAAATTATAGAGCTTTGACGATAGTTTCCCATTGACTTAACATAGGGACTTTCTTTAATATAAGGAAACCAGTGTATAACTGCGCATTATACTTTTCTCTGTCAAGGGTACTTAAAATAAAAATCCGGTGCTGACCGGTCTGGAAAACAAAATTTTACAAATTCGCTGATAATTTCATGGCATACTGATTAATGTCATACTTCGTGTTTCCTCTTTTCGAGTTGCAAATTAAAAATAGAAGATATGAAATTCCCAACTTCTATACCGTTACAAATCGGAACTGCTTTAGCATCTTTTTACTCATTTTTTTGGGGAGGGGAGCAGTTTGCAGCCCACCAGGCTTGTAATTTGTATGTATTTCCTTGGTTCGAGCCTTACCTGGGCCGGCTTTGAGATTTATCTCCGCAAAACTTTCTCCTTGCTTCGGTCAGTATGGGATACGATGGGGTTGGAATGCCTGCCGTCCGTCGGATGGGACATAAAGCTGTGGACCCGTGTATGGGAGAACCATACACTCTACTTGTTAAAGAACATGCTGGATAGCCTTGATTCGAGGCTACAATCTGTCTGCTAACAGCTATTCAGTGTAATATATTGTAATAATTACACTGAATAGCTGTTAATATACTGTAATATATTGTAATGTGTTTATGGTCATAGGAAGTTGAATATATCCTGGATTGGATTGGATTGTTTTACCTCTGAGCGGCACTTTTTTGCACACCATGGGCTAAATGGCCAGGTCACATGGACCCCGAAGGCTCAGAGAAGGTTTGGGGAGGGGACCCACTGGAACAGCAGTTGGGAGACAGATGGTAGCCTCCCGTCAAGGCCATCCAGCGTGTTCTTTAACGTGCACAGGGTATGGCTCTCCCGCACACGGGGCCACGGCTTAACGTCCCATCCGACGGACGGCGGCCTTTTCAAGCCCATCGGTGTCCCCTACTGGGCAGGGCGGGGAAATTTTGCGGAGATAAATCTCAACGCTGACCCAGCTGGGACTCGAACCTGGGAACTACAGATTACGAGCCTGGCGCGCTACCGACTGAGCCACCCCCGCCCCGAATATATCCTGTAGTTGATGAGATAGTTGTAATATTCTTTATGGCCAGGTGGTTGTACTATCTTGTGGCTATCAATAATCGGGCAGAGGCGGAATAAAACTTAACAATTTATTGAATAACTACAATAGAATATGATTTCCGGGCTGTCTAGTCATCTGGGCGATTATTTATTTATATTTTAACTTATATTCTACAAGCTGTAGGGACGCATAAACCATACGGTTATACATGGATCTTTAGTTTCCAAGGGAGAAATCCAAAGGAGTCCCCCAATATCCTGACTAAATCAAGCCTCGTCACCGCACTCGAACACCGACGACTTCACTCATGACCTCACTGCTGTAGAGCTCTCACCGTTCTCCTGTCTCCTTTCTTCTCTTGACTTGCAGCCGCTCCCAAGACCGGAGAGGGACTCAACCCCATTAGCAGAAATTTCAACAGCCTAGAGTTTAATCCTCTCTCATTGCCAGAGACAGCCCACTCACTGTGCTGACCCTCCCCCACCTTGACATTTAGCGGCTTTGATGCTTGCCGATGACAGGAAGCAGATTATCTTGCGTCTCGAAGATCGACGCCTGTGTGTCTAGTCAAGGATTTGCGGGGAGGTCACAGTTACTTTGCTAATACATATCGAAAGCCGAACTTGACACACCCCTCCTTCGAACAGTCTCTGAGCCCTCGGGGTTGTCGTGACCTGGCCATTTAGCTCATGGTGTGCAAAAATGTTCCGCTCAGAAGCAAACACCAAACCTACCCATCAATTTTTTCCAAGAATCTTATGAACAAATTTACCCTCACCATTAGTCCATTGTTAGAGGCAGTCTCATAAAGAATGCCGGAGGAAGAGTATGAAAGAGTAGAATAACATTTTGTCTTGGAATATCGTGGTCATATTTTTGTCAGTTAACGTTATAAAAAATGTGTTCTCTCTTAGTTGAGAGAGAGAACGAGATTACCAAATTTTTTATCTTTGCAGATGTATTAGCTCTTCCTGATGATGCAGTACACTGATCTTAAATATCTTACAAGCAAGTTTCGGAATGTGATTCTTCACTACCATGATCAGTTTCACTTTCATTTTCGAATTCCTATCACGGCAAATTCCTTGATCTTGATACGTAGGATCACCTTCTGAAAGTTGCAACACTTCCATTCGGTCAGATATTATTGTTGTGTGCTGATGTAGTTTTCAGAGATAATGTAGAGACCTCCTAAATATTCAGTGGAACATGTAAATGGAAAGAATAAGCCACAGGACTGCATGTTGAAGTTAAAATGGAGACGAAGCCTGCATATCGTTAGAAACCGATCATGAAACATGAATTACCGTATATTTCCGCAGATAAGACGATAGTTGAATCATAAAAAAAGGCCCCAAAATCCGGGTCGTCTTATAGGACAGTTACAAAAAAAATTAGATTGAAATTTATATAAATTGAAACCATTATTACTACAACTTATCGAAAAATCTATCATATTATTTAAATACGCTATATGATAATACATTACATTGTAATAGTAAATAATACATTACATTGTAATAGTAAAACTATACTAAAACAAAATAAATATTAAAAGTTATGTTTACTGAGCTACTGAGGAAAAAAAGGACAAACCGTAATTATTTACTAGTACAGAGTAGGGTATGTCCACAAAATAGAATAGCCCATACGACGCTTTTGTGAATAGTCAAGGTGATTACCCGAATGCCCGAATCAGTGCGAATATTTGCGAATAGGACATAATTCCGTATACGTTATACAGTATTATTATCCAGATGATGATCGCCGATCTAAACTAAATTCATAGGCCGTTGATAGTTTGGGGTCGTCTTATAGGACAGATATATGCTAAAGCTATAAGACTTTGACGAAAATTTATATCTCGTCTTATCTGCGGAAATATACGGTAATATTGCATGATCTCACTCATAAAAGAATATGCCTTTCGATTTGAATTACGAAGCATGAGTGTGCATTGCATCTTCCTTTATATATATATAGGTATATAAAATATCTATGCTTCTACGTACTTGACTCCAGTGTTAATAAGGTTATGGTCATTGTCAGCACAATTAAATAAATATATTTGAATAATTTTCCAATGTCAGGAACTGGAACTTCTAAAATAACCCTAAAAAAGCCATGAGATATAAAACATGAAATGTAATAAACTATTGAGTAATAACGATATAGTTTTTTTCGTTATGTCCAATGATCATGAAACATAATGAAAACGTCATGAAACACGTGGTAGTCTAAAGATTGAAATGTTTAGTCTGTGATAACATTTTATTGCAAATATTGAGTTTATTTTATAATAATATTACCGCTATTGTCTACTGTATTTGGAATCTTGCGACCAAGCTTTTTTTAACTTCTTGGGACTTGATTTTGCATTAAAAAGTTATGAAAATCAATAATGAAGATAAAGGAACGACAAAAAACAACAGTTTTCAAGTGGTTTCCTTTTTCTCCGATCCATTGAGGTCCTTCTGAACCTGGCCATTTAGGCCCATCGTGTGCAAAAAGATGTCTCTCAGGTTGTTCCTGAGTTTTCCATCTGGACGGAGCATCAGGACGGAAGAAAGTGAGGCCACAATGACCTCACTTTATGTGCAGGTTGGGTTGGGTTGTTTTACCTCTGAGCGGCACTTTTTTGCACACCATGGGCTAAATGGCCAGGTCACGTGGACCCCGAAGGCTCAGAGAAGGTTGGGGGAGGGGACCCACTGGAACAGCTGTTGGGAGACAGATGGTAGCCTCCCGTCAAGGCCATCAAGCGTGTTCTTCAACGTGCACAGGGTATGGCTCTCCCGCACACGGAGCCACGGCTTAACGTCCCATCCGACGGGCGGCGGCCTTTCCAAGCCCATCGGTGTCCCCTACTGACCGTGGGCAGGGCGGGGAATTTTGCGGAGATAAATCTCAACGCTGACCCAGCTGGGACTCGAACCTGGGAATTACAGATTACGAGCCTGGCGCGCTACCGACTGAGCCACCCCCGCCCCCCTTATCTGTGAATGGCACTTTTTTGTTACTGGAGAGAAATCTCAAAACTAGCGTAGTTGAGACTGGAATCTGGGAAATGCTTACAAGGGACTTAGCCAACACCACCTAGAGGAGAAGGCCGTAGCAGTCATTTGTGACGTCAGCATTACTGGACCGGAATGGCGGCAGAATAGAATGAGAGATAGCTTATCCTTGTTAATAGAACTTCCCATTTAGATTTTGAATATTCACTAATAAATCGCCATCATTAAAATAATTTGTTTTCATATAATTTTTAAAAAAAAATTCCTTCCCACATTTTTTTATAATTTTTTTTTTAGAGATAACGTTTTTTTTTTGCTTTGATTAGTATTGATAAACCATTAATTACCGTTTCCGATTATACAGATAGCTTTAAATTATTATTTAGATAATAATACTCTTTAAACGTTCGGAAATTCCAAAACTTTTAACTAATTTTGCAAACGATCGGTTAATGTATTGAACAACTACTAAATTTTCTCTCTTAAAGGATTCTAGAAGTGCGAAATATATTTAGAAAAAAACTACTTGTTACAAAATACCACAGATATCTATTTTTTTCACAAATATGTGTGTATGTATGTATAAGAGGTCTAAAAACATTATTTAATGAAAGCAGTATGTTTCAATATTGGATATGTTAAGAAAAACAACCAACAAATTCCACATTAAAAAAATACTTTTATTTACAATCTGATTCCACATTAAAAAAATACTTTTATTTACAATCTGATTCCACATCTTTATACCTCACAAATATATATAGGATAGACATCACAATGAAACAAATATTTCATATCATGGTTTACTTTATTTTTAAGAAAATTGTGCAATTAAAACAGGAAAATTCACCAATCATATGGGGGAATTTTTAAGCAATATGAAGGAACTTAATATTGTGCAATACTATTTAAGTTGAAAAGGAAAATTTTAAAATATTCCATTCATCCCAGTTGAACAATTGCTGATTTTTTTAGTTTAATATTAAAACTGTTTTTAAAATGCATCACATTAATAAAAAACTGACGTCATCAGAATCGCTTCACCGACTGGTAGGGCCTTCTCCTCTAGGTGGTGTTGGCTTAGCCCACTACCGACTGAGCCTCAATGCAGGTAAAGGAGGAAATGGAACTTCTTAACATCAAGTCACAAGAATGTGCACTATGTGACATCGGTTGGTTTTACCTCCGATTGTTATTTCATTGCACCAATGGGCCAAAATTTTATTATGCCAGAACCTGTAGTTTCATGTGACTCAGTGGGGCGGGAGTGGCTCAGTTGGTAGCGCGCCAGGCACGTAATCTGCAGTTCCCAGGTTCGAGTCCCAGCTGGGTCAGCGTCGAGATTTTTCTCCGCAAAATTCCCCGCCCTGCCCACGGTCAGTAGGGGACACCGATGGGCTTGGAAAGGCCGCCGTCCGTCGGATGGGACGTTAAGCCGTGCCCCGTGTGCGGGAGAGACATATCCTGTGCACGTTAAAGAACACACTGGATGGCCTTGACGGGAGGCTACCATCTGTCTCCCAACAGCTGTTCCAGTGGGTCCCTTCCCCCAACCTTCTCCGAGCCTTCGGGGTCCTTGTGACCTGGCCATTTAGCCCATGGTGTGCAAAAAAGTGCCGCTCAGAGGTAAAACAACCCAACCCATGTGACTCAGTACCAAACATGAAGCAAAATGGAAACTATGGAAGGGGGGGGGGGCGTGGGATTTTAAAATTACAGCCTTAAAGAAATACACCAAGGTTTGCATTTTTCGAAAATAATCTATTAATTAACAGGTCAAGAAATTTACGCGAACAGAAAAAGGGTAGTTCAATTATAAGAGTCAAGTGCCTGCTTGACTGAGTACGGTCGCTCAAATATATATCCAAACACTATGGTTGATTACATAATTCAGAAAAAATATCTGGCAACAATTTTTTTAGAAATTAGTGAGCTGGCAACCCTCGTGTGCAGAATTCTGTAATCAACCATAGTGTTCGGATATTTATTTGAGCGACTGTACCTGCCGCATGGTTGAGCAGTAAACATGTTGGCCACCTAATGCGTAACTTCTCTGTCTATTGTAGGCCATAATTTGTGCTTTCCTACGTTAAGTTGTGTTAGACGAGGTTAGATACGTTGGTTAGACGAGATAGATTGTTTTATTCACTACTCTCAACACCAGTACAGTTCAATACAAAAATCCGAAACAAAAAACATACTTTTACATCAATTCTTCCAATTGAAAAGTTCATAACATGAACTGATTAACATAAATTGTATTGTAAAGTTTAAATTACAATCTATTTTATAGTTAGTTTTTTAAACAAACAAACTGAACAATATGAAAGCAGCAGTGGTGAATGTATTCATACAGAAGATCTGAGAGGAATTCATATATTCCTCTCAGATCACTTCTTTCCGGTACGCTTCAAAGTATTGTCATGTGCGGAAAATCACACTCAGGCGAACACTCCTGTGAAGCCATAGTACAGGGGGGGGGATAATAATGACTATCTGGCGGCGAAAGTAATGTCCCTGTATTTTATCTTTCATTCTATGCTTTCCCCAAATAGCGAATCATTTAAGCAATTTTAATGTGAAAAAATATTAATATACTTAAATGCTTCATAATTGCATTCTCTTCCTGTATTTCAGCCTTATTCAAAAATATAATATGTAGATGTTTTTAAAAATATTTTAAAACTTAATGCAAATTTTTAGAAGGAAAAACAAATTTTTGACTGATATTGTAATTATGATCACTCAACTTGCATAATCTAAACCCAAATATGGAATATTTTAGAATAACATTTATTGAAGATCAAGAGTAGCCTTTAGAATTCATAAAATTTAGTCAATGAATATAAGAAGTACGGAAATTTCGCTTCTGTGATATCCCGACATACTCTATATGCAAAACTGCAGTGTTCGGGAATCAAAAAAGTGGTAAGAAAAGCGTGACTTTTTCCAAAAAAAAAAAAGATTCGAGACGATTTTGCTAAGCACTCTTTTGAGTGAAAGCGAAATCATTTAGCTTTCTACTCTGGTCACGGGTAACATAGGTTGGCCACACCTGCAGCATAAAAAATGAATTCTTCAGGCCATACCTGCATTTTACACGATAGATTTATTTGTTGGCACGCTTAATTTTGCATGCGCTTGTTTTCACGGTAATGAAAAATGCTTCGCGATTCAGCAACCCTAAAACCACAGAATTAAAATATTACGTTGACCAAGAGTTAAACAAGAGTGCGTTCATGCTTTTACTTTTTGTTTACCATTTCAGCCTGATGTGCAAAAGACCATTGCATCACTATGCCTCATTATCCGATATTTGCTTCCTTTCCTCCTTAAGGTTGGGTTGTTTTACCTCCCAGCGGCACTTTTTTTGCACACCATGGCCAGGTCACATGGACCCCGAAGGCTCAGAGAAGGTTGGGGGAGGGGACCCACTGGAACAGCTGTTGGGAGACAGATGGTAACCTCCCGTCAAGGCCATCCAGCGTGTTCTGTAACGTGCACAGGGTATGGCTCTCCCGCACACGGGGCCACGTTGTTTCTGTTACCTGCACACTAATTTGCCACATTCAAATAAAAAAATAATAAATACCCCCTCAAGCAGCTGCTTGCCACAGAGGTCTGACAGGAGCCTGTCAGTTTATATGCCATAGTAGAAGGTCTGAGAGGATGGCAGGCCCTCAGCAGAAAAACGACACGTACATCCATGCCTTACCCGGGGCTTAACGTCCCATACGACGGACGGCGGCCTTTCCAAGCCCATCGGTGTCCACTACTGACCGTGGGCAGGGCGGGGAATTTTGCGGAGATAAATCTGAACGCTGACCCAGCTGGGACTCGAACCTGGGAAGTACAGATTACGAGCCTGGCGCGCTACCGACTGAGCTATCCCCGCCCCCCATTGTTAGGGTAAGCAAACAGTCATTGTCAAGGAGTGCTTTACAAAAGTGATGAAACCACCATTGTAAAGTAAACAAATCATCACTTTTGTTAAAACTTGATCACCATCACTTTTGTTAAAACTTGATCACCATCACTTTTGTTAAAACTTGATCACCATCACTCTTGTTAAAATGAAGAAACACCATTGTTAGAGTGCGCAACTGATAATTTTAATGTAAGCAAACAAAAATAAAAATAGTTATGTTCCAAAGTGAGATTAGGATTCCAGATTGTATTTTATAGCTTACAGTTCAGGAGTTATCAATATCAACTCATAAGTACACTTTATGTTGCACTTGTTCTATTTCTTCACTGAAAAAAGATTACTAATTATTCCAAGTTAAGATCATGAAATGATATTTAATCAAATTTCAATTAAATTATATCTTTTTAGTCTAAATAAAATATATTTTTTTCGCACTGAAATATGAACTATTTTAATTTAATCAATTCGTCAGACATTTTAGCTTAGTGTTACGTTATAAAAGAGTTTTTTTTTGGTATTCAGCATTTAAAGTTAATAATGTTCCCAGAATAAAATAATTGTTGAATTTTTTAAAGCTTATTTAACACTCATATACTGCTCACAAAAATTAGAGGATATTTCAAAATGAATATGAAGCGATAAAATATCCCCTAATTTTTGTGAGCAGTATATTTGCCTAAATAACAGAAACCTTCAATTCAGTTAGAATCCAATTTTATAAAATCGACGCCATCGCTTTATCTATTTTTTACACATTATGAAAACAGTGGAAGAACAAAAATGAAGATGACGTATAGGATATAAACTATTTTTAATACTTTCTTTGCACTATAAATGAAACGGAAGAAAACAACATTTTAATACAAGAGATTCAGAATTATGCTTCTTTGATTACATGTATTAATTATTTGCTCTAAACCGTGTATCAACATTTAGATTTATTGCCAGATTCCGTTTCAAATATTTATAATCATTGGTGAATTTTATTCTTATTGCAAACCCGAACAGAACGGATATAGGGAAAAAAAAATAGATCATAGGGCATTTGTTAGAAATTATATTCCTCATCGGTAATGAAATAAAATTACAATATATTTATACAATATCCTCCGAAAAGGCATTACTATTAAAAATTTTCGTATTCTAATGTGCACTTATATATTTTAAAATGCATAAGATATGGCTCTCCAGCACACGGAACCTTGACCATCTGAAGAACGGCGCCCTTTTGAAGTCCATTATTATCCCCTATTGACCGAGGGCAAGGCTGGGAGTAGGGCCGAAGAAGGTCTAAGGAAAAGAAGGTCTGCTTCGGACAAGCATAAGTGGCGCCGCACTGCGAATAGCGCGCTTGGCTACTGATCTAAGGGCATGCCTTACCCGGGGTTCGAGCCCCGGGTAAGGCATGGATGTACGTGTCGTTTTTCTGCTGAGGGCCTGCCATCCTCTCAGACCTTCTACTATGGCATATAAACTGACAGGCTCCTGTCAGACCTCTGTGGCAAGCAGCTGCTTGAGGGGGTATTTATTATTTTTTTTTATTTGAATGTGGCAAATTAGTGTGCAGGTAACAGAAACAACTGTAATGGGCTATCTACTCATGCGCAGTGCAATCATTTTAACCCGCTGTAGGTATTGCCTTACTTTTGAAATATTTAATGTGATTTAATAAGTGTTTCAAACTGTCTAATACCCATGGCTATTTGCGTACAGTGGTAGCTAACCCTAAAATTATTCAATGAGCATTTTTTTGAGTTCAGGAGCGCATTTTACGATACCTGGAGGAGCCATTGTATGTATTTTTTTTTGGTCTTTTGCAGAATTTGGAAAATTAATATGTAAATTAATACATTTAATCATCTTGCAAACATATAAGTCAATCTATGTTGCAGTTTTGTTCCCTGGAGCATATCGATGTATATAGGTGTCTACACTTTGTACTAATAGAATAGTTCTTTTTTGATGGTTGATACTAGAAGTACCTGCTGCCATCTTTTGACAGTTTATAGAAGTAAGAAACTGTATATGTTTCTTTTATGAAAATATCTATAATTGAATAACATACACTCAAGTCTCTTTTTATGCGGTAGATACGTTCCACAGAAAACCGCATATAAAAACGTCGCACAAATAAAAACATAGCTTACGTTGTAAAATTAGGGATACGTTCCACAATTTCTAAAACAGCATAAAACCAAAATAAACCGAAAATCGCATAAAAAAGTTTATGAAAATTCAGAAAAATAATAAATAAATAATAAATACCCCCTCAAGCAGCTGCTTGCCACAGAGGTCTGACAGCAGCCTGTCAGTTTATATGCCATAGTAGAAGGTCTGAGAGGATGGCAGGCCCTCAGCAGAAAAACGACACCAACAGCCATGCCTTACCCGGGGCTCGAACCCAGGTCCCTTAGATCATCAGGAAAATAAGAATACCTAAAAAAAAGTGAGGAAAATTGGTTCGAAAATCTGAAAGAAATTGATACAGAACTTACAATAGGTTTGTTTTGAAATTGTATCCATTTAATTTTATTGAAAAGTAATAATTCTTTTTACACTTTTTCATCAGAATTATCGTCGCTATCTGACAATACTCGGCAGCATTTTTGAACTGGTGCGAAATCACTTTCACCATTAGAAGAGATAGTCAACGCATCAGATCTGCATGGTAAAGAAAATGGTTCTTCACGAATAGAATTAGCCTCAACTTCACGCTCGTTCTGTGTTAATTTTTCTCCTCTGACAATATAGGGGCGGGGGTGGCTCAGTCGGTAGCGCGCCAGGCTCGTAATCTGTAGTTCCCAGGTTCAGGGGCGGGGGTGGCTCAGTCGGTAACGCGCCAGGCTCATAATAAGCAGTTCCCAGGTTCTAGTCCCAGCTGGGTCAGCGTTAGATTTATCTCCGCAAAATTCCCTGCCCATGGTCAGTAGGGGACACCGATGGGCTTGGAGAGGCCACCGTCCGTCGGATGTGAGGTTAAGCTGTGGCTCCGTGTGCTGTAGAGTCATACGCTGTGCACGTTAAAGAACACGCTGGATGGCCTTGACGGGAGGCTACCATCTGTCTCCCAACAGCTGTTCCAGTGGGTCCCCTCCCCCAACCTTCTCTGAGCCTTCGGGGTCCATGTGACCTGGCCATTTAGCCCATGGTGTGCAAAAAAGGCCGCTCAGAGGTAAAACAACCCAACCCAACTCTGACAATCTAATCAGTGATTAAACTTTGCTTTAATGATTGTACTAATTTCTTATGCAGTTCGCGATATCCAGATATAGAATTCTTCAGCTCACGTTGTAATTTGAAGGCTCGTTCAGAATTTGTGTTATTAAAAAGAAAATGATATTCCAATTTATTACAAAGTTGAAAACCTTCTCGAATTATATTTGCAGTAAGGGGGACAGGTTCTTCTTCCACTTCACTATCATTTTCTGGTTCTTCGACAATATCTAAAGTCATATCAAAAATATCATCGTCACTTAAGGCATTGCATTATCCACAAGCAATTCGTGCTAAAGGTATCAAAACCTTCGCAACCAATTTCATGTGCCAAAGTAATGATTTCAGTTGATAATGTCGATGTTTGATTGGTTTCATTGTTTGCAACACATCCAGGCCAAGCTGCTTTCCAGCAGGCATTTCAAATTTGTAGTCTTATTTCAGCGATAGCAGATGCAACATGATTAAAACAGTCCAAAATAGAAAATTTTTTCTATTTTGGACTGTTTCAAACAAGTCCAAAATAGAACTTGTTATGACTCATTTTCTAGTTTATCCAATATAAATCGATAAGTGCGCTTAACGTAATATTTTTTAAAAGTAGCAACATTTAGACTTACGAAAATAGAAAGAAAAACACCTACTTACATGCAAAATTAAACTTCACGGACTTTTGTTTTGGGTTGTTTTACCTCTGAGAGGCACTTTTTTGCACACCATGGGCTAAATGGCCAGGTCACATGGACCCCGAAGGCTCAGAGAAGGTTGGGGGAGGGGACCCACTGGAACAGCTGTTGGGAGACAGATGGTAGCCTCCCGTCAAGGCCATCCAGCGTGTTCTTTAACGTGCACAGGGTATGTCTCTCCCGCACACGGGGCCACGGCTTAACGTCCCATCCGATGGACGGCGGCCTTATCCAAGCCCATCGGTGTCCCTTACTGACCGTGGGCAGGGCGGGGAATTTTTGCGGAGATAAATCTCAACGCTGACCCAGCTGGGACTCGAACCTGGGAACTACAGATTACGAGCCTGGCGCGATACCGACTGAGCCACCCCCGCCCCTAAACTTCACGGACACTTACTGCTTACACGTACACTACTTTTATATAAATTTCGACTTCCGATAACGAAAAAACAAACGCCTACTCACATAAAAATATTGTACATTCTCGAACGCTCACTGCTTGTATGTAAATGTAAATGCGAACGTCACAACGCGGAACACCCGAATTTGCATGAAATATGCACGCCGCATAACTTCAAAACTGCATTAAAATGATACGCATAAAAAGAGACTCGAGTGTAATCAAAAAAATTTAAATGCATTTATGCCGCAATAAATAAATTATTTCATATTATATAGTTAAAAAATGGAATCCAATTAAATATTGACCAAATTTAATTGCTGAAAAATTATTCGTGTTTTCCTCCTTTTGCTTAATGGATCTCCAGGTGGTCTTTAATAAACAGGGTATGCTTAAAACTGTAGCTTTTCGCAATTTCTTGTTACCAGGTTTTACTTCTGTTAATGAAATTTGCATTTTTAATTTTAGACTGGTTGATCAAAATTTCACCCTTCATAGCAACAGGAAATGCCGAATACCTCTATTTAAACCACTAGTTTTGTATGAAATTATAATAGCTAAATATAGTCTTTGTGTTGCAACTAAAACGATCACATTTGAACACATTATTTCGAAATATTTGAAACCTATTTCCGATGTAATTTTATTTGCTTTTCTACAGAATCGAAATCAAACAATTTGCTATTTTACGGAAAGTTTTAATTAGTGGACAAAAACGGTATCGTTTGACGTACAACCCATAAAAAACGAAACTTTAAAGTGTAATTTAGTGAAACTTGAATGAAAAAAGAAAAACTATCTATTATATGAAGCCATAATGATGATACCATATTGCATTCACTAAGGAATGTAGGAAAGTATCATTGATACATTTCGAATAAAATTCATTTTTTTTTAACTTTAGATATATCGTAAAGATATATCTGTAATGTACAACTCTGCGATGCAATTAATGAGGCACTTTGATTGAACGAAAGGTATTCTATTTTAATTAAATTGTGTTATAAATCGGATGGTAGTTTTAATAATAGCTTTCATATTTTAATTTCAATATGGTATTCATTCATTTCTTCGTTTTTGAGTTTTTCTATACGTTTGTCAAAACGGTTCTTATAAGATGTTGACAACTAGCAACACGATACGTACCGAATAAAAGCTTGTTACATAGGAGGATCATGGATTTAAAAAAAATTGCCCAATTTAATTTGACCATTTGAATAATAAATAAATACCCCCTCAAGCAGCTGCTTGCCATAGAGATGTCAGGAACATGTCAGTTTATATCCCATAGTAGAAGGTGTATGAGGAGGCGGGACCTCAGTAGAAAGAAAACACGAACAACTACGCTTTTCCCGGGTCTCGAACCCAGAGGCCCTTAAATCAGGATCCAAGCGGGCTCACCATTCGGTCACGAGACGGTCTCACAAAAGGAAAAGGAAAGAAATGTGAAAGAGGTTTTGTCACAATATTTTCGAAACGCGAGGGACAATTGCAACGATTTTCACGTTACGAAAAGTGCCTTTCGATGCTTCCTTCCAAAAAGAGATGAGTTAGGGATTGGTTTTGCCGGGCTCAAATAACACAGATGTGTTCGGGCTGTTCTCAAAATAACACAGGACTCTTCGGGCCGGGGCTCAGAATATTTAAATTTGAAATATTTCTTCTATAAAAGTAGAAATCTAACAAATAAAGAAGAAAGTTTGTTTGTTCGTTTGTCTGACCACTTATGCACATCGGACCCCAGAAGAACTGGAAGCACCAAACTTGACATGAATGTTCCCGTCACCCAGGGGAAGTTGGGTTGTTTTACCTCTGAGCGGAACTTTTTTGCACACAATGGGCTAAATGGCCAGGTCACATGGACCCCGAAGGCTCAGAGAAGGTTGAGGGAGGGGACCCACTAGAACAGCTGTTGGGAGACAGATGGTAGCCTCGCGTCAAGGCCATCCAGCGTGTTCTTTAACGTGCACAGGGTATGGCTCTCCCGCACACGGGACCACGGCTTAACGTCCCATCCGTCGGACGGCGACCTTTTCAAGCCCATCGGTTCAGCGCTGACCCAGCTGGGACTCGAACCTGGGAACTACCCAGGGGAAGAATATAGGATATGTGGGAACCAGATGGGGCCAATTAAAATTAGGGTGGGCGAGTTAAAAAAAAAAACTTTTGCTCCCAGTAAATTTGAAAAAAGGAATACATAAAATTAAAGAAATTTCCGATTTCGAGTCATCAAACATTAACTTTGAAGGTTATTAAAATTAACTGTTGCCACCAATGAATTTGAAATAAAGAAAACATCAAAGTATTGTAATTATTTTCGAGTGATAAACTCATTGTTCGGCTTGTTGGGGGGGGGGGGGGGGGGGGGCTCAGTCGGTAGCGCGCCAGGTTCGTAATCTGTAGTTCCCAGGTTCGAGTCCCAGCTGGGTCAGCGTCGAGATTTATCTCCGCAAAATTCCCCGCTCTGCCCACGGTCAGTAGGGGACACCGATGGGCTTGGAAAGGCCGCCGTCCGTCGGATGGGACGTTAGGCCGTGGCCCCGTGTGCGGGAGAGCCATTCCCTGTGCACGTTAAAGAACACGCTGGATGGCCTTGACGGGAGGCTACCATCTATCTCCCAACAGCTGTTCCAGTGGGTCCCCTCCCCCAACCTTTTCTGAGCCTTCGGGGTCCATGTGACCTGGCCATTTAGCCCATGATGTGCAAAAAAGTGCCGCTCAGAGGTAAAACAACCCAACCCAACGCTTTACTCTTCCCCTCTCCCACAAAAAAAAGGAGAAATCTATAACCCATTTGTTTCACTTTAATCTTTCAAGTGCGAAGGGTAAGTATGACATTTAAACTTGTTACTTCAAGAGCTTTATATAAAAAAGCTTCCTCAATGCTTTCTTTCTCTCTAATAAAGGATAAATATACCAACATCTGTTTCACCTACCTTATAGCTTTAGAGATAACTGATAACAATTCAATTAATAGAAAAATGTTTGATTTGTTTTGCAATGATAGCTCATTCCCCGAACTTTCTCTCAGCATTTGCGATCTTTTGTGATCTGAATCTCTAACCCATAGTGTTGGGTTGTTTTACCTCTGAGCGGCAGTTTTTTGCACACCGTGGGCTAAATGGCCAGGTCGCAAGGACCCCGAAGGTTCAGAGAAGGTTGGGGAGGGGACCCACTGGAACAGCTGTTGGGAGACAGATGGTAGTCTCCCGTCAAGGCCATCCAGCGTGTTCTTTAACGTGCACAGGGTATGGCTCTCCCGCACATGGGGCCACGGCTTAACGTCCCATCCGACGGATGGCGGCCTTTCCAAGCCCATCGGTGTCCCCTACTGACCGTGGGCAAGGCGGGGAATTTTGCGGAGATAAATCTCAACGCTGACCCAGCTGGGACTCGAACCTGGGAACATTACGAGCCTGGTGCGCTACCGACTGAGCACCCCCGCCCCAACACATAGTGTGTAACAAAATGCCGCTCAGAAGCAAAACTACTTAACTGCATGTATTTGAAGATCATTTAGTTCCGCATGCGTTGAAAGTATATCACGCTACTAAGGAATGAAGAAAATTGCTTAAAAGTTTTTGTCCAGCGGTTAAAACGCCTGCATGCTTCTGGGAATCTTGGGTTTAGATCCTGGTCAGGACAGCCAGTTCTTCTCAACTAATTATTTCAAGTGTTTTTGTCTACGCGATGTTTTCCTCTGAATCTTTGTTACTGAATTATTCATATAACGCTGCGGGCGTGTGACAAATATTAAATAATAAAAATAAATACCCCCTCAAGCAGCTGCTTGCCACAGAGGTCTGACAGGAGCCTGTGAGTTTATATGCCACAGTAGGAGATCTGAGTGGATGGCAGGACCTCAGCAGAAAAAATTTTACTACCAACGAATGTGGTGGCTTAGCTGCCGATTCCTGATAACAGATGGCGCCACTGGTGAATAAACGATATTGCAGGAATGCTTAAATGTCATTTTGTTGGAAAAATAATTAGCTCTGGATGGCATAGAACAGTGTTTCTCAACCTTTTATGCTTGACGTACCCACTGGAGATGTGTATATAACTGGCGTATGCATTGTATAGATAGATAAAACTATAGTTATAGTATAACAATAGGATTATAATAAAATATATATACATTAAATTTTGTATTCATAAATTGCATATATCGATAAACATAAAAAATTACATAAACAATTTAACAAATCTTAAAATTATAAACATTTTACTGCATAATCAGTGAAATGATTGCGCTTGTTTACGCTTGCACAGTTCATCAACGGTTTCTTAGAGACAACTGATAACAGTTCAATTAATAGAAAAATGCATGGTTTGTTTTGCAATGATAGCTCATTCCCCGAACTTTCTCTCAGCATTTGAGATGAGTCATCTTCAACATCCAGCCTGTTCTTATATTTATTTTTCAAAGCAGTTAAAGGTGAAAAATCAGTTTAACATAAATAAGATGTTGTGAAACGTAACAAATATTTGACTGCAATTCTTGACAAAGTCGGATATTTCCTCTTAAATCCCAAACTAATCAGTAGTTTTTTGGAATGAATGCTTTTTAAACTATTGTCACAAGATATTTCAATCAAATCTTTATTGGATAATGGAAGCTTACATTTTTCCAAATCAAATGTGAAGGGGTCTCGAATCCATTGTTGCGTTTCATCAAGGGTTGGAAAATACTGCCTTATAAGAGTTTTAAGAGTGCTTCAGTGAACGATTATTTGTTGTCTGATGTCTTCAAAGTATGCAATCGTGTGCTCATTTTCTTTAAGAAATGAACCTAGTCGCTGAATTTGATCACAGCTGTTCTTTTTAATTTCGTTTCCCCAGAGAGAATTTTTTTTATCACGGCCTCTGTTTTCTTCTCAACATAGAACACGTCAACGTTGTCTCCTTGCAATGATGAGTTCAAAATATGTAGTCTCAAAGAAAGTCGAAACTCGTGGTTCATGAAAAAAAGGCGTACTTCATTGTGGAATTGAAATAAACGACAAAGAAAATTTCCTCGTGACAACCAACGTACTTCTGTGTGAATACTTCTGTGTGTCTTATGCAGGCTATCCATTTCTTCACACATGATTGAAAAAAGTCGAGACTTCAATGGTCGAGTTTTGATGAAAGAAACATCTGTACACTTTCATCCAGAACTCTTTTCAAATCATCAGGGTTGTTGGGTTGTTTTACCTCTGAGCGGCACTTTTTTGCACACCATGGGCTAAATGGCCAGGTCATATGGACCCCGAAGGCTCAGAGAAGGTTGGGAGAGGTGACCCACTGGAACAGCTTTTGGGAGACAGATGGTAGCCTCCCGTCAACCCCATCCAGTGTCTTTAACGTGCACAGGGTATGGCTCTCCCACACACGGGGCCACGGCTTAACGTCCCATCCGACGGACGGCGGCCTTTCCAAGCCCATCGGTGTCCCCTACTGACCGTGGGCAGGGGGGGAGGGAATTTTGCGGAGATAAATCTCAACGCTGACCCAGCTGGGACTCGAACCTCAAATCATCAGGGAGAAATTTAGCTATCAGCGCTTCGCGGTGAAGACAACAATGAGTGAACTTACATTCTGGTGCAACTTATTTTATACGACCTGCTAGTCATGTGATATAAACACTCATTGCTTTGGCTCCGTCAGTACATACAGAAATACAATTTTTCCATTCAGGGTTGTTTTCGGCAAAAAATGAATCAATCATATTAAAAATATCCTCACGCGAAGTAGAAGTTTTTAGAGGCTTACAAAATATCTTCAAATGTTGCATCCAGGAATTTTCCACGCACAGAAACAAGTAATTGAGCTAGCCCAGATACGTCTGTCGACTCATCCACGTGTATGGCAAACCACGGGCTGCAATGAATAGCATGAATCAGTTGGTCCTTAATATTACAGGCCATATATTTAATTCTTCTGGAAACTGTGTCGTTTGACAAAGGAATGGTTCTGACAAGGTTTGGCTCTTTTTGACCAAACATACAAGAAGCTATTTCTTCCGCTGCTGGAAAAATGAGTGACTCGCATATTGTGTGAGCCTTTTCAGATTTAGCAATTTGAAGGCTTACTTTGTAAGATGCTTTAAGTGCACTTTCATTTTCTTCTACACCAGAAAAATGCTTAATTACGGTTTTTCTACTCCTCAAGTATTCCAAAAGACGTTCAAAATAGCTTAAGAGCTTATTTTTTAAATGCTCATGTTTTGTTTCAAAATGTTGCCGTAAAAGAGTCGGTTTCATAGAATTTTGTGACAGGACTTCAGAGCAAACAACGCACTCCGAATTTGGTTCTACTAAATTTCCTATCGATGTAAAGCCAAATTGTAAATATGATTCATGATATTTACGTTTCATAATTTTTTTATCACTTGATTGTTTAACATTTAACGTTCTTTTAGTTACTGCTGAATCCACCTTTTTACTCACATGGGATGATGACGTAGCTTAGATGTAGAAGCAATCGGCTCCGGCTCCACGTTACTTTTCTTCTTAATTATTCACTTATCCATGTTTCAAGGCACTTTATAAACACGTTCATTTAATTTCACAGTAAACTTAAGACTAAAAATAACTTTAAGCACAGCAAGTGAAATAAATCATAACAAATATACAGGGTGAATCTGAAAAAGTGGGCAAAACTTTACGGGGTGGTAGAACGCAGCTATACGAGCAATATTCGTCATAGAATGTATGGTCGGAACGCAAACGGCGAGCCGCTAGGTGGCGTTGGAAATGGTATAAAAGGGTCGGTCCTCGCACCCAACGGCATTTCTACCATGGATTGCCGAGAGGATGGCTGGTTATAAAAAAAAAATAATAAATACCCCCTCAAGCAGCTGCTTGCCACAGAGGTCTGACAGGAGCCTGTCAGTTTATATGCCATAGTAGAAGGTCTGAGAGGATGGCAGGACCTCAGCAGGAAAACGACACAAACCGCCATGCCTTATCCGGGGCTCGAACCCAGGTCCCGTAGATCAGTAGCCAAGCGTGCTAACCACTCGGCCACTGGTTATACTAACCACGAAATGGCGGATATGCACTTTGTGTACGGTGCGGCGGCCGGGAATGCAAGTGAGGACCGACCCTTTTATACCATTTCCAACGCCATCTAGCGGCTCGCCGTTTGCGTTCCGACCATACATTCTATGACGAATATTGCTCGTATAGCTGCGTTCTACCACCCCGTAAAGTTTTGCCCACTTTTTCAGATTCACCCTGTATAGAGCAGTAATTCACTGACGTAGAATGGATGTTTTGACTGGGCGATCAGCTGTTCGGGGGTTCGGCTCTCAGGTAGGGAAGGGAGGATTGACAAACATGTACAGACATGAACTACAGCGCCACGCTTCATCAGTCAATTCTCAGAGATTAATTAATAGCAATGTTGCCAACATAGCGACTTTGTTACTAGATCTGGCGACTTTTGAGCTCTCACGGAAAATCTCAACCCCAAAAATTTTACCGCGTACGTGAGGATTCCTAATCTAGCACATTCTGTACATATCATTATGTTATCATCAGTGTTTTCAAATAATAATATTGTTATGTCTTTGTTGGCAGTAAAATCTTTAGCAGCAGAAAAACTATTTGTTTACATTAAGAAATGTATTTTTGCCATTGAGAAAATGGGTTATCATGTTTTAAGTATTATTACTGATAACAATTCAATTAATAGAAAAATGTTTGATTTGTTTTGCAATGATGGCTCATTTCCAGAATCACTGGCATCACATCCTTTTGAGAAATAGAGATCACTATTTTTGATACTGTACATTTGTTAAAATGTGTGCATGATAACTAGTTAGCCCAAACAAAACATTTTGTAATACCTGATTTCAATAACAAAGCAGAAAAAAACATCAGCAAGATTCATCAGTTGGTAGATGTGTACAATTAAAAAAAAATATGTTGCTAAAATATGGCTATCTTTGTGGTTTGTAGTCTGGAGCAGTCATGGGTTGGGTTCTTTTACCTCTGAGCGGCACTATTTTACACACCGTGGGCTAAATGGCCAGGTCACAAGGACCCCGAAGGCTCAGAGAAGGTTGGGGGAGGGACCCACTGCAACAGCTGTTGGGAGACAGATGGTAGCCTCCCGTCAAGGCCATCCAGCGTGTTCTTTAACGTGCACAGGGTATGGCTCTTCCGCACTCGGGACCACGGCTTAACGTCCCATCCGACGGACGGCGGCCTTTCCAAGTCCATCGGTGTCACCTACTGACCGTGGGCAGGGCGGGGAATTTTGCGGAGATAAATCTCAACGCTGACCCAGCTGGGACTCGAACCTGGGAACTACAGATTACGAGCCTGGCGCGCTACCGACTGAGCCACTCCCGCCCCAGGAACTGAAGGAAATAGACCATTTGCAACGCAGAAATTTTGTTACTTGGATGTTAGAATAAAGGGCAACGGATCCTCTGTTTTCGCATAAAATCATCTTCAGCGATGAGGCACATTTCACGTTAAATGGAAGTGTCAATAAACAAAATTGTCGACTTTGGGGGGAAGAAAATCCTCGAATTTTTCACGAACAATCACTTTATGCACAAAAATGTACGGTTTGGTATGGTTTGTGGTCTGGAGTAGTCGTAAGAGAGATTAATGTCTCAATGATTGAGAATATCTTACAAAATTATGATGTTCGTATCGATGCCTGTAAACGTAGCCGTGGTGGAGATTTAAATGACATCATCTCTCAAGTTTCATTGTAATCTATGAAACTTTAATTTGCAATAAACATATCAGATATATTCCACGTTTTCCTCTTTATTACAAAACAACATCCTAAAGTCCCTTTTGGAAAACCCCATATTTCGTTTCAAAAATCAAAAAAAAAAATAAAATTTTGCTTTAAAAATTTAAATGTATTCGTTTTCTTAGGATACTGTTTAAAATTAAATATAATTAATAAATATTATGTGTAACTAATTCTAAATAGTATTAGTGAATGTTTTTGACATCGAGAAATCAGGGGATTTTTTTTATGTCTGTAAAGTAAAACGTTTCCTGCAAGAATGAAATGTTTCTCCGCATTTATGATAATTTGCTTCATAATTGATATTTGATTCAATTCAGGAAATGAAATCATTTAAATAACGCGTACATCGAATTAGAAACGAATCAGATCGACTGACTTAAACTATGATGTGATGATCGACCCTACTTCTGACGTCATTAGTTCTGCGGATCAGATGCATCAGGCTTCCCTTCAGTCGGCTTTAAGGAGCTGAGTCGCTAGAGCGCCAGGCTCGTAATCTGCCCTCTGTTATTAAGGGAGCAATGATGAGCTGGGAACGATGAGTTCAATGTGCACTACTGTAGTCAGTTGGTCAGTCAGTTTTTTGAAGAGCACTTAATTGTTACGTCAACATGCACTATTTTAGTTTGAAAATCACGGCTTTATTAAAAACTCATTACGCTTGCTTATGATTATATGTTAAATCAAGTTTTTGGGAGGGGGAAGAGATTAAATTTTATTGGGTCCAAACCCTAAAGTTGCACTAAGTTATGATGAGATGAAGCTAAATAATGAATTTGGTGGCCCTAGGTCTTATCATTTAGGAGTTCTGGAACAAATAAACAGATAGACATCAACCAGCGCCACCTAGATACCACTGGGACAGGTTGGTACACTAACAAGAGAATTATTTTAAATATATTGATAAATATATTTAAAAAATAGATTAATTAAATATCTTTCGATTAAAACGCAACTGATAGCAATTTATTTTTAAAAATTGGGTAACAAATATTAAAATATTTATAAATATTATAATAAAGTTATGCCAAGACTAAGAAATCCATACCATAATTTACGTTTCATAATGTTGCCAAAAATCATAAATTAAAAAATGGCTATTTTTGGCTCTCTAACATATAACACTATAACACTGAAGCATGCCAATATTATTCACTGTTGTATCGTTTTCGTTTTAAAAGATAGAGTAGGCAATATTTTGTTGTTAAATGAATATTGAGGAAAAATTATCATTTGTCGGGTGGGATCCGAACCCACGATCTCCTGATGACATGTCTGGTGCTACGGACATTGATCAAGATCTCTTTTGGTGGCTTCAAGCACCTGACATATCAGGAGGTCATGGGTTCGGTTCCCACTCGGCTAATCAAAACTTTTTTCTCTATATCCATTTAATGTACATAGACTACAGGGGCTTATCTGCAATTGCCAGTTTTACCTCTGAGCACACAAAGCGCTAAATGACCAGATCACTTAAACCCCGAGGGTTCAGAGAAGGTTGGGGGAAGTGCCTTGACAGGAGGGCCTCCCGTCAAGGTCATCCAGCATGCTCTTTAATGTGTACAATGTATGGCTCTCAAGAACAGGGAACACGGCTTAACTTCCCATCCGATGGAAGGCGGCCCTTCGAAGCCCATCCGTGCTTCATATTGATAGAGAGCAGGGGGGGGGGAGTTTTGGGCGGGGATAGATCTCAACGACTCAACGATTGCCCAAATGGGTCTCCAACCTTGGAACTACAGATTACTAGGCTGGCATGCTACCGATTGAGTCTCCCCCTCCCTTGAAATGAATAGAAATCGAGTTTTATGGCTCTATTTGAGTGATGTGTTTCTTTATAAACCTTCAGTCTGCTCCAAGTTTCATTACTGCAAACACTTGTACTGTAATAAAAATTTACTAATCCTCGCTGTTATCTACTTTGCTAGTCCATCTGCAAAGTTTAAATTTTGAAAAATATATCATCATAGAATTACAGTACGTACAAAATTTTAAAGTGGATGTTTCTCAAAAAAAAAAAATCTTCCTTGTATACTTTGCTCACCTCAATATAAGCATGTGGGTGAATTATACACTATATGTACTATATAAAGATAAGTCATTGTTTATATATATTTATTACCACCACAGATATAATTTAAAATTATTAATGTAATACTTCCGCATCATGAGGATCGACTTTTTAAAGACGGAAAGAAATAAGAAAGAGATGTGTAAGTGACAACCCAATACTTTCAAGCCTGGGTGTAGAAAGGAATTTAAAGACGAAAAGAAATAAGGAAGAGATGTGTAAGTAACAACCCAATACTTTCAAGCCTGGGTGTAGAAAGGAATTTAAAGACGAAAAGAAAAAAGGAAGAGATGTGTAAGTAACAACCCAATATTTTCAAGCCTGGGTGTAGAAAGGAATTTAAAGACGAAAAGAAATAAGAAAGAGATGTGTAAGTGACAACCCAATACTTTCAAGCCTGGGTGTAGAAAGGAATTTAAAGACGAAAAGAAATAAGGAAGAGATGTGTAAGTGACAACCCAATACTTTCAAGGCTGGGTGTAGAAAGGAATTTAAAGACGAAAAGAAATAAGAAAGAGATGTGTAAGTGACAACCCAATACTTTCAAGCCTGGGTGTAGAAAGGAATTTAAAGACGAAAAGAAATAAGGAAGAGATGTGTAAGTGACAACCCAATACTTTCAAGCCTGGGTGTAGAAAGGAATTTAAAGACGAAAAGAAATAAGGAAGAGATGTGTAAGTGACAACGTTAAATCAAGACACAATTTCGATATTTTCTTTTTCAGAAAAAATCCTCATTAAGCTATAATAGAGTTTCGGAGATGCAGTTGGAAAACGAGTTTTAACGTAGGTAGCTGCTTGAGGGGGTATTTATTTTATTATTATAGTAACATAGAGCAGCAAAGAAGCAAAGGGGAGAGGCAGTAGGAAATATTTGGTGCAGGTCTGTCTAGTATTGGAAAGCAACTTTAACCACACACAGTACTTACTGAATACTAGACTTTAGCATTCAAAGGAATTAGAATTTCTTCACTTAGAATTTTTTCCCTCGAGGTCTCTTACTACAAGAAAGTCAATACACACACCTCTATTGAGAATTTTTGTTACATGACGGAGAAATTGCATTGACAAAATTCAGAAGCATTAAAATTATGTCTGATAAACTTTATATTTTGGAGAGTAAATAGCGTTGAAATAATAGGAAATCTCAGATATATACCTGGCAGTAATTTATTAAAATGATATAGAGGAGAAATTGTTATTAGCCAGGTGGGATCTAAACCCCAACCTCATGACAGATGCTCTGACCACTGAGCTACCGGTCGCCGAACATTCATCCTCTATTAGTGGCTTTAAGCATTATATCATAGAATAGCCATTGAGAATGTAGTTGACTGTAATTGAAAACTCTGGTCTAGAAAGCACTTTCCACTTTAGTGCACACGGCCAGCCCGCATCAAACTGCACTTTTTTTTTTAATTTTTAAGAGCAACTGACATGTTGTCAGGAGGTCGTGGGTTCAGATTCCACCCGCTAATGACATTTTATCCTCTGTATTATTCTAACAAATTATTACCAGGTGTATATTGAGAGACTCTATTATTTCAAGAATAATTCTTACGCTCGATACTCTGCGTATTGGGGGGCGGGGGTGGCTCAGTCGGTAGCGCGCCAGGCTCGTAATCTGTAGTTCCCAGGTTCGAGTCCCAGCTGGGTCAGCGTTGAGATTTATCTCCGCAAAATTCCCCGCCCTGCCCACGGTCAGAGGGGACACCGATGGGCTTGGAAAGGCCGCCGTCCGTCGGATGGGACGTTAAGCCGTGGGCCCGTGTGTGGAAGAGCCATACCCTGTGCACGTTAAAGAACACGCTGGATGGCCTTGACGGGAGGCTACCATCTGCTTCCTAACAGCTGTTCCAGTGGGTCCCCTCCCCCAACCTTCTCTGAGCCTTCGGGGTCCATGTGACCTGGCCATTTAGCCTATGGTGTGCAAAAAAGTGCCGCTTAGAGGTAAAACAACCCAACCCAACAACTCTGCGTGTTGGCTTTAAAAATAAAAATACCATGCCGTTTGCTGACCTGGGCACCAAACTGGAAGGCGCTTCTCGACTAGTTGTTTGGTTGGTTGTTTTACCTCTGAGCGGCACTTTTTTACACACCATGGGCTAAATGGCCAGGTCACATGGACCCCGAATTCTCAGAGAAGGTTGGGGGAGGGGACCCACTGGAACAGCTGTTGGGAGACAGATGGTAGCCTCCCGTCAAGGCCATCCAGCGTGTTATTTAACGTACACAGGGTATGGCTCTCCCGCACACGGGGCCACGGCTTAACGTCCCATCCGACGGACGGCGGCCTTATCCAAGCCCATCGGTGTCCCCTACTGACCGTGGGCAGGGCGGGGAATTTTTGCGGAGATAAATCTCAACGCTGACCCAGCTGGGACTCGAACCTGGGAACTACAGATTACGAGCCTGGCGCGATACCGACTGAGCCACCCCCGCCCCTAAACTTCACCGACACTTACTGCTTACACGTACACTACTTTTATATAAATTTCGACTTCCGATAACGAAAAAACAAACGCCTACTCACATAAAAATATTGTACATTCTCGAACGCTCACTGCTTGTATGTAAATGTAAATGCGAACGTCACAACGCGGAACACCCGAATTTGCATGAAATATGCACGCCGCATAACTTCAAAACTGCATTAAAAAGATACGCATAAAAAGAGACTCGAGTGTAATCAAAAAAATTTAAATGCAGTTATGCCGCAATAAATAAATTATTTCATATTATATAGTTAAAAAATGGAATCCAATTAAATATTGACCAAATTTAATTGCTGAAAAATTATTCATGTTTTCCTCCTTTTGCTTAATGGATCTCCAGGTGGTCTTTAATAAACAGGGTATGCTTAAAACTGTAGCTTTTCGCAATTTCTTGTTACCAGGTTTTCTTCTATTAATGAAATTTGCATTTTTAATTTTAGACTGGTTGATCAAAATTTCACCCTTCATAGCAACAGGAAATGCCGAATACCTCTATTTAAACCACTAGTTTTGTATGAAATTATAATACCTAAATATAGTCTTTGTGTTGCAACTAAAACGATCACATTTGAACACATTATTTCGAAATATTTGAAACCTATTTCCAATGTAATTTTATTTGCTTTTCTACAGAATCGAAATCAAACAATTTGCTATTTTACGGAAAGTTTTAATTAGTGGACAAAAACGGTATCGTTTGACGTACAACCCATAAAAAACGAAACTTTAAAGTGTAAATTAGTGAAACTAGAATGAAAAAAGAAAAACTATCTATTATATGAAGCCATAATGATGATACCATAGTACATTCACTAAGGAATGTAGGAAAGTATCATTGATACATTTCGAATAAAATTAATTTTTTTTTAACTTTAGATATATCGTAAAGATACAACTCTGCGTTGCACTTTTATTTTTCGTATTGCGGTGAGGCACTTCGATTGAACGAAAGGTATTTTATTTTAATTAAATTGTGTTATAAATCGGATGGTAGTTTTAATAATAGCTTTCATATTTTAATTTCAATATGGTATTCATTCATTTTTTCGTTTTTGAGTTTTTCTATACGTTTGTCAAAACGGTTCTTATAAGATGTTGACCACTAGCAACACGATACATACCGAATAAAAGCTTGTTACATAGGAGGATCATGGATTTAAAAAAAATTCCCCAATTTAATTTGACCATTTGAATAATAAATAAATACCCCCTCAAGCAGCTGCTTGCCATAGAGATGTCAGGAACATGTCAGTTTATATCCCATAGTAGAAGGTGTATGAGGAGGCGGGACCTCAGTAGAAAGAAAACACGAACAACTACGCTTTACCCGGGTCTCGAACCCAGAGGCCCTTAAATCAGGATCCAAGCGGGCTCACCATTCGGTCACGAGACGGTCTCACAAAAGGAAAAGGAAAGAAATGTGAAAAAGGTTTTGTCACAATATTTTCGAAACGCGAGGGACGATTGCAATGATTTTCACGTTACGAAAAGTGCCTTTCGATGCTTCCTTCCAAAAAGAGATGAGTTAGGGATTGGTTTTGCCGGGCTCAAATAACACAGATGTGTTCGGGCTGTTCTCAAAATAACACAGGACTCTTCGGGCCGGGGTTCAGAATATTTAAATTTGAAATATTTCTTTTATAAAAGTAGAAATCTAACAAATAAAGAAGAAGGTTTGTTTGTTTGTTTGTCTGACCACTTATGCACATCGGACCCCAGAAGAACTGGAAGCACCAAACTTTGCATGAATGTTCCCGTCACCCAGGGAAGTTGGGTTGTTTTACCTCTGAGCGGCACTTTTTTGCACACAATGGGATAAATTGCCAGGTCACATGGACCCCGAAGGCTCAGAGAAGGTAGTAGGAGGGGACCCACTGGAACAGCTGTTGGGAGACAGATGGTAGCCTCCCGTCAAGGCCATCCAACGCGTTCTTTAACGTTCACAGGGTATGGCTCTCCCGCACACGGAACCACGGCTTAAACGTCCCATCCGACGGACGGCGACCTTTTCAAGCCCATCGGTTCAGCGCTGACCCAGCTGGGACTCGAACCTGGGAACTAATCAGGGGAAGAATATAGGATATGTGGGAACCAGATGGGGCCAATTAAAATTAGGGTGGGCGAGTTAAAAAAAAAAACTTTTGCTCCCAGTAAATTTGAAAAAAGGAATACATAAAATTAAAGAAATTTCCGATTTCGCGTCATCAAACATTAACGTTTGAAAGTTATTAAAATTAACTGTTGCCACCAATGAATTTGAAATAAAGAAAACATCAAAGTATTGTAATTATTTTCGAGTGATAAACTCATTGTTCGGCTTGTTGGGGGGGGGGGGGGGGGGGGGGGGTAGGGGGGCTCAGTCGGTAGCGCGCCAGGCTCGTAATCTGTAGTTCCCAGGTTCGAGTCCCAGCTGGGTCAGCGTTGAGATTTATCTCCGCAAAATCACCCGTCCTGCCCACGGTCAGTAGGGGACACCGATGGGCTTGGAAAGGCCGCCGTCCGTCGGATGGGACGTTAAGCCGTGGCCCCGTGTGCGGGAGAGCCATACCCTGTGCACGTTAAAGAACACGCTGGATGGCCTTGACGGAAGGCTACCATCTGTCTCCCAACAGCTGTTCCAGTGGGTCCCCTCCCCCAACCTTCTCTGAACCTTCGGGGTCCATGTGACCTGGCCATTTAGCCCATGGTCTGCAAAAAAGTGCCGCTCACAGGTAAAAACAACGGCCTTTCCAAGCCCATCGGTTGCCCCTACTGACCGTGGGCAAGGAATTTTGCGGAGATGGGAACTACAGATTACGAGCCTGGCGCGCTACCGACTGAGCCACCCCTTATGACATGGGAAGTGTCATCTACTCTATATTCTAAAGAGTTTCAAACCCGAGCAACGCCGGGTAAATCTGCTAGTATACAATATTTTCAACCATTAATAAATCTTTAATAATTAAAAATAAGCATCATCCGTCTTTCGATTACCTTTTATGTATTTTCTGTCTTTAATAAATGAATGGCTCTTTGCCTTTATAATGGCATTACCAGCGGACTTTTAGTTTCCACTAATGTATATGATATTTTAATATCCAAAGAGCATTAACATTTTAATTTTGTCATAAAATGATAAACTTAAATAATAAATAATTAGCGACACGCATTTCTGTATGTGTATATTATCCCAGCATTTCTATCTTGTGATGCATCAGAAATGCATATTTTCCTGAAATCGGGCTTGGGCTCAACAATTATCGAAATGATTCGTGCTCGAGCGACCTCAGGCTAGAAATATTGATCCAGAAATTGACTCAACTTCTGTCTTTCAAATGCAGAGGAAGAAAACAAAGCGATTTTTGTGTGAAATTAATGCCTGTGACGAGGGAAGGGGGTGAGTTCTAGGCTATAAACAAATTGCTCGATTCCTTAACTCTTCTCGAGTCCCAGCTGGGTCAGCGTTGAGATTTATCTCCGCAAAATTCCCCGCCCTGCCCATGGTCAGTAGGGGACATCGATGGGCTTGGAAACGCCACCGTCCGTCGGATGGGACGTTAAGCCGTGGCCCCGTGTGCGGGAGAGCCATACCCTGTGCACGTTAAAGAACACGCTGGATGGCCTTGACGGGAGGCTACCATCTGTCTCCCAACAGCTGTTCCAGTGGGTCCCCTCCCCCAACCTTCTCTGAGCCTTCGGGGTCCATGTTTTTTTTTTTTTATTATAATAATAAGATTACAAACAACAGATATTTGTAATACTCTTATTAACCCAAGGCCATTTAGCCCATGATGTGCAAAAAAGTGCCTCTCAGAGGTAAAACAACCCAACCCAACGCTTAACTCTTCCCCTCTCCCACAAAAAAAGGAGAAATCTATAACCCATTTGCTTGACTTTAATCTTTCAAGTGCGAAGGGTAAGTATGACATTTAAACTTGTTACTTCAAGAGCTTTATATAAAAAGCTTCCTCAATGCTTTCTTTCTCTGTAATAAAGCAGAAATATGCCAACATCTGTTTCACCTACCTTATAGCTTTAGAGATAACTGATAACAATTCAATTAATAGAAAAATGTTTGATTTGTTTTGCAATGATAGCTCATTCCCCGAACTTTCTCTCAGCATTTGCGGTCTTTTGTGATCTGAATCTCTAACCCATAGTGTTGGGTTGGGTTGTTTTACCTGTGAGCGGCAGTTTTTTGCACACCGTGGGCTAAATGGCCAGGTCGCAAGGACCCCGAAGGTTCAGAGAAGGTTGGGGAGGGGACCCACTGGAACAGCTGTTGGGAGACAGATGGTAGTCTCCCGTCAAGGCCATCCAGCGTGTTCTTTAACGTGCACAGGGTATGGCTCTCCCGCACATGGGGCCACGGCTTAACGTCCCATCCGACGGACGGCGGTCTTTCCAAGCCCATCGGTGTCCCCTACTGACCGTGGGCAAGGCGGGGAATTTTGCGGAGATAAATCTCAACGCTGACCCAGCTGGGACTCGAACCTGGGAACTACAGATTACGAGCCTGGCGCGCTACCGACTGAGCCACCCCCGCCCCAACACATAGTGTGTAACAAAATGCCGCTCAGAAGCAAAACTACTTAACTGCATGTATTTGAAGATCATTTAGTTCCGCATGCGTTGAAAGTATATCACGCTACTAAGGAATGAAGGAAATTGCTTAAAAGTTTTTGTCCAGCGGTTAAAACGCCTGCATGCTTCTGGGAAACTTGGGTTTAGATCCTGGTCAGGACAGCCAGTTCTTCTCAACTAATTATTTCAAGTGTTTCTTGTCTACGGGATGTTTTCCTCTGATTCTTTGTTACTGAATTATTCTTATAACGCTGCGGGCGTGTGACAAATATTAAATAATAAAAATAAATACCCCCTCAAGCAGCTGCTTGCCACAGAGGTCTGACAGGAGCCTGTCAGTTTATATGCCACAGTAGGAGATCTGAGAGGATGGCAGGACCTCAGCAGAAAAAATATTACTACCAACATATGTGGTGGCTTGGCTGCCGATTCCTGATAACAGATGGCGCCACTGGTGAATAAACGATATTGCAGGAATGCTTAAATGTCATTTTGTTGGAAAAATAATTAGCTCTGGATGGCATAGAACAGTGTTTCTCAACCTTTTATGCTTGACGTACCCACTGGAAATGTGTATATAACTGGCGTATCCCTTGTATAGATAGATAAAACTATAGTTATAGTGTAACAATGGGAATAAAATAAAATATATATACATTAAATTTTGTATTCATAAATTGCATATATCGATAAACATAAAAAATTACATAAACAATTTAACAAATCTTAAATTATAAACATTTTACTGCATAATCAGTGAAATGATTGCGCTTGTTTACGCTTGCACAGTTCATCAACGGTTTTCTAGAGACAACTGATAACAATTCAATTAATAGAAAAATGTTTGATTTGTTTTGCAATGATAGCTCATTCCCCGAACTTTCTCTAAGCATTTGCGATGAGTCATCTTCAACATCCAGTCTGTTCTTATAGTTATTTTTCAAAGCGGTTAAAGAATGAAAAATCAGTTTAACATAAATAAGATGTTGTGAAACGTAACAAATATTTGACTGCAATTCTTGACAAAGTCGGATATTTCCTCTTAAATCCCAAATTAATCAATAGTTTTTTGGAATGAATGCTTTTTAAACTATTGTCACAAGATATTTCAATCAAATCTTCTTTATTGGATAATGGAAGCTTACATTTTTCCAAATCAAATGTGAAGGGGTCTCGAATCCATTGTTGCGTTTCATCAAGGGTTGGAAAATACTGCCTTATAAGAGTTTTAAGAGTGCTTCAATGAACGATTATTTGTTGTCTGATGTCTTCAAAGTATGCAATCGCGTGCTCATTTTCTTTAAAAAATGAACCTAGTCGCTGAATTTGATCACAGATGTTCTTTTTAATTTCGTTTCCCCAGAGAGAATTTTTTTATCATGGCCTCTGTTTTCTTCTCAACATAAAACACGTCAACGTTGTCTCCTTGCAATGATGAGTTCAAAATATGTAGTCTCAAAGAAAGTCGAAACTCGTGGTCCATGAAAAAAAAAAAGGCGTACTTCATTGTGGAATTCAAATAAACGACAAAGAAAATTTCCTCGTGACAACCAACGTACTTCTGTGTGAATACTTCTGTGTGTCTTATGCAGGCTACCCATTTTTTCACACATGATTGAAAAAAGTCGAGACTTCAATGGTCGAGTTTTGATGAAAGAAACATCTGTACACTTTCATCCAGAACTCTTTTCAAATCATCAGGGTTGTTGGGTTGTTTTACCTCTGAGCGGCACTTTTTTGCACACCATGGGCTAAATGGCCAGGTCATATGGACCCCGAAGGCTCAGAGAAGATTGGGAGAGGTGACCCACTGGAACAGCTTTTGGGAGACAGATGGTAGCCTCCCGTCAAGCCCATCCAGTGTGTTCTTTAACGTGCACAGGGTATGGCTCTCCCACACACGGGGCCACGGCTTAACGTCCCATCCGACGGACGGCGGCCTTTCCAAGCCCATCGGTGTCCCCTACTGACCGTGGGCAGGGGGGGAGGGAATTTTGCGGAGATAAATCTCAACGCTGACCCAGCTGGAACTCGAACCTCAAATCATCAGGGAGAAATTTAGCTATCAGCGCTTCACGTGAAGACAACAATGAGTGAACTTACATTCTGGTGCAACTTATTTTATACGACCTGCTAGTCATGTGATATAAACACTCATTGCTTTGGCTCCGTCAGTACATACAGAAATACAATTTTTCCATTCAGGGTTGTTTTCGGCAAAAAATGAATCAATCATATTAAAAATATCCTCACGCGAAGTAGAAGTTTTGAGAGGCTTACAAAATATCTTCAAATGTTGCATCCAGGAATTTTCCACGCACAGAAACAAGTAATTGAGCTAGCCCAGATACGTCTGTCGACTCATCCACGTGAGTAGTATCATCACACCATAGGAATCCCCCTTTGCACAGTGCTTTCCCCCCCTATGTCGCAATCGTCCTCGTTGCCTTCTTGACTTGGACACCCTATGTCGCAATCGACCGGAAATTGACCTGTGCTGGGCCACGCTGCCTTCTGAACTTTGACCCCTATGTCGCAATCGACCGGAAATTGACCCCTACGTCACAATCGACCGGAAATTGTCTCGTAATTTTCCAACGACCTCGTAAAACCCCAAGGTCACGGTTCTGGCTGTATATAACCGCTGAAAAAGGTTTGACATTTATTCTGAGCCACACGTTATGGACGACGACGACAACTTGGATTTTGGTCATAATTGGACGAGTGATGTAGACTCCGGCTACGAGAGCGATCCACAACACTTTCGAACGCGTATTCGTCGATTGCTACGTCGACCTGTGATTGTGCCTCCCCCTCCACCGCCGCCGCCACCTCCGGCCGTCACTATTAAGATGTTGCCGCGACCTGGGATTGGTGGTCCGATGCTACGGGCTGTTGTCGTGGAGGACACTACCCCACCACCACCTACAAGACTACGTGGACCTCTGGTGATGAAGCCGCCCGAAACCTGGCCCCCAGGATTACCGCAGAACGTCGTTCAGGCTCTGAGACGTAAACGACAGAGACGTCTGTAGCCTGTGTGAAGACGTCAAGTGTTTTTGTCTCCAGATACTTGAACTAGTGCAACCATGCAAAACATCTGTATGGTTCTAGATCTCGACGGTTTCCGTGTAAATGGTCGTTTCCTAGTGCGCGAACTTGGATATGCAACTCTGAATGGGAAATGTGGTGTCTACCGTTTCAATCTTCGGCATCACCAACCTTTGTCAGTAAAAGACAGAAGGACAGTCAACTACGTATCTAAACATGTGCTAGGCCTACCCTTTCGTCCTCTGCCTCGTGAAAAGGTGTGGTCGTTAGATCACGTTCCTAACATCGTGAAATATGCTTACAAACTTGCACGTACTGAAGAAGCTACTGTGGTGGGTTACAAAGGAGGTACTGTGGAAAGAATTCTCTTGGAACAATTAAATCTGCCCAGCGTTAATCTCGAACTTTACGGCTGCCCCAAATATTGTGATCTCCCAAAAGTTTCCGAGTTCGAGTGCGGATATCACACCGGAGAGGACGTCCACTGCTCTTTAGCCGAAACAGCTGCTTTCTTCGGATGGATCGATCGTCGTCGAGAACATGTCCCAACAAACACTCGCTTATCAGATCGTTCCTGATTGGTCGCCCCAGGTGACGCGGTTCTCTAGTTAAATAGGGAGCGAGCGCTGTGTGTGTGTCATTGTTCACGATGCAGCCTAGCAATCCAGATGCGTGGTGTCTCGGTGAAGATGTTTACGTTGTACCTACACTGTTCAAAAATAAGTTTTCTGTGCACGTACGTCGCTACAAGAAATATGAAAATGGTGAACTCATCTACCCTACACCTGCAGGGGTTAGCCTCTCCATACCTGAATGGGAGGCTTTGTGTGCCACGGTCCCCCACATAGAGGATCAAGTGAAAATTGGCCCCGATCAACATACATGGTACGTGACGCATGGTTTACGTGTCTACATGTATCGGACTGTGGATGGTGAATGTTGTGTCGACTTCATCAAAGAATCAGCAGACCAAAGAACTCTACAGTTCCGTGTTGTGAGACGTTGTATAACACTGAATGCTTCGCAGTGGTTCACGCTGGCTATCCACTTAGACGAAGTGATGCGCATTGTGCATAGTGTGTGCGGGTCCCCCAAAGATCACCAACTCCGTACAGCTATTATGGAACATTCAGAATCCGTTCGACCTTTCCTACTGGGTCCTGTTTTCGACGGTCCCGATTGTGTTTACCCGCTGCTGGTGAATATTTTTCAGCAAGAACTTATGCATGTGATACCGTTAGATGGACTGCAACCCGAAGAAAAAATACCAACTATCGTAGGGTGGTCTGGTGACTTGGACATTAATGCCTTAGCACAGGTATTTGTGGATACCGCCTGGAAACGAGGTCTGTTGAATTTTGTAGATTCTGGTTTTGTTTGCACTCTAAAATATAACGCTATTGTCGACGAGGCAAAAAATGAAATGTATAAATTAAATAAATAATTGCAACCTTATATAATGTGTCTGTCTTTTCATCCAATGTCATTTTAGTCTTGGTATGGATAGGAGAAAGAAGGTGTTAGCTAGTGTGGGTAGTGTAATCGTGACAGTGTTAACGATAGCAGTGCTTGTATTAGAAATTGTAGCTCCTAGTAAAAATATTCAGTGTGGAGAGTCAAAAGCCTTAGACGACGAATACAAAATTCGTGTGTGTAACTTAACAGTTGACATCAGACAGTTTATAGGTGACGTTCCTACAGTGACAGGTGTTACACTTTCGCTACATCAATGGCAAAACCTGGTGGGGTACGACGTCTGGGTGCAGCAGAAAACAAAACTTTGGAGTCCCATTATTTCGACCCCGAAAGAGGTTTCGGTAGTGTAAAAAAGTTAGCTCAGAATACGGGACTACCACTCAAACTCGTCCGTGAATGGTTAGAAAAACAACCTGCCTACACGCTACATAAACCTGTTCGCAGAAAGTTCCCCCGTAACAAAGTTTACGTCACAGGGTTAGATGAACAATGGCAAGCTGATCTCATGGTGGTGAAAAATCTAACGCGCTTCAATGATGGGTATCGCTACATATTAACAGTCATCGATGTGTTCTCGAGGTACGGGTGGGCGGTTGCCATGAAGGCTAAAACAGGGAAAGAAATGGTATTGGCTTTCAAAAAAATCCTTTCCAAGGGTCGGTCTCCAATGAATTTAAATACGGATCAGGGTACGGAATTTACCAACAGAGTGTTCCAGAAATTCCTGAAAAAGAAAGGTATTCGGTTCTTTGCCACCTACTCTGACAAAAAAGCAGCTTTGGTGGAGAGATGGAATCGTACCCTACGCGAGAGACTGGGGAGATATTATACACGCAATAACACCTACCGCTACCTGGACGTGCTACCGCGCGTTGTACGGGGATACAATGCCACCGCTCACAGTGCACACGATATGGCTCCCAAGGACGTGACCTTACGCAATGAAGACGTTGTGTGGGTTCGACTCTATCGCAATCCGACCGTAGTAAAAGAAAAACCAGCATTTAAAGTGGGGGACACGGTTCGACTAGCCAGTGTAAAAGTACCCTTCAAGAAGGCAGGAACGCATTTGTGGACCGAAGAAATATTTATAGTCGACAAGGTGTTACAGCGACAACCCCCTGTGTACGTCATACGGGATTCCGAGGGAGAAGTGTTGAAAGGTACATTCTATAAATCGGAACTTCAAAAAGTGACAGAACCCGAACTTTACACGGTCGAGAAAATAATCGAGCGTAAAGGTCACAAGGCACTGGTCAAATTTCGTGGTTATCCCAAACCTTCCTGGATCCCTAAAAAATGGATAGTTTCTACCTGACCCTACCCTCCACGGCTAGTCAGAATATTTACCCAAACAATTCGCAGACTGATTTCACGGTTCGTCTAGCACAACCCCTAAGACTGAGCGGAAAATGGAAAGTGGGACTAGCAGAAGTTCACTTACCCGTGAGCTGGTACAATGTGGACGGTTCTAATGACACATATGAATATTACACTCCCACCGAAGAATACAGGAAAATCAAACTTAAACCGGGTAAAATAACTCGAATGGAACTGTTGTCTCTCCTCACCACCCAACTTCCAAAAGAAATAATAGTTTCCTATAACAGCGGTTACTGGGTATTCAAACCGAGTGAGGGATACGGTTTGATGTTTCCTAAAACGAATTTCGGTAAACTTCTGTGTATCGGGGAGGGTGAAGTTGACAAACCCTTCCACCAACGATTTGCCAGCAAACTTTGCAATACACCAACGTTCGACATAGATGACGAGTGTTATTTCTACGTGATACCCCCAGGTAGTTTCCAAGAACGAAAGGTACCCCACGGACGATACGAAACTGCCGAATCATTATTCGATGCAATGAATCAGATGTTACCCTACAGGCTGAGAAAAGCTTACCGTTTCAAGCAACAGGCAGATCACACCATATTGATGGATACAGACAAGTCGCATTACATTAAATTTCCTCGATCGAACCCTGGATTAGGAGACATGCTAGGAATTACTAAATTAGATATACCACTGAATAAAGTCCAGGGTGACTATCCCATCGATATGAACAGAGGAATGTATGGTATTTATTTGTATTCAGACCTGATTGCACCTCAGTTGTTAGGTGATACTCACGGCGAACTGTTGCGTGTCGTGAACCCCGCCGTCAGAACCAGTAATAACGAAGCCATTGTTGCAGTGTATCAGCAACCTGATTACTACCCCCTTGCAAGGAACAGTTTTGAGAGTGTGAGAATCTTCCTTCGTACCGACACCGGAGAACCTCTGCATTTTAAATTCGGTAAAGTTTTAGTCAAGTTACATTTCCGTCATGAGGGTTAAATTCGTTCCCCCTTCTGCAGATGCCTACGTGAGCTACTACAAGAGCCAAACGGGGAAGGGTGTGTTCCGTGGTCCTCGTTATCAGAGAGGCGATGGGTTAGGAAGCATCTTTGCCACTATTGGACGTTTCATCAGCCCTCTCGTACGACCTGCACTGGCTACCCTACGTAAGGGTGGGCTACGGTTCGTTTCAGAGATGTCCCAGGGGCAAAATTTCAAATCTGCAGCCAAAGCGGGACTCCGTGAAGCGGGCGCCGACCTCTTGCAACGTGCCAGTTCAAAACTGCAGAGAGGGAAAGGAATAAAACGCCGCCGTCAGCATCCCAAGGTTCATAAAGTGAAGAGACACTGTACTGTGCAGGACGTGTTTTCATCATGAGCATTCAGAAAATTCACGCTGACTCTGGCGACTGTGCCAATTCAGAACTGGACCTGTTTCTGATCCCTC
The DNA here is from genome assembly GCA_038380435.1 of Ryuthela nishihirai. NCBI lineage: Eukaryota > Metazoa > Arthropoda > Arachnida > Araneae > Heptathelidae > Ryuthela > Ryuthela nishihirai. The sequence goes on from JAWZYU010000022.1 coordinate 24,612,092, forward strand.
CCACAGTCTCACAATTAGAAAGAGGCTGCTATGTCAATTATTTACCTGTGGCTTCCTTGGAAGGTAATGCTCCACTCGAATTCATCGTGAAAGGAACAGATGATTACATTGATCTGTCCCGATGTCACCTACGTCTCGTCTTGAAAATTGTAAAATCCGATGGTACAGCGCCGTCGGAAGTGATTGCTCCCTGCAATCATTTCTTCCATGCCCTCTTCAGCCAGGTAGACGTCTTCCTCAATGATCACCTAGTGAGTGCTTCTCACACCCTGTACCCCTACAGGGCATACCTAGAGACTCTATTGAATTACGGTACCGATGCCACACGAAGCCAGCTCGGCACCTCGCTCTGGTACCTCGACACCCCCGGTAAAATGGAACTGACCAGTCGGGAGAACGAGGGATGGCATCAGCGCAAGGGCTACGTCAAACCAACAGGTATCGAACTCATCTCGTGGATCCACGCCGACCTGTTTAATCAAGATCGTTACCTGCTCAATCAAGTCGACCTGAGACTGCGTTTATTGAGATCCAAACCCGAATTCTGCCTCGTGACAGGTGAAGCGGACCCCTCTTACAAAGTACAGATACACGAAGCTGAATTTTTCGTGCGTAAAGTCAAACCCACTTCGAGTGTCATCCTCGCACACGCTCGCCTGCTGGGTTCAGAGAGTGCCAAGTACCCTCTGCGAAGAACGGATTTACGTATGTTTTCCATTGCTTCGGGACTGACGAGTGTGAACCGTGACAATTTATTTCTAGGTCAGCTCCCCGTACGTCTGGTACTGGGTATGGTGGAAAGCACCAGCCTGAATGGATCGTACGAAAAAAATCCCTTCAACTTCCAACATTTCGACTTAAACTACATCAGCCTTCACATTGACAGCGATCACCAGTCCTACACTCCCGACTTTGCGAATGGGCGCTATCTCCACTGTTACCAAGGATTATTGGAAGCTGTGGATGCCTGGAAATCCGATAGTGGTATTAACTTATCGCGAAAAGCATATGGAGAAGGTTTTACATTGTTTGGATTCCAATTGACCCCCGAGCAACGTGAATGCAATCAAGTGTTTTCTTTAATAAAGAGTGGGAGTGTGAGAGTCGAATTAAAGTTTGCCAAGCCGCTATCAGCATCGGTCACTGTGATCCTGTATGCCGAATACCAGAATTTGCTGGAAATCCCATTGGATCGTAAAGTCCTGTTTGACTACAGCTCATGAATACCTATCAGCTAGAATCCATTCTTTCGATGTTACCCACAAGTCTCGGTGTGTTCCCCCGTGACAGACTACCTCGCAGAATCAATCAACCAGAAGCCTTGTTTATCTACAATACCGATCCGTCCTCCATGCCTGGAGCCCACTGGATAGCAGTTTACAAGAAAGGAATGCACGTGGATCACTTTGACCCCCTAGGTACGAGTCCCGATGTCTCCATGCAAGAATACTACAGTCGACTAGGCATACGTCACGTCTTACATCCTTCAATACCTCTGCAGGACCCCCTGGGAGACACTTGCGGTGCTCACTGTCTGTATTTCCTGTTTAAAAGAGCGTGTGGTTCGACTCTTCCCACAGTACTGCATCGTGATTACACGTGTCGAGTAGACTTTAACGACTGCATGGTGTTGCGATGGCTCTCCGAACTCCTTCAAATATTATAATTGCTGCTCCTTCACAGTGTGGAAAGACGACTTTCACTCTGAAACTCATCAAAGAAGCAGCTCATGTATTCGAACCCCCACCCCAACGTGTCGTTTACTGCTACGGGGAGTGGCAGCCTGCCTTTGAACCCTTCAAGAAAACGGTGGAATTTTATGAAGGACTACCTACGGATCTGGAATTTGACCCCCTCAGACCTACACTTCTGGTACTGGATGATTTGATGGAACAGTCTGTAGCCAGCGAACGCATATCACAATTGTTTATTCGTGGGGGTCATCATAAAAATATCACGATTGTCCTGATATTACAAAATCTGTTTTTAAAGGGAAGACATTCGAGGACTATATCGCTCAATGCTCACTACATGTTTTTATTTCGCAACTGTCGGGATGCTTCACAAATAACCCACCTGGCGAGACAAGTATACCCCCATCAATCTAAACTCCTGACGGATGCTTATAGGTTAGCTACACAAGCAACCTGTGGCTATTTGTGTGTTGACCTTCATCCCAGAACGTTAGATACTGAAAGGCTCCGTGCAAAGATTCTTCCATCAGAAGAACCCGAAATACTTTACGTTCCAAATGAAAGTTAAATCTCAAGGCCCATTCCTTCAGTGCTTACCGAAACTAGGGGGAAAGCAGCGTGCAGCACTGATGAAGCACATCTCCGACCCCCAGATGTATGCTCTATGTGAAGTGTGTTCCAATTTCTTAAAAGGAAATATACCTGTTTCCCACAGAGTATTAAAGAATTTACGCCAGCACAAGACGGTCATAAGGAGTCTAGCATCCAAACGTGCATCTTTACGCCACAAGAAGCATCTCCTGCAGCGTGGTTCAGGGTTCATTATACCATTACTGACTGCTGCCCTCCCCCTGCTGGTATCGTTATTTAGAAAAAAATGATTTCAGTGAAAGCAGTGCAGAGGAGAAACATAAGAAAAAAAGTGTGTGATTTAGACTCAGAGATGAAGAAAATATTAGAGTCTGGTGATGCTGACGATAAGTCTGAAAAATATCTGACTGCTTTGAAAAATTATTTATTATTCTCAAAACAGCTTGACACTCCACAGGAAGTAAAAGTCAACATTCCCAGAAATCATATAGCTGAAGAGCGGCCTCCAAAAGACATTGCTGTTCCCGTCCGACGTAAGAAAAGAAAATTATCCGAGTGGACGGCGTATTGAAAATATCTGTAAAAAACTTTCCAAGACTTGTGTGCTTGAAGACTTGTGTTAAAAAAACCATGTATTAAAAATCTGTATCCAATAAAAGAAAGTAAAACTGATAATATGCCTTTTGTCATTTTTATGTCTCTTCCCATTCAATGTTTTCACACTGATAGTTCATTCAATGTTTGACATCCGGAAGTGATCTGCATGACTGGGCGCAGTTGTACGAGTGCTGCTACACTCGGGAGTACAGCAGAGGGCGTTAGTGTCGGGGAAATGAGAATGCTGCTGCAGCAGCGAGACTTGGAGGGGAGCAGCGCATTGTGCAGATCACTGATAAGACTTACGGAGCACCTGAAAAAACAAAGTTACCTCGTGCTTTCTCCCACCATAGTGTCTTCCAGTTCTGAGAAATAAAGAGACGGATTTTTTGAAACCTTTTTTATTAAAAAATTTACATGACAGATCCACTGTTGCTTTCACATGACATAACCACTGTTGGTTTCACATATCCAATGCTGGACAGTAACATATTGTAGGTTTCAAAAATACAAGCTTCAAAAACTGCTGACGACGCCGAGTGCAAGGTCATTACGCGTGATAAATTAAGATCCATTAAGGATATTGAAATAAAAGGCGTACAGTGAAATAATAAATAAAGGTGTAATAAATAAAGATGTAATAAATAAGTTGAAAACTGTACAATGTAATAAAGGTGTAATATGAAATAAATAAGTTGAAAACTGTACAATGAAATAAATAAAGGTGTAATATGAAATAAATAAGTTGAAAACTGTACAATGAAATAAATAAAGGTGTAATATGAAATAAATAAGTTGAAAACTGTACATTTACTCATCCATGAGTTGGATAAGGGTATCCAGGCCCAGGTCATTGTAACCATAAGGTACAGTGAGAGTTGAACCCGAGCTGAGATACCGCTTATCTAGGTTAGCCTTAAACCTTTTCACCATGGGCTTATTCGTAAGTGACCCATCCACTTTATTACGAATTACATTGAAAGGGACTTCGAAGGTCTCACTGGTTGGGGAGTTCCCTAGCACCATGGATTTCAGTAGTTCAAAATTGTATGTGCACCGGTTTTTCTTCGTGAGTGATATGCCCTTGGCGCGAAGAATTTCATCCCCGTTGCTCAGCCGAAGGGCATAACTTTTGGCTCCGGCGCTGACATAGTCAGTGATGTGTACACCGGAGCCGTACTTTGAAGAAATTTCATCTACGAGACCTCCGAGAAAGGGATGTTGTGGTGGTGTGTAGGTGTCGCGAGGAGACGTTGTATAAATTACTGAATCCGTGTCCGAGTACATTGCACGACTATCTAATTTTGATAGAAGCTCGTACAGCTTTAGTCGGGCGTGACTCGTCACCATTGCGGCGAGAATCAGACTTCCACGGGTGTTCGCTGGAGTGGCAGACTCCGCCGGCTTGTGCGTGACAAGCACGGCCTGATCACTGATAACAGCGACGTCAGTGATGACTAGCGATGCGTCCGTCAAGAGTTCCATGTACTTGACAGGACAACTCACAATGGTCGTCTGGGTTCGACTCATGTTCTGCGCATGCTTCCCCCATGACGAATTAAGCGAGACCTTGGAAAGTGTACGCTTAAGGTTGTTTTTTTCAACTTCCGAGGGGAGGATCCGAACCCCCTCCGCCTGGAAGAAGGCCTCACAGAAGGCTTCCTTTTGCTCCTCGGTCTGCACGTCAGGGGGAAACCCGGAGTAGCGCTGCTTCAGCCCCAGAAAAGTATCTATGTACCCAGCATAGACACCTCCCTTTTTTGTTGCGGGATCATATTGCAGGATGGTGTTAAAATGCCACACGTCGTGGAATTGAAGAAGTTTGTATCCAGCACGCATCGCAGCATAAATTTCGAACGTTGGCCAAGATCCTGTCAATGCGCGCTGGTTCACGGTGTGCTGACAAGGGGGTGCCAGCTGACCATCTGCACAGCTCCTGCAAAGGGGGAAAAGCAGCTTCCCATTACACCTGTAGGGCAGTACAGGGATGAACAAATCGTCGGGGGCTAACAGTGTGGCGTGTGCAATGCCAAAATAGTGGTCGAGGTCCGTGGCAAAATCAGAGGTGATCCGAACCGGGTGACCTTTACCGAATGGAGCCTTCTTGCAAACATAAGGGTACAGGCTGTTGTAATCAACGTAGTTAAGGCTACATCCTAGGCCCGCCGATGCAAAGATGGAAAACACCTCCACGCGCCCTCCATAGAGGTAGTCACGGGCCCCTATACGCCTGATAGGCTCGACGGATTTATAAATTAATGCGACGGGTGAGTTGTTGCGCATTAACTCGTCGAATTCGTGCTCCCACATAATTTTGCATGTGTACCCGTTCATCAGCACTTTCAAGGTCTCAAGACGATCCATGGTCCGGGTGTTTAGCAGACCAAATGGCTTTCTCGTGCGCTGATCTATTTTTTCAAGTTTGAAACATTTCAAACAGTGATGATAGTAACAACCTAAAAACTCGTAATAACAACGGGTACTATGGCACACGCCGTCTAATTTGTACTGCCCTATCTTATACTCACCTCCGGGTGATCGCGCAGTTTGAATTACGATATTGTCCTTGGAAGCCTCATACTCTAACCATGCGAGAGCTTTCAAGGACTGCCGGTCGTTACTCGCCGAATACCCTTGGGCGGGACACACACCGAGGGTATTCTTTTGCAGAAACTTCCCACGGAAAATTCGAAGACAAGCACCGGCAATAGTCAGGTCACGTGCAAATGGGTCTACGCCTGTGAGATTTAAAAATTCCTCACGGAAAGCTTGGGCGCCTCGCCGCAACAACTCTGTATCTGCCTTGCAGTAATACAGAAGCTGCTGTTGAAAATCCCAGGGTTCAAGGCTTGCTGCGGCATACCACTCGTTGAATGCTGACAGAGTTTCAGGCTCCATGTCTTCCGGCTGGAAAAAAAGCCGATCAGGGATGGGTCCTGCATACTGTAGATTTTCCTCCTTCACGAATTTAAAGGGGAAAAAGCCTTTCACCGTCTCCAAGTTGAAGGTCTTCGTGAATGATCGAAGAGGAGCCTGAATAAAGGACAACGTGTCAATGAACCTTATTTTAAGGCCAGGTAAAAAGATACCTAAAATCTTGGATCCATCGAACACGAGATCCGGTTTTAAAAATTTTCTGTACAGGTAACTAATGATGAACATGCCGTCAAAGCCTTTCAGATTATGTGCGAGAACTGTGGCGTCCTTGAATCTTTGAACTCCGGGACGTTCTTCGGCGAGAATCCAATCCATAAAGGCGTCCGTTTCCGGGAATGAAGCATAGACCCACTCGTCGTCCACTTGGTATGTGACCACACATAGTATCGGTTTTAGCAACCCGTCGGCACACTGCACAGTCTCTACATCAAAGTAGAGGTAAGTCTGACCGACAGGGTCAATTTTGCAGGGCTCGACGAATTTTAAGGTGTCAACCTTGCAAACGTGCTTTTTCAGGGGATTGTACATGTTGATGCACTTAACACAGCGATGTTGCGTCTGACATGCCTTCAGCAGGTGCGCCTGAAAGCATTCAGCCCCACGCAAATACACGCAACACACTGTGCAAAGCAACAACTCCCCTGCGTGAACCACATCGGTTGACAGGCACCTGTTACAGGTCCCTCTGCAAACGTGCCCGTTGTTAGACCCCTTTAAACAAATGTGACAGAACTCCTTAACCCCGAAAAACCCTGATGGTTTAGTAATCACGTCGTAATGCCCTGCACTAAACAACAAATAAAGGTTGTCCCCACCTTCGGGACCAATGAAGATGGGAAGGAAGGCGTCGTCAGCAGAATACACAACAATCCTGAACTGTGTCAGGTGCGCTTGGAAGAGATGTACTTCCGGGAGTCCACAGGGACCTTCAGGAATACCTGCATCCAAGTGAAGTTGACGCGCTTCCTGGCGTTGTAAAGGGTAGCGGTAGTTGCTGATTATGGTGTAGCTGTTCGTCAGACCTTTATTTTTTAAGCAAAGCTCTCGTGCAACGACGAGAGCTCTTGCTAGACAGATCTCATCATTATTAATGATGCTTCGGACCGCTCTTTTATTGTGGATGAAAGACTGGACATCCACGAGACTGCGTTTTTCGGGTCCTGCACGCCTCCCAATACCTCCACCATTGCCTACCCTGTCCAGGTCAGCACAGACAAAGTCAAACTCCAGCTCGCTCCCGGGACCGAGAGACTCATTTGACTGCACTACTTTGTCTAGTGCAGCCATGAATCTCTCCCCCGTCAGGGCATTACGCCGAATTAGGGCCAAGTTGACGGGGTTTTTCAAATCCCGGGAGCGTAAACATAGCCGAACATGGCTATACTCCCCTGTGGGGACGACGTCGGCCAACATTTTCTCGTGCAGGTCGTGCAGGACCGGGAGGAAATTGTGTGGTTCCACATTCTCCATACCTCCAAGTCGCACACTCGTGGAGACGAAATCTGTTTTGAATTTTTTCGAGTTGTACCGCCGAGTGTGCGACACTGTGAAGTGGGGAGACTCTGTAGAGCTGACAGGAACGTTGGAGAATGCGGACCTAGAGAGATAATTTATTTTTCAGAATATGCAGTACTTTACATGTTTTTTATCTTAGAACAGAAAATGAAAAACCAATATGCTTCAGTTTGCTAACTTGATCAAAAATCTAACTAACTAAAGTTTGAAAATTATCATTTAGAATAAAAATGACAGGGTAGAAACAAATACATTGAACTGAACAGTTGTAATAAAACCACACTTGAGCAAAAATCTAACTAAAGTTTGAAAATTATCATTTAAATAAAATGACAGGGTAGAAACAAATATAAAACTCTATATTGAACAGTTGTAGTAAAAGCACGCTTGACTAGCTTGATCAAAAAATCTAACTAAAGTTTGAAAATTATCGTTTAGAATAAAATGACAGGGTAGAAACAAATAAAAAAAAAAATCTATATTGAACAGTTGTAGTAAAAGCACACTTGACTAGCTTGATCAAAAAATCTAACTAAAGTTTGAAAATTATCGTTTAGAATAAAAAAAAAAAAGTAAAATGACAGGGCAGAAACAAATGAAAAAATCTATATTGAACTGAACAGTTGTAAAAAAAAAAAGCACACTTGACTAGCTTGATCAAAAAAATCTAATATTTAACTAAAGTTTGAAAATTATCGTTTAGAATAAAAAAGTAAAATGACTTTACATGGTAGAGAAATCTATATTGAACTAAACAGTTGTAATAAAAGCACACTTTGCTAGCTTGATCAAAAAAAAAAAATCTAACTAAAGTTTGAAAATTATCATTTAGAATGACTTTACTAGTTAGAAACAAATCTATATTGAACAGTTGTAGTAAAAGCACACTTGACTAGCTTGATCAAAAAATCTAACTAAAGTTTGAAAATTATCGTTTAGAATAAAATGACAGGGTAGAAACAAATAAAAAAAAATCTATATTGAACAGTTGTAGTAAAAGCACACTTGACTAGCTTGATCAAAAAAAAAAATCTAACTAAAGTTTGAAAATTATCATTTAGAATAAAATGACAGGGTAGAAACAAATAAAAAAAAAATCTATATTGAACAGTTGTAGTAAAAGCACACTTGACTAGCTTGATCAAAAAATCTAACTAAAGTTTGAAAATTATCGTTTAGAATAAAAAAAAAAGTAAAATGACAGGGTCGAAACAAATAAAAAAATCTATATTGAACTGAACAGTTGTAAAAAAAAAAGCACACTTGACTAGCTTGATCAAAAAATCTCAATATTTAACTAAAGTTTGAAAATTATTGTTTAGAATAAAAAAAGTAAAATGACTTTACATGGTAGAGAAATTTATATTGAACTGAACAGTTGTAATAAAAGCACACTTTGCTAGCTTGATCAAAAAAAAAAAATCTAACTAAAGTTTGAAAATTATCATTTAGAATGACTTTACTAGTTAGAAACAAATATAAAAATCTATATTGAACTGAACAGTTGTAAAAAAGCACACTTGACTAGCTTGATCAAAAAAAAAATCTAACTAAAGTTTGAAAATTATCGTTTAGAATAAAATGACAGGGTAGAAACAAATAAAAAAAAAAAAAAAAAAAAAAAAAATCTATATTGAACTGAACAGTTGTAAAAAAGCACACTTGACTAGCTTGATCAAAAAAAAAAATCTAACTAAAGTTTGAAAATTATCATTTAGAATAAAATGACTTTACTAGTTAGAAAAACAGATACAAATATAAAACTCTATATTGAACGTTAGTATGTGGTACAGTTGAGCGCCTTAAGGGCAACATTAAATAAAATTACATTTACCTGGTAGCGGTGGAGGTACCAGCGGCGATAGTGAATGGTGTCCTTATGTCGGGAACACGAACGCTCGAGGGTCCGGCACCAGCGGCGATAGTGAATGGTGTCCTTATGTCGGGAACACGAACGCTGGAGGGTCCGGTACCAGCGGCGATAGTGAATGGTGTCCTTATGCCGGTGGAGACGGGAACACGAACGCTGGAGGGTCCGGTACCAGCGGCGATAGTGAATGGTGTCCTTATGTTGGAGGAGACGGGAACACGAACGCTGGAGGTTCCGGCACCAGTGGAAGGAATAGACCTGGATAGATAATTTAGTCTCAGAATATGCAGTACTTTACACGTTTTTATCTTAGAACAGAAAATGAAAAACCAATATGCTTCAGTTTGCTAACTTGATCAAAAACTAAGTAACTAAAGTTTGAAAATTATCATTTAGACTAAAATGATTTTACTAGTTAGAAAAATCTATATTGAACCGAACAGTTGTAATAAAACCACACTTGACTAGCATGAGCAGAAAACTAACTAAAGTTTGAAAATTATCATTTAGAATAAAAAAAGTAAAATGGTTTTACAAGGGTAGAAAACAAATACATTGAACAGTTGTAATAAAAGCATAGTTTACTAGCTTGAGCAAAAAATCTAACTAAAGTTTGAAAATTAACATTTATAGAATAAAATGACAGGGTAAAAACAAATATAAAACTCTATATTGTACGTTAGTAAGTGATTCAATTGAGCGCCTTAAGGGCAATATTAAATAAAATTTCATTTACCTGGTTGCAGTTGAAGGTACGACGGGGACGTAGGGATTTCCCATACCCGCTGCGACAGTGGATTGACGACGCTTCTTGAGGGAAAGTTTCGATGTCCTTTGCCTTAATTCCCTGCCACCTTGTTGGAGTATGCAAAGGCGCTTCGACTGTTCAGGAAGCTCAGGTGTAGGAGGTCTTTTGGCTGCCGCCTCTAGAGTGCGCACTGCCGTGAGTAGCTCTTCAAAGAAGTCGGCATCAGTGGAAGGACCAGCATCAGATCTGGATAGATAATTTAGTCTCAGAATATGCAGTACTTTACATGTTTTTTTTTTTAACTTAGAACAGTTATGTTGTAATAAAGGCACACTTTACTAGCTTGATCAAAAAATCTAACTAAAGTTTGAAAAATTATCGTTTTAGAATAAAATGACAGGGTAGAAACAAATATAAAAATCTATATTGAACAGTTGTAATAAAAACACGCTTGACTAGCTTGATCAAAAAAAAAAAATCTAACTAAAGTTTGAAAATTATCGTTTAGAATAAAATGACAGGGTAGAAACAAATAAAAAAATCTATATTGAACAGTTGTAAAAAAGCACACTTGACTAGCTTGATCAAAAAATCTAACTAAAGTTTGAAAATTATCGTTTAGAATAAAATGACAGGGTAGAAACAAATAAAAAAAAACTATATTGAACAGTTGTAGTAAAAGCACACTTGACTAGCTTGATCAAAAAAAAAAATCTAACTAAAGTTTGAAAATTATCATTTAGAATAAAATGACAGGGTAGAAACAAATAAAAAAAAAAAATCTATATTGAACAGTTGTAGTAAAAGCACACTTGACTAGCTTGATCAAAAAAAAATCTAACTAAAGTTTGAAAATTATCATTTAGAATGACTTTACTAGTTAGAAACAAATCTATATTGAACAGTTGTAGTAAAAGCACACTTGACTAGCTTGATCAAAAAATCTAACTAAAGTTTGAAAATTATCGTTTAGAATAAAATGACAGGGTAGAAACAAATAAAAAAAATCTATATTGAACAGTTGTAGTAAAAGCACACTTTGCTAGCTTGATCAAAAAATCTAACTAAAGTTTGAAAATTATCATTTAGAATGACTTTACTAGTTAGAAACAAATATAAAAATCTATATTGTACGTTAGTAGGTGATTCAGTTGAGCAACTTAAGGACAATATTAAATAAAATTTCATTTACCTGGTATCAGTTGAGGATCCAGCACAGGAAAATTCTCGCATAGTGGACATCTCAGGTAGAGAAGAGGATCGACGAGCTAGCAGGTAGAGAAGGAGAGCGAGCAGGGTTGACAGGTCGCAAACTGACAGATGAAGAACACAGTGACAGTCGCTGAGAAGTCGGTGTTTATATACACCCTCCCCCACTGGACTTTGACCGTTGTGCAATGTGGATTCTAGGAATCATCTATTTTTAAACCTTATCAGTGTCAAATGCAGACACAGTGAAGCGCTGGACATTTGACCTTCCAGCTGATAAAGGATTGCACCATGTCGTGTGATGTGGCGAAAGTGCTGTTGCTACCCCACTAATAAGCGATCTGAAGGATGTCTACAGGAAACGTACGATTTCCGATACACCGATAACGGACTTTGTAAACTTTTAGGCTGGTGAACGTCTAAAGCTAGATCTTATATACAAGTCCTACGAATAATTTAAACCAAATTTTATTAATTTTTCTGTGGAACAGTTACTGTGTCATTCTTCTAGTAAAATACGTGAACCTTGGATCCGATGAGGCTTTTCCCCTGAAATTAACGTGGAGGTACGCTAGCGATAGAATGATTTTTTTTCCCCCGATTAAACCGATTTATTACGAGCTCTGGATGATTTTAATAAAGGTAAGTGAGAGTTTTTATTTACTAAGGGATCGATTAACGGGGTTGGAAAAAATAAATACCAGAGTTTTAATAAAAGGGAATCGTTTAGCAGTCCTGGCAAAATGAACACCAAAAGATTTTTAATAGAGGTAACTTTTAATAGAAAGGGTTTTAATTAATAAGAATACAACTTTGCGAGTTGATTTTTACAATTGAGACTTGTGTTATCCTTTTCTGTGGAATTATTCTGAGACTTGTAATCCGAGGGGGCCTTAAAATATAGGTAGGGCTTAAAATATAGGTCAACCATGGTGGGTCTTTTTTGAGGTGTTTTTACAATTGAGACTTGTGTCATCCTTTTCTGTGGAATTATTCTGAGACTTGAAATCCGTGGGAAGGAGGGGTCTTAAAATATAGGTCAATCAGGGGGGTCTGCAAAATCGAGGTTTTAAAATAAAAGGTGAGTCTGGAATAAAGCAAAATCGAGGCTATTCGAGAAGGAGGACTTAAAATTAGAGTTAAAAACTAGATAGCACCAGGGGTTAAAAGGGGGAGGAATTTTTAATTATGAATTATTAATTATTAATACCACGACAGTTGCTACGCCAGGGTCAATTTCCTGTTGATTGTAACATAGGGCCTCAAAGTTCAGAAGGCAGCGTGGCCCAGCACAGGTCAATTTCCGGTCGATTGCGACATAGGGGGTCCAAGTCAAGAAGGCAACGTGGACGATTGCGACATAGGGGGGGAAAGCACTGTGCAAAGGGGGATTCCTATGGTGTGATGATACTACTCACGTGTATGGCAAACCACGGGCTACAATGAATAGCATGAATCAGTTGGTCCTTAATATTACAGGCCATATATTTAATTCTTCTGGAAACTGTGTTGTTTGACAAAGGAATGGTTCTGACAAGGTTTGCCTCTTTTTGACCAAACGTACAAGAAGCTATTTCTTCCGCTGCTGGAAGAATGAGTGACTCGCATATTGTGTGAGCCTTTTCAGATTTAGCAATTTGAAGACTTACTTCGTAAGATGCTTTAAGTGCACTTTCATTTTCTTCTACACCAGAAAAATGCTTAATTACGGTTTTTCTACTACTCAAGTATTCCAAAAGACGTTCAAAATAGCTTAAGAGCTTATTTTTTAAATGCTCATGTTTTGTTTCAAAATGTTGCCGTAAAAGAGTCGGTTTCATAGAATTTTGTGACAGGACTTCAGAGCAAACAACGCACTCCGAATTTGGTTCTACTAAATTTCCTACCCATGTAAAGCCAAATTGTAAATATGATTCATGATATTTACGTTTCATAATTTTTTTATCACTTGATTGTTTTAACATTTAACGTTCTTTTAGTTACTGCTGAATCCACCTTTTTACTCACATGGGATGATGACGTAGCTTAGATGTAGAAGCAATCGGCTCCGGCTCAACGTTAATTTTCTTCTTAATTATTCACTTATCCATGTTTCAAGGCACTTTAGAAGCAGTTCATTTAACTTCACAGTAAACTTAAGACTAAAAATAACTTTAAGCACAGCAAGTGAAATAAATCATAACAAATATACAGGGTGAATCTGAAAAAGTGGGCAAAACTTTACGGGGTGGTAGAACGCAGCTATACGAGCAATATTCGTCATAGAATGTATGGTCGGAACGCAAACGGCGAGCCGCTAGGTGGCGTTGGAAATGGTATAAAAGGGTCGGTCCTCGCACCCAACGGCATTTCTACCATGGATTGCCGAGAGGACGGCTGGTTATAAAAAACAATAATAAATACCCCCTCAAGCAGCTGCTTGCCACAGAGGTCTGACAGGAGCCTGTCAGTTTATATGCCATAGTAGAAGGTCTGAGAGGATGGCAGGACCTCAGCAGGAAAACGACACAAACAGCCATGCCTTATCCGGGGCTCGAACCCAGGTCCCGTAGATCAGTAGCCAAGCGTGCTAACCACTCGGCCACTGGTTATACTAACCACGAAATGGCGCATATGCACTTTGTGTACGGTGCGGCAGACGGGAATGCAAGTGAGGACCGACCCTTTTATACCATTTCCAACGCCATCTAGCGGCTCGCCGTTTGCGTTCCGACCATACATTCTATGACGAATATTGCTCGTATAGCTGCGTTCTACCACCCCGTAAAGTTTTGCCCACTTTTTCAGATTCACCCTGTATAGAGCAGTAAATTCACTGACGTAGAATGGATGTTTTGACTGGGCGATCAGCTGTTCGGGGGTTCGGCTCTCAGGTAGGGAAGGGAGGATTGACAAACATGTACAGACATGAACTACAGCGCCACGCTTCATCAGTCAATTCTCAGAGATTAATTAGTAGCAGTGTTGCCAACTTAGCGACTTTGTTACTAGATCTGGCGACTTTTGAGCTCTCACGGAAAATCTCAACCCCAAAAATTTTACCGCGTACGTGAGGATTCCTAATCTAGCACATTCTGTACATATCATTATGTTATCATCAGTGTTTTCAAATAGTAATAATGTTATGTCTTTGTTGGCAGTAAAATCTTTAGCAGCAGAAAAACTATTTGTTTACATTAAGAAATGTATTTTTGACATTGAGGAAATGGGTTATCATGTTTTAAGTATTATTACTGATAACAATTCAATTAATAGAAAAATGTTTGATTTGTTTTGCAATGATGGCTCATTTCCAGAATCACTGGCATCACATCCTTTTGAGAAATAGAGATCACTATTTTTGATACTGTACATTTGTTAAAATGTGTGCATGATAACTAGTTAGCCCAAACAAAACATTTTGTAATACCTGATTTCAATAACAAAGCAGAAAAAAACATCAGCAAGATTCATCAGTTGGTAGATGTGTACAATTAAAAAAAAATCTGTTGCTAAAATATGGCTATCTTTGTGGTTTGTAGTCTGGAGCAGTCATGGGTTGGGTTCTTTTACCTCTGAGCGGCACTATTTTGCACACCGTGGGCTAAATGGCCAGGTCACAAGGACCCCGAAGGCTCAGAGAAGGTTGGGGGAGGGACCCACTGCAACAGCTGTTGGGAGACAGATGGTAGCCTCCCGTCAAGGCCATCCAGCGTGTTCTTTAACGTGCACAGGGTATGGCTCTTCCGCACTCGGGACCACGGCTTAACGTCCCATCCGACGGACGGCGGCCTTTCCAAGTCCATCGGTGTCACCTACTGACCGTGGGCAGGGCGGGGAATTTTGCGGAGATAAATCTCAACGCTGACCCAGCTGGGACTCGAACCTGGGAACTACAGATTACGAGCCTGGCGCGCTACCGACTGAGCCACTCCCGCCCCAGGAACTGAAGGAAATAGACCATTTGCAACGCAGAAATTTTGTTACTTGGATGTTAGAATAAAGGGCAACGGATCCTCTGTTTTCGCATAAAATCATCTTCAGCGATGAGGCACATTTCACGTTAAATGGAAGTGTCAATAAACAAAATTGTCGACTTTGGGGGGAAGAAAATCCTCGAATTTTTCACGAACAATCACTTTATGCACAAAAATGTACGGTTTGGTATGGTTTGTGGTCTGGAGTAGTCGTAAGAGAGATTAATGTCTCAATGATTGAGAATATCTTACAAAATTATGATGTTCGTATCGATGCCTGTAAACGTAGCCGTGGTGGAGATTTAAATGACATCATCTCTCAAGTTTCATTGTAATCTATGAAACTTTAATTTGCAATAAACATATCAGATATATTCCACGTTTTCCTCTTTATTACAAAACAACATCCTAAAGTCCCTTTTGGAAAACCCCATATTTCGTTTCAAAAATCAAAAAAAAAAATAAAATTTTGCTTTAAAAATTTAAATGTATTCGTTTTCTTAGGATACTGTTTAAAATTAAATATAATTAATAAATATTATGTGTAACTAATTCTAAATAGTATTAGTGAATGTTTTTGACATCGAGAAATCAGGGGATTTTTTTTATGTCTGTAAAGTAAAACGTTTCCTGCAAGAATGAAATGTTTCTCCGCATTTATGATAATTTGCTTCATAATTGATATTTGATTCAATTCAGGAAATGAAATCATTTAAATAACGCGTACATCGAATTAGAAACGAATCAGATCGACTGACTTAAACTATGATGTGATGATCGACCCTACTTCTGACGTCATTAGTTCTGCGGATCAGATGCATCAGGCTTCCCTTCAGTCGGCTTTAAGGAGCTGAGTCGCTAGAGCGCCAGGCTCGTAATCTGCCCTCTGTTATTAAGGGAGCAATGATGAGCTGGGAACGATGAGTTCAATGTGCACTACTGTAGTCAGTTGGTCAGTCAGTTTTTTGAAGAGCACTTAATTGTTACGTCAACATGCACTATTTTAGTTTGAAAATCACGGCTTTATTAAAAACTCATTACGCTTGCTTATGATTATATGTTAAATCAAGTTTTTGGGAGGGGGAAGAGATTAAATTTTATTGGGTCCAAACCCTAAAGTTGCACTAAGTTATGATGAGATGAAGCTAAATAATGAATTTGGTGGCCCTAGGTCTTATCATTTAGGAGTTCTGGAACAAATAAACAGATAGACATCAACCAGCGCCACCTAGATACCACTGGGACAGGTTGGTACACTAACAAGAATTATTTTAAATATATTGATAAATATATTTAAAAAATAGATTAATTAAATATCTTTCGATTAAAACGCAACTGATAGCAATTTATTTTTAAAAATTGGGTAACAAATATTAAAATATTTATAAATATTATAATAAAGTTATGCCAAGACTAAGAAATCCATACCATAATTTACGTTTCATAATGTTGCCAAAAATCATAAATTAAAAAATGGCTATTTTTGGCTCTCTAACATATAACACTATAACACTGAAGCATGCCAATATTATTCACTGTTGTATCGTTTTCGTTTTAAAAGATAGAGTAGGCAATATTTTGTTGTTAAATGAATATTGAGGAAAAATTATCATTTGTCGGGTGGGATCCGAACCCACGATCTCCTGATGACATGTCTGGTGCTACGGACATTGATCAAGATCTCTTTTGGTGGCTTCAAGCACCTGACATATCAGGAGGTCATGGGTTCGGTTCCCACTCGGCTAATCAAAACTTTTTTCTCTATATCCATTTAATGTACATAGACTACAGGGGCTTATCTGCAATTGCCAGTTTTACCTCTGAGCACACAAAGCGCTAAATGACCAGATCACTTAAACCCCGAGGGTTCAGAGAAGGTTGGGGGAAGTGCCTTGACAGGAGGGCCTCCCGTCAAGGTCATCCAGCATGCTCTTTAATGTGTACAATGTATGGCTCTCAAGAACAGGGAACACGGCTTAATTTCCCATCCGATGGAAGGCGGCCCTTCGAAGCCCATCCGTGCTTCATATTGATAGAGAGCAGGGGGAGGGGGAGAGTTTTGGGCGGGGATAGATCTCAACGATTGCCCAAATGGGTCTCCAAACTTGGAACTACAGATTACTAGGCTGGCATGCTACCGATTGAGTCTCCCCCTCCCTTGAAATGAATAGAAATCGAGTTTTATGGCTCTATTCGAGTGATGTGTTTCTTTATAAACCTTCAGTCTGCTTCAAGTTTCATTACTGCAAACAGTTGTACTGTAATAAAAATTTACTAATCCTCGCTGTTATCTACTTTGCTAGTCCATCTGCAAAGTTTAAATTTTGAAAAATATATCATCATAGAATTACAACAGTACGTACAAAATTTTAAAGTCGATGTTTCTCAAAAAAAAAAAATCTTCGTTGTATACTTTGCTCACCTCAATATAAGCATGTGGGTGAATTATACACTATATGTACTATATAAAGATAAGTCATTGTTTATATATATTTATTACCACCACAGATATAATTTAAAATTATTAATGTAATACTTCCGCATCATGAGGATCGACTTTTTAAAGACGGAAAGAAATAAGAAAGAGATGTGTAAGTGACAACCCAATACTTTCAAGCCTGGGTGTAGAAAGGAATTCAAAGACGAAAAGAAATAAGGAAGAGATGTGTAAGTAACAACCCAATACTTTCAAGCCTGGGTGTAGAAAGGAATTTAAAGACGAAAAGAAATAAGGAAGAGATGTGTAAGTGACAACCCAATACTTTCAAGCCTGGGTGTAGAAAGGAATTTAAAGACGAAAAGAAATAAGGAAGAGATGTGTAAGTGACAACCCAATACTTTCAAGCCTGGGTGTAGAAAGGAATTTAAAGACGAAAAGAAATAAGGAAGAGATGTGTAAGTGACAACCCAATACTTTCAAGCCTGGGTGTAGAAAGGAATTTAAAGACGAAAAGAAATAAGGAAGAGATGTGTAAGTGACAACCCAATACTTTCAAGCCTGGGTGTAGAAAGGAATTTAAAGACGAAAAGAAATAAGGAAGAGATGTGTAAGTGACAACCCAATACTTTCAAGCCTGGGTGTAGAAAGGAATTTAAAGACGAAAAGAAATAAGGAAGAGATGTGTAAGTGACAACCCAATACTTTCAAGCCTGGGTGTAGAAAGGAATTTAAAGACGAAAAGAAATAAGGAAGAGATGTGTAAGTGACAACGTTAAATCAAGACGCAATTCCGATATTTTCTTTTTCAGAAAAAATTCTCATTAAACTATAATAGAGTTTCGGGGATGCAGTTGGAAAACGAGTTTTAACATAGGTAGCTGCTTGAGGGGGTATTTATTTTATTATTATAGTAACATAGGGCAGGAAAGAAGCAAAGGGGAGAGGCAGTAGGAAATATTTGGCGCAGGTCTGTCTAGTATTGGAAAACAATTTTAACCACACACAGTACTTACTGAATACTAGACTTTAGCATTGAAAGGAATTAGAATTTCTTCACTTAGAATTTTTTCCCTCGAGGTCTCTTACTACAAGAAAGTCAATACACACACCTCTATTGAGAATTTTTGTTACATGACGGAGAAATTGCATTGACAAAATTCAGAAGCATTAAAATTATGTCTGATAAACTTTATATTTTGGAGAGTAAATAGCGTTGAAATAATAGGGAATCTCAGATATATATACCTGGCAGTAATTTATTAAAATGATATAGAGGAGAAATTGTTACTAGCCAGGTGGGATCTAAACCCGAACCTCATGACAGATGCTCTGACCACTGAGCTACCGGCCGCCGAACATTCATCCTCTATTAGTGGCTTTAAGCATTATATCATAGAATAGCCATTGAGAATGTAGTTGACTGTAATTGAAAACTCTGGTCTAGAAAGCACTTTCCACTTTAGTGCACACGGCCAGCCCGCATCAAACTGCACTTTTTTTTTTAATTTTTAAGAGCAACTGACATGTTGTCAGGAGGGCGTGGGTTCAGATTCCACCCTCTAATGACATTTTATCCTCTGTATTATTCTAACAAATTATTACCAGGTGTATATCTGAGAGACTATTATTTCAAGAATAATTCTTACGCTCGATACTCTGCGTGTTGGGGGCGGGAGTGGCTCAGTCGGTAGCGCGCCAGGCTCGTAATCTATAGTTCCCAGGTTCGAGTCCCAGCTGGGTCGGCGTCTCCGCAAAATTCCCCGCCCTGCCCACGGTCAGTAGGGGACACCGATGGGATTGGAAAGGCCGCCGTCCGTCGGATGGGACGTTAAGCCGTGGCCCCGTGTGCGGGAGAGTCATACCCTGTGCATGTTAAAGAACACGCTGGATGGCCTTGACGGGATGCTACCATCTGTCTCCCAACAGCTGTTCCAGTGGGTCCCCTCCCCCAACCTTCTCTGAGCCTTCGGGGTCCATGTGACCTGGCCATTTAGCCCACGGTGTGCAAAAAAGTGCCGCTCAGAGGTAAAACAACCCAACCCAACAACTCTGCGTGTTGGCTTTAAAAATAAAAATACCATGCCGTTTGCTGACCTGGGCACCAAACTGGAAGGCGCTTCTCGACTAGTTGTTTGGTTGGTTGTTTTACCACTGAGCGGCACTATTTTGCACACCATGGGCTAAATGGCCAGGTCACATGGACCCCGAAGGCTCAGAGAAGGTTGGGGGAGGGGACCCACTGGAACAGCTGTTGGGAGACAGATGGTAGCCTCCCGTCAAGGCCATCCAGCGTGTTCTTTAACGTGCACAGGGTATGTCTCTCCCGCACACGGGGCCACGGCTTAACGTCCCATCCGACGGACGGCGGCCTTTCCAAGCCCATCGGTGTCCCCTACTGACCGCGGGCAGGGCGGGGAATGCTTCTGGAGTAGACTCTTCAGTTGCAGTCAACTACATTTCCAATGACTATTCTATGATATAATGCTTAAAACCACTAATAGAGGATGATTGTTCAGCGGATGGTAGCTCAGTGGTCAGAGCATCTGACATGTTACCTGGAGATTGTGGGTTCAGTTCCCAACCGGCTGATGATAATTTCTTCTCTATATTATTCTAGTATATATCGAGTCGGGGCATGAAATTTTGTGTAATGTAGGTGGCACAAGAGAAATCCATGTATGAAATACGAGACCAAGAGGTGAAATGTTTGAGAAATTACAGGTTATTTAAATCTGTTCAGAAAAGACAGCAGATTTTCAGCTATTGAAGAAACCACGACAGCTTCTGTTTGGCGTGTTTCATTAAGAATCTGTCATGTTCTACCTCAGGCACGTCAAACTCGTTAACCACCGAGGGCCATATTAAGTATTATATATTAAATCGCTGGCCGCAAAACAAAAAAAAAAACGAAACAAATGGAAATAAAGATGAAGCATAGCTTCTATTATAAACAAATCAATACATACAATGTACCGTGTACGTATACATACAATGTACCGTATATATGTACCGTGGGGGTGGGGGCGGGGGTGGCTCAGTCGGTAGCGCGCCAGGCTCGTAATCTGTAATTCCCAGGTTCGAGTCCCAGCTGGGTCAGCGTTGAGATTTATCTACGCAAAATTCCCCGCTCTGCCGACGGTCAGTAGGGGACACCGATGGGCTTGGAAAGGCCGCCGTCCGTCGGATGGGACGTTAAGCCGTGGCCCCGTGTGCGGGAGAGCCATACCCTGTGCACGTTAAAGTACACGCTGAATGACCTTGACGGGAGGCTACCACCTGTCTCCCAACAGCTGTTCCAGTGGGTCCCCTCCCCCAACCTTCTCTGAGCCTTCGGGGTCCATGTGACCTGGCCATTTAGCCCATGGTGTGCAAAAAAGTGCCGCTCAGAGGTAAAACAACTCAACCCAACATGTGCCGTGTACGTACTTATAATTTTAATTAAAGAATCCAGTGTTGTCAAAAGTTAAATAAACGTATTGGTTATCAATCTTGGCGGGCCGCAGAACAGTTCCCGTCGGGCCGCGTGTTTGACATGCCTGTTCTACGTCAACAGGAATTATCGAGGAAGTTGTCTGGAAAGAACATCGTTGCAGGCTCTGTTCTCTGCCCACAAAACGTTACTACTCTCGAAGATGCAAAACAAGGCAAATTCTAAAAGCAATTGGTCCACAAATCAAGGTCTTAGTACTTGACACTCATAGCTATATATATTATAATACATCGATATAAACTCATCAAATTTTAAAATATAGAAGATAAAGAATAGCGTGAAACTTATATACAAATATATATACAGGACAAATCAGTCATCACCTTCAGTGTCTCCTTGACATGCGACATCGGATATGAAATTTTTTAACTTTCTGAGATCTACGACACTAAATATTGATATGTACAGTCGCTCAAAAAAGTATCCGAACGCTACGGTTGATTACAGAATTCAGAAAAAAATATCTGGCAACGATTTTTTTTAGAAATTAGTGATCTGGCAACCTTCGTGTCATTGAGCGACTGTACACATGCCAGCATTGTCAGAGGGAATGAGGTTTCAGTCGGAAGCGGCCAGTCTCGTAATCTACAGTTCCCAAGTTCGAGTCTCAGCTTGGCCAGCGTTGAGATTTATCTCTGCAAAACTTACCGCCCTGCCCACGGTCAGTAGGGGACACCAATGGGCTTGGAAAGGCCGCCGTCTGCCGGATGGAATGTTAAGCCGTGACTCCGTGTACGGGACAGACATATATTCTGCACGTTAAAAAACACGTTAGATGGCCTTGACGGAAGACTACCATCTGTCTCCCAACAGTTGTTCCAGTGGGTCACCTCCCCCCACCCTTCTGTGAGTTCTTGGGGTGCTTTTGACCCGGGCATTTTGCCCATGGTGCGCAAAAATGTGCCGCTCAGAGATAAAATAATCCAACCCATCATTGTCAGAAAAACTCCTTGACCAAAAAACTACGACACATGGAACAATAAAACCGATCAAGAGAATGGTGTATATTTTTTTCATTCGTTCAAGAAAGGGGATTTTGGACAAGAAGTTCACAGAGAATCCACTTTATATCAAATGGCATTAGATTTGTGTAGTTGTGCAATAAATTCGCCTAAAATAAAGAGCTTTTGATTGTTTCTTTATATGTTTTGAATAAATTAAAATATCACTATCATTTTAAACATTTATAACTTACAAGCGTAAATTTTTAAAATAAACTTTTAAACTAGCAAAGTACGAAAACAAAAAACATGACACTCAAAGGGTTAAATAAATGGAGAACTTGAAAGAATACATGAATAATGTCTGGATTAGATTGTGGTTGTTTATTAGTTCCAGTTACTATCGTGGATACTGCAGTTGGGTTGGGTTGTTGTTTTACCTCTGAGCGGCACTTTTTTGCACACCATGGGCTAAATGGCCAGGTCACATGGACCCCGAAGGCTCAGAGAAGGTTGCGGGAGGGGACCCACTGGAACAGCTGTTGGGAGACAGATGGTAGTCTCCCGTCAAGGCCATCCAGCGTGTTCTTTAACGGGCAAAGGGTATGACTCTCCCACATACGGGGCCACGGCTTAACGTCCCATCCGACGGACGGCGGCCTTTCCAAGCCCATCGGTGTCCCCTACTGACCGTGGGCAGGGCGGGGAATTTTGCGGAGATAAATCTCAACGCTTACCCAGCTGGGACTCGAACCTGGGAACTACAGATTACGAGCCTGGCGCGCTACCGACTGAGCCACCCCCGCCCCAAAGGATACTGCAGAGTGAGTAGTATGCTGATATTATTTGTCTTGCTCAAGTGATCTTTGACTAGCCAGAGGTTAAGAACAATATCTTGGAACTCTATATGTCTTATTTTGCAGTTGGAAATTAGTTTCCCATACAAGATGATAACGACACTTTACAATTTTCAAGAAATTAATGCAATCTGTGGATTTTGATATTAACTGGATGAAAAATATTCAACTTAGTCATCATAATCTTGGACCATGCACAAAAATGTTGATCAGTTTTCGCTATTATTTCATCAAGAAACTGCAAGTAAATAAAAAATCTATTCTCTCGTTGTAGACCAATTGTCACATTTCCCTAATTTATTTCAAAATTGTAGAAACTATTATAAATTTCTGTTTAATCTTGGAGGATCCACAGGATCTTAGATTTGTCGATTTTTCCTTAAACATTGTCCGTCTGTTTGTTTGGAACAAGTCATTTCGTAATTCTACCCAACTTTCATGTTTCTGAGATGCAGAGCATTCTAGGAGATGCCTGGATATTCGTATTGCATATGCTTGTCTGACTGAGCATGGACTATCACACCCAATTGCATTTGCGAGAGAGCTGAATGAATTTTTCTCTTCATTCTAGCATCTGATTACAACACAATTCATCAATTGTCACACCTAGTTAAATTTTCTCTCTTGAAAAATGCTTGTGTAATTTTCGCATTCGTCCGTACTGTCTAACTGAACTTCAGACCTATTTTTACTAGCTAGAAATTCATGGTTATAGGCTAGAATATCGATAACGAGTCCAAAAAGAGTAAGTTTGGAGATAGACGGTAATCTCCCGTCAAGACCATCTAGCGTGTTCTTTAACACGCACAGGCTTAAGGTCCAATCAGACGGACGGAACCCTACCAAGGCCACCTCGGTACAACATGCCTGGATTCTGCAGTAAGCGAAGACCAAATTTGCATACTCTGGCACAAGCAACTCTACACAATTTTAATAATATTTTTGCCTGCATAACTGGGGTGGGGGGTGGGGGGGGGTGGCTCCGTCGGTAGTCCGCCAAGGTCGTAATCTTCAGCTTCGAGTCCCAGCTGGATTAGCATTGAGATTTATCTTCGCAAAACTCCCTGCCCTCGGTGAGTAGGGCAAGGCACCTTGATACAGCACGCCTTGGGCTCCGTCGGTAGTCCGCCAAGGTCGTAATCTTCAGCTTCGAGTCCCAGCTGGATTAGCATTGAGATTTATCTTCGCAAAACTCCCTGCCCTCGGTGAGTAGGGCAAGGCACCTTGATACAGCACGCCTTGACAGCCTTGAACAAAAGGAGAAAAATTTAATTATGCATAAACATATAATTGATTTAATTTGTTTAAAATTTAAGTTAAACCCATTTATTTTAAGACCAGTTAAAATAAAAGGATTTATCCATTACAATTTTATTAAAATATTTCAGAATGTTGTAAAATTAATTGCCATATTTTTTTAAAATTTGGTGTTCTCCTACTTCAGAGTCCAGGTATATTGTATCGAAGTGGTCTTGTTAGGATGCCGTCCGCCAGATGGGGTTCTAAGCCTGAGCATGTTAAAGAACACGTTAGATGGCTTGATGGGAGGTTACCATCTATCTTCCAACTGGTGTCCAATGAGTCCATTCCTCCAACCTTCTCCAAGTCTTTGAGGCATGGCCATTTAACCGATTGCATGCCAAAAAGGTGCCACTCAGAGGAAAAACAATACAACTTCCGTAACCTTTATTAACATTCTGAATAGCGTTGAGTGTTACATGCCTCCATTTTCCCTGTGAACAGGCCCTGTATGGTTACACACATAGTTGAAAGAACTATTAATCTGAATTTCAGAACAATAAAAAATTCCAGAATTTTAGATGTGAATTATAAAAATGAGACTCGTAGCGTATTTTTATTATTTTGCATAAATATTTGGGCTTACAGGAAAATACTGAAAGTTCTTTGAAATTATATTAATTATAAGTTAAAGAAATTGTATTTATATTTATAATTTTTCTTTTACATTTTCGCTACCGGCTGAAAATGTAAATAAAATAATATAAATTAAACTGTCTGGTTGAATTTAAAAACTGATATGACAGTTTATTTTTTCCAGCAAAGTTCCATTACTGAAACTCTTTGAAACATCAGAACAGTAAAGAAATATTTCTGATTAAACTCGTATTTGAAGTGTTTGAGAATCTCAACTTTGCAGCGAAACTTTAATCCAGTGTCTTTCAACTTATGAGTTGGGTTGTTTTACCTCTGAGCGGCAATTTTTTGCACACCATGGGCTAAATGGCCAGGTCACATGGACCCCGAAGGCTCAGAGAAGGTTGGGGGAGGGGACCCACTGGAATAGCTGTTGGGAGACAGATGGTAGCCTCCCGTTAAGGCCATCCAGCGTGTTCTTTAACGTGCACAGGGTATGGCTCTCCCGCACACGGGGCCACGGCTTAACGTCCCATCCGACGGACGGCGGCCTTTTCAAGCCCATCGGTGTCCCCTACTGACCGTGGGCAGGGCGGGGAATTTTGCAGAGATAAGTCTCAACGCTGACCCAGCTGGGACTCGAACCTGGGAACTACAGATTACGAGCCTGGCGCGCTACCGACTGAGCCACCCCACCCCCTTTCAAGTTATGTGTCGCCAGTTGAAATCCAATGCAGAGCAAAACTTTTCAAACCTTTTTCTTCTATTAAAGGTCTTTAGAAAAATACAATTTATAGAACTATTTATAGAATGTTATGTTATAGGATTTCTCACTCTAAGTCGTAAGTTTATTATTGAAAAATCTCCATTTTCGCATTCAAATTTCCCTCCAAATTCCCAACTATAACAGGGAGAAATATTTCCGTTTGCGCTGCTCTGCGGGGTTGGGTTGTTTTACCTCTGAGCGGCACTTTTTTTGCATACCATGGGCTAAATGGCCAGGTCACAGGGACCCCGAAGGCTCAGAGAAGGTTGGGGGAGGGGACCCACTGGAACAGCTGTTGGGAGACAGATGGTAAGCCTCCCGTCAAGGCCATCCAGCGTGTTCTTTAACGTGCACAGGGTATGGCTCTCCCGCACACGGGGCCACGGCTTAACGTCCCATCCGACGGACGGCGGCCTTTCCAAGCCCATCGGTGTCCCCTACTGACCGTGGGCAGGGCGGGGAATTTTGCGGAGATAAACCTCAACGCTGACCCAGCTGGGACTCGAACCTGGGAACTACAGATTACGAGTCTGGCGCGCTACCGAACTAGCCACCCCCACCCCCGCCCCCGCTGCTCTGCCGACAAAAGGAATAGTTTGCCTTGAGTACCAAAACAGATCCTTTCACTCGGAATATGTTCTTTTATATATTAGAGCACTTTGTGATGCTAGAACCTTTAATAAGGCAATGGAAAACACCTTCACAAATAACTATGCATGTCTTTTCTTGGTGGGCCACGGCAATTTTGGAATCTGAGAAGTGTGCCATGGATTAAAAAATTGGAAAACGCTGATTTAACCTAATATTTTTACATCATATAGTACACTTGAAAATTCCGAAATAATGAAAATATCTTTTCATTATTTTTTAGAAATATTGTGCCCACCTGGCATTCGTAATCGAAGTCAAAGATACCTTCAGATATTAGTCGAATTCTGTTTTATTCGAATGATTCATTTTTCTCATCTTCTAATAAGGGGCGGGGGTGGCTCAGTCGGTAGCGCGCCAGGCTCGTAATCTGTAGTTCCCAGGTTCGAGTCCCAGCTGGGTCAGCGTTGAGATTTATCTCCGCAAAAATTCCCCGCCCTGCCCACGGTCAGTAGGGGGCACCGATGGGCTTGAAAAGGCCGCCGTCCGTCGGATGGGACGTTAAGCCGTGGCCCCGTGTGCGGGAGACACATACCCTATGCACGTTAAAGAACACGCTGGATGGCCTTGACGGGAGGTTACCATCTGTCTCCCAACAGCTGTTCCAGTGGGTCCCCTCCCCCAACCTTCTCTGAGCCTTTGAGGTCCTTGTGGCCTGGCCATTTAGCCCATGGTGTGCAAAAAAATGCAGCTCAGAGGTAAAACAACCCAACCCAACTCGTAATCTGTAGTTCCCAGGTTCGAGTCCCAGCTGGGTCAGCGTTGAGACTTATCTCTGCAAAATTCCCCGCTCTGCCCAAGGTCAGTAGGGGACACCGATGGGCTTGGAAAGGCAGCCGTCCGTCGGATGGGACGTTAAGCCGTGGCCCCGTGTCCGGGAGAGCCATACCCTGTGCACGTTAAAGAACACGCTGGATGGCCTTGACGGGAGGCTACCATCTGTCTCCCAACAACTGTTCCAGTGGGTCCCCTCCCCCAACCTTCTCTGAGCCTTCGGGGTCCATGTGACCTGGCCATTTAGCCCATGGTGTGCAAAAAAGTGCCGCTCAGAGTTAAAACAACCCAACAACCCAACCCATATTCTAATGAAGAAGCAATTTTTGCTTCCTTTTCAGGTATGACTTTAATTTTTTTTTAACGAAAAAGAAGAATTTGATTTATTAAATGTATCAATTCACCTACTTACCCTGGTGACGCTAAATAGATGGTTCACCAGCACGAAATTGCTAATTCCAATACCTAAGAGTCGCCGATTGGTTTGAAAAGGCCGTCTTCCATCGGATGGAAAGTTAAGCCGTGGTTCCGTGTAGCGTTACGTAATCACAACGATACGCTTGGAAAGGCCGCCATCCGTCGGATGTGGTATTAAACTGTTGCACCGTGTGCGGGAGAGCCATATACCCTGTGCACGTTAAAGAACACGCCGGATTGCCTTGACGGGAAGCTACCATCTGTCTCCCAATAGCTGATCCAGTGGGTTCCCTCCCCCAACTTTCGTTGAGTCTACGGGTCCTTACGACTTGGCATTTTGCCCATTATTACTAAGTTTATTGAAAAATGATTTTCATTTGGAGTGTTTTATAAACAAATGCGTTTACACCTTCATCTCTATTTAGCTGGATTTCAGGAAAAATTTCGACCCATTGCTTTCATGTTATCTTTCTGTTGTTGCACATTTGACTTCTGATTCTAAGAGATAATAAAAATGAAAGCATTTCTTTTTGGCTGGTTACATAGGAATAAACACTGCAATTTGAAATTTGGAAAACTTCCAATATTCTGGATTTTCAATTTAAAAAGCCCGTCAAACGTTCGACGGAAAGGAAAAGAATCTCACCTCCAGCAGATTTCTCCTTTCACAGCTTCTTCGTTCGCCTGGTTACATTCGAACGACTGAGACAGTGTTTACAAGATATCCAGGTACTTCCTTGGCCAACGTGATCTCCATATTTCTCCCCAATAGAAAATGTGTGGGACGTTATTTGGAGATGACTTTAAGAGTCTGGACGACCTTCTCGCAATGTCGATGAAATCAGGATACAGGTACAGAATGCATGGTCCGCGATACCTCAACGCACCATCCTTGGACTTCTCCAACTGATGCCACGACGTATTGCCGAATATATAGCCTACCAAAGCGACGTATGACCTACTGACTCAGACGACATTATACTGCCTCCTGCCCATCGCATTCATGTAATCAGAAATTAAATCACTTCTTTTCCATCTACTTGCCTACATCTGAGGTAAGTTTCCTCTCATTTCGTACATTCCTTCACGGTGTTGCATTTTTTATGTTGAGCAGTGTAATTGTTCTTGAAAAGATTTCAATTAAGTTTATTACAACCAGTTCTCTTCTGGCACCATAGTTGACAGTTCTTGGGACACTGCACATCCACAGCTGGGTAAAACTTCCTCGGGGTGCCTAAAGCAGTAGATCGTCCAAGACATAGACACGAAATATAAAGCAAAAAAAAAGTGTAAGCATCCACCTTGAGACAAAAATATTGAGGCAAAAAAAAGGCTCGTGTTTATATCGTTAAGGCAGATGAACGTGCTACAATGTATTTATGATAAACACCTCATGAATGCTCGCACATGCTTCAGCTTGAGAGCTACGTCACCAACGACATCGAACGACTTGACTAAAAGGAATCAGGAATTGTTTTTTGTTATGAAGCGCAGTTGGAGTGCAAAAGGAAACGTAGTTAGTCTAAGTTTTTACACGATAAGTTATTCCAAAGAAGAGTTGTTTTATGTGGTTAGTACGCGGGGGGGGGGGAGTGTTAAAAGATTTGTTTACTGTGGAATTTTTCTTAGTAAAACTAGTAAGAAAAGACAAAGGATTATTTACGCTGAAGTGGGTTGGGTTGTTTTACCTCTGAGCGGCACTTTTTTGCACACCATGGGCTAAATGGCCAGGTCACATGGGCCCCGAAGGCTCAGAGAAGGTTGGGGACCCACTGGAACAGCTGTTGGGAGACAGATGGTAGCCTTCCGTCAAGGCCACCCAGGTGTTCTTTAACGTGCACAGGGTATGGCTCTCCGGCACACGGGGCCACGGCTTAACGTCCCATCCGACGGACGGTGGCCTTTCAAAGCCCATCAGTGTCCCCTACTGACCATGGGCAGGGCGGGGAATTTTGCGGAGATAAATCTCAACGCTGACCCAGCTGGGACTCGAACCTGGGAACTACAGATTACGAGCCTGGCGCGCTACCGACTGAGCCACCCCCGCCCCTACGCTGAAGTGAAGGTTATACAAGAGACATGACAATCAAAACGAAGTAATATATTAGTCGAATAGACAGAACTGGTATTAATCTATTCTCTAAGTAAAGTTCATTACTTGGTATATAAGTACATTTAGTTGATTGTAAGATTTGGTTAGGTTATCCTCGATAGTTTTCAGATTTTTTCACATATATGATAAACACTGGTTGAATTCAGTTTCTATAAATGATTTCATCGTACTTTACTAATGAATTACATTGTTTTAGAATTATAAATTTTATACACTATTTATTTGAACTCAGGCTCAGTGCTCATCCATTTAATTTGTAACAATATAATAGAATTACAGTAATGCTCATCATTCTGCTAACTCCACTACAATTAAAATGAACCAAAATAGAAAACGTGGCATTACACTACTTGCCAGATCAACCGAATACACAACTCTTCCTGCATCTATACAAATTGCATATGGGTATCGCCCAATGTAAAGGATCACCTTATTTACAATAATGATACTTCCGTGGAGAAAATCTCACTTAATCTAGGAGAGCAACCTGTGTAGCTGTTAGCTGAACACAAACTATCAAAAAAAAACCTCGTCGGAACGAAACAGGATTTGGCAGATTAAAAGAAACAATTAAACTCCCAAAATTTAAAATGCATAAGAACAGAAAGACAACAAAGTATAAAATCAGTGGTTCGATGTTTTCTCTAAAAGTCGATAAATAAAAACTTTTTTTTTGTCATGAAACGCTATGATTGAACGGCTTTGTTCACCAGACTAAGCCAGTGATGCTCAAACTGTGTATTACAACTAGGAGACCAGAGACGTATTTCAACTGCTGACTTATATACTACCTACCGCTGAACTACAATTACCTACAGACAACTGTGTATTACCCCTAGGAGACCTAAGAGACCCTTACAGACCCTAAGGAGTCTCGCGGAAAATTCTGGAGATCACGGAAAATTTAATTTAAATATAAATCATGAAAACAAACCCATTTTCGATTACTTTCGTTTCAAAATAATAAATTCCTTATTATATAAACGCAATAAAAACACATGTTAAAATATTGAGGGGCCACTCAAGTTCATATTGAAAGTGGGGTCGCTGTTTAAAAAGTTTTGCGTGCCACTTGACTAAGCAATAGCGGCTCAGGGTTAGGAGTACTTCGACATTCAGGTATTCTTTGGATATTATATATATAAATGTATAAGAACTGTTCCTTCTTCCTGGTGACGGAAACTATTCCGCACATTTTATTCAATTATAATCCGTTTAACATGCACAGAAATATTATATTTGATTAACTCAATAAAGTACGGAAAGTTTTAATTAAATTTTTTTCGATCTCCAAATGAATATCTAAAACTAAAGATATGAAAAATTATAAAGTGCTTCAAAGATGTTAATCAATATTCAAAGTTATTAAGTGTCATGTAATGTATTAATAATTAACATATAAATATCAAAGATATTCAAACATTTTCAGTAATCAGCAAAGTTTAGTTACCCTATTGTTGCAAATTAAAATGGATGAGCACTGAGCGTGAGTTCAATTAAAAATATTTAAATAAATTTTACAAAACAATGCAATTTGTTACAAAAATATGGATGGAATTATTTATAAACGAACTAAGTCAACCGGCACGAAACACTATAACAATTCAAAATAAACTTTCAGAAAATTTCATTATCACAATTCTATTGACATTCAAATCACTAAACAAGTCTACTATCATTCAATGAACAATAAAATCATGTTGGCAAATAAATATTCAATCTAACGAGAATCATATATGTGAATACTTGCAATATCTCGAGAATAACCTTACCAATTCCTAAATAACTATACACAAAATGACTTCCTTCTTAGGTTTGAATCCACAAGTAATCCAAAAATGCTGCTAAGTGAACTGGTTTCTCAGAATCAATTCTTTTCAAACGTTGATCACCAAGCACAAGACGACAAATTCTTCATTTTTTGTTTACCAGCTTACCAACACGATCCAAACCAATAAACTAATCAACCTTCCGCGCACTCACCTTATAAAATGCTTCTTCACTTTTTACACCCATCGCGTACGTACTTGAAACTAATTATACCTCCTTTCGGATATCCACAATTCCAACGCAACAATTCTAACTTTTCTACTTTTCAGATCGGTTCTGTGTTTCAATTCGTGGGCTACATAACCCCCACGCAGAAGCACACACGAATGTTCATGACACGCCCATTACAAACTCACTGCAGGACGTTCATCTATCGTAACAATATTAATCGAGCCTTTAAATAGGCTTCTTATATTATGTCTTCGTATATTATGCTTCTTTTCAAGATTCTCAGCTGCTACAGAACCAAAGAAATATGGATTGAATAATAGAGTTTTTTTTCTGCTTTTGGTATGAGCTTATATTATCTTCTTCCTCACGGAACGATTAAAATCATATTTCGTAACGAAGGGAGCTCTCCATCAGCTCTTTGTTTCCAACCAATCTTTCTGATATTAGAAGTTTACATACGACAGCGAGCTGATTACAAGAGATTCTCCCAACGCCTTTGTATATCTATAATTTCCTGACCAGAAACTAGGAAAAGCTATTATTCTAAATTTTTCGCTTTTGTATTTAAAGCAGACTTTTCGACTTTCAATAATAATGTGTTGAAGAGCATGCACTAAGTTGAATTTTCAAATTTCTGCTGGCTATTCTAATTTCTGAGATTTCTTCTAACTATCTCAACTTCTCAAATTTCTTCTGACAATTCTGAAAAAGCATAGCATTTTCTAAGGAGAAAGTTGAAACATATATACGAGGACGTCAAATATTTGGTAGCGTATATTTTTGCTATACATTTTAGCCATTTGGTTCCTCCGTGAATGCCTTCATCATCATCATCATCATCATCATCCTCAAGCAGACATGGGCTACGGAGGTCCAACCAGACCGTGCAATTTATTTCTCCAAGCAAGTCTATCCTGAGCTACATCTACTGCATCTGTCCACTGCACACCAATTCTAATAAGGTCCTGTTTGACATTGTCTGCCCACCGCATCCCCTTACTAGAACTTATTGATAAACTAATAATATGATACAACAAACCTTCAAATTTATTTATATTATTTTAATTAAACTGTAAGTTAGTAGTTCAACTAGCCCGAAGAAAAAATTTTCATGGAAAAACATAGAAGTATATATACCTGAATAATTTCGTTAATTATTCTTTACGGGGGGTGGGGAGATGAAATGATATGAATATAATCCGCTCTTTCCGTAATTATTTCAGCCGTGATCTTTTTTTTTTATACATTAGGTTGTACTTTTCTTAAAATACTTAAACTACAGTATCATGCTGGGGAAAAGAGATATCCTCCCACACAAAAAGGCAGGTAATAGTTTTTTTTAACTTTTCTTTGTCCCGAAACCACGTGGCTGTCCGTTCCGTTCGTAGGAAACCGTCGACCAGTGGTTCAATGGAGATTGTCCAGGGGCATCCGGTGTTGTAGTGTCAGAGTCTCAGAGTTGGCACCATGCACCACTCTGACAGAGGCTTTACATGGATGAGAGGACGCCACCTTTGTACACGTTTCTTGGATTATAACTGGCAGGAAGGCAGGTAAATGGCTTTGCCCTGCTCTGCGGTACCTCAAACGGAATTGTCTGCCGAGATAATCTTCAACATGGCGCCAGAATGTCAGACAAGGAAGCTGAAGGCAGCGTCGAAACGGTTCTAGGTGATTATGAAAATTCACGTAGAACAATTATTTAGAGAATGATGGAGATGAATTTTTTATTGAAATATATTGCAAAAGTAATGATGAGGAATTTTCTCCTACACTCAAACTCAGGGTCATGATCAAATTTTAACTCTGGTTAACATCATACAATTTCTGATTACTAAACAAGTAGTAGAAACTCACAACTAATATTCACTCAAAAATTAGGTTGGTAGGCAAAATTCTTCTAACCCACTCCCAAATAGTAAAATATCCAATTAACGAACGAAGTATGGCTTTCCTACAAACGGCTCCACGACTTAATCTCCCATCCTACTGCAGACAGCCATTTCAAGTTCATCAACATCTTTCTCACCAAGAGTAGAGTGGATATTACAGGTGAAATGTGAATACAGCTACATTGGGAACACAATCCTTGGAACATGATCTTGTCTGGAACACAAAACTACAAAAATGACCGTTAGAAGGCTCTATCTATAATAATAGATTATATTGCCGGATCACTAGTCTATGGGTTTTTGACTAGTTTTGAAAGTTTTATATATCGAGTAGAATGAAATTTTGTATGTTCCACTAGGTATCAGTTCCTAATCCTTTTCCTACCAAACTATGATTTTAAACCGCAAGAAAATTAACGCGCAAGAAAATTAACGATACTTTGAGTAGGCGGCCAAAGTACGTATCAGAGATTTCGCTTCTGACTTGATCCAATATTATTTTACGTTGCGTAAGGCAAGATAAAAAATTTAGGACGTTCCGACAAATTCAGCATTTTACACAGTGAATTCTGCTGTCTAACAGTTGCAATACCCTATATGAAATTTGCTATTTTACGAGCACTAAGCAAAAATATTCATGCTACAAGAAAGTGCCTCAGAGGCGCAGTAGTATAACATCTAGTACAGGCATGTCAAAGATACGGCCCCCGGGGGAATTAAAAGGCGGCCCGCGACCTCATTTAATAATGCTCGAAATTCATGAATAGTTTTTCTACACATTGAACACATAGGTACAGATTAGAGAAAAGAAGCTAAAAAGACGTCAAATATCTGGAACTTTGAGAAAATGCGCTGTTTTTTTAACCGTTATGACTTAATGCCATTTTAATTTTGATGTATACTTTAAATTGAAATAAATATTTTTTTATATAAAATTAGTGTTTAATTGAATCCCTGCCCGCTGATATACTTTGAAAGAAAAATTGGCACTTTTCAAGATTTAAGTTTGGCACCCCTGACCTAATACAAGAGAAGCTCGATGAATCAAGCTATGACGTCATCGTTGGTAGTCACATGAATGCTATTTTTTCTCGAAAATTTATTTCTAATTTAATTACTGATGAGCTATTGTTTAAAACAATGTTTATTTATAAATATACCTCATTCAAAATAAATATGCGCATTATTAGAAATTATCATAATGCTAATGCATACGAATATTTTACATCTAAATGTGATATATTAATAAGCAACCTTTTATAGAAATATTAGTAAAAAAGACTATCATTGGTAATGACAGAAATTCATATATAACAATTTTGTAGATTACAAGACTACTAAGACAGACTTCACAACTTGGTCCAATGGCCTTCTGTTCTAGGAGGTCTTGAGTTATAATCGCAGTGATATATAAATATATGCTGTATATCACTGTAGGCGTTATATATTAGATGAATACATACAGATTAAAAAAACTGTCATTAGAATGTGGATTCCGAACTCACGATGTATGTTATCAGGAGGTCGTGGGTTTGAATTCCACCCGGCTAATGACGATTTTTCTTCTATATTCATCTAGTGTGTTTATATGTTGTATAAGAAATCAGGACACACCTGAGGGAGTTTCTAGGATATTTCCGTTCATTTTGTACAATTAATCATCATATTAAACGAAAGGCGTAATTCCAGGAGAACGGGTGTTTCGGACACTTGTGACATCAAGGGTTGCAGAAATTGGCAGTTTTCCGTGGTTCCACGGCTACTTGAGCGATTGGTCCCGAATTTGGTGGGGTAGTCCCACTTACGTCTGACCCTCTTTGTGTGACGGATGGAGTTCCTCGGCGCTTTGGGTCGGGAGTGATCCCTCGAAATGTGACCGAGATTTCTGGGGCGTTGCAGTCTAGGGAATGGAGTTGCGTTATCAAAATATCTAATAATACGAATAATTTTTATTCTGAATAATATTCTGTTTCCAAATAACTTCAATTGGGAAGATTGAAAAGTGGAATCTGAGACAGAGAGTGAGAGAGGAAGAAAGAAGAAAAAAATAGATGAGACAAATAAAACAATTCGTTCTCAAACTGTTTTAAACAACAACATTCAAGTTGAGTTGTTTTATCTCTGAGTGGCTCGTTTTTGCACACCATGGGGTAATGGGCAGGTCACAAGGACCCCGTAGGCTCAGCGAAGTTTGGGGGTGGGGATCCATTAGAAATCTGTTCGTGAAAAGGGCAGTGAATGTGTTCGTGAAATCTGTTCGTGAAATCTTCGTGAAATGGGCAGGTCACAAGGACCCCATAGACTCAGCGAAGTTTGGGGGTGGGGACCCATTAGAAATCTGTTGAGAGACAGACGGTAGCCACCCGCAACGGCAATACAGTGTGTTCTTTAATGGGCACAGGTTATGACTCTCACGCACACAGAGCGACGGCTTAACGTCCCATCCGACGGACGGTGGCCTCTCCAAGCCCATCGGTTTCCCCTACTGACCGTGGGCAGGGCGGGGAGTTTTGCGGAAATAATTCTCAATGCTAGCCCAACTAGTTGACTGGCAATATCAACATCCAGAATTGTCGGGTATATGGAAACAAAGGTTGATTATAAATATATCAGATTTGGATGTAAACTATTCGTATGCATTAGCATTATGATAATTTCTAACAATGTGAATAATATTTATTTTGAATAACGTATATTTAAAAATAAACATTGTTGTAAACAATATTACACCAGTAATTAAATTAGAAAAAAAGTTCAAGAAAATATTTCATGTAATACCTCCCTGTTTTTGATGTAATATCTCTGTATCAGTATGGTGTAGTCTCAGTTCTACTTTCATCATAAGATTCTTCTTCAACTATATACTTTCACGTGATCTCGAAATGCGTACCGTGATTGGGAAACAATAGCATGAAGTCTTACGTATAGGATTGCAGAATACTGCGCCACTGTTGTATATTATTCGCCTAGTGACAAAGCTGCTTCGTGAAATGTTTCTCCACGACCGCATAATTTATCGTCTATTTGTACTACCGTTTGGACTCGTCCCTCCCTAGAACTTAATCAAAGCGATTTCCTCTAATGGAATCGCTTCGAAAACAATGTGTATATTGACATTAAAAACATTTAGGACCTAAAAGATATTATATCAAGTTGTTTTTGCGCGAATCTCAAAAGCATTAAACTAGCAACAATAGTAGTTTATTGCCACCATACCCTTTGCACAGTGCTTTCCCCCCCTATGTCGCAATCGTCCACGTTGCCTTCTTGACTTGGACCCCCTATGTCGCAATCGACCGGAAATTGACCTGTGCGGGGCCACGCTGTCTTCTGAACTTTGACCCCTATGTCGCAATCGACCGGAAATTGACCCCTATGTCACAATCGACCGGAAATTGTCTCGTAATTTTCAACGACCTTGAAAAGCTCCCCCCCCCAAGGTCACGGTTCTGGATGTATATAACCGCTGAAAAAGGTTTGACATTTATTCTGAGCCACACGTTATGGACGACGACGACAACTTGGATTTTGGTCATAATTGGACGAGTGATGTAGACTCCGGCTACGAGAGCGATCCACAACACTTTCGAACGCGTATTCGTCGATTGCTACGTCGACCTGTGATTGTGCCACCTCCTCCATCGCCGCCGCCACCTCCGGCCGTCACTATTAAGATGTTGCCGCGACCTGGGATTGGTGGTCCGATGCTACGGGCTGTTGTCGTGGAGGACACTACGCTGCCACCACCTACAAGACTACGTGGACCTCTGGTGATGAAGCCGCCCGAAACCTGGCCCCCGGGATTACCGCAGAACGTCGTTCAGGCTCTGAGACGTAAACGACAGAGACGTCTGTAGCCTGTGTGAAGACGTCAAGTGTTTTTGTCTCCAGATACTCGAACTAGTGCAACCATGCAAACATCTGTATGGTTCTAGATCTCGACGGTTTCCATGTAAATGGTCGTTTCCTAGTGCGCGAACTTGGATATGCAACTCTGAATGGGAAATGTGGTGTCTACCGTTTCAATCTTCGGCATCACCAGCCTTTGTCAGTAAAAGACAGAAGGACAGTCAACTACGTATCTAAACATGTGCTAGGCCTACCCTTTCGTCCTCTGCCTCGTGAAAAGGTGTGGTCGTTAGATCACGTTCCTAACATCGTGAAATATGCTTACAAACTTGCACGTACTGAAGAAGCTACTGTGGTGGGTTACAAAGGAGGTACTGTGGAAAGAATTCTCTTGGAACAATTAAATCTGCCCAGTGTTAATCTCGAAATTTACGGCTGCCCCAAATATTGTGATCTCCCAAAAGTTTCCGAGTTCGAGTGCGGATATCACACCGGAGAGGACGTCCACTGCTCTTTAGCCGAAACAGCTGCTTTCTTCGGATGGATCGATCGTTGTCGAGAACATGTCCCAACAAACACTTGCTTATCAGATCGTTCCTGATTGGTCATCCCAGCTGGTGCGGCTCTCTAGTTAAATAGGGAGCGAGCGCTGTGTGCCACATTGTTCACGATGCAGCCTAGCAATCCAGATGTGTGGTGTCTCGGTGAAGATGTTTACGTTGTACCTACACTGTTCAAAAATAAGTTTTCTGTGCACGTACGCCGCTACAAGAAATATGAAAATGGTGAACTCATCTACCCTACACCTGTGGGGGTTAGCCTCTCCATACCTGAATGGGAGGCTTTGTGTGCCACGGTCCCCCACATAGAGGATCAAGTGAAAATTGGCCTCGATCAACAGACATGGTACGTGACGCATGGTTTACGTGTCTACATGTATCGAACTGTGGATGGTGAATGTTGTGTCGACTTCATCAAAGAATCAGCAGACCAAAGAACTCTACAGTTCCGTGTTGTGAGACGTTGTATAACACTGAATGCTTCGCAGTGGTTCACACTGGCTATCCACGTAGACGAAGTGATGCGCATTGTGCATAGTGTGTGCGGGACCCCCAAAGATCACCAACTCCGTACAGCTATTATGGAACATTCAGAATCCATTCGTCCTTTCCTACTGGGTCCTGTTTTCGACGGTCCCGATTGTGTTTACCCGCTGCTGGTGAATATTTTTCAGCAAGAACTTATGCGTGTGATACCGTTAGATGGACTGCAACCCGAAGAAAAAATACCGACCATCGTAGGGTGGTCTGGTGACTTGGACATTAATGCCTTAGCACAGGTATTTGTGGATACTGCCTGGAAACGAGGTCTGTTGAATTTTGTAGATTCTGGTTTTGTTTGCACTCTAAAATATAACGCTATTGTCGACGAGGCAAAAAATGAAATGTATAAATTAAATAAATAATTGTAACCTTATATAACGTGTCTGTCTTTTCATCCAATGTCATTTTAGTCTTGGTATGGATAGGAGAAAGAAGGTGTTAGCTAGTGTGGGTAGTGTAATCGTGACAGTGTTAACGATAGCAGTGCTTGTATTAGAAATTGTAGCTCCTAGTAAAAATATTCAGTGTGGGGAGTCAAAAGCCTTAGACGACGAATACAAAATTCGTGTGTGTAACTTAACAGTGGACATCAGACAGTTTATAGGTGACATTCCTACAGTGACAGGTGTTACACTTTCACTACATCAATGGCAAAACCTGGTGGGGTACGACGTCTGGGTGCAGCAGAAAACAAAACTTTGGAGTCCCATTATTTCGACCCCGAAAGAGGATTCGGTAGTGTAAAAAAGTTAGCACAGAATACGGGACTGCCACTCAAACTCGTCCGTGAATGGTTAGAAAAGCAACCTGCCTACACGCTACATAAACCTGTTCGCAGAAAGTTCCCCCGTAACAAAGTTTACGTCACAGGGTTAGACGAACAATGGCAAGCCGATCTCATGGTGGTGAAAAATCTAACTCGCTTCAATGACGGGTATCGCTACATATTAACAGTCATCGATGTGTTCTCGAGGTACGGGTGGGCGGTGGCCATGAAGGCTAAAATAGGGAAAGAAATGGTGCTGGCTTTCAAAAAAATCCTTTCCAAGGGTCGGTCCCCAATGAATTTAAATACGGATCAGGGTACGGAATTTACCAACAGAGTGTTCCAGAAATTCCTGAAAAAGAAAGGTATTCGGTTCTTTGCCACCTACTCTGACAAAAAAGCAGCTTTGGTGGAGAGATGGAATCGTACCCTGCGCGAGAGACTGGGGAGATATTATACACGTAATAACACCTACCGCTACCTGGATGTGCTACCGCGCGTTGTACGGGGATACAATGCCACCGTTCACAGTGCACACGATATGGCTCCCAAGGACGTGACCTTACGCAACGAAGACGTTGTGTGGGTTCGACTCTATCGCAATCCGACCGTAGTAAAAGAAAAACCGGCATTTAAAGTGGGGGACACGGTTCGACTAGCCAGTGTAAAAGTACCCTTCAAGAAGGCAGGAACGCATTTGTGGACCGAAGAAATATTTATAGTCGACAAGGTGTTACAGCGACAACCCCCTGCGTACGTCATACGGGATTCTGAGGGAGAAGTGCTGAAAGGTACATTCTATAAATCGGAACTTCAAAAAGTGACAGAACCCGAACTTTACACGGTCGAGAAAATAATCGAGCGTAAAGGTCACAAGGCACTGGTCAAATTTCGTGGTTATCCTAAACCTTCCTGGATCCCTAAACAATGGATAGTTTCTACCTGACCCTACCCTCCACGACTAGTCAGAATATTTACCCTAACAATTCGCAGACTGATTTCACGGTTCATCTAGCACAACCCCTAAGACTGAGTGGAAAATGTAAAGTGGGACTAGCAGAAGTTCACTTACCCGTGAGCTGGTACAATGTGGACGGTTCTAATGACACATATGAATATTACGCTCCCACCGAAGAATACAGGAAAATCAAACTTAAACCGGGTAAAATAACTCGAATGGAACTGTTGTCTCTCCTCACCACCCAACTTCCAAAAGAAATAATAGTTTCCTATAACAGCGGTTACTGGGTATTCAAACCGAGTGAGGGATACGGTTTGATGTTTCCTAAAACGAATTTCGGTAAACTTCTGTGTATCGGGGAGGGTGAAGTTGACAAACCCTTCCACCAACGATTTGCCAGCAAACTTTGCAATACACCAACGTTCGACATAGATGACGAGTGTTATTTCTACGTGATTCCTCCAGGTAGTTTCCAAGAACGAAAGGTGCCCCACGGACGATACGAAACTGCCGAATCATTATTCGATGCAATGAACCAGATGTTACCCTACAAGCTGAGAAAAGCTTACCGTTTCAAACAACAGGCAGATCACACCATATTGATGGATACAGACGAGTCGCATTACGTTAAATTTCCTCGATCGAACCCCGGATTAGGAGAAATGCTAGGAATTACTAAATTAGATATACCACTGAATAAAGTCCTGGGTGACTATCCCATCGATATGAACAGAGGAATGTATGGTATTTATTTGTATTCAGACCTGATTGCGCCTCAGTTGTTAGGTGATACTCACGGCGAACTGTTGCGTGTCGTGAACCCCGCCGTCAGAACCAGTAATAACGAAGCCATTGTTGCAGTGTATCAGCAACCTGATTACTACCCCCTTGCAAGGAACAGTTTCGAGAGTGTGAGAATCTTCCTTCGTACCGACACTGGAGAACCTCTGCATTTTAAATTCGGTAAAGTTTTAGTCAAGTTACATTTCCGCCATGAGGGTTAAATTCGTTCCCCCTTCTGCAGACGCCTACGTGAGCTACTACAAGAGCCAAATGGGGAAGGGTGTGTTCCGTGGTCCTCGTTACCAGAGAGGCGATGGGCTAGGAAGCATCTTTGCCACTACTGGACGTTTCATCAGCCCTCTCGTACGACCTGCGCTGGCTACCCTGCGTAAGGGTGGGCTACGGTTCGTTTCAGAGATGTCCCAGGGGCAAAATTTCAAATCTGCAGCCAAAGCGGGACTCCGTGAAGCGGGCGCCGACCTATTACAACGTGCCAGTTCAAAGCTGCAGGGAGGGAAAGGAATAAAACGCCGCCGTCAGCATCGCAAGGTTCATAAAGTGAAGAGACACTGTACTGTGCAGGACGTGTTTTCATCATGAGCATTCAGAAAATTCACGCTGATTCTAGCGACTGTGCCAATTCAGAACTGGACCTGTTTCTGATCCCTCCCACAGTCTCACAATTAGAAAGAGGCTGCTATGTCAATTATTTACCTGTGGCTTCCTTGGAAGGTAATGCTCCACTTGAATTCATCGTGAAAGGAACAGACGATTACATTGATCTATCCCGATGTCACCTACGTCTCGTCTTGAAAATTGTAAAATCCGATGATACAGCACCGTCGGAAGTGATTGCTCCCTGCAATCATTTCTTCCATGCCCTCTTCAGCCAGGTAGACGTCTTCCTCAATGATCACCTAGTGAGTGCTTCTCACACCCTGTACCCCTACAGGGCATACCTAGAGACTCTATTGAATTACGGTACCGATGCCACACGAAGCCAGCTCGGCACCTCGCTCTGGTACCTCGACACCCCCGGTAAAATGGAACTGACCAGTCGGGAGAACGAGGGATGGCATCAGCGCAAGGGCTACGTCAAACCAACAGGTATCGAACTCATCTCGTGGATCCACGCCGACCTGTTTAATCAAAATCGTTACCTGCCCAATCAAGTCGACCTGAGACTGCGTTTATTGAGATCCAAACCCGAATTCTGTCTCGTGACAGGTGAAGCGGACCCCTCTTACAAAGTACAGATACACGAAGCTGAATTTTTCGTGCGTAAAGTCAAACCCACTTCTGGTGTCATCCTCGCACACGCTCGCCTGCTGGGTTCGGAGAGTGCCAAGTACCCTCTGCGAAGAAAGGATTTACGTATGTTTTCCATTGCTTCGGGACTGACGAGTGTGAACCGTGACAATTTATTTCTAGGTCAGCTCCCCGTACGTCTGGTACTGGGTATGGTGGAAAGCACCAGCCTGAATGGATCGTACAAAAAAAATCCCTTCAACTTCCAACATTTCGACTTAAACTACATCAGCCTTCACATTGACAGCGATCACCAGTCCTACACTCCCGACTTTGCGAATGGGCGCTATCTCCACTGTTACCAAGGATTATTGGAAGCTGTGGATGCCTGGAAATCCGATAGTGGTATTAACTTATCGCGAAAAGCATATGGAGAAGGTTTTACATTGTTTGGATTCCAATTGACCCCCGAGCAACGTGAATGCAATCAAGTGTTTTCTTTAATAAAGAGTGGGAGTGTGAGAGTCGAATTAAAGTTTGCCAAACCGCTACCCGCATCGGTCACTGTGATCCTGTATGCCGAATACCAGAATTTGCTGGAAATCCCATTGGATCGTAAAGTCCTGTTTGACTACAGCTCATGAATACCTATCAGCTAGAATCCATTCTTTCGATGTTACCCACAAGTCTCGGTGTGTTCCCCCGTGACAGACTACCTCGCAGAATCAATCAACCAGAAGCCTTGTTTATCTACAATACCGATCCGTCCTCCATGCCTGGAGCCCACTGGATAGCTGTTTACAAGAAAGGAATGCACGTGGATCACTTTGACCCCCTAGGTACGAGTCCCGATGTCGCCATGCAAGAATACTACAGTCGACTAGGCATACGTCACGTCTTACATCCTTCAATACCTCTACAGGACCCCCTGGGAGACACTTGCTGTGCTCACTGTCTGTATTTCCTGTTTAAAAGAGCGTGTGGTTCGACTCTTCCCACAGTACTGCATCGTGATTACACGTGTCGAGTAGACTTTAACGACTGCATGGTGTTGCGATGGCTCTCCGAACTCCTTCAAATATTATAATTGCTGCTCCTTCACAGTGTGGAAAGACGACTTTCACTCTGAAACTCATCAAAGAAGCAGCTCAAGTATTCGAACCCCCACCCCAACGTGTCGTTTACTGCTACGGGGAGTGGCAGCCTGCCTTTGAACCCTTCAAGAAAACGGTGGAATTTTATGAAGGACTACCTACGGATCTGGAATTTGATCCCCTCAGACCTACACTTCTGGTACTGGATGATTTGATGGAACAGTCTGTAGCCAGCGAACGCATATCACAATTGTTTATTCGTGGGGGTCATCATAAAAATATCACGATTGTCCTGATCTTACAAAATCTGTTTTTAAAGGGAAGACATTCGAGGACTATATCGCTCAATGCTCACTACATGTTTTTATTTCGCAACTGTCGGGATGCTTCACAAATAACCCACCTGGCGAGACAAGTATACCCCCATCAATCTAAACTCCTGACGGATGCTTATAGGTTAGCTACACAAGCAACCTGTGGCTATTTGTGTGTTGACCTTCATCCCAGAACGTTAGATACTGAAAGGCTCCGTGCAAAGATTCTTCCATCAGAAGAACCCGAAATACTTTACGTTCCAAATGAAAGTTAAATCTCAAGGTCCGTTCCTTCAGTGCTTACCGAAACTAGGAGGAAAGCAGCGTGCAGCTCTGATGAAGCACATCTCCGACCCCCAGATGTATGCTCTATGTGAAGTGTGTTCCAATTTCTTAAAAGGAAATATACCTGTCTCCCATCGAGTATTAAAGAATTTACGCCAGCACAAGACGGTCATAAGGAGTCTAGCGTCCAAACGTGCATCTTTACGCCACAAGAAGCATCTGCTACAACGTGGTTCAGGGTTCATTATACCACTATTGACTGCTGCCCTCCCCCTACTGGTCTCGTTATTTAGAAAAAAATGATTTCAGTGAAAGCAGTGCAGAGGAGAAACATAAGAAAAAAAGTGTGTGATTTAGACTCAGAGATGAAGAA
This sequence comes from Ryuthela nishihirai, assembly GCA_038380435.1. Classification (NCBI taxonomy): domain Eukaryota; kingdom Metazoa; phylum Arthropoda; class Arachnida; order Araneae; family Heptathelidae; genus Ryuthela; species Ryuthela nishihirai. The sequence goes on from JAWZYU010000022.1 coordinate 24,656,199, forward strand.
AATATTAGAGTCTGGTGATGCTGACGATAAGTCTGAAAAGTATCTGACTGCTTTGAAAAATTATTTGTTATTCTCAAAACAGCTTGACACTCCACAGGAAGTAAAAGTCAACATTCCCAGAAATCATATAGCTGAAGAGCGGCCCCCAAAAGACATTGCTGTTCCCACCCGACGTAAGAAAAGAAAATTATCCGAGTGGACGGCGTATTGAAAATATCTGTAAAAAAATTTCCAAGACTTGTGTGCTTGAAGATTTGTGTTAAAAACCATGTATTAATAATCTGTATCCAATAAAAGAGAAAATATCTGTAAAAAACTTTCCAAGACTTGTGTGCTTGAAGACTTGTGTTAAAAACCATGTATTAAAAATCTGTATCCAATAAAAGAAAGTAAAACTGATAATATGCCTCTTGCCATTTTTATGTCTCTTCCCATTAAATGTTTTCACACTGATGGTTCATTCAATGCTTGACATCCGGAAGTGATCTGCGCTCAGATGTACGCGCGCTGCTACACTCGGGAGTACAGCAGAGGGCGTTAGTGTCGGGGAAATGAGAATGCTGCTGTAGCAGCGAGACTTGGAGATCGCATTGTGCAGATCACTGATAAGACTTACGGAGCACCTGAAAAACAAAGTTACCTCTTGCTTTCTCCCACCATAGTGTCTTCCAGTTCTGAGAAATAAAGAAACGGATTTTTTGAAACCTTTTTTATTAAAAAATTTACATGACAGATCCACTGTTGCTTTCACATGACATATCCACTGTTGGTTTCACATATCCAATGCTGGACAGTAACATATTGTAGGTTTCAAAAATACAAGCTTCAAAAACTGCTGACGACGCTGAGTGCGAGGGCATTACGCGTGATAAATTAAAGTCCACTAAGGACACTGAAATAATAATTAAAGTCCCCTAAGGACACTGAAATAATAATTAAAGTCCCCTAAGGACACTGAAATAATTAAAGTAGGAACATTGAAATATTTAAAGTCCACTAAGGACACTGAAATAATAATTAAAGTCCCCTAAGGGCACTGAAATAATGATTAAGATCCATTAAGGATATTGAAATAAAAGGCGTGCAGTGAAATAATAAATAAAGGTGTAATAAATAAGTTGAAAACTGTACAATGTAATAAATAAAGGTGTAATATGAAATAAATAAGTTGAAAACTGTACAATAAAATAAAGTTGTAATATAAAATAAATAAAGGTGTAATATGAAATAAATAAGTTGAAATCTGTACAATGAAATAAATAAAGGTGTAATATGAAATAAATAAGTTGAAAACTGTACATTTACTCATCCATGAGTTGGATAAGGGTATCCAGATCCAGGTCATTGTAACCATAAGATACAGTGAGAGTCGAACCCGGGCTGAGATACCGCTTATCTAGGTTAGCCTTAAACCTTTTCACCATGGGCTTATTCGTAAGTGACCCATCCACTTTATTACAAATTACATTGAAAGGGACTTCGAAGGTCTCACTGGTTGGGGAGTTCCCTAGCACCATGGATTTCAGTAGTTCAAAATTGTATGTGCACCGGTTTTTCTTCGTGAGTGATATGCCCTTGGCGCGAAGAATTTCATCCCCGTTGCTCAGCCGAAGGGCATAACTTTTTGCTCCGGCGCTGACATAGTCAGTGATGTGTACACCGGAGCCGTACTTTGAAGAAATTTCATCTACGAGACCTCCGAGAAAGGGATGTTGTGGTGGTGTGTAGGTGTCGCGAGGAGACGTTGTATAAATTACTGAATCCGTGTCAGAATACATTGCACGACTGTCTAATTTTGATAGAAGCTCATACAGTTTTAGTCTGGTGTGACTCGTCACCATTGCGGCGAGAATCAGGCTTCCACGGGTGTTCGCTGGAGTGGCAGACTCCGCCGGCTTGTGCGTGACAAGCACGGCCTGATCACTGATAACAGCGACATCAGTGATGACTAGCGATGCGTCCGTCAAGAGCTCCATGTACTTGACAGGACAACTCACAATGGTCGTCTGGGTTCGACTCATGTTCTGCGCATGCTTCCCCCATGACGAATTAAGCGAGACCTTGGAAAGTGTACGCTTAAGGTTATTTTTTTCAACTTCCGAGGGGAGGATCCGAACCCCCTCCGCCTGGAAGAAGGCCTCACAGAAGGCTTCCTTTTGCTCCTCGGTCTGCACGTCAGGGGGAAACCCGGAGTAGCGCTGCTTCAGCCCCAGAAAAGTATCTATGTACCCAGCATAGACACCTCCCTTTTTTGTTGCGGGATCGTATTGCAGGATGGTATTGAAATGCCACACATCCTGGAATTGAAGAAGTTTGTATCCAGCACGCATCGCAGCGTAAATTTCGAACGTTGGCCAAGATCCTGTCAATGCGCGCTGGTTCACGGTGTGCTGACAAGGGGGTGCCAGCTGACCATCCGCACAGATCCTGCAAAGGGGGAAAAGCAGCTTCCCATTACACCTGTAGGGCAGTACAGGGATGAACAAATCGTCGGGGGGTAACAGTGTGGCGTGTGCAATGCCAAAATAGTGGTCGAGGTCCGTGGCGAAATCGGAGGTGATCCGAACCGGGTGACCTTTACCGAATGGAGCCTTCTTGCAAACATAAGGGTACAGGCTGTTGTAATCAACGTAATTAAGGCTACATCCTAGGTCCGCCGATGCAAAGATGGAAAACACCTCCACGTGCCCTCTGTAGAGGTAGTCACGGGCCCCTATACGCCTGATAGGCTCGACGGATTTATAAATTAATGCGACGGACTGGTTTTTGCGCATCAACTCGTCGAATTCGTGCTCCCACATAATTTTGCATGTGTACCCGTTCATCAGCACTTTCAAGGTCTCAAGACGATCCATGGTCCGGGTGTTTAGCAGACCAAATGGCTTTCTCGTGCGCTGATCTATATTTTCAGGGTTGAAACATTTCAAGCAGTGATGATAGTAACACCCTAAAAATTCGTAATAACAACGGGTACTGTGGCACACGCCGTCCAATTTGTACTGCCCTATCTTATACTCACCTCCGGGTGATCGCACAGTTTGAATTTCGATATTGTCCTTGGAAGCCTCATACTCTAACCATGCGAGAGCTTTCAAGGACTGCCGGTCGTTACTCGCCGAATACCTTGGGCGGGACACACACCGAGGGTATTCTTTTGCAGAAACTTCCCACGGAAAATTCGAAGACAAGCACCGGCAATAGTCAGGTCACGTGCAAATGGGTCTACGCCTGTGAGATTTAAAAATTCCTCGCGGAAAGCTTGGGCACCTCGCCGCAACAACTCTGTATCTGCCTTGCAGTAATACAGAAGCTGCTGTTGAAAATCCCAGGGTTCAAGGCTTGCTGCGGCATACCACTCGTTGAATACTGACAGAGTTTCAGGCTCCATGTCTTCCGGCTGGAAAAAAAGCCGATCAGGGATGGGTCCTGCATACTGTAGATTTTCCTCCTTCACGAATTTAAAGGGGAAAAAGCCTTTCACCGTCTCCAAGTTGAAGGTCTTTGTGAATGATCGAAGAGGAGCCTGAATAAAGGACAACGTGTCGATGAACCTTATTTTAAGGCCAGGTAAAAAGATACCTAAAATCTTGGATCCATCGAACACGAGATCCGGTTTTAAAAATTTTCTGTACAGGTAACTAATGATGAACATGCCGTCAAAGCCTTTCAGATTATGTGCGAGGACTGTGGCGTCCTTGAATCTTTGAACCCCAGGACGTACTTCAGCCAGAATCCAATCCATAAAGGCGTCCGTTTCCGGGAATGAGGCGTAGACCCACTCGTCGTCCACTTGGTATGTGACCACACATGGTGTCGGTTTTAGCAACCCGTCGGCACACTGCACAGTCTCTACATCAAAGTAGAGGTAAGTCTGACCGACAGGGTCAATTTTGCAGGGCTCGACGAATTTTAAGGTGTCAGTCTTGCAAATGTGCTTTTTCAGGGGGTTGTAAATGCTGATGCACTTAACGCAGCGATGCCGTGTCTGACATGCCTTCAGCAGGTGCGCCTGAAAGCATTCAGCCCCGCGCAAATACACACAGCACACCGTGCAAAGCAACAGCTCCCCTGTATGAAGCACATCGACTGACAGGCACCTGTTGCAGGTTCCCTTGCAAACGTGCCCCTCTGTATTTAACCCCTTTAAACAAATGTGGCAGAATTCCCTAGCGCCGAAAAACCCCGACGGTTTAGTAATCACGTCGTAATGCCCTGCACTAAACAACAAATAAAGGTTGTCCCCACCTTCGGGACCAATGAAGATTGGAAGGAAGGTGTCGTCAGCAGAATACACAACAATCCTGAACTGTGTCAGGTGAGCTTGGAAGAGACGTACTTCCGGGAGTCCACAAGGACCCTCAGGAATACCCGCATCCTGGTGAAGTTGGCGAGCTAGATCTGCCTGTTGTGTGCAGCGATAATCGCTGATTCGCACATAAACATTTGTCAGACCTTTATTTTTTAAGCAAAGCTCTCGTGCGACGACGAGAGCCCTTGCTAGACAGATGTTGTCATTATTTACGATTCTCAAAACTGCTCTTTTATTGTGGATGAAAGACTGGACATCCACGAGGCAGCGCTTCTCATAACACGTCTCCCAATATCTCCACCATCTGCACGTCTCCCAATATCTCCACCGCTGCCGACCCTGTCCAGGTCAGCACAGACAAAGTCAAACTCCAATTCGCTCCCGGGACCGAGAGACTCATTTGACTGCACTACTTTGTCTAGTGCAGCCATGAATCTCTCCCCCGTCAGGGCATTACGCCGAATAAGAGCCAAGTTGACGGGGTTTTTCAAATCCCGGGAGCGTAAACACAGCCGAACATGGCTATACTCCCCTGTGGGGACGACGTCGGCCAACATTTTCTCATGTAGGTCGTGTAGGACAGGGAGGAAATTATAAGGTTCCACATTCTCCATACCTCCAAGTCGCACACTCGTGGAGATGAATTCTGTCTTGAATTTTTTCGAGTTGTACCGCCGAGTGTGCGACACTGTGAAGTGGGGAGACTCTGTAGAGCTGACATCAGAGGTGGCTGCACTGACAGGAACGTTGGAGAATCCACTGACAGGAACGTTGGAGAATCCACTGACAGGAACGTTGGAGAATGCGGACCTAGAAAGATAATTTATTCTCAGAATATGCAGTACTTTTACATGTTTTTTTTTTATCTTAGAACAGAAAATTAAAAAGCAATATACTTTCAGTTTGCTAACTTGATCAAAAAGTCTTAACTAAAGTTTGAAAATTATCATTTAGAATAAAAATGACAGGGTAGAAACAAATACATTTGAACTGAACAGTTGTAATAAAAGCACATTTTACTAACTTGATAAAAACATCTAACTAAAGTTTGAAAATTATCATTTAGAATAAAAATGACTTTACAGGGTAGAAACAAATATAAAAATTTATATTGAACTGAACAGTTGTAATAAAAGCACACTTTACTAGCTTGCGCAAAAATCTAAGTAAATATTTAACTAAAGTTTGAAAATTATCGTTTAGAATAAAACGACTTTACTAGTTAGAAACAAATATAAAACTCTATATTGAACGTTAGTAAGTGATTCAGTTGAGCACCTTAAGGGTAACATTAAATAAAATTACATTTACCTGGTAGCGGTGGAGGTACCAGCGGCGATAGTGAATGGTGTCCTTATGTCGGGAACACGAACGCTGGAGGGTCCGGCACCAGTGGAAGGGATAGACCTGGATAGATAATTTAGTCTCAGAATATGCAGTACTTTACATGTTTTTTTTTATCTTAGAACAGAAAATGAAAAGGTAACATGCTTCAGTTTGCTAACTTGATCAAAAAAAAAAACAAACAAACAAACTAAGTAACTAAAGTTTGAAAATTATCATTTAGAATAAATGCTTTACAGGGTATAAACAAATATAAAAATCTATATTGAACTGAACAGTTGTAATAAAAGCACACTTTACTAGCATGAGCAAAAATCTAACTAAAGTTTGAAAATTATCATTTAGAATAAAAAAAAAGTAAAATGGTTTTACAAGGGTAGAAAACAAATACATTGAACTGAACAGTTGTAATAAAAGCACACTTTGCTAGCTTGATCAAAAAATCTAACTAAAGTTTGAAAATTAACATTTATAGAATAAAACGACAGGGTAGAAACAAATATAAAACTCTATATTGTGCGTTAGTAAGTGATTCAGTTGAACACATTAAGGATAGCATTAAATAAAATTTCATTTACCCAGTAGCGACGGAGGTATCAGCAGAGAACAAGGACGTGACGTCAGATGAGGCAGGAGCGTCGGAGGAGCTAGTAGGACCGGCTGAAACTCTCTTGACAGCCGCATCCATCACGGTGCCTGCGTTAATGAGATCGGTGGTTGCATTGTGAGACCTAGAAAGATAATTTGGTCTCAGAATATGCAGTACTGTACGTGTTTTTATCTTAGAACAGAAAATGAAAAGGCAACATTGCTAGCTTGATCAAAAAATCTATTTAACTAAAGTTTGAAAATTATTATTTAGAATAAAATGACTTTACTAGTTAGAAAAATCTATATTGAACTGAACAGTTGTAATAAAAGCACACTTTACTAGTTTGAACAAAAAACCTAACTAAAGTTTGAAAATTATCGTTTAGAATAAAATGACTTTACAGGGTAGAAAAACAGAAACAAATCTATATTGTACGTTGGTAAGAGATTCAATAGAGCACCTTAAGGACAATATTAAATAAAATTACATTTACTTCACACTTTGCTAGCTTGATCAAAAAAATCTAATATTTAACTAAAGTTTGAAAATTATCGTTTAGAATAAAACTCTATATTGTACGTTAGTAAGTGATTCAATTGAGCGCCTTAAGGGCAACATTAAATAAAATTACATTTACCTAGTTGCAGTTGAAGGTGCGACGGGGACGTAGGGATTTCCCATACCCGCTGCGACAGTGGACTGGCGACGCTTCTTGAGGGAAAGTTTCGATGTCCTTCGCCTTAATTCCCTGCCTCCCTGTTGGAGTATGCAGATACGTTTCGATGATGTAGGAAGCTCAGGTGTAGGAGGTCTTTTGGATGTCGCCTCTAGAGTGCGCACTGCCGTGAGTAGCTCTTCAAAGCAGTCGGCATCAGTGGAAGAACCAGCATCAGACCTGGATAGATAATTTAGTCTCAGAATATGCAGTACTTTACATGTTTTTTTTTTAACTTAGAACAGTTATGTTGTAATAAAAGCACACTTTACTAGCTTGATCAAAAAATCTAATATTTAACTAAAGTTTGAAAAATTATCGTTTTAGAATAAAATGACAGGGTAGAAACAAATATAAAAATCTATATTGAACAGTTGTAATAAAAGCACACTTGACTAGCTTGATCAAAAAAAAAATCTAACTAAAGTTTGAAAATTATCGTTTAGAATAAAATGACAGGGTAGAAATAAAAAAATCTATATTGAACTGAACAGTTGTAAAAAAAAGCACACTTGACTAGCTTGATCAAAAAATTCTAATATTTAACTAAAGTTTGAAAATTATCGTTTAGAATAAAAAAAAAAAGTAAAATGACTTTATAGGGTAGAGAAATCTATATTGAACTGAACAGTTGCACACTTTGCTAGCTTGATCAAAAAATCTAACTAAAGTTTGAAAATTATCATTTAGAATGACTTTACTAGTTATAAACAAATATAAAAATCTATATTGTACGTTAGTAGGTGATTCAGTTGAGCAACTTAAGGACAATATTAAATAAAATTTCATTTACCTGGTATCAGTTGAGGATCCAGCACGGGAAAATTCTCGCATAGTGGACATCTCAGGTAGAGAAGAGGATCGACGAGCTAGCAGGTAGAGAAGGAGAGCGAGCAGGGTTGACAGGTCGCAAACTGACAGATGAAGAACACAGTGACAGTCGCTGAGAAGTCGGTGTTTATATACACCCTCCCCCACTGGACTTTGACCGTTGTGCAATGTGGATTCTAGGAATCATCTATTTTTAAACCTTATCAGTGTCAAATGCAGACACAGTGAAGCGCTGGACATTTGACCTTTTGACCTTCCAGCTGATAAAGGATTGCACCATATCGTGTGATGTGGCGAAAGTGCTGTTGCTACCCCCTAATAAGCGATCTGAAGGATGTCTACAGGAAACGTACGATTTCCGATACACTGATAACGGACTTGGAAAACTTTTAGCCTGTTGAACGCCTATTGCAAGGTAGATCTTATATAGAAGTCCTACGAATAATTTAAACCAAATTTTATTAATTTTTCTGTGGAACAGTTACTGTGTCATTCTTCTAGTAAAATACGTGAACCTTGGATCCGATGAGGCTTTTCCCCGAAATTAACGTGGAGGTACGCTAGCGATGGAGTGATTTTTTTTTTTTTTCGATTAAACCCATCTAGAGTAAACCGATTTATTACGAGCGCTGGATGATTTTAATAAAGGTAAGTGAGAGTTTTTATTTACTAGGGGATCGATTAACGGGGTTGGAAAAAATAAATACCAGAGTTTTAATAAAAGGGAATCGTTTAGCAGTCCTGGCAAAATGAATAGCAAAAGATTTTTAATAGAGGTAACTTTTAATAGAAAGGGTTTTAATTAATAAGAATACAACTTTGAGAGTTGAATTTTACAATTGAGACTTGTGTCATCCTTTTCTGTGGAATTATTCTGAGACTTGTAATCCGAGGGAAGGAGGGGGCTTAAAATATAGGTAGGTCTTAAAATGTAGGTCAACCAGGAGGGTCTGCAAAATCCAGGGCTTAAAATATAGGTGAGACTGAAATAAAGAAAAATCGAGACTATTCGAGAAGGAGGACTTAAAATATAGCTCAACAGAGGGTTTTGCAAAAACGAGGTTTTAAAATAAAAAGTGAGTCTGAAATAAAGAAAAATCGAGACTATTCGAGAAGGAGGACTTAAAATTAGAGTTAAAAACTAGATAGCATCAGGGGTTAAAAGGGGGAGGAATTTTTAATTACGAATTATGAATTATGAATTATTAATGCCACGACAGTTGCAACGCCAGGGTCAATTTCCTGTTGATTGCAATATAAGGGTCAAAGTTCAGAAGGCAACGTGGACCAACACGGGCCAATTTCCGGTCGATTGCGACATAGGGGGTCCAAGTCAAGAAGGCAACGTGGACGATTGCGACATAGGGGGGAAAGCACTGTGCAAAGGGGAAACGGTATGGTGGCAATAAATTACTAACAATATTCGAAACACTTTCCTATGATTACATCATGTTTTTGACATCGATGGGCGTCAAATATGAGTTTGACGCTTCTTAACATCTGATACTGATACTATTTGCGCGGACACCGATGGGCTTGGAAAGGCCGCCGTCCGTCGGATGGGACGTTAAGCCGTGGCCCCGTGTGTGGGAGAGCCATACCCTGTGCACGTTAAAGAACACGCTGGATGGCCTTGACGGGAGGCTACCATCTGTCTCCCAACAGCTGTTCCAGTGGGTCCCCTCCCCCAACCTTCTCTGAGTCTTCGGGGTCCATGTGACCTGGCCATTTAGCCCATGGTGTGCAAAAAAGTACCGCTCAGAGGTAAAACAACCCAACCCAACTATTTGCGTAGCTTTCTAAAATAGCGTCATGTTCCAACTGGTGGCATATTCATTTCCTATCTTCCTATTGTCTTTGGCTTGGCATTTGTCGGTTATCTTCCTATAGGACCCTAAGAAGTGGAAAATAAACCAAAAGCGTATCGATGGTACAATCAGTCACTGGATTCGTATTCACTTCGAGGGAAGATGAAGCGCCGATTTACCTACTCCACAAAACTGCCGGCGTTCCACCTTCCTTTGAAGTGAATACGAATGCAGTAACTGATTTCACCAACGATACGCTTCAGTTTTATTTACTACTCTTTGAGGCCCAATAGAAAAATAGGTACCATTTAATTTTTTTAATCTATTTATATTTTTTGGAACTTTTCTTTTTCTTTTGTGCTACTCCATTCTTCGTGGTCTTCCTGTTGTCCATTTGAAATTTCGGTTCTTATATGGCCAGCTAATTTTAGTCTATATACCTTCAAAATTTCTTCAACTTAATTTCAACTATCATGTATTGACTCTAAGGGAAAGATTTGCTATATTTCTCATATTTACATATGCTTTTCTGACTAAAAACGAATTTTCGCATGCAGATGTAACTTGCCATTTAAGAAGTAAATAATAATAATAATAATACCCCCTCAAGCAGCTGCTTGCCACAGAGGTCTGACAGGAGCCTGTCAGTTTATATGCCACAGTAGGAGATCTGAGAGGATGGCAGGACCTCAGCAGAAAAACGACACACACATCCATGCCTAATCCGGGGCTCGAACCCAGGTCCCTTAGATCAGTAGCCAAGCGTGCTAACCACTAGGAAGGAATTTTTGATCTCATGTCTAAAGTCTGTCTAAGACATTAATTTTTCACACACAGATGAACTTATTCTCTGGGAGTGGCTGTAACAATTTCAATCTTGCATAATGTTTAACTAAATTTAAGTTGTTTCTAATGGAATTAATTCTATGACTGCACCACACTTGAAATTAACCATCTATATACAGTATTTTGATCCATGTATAGAGTATAGAGCAAAGAGTTGTTATTTTAATCATTACTTTATTTCAACCATGCACTGTATACGTGTATAAAGCAGGAAATAAACTTACTTACTTACCTGAATTTGAGCTCAATAGAAAATTTGAAAATTTCGCTTTAGCTGTATATTGCCATTAAAATTTAATTCGTACTGTTATTAAGCTACAAGAATCTTTTTCTAAACAGATAAAAGTATATGTATTTATTTAGGATTTTTGATAACTGTACATTAATAATATTCAATTTTGTTTCAGATTTTCCTCATCGTTTACCTACTGATAAGTAGTTTCTCTAAAACAATATAAAGAAAAATATATGAGTTTGAAGTTACGAAATTAGAGATAACAATAGTTTAAAATTCTAGGAACACCTTCGTGGATGAAACTTCAAAATGCAAGAAAAAGAAAATAGTTTTTACCTATTGCTTTTGACTTTGACATGTGGATTTGATAAAAGGTTTTTTCACCATATCCATATAAATACACATTACGTTTTGACAGTATTCTATAGAATCAACTGTATTATTTATTATTGAATATCCTCTTATTGATTTCGGTTATATGCACATGAATCTGAGTGTCTCCGTTCCGACCAGGGTTTGAGCAGACTCAGATAGGACCTGCGCTGGATAACTCTCGAACGAAAGTGGCAAAGATTACAAACTTCAGGGATTAATTTTATGTAAATTGTAAAATAATTACTTGTAGAGATTAGTGTTAATAATAAATTAAACTCTTGTTTTAATTTTTGTAAATATAAAAAACGTATTTTAAGTTGAATTTCTTCTTATTTGATTCAAAGCTACCCAGCGTTACCTGCTTTACTCTGGTTAGAATCATGAATAATGTGTATTTTATTGTCAAAGAAATATTAAATTCATTCAAACAAAAAGTAATTTTTTTTCTACTAATGGAAGAAAACTCATATAAGATATAGGTGCGGAATGCACCAGCGAAGTGCTTAAGTTGAATAGTTACTCAATCATTTTGACACCTGAATTTAGAGCAGTTTTTTTTATTGAGTTAGCCAAATTCACATGAAACGTTTTTCTTCTATGTTTCATATACGTGTGCAAGAGTGATATCACGCAACACCTCACATAACAGAAGTTATGTTAAGCCGGTGGACCAAGTTATGACGTCACCATTGGCAGTCTTATAATGTAGACAATTCTTATATATCTATTTTTAATATTTTTACTGGTAAACTTTTATACTATTTTTTTTTATTGATGTTATATGTAAATATATCTTATTTAGAAGAAAATTATTTGAAATGATTAGCAATCATCTAATGCTAATAAATACCAATAATGTTTCCTCTAAATAAGTTAAATTTATAAATAAGCATTAGTACAAAACTACACCACTGATAATAATAGAAATAAAGATATAAGAAATAAAGATATTATAAGGCTGCTTCTACTGACGTCATAACTTGGTCCACAGGCCTTTTCTTATAGGAAAGGGTTATCAGTTCCAATGAATGATAGTAATGCAATACCAGTGGTAACATAATACTTGTGAGGTGTTATTCTATAACCCTCATTATTTCTCCTAACTCTAACTCGGTGGTGTTCCAACATTTTTGGTTTGTGTCATCAAGTTTTTATTTCGTTACCTTTATGTTATACGTATAATTACCCAAATTCGCTCAGCACAGCCTTAAGAAATTAATAAATCATTTTATACATATTTTAAAACGCGAGCAGAAAAATCAGACGTAAATCTCAAGTTCAAATTCTGCCAGAATTAAGATACATTAAAATCAATATTTTAATCTCAAAAATAAATTTACACCAAGACATTTATTTGCTTTGAGAGAGTTGAAGGTGATATTAGGAACAGTTGTATTACGGCTATCCCTAATGAAAAAATGGCGTTGACATGTGGATTGAAGAAATGGTGTCATTAAATGACGTATTTAATATTCCTGATTCCACTATTTTGGGAATTCACAGAGCGTTTAAAGAGAACTTCTTCCACAGAGTCTAATTTCAGATGCTTTTTGTAAAAAATATCTATATCCAGTTTTCAAGCTTTTTAGGCCAGTAAGGAAAAATCATCCATATTCCGAAACTCTACGTCTGGAAGCTGCTCCTAAGAGTGGATCAGCCGAGTGAAAGAAAATTTGAGGAATATCTTTGATTATCTTTGACTTCGTTTCTTTACGACAGTAGGTAAAACGTTTTTGAAAATTTCCATCTTTGAATTGAGAGCAAACTTCACGATTTTCAGTAATAATATGTTGAGTATTTGCTGCATTCTACTCTGAAAACTTTGATGATAGCATTTTTATACGAGAATACTGAAATTTGGAAACATATCAACTAAGAGGCGCGATAAATATAAGAATCTGTATTGTTTCCCTGTGCTTGGATTTAAATAATTCGTTTTCCCAGTAGTAGGAAACGATACTAGAAGCTATAATCGTTTTATTTAAGGTTAATAATGGAACAAGACCTTTACTTTTATAATTTTATAATAAAACTACAGGTCGGTAGCTCAACTGGTCAAAAAATATATTGTTGGAAAATTCGGAGTTAATATTGATTTATTTTAACTTTTAAATAACAAAAATTCAAAACAAGTCTTAGTAATTTCGTTATTTATTAAACGAAGAATGTGAAATTAACTTTTATTGAAAATCTTGGTAAAGTCATATTCTGGAGTTTTTGACTGGACCCAAATTAAAGATCACGATAAATTTCAAATATGATTAATATCAGAGAATTACTGACTATTAAAGGAATAGAAACACACATTTTGGATTACTCCGCTGTTAGGCTGGTATGCAAATTTCTTCTATCCATCGCCCAAAGAAATATGGAGTGCTGGTGGCTCAGTCGTTAAGCGCCAGGCTCGTAATCTGCAGTTCCCAGGTTCGAATCCCAGCTGGGTCAACGTTGAAAGTTACCTTCGCAAAAAATTCCTGCCCTGCCCATGGTCAGTAGGGGACACCGATGCGCTTGGAAAAAACAACATCCGTCGTATGGGACGTTAAGCCGTGTCTCTATATGCGAGATAGCCATACCCTATGAACATTAAAGAACACCCTGGATGGCCTTGACGGGAAGCTACCATATGTCTCCCAACAACTGTTCCAGTTGTTCCCCTCTCCCAACCTTCTCTGAGCCTTCGGGATCTTTGTGACCTAGCCATTATGTGACGATTCATGTTCGATCACAAATATTATTAATGAACATGGAAATATATCCAGACATCTCACAGACAATAATTATATCTCAGGGTAATAGACAGCTGGATTGAATTAGAAATTTTTTTATGAACCAATCGATGCAATAATCGGAGAATAATCGACATTTTTAATAGGGAGTTCCTCAAATATTCAACAGAGATTTCTCTTAATTTCGGTCATTTTAAGATAATGGCAGGATTATGAAATTCTGTATATAACGGAAAATTATGAAGTTTTTTTTAACGTGGATCACATTTAAAACTCGTATTGTTACTTCCAGGTGGAATAATAATAATAAATTACCCTTCAAGCAGCTGCTTACCAGAAAGGTCTGACAGGAGCCTCTCAGTTTATACTCCATAATAGAAAGTCTGTGAGGGTGGCAGGAACTCAGCAGGAAAACAACACCAACTCCATGCCTTACCCGGTTTCGAACTCAACTCCCTTAGATCAGTATCCAAGCGCGCTAACCACTCGAACACGAACGGCTGAAAAAAAAAATAGAATGCGATTATTTATAATTTGATCTGCATTATCGGAAAGTTTCAAAGATCTCGTGATTAGGTTTATCAATGAATTTGGGTAAATTTCACCTAACGTTTATGCAATTAATCTGATGTTTTATGCATTCTTAAAAGTGGAGTATGATTTTATTGTCCTGCGAATGAAATAAATTTCCAGTTGCATCATCATGTGATTTGACTTTTTTTTCAAGATTTCGTCCTTACCTCTAGTCTTATACATTCCTTGCCCCTGGGGGGCGGGGGTGGCTCAGTCGGTAGCGCGCCAGGCTCGTAATCTGTAGTTCCCAGGTTCGAGTCCCAGCTGGGTCAGCGTTGAGATTTATCTCCGCAAAATTCCCCACCCTGCCCACGGTCAGTAGGGGACACCGATGGGCTTGGAAAGGCCGCCGTCCGTCGGATGGGACGTTAAGCCGTGGCCCCGTGTGTAGGAGAACCATACCCTGTGCACGTTAAAGAACACGCTGGATGGCCTTGACGGGAGGCTACCATCTGTCTCCCAACAGCTGTTCCAGTGGGTCCCCTCCCCCAACCTTCTCTGAGCCTTCGGGGTCCTTGTGGCCTGGCCATTTAGCCCATGGTGTGCAAAAAGGTGCTGCTCAGAGGTAAAACAACCCAACCCAAACCTTGCCCCTGGGCATTCAAAGACCTTCTTCAGCACGAGCAATCGATTTGCCATTTGCCCCATGCCAGCGTTCTTGTCTTATCAAGATTAAGCTTTCCTCCAGTGGCTTTCGTATACTATTTGAATATTTTAAATAACCTATCTAGAGAATATTCATCCTCGAAAAAGAAATTTATGTCGTCTGCAGAGGCGACATATTTAAGTTGCTGACTAGTTTTTCCTAAGATGGGAATCCCTGAAAAGCTTTGTCAGTCTGAATTTTCCTCACTAATGTTTCAAATGTCAACACAAAAATCACTGGCGACAAAGGGCACCATTGTCGTACTCCTTTGGAGGAAGAAAAGTAGTCAGAGATGCTCCCATTCAAGCTGACACCACTGTCAATCTCAATATACATACATTTGATAATGTGTATAAATGATTGCCAAAGTTATAGGCCTTTACATAAGCCACATAAAATCATGTGACATTCTGTCAAAGGCCTTGTTTAGATGAAACAGACAGCAGACATCATCTGCTACGTTTAAGAACAACATGGTCAATTGCATCACG
Organism: Ryuthela nishihirai; assembly: GCA_038380435.1. Lineage (NCBI taxonomy): Eukaryota > Metazoa > Arthropoda > Arachnida > Araneae > Heptathelidae > Ryuthela > Ryuthela nishihirai. Next base: position 24,671,693 of record JAWZYU010000022.1, read on the forward strand.
GATAATGTTTAAATTTTGGAAAATTTTTCGTCCCCCCCCATTGAGCAAGTTTTTATTGACACAAAAATTTCCGAAATAATGCTTCTGATTAATTGTGAAAACCCTAGCGAGTATTTTATTATCACCATTATTATTTAATACAGAAATGGGCATACAATCATTTACAGTACAATTATTGCCATCAGGTTTTTTTTCAATAAGTACGATTTTAGCTCTCATATTAATGGTAAGTTTCAGCAACGAGGTTATTGAAAAGTACGGCCAACACAGGACTGAGGATGTCAGCATATGTTTTGTAGAATTCGATGAGCAGATCATCTGTGCCTGGAACGCTGCCTTTCTTAAGATGTTTCAATGGTTGGAGCACTTCTTCAGATAAGATGGTCAGGTCCAGTTGCTGTTGTTGGGCCATCGTGAGAGTTGGGTTGTCAAGTAGCCATTCGGCCATATTTCATGCAAATTGATCGGAGCTAAACAGTTTTTCGAAAAAATTAACAAATTTTTTTTATCAATTTAGTGTTCGAAATAAGATTCCCCCTTCCCGATGCAGAGACGTAATAGAGGTAACATCACTCAAATTTGGAGCCGAAAATTTGTAGATTGTGCAGAAATCATTCTCCATTTCAATCAGTTTGGCTACCGAAAACTGTTTAGCTGTCCGACCAGAGGAGAGATAAATATCTGAGATTTCATTACAAATCGATTGCTGTAAAACCTTGGAAACATAAGTTTCACATCACCCACGATGGAGGGCTTGAGAAAATTCTTTCAGAAAACGTGAACGATCCCTTTTTTCGCCTGCTAACTTCTTTCCCTGATTTTGTAAATAAACGCAAGCCTGCTCCTTTAGCCTCTCATACCAGGCATCGTACAGAGTAACTGTAATCGCGACAGCCAGAGGACCAGATTAATGCCGTCATCTTAAATACTCTTACCATATAGAAATTTCTTATACTTTTTATTTTAATATTATTACTGGTGGACTCTGTAGTAATCTTTATACTAATGTTTTTCTATAAATATATTTTATTTAGGAGGAAAATTATTTGTATTAAATCGTCATCATCACCATCATCATCCTCAAGCAGCCATTGGCTACGGAGGTCCAACCAGACCGTGCAATTTAGTTCTCCAAGCAAGTCTATCCTGAGCTACATCTACTGCATCAGGCGACTGCACACCAATTCTAACAAGGTCCTGTTTGACATTGTCTGCCCACCGCATCCTAGGTCTCCCCTTCTTTCTGAGGCCTTTAGGCACACTGTTCATAACCCTATTCGCCAATCTATAATTATTCATACGGGCAACATGGCCAAACCAACGGAGTCTCTCTCTGCACAATATGCTGCTTAAAGGAGGTTGCAGACTCCTTTGCCTAACCTCATCATTACTTACAAAGTTAAACCACCTAATACCCAAGATACTGCGTAAGCATCTAGAATCAAAAGCATCTAGTTTCCTGTTATCTTGTTTACAAAGTGCCCAAGTTTCACTACCATAACTAACCCTAGAAAGAACCAAACTATTATACAGTCTAATTTTAGTCTTTAGGTGTATACGCCTATTTCTCCACACTCTCCATAGATTCTTAAAAGTCCCGGTAGCAATCCCTATTCGTCTGTTAATCTCATGCCGCACATCACCATTATCTGTTACATAGCTCCCAAGATAATTAAACTGTGACACCTGCTCAAGACAGCAAGCATTCAGATTAACTGAATCACAGCCTGCCTGACCAATTTTCATCACTTTAGTTTTCTCTGTTTATAACCAAACCTACTCTTGGTTGGTTGTTTGGGGTTTTTTGGCGCAAGAGCAACAGGGCTATATTGCGCCAAACAAAAGGATATAAATTGATAAAAGTCATTTGAACCCACAACCAAAGTTAAAAACACACAGAATCATAACAAGAAAGATTAGTAAAAGCACGTGTAAAATCGACAATAAAATGGGTGTATAGGACCCAGTAAAAACAGAAACAAGCGTAAAATCAAAGTGACAAAGTAAAAAGGTTAATAAACGCATAAAATATCCAGTAAAACGTAAAAAGTCAACAATAACAAGGGGTGTATAGGACCCATGTAAAAAAACAGGTAAAAATCCACTAAAAAGAGAAAATTCATAAACGTGTATAATATCCGGTAAAGCGTAAAAATTCGAAAACAGTAGTTAAAAGTGAATCATCGGATAAAAGATGTCCGAGTGTAAGGGGCTCGGAACCAAACCTACTCTACAACGAGTCCCATCAACAGCTCGAATGAATGAGTTAATCTCATCAACATCATTTGCCAAAAGGGCTAAATCATCAGCATAATCTAAATCAGAAAGTTTCGTATCTCCAGCCAATTTAATGCCAAAATCTTTTCCTTGAAGTGAAATTCGCATAACATAATCAATAACCAAACTAAAGAGAAAAGGAGACAAAATGCACCCTTGTCGAACACCAGAAGTAATGCTAAACCAATTGCTACAAGCCTTACCAACTCTCACACACGACTCAGTGTTATTATTATAGAGAGCTTTCATTATGTTAACTAACTTGTCTGGTATACCATATGATTTCAAAATCAACCACAAATTATGACGATCAACAGAGTCGAAAGCCTTTTTGAAATCAACAAAGCTAGCAACCAAAGGTTTCTGAAACTCTAAACATTTTTCAAGAATCTGCCTAAGTGAAAATATCTGATCCACACATCCCCTACCACTTCTAAATCCACATTGCTCATCACGCAATTGCCTGTCAACCAGATTCTTAATTCTATTAAGCACAATCATGGAAAGAACTTTAGCTGGAACAGAGAGTAGGCTAATACCCCTATAGTTATCACAAGAACTGCGATCACCTTTTTTGAAAATAGGGATAACAATAACTCTGGTAAAATCCTTAGGAACCATGCCTTTATCATAAAAGATATTTAGAATTTCAGTCATCCAAGTGGTAACCGAAACATTCCCAGCTCTAAGCATTTCCGTAGTAATTTCATCAACCACTGGGGATTTATGTAGTTTAAGTTTAGAAACAGCCAAAATAACTTCAGATTGTGTTATAGGGCCAACATTAAAGCCACCAATGCATCTGTCATCATTGCAAACAATGGGAATAGAACTAACTGCATTGTTTAGAACATCACTGAAATGCTCAGCCCACCTAGCCGTGACAGAATCCTCCTCTTCTATAACCTTACCTTGTTTATCCTTCAATCCCTGTATACCTGTCCGTTTTCTACCACACAAAACATTAACTATCTGGTACAGCTCTCTGCTGTTGTGCTGTATAACTGCTTCCTCGGCTTTGTCAGCCAAACCATCAAGCCAAAGATTCATATCAGCAGCTAACTGATCTTTTACACGTTTATTAAGTTCTCTGTAATGCTTTCTATTAGGACTAGTAAGGTATTGATTAAGGACATTCCTGCAGTTCTTTTCTTCCGAAATAAGCTCAAGTGCCTTATTTCTCAGATAATTCTGACTCTTCTGCTCCTTTTTTCCTAAAAGAGTACTGTTAGTTTCCAAAAAAGCCTGTTTATAATGGTCCCATTCTTCCTGAACTTCAGTAGTAAGCAAACAATTACTGTCATAATGACTAAGTAACCTATCATGGTAAGCTTTGGCTATAACTGGGTCTTTCAGAGCTTCAGTATTAAAAGCAAATTTTTTAACCCTAGCACAACACTTTTTAAGTTTAAGTTGCAAGACACTTTTAACAAGGTAATGGTCAGATCCAATTTCAGCTCCCCTATATGCCCTGGTATTTCTAACAGAACTAGCCCATTTGCTGTTAATTAATATATAATCAATCATATTCCTATGCAGCCCATCAGGTGAAACCCGTGTGTACTTATGTATGTCGCGGTGTTTGTAATACGTGTTAGTTATTCTGAAACCATTGACTTGTTTACTTACCTGTAGGAGACGTTGCCCATTGCCATTGCAGCTACCAATATCAAAAGGGCCAATCACCCCTCCCCAAAGGTCAGAATCAGTACCAACTTTGGCATTGAAGTCACCAAGAACAAGGGTAATATCTCCTTTCTTGACAGAATTCAAAATATCCTGAAGTTGTTCATAAAACCTATCCTTCTCATCCTCATCGGCATCCTCAGTGGGGGCATAACAGCAGATAACATTCAAGTCTTTAATGCTTGTCTGAAATTTTGCTGTAAGAAACCTTTCATTAATGCATTCATATCCTAGAAGAGCATCACTAGCGTGTCTGCTGAGAAGCAAACCCACGCCTTGGTGATGCTTATTGTCGTCCCTCCCTGAAAAGAGAAATTTAAGATTATTTTTAAGAATCTGACCTTTATCTGTCCATCTGGTCTCTTGCAAGCCGAGAATATCTAAATTATAATGGTGGAATTCTTGTGTGAGGACATCAAGAGAAAAAGCTCTGTGCAGAGTCCTCACATTCCAACTACCTATGGAGAGAAAATGGTTAGTGGGATGTTTAAAGAAACTATGTTTATTGAGAGAGGGAATGCCGACAATATCAAACATCCCCCTAATCGCAGACATGGGGCAAAGACCCGTTCCCCCACTACTAAAGGCTGAAGCCATCTACACTGGAAGACTTCCTCCAATGTAGAATTTGACGATGCCAATAGAAGCAAAGAGTTCAGGTGCCTGCGATGACCTCTGCTCAGGATTATCCACCAGCTGATAAACATATCCTGTGAATCTATTCACTTGGGGCTGTCAACCCCCAACCAAACAGAAAACACAGCGGAAGATGTTCCCTCCACAGAAGCCCACCAGTGCAGCAAAATCAGGATCCATAATCAAGCTCAAAGCCATATATCTGTCCAGTCCAGTGGGTTTATATGGTCAGCACCAGGACCCTGTGTGGTTGACCACTCCTCAGCAGGGTAGAAAAAAAGAAAAGTAGCCATAGTTGTCCAGATCAGTAGGCCACACTAATCTGGCAGTCCTCCCTTCCGTTCACTTCCACAAGAGAGTATCTCTTTTGAAAGGTACTAACGGTCTGCACCACGAGAAGGCGGGGTCGGACATTAGGTGCTAGGCCTGGCCGGTTCTATGCATCACCACAGGGGATTGGTGCATAGCTCTCCTTTAGTGACTGCCTAGCTACCATTTACAGATCAATTATTACAGACCATTAAATAGCATTGTTATATTTAATAAACCGTCCCATGGCCGAGTGGTTAGCGCGCTTGGCTACTGATATACGGGACCTGGGTTCTGAGCCCGGGAAAGGCATGGATATATGTGTCGCTTTTCTGCTGAGGTCCTGCCATCCTCTCAGACCTTCTACTCTGGCATATAAACTGTCAGACCTTCTACTATGGCATATAAACTGTCAGACCTTCTACTATGGCATATAAACTGTCAGACCTTCTACTATGACATATAAACTGTCAGACCTTCTACTATGGCATATAAACTGTCAGACCTTCTACTATGGCATATAAACTGTCAGACCTTCTGCTATGGCATATAAACTGTCAGACCTCTGTGGCAAGCAGCTGCTTGAGGGATATATTTAATAATAAACACAAAAAAGTTTCTTTTTTAAATAAAATATATTTTTAGATAAACATTAATATAAAAATTATCACAAGAGACCACCAATAATAATATTAGAATCAAAAGTATGTCAATGAAGTAGGACTATCAAGTGATGTCATATGTATGGTCCATTGGCATTAACTTTCTTTTGTAAAATGCGAAGTTTCAGATTTTAAGTTTCCACAACACTTCTGTTATAGGAGGTGAGGTGTTGGTTCATTTCGCATGATAATTGCACCTAAAATCAATATCGTAATACTGTTTTTTATTATTTTATTACGTTCTAGTGAATGAAATGCACTATTTTTGTGGGCAATGAGTTGTTTGTTATTGGCCGTGTAATGTCATTGAAGAATTGTTTTAATTTTGGACATGTTGTTAATATGTTTTTCAAATCTTTTTGAGACATTCATTACAACAAAAGTAGTGTGATATTTGTGATATACTTTTTTAATGATTCATTAGAAATAAATTCAATTCTTTTTTTAATACGAATACCATAACGATAATATTAATAAATACCCCCTCAAGCAACTGCTTGCCACAGAGGTCTGACAGGAGCCTGTCAGTTTATATGCCAGAGTAGAAGGTCTGAGAGGATGGCAGGACCTCAGCAGAAAAACAACACGAACATCCATGAATTACCCGGGGCTCGAACCCAGGTCCCGTAGATCAGTAGCCAAGCGCGCTAACCACTCGGCCACGGACGACTCTACCATAACGACACTGGCAAGATAAAGCTGACGAAGTTTACTAAGTTCATGAACTTAAGTGTTAAATAATACTCAATTTTATAATACAATAAATTGCCGGTTATCCGGCGTTTAGAGGAAATGGGGGTGCCGGTTAGCTGAATCTGCCGGTTACATGAGAAATATTTTTATAGAAACCAAATACAGTATGGTAAAATCATGTATTAAAGCCTTAGTTGAAATAAAAATGCAGATAAATACAATTTTAACAAAAATGATGTATAATGCCCTTTGTCTAATATCTTGAAATATTATTTTTACACGTATTTTTATATTTAATGAATATCTAAAACCTTGTACTTAACAAAAACATCGAGGAATGTTTCATTGAAAGCCACCGTGGAGAGAGTTATAGTTTTGGCCGTTGGATGGCGCTGACTACCAGTAGTACCCTATTTTCCTAATAACGAAATATGAAAGATTTATTTCTTAAAGGCAAAATCAGTCATAAAGCATTCACAAGGTAAATAAAAAAGATTATCCAGGACACGAGAATAGGAAATTAAGGTGAACATTTATTCTAGAAACAAAAAGCAAAAAAAAAACAAGTAATTACTTATGAATGTACTGGCTCCTTTTAGAAACTCGGATGCATTTCATGAGGGTCATCCACTGAACTAACATTTGATTCATAAACAGCAGCTGATATCGAAGGTTGCAAAGAATTAAAGTGCGTGGAAAACGACCCCAACGTCGTGCAGTATTAAGTTCAAATATTTCAATTCTGGATGAACAGAAATTTTACTTTCAGATATACTGCATTTCAGTACATCGTTGCTAGAACACTCCTACATTTGAAATACGTGGTAGTATTTAAACACAAAGTAAATACGCCATAATTTGAATATAATTTTATGAACGGTAGCTAAATTTTTTCACTAGTTTCATTTGAAGAATATATTTTATGTGAAAGCTAATAAAAATTAAAAACTGTAAATGTTACTTAAATTGAAACGTCAGTAATCCAAAATATATTAAGGAAAAATAAGGGGTTGGGTTGTTTTTCCTCTGAGAAGCACTTTTTCTGCACACAATGTGCTAAATGGACTGGTCACAAGGACCCCCATGGGCTCATAGAAGGTTGGGAGAAGGGAACCCACTAGAACAGCTGTTGGGAGACAGATATAGTAACCTCCCGTCAAGGCCATCTAGCATGTTCTTTAGCATGCGCAGAGTATGACTCTCCTGCACACTGGGCCAGGTTTAACGCAGCATTCAATTGATGGCGGCCTTTCCAAGACCATTGTTGTCGTCTACTGACTGTGGTCACGGCGGGGAGATTTTTGCGGAGATAAATCTCAACGCTGGCACAGTCAAGTATCGAACCTGGGAACTAACAGATTACGAGTCTGGCGCGCTACCGACTGAGCCACCCCCTCCCCGTCTCAATGCTAAAGAATGTAATTTTGACACTCTCATAGGAAGTACAGAAAGAAAATATTGTAGTGATCATGGAAAAGTCGTCCACGAGTGTTTGGATTAGGATCGCATTCTCCTGAAGAAGATTTCTTAAAAAACTGGATATCTATAAGCTTGCTGTCTACTAGTGTCTACTTACTATCTACTTCCTCAGTCGCCTTAGCAGCTCATTCTACTTGAGGATATTTCTCTACGGATTAGTGGCACTATGAATAAGAAACTTCTGATGAAGAATTACATTTTCCACATATAGGATTAGGCCTAGATATAGAACATTATTAAAGGGGAGGGGAAAGTAAAAGAGAGGGGGACGAAGACTGGATTTACATCACAGCATAACAATTCTCTCTCCGTTTCAGGGCAGCGGTGGCTCAGTCGGTAGCGCACCAATTTCCCAATCTGCATTTCCCAGGTTTGAGTCTTACACGCTCCAGCATTGAGATTTACATCCAGAAAATTCTATGCTCTGCCATCGGTCAATAGGGGACGTTGATGGGCTTTGGAAGACCACCATCCGTAGGATGCTACATTAAGCCGTGGTCCCGTGTGCAGGAGAGCGATAGCGTCTGCACATTAAAGAACATGCTGGATGGCCTTGACGAGAGGCTACTATCTGTCTTCCAACAGCTGTTCCAGTGGGTCTTCTTCCCTAAACTTCTCTGAGCCTTTGGCGTCCATGTGACCTGACTATTTAATCATATCCCACCCAACCATAATAGGGGGTGGCTCAGTCGGTAACACGCCAGGCTCGTAATCTGTAGTTCCCAGGTTCGAGTCCCAGCTGGGCTAGAACCTGGAGAACTCGAACCTCCCTACCCTGCCCACGGTCAGTATGGGACACCGATTGGCTTGGAAAGGTCGCCGTCTGTTGTATGGGACTTTAAACCATGGCACCGTGTGCGAGAGAGACCGGATTTTACCGTACCCTGTGCACGTTAAAGAACACGCTGGATGGCCTTGACAGGAGGCTACCATCTGTTTGCTAACAGCCGTTCCAGTGGGTCCCCTCCCCAACCTTCTCTGAGCCTTCGGGGTCCTTGTGATCTGGCCATTTAGCGCATTGTGTGCCAAAAAGTGCCGCTCAAAGGTAAAATAACCAACCCAACCACAATATCCATATGATATCCATAAGATATCTAAGATCACCCTAAAATATCTATAAACTATCATCGATATCCTATGGATATATTGTAGATATTGTGGTTTGTGGGGATAGGACGCAGCAACAAGGTAGAATGACGGCTCATATCATCCGATCTCATTTCATGTCACACTATTCGTTATGGAGAATAATCAAATAGACATTTGTATACAGAAACCTATTCATGAAATACATTTAAACGGTACCACAGAGCGAAAGTTTCAGATTGGAAATAATGATCTACAGGGTGATTCAAAACTTTTCGTTCAAATTTCGTGGGGAGGTAGGGAATACGTCAGGAAACCGATTTCACATAGGAAAGTATGTCCGCAAATGTACGCATGCGTATGTAGAGGGCGCTGTGTGTACCCAACCAGTGTACAGCTCGCCCGACCACTCCCGCTGTCATCAGCGATCGCTTGGCCACCCATGTCACCTGATTTATCGCCCATGGATTTCTTTTTGTGGGGGGCCATGAAAGACCATGTGTACGAGACCCCCGTCGACAGTGAAATGGACCTTGTTGCACGAATAGTGGCCGCCGCAGGCATTGTCCGTGATATGCCAGGCGTTTTTGAAAATGTTCGGAGGTCAATGCAACGGCGCTGTGAATCCTGTGTCCGTGTAAATGGTCGCAATTTTGAGCACCTACTGTGAACCTGTACTTTACCTTGTTGGAATAAAAGTCACATTTCGTTGTTGGAATAAAAGTCACATTCGTTACCACTTAACTGTACTGTTTCCTTGTGTTCACTTTACTTGTCCATTTTGTTCATGTAGATGACGTTTGCGGACATACTTTCCTATGTGAAATCGGTTTCCTGACGTATTCCCTACCTCCCCACGAAATTTGAACGATAAGTTTTGAATCACCCTGTATATGTTAGAATTTTTTTCTTTCCGCTATTCAGATGTACGAAATGTGAATGTGTCGGAAGCATATTTGGAAGCCATTTTGTGCAAATATGCAAATATTTTACCATATTGTTTTCAATAAACAGTGCCGAAACTTGGTTGGGCGCAGAATTACGAAGGGTGCACACATAAATTATAGAATTGACATTTTTGAATTTCGCAATTTATTGCTAGCGACGTCTCCTCAGTGGTTAATATTTGGTATATAGATAATAAAAAAGGAGATATTTATATACAGAATCCTATGGATCTAGCGAAAGTAACTTATTAACGCCTTTTACCTCATTGTTTGCGATTCAAAAGTTTTAAATTCATTTACAACCTGTAAAATTATTGCAATATTTCATATAAATATTAATAATCTTTAATATTCACAAAATAAATTGTTATATTTATAGATATTTAATGTACATTATTTATGCAATTATCAAACAAAATGTAACGAAATAGGCATTCGCGATAGATATATCGCGAATGCCTATTTCGTTGCAATAGGCATTCGCCTATTGCAACGAATGGAACAACATGACTTCCGCAGTTTCCGCGGCTGCACTAGCGACATATGCTAAGAGATAGTAAGGGCGCCTCCTTCTCTTCCTATCTCCATGCTCATTGATGAAATAAATCTCATAGATGGTACAACAGGGAGTCGAACCTGGGAACTGCAGATTAAGAGCGTGGCGATTGCTGTGGGAAGCACGTGGCAACATTTGAGACATTTACCTGTGAATACAAGCCGTCACCACAGATTTCTGGTAGGACAAGGAATTCAACTCATGATTGTTTGGAATATCAGAGTAAACGCCTACAAAGACATTCGCTCCTAAGTCCACAATACAGAAAGCTTTCAATTGCTTGATGCTGGGGACGCCAATCATCTGGTCAGATTAATTGTGATTCCTTTTACATCATTCAGAGAAATCCCCTCTCTGCAATCTGTCAGTAGTGAACATCGATGCTCTCGGAAAGGCCACCGTCCTTATGGGAAGTTAAGCCCTGTGCCCATGTGCTGGAGAGTCATACCCTGTGTACGTTGAAGAACACGCTGGATGGCCTTTGGATGACGTTGCCATCTGTCTCCTAAAAGTTCTGTGGGTTCCATTACTCCACCTTCTCTAATCTTTCGTGGTCCTTGTTACTTGGCCATTTAGCAGATTGTGTGCCAAAAAATTAGTCCATTGTGTGCCGCTCAGAGGTAAAATTAACCCAACCCAAACTTCGACTAGACCTTTTGGAACCACTGTGTATATTGCCTCATGAGCTCTTTATGGATGACACAATCTGGTATATTAATAATAATAATTTTGGCAAGAAATATTTTGCTTGTTATGATTCAGAAATCACGAAATTATTGTCTAGAACAGCGCTGTCCAACTAGCTGCCCGCGGGCTACATACGGCCCGCAAAAGGATTTTTGTGGCCCTCGAACAAAATAAAGCTTTTACTTGGAATTTTAAAAAAATATTTGTAATCCACTCATAATTTTTTGTCAACTTATATTACTTTACTTTATGAAATCTTCAACTTACTCATTCTATAAAGTTTTCAAAACATTCTTAAGCCGATCGGCAAAGTTCTGAAACCTTTTAAGAGCGGCGCGGCGTCAACAAACAAATTTTTTTATGCAGCTGAAGTGATAAGAAGCATCCAACGATAGCACGAGTCGCTCTCACTGCGCATGCATATGGCATGCATTGTCGAATGTTGCACTGTATTGTGAACCAGGAGACATTGTGTGGCATTTCGCTGAGACAAATCGACGTAATGGAAAAGGTTGTCAAAATTACCAATTTTATTCGTGGCCGAAATCGTTCTCTTAAACACAGGAAATTTAAAGCCTTTCCCGTGGCCGAGTGGTTAGCACGCTTGGCTACTGATCTAAGGGACCTGGGTTCGAGCCCCTGATTAGGCATGGATGTGTGTGTCGTTTTTCTGCTGAGGTCCTGCCATCCTCTCAGATCTCCTACTGTGGCATATAAACTGACAGGCTCCTGTCAGACCTCTGTGTCAAGCAACTGCTTGAGGGGGTATTTTTATTTTTTGGACGAACTGCATGCTGAGTATGGCGATCTCCTTTTACATACAATATTCTCTGGCTAAATGTCGGAAAATGCCTCAAGAGATTATATACAGTTCGAAAAGGAATTCATTTTTTCTCTCACAGAAGTGAGCACCGATGATTTAACAAAAAGTTTTGTTGATGAAAATTTTCTATGTTCACTTGCTTTCCTAACAGACATTACAGATTATTTAAATGTCTTGAATAAATCTTTACAAGGAAAAGATCAAAACGTGTGCTGTCTTTATAATCATGTTACTGGGTTTAATAACAAACTAAAATTGCTGAAGTCAAATTTTCAGGAAAACAATTTAATTCATTTTCAAACTTGTAAAGAGTTCTAAGAAGAAATAAAGCAATTTAGTAAAACAGTTAATTTTGGAAAATTTGTTCCTAATTAGATATCCTAATTGAAGATTTTAATAGAATATTTTCTCAATTTGATGACCTTAAACAAAGTTTAAATTTATTCAGTAATCCATTAAATATTGATATTAGCACCGTAGATCCTAAATATCAAATGGATAAATTTTTGATTTAACGGAAAATTTTAATACGACTCAGTATCAGAAAGATGCAGCAAAACGATTTATAAATTTCCCTTTATCTACAGTATCATTCGAAATTTCACGGCACACCCTTTGAATGCCACTGGTCTCTATATATTAGATATGCACTGGAGCAGGGGTTCTCAAAGGGTTACATGATAAAATTAAACAGGAAAAAATTTAACGTGATAAAATTACACTGCTAAAATTACACATGGACAGAATTACACAAGGAATAAATTACACATGGAAAAAATACACAGAGAAAAAATTACGCTATTCATATTTTATTTAAAATTTATTAAATTATTTGATTGTCATATCAAATACTTAAACTTTCTTCTAATTGCAAAAGTTTTCACTTAAAAAATACATAGATAGAATTAAATTTAAATACAAAACATCAAATAGAAAACATCAAGTCATATGAGCTATACAACGCAAGAAATCTAATCGTCTATTAGAGTCGTAATTCTGTACAATATTTGAAATACGTTGTTTTAAAGAAATGTACCTACCACGTCCGGGGTTTCGTTGACCAGTTAAATGCTGCACATAGTTTGTATGTTGTAATGATAATTCTTTGATGATGTTGTCCAGAAATTTCCAAACAGTTGGATGGGAATACTGAAAAGTGACTGAAGTCCGTAGTGCCATCCTTCGATACAATTTGCAGTCCTTGCCATATAGTTGGCTGCAGATTGCCTATGGTTCTTTGGGTTGTTTTGTTTGGGTTGTTTTACCTCTGAGCGGCACTTTTTTGCACACCATGGGCTAAATGGCCAGGTCACATGGACCCCGAAGGCTCAGAGAAGGTTGGGGGAGGGGACCCACTGGAACAGCTGTTGGGAGACAGATGGTAGCCTCCCGTCAAGGCCATCCAGTGTGTTCTTTAATGTGCACAGGGTATGGCTCTCCCGCACACGGGTCCACGGCTTAACGTCCCATCCGACGGACGACGGCCTTTCCAAGCCCATCGGTGTCCCCTACTGACCGTGGGCAGGGCGGGGAATTTTTCCTATGGTTCCAAATAGAAATATTAAATAGAGGTTGTTTGTAAGTGCCGTTCCTGAGCTGTCGACCCCGAACCTATGTACGTCCGAAATAAAGGAGATTTGCTCGATTTGTTCATTATATTCGTTTAAATCAGAGAACAGATCACCAACTTCTAAAAATGCTTCCAGCACTTCTCCTTCTGGTAATAGGGCAAGTGATAATAACATTTTAATGTGTATCGCAAATGACTGATTAGATTCATATAAAGATTTCAATCCACATTCATTTACTTTGCGTAGAATACATTGTGATAAACGAAAAAAACAGCCTCCAGTTTCGATATTTTCAAATACGGTAAGGAAAGCTTTCATTGCTGCAGTTTCAAAATCAGTCAAAATGTTTCGTGGCCGGGCTTGGGGAATTTTCTCCAGCAACATATTTAACATCTTCACGTATATTATTTCTTCTTTCCCTGGTAGAAGAGCCAGTAGACAAGTAAAAGCGATGCCTGAATCGCATTGGACATGGATACTGTATAACTGGTAATATATTTCCGGAACAACTTTAAATGTACCATCTGCTAGCCAAAACACGTTAACCACAAGGATATCTAGAAGTGTCTTGTGACCAATAAGTATTATGCGTTCTGGGTCATCTACGCCGGAATCATGAATAATCCAATTTGCGTACATCTCTGGTATTTCAAAATTTTTGTTATTTGGATTTGCCGGAACGTTCCCGTTACCTATTCAGTCTTGTCAGTTAAGCAATGGAAGGGCAGAGGGGGCACCATTGTTGGGCTGTGCTTAAGGCAGCAGTTGGCCATAATTCGGCCCTGCCTCTGGGTTAAACTGAATAGTTACAAAATAACCAATTTGCCAACGGAGAGTACAAATTTTGTACTATGTATAATTATTTTTTCGTATAATTTCTTCCTTGTGTAATTTTATTCCGTGTAATTTTTTCCTGTGAAATTCTGTCCTAACACCGTCGCATCAAACCCTGAGACTTTCAAAGTGATAAAACCAGCAGTTAATATTCTACACTATCTCAAACACCTTCAACCTAGTAAAGACTTTGAGAAAATTCTGACATCCCTCAAATGGTTAAGGGTATCGGTGGACTCAAGGGGACGAGTTACGTAAATCAGTATTCTAGTTTAAATAATCTCAGCATTGGTTTGGTGGCACACTCTAGTATTAGTAACAAAAAAAAAAAGGTGTAGAGAAAAATTCTTCTGGTACCATAGCATCAATTTTACTGCAAAGTTTGGAATAAATATTTCTCGATACAAATATTTGCTATAAAGTGAATTGTCTGTAGCACAAGATAATTTTTATTATGTGTCGGCAGAGAGGGAAAAATTTTTATAGGTTACTAATCATCAATTTCAGACATTAGAGTTCACTGTGCCAAATATTTAATTCATTAGATCATTCTAAAATGGGGAAACTGCAGTGGTATCGCGTTGACTTGGAGTGAAATTATAACTGCTCGGTCAGTTTCAGTCCCGGATTGGCATAATTTATTCTGTCCTGTGCGTTGTGATTTTCCCTCACTCTACACTTGTTCAATTATTCTCTCTGTGAGATAGAGAGCAATTGGTTTTAAGCCCAGTTCAAAATTAAAATTAAAAAAAGGGGAATTGAAATAAGTCTGCTTTTAGTTGGATATCATTTATGTAAATATAGGCATACAATTTCATAGGCCCAGGGCATAACAATTTCAAGTATTGTTAACAGCTATTATTCAATGTCGGAATTTACGAAAGAAGTTTTTAAGTATATATCTATCGAAAACTAAAACACTGCCACAAAGAAGCTCGGATATTGACAGCAAAGTCATTAGTGGAGAAATAAATTTCTAAGAATATTTCTAGACATAGGACTATCTACGATGACGTCATAACTTGGTCCATCGACCTTCTGTTATAGCAGGTGTTGGTTGGGTTGGGTTGTTTTACCTTTGAGCGGCACTTTTTTGCACACCATGGGCTAAATGGCCAGGTCACAAGGACCCCGAAGGCTCAGAGAAGGTTGGGGGAGGGAACCCACTGGAACAGCTGTTGGGAGACACATGGTAGCCTCCCATCAAGGCCACCCAGCGTGTTCTTTAACGTGCACAGGGTATGGCTCTCCCGCACATGGTTATTCAATCAAACTAGAATGTCCATGGGCTAAATGGCCAGGTCACAAGGACCAAGAAGGCTCAGAGAAGGTTGGAGGAGGGGACCCACTGGAACAGCTGTTGGGAGACAGATGGTAGCCTCCCGTCAAGGCCATCCAGCGTGTTCTTTAACGTGCACAGGGTATGGCTCTCCCGCACACGGAGCCACGGCTTAACGTCCCATCCGACGGACGGCGGCCTTTCCAAGCCCATCGGTGTCCCCTACTGACCGTGGGCAGGGCGGGGAATTTTGCGGAGATAAATCTCAACGCTGACCCAGCTGGGACTCGAACCTGGAAACTACAGATTACGAGCCTGGCGCGCTACCGACTCAGCCACCCCCGCCCCTAACAGGTGTTGGTCTGCATGCCTCAGTAACAAAACTTTTAAGACGTAGACACAGTACTTCATTATGAAAATGACAAAATTAAATGCATTTTTAAAAATTTGCAATCATCACAACAAAAAGATTAACAAATATTCTCAAATGTCGTTAACGTTTTCGATATCAATATAAGCGGTCGTGGGGCTCAAGAAAAGAAGTATTCAGGTCACATGCGGCCCACCGGTTTTTCACAATAAACTAGACGATTGTATATATGTTATATGTTAGAAAAATCTTTCTATCTATTTTTCATTTCCAGTTGTGTCATTTATTTTATAATGACCGGAATTAAGAGAAACCTCCGTTGGATATTTGAGCATCTATCGAATATTAAATTGTCCATTTTTTTTAACTGAACTTCGTCAATTGTTTCAGCGAAAATATTTCATAATTCTGTTCAGCCGTCAATGACTGAGATATATTTACTATTTAGGAGATTTCTGGAGATCTTTTTTGATATTTATGCATGCTTTTTCTGACCTAATACGAATTGTCGAAATTCACCTGCTGAGAAATGCGTTTGACACACCTGACTGTTTGAGTGGGCACCAATTTTAAGTTTGGACTCCCCATAGAAATTCTATAATATTATAGCAGAAATTAGTCATGACACTGAATTTAAGCTCTTCAGAACATTTCTGAATGTTATTTTTCCAACCTATTTCAAAAATAATTTGTTTAATATCGCTCTTTTAATAATTTACGAATTTATTCAAATGTTTTCTTCAAATTTTTTACAAATTTTTCGGCCTCCTAAATTACCAGCCAATACTTTAAATAAAATTCAATATAAATTTATATAAAATTCAATTTACCACTACATTGGGCAAGTTTTCAAAGCTGTCGAGTAACGTTTACTTTTGTGGAGGAAACGTATAATTTCTAATATAAAGTTTCGGTTGTTTTACCTCTAAGTGGCACTTTTTTTACACACCATGGTCAAAAGCAATCTGAAGGCTTGGGGAAAGTTATCCACTGGACAACTGTTACGAGACAGATGATAGTCTCCCTCCAAGGCCATCCAGCGTGCACAGGATATGGTTCACCCGCACACGGAGCCACGTCTTAACGTCCTATCCGAAGCAGGGTGGCCTTTCCAAGCCCATCAGCATAAGGTGAAGAAAATGTAAGTTGTCCAAGTTTCCAAATCTCAACATTCCAGTATAAAAATATTACGCTTTCAAGTGAGAATAGGGCACACATCTCAATGTTAATTGAGAATTGCTAATTGAAAGTCATGTCGTTTGATTTCAATTGAACAAGGGAAATTTTCAGAAATATTGCACCATCGTATATTCTAGGAAAGAAGTCCGATTTACCAAAACGCATTAATCGTATTATCTTCCACTCTTCTGATTTACCTTAATTTCCAATAAAGGAGCATCCTCCTCCTCCTCTTCAAGCAGCCATGGGCTGCGGAGGTCCAACCAGACCATGCAATTTAGTTTTCCAATCAATCTATCCTGGGCTCCTGCACACCAATTCTAACAAGGTCCTGTTTGACATTTTGTTATTAGAAAAATTCGACACTTCCGTAGTCAGCGCCATCCAGAGGCTAATATTACAACTCTTTCCATGATTTTCTACGGTGGGTTTCAGTGAAGTAGTTCCCGAAGTTCCTGATAATTATATTTTAGATATTTACCTTTGCATTAAGGGCATTAGACTTCATTTTCATTGTTTTTAACTACATTTTTATTTCAATTAAGGCTTGAAGAAAAAGATTGCATTTACGGTTTTGTGTCAAAATATTTCTGATGCAACATCTATTCATCTAACTGGCAACTTCCATTTCCCATAAATGCCGGATAACCAGAAATTTACTGTATACATAAATATATATAATAAAAATAAATAAAGAAATACCCCTTCAAGCAGTTGCTTGCCACAGAGGTCTGACAGGAGCCTGATAATTTATATGCCAGAGTAGAAGGTCTGTAAGGATGGCAGGCTCTCAGCAGAAAAAATGACACATACATCCATGTATGTGTCATTTTTTTCTCCAACCGACGTCCTTTTGATCAGTAGCCAATCGCGCTAACCACTCGGTCATGGGACATTTTATATATATATATTCACAATTTTTGGGGTCATAAGGACCGCAAACATAACTTGTGGTCACAAGGACCCCAAATATGAGTACCGCTCTGAGGCAAGACAACCCAAACGAACATACTGCCAAAGATGCTCTGAGGAGAAGGCCAGTTTCGCATAAGCGTAAGTGGCGCCGCACTGCGTAATTTGCCGAAGCTGAACGTGGCAAATTGATGTACAGGCAAGAATAAGACAAACCATAGCTACAGAGGGCTTTGGTTGGGCGCGATTGCACTACGCACCAGCATATCGCCTTACTCTTGAAATATTTAATGTGATTTAATTAGTGTTTCAAACTGTCTAATACCCATGGCTATTTGCGTACAGTAGTAGCTGACCCTAAAGTTATAATGAGAATTTTATCCCGTTCAGGAGCGCAGTTTACGATACCTGGAGGAGCCGTTGTATGTTTTTTTTTAGTATTTTTGTAGAATTTTTAAAATTAATATGTAAATTAATACATTTAATCATCTTGCGAACATGTAAGTCAATTTATTTTACAGTTTCGTTCCCTGTAGCATATCGATGTATATAGGTGTCTGCACTTTGTTCTAGGGGTAAAGTTCTTTTTTATGGTTGATACGAGAAGTGCTTTTGCTGCTAACTGTTGGTCAGTTTATACAAGTAAGAAACTCGATATAATATTTGTAGAAAATATCTATAATTATATAAAGCATAATTATATAAAACATGCTATCGTGCAGTGACACATAAATTACAATTTATTATAATATACTAAATATTATAAAGTGTTTAAAATATTAAAATTTGCCTGTTGAGCACAGCTGCTACCTGTTTTACAAAGTAGGAGTTTATTAAGAGAAATAATTTTTATCATCAGATATTTTTTGCAAACGAAAAAAACATTATAATGATGTTTCATAAACGTAAATATTTTGGAAATGAACAATTTTCGGTCAAAGTGTACCTAAAATTAGTCACGTGATCTAAGCAATAGAAAACCTTGCTTGGCAGTGAAAAATAACGCAGGGGAACTCGCTCCTCTCCCTGGCTAGGTGGCTTCACTGTAATATACGAACTTGCCATGTTTAGAGGGCACTGCAATCGAAAAGTGTACAATTACGCCTATGGAAGCTGGCCCTCTTCTCCCTTAGACACTCCTTAACACTACTTCCTACCATGAAGAGTATTGACTCGTACATCCTCGGATTTTCCTTTAGATGTAATATTGTACCTTAAAAAGATACGTTCCAGACCTACTATATGCTCGGTTTGGTATTTAGTAATAAAAAGGCAGAATATTTTTTTAGTTATTTCTTACTGTAATTTAGGCGGTAGAGAAAAAAAAATGTAGCATATTCCCGGTTATCCGGTATTTAAACATCCAGTATTCTCATGCAACCGGAAAAATAAATAATGAAATTGTCTTTTTGAAAAACTTTCTGAAATTAAAGTTTAGGTTAGTTTCATTTTTCTCATATCTCGGATTCCACTGACTTTTTCAAAAATTCGCCTTCACATCTCGTTATTAAGGGAAATTCGGTATCCAGCGCCATCTGGCGACCAATATTACAACACCTTCTATGGTGCTTTCAGTGAATAAATAAAAATAAACAAATATCCCCTCAAGCAGTTGTTTACCACAGAGGTTTGACAGGAGCCTGTCAGTTTTTATGCCATAGTAGAAGGTCTGTGAGGATATCGGGACATAAGCAAAGAAAACAAATCAAACATCCATGTCTTACCCGGGGCTCGAACTCAGGTACCGTGATCAGTAGCCAAGCGCACTAACCACTCGTATATGGAACGGCCGAGTGGTTCCACTCTTGGCTGTTGAACTTTGGGAAGCAGTTGCTAAACTTCCTGACAATTATATTCTAGATATTTAGATTTGTATTAAGGGTATTATACTTCATTTTCATTGTTTTTAACTGCGTTTTATTAATTAGGTTTATTAACTAAGGCTTGAATAAAAATCGCACTTACGGTATTTCTTTTGTATAAAAGTATTTCCCGTGCAACTGGCAGATTCATCTAACCGGCAACTTCCATTCCCCATAAATGCCGGATTATCGGGTGCATTTGTAACATTGATATTACAACACCAAAATGAGGTTGCAAAATTCAACTGATATACACATATGATGCAGTATAGGAGACAAGGAAAACATGACAAATATTTCAAATCAAATGGAAAATGTTATTATGCAAAATATAAGCCATTTCTCTAGGAGGTACAACAACAGCTATTGGCAATACATTAAACAATGCTCGTGGCAGTGAACCTAAGAACTACAGATTACTAGCCTAGCGCGCTATCGACTGAGCCACCCCTGCCCCTGTTAACAGCGGGAGAATATGTAAATATTGGCTGAGTCTCAGACAGTAAAGCGAGACGATCGGAATCTGCGGAACTGCTCCTCAGTGCATCAATTTCTCGCGAGTCTCCCACCAACCGTCGAATGTCTGGCAATATTCATTTCTATTCAGTCGGAATTGTCTTTTATATACTGAGCTAAAACGCCTGGATTGGGTTGTTTTACCTCTGAGCGGCACTTTTTTGCACACCATGGGCTACATGGCCAGGTCACATGGATCCCGAAGGCTCAGAGAAGGTTGGGGGAGGGGACCCACTGGAACAGCTGTTGGGAGACAGATGGTAGCCTCCCGTCAAGGCCATCCAGCGTGTTCTTTAACGTGCACAGGGTATGGCTCTCCCGCACACGGGGACACGGCTTAACGTCCCATTCGACGGACGGCGGCCTTTCCAAGCCCATCGGTGTCCCCTACTGACCGTGGGCAGGGCGGGGAATTTTGCGGAGATAAATCTCAACGCTGACCCAGCTGGGACTCGAACCTGGAAACTACAGATTACGAGCCTGGCGCGCTACCGACTGAGCCACCCCCGCCCCTAAAACGCCTGTCTTTGCTAGGCAAATATTTACTGTTCAATATAAATCTACAAAACAACTTGTGTATTCTGGAAAAGTTTGCATAAAATACAATTTTCTATCAGGTTTCGGAGAACCAACTAATACTGGTTCGCCGAAAATAGTTTTAAATAATATTTTAAAGAAAGTAGCACAATGGATGTCTTACTTCTAGAATATGCTGACATTAGTTTTGCCAAATTTTCAGTCCCCTCTTCGTGAACGTGGAATTTTCGTTACTTAGGAAAGTGTTTGAATTGATATGGAAAGAATTTAAAATTGTTAAATAAAAATACTGGAACAGTTTTACGTATTTTTTTATGTGCTCACATGTACATAAATTAATTGAAAACACTCTGCGCATTCAATTGTTGGGTCTCGCTAGTTTTGATATAATTTGTAACATGGGCTCGAATTGTAGCATGATACAAACAAAAAATTTGGAATTGCAACATGGGTGACTATTCCAACGTTTATGGTAAAACATACTTTCTACTGCAGAAATTATAATTTAAAATATCACATAGGAAATCGCTTCTGTAAGTCTTAATTGTGAACGATGAAGTTCGTATCTTTTGAGATGTAGTGTAATATCTAAAGCGTAACACAATAAAACCACGTTTATTTTCAAGATACGGAGTTGAATTCTATTTAAGGATAAATCTGTAGAAGGTGGACAAAGATATATACGAGTATAAAGATCTAATAATTGCCATTCACTCTATACTACTAGTAGGTATGAAGTATGGATTCAAGAAGCCAAAGCTAGGATTATTTTACCTCGGAGCAGTGCTTTTGCACAAAGCCTCCAACGGCTCAGAGTAAGTTGTAGGAAGGGAACCCACTGGACAACTGTTAGGAAACAGACTGAATCTTCCCGTCAAGGGAATATATTCCTCTCTCTCATTTAAATAACGCAATTCTGTAATATTTTGGTAAAGCCTCATTGTGGGCAAGTTAGATTCAAAGAAAGAGAAAAATAAATTTAAAGGTAAAGATTTGGGGAGAGTTTTCTAACAAGATTACATCAGAACATCTATAAACTTTTTAAACAATAATTTCCGCTAACTCGGGAAAGCATCAGGGTTCTATTTACCTTCAATTCCATTTAGTAACTTCATCATCTCCTATTAAATATTTCTCTAATCCTAAATGCATATTTTTAGGTACAGTCTCCTGTGAAAAAATAGTAAATTTATGATAAAAATAGATGAGATTACTCCCGAATAACATGCCCTGGTCAACGTAGATTCATTATCCCCCCCCCCCCCCAATAAATTTTTATCCAAAGAATTCTGATGTCCAAGAGGTTTACTGCTATCCAAAGGTTAAACAATAATCGACAAAATGGACTACATTGAACAAATAATCGTCGAAAACGTCAACAAAAAATAAGTGCAGATAGGTTGGGTTGTTTTACTTATGAGCGGCACTTTTTTTGCACACCATGGGCTAAATGGCCAGGTCACATGGACCCCGAAGGCTCAGAGAAGGTTGGGGGAGGGGACCCACTGGAACAGCTGTTGGGAGACAGATGGTAGTCTCCCGTCAAGGCCATCCAGCGTGTTTTTTAACGTGCACAAGGTATGACTCTCCCGCACACGGGGCCACGGCTTAACGTCCCATCCGAAGGATGGCAGCCTTTCCAAGCCCATCGGTGTCCCCTACTGACCGTGGGCAAGGTGGGGAATTTTGCGGAGATAAATCTCAACGCTGACCCAGCTGGGACTCGAACCTGGGAACTACAGTTTACGAACCTGGCGCGCTACCGACTGAGCCACCCCCGCCCCTAAGGAACAAGGAATGAAAGAAAATTATCTCAGATTAGAAGGATATGTGGATGTTCGTCGTCTATTCTTCCGCAAAGAGAGCTTTTGTGTAATAAAACACTAGCCCATGTTTCTCATTAGGCCTAATACCAAAATCTTTCATTTTAAGCCATATTAATCCTGTGTTTAAACTATTTTGAAAGTAAATGTTTTATATATTGAATATTTTTTCTCATTTTATTTCTTTAAAAACCTTTGAAAACCTTCATTGAAGAAAATGGTAAAAAATTTATTTTATTGTTACCATTTCGATTTTACCATATTCGAAATTTTGCGGCACACCCTTTTTGAGAACCATTTATTTAGAATTTATCTTTCAGGTACAATATTTCATCCAAATAAATACGATGGCGCATTATTTAATTCGTTGACTGCCATCGCTAACAATTAGGATCTTGTATTTCGAGTTTATACATGGCAGCACAGCTACTCTTGAAGGACACGGAGCAGATTGGATTGGATTGTTTTACCTCTGAGCGGCACTTTTTTGCACACCATGGGCTAAATGGCCAGGCCACAAGGACCCCGAAGGCTCAGAGAAGGTTGGGGGAGGAGATCCACTGGAACAGCTGTTGGGAGACAGATGGTAGCCTCCCGTCAAGGCCATCCAGCGTATTCTTTAACGTGCACAGGGTATGGCTCTCCCGCACACGGGGACACGGCTTAACGTCCCATCCGACGGACGGCGGGCTTTCTAAGCCCATCGGTGTCCCCTACTGACCGTGGGCAGGGCGGGGAATTTTGCGGAGATTAAAAAGGAATTTGTGTGTGTGTGTGTGTATATATATATATGCATGCATGGCTTACGTGTCATTACACGTCTTTATTCCGCCAATTTTCTGTTCTTGTACTTAATAATTGAACTCCCTTGCGACATAATCTTTTCGACTTCCCATCTTTTTTCTCCCAAAACTGTGAATTTGCTTTGTAAGTCGAAATCTGAGATTTATTCTCCAATTGCTTCCACCGTGAGCCTTATTAACGTAGGGTATAGGAGGCCAGCCGTTCCATGGCCGAGTGGTTAGCACGCTTGGCTACGGATCTAAGGGACCTGGGTTCGAGCCACGGGTAAGGCATGGACGTCTGTGTCGTTTTTCTGCTGAGGTCCTGCCATCCTCACATACCTTCTACTATGGCATATAAACTGACAGGCTCCTGTCAGACCTCTGTGGCAAGCAGCTGCTTGAGGGGGTATTTATTTTATATTATTATAGGAGGCCAGAGTCCTGGAAACAAAACAGGGTGTGTGAACGTAGGGGGAGAAGGAATCTTACTGTTAAGACCTTGTAGAATTTTTAATAGGAATTTGATATTTTTCCCAACTTATACAAACTTTGGAATCAGTAACAATGAAAGAAATTAAACAATCCATTCTAAATAGATAAATCTGAACTAGAACTTTCAATATTTTTCTCTGAATTAGTAATTAAGACTATTAAGCGACATAAGAGTGTCTTAAAAAGGATGATACATATAGGAAAGAAAAAAGTAAAGGTAAATCAGTATTATTAATATTATTTATTAGTTTACTTATTAATTTAAGTTAACTTAATAGTTAACTTATTAATGATTGGTTCCTGGTTGCAAGAAACCTGGCCCCCAAAATCCAGAGGTGCCCCTTCCCCAGAATTACTTGAAGTAACCCGGTTACACCAACAACGGAAATGACAAAGAACCTAATCGATAAACGCATAACATCGCATTCAAGATTGGATTGGATTGTTTTACCTCTGAGCGGCACTTTTTTGCACACCATGGGCTAAATGGCCAGGCCACAAGGACCACGAAGGCTCAGAGAAGGTTGGGAGAGGAGATCCACTGGAACAGCTGTTGGGAGACAGATGGTAGCCTCCCGTCAAGGCCATCCAGCGTATTCTTTAACGTGCACAGGGTATGGCTCTCCCGCACACGGGGACACGGCTTAACGGCTTAACGTCCCACCAGAGCCACCTAGATACATTGGACCAGGACAGACATTAAACAAACGGAGAATAAATGGAACGAAAGGAAATATTCGTAAAGATTCAAATGCTTTCATTTTTTGAAGTTGAACTGAAAGCTATTCTCAGAAATATTAAATAATTTTATTCAAGC
This sequence comes from Ryuthela nishihirai, assembly GCA_038380435.1. Classification (NCBI taxonomy): domain Eukaryota; kingdom Metazoa; phylum Arthropoda; class Arachnida; order Araneae; family Heptathelidae; genus Ryuthela; species Ryuthela nishihirai. Next base: position 24,696,511 of record JAWZYU010000022.1, read on the forward strand.
CTAATTCATTAAAATATTTATGAATATTTGGAAATTAATTGCCAAATAATTTAAACGTAAATAGCGACTAGTTGATTTTAAGACACTAATAATTAAAATAGATATATGTATATCTGTATATATATATTTAAGAATCAATTCTTCTGTTAAGTGCACTCTCTGAGCCCAATATGATATGTATGGCTCTGAACATATACAGCTCTTTTCGAGGGGCATAGATATGTATATATATATTCTTTATAAGGCAAGATTTCCGGATATTTCATCATAGATATATCAAAGCTGTTTTTTGCAAAATGTTTATTATGTACTTAATCACCTGTGCTTTATGTGCGCCATATAAGTAAGTCAGTGGATGTGACATATTTACTACCGTCGGAATAATAATTTGAACGTACTATAAATAATAAAGATTTGGTTTATTTCACATATGTGAATTTATTTGCATCAACGATCTAGAATGTATCTTTTCAGGTACAATATGATATTTAAATGGAGATATATTAAATTTGACGAATAAATGCATATATCTACTACCCATATAGAAAGGTGGGGGCGTTTTCTTTATATTTTAATAGCTAGGTATTCGCGATTAACACAATATTCCTTACTAGAAATCAATCGATGTGTTCAGTATCTCTTGATTTCTAGACCGTCATTCCTATCCCTACTTGATCTTGATAGCTACACCGGATCAGAAAATTCCCCTTATATATGAATCCATTGCCCGAAACAGTCCCTATTCACCAATTTTTAGCTCTCAAGCGCTAGGATACCCGAATGTGACCTTTGACCTTAAAGTACCCACTATACCCAAAATGTAACAAGTGTATTGATATTTACGCCTCCAAACGACCCCAGGCAGTATTTTAAACCCTCTAGAACCGATATATTGGTATTTGACATTTGATATCGCAATCAAAATTTCAAAACATTTCGGAGATCTATGACCCATATTACTCCAGGAACGAATTTTGAGCTGTCTAGCACAGACAGATCTGAATTTCACCATTGACCTCGAAGGAACTCCGTTTCCCAAATTTTGTAACCTTTCCAATTTCTATAGTCCGAAATAACACCATAGACACCGATTTTCACGTTTCTAGCCCTTGTAGATCGAAGTTTGACCTCTACGAGACATCGATTTGACTTTGAAGGACACGTCGGAGGTCAAATTTCGGACCTACTACCTTAGATACTTACCCTTAGATGCAAAGTTTCAGAACTCTTCCATTTCTACATCATAGTTAGAAAGAGCATAATCACCTGTCAACTGACAGTCAATCAGTCATAATCGTTTATATCAGTGATTCTCAAACTGTTTTGCTTAAGACACAATATTTTTCGCCGTGAATACTCTCCGCACGCTAAAAATTTAAGTTGGTAACACTATAAGAGACTCACACCTGCGCAGTTTACCTTCAGTGTAACTATTTCTGTTGAGTCGTTGGTAAACGCAGAGCTATTGTGTTCAAATTCTGACGTGTATTGAAGTTAGTTCTTACGTCGTACGTGTGATGAACATATTTTGTCATAATTTGGGGTTTATCATTGAGATTTTTCTTAAATGGAAAACTTTAAATGAAGACACATTGGCAGAAAGTTGCAACGAAATCGTTATCACGTTCCTTCTATCTGCAATATTAACCGAAATTTTGCCACACATCCTTTGAGTTCTGGCAAAATTTCCCTGCAAAATTTATAGTAAGACTTGATATGCAGCTATTTAAAGGAACCGCCTGGAATTTTTTAAAATAGCTCTGAGCGAACAATCAACTTTGTTATTTTTATTTAGAAATTCCTTTCCTAGCTTGTTATGGGTCCCAACTCATTGTCTCAAAGCCTGAGCTTGGCTGTTCAAGGGGCAGAGATACATTCTCTTTCTTTCTTTATAATGTAAGATTTCCAGATTTTTATCAACGCAGATGTGCAGGTTGTTCAAAAATTTCAAAATACATTTTGGAAAAAAAATGCTTTACGTACATAATTATCTGTACGCACGCCATATTACATTGGTGAATGTGAAATAACAGCTACCGTCAGAATAATAGACTAAAGTAATTACAAATTTTGAAAAAAAAAAGTTTTGGTTCTCAACCGTTTATGCTTCAGGAACCCTCTGGAAATGTGTATGTCATGTGTATAGCTAGGTAAAACTTTAGTTATAGTATAACAATTAGAATAAAATAAAACATATACAGGGTGAATCTGAAAAAGTGGGCAAAACTTTACGGGGTGGTAGAACGCAGCTATACGAGCAATATTCGTCATAGAATGTATGGTCGGAACGCAAGCGGTGAGAAGTTAAAAGGTAGTTTTCCACTGTCACATTTAAAGAATGAACACAAGAAGGAGAGGAGATACTTCAGAAAACATTTTATTAACAGGAATGTAATTGAGGTACATGCTCAAAGAAATTGCTCGAAAGAGCTGCCGTCAGCTGTAATGCAGGCTTCACACCTGCGGGATAGGGACCGACGCACATTTGCGAAGAAACCAGGCATTTCCCGAATATCGCCGGCAACAACGGCGATCCTGGCGACTAGATCCATATCGGTTTCAATGGGGCACTCGTAGATTAGGCTTTTCATATGGCCCCACAGGAAAAAGTCCAAACACGAGAGATCCGGCGATCTTGGTGGCCAAGCTATGGGACCACCTCAACCAATCCATCGCCCTGGGAACGTTGCATGTAAAGTGTTCCGCACATCTAAGCTGAAGTATGCAGGCGCACCGTCGTGCTGGAACCACATTCTCGACCTGCTGGGGGTTGGAATCAGACGCAGCAGCTCCGGCATCACCTCTCGTAGGAATGTGTTATACGATTTGCCGTCCAGACGGTGTGGCAGGAGGTATGGGCCAACCAAATATTCATGGAGAATCCCTGCCCAAACATTTACGGACAACCGCTGCTGGAACGAATGAGGACGTGTGGCATGTGGGTTCGTAGATGCCCACGTGTGTGAATTGTGGGTATTCAAAACGCCCTCACGGGTGAAAGTGCACTCGTCCGTAAACAGAACATGTGCATCAAAATCTGGCTGCGCTGCATTCTGCTGGAGGTATAAACGTGCGAAATCGACACGTGGCTGATAGTCCGCTGGTGACAACGCTTGTAGCTTCTGCGTACGATAGGGGTGCATTCCTTCCTCCTGTAGCACACGGCAAACCGACATTTGGGACACGTGTACTGCACGGGAAACCGCTCGCGTGCTACATCCCGGTCGCTCTTCCACCCTACGCAGAATGTCCTCTGCAAGTTGCGGCATCCTGACACTCCTTTCACGCCCTGCGTCTTGCTTGGCTGCGGCGAAGGATCCCGTTTCAAACAGCCGCCGATGCAAACGCTCGAAGGTTTTCCGATCAGGAGTGCATCTCATCGGAAACCGGTCACGGTAACGTCTCTGTGCCTCACTTGCATTCCCGTCTGCCGCACCGTACACAAAGTGCATATCCGCCATTTCGTGGTTAGTATAACCGACCCTTTTATACTATTTCCAACGCCACCTAGCGGTTCGCCGTTTGCGTTCCGCCCATACATTCTATGACGAATATTGCTCGTATAGCTGCGTTCTACCACCCCGTAAAGTTTTGCCCACTTTTTCAGATTCACCCTGTATATACACACATTAAATTTTGTATTCACAAATTACATATATATTAATTCAATAAACGCAAAAAATAACAAACAATTTAACAAAAATTATAAACATTTTACTGGGTAATCAGTGAAATTGACTTGTTGCTAGATCTAGCGACTTTTGAGTTCTCACGGCGTACCCCACGTTGAGAACCCCTACTCTACACTACCTCTATTTGTCCTAATAGTTAATCCGTCCCGGTCTTCTGCAAATACGTCACAAACATTAACCAGAAACTAAAGCTGGAAATGACACCTGCATGTCTGCGCCAGAATTCAAAATGTGATGTCGACGAATCTAACGTTATTGTTATACGTGTACATTGTAATCTTTGAAAAATGAAAGATTGGGAAAGAGAAAAAGGGAATTTGAAATTTTTTTATTTAAATGACCTGCTGTAGCCATTTGTCTTAGATAGCTTACTTAGCTTGTTCTTAAATCAGATAGCTAATTTCAAAATATACATAAATATTGCATTTTGGTTAAATATTTCCTAAGTTTAATACTACACTAATAATATATCAATACCTTTTCCTATTTGTCGGGGTTGGCTCAGTCGGTAGCGCTTCAGTCTCGTAATCTGTAGTACCTAGGTTCGAGTCCCACCTAGGCCGAGTCCACCTAGTCCACCTAGTTGATATTTATCTGCGCTAAACCCTCACCCTATCCATGGTTAGAAAGGGGACACCGATAGGCTTGGAAAGGCATCTGTCCATCGAATTTGATGTAAAATTCTGGTCCACTGCGCAGGAGAACCATATCCTGAGTACATTGAACAACACGCTGGATGGTCTTGTTGGGTTGGGTTGTTTTACCTCTGAGCGGCACTTTTTTGCACACCATGGGCTAAATGGCCAGGTCACATGGACCCCGAAGGCTCAGAGAAGGTTGGGTGAGGGGACCTACTGGAACAGCTGTTGGGAGACAGATGGTAGCCTCCCGTCAAGGCCATCCAGCGTGTTCTTTAACGTGCACAGGGTGTGGCTCTCCCGCAAACGGGGCCAAGGCTTAACGTCCCATCCGACGGACGGCGGCCTTTCCAAGTCCATCGGTGTCCCCTACTGACCGTGGGCAGGGCGGAGAATTTTGCGGCGATTAAAAAGGAATTTGTGGGTGTGTGTATATTTATATATATATGCATGCATGGCTTACGTGTCAGCTGGGACTCGAACCTGGGAACTACAGATTACGAGCCTGGCGCGCTACCGACTGAGCTACCCCCGCCCCTGGTCTTGACGGGAATATGCAATCTGTCCCCTACCTAATGTTAATGGGTCCCCTTTTCTGTGCCCTTGAGGTCCTGTGACCTGGCCATTTAACTCATTGTGCGCAAAAATAGTGCAACTCAGAAGTAAAGCATTTTAATACGGAATGTAAGTAAAGCCTCTTCATTCCTTATTTAAATTTCTTCGCAATCTATCCAAGTGGCGTGTTTCTTTGCAAATCTTCAGGTGATTGAAAGTTTCATTAGTGTAAACACTTCTTTTACACTAGAATAAAAATCTAATTACCTTCGCTTTGGTTTATTTGTCAATTTGTAATAATAAAATTTCAGAAACTACTCTAACTACAGAATTAGAGTTTGTATAAAATTTCAAAGCAGACTTTTCTGAAGAAGAGAAAATGTTTATGTAGTTTTGATAGATTTTGCCCTAATTACCCCGTTATACTCGTGTGAGTGAAGAGCATATTATATAAGTAAGGAGAAAATGAGAGTTTTAAGCCAGTGGCGGATCAATGTTAATCCTATGGGATCCGCCACCCATGTGTTTAGAGTCGTGGCAAATCATTATCAATCACATTGGTCAGAACTCTCACTGTTTTGAGACTTGTCGTTGGACAATGTCGAAAAGAATACCTCCCTCCAGTGATATATTAATCTGAAATTATATTGTTCAATTGGAGGTAATAATTACCATATAACAGATGGTATTGGATAAAATAAACAACCCACTCGTAATTTCCAGAGACGGTCATCTTGGTATCTGACGTCATCACCTATCGTGCCACAAACTTTGGCGTTCCTCCGCTATCTTCGGTTTCTGACTCTCCCTCTAAAAACCCCCTGGTTATGTCATCCCCCCTGTAAGACGCCCTATTATACTCTCGTGAAGTAAAACTCCCAAATAATTCTAAGTCCACCATCTTGGTTTCTGATGTCATCACCCATCCAAAATAATTCTAAGTCCAGAGAAGTCGGATGATGTCACCTATTAGAAGTTTTACTTTTTAAATTATTTTTACCCAATAGCAATTTTTCTTTTCATTTTCTGCAGCACAGCAATTTTATTTTATTTCAGTTTCTGTGGGATAGTCCATCTTCTAGTGTAAATGTTACCGCTAAAGCTCGAAAGCCGTTAATGTGCACATTACCTAGCTAATCTGCAGATTAACTGATTTGCTCCGTTAACGTGCGGAATCAAGAGTTTTCCGCATTTTACCTAGGTAATGTGCACATTAACGACTTCCGTATCGTTAAAGTTCAAAAGTTTGTTTCTCTCATAGTGGTGAATCTCTTGAATATGAATCTTCGTGTCACGTGATTCACCCGTCCGCATTATAAAAAACGCCCCGGATGAGCGGACGCCAAGTGAGAACGAATCGGTAAAGTGATTCATTCTTGATAACGAATCACTAAAATGATTCGTTCTCACTTGGCCTGTTCATTTTGGGGGCGTTTTTTATAATTCGGACGACTGATTCATGTTGACAGAGGAATGACCCTAGTTTCAACTCTACTCTCGGACACTAGATAAATAACATTATGTTAATTTAAGCGTATAAAAACGTTCCTGTTGTTCCAGCAAAGATCTTATTTTCACTTTAACGAGTGCCTAGTAGACTGACTAACTAGTAGACTGACTAGGTAATCTGCAAATTACCTGGATAATCTGCACATTAGTAGGTAATGTGCAGATTATCCAGGTAATTTGCAGATTACCTAGGTAATTTGAGAAACGAAACAATTTTTCGCACGTTAACGGATCACCTTAGTTAATCTGCACAATACCTAGATAATCTGTAGAATAACTGATTTCTGCACCTTAGCGGTAACATAAATACGACATCATCAGTCAGAATACTCATTCTGTTGTCAGACGTTGACAGTGACAGTTTTCTGCTGCGGCAAGTGTGCGACTTTTCAATTACAAGAACTCAATAGTGATAGTTCTCGACATCCTCGTGTAATAAGAATAGCTATTTTACAAGTTATTGTTTTGTAATGTATCTGTTACCGCTAAAGTGCAGAAATCAGTTATTCTACAGATTATCTAGGTATTGTGCAGATTAACTAGGGTGATCCGTTAACGTGCGGAAAATTGTTTCATTTCTCAAATTACCTAGGTAATCTGCAAATAACCTGGATAATCTGCACATTACCTACTAAGCACTCGTTAAAGTGAAAATAAGATCTTTGCTGGAACAACAGGAACGTTTCTGTACGCTTAAATTAACATAATGTTATTTATCTAGTGTCCGAGAGTAGAGTTGAAACCAGGCTCATCCCTCTGTCAACATGAATCAGTCGTCTGAATTATAAAAAACGCCCCCAAAATGAGCAGGCCAAGTGAGAACGAATCATTTTAGTGATTCGTTATCAAGAATGAATCACTTTACCGATTCGTTCTCACTTGGCGTCCGCTCATCCCGGGGCGTTTTTTATAATGCGGACGAGTGAATCACGTGACACGAAGATTCATATTCAAGAGATTCACCACTATGAGAGAAACAAACTTTTGAATTTTAACGATACGGAAGCCGTTAATGTGCACATTACCTAGGTAAAATGCGGAAAACTCTTGATTCCGCACGTTAACAGAGCAAATTAGTTAATCTGCAGATTAGCTACGTAATGTGCACATTAACGGCTTTCGAGTTTTAGCGGTAACATATCCATGTAATATATGTCAGAAGGCTTTCACACTCCAGACGAATCTCGTTCGCCATAAAATATATCACGATGGGAACAGTCTCTTCAATTGCTTTCAATGTGAATCTACATTCTCAAGGAGAGATGACATCCGATGCCATGCGTTAACCCACACCTCCAGGAAAACCTACAAATGCGATTAATGTGCAATGGAGTTTGGAAGAAAAAACAGTCTTTTGCGGCATCAATGAAAGCCACACAATAATAAGCGAAAACGTTCTGAAGATGAAAGGATTCCCCAGAAGAAACAAAAACCAGACCTTGAAGACCCTGCAGGTTACATAAGAAGTGAAAAGGACCCTGTCAACGCATAAGCTGATGGCAACTGAAGAAACATCTGTTGATCTCATCTTTTACCTCGGGTCCTCACGGGAGTCTTTATTATCACTGGCTAATCTTTATATTAATGTGTATCTATAAATATATTTTATTTAGGAAGAAAATTATTCGTATTTATTATCAGTATAATAATAATGCTAATTAATAAAAATAAAGTTTTTCCTAAATAAAATATATCTATAGATAAACATTAGTATAAAATTTAGCACAGAATACACCAATAATAACATTAAAATTAAAAACATGAGAGATATCTAAATAGTAGAACTACTTAAGCTGACGTCATAAATTGGGTTTTTGGATTGGATTGTTTTACCTCTGAGCGGCACTTTTCTGCACACCATGGGCCTCACGGGAGTCCTCACGGGAGTCTTTATTATTACACATTAATATAAAGATTAGCCAGTATCTATAAATATATTTTATTTAGGAAAAAATTATCCAGGCCACAAGGACCCCGAAGGTTGGGAGAGGGGACCCACTGGAACAGCTGTTGGGAGACAGATGGTAGCCTCCCGTCAAGGCCATCCAGCGTGTTCTTTAACGTGCACAGGGTATGGCTCTCCCGCACACGGAGCCACGGCTTAACGTACCATCCGACGGACGGCGGCCTTTTCAAGCCCATTGGTGTCCCCTACTGACCGTTGGCTGGCCGGGGAATTTTGCGGAGATAAATCACAACGCTGACCCAGCTGGGACTCGAACCTGGGAACTACAGATTACGAGCCTGGCGCGCTACCGACTGAGCCACCCCCGCCCCCATAAATTGGGCCTCTGGCTTAAAGTTACAAGAGGTGTTGCTCTAGCGAGGTCGCGTTAATTGGAGGCTATCAGTATAACAGTGAAATGTCAATATCAAGAAATCGAGAGGGTCACCGAAATATATTCCTTATACTGTAAAATCTTTACATTGAAATTCAATAATAAAAGTGCTATGATAGTTACATATTATGAAATAATCATTGTGAAAGAAATTTACCTTATAGGTAATATTTTTAATATCTATTGCAACAAGCATCTCTCCATGAATTCTTTTAAAGGACGCAGTAACTCTCCAACACATTATCGGACTATCTTCCGTGTCATTAAGAAACGGAGAAGACTTTACGCCCTTTGGCTGCTAATAACGGAACTAAGCAAATTAACGAAGAAGAACTTACATAAAAATACTTAAAACATTTGCTAATTTCGGAGAAAATTCGCTTTGCTGGATATTTTGTTACACTTCTGTTCCTTAAATTGACATCTTAACCAACATATTATTATTATATATTGCATTTGCATTTGTAAAAAGCTTAGAAAATATTACACCACAGATTTATAGTTCGTATAATAATTTAAGAGTAGATTTTTCTCAAAATATTCCGTTTTACGTAATTTGTCATAGATTAATCTCTAAGCACTTTAATATACACAAATTAATGCATGAAATATATTATTTATTTCTACCTCCATTTTTAAAATAAGAAATAATTAATGACATATATTTCCACTTTAATAGAATATCCAACTTTTCATCCTAAGATATTCTACAATGTATCTTTTCAGGTACAATTTTAATTCTAACAAAAAAGAAAGCCATTGCGTTGCGCAGCATAATGCCTTCAAGATAAAGAAAAAAAATAAAGTAGAATCAGAACGCCTTTCTTTCTTTTTTACTCCGAAAAGCCACTCGTTAATTGATGCAAAACACAAAATTCTAATTTCCATGAAATCCAGTGACCTAGTTTGAGCTCTGGTTCTATCATAGATAAATGATTCATATCAACGCAACAATGGGAACTAAGGGGGAACCGGTAAGAGAATTTGGGAGAATATAAGGGGCATCTGCATCTAATGTTTAGTATGCAACGGAAGGGAGGGGGGGTGGGTGTTGAAACGTATTGAAATTTTAAACCATATATACTGCTTCTTAATCCAGTATGTTGCAAATCGGAATATCAAGTTTTAAGCAAGATATGTGCAAAGGGGGAAATCCGTGTATGAAACAACGGGCTAGGCTCAATGGGAATCGAGCTGCCGACCTATGCTATAGATAATGAAGATATATGACTATGAGATACTGGAAGGTTATGTTAATGCTATCCACGTATTAAGAAAATAGGTGCAGAAAATATTTTCCTACTGTGCTTCCCTATATTCTTGCGAGTGCTGGGGGTGCCCCTTTCTTTTTCAAATACGTCTATACCGGACACAAAACAGGTACACACACAAAAAAAACAAACAAACGTTTCCTATATAGTTATTAAAAACTAAAAATTCTAAATTATTAAAGTTCTGAATTCTTCAAGATTTTCGTAGGTATAAAATCCTTCTCTAAAATGGAAGGGAAAAGTCGAATTACAATGGAAATGCAATCTCTTAATTCCTTACACTCCCCACAAACACATCCTTTTACTTTTTGGGGCGGGGGTGGCTCAGTCGGTAGCGCGCCAGGCTCATAATCTGTAGTTCCCAGGTTCGAGTCCCAGTTGGGTCAGCGTTGAGATTTATCTCCGCAAAATTCCCCGCCTTGCCCACGGTCAGTAGGGGACACCGATGGGCTTGGAAAGGCCGCCATCCGTCGGATGGGACGTTAAGCCGTGGCCCCGTGTTCGGGTGAGCCATACCCTGTGCACGTTAAAGAACACGCTGGATGGCTTTGACGGGAGGCTACCATCTGTCTCCCAACAGCTGTTCCAGTGGATCCCCTCCCCCAGCTTTCTCTGAGCCTTGGGGTTCCATGTGACCTGGCCATTTAGCCCATGGTGTGCAAAAAAAGTGCCGCTCAGGGGTAAAACAACCAAAACCCAACCCTTTTACTCTTTTCAGGCTCGACAGAATCGTGCCTACCCTCCTCCTTGCACCCTATGTTTTTTTGTAAATTTGGTGTGAACCAGTCGTCTTCAAACTTCAGAAGCCCGAAGACCCTTCTGAATATTTTTCATATTCAGATCGGTGTGGCTTTTTAATTTTGCGGGATTTAGACTACTATTACTTGTAACATTTTCACATTCAACATATATGTCGTTTGCCTTGTTTTAATTTCCTGTCGTAGTAAATCCAAAACTTAAATAGCTTTAATCATATTTTCCTTTTTTAGAACCACCTTCATGTAATTTCTGTCTTTTGATAGGCGCTTCAGACGTTTTGTGATAAGTCTGTTTGGCATGTCGTGTTTCCGGAAGTATATGGTGAAGCTATTTGCAGATGTTGCTGAAGAATTTTCGCCTTTTTTATCTGTTTGTTCAGCTTTTTATTTAAGATTTCCAATTTTTAACCAAATGTCAAGAGTGGAGAGCAAATCTATCAAATTAAAATTGTTTAGTTATTTTATCAATTATCATTGATTGCAAAATCTGTTCTATTGCATAAAATGAATCAAAACGAATGAAGAACTTATCTTGTCACAGACTTCTCTGTTTTAAACGCAACAAAGAAATGAAGGTCTTACAATTTCACTGTAATCATAAGATGACTGATTACAGTGAAATGTAAAAGTGAGACAACTGTCATGTTGAGCTGACTAATAACAACTGCTCGAAAAAGGCAAATATGTAGACTGATGTGGTGAGCCAGATTAAATCGGCCTTCAAGGTCGAATACGGTTAAAAATAACTACAAATTTTGAAAAGGGCGAGAATTCAAAAATGGTATTTTTAAAAATATTTGACACAACCAAAACGATTAATTTTTACTAGGAATTCAATTTTATCCCAGGAATCCCTGGATGATTCTTACGGAATCCTGGGATTCCGGGGAACACAGTTTGAATACAGCGGGTCTAAACATTTGTATCTATGATCTTTAATAATAAAGGAACGTGTCTCTGTGTGTGTCAGCCATAACTCATTGGAAAATCATGATTGGTGCTTCAAAGTTTCAGAGAGTGTTTCGGTTGTCGTTCGCGTTGCACTGCAAAATATCAGGTAGAAACTTCACAATGACAACGTGTTAGAGCAGTGTCTCGCAAACTGTGTGCCGCGAGAGATTCCAAGTGTACCGCGAGAGATTTTGAAATTGACACTATATATTCCAAAGATTTCATTTTGACTGGACTTGTGTTATCGACGTGCTTTAATAAAAATCTTTCAGATTTTATCAACTGGGATCTTGTAAGTATTTATCAAGCATTTGAGCCAAGAATAATGCAAATTTGTTCGCAGAAGCAATCTCATACATCCCATTCAAATATGTTCATATCGAAATTTTAAATAAAATGCATTTAACGAAACTTCAATTTTCCTCTTATTAAGTAACCATCAAAAATTATTTTTTAGGTGTACCGCGGAAAAAAAAATCAGATTCAGTGTGCCGCAGAGTAACCACTGCAGAGTACCCACTGGAACAGCTGTTGGGAGACAGGTGATAGCCTCCCGTCAAGGCCATCCAGCATGTTCTATAACGTGCAAAACATATGGCTCTCCCACTCAGGGAGCCACGGTTTAGCGTCCCATCCGACGGACGGCGGTCTTTCCAAGCCCAATCGGTGTCCCCTACTGACCGTGGGCAGGGCGGGGAATTTTGCGGAGATAAATCTCAATGCTGACCCAGCTGGGACTCGAACCTGGGAACTACAGATTACGAGCATGGCGCGCTACCAACTGAGCCACCCCCGCCCCTGGCGCGCTTCCGACTCAGTCACCACCGCTCCTCGGGAGCAGTGTGTGAAAGTTGAATCCATCGGGGCACAGATAGACAACTGACCACTGCTGCTGTTGGGATTGGGTTGGGTTGTTTTACCTCTGAGCGGCACTTTTTTGCACACCATGGGCTAAATAGCCAGGTCACATGGACCCCGAAGGCTCAGAGAAGGTTGGGGGAGGGGACCCACTGGAACAGCTGCTGGGAGACAGATGGTAGTCTCCCGTCAAGGCCATCCAGCGTGTTCTTTAACGTGCACAGGGTATGGCTCTCCCGCACACAGGACCACGGCTTAACGTCCCATCCGACCGACGGCGGCCAGTAGTGAGTAAAGGAGAGTTCTGGAACAGTGGCGGATCAATGTTAATCCTATGGGATCCGCCACCCATGTGTTTTAAGCTGGTGGCGGATGATTATCAATCACATTAGTCATGCAATGTCAAAAAGAATACCTCCCTCCAGTGATGCAATAATCTGAAATTATATTATTCAGTTAAATTGTAGATAATCCATTAGTAATTTCCACCGACGTCCATCTTGGTTTCCACAAAGTCCGATTTTTTTTTTCCAATTCCACCATTTTGGAATCTGACGTCACCGATTAGCAGTTCTACTTTCTAAAGTATTTTTACCCAATAGCATTGTTTCTTTTCGTTTCTGCAGGTCAGTCTTTTATTCCAGTTTCTGCGGGATAGTCATTCTTCTAGTATAAATACGACATTCATCGGTCAGATTCCTCATTCTGTTGTCAGACATTGACAGTGACGGCTCTCTGCTGCTGCTTCTCCGTGATTTTTCCAACGGCAATAGTGATAGTTCTCGACGTCCTCGTGTAGTATCAGCTATTTTACAACTCTGCTACATAATGTATCCATGTGATATATGTGAGAAGGCTTTCACACTCAAGACAAATCTGATTCGTCATATGAGAAATCACGATGGAAATAGCCTGTTTAAGTGCTCTGAGTGCGAATCGACATTCTCAAGGAGAGATGATGTCCGACGTCATGAGTTATCCCACACCTCCAGGAAAACCTACAAATGTGAAGAATGTGCAATGGAGTTTGGGCGAAAAGACAGTCTTTTGCGCCATCAAAGAAAGCCCCACAATAATAAGCGAAAACGTTCTGAAGATGAAAGGATTCCGCAGAAGAAGCAAAAACCAGACCCTGAAGACCCCTGTCAGTTTACAGAAGAAATGAAAAGGACCCTATCAACACATAAACTGACGGCAACGGAAGAAACATCAGTTGACCTCACCTTTTTCCTCGAATCCTCGCGGGAGTCACTCCTAACTCATCTGAAAGAAGAATTGACCTCGAAATGTAGCATTAATTGGTACCTTGTCGTGCAAGTGCGATTCAGGCGAAAAGTTTCCCCTTCTACCTTTGAACACTGTACCCCGTTTTTCCGAAGTAACTGTGTCACAAGCCTACCTACATCATCCCTAAACAGAGAATTGGATTCAGCGTATAAGCAGATTAAGACCTCATTTGAAGAATTTGAAGGAGCACATAGTGGATGGACACTGGATGCCGTACTCCACGCTGAAATGAACATTGGAAAATATATCCCTCTTGCAGGATCTAGTTATATCCCTACTCCAAGAGAATTACTGCTAAAACACGCTATTGTCAATGTATGTAATTCTGACCAAAAATGTTTTGTCTGGTCTGTTTTAGCCTCTTTGTATCCTGCCACAGATAATCCGCAGCGCCTTAACAACTATATACATTTAGAAGACAAATGAAACACATCGGGCTTAATTTTCCCTGTTACAATAAATCAAATATCTAAATTCGAAAAAATGAACAATATTTCTGTTAATGTTTTTGGATATGAGAAAGAGGTGTTCCCACTCTACATCACACCATTCAGATTTAAAGCGCATGCAAATCTCCTTCTGTTATCGGATGATGAAAAGCAGCATTATTGCTCCATTAAGAATATGAGTAGACTTCTCAGTCCTCTCACCAAACATAACGGTGTACGTTTCTACTGTGATTACTGCCTTCACCGTTTCGCAAATGAATCCCTCTTGAAGGATCATGTTCCCTATTGTCGAGAACATGGACCTCAGAGAGTAGAACTCCCAACTGAAGAAGAGAAATGGTTGAAATTCACAAATTTTAAGTTTCAGCAGCTCGTTCCATACGTGATTTATGCCGACTTTGAATCATTCCTAGTGAAAGTGGACACTTGTATGCCTAACCCTGAAAAATCTCACACCACTATCACGGCAAATCATGAACCCTGTGGATTTGCATATCTTGTTGTTGGACCTGATGGCTGCAGCTATAAGCCTCCAGTAGTTTATAGAGGTCCTAATGTGGTAGAAGAATTTTTAGAATGTCTGCTTAAAGAAGAAGAAAACATTAAAAATTTACTGTCGATGATAAAGCCAATGCAGCTCTCGAATCATGAAGAGGAATCATTTCACAACGCTACTGACTGTCATATTTGTAAGCATGCCCTAGGAGCAGATCGTGTGAGAGATCACGATCATATAACAGGTAAATTCCGAGGAGCTGCCCATAATTCCTATAATCTGAACTTTAAGTTAACCAATAGGATTCCAGTTATCTTTCACAACCTAAAGGGATATGACAGCCACCTTATTATGCAGGGAATCGGCAGAATCAAAAATAAGAAGATTAATTGCATTCCCAATAACATGGAAACATACATAACCTTCTCCTTAGGGACATTACATTTTATAGACTCCTATCAGTTTTTAAGCACATCCCTTGAGAAGCTAGTAAATAATTTATCACCAGATGAGTTCCATATTTTAAAGGAACATGTTGAAACTGAACGGTTACACCTGGTTTTGAGAAAAGGAGTTTACCCCTATGATTATATTGACAACAGTGAAAAGTTTGAACAAATAGTATTACCACCACGTGAAGCATTTTACAACCAACTCACAGAAGAAGCACTAGGGGAAGAAGACTACACCCATGCAATAAGAGTATGGAATACATTCAACATAAAAAATCTAGGCAAGTATCATGACTTGTACCTGAAGACAGACGTGCTCCTCTTAGCTGATGTTTTCGAAAGTTTCAGAAAACTATGCATCAGATACTATGAAATCGATCCCTGCCATGTTTACACAGCTCCTGGATTAGCCTGGCAAGCATGCTTAAAAATGACAAATGTAAATCTTGAGTTGATAACTGACCCTACAATGTACCTTTTCCTGGAAAAAGGCATACGAGGGGGAATTTCTGTGATATGCAATCGTCTTAGTACAGCAAACAACAAGTATTTGGACACCTATGATCCTCAGTTACCCTCTAAATACATTATGTACTATGATGCCAACAATCTTTATGGATGGGCAATGTCACAATGCCTCCCTCAAAGCGATTTTCGATGGCTTAATAAAGAAGAAATAGCAGATCTAAATATTACGACAATTGCTGACGATGCGAATAAAGGATACATATTGGAAGTTGATTTAGATTATCTAGTTTCTCTACACGACAAGCATAATGATTATCCACTAGCCCCTGAGAAACTTCAGATTACCAGCAGCATGCTATCCCCATATTGTCAAGAGGTTGCCCAAAGCTTTGGAATAAATACAAACCAATCAGTCGTGAAATTAGCCCCAAATCTAAATTCTAAGGAAAAATATGTCCTTCATTATCGAAATCTCAAACAATATTTAACCTTCGGTATGCAGCTGAAGAACATACATCGCGTTTTAGAATTTAATCAGTCTTGCTGGCTAAAACCATATATAGAATTTAATACAGATCAGCGGAAGAAAGCTAGAAACGACTTCGAGAAGGACTTCTTCAAACTGATGAATAATGCTGTGTTTGGAAAAACGATGGAAAATTTGAGAAATCGAGTGAAAATTGAATTGACTCAGAGCCCGAAGAGAGTATGTAAGCTCGTAGCATCCCCTGCTTTTCAGGCTTTTCGTGTTTTTGACAACGACCTTGCATGTGTGCAATCAAAGCTAACTAAATTGAAACTCAACAGGCCTATTTATGCTGGTTTCAGTATTCTAGATATTAGTAAACTATTGATGTATAGCTTTCATTATGACTATATTAGTCCGAAATATGGAGAAAAAGCTAAATTATTGTTTACTGATACAGATTCACTGTGCTACGAGCTTCAAACCGAGGACGTGTATGCTGATATGAAAGACGATATAGATCATTTTGACACGTCCGACTATCACATTGATCATGTTTTGCATAGTACACATAATAAAAAGGTACTAGGTAAAATGAAAGATGAACTTTCGGGAGTACCTATCAAACAATTTGCAGGGCTTCGTTCTAAAATGTATTCCCTTCAGAGTTTACATGAGGAGAAGAAGACGGGGAAAGGAGTCCCCAAATACATCGTAAAAAGAACCCTTCGTCACAAGGATTACAGAGACTGCTTAATAAACAAATCACCTTGTCGAGTAGATTTGACAAGGATTCAAAGTAGCAGCCACCATCTTCAAACAGTGAAAGGTGTAAAGCTTGGTTTGTCACCATTTGACGATAAAAGATATATTTTAGAAAATGGTTATGACACCCTTTCGTACGGTCACTACAAAACATTGAAAAAATAACATAGCAGAAAAAAACGAATATTTCACTGTGATTTTTAATATGCTTGAGCTATTTATGTATAAAAAATATGATAATTTTATCCAAATGTGTGCATATAACCCCCTATATATGTAAAAATAATACATGTTATTATTATATGTAAATAGCTGTATGTAAAAACCATTTCCGCTGTTAACCTGAATTTTTTTTTTGTAAGCAGGCTGTAAAGTATAATCAATGTGAAAAAGCATCATTGTGAAATGTATAAAATTGTAAACCAATGGAAATCATTATATGTGCACGCATTGTCATTGTTTCACCTAATACTTTGAAATCAATAAATTTTTAAATGAAATATATGTGTCGTCTGAGTCTTATCTCTAGCAAGCGAGGAGGTAAACAAGTGGGACTCACGTGACTTACTCCGCGTGCACTTGTGATGCTGACTCACTTCCACCCGCTCATATCCTGTTGGAACGTCAGACCTCACTCACTGCGAGAAAGCTCTTCTAGGATCCATTTCTGGGATTACACTTATAATAAAAGGTTAGTAATTCTCTAAATTTTCATGGTTTATTAAACATTACTTATAATTTCGTGATGTAGTGACGTTCTCAAGTATTAAGAAGTGATGAAAACATAAGATTTCCTTTCAAAGTTATCGTAACTCGCTTGCTTGCTTGTTACCGGAACGACCCTCCTAGAAATCAACGTCTTTTTTTTTAAAGCAATCACCTCTCAAAAGCACCGGGACTTCAATAAATGCTCTGAGTGCTGTGTTTATGAAAAATATATCAGTACGGGATGAAATTCTAATTTTTACTCTGCAGAGACGAGAACTTTACGTAGATTTTTACAGAGAAATAATCGAAATTATTGCATCAGCCATTTAGCGATAAAGTATTTTAGAGCAGATTTTTACTGAATATTAATACTTTAGAATAAAGGATAATTTCCTGTATATAATACAGAGGTGTACAGACGAATTTTATTTCCTACGAATAAAAAACAAAAATAGGATTTTCATACTGTTATTCGAATTACTCACTTACCACTTATTTCAACTGTTTAGTAAAAAAAAAATACATTTATTTCCCAGTTTTTTAACGACTGAGATAAAAAAAAATATGCTTACCTACATTAAATACAATGTAAAATAGCGAAATTCACCACTTATTTCAACTGTTTAGTAAAAAAAATACATTTAATTCCCAGATTTTTAACGACTGAGATAAAAAAAAAATATGCTTACCTACATTAAATACAACGTAAAATAGCGAAATTCACCACTAATTTCAGCTGCTTAATATCAAGAAATACAGACGATTTCCTGTTTTTTATTTTAGCATTGCACATAAGAGAGAAAAAAGACTAGCGAACGTATTAACATGTATACCTCTGGTACTTAAATATGACATGCTCTGTGTTTCAATATTACACATTTTTTCAGTAGTTTACACATTAATTACTAATTTTTTTTTCATTCAACAGTTAAGTATCACAATTGGAAGTAATGTGCGCAATATTTCCTGTTTAAATGCATCTCTCTACAAAAAGATTTCCTTTCAAAATTATCGTAACTCGCTTGCTTGCTAGTTCATTACGTGGCCCGAATCGAGCCACCTCGAAATCAACGTTTTTTTTTTGAAGTGATCACTTCTCAGAAGTGGAAGACTTCAATAAATGCACCGAGTTCTGTGTTTATGAGAAAATTATCAGCACGGAATGAAAATCTAATTTTTTTTACTTGCAGAGACGAGAACTTTACGTAGATTTTTACAGAGAAATAATCGAAATTATTGCATCAGCCATTTAGCGATAAAGTGTTTTACTGAATATTAATACTTTAGAATAAAGGATAATTTCCGGTATATAATACAGAGGTGTACAGACGAATTTTATTTCCTATGAATAAAAAAAAATAGGATTTTCATACCGTTATTCGAATTACTCAGTTAATTCACCACTTATTTCAACTGTAAAAGAAATACATTTAATCCCCAGTTTTTTAACGACTGAGATAAAAAAAAATACTGTACTGACCTACATTAAATACAATGTAAAATAGCGAAAATTCACCACTAATTTCAGCTGCTTAATATCAAGAAATACAGACGATTTCCTGTTGTTTTTTTTATCATTGCACATAAGAAAAAAAAAAGGATTAGCGAACGTATCAACATGTACCTCTGAGACTTAAATATGACATGCTCTGTGTTTCAATATTACACATTTTTTCAGTATTTTACACATTAATTACTATTTTTTTTTTCATTCAACAGTTAAGTACCCAATTGGAAGTAATGTGAGCAATATTTCCTGTTTAAATGCATCTCCATCTCCGCTTTAAAATATTTTCTTATAATTTAAGGGGAAAATAAAGAATTTTAATTGAATTTCTTTTAACACTATATACTTAATATATTGTAATCAACGTATTCTATATACAAAACGTATTAATGCAGCCTAGTTACTGGAAATTAACATAATGTTGAAGTGCTTTCTACCTAAAGATTTAATAAAAACCTGAATTCTCTAATTTTAATTACATTTTCAGCCACTAGATGGCGACACAGTTACTATTAGACCTTGGGACAGACGAGAGAAACTTGAAGTCTTTGCTCAGAGCGCCACCTAGCGGGATTTTCAGTAGTTTAGTGCCACCGTACGGATCCCGTTGGGTCAAAGTCCAGGTGGTGACGTCATAGGGGGGAAAGCACTGTGCCAAGGGGTTCGTATGGTGGCACTAAACTACTGAAAATATCGCTAGGTGGCGCTCTGAGCAAAGACTTCAAGTTTCTCTCGTCTGTCCCAAGGTCTAATAGTAACTGTGTCGCCATCTAGTGGCTAAAATGTAATTAAAATTAAAGAATTCAGGTTTTTTTTAAATCTTTAGGTAGAAAGCACTTCAACATTATGTTAATTTCCAGTAACTAGGCTGTATTAATTCGTTTTGCATATAGAATACGTTGATTACAATATATTAAGTATATAGTGTTAAAAGAAATTCAATTAAAATTCTTTATTTTCCCCTTAAATTATAAGAAAATATTTTAAAGCGGATTTGGAGATGCATTTAAACAGGAAATATTGCTCACATTACTTCCAATTGGGTACTTAACTGTTGAATGAAAAAAAAAATAGTAATTAATGTGTAAAATACTGAAAAAATGTGTAATATTGAAACACAGAGCATGTCATATTTAAGTCTCAGAGGTACATGTTGATACGTTCGCTAATCCTTTTTTTTTCTTATGTGCAATGATAAAAAAACAACAGGAAATCGTCTGTATTTCTTGATATTAAGCAGCTGAAATTAGTGGTGAATTTTCGCTATTTTACATTGTATTTAATGTAGGTAAGTACATTATTTTTTTTTATCTCAGTCGTTAAAAATCTGGGGATTAAATGCATTTTTTTTACAGTTGAAATAAGTGGTGAATTAACTGAGTAATTCGAATAACGGTATGAAAATCCTATTTTTTTTTATTCATAGGAAATAAAATTCGTCTGTACACCTCTGTATTATATACCGGAAATTATCCTTTATTCTAAAGTATTAATATTCAGTAAAACACTTTATCGCTAAATGGCTGATGCAATAATTTCGATTATTTCTCTGTAAAAATCTACGTAAAGTTCTCGTCTCTGCAAGTAAAAAAAATTAGATTTTCATTCCGTGCTGATAATTTTCTCATAAACACAGAACTCGGTGCATTTATTGAAGTCTTCCACTTCTGAGAAGTGATCGCTTCAAAAAAAAAAAACGTTGATTTCGAGGTGGCTCGATTCGGGCCATGTAATGAACTAGCAAGCAAGCGAGTTACGATAATTTTGAAAGGAAATCTTTTTGTAGAGAGATGCATTTAAACAGGAAATATTGCGCACATTACTTCCAATTGTGATACTTAACTGTTGAATGAAAAAAAAATTAGTAATTAATGTGTAAACTACTGAAAAAATGTGTAATATTGAAACACAGAGCATGTCATATTTAAGTACCAGAGGTATACATGTTAATACGTTCGCTAGTCTTTTTTTTCTCTTATGTGCAATGCTAAAATAAAAAACAGGAAATCGTCTGTATTTCTTGATATTAAGCAGCTGAAATTAGTGATGAATTTCGCTATTTTACATTGTATTTAATGTAGGTAAGCATATTTTTTTTATCTCAGTCGTTAAAAATCTGGGAATTAAATGTATTTTTTTTACTAAACAGTTGAAATAAGTGGTGAATTTCGCTATTTTACATTGTATTTAATGTAGGTAAGCATATTTTTTTTATCTCAGTCGTTAAAAAACTGGGAAATAAATGTATTTTTTTTTTTACTAAACAGTTGAAATAAGTGGTAAGTGAGTAATTCGAATAACAGTATGAAAATCCTATTTTTGTTTTTTATTCGTAGGAAATAAAATTCGTCTGTACACCTCTGTATTATATACAGGAAATTATCCTTTATTCTAAAGTATTAATATTCAGTAAAAATCTGCTCTAAAATACTTTATCGCTAAATGGCTGATGCAATAATTTCGATTATTTCTCTGTAAAAATCTACGTAAAGTTCTCGTCTCTGCAAAGTAAAAATTAGAATTTCATCCCGTACTGATATATTTTTCATAAACACAGCACTCAGAGCATTTATTGAAGTCCCGGTGCTTTTGAGAGGTGATTGCTTTAAAAAAAAAAGACGTTGATTTCTAGGAGGGTCGTTCCGGTAACAAGCAAGCAAGCGAGTTACGATAACTTTGAAAGGAAATCTTATGTTTTCATCACTTCTTAATACTTGAGAACGTCACTACATCACGAAATTATAAGTAATGTTTAATAAACCATGAAAATTTAGAGAATTACTAACCTTTTATTATAAGTGTAATCCCAGAAATGGATCCTAGAAGAGCTTTCTCGCAGTGAGTGAGGTCTGACGTTCCAACAGGATATGAGCGGGTGGAAGTGAGTCAGCATCACAAGTGCACGCGGAGTAAGTCACGTGAGTCCCACTTGTTTACCTCCTCGCTTGCTAGAGATAAGACTCAGACGACACATATATTTCATTTAAAAATTTATTGATTTCAAAGTATTAGGTGAAACAATGACAATGCGTGCACATATAATGATTTCCATTGGTTTACAATTTTATACATTTCACATTGATTATACTTTACAGCCTGCTTACAAAAAAAAAATTCAGGTTAACAGCGGAAATGGTTTTTACATACAGCTATTTACATATAATAATAACATGTATTATTTTTACATATATAGGGGGTTATATGCACACATTTGGATAAAATTATCATATTTTTTATACATAAATAGTTCAAGCATATTAAAAATCACAGTGAAATATTCGCTTTTTACTGCTATGTTATTTTTTCAATGTTTTGTAGTGACCGTACGAAAGGGTGTCATAACCATTTTCTAAAATATATCTTTTATCGTCAAATGGTGACAAACCAAGCTTTACACCTTTCACTGTATGAAGATGGTGGCTGCTACTTTGAATCCTTGTCAAATCTACTCGACAAGGTGATTTGTTTATTAAGCAGTCTCTGTAATCCTTGTGACGAAGGGTTCTTTTTACGATGTATTTGGGGACTCCTTTCCCCGTCTTCTTCTCCTCATGTAAACTCTGAAGGGAATACATTTTAGAACGAAGCCCTGCAAATTGTTTGATAGGTACTCCCGAAAGTTCATCTTTCATTTTACCTAGTACCTTTTTATTATGTGTACTATGCAAAACATGGTCTATGTGATAGTCGGACGTGTCAAAATGATCTATATCGTCTTTCATATCAGCATACACGTCCTCGGTTTGAAGCTCGTAGCACAGTGAATCTGTATCAGTAAACAATAATTTAGCTTTTTCTCCATATTTCGGACTAATATAGTCATAATGAAAGCTATACATCAATAGTTTACTAATATCTAGAATACTGAAACCAGCATAAATAGGCCTGTTGAGTTTCAATTTAGTTAGCTTTGATTGCACACATGCAAGGTCGTTGTCAAAAACAGGAAAAGCGTGAAAAGCAGGGGATGCTACGAGCTTACATACTCTCTTCGGGCTCTGAGTCAATTCAATTTTCACTCGATTTCTCAAATTTTCCATCGTTTTTCCAAACACAGCATTATTCATCAGTTTGAAGAAGTCCTTCTCGAAGTCGTTTCTAGCTTTCTTCCGCTGATCTGTATTAAATTCTATATATGGTTTTAGCCAGCAAGACTGATTAAATTCTAAAACGCGATGTATGTTCTTCAGCTGCATACCGAAGGTTAAATATTGTTTGAGATTTCGATAATGAAGGACATATTTTTCCTTAGAATTTAGATTTAAGGCTAATTTCACGACTGATTGGTTTGTATTTATTCCAAGGCTTTGGGCAACCTCTTGACAATATGGGGATAGCATGCTGCTGGTAATCTGAAGTTTCTCAGGGGCTAGTGGATAATCATTATGCTTGTCGTGTAGAGAAACTGGATAATCGAAATCAACTTCCAATATGTATCCTTTATTCGCATCGTCAGCAATTGTCGTAATATTTAGATCTGCTATTTCTTCTTTATTAAGCCATCGAAAATCGCTTTGAGGGAGGCATTGTGACATTGCCCATCCATAAAGATTGTTGGCATCATAGTACATAATGTATTTAGAGGGTAACTGAGGATCATAGGTGTCCAAATACTTGTTGTTTGCTGTACTAAGACGATTGCATATCACAGAAATTCCCCCTCGTATGCCTTTTTCCAGGAAAAGGTACATTGTAGGGTCAGTTATCAACTCAAGATTTACATTTGTCATTTTTAAGCATGCTTGCCAGGCTAATCCAGGAGTTGTGTAAACATGGCAGGGATCGATTTCATAGTATCTGATGCATAGTTTTCTGAAACTTTCGAAAACATCAGCTAAGAGGAGCACGTCTGTCTTCAGGTACAAGTCATGATACTGGCCTAGATTTTTTATGTTGAATGTATTCCATACTCTTATTGCATGGGTGTAGTCTTCTTCCCCTAGTGCTTCTTCTGTGAGTTGGTTGTAAAATGCTTCACGTGGTGGTAATACTATTTGTTCAAACTTTTCACTGTTGTCAATATAATCATAGGGGTAAACTCCTTTTCTCAAAACCAGGTGTAACCGTTCAGTTTCAACATGTTCCTTTAAAATATGGAACTCATCTGGTGATAAATTATTTACTAGCTTCTCAAGGGATGTGCTTAAAAACTGATAGGAGTCTATAAAATGTAATGTCCCTAAGGAGAAGGTTATGTATGTTTCCATGTTATTGGGAATGCAATTAATCTTCTTATTTTTGATTCTGCCGATTCCCTGCATAATAAGGTGGCTGTCATATCCCTTTAGGTTGTGAAAGATAACTGGAATCCTATTGGTTAACTTAAAGTTCAGATTATAGGAATTATGGGCAGCTCCTCGGAATTTACCTGTTATATGATCGTGATCTCTCACACGATCTGCTCCTAGGGCATGCTTACAAATATGACAGTCAGTAGCGTTGTGAAATGATTCCTCTTCATGATTCGAGAGCTGCATTGGCTTTATCATCGACAGTAAATTTTTAATGTTTTCTTCTTCTTTAAGCAGACATTCTAAAAATTCTTCTACCACATTAGGACCTCTATAAACTACTGGAGGCTTATAGCTGCAGCCATCAGGTCCAACAACAAGATATGCAAATCCACAGGGTTCATGATTTGCCGTGATAGTGGTGTGAGATTTTTCAGGGTTAGGCATACAAGTGTCCACTTTCACTAGGAATGATTCAAAGTCGGCATAAATCACGTATGGAACGAGCTGCTGAAACTTAAAATTTGTGAATTTCAACCATTTCTCTTCTTCAGTTGGGAGTTCTACTCTCTGAGGTCCATGTTCTCGACAATAGGGAACATGATCCTTCAAGAGGGATTCATTTGCGAAACGGTGAAGGCAGTAATCACAGTAGAAACGTACACCGTTATGTTTGGTGAGAGGACTGAGAAGTCTACTCATATTCTTAATGGAGCAATAATGCTGCTTTTCATCATCCGATAACAGAAGGAGATTTGCATGCGCTTTAAATCTGAATGGTGTGATGTAGAGTGGGAACACCTCTTTCTCATATCCAAAAACATTAACAGAAATATTGTTCATTTTTTCGAATTTAGATATTTGATTTATTGTAACAGGGAAAATTAAGCCCGATGTGTTTCATTTGTCTTCTAAATGTATATAGTTGTTAAGGCGCTGCGGATTATCTGTGGCAGGATACAAAGAGGCTAAAACAGACCAGACAAAACATTTTTGGTCAGAATTACATACATTGACAATAGCGTGTTTTAGCAGTAATTCTCTTGGAGTAGGGATATAACTAGATCCTGCAAGAGGGATATATTTTCCAATGTTCATTTCAGCGTGGAGTACGGCATCCAGTGTCCATCCACTATGTGCTCCTTCAAATTCTTCAAATGAGGTCTTAATCTGCTTATACGCTGAATCCAATTCTCTGTTTAGGGATGATGTAGGTAGGCTTGTGACACAGTTACTTCGGAAAAACGGGGTACAGTGTTCAAAGGTAGAAGGGGAAACTTTTCGCCTGAATCGCACTTGCACGACAAGGTACCAATTAATGCTACATTTCGAGGTCAATTCTTCTTTCAGATGAGTTAGGAGTGACTCCCGCGAGGATTCGAGGAAAAAGGTGAGGTCAACTGATGTTTCTTCCGTTGCCGTCAGTTTATGTGTTGATAGGGTCCTTTTCATTTCTTCTGTAAACTGACAGGGGTCTTCAGGGTCTGGTTTTTGCTTCTTCTGCGGAATCCTTTCATCTTCAGAACGTTTTCGCTTATTATTGTGGGGCTTTCTTTGATGGCGCAAAAGACTGTCTTTTCGCCCAAACTCCATTGCACATTCTTCACATTTGTAGGTTTTCCTGGAGGTGTGGGATAATTCATGACGTCGGACATCATCTCTCCTTGAGAATGTCGATTCGCACTCAGAGCACTTAAACAGGCTATTTCCATCGTGATTTCTCATATGACGAATCAGATTTGTCTTGAGTGTGAAAGCCTTCTCACATATATCACATGGATACATTATGTAGCAGAGTTGTAAAATAGCTGATACTACACGAGGACGTCGAGAACTATCACTATTGCCGTTGGAAAAATCACGGAGAAGCAGCAGCAGAGAGCCGTCACTGTCAATGTCTGACAACAGAATGAGGAATCTGACCGATGGATGTCGTTTTTATACTAGAAGAATGACTATCCCGCAGAAACTGGAATAAAAGACTGACCTGCAGAAACGAAAAGAAACAATGCTATTGGGTAAAAATACTTTAAAAGGTAGAACTGCTAATCGGTGACGTCAGATTCCAAAATGGTGGAATTGAAAAAAAAAAAAATCGGACTTTGTGGAAACCAAGATGGACGTCGGTGGAAATTACTAATGGATTATCTACAATTTAACTGAATAATATAATTTCAGATTATTGCATCACTGGAGGGAGGTATTCTTTTTGACATTGCATGACTAATGTGATTGATAATCATCCGCCACCAGCTTAAAACACATGGGTGGCGGATCCCATAGGATTAACATTGATCCGCCACTGTTCCAGAACTCTCCTTTACTCACTACTGCGGCATTTCCAAGCCCATCGGTGTCCCCTACTGACCGTGGGCAAGGCGGGGAATTTTGCGGAGATAAATCTCAACGCTGACCCAGCTGGGACTCGAACGCTGCTGTTGGGAAGGGGGTGACGCGGTGAGAAGCGTGACAGACTCGCAATCTGCAGTTCCCAGGTTCGAATCCCAGCTGGGCAAACGTTGAGATTTATCTGCCCCAAACGTACCGCCATGCCCTCGATCAGTAGGGGACACCGATATGTTTGGAAAGGCTACCGTCCCCCGGATGGTACATTAAGCCGTGACCATGTGTGGGAGATTCATACTCTGTTCACGTAATGGCCTTGACGGAAAGCTATCATCTCTCTCATAGCAGCTCTCTAGTCGGTGGAGTAGCATATATAAGACAAAAGAAAAACTGTTGCAGACACGAGAATAGTAAAACTATGCTAAACTTGAATTTCAAAAAAAAAAATAAACAAAACAATTACGTATGCACAGGTTCGGATCTCGTAAAATATGGAAGGTGGGTGGGACACAAAAACATTTGAGGTGGAAAAAATGTAAAGTGATGTGGACAACGTGTAGGGGACATGTACAAAAAAATACTTATCTTCAAACAACAGAATCACACTCAACGGCCAAGATGCCCACAATATGCGAAGCACAAGGAAACTGATTTTTTGAATGATTATACAAATTTATGCAGAAGGTTTTATTATATAAAAAAAATACCCCCTCAACAGCTGCTTGCCACAGAGGTCTGACAGGAGCCTGCCAGTTTATATGTCATAGTAGAAGATCTGTGAGGATGGCAGGACCTCAGCAGAAAAACAGCACACACAACCATGCCTTAGCCGGGGTTCGAACAAAAGGCACAATTTCATTTTAATAGGTATTTATTGGTTGCTTTGGGAAATGAAAAATCAAAATACAAAAAGATTTCAGATATATTTATATCTTTTCCTATTTCTATTTTTCAATTTCATTACACTATAAAATTTAACGGCATTTATTCGGATGGCATAGTTCATTATAAACCTTCAGTCGGTTGCAAGTTTCATTACTGCAAACAGTTCTTACACTGTAATAAAAGTTTCATTACCTGGATCAATATTCCACTTGCAAAATTTTTAGAAACTATTCCTCATAGAATTGGAGTTTAGATAAATATTTAAAAGTCGATTAAAAAATCTGCTTTTCGTACTTTGCCATAGGCCAATCCAGCGTATTCTTTAACGTGAACATTGTATGACTCTCCTGCACACGGGACCATAGCTCAACGTCCCATCCGATGGACGGCGGTTTTTCCAAACCCATCCTTGTCTTCTACTGACCATGGGCAAGGCGGTGAGTTTTGCGATAAATCGAAACGCTGACCCAGCTGAGACTTGACCCTGGGAACTGTAGATTACGAGCCTGGCGCGCTGCCGACCGAGATTTCATAGATAGCACCTCAGTATACGCAAGTATTGGATTGGATTGTTTTAACTCTGAGCTGCACTTTTTTGCACACCATGGGCTAAATGGTAAGGCCACAAGGACCCCGAAGGATCAGAGAAGGTTGGGGGAGGGGACCCACTGGAACAGCTGTTGGGAGACAGATGGTAGCCTCCCGTCAAGGCCATCCAGTGTGTTCTTTAACGTGCACAGGTTATGGCTCTCCCGCACACGGGGCCACGGCTTAACGTCCCATCCAAGGGACGGCGGCCTTTCCAAGCCCATCGGTGTCCCCTACCGACCGTGAGCAGGGGGAGGAAATTTTGCGGAGATAAATCTCAACGCCGACCCAGCTGGGACTCGAAACTGGGAACTACACATTACGAGACTGGCGCGCTACCGACTGAGCCACTCCCGCCCCCATACGCAAATATACCGAGGTGCTATCTATGGGATATAAGGTCATGTTCTGCTGTCCTCTGTAACACTAAAATTGTAACACCCAGAACGAATGATCGGAAGTGCTGCAAATCAGAAGTAGGTTGAGTTGCGCCGAGATATTCAAGTGATTAAAATATGTGACCAATCCGGTTGCAGCGTTTGCTGATTTTAGCGAGAACGCTTTTGACATAATGTTACAACTGTGACCGGCTCCCTAGTGAAAAGGGTTGGATTGTTTTATCTCTGAGAGGCAGTTTATTTTTTGAACACCATGGGCTAAATGCCAAGTCACAAAAACCCTGAGGGCTCAGAGAAGGTTGAAGGAGAAGATAACCCACTTGACAGCTATTGGGAGACTGATGGTAGCTTCCCGTGAAGGACATCCAGCATATTTTTTTAACTTGCACAGAGTATGGCTGTCCACACAGGGGAACATGACTTTATATCCCATGCGACGGACGGCGGCCTTTCTAACTCCATTAGTATACGCTATTGACCAAGGGTAGGGTGGGGATTTTGCATGGATAACATTCAAAGTTAGCCGAGCTGGGACTTGAACCTGGCGTCAACTTGGATTCTCAATATCCTTGTTTGTGGCGACCCAGGACGAAGGTTATAGTTAGGTTTTGGCGAATGCTGGACTTTACTTCTACAGTATAGTACTGTTCAGCACCGACGGTGGATAGTAGTAAACATGGCACAGAGTATCGCTGTCCACATAATAGATGTAGTGCAGTCTCTGAATTGCGGAGCGTCTGGCATTTGTCATTCATTATATTACCTGGGACATGAACCTGGGAACTGTAGATTGCGAGCCTGGCATCCTACCGACTAAGCCATCCCCCCCTGGGAATGTTGTGGGTGGGGATTCACTGGCCAGCTGTTAGAAGACTGATGGTAGACTCCCATCAAGACCGTCCAGCGTGTTCATGTGCACAGAGTATGGCTGTTCCGCAAACGGCCCCAAGATTAAATGTCCCATCTGACGGATGGTTGACTTCCAATGGCCCATCGATCTTCAAAATTCGAGTTGCAAGTTCTAAAGCTCTGTGTAGTGCCAAACAGGGGCGTAGTGAAGTACTATGGTTTGTGGGGGGGGGGGGGGGGAGAAATCGAAAATTTTACAACTCGAAAATCAAATTTTGCCTACTGAGAAAATAATAAAATAATGTCTCTGTCTCTAGTCTATTGTCTCTCTCCTAATGAGAAAATAATGTCTCTGTCTCTTAAATCTTGGTCGATTCGTACCTAGATTTTCACTCCGTGGGGGAAGTTGAGGTAATTTTCACAACTCTCCTGCATTTTGCCATTTGACTTCCAATTTTACCAACTAGCCATAATTTCACAGAAATGACCCCAATACTTACATCTCTTCTGAATTGTAGCAAGTCAGTGTCAATTATCCCAACTTCCCTTGATTTGGCCAAATCTCCTTAATTTCACAAAACTAATCCAAATCTTTACATCTCTCCTAAATTTGCCAAGTCACTTCAAAAGTTTCAACTCCACACGATTTTGCGAAGTTTTCTCGATTTTTTCAACTCTCCTTAATTTTACAAACCCAATCTCAATTAAGCCGTCCCATGGCCGAGTGGTTAGCGCGTCTGGCTACTGATCTAAGGGACCTGGGTTCGAGCCCCGGGTAAGGCATGGCTGTTTGTGTCGTTTTTCTGCTGAGGTCCTGCCATCCTCTCAGACCTTCTACCGTGGCATATAAACTGACAGGCTCCTGTCAGACCTCTGTGGCAAAGCAGCTGCTTGAGGGTTTTTTAATTTATTTATATAGGAAAAAGTGCTGGAAACTAAGCGCGGTTTTCATGTGCCACAAACGCTCACAGAATGGTGCGAATACGTTGAAGCTCGATACGTGATCTGGGCGCCATTTACTTATGTAATATCTATGATCGTATGTGCACCATTTAAGCCTCGCCGTACACAGTAACGTATCGTCGCTCAGTTTCCACATCAACCTCAGCCCTCAGAAAATCACACAAAATCGATCATCTGCTGGAAAAAGTAAAAAATATTCTTCTCACAGTTCAATGCATTTTGAAAACCTGGCGTTTTAATACCTTTCTTTGCTGTTGTTAGCCATAATTTCTATCAATCCAGCTTTTTTTACATACTTGTTGCCTCACAATGGAGGTAAACCCTCCTAATTTATTAATGGGTACCTTATCATAGGTACTTTGTATATAATATATATCCATTGTATATACCGGGTGATCCGAAAGTAACAGAAAAAGTAAAAATGCAATAATTCGAAAAGTATAGACAAAGCACGATGTGGTTTTCACAGAAATGCACAGAAAGACATGGGATTTTTTTAATAACGGAAAATTTTATTACCAGAATAGTTACATTTGTCTCCGACAGGTGACGCTGTAGCGGTCCCGGAGCTGCTGCCTTTCGTTATTTAAACAGATCTGACGGCCGCTCATCCTCAAACAGTGCGAGACTGTGAACATTGATAAATCTGACTTTGCCGCCAGGTACGTAAATTTCAGATGTAGTGAACACTGAAGTTAAACTTTCAGCATTTATCGTTTATTACCGTTATCGTTTATTACCCTGTGACTTTTTGGTTATGGGGCTACTTGAAGTCACAGGTGTACAGAGGTTGGCCGACATCATTGGCCATGTTGAAAGAAGCTATTCACCATCATGTGACAGGAATTGCAGCTGAAATCCTCTTCGATGCTGTGTAGAGTGTCGTGCCACGTCTGACGGCCATTCTCATGAATGATGGCCGTCACATTGAACATTTGTAATCCTAGCTGCGTTGCGAACTGTGCTGCACCACTGTACAAACTACTGACACAACTGAAGCCTCTGTGGCAAGCAGCTTCTTGAGGGGGATTTTTATTTATTATTTTTAATCTCAATTATCACAGCTCGCCCGTATTTCCCAAGGGAATTTGTATTTTGCCAATTCCCTAGATTTTGTTAAGTTCCCTCGATTTGTCCAACTGCCCTTAATTTCACAAAACAAATCCCAATTTTCACAACTCGCGTTTATGTTATCATGTGGATTCGAATTTTGCCAACTATCCTAGAGTTTGCCAACTCGCCGTAATTTTACAGAAAAAATCGCAATTTTTACATCTTCCCTGAATATGCCAAATCACTTCGAATTTTATCAACTCTCCTTAATTGCGTAAGAAAGGCACATTTTCCATAACTCATTACTAATAATATGTTACTCATTATGAAAGATGGACGAAGTTATTAAACTCCACAGTGAGCCACTCATTAACGATGAACTTCAGGATTTAGAATTCAACGCTGCTTTTGAAGAAGAACAAGAATCTGAACCAGAAATAGCGTTGGCGTTTAAATATTTCGATGAAGCTCCTTCACTGCACAAAAAACGCATGGATTCGTTGAAGGATCACGACATTGATATTTTGTGACTGGATGCCATAAGACGATGTTGTGACCAGTTAATGGAATACTAAAAATGAATATTACGCGCAAAACAGAGCCAAGCAATGCAAACCAGCTAGTTTCGTCCCTTATTAAGAAATAAACTGTAAAATCAATTAATCCATCACATATATGTACATATTTATACACATAATTATGAATTTATGTAATCTTTAAATAAATATTCAGAATTATAATTAGTTTTGTTGAAATAAAACATCCATTACGAAACCAAGAAAATGGAATAAAGATCAATAAGATAGGCAAAAATATAAAGAAATAAAAAATCCCCTCGTTTTACACGGAAATTCGTTTAATGATAGTCTTTCCGGAACTCATCTACCTCATTAAATATGATTTACCTGTGTAACTGTTCCGTTTCTGAATGATCCATTAATTGGTATTTTCAGAGTTAAACTACCACCAAATATATATATTAATTTAATAGAATTGTTTGTCTTTCGTTCAATCAATATCATATTGCTTCATCGTAATAGAAGACTATATATCACGGATGTATCTTAATGATACATTCAAGGTTTAAGAAAAGCGTTTTAATCAACGATATTTTCACGCTTTCAGTACCAAATGTTGGATTATCATCACTACAGCTTCTGATAGTATCCTCCCTATGTGATTCTGATATTACTATAGGTTCGGATCACAAATTGGCCTGCATTGCAAATTTTCTCCACTAATGCATCTGGTCTCTAAATGTTGCCTACGCATAAACTGGAAGGATAGTTGTGTACCAATCTCCAGTGATGATGCATAGAACCGTCCGGGTCTAGCACATAATGTCCGACCCCACCTTCCCTTGGAGCATGCCGTTAGTACATTTCAAAAAGTTTTTTCCAAAAGAGATATTCTCTTTTCGGAGGAAACAGAAGTGGAGTGCTGTCAGACCGGTGTACCCTACTGATCTAGTAATCCAAGTATTAAAACCGAAGTACCCGAGAATTTAAAAAAATAGGGTTGTTTTCTGCTGAACGAAGTCCACTCCCACTTTGTCCAAATAACAATAACAATAAGTACAGGTATGTTTAGAAAGGCCAATAAATGGTATCTAGGTAGTCACTGGAAGGAGAGCTATGCACCAATCCCCTGTGATGATGCATAGAATCGGCCAGGCCTAGTACCTAATATCCGACCCCGCCTTCTCGTGGTGTAGACCGTTGGCGAGTGCTGCCAGATTAGTGTGGCCTACTCATCTGGACATCTATGGCCATTTTTCTTTTTTTATACACTTTTGAGGAGTGGTCAACCACACAGGGTCCTGGTGCTCACCATATATACCAAACTGAACGGAATTATGGATCTGAGCTTGATTATGGATCCTGATTTTGTGCACTGGTGGGCTTCTGTGGAGGGAAAATCTTCCGCTGTGTTTTCTGTTTGTTTGTGGGTTGACAGCCCCAAGTGAATAGATTCACAGGATATGTTTATCAGCTATTGGATAACCCTGAGCAGAGGTCATCGCAGGCACCTGAACTCTTTGCTTCTATTGGCATCGTCAAATTCTACATTGGAGGAAGTCTTCCAGTGTAGATGGCTTCAGCCTTTAGTGGTGGGGGAATGGGTCTTTGCCCCATATCTGCGATTTGGGAGCTGTTTGATATTGTCGGCATTTCCTTTCTCAATAAACATAGTTTCTTTAAACATCCCACTAACCATTTTCTTTCCATAGGTAGTTGGAATGTAAGGACTCTGCACAGAGCTTTTTCTCTTGATGTCCTAACAAAAATTCCACCATTATAATTTAGATATTCTCGACTTGCAAGAGACCAGATAGACAGATAAAGGTCAGATTCTTAAAAATAATCTTAAATTTCTCTTTTCAGGGAGGGACGACAATAAGCATCACCAAGGCGTAGGTCTGCTTCTCAGCAGACACGCTAGTGATGCTCTTCTAGGATATGAGTGCATTAATGCAGCAAAATTTCAGAGAAAGCGTTAAAGACTTGAATGTTTTCTGCTGTTATTCCCCCACTGAGGATGCCGATGAGGATGAGAATGATAGGTTTTACGGACAACTTCAGGATATTTTGAATTCTGCTAAGAAAGGAGATATTACCTTTGTTCTAGGTGACTTCAATGCCAAAGTTGGTACTGACACTGACTTTTGGAGAGGGGTGATAAGCCCTTTTGGTATTGGCAGCTGCAATGGCAATGGGCACCGTCTCCTACAGGTAAGTAAACTCAATGGCTTCAGAATAACCAACACTTAATACAAACAACGCGACATATATAAGTACACATGGATTTCATCAGATGGGCTGTATAAGAATATGATTGATTATATATTAATTAACAGCAAATGGGCTAGTTCTGTTAGGGATATCAGGTCATATAGGGGAGCTGAAATTCGATCTGACCATTACCTTGTTAAAAGTGTCTTGCAACTTAAACTTAAAAAGTGTTGTGCTAGGGTTAAAAATTTTACCTTTAATACTGAAGCTCTGAAAGACCAAGTTATAGCAAAGCTTACCATGATAGGTTACTTAGTCATTATGACAGTCATAGTTTGCTTACTACTGAAGTTCAGGAAGAATGGGACCATTATAAACAGGCTTTTTTGGAAACTAACAGTACTATTTTATGGAAAAAAGAGCAGATGAGACAGAATTATCTGAGTAATAAGGCACTTGAGCTTATTTCGGAAAGAAAGAACTGCAGGGATGTCCTTAATCAATACCCTACTAGTCCTAATAGAAAGCATTACAGAGAACTTAATAAACATGTAAAAGATCAGTTAGCTGCTGATAAGAATTTTGGCTTGATGGCTTGGCTGACAAAGCCGAGGGAGCAGTTAGACAGCATAACAGCATAGAGCTGTACCAGATAGTTAATATTTTATGTGGTAGAAAACGAACAGGTATACAGGGATTGAGGGATAAACAAGTTAAGGTTATAGAAGGTGAGGATTCTGTCATGGCTAGGTGGGCTGAGTATTTCAGTGATGTTCTAAACAATGTAGTTAGTTCTACTCCCATTGTTTGCAATGATGATAGATGCATTGGTGGCTTTAATGTTGGCCCTATAACACATTCTGAAGTTATTTTGGCTGTTTCTAAACTTAAACTACATAAATCCCCAGGGTTAGATGAAATTACTGCCGAAATGCTTAGAGCTGGGAACGTTTCTGTTACCATTTCGATGACTGAAATTCTGAATATCTTTTATGATAAAGGCATGGTTCCTAAGGATTTTACCAGAGCTATTGTTGTTATTGTAAATTTAAAATCATTTAACTGCGTAGCAGTAAAAACTTATATGAACTGAGCTGAAATATACGCCATAGCTAGTGTAATTATGTCACATATTAACCACTGCAAAATAAATGATTACTTACCAGATTTCATGATTTTTATGGTGTCCACATTGGACGTTCGGCACAGTACATTTCTTCTCACGGTCAAGACTCGATGCTTCTAAATAAGAAAAATTTACATTGATAGAAAATAAATCCTTGAAGATTCACACAATTCTCTTGTTAACGATGAGTAATGGAGCATTATACGCAGTGTCTTGGGTATTAGGTGGTTTAACTTTGTAAGTAATGATGAGGTTAGGCAAAGGAGTCTAAAGTGTGCCTAGAGGCCTCAGAAGGAGGGGGAGACCTAGGATGCGGTGGGCAGACAATGTCGAACAGGACCTTGTTAGAATTGGTGTACAGTGGTCGGATGCAGTAGATGTAGCTCAGGACAGATATGCTTAGAGAATTAAACTGCGCGGTGTGGTTGGACCTCCGTATCCCATTGCTGCTTGAGGATGATGATGAATAGAGCATTATACAATGAAACAAACTTGCAGAATAATCCAAGACCAAAAACAAAATAGAAGAGTGAAGCATGACCGCCAGTCAAATAAACTGCAAATACACTGCGAAGAAATTGACTGTGCAAGTCGCAGGGAAATTACAGTTTTCGTGTCGCATGTCAGCTGAGTTGCGATTGCTGCGGTGTGCGATAACCCAGCTTTGTACATGCACTTTTAAGAAGCAACTGTAATTAGAGTCGAATTTCTTTTGCAAATTACTGCGGTGTGCGATAACCCAGCTTTGTACATGCACTTTTAAGAAGCAACTGCAATTATAGTCGAATTTCTTTTGCAAATTACTGCGGTGTGCGATAACCCAGCTTTGTACATGCACTTTTAAGAAGCAACTGCAATTATAGTCGAATTTCTTTTGCAAATTACTGCGGTGTGCGATAACCCAGCTTTGTACATGCACTTTTAAGAAGCAACTGCAATTATAGTCGAATTTCTTTTGCAAATTACTGCGGTGTGCGATAACCCAGCTTTGTACATGCACTTTTAAGAAGCAACTGTAATTAGAGTCGAATTTCTTTTGCAAATTACTGCGGTGTGCGATAACCCAGCTTTGTACATGCACTTTTAAGAAGCAACTGTAATTAGAGTCGAATTTCTTTTGCAAATTACTGCGGTGTGCGATAACCCAGCTTTGTACATGCACTTTTAAGAAGCAACTGCAATTATAGTCGAATTTCTTTTGCAAATTACTGCGGTGTGCGATAACCCAGCTTTGTACATGCACTTTTAAGAAGCAACTGCAATTATAGTCGAATTTCTTTTGCAAATTACTGCGGTGTGCGATAACCCAGCTTTGTACATGCACTTTTAAGAAGCAACTGCAATTATAGTCGAATTTCTTTTGCAAATTACTGCGGTGTGCGATAACCCAGCTTTGTACATGCACTTTTAAGAAGCAACTGCAATTATAGTCGAATTTCTTTTGCAAATTACTGCGGTGTGCGATAACCCAGCTTTGTACATGCACTTTTAAGAAGCAACTGTAATTAGAGTCGAATTTCTTTTGCAAATTACTGCGGTGTGCGATAACCCAGCTTTGTACATGCACTTTTAAGAAGCAAGTAATTATAGTCGAATTTCTTTTGCAAATTACTGCGGTGTGCGATAACCCAGCTTTGTACAT
Source organism: Ryuthela nishihirai (assembly GCA_038380435.1). Classification (NCBI taxonomy): domain Eukaryota; kingdom Metazoa; phylum Arthropoda; class Arachnida; order Araneae; family Heptathelidae; genus Ryuthela; species Ryuthela nishihirai. The sequence goes on from JAWZYU010000022.1 coordinate 24,733,493, forward strand.
GCACTTTTAAGAAGCAACTGTAATTATAGTCGAATTTCTTTTGCAAATTACTGCGGTGTGCGCCCTCCTAATTAGTAATCAGTGCGGGTACTTCTCTTCACCCAATAATGTGTTAACGTTATTTGCTGTAGGTCGGACTTATTTTATTAAAATTGAATTTGAGATACCCATTACGGATTCGTGCCAGACAATCTTGAAAAATGAATTCTGCTGATATCTGATATTTTTAATAAATGTTATGAGCTCCAAGTCTAGGGCTCATATCTCGAAGTCTAAAATAGTGCCTGATTCGCAATGACAAAAGTTAAAATACATAAAACCCAGAGGGGCCATAAGGGAAAAACAAATTTGCTAAAAAAGCACAACTAAACGTAAAACAAGCGAGAGTCAAACAGAAAAATCTTTGGATGCTTGAACTAGTAAAATACCAAGGGATCGTAATAGATCAAGGATCTTTAGTAAGGTCACTTATCCATCTAAGACAGAAGCAACAAAATCAAAGGCTTGAACGCCAACTGAGATTCTCTCAGTTCAATCCTTAGCCATCTAAAATTTAGCACAATAACTTTGAGCAATATATTACCCAAATTCAATTTCCTGAAGAATTCCAGGATATTTTTAAATTCCTGAGCAAAACCAAACGATTCACAGATGATGTCATCAGGAATATTCTTAATGATCACCTTTAAGTATTTTACTGTTGCGAGACGGTTTCTAATAAAATTATTTCTCTATAATTTGATTGGTAGTTTAATTTAGAGTGTTTTACGTCAAAAAACAAGACTAAATTTTAATTCCGTGATTTGTAAAATGGGACAAAAGTGTAACTCTTACATTTCAATCTGCAAAACACTCAGTATTTAAAAATGGTAGAAAATATACAGAAAATTAATTGCAACATTCCAATGGCCAATTTACTTGCAAATGATCTAAATTTACTAGCAAATGATCTAAATTTACTTGCAAATGATCCAATTTACTTGAAATGATGCAATTTAGATTGCAAATCATCAAGAACTAAACGGATTCTTACAAAAGCTTCTAAAAATTTGCTTAGTTGCATAATCTATTTTGATCTAACAGGTATTTTTTTAAGAATTTTTTACTACTGCCAATGAACAGATCTAACTGGACATGATGGAATGGATTGTGCTGTTTTATTCTTTTGCATACAAAGGGCTCAATGGCCAGGTCACAAAAGCCCCGAGGGTTCAGAGAACGTTGGGGGATGGATACCCATTGGACAGCTGTTAGGACACAAATGGTAGCCTCGCATCAATGTCATCTAGTGTGGTCTTTAATATGCACATGCTATGGATCTCTAATGTCCCATCCGAAGGACACGGCAATTCTTAACCCATCTGTGTCTCTTACCAAGCGCAGGGTGGGGGTTTAGAGCAGATGAATGTGAACGACGGCACAAGTTGGGACTCGAAACTGAAAGATTACAAGCCTGAAGCCTTATCTACTGAACCAACCCACGTCCCAAGAAAGAATTGAATGTTTCATTTTCTATTAAACGGAAATTTTTTAATGTCAGTTTATATTGTAGTAATTAAATTTTAAATCTTAAAATCTAGCTAAAAGTTAGTTATCTTAAAAACATAGTATTCAAATTTAAATAATCCCTTCATATTTTATTTTAACTGCAATGAATTTTGTATTGAAATACTTGTAATTACTTTTGTATTTTCATACAATTTATGTCTAATCGTGTTAATGTAGTAGAGTTGTTTGCATCTGTGAGTGTTTCTTCAGTTTATGGTCTTTTTACTGGGATAATTTAATTTTATGCACAAAATAAACTCCTTTTAGGATTATTGCAAAACATATATTTTACGAGTTGTGTAAATTTCTGGTAGTTAAGAGAAACATTTAGCGAACAAGCGTTAAGAGAAACATTAGTGTAGCTAACTTTGGTAAAAAATGGCATCTCAGATAACGACATCTTTATGAAATACATGAAAAGTTGTTGTTTTTTTCCACCATTATTTCCATTTATGGGAATGACAATTTCAGTTGACCCATATAGATCTTGCTTGCAATAAACTGACTGCAATCATTATTTTGAATGAAAATTAACAGTAGTTGTATATATATAATTATTACGGGAAAATTCAATATGAAGATTTTATCTGTCTTCAGGAAAGGTGAGATATGACGACCACCGTCCATCACAGGAATTTATTAGACATATTTTTCTGTTGATTTATTGTGGTGGAAAACGGGTGGAAAATGTACAGTAACTTTTGTTATTCCATTTTATTTAAAATATGCATTATTTCAATATTATAAATTTCACTAAACGGCATCTGTTAAATTTAATTTGATAACGGCACAATTTTTCAGATTATCGACAATTTCATACTATCTACTCTAGCTCTCTCCATTATTTCACTCAATCTAATATACTTACATTTTACTTAAAGTTGGCAAAACTAGTGAGATCAAACACGATTTCAGTTGTTTCAAGTTATTGAAATGTGCGAGGGTCTCGATGCAAGTGTTCTACGTGAATTTTCATATTTACCTAGAAGTGTTTCGATGTTGCCTTCAGCTTTCTTGTCTGACTTTCTGGTGCCATGTGGTAGATTATCTCAGGAGACAATTCCATTTGAGGTACCGCAGAGCAGAGCAAAGCCATTTACCTGCCTTCCTTCCAGTTATATTCCGAGAAACGTGTACTAAAGGAGACACCCTCTCATTCATGCAAAACCTCTGTCAGAGTGACGCTTCGTGCCAAGTCTGAGACTCTGACACTCCAACACCAAATGCCTGGGAGAATCCCCCTGAACCACTGTTCAATGCTTCCCATGAACGGACAGCCACGTGATTTCGGGACAAGAACATTGCATCGAGAATTGTTTATTTTCGGCCCTTACCCCCCTAGCAGAGAGAATTGCGAGGACGAATCAAAGTCTGTGGATAGCGGTCCTCTGTGTGTTTAAGAGAGAAAAGGAGACACACAGTCTTGGACAGTGTGGGGCGTGGGTGGCTCAGTCGGTAGCGCGCCAAGCTCGTAATCTGTAGTTCTCAGGGTCGAGTCCCAGCTGGGTCAGCGTTGAGATTTATCTCCGCAAAATTCCCCGCCCTGCCCACGGTCAGTAGGGGACACCGATGGGCTTGGAAAGGCCGCCGTCCGTCGGATGGGACGTTAAGCCGTGGCTCTGTGTGCGAGAGAGCCATACTCTGTGCACGTTAAAGAACACGCTGGATGACCTTGACGAGAGGTTACCATCTGTCTCCCAACAGCTGTTCCAGTGGATCCCCTCCCCCAACCTTCTCTGAGCCTTCGGGGTCCATGTGATCTGGCCATTTAGCCCATGGTGTGCAAAAAAAGTGCCGCTCAGAGGTAAAACAACCCAACAACTTGGACAGTGTGCGGGAGGTTTTGATAGTTTTAGAGGACGGCAGGACATTTTCTTCAGCATTATGTAAGTTATTGAAAGCATGTAATGTGAAATGGCAATAACGCTGTATCTATGCTTTTGTAGAAAAACCATTAGCTGTCTTTGGTTACTCGAATAGTAATTTTGATATGTACGATAAATTTGTTAAGTAGGCTGAGTGGTTTATTTTTAGTAGTTGTTATTGTACTAGTGACATTTACTCTATTCATGTGCCTTCACGCCGATAAAAGTGGAAAGTGCAAAATGAGTATTTTAAGAGTTTGATACAAATTTTATTAGGCCAAATAGCCATTTGCATATCTCAATGTGCTACGCCAATGTTTGTTCCAGAGGAAAAAAATAATGTTAATCTCCTATGTAACGGAAAAATTGCTTTATGATTTTAAAAATTCCTGCCTTAAGAGTTGTGTGAAGATAACAAATGTAAGAAACTTAGCAAACAACAATGTAATTTCATAATTGAATTTTTAATGGAAAAAAACATTCTGCGATATATTAAATAGGAAGATAACTAAATGCTCTGCTGGCTTGGGTTCAGTTGTTTTACCTCTGAGAGACACTTTTTTCCACACAATGGGCTAAATAGCCAGATCACGAGTAACCCAAGGGTTCATAGAATGTTGAGGGAAGGAGACCACTGAACAGCTGTTAGGAGAGAAATGGCCGCCTCCCGTCAAGACCATCCAGCGTGTTCTTTAACATGCTCAGTGTATGGCTCTCCTGCACACGGGGCCACGGCAGCTTTTCCAAGCTCATCGGTGTCCCTACTCACCGAGGACGCGGAGTTTTAGGAAGATTATTCTTTTGGCTTCACTTGTAAACAGACTTTGGAAAATAAAATATTTGAGAAAGTAACACAGATTAAAGCGAGAACAAGGACCATTATGTTAAGCTTAATAATTTTATGGTCAATTAATTTGTTGGTCAACTGTTCGGCATAACTCTCTGTGTCGGCGTAGGTTGGGGGTTCTTTCGTCTGCCACAATTGGTAGGGCAGGGCAGCGTCTCTGCCATAAATTAAAATGTAGGGGGTCTCATGGGTGGCACTGTGGGCGGCACTCCGATAAGCCATCAAAACAAATGGCAGATGCTCGTCCCACACATCATTTTTGTCAGCCACCAGATGAGACAAAATGGATGCTATTCACTGGTTGAATTTTTTCACAAGACCATTCGAGCTTGGATGATAAAAACTGGTGTTTTGCTTAATGATGCCTATTCGGTTAAATACTTCGGTCATCACTCGACCGGTAAAGTTCCATCCATTGTCACTAATGACGGTAGTGAAAATTCCATGTTTGGGAATATACCTTCCACGAACGCTCTGGCAATAGACTCTGCTGACTGATTGGCCAGCGCGTAGACTTCGGGCCATTTAGTAAAATAATCCATAACGATTAAGACGTATTTATTTCCTCACTGAGTGAGGGGGAGGGGGCCTAAAATGTCCCTGCCTGTATGCTGAAAGAGGCGGATTGTGAGTGGGGCTCGGACCAGATTTTCCTTCTTTCTCTCTTGGTAGCCTCTTCGTTGCAGGCAAGATATGCAGGTCTGGACATAATTGCGAACATTGGCATACTGCCGAGCCAGTAATACTCAGACCTTACCCTTTTCAAGGTCTTATCTTCTCCCAAGTGGCCTGAACAGGGGTTGTTGTGGCATAATTCTAATATCTGTCCTCGAAGACTGACAGGGATCGATAGTTGTTCCGTTGCTTCCATGCGAGGGTTATGGCGAGCCAAGGGGGCCAAATAGTATAATATACCTTCCTTCAAGTAGAATGGTTCGGCGTCATTGCCGGGTGAATCAGGGTCCTACCCTCTAAAGTTTTGATGTTGTTTCTAAAGGTGGGGTCCTCAAGCTGCAGCTCCCTTAGACGGGCTAAATCGCCAAAAGAGCTCTGGGAAGGGGGGTCTCTCACGATTGCCTGTATATGACGAGACAGAGTATTGGCTGGGACATTGTGTTTCCCAGGCCAATAAATGACGTCAAAATCATAGTTCTGTAGAGTTAGATTCCACTTGGCCAGTCTGCTGGAGGGATCTTTGAGCTTCATCAAATATGTGAGGGGAGCATGGTCGGATACAACAGTAAATCGTTGCCCATACGGATATTGTTTGAAGTGGGTAATGGCGAAACGGATTTCAAGGGCCACCTTCTGAATCGTTGAGTACCGTGTTTCCGGGGGCTTCAGTTTCCGACTGGTGTAGGCTACCAGATGAAGGAACCCGTCATCCGTTTCTTTCCCCAGTACGCTGGCTACCGCAATGTCCGACGCATCAGTTGACAGGAAAAACTGCCGTCCAAAGTCGGGGTAGAGGAGAAAGGGCTCTGTCATTAACTTTCTTTTCAATACGTCAAATGCTTCCTCTGCTTCTGGGGACCAGCTAAATTTGGTGTCCTTTTTTTACCAAGTGGACTAAGGGGTCAGTAAGGTTGGCATAGCGGTCAATGAAACGCCGGTAATAGCCAGTTAGCCCTAGAAAGGCCCAAATGTTCCGGACACTACGGGGTCGGGAAAATTCATCAATGGCTTGGACGTTCCTCAGGTCAGGCTGGACCCCTTATACGGAAATCAAATGTCTCAGGTAAGTGAGGGATTCTTTCATGAATGGACACTTCGCTGGTTTTAGCTTCAAATTGCAAGCCCTTAGGCGGTCGAATAATTTCTGTAAACGTTCAGCGTGTTGTTCAAATGTTTGGGAGGCCACAATTATGTCGTCAAGGTATACGAGTACTTGCTCTTGCCGCATTCCCATTAATACGTGATCTAATAAATGCTGAAAAGTGGCGAGACTGTTCTTCAGTCCAAACGGTAGGTAATTAAACTAAAATAATCCTTTCCTGCTGATGAATGCGGTTTTCTCCACGTCACATGGGTGAACCGGAACCTTCCAATATCCGGACACGATATCCAGAGAGCTGAAGTATTTGGCATGAGCCAATTGGTAGATAATTTCATTGATGATTGGAAGGGGGTACGAATCCGGGACAGTTTTTGCATTTAGTGCTCTGTAGTCGATGCAGAACCTGTATGTGGAGGCTTTCTTCTTCACTAGGATGATGAGTGAAGCGAAAGGAGAGGTGCTTTCTCTTATAATACCCTGCTCTAACAGCTCATCCACCTGTCGATCTGATTCTCCCTGTAGCGCAAATGGCACCCTGTATGCCCGTTGCCTCACAGGACGGTCATCGGTGAGGTGAATTTCATGATAAACAGCGTCTATGCCTGTCAATTCGCTAACATCTCTAGCGAAGGCGTCACTGTTTTTCGTCAATAATTTTCCCAATTTATTCTTTTCTCGTGGCCCAAGATGGTCCAGCTGGAAATCCTCCAGGGATAAGGGCAATTTCTTTCTCCTCGGGGGAACACTAGGGGACTGGATTTCAATGCGACGATGCGCATGCGTTTGTTCAGCCAGATGGGGGCTGAGGAGGTATTGATACACTCGGCTCGGGGAGGGACGCAGAGTTTTTGTACCACGCGCCCAATGCACATAGGTGTAGGGGAGGGGGTTGTAGATTGTTCTGAGTAGGGTAGGGGAGTGATGTGATTTGAGTGCTTTCGTGGTTCGATTCTCTATCTTCTTTTCTTCGTAGTGTGCCCGAATACCAATCAATAATGAATCGGTGCTTCTTCAAGATATCATGTCCAATTATCATGTCATACCGTAGAGTTTCTATGTCGAGGGTTACTATCGGGTGCTCAAAATTGATTTCATTGAACGTGAGGGTTACCATGAATCTGCCTATCACAGGAAGGGGTTTCCGCCTACGGTTTTCAATTGATGTTGGACGAGGACAATTTTGCAGAGGATCCGGCTTTTCAAGTGCTGAAAGCATTGGCTATCCATGACGGACACAGTAGCGCTGGTATGGATGAGTGCTGACACCTCTGTGTCCTTCATGCGGCTGGACACAATGGGCGAATTTTCATCATTGCCGCGTATGGCACACGGTGCAATGGGAATGGCTAACGTTTCGAGGGGATTCTGGGAATGCATCAGGGACTTCCCTCCCACTTTAGTTTAAAGGAGCCGTATGATGATTGGTGGGTTCTGATACTTCTCTCTGCTGCTCCCATGTTCGGGGGGGAACGGGAAATGGGGACTTTGACCTCTCATCCAGTGTGTCCTCGCTGGGGTTGCTCAGTCTTGATTCTGTGGCATTCACCCCATCAGATGTCGCGGGCCACGTGGGTGTGGGGTCGGGGACGGCGCACATTGACGAGCGTAGTGGCCTACCCCACTGCACGCGAAGCATGTGACACCCTGGTGGTCTTCCCAGAGGTGCTGCCGTTGCTGAGGTCGAATTGTGAGGTCGTATGTGCGGTTCCGCTCCTGCTGTCCTTCCATCTGGTGGAGGCGCTCTCCTAAACGAATCAAATCTGCCTGGATCTGGCAGAGCAGAAGGGCTGCCAACAGGTCCTGAAGCTGGGGCAATGGGTTCGATTCCATGGTTCTTGTGGGAGTTTCCTCGTCAAGTGTTCGTATGGCTGACGTCCGTCTGGAGGCACACTCGTTGCCTTCTTCTAATATCGCCTTAGCTAATGCCTCCTCAAATGTGCTGGGGTTATGTGATATCACGAAAGGCAGGATCGGACCTGCTAAAAACTGAGCGAGGCGCATCTGATCGCCGACTTACTGACTTTCTTTATCCGTGTTCCTTCCTGCCATTCCCAAGAACTGATAGACCCGGGTTCGAATGCGGGCAGCGTACTCTCTGATGCTTTCATTCGCAGCTTGCTGACAGCTTGTAAATTCGTGTAATAGGGTGGCTAACGGTGTCTCACTGTCGAATCTTTCTAACACTGCTCTTTCAAAAATGTTAAAATCTTCTTCATTCCGCAGTTCCGGGGATTGAGGTACAAATTCTGCGGCGGCTCCTCGCAATTTCGAGCAGGCAATGATTGTCATCTCGCTCGTCTGCCATCGTGCGATTTTCTCTACTCCCTCTAGTTGCTCAAAAATTGTTGCTTCAGTGCGGCTACTCTCTCCTTCATATGGATTTACCAAATTCACGAACCCCGCCAGGAGAGGTCCCGCTGTTGCGGACAGCTCCCGGATGGGTGGTGCGCTCGTGTCCTGACTATCCATTGGCCTGAGGATTCCCTTCTACTACGCAGATAGTGTACTGTAGTGTACTGAGTGTTGTGCTCTGTGCTGGAATTTTTTTCCCTCCTAAGTGCAATGGAGGCGTACACAGAAATACAATTTAATTACAAGAAAATCGCTCCTAGCAAAATAAAATAGTGCAGTCGAATCTCTAAAAATCCCTTTGTACAGTCTACTCCTGGGCCTGATCTAATCTTAAAAAAAGCATGTAAATCACAATTTCACTCAAATATTATATCAAATGTATTGTTTCAACAGATGTCCATGTAAATCCTAGCTAAAACATGGTATACACTCCTCTCTAATAATCATACACTTTTCATTTGGTAACACAATACACCTATCCCTCGATTTACACGGTACTCAGTTCACACAATTTTGGCTTTGCACGGTCAAAAAATGCAACCAGTTTCGATTTACACGGTACTGACTGAGATTTCCTTTCTATGTACGTCTCAGTCAGTACCGTGTAAATCGAAACTAGTTGTATTTTTTGACCGTGCAAAGCCAAAATTGTGTGAACTGAGTACCGTGTAAATAGAGGGATAGGTGTATTTGTTAAGATATCTTATAATATTCCACATATATATATCTTCATTTTTTTTTCTTTTTTCAAATTTTTACAATATTCATCTGCAATAACTTGTCACAAATTTTATCTGCAATAACCCACAGGTTCGAAAAAATCCTGATCACGGAAACCAATCTGTTCTACGCCCCACCAGCTCTGGGTGATGGGGTGGAAAGAACTAGGGGGAAACCGAAAGATTTGACCCCCAAAGTGGTTATGAGATTGCTTTATGTTTTTAATCATTCTCAAATATTTACTTCACCTAAGTATACAATCCAAGTCAACACTTTAAATTTCCTAATGCATCACTTAGCACCATAGATCAATTAAACTAACTCTCATATTAGCATTACAATAACATATTTATTCACAAACCTCTACTTAAAACAATAGTTACATAAACTAATTGAATGTCACTTCCGCGAGGTTTTCGACATGAGTTTTTGGCTCGACCTCTTCCAACAAGGGAAAAATAATGTTGTGAGATGTGTCCGCACCTTATTGGTTCGGACAGCCGAAAACAGGGAGGATGCCCCCTTTCCCATGGTCTTTGATGCAGACCGCGACGGGACCATCGCGAACAGTCTACGCTGCAGGGGAACTTTACCTCCGCTGCAGCCTGGCGCCATTGGGTCTTCCAACTTGGAGGTTAGCTTACCAAGGTCGAGCGTTCGAGAATCTACCGGCTCCCAAAGTCGTGTCCACAGGATAAGATCACTGTGGGCACGGCAGCAAGGCACTTTTTACCAGGTATTGGTCAGATCCAATTCCGGCTCCTCTATATTGTCTGGTATTCCAAATCAAAATAGTCCATTTGTTATTAATTAAAATATAATCATCATATTTCTGTACAGCCCATCAGGTGAATCCCACGTATATTTGTAAATGTCCCAGAGTTTGTAGTATATATTAGTTGCTCAGAAATCATTAAGTTTACTTACCTGTAGGAGACGTTCTCCATTGCCATTGAAACTATCAATGCCAAAGGGAGCTAAAATTCCTGCCCATAGGTTAGAGTTAGCACCAACCTTAGCAATATCTCACTTCTTTAGAGAATTCAATATATCGTGTTGCTGTCTGTAAAATATTCTTTTCATTATCATCAGAATCCTTCGTGGGGGCGTAACAACGGATGACATTGGTCTTTATTTTTTGTTTTAAATTTTGTTTATAAATTATTTCATTAATGCAGTCATATCCAAGAAGAACATCACTGGCGTATCTCTGCTAAGAAGCAAACCGATAAGCCTGGAATATATAGGTCCTCACGCTGGAATTCCTGCGTGAGGACACAAAAAGGCTAATCTTATAGTAACATCCTCACGTTCCATATACTTGCAGAAAGAAAATGATTAGTAGGATTTTAAAAGGAAACCAAGTTTATTGAGAAACGTAGGACCAACAATATCAAAAAGCCCCCTGATCGCGGGCATGGGACAAAGACCTGTTCCTCCACCGTTATAGGTTGAAGTCATCCATGCTACTAGGAACTTCAAGCACCACTGTTTGAAGTGGACCTTTTCAAGGCACATAAGGTTTGCCTGAGACACATTACTCCGGTTTAGGATTAGAGATGTCTAACTAGCTAAGTGAGGGTTCAGGTATCTGCGATGGCCTATGATCAGGATTATCCACCAGCTGATATAAGGTATCCCATGCCTCTGTTCACTTAGGGCTGGCAACCCACAAGCAAACAGGAAACACAACGGTAAATTCTCCCTCAACTGATGCCCACCACTGCAGGAAGTCCAGAAGCCATAATCAAGCTCAAAGCCGTAAACCAGTCCAGTCTCGTACGTATAAATGGTCATCATCACGACCCTGCGAAGTTGAATACTCCTCAACAGGGCAGAAAGAAATAAAAAAGTTGTCGCAGATGACCAGATCAGTAGGGCACACCAGTCTGACAGGCCTCCACTTCTGTTCCCTTTGAAAAAAGAATATCTCTTTTGAACGGTATTAAAGGCATGCACCAAGGGAAGGCCAGGTCGGACGTTATGTGCCAGACCAGGAAGGTTCTATGCGTCATCACTGAGGATTGCTACACAGCTATCCTTCCAGTTGTGCCGAACATTTACTGACCAGAAGCGTTAGTGGAGAAAATTTGCAATGCAGACTAATATGTGATCCGAACATTTAGGAACATCAGAATCACATAGGAAGAATACTATCAGTAGCTTTAGTGATGATAATCTAACATTCGGTACTGAAAGCGTGAAAATATCGTTGATGAAAATCTGTTTTCTTAAATCTTAGACGTACCATTATGATACATCCGTGATATACAGCCTTCGAGACATAATGGTAATTTGTCTACTGATTGAACGAAAGACAAACGATTCTATTAAATTAATATATATATTTGGTGGTAGTTTAACTCCGAAAATACCAATTAATGGATGATTCAGAAATTGAACATTTATACAGGTAAATCATATTTAATGAGGTAGAATAGTTCCGGGAAGACTATCATTAAACAAATTTCCGTTAAAAACGAGAGGATTTTTTATTTGTTTCTATTTTCGTTTATCTTATTGATCTTTTTTTCCTTTTCTTGTTTTCGTAATGGATGTTTTATTTCAACAAAAATAATTATAATTCTCAATATTTATTTAAAGATTATATATATATGCCTAATTATGTATATAAATATGTGATCGATTAATTAATTTTCCAGTTTATTTCTTAATATGGAGCAAAACTAGCTGGTTTGCTTTGCTTGCCTCTGTTTTGTGCGTAATGTTTATTTGTAGTATTCCATTAACTGGTCACAACATCGTCTTATGGCATCCAGTCAAGAAATATCAATATCATGATCCTTCAACAAATCCATGCGTTTTTTGTGCAGTGAAAGGGCTTCATCTAAATATTTAAACGCCAACGCTATTTCTGGTTCAGATTCTTGTTGTTCTTCAAAAGCAGCGTTGAATTCTGAATCCTGAAGTTCATCGTTAGTGAGTGGCTCACTGTGGAGTTTAATAATGTCGTCCCTCTTTCAAAGTTACGCCTTCGTATCGTGCTCCAGTTTGATATTTCGCTGATGTTAATTAAAAAACCAGACTTAAATTCTTGTAAGTAGAGTATTTAGAGGAATAAATCAATGCACGATTTACGTGAATTATGCAGTAGTGATTTGGAGAATTAAATTGCTCAGTGTGTTTGGACCTCCGCAAACAATGGCTGCTTGATGATGACCATGTTGATGGTGATGATGATTAATAAACTAAAAACATTACAGTACTCTACTAAGTACGAATTAAAGTTCCATTTAGGAATCATCGAAGTAATTTTCTGTAAAACGAACCAAGAAATGCAATGAAAGAGAAAAAGTGAGTGAAGTGCCATAAAACCAGTGGTGAAAAAAAGTCGATAAATATAATCTATGTGTCACGGATAATGCAACTTATAATGTTATTGCATCTGGCAATAGTATGATTTAAATTTATACCACGTGAGAGGCATCCATTTCAGTTCGTTACAGGAGCTGCTCTCCCATTTGAGAATGCCAGTAACCATGGGTAAAATGGTCAGATCTCAAGGACCCGGAGGCTAAGAGAAGGTTGGATGAGGGAACCCACTGAAACACCTACTGGGAGACAGATGGTAACCTTCCATCAAGGACATTCAGCGTGTTCTTTAACATGCACAGGGTATGACACACAGGGTCAGGGATTTTAGGTACATTTAAAAAACAGATAACAAATAGTTACGATTTTAGGAGGAAATGAAAAATCTCTACAGGAAAAAGTGAAATTTTCATTCGCTCTGGACGGATGAACGTGCACGTTTCCTTGATATATTTCACTTCTAATGGTCCAACTAAAGATGTAACAACTTTTTAAGTACCCTACCCCCTCCTTATTGGCAATTAAAATATGCGCGTGCAAAACTGGATACTTTCTTCTATGGAATGATAGAGTATATCGAGATTGGTTGATTAGTTGTAGAGTTGGTTGGGTTGTTTTACCTCTGAGCGGCGCTTTTTTGCACACCATGGGCTAAATGGCCAGGTCACATGGACCCCGAAGGCTCAGAGAAGGTTGGGGGAGGGGACCCACTGGAACAGCTGTTGGGAGACAGATGGTAGCCTCCCGTCAAGGCCATCCAGCGTGTTCTTTAACGTGCACAGGGTATGGCTCTCCCACACACGGGGCCACGACTTAACGTCCCATCCGACGGACGGCGGCCTTTCCAAGCCCATCAGTGTCCCCTACTGACCGTGGGCAGGGCGGGGAATTTTGCGGAGATAAATCTCAACTCTGACCCAGCTGGGACTCGAACCTGGGAACTACAGATTACGAGCCTGGCGCGCTACCGACTGAGCCGTCGCCACGGTACTCCCTACGGGAGTACCGTGGCGACGGCTAGAAAACTGTTCTTATGTGGAAATTTAACCATGATGTCGAAAAAACCCTACGTTATCTCTTGCAGCCGCTGATACGAAGACACCATCGCTCATTGACCTCGAACTGACTCCTGAGGAACTTTTCCTACTGGCAGGAGACGTATGCTCACATCGCGAACTTGGACAAGAAGAAGGCTGATGGAGAAGGAGAACGGCACTGTTCATCTCCGTTGAAAACTGCTGAATCACGCGACGCTTATCGGAGGTCGCCTGGTGAGATGTGTCCGCACCTTATTGGTTCGGACAGCCGAAAACAGGGAGGATGCCCCCTTCCTCATGGTCTTTGATGCAGACCGCGACGGGACCATCGCGAACAGTCTACGCTGCAGCCTGGCGCCATCGGGTCTTCCAACTTGGAGGTTAGCTTACCAGTTCGATCGTTCTAGAATCTGCCGGCTCCCAAAGTCGTGTTCACAGGATAAGATCACTGTGGGTACGGCAGCAAGACACTTTTTACCAGGTATTGGTCAGACCCAATTCCGGCTCCTCTATATTGTCTGGTATTCCAAATCAAAATAGTTCATTTGTTATTAATTAAAATATAATCATAATATTTTTGTACAACCCATCAGGTGAATCCCACGTATATTTATAAATGTCCCAGTGTTTGTAGTATGTATTAGTTGCTCAGAAATCATTAAGTTTACTTACCTGTAGGAGACGTTCTCCATTGCCATTGAAACTATCAATGACAAAGGGACCTAAAATTTTTGCCCATAGGTCAGAGTTATTACCAACCGTAGTAATATCTCCTTTCTTTAGAGAATTCAAAATATCATGTAGCTGTCTGTAAAATATTATTTTTATTCTGATCAGAGTCCTTCGTGGGGGCGTAACAACAGATGACATTCGCCTTTAATTTTTGTTTTAAATTTTGATTTATAAATTATTTCATTAATGCAATCATATCCAAGAAGAACATCACTGGCGTATCTCTGCTAAGAAGCAAACCGATAAGCCTGGAATATATAGGTGTCCTCATGCTGGAATTCCTGCGTGAGGACACAAAAAGAATAATCTCATAGTAACATCCTCACGTTCCATATACTTGCAGAAAGAAAATGATTAGTAGGATTTTAAAAGGAAACCAGGTTTATTGAGAAACGCAGGACCAACAATATCAAAAAGCCCCCTGATCGCGGGCATGGGACAAAGACCTGTTCCTCCACCGTTATAGGCTGAAGTCATCCATGCTACTAGGAACTTCAAGCACCACTGTTTGAAGTGGACCTTTTCAAGGCACATAAGGTTTGTCTGAGACACATTACTCCGGTTTAGGATTAGAGATGTCTAACTAGCTAAGTGAGGGTTTAGGTATCTGCGATGGCCTATGATCAGGTTTATCCACCAACTGATATAAAGTATCCCGTGCCTCTGTTCACTTAGGGCTGGCAACCCACAAATAAACAGAAAACACAACGGCAAATTCTCCCTCAACTGATGCCCACCACTGCAGAACGTCCAGAAGCCATAATCAAGCTCAAAGCCGTAAACCAGTCCAGTCTCGTACGCATAAATGGTCATCATCACAACCCTGCGAAGTTGAACACGCCTCAACAGGGCAGAAAGAAATAAAAATTTGTCGCAGATGACCAGATCAGTAGGGCACACCAGTCTGACAGGCCTCCACTTCTGTTCCCTTTGAAAAAAGAATATCTCTTTTGAACGGTATTAAAGGCATGCACCAAGGGAAGGCCAGGTCGGACGTTATGTGCCAGACCAGGAAGGTTCTATGCGTCATCACTGGGGATTGCTACACAGCTATCCTTCCAGTTGTGCCGAACATTTATTGACCAGAAGCGTTAGTGGAGAAAATTTGCAATGCAGACTAATTTGTGATCCGAACATTTAGGAACATCAGAATCACATAGGAAGGATACTATCAGTAGCTTTAGTGATGATAATCTAACATTCGGTACTGAAAGCGTGAAAATATCGTTGATGAAAATCTGTTTTTCTTAAATCTTAGACGTACCATTATGATACATCCGTGATATACAGCCTTCCAGATGTAATGGAATGTTTCTACTGATTGAACGAAAGACAAACAATTCTATTAAATTAATATATATATTTGGTGGTAGTTTAACTCTGAAAATACCAATTAATGGATGATTCAGAAACTGAACAGTTATACAGGTAAATCATATTTAATGAGGTAGATTAGTTCCGGGAAGACTATCATTAAACAAATTTCCGTTAAAAACAAGAGGATTTTTTATTTGTTTGTATTTTCGTTTATCTTATTGATCTTTTTTTTCCTTTTCTTGTTTTCGTAATGGATGTTTTATTTCAACAAAAATAATTATAATTCTCAATATTTATTTAAAGATTATATATATATGCCTAATTATGTATATAAATATGTGATCGATTAATTAATGTTCCAGTTTATTCCTTAATATGGAGCGAAACTAGCTGGTTTGCTTTGCTTGCCTCTGTTTTGTGCGTAATGTTTATTTGTAGTATTCCATTAACTGGTCACAACATCGTCTTATGGCATCCAGTCAAGAAATATCAATATCATGATCCTTCAACAAATCCATGCGTTTTTTGTGCAATGAAAGGGCTTCATCTAAATATTTAAACGCCAACACTATTTCTGGTTCAGATTCTTGTTGTTCTTCAAAAGCAGCGTTGAATTCTGAGTCCTGAAGTTCATCGTTAGTGAGTGGCTCACTGTGGAGTTTAATAATTTCGTCCCTCTTTCAAAGTTACGCCTTCCTATCGTGCTCCAGTTTGATATTTCGCCGATGTTAATTAAAAAACCAGACATAAATTCTTGTAAATAGAGTATTTAGAGGGATAAATCCATGCACGATTTACGTGAATTATGCAGTAGTGATTTGGAGAATTAAATTGCTCAGTGTGTTTGGACCTCCGTAAACAATGGCTGCTTGATGATGACCATGTTGTTGTTGATGGTGATGATGATTAATAAACTAAAAACATTACAGTACTCTACTAAGTACGAATTAAAGTTCCATTGAGGAATCATCGAAGTAATTTTCTGTAAAACGAACCAAGAAATGCAAGGAAAGAGAAAAAGTGTGTGAAGTGCCATAAAACCAGTGGTGAAAAAAAGTCGATAAATATAATCTATGTGTCACGGATAATGCAACTTATAATGTTATTGCATCTGGCAATAGTATGATTTATATGTATACCACGTGAGAGACATCCATTTCAGTTCGTTACAGGAGCTGCTCTCCCATTTGAGAATGCCAGTAACCATGGGTAAAATGGTCAGATCTCAAGGACCCGAAGGCTAAGAGAAGGTTGGATGAGGGAACCCACTGAAACACCTACTGGGAGACAGATGGTAACCTTCCATCAAGGACATTCAGCGTATTCTTTAACATGCACAGGGTCAGGGATTTTAGGTACATTTAAAAAACAGATAACAAATAGTTACGATTTTAGGAGGAAATGAAAAATCTCTACAGGAAAAAGTGAAATTTTCATTCGCTCTGGACGGATGAACGTGCACGTTTCCTTGATATATTTCACCTCTAATGGTCCAACTAAAGATGTAACAACTTTTTAAGTACCCTACCCCCTCCTTATTGGCAATTAAAATATGCGCGTGCAAAACTGGATCCTGCTTTTACCTGCAGTGTCTTCATTTACCTGCAGTTGCTTCAATTTGCATAAAGATGCGATGGTCAAAATGTTTTTGGGCTCTTCGGTATATATTATGCATTTTTCAAACAATGCTTTGATAACTTCTAAAACGAAGGGGAAAACATTTTACTGCAACAGAATTTAGTTTCTTACCATCACCCCTATCTCCTTACGTTTTACATTTTTTTCTAGATCCGGACCTGACTGTTAAATTTCATTGGTATTATTGTGAATCAAGATTTGTTTTTATATATTTGCTTTTAACACATTTCCTTAAAAGTAAAATTTGCTAATGCCATCGTCAGGTCCGACTGTCCGTCCATCTGTCTGTGTATTCAATATCTCTGGAACCAATCGATCGATTTCATTGGGTCTTTATGCTTTGGATGGAGGAAAAGTCTCAGTTTACACGCATATGTTTTTATATCTGTGTTTCTTTGGACGCAATGTTTCTGCAACTAATCAACCGATCTCGATATACTTTTTCATTCCATAGAAGAAAGTATCCAGTTTTGCACGCGCATATTTTTAATTTCCAATAAAGGGGGGGTATTGTACTTGAAAAGTTGTTACATCTGTAGGTGGACCTTTAGAAGTGAAATATACCAAGGAAAGGTGCACTTTCATCCGTCCACAGCGAATGAAAATTTCACTTTTTTTGTGTAGAGATTTTTCATTCCCTCCTAAAATTGTATCTATTTGTTACCTTTTTTTTAAATGTACCTGAAAGCCGTGACCCTATGTGCCATACCCTGTGCATGTTAAAGAACACACTGAATGTCCTTAATGGAAGGTTACCATCTGTCTCCCAGCAGGTGTTTCAGTGGGTTCCCTCATCCAACCTTCTCTAAGCCGTCGGGTCCTTGAGATCTGATCCTTTTACCCATGGTGTACAAAAAAAACACCGTTCATAGGTAAAACAACTGAATCCAACCTAAGCATGGGTATTACTCAATTAATTAAATCAAAAAATAATCATAAAACTCATTCATATTTGAGCACGCTTCTGTATGGACGAAACCTTGGTCATACAGAATTTAATCCGATATTGGTTACATTAAACGGTTCTCCTCACTGTGTTGCAATACATTATGGGTTTGAGTCATCTCAGCATATTTAACTTTTATTTACGGCAATACTTAAGAAAAACCTTTGCCTTCATATTTGAATTATAAAGCTTTCATAATACAGCAATTAATGTAGGAATTCTTGGGCGTCTCCGAGAATCGGAGTCTTTAATTTTCCTAAATGAATTGTATCAATTGTATTTCGTCCTATTGTTATCTCGGTAATACAACAAACTATCAAATTATATTAACAATGACTGATGTTACGCACTGCAATTGATTCATCCAAAAAACAATTAAGTGACGGTCTTTACAGACATATAATATTCACCAATTTAACAATGAAAACAAAACAAATAAAATATTTTTAAATTCTTCTCAATTTTGTACTATTAAATTTTATGCAGATATGAAATAGGTATACAACAGTAACCGAAAAATGAAATTGTGGACCTATTAATTTTTCACACATAAGACCCACCATCCTCATAGATCCCTCTATCATGGCGTATTAAACTGACAGGCTCCAGTCAGACCTCTGTGACCTTATACTTTTTTGGTGGTTTTTTTTTAAATGAGGACTTCGGATTCACATGAAATTAGAATTCTCAATTGTATATTTGAATATTTATCATAAAATAATTGAAAAAAATATTTTTTTTCTCGAGCAAGCTAGCATTTTATTTTTTATACCTCGCTGCTTTTCGAACAATGCGATGTGGAATATGCACTAAATTCGCTAATAAGCATAAAATTAAAAAAAATTTATCGTATAAACACGAATTTTGGCTCATGTTTCGCAGACACCTGTGGCAAGCAGCTGCTTCAGGAGGTATTTGTTTTCATTTTTTTTTTAATTTTTATAATGCTGCGAAATGGTGACAAATGTTGATGACATAGAATCAGTAATAAAATATTCATTCAAGCACGTCTCTTTGTTTTCGATTTAAATTACTCTTTTTAACAAATGACTTTTATACTTTCACATATATGACTTCTATAGCTAATGGGTTCGTATGTGAAGAGAAACAAACACTGTTCTACTGTGAGGGAAGCTTTCTACAGAGTACTGCAACGAAATGATCATTCTCCTCTATGGATACGTAGATGCCCTTCAAGATTTTTCTTATTCTGCGATGTTTTCCACTTGCGAAGAAAATCTCCAGAATCAGTGGACACATCATTTTTGATGATGGTTAGACAATTGGTAGAGCAAGGACACCCGAAGAATATGAATCCCGACTTTTTGATTCCTTTCGATGTCTCTTGTTGTGTTTAGTGAGGAATTTGGATGATATAAACCTATAATGGCAATTGTCACATTCATGAAAACTCTGGCCTACTTCAGGGAAAGGAAAGAAATAAAATATTATATTGTTTTAATTCAAATTAATATACTGATGAAAAGTAAGCAATGAAGTAGCTATTATTTCAGTGAACTATAAGTTGACACAAAAAATTTAAACCGAAGTAAGAAATTTTGAGAATAAATGAAATAGTTCTAGGTCTGCAGGCAAATTTGATTTTCTAAAAATATACGGTAACAAGATTATGGTATATTTCTTACTCTACTCTTTACTGATTCACTCCCTCAGTGACCTTATAATTTTTTGGTGGGTTTTTTAAAATGAGGCCTTTGGATTCACATGAAATTAGAATTCTCAATTGTACGTTTGAATATTTATCATAAAATAATTGTAAAAAATATTTTTTTTTCTGGAGAAACTAGCAAATGTTTTTTTACCATTTTTATATCTCGCTGCTTTTCGAACAATGCGATGTGGAATATACACTAAATCCGCCAATAAGCTTAAAATTGAAAAACAAAACATATTTTATCGTATAAACACGAATTTTGGCTCATGTTTCGCAGACACCTGCTGGGCAATTTTTGGAGAATTTCGGAGAAAATGCGGAATTGAGATTATGAGCGATATTTTGATTCCATACTTCGTTGACTCACTCTCTCTGTGGTCTTATATTTCTGTGGCTTTTATAATGCGGCCGGCGAATTCATATGTAACAAGAATTCATAATTGTACTTTTGAATATTTATCACAAAATAATTATAAAAATTCATTACTTCGCTTGATCACGCTTACTGTCGCCATTTTCATCGCTTAATTTTCAAACAATAAGTGATGTGGAATATTCACCATATGATTAAATATATTAATAAGTTCATATAAATGTTAAATATATTAACAAGTTCATGTTAAAATATTTAATCATATGGTTACATTTGAATCCGCTTCTACTGGTGATCGATTCCCCTATAAAGACTTTTACAGCACACCATAGGAGATTTATTGCATATTGCAATTACCGAGATATATGTGGATAACTTAATAGATAGGATTGGTTTAATAAATTGGCTTAATAGATAGGATATCTTAATAGATTGATAGATTGGTTGGTTAGGTGTTCGCTACAGATTAGTTAGGCTACTAGATTAGTTAGGTGTTTCGCTACAGGCACAATGGTGATTGAAATCTGATTGATATACACTGATTGGCAAAATTATGGTAACAACAAAAAAGTGTCCTAACTTTATTGTAGGATCTAATTAAGTGAAAATTCGCCAGATATGTATTTTAGTATAACGGAAAAAGCTATACAAAATGAGAGCTTTCATACCTTTGATGAAAATATTACAAAACCATCATTATAACAAAAAAAATATTAAGCATTGCAAAAGTTGAATTCAGATACTTCAAAATATGCACATATAAGATCAATATGCAGTATGATTCTATCCCATTTCTAAACAGGCCTGACAGAGTAGCTCCAGGCTCGATGTAAGGTTCTTCAGAATGGCATCCCACAAGAACCTACTTTATCTCATTGAATGACATAGGAGGTGACTGACGATTTGCAATGCGTTTTCCTAAGACCTACTACACTTGAAGTTTGGAAATTAGGTATTGCAACACAGCCGACCAGGTCAATCTTTGAATAAATTCCGTTTCTAAGTACTCCTGCAACATGTGAGCTTTATGTCGAAGGACATTGCAATCCATAAGCAGGAAATCAAACGCACTCGTAAAATTTACATATAGGTTTCAAGATATCTTCTTCATATCTCTGAGCAATTGTGGAGCCTCAATCGAATATTTGAAGTATGGCCATTGCAGAGCAGCACACCAATTCCACCACTTATCTCTGATATTGGAGAATGGTATCGCATTCCTAGTTTCATCCAGATTAAACAGCAGCTAGAATCGCTATAGTCTAAATCGAGACTTGTCAGGAAACAGAACATTAGTCGATCTTTCAGGCTCCAAATGACATGTTGGGGGCACCATTTTAGAGGAGCATTTCAGTATGTTGGGTATTAGCGAGACACAAATCACTGGTCTCCTGTCACAGAGTCCTCTCGCATTAAGCATTCGTGGCACTGTACTGATGGAAATCTTTTCATCTGTGCTTCACAAATCTCGAGAGAGAGAGAGTTGATGTGAAGTCATTGTACTGTTCCTCGTTGCCATAGAGGCGGAAATTATCTGTTCAGGGTGAAGTAACTTTCGAGTGAAGTAACCTCTTCTGTTAATGGTTCCTGTCTCCAGGAACTGTTTCCAAAATGTCAATATCATCTTTCTCGGCACATTTATACATCTTGTTACCTCCGTCTGAGGATGTCCAGCTTCAAGTAGTCCACTGCCGTCACCGCATGGATCTCGAAATCAGGGATGCAATATGTAGTCCCATTAGGATCAAATGCGGTATGTAGTTCCTTCAGAATCAAATGCAGTATGTGGTTCCTTCAGGATCAAATGCAGTGTAGTCTATGATTGTTTCCCAAGTTCCACTACATCGTACAAATTTTCAATTAAATCAGTCAAATTGGTGTCCAGGGTAGACGACTGAATTATCCATGATTTTCTTTAAAACGTTGGCAGACGAATTTTGTATGGTGGAAACTCGCATTATCATCCGGAAATTATCCTTCTATATAAGTTAACCAATATGCCATTTACATATTCCGCGGTATTCCTTTTGTCAACCTTGAGACATATTAGTTGACCCAGTCCCTGCCGTCTTTATTGCTTCAGAATCATAGAGTTAATATGATAGTTGTGGTTGGTACCATATCCTAGTTCTGCCATCTGTAAAAGAGGTTACATACGTATTTCATATAATCACATGACTCTTTCCCCGTACCGTCTAGTCCACTCATGCCTCTTCTGATAACACTGACATCTCGTTTTACGACTTTTAGTCGATACAAAAGGTTTTCGAATAAGATACCGACTGCCGAAAAGCAAATATCTGAGTTCCCAGCGAACTGTCTGTGTTGATGTGCATGATGTTGAAAGTAGTGGTTATTTCATATAGAATTGAAGTCGTTTCACTTTCACGTGCTTTTACAATTCTCTATAGTTTCTCTCCTATAGTATCAGCTGCATGGATTAATTCAGTGTTTAGCACGCCAGGCTCAATATCTGCAGTTCCTAGGCTAAAGTCTAAACTGTGCCAACATTCATTTCTCTCTGCTACCCCGAAACTTTCACTCAGAGAGAAATGGAATACACATGGTCTTAGGCGGCCATCACTTAGATGAGATATTAGGCTGAGGCATTGTGCATGTTAAATAACACATTGGATATTCTTGTCCTGACATTATGATCTGTCTGCTAACAGTTGTCCAATGAGTTCCCTTCTCTCAGTCTTCTCTGAATGTTGGGGTTTTTGTAACCTGTCTATTTATTACATTGTATGCAAAAAAGTGCCACTGTAAGGTAAAAGTCCTAATAACTCCTATTGTATCAAAATTCTGATACAATTACTGCCGCCATACATCGAGATTCCAATTTCAAACATTCTTCCACGTACTTTACAGATGACAGCCTTGAATGGTCTTGTGAGTTCCTTAGTTTTGTATATGGCTGCATCAATCCACAATATAAAAATTAGCACCTCTTTTGAAGTCGTCTATATTACATGGCTTTCCCATCCCTTGGTCACGCGTTGTCTAGTGGCTGTGAACATTTTAAAACGGTTCAAGGATCACGTGATTTGATATGTGTCTTTTGATTACATTTGAATCGCAGTTATGGGAAACAACGAAGAGTTTATATTTTTTTGGCCAGGTTATACACATATCGTACTCTAAACCTAGGCTTACAAGTTTGTATCACAAAGAAAAAAAATTGAATATATTTATTAAAATCTTTTGAACAGTAATTACCACTTGAAATATAAGTAACCAAATTACAATAGATAGCGTCCGTTCAATCCGTTTATAAATGCCATGTACGTTGACGACACGGTATTTCTCGCACCCTCTCTTTCCGTGCGCATTGCCTGCAAGAGAATGCAGGCAATGCTCCACTCTTTTGAGGACTGGTGCACGGATTGGAGAGTGCAAGTTAACCTTACAAAAAGTTTTGCAGTTCTTACGTCACATAAACGAAATCCCCATCATGAAAATTTCTACCTATTTGATAAACAGGTAGTGTGGAGTGGTCATGCCAAATACCTAGGCATCACGATCCATCACAAGCTCAAATGGGATGCACATGTAGGGAATGTTATTAACAAAGCCAGAGCACAATACTGCAAACTATTCCCTCTGCTTGGGAAAAAAATCTCATAACGTAACATCACATAAAGTGCTAATTTATAATCAGGTAATCAAACCCATCCTTCTATATGCTGCCCCCATCTGGAGTGCATGTTCTACTAAAAATCTTTAAATCTCCAATCGCTAAAAAATAAAATCCTACGATCTGCTGTAGCAGCTCGATCAGCTGTAGCACTCGATGAATGTCAGAAATACTATCATACATATACCTTAGCCACAAGTCAGTTAGGGACATTTCAGCCCTTCTGCAGTTGCCCCGATCAACCATAAGTGATGTTATTGTGAAATATATAAATATAGAAGCCACTCTCAATAATACACAAATAACAACGACATATAGGCAACCTATTCAATATATATATACTTCCAATATACCTCAAATTCCATGATTACCAGAAACACTGAGGAATATAATCAGATCATATAACTTTAAAATTTCAGTCAAAGCAGCAAGTAACAGATATAATGTGGTAAAAAAATCGAGATCCTAAAGAGAAAACAGGTAGTGTTTAAAACATGCCAGTTACTCTACATAATGATAATAAATTCCGACCTACTATGGCAAAAGCAAACGCTCTGTAGCCATAAGAATAAAAGAACACAAAAACGATATTCAAGAACAAAATTCATCGCAATCATTTTTGAACTATTTGGAGAGATATGGTTCCCCCTAATTGTCATCCAGCATGTTGTGTTCTTTCACTTGTACAGGATGACTCCCTTGCACACGGAACGACGGCTTAACCTCTCATCTGATGGACATTCCAAGCTATGGGTGGCACCTTTCTTACCCAGAGAAGGGCGGAGTTTAGTCAAGATAAATCTCAATGATGGCACAGTTGCGACTCGAACGTGGTAACTGCAAATTAGAAGCCTGATGTGATACCTACTGAGCAAACCCAACCGCTAACAAATATCCGGACACCCCTTCTGAGTAGTATAACAAATAAGGAATCAAAGTTCGAGTGGATCGAAACTAAGACACATTTAAAAAGATTTTCAATGATTTCACAATTTTCACTTGTAAAATTATCAATCTGAATGCATTATTTAATGCTCTCTGTATAAGAAGGTAAATTTCTAAAAAAAATAGTTAAATTGCAATAGGATGGAATACAAAAGTTATTCAACATTCAATGAACGAAACAGGCAAGCAGAATACACTTCTTTCTACCAGATGCGTATACACTGAAGTGCCATTTAATTACGGATAGGCCACGTTATCCAAAATTCAGTACTGCAAGTCCGGCATTTGCGTGCATGCGTGGCTGAAACTCTGGTCATATATAGCTGTCAGTCTTGGCTTCCTCAAGCATTTGTTGTGAGAAGCGTAATGGAAAAGGCGTGGGATTTAGATGCATTTGACAGAGGGCAGATCGTAGGTGCCCGACGGATGAGACACACGATATCCGAAATTGTCAACGAACTTGTATTTTATCGTACGAGAGTTTAAAGAGTGTTCCGGGAATATGAAAATTCCGGCAGAAAAACAAGCACCCGGACAAACTGCAAAGAATAACCAGCCTTGGATGATCGTGGGCTTCACCGTCTGGCCCGCATTGTACGGATCGATAGGGACCAGACATCTGAAATCACCTCCCATCTGAACGGGGGTTCCAGCCGGGGAGTCAGTGCACGGACTGTGCAAACCTCGCTTTATCGTCTCAGCTTCGGGAGCCACCAACCTACGAGAGTCTCACTTGTAATGGCACAACACAGGTTCAGTGCCTCGTCTGGGCTAATGAGCATCAATACTGAACCATTTAAAATTGGCAACGGATAGACTGCAGTGATGAATCCCGATGTAAACTTCATCGTGCCGATGGGAGACTAAAGGCATAGCGCCCGAATCCATGGATTCTGCATGTCAGATCGGAAGATTATAAGCTGGTGTTGGCTCAGTGATGGCCTAGGGTGTATTTCAATTGGACGTCTATAGGACCTTTGCTATGTGTACCGACGACTCTCAATGCATACCGGTACATAAAACTCATGGCTGACCATTTACACCCATTTATGATCATCATGCATCCCGATGGAGATGGCATCTATCAGCAAGATAACTGATAATCTCGCAGATCCAGGTTGGCTACTGCATGGTTGCAGGAGCATTCTGCTGACTTTGAAATAATGAATTGGCCACCTAGAATCCCAGATTTAAATCCCGTTGAATATCTTTGGGACACCGTCGAGCAGAGTGTTTGTGCCTATGTCCCATCAGCGACGACCTTGAGAGAATTGTGGACAGCTATGGAGGATGCATTGGTCGTCATACCTGTGGAACATTTATGCAAGCTTGTGGAATCCTTGTCTCGTCGTGTGCGGCCTATATCAGGCCCAGAGGGGTCCAACACGTTACTAGGTTGCTATCCCTAATTCCATGGCGCTTCAGTGTAAAAGTTAATGTTGAAACGAAATACATTCTCTACGATAGCTCGATTCCAATTTTTAACAAAAAATGTAAATACAGAAGAAGTGTGCAGTGATAATTTTGAATTATAATCCGATATAAAAGAGACAGCCAAAGACTTCGGACGAATCGTTTGAAGAAGCAAATCATGATTTACATAGAGACAAAAATTTGCATAAAATAAATATAATTCATTTCGAGATTATGTCTCTTAAATATTAACCCATTCATTCGCGAATGGACTTCTATGGTACGGAAAAAGCCTCGTAATTACTCTCAATTTGATATTAAAAATTTCGTTATATAACAAAGTCCATTTTTTCATTTCAAACTCCCCCTAAACACATGTAGCAGCAGCGCCATCATTTACGGCGTGGGTTTTTTATTTTGTGCAAAAGCACAAATTGGTGTTATATATTTTTCAACTATAAAGAAGGTAAAAATGTAATTAAAATAGGTATATGTACTCTGGTGAAATAAATAATAAATTTCGAAACGTATTAAATAAATATTAATGTGATATATATTTTTGAAACTTTCAATATAAATAACATATAGGAATCAAAACGTTAAATATTAAATATGTTCTATCTCAGGTTTCGATTTGTGATGAAACAAATTACAGTCTAAAGAATCCATATCCATTAAAATTTCGCTTTAAATGGTGAAGATAGAGAGAAAGACCATATAATAGCTCTTAAATAGTAAATGCTGAAAAATGGCTTTTTTTTAAGTACTGCAAAATGGTTTTTGAAAATGACGTATAAGGGTCATTCAAATGAGAAGAGGAAAAGTCTGAAATGAGGAGTAAATCTTTTATTGAACTGCTGAACTTTGACAGGCTAGTGAAACATTTGTTCCGACATGAGATTAGCGACATGATACTCTCCTATAGTGACTTCTGCTTTGGATGGATTCTGTGATAATGTACTGCACCTCTTAATTTCGTTTCAAATTCCATCTTCTCATGAAGTATTTTTAGATACAGAAATTCCAAAATATACTAAAGCAAATGCCAGAACACCAGAGGGATTACGTTCTAGTCATTCCTAAACATCATCATCATCATCATCATCATCATCATCATCATCATCATCATCATCATCATCATCATCATCAAGCAGCCATGGGCTACGGAGGTCCAACCAGACCGTGCAATTTAGTTCTCCAAGCAAGTCTGTCCTGAACTACATCTACTGCATCTGGCCACTGCACAACAATTCTAATAAGGTCCTGTTTGACATTGTCTGCACACCGCATCCTAGGTCTCACCCTCTTTCTGAGGCCTTTACACACACTGTTCATAACCCTATTCAAAAACCTATAATTATTCATACGGGCAACATGGCCAAACCAACGGAGTCTTTCTCTGCACAATATGCTGCTTAAAGGAGATTGCTGACTCCTTTGCCTAACCCTCATCATTAGTTACAAAGTTGAACCACCTAATGCCCAAGATACTACGTAAGGATCTAGAATCAAAAGCATCTAATTTCCTTGTTATCATATTTGCAAAGTGTCCACGTTTCATTATCATAACTAACCCTAGAAAGAACCAAACTATTATACAGTCTAATTTTAGTCTTTAGGTGTATACGCCTATTTCACCACACTCTCCATAGATTCTTAAATGTCTCGGCAGCAATCCCTTATTCGTCTGTTAATCTCATGCCGCACATCACCAATATCTGTTACATAGCTCCCAAGATAATTAAAATGTGACACCTGCTCAAGACTCCAACCATTCAGATTAACTCAATCACAAACTGCCTGACCAATTTTCATCACTTTAGTTTTCTCTCTGTTTATAACCAAACCTACTCTACAACCAGTTTCATCAACAGTTCGAATGAAAGAGTTCATCTCATCAACAACATTTGTCAAAAGGTCTAAATTATCAGCATAATCTAAATCAGAAATTTTCGTATCTCCAGTCCATTTAAGGCCAAAATCTTTCCATTGAAGTGAATTTCGCATAACATAATCAATAACCAAGCTAAAGAGAAAAGGAAACAAAATGCACCCTTGTCGAACACCAGAAGTAATGCTAAACCAATTGCTACAAGCCTTACCAACTCTCACACACGATTCAGTGTTATTATAGAGAGCTTTCATTATGTTAACTAACTTGTCTGGTATACCATATGATTTCACAATCAACCACAAATTACGATGATCAGCAGAGTCGAAAGCCTTTTGAAATCAACAAAGCTAGCAACCAAAGGTTTCTGAAACTGTAAACATTTCTCAAGAATCTGCCTAAGTGAAAATATCTGATCCACACATCCCCTACCACTTCTGAATCCACATTGCTTATCACGCAATTGCCTGTCAACCAGATTGTTAATTCTATTAAGCACAATCATGGAAAGAACTTTACCTGGAACAGAGAGTAGGCTGATACCCCTATAGATATCACAAGAACTGCGATCACCTTTTTTGAAAACAGGGAAAATAATAGCTCTGGTAAAATACTTAGGAACCGTGCCTTTATCATAAAAGATATTCAGAATTTCAGTCATCGAAATGGTAACAGAAACGTTCCCAGCTCTAAGCATTTCGGCAGTAATTTCATCTAACCCTGGGGATTTATGTAGTTTAAGTTTAGAAACAGCCAAATAACTTCAGAATGTGTTATAGGGCCAACATTAAAGCCACCAATGCATCTATCATCATTGCAAACAATGGGAGTAGAACTAACTACATTGTTTAGAACATCACTGAAATACTCAGCCCACCTAGCCATGACAGAATCCTCACCTTCTATAACATTAACTTGTTTATCCTTCAATCGCTGTATACCTGTTCGTTTTCTACCATATAAAATATTAACTATCTGGTACAGCTCTATGCTGTTATGCTGTCTAACTGCTCCCTCGGCTTTGTCAGCCAAGCCATCAAGCAAAAATTCTTATCAGCAGCTAACTGATCTTTTACATGTTTATTAAGTTCTCTGTAATGCTTTCTATTAGGACTAGTAGGTTATTGATTAAGGACATCCCTGCAGTTCTTTCTTTCCGAAATAAGCTCAAGTGCCTTATTACTCAGATAATTCTGTCTCATCTGCTCCTTTTTCCATAAAATAGTACTGTTAGTTTCCAAAAAAGCCTGTTTATAATGGTCCCATTCTTCCTGAACTTCAGTAGTAAGCAAACTATGACTGTCATAATGACTAAATAACCTATCATGGTAAGCTTTGCTATAACTTGGTCTTTCAGAGTTTCAGTATTAAAGGTAAAATTTTTAACCCTAGCACAACACTTTTTAAGTTTAAGTTGCCGGACACTTTTAACAAGGTAATGGTCAGATCGAATTTCAGCTCCCCTATATGACCTGATATCCCTAACAGAACTAGCCCATTTGCTGTTAATTAATATATAATCAATCATATTCTTATACAGCCCATCTGGTGAAACCCATGTGTACTTATATATGTCGCGCTGTTTGTAATAAGTGTTGGTTATTCTGAAGCCATTGAGTTTACTTACCTGTAGGAGACGGTGCCCATTGGCATTGCAGCTGCCAATACCAAAAGGGCTTATCACCCCTCTCCAAAGGTCAGAGTCAGTACCATCTTTGGCATTGAAGTCACCTAGAACAAGGGTAATGTCTCCTTTCTTGGCAGAATTCAAAATATCCTGAAGTTGTCCGTAAAACCTATCATTCTCATCCACATCGGCATCCTCAGTGGGGGCATAACAGCAGATAACATTCAAGTCTTTAACGCTTGTCTGAAATTTTGCTGTAAGAAACCTTTCATTAATGCACTCATATGCTAGAAGAGCATCACTAGCGTGTCTGCTGAGAAGCAGACCTACGCCTTGGTGATGCTTATTGTCGTCCCTCCCTGAAAAGAGAAATTTAAGATTATTTTTAAGAATCTGACCTTTATCTGTTCAGCTGGTCTCTTGCAAGCCGAGAATATCTAAATTATAATGGTGGAATTTTTGTTACGATATCAAGAGAAAAAGCTCTGTGCAGAGTCCTTACATTCCAACTACCTATGGAGAGAAAATGGTTAGTGGGATGTTTAAAGAAACTATGTATATTGAGAGAGGAAATGCCGACAATATCAAACAGCTCCCAAATCGCAGATATGGGGCAAAGACCCGTTCCTCCACCACTAAAGGCTGAAGCCGTCTACACTGGAAGACCTCCTCCAATGTAGAATTTGACGATGCCAATAGAAGCAAAGAGTTCAGGTGCCTGCGATGACCTTTGCTCAGGATTATCCACCAGCTGATAAACATCTCCTTTGAATCTATTCACTTGGGGCTGTCAACCCACAAACAAACAGAAAACACAGCGGAAGATTTTCCCTCCACAGAAGCCCACCAGTGCAGCAAAATCAGGATCCATAATCAAGCTCAGATCCATAATTCCGTTCAGTTTGGTATATATGGTGATCACCAGGACCCTGTGTGGTTGACCACTCCTCAGAAGTGTATAAAAAAAGAAAATTAGCCATAGATGTCCAGATGAGTAGGCCACACTAATCTGGCACCCCTCGCTAACGGTCTACACCACGAGAAGGCGGGGTCGGATATTAGGTACTAGGCCTGGCCGATTCTATGCATCATCACAGGGGACTGGTGCATAGCTCTCCTTCCAGTGACTACCTAGATACCATTTATTGACCTTTCTAAACATACCTGTACTTATTGTTATTGTTATTTGGACAAAGTGGGAGTGGACTTTGTTAAGCAGAAAACAACCCTATTTTTTTTAATTCTCGGGTGCTTCGGTTTTAATACTTGGATTACCAGATCAGTAGGGTACACCGGTCTGACAGCACTCCACTTCTGTTTCCTCCGAAAAGAGAATATCTCTTTTGGAAAAAACTTTTTGAAATGTACTAACGGCATGCTCCAAGGGAAGGTGGGGTCGGACATTATGTGCTAGACCCGGACGGTTCTATGCATCATCACTGGAGATTGGTACACAACTATCCTTCCAGTTTATGCGTAGGCAACATTTAGAGACCAGATGCATTAGTGGAGAAAATTTGCAATGCAGGCCAATTTGTTATCCGAACCTATAGTAATATCAGAATCACATAGGGAGGATACTATCAGAAGCTGTAGTGATGATAATCCAACATTTGGTACTGAAAGCGTGAAAATATCGTTGATTAAAATTCGCTTTTCTTAAACCTTGAATGTATCATTAAGATACATCCGTGATATATAGTCTACTATTACGATGAAGCAATATGGTACTGATTGAACGAAAGACAAACAAATCTATTAAATTAATATATATATTTGGTGGTAGTTTAACTCTGAAAATACCAATTAATGGATGATTCAGAAACGGAACAGTTATACAGGTAAATCATATTTAATGAGGTATATGAGTTCCGGGAAGACTATCATTAAACGAATTTCCGTGTAAAACGAGGGGAATTTTTATTTCTTTATATTTTTTGCCTATCTTATTGATCTTTTTTCCCTTTCTTGGTTTCGTAATGGATGTTTTATATCAACAAAACTAATTATAATTCTGAATATTTATTTAAAGTTTACATAAATTCATAATTATGGATATAAATATGTACATATATGTGATCGATTAATTAATTTTACAGTTTATTTCTTAATAAGGAACGAAACTAGCTGGTTTGCATTGCTTGGCTCTGTTTTGCGCGTAATATTTATTTTTAGTATTCTATTAACTGGTCACGACATCGTCTTATGGCATCATCATCATCATCATCATCATCATCATCATCATCATCATCATCATCATCATCATCATCCTCCTCCTCCTCCTCCTCCTCCTCCTCCTCCTCCTCAAGCAGCCATGGGCTACGGAGGTCCAACCAGACTACGCAGTTTAATTCTCCAAGCATATCTGTCCTGAGCTACATCTGCTGCATCCGGCCACTGCACACCAATTCTAACAAGGTCCTGTTTGACATTGTCTGCCCACCGCATCCTAGGCCTCCCTGTCCTTCTGAGGCTTCTAGGCACACTGTTTATAACCCTATTCGCCAAACTATAATTATCCATACGTGCAACATGGCCAAACCAGCGGAGTCTCTCTCTGCACAATATGCTGCTTAAAGGAGGTTGCAGACTCCTTTGCCTAACCTCATCATTAGTTACAAAGTTAAACCACCTAATACCCAAGATACTGCGTAAGCATCTAGAATCAAAAGCATCTAGTTTCCTGTTATCTTGTTTACAGAGCGTCCAAGTTTCACTACCATAACTAACCCTAGAAAGAACCAAACTATTATACAGTCTAATATTAGTCTTTAGGTGTATACGCCTATTTCTCCACAATCTCCATAGATTCTTAAAAGTCCCGGCAACAATACCTATTCGTCTGTTAATCTCATGCCGCACATCACCAGTATCAGTTACATAGCTCCCAAGATAATTAAACTGTGACACCTGCTCAAGACTGCAACCATTCAGATTAACTGAATCACAACCTGCCTGACCAATTTTCATCACTTTAGTTTTCTCTCTGTTTATAACCAAACCTACTCTATTACCAGTCTCATCAACAGCTCGAATGAAAGAGTTCATCTCATCAGCATCATTTGCCAAAAGGGCTAAATCATCAGCATAATCTAAATCAGAAATTTTCGTATCTCCAGCCCATTTAAGGCCAAAATCTTTCCCTCGAAGTGAATTTCGCATAACATAATCAACAACCAAACTAAAGAGAAAAGGAGACAAGATGCACCCTTGTCGAACACCAGACGTAGTGCTATACCAATTGCTACATGACTTACCAACTCTCACACATGACTCAGTGTTATTATAGAGAGCTTTCTTTATGTTAACTAACTTGTCTGGTATACCATATGATTTCACAATCAACCACAAATTATGACGATCAACAGAGTCGAAAGCCTTTTTGAAATCAACAAAGCTAGCAACCAAAGGTTTCTGAAACTCTAAACATTTCTCAAGAATCTGCCTAAGTGAAAATATCTGATCTACACATCCCCTACCACTTCTGAATCCACATTGCTCATCACGCAATTGCCTGTCAACCAGATTCTTAATTCTATGAAGCACAATCATGGAAAGAACTTTACCTGGAACAGAGAGTAGGCTGATACCCCTATAGTTATCACAAAAACTGCGATCACCTTTTTTGAAAATAGGGATAATAATAGCTCTGGTAAAATCTTTAGGAACCATGCCTTTATCATAAAAGTTATTCAAAATGTCAGTCATCCAAATGGTAACCAAAACATTCCCAGCTCTGAGCATTTCTGTAGTAATTTCATCTACCCCTGGGGATTTATGAAGTTTCAGTTTAGAGATAGCCAAACTAACTTCAGATTGTGTTATAGGGCCAACATTAAAGCTGCCAATGCATCTATCATCATTACAAACAATGGGAGTAGAACTAACCACATTGTTTAGAACATCACTGAAATGCTCAGCCCACCTAGCCATGAGAGAATCCTCACCTTCTATAACCTTACCTTGTTTATCCTTCAATCCCTGTATGCCTGTCCGTTTTCTACCACATAAAACATTAACTATCTGGTACAGCTCTCTGCTGTTGTGCTGCCTAACTGCTTCCTCAGCTTTGTCAGCCAAGCTATCAAGCCAAAGATTTTTATCAGTAGCTAACTGATCCTTTACACGTTTATTAAGCTCTCTGTAATCTTTTCTATTAGGACTAGTAGGGTACTGATTAAGGACATTCCTGCAGTTCCTTCTTTCTGAAATAAGCTCAATTGCCTTATCACTTAAATAATTCTGCCTCCTTTGCTCCTTTTTTCCTAAAAGAGTACTGTTAGTTTCCAAAAAAGCCTGTTTAAAATGGCCTCATTCTTCCTCAACTTCAGTATTAAGCAAACCATGACCGTCATAATGACTAAGTAACCTATCATGGTAAGCTTTAGCTATAACTGGGTCATTCAGAGCTTCAGTATTAAAGGTAAATTTTTTAACCCTAGCACAACACTTTTTAAGTTTAAGTTGCAAGACACTTTTAACAAGGTAATGGTCAGATCTTATGGCATCCAGTCACGAAATATCAATATCATGATCCTTGAACAAATCCATGCGTTTTTTGTGCAGTGAAAGGGCTTCATGTAAATATTTAAACGCCAACGCTATTTCTGGTTCAGATTCTTGTTATTCTTCAAAAGCAGCGTTGAATTCTAAATCCTGAAGTTCATCGTTGGTGAGTGGCTCACTGTGGAGTTTAATAACTTCGTCCATCTTTCAAAGTTACGCCTTCGTATCGTGCTCCAGTTTGATATTTCGCTGACGTTAATTAAAAAACCAGACTTAAATTCTTGTAAATAGAGTATTTAGAGGGATAAATCCATGCACGATTTACGTGAATTATGCAGTAGTGATTTGGAGAATTAAATTGCGCAGTGTGTTTAGACCTCCGTAGACAATGGCTGCTTGATGATGACCATGTTGTTGTTGATGGTGATGATGATTAATAAACTGAAAACATTGCAGTACTCTAGTAAATAGGAATTAATGTCCCATTTAAGAATATCCGAAGTAATTTTCAATAAAAGGAACCAAGAAATGAAAGGAAAGAGAAAAAGTGTGTAAAGTGCCCTAAAACGAGTGATGAAAAAGTGCGATAAATGTAATCTATGTGCCACGGATAATGCAATTTATAATACTATTGCTTCTGTCAAAAGTATGACTCAAATGTATACAACGTGAAAGGTATACATTTTAGTTCGTTACAGGAGCTGTTCTCCCCTTTGAGAATGCAAGTATCAGGTGCAGAATAGAAAAATAATTCATAAACATATAGTATACACTGATATGCCAATTTGAAAGGTACGCCACACCTCGAACACATAAGGTTCATTCAACCAGTAATAACCACGCAACGGCGGTGGGCCGTATAAATAAGAAAGACCAGCTTTTTGAGTATCATTTAGAGTTGGATTCAATTTTCGGAAGCAGGAAGTTGCCATCCAGTGGTGAGCGTGTAACTAGTACAACGTAAAGGGGCGGGGTAGATCGCAGTGCAGGGAGCTTTCCGAGTGAAAGTATCGACTTACAAAACATTTTCCAGGAGAAGTAGAGCAAGCTCTTTCAACTCTAAGAACCGACAACTTCCTTAGCCGATAATACTGAAGACATTTATCCTGTTGAGATAAATTGCCATGTCCACACTTATGCGCTTTCATCTTTAATTTCACTTTCAACTTTAAATTCCGCTTTTCAACACCGAGTAGCCTAGCGCATGCCTTAGATGGAATGCTTTGGACGCATGCCTTCAACTTTCTACACCTGCGAGTCAAACAGTTTTCAATTTTTCACCACTGTATACGTGAAGTTGAAATTGACGTAACTGATGTTGCTATGTTAGCGGGTATAAGTGCTGCAATTTTAGTGCTGAAAAAAGCGAGAAAAAGACGTGAACAATACCGGCGATCGATATGGATGAAATATTATTTTAAAACGCGGAATTTTGGAATTAAATGAAAACGTTCTTTTTTAAGAACTTTACGCGAATGTCTAGAAGAAACTTCTACATGCTTTTGGGAATGGCGGAACCAAGATCGAAAAAAAAAAAAAATGCTCGTTTAAGAGGAGCAAAACCAGCTGAAGTGAAATTAGTGATCACACTGAGATATTTGGCTACCGG
This sequence comes from Ryuthela nishihirai, assembly GCA_038380435.1. Taxonomy (NCBI): domain Eukaryota; kingdom Metazoa; phylum Arthropoda; class Arachnida; order Araneae; family Heptathelidae; genus Ryuthela; species Ryuthela nishihirai. Next base: position 24,769,281 of record JAWZYU010000022.1, read on the forward strand.
TGATTTATTCATGTCTCTGATGAATATTTGAACCTATAATCTGATGAATATTTGAACCTATAATCTGATGAATTACCTGCCGAATTTTATGGAAGAGATTTTTGAAATTACTCAAGTTCTTAATACAGAGCCCATAACCTATAAGATCAAGGATCTGAAAGGAGAACCAATGATTGGTAGTTTTTACACCCAAGAAATGGTGAAATACGAAAAGCAAGAGGACATTTATAAAGTTGAAACCATTCTGAAAACTAGAGTGAAGAATAAAAAAAGAGTATTATGTTAAATGGTTTGGTTATGATAATACTTTTAATTCCTGGGTCAAAGAACATGATAGTTTTAAATAAAGCAAATGGAGATTCATAATTTTGACTTTGAAGAAGATGAGAAATTCTTGAACAGAAACGTATTAGCACCTCTCTGTCCTTTTAGACTTTTAATCTGTGGTCCATCGGGCTCAGGGAAGACGAGCCTTTTGTTGAACTTAATATTTAAACATCTCTACTATAATAAAATCTCTTTATATGCCAAAGATTTAACCGATACGAAATATCAGTTTATGTAAGAAATATTCGACGATTTGCACGAAATTTTGGAGAAAACATTTGGCGAAAAAATCTCAATTGCAACTTTCTCTGCCAGTAAAAAAGATATCGTCAAGGTCAAAGAACTGCATCCCGACATGCAAAATTTAATTGTTTTTGACGATTTCGTAACGGAAAAACATCAAAAACTCATCGAAGAATTATTCGTCAGAGGAAGGAAAAAGAACATATTATTGATTTACCCGACACAGAGTTATTTTTCGACTCCAAAAGACATTCGTCTGCAGTGTCTATTATTTTATATTCTTTAATATGCAGAACAAGAGAGAAATGTTGCAGATACAAATGGATCATGCAACAGAAATTAGGAAAGATATTTTATGCAGTTTCAAAACCACAGGATTTCTTATTAATCGATAAAAAAACCAAACACATGCCTCTGAAATACAGTAAAAACTTCGGTAAATAAAGATGAATTACTTGACAAAGTTTGGCGTCATCAGCTCTGAGACCGGTTTCGAAAGAGGACCAGTGGGAATTCCAGGTGTCGGTTTCAAATTGACACACGATGGGGACTGCGATATGAGTAATAAAAAATTGAGAAATGTAGCCAATCCGAAGAGGGTTCGGGCTCTGTGACAAAACAATATTTGCAACAAGAGTCTATAACACTGAATCACATGGGAAATTATGACGCAAGTACTAAAAGAACATCGAATGTAGGCAGACCTATAGAAAATGGAGATGCCGTTACCATTCAATATGTTAATAATGCTTCTTTAAGTTTTCGGAACAATTGTTACGATGCGCGAAATAAACAAATAATTAATATTACCGAACCGGATGCAGATTCTGGAGTAGTTACAAAACGATATTTGGAAAAAAGAGCACTTTGCAATGACAATGATAATTACGATGCAACCAATAAACGCATTAAAAAACTTGCAGAACCGACCGATTCATCTAAAGCCACTACGAAACACTACGTCGACAACTTGACCACTGTTCAAAATAGTCCAATGAATACATTGGTGAGAAATAAATATGGGCTTTACGCCCCACGAAGTATTGCATTCGATTGGCATTGCCAAAACTTCAGCAGTTTTTTCTGTTATTCCAGTAAACAAGAAATTTGACAGGGGTAGCAAGATTAATGTTTCACTTGCTAGACACTATCCAAATCAATGCAGAAAAAAGAAACAAATCCTTGATATTGCCGATCCCGAGTCGGATTCTGCTACTGTTACTAAGGGATATTTGGAAAAAGTCACATTAACTGGAGAGGATGTCTTTAAATGCGAACAAAAAGAGAATAGGAATCCTCGGGGAACCGAGGCACAATAGAAATGCGACAACAATAAGTTACGTTGATGGCTTGACGAAGTTAAATCCTAACCCATCCAATGCTCTATTGAGAAATGAAAATGAACTTTTTGCATCAAGTGGGAATGCAAATGGAGATGCAAATGGAAAACGAATTACGAATGTTGGCACCCCAATTCTAAACAATGATGCTGCTACAAAACTATACGTTGATAAAAAATACTGTAATTTGCCTTACCTATGGTGATAAAGAAGTGAAAAAAGATATATTGCAGTCTCATATAATTATACAGATAAACACAAAATTCGACCTACTAACGCCACCTATTTTCAAAGGTAATTACCATCTATGCATTTCTAATGGATATATAAGCAAGGTAATCTGCTGCACAACAAATCCCTCTTTTAGTATAAATTATAGTATCAACTTGGACGATCAAAAAATCATTGAAGTAGTAAGACCACAACTTCAGCAGTTTTTTTCTGTTATTCCAGTAAACAAGAAATTTGACAGGGGTAGCAAGATTGATATTTCACTTGCTAGACACTATCCAGATCCAAAAGAGAGAAGAAAGATACCTGGAGGTCTTGTTTCCGACTTTCATCACTTGGTATATGTCTTTATTGTATATGAATAAAGGTGAAAGATCTTAAGCAATTACACAGTATTATAGATGAAATCTTGAAATCGCGAGCTACTACAAAATCGAAAATTGAAGACATTATTCTTGGAGAGGAACGAGTTAACGAAACGCTCGAAGAATTTCACAAGCCAGTGGTGGAACGGTTAAAAGGTCTGGAAACTGTGCGTGAAGAAACCACGAAAAACATACAGGATGTAGAGAAAACGTTAGACCAGAAGAGCCTACTGAGATGCCAGAAAAAACGTTCGTTTATAATCCAGATTCCAACTTGCAAGATGAAATATTAAACCAACATAAACTAAAACTTCCGAGTGATATCTTACTGGCGAGAAACACCATTCTTGAGCTGAAAGAAATGATTTACAAACAATCGGGCATCTTCAGAAACTGGGGGCAATAAGGCTACAGAAACCAAACGCTATGGTAGAACTACTGAGAAATTTCGAATTATCGATAATCACATTGAGGCACTTAGAAAATATTTAAAGTCGATTACAATGATGCTCACAGTAATAGAAAGCCAACAGTTTGGTTCTGGACTATAAAAGAATTTCGACGACATATGCGAAAAATGATCAATTTTGGTTGCCAGTAAACGAGCTGGAAACACCAGTGCAGTAGTAGTAAATGAAATTGTCGAAATTTTGGATATTTTGCTAAAAAATGATATTGTTGACAAAGAGAAACATAAGATTATGTTCAATAACATCGGTATTGTTTAGAAATTTACTCTTGGACACACACTATAGTCATTTCTATTTCAACTTCGGATTATGCAAAAAATTCGCTTTTTTTTAACAATTATTTTCAGTTCAATGTTTTGTAAATGGTATTTCCTACTTTACTATACATATCTGATATTCCAAAAGCATAAAAATAAGTTCCATTGATGACATGTCGTTTTGTTTTATTCTTGGGATAAAGCAATTTTTTTAATTTGGTATACGTGTACATCATGTTGCTCAGATCGAAATTCTGTTTGTTGCGTATATAGGATTTTTTCATCAAACAGACATTGACGATAATCTTCGTGACTAAATTCATTTTTAATTCCAGTAGCTGCTTTTTTGGGAATTGGCGCGATTATAGAGTATAATTTTGGTCTTAACGCAACAACCTCTTTGATTGGAAGACCTTTTAATTCGTCTTTAAATTTTCCTGGAACCATTTTATTTGATTCACTGTATAATGCATGGTTTGTGGGGTAATTTGAGAAATCAAAGCAGTCAGATTAAAATTTCTGATATATGTTATCTGTCTGGATGTCGACGCAGAAGGAATCAGTATCTGTAAATAACAATTCTGCATTAAATTTTGGTTTCAGAAAATTGTAGACATAATTATACATGTGTAATTTACTCAACTCCAAAATCGTTACACCAATGTAATGTGGTTTATCTAATATAAAATTTTTCTTTTTCATTTGGAGAATTGCGAAATTTTCTGCAAGTTTAACACAAGAAACGTACTTAGGATTTGCAAGAAGAAGCCAGATTTGCAAGAAGAAGCCGGATTTGCAAGAGGATGCTTGGTCGCAGAAGAGTCTTATAAAGAAACAATTTCTTTTCTGGAGGCAGTTTCGTGCTCCACACTATCAGGGGTGCAAGTGTGCATCTGATGATTTGATTTTTTGATTGATTCCTTTGAGAGCACATGATCAATATGTGCATTCCAACAAAGTTTTTTTATGTAGAATTACACCAAGGTATTTCACCATTGGTATCCAGGATGTTTGAACTCAAATAATTTAGGAGAATCAGGATTAATGATCTTTTTTCTAGAGAAGAGAACTGACTGGCTTTTATCTGGGTTAATCTTGATTTTCCATTTGGAGTACCAGCGTAGTACTTTGTCGATCCAAGCTGCACCCTTCTGATGGCCATGCTGGGGCTCAGGTATGAAGAAATTAGAGCAATATCATCAGCGTAAAATGACGTTATGAAAGGATGTACTTTAGTATAAAGCGGAGCTAATTTTTATTATTAATTATTAAGAAATGCAAATACGCGGTAGTAATAGTATGTTTTACTCACATGCGCATAATGAGTTGACTTGGCCACATCATTGGGAAAGCACATAGAATAGGATTTTGGTTTTTGAAAAAAAAAATGATTTTAAGATTTTTTGCTTTTTATTCTATGGTGAACTATTTTGTAAAATTCATTTTTACAGATGAAGTAGCAATTCAAAATATATGAGAATAATGCCTTTACTATTTCATTAAAATTGATTTCATCAATAGTGTTTTGTGGAAAAGTGTAAAGTTGAATAAGTAGGCAAAATAAATCACAATGAAATTTTTACTTATAAATTTTGTATATAATATTGCGATCATATGGATAAGATGAACATACAAAGATGAAATGCAAGCAATATAACTACGGTGATCATTTTTCTCGTATGAAAATATATGACACTTGTGGGAAATAAATATCCTTTTTTTTCCCTAATGCTATTTATTCGTCAATTTTTTGTAACTATAACGTTAATTTTAAACTCTGTCTAGCAAACTCATCCTCGAAAAGTGATAAATATCATAAAAACCTCTAAACTAAAGCAATATATATGCATATTTTTTTTAATTCAAAATGTAAAAAAATTCAAAAACCTAAAATAAGATCAAACATATCAATAAAATAACTTTTAATTTGTCAGAATGTTAACATTATTACAAAAATTATAATAATTAAGTGCAATTAAATAATTTCGAATTATATGCATTTTCGTTATGTGTTAATATTTTCCCAATCATATCAATAAAAATGCAAATATTTATCGAAATTAGTGATAAGACACAACGATTTTTATTTGTTATCAGAAATATAACAATTTTAAAGGACCTAAAATATTAATGTAGGGCAAAATCATGTTCTGAAAAATTTTTAAATACGTAGGACATCTCCCAAAAGTATTCTACTGCCCTCTAAAATATAGGACAACTCCCAAAAGTATTGAACTGCCCTCTATAATATAGGAATATAGGACAGCTCCTCAAAAGTGTTGTACTGCCCCTAAAGTATAGGACAATTCCCAAATGAATTGTACTGCCCATTAAAATATAGGACAACTCTCAAAAATATAGGACTACTCTTTAAATAATACGACAACTCCCAACAACATAGGCATGCTCTATAAAATATAGTAAAATTTCAACAATACAGGACTGCCTTTTAAAATATAGGACGAATGGTCACCGTAACTATAGTACGTATTACTCAAATGGTGATCGACATCGTTTCAACTATTGAAACTTCGTCAGACAAACGGAAGAAAATCAATGAGCTAAGAGTTACATGAAATTGAGAGTTCTATATGTAGTTTCGAATTCTTGTTGACATGAGGTGCTATCAATTAGTGTTGAAATCTGACGTGCGAGATCAGTTGCCTCGAGCCGGAGTGTAAGTCATTATTTGGTAGACTTTGTTTGAATGACAAATTCTTGTTTAATAAATGTGTTAATGAGGTGTTATTTCCTGGAAATTTTTTTATAAGTATCCATCTTACACATAGTAGTATCGGTATTAAAACAATATATCCTGTTGATGAAGTTTAGAAGGTTTCTGTAAAAGATAACTTGAAGGGATAAGATGGATTGCAGATGATTAAAGCTTTATTCACGTGAAGTTTAGCTCTTTGTGGTACGTCGGCAGATTATTGTAAGAACTATTGTAAGTTATTTTAATTTGAGGTTTCTTTGGTGTTCCTTGTTATAATTCTTTCTTTAATAAGGGAGTGGAGGGAATTAAGAAACTGTATTTCCATTGTAATTCGACATTTCCCCCTCCATTTTAGAGATGGATTTCATACCTACGAAAATATTGAAGAATTCAGAAGTTTAATTTTTTTTTCTCTCTATTACTTTTACCAGCATTTTCAAATAGGAGGAATGATCCTTCCCCCAGATACGGCCCTAGATACAACTATTGTGGGAAGGTTCGGTTTTCTTTTCTATACCTGTCTTGTATCCACTATTGATGTGTTTGAAAAAGAAAGGGCAACCCGAGCACTCGCAAGAATATAGAGAAGCACAGTAAGAAAATATTTTCTGAACCTATTTTCTTAATACGAGTATAGCATTAACATAACCCTCCAGTATCTCATAGTCCTATATCTTCATAATCTATAGTAGGGGTTCTCAACGTGGGGTACTCGGTAAAATTTTTGGGGGTACGCCGTGAGAGCTCAAATTTCGTTTGTCAAGTAACAAAGTTTTATTTCCATTGTTATACTATAACTATAATTTTATCTATCTATTCAAGGGGTACGCCAGTTATATACACATTTTCAGGGGCTACGTGAAGCATAAAAGGTAGAGACCACTGATCTATAGCATAGTCTGTAGCGCTGTTCCCATAGGGCCTCGTCCGGTGTTTCATACACGGATTTCCCCCATGCCACACATGTTGCTTAAAACTTGATATTCCGATTTGCAACATACTGGATTAAGAAGCTAGATGTATGGTTTAAAATTAAAATTTTATTACGTTTCATCCCCCTACCCACCGTTACATAACAATCATTAGATGCAGTTGCCCCTTATATTCTCTCAAATTCTCTTACCAGTTTCGCCCTTAGCTCCAACAGTTGCATTGAAATGAATTATTTATCTATGATAGAACCAGAGCTCGAAGTGGATCACTGGAATTCAAAAGAAATAGAATTTTGTGTTTTGCATTAATTAACGAGTGTTTTTTAGGAGTAAAAAAGAAAGAAAGGCGTTCTGTTTCAAAATTATAACTGAAACATCTCCTCTTTCCTTTATTTTTTTTACTCTGGCTTGAAGGTATTGTTATGGTGAGCGACGCTTTATAGCTTTTTTTGTTAGAATTAAAATTGTACCTGAAAAGATACATTCTAGAACATCTTCCTCTAGAAGCATTAAACCTTGAATTGAAGCAGAATTACATCTTTCTAATTATTTATAATTATAAGAGTAGCGGTAGAAATATATATATATTACGCATTAATTTGCGTTCATTTTACGCATTAATTTGCGTTCATTTAGGTACTTAGTGAGTAATCTTACTTTAGTGACTAATCTTCACTAGATATTTCACAGCATCTGGAAATGCTGTGAAATATCTCATCAGAGAGCTATGAATTACGTGACATTTGTTGCACATTGCCCCCATGCAATTTTGCCGATCACACGACATGGCATAGATCCTCTCTAAATATGCTGGCATAGATGTTCTCTACAAGTGCTCGAAAACATGCTCTGTACATGCGCTAGCCAAAATGCAATCTATATGCTCTAGCATAGACACTTCCTACATGTGCTGACATAGATGCTCTCTACATGCGCTAGCAAAGATGATTATCTCCCTAAATAAAATATATTTATAGATAAACATTAATACAAAGATTAGCACAAGGGTCTACCAGTAATAATATTAGAACCAAAAATATAAGAATAGTCTGTATAATAGGGCTACTCAGTGACGTAAAACATTTCTTACATTGGCATTCTCTTATAGGAGGTATTGGTTATAGCCACATTTATCATTTAGAGCCTGGACAGTGCACAGACAAAAGAATTAATTTTTATATAAATATATATTGTCATGAAATTTTATCCCTTGAACCTGGCAGCTACACATTTAAAAAAAAAATGGGAAATCAGATTATCCGTTCATTCTTTTCTTCTTTTTTTAACAGCTGTCCGGGCCCTGTGTTTTGGGTAGCCCCTTCCAAGCACCACCTCGATACAACAGGCGTGGATACTATAATAATTAACCTATTTTCGAAATATTTAGAAGATTTTATTAGATTTCTGTTTGTAAACATTCCACTGGTAGTTGTTTATTTTTAAACCTATAGTAATTGATATAATATATATAATATTCGCAATTATTTTAATAATAATTTATGAATAAATAATTTTATTTTAACTGATTTTAAAATAAATAGCTTAACTTAAATTTTAAACAAATTACATCATTTGAAATTTTATGCATGATTAATATTCCTCCTTTCTCCCTTCTTTTACTCAAGGCTATCCAGGCGTGATGTATCAAAGTGGCTTTGGTCAGGGTCGCGTTAAAATAGAGGTTACCTGTATGTATATATTGCTGAAAATGCCTGTATCTGAAAAATGCATTCTAGATTCAAAAGCTAATTGTTGGTGGAGCGATATATTTCATATATGATATCTAAATTAACATTTATTAAGTTCCTGGCATCTTCAATGGCAATGGCAGTATAAGAAAACAACCCCGAAGGCGCCCAATGGGCAAAAACCAGTGTTTACTTAAAACACAATAGGAAAGGTAAAAAGGTTAAAAACAACCAAAACAAAAGTGTAGATTACACCACAGTGTGAAAACAGTCTTCAAAAATTATTAGCTTTGGGCGTTTGAACTTGCTCAGCACCAAAGGATCATAATTCAGTACAGTAATTATAATTTCATAAGGGTGGTCTCCCACTGCCTCAAAAAAGGTCTGTGAGAGTTTCCTGATATATGTATATATGTGCTTGGCTCAATTCCCAGGTCATTGTGAATGGTTTTATTCTACACAAACCATGGCGCACTGAACCACTGATCTTAAGACTTTTTTTTGGAAACTCTGTAGTCTCCTGACGTTAGAGTTGGGGGTGATGCCCCCACACTGGTGAGGCATACGTCAGGAAGGCCGCAGAATGGTAAAAGGTGCTATGTCGTAGGTCGTGTATAGATATGCGATGTTCCAGGTAAAACATTACCCATTACCATCTCCATCTGAGAATAAGCCCAGTTGGCATAAGTAAAAACATATAACAAGTACACCACCCTTGTGTTTAGAGGCTAACATAAAACACAAGCTAAAAATAGTATATATCATGCATAAAAGACCTAAAACGAGTAGCTTTCTTCAGAGAAAGCTATCATTTAGGCCTCTTGTATTATTAAGAACATTATGATCATAATTAAGCAACGAAGAAATAATCGCATTAGGAATATTTTTAACAGCCTCCAAAATCTTTTTGAAATGCATTTAATATGAGTATACAGGGTGATTCAGAATTCATCATCAATATTTGGTGGGGAGGTAGGTAATAAGAAACGAAGGAGATTTCACATAGGAAAGCATGGGCGCATATGCCATGTAGTAGGGCAAAATGACCCCAGTTCAATGATGGAAAGAACACATAAGAAGGAAGTGGTAAGGAAAAAACATTTATTATCTTACATGTAACATTTCTTTGCATTGGTTGTACAGACTTACAAGAGGTGCTCGAACTGCCGACCATGTGCTAGAATGCATGACTCATAACGGCGTTGCATGGACAGCCGGACCCTGTGGAAGATGCCTGGCATTTCCCGGATGTTTGAGGCAGCAACTGATATGCGTGCTACAAGATCCATAGCACTATCAACAGGGGTCTCGTACACCATGTTTTTCATAGCACCCCATACAAAGAAATCGATTGGAGATAAATCCGGTGAACGTGGTGGCCAAGAAACCGGTCCACCGCGGCCAATCCATTGACCACCAAACTGTCTGCGTAGGTAAGCACGCACAGCATTTGCGAAATGTGCAGGAGCGCCGTCATGCTGGAACCACATTCGCCGGAGACTACCATCAGGAACCTCGTTCAGAAGATCCGGTAACACAGTCTGAAGAAATGTTAGGTACTTGGCACCGTCCAAACGGGATGGTAGTAAATACGGGCCCAACAAACAGTCACCGACAATCCCAGTCCACACATTGACAGCAAAACGTTGTTGCGCAGCTCCAGGTCTTGTACCGTGTGGGTTCTGATGAGCCCACACATGCCAATTGTGTGTGTTGAAGACACCCTCTCGAGTGAACAACGCCTCATCGGTGAAAAGAACATACGTTGGGAAATTGGGATCAACGGCTGTTCTCTGCATGAACCACTGACAAAAAATAACACGCTTGGGATGGTCGTCTGCTGCCAATAATTGCACTCTTTGCAGATGAAACGGATGTAACCCTTCATCGTGTAATATCCGCCACGCTGTTGCTTGCGAAATTCCAAACTGCCTAGCCATACCTCGTGTGCTAGCACCAGGTTGTTCCTCGATTTCCTGTAGGACAGCTTCCTCTACTACTACTGTCCGTGCCGATCTGCGCTTCCCTCGATTAACATTATTAGCAGCAAACGATCCTGTTTCACGCAGTTGGCGATGAATACGTGAAAACGTTTGATGCTGTGGCACACGGCGGTTTGGGAAGCGCGCTGCATACAATTGCCTGGCTCGAAGACATCTTTCTCTTGCCGCACCGTAAGTTACATGCATATCTGCACATTCATTCCACATATACCGGTTCATGTTACTTCTGCAAATTCACCTTGTCGAATGACAACTGACTGCACGCGTCAAACAGCTGTGCTTCTGTATGAGAGGTGTGTACACACAGCGCCCTCTACACCACCATGCGTTCGTCTGCCCCCATACTTTCCTATGTGAAATCTCTTTCTTTTCTTATTCCCTTCCTCCCCACTAAATATTGATGATGAATTCTGAATCACCCTGTATATGTGGTTGATGCCCAAGTCTTTATGAAGTTGTCTGTTAATAACAAACCAGGGGCCATCGACCGCAGATCGCAATATTTTGTTTTGCAAGACCTGAATCTTATGTAGGTTCGTGGAGATGGTGTTCGCCCATATAGGGGAGAAGTGATATATAATTGATGGTTTAATCTAAGTGGTTTATTCAACTATAAATGTGGCTGTAGAAAAAATATATATATATAATCATCTTGGTCACGTAGTTTCTTAAAAGTTCAAGTGGTAACGTTTTTAAAGCAAGTTTTTTACGTTACCACTTGAAATATTTATGTATCGGGTGATTCCATGTCATCACAACCAATCACAGCCAATCACAGCCAATCACAGACAACCTTCTGATCATCATGGGATAGCCATTTTTGTCATATGGAAATGACATAATGTGAGACAAAAACAATAAAACTTCACGCGGATATGAAATGTAAAATCGCTGTAAACAGGGACATACCCAGAGAGGGGGGAGGGGGTCCGTTGGGTTCAGAACCGCCCTTCCCTTCCCCGCTGAACATCCTATTGCCTTATACTAAATATCAAACTTGTATACGTGCTTTGAAATCCGAAACAGTTGTGTTTTGCATAATTTTATTTTATGCCCATAATTTATACTTGACACAAAAATCGAATAAAAAAACTATAAAATCTCATTCCATACTTAATATCATTTTAAACTTTCCTGTTCGGTGGAATATTTTAGCAATTAGGAAACCCTTCTCGAAACTTATTCTCAGACCCTATCCCTCCCCACTCCCACCCGAAGTTAAATTCTCGGATATTCCCCGAAACTGAATTCTTGCTTATCCCAAAGCAAAATTCTTCTACCCCTCCCCGAAACTAAATGCTAGATATTTGCTTGGCTTCGAATGTCCGATTTCCATTACAGTTATTTGTGTTATGAAAATTAACTTGCCTACCACCCTTACTATATTCGATCACCACAAGTTAGGAAATAATGTTTTCAGGATTACGTGAGAGACTTCTGTGAGCCTTTCTGTGAGAAATAGTCTGAAAGATGTTTTTCGTGTGCATTTACGTTTCCAGGTTGCTGTGTTGATTCGAGGAAGTCATAGGGCAAAATGTAAATCAGTGGGGCCACTTTCTTATACATTTTGCATCTATCGTATTATAATCATGTACGCCAGGCTCAGAAACAGGGTTTTCTTCTATTTCAATAAGGTCTGTCAACCTAATAGCTACATCTCGTTCATTAGGTTTACTACTACCATTAGAAGGCCCAGAACCATCGGCTTTGCTCTTTTTCTTAGCAGATCTAGTATTCTTAGCTACTACTGAGTTCATATTAGATCACCGAAATCAGGACAAACCCTACAGTACCTTTTCCTAAATGTCTGAAAGACATCTTATGTATAATATACGTACCTTGATACGAGGCAGAAAAGGGGTCTTCAAAAATTCACTTAACCAATATAAAAATGTTCAGCTTTAAAGCACAGTCCAAACAGGTTCTTGGTGCCAAATTAGTATCTTCTTTCTTCTGTTCATTTCCCGACCACAAAATACGCGAAATTCGAAAAATGCCGTTAATCCATTCCGCCAAAAATAAACACTCAACGCACACACCTCACCACACTCATAAACTAAGTTGTAAATGGAAAATATTATTAGTAATATTTTACTATAATTGAGGCGGTAGAAGGAAAAAAAAAGTAAATTCTCGATTATTCGGTATTCAAACATCTAGAATTCTCATGCAACCAGAATAAATTTAAAACTGAAATAATAAACTTTCTGAAATTAAAGTTTAGGATAGTTTCACTGTTATCGTGTTTAGGATTTCATTGACATTTAAATTTCAAAAATTATCTTTCACATTTCATTATTAAGAAAAAATCGATACTTTGGTAATCAGCACCATCTGGCAACCAATATTACAATTAACAGTAAGAAGTGTAACGAAGCAGGGCACCCTTTAAGTAGCTGCCCAAAACGCTCTTTCGCTGATGCTGTTAATGGTCAAAAACCAGTACAGCAACAGCATGTAATGAAGGGGAGAATTCTACTCTGGAGACAACATGTTTACAAACGGTTGAAGTCACCCCCCCCTCCTCCAGCTATTAAGCCAGCAGCAAAAGCCTCTACCTCAGCTGCAAAACAAACTGAGGTGAATCAAAAACGAAATATCGGTGGAGATGGTAAACAAGTGTGAACAACATGTTTATTTAAAGAATATGCTCAAAGTTACGACCGCCAACATCATTGCATGCATGACAGCAGTCGAAGTATTGATTGCCGTCATGTTGAAAACTTTCCGTAATTTCGCGAACAGTTGCAGCGGCGACAGCGATTCTTCCGACGAGGTCTTCATCTGAGTCAATGGGAGTCTTGTACACGAGGTTCTTCATGTGTCCCCAGAGGAAGAAAACGATACATGTTAAATCGGGCGATCTTGGTGGCGAGGAGACGGGTCGACCCCGACCAATTCATTGGCCCCCAAAAGTGGTGTTCACATAAACCCGCACATCATAGCTGAAGTGTGCTGACGCCCTGTCGTGTTGAAACCACATTCGTCTGCGAATAGCCACGGGAACGTCTTTTAGCAGTCCCGACAACGTTTCTTCAAGAAATATCCGATAAATCTGCCCGTTGAGTCAGGGAGGCAGCAGGTATGGCCCAATCAAAATGTCAGGAGAAAATGTCATACCGTTGTTGATGACCATGCGCCACTGTGGCATGTGGATATTCGTGCTCCCAAACGTGAGAATTGTGCCCATTAAACACACCCTGACGTGTGAAAGAGGCCTCATCCTCGGATGAGGCCTCTTTCACACGTCAGGGTGTGTTTTACACATGAGCTTTGAAATAACATGAACATGAAAATAAGAAGCTCTTTCACACATGAGCTTCTTATTTTCTAGTAAATTCAGCAGTATAATTTACTAGAAATCAATCGTCAACCCATGGCTTTTAGTAAATTCAGTAATATAATTTACTAGAAATAAATCGGCGCTTATTGATTTCTAGACCGTTACTTCGACCCCTATTTGACTTTTAACGCAGCAGCTGGTCTGAAATTTGTTGCCATCTCTAAGATCTACCTGGCCAAAAAAACTGTCCTAAAGTGCCAATGTTTAGCTTTCTATCATCAGTAAATCAGGATTTGACCTTGAAGAACGTGCCGGACGTGAAATTCCATAACGTTTCTAAAATATACGACCCGAAACACCCACAGATACGAATTTTTACGTCGTTAATACTCGTTAATAAAGGTTTGACTGCTACACGATCACTATTTGAGCAGCCATCGTAATTTACAGTTCCCAGGTTGGAGTCCAAGTCGGGTCAGGGTTTAAATTTACATCCGCAAAACTCCCCGCCCTGCCCATATTCAGTAGGTGTTACTGATGGGTTGGAAAGGTCGCCGTCCATCAGATGGAACGTTAAGCCGTGGCCCCGTGTGCGTAAGAGCTATACCCTGTGCACCTTAAAAAACACGCTGGATGACTTTGATGGGAGGCTACCATCTGTCTTCCAATAGTTGTTCCAATGGGTTCCCTGCCCCAACCTTCTCTAATCCTTCGAGGTCCTTGTGACTTGGGCATTAAGCTCATGGTGTGCAAAAAAGTGCTGCTCAGAGGTAAAACAACCCAACTCTCTATTTGATCTTGAAGGATATGTTTTAGGTATAATTTCGGATTTTTTTCCCGAGATTTATCACCCGGATTATCCCTGGTGCAAAGTGGTATTCCTGGTGCCTGTAGTGTTCCCAACTTAACCCATAGGGGATAATCCTAATTCCAACTACGATGCAGAAATGGCAAAATTCTGAAGATTTGCACCAATTTGTAATCCGCGTCGTAGATCTTTGCAAAAATCCGAAATGTGACCTCCGATGTGAAAAAAATCACATCGGAAGTCACATGTGTTCAAGATCAAATAGAGGATACGTAGAGGTCAAACCTTGATTAATAAGGGCTAGAAATGTGAAAATTGATGTCTGTGTGGGTGTTTCGGACTATAGAATTGAAAGTTGGAAAGGTTATAAAATTTCGGATACAAAGGGTCCTTCAAGGTTAAAGGTCAAGTTTCGATATGTCGGTGGCTAGATAGCTGAAAATCTGTTCTTGGAAATATTATGGGTCATAGATCTTGAAAATTTCGTTAATTTTGTATCGAGTGTCTCAAATATCAATCTATCGGGTAGATGTAGAGGGTTTGAGTCGTAGATCTCAGTAATTTTGTAAATTATGGATGTGTAATTGGTCTGTAACTTTGAGGTCAAAAGTCAAATTTCGATGTGCTAGTGCTTGAGGGCTAAAAATAGTTGGGTTGGGTTGTTTTACCTCTGAGCGGCACTTTTTTGCACACCATGGGCTAAATGGCCAGGTCACATGGACCCCGAAGGCTCAGAGAAATTTGGGGGAGGGGACCCACTGGAACAGCTGTTGGGAGACAGATGGTAGCCTCCCGTCAAGGCCATCCTGCGTGTTCTTTAACGTGCACAGGGTATGGCTCTCCCGCACACGGGGCCACGGCTTAATGTCCCATCCGACGGACGGCGGCCTTTCCAAGCCCATCGGTGTCCCCTACTGACCGTGGGAAGGGCGGGGAATTTTGCGGAGATAAATCTCAACGCTGACCCAGTTGGGACTCGAACCTGGGAACTGCAGATTTCGAGCCTGGCACGCTACCGACTGAGCCACCCCCAACCCACTAAAAATTGTTGAATAAGGCTATTTCGGGCTCTAGAACTCAGAAATGAGAGGGATTTTCAGATCCAGTGTAGCTATCAAAATCAAATAGGGATGGGAGTGACGGTCCAGGAATGAAGAGGTGCCGAAATCACCGATTAATTTCTTGTAAGGAATAGTGTGTCAATCTCCAATAGCCTAACCGTCAAAATGGAATTCAAAATATACCACCTATCGATACCTATCGATACTTTCACGCCGTCCGTCGGATGGGACGTTAAGCCGTGGCCCCGTGTGCGGGAGAGCCATACCCTGTGCACGTTAAAGAACACGCTGGATGGCCTTAACGGGAGGCTACCATCTGTCTCCCAACCGCTGTTCCAGTGAGTCCCCTCCCCCAACCTTCTCTGAGCCTTCGGGGTCCATGTGACCTGGCCATTTAGCCCATGGTGTGCAAAAAAGTGCCGCTCAGATGTAAAACAATCCAATCCAATTCTCCATTCATAAAAGAAGGCGGAAGCCAGTGATCAGTCGGTGATACCTAGATACCATTTATTGGCCTTTCTAAACATACCTGTACTTATTGTTATTGTTATTTGGACAAAGTGGGAGTGGACTTTGTTAAGCAGAAAACAACCCTATTTTTTTAAATTCTCGGGTGCTTCGGTTTTAATACTTGGATTACGAGATGGGTAGGGTACACCGGTCTGACAGCACTCCACTTCTGTTTCCTCCGAAAAGAGAATATCTCTTTTTGAAAAAACTTTTTGAAATGTACTAACGGCATGCTCCAAGGGAAGGGGGGGTCGGACATTATGTGCTAGACCCGGACGGTTCTATGCATCATCACTGGAGATTGGTACACAACTATCCTTCCAGTTTATGCGTAGGCAACATTTAGAGACCAGATGCATTAGTGGAGAAAATTTGCAATGCAGGCCAATTTGTTATCCGAACCTATAGTAATATCAGAATCACATAGGGAGGATACTATCAGAAGCTGTAGTGATGATAATCCAACATTTGGTACTGAAAGCGTGAAAATGTCATTGAATAAAATTCGTTTTTCTTAAACCTTGAGTGTATCATTAAGATACATCCGTGATATATAGTCTTCGACTTAACTATGAAGAATGGTACTGATTGAACAAAAGACAAACAATTCTATTAAATTAATATATATATTTGGTGGTAGTTTAACTCTGAAAATATAAATTAATGGATCATTCAGAAACGGAACAGTTACACAGGTAAATCATATTTAATGAGGTAGATGAGTTCCGGGAAGACTATCATTAAACGAATTTCCGTGTAAAACGAGGGGATTTTTATTTCTTTATATTTTTGCCTATCTTATTGATCTTTATTCCATTTTCTTGGTTTCGTAATTGATGTTTTATTTCAACAAAACTAATTATAATTCTGAATATTTATTTAAAGATTACATAAATTCATAATTATGTGTATAAATATGTACATATATGTGATCGATTAATTAATTTTCCAGCTTATTTCTTAATAAGGAACGAAACTAGCTGGTTTGCATTGCTTGGCTCTGTTTTGCGCGTAATATTTATTTTTAGTATTCCATTAACTGGTCACAACATCGTCTTATGGCATCCAGTCACAAAATATCAATATCGTGATCCTTCAACAAATCCATGCGTTTTTTGTTCAGTGAAAGGGCTTCATAGAAATATTTAAACGCCAACCCTATTTCTGGTTCAGATTCTTGTTGTTCTTCAAAAGCAGCGTTGAATTCTAAATCCTGAAGTTCATCGTTAATGAGTGGCTCACTGTGGAGTTTAATAACTTCGTCCATCTTTCATAATGAGTAACATATTATTAGTAATGAGTTATGGAAAATGTGCCTTTCTTACGCAATTAAGGAGAGTTGATAAAATTCGAAGTGCTTGGCAAATTCAGGGAAGATGTAAAAATTGCGATTTTTTCTGTAAAATTACGGCGAGTTGGCAAACTCTAGGATAGTTGGCAAAATTCGAATCCACATGATAAAATAAACGCGAGTTGTGAAAATTGGGATTTGTTTTGTGAAATTAAGGGCAGTTGGACAAATCGAGGGAACTTAACAAAATCTAGGGAATTGGCAAAATACAAATTCCCTTGGGAAATACGGGCGAGATGTGATAATTGAGATTAAAAATAATAAATAAATACCCCCTCAAGCAGCTGCTTGCCACAGAGGTCTGACAGTTTATATGCCACAGTAGAAGGTCTGAGAGGATGGCAGGACCTCTGCAGAATAACGACACAAACAGCCATCCCTGGGGCTCGAACCCAGATCCCTTAGATCAGCAGCCAGGCGCGCTAACCACTCGGCCATGAGACGGCTTAATTGAGATTGGGTTTGTAAAATTAAGGAGAGTTGACAAAATCGAGAAAACTTGGCAAAATCGTGTGGAGTTGAAAATTTTGAAGTGACTTGGGAAATTTAGGAGAGATGTAAAGATTGGGATTAGTTTTGTGAAATTAAGCAGATTTGGCCAAATCAAGGGAAGTTGGGAAAATTGACACTGACTTGCTACAATTCAGACGAGATGTAAGTATTGGGATCATTTCTGTGAAATTATGGCTAGTTGGTAAAATTGGAAGTCAAATGGCAAAATGCAGGAGAGTTGTGAAAATTGCCTCAACTTCCCCCACGGAGTGAAAATCTAGGTACGAATCGACCAAGATTTAAGAGACAGAGACATTATTTTCTCAATAGGAGAGAGACAATAGACTAGAGACAGAGACATTATTTTCTCGGTAGGCAAAATTTGATTTTCGAGTTGTAAAATTTTCGATTTCTCCCCCCCAACCATAGTCCTTCACTACCCCCGTGTTTGGCACTACATGGAGCTTTAGAACTTGCAACTCGAATTTTGAAGATCGATGGGCTATTGGAAGTCCACCATCCGTCAGATGGGACATTTAGTCTTGGGGCCGTTTGCGGAACAGCCATACTCTGTTCACATTAAGGAACACGCTGGACGGTCTTGATGGGAGTCTATCATCAGTCTTCTAACAGCTGGCCAGTGAATCACCACCCCCAACATTCCCAGGGGGAGATGGCTTAGTCGGTAGTCTGCCAGGCTCGCAATCTACAGTTTCCAGGTTCATGTCCCAGGTAATATAATGGATGACAAATGCCAGACTCTCCGCAATTCAGAGACTGCACTACATCTATCGGGATAACTTCTCTATGTGGACAACCATACTCTGTGCCACGTTTACTACTATCCACCGTCGGTGCTGAACAGTACTATACTGTAGAAGTAAAGTCCAGCATTCGCCAAAACCTAACTCTAAACTTCGTCCTGGGTCGCCACAAACAAGGATATTGAGAATCCAAGTTGACGCCAGGTTCAAGTCCCAGCTCGGCTAACTTTGATTGTTATCCATGCAAAATCCCCACCCTACCCTTGGTCAATAGCGTATACTAATGGAGTTAGAAAGGCCTCCGTCCGTCGGATGGGATATAAAGTCATGTTCCCCTGTGTGGACAGTCATACTCTGTGCAAGTTAAAAAAATATGCTGGATGTCCTTCACGGGAGCTACCATCTCTCCCAATAGCTGTCCAGTGGGTTATCTTCTCCTTCAAACTTCTCTGAGCCCTCAGGGTTTTTGTGACTTGGCATTTAGCCCATGGTGTGCAAAAAATAAACTGCCTCTCAGAGATAAAACAATCCAACCCTTTTCACTAGGGAGCCGGTCACAATTGTAACATTATGTCAAAAGCGTTCTCGCTAAAATCAGCAAACGCTGCAACCGGATTGGTCACATATTTTAATCACTTGCATATCACGGCGCAACTCAGCCTACTTCTGATTTGCAGCACTTCAGATCATTCGTTCTGGGTGTTGCAATTTTAGTGTTAAAGAGCACAGCAGAACATGACTTTATATCCCATAGATAGCACCTCGGTATATTTGGGTATGGGGGCGGGAGTGGCTCAGTCGGTAGCGCGCCAGGCTCGTAATCTGTAGTTCCCAGGTTCGAGTCCCAGCTGGGTCAGCGTTGAGATTTATCTCCGCAAAATTTCCTCCCCCTGCTCACGGTCAGTAGGGGACACCGATGGGCTTGGTAAAGGCCGCCTTCCGTTGGATGGGACGTTAAGCCGTGGCCCCGTGTACGGGAGAGCCATAACCTGTGCACGTTAAAGAACACCCTGGATGGCCTTGACGGGAGGCTACCATCTGTCTCCCAACAGCTGTTCCAGTGGGTCCCCTCCCTCAACCTTCTCTGATCCTTCGGGGTCCTTGTGGCCTGGCCATTTAGCCCATGGTGTGCAAAAAAGTGCCGCTCAGAGTTAAAATAATCCAATCCAATACTTGCGTATACTGAGGTGCTATCTATGAAATCTCGGTCGGTAGCGCGCCAGGCTCGTAATCTACAGTTCCCAGGGTCAAGTCCCAGCTGGGTCAGCGTTGCGATTTATCGCAAAACTCACCGCCTTGCCCATGGTCAGTAGAAGACAAGGATGGGTTTGGAAAAACCACCGTCCATCGGATGGGACGTTGAGCTGTGGTCCCGTGTGCAGTAGAGTCATACAATGTTCACGTTAAAGAATACGCTGGATTGACCTATGGCAAAGTACGAAAAGCAGATTTTTTAATCGACTTTTAAATATTTACCCAAACTCCAATTCTATGAGGAATAGTTTCTAAAAAATTTGCAAGTGGAATATTGATCCAGGTAATGAAACTTTTATTACAGTGTAAGAACTGTTTGCAGTAATGAAACTTGCAACCGACTGAAGGCTTATAATGAACTATGCCATCCGAATAAATGCCGTTAAATTTTATAGTGTAATGAAATTGAAAAATAGAAATAGGAAAAGATATAAATATATCTGAAATCTTTTTGTATTTTGATTTTTCATTTCCCAAAGCAACCAATAAATACCTATTAAAATGAAATTGTGCCTTTTGTTCGAACCCCGGGTAAGGCATGGTTGTGTGTGTTGTTTTTCTGCTGAGGTCCCGCCATCCTCACAAATCTTCTACTATGGCATATAAACTGGCAGGCTCCTGTCAGACCTCTGTGGCAAGCAGCTGCTTGAGGGGGTATTTTTTTATATAATAATATAATATAATAATATATTATTAATTATATAATATAATAATATAATAATAATTTTATATAATAATGCATAAATTTGTATAATCATTCAAAAATTCAGTTTCCTTGTGCTTCGCATATTGTGGGCATCTTGCCCGTTGAGTGTGATTCTGTTGTTTGAAGATAAGTACTTTTTTGTACATGTCCCGTACACGTTGTCCACAACCCTTTACATTTTTTCCACCTCAAATGTTTTTTTGTCCCACCCACCTTCCATTTTTTACTAGATCCGAACTTGTGCATACGTAATTGTTTTGTTTATTTTTTTTTTTTAAATTCAAGTTTAGCATAGTTTTACTATTCTCGTATCTGCAACAGTTTTTTTTTGTCTTATATATGCTACTCCACCGACTAGAGAGCTGCTATGAGAGAGATGATAGCTTTCCGTCAAGGCCATTACGTGAACAGAGTATGAATCTCCCACACATGGTCACGGCTTAATGTACCATCCGGTGGACGGTAGCCTTTCCAAACACATCGGTGTCCCCTACTGATCGAGGGCATGGCGGGACGTTTGGGGCAGATAAATCTCAACGTTGGCCTAGCTGGGATTCGAACCTGGGAACTGCAGATTGCGAGTCTGTCACGCTTCTCACCGCGTCACCCCCTTCCCAACAGCAGCGTTCGAGTCCCAGCTGGGTAAGCGTTGAGATTTTTCTCCGCAAAATTCCCCGCCCTGCCCACGGTCAGTAAGGGACACCGATGGGCTTGGAAAGGCCGCCGTCCGTCGGATGGGACGTTAAGCCGTGACCCCGTGTGTGGGAGAGCCATACCCTGTGCACGTTAAAGAACACGCTGGATGGCCTTGACGGGAGACTACCATCGGTCTCCTAACAGCTGTTCCAGGGGGTCCCCTCCCCCAACCTTTTCTGAACCTTCGGGGTCCATGTGACCTGGCTATTTAGCCCATGGTGTGCAAAAATGTGCCGCTCAGAGGTAAAACAACCCAACCCAATACCAACAGTAGCAGTGGTCAGTTGTCTATCTGTGCCCCGATGGTTTCAACTTTCACACACTGCTCCCGAGGAGCGGTGGTGATTGAGTCGGAAGCGCGCCAGGGGCGGGGGTGGCTCAGTTGGTAGCGCGCAATGGTCGTAATCTGTAGTTCTCAGGTTCGAGTCCCAGCTGGGTCAGCATTGAGATTTATCTCAATGCTGATTTTCAAATGGACCGCAAAATTCCCCGCCCTGCCTACGGTCAGTAGGGGACACCGATTGGGCTTGGAAAGACCGCCGTCCGTCGGATGGGACGCTAAACCGTGGCTCCCTGAGTGGGAGAGCCATACGTTGTGCACGTTATAGAACATGCTGGATGGCCTTGACGGGAGGCTACCATCTGTCTCCCAACAGCTGTTCCAGTTGGTCCCCTCCCCCAACCTTCTCTGAGCCTTCGGGGTCCATGTGACCTGGCCATTTAGCCCATTGTGTGCAAAAAAGGCCGCTCAGAGGTAAAACAACCCAAAAAACAACGGAAGCGCACCACGCTTATAATTTGCAGTTCCCATGTTCGAGTCTCGCCTGGACCAGAGTCGAGATTTACCTCCACACAACTCCTTGCCCTGCCCTCGGTCAGTAGAGGACACCGATATGCTTGGAAAGCCGACGTCCGTCGGATGGGATGTTAAGCAATCATCCATGTGCGGGAGAGACATACCATGTGCATGTTAAAGATCAAGCTAGATGGCCTTGACGGGAGGGTACCATCTGTCTCCCAACAACTGTTCCACTGGGTCACCTCCCCCGAGCCTTCTCTGAGCCTTTGGGGTGCTTGCGACCTGACTGTTTAGTCCATTCTGAGCAAAAAAGTGACACTCAGAGGTAAAACAACCCAACCCAAAACACTGCTCCCTCTTTGAAGAATCGCTAAGTTGCCACATACGTATCATATATTGACTCATAAAAAAGTCGTGAATTGTTTGCCATAGCAGTCGACGACGTATCATTCTCGAATTTTTCTTTAGATATAATACTGTACCTTAAAAAGTTACGTTCCAGATAAGTTTTTATAAAAATCAAATGACTGAGTTTGCGACGGAATAATACATTATTCGTTATTTGTCACTATAACTGTGGTGGTAGGGAAAAAAATATACACTAAATTCCAGTTATCCGTAACTCAAACATTCAGAATTCTCATGCAGTCGGAATAAATTTGAATTTGAAATTAAAATTTAAGTTAGGTTCATTGAGGATTTCACTGACTTTTAAATTTCAAAATTTCTCTTTCACATTTCATTATTAGGGAAAAAATTCGGCACTTTGGTAATCAACACCATCTGGCGACTAATATTACAATTATATCTATGGTGGCTTTCAGTGAATAAAAATAAATAAATATCTCCTCAAGCAGTTGCTTAGCAGAGAGGTCTGACAGAGCTTGTCAGTTTTTACGCCATAGTAGAAGGTCTGTGAGGATATCGGGACCACAGGAAAAAAAAAATGCAGACATCCTTGCCTTATCCGAGCGGTTAGCGCGCTTGACTGCGTGATCGGCAGTCAAGCGCGCCGAGGAGGTAAAAATGTGTAAGGGGAGGGGGGTAAAAATGTGTAAAGGTGAGGGGTAAGAAACACAATTGTGCAGAAAAAAATGTAAAGGGGGAAGAAACACAATTGAGCCGGAGAGAAATATAGGGGGGGGGGGATAAACGCAATTAAGCCGTAAAAATGCAACGAGTAGGGGGGAGGGTAATACACTGAATTTGCAATGCATTATGACATTTATCCCTCCGTTTCACAGGTCTAATTTTACTGAAAAATGCATGAAATATACCTAAGTCTAAGAATTTTTTTGTCTTTTTTTTGCTTCAGTGTAGGTAGCCCAAGAGTTTTGAATCATCCTGTATATATATATAAATTTTATAAAAAATTTTCCAGCCCCGCCTATGCCAACTCCCCCAAGATTTGCCAACTCTCCTACATATTGCGAAGTTGTCTCCATTATTTGACAGAAAAAAGATTTCAATTTTTACATCTCACCTGAATTTTGTTAACTCTCCATGATTTTGCCAAGTCACTCCGAATTTTTCCAACTGCCCCTAGTTTTTCCAACTACCACTAGATTTTGCCAACTGCCCCGAATTTTTCCCAACTCCCTAAGGTTTGCCAACTCTCCTAGATTTTGCCAACTCGCCATAATTTTACAGAAAAAAAATCCAAATTTTCATATCTCACCTGAATTTTGCCAACTCCCCACGATTTTGCCAAGTCATTCCGAAATTTGCCAACTGTCCCTGCATTTTGACAACTCGCCATAATTTTACAGAAAAAAAATCCAAATTTTCATATCTCACCTGAATTTTGCCAACTCCCTACGATTTTGCCAACTCCCCACGATTTTGCCAAGTCATTCCGAAATTTGCCAATTGTCCCTGGATTTTGCCAACTGCCTACGTTTTGCCAACTCGCCATAATTTTACAGAAAAAAATCCTAATTTTTACATCTCGCCTTAATTTTTGCCAACTCCCCACGATTTTGCCAAGTCATTCCGAAATTTGCCAACTGTCCCTGGATTTTGCCAACTCGCCATAATTTTACAGAAAAAAAATCCAAATTTTCATATCTCACCTGAAATTTGCCAACTCCCCACGATTTTGCCAAGTCATTCCGAAATTTGCCAACTGTCCCTGAATTTTGCCAACTGCCTACGTTTTGCCAACTCGCCATAATTTTACAGAAAAAAAATCCTAATTTTTACATCTCACCTTAATTTTTGCCAACTCCCCACGATTTTGCCAAGTCATTCCGAAATTTGCCAACTGTCCCTGCATTTTGCCAACTGCCTACGTTTTGCCAACTCGCCATAATTTTACAGAAAAATATCCTAATTTTTACATCTCACCTTAATTTTTGCCAACTCCCCACGATTTTGCCAAGTCATTCCGAAATTTGCCAACTGTCCCTGGATTTTGCCAACTTGCCATAATTTTACAGAAAAAAATCCAAATTTTCATATCTCACCTGAAATTTGCCAACTCCCCACGATTTTGCCAAGTCATTCCGAAATTTGCCAACTGTCCCTGAATTTTGCCAACTGCCTACGTTTTGCCAACTCGCCATAATTTTACAGAAAAAAAATCCTAATTTTTACATCTCACCTTAATTTTTGCCAACTCCCCACGATTTTGCCAAGTCATTCCGAAATTTGCCAACTGTCCCTGCATTTTGCCAACTGCCTACGTTTTGCCAACTCGCCATAATTTTACAGAAAAAAATCCTAATTTTTACATCTCGCCTTAATTTTTGCCAACTCCCCACGATTTTGCCAAGTCATTCCGAAATTTGACAACTGTCCCTGGATTTTGCCAACTCGCCATAATTTTACAGAAAAAAAATCCAAATTTTCATATCTCACCTGAAATTTGCCAACTCCCCACGATTTTGCCAAGTCATTCCGAAATTTGCCAACTGTCCCTGAATTTTGCCAACTGCCTACGTTTTGCCAACTCGCCATAATTTTACAGAAAAAAAATCCTAATTTTTACATCTCACCTTAATTTTTGCCAACTCCCCACGATTTTGCCAAGTCATTCCGAAATTTGCCAACTGTCCCTGGATTTTGCCAACTGCCTACGTTTTGCCAACTCGCCATAATTTTACAGAAAAAAATCCTAATTTTTACATCTCACCTTAATTTTTGCCAACTCCCCACGATTTTGCCAAGTCATTCCGAAATTTGCCAACTGTCCCTGGATTTTGCCAACTTGCCATAATTTTACAGAAAAAAATCCAAATTTACATATCTCACCTGAAATTTGCCAACTCCCCACGATTTTGCCAAGTCATTCCGAAATTTGCCAACTGTCCCTGAATTTTGCCAACTGCCTACGTTTTGCCAACTCGCCATAATTTTACAGAAAAAAAATCCTAATTTTTACATCTCACCTTAATTTTTGCCAACTCCCCACGATTTTGCCAAGTCATTCCGAAATTTGCCAACTGTCCCTGCATTTTGCCAACTCGCCATAATTTTACAGAAAAAAATCCAAATTTTCATATCTCACCTGAATTTTGCCAACTCCCCAAGATTTTGCCAAGTCATTCCGAAATTTGCCAACTGTCCCTGGATTTTGCCAACTGCCTATGTTTTGCCAACTCGCCATAATTTTACAGAAAAAAATCCTAATTTTTACATCTCACCTTAATTTTTGCCAACTCCCCACGATTTTGCCAAGTCACTCCGAATTTTGCCAACTCCCCAAGATTTTATCAAGTCACCCCGAATTTTGTCAACTCCCCAAGATTTTATCAAGTCACCCCGAATTTTGTCAACTCCCCAAGATTTTATCAAGTCACCCCGAATTTTGCCAACTCCCCAAGATTTTCGGAAGTCATTCGGAATTTTGCAACCTCCCTAAGATTTTTCCAACTCTACCTCTAGTTTACTAAGTGGCTTCGAATTTTGCCAACTGCTCTAAATTTTGCCGTCTCTTCATTTTCCAAATTTCCTTAGATTTGCCAAGTTGCCTCGATTTTGACAACTCCCCTTAATTTTCCAAAAGAGAAAATTACAGATTTTCACAAC
Source organism: Ryuthela nishihirai (assembly GCA_038380435.1). Taxonomy (NCBI): domain Eukaryota; kingdom Metazoa; phylum Arthropoda; class Arachnida; order Araneae; family Heptathelidae; genus Ryuthela; species Ryuthela nishihirai. The sequence continues at coordinate 24,795,606 of JAWZYU010000022.1, forward strand.
TCACCTAGATTTTACGAAGTCGCTTCGAATTTTGCCAACTCCGAGTTACTTTGGGGGGAGCCTTCCCCCATCCTCACCATGGCTACGCTCCTGATGACGTGATACAAAGCGTACTTCGTGCTTGGACTGAGCCTCTTCTCTGAATGGACTCCGGTGGCACAGCCCACATCACGTGACATCAGGCTTTCTCTTGAGACGGCTTTGGCATAGCTTTTGGGTTGTTCTGTTGTTTTACCTCTGAGCGGCACTTTTTTGCACACCATGGGCTAAATGGCCTGGTCACATGGACCCCGAAGGCTCAGAGAAGGTTGGGGGAGGGGACCACTGGAACAGCTTTGTGAAATTTGACTGGTCCCCTGGGGCAAGGGTGGCTCAGTTGGTAGAGCGCCAGGCTCTGTATCTACAGTTTCCAGATTCGAGTCCCGCCTGGGGCAGCATTTAAATTTTTCTCCACCCAAATCCCTACTCCTGCCCACGGTCATTTTGAGACAGTGATGGGCTTGGAAAGGTCGCTGTCAGTCGGATGGGACGTAAATCCGTGGATCCATGCGTGCGGGAGAGCCATACCCTGTGCACGTTAAAGAACACGCTTCATAGCTTTTACGGGAGCTCAACAGCTGTTTCAGTGGGTTTCTCCTCCAATCTTCTCAGAACCTTCGAGGTCCTTGTGACCTGGCCATTTAGTCCATTGTGCGCAAAAAATTACCGCTCAGAGGTAAAATAACTCAACACACTACTCCCTGCCATTGAAGAGTCGCTAAGTTGCCAAATATCATGTATTGACTCGTAAGAAAAATCACTAATTGTTTACGGCGGAAGTACACAAACTATCCACCCTCGTCCTTTTCTTTACACTGTATGTAACAATGTACCTGAAAGAGATACTTTCCAAAGCAAATTTCATAGTAGATACTCAGATTGCAATTAAAACGGAAAATAGATTATTCGTTATTTATCTCTATCACTGAGGCAGTAGAAAAAAAATATACAGTACACTCCAGGTTATCCGGTACTCAAACATCCAGAATTCTCATGCAACCGGCATAAATTTCGAATTGAAATAATAAATTTTCTGAAATTAAAGTTTAACTTCGTTCCACTGTTCTCGTGTATCGAATTCTACTGACTTTTCAAAAAAATTCTTTTTCACATTTCGTTATTTGGGAAAATTCGACATTTCCGTAGTCAGCGCCATCCGGTGCTCAATATTACAACTGCTTCAAGGTGGCTTTAGGTGAAGCAGTTCCCGAAGTTCTTGTGAATGACGTTTTTAGATATTTATTTTTGTATTAAGGGTCATATCATAATTATACGTCATTTTCATTGTTTTTAACTGCATTTTTAAAAATACTAAGGCTTGAATACATTATTGTATTTACGTTACTTGTTTTGTATAAAAATCTAACCGGCAATTTCCGTTCCCCACAAATGCCAGACAAACGGGAGCATTCACACATTTACATTGAAATTGCAACACTTAAACACGGTGGGAAAATTCAAATACTCTCATGTGGAATCAGTAATCATACTCACTGTGGAATCAGTAGCTACATCAGTAGGAGGTTGGGGTTGTGTTGGGTTGTTTTACCTCTGAGCGGCACTTTTTTGCACACCATGGGCACATGGACCCCGAAGGCTCAGAGAAGGTTGGGGGAGGGGACCCACTGGAACAGCTGTTGGGAGACAGATGGTAGCCACCCGTCAAGGCCATCTAGCGTGTTCTTTAACGTGCACAGGGTATAGCTCTCCCGCACACGAGGCCACGACTTAACGTCCCATCCGACGGACGGCGGCCTTTCCAAGCCCATCGGTGTCCCCTACTGACCGTGGGCAGGGCGGGGAATTTTACAGAGATAAATCTCAAAGCTGACCCAGCTGGTACTCGAACCTTGGAACTACAGATTACGAGCGTGACGCGCTACCGACTGAGCCACCCCCGCCCCTCAGTAGGAGGTACCACAGCTATTGGCAATATACTGATTGATTAAATAATTAAGATTTAAACGGAAAATAGATTATTAATTATTTATCTCTATAACTGAGGCGGTAGAAAAAAATATACAGTAAACTCCGGTTATCCGGTACTCAAACATCCAGAAATCATGTCAGTGAGTCTCAAAGACTGCTGATAACCTCCTGTGGCACTGTCCGCCACTTTCTGCACCTGATGTAGCCTGGTGTTACAAGGTGATCGTTGTCTTCTCTGGGTGAGATGGCTCTGGCTCTAGATGGCATCTAACAATGCCCCATACGTGTTCTATTGGGAGATCCGGGGATCTTGCTAGCCACTTCAGGACGTTAACACGCTTAGACATTCCCTTGTGAAATTTGTAATATGCGGATGCACATTATCTTGCTGAAACATGCTACTAGGCACCACTCTTACGAAAACGATAGCAACGGTATCCAGGATATGCTCCATGTATCGCCAAACTTTCGAACTGCCTGTAAGGAATACTAGAAGTATTTCGCTATCATAGCGCATTGCTCCCTAGATGTCTGCTGTTGATTTAGAATTCCATCCGTCACATGGGACATTTAATCTTGGTCTCCTATGCGTGTGATCCATACTCTGTGCACATTAATGAACACGCTGGACGGTCTTGATGGGAGTCTACCATCAGTCTCCTAAAAGCAGGCCAACGAGTTGCCACCCTCATCCTTCCCAGGGGGGTGGGAATGGCTCAGTCGATAGCGTACCAGGATTGTAATCTACAGTTCCCAGGTTCGAGTCCCAGCTGGGCCAACATTGAGAGTTATCTTTGCAACCCCCCCCCCCCCTGGTTAATATGGGACACTGATGGACTTGGAAAAGCCGCCATCCGTCTGATGGGATATATAGCCATGTTCCTCTGTGTGGGATTATACTCTGTACATGTTAAGAAACATGCTGGATGGTCTTGACGGCAGGTTACCTTTTGTCTCCTAAAAGCTGTACAGTGGGTCACCTTCTCCTTCAACCTTCTCTGAGCCCTCAGGGTCCTTGTGACTTGGCCATTTAGCATATTGTGTGCAAAAGAACTGCCTCTCAGAGGTAAAATAATCCAACCATTCTCACTAGGAAACAGGTCACAATTGTAATGTTATGCCAAAAGCATTCTCGCAAAAACCGGCAAACGCTGCATTCGGATTGGTCACATATTTTAATCACTTGCACATCTCTGCGCAACTCAGTCGCCTTCTGATTTGCAGCACTTCCGATCATTCCTTCTGGGTGCTGCAATTTCAGTGTTACAGAGTGTATACTTGCGTATATTGAGATGCTTAGGCCGCAATCTATGGCAAAGTACCAAAAAGATATTTTTTTAAAATTGACTTTTAAATATTTACATTAACTCAAATTCTCTGAGGGGATAGTTTCTAAACTTTTTGCAAGTAGAATATTAATCCAGGTAATAAAACCTTTATTACAGTTTAAGAAATGTTTGCAGTAATGAAACTTGCAACCGGCTGAACGTTTATAATGAACTACGTCATCCGAATAAATGCGTTTAGAAATTTGTAGTGTAATGAAACGAAAAAATAGAAATAGGAAGAGATATAAACATATCAATATCAAACAACTAATAAATACCTACAAAAAGGTAATTATGTCTTTTATAATAAATCTTTCTGCATAAATTTGTATAATTATTGAAAAAAAATTTAAAAATACCTTTGCCTCGCATGATGTGTTTTGTTCCCCCCCCCCTTCTATTTTTCACTAGATCAAGTTTAGGTTGGTTTTACTACTCTTATGTCTGGAACAGTTTTTTTTTTGTCTTATGTATGCTACTCCACAGACTAGAGAGCTGCTATTAGTCACATGGCAGCCTCGCGTCAAAGCCATCTAGCGTGTTTACTTAACGTGAACAGAATATGAATCTCTCACATATGGCCAGGCTTAATACACCATTCGGGGAATGGTGACCTTTCCAAGTGCATCGGTGTCACCTACTGACCGAGGGCAGGAAGTTTGGGGCAGATAAATCTCAACGGTGGGATTCGAACCTGGTAACTCAGATTACGAGTCTGGCACGGTTCTCACCGCTTCACCCCCTTCTCAACAGCAGTAATGATTAGTTGTCTATCTCTGCCTCGATGGTTTCAACTTTCACACACTCCCCGAGGGGCGGTAGTGGCTGAGTCCGTAGAGCGCGAGGCTCGTAATCTGCAATTCTCAGGTTCGAGTCCCGCCTGGACCAGAGTTGAGATTTCTTTCACACAACTCCTCGCCCTGCCTTTTGTCAGTAGGGGACACCGATGAGCTTGAAAAGGCCGCCGTTCTTCGGATGGGACTCACTGTTTATTATAAAACAGCAAGATTTCTAGTGTTTCCATGAAAAGTACTAATTATTCCACGACTCTGAGAGAGTTTTGGCACCCAGAATCGATCCGCTAGACCTAACTTTACATTCTCTGACTTCAACCGCCGATAAAACGTAACGTAAGAAACGTAAACTCTCTCGGCGGTTATTCCACACAACAATCACATCATTCTAGAAGAAAGAGAGATTGAAAAAGAAAGGAGAAGGACAAGGAAAGAGAAAGAAAAGCTTTCCTAATCACATTCTCACTTTACAAGAAACAATTAACAGAAAAAACTATTGGCGTAACGCAAACACACATTCGCAAGAGAACTTCCGCTCAAATCAGTAGCAATACGCTATACGGGTTACTTTACTCTTATGTTCCTCACTCGTGATCTACGGTTACTGGTTCGAATCACAGCTGGGTCAGGGTTGAGATATGTCTCCGCAAAACTCCCCGCCCTGCCCACTGTCACTAGGAGACACAGTTTGGTTTGGAAAGGCCGCCGTTCGCCGAATGGGAGTTGAGCTGTGGTTCCTTGTGCGGGAATGCCTTACCCTCTGCACGTTGAAGACCACGCTGGATGGCCTTGACGGGAGGCTATCATCTGTCTTCCAACAGCTGTTCCATTGAGTCCCCTCCCCAACCTTTTCTCAGCCTTCAGAGTCATTGTGACGTGGACATTTAGCCCCTTGTGTGGAAAACAGTGCCATTAAGAGATAAAACAACCCAAATTTTTGTAGATCTTACGAAACAATGCTTTCGATCATTGGAGTTGGGGGGGGGGGGGAGGAGGATCCTTTTTGGTCAAAAGCGAAATTTCATTCTTCTGATACTAGAGAGCTAAAACCTCGGATAATTTCGATCCTATACTTCAGAAGAATTTTGAAATTTCGGATCTCACCATTTCATCAAAGTCGAAGGTCAAATTTTCATCTACATATGATATGCACTTGAAAAATTGTGTCTCTGGACTTCTGCCGGTACCTAATTAATGGGAATGCCTGCCGATTTCAAGACGTGAAGCGACAGCAGCGCTAGTTACATTTTCGGCAGCTGTGGCGCTGCGATCCGCTTTTTAATTGCTTCGTTGCAGTATAGGTTATTAGGCTGTTTACCGCTTGCTTTAAAATTGGATTCCGATACGGATTTCTTCATATGTGATTTATTTACTGTTCTGTCTACTTTCTGTCGTCTTGAACTAGAAGTCTGAACGACGATGCAGTATTGTGTGATGTTTTGCAGAAACGAAACTTATGAAACAAAACTCAGTTTCTATCGAATCTCTTCCAAACTAGATTTGCAAGACAGGTGGCTGCAGCAATATGTCGGTAACGTAACGTTGATATGAGTAATTAGAAAAAATTTCTGAGATCACTTTTGAATAAATAATATTTTGGAATCGCAGAAATCTTTACAATATACGGAACTGAGTTGCACTGCTCTAACAAAATATTAAGAGAATTTCAGTGTTATGTGAAGGGAATCTAACTGCTAAGCTCTGTAACTTCTAGGGGCGGCGGTGGCTCAGTCGGTAGCGCGCCAGGCTCGTAATCTGTAGTTCCCAGGTTCGAGTCCCAGCTGGGTCAGCGTTGAGATTTATCTCCGCAAAATTCCCCGCCCTGCCCACGGTCAGTAGGGGACTCCGATGGGCTTGGAAAGGCCGCCGTCCGTCGGATGGGAAGTTAAGCCGTGGCCCCGTGTGCGGGAGAGCCATACCCTGTGCACGTTAAAGAACACGCTGGATGGCCTTGACGGGAGGCTACCATCTGTCTCCCAACAGCTGTTCCAGTGGGTCCCCTCCCCCAACCTTCTCTCAGCCTTCGGGGTCCATGAGACCTGGCCATTTAGCCCATGGTGTGCAAAAAAGTGCCGCTCAGAGGTAAAACAACCTAACCCAAATCTGTAACTTCTAAAATATCCATTGAATCAAAAAATGTTACTGAAAAAAATGAAAGATCATAATCTTATTTATTTAAATCTCGATTTTCAACAGCATTCTTCTAGTATTTAAGAAATTATGGAAGGTGGAATATTTCACAACGGCAATGGGTCATAACATTTTATTTCAGATATTAATTAAAACTTTAATAAGTATTTTAAATTGTTTCAATGTAAGATAATTATTAATGATTTTTATAAACCAAGATAATTTATTTTTAAATTTTCCAGCTTCCATAACTCTTTAAATACTGAACGAATATCGATGATAAAACGAGATTTACATAAATTTAATTTTCTTTAAATTCAGTCAATTTTTCATCAAATGCATCAAATTACATGGTAGAGACAAGTACCCTTCTGCACACACGAGCGGCTCGAAAAGAAACTAGTCCTGAATGTTCTACAATTACAAGTCTACAATCTTTATCTTCATCACATTTCTCTATTAAATGCATATTGTAGATGTTATAGAGCAGAGATGGCCAAACAGGCGAACTCGTAGCTGCAAGTTTTAGATGGAAAACATTTTAATTAATGTAACAATATCACGTTAATATGTTTCATGCTAAATTGTTAATTTATGCTTAGCTGGTCAAACAGTGTTAAATCGTTTACTATGAATCATGGTTGATGGCGAAAGATTTTCTGTATTAAAATTCGATCGCAGAATCTAAAAGTTTGGCCCTTCCTGTTACAGAACTTCATAGTTAGATTCCCTTTGAAATAGCATGGAAAGAAATACTACAGCTTTCTTTCAGCATAATATTGTTATTACCAATTTAAAAATTTTCACTAATTAAAATAATGTGTTAATTACACAATAATTTTACATAATTGCGTTTATTCCCCCCCTATATTTCCCTCCGGCTCAATTGTGTTTCTTCCACCTTTACATTTTTCTCTGCACAATTGTGTTTCTTACCCCTCCCCTTTACACATTTTTACCCCCTCCCCTTTACATATTTTTACCCCCTCCCCTTTACATATTTTTACCCCCTCCCCTTTACATATTTTACGCTCAATTGAGTTTCTTCGCCCCCCCCCCCTCGATTTTGTTTTAGATTCGGGTCTGTACGTAAGTGTGAGTGCTGATCCGTATTGGGTTATGAACAGTCTCTAGACCGATGTTTCCCAACCTTTTTTGTGCCCTGCCCAACTAAGCCTTTCTAAAATTCTTATGTCCCCCCCCCCACCAATGTAAAATTTAACCACCATACGGTTAAACTCTGAACGAGTCCATTTTCGAATTGCCCCACTTGACAATCAAATTGCCCCCCTGTGGGGCGTGGGCCCCACGTTGGGAAACACGGCTCTAGATTCACTGCCACGAAACATTCTTCAATTTATTCCGAATAGTTTTGGTTGTACTACCTACTGATGTGGCTTATATTAGTAGAGTAACATTGTTCATTTTTTAAAATACTTGTCTTGTCTTCCTTGTCTCCTCCTTCATATATGCATATTAGTTGATTTTTGCTACCTGTTTTTGGTGTTGTAGTTTCAACGTTACAGGATGTGACAATGCTCCCGGCTATCCGTCATTTATGGTTAGATGAATCTGGTGGTTGCACGGAAATAATTTTATACAATAGAAATACAGTAAGCGAAATTTTTATTCAAGCCTTAATTGTTATGAAAATGCAGATTTGGGTTGGGTTGTTTTACCTCTGAGCGGCACTTTTTTGCACACCATGGGCTAAATGGCCAGGTCACATGGACCCCGAAGGCTGAGAGAAGGTTGGGGGAGGGGACCCACTGGAACAGCTGTGGGGAGACAGATGGTAGCCTCCCGTCAAGGCCATCCAGCGTGTTGTTTAACGTGCACAGGGTATGGCTCTCCCGCACACGGGGCCACGGCTTAACGTCCCATCCGTTGGACGGCAGCCTTTCCAAGCCCATCGGTGTCCCCTACTGACCGTGGGCATGGCTGGGAATATTTGCGGAGATAAATCTCAACGCTGACCCAGCTGGGACTCGAACCTGGGAACTACAGATTACGAGCCTGGCGCGCTACCAACTGAGCCATCCCCGCCCCTATAGAAATGCAGATAAAAACAATGAAAATGAAGTATAAAATGACTTTAATATAAATCTAAATATCTAAAATATGATTTTCAGGAAGTTTAGCAACTGCTTCCCAAAGTTACATAGCCAAGCACGCTAATCACCTAGCTGTCTCGTGGTCGAGCGGTTTGCGCGCTTGACTGCTGATCAAGCAGTCAAGCGCGCTGACCGCTCGGATAAGACAAGGATGTCTGCATTTTTTTTCCTGTGGTCCCGATATCCTCACGACCTTCTACTATGGCGTAAAAACTGGCAAGCTCTGTCAGACCTCTCTGTTAAGCAACTGCTTGAGGTTGGGTTGGGTTGTTTTACCTCTGAGCGGCACTTTTTTGCACACCATGGGCTAAATGGCCAGGTCACATGGACCCCGAAGGCTCAGAGAAGGTTGGGGGAGGGGACCCACTGGAATAGCTGTTGGGAGACAGATGGTAGCCTCCCGTCAAGGCCATCCAGCGTGTTCTTTAACGTGCACAGGGTATGGCTCTCCCGCACACGGAGCCACGGCTTAACGTCCCATCCGACGGACGGCGGCCTTTCCAAGCCCATCGGTGTCCCCTACTGACCGTGGGCAGGGCGGGGAATTTTGCGGAGATAAATCTCAACGCTGACCCAGCTGGGACTCGAACCTGGGAACTACAGATTACGAGCCTGGCGCGCTACCGACTGAGCCACCCCCGCCCCAACTGCTTGAGGAGATATTTATTTATTTTTATTCACTGAAAGCCACCATAGAAATAATTGTAATATTAGTCGCCAGATGGTGTTGATTACCAAAGTGTCGAATTTTTCCCTAATAATGAAATGTGAAAGAGAAATTTTGAAATTTAAAAGTCAGTGAAATCCTCAATGAAACTAACTTAAATTTTAATTTCAGAGAGTTGTTATTTCATTTCAAATTTATTCCGACTGCATGATAATTCTGAATGTTTGAGTTACGGATAACTGGAATTTATTGTATATTTTTCCCCTACCACCACAGTTATAGTGACAAATAACGAATAATGTATTATTCCGTCGTATAAGTAGTCGTTTGATATTTTAAAAAATCTCATCTGGAACGTACCTTTTTAAGGTACAGTATTATATCTAAAGAAAAATTCGAGAATGATACGCCGTCGACTGCTATGGCAAACAATTCACGACTTTTTTTATGAGTCAATATATGATACGTATGTGGCAACTTAGCGATTCTTCAAAGAGGGTGCAGTGTTTTGGGTTGGGTTGTTTTACCTCTGAGTGTCACTTTTTTGTTCAGAATGGACTAAACAGTCAGTTCGCAAGCACCCCAAAGGCTCAGAGAAGGCTCGGGGGAGGTGACAGTTGTTGGGAGACAGATGGTACCCTTCCGTCAAGGCCATCTAGCTTGATCTTTATCATGCACATGGTATGTCTCTCCCGCACACGGATGATTGCTTAACGTCCCATCCGACGGACGTCGGCCTTTCCAAGCCTATCGGTGTCCCCTACTGACCGAGGGCAAGGCGAGGAGTTGTGTGGAAGTAAATCTCGATTCTGGTCCAGGCGAGGCTCGAACATGGGAACTGAAAATTAGAAGCCTGGTGCGCTTCCGTTGTTTTTTGGGTTGTTTTACCTCTGAGCGGCCCTTTTTTGCTCAGAATGGGCTAAATAGCCAGGTCACATGGACCCCGAAGGCTCAGAGAATGTTGTGCGAGGTGACCCACTGGAACAGTTGTTGGGAGACAGATGGTACCCTCCCGTCAAGGCCATCTAGCTTGATCTTTAACATGCATATGGTATGTCTCTCCCGCACACGGATGATTGCTTAACGTCCCATCCGACGGATGTCGGCCTTTCCAAGCCTATCGGTGTCCCCTACAGACCGAGGGCAGCGCGAGGAGTTGTGTGGAGGTAAATGTCTACTCTGGTTCAGGCGAGACTCGAACATGGGAACTGCAAATTATAAGCCTGGTGAGCTTCCGTTGTTTTTTGGGTTGTTTTACCTCTGAGCGGCACTTTTTTGCACACCATGGGCTAAATAACCAGGTCACATGGACCCCGAAGGCTCAGAGAAAGTTGGGGGAGGGGACCCTCTGGAACAGCTGTTGGGAGACAGATGGTAGTCTCCCGTCAAGGCCATCCAGCGTGTTCTTTGACGTGCACAGGGTATGGCTCTCCCGCTCACGGTACCACGGCTTAACATCCCATTCGACGGACGGCGGCCTTTCCAAGCCCACCGGTGTTCCCTACTGACCGTGGGCAGAGCGAGGAATTTTGCGGAGATAAATCTCAAAGCTGACCCAGCTCGGACACGAACCTGGGAACTACAGATTACGAGCATGGCGCGCTACCAACTGAGCCACCCCCGCCCTTGGCGCGCTTCCGACTCAGTCACCACAGCTCCTCGGGAGCAGTGTGTGAAAGTTGAATCCATCGGGGCACAGATAGACAACTGACCACTGCTGCTGTTGGGATTGGGTTGGGTTGTTTTACCTCTGAGCGGCACATTTTTGCGCACCATGGGCTAAATAGCCAGGTCACATGGACCCCGAAGGCTCAGAGAAGGTTGGGGGAGGGGACCCACTGGAACAGCTGCTGGGAGACAGATGGTAGTCTCCCGTCAAGACCATCCAGCGTGTTCTTTAACGTGCACAGGGTATGGCTCTCCCGCACACGGCTTAACGTCCCATCCGACGGACGGCGGCCTTTCCAAGCCCATCGGTGTCCCCTACTGACCGTGGGCAAGGCGGGAAATTTTGCGGAGATAAATCTCAACGCTGACCCAGCTGGGACATCGAACGCTGCTGTTGGTAAGGGGGTGACGCGGTGAGAAGCGTGACAGACTCGCAATCTGCAGTTCCCAGGTTCGAATCCCAGCTGGGCAAACTTTGAGATTTATCTGCCCCAAACGTCCCGTCATGCCCTCGCTCAGTAGGGGACACCGATGTATTTGGAAAGGCTACCGTCCCCCGGATGGTACATTAAGCCGTGACTATGTGTGGGAGATTCATACTCTGTTCACGTAATGTCCTTGACGGAAAGCTATCATCTCTCTCCTAGCAGCTCTCTAGTCGGTGGAGTAGCATATATAAGACAAAAAAAAATCTGTTGCAGACACGAGAATAGTAAAACTATGCTAAACTTGAATTTCAAAAAAAAAAAATAAACAAAACAATTACGTATGCACAGGTTTCGATCTAGTAGAAAATGGAAGGTGGGTGGGACACAAAAACATTTGAGGTGGAAAAAATGTAAAGTGATGTGAACAACGTGTAGGGGACATGTACAAATAAATACTTATCTTCAAACAACAGAATCACACTCAATGGGCAAGATGCCCACAATATGCGAAGCACAAGGAAACTGATTTTTTGAATGATTATACAAATTTATGCAGAAGGTTTTATTATATAAAAAAAATACCCCCTCAACAGCTGCTTGCCACAGAGGTCTGACAGGAGCCTGCCAGTTTATATGCCATAGTAGAAGATCTGTGAGGATGGCAGGACCTCAGCAGAAAAACAACACACACAACCATGCCTTAGCCGGGGTTCGAACAAAAGGCACAATTTCATTTTAATAGGTATTTATTGGTTGCTTTGGGAAATGAAAAATCAAAATACAAAAAGATTTCAGATATATTTATATCTTTTCCTATTTCTATTTTTCAATTTCATTACACTATAAAATTTAACGGCATTTATTCGGATGGCATAGTTCATTATAAACCTTCAGTCGGTTGCAAGTTTCATTACTGCAAACAGTTCTTACACTGTAATAAAAGTTTCATTACCTGGATCAATATTCCACTTGCAAAACTTTTAGAAACTATTCCTCATAGAATTGGAGTTTAGGTAAATATTTAAAAGTCGATTAAAAAATCTGCTTTTCGTACTTTGCCATAGGCCAATCCAGCGTATTCTTTAACGTGAACATTGTATGACTCTACTGCACACGGGACCACAGCTCAACGTCCCATCCGATGGACGGCGGTTTTTCCAAACCCATCCTTGTCTTCTACTGACCATGGGCAAGGCGGTGAGTTTTGCGATAAATCGAAACGCTGACCCAGCTGGGACTTGACCCTGGGAACTGTAGATTACGAGCCTGGCGCGCTACCGACCGAGATTTCATAGATAGCACCTCAGTATACGTAAGTATTGGATTGAGATTGTTTTAACTCTGAGCGGCACTTTTTTGCACACCATGGGCTAAATGGCCAGGCCACAAGGACCCCGAAGGATCAGAGAAGGTTGGGGGAGGGGACCCACTGAACAGCTGTTGGGAGACAGATGGTAGCCTCCCACCAAGGCCATCCAGTGTGTTCTTTAACGTGCACAGGTTATTGCTCTCCCGCACACGGGGCCACGGCTTAACGTCCCATCCAACGGACGGCGGCCTTTCCAAGCCCATCGGTGTCCCCTACTGACCGTGAGCAGGGGGAGGAAATTTTGCGGAGATAAATCTCAACGCCGACCCAGCTGGGACTCGAAACTGGGAACTACAGATTACGAGACTGGCGCGCTACCGACTGAGCCACTCCCGCCCCCATACGCAAATATACCGAGGTGCTATCTATGGGATATAAGGTCATGTTCTGCTGTCTTCTGTAACACTAAAATTGTAACACCCAGAACGAATGATCGGAAGTGCTGCAAATCAGAAGGAGACTGAGTTGCGCCGAGATATTCAAATGATTAAAATATGTGACCAATCCGGTTGCAGCGTTTGCTGATTTTAGCGAGAACGCTTTTGACATAATGTTACAACTGTGACCGGCTCCCTAGTGAAAAGGGTTGGATTGTTTTATCTCTGAGAGGCAGTTTATTTTTTGAACACCATGGGCTAAATGCCAAGTCACAAAAACCCTGAGGGCTCAGAGAAGGTTGAAGGAGAAGATAACCCACTGGACAGCTATTGGGAGACTGATGGTAGCTTCCCGTGAAGGACATCCAGCATATTTTTTTAACTTGCACAGAGTATGGCTGTCCACACAGGGGAACATGACTTTATATCCCATCCGACGGACGGCGGCCTTTCTAACTCCATTAGTATACGCTATTGACCAAGGGTAGGGTGGGGATTTTGCATGGATAACATTCAAAGTTAGCCGAGCTGGGACTTGAACCTGGCGTCAACTTGGATTCTCAATATCCTTGTTTGTGGCGACCCAGGACGAAGGTTATAGTTAGGTTTTGGCGAATGCTTTACTTTACTTCTACAGTATAGTACTGTTCAGCACCGACGGTGGATAGTAGTAAACATGGCACAGAGTATGGCTGTCCACATAGAGAAGTTATCCCGATAGATGTAGTGCAGTCTCTGAATTGCGGAGCGTCTGGCATTTGTCATCCATTATATTACCTGGGACATGAACCTGGGAACTGTAGATTGCGAGCCTGGCATCCTACCGACTGAGGCATCTCCCCCTGGGAATGTTGGGGGTGGTGATTCACTGGCCAGCTGTTAGAAGACTGATGGTAGACTCCCATCAAGACCGTCCAGCGTGTTCCTTAATGTGCACAGAGTATGGCTGTTCCGCAAACGGCCCCAAGATTAAATGTCCCATCTGACGGATGGTGGACTTCCAATGGCCCATCGATCTTCAAAATTCGAGTTGCAAGTTCTAAAGCTCTATGTAGTGCCAAACAGGGGGATAGTGAAGGACTAGGGTTATTGGGGGGGGGGGGGGGCAGAAATCGAATTTTGCCTACTCGAAAATCAAATTTTGCCTACTGAGAAAATAATGTCTCTGTCTCTAGTCTATTGTCTCTCTCCTATTGAGAAAATAATGTCTCTGTCTCTAGTCTATTGTCTCTCTCCTATTGAGAAAATAATGTCTCTGTCTCTTAAATCTTGGTCGATTCGTACCTAGATTTTCACTCCGTGGGGGAAGTTGAGGCAATTTTCACAACTCTCCTGCATTTTGCCATTTGACTTCCAATTTTACCAACTAGCCATAATTTCACAGAAATGATCCCAATACTTACATCTCGTCTGAATTGTAGCAAGTCAGTGTTAATTTTCCCAGCTTCCCTTGATTTGGCCAAATCTCCTTAATTTCACAAAAACTAATCCCAATCTTTACATCTCTCCTAAATTTGCCAAGTCACTTCAAAATTTTCAGCTCCACACGATTTTGCCAAGTTTTCTCGATTTTGTCAACTCTCCTTAATTTTACAAACCCAATCTCAATTAAGCCGTCCCATGGCCGAGTGGTTAGCGCGTCTGGCTACTGATCTAAGGGACTGGGTTCGAGCCCCGGGTAAGGCATGGCTGTTTGTGTCGTTTTTCTGCTGAGGTCCTGCCATCCTCTCAGACCTTCTACCGTGGCATATAAACTGACAGGTTCCTGTCAGATCTCTGTGGCAAGCAGCTTCTTGAGGGGGGTTTTTATTTATTATTTTTAATCTCAATTATCACAGCTCGCCCGTATTTTCCAAGGGAATTTGTATTTTGCCAATTCGTAAAGATTTTGTTAAGTTCCCTAGACATGTCCAACTGCCCTTAATTTCACAAAACAAATCCCAATTTTCACAACTCGCGTTTATGTTATCATGTGGATTCGAATTTTGCCAACTATCCTAGAGTTTGCCAACTCGCCGTAATTTTACAGAAAAAATCGCAATTTTTACATCTTCCCTGAATTTGCCAAGTCACTTCGAATTTTATCAACTCTCCTTAATTGCGTAAGAAAGGCACATTTTCCATAACTCATTACTAATAATATGTTACTCATTATGAAAGATGGACGAAGTTATTAAACTCCACAGTGAGCCACTCATTAACGATGAACTTCAGGATTTAGAATTCAACGCTGCTTTTGAAGAACAACAAGAATCTGAACCAGAAATTGGGTTGGCGTTTAAATATTTCTATGAAGCCCTTTCACTGCACAAAAAACGCATGGATTTGTTGAAGGATCACGATATTGATATTTTGTGACTGGATGCCATAAGACGATGTTGTGACCAGTTAATGGAATACTAAAAATAAATATTACGCGCAAAACAGAGCCAAGCAATGCAAACCAGCTAGTTTCGTTCCTTATTAAGAAATAAACTGTAAAATTAATTAATCCATCACATATATGTACATATTTATACACATAATTATGAATTTATGTAATCTTTAAATAAATATTCAGAATTATAATTAGTTTTGTTGAAATAAAACATCCATTACGAAACCAAGAAAAAGGAAAAAAGATCAATAAGATAGGCAAAAATATAAAGAAATAAAAAATCCCCTCGTTTTACACGGAAATTCGTTTAATGATAGTCTTCCCGGAACTCATCTACCTCATTAAATATGATTTACCTGTGTAACTGTTCCGTTTCTGAATCATCCATTAATTGGTATTTTCAGAGTTAATGAATCATCCATTAATTGGTATTTTCAGAGTTAAACTACCACCAAATATATATATTAATTTAATAGAATGTTTGTTTTTCGTTCAATCAGTACTGTACTTCCCAGTTTAATCGAAAACTATATATCACGGATGTATCTTAATGATACATTCAAGGTTTAAGAAAAGCGAATTTTATTCAATGATATTTTCACGCTTTCAGTACCAAATGTTGGATTATCATCACTACAGCTTCTGATAGTATCCTCCCTATGTGATTCTGATATTACTATAGGTTCGGATAACAAATTGGCCTGCATTGCAAATTTTCTCCACTAATGCATCTGGTCTCTAAATGTTGCCTACGCATAAACTGGAAGGATAGTTGTGTACCAATCTCCAGTGATGATGCATAGAACCGTCCGGGTCTAGCACATAATGTCCGACCCCACCTTCCCTTGGAGCATGCCGTTAGTACATTTCAAAAAGTTTTTTCCAAAAGAGATATTCTCTTTTCGGAGGAAACAGAAGTGGAGTGCTGTCAGACAGGTGTACCCTACCCATCTGGTAATCCAAGTATTAAAACCGAAGCACCCGAGAATTTAAAAAAATAGGGTTGTTTTCTGCTTAACAAAGTCCACTCCCACTTTGTCCAAATAACAATAACAATAAGTACAGGTATGTTTAGAAAGGCCAATAAATGGTATTTAGGTAGTCACTGGAAGGAGAGCTATGCACCAATCCCCTGTGATGATGCATAGAATCGGCCAAGCCTAGTACCTAATATCCGACCCCGCCTTCTCGTGGTGTAGACCGTTGGCGAGTGCTGCCAGATTAGTGTGGCCTACTCATCTGGACATCTATGGCTTTTTTTTTATACACTTCTGAGGAGTGGTCAACCACACAGGGTCCTGGTGCTCACCATATATACCAAACTGAACGGAATTATGGATCTGAGCTTGATTATGGATCCTGATTTTGTGCACTGGTGGGCTTCTGTGGAGGGAAAATCTTCCGCTGTGTTTTCTGTTCGTTTGTGGGTTGACAGCCCCAAGTGAATAGTTTCACAGGATATGTTTATCAGCTATTGGATAATCCTGAGCAGAGGTCATCACAGGCACCTGAACTCTTTGCTTCTATTGGCATCGTCAAATTCTACATTGGAGAAAGTCTTCCAGTGTAGATGCTTCAGCCTTTAGTAGTGGGGGAACGGGTTTTTGCCCCATGTCTGCGATTAGGGGGCTGTTTGATACTGTCGGCATTCCCTCTCTCAATAAATATAGTTTCTTTAAACATCCCACTAACCATTTTCTCTCCATAGGTAGTTGGTTGAATGTGAGGACTCTGCACAGAGCTTTTTCTCTTGATGTCCTCACACAAGAATTCCACCATTATAATTTAGATATTCTTGGCTTGCAAGAGACCAGATGGACAGATAAAAGTCAGATTCTTAAAAATAATCTTAAATTTCTCTTTTCAGGGAGGGACGACAATAAGCATCACCAAGGCGTGGGTCTGCTTCTCAGCAGACACGCTAGTGATGTTCTTATAGGATATGAGTGCATTAATGAAAGGTTACAGCAAAATTTCAGACAAGAGTTAGACTTGAATGTTATCTGCTGTTATGCTCCCACTGAGGATGCCGATGAAGGATAGGTTTTACGGACAACTTCATGATATTTTGAATTCTGTCAAGAAAGCATATATTACCCTTGTTCTAGGTGACTTCAATGCCAAAGTTGGTACTGACACTGACCTTTGGAGAGGGGTGATAAGCCCTTTTGGTATTGGTAGCTGCAATGGCAATGGGCACCGTCTCCTACAGGTAAGTAAACTCAATGGCTTCAGAATAACCAACACTTATTACAAACAACACGACATATATAAGTACACATGGATTTCATCAGATGGGCTGTATAAGAATATGATTGATTATATATTAATTAAGAGCAAATGGGCTAGTTCTGTTAGGGATATCAGGTCATATAGGGGAGCTGAAATTCGATCTGACCATTACCTTGTTAAAAGTGTCTTGCAACTTAAACTTAAAAAGTGTTGTGCTAGGGTTAAAAATTTTACCTTTAATACTGAAGCTCTGAAAGACCAAGTTATAGCAAAGCTTACCATGATAGGTTACTTAGTCATTATGACAGTCATAGTTTGCTTACTACTGAAGTTCAGGAAGAATGGGACCATTATAAACAGGCTTTTTTGGAAACTAACAGTACTATTTTATGGAAAAAAGAGCAGATGAGACAGAATTATCTGAGTAATAAGGCACTTGAGCTTATTTCGGAAAGAAAGAACTGCAGGGATGTCCTTAATCAATACCCTACTAGTCCTAATAGAAAGCATTACAGAGAACTTAATAAACATGTAAAAGATCAGTTAGCTGCTGATAAGAATTTTGGCTTGATGGCTTGGCTGACAAAGCCGAGGGAGCAGTTAGACAGCATAACAGCATAGAGCTGTACCAGATAGTTAATATTTTATGTGGTAGAAAACGAACAGGTATACAGGGATTGAGGGATAAACAAGTTAAGGTTATAGAAGGTGAGGATTCTGTCATGGCTAGGTGGGCTGAGTATTTCAGTGAAGTTCTAAACAATGTAGTTAGTTCTACTCCCATTGTTTGCAATGATGATAGATGCATTGGTGGCTTTAATGTTGGCCCTATAACACATTCTGAAGTTATTTTGGCTGTTTCTAAACTTAAACTACATAAATCCCCAGGGTTAGATGAAATTACTGCCGAAATGCTTAGAGCTGGGAACGTTTCTGTTACCATTTCGATGACTGAAATTCTGAATATCTTTTATGATAAAGGCATGGTTCCTAAGGATTTTACCAGAGCTATTGTTGGTATTGTAAATTTAAAATCATTTAACTGCGTAGCAGTAATAACGTATATGAACTGAGCTGAAATATACGCCATAGCTAGTGCAATTATGTCACATATTAACCACTGCAAAATAAATGATTACTTACCAAATTTCATGATTTTTATGGTGTCCACATTGGACGTTCGGCACAGTACGTTTCTTCTCACGGTCAAGACTCGATGCTTCTAAATAAGAAAAATTTACATTGATAGAAAATAAATCCTTGAAGATTCACACAATTCTCTTGTTAACGATGAGTAATGGAGCATTATACTCAGTATCTTGGGTATTAGGTGGTTTAACTTTGTAAGTAATGATGAGGTTAGGCAAAGGAGTCTGCAACCTCCTTTAAGCAGCATATTGTGCAGAGAGAGACTCCGCTGGTTTGGCCATGTTGCCCGTATCGATAATTATAGATTGGCGAATAGGTTATGAACAGTATGCCTAACGGCCTCAGAAGGAGGGGGAGACCTAGGATGCGGTGGGCAGACAATGTCAAACAGGACCTTGTTAGAATTGGTGTACAGTGGTCGGATGCAGTAGATGTAGCTCAGGACAGATATGCTTGGAGAATTAAACTGCGCGGTCTGGGTGGACCTCCGTAGCCCATGGCTGCTTGAGGATGATGATGACGACGACGACGACGATGATGATGATGATGATGATGATGATGAATAGAGCATTATACAATGAAACAAACTTGCAGAATAATCCAAGACCAAAAACAAAATAGAAGAGTGAAGCATGACCGCCAGTCAAATAGGCTGCAAATACACTGCGAAGAAATTGACTGTGCAAGTCGCAGGGAAATTACAGTTTTCGTGTCGCATGTCAGCTGAGTTGCGATTGCTGCGGTGTGCGATAACCCAGCTTTGTACATGCACTTTTAAGAAGCAACTGTAATTAGAGTCGAATTTCTTTTGCAAATTACTGCGGTGTGCGATAACCCAGCTTTGTACATGCACTTTTAAGAAGCAACTGTAATTATAGTCGAATTTCTTTTGCAAATTACTGCGGTGTGCGATAACCCAGCTTTGTACATGCACTTTTAAGAAGCAACTGCAATTATAGTCGAATTTCTTTTGCAAATTACTGCGGTGTGCGATAACCCAGCTTTGTACATGCACTTTTAAGAAGCAACTGTAATTAGAGTCGAATTTCTTTTGCAAATTACTGCGGTGTGCGATAACCCAGCTTTGTACATGCACTTTTAAGAAGCAACTGTAATTATAGTCGAATTTCTTTTGCAAATTACTGCGGTGTGCGATAACCCAGCTTTGTACATGCACTTTTAAGAAGCAACTGCAATTATAGTCGAATTTCTTTTGCAAATTACTGCGGTGTGCGATAACCCAGCTTTGTACATGCACTTTTAAGAAGCAACTGTAATTAGAGTCGAATTTCTTTTGCAAATTACTGCGGTGTGCGATAACCCAGCTTTGTACATGCACTTTTAAGAAGCAACTGCAATTATAGTCGAATTTCTTTTGCAAATTACTGCGGTGTGCGATAACCCAGCTTTGTATATGCACTTTTAAGAAGCAACTGCAATTATAGTCGAATTTCTTTTGCAAATTACTGCGGTGTGCGATAACCCAGCTTTGTACATGCACTTTTAAGAAGCAACTGTAATTAGAGTCGAATTTCTTTTGCAAATTACTGCGGTGTGCGATAACCCAGCTTTGTACATGCACTTTTAAGAAGCAACTGCAATTAGAGTCGAATTTCTTTTGCAAATTACTGCGGTGTGCGATAACCCAGCTTTGTACATGCACTTTTAAGAAGCAACTGTAATTATAGTCGAATTTCTTTTGCAAATTACTGCGGTGTGCGATAACCCAGCTTTGTACATGCACTTTTAAGAAGCAACTGCAATTATAGTCGAATTTCTTTTGAAATTACTGCGGTGTGCGATAACCCAGCTTTGTACATGCACTTTTAAGAAGCAACTGCAATTATAGTCGAGTTTCTTTTGCAAATTACTGCGGTGTGCGATAACCCAGCTTTGTACATGCACTTTTAAGAAGCAACTGCAATTATAGTCGAATTTCTTTTGCAAATTACTGCGGTGTGCGATAACCCAGCTTTGTACATGCACTTTTAAGAAGCAACTGCAATTATAGTCGAATTTCTTTTGCAAATTACTGCGGTGTGCGATAACCCAGCTTTGTACATGCACTTTTAAGAAGCAACTGCAATTATAGTCGAATTTCTTTTGCAAATTACTGCCTTGTGCGATAACCGAGCTTTGTACATGCACTTTTAAGAAGCAACTGCAATTATAGTCGAATTTCTTTTGGAAATTACTGCGGTGTGCGATAACCCAGCTTTGTACATGCACTTTTAAGAAGCAACTGCAATTATAGTCGAATTTCTTTTGCAAATTACTGCGGTGTGCGATAACCCAGCTTTGTACATGCACTTTTAAGAAGCAACTGCAATTATAGTCGAATTTCTTTTGCAAATTACTGCGGTGTGCGATAACCCAGCTTTGTACATGCACTTTTAAGAAGCAACTGCAATTATAGTCGAATTTCTTTTGCAAATTACTGCGGTGTGCGATAACCCAGCTTTGTACATGCACTTTTAAGAAGCAACTGCAATTATAGTCGAATTTCTTTTGCAAATTACTGCGGTGTGCGATAACCCAGCTTTGTATATGCACTTTTAAGAAGCAACTGCAATTATAGTCGAATTTCTTTTGCAAATTACTGCGGTGTGCGCCCTCCTAATTAGTAATCAGTGCGGGTACTTCTCTTCACCCAATAATGTGTTAACGTTATTTGCTGTAGGTCGGACTTATTTTATTAAAATTGAATTTGAGATACCCATTACGGATTCGTGCCAGATCTCTTGTTACAATCTTGAAAAATGAATTCTGCTGATATCTGATATTTTTAATAAATGTTATGAGCTCCAAGTCTAGGGCTCATATCTCGAAGTCTAAAATAGTGCCTGATTCGCAATGACAAAAGTTAAAATACATAAAACCCAGAGGGGCCATAAGGGAAAAACAAATTTGCTAAAGAAGCACAAGTAAACGTAAAACAAGCGAGAGTCAAACAGAAAAATCTTTGGATGCTTGAACTAGTAAAAAACCAAGGGAATCAAGGATCTTTAGTAAGGTCACTTATCCATCTAAGACAGAAGCAACAAAATCAAAGGCTTGAACGCCAACTGAGATTCTCTCAGTTCAATCCTTAGCCATCTAAAATTTAGCACAATAACTTTGAGCAATATATTACCCAAATTCAATTTCCTGAAGAATTCCAGGATATTTTTAAATTCCTGAGCAAAACCAAACGATTCACAGATGATGTCATCAGGAATATTCTTAATGATCACCTTTAAGTATTTTACTGTTGCGAGACGGTTTCTAATAAAATTATTTCTCTATAATTTGATTGGTAGTTTAATTTAGAGTGTTTTACGTCAAAAAACAAGACTAAATTTTAATTCCGTGATTTGTAAAATGGGACAAAAGTGTAAATCTTACATTTCAATCTGCAAAACACTCAGTATTTAAAAATGGTAGAAAATATACAGAAAATTAATTGCAACATTCCAATGGCCAATTTACTTGCAAATGATCTAAATTTACTAGCAAATGATCTAAATTTACTTGCAAATGATCCAATTTACTTGAAATGATGCAATTTAGATTGCAAATCATCAAGAACTAAACGGATTCTTACAAAAGCTTCTAAAAATTTGCTTAGTTGCATAATCTATTTTGATCTAACAGGTATTTTTTTAAGAATTTTTTACTACTGCCAATGAACAGATCTAACTGGACATGATGGAATGGATTGTGCTGTTTTATTCTTTTGCATACAAAGGGCTCAATGGCCAGGTCACAAAAGCCCCGAGGGTTCAGAGAACGTTGGGGGATGGATACCCATTGGACAGCTGTTAGGACACAAATGGTAGCCTCGCATCAATGTCATCTAGTGTGGTCTTTAATATGCACATGCTATGGATCTCTAATGTCCCATCCGAAGGACACGGCAATTCTTAACCCATCTGTGTCTCTTACCAAGCGCAGGGTGGGGGTTTAGAGCAGATGAATGTGAACGACGGCACAAGTTGGGACTCGAAACTGAAAGATTACAAGCCTGAAGCCTTATCTACTGAACCAACCCACGTCCCACGAAAGAATTGAATGTTTCATTTTCTATTAAACGGAAATTTTTTAATGTCAGTTTATATTGTAGTAATTAAATTTTAAATCTTAAAATCTAGCTAAAAGTTAGTTATCTTAAAAACATAGTATTCAAATTTAAATAATCCCTTCATATTTTATTTTAACTGCAATGAATTTTGTATTGAAATACTTGTAATTCCTTTTGTATTTTCATACAATTTATGTCTAATCGTGTTAATGTAGTAGAGTTGTTTGCATCTGTGAGTGTTTCTTCAGTTTATGGTCTTTTTACTGGGATAATTTAATTTTATGCACAAAGTAAACTCCTTTTAGGATTATTGTAAAACATATATTTTACGAGTTGTGTAAATTTCTGGTAGTTAAGAGAAACATTAGTGTAGCTAACTTTGGTAAAAAATGGCATCTCAGATAACGACATCTTTATGAAATACATGAAAAGTTGTTGTTTTTTTCCACCATTATTTCCATTTATGGGAATGACAATTTCAGTTGACCCATATAGATCTTGCTTGCAATAAACTGACTGCAATCATTATTTTGAATGAAAATTAACAGTAGTTGTATATATATAATTATTACGGGAAAATTCAATATGAAGGTTTTATCTGTCTTCAGGAAAGGTGAGATATGACGACCACCGTCCATCACAGGAATTTATTAGACATATTTTTCTGTTGATTTATTGTGGTGGAAAACGGGTGGAAAATGTAGAGTAACTTTTGTTATTCCATTTTATTTAAAATATGCATTATTTCAATATTAAAAATTTCACTAAACGGCATCTGTTAAATTTAATTTGATAACGGCACAATTTTTCAGATTATCGACAATTTCATACTATCTACTCTAGCTCTCTCCATTATTTCACTCAATCTAATATACTTACAATTTACTTAAAGTTGGCAACCTAGTGAGATCAAACACGATTTCAGTTGTTTCAAATTATTGAAACGTGCGAGGATCTCGATGCAAGTGTTCTACGTGAATTTTCATATTTACCTAGAAGTGTTTCGATGTTGCCTTCAGCTTTCTTGTCTGACTTTCTGGTGCCATATGGTAGATTATCTCAGGAGACAATTCCCTTTGAGGTACCGCAGAGCAGGGCAAAGCCATTTACCTGCCTTCCTTCCAGTTATATTCCGAGAAACGTGTATTAAAGGAGACGCCCTCTCATTAATGCAAAACCTCTGTCAGAGTGACGCTTCGTGCCAAGTCTGAGACTCTGACACTCCAACACCAAATGCCTGGGAGAATCCCCCTGAACCACTGTTCAATGCTTCCCATGAACGGACAGCCACGTGATTTCGGGACAAGAACATCGTATCGAGAATTGTTTATTTTCGTCCCTTACCCCCCTAGCAGAGAGAATTGCGAGGACGAATCAAACTCTGTGGATAGCGGTCCTCTGCGTGTTTAAGAGAGAAAAGGAAACACAGCAGTCTTGGACAGTGTGGGGCGTTGGTGGCTCAGTCGATAGCGCGCCAAGCTCGTAATCTGTAGTTCCCAGGTTCGAGTCCCAGCTGGGTCAGCATTGAGATTTATCTCTGCAAAATTCCCCGCCCTGCCCACGGTCAGTAGGGGACATCGATGGGCTTGGAACGTTGCCCACGGTCAGTAGGCGACACCGATGGGCTTGGACGTTAAGCCGTGGCCCCGTGTGCGGGAGAGCCATACCCTGTGCACGTTAAAGAACACGCTGGATGGCCTTGACGGGAGGTTACCATCTGTCTCCCAACAGCTGTTCCAGTGGGTTCCCTCCCCCAACCTTCTCTGAGCCTTCGGGGTCCATGTGACCTGGCCATTTAGCCCATGGTGTGCAAAAAAGTGCCGCTCAGAGGTAAAACAACCCAACTCTATTCATGTGCCTTCACGCCGATAAAAGTGGAAAGTGTAAAAAGAGTATTCTAAGAGTTTGATACAAATTTTATTAGGCCAAACAGCCATTTGCATATCTCAATGTGCTACGCCAATGTTTGTTCCAGAGAAAAAAAAATAATGTTAATCTGCTATGTAACGGAAAAATTGCTTTATGATTTTAAAAATTCCTGCCTTAAGAGTTGTGTGAAGATAACAAATGCTAAGAAACTTAGCAAACAACAATGTAATTTCATAATTGAATTTTTAATGGAAAAAAATATTCTGCGATATATAAAATAGGAAGATAACTAAATGCTCTGCTGGCTTGGGTTCAGTTGTTTTACCTCTGAGCGACACATTTTTCCACACAATGGGCTAAATAGCCAGATCAGGAGTAACCCAGGAGCGGAGGTGGCTCAGTCGGTAGCGCGTCAGGCTCGTAATATGTAGTTCCCAGGTTCGAGTCCCAGCTGGGTCAGCGTTGAGATTTATCTCCGCATAACTCCCCGCCCTGCCCACGGTCAGTAGGGGACACTGATGGGCTTGGAAAGGTCGCCGTCCGTCGGATTGGACGTTAAGCCGTGGCCCCGTGTGTGGGAGAGCCATACCCTGTGCACGTTAAAGAACACGCTGGATGGCCTTGACGGGAGGCTACCATCTGTCTCCCAACAGCTGTTCCAGTGGGTCCCCTCCCCCAACCTTCTCTGAGCCTTCGGGGTTCATGTGACCTGGCCATTTAGCCCATGGTATGCAAAAAAGTGCCGCTCAGTGGTAAAACAACCCAACCCAACGAGTAACCCAAGGGTTCATAGAATGTTGAGGGAAGGAGACCACTGAACAGCTGTTAGGACAGAAATGGCCGCCTCCCGTTAAGACCATCCAGCGTGTTCTTTAACATGCTCAGTGTATGGCTCTCCTGCACACGGGGCCACGGCAGCTTTTCCAAGCTCATCGGTGTCCCTACTCACCGAGGACGCGGAGTTTTAGGAAGATTATTCTTTTGGCTTCACTTGTAAACAGATTTTGGAAAATAAAATATTTGAGAAAGTAAAACAGATTAAAGCGAGAACAATAACCATTATGTTAAGCTTAATAATTTTATGGTCAATTAATTTGTTGGTCAACTGTTCGGCATAACACTCTGTGTCGGCGTAGGTTGGGGGTTCTTTCGTCTGCCACAACTGGTAGGGCAGGGCAACGTCTCTGCCATAAATTAAAATGTAGGGGGTCTCATGGGTAGCACTGTGGGCGGCACTCCGATAAGCCATCAAAACAAATGGCAGATGCTCGTCCCACACATCATTTTTGTCAGCCACCAGATGAGACAAAACGGATGCTATTGACTGGTTGAATTTTTCTACAAGGCCATTCGAGCTTGGATGATAAAAACTGGTGTTTTGCTTAATGATGCCTAATCGGTTAAATACTTCGGTCATCACTCGACCGGTAAAGTTCCATCCATTGTCACTAATGACTGTAGTGGGAATTCCATGTTTGGGAATATAACCTTCCACGAACGCTCTGGCAATAGACTCTGCTGACTGATTGGCCAGCGAGTAGACTTCGGGCCATTTAGTAAAATAATCCATAACGACTAAGACGTATTTATTTCCTCACTGAGTGAGGGGGAGGGGGCCTAAAATGTCCATGCCTATATGCTGAAAGAGGCGGCTTGTGAGTGGGGCTCGTACCAGATTTCCCTTCTTTCTCTCTTGGTAGCCTCTTCGTTGCAGGCAAGATATGCAGGTCTGGACATAATTGCGAACATTGGCATACTGCCGAGCCAGTAATACTCAGACCTGGTTAGCGCGCTTGGCTACTGATCTAAGGGACCTGGGTTCGAGCCCCGAATAAGGGATGGATGTTCGTGTTGTTTTCTGCTGAGGTCCTGCCATCCTCTCAGATCTTCTACTGTGGCATATAAACTGACAGGCTCCTGTCAGACCTCTGTGGCAAGCAGCTGCTTGAGGGGGTATTTAATTTTAACCCTTTTCAAGGTCTTAACTTCTCCCAAGTGTCCTGAACAGGGGTTGTTGTGGCATAATTCTAATATCTGTCCTCGAAGACTGACAGGGATCGATAGTTGTTCCGTTGCTTCCATGCGAGGGTTATGGCGAGCCGAGGGGGCCAAATAGTATAATATACCTTCCTTCAAGTAGAATGGTTCGGCGGCACTGCTGGGTGAATCAGGGTCCTACCCTTTAACGTTTTGGTGTTTCTAAAGGTGGGGTCCTCAAGTTGCAGCTCCCTTAGACGGACTAAATTGTCAAAGGGGCTCTGGGAAGGGGGGTCTCTCACGATTGCCTGTATATGACGAGACAGAGTATTGGCTGGGACATTGTGTTTCCCAGGTCAATAAATGACATCAAAATCATAGTTCTGTAGAGTTAGATTCCACTTGGCCAGTTTGCTGGAGGGATCTTTGAGCTTCATCAAATATGTGAGGGGAGCATGGTCGGATACAACAGTAAATCGTTGCCCATACGGATATTGTTTGAAGTGGGTAATGGCGAAACGGATTTCAAGGGCCTCCTTCTCAATCGTTGAGTACCGTGTTTCCGGGGGCTTCAGTTTCCGACTGGCGTAGGTTACCAGATGAAGGAACCCGTCATCGTTTCTTTCCCCAGTACGCTGGCTACCGCAATGTCCGACGCATCAGTTGACAGGAAAAACTGCCTTCCAAAGTCGGGGTAGAGGAGAAGGGGCTCTGTCATTAACTTTCTTTTCAATACGTCAAATGCTTCCTCTGCTTTCCTCTTCCTGTTCTTCTTCTTTCGTGTCCTTGTTTTACCAAGTGGACTAAGGGGTCAGTAAGGTTGGCATAGCGGTCAATGAAACGCCGGTAATAGCCGGTTAGGCCTAGAAAGGCCCAAATGTTCCGGACACTACGGGGTCGGGGAAATTCATCAATGGCTTGGACGTTCCGCAGGTCAGGCTGGACCCCTTCTACGGAAATCAAATGTCCGAGGTAAATGAGGGATTCCTTCATGAATGGACACTTCGCTGGTTTTAGCTTCAAATTGTAAGCCCTTAGGCGGTCGAATAATTTCTGTAAACGTTCAGCGTGTTGTTCAAATGTTTGGGAGGCCACAATTATGTCGTCAAGGTATACGAATACTTGCTCTTGCCGCATTCCCATTAATACGTGATCTAATAAATGCTGAAAAGTGGCGGGACGGTTCTTCAGTCCAAACGGTAGGTAATTAAACTCAAATAATCCTTTTCTGCTGATGAATGCGGTTTTCTCCACGTCACATGGGTGAACCGGAACCTTCCAATATCCGGACACGATATCCAGAGAGCTGAAGTATTTGGCATGAGCCAATTGGTAGATAATTTCATTGATGAGGGGAAGGGGTACGAATCCGGGACAGTTTTTGCATTTAGTGCTCTGTAGTCGATGCAGAACCTGTATGTGGAGGCTTTCTTCTTCACTAGGATGATGGGTGAAGCGAAAGGAGAGGCGCTTTCTCTTATAATACCCTGCTCTAGCAGCTCATCCACCTGTCGATCTCAGGGGCGGGGGTGGGTCAGTCGGTAGCGCGCCAGGCTCGTAATCTGTGGTTCCCAGGTTCGAGTCCCATCTGGGTCAGCGTTGAGATTTATCTCCGCAAAATTCCCCGCCTTGCCCACAGTCAGTAGGGGACACCTATGGGTTTGGAAAGGCCGCCGTCCTTCGGATGGGACGTTAAGCTGTGGCCCCGTGTGCGGGAGAGCCATACCCTGTGCACGTTAAAGAACACGCTGTATAGTCTTGACGGGAGGCTACCATCTGTCTCCCAACAGCTGTTCCAGTGGGTCCCTTCCCCCAACCTTCTCTGAGCCTTCGGGGTCCATGTGACCTGGCCATTTAGCCCATGGTGTGCAAAAAAGTGCCGCTCAGAGGTAAAACAACCCAACCCAACTTGTCGATCTGATTCTCCCTGTAGCGCAAATGGCACCCTGTATGCCCGTTGCCTCACAGGACTGTCATCGGTGAGGTGAATTTCGTGATAAACAGCGTCTATGCCTGTCAATTCGCTAACATCTCTAGCGAAGGCGTCACTGATTTTCGTCAATAATTTTCCCAATTTATTCTTTTCTCGTGGCCCAAGATGGTCCAGCTGGAAATCCTCCAGGGACAAGGGCAATTTCTTTCTCCTCGGGGGAACACTAGGGGACTGGATTTTAATGCGGCGATGCACATGCGTTTGTTCAGCCAGATGGGGGCTGAGGCGGTATTGATACACTCGGCTCGGCTCGGGACGCAGAGTTTTTGTACCACGCGCCCAATGCACATAGGTGTAGGGGAGGGGGTTGTAGATTGTTCTGAGTAGGGTAGGGGAGTGATGTGATTTGAGTGCTTTCGTGGTTCGATTCTCTATCTTCTTTTCTTCGTAGTGTGCCCGAATAACAATCAATAATGAATCGGTGCTTCTTCAAGATATCATGTCCAATTATCATGTCATACCGTAGAGTTTCTATGTCGAGGGTTACTATCGGGTGCTCAAAATTGATTTCATTGAACGTGAGGTTACCATGAATCTGCCTATCACAGGAAGGGGTTTCCGACTACGGTTTTCAATTGATGTTGGACGGGGACAATTTTGCAGAGGATCCAGCTTTTCAAGTGCTGAAAGCATTGGCTATCCATGACGGACACAATAGTGCTGGTATCGATGAGTGCTGACACCTCTGTGTCCTTCATGCGGCTGGACACAATGAGCGAATTTTCATCATTGCCGCGTATGGCACACGGTGCAATGGGAGTGGCTAACGTTTCGAGGGGATTCTGGGAAGTGCATCAGGGGCTTCACTCCCACTTTATTTTAAAGGAGCCGTATGACGATTGGTGGGTTCTGATACTTCTCTGCTGCTCCCATGTTCGGGGGGGGGACGGGAAATGGGGCTTTGATCTCTCATCCAGTGTGTCCTCGCAGGGGTTGCTCAGTCTTGATTCTGTGGCATTCGCCCCGTCAGATGTCGCGGGCCACGTGGGCGTGCGGTCGGGGACGACGCACATTGACGAGCGTAGTGGCCTACCCCACCGCACGCGAAGCATGTGACACCCTGGCGGTCTTCCCAGAGGTGCTGCCGTTGCTGAGGTCGAATTGTGAGGTCGTATGTGCGGTTCCGCTCCTGCTGTCCTTCCATCTGGTGAAGGCGCTCTCCTAAACGAACCAAATCTGCCTCGATCTGGCAGAGCACAAGAGCTGCCAACAGGTCCTGAAGCTGGGGCAATGGGTTCGATTCCATGGTTCTTGTGGGAGTTTCCTCGTCAAGTGTTCGTATGGCTGACGTCCGTCTGGAGGCACACTCGTTGCCTTCTTCTAATATCGCCTTAGCTAATGCCTCCTCAAATGTGCTGGGGTTATGTGATATCACGAAAGGCAGGATCGGACCTGCTAAAAACTGAGCGAATCGCATCTGATCGCCGACTTACTGACTTTCGTTATCCGTGTTCCTTCCTGCCATTCCCAAGAACTGATAGACCCGGGTTCGAATGCGGGCAGCGTACTCTCTGATGCTTTCATTCGCAGCTTGCTGACAGCTTGTAAATTCGTGTAATAGGGTGGCTAACGGTGTCTCACTGTCGAATCTTTCTAACACTGCTCTTTCAAAAATGTTAAAATCTTCTTCATTCCGCAGTTCCGGGGATTGAGTTACAAATTCTGCGGCGGCTCCTCGCAATTTCGAGCAGGCAATGATTGTCATCTCGCTCGTCTGCCATCGTGCGATTTTCTCTACTCCCTCTAGTTGCTCAAAAAATGTTGCTTCAGTGCGGCTACTCTCTCCTTCATATGGATTTACCAAATTCACGAACCCCGCCAGGAGAGGTCCCGCTGTTGCGGACAGCTCCCGGATGGGTGGTGCGCTCGTGTCCTGACTATCCATTGGCCTGAGGGTTCCCTTCTACTAAGCAGATAGTGTACTGTAGTGTACTGAGTGTTGTGCTCTTTGCTGGAATTTTTTCCCTCCTAAGTGCAATGGAGGCGTACACAGAAATACAATTTAATTACAAGAAAATCACTCCTAGCAAAATAAAATAGTGCAGTCGAATCTCTAAAAATCCCTTTGTACAGTCTACTCCTGGGCCTGATCTAATCTTAAAAACTAGCATGTAAATCACAATTTCACTCAAATATTATATCAAATGTATTGTTTCAACAGATGTCCATGTAAATCCTAGCTAAAACATGGTATACACTCCTCTCTAATAATCATACACTTTTCATTTGGTAAAACAATACACCTATCCCTCAATTTACACGGTACTCAGTTCACACAATTTTGGCTTTGCACGGTCAAAAAATGCAACCAGTTTCGATTTACACGGTACTGACTGAGATGTCCTTTCTATGTACGTCTCAGTCAGTACCGTGTAAATCGAAACTGGTTGCATTTTTTGACCGTGCAAAGCCAAAATTGTGTGAACTGAATACCGTGTAAATCGAGGGATAGGTGTATTTCTCTTAGATAGCTTATTTAGCTAGCTCTTAAATCAGATAGTTAGGCCCAAAATGTACCTAAATATCGCAATTTTGTTAATTATTACCAAGTTTAATACTACACGAATAATATATCAATATTTTATTATATACATATATATATACACATATATATAATAAAATAATGAAAAGTGTTTAACAATTTCTCTCTTTAAGTATATTATTATAACATTCAAAGTATTATTCAGGTAAATTATTAAAATGCAGCGAATTTTGGAAGATTTGAAAAATTGTTCCAAAATTGTTGCTGCAAATTTTACAATAGAAACAGCATTCTAATTTATTGCTTTCATAAATCAAAAATCTAAGTAAATAGCCATTTTTAAGTACATTTATATCCATACCTTTTCATATTAGCCGTGGAGTTTGCTCAGTCGGTAGCGCATCAGGCTCATAATATGTAGTTCTAGTCCCACCTACGCTAATGTTCAGATTTATTGCTCTAAACCCTCACTCTGTCGATGGCTAAAAAGGGCCACCGATAGACCGCTGTCCATAGAATAAGATGTAAAACCGTGGTCCACTGTGGAGGAGAGTACGTTAAAAAACATGCTTGACGGGAAGTCTCCTAAGTGATATTCAATGGATCTCCTTCTTCTTGAGATCCTTGGCACCTTACCATTTAGTCCATTGTGTGTACAAAGAGTGCTGCTCAGAAGTAAATCAACCGAATTCGTTTTCAATCTTTATTTAACTTTTAAGCACTCTATCCAGGTTGGGTTGTTTTACCTCTGAGCGGCACTTTTTTGAACACAATGGGTTAAATGGCCAGGTCACATGGACCCCGAAGGCTCAGAGAAGGTTGGGGGAGGGGACCCACTGGAACAGCTGTTGGGTGACAGATGGTAGTCTCCCGTCAAGGCCATCCAGCGTGTTCTTTAACGTGCACAGTGTATGGCTCTCCCGCACACGGGGCAACGGCTTAACGTCCCATCCGACGGACGGCGGCCTTTCCAAGCCCATCGGTGTCCCCTACTGACCGTGGGCAGGGCGGGGAATTTTTGCGGAGATAAATCTCAACGCTGACCCAGCTGGGACGCGAACCTGGGAACTACAGATTACGAGCCTGGCGCGCTACCGACTGAGCCACCCCCGCCCCACACACACACACACACAACCATTCGGTTTCCCCTTAGTTACAATGATCTATTTCCAATGCGGATTTTATCACACTTGAACGATTTTCGGAGAGGTCTTTCTATCATTGGAAAGTATTTCAACCTCACTTCCGGTACATTTCAAATACCAGATTTTAGAATGAGAGAGAATTAGAATTACTCGACTTAGAAATTTCTTCCACATGATCTCGAATTCTAAAGGATCGACACACAAGTCAAGAATTTTTATAGTATAAAGAATTGAGTTATTCTATCTCTGAGCGGCACTTTTTTGGACGCATTGGGCTAAATCGACTGGTCACAAGGACCCCAAAGGCTCAGAAATGGTTGGGGGAGTAGACCAAATGGCACAGCTGTTGGGGGACAGATGGTAGCCTCCCGTCAAGGCCATCCAGCATGATCTTTAACGTGCACAGAGTATAGTTCTCCTGCACACGGCACCACGACTTAACATCCCATCCGACGGACGGCGTCGTTTTCAAGTCTATCGGTGTCCCCCACTGAAGATACACAGGCGTTCATTTCATAATCCATATTGGACATCGAATAAATTCAACATCATTTCATCGGCAATAAGATAATGATAAACCCGTAAATTATAATCTCTCCTTATTTTTAAAATTTTATCATTGCTAAAATTTAGTTTTTAAAACCGGATAGCAATATCTCAAATGCAAAATGTGTAAGAGCGATCCCACTGATTTATATTTTGCCCTATGAGTTCCTCAAAACAGCAAAGCAACCTGACAATGTAAAATCACACGAAAAACACATTACAGACTGTTTCTCACAGAGGGGCTGATAGGAGTCTTTCACATAACACTGAAAACATTGTTTCCTAATCTGAGGTTCTCGAAGGTAGTAAGTGTGGTCCACAAGCTAATTTTAATGTATCAAATAGTTATAATGGAAAACGGACATTCACCGCGATTTCATAACGGCATAAAATTTCATTGATCTTGTTTCGAATTATGTGATTTCAATATGGCAACACTGGCTATATCATGCTCATGACAAATTTGTCTGTGATTGGCTGTGATGGCATGGAATGACCCGTATATAAATATGTCAGAATCGGTTATCTCAAAAACTTGTTTTCGGACGTCACCACTTGAGCTTTGGGCAACACAATGGATTTATACATTTATTACCGCAGCATTTATATATTAGGAAAATATGTAGATTAAACTAACGATTGTGCAACACTTCGAGGATAATTGTTTTAAATCTAGAATGCATTTCTTCAGGTGCAGATATTTTAAGTAATATATACATGTAACTTCTACTTAACTCGGGCGGGTTGTCAGTCGTAGCATGCCAGGCTCGTAAACTGCAGTTTACCACGTTCGAGTCCCACCAAGTCCAGGGTTCAAATTTATCTTCGCAAAACTCCCTGCCTTGCCAAGGTCAGTAGGGGACAATAATGGCCTTGGAAACCACGATTTTAAAAAATAAAGCCGCACATGGAGCTATGGCTCCCTGTGAGGGAGAGGCATATGCTGTGAACGTTAATGAAGAGGCTGGATGGCCTTGGCGGGAGGCTACCATCTGTCTCCCAACAGCTGTTTCAGTGGGTCCGCTCCCCCCACCTTCTATGAGCCTTCGCTGTCCTCTTGACTGACCATTTAGCCCATTGTGTGCAAAAAAAGTGCCTCTGAGAGGTAAAACACCAATCTTTGCTTAACGTGACTGTGGACAACACGGAGTTTGAAATATTAAATTTTGTGCAGATTGTTAAAAAATTAAAGAAAATAGTATCTCATTCACATCGGAAGTGACGACATATAAGTGGTGAAACAGTGTGTCCATAATGCATTATTGCCTTGAGCGAGAACTCTCATGAAAATTTTGACTATCACAGTCTTGAAGACGCATTTTGTTTCCATAGTCAATGCAAGGTTTTGTAGGAAGGGCACAACTATGACCTCACACGAGAGAGTGCCGGTAAACATAATTTTGACATATTATCAAAGTGGTAAAAACAAATTTTGCTTCAAAGAAAAGGCCCAAAGAGTTAAATCTGGGATGCTTTTTAAGGTTAAAGTCATGCCTAGGTGGTAATTTAGTTTGGCTTTGATTTCGTGATCTTTCTATATGTTTAGTAAAATTTTAATTGATAAAATGAAACCTAACTGTGTATTTTTCAATTTATGTGTTAATATTTTACCAGCAGAATTCCCGGCATCTCTCGGGTCTGTATATAATTTGTTATAATTTATCTTTTTAACTGTCTGTTCCGACAAGCATCTCTCCGTGAAATCTTAAATGATAATGTATTAAAGATTTGTAAATTTCCAAAAACATTATCGGAATATCTTTCCGTGTTATTACGAAAAGGCGAAGATTTCGCGCCATATTGTCAGTTAATAAGGAAACCAATTAACGAACTTAAACAATAATAATGAAGAATATAAAAATAACTTAAATTTAACGAATGATAAAATAAAAAATGTGGATTAGAACTGATTTGATAGAACTTTTCGCTAATATTACCCTTACCTACAATGCAATGCAATTAAAGCTGGTGGTGCCAGGGGGCGGAAGTGGCTCAGTCGGTCACGTGGCAGGCTCATAATCTGTAATTCCCAGGTTCGAGTCCGAGCTGGGTCAGCGTAGAAATTTATCTTCGCAAAACTCCCCCACCCTCCCATGATCAGTAAGGGACATTGATGGGCTTGAAAAAGCCGATGTCCGTCGGATGTGACGTAAAGCCGCGGCCCCGTGTGCGGGAGAGCCATACCCTGTGCACATTAAAAAACACGCTGGTTGGCCTTGATGGGAGGCTACGATCTGTCTCCCAATGGCTGTTGCACTAGGTCCTCTCCCCCAACCTTCTCTGAGCATTCGGGTCCTTGTGACCTGGTCGTTTATCCCATTATGTGCGCAAAAAGTGCTGCTCAGAGGTAAAACAATCCAGCCGGTGCCAGTTCAACTAGATCCGAGAAGTTGGGATATTCCAACTCTAATTTTTCATGCATGCATAGATCTGTTCGACGTGTAAATTGATCCAATAGTTCGCCAGTCGGTTATTGGCACCAGTAATCCATTTCAGTGTAAACTATCCTCTACAATTGCGTAGATCTCGAAATTTGAAAGTATTCTTTCCATGCTAAAAAAATGTGGCAACGCTGCTTAGAAGCATTATACTCGCACGTGCAGATAACTTCTAATCCCACGCTGTGAGATGGACAGAAATGGGTGCCAAGCGTTACATAATAACATGTGATTCATTATCCTTTGATTGGTTAGATATTTATATTATTTAAAATAGTTGGAGTTGAAAAGTCCATGAAAGTTGTCCCCCATTTTTTTGGAAGCGTTGCCAGATACTAAAAACCATATCATGAAAAGAAGGAAAAATATACATTGCACCTATTGTTTAAGGATTTTGCTTTACAAATTTCGTTATACTAATATTTTTTTGCATCGGACTAAATGTTTATTTTCGTTAAAATAGTTTTTGTTCAAATGAAACATTTTTACCCATAGTAATTGACTGGGTTTAGAATTAAAATCATTTTATATACTTTGCCATAGATTGCACCCCAAGACCTAAATAAACAGAAATCAAAGAATGTATATATATATATAAATATACCCTACCACTATATTTATAGTTTCAGAAAATTAATGTATCAACTTTCGCTTCAAGTGAGAGCTTATTTTACATACCTGCAATTTGTTCTAAGAATGTTTCTTTTTAGGTGCAGAATTATTTAAAATAAATCGTAAAGAGCGCGTTATATATTTCCGGATTTCTTCAGATAACACGTAAATAAGTATTTAAAAAGTAAAGGATGGTGGAAGTGTGATATTTCTCCCACCATATAAATTGTTCATTTCTGATTTTTATGCTTATTAGTGATCAGGATATCATGTCATATATATACTCCGCTGGTTTGGCCATGTTGCCCGTATGGATAATTATAGATTGGCAAATAGGGTTATGAACAGTGTGCCTAGAGGCCTCAGAAGGAGGGGGAGACCTAGGATGCGGTGGGCAGACAATGTCAAACAGGACCTTGTTAGAATTGATGTGCAGTGGCCGGATGCAGCAGATGTAGCTCAGGACAGATATGCTTGGAGAATTAAACTGCGCGGTCTGGTTGGACCTCCGTAGCCCATGGCTGCTTGAGGATGCTGATGATGATGATGATGATATGTTTTGATATGGAATTTGATCACAAGGAAGAAATTTGGGTTCGATTCCTGGGATCGGAGATTCACTTTAAGGTGAATGGAAAACGAAGTTGAGTCTGCCCTCAGACGCTAGTCTCTAGGAAGAAGGTCAGTTCCATATGCACTTCCAGAAATAGCACAAAATCAATACAAATAGCATAAAAAATACAAAAACAAATAGCATAAAATCACTAACGGGCAAGTCACCAATTGGAAAGCAATAGATAAAGAGAATAAAAAAAATTGATAGTTCTTCAAGCAGCTGCTTGCCACAGAGGTCTGACAGACGCCTGTCACTTTATACTCCGTAGGAGAAAGGTCTGTGAGGATGGCGGGAACTCAGCAGAAAGACAACACAAACATCCATGCTTTACCCGGGGCTCGAACCCAGGTCCCATAGATCAGTAGACAAGGCGCTAACCACTGGAGATATGGAAGTGAAAGTTTGAACAGTGCGAAAACAGCACCAATTGAAAGTTCCACGTGCATGTATCGTTTTTATGGCAGTTGGAGTTGTGGGGTACGCCGAAGTGGCGTAGGCAGAGCCGGGTCAAGGAAAATATCTTTGGGCTTGTGCCCCGATGAGACGTCCATTTTCGATGCAGTTTTTCGGACATTTTACAGCCATTGTGCTGACGAAGGAGTCTCTTTTTAGAAGTTGCTCCAATGTGCTACTTACCGGATTGAGTTGGCCCCTGAGAATAACTAGAAGCCAAGGTCTCAGGCTGAGAAACTCATTTAACCCTCTGAGAGTTCCTTATCCCCAAAGAAGCTGAAATAAAACTTCCCACTTGATTCAGAAATTTGGTCTGCTTACTTTTTTTTTGGCAATATCTGCTGAGCATGCATTTCGTCTGCATAAGCCTGGGACCAGACACCCTCAGGTAAGGTCAACTCCAAAGCCTGTGTGTACAACTAAATTCCAGAGAAATGGGCCACGGTACTAACTTTGTGGGCAGCCCCAGTCCAAGTTCCTTAAGACTGCCCCACTGGCATGGAAATAAGTGACCATTCTCTCACTGAGGTAATTGGATACCAGATTAAATATGTTCCTGGGACAAGAACAATCCTTTAGCCTGCCAAGAACTGCAGGCCACCAGGCATTATCAAATGCGCCCGTCACATCGAAGGCGATGCGGGAGGTATGTAATTTGTTGGCTTTGTTTACCTTGACAATGTCCACCATCTGTCTGATAGCGACAGTGGTAGACTGGTCTGTCCTGAACTCAAACTGTTTGTTGTTCAGGAAACAGTTCTTACTACAGTGGTAATATATCCTGTTTGTGAGCAGCTTTTCTAAAATCTTTCCCATCACCGGCAGCAGACATATCGGTCTGTAAGATCTCACATCTGCCGGTTCTCTACCTGCCTTATTAAATAGGACTTGGTCCGACTGTTTCCAGGCCTATGGGAAGTTTCCCAGCCTTAGACAGTTGTTATAGAGCTTCATGAACAGATCTTTATGTTCTTTGAACAACTCCATTACAATATCCACTGTCACACAATCGTGGCCAGGGGTTTTAACCCTGGCCACAGCACTGATCACCTCTCTTACTTCCTCTTCCGTGAACGGAACGTCAAATTCCGTGTCTAGTGGAACCCTGATATTTTCTCTCTGGAGGTGATGCTGGACATTATCAGAGGAAGGCCTGGATAGTTTCGCAAAAATTGCTGGTCCTTGACCCATCCTCTTTGCGTACATACTCGATATCCAGGGGTGTTAGGTCTCTCCCTGCTGCCAGCTTGTACTGCAGAGTAAAAGGGTTCTGTGCAGTAATCTCATTACAGACATTTTTGCCAAGGGGCTAACTTGGCTTGGCGGATGGCGAGCTTATACTCCGCCTGAGCCTTCCTATACATCTCTTCTCTGGAACTTCTTACCCCATTGTAGCACCTTTGATACCTCCGTCTGAAAGCTCGGGCTCGCTTTATTTCGATAACGAGCTCTGGTGTCCACCAGGGTACAGACTTCCTTTTTGGGAGTTTCCCCTTGAACCCAAAGGTTTTCTCACAACCAGAGCTTATACAGTCGCTCAAAAAAGTATCCGAACTGTATAGTTGATTACAGAATTCAGAAAAAATATCTGGCAACAATTTGCTTTTGAAATTAGTGATCTGGCAGCCTTCGTGTACGTAGACGAAGGTTGCCTGATCAGTAATCTCTAAAAAAATCGTTGCCAGATATTTTTTCTGAATTCTGTAATCAACCATAGCGTTCGGATACTTTTTTGAGCGACTGTACAATCGGTTATTTCTCTGACGATATTATTTCAGAGAGTCACTATAATTAACGTTGGCAATGCGCTATGCTAGCAATCTTAGCCAGACCCGGTGCTACACAGCGCACGAGCTTGCACCAGTCAAGGGTTTTGCCGATTGCAAACCTTTTGGTGTTGTGAGGGGACGGTATTGTGCTACCTACAAGGAACTTTAAATACTTACGGTCGCTGTTACTGACCTTGTCACTAACGCACCAACCGTGGATCAGTGGTATTTTCCGAGGTGTAGCCAGGTATCTAGTGAATCCAGCTCTGGCCTCTGGGGCTATGAAAAGTATCTGGTGAATCTAAATCATTCAATAATATTAAATCAGCAGATTTGATAAAATCTAGAGTCATATCTCGCTGATGTCTTGTCTATTCGAGCCCGTTAGGGGGTGCTTTGCATTGAAGTCACCTCCCACTACTAAATTCTTATATTTGATCTGAGCTAGGACGTTTTATAGCTCAGTCAACAAGTCCTCGATGTGGCGACTTGGTGTACAGTAAATGGAGATGGCGTGCATATTTAAACTCTCATAAACATTCTCCACTACCACGAATGTGGTGGACTGATATGCCATTATGGAATTCACTTTGGTGTTCGAAACGACAATTTGAGCTTTTGGCTTGGCTTCCTTAGTGCAAAATAGCCTGCTGGTCAGAAGACGTGAAGTTCTCTGTGCAGTAGAATTCTTGAACTAGAGGGGAGGCCTCCGAGTTTAATTAGCCGCTCTTCATACCTCAGAGCTACGCCCAAGGTATACCCAGACTTAGGATCAGCCATTAGACCAGAGCAGGATCTGGACAAAGGCCCGAACTAATCCGGTTCTTGGTCCGGACACAACTCCAGTCGTCAAGGACCACCAACATTGTTTGATCCCATAACCGCCCCCCGGCCCACCTCAGGATGTGGGAGGTAGGACAGGGGATGCCTCACGAACCGATTGATCTGAGTGAGCCAGCTCAGACCTCCAGTTTTATTGAAGCAGGGGCCGAAACGGCATATTCGGCTATTCAGCTTTCTGACCCTCAGCTGCCGGATTCTCTTTTCCACAGTATGGGTCTGCACCCACGGTAAGCAGGTGGACCACTCTTAGGAATGGTAACCATAATATTCTTCCCTCTTGACCTCATTGGGCACTTCAAATCCTGATCAAACTGGCCTGCCACCAACCCTATTTGATATGTTGCTCAATTTCAGTAACCTAAGATGCCAGTATATCGTCTCGAGTCCAGCGTGGAGAGATGGACATTATACCTCGATAGGCCTGGTAGGCAAACCTCCCTGATTAAAGTCCTTGAAGAGAAGCACACGGAAAACAAAAAGAGTTGGGTTGTTTTACCTCTGAGTGGACTTTTTTGCACACCATGGGCTAAATGGCCAGGTCACATGGACCCCGAAGGCTCAGAGAAGGTTGGGGGAGAGGGGACCCACTGGAACAGCTGTTGGGAGACAGATGGTAGTCTCCCGTCAAGGCCATCCAGCGTGTTCTTTAACGTGCACAGGGTATGGCTCTCCCGCACACGGGACCACGGCTTAACGTCCCATCCGACGGACGGCGGCCTTTCCAAGCCCATCGGTGTCCCCTACTGACCGTGGGCAGGGCGGGGAATTTTGCGGAGATAAATCTCAACGCTGATCCAGCTGGGACTCGAACCTGGGAACTACAGATTACGAGCCTGGCGCGCTACCGAATGAGCCGCCCCAACAAAAAGAGAAAGAAAAATTTTCCTCCGCACTTCGACCAACCAGAGTGAGCGTCGCTCCTGTGTCCCCTACTTCCTCCAACTGCTAATGCATACTGCTACTGCAAAGCGTCCCTACAACACGAGAAGAAATAATAAATGTATAGTAGCCTCAAAAATATTTTGAAAAAAATTTCGTTTTCCTCGCACCAAGGATTTATAATTTTTTAGAAAATAGAATAAAAATGAAACTGATTTCAGAAGTTTTAAGCAAAAAATTTGAGATTTTTTGTTAGATATTGAAAATATTGGAATTTTTCTGAGATTTAATTATCTTGGAATATTTTATTTTATACAACTTATCATATTATATTTTAATTTTAAAATAGTGCTAGCCAATTTTCTGTTGCAACTACTGTTTCAGTTATGCAAGTCTTTTGAACCTGGATGGGTTGTAAAACTCCTTGGCTCAAAATAGTTATGACCAAAATTTTGGTTTCTTTCTTTTATCAGTGGTTTTTATTGTATTTGTACTGTATATGTATTTTGCATTGTGTTTGTATTGCATTGTATTGATGTGTTTTGTACTGAAGTATTATGCATGTAAAATTTTTAAAGGCTGAACGAAAATTGATGAATAATGTTGATTTAAATAAATAAATTCGATATTTATATATATATATTCTACCGCTTCGTTTATAATTTCAGATAATTAATAAATTTACTTTCGTTTCAATATGACATCTTTCGTTGTTTGGAAAACCTGCTCTAGCATGTATCTTTTTTTAGGTACAGTATTAATACAAAATAAATCATAAAGAGTGGACTTATGTACTTCCCATTTCCTGCAGGCAGCACGTAAAAAAGAATTCAAAAAGCAAAGGATGGTGGAGTTGTGATGTTTCTCCCACTATATAAATTGTTTATTTCTGTGTTTTATACTTATTAGTGATCTGGATACCATATACTATATATTTTTGCAAATTTTTAAATGGATGAGCACTGAGCGTAAGTAGGGGGCGGGGGCGGGGGTGGCTCAGTCGATAGCGCGCCAGGCTTGTAATCTGTAGTTCCCAGATTCGAGTCCCAGCTGGATCAGCGTTGAGATTTATCTCCGCAAAATTCCCCGCCCTGCCCACGGTCAGTAGGGGACTCCGATGGGCTTGGAGAGGCCGCCGTCCGTCGGATGGGGCGTTAAGCCGTGGCCCCGTGTGCGGGAGAGCCATGCCCTGTGCACGTTAAAGAACACGCTGGATGGCCTTGACGGGAGGCTACATCTGTCTCCCAACAGCTGTTCCAGTGTTCCCCTCTGTGTGTTCCAGTGTTCCACTCCCTCAACCTTTTCTGAGCCTTCGGGGTCCATGTGACCTGGCCATTTAGCCCATGGTGTGCAAAAAAGTGCCGCTCAGAGGTAAAACAACCCAACCCAACTGAGCGTAAGTATAAATAAGTATATTTTAAAATACAATGCAAATTATTGGAAAAGCATGCAGGAAATAACTTTTATTCAAACTAAATACTATCGTACATAAAGTAATAACCTTTTTTTACAGAACATTTAAGACCACTCTGTCTGTTTAACTAAATTATTGCCTCTTCACTTTCATTGCAATGTCTCTTGAATATCTTTATTTCAGGCGTAAACAATCCTTTTATCACACCAGATTTTACACTAATGAAACTAAACAACTTCCCGCTCATTCACCACATAAAAATATATCTGTTTTTTTACTATCGTGCACTGACTAAGGCTCTCTATTCCTCCTTTTTAGATCTCCACAAATCTAACATTGCAATTCTATCATTCTTAATTTTCAGATCGGTTCTATGTTCAAATTCGTTTGTTACATAAATTTCACGCAGAAGCGTAGGCGAACGTTCACGTTACGATTTTCAT
This sequence comes from Ryuthela nishihirai, assembly GCA_038380435.1. Taxonomy (NCBI): domain Eukaryota; kingdom Metazoa; phylum Arthropoda; class Arachnida; order Araneae; family Heptathelidae; genus Ryuthela; species Ryuthela nishihirai. The sequence continues at coordinate 24,837,746 of JAWZYU010000022.1, forward strand.
AAAGTCACTGCTGCACGGTCATCTGTCGTAACAATACGTTTGGATATGGAATTTGATCACAGGAAGGAAATTTGAATTCGCTTCCCGGGATCGGAGATTCACCTTAAGTTGAGTGGGCAACGGAGTTGAGTCTGCCATCAGACGCTGATTTCTAGGAAGAAGGTCAGCTCCATGGTTTCCACTTCCACAAATATCATTGAAGAGGGACCCGTAAAATCACTTACAGGCAAGTCACCAATTGCAAAGCAATAGAAAAAGAAGGTAAATAAATAAATGGTCACTCAAGCAGTTGCTTACCACAGAGGTTTGAAGGTGCCTGTCACTTTATACTCCATAATAGAAGGTCTGTGAGGATGGCAGACCTCAGCAGAGAGACAACACGAACATCCATGGGCTCGAACCCAAGTCCCTTAGATCAGTACCCAAGCGTGTTAACCATTGGAGATTTGGAAGTGGAAGTTTGAAGAGTGTGAAAACAGCACCAACTGGAAAGTCCCACGTGCATGTACCGTTTTTAAGTCACGGGGAGTTGTGTGGCAAACCGAAGTGAAAGTTTGGCAAGGCCGGATCAAGGAAGGTATCTTTGACGTCCATTTTCGGTGACTTTTTTGAACATTTTATAGCCATTGTGTTCACGAAGGAGCCTGTTTGTAGAAGTCGCTCCAATGTGGTATTTATTGGATTTAGTTGTCCCTTGAGAAAAAAGTAGGATGCCTTGTAAAGAACAAATATTGATCATACAAGAGTCCGTTGGTCTTCAAGGGAAGACATAGAAAGGGTTTGGTTGTTTTACCTCTGAGCGGCACTTTTTTGCACACCATGGGCTAAATGGCCAGGTCACATGGACCCCGAAGGCTCAGAGAAGGTTGGGGGAGGGAACCCACTGGAACAGCTGTTGGTAGACAGATGGTAGCCTCCCGTCAAAGCCATCCAGTGTGTTCTTTAACGTGCACAGGGTATGTCTCTCCCGCACACGGGGCCACGGCTTAACGTCCCATCCGACGGACGGCGGCCTTTCCAAGCCCATCGGTGTCCCCTACTGACCGTGGGCAGGGCGGGGAATTTTGCGGAGATAACTCTCAACGCTGACCCAGCTGGGACTCGAACCTGAGAACTGCAGATTACGAGCCTGGCGCGCTACCGACTGAGCCACCCCCACCCCAACATAGAAAGGAAATATCGAATTCGATGACAAGGAAAATCCTATGAATCAGAAATTTTCTCTACGAAGCGGAAATTGATTTGTGCCCCAGAATCTGGGAACAGCTAGAAGCCAAAGTCTCGGGATACGAAACTCAATTGACCCCTTGAAAGTAAAATATCTCCAAAGAAGCTGAAATAAAATTTTCATTTGTTTCAGAAATTTGGTCTTCATACTTTTTTTTTTTGCAATATCTGCTGAAATCGACATTCTGTTGAAATAATCATGCGAGGAGTAAATAAAGCAAAAAAAGATATGGAAATCGGCGAAGGCATATGAAAGAAAAGAACAATCCTTTGTAAAAGTGGCGCAGTAAAGTCGGAATCCAGTACAGATTGGCGCCAGCATAAGAGCCTTTTAAAGATTGGGGTAGCAGAGTTAGAGTAACATGACAGGAGGAGAGTTGTGTAAATTATAACTAGAATCAGAACGTGTTTCTGATGATTTCACAGAAAAAAAATTCTCGTTAACTAGTGTAAAACACAAGAAATTATTTCCCGTTATCCAGTTCGCGAATTGGGCGGGTTGGCTCAGTCGGCAGTGCATCAGGTTCCTAATCTGCAGTTTCCAGGTTCGAGTCCCAGTTGGGTCAGATTTGAGATTTATATCCGTAAATCATTATCTGGGTTTTTCCTGGAAAGGGAGAAGAAAAACTGGGTAACTGCGTCATTTTCTGGAACTTTTTATGACGTCACACCTGCGAATTTACATTGTGGAGCGACTTTTGAAATACGTCCCTTCCGGTGGGCGTGGCGTCACTTTTGGAGTATTCAAAGTCAAAACTTTTCAAGGTTGCAGCATCACTACTAGTGGCGTAGCAAGGCTACGATGAAACCTGGTGCTAGAGTCTTTTACCGAGCTCCTCCATCTTCTCAAAACTATTATTTAAAAAAAAAATTAAACTGATAGAAAGGTCACGAGGCTTCTGCGCTCTTTTTGAATGGCTACTAAAGGCCACCTGTATTAAGTAGTAAAGAAATATTTTTTAAATATAAAGCAAAACGATATAATAGTCGTCAAGCACCGAGTCCTGAATCAAATGAACCATAATAGCTATGTCACTGCGTAGCATAATAGCTATGTCACTGCGTAGCAGCTCGATTCCGAAATAAACCTCGGGGGTCGGGACAATTTGATAGAGTTAAGTTCTCATAAGTTGTATTAGGTGCAAGAACAGTGTATTATCACACGGAATATTATCCAACCAGTCCTTTATTTCGAGGGAAAATACAATGTAGGGTTTTCGGCGAGGCTTAAGTGGTGTACACAAAGTCGTAGAAATGACTGGAGTGTGTGGAAAACAGTGCTTGGTTGTCCATATCACGGATCGACCACGGAATCGCGTTGGCCTATTAAGTGTTTGTGCCACTTGAAAATCATGCTTTGTTTCAAACATTCTTCTACGTATGCTTTAGTCATTTTTGTGACTGCACACCACTTAAGCCTCGCTTACAACACTAACGTGTAAAATACCACTACTCAGTTTTGGGGCGGGGGTGGCTCAGTCGGTAGCGCGCCAGGCTCGTAATCTGCAGTTCCCAGGTTCGAGTCCCAGCTGGGTCAGCGTTGAGATTTATCTCCGCATAACGCCCTGCCCACGGTCAGTAGGGGACACCGATGGGCTTGGAAAGGCCGCCGTCCGTCGGATGGGACGTTAAGCCGTGGTTCCGTGTGCGGGAGAGCCATACCGTGTGCACGTTAAAGAACACGCTGGATGGCCTTGACGGGAGGATACCGTCTGTCTCCCAACAGCTGTTCCAGTGGGTCCCCTCCCCCAACCTTCTCTGAGCCTTAGGGGTCCATGTGACCAGGCCATTTAGCCCATGGTGTGCAAAAAAGTGCCGCTCAGAGGTAAAACCACCCAACCCAAAAACAACTACTCAGTTTCATGCTCAACCATACTCTGCAGAAATACTGCTACCCTTCTTTCATGTTATTATTGTAATATTCACAAACTATAATACTATTCGGCTAAAATTATTAAAATGCAGAAATTTTTGAATGGTTATTTAAAAGTGGTGCTTGATTTTATTGTAATAATCGCAATTTAATATCCTTAGGTAGTTAATTTATTGTTTTTTAAAAGTGTTGCCTGATTTTATTATAATAATCGCAATTTCATTTCCTTAGGGAGTTAATTTAATGTTTTATAAAAGTGGTGCCTGATTTTATAATAATAATCGCAATTTAATTTCCTTAGATAGTTAGTTTAATGTTTTTTAAAAGTTTTGCCTGATTTTATTACAATAATCGCAATTTAATTTCCTTAGGTAGTTAATTTAATGTTTTATTAAAATTAAAAATCTAAGTAATATAAAGAGGCTTGAAGTACATTTGTACCTTTTTTATTATAATTGTTTACAGCATCTATCCAGGTGACGATTTCTTGACAACTCTTTAGGCGGCTGCAAGTTTTATTATTGCAAACATTTCTTATCCTCTAAGTGGGAATTTCTTACACTGTAATAAATTATATACCATTTCTGTTATCATTACTAGTACATCAGTAAAACAAAATTTTACAATATGTTTCAACATAGAATTACAGTTCATACAAAAATTTCAATCCTGTTCTTTTCAAAACACCTCTTCCTTATATTTTATGATATATTGCACCTTAATGTATGCATGTACGGCTGATAAACTTTCTTCACCGTCGATGTTATAGTTAAAAATTATTGATAATGTTTACGTCCGCTTTAATTTAGTCACCAAGAGAAGAAATGTGTTGTGTTGTTTATACCTCTGAGGGGCACTTTTTTGCACACCGTGGGCTAAATGACCAGGTCACATGGACCTCGAAGGCTCAGAGAAGGTTCGGGGAGGGGACCCACTGGAACAGCTGTTGGGAGACAGATGGTAGCCTCCCGTCAAGGCCATCCAGCGTGTTCTTTAACGTGCACAGGGTATGGCTCTCTCGCACACGGGGCCACGGCTTAACGTACCATCCGACGGACGGCGGCCTTTCCAAGCCCATCGGTGTCCCCTACTGACCGTGGGCAGGGCGGGGAATTTTGCGGAGATAAATCTCAACGCTGCCCCAGCTGGGACTCGAACCTGGGAACTACAGATTACGAGCCTGGCGCGCTACCGACTATGCCACCCCCGGCCCACCCGCCCTGCCTCGCCAAGGGAAGAAAATATTCTCAGTCTAGAAGTATCATTTCAGGTACACTATATTTTAAAACAATTACGTTAATTAACTCACTGATGTATATTTAAACTGGGTGTAGAAAAAAATTAAAATGTAAAGAGTGGGGAGGGCGAAACATAGAAGTAGCAATATTAAATGAGAACCCAGTGAATATTTTTGCACAGATTCCATTACTCTATGTTTTTTTGTTACCTTTGCGCTTTAAAAGCATGATTTGATAGTTGACTGTACTTAAGTGGATCCGTTAATAAGGTTACAAAGTCTGTATATCACAAAAGAAATCCCGAGGACATCGAAAAGCGTTAAATATATATTATTACTATTAATGCACCCGATTGGCAACATGGCTTTGTTTAGAGACGCATGAGCGTATATGAGCGGAGATGTGGCAGTTTAAAATGTCTCTGAGGTTGTAGAGGTGGTGTCGTCAAGAAGTACGATACGCTAATCGTTTTCTGTGGGAGAGGAAAGTATGCGCTGCCGAAATCCACCAACAGGCTCGTTGAAATTTATGGGGAAAGTTTTGGGTTGCTTTACCCTTGAGAGGCACTTTTTTGCGTTCGGTTGTTTTACCTCTGAGCGGCACTTTTTTGCACACCATTTTGGGCACTTTTTTGCACCCAAATGGGCACTTTTTTGACCACCATTTTGGTGGTCCATGTTTTGCACCACTTGGGGGTCCATGTGACCATGGGCTAAATGGCCAGGTCACATGGACCCCCAAGGCTCAGAGAAGGTTGGGGGAGGGGACCCACTGGAACAGCTGTTGGGAGACAGATGGTAGCCTCCCGTCAAGGCCATCCAGCGTGTTCTTTAACGTGCACAGGGTATGGCTCTCCCGCACACGGGGCCACGGCTTAACGTCCCATCCGACGGACGGCGGCCTTTCCAAGCCCATCTGTGTCCCCTACTGACCGTGGGCAGGGCGGGGAATTTTTGCGGAGATAAATCTCAACGCTGACCCAGCTGGGACTGGAACCTGGGAAGTACAGATTACGAGCCTGGCGCGCTACCGACTGAGCCACCCCCGCCCCCACTTTTTTGCACAAAATAAACTAAATGGCCAGGTCACAAGTCCTCGTAGGCTTAGAGAAGGTTGGGGTAGGAGACACACTGGACAGCTGTTTTGGGAGACAGATGGTATCCTCTCGTCAGAGCCATCTAGTGTATTATTTATCGTGTATAGGGCATGGCTCTCCCTTACATGGGGCCACGCCTTAATGTCCCATCCGACGGACAGCTGCCTTTCCAAGCCCATTGGTGTCCCCTACTAATCGAGGTCAAGGCGGGGAGTTTTTCTGAGATATATCTCAACGCTGGCCAAGGCGGTACTCGAACCTGAGAACTGCAGATTACGAAAATGGCGCCCTACCATTACACGCAAACAGTCAGCTTTGTCGTTTTCTTTCTTTGAAAAGTGTTCGATTTCTCGTGTGCGGTTTTTTGCAAGCTTCGGTTGATCTGAAAACTGACGAGCTACTGAGTTAACTACTACTAAAGTTACTGAGTTCGTACGATGACCAAGAAATCATTCAAGTGTATGGGAAAAAGTGCTGGAAACTAAGCGCGGTTTTCATGTGCCACAGACGCTCACAGAATGGTGCGAATACGTGAAGCACGATACGTGATCTGGGCGCCATTCACTTAAGTAATATCTATGATCGTATGTGCACCATTTAAGCTTCGCCGTACACAGTAACGTATCGTCGCTCAGTTTCCACATCAACCACAGCCCTCAAAAAATCACACAAAATCGATCATCAGCTGGAAAAAGTAAAAAGTTTTCTTCTCACAGTTCAATGCATTTTGAAATCCTGGCGTTTTAATACTTTTCTTTGCTGTTGTTAGCCATAATTTCTATCAATCCAGCTTTTTTTACATACTTGTTGCCTCACAATGGAGGTAAACCCTCCTAATTTATTAATGGGTACCTTATCATAGGTACTTTGTATATAATATATATCCATTGTAATATACCGGGTGATCCGAAAGTAACAGAAAAAGTAAAAATGCAATAATTCGAAAAGTTTAGACAGAGCACGATGTGGTTTTCACAGAAATGCACAGAAAGACATGGGATTTTTTTTAATAACGAAAAATTTTATTACCAGAATAATTACATTTGTCTCCGACAGGTGGCGCTGTAGCGGTCCCGGAGCTGCTGCCTTTCGCTATTTAAACAGATCTGACGGCCGTCGCTCCTCAAACAGTGCGAGACTGTGAACATTGATCAATCTGACTTTGCCGCGAGGTACGTAAATTTCAGATGTAGTGAATACTGAAGTTAAACTTTCAGCTTTTAAAGTTTATTACCGACATTTGGCAATGACCGTGTCCTCAGTCGCTCTTTCCCTCATGAATGGCCACCAAGGTCTCCAGACATTACACCCTGTGACTTTTTGGTTATGGGGCTACTTGAAGTCACAGGTGTACAGTGGTTGGCCGACATCATTGGCCATGTTGAAAGAAGCTATTCACCATCATGTGACAGGAATTACAGCTGAAATCCTCTTCGATGCTATGTAGAGTGTCGTGCCACGTCTGACGGCCATTCTCATGAATTGATGGCCGTCACATTGAACATTTGTAATCCTAGCTGCGTTGCGAACTGTGCTGCACCACTGTACAAACTACTGACACAACTAAAGCGTCACCTGTCGGTGGAAAATGTAACTATTCTGGCAATAAAAGTTTTCGTTATTAAAACAAAATTCCATGTCCTTCTGTGCATTTCTGTGAAAACCGCATCGTGTTACTGTCTATACTTTTCGAATTATTGCGCTTTTACTTTTTCTGTTACTTTTGGATCACCCAGTACGTGCATGTCTTACGTCATATTGCATGTCTTTATTCCCCCAATTTTCTGATTTTCCATACTTAATAATTGAACTCCCGTGAGACATAATATTTTCGACTTACTATCTTCCTTCTGTCAAAAATGTGAATTTGTTTTATAAGTTTAAATCTGAGATTTATTCCCTAATTGGTTCCACCATTCCAACATGAGCCTTATTAAGGTAGGGAATAGGAGGCTAAAGTCCCGGGCAACAAGACAGACCGTATGTGTGTGTGTGTGGGGGGGGGGGGGATCTTAGCTGTTGAGGCCTCGTAGAATTTTAAATAAATAGAAAAATAAATAACCCCTGAAGACGCTTCCTGCCACAGAGGTCTGACAGGAACCGTCAGTTTAATATGCCATAGTAGAAGGCCTGTGAGGATGGTGAGACCTCACACAGAAACAACACAAGCATCCATGTTTTACCCGGAGCTCGAACCCAGGTCCCTTAGATCTGTAACCAAGCACGCTAACCACTCGGCAAGTAGAAATTTAATATTGATCCTAACTTGTGCAACCTTCGGAATCAGTAACAATAAAAGAAATTGAGCAATTCATTCTGAATAGATAAATCTGAACTAGAACTTTCAATATTTTTCTCTCAATTGGAAATGAAGACTATTAAGAGACATATGAGTGTCTTAAAAGGGATGATACATGTAGAAAAGAAGAAAGCAAAGGTAAGTCAGTATTATTAAAATTATTTATTAGTTTACTTATTGATTACTTAATTTATGATTGGTTCCTGGTTACAAGAGGCCTGCGCCCCCAAAATCCAGAGGTGCCCCTTCCCCAGAATTACTTGAAGTAACCCGATCACACCAACAACGGAAATGAGAAAGAACCTAATCGACAAACGCATTAAATCGCATTCAAGACGGAACACACCAGAACCATCTGAATACACCAGGCCAGGACTGACATTAAACAAACGGAGGGAAAAAAAGGAACGAAATGAAATATTCGCAGAGATTCAAATGATTTCATTTTTTAAAGTTGGACTGAAAGCAATTTTCGGATATATTAAATAATTTTATTCTACCCTAATTCATTAAAATATTTATGAATATTTCGAAATTAATTACCTAGTAAATTAACCGTGATGAGCGACTAGTTGATTTTAAGACACTAATTATAATTAAAATAGATATATGTATATGTAAAAAAATCAATTCTTCTGTTAGTGCACTCTCCGAGCCCAGTAATGATATGTGTGGCTCCGAACATATTAAGCTCTTTTCGAGGGCATATTTATATATATGTTTTTTTTTTCCTTATAAGGCGAGATTTCCGGATATTTCATCACAGATATTTTGAAGTTGATTTTTGCAAAAAAAATATTTATGTACTTAAATCACCTGTGCTCTATGCGCGCCATATGAGTACATCAATGGATATGACATGTTTACTACCGTCTGAATAATAATTCGAACTATTTTATAAATAGTAAAGATTTGCTTTAATTGAAAATATTGTTTGGTCATCAGAACGATCTAGAACGTATCTTTTCAGGTACAATGTGATATTTAAATAGAGATATACACTCGAGTCTCTTTTTATGCGGTAGATAAGTTCCGCAGAAAACCGCATATAAAAAAGTCGCACAAAAAATTTTGCTTACGTTGCAAAATTAGGCATATGTTCAATAATTTTCTAAAACCGCATAAAACCAAAGCAATGAGTTAAAATAAACTCAAAATCGCATAAAAAGTGTATGAAAATTCAGGAAAATAAGAATGCCTAAAAAGAGTGAGGAAAATTGCGTCGAAAATCTGAACGAAATTAATATAAAACTTAAAATACGTTTGTTTTAAATTTGTATCCATTTAATTTTATTGAAAAGTAATAAATCTTTTTACATTTTTTCATCAGTTAGTTAGTTAAGTTAATTAAATCTGCGTTTATTTGGGAAAGTTTAGGTCTGTTAACTTTCCCTAATAAACGCAGATTTAACTAAACTAACTGATGAAAAAAAAATGTAAACTATTTATTACTTTTCAATAAAATTAAATGGATAAAATTTTACAGCACATCAGATCTGCGTGGTAAAGGCAATGGTTCTTCACGAATAGAATTAGCGTCAACTTCACGCTCGTTCTTATGTTGATTTTTGTCCTCTGACAATGTAATCAGTGATTAAACTTTGCGTTGATGATTGTATTAATTCCTTGTGCAGTTCGCGATATTCAGACATACATATTGTCTGAATATCGCATTCTTCAGCTCACTTTGGAATTTGAAGGCTCGTTCAGAATTTGTGTCATTAACAAGAAAATGATTTTCCAATTTATTACAAAGTTGAAGATCTTCTCGAATTATATTTGCAGAGAGGGGGACCGGTTCTTCTTCCACTTCACTATCGTTTTCTGGTTCTTCGACAATATTTAAAGTTAGATCAATAATATCATCGTCACTTAAGGCATTATCCACATGCAATTCGTCGATATCATTCTTGCTAAAAGCCCTTGTAGATCGATATTTGACCTCTACGAGACATCTATTTGACCTTCTAAGACATGTCGGAGATCAAATTTCGGACCTACTAACCTAGATACTTACCCCTAGATTCAAAGTTTCAGTGCTCTGCCATTTCAACATCATATTTAGAAAATGCGTAATCACCTGTCACAGTCAACCAGTCATAATCGTCTATAGTAGTGATTCTCAAACTGTTTTGCTTAAGGCACAATATTTTTCACCATTAATACTTTGGTCACGCTAAAAATTTAAGTTGGTAACTCTACAGGAGACTCGTTCATGCGCAGTTTACCTTCAGTAGTAACTATTTCTGTTGAGTCGTTGGTAAACGCAGAGCTATTGTATTAAAATTAGTGCGTACGCCGTACATGTGATGAGCATATTTTATCATAATTTAGGATTTAACATTGAGATTCACTACGGGGTAGTTTTTGCTTAAATGGGAAACTTTAAATGAAGACACAGTGGCAGAAGGTTGCAACGAAATGGATTAACAATTTCCTTTTATCTACAATATCATTCAAAAATTTCCCGCAAATCCTTTGAGTTCAACTACAATTCTAACTTTTACTCTTATACAGAAGTGTACTGATAGTCCCCAAATCTCGCGTTAGGGGTTTTTGCAAAATTTATGCTAAGACTTGATATGCAGCTATTTAAAGGAACCGTTTGGAATTTTTTTAAGTAGCTTCGAGCGAAAAATCAGCTTTATTATTTTTATTAGAAATTTATTTCCTTGCTTCTTGTGAGTCCCAACTCACTGTCTCAAAGCCTGAGCATGGCTGTTAAAGGGGCAGAGATACATTATTTTTTTCTTCTTTATAATGCAAGATTTCCAGATATATTATCACAAATGTGCAGGTTGTTTAAAAATTTCAAAGTACATTTTTAAAAAAAAATGCTTTACGTACATAATTACATGTCCTGTACGCACGCCATATAAGTGGTAAATATTGGTGGATAAACATTATTTTATTATTAATTATTATTATTATTTATTATTATTTTAATTATAACATTATTTATTACATAAACTTTGGTGGATGTGAAATATTAACTACCATCGCAATAATAGGCTAAAGTATTTACAAATTTTAAAAGTTTTCGTAAAAACAACAACAACAACAAAAAAAAAACACACACACACCAGCGATTTGGAATGTGCGTTTTCAGGTACAATGCGATATTTAAGTGAAAATATATCACAACTTCTCCTTCGCTAACATTTACAAACTAAAGTGACGAATAAATTTAAAAATAAGATTATAGTTCCTAGAGCGAACAGTGCGTTAATCTTCATCGAAATGTGGTTAAAAAAGTTTTCCCTACCGACAGGAGGCGTAGTGTCACATGATTTGGACAAGCGCATTCAATTTGGCTTTATCAATATCTCTTCACGCATGTCTGAAGCAAGTATATCTACTAGTTCTATAGATAGGTGGTAATTTTTTAATTACATTTTGACGAATAGGCTATTGACGATTAACACACTCTTCCATTACATTTATGCGTCACATTTATCGTCACATTTATCCCTATTTGATCATGATAGCTGCACTGGATCTGACAATTCCCCCTCATTTCTGAATTTTATTGCCCGAAATAATACAAACACACAAATAAAATACATACACATGGTGATATACCATTTAGGCAGGTACAACGAAACGTAAGTATCTTTGCGTCTTGCAGCAATTCATTCACTTATATTCCTTTTTTATTTGAAAACATAATTGTAGAGACAAAGACACCTTAACTGAAGATTATAAAAAAATAGACACAAAAGAAAAATAAAATTCTCTGAATTATTAATATTTTTTCTAACATTCCCTTCCGCTGCTTTTAATTATCATTTAGTTACGTTTACTAGTTATTCTATATCTTTTATTTCCCTAAAACAAGTCTTTAGCCATTCTGGACTAATTTTTATATTGCTTTCATTTTGTATGTTCATGGGGAATGAATTATAGATTTTCGGCACATAAAACTTAAAATGCCTAAAGAAAATTTCTTCTTATATTGTGGAATAAATATCCTCTACACCAGTGTTCTCAACCTTTTATGTTTCACGTACCCCCTGGAAATGTGTATATAACTGGCGTACCCCTCGTATAGATTGATAAAACTATAGTTTTAATATAGCAATTGGAATAAAATAAACATATATATATATACACATCAAATTTTGTATTCATAAATTATATATATCGATAAACACAAAAAATGACATAAACAATTTAACAAATCTTATAAAATTATAAACATTTTACTGGGTAATCAGTGAAATGGACTTGTTACTAGATATTGCGACATGTGAACTTTCACGGCGTACCACAAAAATTTTTACCGCATAGCTCCAAGGGGTACGCGTACCCCAAAAACTTTTACCGCATATCCGCAAGGGGTACGCGTACCCCAAAAACTTTTACCGCATATCCCCAAGGGGTACGCGTACCCCACGTTGAGAACCCCTTCTCTACACAATCTCTACTTGTCCTAATAGTTAATCCGGCCTGGTCTTCTGCAAATGCGTCACAAACATTAATCAGAAATGAAAGAGGGAAATGACATCTGCAGCTGCATGTCAGCGCCAGATTCGAAATGTGATGATGTTGACGAATCTATCGTTATTGTTATACACGTAAATTTTAATCTTTGAAAAATGAAAGATTGTGAAAGAGAAAAGTGAATTTGAAACTTTTTCATTTAGAGGACCTGCTGTAGCCATTTGTCACATATAGCTTATTTAGCTGGGGCGGGGGTGGCTCAGTCGGTAGCGCGCCAGGCTCGTAATCTGTAGTTCCCAGGTTCGAGTCCCAGCTGGGTCAGCGTTGAGATTTATCTCCGCAAAATTCCACGCCCTGCCCACGGTCAGTAGGGGACACCGATTGGCTTGGAAAGGCCGCCCTTCCTCGGATGGGACGTTAAGCCGTGGCCCGTGTGCGGGAGAGCCATACCCTGTGCACGTTAAAGAACACGCTGGATGGCCTTGACGGGAGGCTACCATCTGTCTCCCAACAGCTGTTCCAGTGGGTTCCCTCCCTCAACCTTCTCTGAGCCTTTGGGGTCCATGCGACCTGGCCATTTAGCCCATGGTGTGCAAAACAGTGCCGCTCAGAGGTAAAACAACCCAATCCTTACCTAATGTCAATGGGTCGCCTTTTCTGAGCCCTTGAGGTCCTGTAACCTGGCATTTAGCTCATTGTGTGCAAAAATAGTGCAATTCAGAAGTAAAGGATCCCAATCTTCTTCATTCCTTATTTAAATTTCTTCGCAATCTATCCAAGTGCCGTGTTCCTTTACAACTCCTCAGGTGATTGAAAATTTCATTACTGCAACACTTCTTTTACAGTAGAATAAGAATCTATTTACCCTCGGTTTGGTTTATTAGTCAATTTGTAATAATAAAATTTCAGAAAACTACTCTATCTACAAAATTAAAGTTTGTGTAAAATTCATAGCCGACTTTTATGAAGAAGAGAAAATGTTTATGTACTTTGCGATAGATTTTGCCGTAATTACCTCGTTATACATATGTGAATGAAGATTATATTATATATACAGGGTGAATCTGAAAAAGTGGGCAAAACTTTACGGGGTGGTAGAACGCAGCTATACGAGCAATATTCGTCATAGAAAGTATGGGCGGAACGCAAACGGCGAGCCGCTAGGTGGCGTTTGAAATGGTATAAAAGGGTCGGTCCTCGCACCCAACGGCATTTCTACCGTGGATTGCCGAGAGGATGGCTGGTTATACTAACCACGAAATGGCGGATATGCACTTTGTGTACGGTGCGGCGGACGGGAATGCAAGTGAGGCACAGAGTATCTCCTCTCCTTCTTGTGTTCATTCTTTAAATGTGACAGTGGAAAACTACCTTTTAACTTCTCACCGCTTGCGTTCCGACCATACATTCTATGACGAATATTGCTCGTATAGCTGCGTTCTACCACCCCGTAAAGTTTTGCCCACTTTTTCAGATTCACCCTGTATACTATCGACTCGTTTATTGCTTTAAATCATTCATAATATATGCAACCGCTTTAGTTCAATGCTGCATTATTATAATCAATTCTAGAATGTATATTTTCATATGAAATAAAAAATATTTCTCCTCATGTAACAGCTTGCTACATAGGTCTGACAAGAGCCTGTCAGTCTAATTCGCCATTGAGAAAATCTGTGAGGAAGGCAACACCACAGCAGTCAGATAACACAAACATCGATGCCTTACACGGGGATATTATATCTAAAAACAAATATTATAACACTTCTACCAAGCTGAGTAATTACCGATATTATTCAAGTAGGGGTATAAAAGCAAATTTCAAAGGGAGAGTTGGGTTGGGTTGTTTAACCTCTGAGCGGCACTTTTTTGCACACCATGGGCTAAATGGCCAGGTCACAAGGACACCGAAGGCTCAGAGAAGGTTGGGGGAGGGGACCCACTGGAACAGCTGTTGGGAGACAGGTGGTAGCCTCCCGTCAAGGCCATCCAGCGTGTTCTTTAACGTGCTCAGGGTATGGCTCTCCCGCACACGGGGCCACGGCTTAACGTCCCATCCGATGGACGGCGGTCTTTCCAAGCCCATCGGTGTCCCCTACTGACCGTGGGCAGGGCAGGGAGTTTTGCGGAGATAAATCTCAACGCTGACCCAGCTGGGACTCGACCTGGGAACTACAGATTACGAGCCTGGCGCGCTACCGACTGAGCCACCCCCGCCCCTCAAAGGGAGAGAGAGAGGTGGTTTAGTGACAATATTAAACAAGAACACCTTTACGATATTTCATTGTTCCCAGAAATAAATCTCTTTAACTAGAGTGAAACACAATCATTCAGTTTCCTCTACGTTACAATAATCTTAATAATTAATTGTTGTTACTAACAGACAACTTCATAAAGACTTGGGCATCAACCCCATATATACTCATATTAAAAGCATTTCAAAAAGATTTTGGAGGCTGTTAAAAATATTCCTAATGCGATTATTTCTTCGTTGCTTAATTATGATCATAATGTTCTTAATAATACAAGAGGCCTAAATGATTTTAGGTCTTTTATGCATGATATATACTATTTTTAGCTTGTGTTTTATGTTAGCCTCTAAACTCAAGGGTGGTGTACTTGTTATATGTTTTTACTTATGCCAACTGGGCTTATTCTCAGATGGAGATGGTAATGGGTAATGTTTTACCTGGAACATCGCATATCTATACACGACCTACGACATATCACCTCTTACCATTCTGCGGCCTTCCTGACGTATGCCTCACCAGTGTGGGGGCATCACCCCCAACTCGAACGTCAGGAGACTACATAGTTTCCAAAAAAAAGTCTTAAGATCAGTGGTTCAGTGCGCCATGGTTTGTGAAGAATAAAACCATTCACAATGACCTGGGAATTGAGCGAAGCACATATATACATATATCAGGAAACTTTCACAGACCTATTTTGAGGCAGTGGGAGACCACCCTTATGAAATTGTAATTACTTTACTGAATTATGATCCTTTGGTGCTGAACAAGTTCAAACGCCCAAAGCTAATAATTTTTGAACACTGTTTTCACACTATGGTGTACTCTACACTTTTGTTTTGGTTGTTTTTAAACTTTTTACCTTTTCTATTGTGTTTTAAGTAAACACCTTGTTTTTGCCCATTGGGCGTCTTCGGAGTTGTTTTCTTATACTGCCATTGCCATTGAAGCTGCCAGGAACTTAATAAATGTTAATTTAGATATCATATGTGAAATATATCGCTCCAACAACAATTAGCTTTTGAATATAGAATGCATTTTTCATATACAGGCATTTTGAGCAATATATACATACAGGTAACCTCTATTTTAACGCGACCCTGACCAAAGCCACTTTGATACGTCACGCTTGGACAGCCTTGAGTAAAAGAAGGGAGAAAGGAGGAATATTAATCATGCATAAAATTTCAAATGATGTAATTTGTTTAAAATTTAAGTTAAGCTATTTATTTTAAAATCAGTTAAAATAAAATTATTTATTCATAAGTTATTATTAAAATAATTGCGAATATTTCAAAATCAATTACTATAGGTTTAAAAATAAACAACTACCAGTGAAATTTTTATAAACAGAAATATAATAAGAAAACTTCTAAATATTTTAAAAATAGGTTAATTATTATAGTGTCCACGCCTGTTGTATCGAGGTGGCGCTTGGAAGGGGCTGCCTAAACACACAGGGCCCGGACAGCTGTTAAAAAAAGGAGAGAAAAATGAACGGAAAATCTGATTTTCCATTTTTTTTTTAAATGTGTAGCTGCCAGGTTCAAGGGATAAAATTTCATGACAATATATATTTATATAAAAATTAATTCTTCTGTTTGTGCACTGTCCAGGCCCTAAATGATAAATGTGGCTATAGCCAATACCTCCTATAACAGAATGCCAATGTAAGAAATTTTTTACGTCACTGAGTAGTCCTATTATACAGACTATTCTTATATTTTTGGTTCTAATATTATTACTGGTAGACCCTTGTGCTAATCTTTGTATTAATGTTTATCTATAAATATATTTTACTTAGGGAGATAGCCATCTTTGCTAGCGCATGTAGAGAGCATCTATGTCAGCACATGTAGGAAGTGTCTATGCTAGAGCATATAGATAGCATTTTGACTAGCGCATGTACAGAGCATGATTTCGACCACTTGTAGAGAACATCTATGCCAGCATATTTAGAGAGGATCTATGCCATGTAGTATGATCGGTAAAATTGCATGGGGGCAATGTAGAATAAACGGCACGTAATATTCATAGCGCTGTGATCAGATATTTCACAGCATTTCCAGATGCTAAAATGTACAGGGATCTCTTTTAGAAATATCGTAATACTGATGATATTTTGTATCGGAATAAATTTTTATTACCTTAAACTGACATTTTCCTTAAATGGTAATCATCAAAATGAAATATTTTGCATAAAAATGTATAAAAAATTTATCCTGTTCGGACAAAATTCGCAATGCTGAATGTTTCGTTACTCTTGTGTTTCATTAAATTGACAGCTTAATCAACTTATTATTATTATATATTGCATTTGCATTTCTAAAATTTTTAGAAAATATCACACCAGAGAATTATAGTTTGCACAAAAATTTAAAAGTAGGTTTTTCTTAAAAGATTCCGTTTTACGTAATTTGCCATAATTACTCACTAAGCACCTTAATATACGCAAATTAATGCATAATATATATATTCCTACCGCTAATCTTATAATTACAAATAATTAGAAAGTTGTAATTCCGCTTCAATTCAGTACGTAGGAATTCCTTCACATGATATTGTTCTAGAATGTATCTTTTCAGGTACAATTTTAATTCTATCAAAGAAAAAACCAAAAAGCGTCGCCCAACATAACAATACCTTCGAGCCAGAGTAAAAAAATATAAAGTAAAGGAAAGAGGAGATGTTTCAGTTATAATTTTGAAACAGAACGCCTTTCTTTCTTTTTTACTCCGAAAAAACACTCGTTAATTAATGCAAAACACAAAATTCTATTTCCTCTGAATTCCAGTTATCCAGTTCGAGCTCTGGTTCTATCATAGATAATTAATTCATTTCAATGCTATAATGGGAGCTAAGGGCGAAACCAGTAAGAGAATTTGAGAGAATATAAGGGGCAACTGCATCTAATGATTGGTATGTAACGGAGGGTAGGGGATGAAACGTATTAAAATTTTAAACCATACATCCTGCTTCTTAATCCAGTATGTTGCAAATCGGAATATCAAGTTTTAAGCAACATGTGTAGCATGGGAGAAATCCGTGTATGAAACACCGGGCGAGGTCCTAAGGGAACCGCGCTACAGACTATGCTATAGATCAGTGGTCTCTACCTTTTTTGCTTCACGTAGCCCTTGAAAATGTGTATGTAACTGGCGTACCCCTTGAATAGATAGATAAATTGTTAGTTATAATATAACAATGGGAATAAAACTTTGTTACTTGACAAACGAATTTTGAGCTCTCACGGCGTACCCCCAAAAATTTTACCGCGTACCCCACGTTGAGAACCCCTATTATAGATTATGAAGATATAGGACTATGAGATACTGGAGGGTTATGTTAATGCTATAGTCGTATTAAGAAAATAGGTTTAGAAAATATTTTCTTACTGTGCTTCCCTATATTCTTGCGAGTGCTCGGGTTGCCCTTTCTTTTTCAAACACGTCAACAGTGGATACAAGACAGGTATAGAAAAGGAAACCGAACCTTCCCACAGTAGTTGTAACTAGGGCCGTATCTGGGGGAAGGATCATTCCTCCTATTTGAAAATGCTGGTAAAAGTAATAGAAAGAAAAAAATATTAAACTTCTGAATTCTTCAATATTTTCGTAGGTATGAAATCCATCTCTAAAATGAAGGGGGGAATGTCGAATTACAATGGAAATACAGTTTCTTAATTCCCTCCACTCCCTTGTTAAAGAAAGAATTATAACAAGGAACACCAAAGAAACTTCAAATTAAAATAACTTACAATAGTCCTTTCATCTGCCGACGTACCACAAAGAGCTAAACTTCACGTGAATAAAGCTTTAATCATCTGCAATCCATCTTATCACTTCAAGTTATCATTTACAGAAATCTTCTAAACTTCATCAACAGGATATATTGTTTTAATACCGATACTACTATGTGTAAGATGGATACCTATAAAAAATTCCAGGAAATAACACGTCATTAACACATTTATTAAACAAGAATTTGTCATTCAAACAAAGTCTACCAAATAATGACCTACACTCCGGCTCGAGGCAACTGATCTCGCACGTCAGATTTCAACACTAATTGATAGCACCTCATGTCAACAAAAATTCGAAACTGGATACAGAACTCTCAATTTTATGTAACTCTTAGCTCATTGATTTTCTTCCGTTTGTCTGACGAAGTTTCAATAGTTGAAAAGATGTCGATCACCATTTGAGTAATATGTACTATAGTTACGGTGACCATTCGTCCTATATTTTAAAAGGCAGTCCTGTATTGTTGAAAATTGTACTATATTTTAAAGGGCAGGCCTATGTTGTTGGGAATTGTCCTATTATTTAAAGAGTAGTCCTATATTTTTGAGAGTTGTCCTATATTTTAAAGGGCAGTACAATTCATTTGGGAATTGTCCTATATTTTAGGAGCAGTACAACACGTTTGAGAAGCTGTCCTATATTCCCATATTTTAGAGGGCAGTTCAATATATTTTTGGGAGTTGTCCTATATTTTAGAGGACAGTAGAATACTTTTGGGAGATTTCCTATATATTTAAAAAATTTTCAGAACCTGATTTTGTCCTACATTAATATTTTAGGTCCTTTAAAATTGTTATATTTCTGATAACAAATAAAAATCGTTGTGTCTTATCACTAATTTCGATAAATATTCGCATTTTTATTGATATGATTGGGGAAATATAAACACATAACGAAAATGTACATAAATCGAAATTATTTAATTGCACTTAATTATTATAATTTTTGTAATAATATTAACATTCTGACAAATTAAAAGTTATTTTATTGATATGTTTGATCTTATTTTAGGTTTTTGAATTTTTTTACACTTTAAATTAAAAAGAATATGCATATAAATTGCTTTAGTTTAGAACTTTTTATGATATTTACCACTTTTCGAGGATGAGTTTGCTAGACAGAGTTTAAAATTAACGTTATAGTTACCAAAAATTGACGAATAAATAGCATTAGGGAAAAAAAAGAAAATTTATTTTCCACAAGTGTCATTTATTTTCATACAAGAAAAATGATCACCGTAGTTATAGTGCTTGCATTTCATCTTTGTATGTTCATCTTATCCATATGATCGCAATATTATATACAAAATTTGTAAGTAAAAATTTCATTGTGATTTATTACTTCCTGGTAAATTTCAGATGGGAGAATAAATGAATATGTAGAGAAAACATATTTGAATTAATCTTTTATGATAATTTGAATGAACCTAAGGAAAAACTTTATAATCCAGCATAAAACCACCATTATCACTCCTGAACTTCTAGCAATAAAATGAGCAATATATTCGACACAGTTTGAAACTAACAAAAAATTCCTTATTTTATCAGATTGTAAATCAGCTCTCAATTCTCTGCTAAATAACTCAGAACAAATCATACATTCCTACCCTCCTAAATGAAATCAACTTATCTCTTCGTCATCTAATAACATCTTATCATAACCATTACGCTCTACATTGGATTTCGGGGGCGGGGATGGCTCAGTCGGTAGCGCGCCAGGCTCGTAATCTGTAGTTCCCAGGTTCGAGTCCCAGCTGGGTCAGCGTTGAGATTTATCTCCGCAAAATTCCCCGCCCTGCCCACGGTCAGTATCAGTACGGATGGGCTTGGAAAGGCCGACATCCGTCGGATGGGACGTTAAGCCGTGGCCCCGTGTGCGGGAGAGCCATACCTTGTGCACGTTAAAGAACACGCTGGATGGCCTTGACGGGAGGCTACCATCTGTTTCCCAACAGCTGTTCCAGTGGGTCCCGTCCCCCAACCTTCTCTGAGCCTTCGGGGTCCATGTGACCTGGCCGATTAGCCCATGGTGTGCAAAAATGTGCCGCTCAGACGTAAAACAACCCAACTACATTGGATTCCAAGCCAATCACAGATCATTGGATGTGAAATAGATAATCAAGTGGCTAAGGACATCAGTAACAACAACAAAATTATAGAAATAGAAACCCATCATAAACTCATAAGAAACAAGATAAAATCTTACTGTAATCAAAAATACTAAGAAAGATTCATTATAATTACCAAACACAAACCTACTTTTAGAAGAACTATTGAAGAAAAAAAATCACACCTATAAAAGCAAACCCATTTAACAGAAGACAACAAATTATAATCAAAAACTTAGGACAGGTCACTGCTTCCTAAATGACAGACTCCATCTCTACAATGTCATTCCCCCACCTTATTGTACTCACTGCAATGTTACGGAAGATGTCTCACACATATTACAATACTGTTCGAAATATTAAGACCACATGAAAAAATTCCATGACAAGCTACAAAAACTGAACAATAATAGCTCAGATATCAACCTACAAAAAGACGTAGCCTTCAAAGATGAGAATAAAAAAAAACTGCTAATCGACACTGCAATATCGACCACAGCTTTCAAGAAGAACTGCACTTTTGACCACCTCCTACTTTACAGGAAACTCAGTTATTAAATTTGTTAATGGCTAAGCCTTTTTTAATCCTTCGCCTGAATTGCTCGATTCGTGTGCAAGCTGGCCTTCGCTCGAGAGTTGTTTGGTTCTTCTTTCCGTAAACCTAACCTTTCTATTGCCCTTGCCTCTCTAGTTCCAAAATTTCAACGCTAATTCTCTGTGTGAACACCAAACGTTTTTCTACGGGTTTGTTAGCCTACGTATTGTGAGGCTAGATATAAATTCGAGGTTGTGTTGAATGAGAGAGAGAGAACCTACACCAAAATAATTAGTTTTTTAAATCTAGAATGTATCTTTTCAGATAGAGTCATTTGAGCAATAATTACCTAAAGGTAATCTCTGCTTGAAGCGACCCTGGTCCATAAGGTGTTCAAAATATTAAATTTTCCAATCAGATTGTTAAAAAATATTAAAGAAAATAATTTTATTCACACAACGTAAACGACACATGACTGGTCTGAAGTATTGCTATCTTAAGAGTGAACTCCCATGGAAGTGTTGACTATAAAAGCATTATTATATATTAGACGGTAGCGAGCCATGTTCGTAATCTGCAGTTCCCTAGTTTGAGTCCTAGTTGGGTCAGCGTTGAGATCTGTTATCCCAACCTACATTAGAATGCATATGGACCAAGTTATGATGTCATATAAATAGTCCTGTTAAATCAATTACATGTTTGTGCATAATCATTTATCATCCTTTCTTCCCTCCTTTGGCTCAAGGCTGTCCAGGCCTGATGTATCAAGGTGAAGCAGAGGTTGGCCATCTCAAAATTGGACGCCATGTTTTGTCTTCGCTCGGATTGTTTAGCGTGCATAACTGAATGGTATTGTACTGTACTTATGAATTCCAGAAAAGGGTAGGTTAATATTTCATACAGATTTCAGGGTTCATGATTGGAAGCACTTTAGAAAACGGCTAAAAAAGGAATAAATTCTAAAAAAGAAAATTTTAGGACTATTATTTTTTAAATGTATAATTTCGCTTTGTTGTCTGTCCGTCTGTAGACAAAGAACTTCTTTGCTTATAGAGATAAATAAAAAATTATTTTAGTGTTAGATAGGTATTAATGATATATTACGATTTGCATTTTTCGAATCTACGAAAAGTTATAACTGCACCCTCTAACGGTGGATAAATTTGAAAATTCCAAAATATCAATCGAATATTCCAAACGATGTAGTTATGCTAGAAGTTTGAAATTTTGGTGTTAAAATGTAAAGATTACGAAGTTACCATTGCCAACAATCACTTAACCCTTTAGACCCAGGAGGGGGGGGATGTGAATGCAACTTTTTTATATTTTAACAGAAAAGTGTGTGTTTTTAGATAAATAAAAAATTTATTTTGGGTTCCATAAATATTGATGAAATATTACAATTTGCATTTTGCGAACTTCCCATAAGCGATAATTGCACCCTCTAACGGTGGAAAAAAAAGAAATATCCCAAAATTTAAAACGAATATTGCAAATGATGTAGTTATGCTAGGAATTTGAAATATCGGTCATGGAATGTGACAGTCTTGAAACTTCCATTGACAAAAATGAGTTTTCCCTAAGGTAGGTAAGAAGGAACGGTTTTGTTTCAAGTGATAATTGGAAATCTCTTTTTCAATTGGTTACTAATGAAATGTAATTCGCATTTTCAAACGTAGTTCTAATTTATATCATTAGAGATGACTAAATATCGAAACTGCAAAATTTTTAACGAATGTTTCAAGTAATCTGTTTACGGTAAAAATTTCGGCGTGTAAAGTTCTGTTATGGTAGAATTCCACTGACAGCGATGATCTGCCTAGTATTTTCACAGAAGCGAGAGAAAAGCAACGCTTTAAATTTAAGAACTAAAAGACAAATACTTTTTATGTATTATAAATACTAATGAAATACTACTATGTGCATTTCCCCCATGCATTAAGAAATAAATAAATAACTCCTCAAGCAGCTGCTTGTATAGAGGTCTGACAGGAGCCTGTCAGTTTATACGCCATAGTAGAAGGTCGATGAGGATGGCGGGATCTCAGCAGAAAAACAACACAAACATCCATAATTGAAAGTTTTAAGGATGAAGAAGTACGCAAATGAAAAACTTCCTACTCTTTGAAAATGTGATTCCCATATGCGCCAGAGGCGTTATGCGTTCTTCTAGTTATTTCACACTTTCAATAACCTCTGACAATGTAAATTCGAACTATTATACAATTGAGAAAATAAACTATTAATATTTCATTAGTATTTGTAATGTGCAAAAAATTTTTTTCATTTATCAAGCAGAAAAGTTGCATTTTACCAATGGGACAAATCATTACTATTAATGTAAACCACTTAATCATTACATTCTATAACCAACAATTTAAGTTTCTAGCAAAAATAGGTCGTTTGCAATATTTATTTAAAGATTTGGAATTTCCAGCATTTTTTTCGCCGCTAGAGGTCGCCTTTCGAGTTTTTATTCACTGCCTTTAGCACCCTCTAACACTGGAAATTCCACCGATGGGGATTCGAAAAATCTACATATTAATATTTTTGTAGAAAAAAGTTTCACCGACATCCGGTATTCGAACCCGCATCTCTCTAGAAACATGCCAGAGTACCTGTTGAACTAACGCCGGTTTTTTTTTCACAAAAAATATTTATTGATTTAAAGACGTTTAAACGTGTACAGGTAACGCTAAGATTATCAAATGTTGTTTAAATCCAGTGGTGTCACCCAACCGATTTCCACCTGTTTCCGGAAACCGGTTGTTAAAATTTACGCCTATTTCCGGAAACTACCCTGCTCATGAAATGTTACCGCGCACTACACAGATATCTCCGCGCATCATTCTGACAATATAATTAAACATTAAAACATCTTCCCAAATTTCTGAGAAAGATTTGACACTTCACAAAAAATAAACGAATTGTTCTCAAGAATTCTATACGAGTATTTTAAGTACGACCCTGGACCATAATAATTGGGACTTACATCACCACGTGACATCCGTGTTGAAAAAGAAGAAAGTAGTGCCATAGACTATGGAATAGGAGGAGTGATACGCCATAGATGAAAGTATAGTGTCTTGTCAAAAATGTATATGGCGTGATGATTATATTTAACCTTTATTTTATTAAAATTTTGAGTTTGCTTTAATCACTTATGTATGCTATGTTTTTCATATGTGTACTACAGTTGCATGAAAAATAAAATATATTGCTCTTATCTATAGTTACATTTATTTATTCACAGAATCACTGTCACTAATTGCAGGTTTATCCAGGTAGGGATTAGATTTTAATATTTTTAGATGGACTGTGCGTTATGTGTGATGCTTTAATTGAGATGCAATTTTTGTAGTTAAAGTTAATTATAGTATATTGATACTTACCTACAATGCAATCCCAAATGTAATATTTACAAACGTTTTTCTAAGGGGATGATTCACCCCTCCCAGAATGTGGTACCAGTGTCTAACAAACTAAATTGACGATTCGTCCAGATCCCCCCCCCGCCCTCGGTATGGAAACCGGTTGTTAATAAATTCGGGAGACACCACTGTTTAAATCATTAATACAGTATTTTGTTAGTGCCTGAAAAACATATATATGTATTGTTTTGTTTATCTCTTTAAAAAAGTTTCATTTTCGCACCCCTTTTAGCTAAGACGGCAAAGCGTTGTTGCCATTTAAGCCTTCTGACCATAACACTCTACTACCAAAATTTCAGATTTCCAGTGCAAATAGTTTTCTTGCAATATTCGTTTGAAATTTTAGCATATCCATCTCTTCCGATCGCTAGAGGGCGCTATTAAAGCTATAAAAATTTTCAAAATTGCGAATCGCAATATTTTTTCGACACCTATCCAACCCAAAAAGAATTTTTCATTTAGCTCTATAAGTACAATATTGATTGTCTATAGACGGGCAGACAACAGTTAAGAGAGAGACAGACAGACAGACGAACAAGTATTGACATAGGCAGGCGACAAAGTGAAAATATTAGCTCGTTTTTCAAACGAACCTAAAAGAAATTATTTGTTAATTTTCAGTTAGCTCATTTCACTTTTGCAGCCGATTGCCGTCTTGTGATGGAATTTCTCGGGAAAAAAATATTCATTAATTTATTACTTTGAGTGAAATTTTTACACCCAAATGCAGTATAGTGAGGCATTCATATAATATGACAGCTATTATGGACAAAAGAGTGTTAGAAATGTATAAAACTATAACAACTGAGAAGTTTTAACTTGGCAAACAAACTAACTCATAGGTTTTCGTCTCACGGTACGACAAAACATGGTGCCCATAAACACGTGACTCAATCAACCAATGGTAATGAATCACCGAGATGGCCAACCTCTAACTAAACAAGACCTCTAGCGTCCAAAATTCACGAGAAGAATGATAGTAATTTTTAGAGGAAAAAAGACTGAGACGGCATTAGTTCAAAAGGTTAGAATACTCTGGCATGTTTCTGGAGAGATTCGGGTTCGAATCCCGTAAGTCGACTAAATTTTTTCCACAAAAACATTTATTGATTTAT
The DNA here is from genome assembly GCA_038380435.1 of Ryuthela nishihirai. Classification (NCBI taxonomy): domain Eukaryota; kingdom Metazoa; phylum Arthropoda; class Arachnida; order Araneae; family Heptathelidae; genus Ryuthela; species Ryuthela nishihirai. The sequence continues at coordinate 24,863,162 of JAWZYU010000022.1, forward strand.
AGATGTTTAAACGTCTACAGGTAACGTTAAGATTAACAAATATTGTTTGAATCATTAATATTTTGTTAGTGCCTGTAAAACAAATATATATATATTGTTTCATTTATCTCTTTAAAAAGTTTCATTTTCGCCTTCCCCCTCCCTTTTGGCTAAGACTGCAAAGCCTTGTTGCCATTGTAAACCTTCTGACCACAGCACTCTACTACAAAAATTTCAGATTTTTTAGTTTAATATAATAGTAATTAATATATAATAAGTAAATAATAAGTATAATTTAATATAATAGTTAGTTAAAATAATAGTTTGTAATATTCGCTTGAAATTTTAGCATTTGCCATCTTTTCGCATCGTTATAGGGTACAAGTAAAGCTACTGAAAATTTTCAAAATTGCGAATCGCAATATTTGTTCGACACCTATTCGACCCCAAAAAATTTTTCATTTACCACTAAGAGTAAAAAAAAAAATTATTATCTATAGACGGACAGACAGGTGAAAAGACAGATGGAGAGAAAACAGTTAACAGAAAGACGGACAGACAGACGAGCAAATATTGGCATAGGCAGACGACAAAATGAAAACATTAGCTCGTCTTTCAAACGAACCTTAAAAAAAAAATTCTTTGTTGGCTTTCAATTGGCTCATTTCACTTTTGCAGCCTATTTGCCTTCTTCTGATGGAGCTTCTCGGAAAAAAAAATGTTCATTAATTTATTTCTTTGAGTGAAATTTTTACCCTATATGCAATGCAGTGAGGCATTCAAAAATATGACAGCTTTATAAATAAAAAAGTGGTAGAAATATATAAAACAATAAAAACTGAGAATTTTAATTTGGTACATACATTAAATCATAGGCTTTCGTTTAATGGTACGACAAAACATGACGCTCATAAACTTCGTGACTCAATCAACAAATGGCAGTGAATCACCGAGATGGCCAGCCTATAACTGTACAGGACCTCTAGACAAGGCCAACTTGATACATCAAGCCTGGACAGCCTTGAGTAAAATGAGGGAAGAAACGAGGAAAATTAATTATGCATAAATATTTCAATGGTGTAATTTGTTTAAAATTTAAGCTAAAGCTATTTATTTTACAATCAATTAAAACAAAATTATTTATGCATAAGATTGCATTAAAATAATTAAGAATATTTCAAAATTAATTACCATAATTTTAAAAATAAGTAACAACCAGTTGAAGTTTTAGAAATATAATTATAATAATATTACTAAATTTTTGAAAAGTCGGTCTACTGCTACTGCAGTGTGGAAGTCTGTTGTATCGAGGTGCCCTTGGACAGGGCCACATAGTCAAACCGTGCCTTGACAGCTGTTAAAAAAGAAGAGAAGAAAAAAGGGAATGAGTTTATTGAAATCTTAATGAATATTTTGAAATTAATATTAATTTTTTTTAAATGTTCAGCTGTCACTTTCAAAAAATATACGTAGCGAAATCTCAATATGAAGAAATCGAGCGGTTATCGAAATATATTCGTTATACCGAAATTTCTTTACATTCAAATTAAATAATAAAAGTGCTACGATAGTTACATATTACAAAATAATCATTATGAAGGAAATTTACCGTGTATTAGAGTTTATTTCTTAAAACAATAGTTTTTTTTTTAAATATCTGTTCCAACAACATCTCTCCGTGAATTCTTCTAAATGATATATCAACTCTCCAACGCGTTAACGGACAATCTTCTGTGTCATTTTGAAACGGCGAAGACTTCACGCGACTAATTAACAAACTTAACTAATACAATAATAATAACGAAAAAATATATAAAGTAACTTAACGCAAAGAATGATAAAATAAAAAGTGTGGATTGGAAGTGTTTTGAAAGAACTTTTCCCTAATGCTACCGTTATTTGCAATACAATCAGAATCAAGGAGTTATCCAAGTTTGAAAATCTTCTCTTAAGTTAGAATAATGAGGCAATGCCACTTTAAATCATTTGCCAGCGCATGTAGAGAGCATCTATGCCAGTACACATAGAGAGCTTCTATGCCAGCACATGTAGAGAGCATTTATGCCAGTACACATAGAGACTTTTATGCCAGCACATGTAGAGAGTATCTATGCCACAACATGTAGAGAACATGTATGCCAGCGCCTGTAGAAAGCATCTCTGTCATGTAGTGTAATCGGCAAAATTGCATGGGGGCAATGTGCAACAAATGTTACGTAATTCATAGCTCTCTTGCTATACAGCTATCCTTCCAGTTGTGCCGAACATTTACTGACCAGAAGCGTTAGTGGAGAAAATTTGCAATGCAGACTAATTTGTGATCCGAACATTTAGGAACATCAGAATCACATAGGAAGAATACTATCAGTAGCTTTAGTGATGATAATCTAACATTCGGTACTGAAAGCGTGAAAATATCGTTGACGAAAATCTGTTTTTCTTAAATCTTAGACGTACCATTATGATACATCCGTTATATACAGCCTTCGAGAGTTGTTAGTATTTGTTTACTGATTGAACGAAAGACAAACAATTCTATTAAATTAATATATATATTTGGTGGTAGTTTAACTCTGAAAATACCAATTAATGGATGATTCAGAAACGGAACAGTTATACAGGTAAATCATATTTAATGAGGTAGATTAGTTCCGGGAAGACTATCATTAAACAAATTTCCGTGTAAAACGAGAGGATTTTTTATTTGTTTGTATTTTCGTTTATCTTATTGAACTTTTTTTTCCTTTTCTTGTTTTCGTAATGGATGTTTTATTTCAACAAAAATAATTATAATTCTCAATATTTATTTAAAGATTATATACAGGGTGAATCAGAAAAAGTGGGCATAACTTTACGGGGTGGTAGAACGCAGCTATACGAGCAATATTCGTCATAGAATGTATGATCGGAACGCAAGCGGTGAGAAGTTAAAAGGTAATTTTCCACTGTCACGTTTAAAGAATGAACACAAGAAGGAAATACTTCAGAAAACATTTTATTAACAGGAATGTAATTGAGGTACATGCTCAAAGAAATTGCTCAAAAGAGCTGCCGCCAGCTGTAATGCAGGCTTCACACCTGCGGGATAGGGACCGACGCACATTTGCGAAGACACCAGGCATTTCCCGAATATCGCCGGCAACAGCGGCGATCCTGGCGACTAGATCCATATCGGTTTCAATGGGGCACTCGTAGATTAGGCTTATCCGCCATTTCGTGGTTAGTATAACCAGCCATCCTCTCGGCAATCCACGGTAGAAATATCGTTGGGTGTGAGAACCGAAACTTTTATACCATTTCCAACGCCACCTAGCGGCTCGCCGTTTGCATTCCGACCCTACATTCTATGACGAATATTGCCTTTACGGGGTGGTAGAACGCCATTCGCGTTCTACCACCCCGTAAAGTTTTGCCCACTTTTTCAGATTCACCCTGTATATATATGCCTAATTATGTATATAAATATGTGATCGATTAATTAATTTTCCAGTTTATTTCTTAATATGGAGCGAAACTAGCTGGTTTGCTTTGCTTGCCTCTGTTTTGTGCGTAATGTTTATTTGTAGTATTCCATTAACTGGTCACAACATCGTCTTATGGCATCCAGTCAAGAAATATCAATATCATGATCCTTCAATAAATCCATGCGTTTTTTTTGCAGTGAAAGGGCTTCATCTAAATATTTAAACGCCAACGCTATTTCTTTTTCAGATTCTTGTTGTTCTTCAAAAGCAGCGTTGAATTCTAAATCCTGAAGTTCATCGTTAGTGAGTGGCTCACTGTGGAGTTTAATAATTTCGTCTATTTTTTTAAAGTTACGCCTTCCTATCCTGCTCCAGTTTGATATTTCGCTGATGTTAATTAAAAAACCAGACTTAAATTCTTGTAAATAGAATATTTAAAGGGATAAATCCATGCACGATTTTCGTGAATTATGCAGTAGTGATTTGGAGAATTAAATTGCTCAATTTGCTAATTATAAGAAAGTTAAAGATTCTGTATTAAAAGAGTTTAAGCTCACTCCCTCTGCATACAAGGGAAAGTTTGAAACTATCACGAAAGAACCGAATGAGTCATACAATCAGTTAGCCTAGAGACTCAGAAATAGCTGGGTCCGCAGTAGGAAGGTGACAAAATTTGAGGAGCTTATGGACCTGATAGTGTCGGATAAGTTACGTGATAGCCTTCCTCAAGACACTCATGCTTAAGTAGTACAGAAAGAGGCGGAGTCATGGGCAAAAGCAGACGAAATAGCCACGTGGGCAGAGGTACACTCAGCCAGTGTGAGAGAGGACAGAAAACAGACAAAAAGCTTTACTAAAGTGAATGGATGGCCACAGCGAATAGGGGATACCCGTGGTAATAATTTCCAGCGAAGGGAGAATCTTAGGACAGTGGTCGATTCAGGGGCGGAGATAACGGTGGTTAGAAAAGGCATGCTAGAGGAAGAAAAACATATGGTGAAGAGCCACATAATAGTGAAGAGCCACATAATAGTACGTGGGCCCTTCGAAGAGACGAAACGAGCAGAGGTAAAGGAGCTTGCTTTGAGCCTAATAGAAGAGACTGATTCGCCCAAGGCCAGGGGTGGAAAAGTAAACGTATTATGCGCAGTAGTTGATGGACTACGGGAAGAAGTACTGTTAAGTGCAGAAACATTTTGTGATCTTTTAGAGGAAAAGGAAAACCTACCAAGGACTATACAGCCTAAGGTACAAGCTGTTAATCAAGAGGCCGACCAACAGGAAGGTGAGGTACGAGATGAGAAGCCTGAGGATGTAGGAGCGAAAACAGAAACTTCTGAAGAAATAAATCCTCTCGCTACTAGTGATGTGAGACTGTTTAAGTTTCAGCAGAGGAATGACCCCTCACTTAGAATAGCCCATAATGCAAAGGAGAAGAAGTATAACTATTTTTATTTGGACGATTTGCTATACCATAAGGACAAGCTATTAGGAGAGTCGGTGAGTCAGCTTGTAGTACGAATTGAAAGACGTCAAAAGATTTTAGAACTGGCACACGAGTCCGTATTTGATGGTCATTTAGGTACTAAAAAGAGTCAGGAGCGGATTAGATATTCATTCTTTTGGCCTTCATGCAAGGAGGATGTTAGAAAGTTTTGCGACTCCTGTCTGAAGTGTCAGTTAAGGGAAAAGGTCAGGAAGCATTATAGAATCCCAATCACACCTATAGCGCGCCCGATATTACCTTTTGAAAGGGTAAATCTGGATGCTATTGGTCCGATAGACCCACCATCTGCAAAAGGGCACAGGTTTCATATTGTGTCTGATTGATCAGCATACTAGATGGCCTGAGGCGGTATGCTTAACATCGCTTACAGCAAAGAACACCTGCGATGCTTTGTTAGAAATATTTCAGCGGACAGGCATACCTTCTGTTATCGCAACAGATAGAGGGACAAATTTTACGGCAGAATTAACTCAAGAAATGGAAAAAAGAATTGGAGCTTCACCTCGATTTTCTACTCCGGGATATCCACAAAGTAATGGTTTAGTAGAGAGATTTAATCAGACTTTGAAAAATATGTTACACCACGTCATTAGAGAGGAACCCAGGCAGTGGCACAAGGCCGTGCCATTTTTACTGTGGGCGTACCGGGAGGTACCCAATAGTACTACCGGTATATCTCCATTTCAATTGATGTATGGGAGGCAACCAACAGGGCCACTCTCAATCCTAAAGAATAGCTGGACTGACGAGCAAGTCATGCCTGTGGGTATTCCAGTTACTGCTGCTCAATATCTTCAAGAATTAAAGATCAGGCTAGAAATAGCAGCAGCACAGGTTAAGGATCTAGCAGAAGAGAATCAAAGGAAATATGCATATTATTACAATAGGAGCGCTCGGGTTAAGGAGTTTAAAGAAGGAGATCAGGTGATAGCTTTAACGGCAGACTCAAATAACAAGCTGTACGCCAGGTGGATAGCCCCAGCAACAATAGTGCGACGCATATTTCCGCACAGTTATGAGGTAAGGTTACCAGACGGGGCAACCAGACATGTTCATGCGAATAGGTTGAGAGAATTAAAAGCTCGTTGTAATGTGGTAGGAGTGATCTTTGATGAAGATACCGAATTTGGAGAAATAAAAGAAATGCCTAGAGCAACAGCACAAGAAAGATGGAGCAAGGTCGGTCTACAGCCGATGAATCATGCTTTTCCGAACCTGTCAGCAGAGCAAGCAAAGGAGCTGCCTGAGCTATTGGACGAGTTTCCGAGGTTTTTTTCAAATCGTCCAGGCAGATGCAAGCAAGGGCAACATAGCATTAGATTAAAAGAGGGCAGTCATTTGAAGACGCTACACAGGTACAAGGTACCACATGCGATGCGAGAACAAGTAGAAAGACAGGTAAATGAATTGCTGGAAGCAGATATGATAGAGCCAGCACAGAGCAAGTTCACGCATCTCATTGTGTTTGTTGCAAAAAAAGATGGGACCATGCGGTTATGCTGTGATTTTAGAATGGTGAATGGTTACACACTACCTGCTGCTTTTCCCATTGCCCATGTACCTGATCTATTATACAAGGTAGGCGCTGCTAATTACATCTCTACGATAGACCTGTTACGTGGGTACTGGCAAATAGAGCTGGCGGAGGGAAGCAGACCGCTAACTGCTTTTTCTACTCACAAGGCTCAGTACCAATGGAAGATTCTTCCGTTTGGTTTGATTGGAGCGGCTTCCTGCTTTCAACGAATAATGAATTCCATATTAGCTGGGCATCAGGATTATTCGGTAACGTATCTAGATGATGTAGCCATTTATTCCGAAACCTGGACATATCATATGAGACATCTGAGAGAGGTGCTAATGGAATTAGAAAACGCAGGGCTTACAGGAAACTTAGCAAAATGTTGTTTTGCCCAAAATACGGTGAAATATCTAGGACATATAGTGGGGTCAGGCACCCATAAACCGGACCCTGAAAAACTTGGAGCTATTCATCGTTTGCAGACCTCCAAGACGAAGAAAGAAATCCGTGGAGCTTTAGGGCTGTTTGGGTACTATAGGGATTATATTGCCAGGTTCGCGGAAATAGCAAAGCCTCTAACAGAATTAACTAGGAAAAAGGCTCCCGAACGAATTATTTGGACAGCAGAAGCGAATAAAGCATTTCAGACCCTGAAAGAAAGGTTATGTACCGCTCCAGTATTGATTGTACCAAAGCATGGGGAACCCTACATAATATATGCGGACGCATCTAATTATGCAGTCGGGGTGTGCCTCGCCCAGACAGATGAAAAGAATAATATCAAACCTGTTGCTTATGCCAGCCAGAAATTGACAGACACACAAAGAAGGTGGGCAACCGTTCATAAAGAAGCTTACGCAATTATCTTTGGATTAAAAAGTTTGAATCGTGGTTATTTGGTGTTCCAGTGAAGGTTATCTCCGATCATAATCCTTTAACTTATCTAACAACGGCGAGTCCACAAAGTTCGAAGCTGCAAAGATGGTCTTTAACTCTTCAGCAATATCAGGTATCCATTGAGCATCGTCCGGGTTCCCAGCTCAAACATGTAGATGCATTGTCTAGACTCGAAGTCACTGATGAGCCAAATTGTCTAAGGGAGGGTACAATAGCAACTTTTACAAATTTAAATGGTCAGGCCGAGGCCAATATCGACGACTTTCAGCCTGTAGAATCAGAGGGTACGTACGGGAAGGTGATATCTAGGTAGTCACGAAAGGTGTGCATAGCCTTTCACATGGGATGTCACCTGTGAACGAATGAACACCGCCAGTACGGCATACCTTCGTCAAGACCAGTTATTAAGGAGAGAATTAATTTATAAACTGTTTACTCTCGGACAACTACTTCAGTCACAAGGTTTTTTTTTTGTTTGAAGAAAAAAGACAATATTTAGACTCAGTGCACCGGGATATATCTAGAAGTTCTTTTATATTTAAGGTAGTGTACATAGATGTGTAAAAGATGTGCCAATTCGCAGAGAATTTATAGAATTCATAAAACGACTTAGAACTCTGAATGTTATGGCATTAAACTCTAAGATTTACGCGAAAACGAACTCTAACCTAAGTTAACAGGACTAACTACTGACTTCTGGCAAGGATGTGTCAGGCTAGAGGCCTTTGTAGATACTTTTTTTGTTCGGGCTTTGTATATTATTTTGGATTTCACCAACAAGGCATATGCTACGTGGGAGGCCCTCTGTCCCAGTATCTGGAGAGTAATTGAAGTAGCAGTGCCCGGAGGGGACGGAGGTCACCCCGCTGCTGGTGGTCGCCCCAGATGGTCAGGCGGAGAGAGAAAGAGAAAGGGTTGGCAACAACGAGGAGGAAGACAGAGCCAGTCGAGGAACGAGCGCAAGCAGACATAAAATGGTAAAGCTGGTAAATGCCGACTGGTAATAACGGCATTGGGCTCTGTGAACACAGCTGAACAGGTATAGTAAGCTGGTGTTGTTGTAATCTATGTAATTGAGCATATGTCCTTGTCCATCAAGCATGTTTGGAAGGTTCAATAAATATTTGTTATTTTAAAGTAAAGGCTGAAGTTGAACCAATTTATTGGGGAGGAGCCTCAATATTGAGTCCCTGCAATTGTGATAAAATCTTTGATATTTTTTCCGAAAGACTCTTTCACCCATCGCGTATTGCGATCGAACCGAGGGAACGTTCCTAAGTGGTCTCAATAGACCGACAAACGAAGAAGCAACATCACAGATGGTGATGATGATTAATAAACTAAAAACATTACAGTACTCTACTAAGTACGAATTAAAGTTCCATTCAGGAATCATCGAAGTAATTTTCTGTAAAACGAACCAAGAAATGCAAGGAAAGAGAAAAAGTGTGTGAAGTACCATAAAACTAGTGGTGAAAAAAAGTCGATAAATATAATCTATGTGTCACGGATAATGCAACTTATAATATTATTGCATCTGGCAATAGTATGTTTTAAATGTATACCACGTGAGAGGCATCCATTTCAGTTCGTTACAGGAGCTGCTCTCCCATTTGAGAATGCCAGTAACCAAGGGTAAAATGGTCAGATCTCAAGGACCCGGAGACTAAGAGAAGGTTGGATGACGGAACCCACTGAAACACCTGTTGGGAGACAGATGGTAACCTTCCATCAAGGACATTCAGCGTGTTCTTTAACATGCACAGGGTATGACACACAGGGTCAGGGATTTTAGGTACATTTAAAAAAAAGATAACAAATAGTTACGATTTTAGGAGGAAATGAAAAATCTCTACACGAAAAAGTGAAATTTTCATTCGCTTTGGACGGATGAAAGTGCACGTTTCCTTGATATATTTCACTTCTAATGGTCCAACTAAAGATGTAACAACTTTTTAAGTACCCAACCCCTCCTTATTGGCAATTAAAATATGCGCGTGCAAAACTGGATCCTGCTTTTACCTGCAGTGTCTTCATTTACCTGCAGTTGCTTCGATTTGCATAAAGAAGCGATGGTCAAAATGTTTTTGGGCTCTTCGGTATATATTATGCATTTTTCAAACAATGCTTTGATAACTTCTAAAACGAAGGGGAAAACATTTTACTGCAACAGAATTTAGTTTCTTACCATCACCCCTATCTCCTTACGTTTTACATTTTTTTCTAGATCCGGACCTGACTTTTAAATTTCATTGGTATTATCGTGAATCAAGATTTGTTTTTATATATTTGCTTTTAACACATTTCCTTAAAAGTAAAATTTGCTAATGCCATCGTCAGGTCCGACTGTCCGTCCATCTGTCAGTGTATTCAATATCTCTGGAACCAATCGATCGATTTCATTGGGTCTTTATGCTTTGGATGGAGGAAAAGTCTCAGTTTACACGCATATGTTTTCATATCTGTGTTTCTTTGGACGCAATGTTTCTGCAACTAATCAACCGATCTCGATATACTTTTTCATTCCATAGAAGAAAGTATCCAGTTTTGCACGCGCATATTTTTAATTGTCAATAAAGAGGGGGTAGGGTACTTAAAAAGTTGTTGCATCTTTATGTGGACCTTTAGAAGTGAAATATACCAAGGAAACGTGCACTTTCATCCGTCCACAGCGAATGAAAATTTCACTTTTTTTGTGTAGAGATTTTTCATTCCCTCCTAAAATCGTATCTATTTGTTACCTTTTTTTAATGTACCTGAAAGCCGTGACCCTATGTGCCATACCCTGTGCATGTTAAAGAACACACTGAATGTCCTTAATGGAAGGTTACCATCTGTCTCCCAGCAGGTGTTTCAGTGGGTTCCCTCATCCAACCTTCTCTTAGCCTTCGGGTCCTTGAGATCTGATCATTTTACCCATGGTGTACAAAAACAAAACACCGTTCAGAGGTAAAACAACTGAATCCAACCTAAGCATGGGTATTACTCAATTAATTAAATCAAAAAATAATCATAAAACTCATTCATATTTGAGCACGCTTCTGTATGGACGAAACCTTGGTCATACAGAATTTAATCCGATATTGGTTACATTAAACGGTTCTCCTCACTGTGTTGCAATACATTATGGGTTTGAGTCATCTCAGCATATTTAACTTTTATTTACGGCAATACTTAAGAAAAACCTTTGCCCTCATATTTGAATTACAAAGCTTTCATAATACAGCAATTAATGTAGGAATTCTTGGGTGTCTCCGAGAATCGGAGTCTTTAATTTTGCTAAATGAATTGTATCTATTGTATTTCGTCCTATTGTTATCTCGGTAATACAAAAAACTATCAAATTATATTAACAATGGCTGATGTTACGCACTGCAATTGATTCATCCAAAAAACAATTAAGTGACGGTCTTTACAGATATATAATATTCACCAATTTAACAATGAAAAGAAAACAAATAAAATATTTTTAAATTCTTCTCAATTTTGTACTATTAAATTTTATGCAGATATGAAATAGGTATACAACAGTAACCGAAAAATGAAATTGTGGACCTATTAATTTTTCACACATAAGACCCACCATCCTCATAGATCCCTCTATCATGGCGTATTAAACTGACAGGCTCCAGTCAGACCTCTGTGAACTTATAGTTTTTTGGGTTTTTTTTTTTTAAATGAGGACTTCGGATTCACATGAAATTAGAATTCTCAATTGTACGTTTGAACATTTATCATAAAATAATTGTAAAAAATATTTTTTTCTGGAGCAAGCTAGCAACTGTTTTTTTACCATTTTTATACCTCGCTGCTTTTCGAACAATGCGATGTGGAATATGCACTAAATTCACTAATAAGCTTAAAATTAAAAAAAAAAAACATATTTAATCGTATAAACACGAATTTTGGCTCATGTTTCGCAGACACCTGTGGCAAGCAGCTGCTTCAGGAGGTATTTGTTTTTATTATTTTTTTTAATTTTTATAATGCGGCGAAATGGTGACGAATGTTGATGACATAGAATCAGCAATAAAATAAATATTCAAGCACGTCTCTTTGCTTTCGATTCAAATTACTCTTTTTAACAAATGACTTTTATACTTTCACATATATGACTTTTATAGCAAATGGGTTCGTATGTGAAGAGAAACAAACACTGTTCTACTGTCAGGGAAGCTTTCTACAGAGTACTGCAACGAAATGATCATTCTCCTCTATGGTTACGTAGATGCCCTTCAAGATTTTTCTTATTCTGTGATGTTTTCCACTTGCGAAGAAAATCTCCAGAGTCAGTGGATACATCATTTTTGATGTTGGTAAGACAATTGGTAGAGCAAGGACACCCGAAGAATATGAATCCCCGACTTTTTTCTTCCTTTCGATGTCTCTTGTTGTGTTTAGTGAGGAATTTGGATGATATAAACCTATTTATGGCAATTGTCACATTCATAAAAGCTCTGGCCTACTTCAGGGAAAGGAAAGAAATAAAATATTACATTGTTTTAATTCAAATTAATATACTGATGAAAATTAAGCAATGAACTAGCTATTATTTCAGTGAACTATAAGTTGACACAAAAATTTTAAACTGAAGAAAGAAATTTTGAGAATAAATGAAATAGTTCTAGGTCTGCAGGCAAATTTGATTTTCTAAAAATATACGGTAACAAGATTATGGTATATTTCTTACTCTACTTTTTACTGATTCAGTCCCTCAGTGACCTTATACTTTTTTGGTGGTTTTTTTAAAATGAGGCCTTCGGATTCACATGAAATTAGAATTCTCAATTGTACGTTTGAATATTTATCATAAAATAATTGTAAAAAATATTTTTTTTTTCTGGAGAAAGCTAGCAAATGTTTTTTTACCATTTTTATATCTCGTTGCTTTTCGAATAATGCGATGTGGAATATACACTAAATTCGCCAATAAGCTTAAAATTGAAAAAAAAAAAAACATATTTTATCGTATAAACACGAATTTTGGCTCATGTTTCGCAGACACCTGCTGGGCAATTTTTGGCGAATTTCGGAGAAAATGCGGAATCGAGATTATGAGCGATATTTTGATTCCATACTTCGTTGACTCACTCTCTCTGTGGCCTTATATTTTTGTGGCTTTTATAATGCGGCCAGCGAATTCACATGTAACAAAAATTCATAATTGTACTTTTGAATATTTATCACAAAATAACTATAAAAATTCATTACTTCGCTTGATAACGCTTACTGATAACTGTCGCCATTTTCATCGCTTAATTTTCAAACAATAAGTGATGTGGAATATTCACCATATGATTAAATATATTAATAAGTTCCTATAAAAGTTAAATATATTAACAAGTTCATGTTAAAATATTTAATCATATGGTTACATTTGAATCCGCTTCTACTGGTGATCGATTCCCCTATAAAGACTTTTACAGCACACCATAGGAGATTTATGGCATATTGCAATTACCGAGATATATGTGGATATCTTAATAGATAGGATTGGTTTAATAAATTGGCTTAATAGATAGGATATCTTAATAGATAGATAGATTGGTTGGTTAGGTGTTCGCTAAAGATTAGTTAGGCTACTAGATTAGTTAGGTGTTTCGCTACAGGCACAATGGTGATTGAAATCTGATTGATATACACGGATTGGCAAAATTATGGTAACAACAAAAAAGGGTCCTAACTTTATTGTAGGATCTAATTAAGTGAAAATTCGCCAGATACGTATTTTTAGTATAACGGAAAAAGCTATAGAAAATGAGAGCTTTCATACCCTTGATGAAAATATTACAAAACCATCATTATAACAAGAAAATATTAAGCATTGCAAAAGTTGAATTCAGATACTTCAAAATATGCACATATAAGATCAATATGCAGTATGATTCTATCCCATTTCTAAACAGGCCTGACAGAGTAGCTCCAGGCTCGATGTAAGGTTCTTCAGAATGGCATCCCACAAGAACCTACTTTATCTAATTGAGTGACAAAGGAGGTGGCTGACGAGAAATATGGAAATTAGGTATTGTAACACAGCCGACCAGGTCAATCTTTGTATAAATTCCGTTTCTAAGTAGTCCTGCAACATGTGAGCTCTATGTCGAAGGACATTGTCTTCCATAAGCAGGAAATCAGCTCCAAACGCACTCGTAAATTTTACATATAGGTTTCAAGATATCTTCTCCATATCGCTGAGCAATTGTGAAGCCTCAATGGCCAACCTGAAGTTTGGCCATTGCAGAGCAGCACACCAATTCCACCACTTATCTCTGATATTGGAGAATGGTATCGCATTCCTAGTTTCCTCCAGATTAAACAGCAGCTAGAATCGCTATAGTCTAAATCGAGACTTGTCAGGAAACAGAACATTAGTCGATCTTTCAGGCTCCAAATGACATGTTGGGGGCACCATTTTAGAGGACCATTTCAGTATGTTGGGTATTAGCGAGACACGAATCACTGGTCTCTTGTCACAGAGTCCTCTCGCATTAAGCATTCGTGGCACTATTCTCATGGAAATCTTTCCATCTGTGCTTCACAAACCTCGAGAGAGAGAGTTGATGTGAAGTCATTGTACTGTTCCTCCTTGCCATTAGAGGCGGAAAATTATCGGTTCAGGGTGAAGTAACTTTCGAGTGAAGTAACCTCTTCTGTTAATGGTTCCTGTCTCCAGAAACTGTTTCCAAAATGTCAATATCATCTTTCTCGGCACATTTAGATATCTTGTTACCTCCGTCTGAGGATGTCCAGCTTCAAGTAGTCCACTGCCGTCACCGCATGGATCTCTAAATCAGGGATGCAATATGTAGTCCCATTAGGATCAAATGAGGTATGTAGTTCCTTCAGAATCAAATGCAGTATGTGGTTCCTTCAGGATCAAATGCAGTGTAGTCTATGATTGTGTGCCAAGTTCCACTACATCGTACAAATTTTCAATTAAATCAGGTAAATTGGTGTCCAGGGTAGACGACTGAATTATCCATGATTTTCTTTAAAACGTTGGCAGACGGATTTCGTACGGTGGAAAATCGCATTATCATCCGGAAATTATCCTGCTATATAAGTTAACCAATATGCCATTTATATATTCCGCGGTATTCCTTTTGTCAACCTTGAGACATATTAGTTGACCCAGTCCCTGCCGTCTTTATTGCTTCAGAATCATAGAGTTAATATGATAGTTGTGGTTGGTACCATATCCTAGTTCTTCCATCTGTGAAAGAGATTACATACGTATTTCATATCATCACATGACCCTTTCCCCGTACCATCTAGTCCACTCATGCCTCTTCTGATAACACTGACTTCTCGTTTTACGATATTTAGTCGATAGTAAAGATTTCCGAATAAGATACCGACTGCCGAAAAGCAAATATCTGAGTTCCCAGCGAACTGTCTGTGCTGATGTGCCCGATGTTGAAAGTAGTGGTTATTTCATATAGAATTGAAGTCGTTTCACTTTCATGTGCTTTTACAATTCTCTACAGTTTCTCTCCTATAGTATCAGCTGCATGGATTAATTCAGTCTTTAGCACGCCAGGCTCAATATCTGCAGTTCCTAGGCTAAAGTCTAAACTGTGCCAACATTCATTTCTCTCTGCTACCCCGAAACTTTCACTCAGGGAGAAATGGAATACACATGGTCTTAGGCGGCCATCACTTAGATGAGATATTAGGCTGAGGCTTTGTGCATGTTAAATAACACATTGGATATTCTTGTCCTGACATTATGATCTGTCTGCTAACAGTTGTCCAATGAGTTCCCTTCTCTCAGTCTTCTCTGAATGTTGGGGTTTTTGTAACCTGTCTATTTATTACATTGTATGCAAAAAAGTGCCACTGTAAAATTCCTAATAACTTCTATTGTATCAAAATTCTGATACAATTACTGCCGCCATACATCGAGATTCCAATTTCAAACATTCTTCCACGTACTTTACAGGTGACAGCCTTGAATGGTCTTGTGAGTTCCTTAGTTTTGGATATGGCTGCACCAATCCACAATATAAAAATTAGCACCTCTTTTGAAGTCGTCTATATTACATGGCTTTCCCATCCCTTGGTCACGCGTTGTCTAGAGGCTGTGATCATTTTAAAACTTTTCAAGGATCACGTGATTTGACATGTGTCTTTTGATTACATTTGAATCGCAGTTATGGGAAACAACGAAGATTTTATATTTTTTTGGCCAGGTTATACACATACCGTACTCTAAACCTAAGCTTACAAGTTAGTATCGCAAAGAAAAAAATTGAATATATTTATTGAATCTTTTGAACAGTAATTACCACTTCAAATATAAGTAACCAAATTACAATAGATAGCGTCCGTTCAATCCATTCTTAAATGCCGTGTACTCTGACGACACGGTATTTCTCGCACCCTCTCTTTCCGTGCGCATTGCCTGCAAGAGAATGCAGGCAATGCTCGACTCTTTTGAGGACTGGTGCACGGATTGGAGAGTGCAAGTTAACCTTACAAAAAGTTTTGCAGTTCTTATGTCACATAAAAGAAATCCCCATCGTGAAATTTTCTACCTATTTGATAAACAGGTAGTGTGGAGTGGTCATGCCAAATACCTAGGCATCACGATCCATCACAAGCTCAAATGGGATGCACATGTAGGGAATGTTATTAACAAAGCCAGAGCACAATACTGCAAACTATTCCCTCTACTTGGGAAAAAATCTCATAACGTAACATCACATAAAGTGCTAATTTATAATCAGGTAATCAAACCCATCCTTCTATATGCTGCCCCCATCTGGAGTGCATGTTCTACTAAAAATCTTGCAAATCTCCAATCGCTAAAAAATAAAATCCTACGATCTGCTGTAGCAGCTCGATCTGCTGTAGCTCTCGATGAATGTCAGAAATACTATCATACATATACCTTAGCCACAAGTCAGTTAGGGACATTTCAGCCCTTCTGCAGTTGCCCCGATCAACCATAAGTGATGTTATTGTGAAATATATAAATATAGAAGCCACTCTCAATAATACACAAATAACAACGACATATAGGCAACCTATTAAATATATATATGCTTCCAATATACCTCAAATTCCATGATTACCAGAAACACTGAGGAATATAATCAGATCATATAACTTTAAAATTTCAGTCAAAGCAGCAAGTAACATATATAATGTGGTAAAAAAATCGAGATCCTAAAGAGAAAACAGGTAGTGTTTAAAACATGCCAGTTACTCTACCTAATGATAATAAATTCCGACCTACTATGGTAAAAGCAAACGCTCTGTAGCCATAAGAATAAAAAACCACAATAAACGATTTTCAACAACAAATTCATTGCAATCATTTTTGAGCTATTAGGAGAGATATGGTTCCCCCTAATTGTCATCCAGCATGTTGTGTTCTTTCACTTGTACAGGATGACTCCCTTGCACACGGAACGAGGCTTAACCTCTCATCTGATGGACATTCCAAAGCTATGGGTGGCACCTTTCTTACCCAGAGATGGGCGGAGTTTAGTCAAGATAAATCTCAATGATGGCACAGTTGCGACTCGAGCGTGGTAACTGGAAATTAGAAGCCTGATGCGATACCTACTGAGCCAACCCAGCCCCTAACAAAAAAGGAATCAAATTTCGAGTGGATCGAAACTAAGACACATTTAAAAAGGTTTTCAATGATTTCACAATTTTCACTTGTAAAATTATCAATCTGAATGCATTATTTAATGCTCTCTGTATAAGAAGTTAAATTTCTAAAAAAAAATAGTTAAATTGCAATAGGATGAAATACAAACGTTATTCAACATTCAATGAACGAAACAGGCAAGCAGAATACACTTCTTTCTACCAGATGCGTATACACTGAAGTGCCATTTAATTACGGATAGGCGACGTTATCCAAAATTCAGTACTGCAAGTCCGGCATTTGCGCGCATGCGTGGCTGAAACTCTGGTCAATATAGCTGTCAGTCTTGGCTTCCTCAAGCATTTGTTGTGAGAAGCGTAATGGAAAAGGCGTGGGATTTAGATGCATTTGACAGAGGGCAGATCGTAGGTGCCCGACGGATGAGACACACGATTTCCGAAATTGTCAACGAACTTGTATTTTATCGTACGAGAGTTTAAAGAGTGTTCTGGGAATATGAAAATTCCGGCAAAAAAACAAGCACCCGGACAAACTGCAAAGGATAACCAGCCTTGAATGATCGTGGGCTTCACCGTCTGGCCCGCATTGTACGGATCGATAGGGGCCAGACATCTGAAATCACCTCCCATCTGAACGGGGGTTCCAGCCGGGAAGTCAGTGCACGGACTGTGCAAACCTCGCTTCATCGTCTCAGCTTCGGGAGCCACCAACCTACGAGAGTCTCACTTGCAATGACACAACACAGGGTTGAGTGCCTTGTCTGGGCTAAAGAACATCAAAACTGGACCATCTAAAATTGGCAACGGATAGCCTGAAGTGATGAATCCCGATGTAAACCTTATCGTGCCGATGGGAGACTAAAGGCATAGCGCCCGAAGCCATGGATTCTGCATGTCAGATCGGAAGATTATAAGCTGGTGTTGGCTCAGTGATGGCCTAGGGTGTATTTCAGTTGGACGTCTATAGGACCTTTGCTATGTGTACCGACGACTCTCAATGCATAACGGTACGTAAAACTCATGACTGACCATTTACACCCATTTATGATCATCATGCATCCCGATGGAGATGGCATCTATCAGCAAGATAACTGATAATCTCGCAGATCCAGGTTGGCTACTGCATGGTTGCAGGAGCATTCTGCTGACTTTGAAATAATGAATTGGCCACCTAGAATCCCAGATTTAAATCCCGTTGAATATATTTGGGATACCGTCGAGCAGAGTGTTTGGGCCTATGTCCTATCAGCGACGACCTTGAGAGAATTGTGGACAGCTATGGAGGATGCATTGGTCGTCATACCTGTGGAACATTTATGCAAGCTTGTGGAATCCTTGCCTCGTCGTGCGGCGGCCTTTATCAGGGCCAGAGGGGTCCAACACGTTACTAGGTTGCTATCCCTAATTCCATGGCGCTTCAGTGTAAACGTTAATGTTGAAACGAAATACATTCTCTACGATAGCTCGATTCCAATTTTTAACAAAAAATGTAAAGAGAGAAGAAGTGTGCAGTGATAATTTTGAATTAGAATCCGATATAAAAGAGACAGCCAAAGACTTCGGACGAATCGTTTGAAGAAGCAAATCATGATTTACATAGAGACAAAAATTTGCATAAAATAAATATAATTCATTTCGAGATTATGTCTCTTAAATATTAACCTATTCATTCGCGAATGTACTTCTATGGTACGGAAAAAATCTCGTAATTACTCTCAATTTGATATTAAAAATTTTGTTATATAACAAAGTCCATTTTTTCATTTCAAACTCCCCCTGAACACATGTAGCAGCAGCGCCATCATTTACGGCGTGGGTTTTTTATTTTGTGCAAAAGCACAAATTGGTGTTATATATTTTTCAACTATAAAGAAAGTAAAAATATAATTAAAATAGGTATGGGTACTCTGGTGAAATAAATAATAAATTTCGAAACGTATTCAATAAATATTAATGTGATATATATTTTTGAAACTTTCAATATAAATAACATTTAGGAATCAAAACGTTAAATATTAAATATGTTCTATCTCAGGTTTCGATCTGTGATGAAACAAATTACAGTCTAAAAGAATCCATATCCATTAAAATTTCGCTTTAAATGGTGAAGATAGAGAGAGAGACCATATCATCGCTCTTAAAAGTAAATGCTGCAAAATGGCGTTTTTTAAAATTACTGCAAAAAGGTTTTTGAAAATGATGTATAAGGGTCATTCAAATGAGAAGAGGAAAAGTCTGAAATGAGGAGTAAATCTTTTATTGAACTGCTGAACTTTGACAGGCTAGTGAAACATTTGTTCCGACATGAGATTAGCGACATGATACTCTCCTATAGTGATTTCTGCTTTGCATGATGGATTCTGTGATAATGTACTGCACCTCTTCATTTCGTTTCAAATTCCATCTTCTCATGAAGTGTTTTTAGATACAGAAATTCCAAAATATACTAAAGAAAATGCCAGGACACCAGAGGGATGACGTTCTAGTCATTCCTAAACATCGTCGTCGTCGTCGTCGTCGTCATCGTCATCATCATCGTCATCATCATCATCATCATCATCATCATCATCATCATCATCATCATCATCATCATCATCATCATCATCATCATCATCATCATCATCATCATCATCAAGCAGCCATGGGCTACGGAGGTCCAACCAGACCGTGCAATTTATTTCTCCAAGGAAGTCTGTCCTGAGCTACATCTACTGCATCTGGCCACTGCACACCAATTCTAAGGTCCTGTTTGACATTGTCTGCACATCGCATCCTAGGTCTCCCCCTCTTTCTGAGGCCTTTAGGCACACTGTTCATAACCCCATTGAAAAATCTATAATTATTCATACGGGCAACATGGCCAAACCAACGGAGTCTCTCTGTGCACAATATGCTGCTTAAAGGAGCTTGCAAACTCCTTTGCCCGAGATGCGCGAAATGTGCGGGTGAGCATCTTACTAAAGATTGCGTTATCATCATCATCCTCAAGCAGCCATGGGCTACCGAGGTCCAACCAGACCATGCAATTTAGTTCTCCAAGCATGTCTGTCCTGAACTACATCTGCTGCATCCGGCCACTGCACACCAATTCTAACAAGGTCCTGTTTGACATTGTCTGCCCATGTCATCCTAGGTCTCCCCCTCCTTCTGAGGCCTCTAGGCACACTGTTCATAACCCTATTCGCCAATCTATAATTATCCATACGGACAACATGGCTAAACCAACGGAGTCTCTCTCTGCACAATATGCTGCTTAAAGGAGATTGCCGACTCCTTTGCCTAACCTAATCATTAGTTACAAAGTTGAACCACCTAATGCCCAAGATACTACGTAAGCATCTAGAATCAAAAGCATCTAATTTCCTTGTTATCATGTTTGCAAAGTGTCCACATTTCATTACCATAACTAACCCTGGAAAGAACCAAACTATTATACAGTCTAATTTTAGTCTTTAGGTGTATACGCCTATTTCTCCACACTCTCCATAGATTCTTAAAAGTCCCGGCAGCAATCCCTTATTCGTCTGTTAATCTCATGCCGAAAATCACCACTATCTGTTACATAGCTCCCAAGATAATTAAAATGTGACACCTGCCCAAAACTGCAACAATTCAGATTAACTTAATCACAAACTGCCTGACCAATTTTCATCACTTTAGTTTTCTCTCTCTTTATAACCAAACCTACTCTACTACCAGTTTCATCAACAGTTCGAATGAAAGAGTTCATCTCATCAACAACATTCGTCAAAGGGTCTAAATCATCAGCATAATCTAAATCAGAAATTTTCGTATCTCCAGTCCATTTAAGGCCAAAATATTTCCCTTGAAGTGAATTTCGCATAACATAATCAATAACCAAGCTAAAGAGAAAAGGAGACAAAATGCACCCTTGTCGAACACCAGAAGTAATGTTAAACCAATTGCTACAAGCCTTACCAACTCTCACACACGACTCAGTGTTATTATAGATAGCTTTCATTATGTTAACTAACTTGTCTAGCATACCATATGAACTCACAATCAACCAAAAATTATGATGATCAACAGAGTCTAAAGCCTTTTGAAATCAACAAAGCTAGCAACCAAAGGTTTCTGAAACTCTAAACATTTCTCAAGAATCTGCCTAAGAGAAATTATCTGATCCACACATCTCTACCACTTCTGAATCCACATTGCTCATCACGCAATTGCCTGTCAACCAGATTGTTAATTCTATTAAGCAGAATCATGGAAAGAACTTTACCTGGAACAGAGAGTAGTCTGATATCCCTATAGATATCACAAGAACTGCGATCACCTTTTTTGAAAATAGGGATAACAATAGCTCTGGTAAAATCCTTAGGAACCATGCCTTTATCATAAAAGATATTCAGAATTTCAGTCATCCAAGTGGTAACCGAAACATTCCCAGCTCTAAGCATTTCGGTAGTAATTTCATCTACCCCTGGGGGTTTATGTAGTTTAAGTTTAGAAACAGCCAAAATAACTTCAGATTGTGTTATAGGGCCAACATTAAAGCCACCAATGCATCTATCATCATTGCAAACAATGGGAGTAGAACTAACTACATTGTTTAGAACATCACTGAAATGCTCAGCCCACCTAGCCATGACAGAATCCTCACCTTCTATAACCTTACCTTGTTTATCCTTCAATCCCTGTATACCTATCCATTTTCTACCACACAAAACATTAACTATCTGGTACAGCTCTCTGCTGTTGTGTTGTCTAACTGCTTCCTCGGCTTTGTCAGCCAAGCCATCAAGCCAAAATCCTTATCAGCAGCTAACTGATCTTTTACACGTTTATTAAGTTCTCTGTAATGTTTTCCATTATAACTAGTAGGGTATTGGTTAAGGACATCCCTGCAGTTCTTTCTTTACGAAATAAGCTCAATTGCCTTATCACTCAGATAATTTGGCCTCATCTGCTCCTTTTTCCCTAAAAGAGTACTGTTAGTTTCCAAAAAAACCTGTTTAAAATGATCCCATTCTTCCTGAACTTCATTAGTACGCAAACTATGACTATCATAATGACTAAGTAACCTATCATGGTAAGCTTTGATATAACTTGGTCTTTCAGAGCTTCAGTATTAAAGGTAAAATTTTTAACCCTAGCACAACACTTTTTAAGTTTAAGTTGCATGACACTTTTAACAAGGTAATGGTCAGATCCAATTTCAGCTCTCCTATATGACCCAGTATCCCTAACAGAACTAGCCCATTTGCTGTTAATTAATATATAATCAATCATATTCTTATGCAGCCCATCTGGTGAAATCCATGTGTACTTATGTATGTCGCGGTGCTTGTAATAAGTGTTAATTATTCTGAAGCCATTGGGTTTACTTACCTGTAAGAGACGGTGCCCAGTGCCATTCCAGCTGCCAATACCAAAAGGGTCTATCACCCCTCTCCAAAGGTCAGAGTCAGTACCAACTTTGGCATTGACGTCACCTAGAACAAGGGTAATATCTTCTTTCTTGGCAGAATTCAAAATATCCTGAAGTTGTCCGTAAAACCTATCATTTTCATCCACATCGGCATCCTTAGTGGGGGCATAACAGCAGATAACATTCAAGTCTTTAACGCTTGTCTGAAATTTTGCTGCATTAATGCACTCATATCCTAGAAGAGCATCACTAGCGTGTCTGCTGAGAAGCAGACCCACGCCTTGGCGATGCTTATTGTCGTCCCACCCTGAAAAGAGAAATTTAAGATTATTTTTAAGAATCTGACCTTTATCAGTCCATCTGGTCTCTTGCAAGCCGAGAATATCTAAATTATAATGGTGGAATTATTGTATGAGGACATCAAGAGGAAAAGCTCAGTGCAGAGTCCTCACATTCCAAATACCCATGGAGAGAAAATGGTTAATGAGATGTTTAAAGAAACTATGTTTGTTGAGAGAGGGAATGCCGACAATATGAATAGCCCCCTAATCGCAGACATGGGGAAAAGACCCGTTCCCACACCACTAAAGGCTGAAGCCATCTCTACTGGAAGACTTCCTCCAATGTAGAATTTGACGATGCCTATAGAAGCAAAGAGTTCAGGTGCCTGCGATGACCTCTGCTCAGCATTATCCACCAGCTGATAAACGTATCCTAGGAATCTATTTATTTGGGGCTGTCAACCCACAAACATACAGAAAACACAGCGGAAGATTTTCCCTTCACAAAAGCCAACCAGTGCAGCAAAATCAGGATCCATAATCAAGCTCAGATCTACAATTCCGTTCAGTTTGGTATATATAGTCAGCTCCAGGAACCTGTGTGGTTGACCACTCCTCAGAAGGGTATAAAAAAAGAAAAATAGCCATAGATGTCCAGATCAGTAGGCCACACTAATCTGGCAGCCCTCGCCAACGGTCTACACCACGAGAAGGCGGGGTCGGATATTAGGTATAGGCCTGGCCGGTTCTGTGCATCATCACAGGGGATTGGTGCATAGCTCTCCTTCCAGTGACTACCTAGCTACTATTTATAGACCTTTCTAAACATACCTGTACTATATTGTTATTGTTATTTGGACAAAGTGGGAGTGGACTTTATTAAGCAGAAAACACCCTATTTTTTTAAATTCTCGGGCGCTTCGGTTTCAATACTTGGATTACCAGATTAGTAGGGTACACCGGTCTGACAGCCCTCCACTACTGTTTCCTCCGAAAAGAGAATATATCTTTTGGAAAAAAACTTTTTGAACGGTACTAACGGCATGCTCCAGGGGAAGGCGGTGTCGGACTTTAAGTGCTAGACCCGGACGGTTCTATGCATCATCACTGGGGATTGGTACACAACTATCCTTCCAGTTTATGCATAGGCAACATTTAGAGACCAGATGCATTAGTGGAGTAAATTTGCAATGCAGGCCAATTTGTGATCCGAACCTATAATAACATCAGAATCACATAGGGAGGATACTATCAGAAGCTGTAGTGATGATAATCCAACATTTGGTACTGAAAGCGTGAAAATATCGTTGATTAAAATTCGCTTTTCTTAAACCTTGAATGTATCATTAAGATACATCCGTGATATATAGTCGTAAAGAGACGTAGAAGATCTGTTACTGATTGAACGAAAGACAAACAATTCTATTAAATTAATATATATATTTGGTGGTAGTTTAACACTGAAAACACCAATTAATGGATGATTCAGAAACGGAACAGTTATACAGGTAAATCATATTTAATGAGGTAGGTGAGTTCCGGGAAGACTATCATTAAACACATTTCCGTGTAAAACGAGAGGATTTTTTATTTGTTTGTATTTTCGTTTATCTTATTGATCTTTTTTTTCCTTTTCTTGTTTTCGTAATGGATGTTTTATTTCAACAAAAATAATTATAATTCTCAATATTTATTTAAAGATTATATAGATGCATAATTATGTTTATAAATATGTGATCGATTAATTAATTTTCCAGTTTATTTCTTAATATGGAGCGAAACTAGCTGGTTTGCTTTGCCTGCCTCTGTTTTGTGCGTAATGTTTATTTGTAGTATTCCATTAACTGGTCACAACATCGTCTTATGGCATCCAGTCGCAAAATATCAATATCGTGATCCTTCAACAAATCCATTCATTTTTTGTTCAGTGAAAGGGCTTCATAGAAATATTTAAACGCCAACCCTATTTCTGGTTCAGATTCTTGTTGTTCTTCAAAAGCAGCGTTGAATTCTAAATCCTGAAGTTCATCGTTAGTGAGTGGCTCACTGTGGAGTTTAATAACTTCGTCCATCTTTCAAAGTTACGCCTTCGTATCCTGCTCCAGTTTGATATTTCGCTGATGTTAATTAAAAAATCCAACTTAAATTATTATAAATAAAGTATTTAGATGGATAAATCCAAGCATGATTTATCTGAATTATGCAGTAGTGATTTGGAGAACTAAATTGCTCAGTGTGTTTGGACCTCCGTAGACAATGGCTGCTTGATGATGACCTTGTTGTTGTTGATGGTGATGATGATTAATAAACTGAAAACATTGAAGTACTCTAGTAAGTAGGAATTAAAGTTCCATTTAAGAATATCCGAAGTAATTTTCAATAAAAGGAACCAAGAAATGAAAGGAAAGAGAAAAAGTGTGTAAAGTGCCCTAAAACGAGTGATGAAAAAGTGCGATAAATGTAATCTATGTGCCACGGATAATGCAATTTATAATGCTATTGCTTCTGTCAAAAGTATGATTCAAATGTATACAACGTGAAAGGTATACATTTTAGCTCGTTACAGGATCTCTTCTCCCCTTTGAGAATGCAAGTATCAGGTGCAGAATAGAAAAATAATTCATAAACATATAGTATACACTGATATGCCAATTTGAAAGATACGCCACAACTCGAACACATAAGGTTCATTCAACCAGTAATAACCACGTAACGGCGGTGGGCCGTATAAATAAGAAAGACCAGCTTTTTGAGTATCATTTAGAGTTGGATTCAATTTTCGGAAGCAGGAAGGTGCCATCCAGTGGTGAGCGTGTCGTTAGTACAACGTAAAGGGGCGGGATAGATCGCAGTGCAGGGAGCTTTCCGAGTGAAAGTACCGACTTACAAAACATTTTCCAGGAGAGCTAGAGCAAGCTTTTTCAACTCTAAGAACCGACAACTTCCTTAGCCGATAATACTGGAGACATTTATCCTGTTGAGATGAATTGCCATGTCCACACTTATGCGCTTTCATAGTCAACTTCACCTTCAACTTTAAATTCCGCTTTTCAACACCGAGTAGCCTAACGCATGCCTTCAACTGTGTACACCTGCGAGTCAAACAGTTTTCAATTTTTCACCACTGTATACGTGAAGTTGAAATGGACGTAACTGATGTTGCTATGTTAGCGGGTATAAGTGCTGCAATCTTAGTGCTGAAAAAAGCGAGAAAAAGACGTGAACAATACCGGCGACCGATATGGATGAAAGATTATTTTAAAATGCGGAATTTTGGAATTAAATGAAAACGTTGTTTTTAAGAACTTTACGCGAAGGTCTAGAAGAAACTTCTACATGCTTTTGGGAATGGTGGAACCAAGATCGAAAAAAAAAAATGCTCGTTTCAGAGGAGCAAAACCAGCTGAAGTGAAATTAGTGATCACACTGAGATATTTGGCTACCGGTGATTCATTCATGTCTCTGATGAATATTTGAACCTATAATCTGATGAATTATCTGCCGAATTTTATGGAAGAGATTTTTGAAATTGCTCAAGTTCTTAATACAGAGCCCATAACCTATAAGATCAAGGATCTGAAAGGAGAACCAATGATTGATAGTTTTTACACCCAAGAAATGGTGAAATACGAAAAGCAAGATGACATTTATAAAGTTGAAACCATTCTGAAAACTAGAGTGAAGAATAAAAAAGAGTATTATGTTAAATGATTTGGTTATGGTAATACTTTTAATTCCTGGGTCAAAGAACATGATATTTTTAAATAAAGCAAATGGAGATTCATAATTTTGACTTTGAAGAAGATGAGAAATTCTTGAACAGAAACGTATTAGCACCTCTTTGGCCTTTTAGACTTTTAATCTGTGGTCCATCGAGCTCAGGGAAGACGAACCTTTTGTTGAACTTAACATTTAAACGTATCTACTATAATAAAATCTTTTTATATGCCAAAGATTTAACCGAGACGAAATATCAGTTTATGCAAGAAATATTTGACGATTTGCACGAAATTTTGGAGAAAACATTTGGCGAAAAAATCTCAATTGCAACTTTCTCTGCCAGTAAAGAAGATATCGTCAAGGTCAAAGAACTGGATCTCGACATGCAAAACTTAATTGTTTTCGACGATTTCGTAACGGAAAAAGATCAAAAACTCATCGAAGAATTATTAGTCAGAGGAAGGAAAAAGAACATATTATTGATTTACCCGACACAGAGTTATTTTTCGACTCCAAAAGACATTCGACGACAGTGTAATTATTTTATATTCTTTAATATGCAGAACAAGAGAGAAATGTTGCAGATACAAATGGATCATGCAACAGAAATCAGGAAAGATATTTTTATGCAGTTTCAAATCCACACGATTTCTTATTTATCAATAAAAAAACCAAGCACATGCCTCTCAAGTACAGAAAAAACTTTGGTAAATAAAGATGAATTACTTGACAAAGTTTGGCGTCATCAGCTCTGAGCCCGGTTCCGAAAGAGGACCAGCGGGAATTCCAGGTGTCGGTTTTAAATTGACACACGATGGGGACTACGATATGAGTAATAAAAAATTGAGAAATGTGGCCAATCCCAAAGAGGGTTCGGACTCTGTGACAAAACGATATTTGCAACAAGAGTCTATAACACTGAAACACATGGGAAATTATGACGCAAGTGCTAAAAGAACATCAAATGTAGGCAGACCTATAGAGAATGGAGATGCCGCTACCATTCAATACGTTAATAATGTTTCTTTAAATTTTCGGAACAATCGCTACGATGCGCGAAATAAACAAATAATTAATGTTACTGAACCGGGTGCAGATTCTGGAGTAGTTACAAAACGATATTTGGAAAAAAGAGCACTTTGCAAAAATATCAAATTGCAAGTGCACTTTGCAAAAGAGCACTTTGCAAAAATATCAAATTGCAAGTGCACTTTGCAAAAGAGCACTTGCAATTTGATATTTTGCAAAAAGAGCACTTTGGAAAAAAGAGCACTTTTGGATTTGAAACTGCATAAAAATATCTTTCCTGATTTCTGTTGCATGATCTCTTTTTTGCAAAGTGCTCTTTTTGCAAATGACAATGGTAATTACGATGCAACCAATAAACACATTAAAAATCTTGCAGAACCGACCGATTCATCCAAAGCCACTACGAAACATTACGTCGACAACTTGACCACTGTTCAAAGAAATTATTTCTGAGAAATAAATATGGGCTTTACGTTCCACGAAGCATTGCATTCGACGGGCATTGCCACAACTTCAGCAGTTTTTTTCTGTTATTCCAGTAAACAAGAAATTTGACAGGGGTAGCAAGATTAGTGTTTCACTTGCTAGACACTATCCAGATCAATGCAGAAAAAAAAATATATCCTTGCTATCGCCGATCCCGAGTCGGATTCTGTTGCTGTTACTAAGGGATATTTGAAAAAAGTCACATTAACTGGCGAGGATGTCTTTAATGCGAACAATAAGAGAATAGTAATCCTCGGGGAACCGAGGCACAATAGAAATGCGACAACAAAAAGTTACGTTGATGGCTTGACAAATTAGATCCTAATCCATCCAATTCTCAATTGAGAAATGAAAATGGACTTTTTGCATCAAGTGGGAATGCAAATGGAGATGCAAATGGGAAACGAATTACGAATGTTGGCACCCAATTCTAAACAATGATGCTGCTACAAAACTATACGTTGATAAAAATATTGTAATTTGCCTTACCTATGGTGATAAAGAAGTGAAAAAAGACATATTGCAGTCTCATACCATTATACAGATAAACACAAAATTCGACTTACTGACGCCATCTATTTTCAAAGATATTTACCATCTATGCATTTCTAATGAATATATAAGCAAGGTAATCTGCTGCACAACAAATCCCTCTTTTAGTATAAATTATAGTATCAACTTGGACCATCAAAAAATCATTGAAGTAATAAGACCACAACTTCAGCAGTTTTTTTCTGTTTTTCCAGTAAACAAGAAATTTGACAGGGGTAGCAAGATTAGTGTTTCACTTGCTAGACACTATCCAGATCCAAAAGAAAGAAGAAAGGTACCTGGAGGTCTTGTTTCCGACTTTCATCACTGCGTATATGTCTTTATTGTATATGAATAAAGGTGAAAGATCTTAAGCAATTACACAGTATTATAGATGAAATCTTGAAATCGCGAACTACAACAAAATCGAAAATGGAAGACATTATTATTGGAGAGGAACGAATTAAGAAAACGCTCGAAGAATTTCACAAGCCAGTGGTGGAACGGTTAAAAGGTCTGGAAACTGTGCGTTAAGAAACCATGAAAAACATACAGGATGTAATGAAAACTTTAGAGCCAGAAGAGCCAGCTAAGTTGCCAGAAAAAACGTTCGTTTATAATCCAGATTCCAACTTGCAAGATGAAATATTAAACGAATATAAACTCAAACTTCCGAGTGATATCTTACTGGCGAGAAACACCATTCCTGAGCTGAAAGAAATGATTTACCAAACAATCGGCCGTCTTCAGAAACTGGGGGGAGGGGGCAATAAGGTTACAGAAACCAAACGCTCTGGTAGAACTACTGAGAAATTTCGAATTATCGATAATAATTCGAATTATCGTTCTGGACTATAGAAGAGTTTCGACGACATATGCAAAAAATTATCAATTTTGGTTGCCAGTAAACGAGCTGGAAACACCAGTGCAGAATAGTAAATGAAATTGTCGAAATTTTGGATATTTTGCTAAAAAATGATATTGTTGACAAAGAGAAACATAAGATTATGTTCAATAACATCGGTATTGTTTAGAAATTTACTCTTGGACACACACTATAATCATTTCTATTTCAACTTCGGATTATGCAAAAAAATTCGCTTTTTTTTAACAATTGTTTTCAGTTCAATGTTTTGTAAATGGTATTTCCTACTTTATTATACATATCTGATATTCCAAAAGCATAAAAATAAGTTCCACTGATGACATGTCGTTTTGTGTATTCTTGGGATAAAGTAATTCTTTTAATTTGATATACGTGTACATCATGTTGCTCAGATCGAAAATCTGTTTGTTACGTATATAGGATTTTTTCATCAAACAGACATTGACGATAATCTTCGTGACTAAATTCATTTTTAATTCCAGTAGCTGCTTTTTTGGGAATTGGCGCGATTATAGAACATAATTTTGGTCTTAACGCAACAACCTCTTTGATTGGAAGACCTTTTAATTCGTCTTTAAATTTCCCTTTAACCATTTTATTTGATTCACTGTATAATGCATGGTTTATGGGGTAATTTGAGAAATCAAAG
This sequence comes from Ryuthela nishihirai, assembly GCA_038380435.1. NCBI lineage: Eukaryota > Metazoa > Arthropoda > Arachnida > Araneae > Heptathelidae > Ryuthela > Ryuthela nishihirai. The sequence goes on from JAWZYU010000022.1 coordinate 24,893,132, forward strand.
CAGTCAGATTAAAATTTCTGATATATGTTATCTGTCTGGATGTCGACGCAGAAGGAATCAGTATCTGTAAATAACAATTCTGCATTAAATTTTGGTTTCCGAAAATTGTAGACATAATTATACATGTGTAATTTACTCAACTCCAAAATCTTTACACCAATGTAATATGGTTTATTTAATATAATATTTTTCTTTTTCATATGGAGAATTACGAAATTTTCTCCAAGTTTAACACAAGAAACATACCTAGGATTTGCAATTAATTTTTTAAGCTTTTCTTCAGTATTCACAATGTAGCATTTTATTCCTTTTCTCTTATTTTCTAAACATTTGCCATATATAGCATTGTTCATCAGTTTGAAAAAGTCTTTTTCAAGATTATTTATGGCATTAATTCGTTTTGTTGTATTAAAATCTATGTAAGGTTTCAGCCATGGTTTTTGATCAAATTCCAAGATTCTATGCACCTGTTTCACGTTCAGTCCCAGTTCCACATAGAGTTTAAGTAACCTATAGTGAACGACATAATTTTGCTTGTCGAACAGATCTGGAATCAAGAATGAGACACTACTATTTCAAAGTTTCAATTTTTCACGAGCCAAGGGGAAATCATTGTTTAAATCGTGTAGATATGCCGTATATTCTAGATCAACTTCGAAGAAATAACCTTTTTTGCTGTCGTCTGGAATATTAAACAGGTCAATATCATTTACCCATTTGAAATTACCAGTTAGAAGAGGTTGAGACATTGCCCAGCCATATAAGTTGTTTGCATCAAAGTACAAGATATAGTTTTGTGGTTGACTTCTCTCATGTGGATCTACTAAAGGATTGTTGGCCTGTGCAAACCTCTTAGACACTAAAGATATTCCTCCTCTCAGAGCTCTTTCTATGAAAGAATACATATCACCTTTTATAAGTTCCAGCTCAATTTCTGTCATTTTTAAACAGGCAGCATAGGATAAGCCAGGAGAGCTAAAATAATGACAAGGATCGAGTTGATAGTTATTCATATACGAATTTCTGTAGTTTTCAAATATATCTCCTAGCAGTAATATCATATACAGATCGTGATATTCCCCGAAGGTAGCAATAGAAAAGGCTTTCCACAAAATTTGAGCTCTTTTGTATTGTTCATTGTTTTGGAAATTCTCTTTGGAATGGAAGTGACGCTTGCAAAAACTGAGCACTCTGTTGCAAGTACTCATATGGAAAACTTCCTTTGCTTTTCAAAAGTTCTTTCTGTGAATCATTCAGATTATGTTGTCTACAGTATTGACTTAGGATGTAGAAATTTTCCACATTTTTCGACAGTGAATCCAGTGAAAAGCTGAGGAACATGAATGAATCAATAAATTTAATTTGACCGAATTTAATGCATATATATTTTTCTGTAGTTTGTGGAATACAAGAAATTTTTTTCTTATCTTTAAATTTCCACAAATCTTTTACTATAAAGGGACCATCGAATCCTTTGAGATTATGAAACAACACTGGTATTTCAAGTGAGAATTTGTATTGAAGATTACATTTGTTGTGAACAGCACCTCTGTATTTTCCAGTTAAGTGATCGTGGTCCCTTACTCTATCAGTTCCTAGAATTTTCCGACAAATATTACAATATTTTGCTCCAGTAAAAATTTGCAATCAAAATCAGTCATCTTAACATTTCTTTTTTTTCAAATCATTTATCAAAGTTTCGGCTTCGATCATTTCATTCAAAAAATTGTTCTGTTACATTTTTCCCTCTGGTTTTGATCAGTTTACCTTCCGATCCAACCATAATATATGCAAATCCTGACGGTTCTAAATACTTAGTTCGCACCCTACATGGATTATTCTCAATTCTTCAACAATTCGAAAAGCATTCGAAGTCTGCATAAATAACATATGGGTGGTTCAAACAGTTTTTAATTGTATGGAATTTCGTACTATTCGCTTCGGGAAACTTGATAGTTTGTAAAGTGTTTGATTTGCAATTATCTACGTGATTCTTTAATAAATCTTCGCGAATGAAATTATGAAGTCAGTATGGGCAGGGATAAGATTTACCATTATGTCTTGAAAGGTATGCTGTAACCCTACTAATATTTTTAATCCAACAATAGTGAGAATTATTGCCGTCTTTTAAAAGTAAAAGTTGTATGGGTTCTTTAACAGGATTCTGTGAAATATATAACGTATGCAAAACATCTTTCTTAGAATTGGAAACATTTATAGAAATATAAATTATATTAATTATATATATATATATAAATATATATTATATAAATTATATATAATGATCTTATGATATCTGGTATCAACACGTTACCAGCAGATCTTTTAACTCTTCTAAGTTACATGGTTGAACCACTGGAAATTGGATATATTGTTCCAATACAAACCACAGATGCTCGATTGGATTGATGTTTGGGGAATTTGGAGGCCAGGGCAGTACTTGCAGGTCTACCTCATGTTCCCCGAACCATTCTCGAACAATCTGGGCAGTGTGGCATGGCGAATTATCCTGCTGAATAAAGGGGAATAACTAGAGAGGTATAACCTTACCGTGAAAGGATGTACCTGGTCTGCAATGATGTTTAGGTAGGTGGTAGATGTCACAGGTTCCTGTACATGATGACTGGACCCAGGGTTTCCCAGCAGAACATTGCCCGAAGCATTACACTTCCTCCACCGGCTTGTTTTCATCCCACGGTACATCCTGGAGCCAACACTTCCCCAGGTTAACGACGCACACGTACACAGCCGTCCAATGGTGCAACAGGAAACGAGATTCATCGGACCAGACGACCTTCTTCCAATCATTCAAGGTCCAGTTTTGATGCTCGCGTGCCCATTGTAGGCACTTTTGACAGTGAACCGAGGTTAGCATGGGCACTCGTAGCGGCCTGCGGCTACGCAGCCACATTTTCAACAGGGCTCGATGTACTGTATGTTGTGACACATTACTCCCGTCACCAGCATTCAAATTACGAGCGAATTGAGCCACAGTGTCCCTTCTTTTGGCTTGTACCATATACCTTTCTGTCATCTGTAGCATCGATGAGCCATGGTCGACCCACACCCCCCAGCGGTTCGTGGTTTTTCCCTCAGTGGACCACTTTTTGAAGGTACTAAACATCGTTGACCGTGAGCAACTCACAAGCTTTGCCGGAATGCTCTGACCGAGTCAAACGGATTTGGGTTGTTTCACCTCTGAGCGGCACTTTTTTGCACACCATGGGCTAAATGGCCAGGTCACATGGACCCCGAAGGCTCAGAGAAGGTTGGGGGAGGGGACCCACTGGAACAGCTGTTGGGAGACAGATGGTAGACTCCCGTCAAGGCCATCCAGCTGTTCTTTAACGTGCACAGGGTATGGCTGTCCCGCACACGGGGCCACGGCTTAACGTCCCATCCGACGGACGGCGGCCTTTCCAAGCCCATCGGTGTCCCCTACTGACCGTGGGCAGGGCGGGGAATTTTGCGGAGATAAATCTCAACGCTGACCCAGCTGGGACTCGAACCTGGGAAGTACAGATAACGAGCCTGGCGAGCTACCGACTGAGCCACCCCCGCCCCCAGTGAAACGGAAACGCTCTGACCCAGTCGTCTGGTTATTGCAATTTGGCCTTTGCCAAACTCACTAAAATCCGCTGCCTTTCCCATCTGAAGAACTAGAATAACACTAATTAACAGAGCTCAGTATCAGATGATATTTATACTGTTTCATGACCTCTTCACAAGTCGTCGTTTACCTGCGTTGGCTTCGATTTGTATAAAGATGAGCTGGTCAATGGAAATATAATAGAATCCAGAGATTAATGTAACTCGGTATAGATAGAGATTATACCGAGTTTTGGCAGGTACAATGAGACATCAATCCGTTTTGTCCTGCAGCAAATCATTCATTTACGTATATTACATTTTTATATGAAAATATAATATGTAAAGACTAACAAAACTTAACGAAAGTTTACAAAAAAGAAACAGACATAAGGGTAAAATATTTTATCTGAATTATTAAAATTTTCTCTAACATTCCCTCCCGCTGCTTTTTATTATTATTTAATTATTTTTAGTAGTTATTCTACATTCGTAATTTCCACAAATTAAGTTTTTTGCGATTATAGACTAATTTTTATAATGTTCCCTTTCTTAATGGGCAATGAACTATAGATTCTCGGCCCATGAAACATAAAATGCCTATGTGAAATTTCCTTTTTAGCTTGTTGAATAAATAATCTCTAGACAACCTCTATTTGGCCTAATAGTTAATACGGCCCCGGTCTTCTGTAAATACGTCACAAACATTAACCAGAAACGAAAGCTGGAACTGACATCTGCACCTGCATGTTGGCGCCAGAATTCAAAATATGATGTTAACGAATCTAATCTTATTGATATGCAGGTAAATTTTAATCTTTGAAAAATGAAAGATTGGGAAAGAGAAAAGTGATTACACCTATCCCTCGATTTACACGGTACTCAGTTCACACAATTTTGGCTTTGCACGGTCAAAAAATGCAACCAGTTTCGATTTACACGGTACTGACTGAGATTTCCTTTCTATGTACGTCTCAGTCAGTACCGTGTAAATCGAAACTGGTTGCATTTTTTGACCGTGCAAAGCCAAAATTGTGTGAACTGAATACCGTGTAAATCGAGGGATAGGTGTATTTCTCTTAGATAGCTTATTTAGCTAGCTCTTAAATCAGATAGTTAGGCCCAAAATATACCTAAATATCGCAATTTTGTTAATTATTACCTAGGTTTAATACTACACTAATAATATATCAATATTTTATTATATACATATATATATATACACATATATATAATAAAATAATGAAAAGTGTTTAATAATTTCTCTATTTAAGTATATTATTATAACATTCAAAGTACTATTCAGGTAAATTATTAAAATGCAGCGAATTTTGGAAGATTTGAAAAATTGTTCCAAAATTGTTGCTGCAAATTTTACAATAGAAACAGCATTCTAATTTATTGCTTTCATAAATCAAAAATCTAAGTAAATAACCATTTTTAAGTACATTTATATCCATACCTTTTCATATTAGCCGGGGAGTTTGCTCAGTCGGTAGCGCATCAGGCTCATAATATGTAGTTCTAGTCCCACCTACGCTAATGTTCAGATTTATTGCTCTAAACCCTCACTCTGTCGATGGCTAAAAAGGGCCACCGATAGGCCGCTGTCCATAGAATAAGATGTAAAACCGTGGTCCACTGTGGAGGAGAGTACGTTAAAAAACATGCTTGACGGGAAGTCTCCTAAGTGATATTCAATGGATCTCCTTCTTCTTGAGATCCTTGGCACCTTACCATTTAGCCCATTGTGTGTACAAAGAGTGCCGCTCAGAAGCGGTAAGTAGCCTCTCAGTAAATCAACCCAATTCGTTTTCAATCTTTATTTAACTTTTAAGCACTCTATCCAGGTTGGGTTATTTTACCTCTGAGCAGCACTTTTTTGAACACAATGGGTTAAATGGCCAGGTCACATGGACCCCGAAGGCTCAGAGAAGTTTGGGGGAGGGGACCCACTGGAACAGCTGTTGGGAGACAGATGGTAGCCTACCGTCAAGGACATCCAGCGTGTTCTTTAACGTGCACAGGGTATGGCTCTCCCGCACACGGGACCACGGCTAAACGTCCCATCCGACGGACGGCGGCCTTTCCAAGCCCATCGGTGTCCCCTACTGACCGTGGGCAGGGGGGGGGGGGAATTTGCGGAGATAAATCTCAACGCTGACCTAGCTGGGACTCGAACCTGGGAACTACAGATTACGAGCCTGGCGCGCTACCGACTGAGCCGCCCCAACAAAAAGAGAAAGAAAAATTTTCCTCCGCACTTCGACCAACCAGAGTTAGCGTCGCTCCTGTGTTCCCTAATTCCTCCAACTGTTAATGCATACTGCTACTGCAAAGCGTCCCTACAACACGAGAAGAAATAATAAATGTATAGTACCTTTGCCTCAAAAATATTTTGGAAAAACATTTCGTTTTTCTCGCACCAAGGATTTATAATTTTTTAGAAAATAGAATAAAAATGAAACTAATTTGAGAAGTTTTAAGCAAAAAAATTTGAGATTTTTTGTTAGATATTGAAAATATTGGAATTTTTCTGAGATTTAATTATCTTGGAATATTATAATTTATACAACTTATCATATTATATTTTAATTTTAAAATAGTGCTAGCCAATTATCTGTTGCTACTACTGTTTCAGTTATGCAAGTCTTTAAAACCTGGATGGGTTGTAAAACTCCTTGGCTCAAAATAGTTATGACCAAAATTCTGGTTTCTTTCTTTTATCAGTGGTTTTTATTGTATTTGTACTGTATATGTATTTTGCATTGTGTTTGTATTGTATTGTATTGATGTGTTTTGTACTGAAGTATTATGCATGTAAAAGTTTTAAAGGCTGAACGAAAATTGATGAATAATGTTGATTTAAATAAATAAATTCGATATTTATATATATATATATTTTACCGCTTCGTTTATAATTTCAGATAATTAATAAATTTACTTTCGTTTCAATATAACAGCTTATTTATACTTTAAGAACCTGCTCTAGCATGTATCTTTTTTAGGTACAGTATTAATACAAAATAAATCATAAAGAGTGGACTTATGTACTTCCCATTTCTTTCAGGCAGCACGTAAAAAAGAATTCAAAAAGCAAAGGATGGTGGAGTTGTGATGTTTCTCCCACTATATAAATTGTTTATTTCTGTGTTTTATACTTATTAGTGATCTGGATACCATATACTATATATTTTTGCAAATTTTTAAATGGATGAGCACTGAGCGTAAGTAGGGGGCGGGGGCGGGGGTGGCTCAGTCGATAGCGCGCCAGGCTTGTAATCTGTAGTTCCCAGGTTCGAGTCCCAGCTGGGTCAGCGTTGAGATTTATCTCCGCAAAATTCCCCGCCCTGCCCACGGTCAGTAGAGGACACCGATGGGCTTGGAAAGGCCGCCGTCTGTCGGATGGGGCGTTAAGCCGTGGCCCCGTGTGCGGGAGAGCCATGCCCTGTGCACGTTAAAGAACACGCTGGATGGCCTTGACGGGATGCTACCATCTGTCTCCCAACAGCTGTTCCAGTGTTCCCCTCTGTGTGTTCCAGTGTTCCACTCCCTCAACCTTTTCTGAGCCTTCGGGGTCCATGTGACCTGGCCATTTAGCGCATGGTGTGCAAAAAAGTGCCGCTCAGAGGTAAAACATCCCAACCCAAATGAGCGTAAGTATAAATAAGTATATTTTACAATACATTGCAAATTATTGGAAAAGCATGCAGGAAATAACTTTTATACAAACTAAATACTATCGTACATAAAGTAATAACCTTTTTTTACAGAACATTTAAGACCACTCTGTCTGTTTAACTAAATTATTGCCTCTTCACTTTCATTGCAATGTCTCTTGAATATCTTTATTTCAGGCGTAAACAATCCTTTTATCACACCAGATTTTACACTAATGAAACTAAACAACTTCCCGCGCATTCACCACATAAAAATATATCTGTTTTTTTACTATCGTGCACTGACTAAGGCACTCTATTCCTCCTTTTTAGATCTCCACAAATCTAACATTGCAATTCTATCATTCTTAATTTTCAGATCGGTTCTATGTTCAAATTCGTTTGTTACACAAATTTCACGCAGAAGCATAGGCGAACGTTCACGTTACGATTTTCATAAAGTCACTGCTGCACGGTCATCTGTCGTAACAATATGTTTGGATATGGAATTTGATCACAGGAAGGAAATTTGAATTCGCTTCCCGGGATCGGAGATTCACCTTAAGTTGAGTGGGCAACGGAGTTGAGTCTGCCATCAGACGCTGATTTCTAGGAAGAAGGTCAGCTCCATGGTTTCCACTTCCACAAATATCATTGAAGATTGACCCGTAAAATCACTTACAGGCAAGTCACCAATTGAAAAGCAATAGAAAAAGAAGGTAAATAAATAAATGGTCACTCAAGCAGTTGCTTACCACAGAGGTTTGAAGGTGCCTGTCACTTTATACTCCATAATAGAAGGTCTGTGAGGATGGCAGACCTCAGCAGAGAGACAACACGAACATCCATGGGCTCGAACCCAAGTCCCTTAGATCAGTACCCAAGCGTGTTAACCATTGGAGATTTGGAAGTGGAAGTTTGAAGAGTGTGAAAACAGCACCAACTGGAAAGTCCCACGTGCATGTACCGTTTTTAAGTCACGGGGAGTTGTGTGGCAAACCGAAGTGAAAGTTTGGCAAGGCCGGATCAAGGAAGGTATCTTTGACGTCCATTTTCGGTGACTTTTTTGAACATTTTATAGCCATTGTGTTCACGAAGGAGCCTGTTTGTAGAAGTCGCTCCAATGTGGTATTTATTGGATTTAGTTGTCCCTTGAGAAAAAAGTAGGATGCCTTGTAAAGAACAAATATTGATCGTACAAGAGTCCGTTGGTCTTCAAGGGAAGACATAGAAAGGGTTTGGTTGTTTTACCTCTGAGCGGCACTTTTTTGCACACCATGGGCTAAATGGCCAGGTCACATGGACCCCGAAGGCTCAGAGAAGGTTGGAGGAGGGAACCCACTGGAACAGCTGTTGGTAGACAGATGGTAGCCTCCCGTCAAAGCCATCCAGTGGGTTCTTTAACGTGCACAGGGTATGTCTCTCCCGCACACGGGGCCACGGCTTAACGTCCCATCCGACGGACGGCGGCCTTTCCAAGCCCATCGGTGTCCCCTACTGACCGTGGGCAGGGCGGGGAATTTTGCGGAGATAACTCTCAACGCTGACCCAGCTGGGACTCGAACCTGAGAACTGCAGATTACGAGCCTGGCGCGCTACCGACTGAGCCACCCCCACCCCAACATAGAAAGGAAATATCGAATTCGATGACAAGGAAAATCCTATGAATCAGAAATTTTCTCTACGAAACGGAAATTGATTTGTGCCCCAGAATCTGGGAACAGCTAGAAGCCAAAGTCTCGGGATACGAAACTCAATTGACCCCTTGAAAGTAAAATATCTCCAAAGAAGCTGAAATAAAATTTTCATTTGTTTCAGAAATTTGGTCTTCATACTTTTTTTTTTTGCAATATCTGCTGAAATCGACATTCTGTTGAAATAATCATGCGAGGAGTAAATAAAGCAAAAAAAGATATGGAAATCGGCGAAGGCATATGAAAGAAAAGAACAATCCTTTGTAAAAGTGGCGCAGTAAAGTCGGAATCCAGTACAGATTGGCGCCAGCATAAGAGCCTTTTAAAGATTGGGGTAGCAGAGTTAGAGTAACATGACAGGAGGAGAGTTGTGTAAATTATAACTAGAATCAGAACGTGTTTCTGATGATTTCACAGAAAAAAAATTCTCGTTAACTAGTGTAAAACACAAGAAATTATTTCCCGTTATCCAGTTCGCGAATTGGGCGGGTTGGCTCAGTCGGCAGTGCATCAGGTTCCTAATCTGCAGTTTCCAGGTTCGAGTCCCAGTTGGGTCAGATTTGAGATTTATATCCGTAAATCATTATCTGGGTTTTTCCTGGAAAGGGAGAAGAAAAACTGGGTAACTGCGTCATTTTCTGGAACTTTTTATGACGTCACACCTGCGAATTTACATTGTGGAGCGACTTTTGAAATACGTCCCTTCCGGTGGGCGTGGCGTAACTTTTGGAGTATTCAAAGTCAAAACTTTTCAAGGTTGCAGCACCACTACTAGTGGCGTAGCAAGGCTACGATGAAACCTGGTGCTAGAGTCTTTTACCGAGCTCCTCCATCTTCTCAAAACTATTATTTAAAAAAAAAATTAAACTGATAGAAAGGTCACGAGGCTTCTGCGCTCTTTTTGAATGGCTACTAAAGGCCACCTGTATTAAGTAGTAAAGAAATATTTTTTAAATATAAAGCAAAACGATATAATAGTCGTCAAGCACCGAGTCCTGAATCAAATGAACCATAATAGCTATGTCACTGCGTAGCATAATAGCTATGTCACTGCGTAGCAGCTCGATTCCGAAATAAACCTCGGGGGTCGGGACAATTTGATAGAGTTAAGTTCTCATAAGTTGTATTAGGTGCAAGAACAGTGTATTATCACACGGAATATTATCCAACCAGTCCTTTATTTCGAGGGAAAATGCAATGTAGGGTTTTCGGCGAGGCTTAAGTGGTGTACACAAAGTCGTAGAAATGACTGGAGTGTGTGGAAAACAGTGCTTGGTTGTCCATATCACGGATCGACCACGGAATCGCGTTGGCCTATTAAGTGTTTGTGCCACTTGAAAATCATGCTTTGTTTCAAACATTCTTCTACGTATGCTTTAGTCATTTTTGTGACTGCACACCACTTAAGCCTCGCTTACAACACTAACGTGTAAAATACCACTACTCAGTTTTGGGGCGGGGGTGGCTCAGTCGGTAGCGCGCCAGGCTCGTAATCTGCAGTTCCCAGGTTCGAGTCCCAGCTGGGTCAGCGTTGAGATTTATCTCCGCATAACGCCCTGCCCACGGTCAGTAGGGGACACCGATGGGCTTGGAAAGGCCGCCGTCCGTCGGATGGGACGTTAAGCCGTGGTTCCGTGTGCGGGAGAGCCATACCGTGTGCACGTTAAAGAACACGCTGGATGGCCTTGACGGGAGGATACCGTCTGTCTCCCAACAGCTGTTCCAGTGGGTCCCCTCCCCCAACCTTCTCTGAGCCTTAGGGGTCCATGTGACCAGGCCATTTAGCCCATGGTGTGCAAAAAAGTGCCGCTCAGAGGTAAAACAACCCAACCCAAAAACAACTACTCAGTTTCATGCTCAACCATACTCTGCAGAAATACTGCTACCCTTCTTTCATGTTATTATTGTAATATTCACAAACTATAATACTATTCGGCTAAAATTATTAAAATGCAGAAATTTTTGAATGGTTATTTAAAAGTGGTGCTTGATTTTATTGTAATAATCGCAATTTAATTTCCTTAGGTAGTTAATTTATTGTTTTTTAAAAGTGTTGCCTGATTTTATTATAATAATCGCAATTTCATTTCCTTAGGGAGTTAATTTAATGTTTTATAAAAGTGGTGCCTGATTTTATAATAATAATCGCAATTTAATTTCCTTAGATAGTTAGTTTAATGTTTTTTAAAAGTTTTGCCTGATTTTATTACAATAATCGCAATTTAATTTCCTTAGGTAGTTAATTTAATGTTTTATTAAAATTAAAAATCTAAGTAATATAAAGAGGCTTGAAGTACATTTGTACCTTTTTTATTATAATTGTTTACAGCATCTATCCAGGTGACGATTTCTTGACAACTCTTTAGGCGGCTGCAAGTTTTATTATTGCAAACATTTCTTATCCTCTAAGTGGGAATTTCTTACACTGTAATAAATTATATACCATTTCTGTTATCATTACTAGTACATCAGTAAAACAAAATTTTACAATATGTTTCAACATAGAATTACAGTTCATACAAAAATTTCAATCCTGTTCTTTTCAAAACACCTCTTCCTTATATTTTATGATATATTGCACCTTAATGTATGCATGAACGGATGATAAACTTTCTTCACCGTCGATGTTATAGTTAAAAATTATTGATAATGTTTACGTCCGCTTTAATTTAGTCACCAAGAGAAGAAATGTGTTGTGTTGTTTATACCTCTGAGGGGCACTTTTTTGCACACCGTGGGCTAAATGACCAGGTCACATGGACCTCGAAGGCTCAGAGAAGGTTGGGGGAGGGGACCCACTGGAACAGCTGTTGGGAGACAGATGGTAGCCTCCCGTCAAGGCCATCCAGCGTGTTCTTTAACGTGCACAGGGTATGGCTCTCTCGCACACGAGGCCACGGCTTAACGTCCCATCCGACGGACGGCGGCCTTTCCAAGCCCATCGGTGTCCCCTACTGACCGTGGGCAGGGCGGGGAATTTTGCGGAGATAAATCTCAACGCTGCCCCAGCTTTGACTCGAACCTGGGAACTACAGATTACGAACCTGGCGCGCTACCGACTATGCCACTCCCGGCCCACCCGCCCTGCCTCGCCAAGGGAAGAAAATATTCTCAGTCTAGAAGTATCATTTCAGGTACACTATATTTTAAAACAATTACGTTAATTAACTCACCGATGTATATTTAAACTGGGTGTAGAAAAAAATTAAAATGTAAAGAGTGGGGAGGGCGAAATATAGAAGTAGCAATATTGAATGAGAACCCAGTGAATATTTTTGCACAGATTCCATTACTCTATGTTTTTTTGTTACCTTTGCGCTTTAAAAGCATGATTTGATAGTTGACTGTACTTAAGTGGATCCGTTAATAAGGTTACAAAGTCTGTTTATCACAAAAGAAATCCCGAGGACATCGAAAAGCGTTAAATATATATTATTACTATTAATGCACCCGATTGGCAACATGGCTTTGTTTAGAGACGCATGAGCGTATATGAGCGGAGATGTGGCAGTTTAAAATGTCTCTGAGGTTGTAGAGGTGGTGTCGTCAAGAAGTACGATACGCTAATCGTTTTCTGTGGGAGAGGAAAGTATGCGCTGCCGAAATCCACCAACAGGCTCGTTGAAATTTATGGGGAAAGTTTTGGGTTGCTTTACCCTTGAGAGGCACTTTTTTGCGTTCGGTTGTTTTACCTCTGAGCGGCACTTTTTTGCACACCATTTTGGGCACTTTTTTGCACCCAAATGGGTGACCACCCAAATGGGCACTTTTTTGACCACCATTTTGGTGGTCCATGTTTTGCACCACTTGGGGGTCCATGTGACCATGGGCTAAATGGCCAGGTCACATGGACCCCCAAGGCTCAGAGAAGGTTGGGGGAGGGGACCCACTGGAACAGCTGTTGGGAGACAGATGGTAGCCTCCCGTCAAGGCCATCCAGCGTGTTCTTTAACGTGCACAGGGTATGGCTCTCCCGCACACGGGGCCACGGCTTAACGTCCCATCCGACGGACGGCGGCCTTTCCAAGCCCATCTGTGTCCCCTACTGACCGTGGGCAGGGCGGGGAATTTTTGCGGAGATAAATCTCAACGCTGACCCAGCTGGGACTGGAACCTGGGAAGTACAGATTACGAGCCTGGCGCGCTACCGACTGAGCCACCCCCGCCCCCACTTTTTTGCACAAAATAAACTAAATGGCCAGGTCACAAGTCCTCGTAGGCTTAGAGAAGGTTGGGGTAGGAGACACACTGGACAGCTGTTTTGGGAGACAGATGGTATCCTCTCGTCAGAGCCATCTAGTGTATTATTTATCGTGTATAGGGCATGGCTCTCCCTTACATGGGGCCACGCCTTAATGTCCCATCCGACGGACAGCTGCCTTTCCAAGCCCATTGGTGTCCCCTACTAATCGAGGTCAAGGCGGGGAGTTTTTCTGAGATATATCTCAACGCTGGCCAAGGCGGTACTCGAACCTGAGAACTGCAGATTACGAAAATGGCGCCCTACCATTACACGCAAACAGTCAGCTTTGTCGTTTTCTTTCTTTGAAAAGTGTTCGATTTCTCGTGTGCGGTTTTTTGCAAGCTTCGGTTGATCTGAAAACTGACGAGCTACTGAGTTAACTACTACTAAAGTTACTGAGTTCGTACGATGACCAAGAAATCATTCAAGTGTATGGGAAAAAGTGCTGGAAACTAAGCGCGGTTTTCATGTGCCACAGACGCTCACAGAATGGTGCGAATACGTGAAGCACGATACGTGATCTGGGCGCCATTCACTTAAGTAATATCTGTGATCGTATGTGCACCATTTAAGCTTCGCCGTACACAGTAACGTATCGTCACTCAGTTTCCACATCAACCACAGCCCTCAAAAAATCACACAAAATCGATCATCAGCTGGAAAAAGTAAAAAGTTTTCTTCTCACAGTTCAATGCATTTTGAAATCCTGGCGTTTTAATACTTTTCTTTGCTGTTGTTAGCCATAATTTCTATCAATCCAGCTTTTTTTACATACTTGTTGCCTCACAATGGAGGTAAACCCTCCTAATTTATTAATGGGTACCTTATCATAGGTACTTTGTATATAATATATATCCATTGTAATATACCGGGTGATCCGAAAGTAACAGAAAAAGTAAAAATGCAATAATTCGAAAAGTATAGACAGAGCACGATGTGGTTTTCACAGAAATGCACAGAAAGACATGGGATTTTTTTTAATAACGAAAAATTTTATTACCAGAATAATTACATTTGTCTCCGACAGGTGGCGCTGTAGCGGTCCCGGAGCTGCTGCCTTTCGCTATTTAAACAGATCTGACGGCCGCCGCTCCTCAAACAGTGGGAGACTGTGAACATTGATCAATCTGACTTTGCCGCGAGGTACGTAAATTTCAGATGTAGTGAATACTGAAGTTAAACTTTCAGCATTTAACGTTTATTACCGATATTTGGCAATGACCGTGTCCTCAGTCGCTCTTTCCCTCATGAATGGCCACCAAGGTCTCCAGACATTACACCCTGTGACTTTTTGGTTATGGGGCTACTTGAAGTCACAGGTGTACAGTGGTTGGCCGACATCATTGGCCATGTTGAAAGAAGCTATTCACCATCATGTGACAGGAATTACAGCTGAAATCCTCTTCGATGCTATGTAGAGTGTCGTGCCACGTCTGACGGCCATTCTCATGAATGATGGCCGTCACATTGAACATTTGTAATCCTAGCTGCGTTGCGAACTGTGCTGCACCACTGTACAAACTACTGACACAACTGAAGCGTCACCTGTCGGTGGAAAATGTAACTATTCTGGCAATAAAAGTTTTCGTTATTAAAACAAAATCCCATGTCCTTCTGTGCATTTCTGTGAAAACCGCATCTTGCTACTGTCTATACTTTTCGAATTATTGCGTTTTTACTTTTTCTGTTACTTTTGGATCACCCAGTACATGCATGTCTTACGTCATATTGCATGTCTTTATTCCCCCAATTTTCTGATTTTCCATACTTAATAATTGAACTCCCGTGAGACATAATATTTTCGACTTACTATCTTCCTTCTGTCAAAAATGTGAATTTGTTTTATAAGTTTAAATCTGAGATTTATTCCCTAATTGGTTCCACCATTCCAACATGAGCCTTATTAAGGTAGGGAATAGGAGGCTAAAGTCCCGGGCAACAAGACAGACCGTATGTGTGTGTGTGTGGGGAGGGGATCTTAGCTGTTGAGGCCTTGTAGAATTTTAAATAAATAGAAAAATAAATAACCCCTGAAGACGCTTCCTGCCACAGAGGTCTGACAGGAACCGTCAGTTTAATATGCTACAGTAGAAGGCCTATGAGGATGGTGAGACCTCACACAGAAACAACACAAGCATCCATGTTTTACCCGGAGCTCGAACCCAGGTCCCTTAGATCTGTAACCAAGCGCGCTAACCACTCGGCAAGTAGAAATTTAATATTGTTCCTAACTTGTGCAACCTTTGGAATCAGTAACAATGAAAGAAATTGAGCAATTCATTCTGAATATATAAATCTGAACTAGAACTTTCACTATTTTTCTCTCAATTGGAAATGAAGACTATTAAGAGACATATGAGTGTCTTAAAAGGGATGATACATGCAGAAAAGAAGAAACCAAAGGTAAGTCAGTATTATTAAAATTATTTATTAGTTTACTTATTGATTACTTAATTTATGATTGGTTCCTGGTTACAAGAGGCCTGCGCCCCCAAAATCCAGAGGTGCCCCTTCCCCAGAATTACTTGAAATAACCCGGTCACACCAACAACGGAAATGAGAAAGAACCTAATCGACAAACGCATAAAATCGCATTCAAGACGGAACACACCAGAACCATCTGAATACACCAGGCCAGGACTGACATTAAACAAATGGAGGGAAAAAAAGGAACGAAATGAAATATTCGTAGAGATTCAAATGATTTCATTTTTTAAAGTTGGACTGAAAGCTATTTTCGGATATATTAAATAATTTTATTCTACCCTAATTCATTAAAATATTTATGAATATTTCGAAATTAATTACCTAATAAATTAACCGTGAAGAGCGACTACTTGATTTTAATACACTAATTATAATTAAAATAGATATATGTATATGTATAAAAATCATTTCTTCTGTTAGTGCACTCTCCGAGTCCAGTAATGATATGTGTGGCTCCGAACATATTAAGCTCTTTTCGAGGGCATATTTATATATATGTTTTTTTTTTCCTTATAAGGCGAGATTTCCGGATATTTCATCACAGATATTTTGAAGTTGATTTTTGCAAAAAAAATCTTTATGTACTTAATCACCTGTGCTCTATGCGCGCCATATGAGTACATCAATGGATATGACATGTTTACTACCGTCGGAATAATAATTCTAACTATTTTATAAATAGTAAAGATTTGCTTTAATTGAAAATATTGTTTGGTGATCAGAACGATCTAGAACTTATCTTTTCAGGTACAATGTGATATTTAAATAGAGATATACACTCGAGTCTCTTTTTATGCGGTAGATAAGTTCCGCAGAAAACCGCATATAAAAAAGTCGCACAAAAAATTTTGCTTACGTTGCAAAATTAGGCATATGTTCAATAATTTTCTAAAACCGCATAAAACCAAAGCAATGAGTTAAAATAAACTCAAAATCGCATAAAAAGTGTATGAAAATTCAGGAAAATAAGAATGCCTAAAAAAAGTGAGGAAAATTGCGTCGAAAATCTGAACGAAATTAATATAAAACTTAAAATACGTTTGTTTTAAATTTGTATCCATTTAATTTTATTGAAAAGTAATAAATCTTTTTACATTTTTTCATCAGTTAGTTAGTTAAGTTAATTAAATCTGCGTTTATTTGGGAAAGTTTAGGTCTGTTAACTTTCACTAATAAACGCAGATTTAACTAAACTAACTGATGAAAAAAAATGTAAAATTATTTATTACTTTTCAATAAATTTAAATGGATACAATTTTACAGCATATTAGATCTGCATAGTAAAGACAATGGTTCTTCACGAATAGAATTAGCGTCAACTTCACGCTCGTTCTAAGTTGATTTTTGTCCTCTGACAATGTAATCAGTGATTAAACTTTGCGTTGATGATTGTATTAATTCCTTGTGTAGTTCGCGATATTCAGACATACATATTGTCTGAATATCGCATTCTTCAGCTCACTTTGGAATTTGAAGGCTCGTTCAGAATTTGTGTTATTAAAAAGAAAACGATTTTCCAATTTATTACAAAGTTGAAGACCTTCTCGAGTTATATTTGCAGTGAGGAGGACAGGTTCTTCTTTCACTTCACTATCGTTTTCTGGTTCTTCGATAATATTTAAAGTCATATCAATAATATCATCGTCACTTAAGGCATTATCTACATGCAATTCCTCGATATCATTCTTGCTAAAGGTATCAAAACCTTCTCCACCAATTTCATGTGCCAAAGTAATGATTTCAGTTGATAATGTCGATGTTTGATTGGTTTCATTATTTGCAACAGATCCAGGCCAAGCTTCTTTCCAGCAGGCATTTAAAGTTTGTGGTCTTATTTCAGCGATAGCAGATGCAACATGATTTAAACAGTCCAAAATAGAAAATTTTTCCAAACATCAGTTACTGTTAACGACTCATTTTCTAGTTTATGCAATATAAATTGATAAGTGCGCTTAACGTAATATTTTTTAAAAGTAGCAACATTTAGACTTACGATAATGAAAAGAAAAACACCTACTTACATGCAAAATTAAACTCCACGGACACTTACTGCTTACACGTACACTATTTGTATATAAATTTAGTTTTCTGATAATGAAAAGTCAAACACTTATTCACATAAAAAATTGTACATTAAACTTCTCGAACGTTCACTGCTTACACGTTCACTACTTATATGTAAATGCGAAAGTCACAACAGGGAACTCCTGAATTTGCATGAAATATGCTCACCGCATAACTTCAAAACCACATTAAAAAGATACACTGGAGTACCATTTTATGCGTATTAGATTTTCACCTTTGCGAACATTTGCAAACTAAAATGACGAATAAATGCAAACAGGGTGATTCAAAACTTATCGTTCAAATTTCGTGGGGAGGTAGGGAATACGTCAGGAAACCGATTTCACATAGGAAAGTATGTCCGCAAACGTCATCTACATGAACAAAATGGACAAGTAAAGTGAACACAAGGAAACAGTACATTTAAGTGGTAACGAATGTGACTTTTATTCCAACAAGGTAAAGTACAGGTTCACAGTAGGTGCTCAAAATTGCGACCATTTACACGGACACAGGATTCACAGCGCCGTTGCATTGACGCCGAACATTTTCAAAAACGCCTGGCATATCACGGATAATGCCTGCGGCGGCCACTATTCGTGCAACAAGGTCCATTTCACTGTCGACGGGGGTCTCGTACACATGGTCTTTCATGGCCCCCCACAAAAAGAAATCCATGGGCGATAAATCAGGTAACCGGGGTGGCCAAGCGATCGGTCCACCTCTACCGATCCATCGAGCTCGGGATGTTCGGTTCAGGTAATCACACGCAACAATTGTGCTATGGGCTGGAGCCCCGTCATGTTGATACCACATATCTCGGCGGATATGCGCAGAAACAGCGCCAGAAAAGTCGGTAGCACTGTCTCGAGAAATATTAGGTATTTCCGGCCGTCCAATCGGGGCGGTAGCAAGTAAGGTACCAACAAATTCACCAATGATTCCAGCCCACACATTTACGGCAAAGCAATGTTGCGCAGCGTGACTTCTCGTACCATGCGGGTTGTCGTAAGCCCACACATGTGAATTGTGTGTATTGAACACACCTTCACGAGTGAATGAAGCTTCATCTGTAAAAAGGACAGAAGCTGGAAAACTGGGGTCCACGGTACCTTTCTGCATGAACCATTGTGCAAATTCCACACGCTTCGGATAATCGTCAGGATGCAGTAACTGCACCTTTTGCAGATGGTAAGGATGCACACGTTCCTCGTGCAGTATCTGCCACACTGCTGACTGAGAGACCCCAAGCTGCTGAGCAATAGCTCGTGTGCTGGTATTCAGATTATCTTCGATGGACTGTAGGACTTGTTCTGCGACGTTGACAGTCCGCGTCAGTCGTCTTCTCCCCGTATCCTGCATATTGCTACGCAGTGAACCACGTTCGCGCAGATTGCGATGCACACGTGCAAACATTTGATGCTGCGGTGTTCTTCTGTTGGGGTATCGGTCTTCGTAAACTTGCCTAGCTCGGCGGCCGCTTTCGCCAGCTGCCCCATATGCGAGATGCATATCCGCTAACTCTTGATGCGTAAAACGATTCATCTTATCACTAGTAAGTCAGCTCGTACACTGATGACAGCGGGAGTGGTCGGGCGAGCTGTACACTGGTTGGGTTTCTCATTTTTTCCTATGTGAAATCGGTTTCCTGACGTATTCCCTACCTCCCCACGAAATTTGAACGATACGTTTTGAATCACCCTGTATATCTACTATCCATATAGAAAGGGGGAGAGTAATTTCTCTAGATTTTAAAAGCTAGTATTCTCGGGTAACACGGCTAATTTTAATAGCTTATATTCTCGATTAACACGGTATTCCTTACTAGAAATCAATAGATGTCTTCAGCATCTCTTGATTTCTAGACCGTCATTCCTATCCCTATTTGATCTTGATAGCTACACTGGATCACAAAATTCCCCTTATGTATGAATTCCATTGCACGAAATAGCTCTATTCACCAATTATTAGCTCTCAAGAACTAGGATACCCGAATGTGACCTTTGACCTCAAAGTACCCACTATATCCAATATTTAACAAGTGTATTGATATTTACGCCTCAAAATGACCACAGGAAGCATTTTAAACCCTCTAGAACCGGTAGATTGGTATTTGACATTTGATATCGCAATCAAAATTTCACAACATTTCGGAGATCTATGACCCATAATACTCCTAGGAACCAATTTTGAGCTGTCTAGCACTGACAGATCTGAATTTCACCTTTGACCTCGAAGGACCCTCCGTTTCCGAAATTTTGTAACCTTTCCAAATTATATGTAGATCGACATTTCACCTCTACGAGACATCTATTTGACCTTCAAAGACTTGTCGGAGATCAAATTTCGGACCTACTACCCTAGATACTTACCCCTAGATGCAAAGTTTCAGAGCTCTGCCATTTCAACATCATATTTAGAAAATGCACAATCACCTGTCAGCTGACAGTCAATCAGTCATAATCGTCTATATCAGTGGTTCCCAAACTGTTTTGCTTAAGGCACAATATTTTTCTCCGTTAATACTTTGGTCACGCTAAAAAATTAAGTTGGTAACTCTACGTGAGACTCGCTCATGCGCAGTTTACCTTCAGTAGTAACTATTTCTGTTGAGTCGTTGGTAAACGCAAAGCTATTGTATTAAAATTCTGACGTGTATTGAAATTAGTGCGTACGCCGTACATGTGATGAGCATATTTTATCATAATTTGGGGATTAACATTGAGATTTACTATGGACAAGTTTTTGCTTAAATGGGAAACTTTAAATGAAGACACAATGGCAGAAGGTTGCAACTAAATGGGTTAACAATTTCCTTTTATCTACAATATCATCCAAAATTTTCCCATACATCCTTTGAGTTCAACTACAATTCTAACTTTTACTCTTATACAGAAGTGTACTGATAGTCCCCAAATCTCGCGATGCGGGATGCATGGTTAGGGGGTTTTGCAAAATTTATGCTAAGACTTGATATGCAGCTATTTAAAGGAACCGTTTGGAATTTTTTAAAATAGCTTTGAGCGAAAAATCAGCTTTGTTATTTTTATTAGAAATTTATTTCCTTGCTTCTTGTGGGTCCCAACTCACTGTCTCAAAGCCTGAGCATGGCTGTTAAAGGGGCAGAGATACATTATTTTTTTCTTCTTTATAATGCAAGATTTCCAGATATATTATCACAACTGTGCAGGTTGTTTAAAAATTTCAAAGTACATTTTTAGAAAAAAAATGCTTTACGTACATAATTACCTGTCCTGTACGCACACCATATAAGTGGTAAATATTGGTGGATAAACATTATTTTATTATTAATTATTATTATTATTATTTATTATTATTTTAATTATAACATTATTTATTACATAAACTTTGGTGGATGTGAAATATTAACTACCGTCGGAATAATAGGCTAAAGTATTTACAAATTTTAAAAGTTTTCGTAAAAAAAAAAAACAACAACAAAAAAACACACACACACATATAATTTTATATATTCCAGCGATTTGGAATGTGCGTTTTCAGGTACAATGCGATATTTAAGTGAAAATATATCACAACTTCTCCTTTGCTAACATTTACAAACTAAAATGACGAATAAATTTAAAAATAAGATTATAGTTCCTGGAGCGAACAGTGCATTAATCTTCATCGAAATGTGGTTAAAAAAGTTTTCCCTACCGATAGGAGGCGTAGTGTCACATGATTTGGACAAGCGCATTCAATTTGGCTTTATCAATATCTCTTCACTGCGCATGTCTGAAGCAAGTATATCTACTAGTTCTATAGATAGGTGGTAATTTTTTAATTACATTTTGACGAATAGGCTATTGACTATTAATACACTGTTCCATTACATTTTGACGAATAGGCTATTGACGATTAACACACTGTTCGATTACATTTATGCGTCACATTTATCGTCACATTTTTGATCATGATAGCTGCACTGGATCTGACAATTCCCCCTCATTTCTGAATTTTATTGCCCGAAATAATACAAACACACAAATAAAATACATACACATGGTGATATACCATTTAGACAGGTACAACGAAACGTCAGTATCTTTGCGTCTTGCAGCAATTCATTCACTTATATTCCTTTTTTATTTGAAAACATAATTGTAGAGACAAAGACACCTTAACTGAAGATTATAAAAAAATAGACACAAAAGAAAAATAAAATTCTCTGAATTATTAATATTTTTTCTAACATTCCCTTCCGCTGCTTTTAATTATCATTTAGTTATGTTTACTAGTTATTCTATATCTTTTATTTCCCTAAAACAAGTCTTTAGCCATTCTGGACTAATTTTTATATTGCTTTCATTTTGTATGTTCATGGGGAATGAATTATAGATTTTCGGCACATAAAACTTAAAATGCCTAAAGAAATTTTCTTCTTATATTGTGGAATAAATATCCTCTACACCAGTGGTTCTCAACCTTTTATGTTTCACGTACTCCCTGGAAATGTGTATATAACTGGCGCACCCCTCGTATAGATTGATAAAACTATAGTTTTAATATAACAATTGGAATAAAATAAACGTATATATATATATACACATCAAATTTTGTATTCATAAATTATATAAATCGATAAACACAAAAAAATGACATAAACAATTTAACAAATCTCATAAAATTATAAACATTTTACTGGGTAATCAGTGAAATGGACTAGTTACTAGATCTAGCGACATTTGAACTTTCACGGCGTACCCCAAAAACTTTTACCGCATATCTCCAAGGGGTACGCGTACCCCAAAAACTTTTACCGCATATCCGCAAGGGGTACGCGTACCCCAAAAACTTTTACCGCATATCCCCAAGGGGTACGCGTACCCCACGTTGAGAACCCTACTCTACACAATCTCTACTTGTCCTAATAGTTAATCCGGCCTGGTCTTCTGCAAATGCGTCACAAACATTAACCAGAAATGAAAGAGGGAAATGACATCTGCACCTGCATGTCAGCGCCAGATTCGAAATGTGATGATGTTGACGAATCTATCGCGTTATTGTTATACACGTAAATTTTAATCTTTGAAAATTGAAAAATTGCGAAAGAGAAAAGTGAATTTGAAACTTTTTCATTTAGAGGACCTGCTGTAGCCATTTGTCACAGATAGCTTATTTAGCTGGGGAGGGGGTGGCTCAGTCGGTAGCGCGCCAGGCTCGTGATCTGTACTTCCCAGGTTCGAGTCCCAGCTGGGTCAGCGTTGAGATTTATCTCCGCAAAATTCCCGCCCTGCCCACGGTCAGTAGGGGACACCCATGGGCTTGGAAAGGCCGCCGTCCTTCGGATGGGACGTTAAGCCGTGGCCCCGTGTGCGGGAGAGCCATACCCTGTGCACGTTAAAGAACACGCTGGATGGCCTTGACGGGAGGCTACCATCTGTCTCCCAACAGCTGTTCCAGTGGGTCCCCTCCCCCAACCTTCTCTGAGCCTTCGGGGCCCATGTGACTTGGCCATTTAGCCCATGGTGTGCAAAAAAGTGCCGCTCGGAAGTAAAACAACCCAACTAATAATATATCAGTATTTAATTATACATATATAATAAAATAATGAAAAGCGTTATATCTAACAATTTCTTTTTAATATATTCTTATAGCTTTCAAAGTACTATCTAGGTAAATTATTAAAATGCAGACAATAAAGTTTTGAAAAATTGTTCCAAAATTGTTGCTACACGTTTTACGATAGAAACAGCTTTTTCTTTTATCGATTTCGTAAATCAAAAATCTAAGTAAATAAACATTTTAGGTACATTTATATCTTTACCTTTTCCTATTAGTCGGGGGTTGGCTCAATCGATAGCGCGTCAGGCTCGTAATCTGTAGTACCTAGGTTCGAGTCCCACCTAGTCTAACGTTGATATTTATCTGCGCTTGAAAAGGTATCTGTCCATCGAATATGATGTTATCCGTTGGCCTCTGTTCAGGAGAACCATAACCTGAGTACATTGAACAACACGCTGGATGGTCTTGACGGGAATATACAGTCTGTCCCTTACCTAATGGGGCGGGGGTGGCTCAGTCGGTAGCGCGCCAGGCTCGTAATCTGTAGTTCCCAGGTTCGAGTCCCAGCTGGGTCAGCGTTGAGATTTATCTCCGCAAAATTCCCCGCCCTGCCCACGGTCAATAGGGGACACCGATTGGCTTGGAAAGGCCGCCGTCCGTCGGATGGGATGTTAAGCCGTGACCCGTGTGCGGGAGAGCTATACCCTGTGCACGTTAAAGAACACGCTGGATGGCCTTGACGGGAGGCTACCATCTGTCTCCCAACAGCTGTTCCAGTGGGTCCCCTCCCCCAACCTTCTCTGAGCCTTCGGGGTCCATGTGACCTGGCCATTTAGCCCATGGTGTGCAAAAAAGTGCCGCTCAGAGGTAAAACAACCCAACCCTTACCTAATATCAATGGGTCGCCTTTTCTGAGCCCTTGAGGTCCTGTAACCTGGCATTTAGCTCATTGTGTGCAAAAATAGTGCAATTCAGAAGTAAAGGATCCCAATCTTCTTCATTCCTTATTTAAATTTCTTCGCAATCTATCCAAGTGCCGTGTTCCTTTACAACTCTTCAGGTGATTGAAAATTTCATTACTGCAAACACTTCTTTTACAGTAGAATAAGAATCTATTCACCCTCGCTTTGGTTTATTAGTCAATTTGTAATAATAAAATTTCAGAAAACTACTCTAACTACAAAATTAAAGTTTGTGTAAAATTCATAGCCGACTTTTATGAAGAAGAGAAAATGTTTATGTACTTTGCGATAGATTTTGCCGTAATTACCTCGTTATACATATGTGAGTGAAGATTATATTATATATACAGGGTGAATCTGAAAAAGTGGGCAAAACTTTACGGGGTGGTAGAACGCAGCTATACGAGCAATATTCGTCATAGAAAGTATGGGCGGAACGCAAACGGCGAGCCGCTAGGTGGCGTTTGAAATGGTATAAAAGGGTCGGTCCTCGCACCCAACGGCATTTCTACCGTGGATTGCCGAGAGGATGGCTGGTTATACTAACCACGAAATGGCGGATATGCACTTTGTGTACGGTGCGGCGGACGGGAATGCAAGTGAGGCACAGAGTATCTCCTCTCCTTCTTGTGTTCATTCTTTAAATGTGACAGTGGAAAACTACCTTTTAACTTCTCACCGCTTGCGTTCCGACCATACATTCTATGACGAATATTGCTCGTATAGCTGCGTTCTACCACCCCGTAAAGTTTGCCCACTTTTTCAGATTCACCCTGTATACTATCGACTCGTTTATTCCTTTAAATCATTCATAATATATGCAACCGCTTTAGTTCAATGCTGCATTATTATAATCAATTTTGAATGTATATTTTCATATGAAATAAAAAATATTTCCCCTCATGTAACAGCTTGCTACATAGGTCTGACAAGAGCCTGTCAGTCTAATTCGCCATTGAGAAAATCTGTGAGGAAGTCGACACCACAGCAGTCAGATAACACAAACATCGATGCCTTACACGGGGATATTATATCTAAAAACAAATATTATAACACTTCTACCAAGCTGAGTAATTACCGATATTATTCAAGTAGGGGTATAAAAGCAAATTTCAAAGGGAGAGTTGGGTTGGGTTGTTTTACCTCTGAGCGGCACTTTTTTGCACACCATGGGCTAAATGGCCAGGTCACAAGGACCCCGAAGGCTCAGAGAAGGTTGGGGACCCACTGGAACAGCTGTTGGGAGACAGGTGGTAGCCTCCCGTCAAGGCCATCCAGCGTGTTCTTTAACGTGCACAGGGTATGGCTCTCCCGCACACGGGGCCACGGCTTAACGTCCCATCCGACGGACGGCGGTCTTTCCAAGCCCATCGGTGTCCCCTACTGACCGTGGGCAGGGCGGGGAGTTTTGCGGAGATAAATTTCAACGCTGACCCAGCTGGGACTCGACCTGGGAACTACAGATTACGATCCTGGCGCGCTACCGACTGAGCCACCCCCGCCCCTCAAAGGGAGAGAGAGAGAGGTGGTTTAGTGACAATATTAAACCAGAACACCGTTACGATATTTCATTGTTCCCAGAAATAAATCTCTTTAACTAGAGTGAAACACAATGATTCAGTTTCCTCTACGTTACAATAATCTATTTCCAATGTGGGTTTTATCACACGTGGACGATAGATTTTATAAATCAGCAATGGAAGACAACGGAAAAAAAAAACAAAAAAAATTTTTCGGAGCTGTATACCTATCATTGGAAAGTATCTCCAGCCTCACTCCCGGTACATATCAAATACCAGACTTTAGATTGAGAGAGAATTAGAACTACTCGACTTAGAAATTTCTTCCACGAGATCTCGCACTCTAAAGGATCAATAGATAAACCGAAATCAAGAATTGATATAGTATAAAGGATGGAACACATGAAATTAAACAAATTGAGAAGTGTTAAAATTATGAAAGATAAATTATTAAATTGATTCCTTTTTCTGAAATTGGGTTCCGATTTTAAGTGGATGCAGGAAGTATTTCGTGACAAGTGTGACACGGGGTAAATCCGCGTATGAAATATAGGACGTATTCTCTAAACAGAAAAACCGCATTCTGAGTCCAATAACTTCTTCAATGCGATTGCTATTCAAAAATGTATCTGAAGACAGATTAAAGTTTCAATGAAATCTATCTAAATCTGGTTTGCGAAAATTAATTGTTCAGCATTCAAAGAGTTATGAACGTTAAATATTTAACAGGCTCCGAAAATCGACCTCAAAATTTTATTAAAATATTAAAACAGGTTAAGAGATCAGAGATCACAGTTGAGTCTAGTAGCGTACCGAGACAATTGCACCCTGTACTCATCCCTTAACCTGTCTGAATGCTGTAATTAAAATTTGGGATAAATTTTTGTAGCCTTTTAAAATTCCAGCGTTCATAGCTCTGAATGATGAAAAAATATTGTTTAAAATCGAAATTTAGATATATTTAATTGAAATCCTTAATTTATCTCTAGACATATATTTCATTAAATATCATATTAAAGAAGTTATTGACTTCTAAATGTGATTTTCTATTGAGATAACATGAAAATGTTTCCATTTTTCTTTCCAGTACCTGTATGTGTGGGAGAGGTGCCTGATCAGATTGTCCATATGAAAGTTTTTCTGAACAATACAAACATAAATAACAAGTACGGATATATATAGAGTTGAGAATTCAACTGCAAATGATCATTAGCAAAGAACAAAACTTAAATTGAATCCATAGCACAAACAATTTTCCCAATTCCAAATCTGCTGCTTTTTACTTTGAACAAATATTTCTCAAAACTGTGAGCTCTCCTAACCGTCGGGGCTGGGGTGGCTCAGTCGGTAGCGCGTCAGGCTCGTAAACTGTAGTTCCCACGTTCGAGTCCCAGCTGGGTCAGCGTTGAGATTTATCTCCGCAAAATTCCCCGCCCTGCCCACGGTCAGTAGGGGACACCGATGGGCTTGGAAAGACCGCCGTCCGTCGGATGGGACGTTAAGCCGTGGCCCCGTGTGCGGGAGAGCCATACCCTGTGCACGTTAAAGAACACGCTGGATGGCCTTGACGGGAGGCTACCATCTGTTTCCCAACAGCTGCTCCAATGGGTCTCCTCCCCCCAATCTTCTCTGAGCCTTCGGGGTCCATGTGACCTGGCCATTTAGCCCATTGTGTGCAAAAAAGTTCCACTCAGAGGTAAAACAACCCAACCTAACCGTCCTTGAAAAGTTGAACAAGGAGCCACAGCAAGGCTTTGAAATTAATTTTCCATTTTACAAATCACTTCAAACCAATTTATCTCATTTCTCTTTTGACTACTTCATTGTATTTTTTTTATAAATTATCTTTACTTGTGCTAAACAGTACTGGAATTTGAAGAATGTTTTATAGATGGGATGGCAACCGGTGAAGGCCACTCAGCGTGTTCTTTAACGTGCATAGGGTATGGTTCTCCGGCATACTTAATGGGCCACGACTTAACGTCCCATCCGACGGACGGCGGATTTTCCAAGCCCATCGGTGTCCCCTACTGACCATGGGCAGGGTGGGAAGATTTACAGAGATAAATATCATTTCTGACCCAGCTGGCATTCGAACCTAGGAAACGAAGAATGCGAGCCTGGCACGATAACGACTGAGTCACCCCTGCCCCTAGGTGGGATGATATCATGGATTATTGTTGGGCTATTTTATCTTCTGAGAGGCACCTTTTTGCATAAAATGAACTAAATGGCCAGGTCAAACAAACTTCAACATCCATAAAAAGTTGGGTCAAAGGAATACACTGGTCTTATCCGACGAGCATCGGATGCCATTCAAATTTAATAATGGAGTCTGAAAAATGTTTGTTAAACACTAATCTGGGTTTCGGTTAATGAAATAATGTTTTAGTACGCTGTTCTTCTATTTTAGAAGAATATGTGGAAAGATAGAAAGGGTTGGGTTGGGTTCTATCACTTCTGAGGCACTTTTTTGCACACAATGGGATAAATGGGAATGTCGTTGTTGTGTTGTGTTGTGTTGTTTTACCTCTGAGCGGCACTTTTTTCCACACCATGGGCTAAATGGCCAGGTCACATGGACCCCGAAGGCTCAGAGAAGGTTGGGAGAGGGGACCCACTGGAACAGCTGTTGGGAGACAGATGTTAGCCTCCCGTGAAGGCCATCCAGCGTGTTCTTTAACGTGCACAGGGTATGTGCTCTACCGCACACGGGGCCACGGCTTAACGTCCCATCCGACGGACGGCGGCCTTTCCAAGCCCATCGGTGTCCCCTACTGACCGTTTTCAGGGCGGGGAATTTTGCGGAGATAAATCTCAACGCTGACCCAGCTGGGACTCGAACCTGG
Source organism: Ryuthela nishihirai (assembly GCA_038380435.1). Taxonomy (NCBI): domain Eukaryota; kingdom Metazoa; phylum Arthropoda; class Arachnida; order Araneae; family Heptathelidae; genus Ryuthela; species Ryuthela nishihirai. Next base: position 24,921,724 of record JAWZYU010000022.1, read on the forward strand.
GAACTACAGATTACGAGCCTGGCGCAAATGGGAATGTCATAAAGAGCCCAAGGTCACAGAGAATGTTGTGAGAGAGGACCCACTGGAACAGCTGATGGGAAACAGATGGTAGCCTCCTGTCTAGGCCACCCAGCTTGTTATTTAACATACACAGGGTATGGCTCTCTCACACACGGAGCCAAAACTTTATCTCCCATTCGACGGACGGCGGCCTTTCGAAGCCTATTGGTGTCCCCTACAGAAGACAGAAAGGCGTCTAGTTCATAATCGATATCTGACACCGAATAAATTCAACATCGTTTCAGCTGAATAATATAATGACAAACTCGTTTTCTGGACTAAAATAATGTAGAGAGCATGTTTTCGAGCACTTGTAGAGAACATCTATGCCAGCATATTTAGAGAGTATCTATGCCATGTAGTGTGAGGTGGCCTTAATCTCTCTTTTTTTTTTCAAAATTTTATTATTGCTTAAATTTACTTTTTAGAACTGGCTGGCATTTTCTGAAATGCAAAACGTGTAAGAAAGCGGCCCCACTGATTTACATTTTGCCCTATGACTTCATCGAAGCAACAAAGCAACCTGAAAATGTAAATGCACACGAAAAACATCTTTCAGATTATTTCTCACAGAGAGGCTCACAGGAGTCTAAGAGAGGCTCACAGGAGTCGTAATCCTGAAAACATTATTTCCTAACCCGTAGTGCTCGAATGTAGTAAGGGTGGTAGGCAAATTAATTTTCATAATACAAATAACTGTAATGGAAACCGGACATTCGAAGCCAAGCAAATATCTAGCATTTAGTTTCGGGGAGGGGTCGAAGAATTTTGATTTGGGATAAGCAAGAATTCAGTTTCGGGGAATATACGAGAATTTAACTTCGGGTGGGAGTGTGGAGGGATAGGGTCTGAGAATAAGTGTCGAGAAGGGTTTCCTAATTGCTAAAATATTCCACCGAACAGGAAAGTTTAAAATGATATTAAGTATGGAATGAGATTTTATAGTTTTTTTATTCGATATTTGTGTCAGGTATAAATTATGGGCCTAGAATAAAATTATGCAAAAACACAACTGTTTCGGATTTCAAAGCACGTATACAAGTTTGATATTTAGTATAAGGCAATAGGATGTTCAGCGGGGAAGGGAAGGGCGGTTCTGAACCCAACGGACCCCCTCCCCCTCTCTGGGTATGTCCCTGTTTACAGCGATTTTACATTCCATATCCGCGTGAAGTTTTATTGTTTTTGTCTCACATTATGTCATTTCCATATGACAACAATGGCTATCCCATGATGATCACAAGGTTGTCTGTGATTGGCTGTGATGGCATGGAATGACCTGATACATAAATATTTCAACGTGGTAACGTAAAAAACTTGCTTTAATAACGTTACCACTTGAACTTTTAAGAAACTACGTTACCAAGATGATTATATATATATTTTTTCTACAGCCACATTTATAGTTGAATAAACTACTTAGATTAAACCATCAATTATATATCACTTCTCCCCTATATGGGCGAACACCATCTCCACGAACATACATAAGATTCAGGTCTTGCAAAACAAAATATTGCGATCTGCGGTCGATGGCCCCTGGTTTGTTACTAACAGACAACTTCATAAAGACTTGGGCATCAACCACATATATACTCAAATTAAATGCATTTCAAAAAGATTTTGGAGGCTGTTAAAAATATTCCTAATGCGATTATTTCTTCGTTGCTTAATTATGATCATAATGTTCTTAATAATACAAGAGGCCTAAATGATAGCTTTCTCTGAAGAAAGCTACTCGTTTTAGGTCTTTTATGCATGATATATACTATTTTTAGCTTGTGTTTTATGTTAGCCTCTAAACACAAGGGTGGTGTACTTGTTATATGTTTTTACTTATGCCAACTGGGCTTATTCTCAGATGGAGATGGTAATGGGTAATGTTTTACCTGGAACATCGCATATCTATACACGACCTACGACATATCACCTCTTACCATTCTGCGGCCTTCCTGACGTATGCCTCACCAGTGTGGGGGCATCACCCCCAACTCGAACGTCAGGAGACTACAGAGTTTCCAAAAAAAAAGTCTTAAGATCAGTGGTTCAGTGCGCCATGGTTTGTGAAGAATAAAACCATTCACAATGACCTGGGAATTGAGCCAAGCACATATATACATATATCAGGAAACTCTCACAGAACTTTTTTGAGGCAGTGGGAGACCACCCTTATGAAATTATAATTACTTTACTGAATTATGATCCTTTGGTGCAGAGCAAGTTCAAACGCCCAAAGCTAATACTTTTTGAAGACTGTTTTCACACTGTGGTGTAATCTACACTTTTGTTTTGGTTGTTTTTAACCTTTTTACCTTTTCTATTGTGTTTTAAGTAAACACCTTGTTTTTGCCCATTGGGCGTCTTCGGAGTTGTTTTCTTATACTGTCATTGCCATTGAAGCTGCCAGGAACTTAATAAATGTTAATTTAGATATCATATATGAAATATATCGCTCCAACAACAATTAGCTTTTGAATCTAGAATGCATTTTTCAGATACAGGCATTTTGAGCAATATATACATACAGGTAACCTCTATTTTAACGCGACCCTGACCAAAGCCACTTTGATACATCACACCTGGACAGCCTTGAGTAAAAGAAGGGAAGAAAGGAGGAATATTAATCATGCATAAAATTTCAAATGATGTAATTTGTTTAAAATTTAAGTTAAGCTATTTATTTTAAAATAAGTTAAAATAAAATTATTTATTCATAAGTTATTATCAAAATAATTGCGAATATTTCAAAATCAATTACTATAGGTTTAAAAATAAACAACTACCAGTAAAATTTTTGTAAACAGAAATATAATAGGAAAACTGCTAAATATTTCAAAAATAGGTTAATTATTATGGTGTCCACGCCTGTTGTATCGAGGTGGCGCTTGGAAGGGGCTACCCAAACACACAGGGCCCTGACAGCTGTTAAAAAAAGAAGAGAAGAATGAACGGAAAATCTGATTTTCCATTTTTTTTAAATGTGTAGCTGCCAGGTTCAAGGGATAAAATTTCATGACAATATATATTTATATAAAAATTAATTTTTCTGTTTGTGCACTGTCCAGGCTCTAAATGATAAATATGGCTATAGCCAATACCTCCTATAACAGAATGCCAATGTAAGAAATTTTTACGTCACTGAGTAGTCCTATTATACAGACTATTCTTATATTTTTGGTTCTAATATTGTTACTGGTAGACCCTTGTGCTAATCTTTGTATTAATGTTTATCTATAAATATATTTTATTTAGGGAGATGGTATCTTTGCTAGCGCATGTAGAGAGCATCTATGTCAGCACATGTAGGAAGTGTCTATGCTAGAGCATATAGATAGCATTTTGACTAGCGCATGTACAGAACATGTTTTCGACCACTTGTAGAGAACATCTATGCCAGCATATTTAGAGAGGATCTATGCCATGTAGTATGATCGGTAAAATTGCATGGGGGCAATGTAGAATAAACGGCACGTAATATTCATAGCGCTGTGATCAGATATTTCACAGCATTTCCAGATGCTAAAATGTACAGGGATCTCTTTTAGAAATATCGTAATACTGATGATATTTTGTATCGGAATAAATTTTTATTACCTTAAACTGACATTTTCCTTAAATGGTAATCATCAAAATGAAATATTTTGCATAAAAATGCATAAAAAATTTATCCTGTTCGGACAAAATTCGCAATGCTGAATGTTTCGTTACTCTTGTGTTTCATTAAATTGACAGCTTAATCAACTTATTATTATTATATATTGCATTTGCATTTCTAAAATTTTTAGAAAATATCACACCAGAGAATTATAGTTTGCACAAAAATTTAAAAGTAGGTTTTTCTTAAAAGATTCCGTTTTACGTAATTTGCCATAGATTACTCACTAAGCACCTTAATATACGCAAATTAATGCATAATATATATATTTCTACCGCTAATCTTATAATTACAAATAATTAGAAAGTTGTAATTCCGCTTCAATTCAGTACGTAGGAATTCCTTCACATGATATTGTTCTAGAATGTATCTTTTCAGGTACAATTTTAATTCTATCAAAGAAAAAACCAAAAAGCGTCGCCCAACATAACAATACCTTCGAGCCAGAGTAAAAAAATATAAAGTAAAGGAAAGAGGAGATGTTTCAGTTATAATTTTGAAACAGAACGCCTTTCTTTCTTTTTTACTCCGAAAAAACACTCGTTAATTAATGCAAAACACAAAATTCTATTTCCTCTGAATTCCAGTTATCCAGTTCGAGCTCTGGTTCTATCATAGATAAATAATTCATTTCAATGCTACAATGGGAGCTAAGGGCGAAACCAGTAAGAGAATTTGAGAGAATATAAGGGGCAACTGCATCTAATGATTGGTATGTAACGGAGGGTAGGGGATGAAACGTATTAAAATTTTAAACCACACATCCTGCTTCTTAATCCAGTATGTTGCAAATCGGAATATCAAGTTTTAAGCAACATGTGTAGCATGGGAGAAATCCGTGTATGAAACACCGGGCGAGGTCCTAAGGGAACCGCGCTACAGACTATGCTATAGATCAGTGGTCTCTACCTTTTTTGCTTCACGTAGCCCTTGAAAATGTGTATGTAACTGGCGTACCCCTTGAATAGATAGATAAATTGTTAGTTATAATATAACAATGGGAATAAAACTTTGTTACTTGACAAACGAATTTTGAGCTCTCACGGCGTACCCCCAAAAATTTTACCGCGTACCCCACGTTGAGAACCCCTATTATAGATTATGAAGATATAGGACTATGAGATACTGGAGGGTTATGTTAATGCTATAGTCGTATTAAGAAAATAGGTTTAGAAAATATTTTCTTACTGTACTTCCCTATATTCTTGCGAGTGCTCGGGTTGCCCTTTCTTTTTCAAATACGTCAACAGTGGATACAAGACAGGTATAGAAAAGGAAACCGAACCTTCCCACAGTAGTTGTATCTAGGGCCGTATCTGGGGGAAGGATCATTCCTCCTATTTGAAAATGCTGGTAAAAGTAACAGAAAGAAAAAAATATTAAACTTCTGAATTCTTCAATATTTTCGTAGGTATGAAATCCATCTCTAAAATGAAGGGGGAAATGTCGAATTACAATGGAAATACAGTTTCTTAATTCCCTCCACTCCCTTATTAAAGAAAGAATTATAACAAGGAACACCAAAGAAACTTCAAATTAAAATAACTTACAATAGTCCTTTCATCTGCCGACGTACCACAAAGAGCTAAACTTCACGTGAATAAAGCTTTAATCATCTGCAATCCATCTTATCACTTCAAGTTATCATTTACAGAAATCTTCTAAACTTCATCAACAGGATATATTGTTTTAATACCGATACTACTATGTGTAAGATGGATACCTATAAAAAATTCCAGGAAATAACACGTCATTAACACATTTATTAAACAAGAATTTGTCATTCAAACAAAGTCTACCAAATAATGACCTACACTCCGGCTCGAGGCAACTGATCTCGCACGTCAGATTTCAACACTAATTGATAGCACCTCATGTCAACAAAAATTCGAAACTGGATACAGAACTCTCAATTTTATGTAACTCTTAGCTCATTGATTTTCTTCCGTTTGTCTGACGAAGTTTCAATAGTTGAAAAGATGTCGATCACCATTTGAGTAATATGTACTATAGTTACGGTGACCATTCGTCCTATATTTTAAAAGGCAGTCCTGTATTGTTGAAAATTGTACTATATTTTAAAGGGCAGGCCTATGTTGTTGGGAATTGTCCTATTATTTAAAGAGTAGTCCTATATTTTTGAGAGTTGTCCTATATTTTAAAGGGCAGTACAATTCATTTGGGAATTGTCATATATTTTAGGAGCAGTACAACACGTTTGAGAAGCTGTCCTATATTCCCATATTTTAGAGGGCAGTTCAATATATTTTTGGGAGTTGTCCTATATTTTAGAGGACAGTAGAATACTTTTGGGAGATTTCCTATATATTTAAAAAATTTTCAGAACATGATTTTGTCCTACATTAATATTTTAGGTCCTTTAAAATTGTTATATTTCTGATAACAAATAAAAATCGTTGTGTCTTATCACTAATTTCGATAAATATTCGCATTTTTATTGATATGATTGGGGAAATATAAACACATAACGAAAATGTACATAAATCGAAATTATTTAATTGCACTTAATTATTATAATTTTTGTAATAATATTAACATTCTGACAAATTAAAAGTTATTTTATTGATATGTTTGATCTTATTTTAGGTTTTTGAATTTTTTTACACTTTAAATTAAAAAGAATATGCATATAAATTGCTTTAGTTTAGAACTTTTTATGATATTTACCACTTTTCGAGGATGAGTTTGCTAGACAGAGTTTAAAATTAACGTTATAGTTACCAAAAATTGACGAATAAATAGCATTAGGGAAAAAAAAGAAAATTTATTTTCCACAAGTGTCATTTATTTTCATACAAGAAAAATGATCACCGTAGTTATAGTGCTTGCATTTCATCTTTGTATGTTCATCTTATCCATATGATCGCAATATTATATACAAAATTTGTAAGTAAAAATTTCATTGTGATTTATTACTTCCTGGTAAATTTCAGATGGGAGAATAAATGAATATGTAGAGAAAACATATTTGAATTAATCTTTTATGATAATTTGAATGAACCTAAGGAAAAACTTTATAATCCAGCATAAAACCACCATTATCACTCCTGAACTTCTAGCAATAAAATGAGCAATATATTCGACACAGTTTGAAACTAACAAAAAATTCCTTATTTTATCAGATTGTAAATCAGCTCTCAATTCTCTGCTAAATAACTCAGAACAAATCATACATTCCTACCCTCCTAAATGAAATCAACTTATCTCTTCGTCATCTAATAACATCTTATCATAACCATTACGCTCTACATTGGATTTCGGGGGCGGGGATGGCTCAGTCGGTAGCGCGCCAGGCTCGTAATCTGTAGTTCCCAGGTTCGAGTCCCAGCTGGGTCAGCGTTGAGATTTATCTCCGCAAAATTCCCCGCCCTGCCCACGGTCAGTATCAGTACGGATGGGCTTGGAAAGGCCGACATCCGTCGGATGGGACGTTAAGCCGTGGCCCCGTGTGCGGGAGAGCCATACCTTGTGCACGTTAAAGAACACGCTGGATGGCCTTGACGGGAGGCTACCATCTGTTTCCCAACAGCTGTTCCAGTGGGTCCCGTCCCCCAACCTTCTCTGAGCCTTCGGGGTCCATGTGACCTGGCCGATTAGCCCATGGTGTGCAAAAATGTGCCGCTCAGACGTAAAACAACCCAACTACATTGGATTCCAAGCCAATCACAGATCATTGGATGTGAAATAGATAATCAAGTGGCTAAGGACATCAGTAACAACAACAAAATTATAGAAATAGAAACCCATCATAAACTCATAAGAAACAAGATAAAATCTTACTGTAATCAAAAATACTAAGAAAGATTCATTATAATTACCAAACACAAACCTACTTTTAGAAGAACTATTGAAGAAAAAAAATCACACCTATAAAAGCAAACCCATTTAACAGAAGACAACAAATTATAATCAAAAACTTAGGACAGGTCACTGCTTCCTAAATGACAGACTCCATCTCTACAATGTCATTCCCCCACCTTATTGTACTCACTGCAATGTTACGGAAGATGTCTCACACATATTACAATACTGTTCGAAATATTAAGACCACATGACAAAATTCCATGACAAGCTACAAAAACTGAACAATAATAGCTCAGATATCAACCTACAAAAAGACGTAGCCTTCAAAGATGAGAATAAAAAAAAACTGCTAATCGACACTGCAATATCGACCACAGCTTTCAAGAAGAACTGCACTTTTGACCACCTCCTACTTTACAGGAAACTCAGTTATTAAATTTGTTAATGGCTAAGCCTTTTTTAATCCTTCGCCTGAATTGCTCGATTCGTGTGCAAGCTGGCCTTCGCTCGAGAGTTGTTTGCTTCTTTTTTTCCTAAACCTAACCTTTCTCTTGCCCTTGCCTCTCTAATTCCAAAATTTCAACGCTAATTATCTGTGTGAACCCCAAACGTTTTTCTATGGGTTTGTTAGCCCAGTATTGTGAGGCTAGATATAAATTCGAGGTTGTGTTGAATGAGAGAAAGAGAACCTACACCAAAATAATTAGTTTTTTAAATCTAGAATGTATCTTTTCAGATACAGTCATTTGAGCAATAATTACCTAAAGGTAATCTCTGCTTGAAGCGACCCTGGTCCATAAGGTGTTCAAAATATTAAATTTTCCAATCAGATTGTTAAAAAATATTAAAGAAAATAATTTTATTCACACAACGTAAACGACACATGACTGGTCTGAAGTATTGCTATCTTAAGAGTGAACTCCCATGGAAGTGTTGACTATAAAAGCATTATTATATATTAGACGGTAGCGAGCCATGTTCGTAATCTGCAGTTCCCTAGTTTGAGTCCTAGTTGGGTCAGCGTTGAGATCTGTTATCCCAACCTACATTAGAATGCATATGGACCAAGTTATGATGTCATATAAATAGTCCTGTTAAATCAATTACATGTTTGTGCATAATCATTTATCATCCTTTCTTCCCTCCTTTGGCTCAAGGCTGTCCAGGCCTGATGTATCAAGGTGAAGCAGAGGTTGGCCATCTCAAAATTGGACGCCATGTTTTGTCTTCGCTCGGATTGTTTAGCGTGCATAACTGAATGGTATTGTACTGTACTTATGAATTCCAGAAAAGGGTAGGTTAATATTTCATACAGATTTCAGGGTTCATGATTGGAAGCACTTTAGAAAACGGCTAAAAAAGGAATAAATTCTAAAAAAGAAAATTTTAGGACTATTATTTTTTAAATGTATAATTTCGCTTTGTTGTCTGTCCGTCTGTAGACAAAGAACTTCTTTGCTTATAGAGATAAATAAAAAATTATTTTAGTGTTAGATAGGTATTAATGATATATTACGATTTGCATTTTTCGAATCTACGAAAAGTTATAAGTGCACCCTCTAACGGTGGATAAATTTGAAAATTCCAAAATATCAATCGAATATTCCAAACGATGTAGTTATGCTAGAAGTTTGAAATTTTGGTGTTAAAATGTAAAGATTACGAAGTTACCATTGCCAACAATCACTTAACCCTTTAGACCCAGGAGGGGGGGGATGTGAATGCAACTTTTTTATATTTTAACAGAAAAGTGTGTGTTTTTAGATAAATAAAAAATTTATTTTGGGTTCCATAAATATTGATGAAATATTACAATTTGCATTTTGCGAACTTCCCATAAGCGATAATTGCACCCTCTAACGGTGGAAAAAAAAGAAATATCCCAAAATTTAAAACGAATATTGCAAATGATGTAGTTATGCTAGGAATTTGAAATATCGGTCATGGAATGTGACAGTCTTGAAACTTCCATTGACAAAAATGAGTTTTCCCTAAGGTAGGTAAGAAATGGAACGGTTTTGTTTCAAGTGATAATTGGAAATCTCTTTTTCAATTGGTTACTAATGAAATGTAATTCGCATTTTCAAACGTAGTTCTAATTTATATCATTAGAGATGACTAAATATCGAAACTGCAAAATTTTTAACGAATGTTTCAAGTAATCTGTTTACGGTAAAAATTTCGGCGTGTAAAGTTCTGTTATGGTAGAATTCCACTGACAGCGATGATCTGCCTAGTATTTTCACAGAAGCGAGAGAAAAGCAACGCTTTAAATTTAAGAACTAAAAGACAAATACTTTTTATGTATTATAAATACTAATGAAATACTACTATGTGCATTTCCCCCATGCATTAAGAAATAAATAAATAACTCCTCAAGCAGCTGCTTGTATAGAGGTCTGACAGGAGCCTGTCAGTTTATACGCCATAGTAGAAGGTCGATGAGGATGGCGGGATCTCAGCAGAAAAACAACACAAACATCCATAATTGAAAGTTTTAAGGATGAAGAAGTACGCAAATGAAAAACTTCCTACTCTTTGAAAATGTGATTCCCATATGCGCCAGAGGCGTTATGCGTTCTTCTAGTTATTTCACACTTTCAATAACCTCTGACAATGTAAATTCGAACTATTATACAATTGAGAAAATAAACTATTAATATTTCATTAGTATTTGTAATGTGCAAAAAATTTTTTTCATTTATCAAGCAGAAAAGTTGCATTTTACCAATGGGACAAATCATTACTATTAATGTAAACCACTTAATCATTACATTCTATAACCAACAATTTAAGTTTCTAGCAAAAATAGGTCGTTTGCAATATTTATTTAAAGATTTGGAATTTCCAGCATTTTTTTCGCCGCTAGAGGTCGCCTTTCGAGTTTTTATTCACTGCCTTTAGCACCCTCTAACACTGGAAATTCCACCGATGGGGATTCGAAAAATCTACATATTAATATTTTTGTAGAAAAAAGTTTCACCGACATCCGGTATTCGAACCCACATCTCTCTAGAAACATGCCAGAGTACCTGTTGAACTAACGCCGGTTTTTTTTTCACAAAAAATATTTATTGATTTAAAGACGTTTAAACGTGTACAGGTAACGCTAAGATTATCAAATGTTGTTTAAATCCAGTGGTGTCACCCAACCGATTTCCACCTGTTTCCGGAAACCGGTTGTTAAAATTTACGCCTATTTCCGGAAACTACCCTGCTCATGAAATGTTACCGCGCACTACACAGATATCTCCGCGCATCATTCTGACAATATAATTAAACATTAAAACATCTTCCCAAATTTCTGAGAAAGATTTGACACTTCACAAAAAATAAACGAATTGTTCTCAAGAATTCTATACGAGTATTTTAAGTACGACCCTGGACCATAATAATTGGGACTTACATCACCACGTGACATCCGTGTTGAAAAAGAAGAAAGTAGTGCCATAGACTATGGAATAGGAGGAGTGATACGCCATAGATGAAAGTATAGTGTCTTGTCAAAAATGTATATGGCGTGATGATTATATTTAACCTTTATTTTATTAAAATTTTGAGTTTGCTTTAATCACTTATGTATGCTATGTTTTTCATATGTGTACTACAGTTGCATGAAAAATAAAATATATTGCTCTTATCTATAGTTACATTTATTTATTCACAGAATCACTGTCACTAATTGCAGGTTTATCCAGGTAGGGATTAGATTTTAATATTTTTAGATGGACTGTGCGTTATGTGTGATGCTTTAATTGAGATGCAATTTTTGTAGTTAAAGTTAATTATAGTATATTGATACTTACCTACAATGCAATCCCAAATGTAATATTTACAAACGTTTTTCTAAGGGGATGATTCACCCCTCCCAGAATGTGGTACCAGTGTCTAACAAACTAAATTGACGATTCGTCCAGATCCCCCCCCCCCCGCCCTCGGTATGGAAACCGGTTGTTAATAAATTCGGGAGACACCACTGTTTAAATCATTAATACAGTATTTTGTTAGTGCCTGAAAAACATATATATGTATTGTTTTGTTTATCTCTTTAAAAAAGTTTCATTTTCGCACCCCTTTTGGCTAAGACGGCAAAGCGTTGTTGCCATTTAAGCCTTCTGACCATAACACTCTACTACCAAAATTTCAGATTTCCAGTGCAAATAGTTTTCTTGCAATATTCGTTTGAAATTTTAGCATATCCATCTCTTCCGATCGCTAGAGGGCGCTATTAAAGCTATAAAAATTTTCAAAATTGCGAATCGCAATATTTTTTCGACACCTATCCAACCCAAAAAGAATTTTTCATTTAGCTCTATAAGTACAATATTGATTGTCTATAGACGGGCAGACAACAGTTAAGAGAGAGACAGACAGACAGACGAACAAGTATTGACATAGGCAGGCGACAAAGTGAAAATATTAGCTCGTTTTTCAAACGAACCTAAAAGAAATTATTTGTTAATTTTCAGTTAGCTCATTTCACTTTTGCAGCCGATTGCCGTCTTGTGATGGAATTTCTCGGGAAAAAAATATTCATTAATTTATTACTTTGAGTGAAATTTTTACACCCAAATGCAGTATAGTGAGGCATTCATATAATATGACAGCTATTATGGACAAAAGAGTATTAGAAATGTATAAAACTATAACAACTGAGAAGTTTTAACTTGGCAAACAAACTAACTCATAGGTTTTCGTCTCACGGTACGACAAAACATGGTGCCCATAAACACGTGACTCAATCAACCAATGGTAATGAATCACCGAGATGGCCAACCTCTAACTAAACAAGACCTCTAGCGTCCAAAATTCACGAGAAGAATGATAGTAATTTTTAGAGGAAAAAAGACTGAGACGGCATTAGTTCAAAAGGTTAGAATACTCTGGCATGTTTCTGGAGAGATTCGGGTTCGAATCCCGTAAGTCGACTAAATTTTTTCCACAAAAACATTTATTGATTTATAGATGTTTAAACGTCTACAGGTAACGTTAAGATTAACAAATATTGTTTGAATCATTAATATTTTGTTAGTGCCTGTAAAACAAATATATATATATTGTTTCATTTATCTCTTTAAAAAGTTTCATTTTCGCCTTCCCCCTCCCTTTTGGCTAAGACTGCAAAGCCTTGTTGCCATTGTAAACCTTCTGACCACAGCACTCTACTACAAAAATTTCAGATTTTTTAGTTTAATATAATAGTAATTAATATATAATAAGTAAATAATAAGTATAATTTAATATAATAGTTAGTTAAAATAATAGTTTGTAATATTCGCTTGAAATTTTAGCATTTGCCATCTTTTCGCATCGTTATAGGGTACAAGTAAAGCTACTGAAAATTTTCAAAATTGCGAATCGCAATATTTGTTCGACACCTATTCGACCCCAAAAAATTTTTCATTTACCACTAAGAGTAAAAAAAAAAATTATTATCTATAGACGGACAGACAGGTGAAAAGACAGATGGAGAGAAAACAGTTAACAGAAAGACGGACAGACAGACGAGCAAATATTGGCATAGGCAGACGACAAAATGAAAACATTAGCTCGTCTTTCAAACGAACCTTAAAAAAAAAATTCTTTGTTGGTTTTCAATTGGCTCATTTCACTTTTGCAGCCTATTTGCCTTCTTCTGATGGAGCTTCTCGGAAAAAAAAATGTTCATTAATTTATTTCTTTGAGTGAAATTTTTACCCTATATGCAATGCAGTGAGGCATTCAAAAATATGACAGCTTTATAAACAAAAAAGTGGTAGAAATATATAAAACAATAAAAACTGAGAATTTTAATTTGGTACATACATTAAATCATAGGCTTTCGTTTAATGGTACGACAAAACATGACGCTCATAAACTTCGTGACTCAATCAACAAATGGCAGTGAATCACCGAGATGGCCAGCCTATAACTGTACAGGACCTCTAGACAAGGCCAACTTGATACATCAAGCCTGGACAGCCTTGAGTAAAATGAGGGAAGAAACGAGGAAAATTAATTATGCATAAATATTTCAATGGTGTAATTTGTTTAAAATTTAAGCCAGAGCTATTTATTTTACAATCAATTAAAACAAAATTATTTATGCATAAGATTGTATTAAAATAATTAAGAATATTTCAAAATTAATTACCATAATTTTAAAAATAAGTAACAACCAGTTGAATTTTTAGAAATATAATTATAATAATATTACTAAATTTTTGAAAAGTCGGTCTACTGCTACTGCAGTGTGGAAGTCTGTTGTATCGAGGTGCCCTTGGACAGGGCCACATAGTCAAACCGTGCCTTGACAGCTGTTAAAAAAGAAGAGAAGAAAAAAGGGAATGAGTTTATTGAAATCTTAATGAATATTTTGAAATTAATATTAATTTTTTTTAAATGTTCAGCTGTCACTTTCAAAAAATATACGTAGCGAAATCTCAATATGAAGAAATCGAGCGGTTATCGAAATATATTCGTTATACCGAAATTTCTTTACATTCAAATTAAATAATAAAAGTGCTACGATAGTTACATATTACAAAATAATCATTATGAAGGAAATTTACCGTGTATTAGAGTTTATTTCTTAAAACAATAGTTTTTTTTTTTAAATATCTGTTCCAACAACATCTCTCCGTGAATTCTTCTAAATGATATATCAACTCTCCAACGCGTTAACGGACAATCTTCTGTGTCATTTTGAAACGGCGAAGACTTCACGCGACTAATTAACAAACTTAACTAATACAATAATAATAACGAAAAAATATATAAAGTAACTTAACGCAAAGAATGATAAAATAAAAAGTGTGGATTGGAAGTGTTTTGAAAGAACTTTTCCCTAATGCTACCGTTATTTGCAATACAATCAGAATCAAGGAGTTATCCAAGTTTGAAAATCTTCTCTTAAGTTAGAATAATGAGGCAATGCCACTTTAAATCATTTGCCAGCGCATGTAGAGAGCATCTATGCCAGTACACATAGAGAGCTTCTATGCCAGCACATGTAGAGAGCATTTATGCCAGTACACATAGAGACTTTTATGCCAGCACATGTAGAGAGTATCTATGCCACAACATGTAGAGAACATGTATGCCAGCGCCTGTAGAAAGCATCTCTGTCATGTAGTGTAATCGGCAAAATTGCATGGGGGCAATGTGCAACAAATGTTACGTAATTCATAGCTCTCTTGCTATACAGCTATCCTTCCAGTTGTGCCGAACATTTACTGACCAGAAGCGTTAGTGGAGAAAATTTGCAATGCAGACTAATTTGTGATCCGAACATTTAGGAACATCAGAATCACATAGGAAGAATACTATCAGTAGCTTTAGTGATGATAATCTAACATTCGGTACTGAAAGCGTGAAAATATCGTTGACGAAAATCTGTTTTTCTTAAATCTTAGACGTACCATTATGATACATCCGTTATATACAGCCTTCGAGAGTTGTTAGTATCTGTTTACTGATTGAACGAAAGACAAACAATTCTATTAAATTAATATATATATTTGGTGGTAGTTTAACTCTGAAAATACCAATTAATGGATGATTCAGAAACGGAACAGTTATACAGGTAAATCATATTTAATGAGGTAGATTAGTTCCGGGAAGACTATCATTAAACAAATTTCCGTGTAAAACGAGAGGATTTTTTATTTGTTTGTATTTTCGTTTATCTTATTGAACTTTTTTTTCCTTTTCTTGTTTTCGTAATGGATGTTTTATTTCAACAAAAATAATTATAATTCTCAATATTTATTTAAAGATTATATACAGGGTGAATCAGAAAAAGTGGGCATAACTTTACGGGGTGGTAGAACGCAGCTATACGAGCAATATTCGTCATAGAATGTATGGTCGGAACGCAAGCGGTGAGAAGTTAAAAGGTAATTTTCCACTGTCACGTTTAAAGAATGAACACAAGAAGGAAATACTTCAGAAAACATTTTATTAACAGGAATGTAATTGAGGTACATGCTCAAAGAAATTGCTCAAAAGAGCTGCCGCCAGCTGTAATGCAGGCTTCACACCTGCGGGATAGGGACCGACGCACATTTGCGAAGACACCAGGCATTTCCCGAATATCGCCGGCAACAGCGGCGATCCTGGCGACTAGATCCATATCGGTTTCAATGGGGCACTCGTAGATTAGGCTTATCCGCCATTTCGTGGTTAGTATAACCAGCCATCCTCTCGGCAATCCACGGTAGAAATATCGTTGGGTGTGAGAACCGAAACTTTTATACCATTTCCAACGCCACCTAGCGGCTCGCCGTTTGCATTCCGACCCTACATTCTATGACGAATATTGCCTTTACGGGGTGGTAGAACGCCATTCGCGTTCTACCACCCCGTAAAGTTTTGCCCACTTTTTCAGATTCACCCTGTATATATATGCCTAATTATGTATATAAATATGTGATCGATTAATTAATTTTCCAGTTTATTTCTTAATATGGAGCGAAACTAGCTGGTTTGCTTTGCTTGCCTCTGTTTTGTGCGTAATGTTTATTTGTAGTATTCATTAACTGGTCACAACATCGTCTTATGTCATCCAGTCAAGAAATATCAATATCATGATCCTTCAATAAATCCATGCGTTTTTTTTGCAGTGAAAGGGCTTCATCTAAATATTTAAACGCCAACGCTATTTCTTTTTCAGATTCTTGTTGTTCTTCAAAAGCAGCGTTGAATTCTAAATCCTGAAGTTCATCGTTAGTGAGTGGCTCACTGTGGAGTTTAATAATTTCGTCTATTTTTTTAAAGTTACGCCTTCCTATCCTGCTCCAGTTTGATATTTCGCTGATGTTAATTAAAAAACCAGACTTAAATTCTTGTAAATAGAATATTTAAAGGGATAAATCCATGCACGATTTTCGTGAATTATGCAGTAGTGATTTGGAGAATTAAATTGCTCAATTTGCTAATTATAAGAAAGTTAAAGATTCTGTATTAAAAGAGTTTAAGCTCACTCCCTCTGCATACAAGGGAAAGTTTGAAACTATCACGAAAGAACCGAATGAGTCATACAATCAGTTAGCCTAGAGACTCAGAAATAGCTGGGTCCGCAGTAGGAAGGTGACAAAATTTGAGGAGCTTATGGACCTGATAGTGTCGGATAAGTTACGTGATAGCCTTCCTCAAGACACTCATGCTTAAGTAGTACAGAAAGAGGCGGAGTCATGGGCAAAAGCAGACGAAATAGCCACGTGGGCAGAGGTACACTCAGCCAGTGTGAGAGAGGACAGAAAACAGACAAAAAGCTTTACTAAAGTGAATGGATGGCCACAGCGAATAGGGGATACCCGTGGTAATAATTTCCAGCGAAGGGAGAATCTTAGGACAGTGGTCGATTCAGGGGCGGAGATAACGGTGGTTAGAAAAGGCATGCTAGAGGAAGAAAAACATATGGTGAAGAGCCACATAATAGTGAAGAGCCACATAATAGTGAAGAGCCACATAATAGTACGTGGGCCCTTCGAAGAGACGAAACGAGCAGAGGTAAAGGAGCTTGCTTTGAGCCTAATAGAAGAGACTGATTCGCCCAAGGCCAGGGGTGGAAAAGTAAACGTATTATGCGCAGTAGTTGATGGACTACGGGAAGAAGTACTGTTAAGTGCAGAAACATTTTGTGATCTTTTAGAGGAAAAGGAAAACCTACCAAGGACTATACAGCCTAAGGTACAAGCTGTTAATCAAGAGGCCGACCAACAGGAAGGTGAGGTACGAGATGAGAAGCCTGAGGATGTAGGAGCGAAAACAGAAACTTCTGAAGAAATAAATCCTCTCGCTACTAGTGATGTGAGACTGTTTAAGTTTCAGCAGAGGAATGACCCCTCACTTAGAATAGCCCATAATGCAAAGGAGAAGAAGTATAACTATTTTTATTTGGACGATTTGCTATACCATAAGGACAAGCTATTAGGAGAGTCGGTGAGTCAGCTTGTAGTACGAATTGAAAGACGTCAAAAGATTTTAGAACTGGCACACGAGTCCGTATTTGATGGTCATTTAGGTACTAAAAAGAGTCAGGAGCGGATTAGATATTCATTCTTTTGGCCTTCATGCAAGGAGGATGTTAGAAAGTTTTGCGACTCCTGTCTGAAGTGTCAGTTAAGGGAAAAGGTCAGGAAGCATTATAGAATCCCAATCACACCTATAGCGCGCCCGATATTACCTTTTGAAAGGGTAAATCTGGATGCTATTGGTCCGATAGACCCACCATCTGCAAAAGGGCACAGGTTCATATTGTGTCTGATTGATCAGCATACTAGATGGCCTGAGGCGGTATGCTTAACATCGCTTACAGCAAAGAACACCTGCGATGCTTTGTTAGAAATATTTCAGCGGACAGGCATACCTTCTGTTATCGCAACAGATAGAGGGACAAATTTTACGGCAGAATTAACTCAAGAAATGGAAAAAAGAATTGGAGCTTCACCTCGATTTTCTACTCCGGGATATCCACAAAGTAATGGTTTAGTAGAGAGATTTAATCAGACTTTGAAAAATATGTTACACCACGTCATTAGAGAGGAACCCAGGCAGTGGCACAAGGCCGTGCCATTTTTACTGTGGGCGTACCGGGAGGTACCCAATAGTACTACCGGTATATCTCCATTTCAATTGATGTATGGGAGGCAACCAACAGGGCCACTCTCAATCCTAAAGAATAGCTGGACTGACGAGCAAGTCATGCCTGTGGGTATTCCAGTTACTGCTGCTCAATATCTTCAAGAATTAAAGATCAGGCTAGAAATAGCAGCAGCACAGGTTAAGGATCTAGCAGAAGAGAATCAAAGGAAATATGCATATTATTACAATAGGAGCGCTCGGGTTAAGGAGTTTAAAGAAGGAGATCAGGTGATAGCTTTAACGGCAGACTCAAATAACAAGCTGTACGCCAGGTGGATAGCCCCAGCAACAATAGTGCGACGCATATTTCCGCACAGTTATGAGGTAAGGTTACCAGACGGGGCAACCAGACATGTTCATGCGAATAGGTTGAGAGAATTAAAAGCTCGTTGTAATGTGGTAGGAGTGATCTTTGATGAAGATACCGAATTTGGAGAAATAAAAGAAATGCCTAGAGCAACAGCACAAGAAAGATGGAGCAAGGTCGGTCTACAGCCGATGAATCATGCTTTTCCGAACCTGTCAGCAGAGCAAGCAAAGGAGCTGCCTGAGCTATTGGACGAGTTTCCGAGGTTTTTTTCAAATCGTCCAGGCAGATGCAAGCAAGGGCAACATAGCATTAGATTAAAAGAGGGCAGTCATTTGAAGACGCTACACAGGTACAAGGTACCACATGCGATGCGAGAACAAGTAGAAAGACAGGTAAATGAATTGCTGGAAGCAGATATGATAGAGCCAGCACAGAGCAAGTTCACGCATCTCATTGTGTTTGTTGCAAAAAAAGATGGGACCATGCGGTTATGCTGTGATTTTAGAATGGTGAATGGTTACACAGTACGTGCTGCTTTTCCCATTGCCCATGTACCTGATCTATTATACAAGGTAGGCGCTGCTAATTACATCTCTACGATAGACCAGTTACGTGGGTACTGGCAAATAGAGCTGGCGGAGGGAAGCAGACCGCTAACTGCTTTTTCTACTCACAAGGCTCAGTACCAATGGAAGATTCTTCCGTTTGGTTTGATTGGAGCGGCTTCCTGCTTTCAACGAATAATGAATTCCATATTAGCTGGGCATCAGGATTATTCGGTAACGTATCTAGATGATGTAGCCATTTATTCCGAAACCTGGACATATCATATGAGACATCTGAGAGAGGTGCTAATGGAATTAGAAAACGCAGGGCTTACAGGAAACTTAGCAAAATGTTGTTTTGCCCAAAATACGGTGAAATATCTAGGACATATAGTGGGGTCAGGCACCCATAAACCGGACCCTGAAAAACTTGGAGCTATTCATCGTTTGCAGACCTCCAAGACGAAGAAAGAAATCCGTGGAGCTTTAGGGCTGTTTGGGTACTATAGGGATTATATTGCCAGGTTCGCGGAAATAGCAAAGCCTCTAACAGAATTAACTAGGAAAAAGGCTCCCGAACGAATTATTTGGACAGCAGAAGCGAATAAAGCATTTCAGACCCTGAAAGAAAGGTTATGTACCGCTCCAGTATTGGTTGTACCAAAGCATGGGGAACCCTACATAATGTATGCGGACGCATCTAATTATGCAGTCGGGGTGTGCCTCGCCCAGACAGATGAAAAGAATAATATCAAACCTGTTGCTTATGCCAGCCAGAAATTGACAGACACACAAAGAAGGTGGGCAACCGTTCATAAAGAAGCTTACGCAATTATCTTTGGATTAAAAAGTTTGAATCGTGGTTATTTGGTGTTCCAGTGAAGGTTATCTCCGATCATAATCCTTTAACTTATCTAACAACGGCGAGTCCACAAAGTTCGAAGCTGCAAAGATGGTCTTTAGCTCTTCAGCAATATCAGGTATCCATTGAGCATCGTCCGGGTTCCCAGCTCAAACATGTAGATGCATTGTCTAGACTCGAAGTCACTGATGAGCCAAATTGTCTAAGGGAGGGTACAATAACAACTTTTACAAATTTAAATGGTCAGGCCGAGGCCAATATCGACGACTTTCAGCCTGTAGAATCAGAGGGTACGTACGGGAAGGTGATATCTAGGTAGTCACGAAAGGTGTGCATAGCCTTTCACATGGGATGTCACCTGTGAACGAATGAACACCGCCAGTACGGCATACCTTCGTCAAGACCAGTTATTAAGGAGAGAATTAATTTATAAACTGTTTACTCTCGGACAACTACTTCAGTCACAAGGTTTTTTTTTTGTTTGAAGAAAAAAGACAATATTTAGACTCAGTGCACCGGGATATATCTAGAAGTTCTTTTATATTTAAGGTAGTGTACATAGATGTGTAAAAGATGTGCCAATTCGCAGAGAATTTATAGAATTCATAAAACGACTTAGAACTCTGAATGTTATGGCATTAAACTCTAAGATTTACGCGAAAACGAACTCTAACCTAAGTTAACAGGACTAACTACTGACTTCTGGCAAGGATGTGTCAGGCTAGAGGCCTTTGTAGATACTTTTTTTGTTCGGGCTTTGTATATTATTTTGGATTTCACCAACAAGGCATATGCTACGTGGGAGGCCCTCTGTCCCAGTATCTGGAGAGTAATTGAAGTAGCAGTGCCCGGAGGGGACGGAGGTCACCCCGCTGCTGGTGGTCGCCCCAGATGGTCAGGCGGAGAGAGAAAGAGAAAGGGTTGGCAACAACGAGGAGGAAGACAGAGCCAGTCGAGGAACGAGCGCAAGCAGACATAAAATGGTAAAGCTGGTAAATGCCGACTGGTAATAACGGCATTGGGCTCTGTGAACACAGCTGAACAGGTATAGTAAGCTGGTGTTGTTGTAATCTATGTAATTGAGCATATGTCCTTGTCCATCAAGCATGTTTGGAAGGTTCAATAAATATTTGTTATTTTAAAGTAAAGGCTGAAGTTGAACCAATTTATTGGGGAGGAGCCTCAATATTGAGTCCCTGCAATTGTGATAAAATCTTTGATATTTTTTCCGAAAGACTCTTTCACCCATCGCGTATTGCGATCGAACCGAGGGAACGTTCCTAAGTGGTCTCAATAGACCGACAAACGAAGAAGCAACATCACAGATGGTGATGATGATTAATAAACTAAAAACATTACAGTACTCTACTAAGTACGAATTAAAGTTCCATTCAGGAATCATCGAAGTAATTTTCTGTAAAACGAACCAAGAAATGCAAGGAAAGAGAAAAAGTGTGTGAAGTACCATAAAACTAGTGGTGAAAAAAAGTCGATAAATATAATCTATGTATCACGGATAATGCAACTTATAATATTATTGCATCTGGCAATAGTATGTTTTAAATGTATACCACGTGAGAGGCATCCATTTCAGTTCGTTACAGGAGCTGCTCTCCCATTTGAGAATGCCAGTAACCAAGGGTAAAATGGTCAGATCTCAAGGACCCGGAGACTAAGAGAAGGTTGGATGACGGAACCCACTGAAACACCTGTTGGGAGACAGATGGTAACCTTCCATCAAGGACATTCAGCGTGTTCTTTAACATGCACAGGGTATGACACACAGGGTCAGGGATTTTAGGTACATTTAAAAAAAAGATAACAAATAGTTACCATTTTAGGAGGAAATGAAAAATCTCTACACGAAAAAGTGAAATTTTCATTCGCTTTGGACGGATGAAAGTGCACGTTTCCTTGATATATTTCACTTCTAATGGTCCAACTAAAGATGTAACAACTTTTTAAGTACCCAACCCCTCCTTATTGGCAATTAAAATATGCGCGTGCAAAACTGGATCCTGCTTTTACCTGCAGTGTCTTCATTTACCTGCAGTTGCTTCGATTTGCATAAAGAAGCGATGGTCAAAATGTTTTTGGGCTCTTCGGTATATATTATGCATTTTTCAAACAATGCTTTGATAACTTCTAAAACGAAGGGGAAAACATTTTACTGCAACAGAATTTAGTTTCTTACCATCACCCCTATCTCCTTACGTTTTACATTTTTTTCTAGATCCGGACCTGACTTTTAAATTTCATTGGTATTATCGTGAATCAAGATTTGTTTTTATATATTTGCTTTTAACACATTTCCTTAAAAGTAAAATTTGCTAATGCCATCGTCAGGTCCGACTGTCCGTCCATCTGTCAGTGTATTCAATATCTCTGGAACCAATCGATCGATTTCATTGGGTCTTTATGCTTTGGATGGAGGAAAAGTCTCAGTTTACACGCATATGTTTTCATATCTGTGTTTCTTTGGACGCAATGTTTCTGCAACTAATCAACCGATCTCGATATACTTTTTCATTCCATAGAAGAAAGTATCCAGTTTTGCACGCGCATATTTTTAATTGTCAATAAAGAGGGGGTAGGGTACTTAAAAAGTTGTTGCATCTTTATGTGGACCTTTAGAAGTGAAATATACCAAGGAAACGTGCACTTTCATCCGTCCACAGCGAATGAAAATTTCACTTTTTTTGTGTAGAGATTTTTCATTCCCTCCTAAAATCGTATCTATTTGTTACCTTTTTTTAATGTACCTGAAAGCCGTGACCCTATGTGCCATACCCTGTGCATGTTAAAGAACACACTGAATGTCCTTAATGGAAGGTTACCATCTGTCTCCCAGCAGGTGTTTCAGTGGGTTCCCTCATCCAACCTTCTCTTAGCCTTCGGGTCCTTGAGATCTGATCATTTTACCCATGGTGTACAAAAACAAAACACCGTTCAGAGGTAAAACAACTGAATCCAACCTAAGCATGGGTATTACTCAATTAATTAAATCAAAAAATAATCATAAAACTCATTCATATTTGAGCACGCTTCTGTATGGACGAAACCTTGGTCATACAGAATTTAATCCGATATTGGTTACATTAAACGGTTCTCCTCACTGTGTTGCAATACATTATGGGTTTGAGTCATCTCAGCATATTTAACTTTTATTTACGGCAATACTTAAGAAAAACCTTTGCCCTCATATTTGAATTACAAAGCTTTCATAATACAGCAATTAATGTAGGAATTCTTGGGTGTCTCCGAGAATCGGAGTCTTTAATTTTGCTAAATGAATTGTATCTATTGTATTTCGTCCTATTGTTATCTCGGTAATACAAAAAACTATCAAATTATATTAACAATGGCTGATGTTACGCACTGCAATTGATTCATCCAAAAAACAATTAAGTGACGGTCTTTACAGACATAAAATATTCACCAATTTAACAATGAAAACAAAACAAATAAAATATTTTTAAATTCTTCTCAATTTTGTACTATTAAATTTTATGCAGATATGAAATAGGTATACAACAGTAACCGAAAAATGAAATTGTGGACCTATTAATTTTTCACACATAAGACCCACCATCCTCATAGATCCCTCTATCATGGCGTATTAAACTGACAGGCTCCAGTCAGACCTCTGTGAACTTATAGTTTTTTGGGTTTTTTTTTTTTAAATGAGGACTTCGGATTCACATGAAATTAGAATTCTCAATTGTACGTTTGAACATTTATCATAAAATAATTGTAAAAAATATTTTTTTCTGGAGCAAGCTAGCAACTGTTTTTTTACCATTTTTATACCTCGCTGCTTTTCGAACAATGCGATGTGGAATATGCACTAAATTCACTAATAAGCTTAAAATTAAAAAAAAAAACATATTTAATCGTATAAACACGAATTTTGGCTCATGTTTCGCAGACACCTGTGGCAAGCAGCTGCTTCAGGAGGTATTTGTTTTTATTATTTTTTTTAATTTTTATAATGCGGCGAAATGGTGACGAATGTTGATGACATAGAATCAGCAATAAAATAAATATTCAAGCACGTCTCTTTGCTTTCGATTCAAATTACTCTTTTTAACAAATGACTTTTATACTTTCACATATATGACTTTTATAGCAAATGGGTTCGTATGTGAAGAGAAACAAACACTGTTCTACTGTCAGGGAAGCTTTCTACAGAGTACTGCAACGAAATGATCATTCTCCTCTATGGTTACGTAGATGCCCTTCAAGATTTTTCTTATTCTGTGATGTTTTCCACTTGCGAAGAAAATCTCCAGAGTCAGTGGATACATCATTTTTGATGTTGGTAAGACAATTGGTAGAGCAAGGACACCCGAAGAATATGAATCCCCGACGTTTTTCTTCCTTTCGATGTCTCTTCTTGTGTTTAGTGAGGAATTTGGATGATATAAACCTATAATGGCAATTGTCACATTCATAAAAGCTCTGGCCTACTTCAGGGAAAGGAAAGAAATAAAATATTATATTGTTTTAATTCAAATTAATATACTGATGAAAATTAAGCAATGAACTAGCTATTATTTCAGTGAACTATAAGTTGACACAAAAAATTTAAACCGAAGTAAGAAATTTTGAGAATAAATGAAATAGTTCTAGGACTGCAGGCAAATTTGATTTTCTCGAAATATACGGTAACAAGATTATGGTATATTTCTTACTCTACTTTTTACTGATTCAGTCCCTCAGTGACCTTATACTTTTTTGGTGGTTTTTTTAAAATGAGGCCTTCGGATTCACATGAAATTAGAATTCTCAATTGTACGTTTGAATATTTATCATAAAATAATTGTAAAAAATATTTTTTTTTCTGGAGAAAGCTAGCAAATGTTTTTTTACCATTTTTATATCTCGCTGCTTTTCGAATAATGCGATGTGGAATATACACTAAATTCGCCAATAAGCTTAAAATTGAAAAAAAAAAACATATTTTATCGTATAAACACGAATTTTGGCTCATGTTTCGCAGACACCTGCTGGGCAATTTTTGGCGAATTTCGGAGAAAATGCGGAATCGAGATTATGAGCGATATTTTGATTCCATACTTCGTTGACTCACTCTCTCTGTGGCCTTATATTTTTGTGGCTTTTATAATGCGGCCAGCGAATTCACATGTAACAAAAATTCATAATTGTACTTTTGAATATTTATCACAAAATAACTATAAAAATTCATTACTTCGCTTGATAACGCTTACTGATAACTGTCGCCATTTTCATCGCTTAATTTTCAAACAATAAGTGATGTGGAATATTCACCATATGATTAAATATATTAATAAGTTCCTATAAAAGTTAAATATATTAACAAGTTCATGTTAAAATATTTAATCATATGGTTACATTTGAATCCGCTTATACTGGTGATCGATTCCCCTATAAAGACTTTTACAGCACACCATAGGAGATTTATGGCATATTGCAATTACCGAGATATATGTGGATATCTTAATAGATAGGATTGGTTTAATAAATTGGCTTAATAGATAGGATATCTTAATAGATAGATAGATTGGTTGGTTAGGTGTTCGCTAAAGATTAGTTAGGCTACTAGATTAGTTAAGTGTTTCGCTACAGGCACAATGGTGATTGAAATCTGATTGATATACACGGATTAGCAAAATTATGGTAACAACAAAAAAGGGTCCTAACTTTATTGTAGGATCTAATTAAGTGAAAATTCGCCAGATACGTATTTTTAGTATAACGGAAAAAGCTATAGAAAATGAGAGCTTTCATACCCTTGATGAAAATATTACAAAACCATCATTATAACAAGAAAATATTAAGCATTGCAAAAGTTGAATTCAGATACTTCAAAATATGCACATATAAGATCAATATGCAGTATGATTCTATCCCATTTCTAAACAGGCCTGACAGAGTAGCTCCAGGCTCGATGTAAGGTTCTTCAGAATGGCATCCCACAAGAACCTACTTTATCTAATTGAGTGACAAAGGAGGTGGCTGACGAGAAATATGGAAATTAGGTATTGTAACACAGCCGACCAGGTCAATCTTTGTATAAATTCCGTTTCTAAGTAGTCCTGCAACATGTGAGCTCTATGTCGAAGGACATTGTCTTCCATAAGCAGGAAATCAGCTCCAAACGCACTCGTAAATTTTACATATAGGTTTCAAGATATCTTCTCCATATCGCTGAGCAATTGTGAAGCCTCAATGGCCAACCTGAAGTATGGCCATTGCAGAGCAGCACACCAATTCCACCACTTATCTCTGATATTGGAGAATGGTATCGCATTCCTAGTTTCCTCCAGATTAAACAGCAGCTAGAATCGCTATAGTCTAAATCGAGACTTATCAGGAAACAGAACATTAGTCGATCTTTCAGGCTCCAAATGACATGTTGGGGGCACCATTTTAGAGGACCATTTCAGTATGTTGGGTATTAGCGAGACACGAATCACTGGTCTCTTGTCACAGAGTCCTCTCGCATTAAGCATTCGTGGCACTATTCTCATGGAAATCTTTTCATCTGTGCTTCACAAACCTCGAGAGAGAGAGTTGATGTGAAGTCATTGTACTGTTCCTCCTTGCCATTAGAGGCGGAAAATTATCGGTTCAGGGTGAAGTAACTTTCGAGTGAAGTAACCTCTTCTGTTAATGGTTCCTGTCTCCAGAAACTGTTTCCAAAATGTCAATATCATCTTTCTCGGCACATTTAGACATCTTGTTACCTCCGTCTGAGGATGTCCAGCTTCAAGTAGTCCACTGCCGTCACCGCATGGATCTCTAAATCAGGGATGCAATATGTAGTCCCATTAGGATCAAATGAGGTATGTAGTTCCTTCAGAATCAAATGCAGTATGTGGTTCGTTCAGGATCAAATGCAGTGTAGTCTATGATTGTTTGCCAAGTTCCACTACATCGTACAAATTTTCAATTAAATCAGGTAAATTCGTGTCCAGGGTAGACGACTGAATTATCCATGATTTTCTTTAAAACGTTGGCAGACGGATTTCGTACGGTGGAAAATCGCATTATCATCCGGAAATTATCCTGCTATATAAGTTAACCAATATGCCATTTATATATTCCGCGGTATTCCTTTTGTCAACCTTGAGACATATTAGTTGACCCAGTCCCTGCCGTCTTTATTGCTTCAGAATCATAGAGTTAATATGATAGTTGTGGTTGGTACCATATCCTAGTTCTTCCATCTGTAAAAGAGATTACATACGTATTTCATATCATCACATGACCCTTTCCCCGTACCATCTAGTCCACTCATGCCTCTTCTGATAACACTGACTTCTCGTTTTACGATTTTTAGTCGATAGTAAAGGTTTCCGAATAAGATACCGACTGCCGAAAAGCAAATATCTGAGTTCCCAGCGAACTGTCTGTGCTGATGTGCCCGATGTTGAAAGTAGTGGTTATTTCATATAGAATTGAAGTCGTTTCACTTTCATGTGCTTTTACAATTCTCTACAGTTTCTCTCCTATAGTATCAGCTGCATGGATTAATTCAGTCTTTAGCACGCCAGGATCAATATCTGCAGTTCCTAGGCTAAAGTCTAAACTGTGCCAACATTCATTTCTCTCTGCTACCCCGAAACTTTCACTCAGGGAGAAATGGAATACACATGGTCTTAGGCGGCCATCACTTAGATGAGATATTAGACTGAGGCATTGTGCATGTTAAATAACACATTGGATATTCTTGTCCTGACATTATGATCTGTCTGCTAACAGTTGTCCAATGAGTTCCCTTCTCTCAGTCTTCTCTGAATGTTGGGGTTTTTGTAACCTGTCTATTTATTACATTGTATGCAAAAAAGTGCCACTGTAAAATTCCTAATAACTCCTATTGTATCAAAATTCTGATACAATTACTGCCGCCATACATCGAGATTCCAATTTCAAACATTCTTCCACGTACTTTACAGGTGACAGCCTTGAATGGTCTTGTGAGTTCCTTAGTTTTGGATATGGCTGCACCAATCCACAATATAAAAATTAGCACCTCTTTTGAAGTCGTCTATATTACATGGCTTTCCCATCCCTTGGTCACGCGTTGTCTAGTGGCTGTGATCATTTTAAAACTTTTCAAGGATCACGTGATTTGACATGTGTCTTTTGATTACATTTGAATCGCAGTTATGGGAAACAACGAAGATTTTATATTTTTTTGGCCAGGTTATACACATACCGTACTCTAAACCTAAGCTTACAAGTTAGTATCGCAAAGAAAAAATTTGAATATATTTATTAAATCTTTTGAACAGTAATTACCACTTCAAATATAAGTAACCAAATTACAATAGATAGCGTCCGTTCAATCCATTTTTAAATGCCGTGTACTCTGACGACACGGTATTTCTCGCACCCTCTCTTTCCGTGCGCATTGCCTGCAAGAGAATGCAGGCAATGCTCGACTCTTTTGAGGACTAGTGCACGGATTGGAGAGTGCAAGTTAACCTTACAAAAAGTTTTGCAGTTCTTATGTCACATAAAAGAAATCCCCATCGTGAAATTTTCTACCTATTTGATAAACAGGTAGTGTGGAGTGGTCATGCCAAATACCTAGGCATCACGATCCATCACAAGCTCAAATGGGATGCACATGTAGGGAATGTTATTAACAAAGCCAGAGCACAATACTGCAAACTATTCCCTCTACTTGGGAAAAAATCTCATAACGTAACATCACATAAAGTGCTAATTTATAATCAGGTAATCAAACCCATCCTTCTATATGCTGCCCCCATCTGGAGTGCATGTTCTACTAAAAATCTTGCAAATCTCCAATCGCTAAAAAATAAAATCCTACGATCTGCTGTAGCAGCTCGATCTGCTGTAGCTCTCGATGAATGTCAGAAATACTATCATACATATACCTTAGCCACAAGTCAGTTAGGGACATTTCAGCCCTTCTGCAGTTGCCCCGATCAACCATAAGTGATGTTATTGTGAAATATATAAATATAGAAGCCACTCTCAATAATACACAAATAACAACGACATATAGGCAACCTATTAAATATATATATGCTTCCAATATACCTCAAATTCCATGATTACCAGAAACACTGAGGAATATAATCAGATCATATAACTTTAAAATTTCAGTCAAAGCAGCAAGTAACATAAATAATGTGGTAAAAAAATCGAGATCCTAAAGAGAAAACAGGTAGTGTTTAAAACATGCCAGTTACTCTACCTAATGATAATAAATTCCGACCTACTATGGTAAAAGCAAACGCTCTGTAGCCATAAGAATAAAAAACCACAATAACGATTTTCAACAACAAATTCATCGCAATCATTTTTGAGCTATTAGGAGAGATATGGTTCCCCCTAATTGTCATCCAGCATGTTGTGTTCTTTCACTTGTACAGGATGACTCTCTTGCACACGGAACGAGGCTTAACCTCTCATACAACATTCCAAAGCTATGGACATTCCAAAGCTATGTGTGGCACCTTTCTTACCCAGAGATGGGCGGAGTTTAGTCAAGATAAATCTCAATGATGGCACAGTTGCGACTCGAACGTGGTAACTGGAAATTAGAAGCCTGATGCGATACCTACTGAGCCAACCCAGCCCCTAACAAAAAAGGAATCAAAGTTCGAGTGGATCGAAACTAAGACACATTTAAAAAGGTTTTCAATGATTTCACAATTTTCACTTGTAAAATTATCAATCTGAATGCATTATTTAATGCTCTCTGTATAAGAAGTTAACTTTCTAAAAAAAAATAGTTAAATTGCAATAGGATGAAATACAAACGTTATTCAACATTCAATGAACGAAACAGGCAAGCAGAATACACTTCTTTCTACCAGATGCGTATACACTGAAGTGCCATTTAATTACGGATAGGCGACGTTATCCAAAATTCAGTACTGCAAGTCCGGCATTTGCGCGCATGCGTGGCTGAAACTCTGGTCAATATAGCTGTCAGTCTTGGCTTCCTCAAGCATTTGTTGTGAGAAGCGTAATGGAAAAGGCGTGGGATTTAGATGCATTTGACAGAGGGCAGATCGTAGGTACCCGACGGATGAGACACACGATATCCGAAATTGTCAACGAACTTGTATTTTATCGTAC
Source organism: Ryuthela nishihirai (assembly GCA_038380435.1). Classification (NCBI taxonomy): domain Eukaryota; kingdom Metazoa; phylum Arthropoda; class Arachnida; order Araneae; family Heptathelidae; genus Ryuthela; species Ryuthela nishihirai. Next base: position 24,951,714 of record JAWZYU010000022.1, read on the forward strand.
GAGAGTTTAAAGAGTGTTCTGGGAATATGAAAATTCCGGCAAAAAAACAAGCACCCGGACAAACTGCAAAGGATAACCAGCCTTGAATGATCGTGGGCTTCACCGTCTGGCCCGCATTGTACGGATCGATAGGGGCCAGACATCTGAAATCACCTCCCATCTGAACGGGGGTTCCAGCCGGGAAGTCAGTGCACGGACTGTGCAAACCTGGCTTCATCGTCTCAGCTTCGGGAGCCACCAACCTACGAGAGTCTCACTTGCAATGACACAACACAGGGTTCAGTGCCTCGTCTGGGCTAAAGAACATCAAAACTGAACCATCTAAAATTGGCAACGGATAGCCTGGAGTGATGAATCCCGAGGTAAACTTCATCGTGCCGATGGGAGACTAAAGGCATAGCGCCCGAAGCCATGGATTCTGCATGTCAGATCGGAAGATTATAAGCTGGTGTTGGCTCAGTGATGGCCTAGGGTGTATTTCAGTTGGACGTCTATAGGACCTTTGCTATGTGTACCGACGACTCTCAATGCATAACGGTACGTAAAACTCATGGCTGACCATTTACACCCATTTATGATCATCATGCATCCCGATGGAGATGGCATCTATCAGCAAGATAACTGATAATCTCGCAGATCCAGGTTGGCTACTGCATGGTTGCAGGAGCATTCTGCTGACTTTGAAATAATGAATTGGCCACCTAGAATCCCAGATTTAAATCCCGTTGAATATATTTGGGATACCGTCGAGCAGAGTGTTTGGGCCTATGTCCTATCAGCGACGACCTTGAGAGAATTGTGGACAGCTATGGAGGATGCATTGGTCGTCATACCTGTGGAACATTTATGCAAGCTTGTGGAATCCTTGCCTCGTCGTGCGGCGGCCTTTATCAGGGCCAGAGGGGTCCAACACGTTACTAGGTTGCTATCCCTAATTCCATGGCGCTTCAGTGTAAACGTTAATGTTGAAACGAAATACATTCTCTACGATAGCTCGATTCCAATTTTTAACAAAAAATGTAAAGAGAGAAGAAGTGTGCAGTGATAATTTTGAATTAGAATCCGATATAAAAGAGACAGCCAAAGACTTCGGACGAATCGTTTGAAGAAGCAAATCATGATTTACATAGAGACAAAAATTTGCATAAAATAAATATAATTCATTTCGAGATTATGTCTCTTAAATATTAACCTATTCATTCGCGAATGTACTTCTATGGTACGGAAAAAATCTCGTAATTACTCTCAATTTGATATTAAAAATTTTGTTATATAACAAAGTCCATTTTTTCATTTCAAACTCCCCCTGAACACATGTAGCAGCAGCGCCATCATTTACGGCGTGGGTTTTTTATTTTGTGCAAAAGCACAAATTGGTGTTATATATTTTTCAACTATAAAGAAAGTAAAAATATAATTAAAATAGGTATGGGTACTCTGGTGAAATAAATAATAAATTTCGAAACGTATTCAATAAATATTAATGTGATATATATTTTTGAAACTTTCAATATAAATAACATATAGGAATCAAAACGTTGAATATTAAATATGTTCTATCTCAGGTTTCGATTTGTGATGAAACAAATTACAGTCCAAAAGAATCCATATCCATTAAAATTTCGCTTTAAATGGTGAAGAGAGAGAGAAAGACCATATAATCGCTCTTAAATAGTAAATGCTGAAAAATGTCTTTTTTTTTAAGTACTGCAAAATGGTTTTTGAAAATGACGTATAAGGGTCATTCAAATGAGAAGAGGAAAAGTCTGAAATGAGGAGTAAATCTTTTATTGAACTGCTGAACTTTGACAGGCTAGTGAAACATTTGTTCCGACATGAGATTAGCGACATGATACTCTCCTATAGTGACTTCTGCTTTGCATGATGGATTCTGTGATAATGTACTGCACCTCTTCATTTCGTTTCAAATTCTATCTTCTCATGAAGTATTTTTAGATACAGAAATTCCAAAATGTACTAAAGCAAATGCCAGGACACCAGAGGGATTACGTTCTAGTCATTCCTAAACATCGTCATCATCATCATCATCATCCTCAAGCAGCCATGGGCTACGGAGGTCCAACCAGACCGTGCAATTTAGTTCTCCAAGCAAGTCTGTCCTGAACTACATCTACTGCATCTGGCCACTGCACACCAATTCTAATAAGGTCCTGTTTGACATTGTCTGCACACCGCATCTTAGGTCTCACCCTCTTTCTGAGGCCTTTAGGCACACTGTTCATAACCCTATTCAAAAACCTATAATTATTCATACGGGCAACATGGCCAAACCAACGGAGTCTTTCTCTGCACAATATGCTGCTTAAAGGAGATTGCTGACTCCTTTGCCTAACCCTCGTCATTAGTTACAAAGTTGAACCACCTAATGCCCAAGATACTACGTAAGGATCTAGAATCAAAAGCATCTAATTTCCTTGTTATCATATTTGCAAAGTGTCCACGTTTCATTACCATAACTAACCCTAGAAAGAACCAAACTATTATACAGTCTAATTTTAGTCTTTAGGTGTATACGCCTATTTCACCACACTCTCCATAGATTCTTAAATGTCTCGGCAGCAATCCCTTATTCGTCTGTTAATCTCATGCCGCACATCACCAATATCTGTTACATAGCTCCCAAGATAATTAAAATGTGACACCTGCTCAAGACTGCAACCATTCAGATTAACTCAATCACAAACTGCCTGACCAATTTTCATCACTTTAGTTTTCTCTCTGTTTATAACCAAACCTACTCTACAACCAGTTTCATCAACAGTTCGAATGAAAGAGTTCATCTCATCAACAACATTTGTCAAAAGGTCTAAATTATCAGCATAATCTAAATCAGAAATTTTCGTATCTCCAGTCCATTTAAGGCCAAAATCTTTCCATTGAAGTGAATTTCGCATAACATAATCAATAACCAAGCTAAAGAGAAAAGGAAACAAAATGCACCCTTGTCGAACACCAGAAGTAATGCTAAACCAATTGCTACAAGCCTTACCAACTCTCACACACGATTCAGTGTTATTATAGAGAGCTTTCATTATGTTAACTAACTTGTCTGGTATACCATATGATTTCACAATCAACCACAAATTACGATGATCAGCAGAGTCGAAAGCCTTTTGAAATCAACAAAGCTAGCAACCAAAGGTTTCTGAAACTCTAAACATTTCTCAAGAATCTGCCTAAGTGAAAATATCTGATCCACACATCCCCTACCACTTCTGAATCCACATTGCTCATCACGCAATTGCCTGTCAACCATATTGTTAATTTTATTAAGTACAATCATGGAAAGAACTTTACCTGGAACAGAGAGTAGGCTGATACCCCTATAGATATCACAAGAACTGCGATCACCTTTTTGGAAAATAGGGATAATAATAGCCCTGGTAAAATCCTTAGGAACCATGCCTTTATCATAAAAGATATTCAGAATTTCAGTCATCGAAATGGTAACAGAAACGTTCCCAGCTCTAAGCATTTCGGCAGTAATTTCATCTAACCCTGGGGATTTATGTAGTTTAAGTTTAGAAACAGACAAATAACTTCAGAATGTGTTATAGGGCCAACATTAAAGCCACCAATGCATCTATCATCATTGCAAAAAATGGGAGTAGAACTAACTACATTGTTTAGAACATCACTGAAATACTCAGCCCACCTAGCCATGACAGAATCCTCACCTTCTATAACATTAACTTGTTTATCCTTCAATCGCTGTATACCTGTTCGTTTTCTACCATATAAAATATTAACTATCTGGTACAGCTCTATGCTGTTATCCTGTCTAACTGCTCCCTCGGCTTTGTCAGCCAAGCCATCAAGCAAAAATTCTTATCAGCAGCTAACTGATATTTTACATGTTTATTAAGTTCTCTGTAATGCTTTCTATTAGGACTAGTAGGTTATTGATTAAGGACATCCCTGCAGTTCTTTCTTTCCGAAATAAGCTCAAGTGCCTTATTACTCAGATAATTCTGTCTCATCTGCTCCTTTTTCCATAAAATGGTACTGTTAGTTTCCAAAAAAGCCTGTTTATAATGGTCCCATTCTTCCTGAACTTCAGTAGTAAGCAAACTATGACTGTCATAATGACTAAGTAACCTATCATGGTAAGCTTTGCTATAACTTGGTCTTTCAGAGTTTCAGTATTAAAGGTAAAATTTTTAACCCTAGCACAACACTTTTTAAGTTTAAGTTGCCAGACACTTTTAACAAGGTAATGGTCAGATCGAATTTCAGCTCCCCTATATGACCTGATATCCCTAACAGAACTAGCCCATTTGCTGTTAATTAATATATAATCAATCATATTCTTATACAGCCCATCTGGTGAAACCCATGTGTACTTATATATGTCGCGTTGTTTGTAATAAGTGTTGGTTATTCTGAAGCCATTGAGTTTACTTACCTGTAGGAGACGGTGCCCATTGGCATTTGCAGCTGCCAATACCAAAAGGGCTTATCACCCCTCTCCAAAGGTCAGAGTCAGTACCAACTTTGGCATTGAAGTCACCTAGAACAAGGGTAATATCTCCTTTTTTGGCAGAATTCAAAATATCCTGAAGTTGTCCGTAAAACCTATCCTTCTCATCCACATCGGCATCCTCAGTGGGAGCATAACAGCAGATAACATTCAAGTCTTTAACGCTTGTCTGAAATTTTGCTGTAAGAAACCTTTCATTAATGCACTCATATGCTAGAAGAGCATCACTAGCGTGTCTGCTGAGAAGCAGACCTACGCCTTGGTGATGCTTATTGTCGTCCCTCCCTGAAAAGACAAATTTAAGATTATTTTTAAGAATCTGACCTTTATCTGTCCATCTGGTCTCTTGCAAGCCGAGAATATCTAAATTATAATGGTGGAATTTTTGTTAGGACATCAAGAGAAAAAGCTCTGTGCAGAGTCCTTACATTCCAACTACCTATGGAGAGAAAATGGTTAGTGGGATGTTTAAAGAAACTATGTTTATTGAGAGAGGAAATGCCGACAATATCAAACAGCTCCCAAATCGCAGATATGGGGCAAAGACCCGTTCCCCCACTACTAAAGGCTGAAGCCATCTACACTGGAAGACCTCCTCCAATGTAGAATTTGACGATGCCAATAGAAGCAAAGAGTTCAGGTGCCTGCGATGACCTTTGCTCAGGATTATCCAATAGCTGATAAACATCTCCTATGAATCTATTCACTTGGGGCTGTCAACCCACAAACAAACAGAAAACACAGCGGAAGATTTTCCCTCCACAGAAGCCCACCAGTGCAGCAAAATCAGGATCCATAATCAAGCTCAGATCCATAATTCGTTCAGTTTGGTATATATGGTGATCACCAGGACCCTGTGTGGTTGACCACTCCTCAGAAGTGTATAAAAAAAGAAAAATAGCCATAGATGTCCAGATGAGTAGGCCACACTAATCTGGCACCCCTCGCTAACGGTCTACACCACGAGAAGGCGGGGTCGGATATTAGGTACTAGGCCTGGCCGATTCTATGCATCATCACAGGGGATTGGTGCATAGCTCTCCTTCCAGTGACTACTTAGATACCATTTATTGACCTTTCTAAACATACCTGTACTTATTGTTATTGTTATTTGGACAAAGTGGGAGTGGACTTTGTTAAGCAGAAAACAACCCTATTTTTTTTTAATTCTCGGGTGCTTCGGTTTTAATACTTGGATTACCAGATCAGTAGGGTACACCAGTCTGACAGCACTCCACTTCTGTTTCCTCCGAAAAGAGAATATCTCTTTTGGAAAAAACTTTTTGAAATGTACTAACGTCATGCTCCAAGGGAAGGTGGGGTCGGACATTATGTGCTAGACCCGGACGGTTCTATGCATCATCACTGGAGATTGGTACACAACTATCCTTCCAGTTTATGCGTAGGCAACATTTAGAGACCAGATGCATTAGTGGAGAAAATTTGCAATGCAGGCCAATTTGTTATCCGAACCTATAGTAATATCAGAATCACATAGGGAGGATACTATCAGAAGCTGTAGTGATGATAATCCAACGTTTGGTACTGAAAGCGTGAAAATATCGTTGATTAAAATTCGCTTTTCTTAAACCTTGAATGTATCATTAAGATACATCCGTGATATATAGTCTTCTATTACGGTGAAGCAATATGGTACTGATTGAACGAAAGACAAACAATTCTATTAAATTAATATATATATTTGGTGGTAGTTTAACTCTGAAAATACCAATTAATGGATGATTCAGAAACGGAACAGTTATACAGGTAAATCATATTTAATGAGGTATATGAGTTCCGGGAAGACTATCATTAAACGAATTTCCGTGTAAAACGTGGGGAATTTTTATTTCTTTATATTTTTTGCCTATCTTATTGATCTTTTTTCCCTTTCTTGGTTTCGTAATGGATGTTTTATATCAAAAAAACTAATTATAATTCTGAATATTTATTTAAAGTTTACATAAATTCATAATTATGGATATAAATATGTACATATATGTGATCGATTAATTAATTTTACAGTTTATTTCTTAATAAGGAACGAAACTAGCTGGTTTGCATTGCTTGGCTCTGTTTTGCGCGCAATATTTATTTTTAGTATTCTATTAACTGGTCACAACATCGTCTTATGGCATCATCATCATCATCATCATCATCATCATCATCATCATCATCATCATCATCATCATCATCATCATCATCATCATCAAGCAGCCATGGGCTACGGAGGTCCAACCAGACCACGCAGTTTAATTCTCCAAGCATATCTGTCCTGAGCTACATCTGCTGCATCCGGCCACTGCACACCAATTCTAACAAGGTCCTGTTTGACATTGTCTGCCCACCGCATCCTAGGCCTCCCCCTCCTTCTGAGGCCTCTAGGCACACTGTTCATAACCCTATTCGCCAATCTATAATTATCCATACGGGCAACATGGCCAAACCAGCGGAGTCTCTCTCTGCACAATATGCTGCTTAAAGGAGGTTGCAGACTCCTTTGCCTAACCTCATCATTAGTTACAAAGTTAAACCACCTAATACCCAAGATACTGCGTAAGCATCTAGAATCAAAAGCATCTAGTTTCCTGTTATCTTGCTTACACAGCGTCCAAGTTTCACTACCATAACTAACCCTAGAAAGAACCAAACTATTATACAGTCTAATTTTAGTCTTTACGTGTATACGCCTATTTCTCCACAATCTCCATAGATTCTTAAAAGTCCCGGCAGCAATACCTATTCGTCTGTTAATCTCATTCCGCACATCACCAGTATCAGTTACATAGCTCCCAAGATAATTAAACTGTGACACCTGCTCAAGACTGCAACCATTCAGATTAACTGAATCACAACCTGCCTGACCAATTTTCATCACTTTAGTTTTCTCTCTGTTTATAACCAAACCTACTCTATTACCAGTCTCATCAACAGCTCGAATGAAAGAGTTCATTTCATCAGCATCATTTGCCAAAAGGGCTAAATCATCAGCATAATCTAAATCAGAAATTTTCGTATCTCCAGCCCATTTAAGGCCAAAATCTTTCCCTCGAAGTGAATTTCGCATAACATAATCAACAACCAAACTAAAGAGAAAAGGAGACAAGATGCACCCTTGTCGAACACCAGACGTAGTGCTAAACCAATTGCTACAAGACTTACCAACTCTCACACATGACTCAGTGTTATTATAGAGAGCTTTCTTTATGTTAACTAACTTGTCTGGTATACCATATGATTTCACAATCAACTACAAATTATGACGATCAACAGAGTCGAAAGCCTTTTTGAAATCAACAAAGCTAGCAACCAAAGGTTTCTGAAACTGTAAACATTTCTCAAGAATCTGCCTAAGTGAAAATATCTGATCTACACATCCCCTACCACTTCTGAATCCACATTGCTCATCACGCAATTGCCTGTCAACCAGATTCTTAATTCTATGAAGCACAATCATGGAAAGAACTTTACCTGGAACAGAGAGTAGGCTGATACCCCTATAGTTATCACAAGAACTGCGATCACCTTTTTTGAAAATAGGGATAATAATAGCTCTGGTAAAATCTTTAGGAACCATGCCTTTATCATAAAAGTTATTCAAAATGTCAGTCATCCAAATGGTAACCAAAACATTCCCAGTTCTGAGCATTTCTGTAGTAATTTCATCTACCCCTGGGGATTTATGAAGTTTCAGTTTAGAGATAGCCAAACTAACTTCAGATTGTGTTATAGGGCCAACATTAAAGCTGCCAATGCATCTATCATCATTACAAACAATGGGAGTAGAACTAACCACATTGTTTAGAACATCACTGAAATGCTCAGCCCACCTAGCCATGAGAGAATCCTCACCTTCTATAACCTTACCTTGTTTATCCTTCAATCCCTGTATGCCTGTCCGTTTTCTACCACATAAAACATTAACTATCTGGTACAGCTCTCTGCTGTTGTGCTGCCTAACTGCTTCCTCAGCTTTGTCAGCCAAGGTATCAAGCCAAAGATTTTTATCAGTAGCTAACTGATCCTTTACACGTTTATTAAGCTCTCTGTAATCTTTTCTATTAGGACTAGTAGGGTACTGATTAAGGACATTCCTGCAGTTCCTTCTTTCTGAAATAAGCTCAATTGCCTTATCACTTAAATAATTCTGCCTTCTTTGCTCCTTTTTTCCTAAAAGAGTACTGTTAGTTTCCAAAAAAGCCTGTTTAAAATGGCCTCATTCTTCCTCAACTTCAGTATTAAGCAAACCATGACCGTCATAATGACTAAGTATATACTGGTCATTCAGAGCTTCAGTATTAAAGGTAAATTTTTTAACCCTAGCACAACACTTTTTAAGTTTAAGTTGCAAGACACTTTTAACAAGGTAATGGTCAGATCTTATGGCATCCAGTCACGAAATATCAATATCATGATCCTTGAACAAATCCATGCGTTTTTTGTGCAGTGAAAGGGCTTCATGTAAATATTTAAACGCCAACGCTATTTCTGGTTCAGATTCTTGTTATTCTTCAAAAGCAGCGTTGAATTCTAAATCCTGAAGTTCATCGTTGGTGAGTGGCTCACTGTGGAGTTTAATAACTTCGTCCATCTTTCAAAGTTACGCCTTCGTATCGTGCTCCAGTTTGATATTTCGCTGATGTTAATTAAAAAACCAGACTTAAATTCTTGTAAATAGAGTATTTAGAGGGATAAATCCATGCACGATTTACGTGAATTATGCAGTAGTGATTTGGAGAATTAAATTGCGCAGTGTGTTTAGACCTCCGTAGACAATGACTGCTTGATGATGACCATGTTGTTGTTGATGGTGATGATGATTAATAAACTGAAAACATTGCAGTACTCTAGTAAATAGGATTTAATGTCCCATTTAAGAATATCCGAAGTAATTTTCAATAAAAGGAACCAAGAAATGAAAGGAAAGAGAAAAAATTGTGAAGTGCCCTAAAACGAGTGATGAAAAAGTGCGATAAATGTAATCTATGTGCCACGGATAATACAACTTATAATGCTATTGCTTCTGGCAAAAGTATGATTCAAATGTATACAACATGAAATGTACACATTTTAGTTCGTTACAGGAGCTGTTCTCCCCTTTGAGAATGCAAGTATCCGGTGCGGAATAGAAAAATAAATCATAAACATATAGTATACACTGATATGCCAATTTGAAAGGTACGCCACACCTCGAACACATAAGGTTCATTCAACCAGTAATAACCACGTAACGGCGGTGGGCCGTATAAATAAGAAAGACCAGCTTTTTGAGTATCATTTAGGGTTGGATTCAATTTTCGGAAGCAGGAAGTTGCCATCCAGTGGTGAGCGTGTAGCTAGTACAACGTAAAGGGGCGGGGTAGATCGCAGTGCAGGGAGCTTTCCGAGTGAAAGTATCGACTTACAAAACATTTTCCAGGAGAAGTAGAGCAAGCTCTTTCAACTCTAAGAACCGACAACTTCCTTAGCCGATAATACTGGAGACATTTATCCTGTTGAGATAAATTGCCATGTCCACACTTATGCGCTTTCATCTTTAATTTCACTTTCAACTTTAAATTCCGCTTTTCAACACCGAGTAGCCTAGCGCATGCTTTAGATGGAATGCTTTGGACGCATGCCTTCAACTTTCTACACCTGCGAGTCAAACAGTTTTCAATTTTTCACCACTGTATACGTGAAGTTGAAATTGACGTAACTGATGTTGCTATGTTAGCGGGTATAAGTGCTGCAATTTTAGTGCTGAAAAAAGCGAGAAAAAGACGTGAACAATACCGGCGATCGATATGGATGAAATATTATTTTAAAACGCGGAATTTTGGAATTAAATGAAAACGTTATTTTTTAAGAACTTTACGCGAATGTAAATTTATTGTTAGAAAAGGTATTGTTTAGAAATTTACTCTTGTTACTATAATTTTATCTATCTATTCAAGGGGTACGCCAGTTATATACACATTTTCAGGGGCTACGTGAAGCATAAAAGGTAGAGACCACTGATCTATAGCATAGTCTGTAGCGCTGTTCCCATACGGCCTCGTCCGGTGTTTCATACACGGATTTCCCCCATGCCACACATGTTGCTTAAAACTTGATATTCCGATTTGCAACATAGTGGATTAAGAAGCTAGATGTATGGTTTAAAATTAAAATTTTAATACGTTTCGTCCCCCTACCCACCGTTACATACCAATCATTAGATGCAGTTGCCCCTTATATTCTCTCAAATTCTCTTACCAGTTTCGCCCTTAGCTCCAATAGTTGCATTGAAATGAATTATTTATCTATGATAGAACCAGAGCTCGAAGTGGATCACTGGAATTCAGAAGAAATAGAATTTTGTGTTTTGCATTAATTAACGAGTGTTTTTTAGGAGTAAAAAAGAAAGAAAGGCGTTCTGTTTCAAAATTATAACTGAAACATCTCCTCTTTCCTTTACTTTATTTTTTTTACTCTGGCTTGAAGGTATTGTTATGGTGAGCGACGCTTTATAGCTTTTTTTGTTAGAATTAAAATTGTACGTGAAAAAATACATTCTAGAACATCTTCCTCTAGAAGCATTAAACCTTGAATTGAAGCAGAATTACATCTTTCTAATTATTTGTAATTATAAGAGTAGCGGTAGGAATATATATATATTATGCATTAATTTGCGTTCATTTAGGTACTTAGTGAGTAATCTTACTTTAGTGACTAATCTTCACTAGATATTTCACAGCATCTGGAAATGCTGTGAAATATCTCATCAGAGAGCTATGAATTACGTGACATTTGTTGCACATTGCCCCCATGCAATTTTGCCGATCACACTACATGGCATAGATCCTCTCTAAATATGCTGGCATAGATGTTCTCTACAAGTGCTCGAAAACATGCTCTGTACATGCGCTAGCCAAAATGCAATCTATATGCTCTAGCATAGACACTTCCTACATGTGCTGACATAGATGCTCTCTACATGCGCTAGCAAAGATACCATCTCCCTAAATAAAATATATTTATAGATAAACATTAATACAAAGATTAGCACAAGGGTCTACCAGTAATAATATTAAAACCAAAAATATAAGAATAGTCGGTATAATAGGACTACTCAGTAACGTAAAAAATTTCTTACATTGGCATTCTGTTATAGGAGGTATTGGCTATAGCCACATTTATCATTTAGGGCCTGGACAGTGCACAGACAGAAGAATTAATTTTTATATAAATATATATTGTCATGAAATTTTATCCCTTGAACCTGGAAGCTACACATTTAAAAAAAAATGGGAAATCAGATTTTCCGTTCATTCTTTTCTTCTTTTTTTAACAGCTGTCCGGGCCCTGTGTTTTGGGTAGCCCCTTCCAAGCACCACCTCGATACAACAGGCGTGGATACTATAATAATTAACCTATTTTCGAAATATTTAGAAGATTTTATTACATTTCTGTTTGTAAACATTCCACTGGTAGTTGTTTATTTTTAAACCTATAGTAATTGATTTTGAAATATTCGCAATTATTTTAATAATAATTTATGAATAAATAATTTTATTTTAACTGATTTTAAAATAAATAGCTTAACTTAAATTTTAAACAAATTACATCATTTGAAATTTTATGCATGATTAATATTCCTCCTTTCTCCCTTCTTTTACTCAAGGCTGTCCAGGCGTGATGTATCAAAGTGGCTTTGGTCAGGGTCGCGTTAAAATAGAGGTTACCTGTATGTATATATTGCTCAAAATGCCTGTATCTGAAAAATGCATTCTAGATTCAAAAGCTAATTGTTGTTGGAGAGATATATTTCATATATGATATCTAAATTAACATTTATTAAGTTCCTGGCATCTTCAATGGCAATGGCAGTATAAGAAAACAACCCCGAAGGCGCCCAATGGGCAAAAACCAGTTGTTTACTTAAAACACAATAGAAAAGGTAAAAAGGTTAAAAACAACCAAAACAAAAGTGTAGATTACACCACAGTGTGAAAACAGTCTTCAACAATTATTAGCTTTGGGCGTTTGAACTTGTTCAGCACCAAAGGATCATAATTCAGTACAGTAATTATAATTTCATAAGGGTGGTCTCCCACTGCCTCAAAATAGGTCTGTGAGAGTTTCCTGATATATGTATATATGTGCTTGGCTCAATTCCCAGGTCATTGTGAATGGTTTTATTCTACACAAACCATGGCGCACTGAACCACTGATCTTAAGACTTTTTTTTTGGAAACTCTGTAGTCTCCTGACGTTAGAGTTGGGGGTGATGCCCCCACACTGGTGAGGCATACGTCAGGAAGGCCGCAGAATGGTAAGAGGTGATATGTCGTAGGTCGTGTATGGATATGCGATGTTCCAGGTAAAACATTACCCATTACCATCTCCATCTGAGAATAAGCCCAGTTGGCATAAGTAAAAACATATAACAAGTACACCACCCTTGAGTTTAGAGGCTAACATAAAACACAAGCTAAAAATAGTATATATCATGCATAAAAGACCTAATACGAGTAGCTTTCGTCAGAGAAAGCTATCATTTAGGCCTCTTGTACTTATTAAGAATATTATGATCATAATTAAGCAACGAAGGAAAAACCACATTAGGAATATTTTTAACAGCGTCCAAAATCTTTTTGAAATGTATTTAATATGAGTATATATGTGGTTGATGCCCAAGTCTTTATGAAGTTGTCATTTAGTAACAAACCAGGGGCCATCGACCGCAGATCGCAATTTTGTTTTGCAAGACCTGAATCTTATGTATATTCGTGGAGATGGTGTTCGCCCATATAGGGGAAAAATGATATATAATTGATGGTTTAATCTAAGTAGTTTATTCAACTATAAAAGTGGCTGTAGAAAAAATATATATATAATCATCTTGGTAACGTAGTTTCTTAAAAGTTCAAGTGGTAACGTTTTTAAAGCAAGTTTTTGACGTTACCACGTTGAAATATTTATGTATCGGTTAATTCCATGCCATCACAGCCAATCAGAGACAACCTTGTGATCATCATGAGATAGCCATTGTTGTTATATGGAAATGACATAATGTGAGACAAAAACAATAAAACTTCACGCGGATATGAAATGTAAAATCGCTGTAAACAGGGACATACCCAGAGAGGGGGGAGGGGGTCCGTTGGGTTCAGAACCGCCCTTCCCTTCCCCGCTGAACATCCTATTGCTTTATACTAAATATCAAACTTGTATACGTGCTTTGAAATCCGAAACAGTTGTGTTTTTGCATAATTTTATTTTAGGCCCATAATTTATACCTGACACAAATATCGAATAAAAAAACTATAAAATCTCATTCCATACTTAATATCATTTTAAACTTTCCTGTTCGGTGGAATATTTTAGCAATTAGGAAACCCTTCTCGACACTTATTCTCAGACCCTATCCCTCCCCACTCCACCCGAAGTTAAATTCTCGGATATTCCCCGAAATTGAATTCTTGCTTATCCCAAATCAAAATTCTTCGACCCCTCCCCGAAACTAAATGCTAGATATGTGCTTGGCTTCGAATGTCCGATTTCCATTACAGTTATTTGTATTATGAAAATTAACTTGCCTACCACCCTTACTACATTCGAGCACCACAAGTTAGGAAATAATGTTTTCAGGATTACGTGTTCCTCTGTGAGAAATATTCTGAAAGATGTTTTTCGTGTGCATTTACATTTTCTGGTTGCTGTGTTGCTTCGAGGAAGTCATAGGGCAAAATGTAAATCAGTGGGGGCCACTTTCGTACACATTTTGCACCTATCGTATTATAATCATGTACGCCAGCCTCAGAAACAGGGTTCTCTTCTATTTCAACAAGGTCTGTCAACCTAATAGCTACATCTCGTTCATTAGGTTTACTACTATCATTAGAAGGCCCAGAGCCATCGGCTTTACTCTTTTTCTTAGCAGATCTAGTATTCTTAGCTACTACTGAGTTCATATTAGATCACCGAAATCAGGACAAACCCTACAGTACCTTTTTCTAATGTCTGAAAGACATCTTATGTATAATATGCGTACCTTGATACGAGGCAGAAAAGGGGTCTTCAAAAATTCACTTAACCAATATAAAAATGTTCGGCTTTAAAGCACAGTCCAAACAGGTTCTTGGTGCCAAATTAGTATCTTCTTTCTTCTGTTCATTTCCCGACCCGATCACAAAATGCGCGAAATTCCAAAAATGCCGTTAATCCATTCCGCCAAAAATAAGCACTCAACGCACACAACTCGCCACACTCATAAACTAAGTTGTAAATGGAAAATATTATTAGTAATATTTTACTATAATTGAGGCGGTAGAAGGAAAAAAAAAGTAAATTCCCGGTTATTCGGTATTCAAACATCTAGAATTCTCATGCAACCAGAATAAATTTAAAACTGAAATAATAAACTTTCTGAAATTAAAGTTTAGGATAGTTTCACTGTTATCGTGTTTAGGATTTCATTGACATTTAAATTTCAAAAATTATCTTTCACATTTCATTATTAAGAAAAAATCGATACTTTGGTAATCAGCACCATCTGGCAACCAATATTACAATTAACAGTAAGAAGTGTAACGAAGCAGGGCACCCTTTAAGTAGCTGCCCAAAACGTTCTTTCGCTGATACTGTTAATGGTCATAAACCAGTACAGCAACAGCATGTAATGAAGGGGAGAATTCTACTCTGGAGACAACATGTTTACAAACGGTTGATGTCACCCCCCCCCCCTCCTCCAGCTATTAAGCCAGCAGCAAAAACCTCTACCTCAGCTACAAAACAAACTGAGGTGAATCAAAAACGAAATATCGGTGGAGATGGTAAACAAGTGTGAACAACATGTTTATTTAAAGAAGATGCTCAAAGTTACGACCGCCAACAACATTGCATGCATGACAGCAGTCGAAGTATTGATTGCCGTCATGTTGAAAACTTTCCGTAATTTCGCGAACAGTTGCAGCGGCGACAGCGATTCTTCCGACGAGGTCTTCATCTGAGTCAATGGGAGTCTGGTACACGAGGTTCTTCATGTGTCCCCAGAGGAAGAAAACGATACATGTTAAATCGGGCGATCTTGGTGGCCAGGAGACGGGTCGACCCCGACCAATTCATTGGCCCCCAAAAGTGGTGTTCACATAATCCCGCACATCATAGCTGAAGTGTGCTGGCGCCCTGTCGTGTTGAAACCACATTCATCTGCGAAGAGCCACGGGAACGTCTTTTAGCAGTCCCGACAACGTTTCTTCAAGAAATATCCGATAAATCTGCCCGTTGAGTCGGGGAGGCAGCAGGTATGGCCCAATCAAAATGTCAGGAGAAAATGTCATACCGTTGTTGATGACCATGCGCCACTGTGGCATGTGGATATTCGTGCGCCGAAACGTGAGAATTGTGCCCATTAAACACACCCTGACGTGTGAAAGAGGCCTCATCGGAGAAGAGCACATGAGCTTCTTATTTTCTAGTGAATTCAGCAGTATAATTTACTAGAAATCAATCGTCAACCCATGGCTTTTAGTAAATTCAGTAATATAATTTACTAGAAATAAATCGGCGCTTATTGATTTCTAGACCGTTACTTCGACCCCTATTTGACTTTTAACGCAGCAGCTGGTCTGAAATTTCTTGCCATCTCTAAGATCTACCTGGCCAAAAAAACTGTCCTAAAGTGCCAATGTTTAGCTTTCTAGCATCAGTAAATCAGGATTTGACCTTGAAGAACGTGCCGGACGTGAAATTCCATAACGTTTCTAAAATATACGACCCGAAACACCCACAGATACGAATTTTTACGTCGTTAATACTCGTTAATAAAGGTTTGACTGCTACACGATCACTATTTGAGCAGCCATCGTAATTTACAGTTCCCAGGTTCGAGTCCAAGTCGGGTCAGGGTTTAAATTTACATCCGCAAAACTCCCCGCCCTGCCCATATTCAGTAGGTGTTACTGATGGGTTGGAAAGGTCGCCGTCCATCAGATGGAACGTTAAGCCGTGGCCCCGTGTGCGTAAGAGCTATACCCTGTGCACCTTAAAAAAACACGCTGGATGACTTTGATGGGAGGCTACCATCTGTCTTCCAATAGTTGTTCCAATGGGTTCCCTGCCCCAACCTTCTCTAATCCTTCGAGGTCCTTGTGACTTGGGCATTAAGCTCATGGTGTGCAAAAAAGTGCTGCTCAGAGGTAAAACAACCCAACTCTCTATTTGATCTTGAAGGATATGTTTTAGGTATAATTTCGGATTTTTTTCCCGAGATTTATCACCCGGATTATCCCTGGTGCAAAGTGGTATTCCTGGTGCCTGTAGTGTTCCCAACTTAACCCATAGGGGATAATCCTAATTCCAACTACGATGCAGAAATGGCAAAATTCTGAAGATTTGCACCAATTTGTAATCCGCGTCGTAGATCTTTGCAAAAATCCGAAATGTGACCTCCGATGTGAAAAAAATCACATCGGAAGTCACATGTGTTCAAGATCAAATAGAGGATACGTAGAGGTCAAACCTTGATTAATAAGGGCTAGAAATGTGAAAATTGATGTCTGTGTGGGTGTTTCGGACTATAGAATTGAAAGTTGGAAAGGTTATAAAATTTCGGATACAAAGGGTCCTTCAAGGTTAAAGGTCAAGTTTCGATATGTCGGTGGCTAGATAGCTGAAAATCTGTTCTTGGAAATATTATGGGTCATAGATCTTGAAAATTTCGTTAATTTTGTATCGAGTGTCTCAAATATCAATCTATCGGTCCTAGAGGGTTTGAGTCGTAGATCTCAGTAATTTTGTAAATTATGGATGTGTAATTGGTCTGTAACTTTGAGGTCAAAAGTCAAATTTCGATGTGCTAGTGCATGAGGGCTAAAAATTGTTGGGTTGGGTTGTTTTACCTCTGAGCGGCACTTTTATGCACACCATGGGCTAAATGGCCAGGTCACATGGACCCCGAAGGCTCAGAGAAATTTGGGGGAGGGGACCCACTGGAACAGCTGTTGGGAGACAGATGGTAGCCTCCCGTCAAGGCCATCCTGCGTGTTCTTTAACGTGCACAGGGTATGGCTCTCCCGCACACGGGGCCACGGCTTAATGTCTCATCCGACGGACGGCGGCCTTTCCAAGCCCATCGGTGTCCCCTACTGACCGTGGGAAGGGCGGGGAATTTTGCGGAGATAAATCTCAACGCTGACCCAGCTGGGACTCGAACCTGGGAACTGCAGATTTCGAACCTGGCACGCTACCGACTGAGCCACCCCCAACCCACTAAAAATTGTTGAATAAGGCTATTTCGGGCTCTAGAACTCAGAAATGAGAGGGATTTTCAGATCCAGTGTAGCTATCAAAATCAAATAGGGATGGGAGTGACGGTCCAGGAATGAAGAGGTGCCGAAATCACCGATTAATTTCTTGTAAGGAATAGTGTGTCAATCTCCAATAGCCTAACCGTCAAAATGGAATTCAAAATATACCACCTATCGATACCTATCGATACTTGCACGCCGTCCGTCGGATGGGACGTTAAGCCGTGGCCCCGTGTGCGGGAGAGCCATACCCTGTGCACGTTAAAGAACACGCTGGATGGCCTTAACGGGAGGCTACCATCTGTCTCCCAACCGCTGTTCCAGTGAGTCCCCTCCCCCAACCTTCTCTGAGCCTTCGGGGTCCATGTGACCTGGCCATTTAGCCCATGGTGTGCAAAAAAGTGCCGCTCAGATGTAAAACAATCCAATCCAATTCTCCATTCATAAAAGAAGGCGGAAGCCAGTGATCAGTCGGTGATACCTAGATACCATTTATTGGCCTTTCTAAACATACCTGTACTTATTGTTATTGTTATTTGGACAAAGTGGGAGTGGACTTTGTTAAGCAGAAAACAACCCTATTTTTTTTAAATTCTCGGGTGCTTCGGTTTTAATACTTGGATTACCAGATGGGTAGGGTACACCGGTCTGACAGCACTCCACTTCTGTTTCCTCCGAAAAGAGAATATCTCTTTTTGAAAAAACTTTTTGAAATGTACTAACGGCATGCTCCAAGGGAAGGGGGGGTCGGACATTATGTGCTAGACCCGGACGGTTCTATGCATCATCACTGGAGATTGGTACACAACTATCCTTCCAGTTTATGCGTAGGCAACATTTAGAGACCAGATGCATTAGTGGAGAAAATTTGCAATGCAGGCCAATTTGTTATCCGAAACTATAGTAATATCAGAATCACATAGGGAGGATACTATCAGAAGCTGTAGTGATGATAATCCAACATTTGGTACTGAAAGCGTGAAAATATCATTGAATAAAATTCGCTTTTCTTAAACCTTGAATGTATCATTAAGATACATCCGTGATATATAGTCTTCGACTTAACTTCGAAGAATAGTACTGATTGAACGAAAGACAAACAATTCTATTAAATTAATATATATATTTGGTGGTAGTTTAACTCTGAAAATATAAATTAATGGATCATTCAGAAACGGAACAGTTACACAGGTAAATCATATTTAATGAGGTAGATGAGTTCCGGAAAGACTATCATTAAACGAATTTCCGTGTAAAACGAGGGGATTTTTATTTCTTTATATTTTTGCCTATCTTATTGATCTTTATTCCATTTTTCTTGGTTTCGTAATTGATGTTTTATTTCAACAAAACTAATTATAATTCTGAATATTTATTTAAAGATTACATAAATTCATAATTATGTGTATAAATATGTACATATATGTGATCGATTAATTAATTTTCCAGCTTATTTCTTAATAAGGAACGAAACTAGCTGGTTTGCATTGCTTGGCTCTGTTTTGCGCGTAATATTTATTTTTAGTATTCCATTAACTGGTCACAACATCGTCTTATGGCATCCAGTCACAAAATATCAATATCGTGATCCTTCAACAAATCCATGCGTTTTTTGTTCAGTGAAAGGGCTTCATCGAAATATTTAAACGCCAACCCTATTTCTGGTTCAGATTCTTGTTGTTCTTCAAAAGCAGCGTTGAATTCTAAATCCTGAAGTTCATCGTTAATGAGTGGCTCACTGTGGAGTTTAATAACTTCGTCCATCTTTCATAATGAGTAACATATTATTAGTAATGAGTTACGGAAAATGTTCCTTTCTTACGCAATTAAGGAGAGTTGATAAAATTCGAAGTGACTTGGCAAATTCAGGGAAGATGTAAAAATTGCGATTTTTTCTGTAAAATTACGGCGAGTTGGCAAACTCTAGGATAGTTGGCAAAATTCGAATCCACATGATAACATAAACGCGAGTTGTGAAAATTGGGATTTGTTTTGTGAAATTAAGGGCAGTTGGACAAGTCTAGGGAACTTAACAAAATCTATTGAATTGGCAAAATACAAATTCCTTTGGGAAATACGGGCGAGCTGTGATAATTGAGATTAAAAATAATAAATAAATACCCCCTCAAGCAGCTGCTTGCCACAGAGGTCTGACAGTTTATATGTCACAGTAGAAGGTCTGAGAGGATGGCAGGACCTCTGCAGAATAACGACACAAACAGCCATCCCTGGGGCTCGAACCCAGATCCCTTAGATCAGCAGCCAGGCGCGCTAACCACTCGGCCATGAGACGGCTTAATTGAGATTGGGTTTGTAAAATTAAGGAGAGTTGACAAAATCGAGAAAACTTGGCAAAATCGTGTGGAGTTGAAAATTTTGAAGTGACTTGGGAAATTTAGGAGAGATGTAAAGATTGGGATTAGTTTTGTGAAATTAAGCAGATTTGGCCAAATCAAGGGAAGTTGGGAAAATTGACACTGACTTGCTACAATTCAGACGAGATGTAAGTATTGGGATCATTTCTGTGAAATTATGGCTAGTTGGTAAAATTGGAAGTCAAATGGCAAAATGCAGGAGAGTTGTGAAAATTGCCTCAACTTCCCCCACGGAGTGAAAATCTAGATACGAATCGACCAAGATTTAAGAGACAGAGACATTATTTTCTCAATAGGAGAGAGACAATAGACTAGAGACAGAGACATTATTTTCTCGGTAGGCAAAATTTGATTTTCGAGTTGTAAAATTTTCGATTTCTCCCCCCCAACCATAGTCCTTCACTACCCCCCTGTTTGGCACTACATAGAGCTTTAGAACTTGCAACTCGAATTTTGAAGATCGATGGGCTATTGGAAGTCCACCATCCGTCAGATGGGACATTTAGTCTTGGGGCCGTTTGCGGAACAGCCATACTCTGTTCACATTAAGGAACACGCTGGACGGTCTTGATGGGAGTCTACCATCAGTCTTCTAACAGCTGGCCAGTGAATCACCACCCCCAACATTCCCAGGGGGAGATGGCTTAGTCGGTAGGATGCCAGGCTCGCAATCTACAGTTTCCAGGTTCATGTCCCAGGTAATATAATGGATGACAAATGCCAGACTCTCCGCAATTCAGAGACTGCACTACATCTATCGGGATAACTTCTCTATGTGGACAACCATACTCTGTGCCATGTTTACTACTATCCACCGTCGGTGCTGAACAGTACTATACTGTAGAAGTAAAGTCCAGCATTCGCCAAAACCTAACTCTAAACTTCGTCCTGGGTCGCCACAAACAAGGATAATGAGAATCCAAGTTGACGCCAGGTTCAAGTCCCAGCTCGGCTAACTTTGATTGTTATCCATGCAAAATCCCCACCCTACCCTTGGTCAATAGCGTATACTAATGGAGTTAGAAAGGCCGCCGTCCGTCGGATGGGATATAAAGTCATGTTCCCCTGTGTGGACAGCCATACTCTGTGCAAGTTAAAAAAATATGCTGGATGTCCTTCACGGGAGCTACCATCTCTCCCAATAGCTGTCCAGTGGGTTATCTTCTCCTTCAAACTTCTCTGAGCCCTCAGGGTTTTTGTGACTTGGCATTTAGCCCATGGTTGCAAAAAATAAACTGCCTCTCAGAGATAAAACAATCCAACCCTTTTCACTAGGGAGCCGGTCACAATTGTAACATTATGTCAAAAGCGTTCTCGCTAAAATCAGCAAACGCTGCAACCGGATTGGTCACATATTTTAATCACTTGCATATCACGGCGCAACTCAGCCTACTTCTGATTTGCAGCACTTCCGATCATTCGTTCTGGGTGTTGCAATTTTAGTGTTACAGAGCACAGCAGAACATGACTTTATATCCCATAGATAGCACCTCGGTATATTTGGGTATGGGGGCGGGAGTGGCTCAGTCGGTAGCGCGCCAGGCTCGTAATCTGTAGTTCCCAGGTTCGAGTCCCAGCTGGCTCAGCGTTGAGATTTATCTCCGCAAAATTTCCTCCCCCTGCTCACGGTCAGTAGGGGACACCGATGGGCTTGGAAAGGCCGCCGTCCGTTGGATGGGACGTTAAGCCGTGGCCCCGTGTGCGGGAGAGCCATAACCTGTGCACGTTAAAGAACACCCTGGATGGCCTTGACGGGAGGCTACCATCTGTCTCCCAACAGCTGTTCCAGTGGGTCCCCTCCCTCAACCTTCTCTGATCCTTCGGGGTCCTTGTGGCCTGGCCATTTAGCCCATGGTGTGCAAAAAAGTGCCGCTCAGAGTTAAAACAATCCAATCCAATACTTGCGTATACTGAGGTGCTATCTATGAAATCTCGGTCGGTAGCGCGCCAGGCTCGTAATCTACAGTTCCCAGGGTCAAGTCCCAGCTGGGTCAGCGTTGCGATTTATCGCAAAACTCACCGCCTTGCCCATGGTCAGTAGAAGACAAGGATGGGTTTGGAAAAACCGCCGTCCATCGGATGGGACGTTGAGCTGTGGTCCCGTGTGCAGTAGAGTCATACAATGTTCACGTTAAAGAATACGCTGGATTGACCTATGGCAAAGTACGAAAAGCAGATTTTTTAATCGACTTTTAAATATTTACCCAAACTCCAATTCTATGAGGAATAGTTTCTAAAAAATTTGCAAGTGGAATATTGATCCAGGTAATGAAACTTTTATTACAGTGTAAGAACTGTTTGCAGTAATGAAACTTGCAACCGACTGAAGGTTTATAATGAACTATGTCATCCGAATAAATGCCGTTAAATTTTATAGTGTAATGAAATTGAAAAATAGAAATAGGAAAAGATATAAATATATCTGAAATCTTTTTGTATTTTGATTTTTCATTTCCCAAAGCAACCAATAAATACCTATTAAAATGAAATTGTGCCTTTTGTTCGAACCCCGGCTAAGGCATGGTTGTGTGTGTTGTTTTTCTGCTGAGGTCCTGCCATCCTCACAGATCTTCTACTATGGCATATAAACTGGCAGGCTCCTGTCAGACCTCTGTGACAAGCAGCTGCTTGAGGGGGTATTTTTTTTTATAAATTTGTATAATCATTCAAAAAATCAGTTTCCTTGTGCTTCGCATATTGTGGGCATCTTGCCCCTTGAGTGTGATTCTGTTGTTTGAAGATAAGTATTTTTTTGTATAACATGTCCCCTACACGTTGTCCACATCCCTTTACATTTTTTCCACCTCAAATGTTTTTGTGTCCCACCCACCTTCCATTTTTTACTAGATCCGAACCTGTGCATACGTAATTGTTTTGTTTATTTTTTTTTAAATTCAAGTTTAGCATAGTTTTACTATTCTCGTGTCTGCAACAGTTTTTTTTTCGTTTTATATATGCTACTCCACCGACTAGAGAGCTGCTATGAGAGAGATGATAGCTTTCCGTCAATGCCATTACGTGAACAGAGTATGAATCTCCCACACATGGTCACGGCTTAATGTACCATCCGGGGGACGGTAGCCTTTCCAAACACATCGGTGTCCCCTACTGATCGAGGGCATGGCGGGACGTTTGGGGCAGATAAATCTCAACGTTTGCCCAGCTGGGATTCGAACCTGGGAACTGCAGATTGCGAGTCTGTCACGCTTCTCACCGCGTCACCCCCTTCCCAACAGCAGCGTTCGAGTCCCAGCTGGGTCAGCGTTGAGATTTATCTCCGCAAAATTCCCCGCCTTGCCCACGGTCAGTAGGAGACACCATGGGCTTGGAAAGGCCGCCGTCCGTCGGATGGGACGTTAAGCCGTGGTCCCGTGTGCGGGAGAGCCATACCCTGTGCACGTTAAAGAACACGCTGGATAGCTTTGACGGGAGACTACCATCTGTCTCCCAACAGCTGTTCCAGTGGGTCTCCTCCCCCAACCTTCTCTGAGCATTCGGGGTACATGTGACCTGGCTATTTAGACCATGGTGTGCAAAAATGTGCCGCTCAGAGGTAAAACAACCCAACCCAATCCCAACAGCAGCAGTGGTCAGTTGTCTATCTGTGCCCCGATGGATTCAACTTTCACACACTGCTCCCGAGGAGCGGTGGTGACTGAGTCGGAAGCGCGCCAGGGGCGGGGGTGGCTCAGTTGGTAGCGCGCCATGCTCGTAATCTGTAGTTCCCAGGTTCGAGTCCCAGCTGGGTCAGCTTTGAGATTTATCTCCGCAAAATTCCTTGCCCTGCCCACGGTCAGTAGTGTACACCGATGGGCTTGGAAAGGCCGCCATCCGTCGAATGGGACGTTGAGCCGTGGTCCCGTGTGCGGGAGAGCCATACCCTGTGCACGTCAAAGATCAAGCTAGATGGCCTTGACGGGAGGGTACCATCTGTCTCCCAACAGCTGTTCCAGTGGGTCCCCTCCCCCAACCTTCTCTCAGCCTTCGGGGTCCATGGGACCTGGCAATTTAGCCCATTGTGTGCAAAAAAGGGCCGCTGAGAGGTAAAACAACCCAAAAACAACGGAAGCTCACCAGACTTATAATTTGCAGTTCCCATGTTCGAGTCTCGCCTGGACCAGAGTAGAGATTTACCTCCACACAACTCATCGCCCTGCCCTCGGTCAGTAGGGGACACCGATAGGCTTGGAAAGGCCGACGTCCGTCGGATGGGACGTTAAGCAATCATCCGTGTGCGGGAGAGACATACCATGTGCATGCTAAAGATCAAGCTAGATGGCCTTGACGGGAGGGTACCATCTGTCTCCCAACAGCTGTCACCTCCCCGGAGCCTTCTCTGAGCCTTTGGGGTGCTTGCGAACTGACTGTTTAGTTCATTCTGAGCAAAAAAGTGACACTCAGAGGTAAAACAACCCAACCCAAAACACTGCTCCCTCTTTGAAGAATCGCTAAGTTGCCACATACGTATCATATATTGACTCATAAAAAAAGTCATGAATTGTTTGCCATAGCAGTCGACGACGTATCATTCTCGAATTTTTCTTTAGATATAATACTGTACCTTAAAAAGATATGTTCCAGATGAGATTTTTTAAAATATCAAACGACTGATTATACGACGGAATAATACATTATTTGTTATTTGTCACTATAACTGTGGTGGTAGGGAAAAAAAAATATACACTAACTTCCAGTTATCCGTAACTCAAACATTCAGAATTCTTATGCAGTCGGAATAAATTTGAAATTGAAATAACAACTTTCTGAAATTAAAATTTAAGTTAGTTTCATTGAGGATTTCACTGACTTTTAAATTTCAAAATTTCTCTTTCACATTTCATTATTAGGAAAAAATTCGACACTTTGGTAATCAACACCATCTGGCGACTAATATTACAATTATATCTATGGTGGCTTTCAGTGAATAAAAATAAAAAAATATCTCCTCAAGCAGTTGCTTAGCAGAGAGGTCTGACAGAGCTTGTCAGTTTTTACGCCATAGTAGAAGGTCTGTAAGGATATCGGGACCAGAGGGAAAAAAATGCAGACATCCTTGCCTTATCCGAGCGATCAGCGCGCTTGACTGCTTGATCGGTACTCAAGCGCGCTAACCGCTCGACCACGAGACAGCTAGGTGATTAGCGTGCTTGGCTATGTAACTTTGGGTAGCAGTTGCTAAACTTCCTGAAAATCATACTTTAGTATTTAGATTTATATTAAAGTCATTTTATACTTCATTTTCATTGTTTTTATCTGCATTTCTATAGGGGCGGGGGTGGCTCAGTCGGTAGCGCGCCAGGCTCGTAATCTGTAGTTCCCAGGTTCGAGTTCCAGCTGGGTCAGCGTTGAGATTTATCTCCTCAAAATTCCCACCCTGCCAACGGTCAGTAGGGGATACCGACGGGCTTGGAAAAGCCGCCGTCCGTCTGATGGGACGTTAAGCCGTGGCCCCGTGTGTGGGAGAGCCATACCCTCTGCACGTTAAAGAACACGCTGGATGGCCTTGACGGGAGGCTACCATCTGTCTCCCAACAGCTGTTCCAGTGGGTCCCCTCCCCCAACCTTCTCTGAGCCTTCGGGGTCCATGTGACTTGGCCATTTTGCACATGGTGTGCAAAAAAGTGCCGCTCAGAGGTAAAACAACCCAAAAACAACGGAAGCGCACCAGGCTTATAATTTGCAGTTCCCATGTTCGAGCCTCGCCTGGACCAGAGTCGAGATTTACCTCCACACAACTCCTCGCCCTGCCCTCGGTCAGTAGGGGACACCGATAGGCTTGGAAGGGCCGACGTCCGTCGGATGGGACGTTAAGCAATCATCCGTGTGCGGGAGAGACATACCATGTGCATGTTAAAGATCAAGCTAGATGGCCTTGATGGGAGGGTACCATCTGTCTCCCAACAACTGTCACCTCCCCCGAGCCTTCTCTGAGCCTTTGGGGTGCTTGCGAACTGACTGTTTAGTTCATTCTGAGCAAAAAAGTGACACTCAGAGGTAAAACATCCCAACCCAAAACACTGCTCCCTCTTTGAAGGATCGCTAAGTTGCCACATACGTATCATATATTGACTCATAAAAACAGTTGTGAATTGTTTGCCACAGCAGTCGACGACGTATCATTCTCGAAATTTTTCTTTAGATATAATAATACTGTACCTTAAAAAGATACGTTCCAGATGAGTTTTTATAAAAATCAAATAACTGATTTTGCGACGGAATAATACATTTTTTGTTATTTGTCACTATAACTGTGGTGGTAGGGAAAAAAATATACAATAAATTCCAATTATCCGTAACTCAAACATTCAGAATTCTTATGCAGTCGGAATAAATTTGAAATTGAAATAACAACTTTCTGAAATTAAAATTTAAGTTAGTTTCATTGAGGATTTCACTGACTTTTAAATTTCAAAATTTCTCTTTCACATTTCATTATTAGAGAAAAATTCGACACTTTGGTAATCAACACCATCTGGCGACTAATATTACAATTATATCTATAGTGGCTTTCAGTGAATAAAAATAAATAAATATCTCCTCAAGCAGTTGCTTAGCAGAGAGGTCTGACAGAGCTTGTCAGTTTTTACGCCATAGTAGAAGGTCTGTGAGGATATCGGGACCACAGGAAAAAAAAATGCAGACATCCTTGCCTTATCCGAGCGGTCAGCGCGCTTGACTGCTTGATCGGTACTCAAGCGCGCTAACCGCTCGACCACGAGACAGCTAGGTGATTAGTGTGCTTGGCTATGTAACTTTGGGAAGCAGTTGCTAAACTTCCTGAAAATCATATTTTAGATATTTAGATTTATATTAAAGTCATTTTATACTTCATTTTCATTGTTTTTATCTGCATTTCTATAGGGGCGGGGGTGGCTCAGTCGGTAGCGCGCCAGTTCCCAGGTTCGAGTCCCAGCTGGGTCAGCGTTGAGATTTATCTCCGCAAATATTCCCAGCCCTGCCCACGGTCAGTAGGGGACACCGATGGGCTTGGAAAGGCTGCCGTCCGTCGGATGGGGCGTTAAGCCGTGGCCCCGTGTGCAGGAGAACATACCCTGTGCACGTTAAACAACACGCTGGATGGCCTTGACGGGAGGCTACCATCTGTCTGACAACAACTGTTCCAGTGGGTCCCCTCCCCCAACCTTCTCTCAGCCTTCGGGGTCTATGTGACCTGGCCATTTAGCCCATGGTGCGCAAAAAAGTGCCGCTCAGAGGTAAAACAACCCAACCCAAATCTGCATTTTCATAACAATTAAGGCTTGAATAAAAATTGCGCTTACTGTATTTCTTTTGTATAAAATTATTTCCGTGCAACCACGAGATTCATCTAACCATAAATGACGGATAACCGGGAGCATTGTCACATCCTGGAACGTTGAAATTACAACACCAAAAACAGGAAGCAAAAATCAACTAATATGCACATATGAAGGAGGAGACAAGGAAGACATGACAAGTATCTTAAAAAATGAACAATGTTACTCTACTAATATAAGCCACATCAGTAGGTAGTACAACCAAAGCTGTTCGGAATAAATTGAAGAATGCTTCGTGGCAGTGAGTCTAGAGCAGTGTTTCCCAATGTGGGGCCCACGCCCCACAGGGGGGCAATTTGATTATCAAGTGGGGCAATTCGAAAATGGACTCGTTCAGAGTTTAACCGTATGGTGGTTAAATTTTACATTGGTGGGGGGGGGACATAAGAATTTTAGAAAGGCTTAGTTGGGCAGGGCACAAAAAAGGTTGGGAAACATCGGTCTAGAGACTGTTCATAACCCAATACGGATCAGCACTCACACTTACGTACAGACCCGAATCTAGAACAAAATCGAGG
This sequence comes from Ryuthela nishihirai, assembly GCA_038380435.1. Taxonomy (NCBI): domain Eukaryota; kingdom Metazoa; phylum Arthropoda; class Arachnida; order Araneae; family Heptathelidae; genus Ryuthela; species Ryuthela nishihirai. The sequence continues at coordinate 24,979,698 of JAWZYU010000022.1, forward strand.
GGGGGGGGGGCGATGAAACTCAAGCGTAAAATATGTAAAGGGGAGGAGGTAAAAATGTGTAAAGGTGAGGGGTAAGAAACACAATTGTGCAGAAAAAAATGTAAAGGGGGAAGAAACACAATTGAGCCGGAGGGAAATATAGGGGGGGAAATAAACGCAATTAAGCCGTAAAAATGCAACGAGTAGGGGGGAGGGTAATACACTGAATTTGCAATGCATTATAACATTTCTCCCTCCGTTTCACAGGTCTAATTTTACTGAAAAATGCATGAAATATACTGAAGTCTAAGAATTTTTTGTTTTTTTTTGCTTCAGTGTAGGTAGACCAAGAGTTTTGAATCATCCTGTATATATATATGAATTTTATAAAAAATTTTCCAGCCCCGCCTATGCCAACTCCCCCAAGATTTCCCAACTCTCCTAGATATTGAGAAGTTGCCTCGATTTTGCCAATACGCCATAATTTTACAGAAAAAAGATTTCAAATTTTACATCTCACCTGAATTTTGTTAACTCTCCATGATTTTGCCAAGTCACTCCGAATTTTTCCAACTGCCCCTAGTTTTTTCAACAACCACTAGATTTCGCCAACTGCCCCTAATTTTTCCCAACTCCCTAAGTTTTGCCAACTCTCCTAGATTTTGCCAACTCGCCATAATTTTACAGAAAAAAAATCCAAATTTTCATATCTCACCTGAATTTTGCAAACTCCCCACGATTTTGCCAACTACCCACGATTTTGCCAAGTCATTCCGAAATTTGCCAACTGTCCCTGCATTTTGCCAACTCGCCATAATTTTACAGAAAAAAATCCAAATTTTCATATCTCACCTGAATTTTGCCAACTCCCCACGATTTTGCCAAGTCATTCCGAAATTTGCCAACTGTCCCTGGATTTTGCCAACTGCCTACGTTTTGCCAACTCGCCAAAATTTTACAGAAAAAAAATCCTAATTTTTACATCTCACCTTAATTTTTGCCAACTACCCACGATTTTGCCAAGTCACTCCGAATTTTGCCAACTCCCCAAGATTTTATCCAAGTCACCCCGAATTTTGCCAACTCCCCAAGATTTTATCAAGTCACTACGAATTTTGCCAACTCCCCAAGATTTTACCAAGTCATTCGGAATTTTGCAACCTCCCTAAGATTTTTCCAACTCTACCTGTAGTTTACTCAGTGGCTTCGAATTTTGCCAACTGCTCTAAATTTTGCCGTCTCTTCATTTTCCAAATTTCCTTAGATTTTCCAAGTTGCCTCGATTTTGACAACTCCCCTTAATTTTTCAAAAAAGAAAATTACAGATTTTCACAACTCACCTACATTTTACGAAGTCGCTTCGAATTTTGATAACTCCGAGTTATTTTGGGGGGGGGAGCCTCCCGCCATCCCCACCATGGCTACGCTCCTGATGACGGGATACAAAGCGTACTTCGCGCTTGGACTGAGCCTCTTCTATGAATGGACTCCGGTGGCACAGCCCACATCACGTGACATCAGGCTTTCTCTTGAGACGGCTTTGGCATAGCTTTTGGGTTGTTGTGTTGTTTCACCTCTGAGCGGCACTTTTTTGCACACCATGGGCTAAATGGCCAGGTCACATGGACCCCGAAAGCTCAGAGAAAGTTGGGGGAGGGGACCCACTGGAACAGCTGTTGTGAGACAGATGGTAGCCTCCCTTCAAGGCCATCCAGCGTGTTCTTTAACGTGCACATGGTATGGCTCTCCCGCACACGGGGCCACGGCTTAACGTCCCATCCGACGAACGGCGGCCTTTCCAAGCCCATCGGTGTCCCTTACTGACCGTGGGCAGGGCGTTATGCGGAGATAAATCTCAACGCTGACCCAGCTGGGACTCGAACCTGGGAACTGCAGATTACGAGCCTGGCGCGCTACCGACTGAGCCACCGCCGCCCCCTTTGGCATAGCCCACTACCGACTAAGTCACTCCTTCCCAACAGCTGTAGTGGTCAGTTATCTATCTGTGCCTCGATGGTTTCAAATCTCACACACTGCTCCCCTGGGGCAGGGGTGGCTCAGTTGGTAGAGCGCCAGGCTCTGTATCTACAGTTTCCAGATTCGAGTCCCGCCTGGGGCAGCATTTAAATTTTTCTCCACCCAAATCCCTACTCCTGCCCACGGTCATTTTGAGACCGTGATGGGCTTGGAAAGGTCGCTGTCAGTCGGATGGGACATAAATCCGTGGATCCATGTGTGCGGGAGAGCCATACCCTGTGCATGTTAAAGAACACGCTTCATAGCTTTTACGGGAGCTCAACAGCTGTTTCAGTGGGTTTCTCCTCCAATCTTCTCAGAACCTTCGAGGTCCTTGTGACCTGGCCATTTAGTCCATTGTGCGCAAAAAATTACCGCTCAGAGGTAAAATAACTCATCACACTACTCCCTGCCATTGCAGAGTCGCTAAGTTGCCACATATCATGTATTGACTCGCAAGAAAAATCACTAATTGTTTACGGCGGAAGTACACAAACTATCCACCCTCGTCCTTTTCTTTATACTGTATGTAACAATGTACCTGAAAGAGATACTTTCCAAAGCAAATTTCATAGTAGATACTCAGATTGCAATTAAAACGGAAAATAGATTATTCGTTATTTATCCCTATCACTGAGGCAGTAGAAAAAAAATATACAGTACACTCCAGGTTATCCGGTACTCAAACATCCAGAATTCTCATGCAACCGGCATAAATTTCGAATTGAAATAATAAATTTTCTGAAATTAAAGTTTAACTTCGTTCCCCTCTTCTCGTGTCTCGAATTCTACTGACTTTACTTTTCAAAAAAATTTTTTTTCACATTTCGTTATTCGGAAAAATTCGACATTTCCGTAGTCAGCGCCATCCGGTGCTCAATATTACAACTGTTTCAAGGTGGCTTTCAGTGAAGCAGTTCCCGAAGTTCTTGTGAATGACGTTTTTAGATATTTATTTTTGTATTAAGGGTCATATCATAATTATACATCATTTTCATTTTTTTCAACTGCATTTTTAATAATACTAAGGCTTGAATACATTATTGTATTTACGTTACTTGTTTTGTATAAAAATCTAACCAGCAATTTCCGTTCCCCACAAATGCCGGACAAACGGGAGCATTCACACATTGACATTGAAATTGCAACACTTAAACACGGTGGGAAAATTCAAATACTCTCATGTGAAGCACTGTGGAATCAGTAGCTACATCAGTAGGAGGTTGGGGTTGTGTTGGGTTGTTTTACCTCTGAGCGGCACTTTTTTGCACACCATGGGCAGATGGTCAGGTCACATGGACCCCGAAAGCTCAGAGAAGGTTGGGGGAGGGGACACACTGAAACAGCTGTTGGGAGACAGATGGTAGCCTCACGTCAAGGCCATCCAGCGTGTTCTTTAACGTGCACAGGGTATGGCTCTCCCGCACACGGGGCCACGGCTTAACGTCCCATCCGACGGACGGCGGCCTTTCCAAGCCCATCGGTGTCCCCTACTGACCGTGGGCAGGGCGGGGAATTTTACAGAGATAAATCTCAACGCTGACCCAGCTGGGACTCGAACCTGGAAACTACAGATTACGAGCCTGGCGCGCTACCGACTGAGCCACTCCCGCCCCCAGTAAGAGGTACCACAGCTATTGGCAATATACTGATTGATTAAATAATTAAGAATTTAAACGGAAAATAGATTATTAATTATTTATCTCTATAACTGAGGCGGTAGAAAAAAATATACAGTAAACTCCGGTTATCTGGTACTCAAACATCCAGAAATCCTGTCAGTGAGTCTCAAAGACTGCTGATAACCTCCTGTGGCACTGTCCGCTACTTCCTGCACCTGATCTAGCCTGGTGTTACAAGGTGATCGTTGTCTTCTCTGAGTGAGATGGCTCTGCCTCTAGATGGCATCTAACAATGCCCCATACGTGTTCTATTGGAAGATCCGGGGATCTTGCTAGTCACTTCAGGACGTTAACACGTTTAGACATTCCCTTGTGAAATTTGTAATATGCGGATGCGCATTATCTTGCTGAAACATGATAATAGTAAACTACCTCTTACGAAAACGATAGCAACGGTGGTATCCAAGATATGCTCCATGTATCGCCAAACTTTCGAACTGCCTGTAAGGAACACTAGAAGTATTTCGCTATCATAGCGCATTGCTCCCTAGATGTCTGCTGTTGAGTTAGAATTCCATCCGTCACATGGGACATTTAATCTTGGTCTCCTATGCGTGTGATCCATACTCTGTGCACATTAATGAACACGCTGGACGGTCTTGATGGGAGTCTATCATCAGTCTCCTAAAAACAGGCCAATGAGTTGCCACCCCCATCCTTCCCAGGGGGGTGGAATGGCTCAGTCGATAGCGTACCAGGATTGTAATCTACAGTTCCCAGGTTCGAGTCCCAGCTGGGCCAACATTGAGAGTTATCTTTGCAAAATCCCCCCCCCCCCCTGGTTAATATGTGACACTGATGGACTTGGAAAAGACGCCATCCGTCTGATGGGATATGTAGCCATGTTCCTCTGTGTGGGATTATACTCTGTACATGTTAAGAAACATGCTGGATGGTCTTGACGGGAGGTTACCTTTTGTCTCCTAATAGCTGTACAGTGGGTCACCTTCTCCTTCAACCTTCTCTGAGCCCTCAGGGTCCTTGTGACTTGACCATTTAGCATATTGTGGGCAAAAAAACTGCCTCTCAGAGGTAAAATAATCCAACCATTCTCACTAGGAAACAAGTCACAATTGTAATGTTATGCCAAAAGCATTCTCGCAAAAACCGGCAAACGCTGCATCCGGATTGGTCACATATTTTAATCATTTGCACATCTCTGCGCAACTCAGTCGCCTTCTGATTTGCAGCACTTCCGATCATTCCTTCTGGGTGTTGCAATTTCAGTATTACAGAGTGTGTACTTGCGTATATTGAGGTGCATAGGCCGCAATCTATGGCAAAGTACCAAAAAGATATATATATATTTTTTAAAATTGACTTTTAAATATTTACATTAACTCATATTCTCTGAGGGGATAGTTTCTAAACTTTTTGCAAGTAGAATATTAATCCAGGTAATAAAACCTTTATTACAGTTTAAGAAATGTTTGCAGTAATGAAACTTGCAACCGACTGAAGGTTTATAATGAACTACGTCATCCGAATAAATGCGTTTAGAAATTTGTAGTGTAATGAAACGAAAAAACAGAAATAGGAAGAGATATAAACATATCAATATCAAACAACTAATAAATACCTACAAAAAGGTAATTATGTCTTTTATAATAAATCTTTCTGCATAAATTTGTATAATTATTAAAAAAAAATTACAAATACCTTTGCCTCGCATGATGTGTTTTGTTCCCCCCCCCCCTTCGATTTTTTACTAGATCAAGTTTAGGTTGGTTTTACTACTCTTATGTCTGGAACAGTTTTTTTTTTGTCTTATATATGCTACTCCACCGACTAGAGAGCTGCTATTAATCACATGGCAGCCTCGCGTCAAAGCCATCTAGCGTGTTTACTTAACGTGAACAGAGTATGAATCTCTCACATATGGCCAGGCTTAATATGCCATTCGGGGAATGGTGGCCTTTCCAAGTGCATCGGTGTCACCTACTGACCGAGGGCAGGAAGTTTGGGGTAGATAAATCTCAACGCTGGGATTCGAACCTGGTAACTCAGATTACGAGTCTGGCACGGTTCTCACCGCTTCACCCCCTTCCCAACAGCAGTAATGGTTAGTTGTCTATCTCTGCCTCGATGGTTTCAACTATCACACACTCCCCCGAGGGGCGGTAGTGGCTGAGTCCGTAGCGCGCGAGGCTCGTAATCTGCAATTCTCAGGTTCGAGTCCCGCCTGGACCAGAGTTGAGATTTCTTTCCACACAACTCCTCGCCCTGCTTTCTGTCAGTAGGGGACACCGATGAGCTTGAAAAGGCCGCCGTTCCTCGGATGGGACTCACTGTTTATTATAAAACATCAAGATTTTCAGTGTTTCCATGAAAAGTACTAATTATTTCACGACTCTGAGAGAGTTTTGGCACCCAGAATCGATCCGCTAGACCTAACTTTACATTCTCTGACTTCAACCGTCGATAAAACGTAACGTAAGAAACGTAAACTCTCTCGGCGGTTATTCCACACAACAATCACATCATTCTAGAAGAAAGAGAGATTGAAAAAGAAAGGAGAAGGACAAGGAAAGAGAAAGAAAAGCTTTCCTAATCACATTCTCACTTTACAAGAAACAATTAACAGAAAAAACTATTGGCGTAACGCAAAAACACATTCGCAAGAGAACTTCCGCTCAAATCAGTAGCAATACGCTATACGGGTTACTTTACTCTTATGTTCCTCACTCGTGATCTACAGTTACTGGTTCGAATCACAGCTGGGTCAGGGTTGAGATATGTCTCCGCAAAACTCCCCGCCCTGCCCACTGTCACTAGGAGACACAGTTTGGTTTGGAAAGGAAGCCGTTCGCCGAATGGGAGTTGAGCTGTGGTTCCTTGTGCGGGAATTACCTTACCCTCTGCACGTTGAAGACCACGCTGGATGGCCTTGACGGGAGGCTATCATCTGTCTTCCAACAGCTGTTCCATTGAGTCCCCTCCCCAACCTTTTCTCAGCCTTCAGTGTCATTGTGACGTGGACATTTAGCCCCTTGTGTGGAAAACAGTGTCATTCAGAGATAAAACAACCCAAATTTTTGTAGATCTTACGAAACAATGCTTTCGATCATTGGATTTGGGGGGGGGGGAGGAGGATCCTTTTTGGTCAAAAGCGAAATTTCATTCTTCTGATACTAGAGAGCTAAAACCTCGGATAATTTCGATCCTATACTTCAGAAGAATTTTGAAATTTCGGATCTCACCATTTCATCAAAGTCGAAGGTCAAATTTTCATCTACATGTGATATGCACTTGAAAAATTGTGTCTCTGAACTTCTGCCGGTACCTAATTAATGGGAATGCCTGCCGATTGCAAGCCGTGAAGCGACAGCAGCGCTAGTTACATTTTCGGCAGCTGTGGCGCTGCGATCCGCTGTTTTAATTGCTTCGTTGCGGTATAGGTTATTAGGCTGTTTACCGCTTGCTTTAAAATTGGATTCCGATACGGATTTCTTCATATGTGATTTATTTACTGTTCTGTCTACTTTCTGTCGTCTTGAACTAGAAGTCTGAACGATGATGGAGTATTGTGTGATGTTTTGCAGAAACGAAACTTATGAAACAAAACTCAGTTTGTATCGAATCTCTTCCAAACTAGATCTGCAAGACAGGAGGCTGCAGCAATATGTCGGTAACGTAACGTTGATATGAGTAATTAGAAAAAATTTCTGAGATCACTTTCGAATAAATAATATTTTGGAATCGCAGAAATCTTTACAATATACGGAAGAATATATAAGACATAATGCTAATTGTTTCTTATATATTCTTCCGTATATTGTAAAGTTCTATATATATAAATATATAATAATTTATAAATATTATTATAATATTTATAATATATATATTATATAAATTATAATAATAATATATATAATAATTTATAAATATATAAAATATTATAATAATTAATTGTTTCTTATATATCCTTCCGTATATTGTAAAGTTCTATACATATAAATATATAATAATTTATATGTATAGAACTGAGTTGACTCTATATAGAACTGAGTTGCACTGCCCTAACAAAATATTAAGAGAATTTCAGCGTTATGTGAAGGGAATCTAACTTCTAAGCTCTGTAACTTCTAAAATATCCATTGAATCAAAAAATGTTACTGAAAAAAATGAAAGATCATAATCTTATTTATTTAAATCTCGATTTTCAACAGCATTCTTCTAGTATTTAAGAAATTATGGAAGTGGAATATTTCACAACGGCAATGGGTCATAACATTTTATTTCAGATATTAATTAAAACTTTAATAAGTATTTTAAATTATTTCGATGTAAGATAATTATTAATGATTTTTATAAAACAAGATAATTTATTTTTAAATTTTCCAGCTTCCATAACTCTTTAAATACTGAACGAATATCGATGATAAAACGAGATTTACATAAATTTAATTTTCTTTAAATTCAGTCAATTTTTCATCAAATGCATCAAATTACATGGTAGAGACAAGTACCCTTCTGCACACACGAGCGGTTCGAAAAGAAACTAGCCCTGAATGGTCTACAATTACAAGTCTACAATCTTTTTCTTCATCACATTTCTCTATTAAATGCATATTGTAGATGTTATAGAGCAGAGATGGCCAAACAGTCGAACTCGTAGCTGCAAGTTTTAGATGGAAAACATTTTAATTAATGTAACAATATCACGTTAATATGTTTCATGCTAAATTGTTAATTTATACTTAGCTGGTCAAACAGTGTTAAATCGTTTACTATGAATCATGGTTGATGGCGAAAGATTTTCTGTATTAAAATTCGATCGCAGAATCTAAAAGTTTGGCCCTTCCTGTTACAGAACTTCATAGTTAGATTCCATTTGAAATAGCATGGAAAGAAATACTACAGCTTTCTTTCAGCATAATATTGTTATTACAAATTTAAAAATTTTCACTAATTCAAATAATGTGTTACTTAAAAAAATAGTAGTAATAATGTCGGTCATTTTCTTGAACCCGGACACTCTTTCCCCCCCCCCCCCCATCTGTTCTTAAAGCAGTCTTGTATATAAATAGTGGAATGTTGACGTTTATAACAGTTTGTCAGCGTTCTGAACTGCTCAACCCTGACCCAGCTGTGACTCAAACCAGGGTACTGTAGATCACGTGTATGGACACTACCAACTGAGTGGTACTCCGCCACGTCAGGAAGCGTGGAGAACTGTGCCAGATAGAGGTTATGTGCAGTCTCTACGACTCACTGCCATGAAGCATTGCTCAATTTATTCCCAATAGCTCTGATTGTACCTCCTACTGGTGTGGTTTATATTTTGTAAAATGACATTGCCCATTTGTTTTGAAATATTAGTCATGCCTTCCTTGTCTCCCATACTGCTTCATAAGTGAATATCAGTTGAATTTTGCCATCTCGTTTTGGTGTTGTAGTTTCGACGTTACAGGATGTGACAATGCTCCCGGTTATCCTTCCCAAAGTTCAATAGCCAAGCGCGCTAACCACTCAGCTGTCCCGTAGCCGAGTGGTTAGCGCGCTTGGCTACTGATAAAAGAGCCTGGGTTCGAGCCTTGCTTAAGGCATGGATGTTTGTATTGTTTTTTATGCTAATGTCCCATCTTTATCACAGGCCTTCTATTATGGCGTATAAACTGGCAGGCTACTGTCAAACCTCTATAGTAAGCAGCTGCTTGAGGGGATATTTATTTATGTTATTTATTCACTGAAAGCCAGTAGAGGTCCTTTACAGTTAGAGGCTGGCCATCTCGGTGATTAACTGCCATTGGTTGATTGAGACACGTGGTTTATGGGCGCTATGTTTTGTCGTACCGTGAGACGAAAGCCTATGAGTTAGTGTGTGTACCTAGTTAAAACCTCTCAGTTGTTATAGTTTTATAAATTTCTACCACTTTTTGTCTATAGAAGCTGTCATATTTTAATAATGCCTCACTACGCTGCATTTGGGTGTAAAAATTTCAAAGAAATAAATTAATTAATATTTTTTTCCGAGAAACTCCATCAGAAGATGACAATCGGCTACAAAAGTGAAACGAGCTAACTGAAAACCAAAAAATAATTTTCCTAAAATAATTAATAAAATATTTTTCAACAATAATTTACCTCTCCCCTGGGTCTAAAGGGTCAAGAGATTGTTGCCAATGATAACTTCGTAACCTTCACATTTCAACACCAAATTTCAAACTTCTAACCTAACTACATCGTTTGGAATATTCGTTTGATATTTTGGAAATTTAAAATTTTTCCAGCGTTTTAGGGCGCAGTTATAACTTTAAGGAGATTCGAAAAATGCAAATCGTAATATATCATTAATACCTATCTAACACAAAAGAATCTTTTATTTTTCTGTGTGAACAAAAAAGTTCGATGTCTAGAAAAGGACAGACAACAAAGCGAAAATATAAAAAAAAAAGCCCTAAAATTTACTTTTCCTTTTTTAGCCGTTTTCTAAAGTGCTTACAATCGTGAGTGCTGAAATCTGTATCTAATATTACCCTACCCTTTTTCGGAATCCATAAGTACCGTGCAGTTCAGCTATGCACACTAAACAATCCGAGCGACGAGAAAACATGGCGTCCGATTTTGAGATGACCAACTTCTACCTACATAGGGCCTCTAGAAGTTGTAATATTGGTCGCCAGATGGCGCTGATTACCGAAGTTTCGAATTTTCCAAAATAATGAAATGTGAAACTTAAAAGTCAGTGGAATCCTAAAGACGAGAACAGTGAAACTAACCTAAAATATAATCTCAGAAAGCTTATTATTTCTATTTGATATTCATTCTGGTTGCATGAGAATTCTGGATGTCTGAGTTCTGGATAATTGAGAATTTACCGTATATATTTATCCTACCACCTTGGTTATAGTGACAAATAATTAATAAAATATTCTTCGGTTTTAATTCATTATTCTGATAGGCATTGCAGTTTGTTCTGGAACGTATCTTTTTAAGGTACAATATTAAATCTAAAAAAAAATCCGAGGATGGATAATTCCTGGAATGGCGTACAAAACAGACGCGATTTTTCGTACGAGTCAATACATGATACGTATGTGGAAACATAGTGACTTTTCAAAGCAGGGAGCAGTGTGTTGGGTTGGGTTTTTTACCTTTGAGCGGCACTTTTTGCATAGAATATGGGCTAAATAGACAGGTCACAAGCACCCCGAAGGTTCAGAGGACACCCATTGCAATAGCTGTTGGTAGAAGATGATAGCCTCGCGTCAAGGCCATCCAGCTTGTTCTTTAACATGCACATGGTATGGCTCTCCCGCACACAGAGCTATGGCTCAATGACCCATCCGACAGACGGCGGCCTTTCCAAGCCCATCGGTGTCCCCTACTGACAGAGGGCAGGGCGAGGAGTTATGTGGAGATAAATCTCAACTCTGGTCAAGGGGGGACTCGAACTTGAGAATTGCAGATTAAGAGCCTGGTGAGCCACGAACTCAGCCACCCCCAACCCTCGGGAGCAGTGTGTGAAAGTTGAAAACATCGAGGCAGAGATAGACAACTGACCATTCCTGAAGGGTGTGACGCGTGCCAGGCTCTTAATCTGAGTTCCCAGGCTCGAATCCCAACTGGGTCAGCGTTGAGATTTGTCTGCCCCAAACTTTCTACCCTCGGTCAGTAGGGGACACCGATGCGCTTGGAAAGGCCACCATCCACCGGATGGTACATTAAACCTGCTCATATGTAGGAGATTCATACTCTGTTTACGTTAAGGAACACGCTAGATGGTCTTGACGGGAGGATGCCATCTGTCTCATAGCAGCTCTCCCTCAATACCCCCTCAAGCAGCTGCTTGCCCAGAGGTCTGACAGGACCTGTCAGTTTATATGCTATAGTAGAAGGTCTGAGAGGATGGCAGGCCCTCAGCAGAAAAACAACACAAACGTCCATGCCTTACCCGGGGCTCGAACCCAGGTCCCTAAGATCAGTAGCCAAGCGCGCTAACCACTCGGCCATGGGACGGCTACATAAGACAAAAAAAAAAAATGTTCAAGACAGGAGAGTAGTAAACCTAAGCGAAACTTCAATTTAAAAAAAAAAAATATTACCTATACACAGGTCCGGAACTACTAAATAATCGAAGGTTGGATGGGGACAAAAAACACAATATGCGAGGCACAAGGGAACTGATTTTCTGGGTGAATACACAAATTTGTGCAGAAAGTTTTATTATGAAAAGCACAATTTCATTTTTATAGGTATTTATTAGCTGTTTTGGGAAATGAAAAATCAAAGTACAAAAAGATTTCAGACATATTCTTATATTTTCCTATTTCTATTTTCTCTTGTACAGGCGCTCAAAAAAGTATCCGAACAATATGGTTGATTTCAGAATCCAGAAAAAATAGCTGGCAACGATTTTTTTTTAGAAATTAGTGATCTGGCAACCTTCGTGTCACGTGACACGAAGGTGAATTGTGAGCGACTGTACTAGGGAGCATTCTTTCCTCATGACCCCCGAAAAGCGCAGATTCAGTATTCCCTTCCCCAATTAATTGTTAAACATATATCTTTATTTAAAGAATCTCTTGGATACCTCTGGTGTCCAAGAGGTATACTGCTATCCAAAAGCTAACCAAAACTGACAAAGTGGACTCTATTGGACAAATATTCGTCGTAAACAGCAACAATAGTTACCTGCCAATAATGATGGGTACATGCACATGTGGAAATAATATGCAATGGCATGTGACCACATATAATTTGTAATTTGTATAAGAGACATGAACTTGAAACCTGTAATGAAATTAAATTCGGGATAGATGTGGAAAATTGCATTTCGTGTCCCCAGCGCATTCTGTTTCTTTTGGAACCGAGTTGTTTCTGTAATAATATATCATACGGAGAACATGTGGTTGTCTTTATACGTGGTAGGGCTATCAGGATCTTGAAATCAGGCCGAACACAGAGTAATGTTGCTAGGGAGATAGGGGTGCACTATTCCATGGTGTAAAGTGTGTGGAAGAGGCCGGTCAAACATAATGCTTCTGAAAAAAATCCTTGTACCATAAAAGGTCCTCTTTTTTGAAACAACTGGATTTCCCTTTTCAGATTATTACATGCTTTACATCCTTCGCCCCTCTTGCGCGAAACAACAAGGATTTCGACCGTTTCAGGTCATGGTTCAGCTGTTAGTATCCCACCGCTTCGTTCTTAACACATCAGGATGTTGTGTTATTCTAAGTTTGAAAATATTCTCGGCTGTATGTCCTCGTCTCTATTAGCAGAAAACACACACACACGCTTTGTTCGTTACAAGACATCTGACAGGAAGCGTAACGTAAGACAGTCGTGTTCAAAAAAATATTCGAACGTGTTGAAGAAAAATCCTTACACCTTCTGAAATATGCGTATTCAAGTTAAGATCTGTGATGAAATATTTTGCATAACCACTAGTCTCGTTTTAAATTGTTAGCTTCTTCTGTAGCAAGCAAGTGTCCGTAAGACAATATGTTTATTCTTGCATGTGAACAAACACACACGTACACATATGATAACATATACACATAAAGATGAAACACATACAGACACTTTAACACACACACAGAGAGAGAGACATGAAGACGTATACACATACAGAGAAATGACTATGTGCATACAAACATGAAGACGTATACACATACAGAGAAACGACTATGTGCATACAGACATCTTAACACATACGCACACACCCGAAAACATATACATATAGAGAAACAAACATATTAACATACATGAACACACACACACATACGCACACATACACGATTCACTGAAACACACACACACATCGAGAGAGAAACAAACATGAAGACACAGTTACATCTTGACATATATGCACACACCTACACGTACACACATTTTGTAGAAACATACATATCTACACACAGATACAAATATACACACACAAAGGATTAAGCATACAGACAGACATACGCGCTAGACAGTGTGCTTTACGGTAATGTGGTGCCCTGTGAACTAAAGAATCTTTCTCAAACCCAAACAGTATAACTTTCATGTAGGTTCTGATATCAAAGATGGTGTGCTTTCCTGCAGTGCAGCACTCCCATGGGCTAAAAATCTTTCTCAAACCCGATCATAGCGTGTTTTTTTACAAATGTGTTCGAGGGGTAGTGATCGTTATCTCTATAGATTTAAATGTGAAGCATAGAGTGCGTATCTCTTTGTATGAAATCGCTTATAATGAGACAACATTTCCTTTAAAAGTTGGAAGTTATTAGTATGAACTAAAGAAAAGTGATGATATATACACTATCTGATAGTTAAAATCAAACTTTAGCAAATTAATATATCGTTCTCTAGCTAGCGAGTCCGAAATTAGTGTGTCTTTGCTTTAAAATTAAATACGACTTCACGCAGCTAATTGTCGTAACAGTTACAGGATCCTCTCATACGACCCCGTAGAAGGAGTGAGAGGTTGTCGGGATCTTGGTAGGTAAACAACACAACTGTTCATGTCTTACTATGGATCAAATATCCGAACACTATGGCTGATTACATAATTCTGAAAAAATATCTGTCAACGATTGCAACCTTCGTCCCTCAGAATCGAGAAGTAATTAGTACTAGCTTACTGGGGTAATGCTACTTTCTATAGACAGTGTTCTTTCAGATTTCCAAACAAGATACATAACATTATCAAAAAACGTGTGCTTGCCCGAACCACTTTCACACTAACATAGTACCACTTGTTCTAAGAATTCCACACTAGTATAGAAATATTCTCATGCAGGAAAAATAACTAAACCGATTCTTAGAGAGTGTTAGATTGTAGTGAAACACCCCATCTTTGTCGTAAAACTTGTGTTTGCAGCGAAAAATAGCCACCTTCACCCGCGCTTATTCAAACGTACCGAGGGGACCGGGAACTCTGAAAAGAGATAGCACCTTTTGGTGACTAAATGAATTGTAACACTGATGCATTTATCATTTGGAAAAATGGAATGATCAGTTTCTCACCTGTCTCAAGTGCGATTAATATTAATTCACACACAGATGATTAAGTCATTACATCAAACCCCGAAGGCTCAGAGAAGGTTGGGGGAGGGGACCCACTGGAACAGCTGTTGGGAGACAGATGGTAGCCTCCCGTCAAGGCCATCCAGCGTGTTCTTTAACGTGCACAGGGTATGTCTCTCACGCACACAGGGCCACTGCTTAACGTCCCATCCGACGGACGGCGGCCTTTCCAAGCCCATCGGTGTCCCCTACTGACCGTGGGCAAGGCGAGGAATTTTGCGGAGATAAATCTCAAAGCTGACCCAGCTGGGACTCGAACCTGGGAACTACAGATTACGAGCCTGGCGCGCTACCGACTGAGCCAACCCCGCCCCTTCTTTATGACGAGTTCCATGCGACGATTTTCAGAGAGCGAAATATATAGTTTTTGATACCTGCCATTGTTCACGACAGTACCTGTTGAATTTCGCGAGCACGCTAGATGAGAATCTCATGTTTTACGAGCGTACCTTTTCAGTTTCAGGAATGCTTGTCGATTTTTCTTTTATTGAGTTTAAATTTTTCTTACGATGGTTTGACAAGAACTTTTATTTTAGTCAACAGGCGCCAAATGCTGTCCCAGCTGTGCTCTTTTTATCTCTTGCTTAGCACAGATACTTGGATAATAAAAAAATTGGAGAAAACATGGGTCAAAGGAATCGAACCCTGAACATTCAAAGTTTCTAAGTAGCTTGAGCTGTGTGTAACACCTACCATCTCGTCACATACTTTCTAAATGTTATTTTTTGAATTATCTGTGTGAATGCGTATCCTAATGATACTGAAAAGAAATGAAGCCTATATTTATTAATAGGAAGCCATTGATGATTTTGTTCGACATTAAAAAAATGTATCTCACTGCAAATCTACTCATTTTCGAGGTAGTTTTAGAAGACATTTTTAAAAAAATAAAGTACCTGTTATTTGACTTTTTTCTTCGTCTGTAGATTTTCAAACTCTTTGGATTTTAGAGATGAATGAAAATTGATCTTTATCTCGATAAGTACTAAAGAAATATTAGGATCCGCATTTTCTGAATCTCCGAGTTTGTTTAATATTAATCGGAACTT
This sequence comes from Ryuthela nishihirai, assembly GCA_038380435.1. Lineage (NCBI taxonomy): Eukaryota > Metazoa > Arthropoda > Arachnida > Araneae > Heptathelidae > Ryuthela > Ryuthela nishihirai. The sequence goes on from JAWZYU010000022.1 coordinate 24,995,443, forward strand.
TTACTATGTTTCTGATATTTATAAGTTTACCAGAAGAAGCACATTTCAAGATAATTGATAAGATGGTAATACTTGTTCCTATCAGATCATTTGATCTGGGATTAAATATATATCTTCATGTTTATGGACACATTAAAATCATAATTGTGAACGAAGGAATTTACCTGCTGAAGGTTTTACCTATTGTTGTTTAAATAAGTATTATATAAATTTTAAGAAAAAGTAAAATTTTTCTTAAAAAATAAGTTGGTAAAAAAAAAGGCTGGTAGTTTAGATGTTTGAAAAAATTAAGAAGAAAATCGAATATATTTCAATTATTGCGTTAATTATTAAAAAGAACGATATTAAACAATTTAATTTTGGTAAAGGCTGGAAAAATAACATTCAGAAATGTTCTGAAGAGCTCAAATTCAGTATCATGAATAATTCCTGTTTTAATATCACAGAATTGCTGACTATTAGAGTACAATTGGTGCTCATTCAAACTTTAGAGAGGTGCAAAATGCATTTGACAGTAATCCAATTTTGGAAAAGAAAAATCATGCCTAAATATCAAGAAGATCTCCAGACATTTCCGAAATAGTAAATATATCTCAGTCATTGACGACTGAACAAAATTAGGAAATATTTTCTCTGAAGCAATTCACGTAGTGGGTTCAGAAAAATCGGCAATTTAATATCCGATAGATCCTCAAATATCCAACAGATGTTTCTCTTAATTCCGGTCATTATTAAACAAAATGATACAACTGGGAATTAACGACAAATGATAGAAAAGTTTCTTTAACTTGTAATATACACCGGTGAGCAAAACGTTAAAACCACCTACCTAATATGATGTAGGTCCTCTTCTCGCCACCAAAAGAGCTCCCACCAGATGAAGCACAGATTCAACGAGATGCTGGTAGGTGTCGCTTGATATTTGATACTATGACTGCAATAGTAGATCCCGCAGTTCCCGTAAATTACATGGTTGGGGTGATGCTGCTCGTACTCGTTTCTCTAACTCAAACCACAAATGTTCTATAAGTTTCATGTCCGGAGAATTTGGGGCCATGGCAATAAATGAAATTCCTCATCATATTTTAGGAACCATTCCTGAAACTTCTTCACATTGTGACATGGGGCATTGTCTTGTTGAAAGATGCCATCTCCGCCAGGGAATACAGACACCATAAAGGAGTGTAATTGGTCAGTCACGATGATCAGGTAGGTGACAGCGTCAGAGTTTTCTCTACAGGGATAATCGGTCCAAATGTTCCCCAAGAAAATATTGCCCAGACTATCACACTCCCTCCAGCTGCCTGTTTCCGTTCTACAGTGCATCCAGGTGAGAAGGCTTCCGTGGGTAAACATCGCACACGAGCTCGTTCGTCCACATGGTATAACAGAAAACGGGATTCGTCGGACAATGCGACCCTCTTCCAGTGTTCTATAGTCCAATGCCGATGATTACGTGCCCATTGCAAGCGTTGACGATGGTGACCGGCTGTGAGCATAGGCACATGAATGGCTGCGGAGACCCATAAGCAAGAGCTTATGATGAACTGAGTGTTCGGACACATTGGGCCCTTTACCACGATTGAAATTATGGGTAATGTCAAACACAGACCTTTGGCTGCGGACAAGACGAGATAGCCTGCGCTGACCTTTGGCATCAATGAGGCATGGCCGGCCTACGCCTTGTCGACGTCTCGAAGTGTCACCTGTTTCAGACCATCTTTGATAGGTACTAACTACTGCATAGCGTGAGCAGCTTACCAGCCCCACTGTTTCGGAGATGTTCTTACTAAGGCGTCTTGCCATAACGATCTGGCCTTTGTCGATATCAGATAAATTCTTTGCTTTTCCCATGTTGAGACAAAACGAAATACTGCCTGCGAGAGCTCAGACCCAGGTATTATTTATATATATATATCATTCGCGACCTTGGCATGTGATACTGATTGCTTCTTTGCATAACGCAGAGGTGGTTTTAACGTATTTTCTAATCGGTATATACCTTTGTTTAGTTTAGTTGCGAACAGCCCGTGGGACGCATGTGATCTTTCACTTCTTTTCGTGAGATCCAGAGCGCTTACATTTTCTAAATCAATATAAGAGGTCTGGGTCTCACGGTCTTGGTACGCAGGCCTTCTGTTATAGGATGTTTTGGTAGAACAACTAAAGACATAAATTTATACATAAACATATTGCTTCTTTATTAAAATTTTAGAAATAAATACATTATTTAAAATTTGCAATAATCATAATAAAAAAAATCAACAAATAATGTCAGATATCGTTAACATTTTTGACATCAATATGATATTTGACATTATTTGTTAACATTTTAATGATTATTGCAAATTTTAAATAATGCATTTATTTCTGTAATTTTAATAAAGAAATAATGTGTTTATGTATAAATTTATGCCTTTAGTGTGTTCTATCAAAACATCCTGCAACAGAGGTCCTGCTTACCAAGTTATGACGTCACTATACGTAGCACTGTAACGCAGATAAATCTTATATATTTCTTTCTATTATTATCAGTGATGAACTTTTATACTGATGCTTATTTATAAATATACCTTATTTAGAAGAAACATTATTTGTATTTATAGAATTATGATAATTGCTAATCAATTCGAATAATTTTTCTCCTAAATTAGATATATTTAAAAATAGATATTAATAGAAAGATTAGTAAAAAAGTAAAGCAGTAATAATATAGAAACAAATGTATAAGAGAGTTATCTACACCATTGAATTACCTGTGGTGACGTCATAGTTTGGTCCACCGGCCTTGTGTTATAGGAGGTATTGGTTCTACGTGTTAAAAGTTTTGTTATTGTGGCCCGCAAACTCGTAAAAAACATTTTGTGCTGCCTGCTGAGATGCAGAGATTCTGCACCACTGCTCTAGTTTCTTCCAGGTTAAATTACAGAATATAAATATTATCGAGCGATTCGTTTAAGTTTGATCATTATTTTCAGGGGTGTTTCACAGATTCTACTCATCCTATGGTGAATGTGGTGATCAATAAAATTATCTAAATTTCTCACTTGGTATATGGAACTACATTACTGGAATATATATTTATAAATTAAGTAATGGTATTAACTTGTAAATAAAGCAAATCGTCATTTGCATCAACATTCAATTACATAGCGTTTCATACGAAGAACATACCAGATGTTCGACGTACTTACTTCTTTAATTTCTCACTAGAAATGAATTTATAACTTTAGCTGAACCACAAATCGATAGTTTAACTAGCGGGAAGTAAAAGTAGGCTAATGTAGAAAATTTTGAAGAACATGTTGATTTTTTTTTCTGAATATTTTCGTACGCTTTAAGGAATGATAGTAAACAAATTTTATTCTAAAATATATCGCAAAAATAATTATCAGGGGTTTTCTACAGTTTAAGATTCAAGAAAGTTAACAATTTCAGCTATGATTGACATCATAGAATTGCTGAAACTAAACTAGTAGCAGAATCTGATACCTGATACTCATTCGATCACTGGCAGGAATACGAAATTCTTCCAGACATTTCCCAAATAATAATCCCGGATGTAACAACTCACGAACAGTGTACGACTCTCCTAAGAACAGCGCCATTCAAATCGAGTAGTTAATTAAAGATATTAAAGGTAAAGTAGGAATACCTAAGTACGAATTATCATAGTTTGTCTCTGACTCCGACACAGAGTGCAATAGGTCATATATCAAGATCAAAAATTCTATAAGATTTTAAAAAATTAAATATTGTATACACTGAACTCTAGTGTCTACAACTTGCAATTTTTTTTTGTGTATAAAATTCGCCAGTTTTACAAAAATGGCAAAAATGTGGGGATTTAACATAAATAAATCCTACGCTGGCACAGTTCTGACTTGAACCTAGGAACTTCAGATTACAAGCCTGATACTACAGACTGCGCCAAAGGGAGTTCTTTTAGGTAAACTAAGAACACACTCTACGTTGTAGCTGGAAGCCATTACTGCTGCTTTGGGGAGGAAAAGAACGATATTTGGTGAAATTTTTATATGTTATGAACTTCCTAGTTCAAGAGTTCCACATTTTTAGGATATGCACTTTTTTGATTTTTGAATAACATTCATGCCTCCTCATTTCTCATTTATCATCTCACGTCAATAATCATAGAGTACATGATTATTCACTGTAATAATTCACGAACAGTGTATGACCTTTTTAAGAATTGCGCCATTACAATCACACTAGTTAACTATAGACATTTCAAAGTAGGATGATCGAAGAAGCTAAACTTCTCCACTTTCCATGACAAAATGCTAAAGTCGTCCTTTTCTGACTTGAATAATAAAACATTTTCACGCACGAACGCTGAAATTTCGAAATTTTCCAGCTTCCATAACTCTTTAAATACTGAACGAATATCGATGATAAAACGAGATTTAATCGTAATAAAATCGTAAAGAAACTAGCCCTGAATGGTCTACAATTACAAGTCTACAATCTTTTTCTTCATCACATTTCTCTATTAAATGCATATTGTAGATGTTATAGAGCAGAAATGGCCAAACAGTCGAACTCGTAGCTGCAAGTTTTAGATGGAAAACATTTTAATTAATTAACAATATCACGTTAATATGTTTCATCCTAAATTGTTAATTTATGCTTAGCTGGTCAAACAGTGTTAAATCGTTTACTATGAATCATGGTTGATGGCGAAAGATTTTCTGTATTAAAATTCGATCGCAGAATCTAAAAGTTTGGCCCTTCCTGTTACAGAACTTCATAGTTAGATTCCCTTTGAAATAGCATGGAAAGAAATACTACAGCTTTCTTTCAGCATAATATTGTTATTACCAATTAAAAAATTTTCGCTAATTCAAATAATGTGTTAATTACAAATAATTTTACATAATTGCGTTTATTCCCCCCTATATTTCCCTCCGGCTCAATTGTGTTTCTTCCACCTTTACATTTTTTTCTGCACAATTGTGTTTCTTACCCCTCCCCTTTACACATTTTTATCCCCTCCCCTTTACATATTTTACGCTCAATTGAGTTTCTTCGCCCCCCCCCCTCGATTTTGTTCTAGATTCGGGTCTGTACGTAAGTGTGAGTGCTGATCCGTATTGGGTTATGAACAGTCTCTAGACCGATGTTTCCCAACCTTTTTTGTGCCCTGCCCAACTTAAGCCTTTATAAAATTCTTATGTCCCCCCTCCACCTATGTAAAATTTAACCACCATACGGTTAAACTCTGAACGAGTCCATTTTCGAATTGCCCCACTTGACAATCAAATTGCCCCCCCCCCCCCTGTGGGGCGTGGGCCCCACGTTGGAAAACACGGCTCTAGACTCACTGCCACGAAGCATTCTTCAATTTATTCCGAACAGCTTTGGTTGTACTACCTACTGATGTGGCTTATATTAGTAGAGTAACATTGTTCATTTTTTAAAATACTTGTCATGTCTTCCTTGTCTCCTCCTTCATATGTGCATATTAGTTGATTTTTGCTACTGTTTTTGGTGTTGTAATTTCAACGTTACAGGATGTGACAATGCTCCCGGTTATCCGTCATTTATGGTTAGATGAATCTGGTGGTTGCACGGAAATAATTTTATACAAAAGAAATACAGTAAGCGCAATTTTTATTCAAGCCTTAATTATTATAAAAATGCAGATTTGGGTTGGGTTGTTTTACCTCTGAGCGGCACTTTTTTGCACACCATGGGCAAATATGGCCAGGCACATGGACCCCGAAGGCTCAGAGAAGGTTGGGGGAGGGGACCCACTGGAACAGCTCTTGGGAGACAGATGGTAGCTTCCCGTCAAGGCCATCCAGCGTGTTCTTTAACGTGCACAGGTATGGCTCTCCCGCACACGGGGCAACGGCTTAACGTCCCATCCGATGGACGGCGGCCTTTCCAAGCCCATCGGTGTTCCCTACTGACCGTGGGCAGCTCAACGCTGACCCAGCTGGGACTCGAACCTGGGCACTACAGATTACGAGCCTGGCGCGCTACCGACTGAGACATCCCCGCCCCTATAGAAATGCAGATAAAAACAATGAAAATGAAGTATAAAATGACTTTAATATAAATCTAAATAGCTAAAATATGATTTTCAGGAAGTTTAGCAACTGCTTCCCAAAGTTACATAGCCAAGCACACTAATCACCTAGATGTCTCGTGGTCGAGCGGTTAGCTGCTGCTGATCAAGCAGTCAAGCGCGCTGACCGCTCGGATAAGGCAAGGATGTCTGCATTTTTTTTTTCCTGTGGTCCCGATATCCTCACAGACCTTCTACTATGGCGTAAAAACTGACAAGCTCTGTCAGACCTCTCTGCTAAGCAACTGCTTGAGGAGATATTTATTTATTTTTATTCACTGAAAGCCACCATAGAAATAATTGTAATATTAGTCGCCAGATGGTGTTGATTACCAAAGTGTCGAATTTTTCCCTAATAACGAAATGTGAAAGAGAAATTTTGAAATTTAAAAGTCAGTGAAATCCTCAATGAAACTAACTTAAATTTTAATTTCAGAAAGTTGTTATTTCAATTTCATATTTATTCCGACTGCATGAGAATTCTGAATGTTTGAGTTACGGATAACTGGAAGTTAGTGTATATTTTTTCCCTACCACCACAGTTATAGTGACAAATAACGATTAATGTATTATTCCGTCGTATAATCAGTCGTTTGATTTTTAAAAAAGTCTCATCTGGAACGTATCTTTTTAAGGTACAGTATTATATCTAAAGAAAAATTCGAGAATGATACGTCGTCGACTGCTATGGCAAACAATTCACGACTATTTTATGAGTCAATATATGATACGTATGTGGCAACTTAGCGATTCTTCAAAGAGGGAGCAGTGTTTTGGGTTGGGTTGTTTTCCCTCTGAGTGTCACTTTTTTGCTCAGAATGGACTAAACAGTCAGTTCGCAAGCACCCCAAAGGCTCAGAGAAGGCTCGGGGGAGGTGACAGTTGTTGGGAGACAGATGGTACCCTCCCGTCAAGGCCATCTAGCTTGATCTTTAGCATGCACATGGTATGTCTCTCCCGCACACGGATGATTGCTTAACGTCCCATCCGACGGACGTCGGCCTTTCCAAGCCTATCGGTGTCCCCTACTGACCGAGGGCAGGGCGAGTTCTTGTGTGGAGGTAAATCTCTACTCTGGTCCAGGCGAGACTCGAACATGGGAACTGCAAATTATAAGTCTGGTGGGCTTCCGTTGTTTTTGGGTTGTTTTACCTTTTTGCGGCCCTTTTTTGCACACAATGGGCTAAATGGCCAGGTCACATGGACCCCGAAGGCTCAGAGAAGGTTAGGGGAGGGGACCCACTGGAACAGCTGTTGGGAGAGAGATGGTACCCTCCCGTCAAGGTCATCTAGCTTGATCTTTAGCATGCACATGGTATGTCTCTCCCGCACACGGATGATTGCTTAACGTCCCATCCGACGGACGTCGGCCTTTCCAAGCCTATCGGTGTCCCCTACTGACCGAGGGCAGGGCGAGGAGATGTGTGGAGGTAAATCTCTACTCTGGTCCAGGCGAGACTCGAACATGGGAACTGCAAATTATAAGCCTGGTGAGCTTCCGTTGTTTTTTGGGTTGTTTTACCACTGAGCGGCCCTTTTTTGCACACAATGTGCTAAATGGCCAGGTCACATGAACCCCGAAGGCTCAGAGAAGGTTGGGTTGGGTTGTTTTACCTCTGAGCGGCACTTTTTTGCACACCATGGGCTAAATAACCAGGTCACATGGACCCCGAAGGCTCAGAGAAGGTTGGGGGAGGGGACCCACTGGAACAGCTGCTGGGAGACAGATGGTAGTCTCCCGTCAAGGCCATCCAGCGTGTTCTTTAACGTGCGCAGGGTATGGCTCTCCCGCACACAGGACAACGGCTTAACGTCCCATCCGACCGACGGCGGCTTTTCCAAGCCCATCGGTGTCCCCCTACTGACCGTGGGCAAGGCGGGGAATTTTGCGGAGATAAATCTCAACGCTGACCCAGCTGGGACTCGAACGCTGCTGTTGGGAAGGGGGTGACGCGGTGAGAAGCGTGACAGACTCGCAATCTGCAGTTCCCAGGTTCGAATCCCAGCTGGGCAAACGTTGAGATTTATCTGCCCCAAACGTACCGCCATGCCCTCGATTAGTAGGGGACACCGATGTGTTTGGAAAGGCTACCGTCCCCCGGATGGTGCATTAAGCCGTGACCATGTGTGGGAGATTCATACTCTGTTCACGTAATGGCCTTGACGGAAAGCTATCATCTCTATCATAGCAGCTCTCTAGTCGGTGGAGTAGCATATATAAGACAAAAAAAAAACTGTTGCAGACACGAGAATAGTAAAACTATGCTAAACTTGAATTTCAAAAAAAAAAAATAAACAAAACAATTACGTATGCACAGGTTCGGATCTCGTAAAAAATGGAAGGTGGGTGGGACACAAAAACATTTGAGGTGGAAAAAATGTAAAGTGATGTGGACAACGTGTAGGGGACATGTACAAAAAAATACTTATCTTCAAACAACAGAATCACACTCAACGGGCAAGATGCCCACAATATGCGAAGCACAAGGAAACTGATTTTTTGAATGATTATACAAATTTATGCAGAAGGTTTTATTATATAAAAAAAATCCCCCTCAAGCAGCTGCTTGCCACAGAGGTCTGACAGGAGCCTGCCAGTTTATATGCCATAGTAGAAGATCTGTGAGGATGGCAGGACCTCAGCAGAAAAACAACACACACAACCATGCCTTAGCCGGGGTTCGAACAAAAGGTACAATTTCATTTTAATAGGTATTTATTGGTTGCTTTGGGAAATGAAAAATCAAAATACAAAAAGATTTCAGATATATTTATTTCTTTTCCTCTTTCTATTTTTCAATTTCATTACACTATAAAATTTAACGGCATTTATTCGGATGGCATAGTTCATTATAAACCTTCAGTCGGTTGCAAGTTTCATTACTGCAAACAGTTCTTACACTGTAATAAAAGTTTCATTACCTGGATCAATATTGCACTTGCAAAATTTTTAGAAACAATTCCTCATAGAATTGGAGTTTAGGTAAATATTTAAAAGTCGATTAAAAAATCTGCTTTTCGTACTTTGCCATAGGCCAATCCAGCGTATTCTTTAACGTGAACATTGTATGACTCTACTGCACACGGGACCACAGCTCAACGTCCCATCCGATGGACGGCGGTTTTTCCAAACCCATCCTTGTCTTCTACTGACCATGGGCAAGGCGGTGAGTTTTGCGATAAATCGCAACGCTGACCCAGCTGGGACTTGAAGCTAGGAACTGTAGATTACGAGCCTGGCGCTCTACCGACCCAGATTTCATAGATAGCACCTCAGTATACGCAAGTATTGGATTGGATTGTTTTAACTCTGAGCGGCACTTTTTTGCACACCATGGGCTAAATGGCCAGGCCACAAGGACCCCGACGGATCAGAGAAGGTTGGGGGAGGGGACCCACTGGAACAGCTGTTGGGAGACAGATGGTAGCCTCCCGTCAAGGCCATCCAGTGTGTTCTTTAACGTGCACAGGTTATGGCTCTCCCGCACACGGGGCCACGGCTTAACGTCCCATCCAACGGACGGCGGCCTTTCCAAGCCCATCGGTGTCCCCTACTGACCGTGAGCAGGGGGAGGAAATTTTGCGGAGATAAATCTCAACGCTGACCCAGCTGGGACTCGAAACTGGGAACTACAGATTACGAGCCTGGCGCGCTACCGACTGAGCCATTCCCGCCCCCATACGCAAATATACCGAGGTGCTATCTATGGGATATAAAGTCATGTTCTCCTGTGCTCTGTAACACTAAAATTGCAACACCCAGAACGAATGATCGGAAGTGCTGCAAATCAGAAGTAGGTTGAGTTGCGCCGAGATATTCAAGTGATTAAAATATGTGACCAATCCGGTTGCAGCGTTTGCTGATTTTAGCGAGAACGCTTTTGACATAATGTTACAACTGTGACCGGCTCCCTAGTGAAAAGGGTTGGATTGTTTTATCTCTGAGAGGCAGTTTATTTTTTGCACACCATGGGTAAATGCCAAGTCACAAAAACCCTGAGGGCTCAGAGAAGGTTGAAGGAGAAGATAACCCACTGGACAGCTATTGGGAGACTGATGGTAGCTTCCCGTGAAGGACATCCAGCATATTTTTTTAACTTGCACAGAGTATGGCTGTCCACACAGGGGAACATGACTTTATATCCCATCCGACGGACGGCGGCCTTTCTAACTCCATTAGTATACGCTATTGACCAAGGGTTGGGTTGTTTTACCTCTGAGCGGCACTTTTTTGCACACCATGGGCTAAATGGCCAGGTCACATGGACCCCGAAAGCTCAGAGAAGGTTGGGGGAGGGGACCCACTGGAACAGCTGTTGGGAGACAGATGGTAGCCTCCCGTCAAGGCCATTAAGCGTGTTCTTTAACGTGCACAGGGTATGGCTCTCCCGGACACGGGGCCACGGCTTAACGTCCCATCCGACGGACGGCGGCCTTTTCAAGCCCATCGGTGTCCCCTACTGACCGCGGGCAGGGCGGGGAATTTTGCGGAGATAAATCTCAACGCTGACCCAGCTGGGACTCGAACCTGGGAACTACAGATTACGAGCCTGGCGCGCTACCGACTGAGCCACCCCCGCTCCCTATTGACCAAGGGTAGGGTGGGGATTTTGCATGGATATCATTCAAAGTTAGCCGAGCTGGGACTTGAACCTGGCGTCAACTTGGATTCTCAATATCCTTGTTTGAGGCGACCCAGGACGAAGGTTATAGTTAGGTTTTGGCGAATGCTTTACTTTACTTCTACAGTATAGTACTGTTCAGCACCGACGGTGGATAGTAGTAAGCATGGCACAGAGTATGGCTGTCCACATCGAGAAGTTATCCCGATAGATGTAGTGCAGTCCCTGAATTGCGGAGCGTCTGGCATTTGTCATTCATTATATTACCTGGGACATGAACCTGGAAACTGTAGATTGCGAGCCTGGCCTCCTACCGACAAAGTCATCTCCCCCTGGGAATGTTGGGGGTGGGGATTCACTGGCCAGCTGTTAGAAGACTGATGGTAGACTCCAATCAAGACCGTCCAGCGTGTTCCTTAATGTGCACAGAGTATGGCTGTTCCGCAAACGGCCCCAAGATTAAATGTCCCATCTGACGGATGGTGGACTTCCAATGGCCATCGATCTTCAAAATTCGAGTTGCAAGTTCTAAAGCTCTATGTAGTGCCAAACAGGGGCGTAGTGAAGGACTATGGTTGGTGGGGGGGGGGGGAGAAATCGAAAATTTTACAACTCGAAAACCAAATTTTGCCTACTGAGAAAATAATGTCTCTGTCTCTAGTCTATTGTCTCTCTCCTATTGAGAAAATAATGTCTCTGTCTCTAGTCTATTGTCTCTCTCCTATTGAGAAAATAATGTCTCTGTCTCTTAAATCTTGGTCGATTCGTACCTAGATTTTCACTCCGTGGGGGAAGTTGAGGCATTTTTCAATTTCAAAAACTCCCCTGCATTTTGCCATTTGACTTCCAATTTTACCAACTAGCCATAATTTCACAGAAATGATCCCAATACTTACATCTCGTCTGAATTGAGCAAGTCAGTGTCAATTTTCCCAGCTTCCCTTGATTTGGCCGAATATCCTTAATTTCACAAAAACTAATCCCAATCTTTACATCTCTCCTAAATTTGCCAAGTCACTTCAAAATTTTCAACTCCACACGATTTTGCCAAGTTTTCTCGATTTTGTCAACTCTCCTTAATTTTACAAACCCAATCTCAATTAAGCCGTCCCATGGCCGAGTGGTTAGCGCGACTGGCTACTGATCTAAGGGACCTGGGTTCGAGCCCCGGGTAAGGCATGGCTGTTTGTGTCGTTTTTCTGCTGAGGTCCTGCCATCCTCTCAGACCTTCTACCGTGGCATATAAACTGACAGGTTCCTGTCAGACCTCTGTGGCAAGCAGCTGCTTGAGGGGGTATTTATTTATTATTTTTAATCTCAATTATCACAGCTCGCCCGTATTTCCCAAGGGAATTTGTATTTTGCCAATTCCCTAGATTTTGTTAAGTTCCCTCGATTTGTCCAACTGCCCTTAATTTCACAAAACAAATCCCAATTTTCACAACTCGCGTTTATTTTATCATGTGGATTCGAATTTTGCCAACTATCCTAGAGTTTGCCAACTCGCCGTAATTTTACAGAAAAAATCGCAATTTTTACATCTTCCCTGAATTTGCCAAGTCACTTCGAATTTTATCAACTCTCCTTAATTGCGTAAGAAAGGAACATTTTCCATAACTCATTACTAATAATATGTTACTCATTATGAAAGATGGACGAAGTTATTAAACTCCACAGTGAGCCACTCATTAACGATGAACTTCAGGATTTAGAATTCAACGCTGCTTTTGAAGAACAACAAGAATCTGAACCAGAAATAGCGTTGGCGTTTAAATATTTCAATGAAGCTCTTTCACTGCACAAAAAACGCATCGATTTGTTGAAGGATCACGATATTGATATTTTGTGACTGGATGCCATAAGACGATGTTGTGACCAGTTAATGGAATACTAAAAATAAATATTACGCGCAAAACAGAGCCAAGCAATGCAAACCACCTAGTTTCGTTCCTTATTAAGAAATAAACTGTAAAATTAATTAATCGATCACAATATATGTGCATATTTATACACATAATTATGAATTTATATAATCTTTAAATAAATATTCAGAATTATAATTAGTTTTGTTGAAATAAAACATCCATTACGAAACCAAGAAAATGGAAAAAAGATCAATAAGATAGGCAAAAATATAAAGAAATAAAAAATCCCCTCGTTTTACACGGAAATTCTTTTAATGATAGTCTTCCCGGAACTCATCTACCTCATTAAATATGATTTACCTGTGTAACTGTTCCATTTCTGAATCATCCATTAATTGGTATTTTCAGAGTTAAACTACCACCAAATATATATATTATTTTAATAGAATTGTTTGTCTTTTGTTCAATCAGTACTACATCTTTAAGTTCAATTCAAAACTATATATCACGGATGTATCTTCATGATACATTCAAGGTTTAAGAAAAGCGAATTTTATTCAACGATATTTTCACGCTTTCAGTACCAAATGTTGGATTATCATCACTACAGCTTCTGATAGTATCCTGCCTATGTGATTCTGATATTACTATAGGTTCGATAACAAATTGGCCTCCATTGCAAATTTTCTCCACTAATGCATCTGGTCTCTAAATGTTGCCTACGCATAAACTGGAATGATAGTTGTGTACCAATCTCCAGTGATGATGCATAGACCGTCCGGGTCTAGCACATAATGTCCGACCCCACCTTCCCTTGGAGCATGCCGTGAGTACATTTCAAAAAGTTTTTTTCCAAAAGAGATATTCTCTTTTCGGAGGAAACAGAAGTGGAGTGCTGTCAGACCGGTGTACCCTACTGATCTGGTAAACCAAGTATTAAAACCGAAGCACCCGAGAATTTAAAAAAATAGGGTTGTTTTCTGCTTAACAAAGTCCACTCCCACTTTGTCCAAATAACAATAACAATAAGTACAGGTATGTTTAGAAAGGTCAATAAATGGTATCTAGGTAGTCACTGGAAGGAGAGCTATGCACCAATCCCCTGTGATGATGCATAGAATCGGCCAGGCCTAGTACCTAATATCCGACCCCGCCTTCTCGTGGTGTAGACCGTTGGCGAGGGCTGCCAGATTAGTGTGGCCTACTCATCTGGATATCTATGGCTATTTTTCTTTTTATATACACTTCTGAGGAGTGGTCAACCACAGAGAGTCCTGGTGCTCACCATATATACCAAACTGAACGGAATTATGGATCTGAGCTTGATTATGGATCCTGATTTTGCTGCACTGGTGGGCTTCTGTGGAGGGTAAATCTTCCGCTGTGTTTTCTTTTTCTTTGTGGGTTGACAGCCCCAAGTGAATAGATTCACAGGATATGTTTATCAGCTATTGGATAATCCTGAGCAGAGGTCATCGCAAGCACCTGAACTCTTTGCTTCTATTGGCATCGTCAAATTCTACATTGGAGGAGGTCTTCCAGTGTAGATGGCTTCAGCCTTTAGTGGTGGGGGAACGGGTCTTTGCCCCATATCTGCGATTTGGGAGCTGTTTGATATTGTCGGCATTTCCTCTCTCAATAAACATAGTTTCTTTAAACATCCCACTAACCATTTTCTCTCCATAGGTAGTTGGAATGTGAGGACTCTGCACAGAGCTTTTTCTCTTGATGTCCTAACAAAAATTCCACCATTATAATTTAGATATTCTCGGCTTGCAAGAGACCAGATGGACAGATAAAGGTCAGATTCTTAAAAATAATTTTAAATTTCTCTTTTCAGGGAGGGACGACAACTGACCTTTGGGGAGGGGTGATAAGCCCTTTTGGTATTGGTAGCTGCAATGGCAATGGGCACCGTCTCCTACAGGTAAGTAAACTCAATGGCTTCAGAATAACCAACACTTATTACAAACAACGAGACATATATAAGTACACATGGATTTCATCAGATGGGCTGTATAAGAATATGATTGATTATATATTAATTAACAGCAAATGGGCTAGTTCTGTTAGGGATATCAGGTCATATAGGGGAGCTGAAATTCGATCTGACCATTACCTTGTTAAAAGTGTCTTGCAACTTAAACTTAAAAAGTGTTGTGCTAGGGTTAAAAATTTTACCTTTAATACTGAAGCTCTGAAAGACCAAGTTATAGCAAAGCTTACCATGATAGGTTACTTAGTCATTATGACAGTCATAGTTTGCTTACTACTGAAGTTCAGGAAGAATGGGACCATTATAAACAGGCTTTTTTGGAAACTAACAGTACTATTTTATGGAAAAAAGAGCAGATGAGACAGAATTATCTGAGTAATAAGGCACTTGAGCTTATTTCGGAAAGAAAGAACTGCAGGGATGTCCTTAATCAATACCCTACTAGTCCTAATAGAAAGCATTACAGAGAACTTAATAAACATGTAAAAGATCAGTTAGCTGCTGATAAGAATTTTGGCTTGATGGCTTGGCTGACAAAGCCGAGGGAGCAGTTAGACAGCATAACAGCATAGAGCTGTGCCAGATAGTTAATATTTTATGTGGTAGAAAACGAACAGGTATACAGGGATTGAGGGATAAACAAGTTAAGGTTATAGAAGGTGAGGATTCTGTCATGGCTAGGTGGGCTGAGTATTTCAGTGATGTTCTAAACAATGTAGTTAGTTCTACTCCCATTGTTTGCAATGATGATAGATGCATTGGTGGCTTTAATGTTGGCCCTATAACACATTCTGAAGTTATTTTGGCTGTTTCTAAACTTAAACTACATAAATCCCCAGGGTTAGATGAAATTACTGCCGAAATGCTTAGAGCTGGGAACGTTTCTGTTACCATTTCGATGACTGAAATTCTGAATATCTTTTATGGTAAAGGCATGGTTCCTAAGGATTTTACCAGAGCTATTGTTGTTATTGTAAATTTAAAATCATTTAACTGCGTAGCAGTAATAACTTATATGAACTGAGCTGAAATATACGCCATAGCTAGTGTAATTATGTCACATATTAACCACTGCAAAATAAATGATTACTTACCAAATTTCATGATTTTTATGGTGTCCACATTGGACGTTCCGCACAGTACGTTTCTTCTCACGGTGAAGACTCGATGCTTCTAAATAAGAAAAATTTACATTGATAGAAAATAAATCCTTGAAGATTCACACAATTCTCTTGTTAACGATGAGTAATGGAGTATTATACGCAGTATCTTGGGTATTAGGTGGTTTAACTTTGTAAGTAATGATGAGGTTAGGCAAAGGAGTCTGCAACCTCCTTTAAGCAGCATATTGTGCAGAGAGAGACTCCGCTGGTTTGGCCATGTTGCCCGTATGGATAATTATAGATTGGCGAATAGGGTTATGAACAGTATGCCTAGAGGCCTCAGAAGGAGGGGGAGACCTAGGATGCGGTGGGCAGACAATGTCAAACAGGACCTTGTTAGAATTGGTGTACAGTGGTCGGATGCAGTAGATGTAGCTCAGGAGAGATATACTTGGAGAATTAAACTGCGCGGTCTGGTTGGACCTCCGTAGCCCATGGCTGCTTGAGGATGATGATGATGATGATGATGATGATGAATAGAGCATTATACAATGAAACAAACTTGCAGAATAATCCAAGACCAAAAACAAAAAAGAAGAGTGAAGCATGACCGCCAGTCAAATAGGCTGCAAATACACTGCGAAGAAATTGACTGTGCAAGTCGCAGGGAAATTACAGTTTTCGTGTCGCATCTCAGCTGAGTTGCGATTGCTGCGGTGTGCGATAACCCAGCTTTGTACATGCACTTTTAAGAAGCAACTGTAATTATAGTCGAATTTCTTTTGCAAATTACTGCGGTGTGCGATAACCCAGCTTTGTATATGCACTTTTAAGAAGCAACTGCAATTATAGTCGAATTTCTTTTGAAAATTACTGCGGTGTGCGCCCTCCTAATTAGTAATCAGTGCGGGTACTTCCCTTCACCCAATAATGTGTTAACGTTATTTGCTGTAGGTCGGACTTATTTTATTAAAATTGAATTTGAGATACCCATTACGGATTCGTGCCAGATCTCTTGTTACAATCTTGAAAAATGAATTCTGCTGATATCTGATATTTTTAATAAATGTTATGAGCTCCAAGTCTAGGGCTCATATCTCGAAGTCTAAAATAGTGCCTGATTCGCAATAACAAAAGTTAAAATACATAAAACCCAGAGGGGCCATAAGGGAAAAACAAATTTGCTAAAAAAGCACAACTAAACGTAAAACAAGCGAGAGTCAAACAGAAAAATCTTTGGATGCTTGAACTAGTAAAAAACCAAGGGATCGTAATGGATCAAGGATCTTTAGTAAGGTCACTTATCCATCTAAGACAGAAGCAACAAAATCAAATTCTTGAACGCCTACTGAGATTCTCTCAGTTCAATCCTTAGCCATCTTAAATTTAGCACAATAACTTTGAGCAATATATTACCCAAATTCAATTTCCTGAAGAATTCCAGGATATTTTTAAATTCCTGAGCAAAACCAAACGATTCACAGATGATGTCATCAGGAATATTCTTGATGATCACCTTTAAGTATTTTACTGTTGCGAGACGGTTTTTAATAAAATTATTTCTCTATGATTTGATTGGTAGTTTAATTTAGAGTGTTTTACGTCAAAAAACAAGACTAAATTTTAATTCCGTGATTTGTAAAATGGGACAAAAGTGTAACTCTTACATTTCAATCTGCAAAACACTCAGTATTTAAAAATGGTAGAAAATATACAGAAAATTAATTGCAACATTCCAATGGCCAATTTACTTGCAAATGATCTAAATTTACTAGCAAATGATCTAAATTTACTTGCAAATGATCCAATTTACTTGAAATGATGCAATTTAGATTGCAAATGATCAAGAACTAAACGAATTCTTACAAAAGCTTCTAAAAATTTGCTTAGTTGCATAATCTATTTTGATCTAATAGGTATTTTTTTAAGAATTTTTTACTACTGCCAATGAACAGATCCAACTGGATAAGATGGAATGGGTTGTGCTGTTTTATTCTTTTGCATACAAAGGGCTCAATGGCCAGGTCACAAACCCCTGATGGTTCAGAGAACGTTGGGGATGGATACCCATTGGACAGCTGTTAGGATACAAATGGTAGCCTCGCATCAATGTCATCTAGTGTGGTCTTTAATATGCACATGCTATGGATCTCTAATGTCCCATCCGAAGGACACGGCAATTCTTAATCCATCTGTGTCTCTTACCAAGCGCAGGGTGGGGGTTTAGAGGAGATGAATGTGAACGACGGCACAAGTTGGGACTCGAAACTGAAAGATTACAAGCCTGACGCCTTACCTACTGAACCAACCCACGTCCCACGAAAGAATTGAATGTTTCAATTTCTATTAAACGGAAATTTTTTAATGTCAGTTTTATATTGTAGTAATTAAATTTTAAATCTTAAAATCTAGCTAAAAGTTAGTTATCTTAAAAACATAGTATTCAAATTTAAATAATCCCTTCATGTTTTATTTTAACTGCAATGAATTTTGTATTGAAATACTTGTAATTCCTTTTGTATTTTCATACAATTTATGTCTAATCGTGTTAATGTAGTAGAGTTGTTTGCATCTGTGAGTGTTTCTTCAGTTTATGGTTTTTTACTGGGATAATTAAATTTTATGCACAAAATAAACTCCTTTTAGGATTATTGCAAAACATATATTTTACGAGTTGTGTAAATTTCTGGTAGTTAAGAGAAACATTTAGCGAACAAGCGTTAAGAGAAACATTAGTGTAGCTAACTTTGGTAAAAAATGGCATCTCAGATAACGACATCTTTATGAAATACATGAAAAGTTGTTGTTTTTTTTTACCATTATTTCCATTTATGGGAATGACAATTTCAGTTGACCCATATAGATCTTGCTTCCAATAAACTGACTGCAATCATTATTTTGAATGAAAATTAACAGTAGTTGTATATATATAATTATTACGGGAAAATTCAATATGAAAATTTTATCTGTCTTCAGGAAAGGTGAGATATGACGACCACCGTCCATCACAGGAATTTATTAGACATATTTTTCTGTTGATTTATTGTGGTGGAAAACGGGTGGAAAATGTACAGTAACTTTTGTTATTCTATTTTATTTAAAATATGCATTATTTCAATATTAAAAATTTCACTAAACGGCATCTGTTAAATTTAATTTGATAACGGCACAATTTTTCAGATTATCGACAATTTCATACTATCTACTCTAGCTCTCTCCATTATTTCACTCAATCTAATATACTTACATTTTACTTAAAGTTGGCAAAACTAGTGAGATCAAACACGATTTCAGTTGTTTCAAATTATTGAAATGTGCGAGGGTCTCGATGCAAGTGTTCTACGTGAATTTTCATATTTACCTAGAAGTGTTTCGATGTTGCCTTCAGCTTTCTTGTCTGACTTTCTGGTGCCATGTGGCAGATTATCTCAGGAGACAATTCCATTTGAGGTACCGCAGAGCAGGGCAAAGCCATTTACCTGCCTTCCTTCCAGTTATATTCCGAGAAACGTGTACTAAAGGAGACGCCCTCTCATCCATGCAAAACCTCTGTCAGAGTGACGCTTCGTGCCAAGTCTGAGACTCTGACACTCCAACACCAAATGCCTGGGAGAATCCCCCTGAACCACTGTTCAATGCTTCCCATGAACGGACAGCCACGTGATTTCGGGACAAGAACATCGTATCGAGAATTGTTTATTTTCGTCCCTTACCCCCCTAGCAGAGAGAATTGCGAGGACGAATCAAACTCTGTGGATAGCGGTCCCCTGTGTGTTTAAGAGAGAAAAGGAGACACAACAGTTTTGGACAGTGTGGGGCGGGGGTGGCTCTGTCGGTAGCGCGCCAAGCTCGTAATCTGTAGTTCCCAGGTTCGAGTCCCAGCTGGGTTAGCGTTCAGATTTATCTCCGCAAAATTCCCCGCCCTGCTCACGGTCAGTAGGGGACACCGATGGACTTAGAAAGGCCGCCGTCCGTCGGATGGGACGTTAAGCCGTGGTCCCTTGTGCGGAAGAGCCATACCCTGTGCACGTTAAAGAACACGCTGGATGACCTTGACGGGGGGCTACCATCTGTCTCCCAACAGCTGTTCCAGTGGGTCCCCTCCCCCAACCTTCTCTGAGCCTTCGGGGTCCATGTGATCTGGCCATTTAGCCCATGGTGTGCAAAAAAAGTGCCGCTCAGAGGTA
Source organism: Ryuthela nishihirai (assembly GCA_038380435.1). Taxonomy (NCBI): domain Eukaryota; kingdom Metazoa; phylum Arthropoda; class Arachnida; order Araneae; family Heptathelidae; genus Ryuthela; species Ryuthela nishihirai. Next base: position 25,015,307 of record JAWZYU010000022.1, read on the forward strand.
AAACAACAACCCAACAACTTGGACAGTGTGCGGGAGGTTTCGATAGTTTTAGAGAACAGCAGGACATTTTCTTCAGCATTATGTAAGTTATTGAAAGCATGTAATGTGAAATGGCAATAACGCTGTATCTATGCTTTTGTTGAAAAACCATTACCTGTCTTTGGTTACTCCAATAGTAATTTTGGTATGTACGATAAATTTGTTAAGTAGGCTGAATGGTTTATTTTTAGTAGTTGTTATTGTACTAGTGACATTTACTCTATTCATGTGCCTTCACGCCGATAAAAGTGGAAAGTGTAAAAAATGTATTCTAAGAGTTTGATACAAATTTTATTAGGCCAAGTAGCCATTTGCATATCTCAATGTGCTACGCCAATGTTTGTTCCAGAGGAAAAAAATAATGTTAATCTCCTATGTAACGGAAACATTGCTTTATGATTTTAAAAATTCCTGCCTTAAGAGTTGTGTGAAGATAACAGATACTAAGAAACTTAGCAAACAACAATGTAATTTTATAATTGAATTTTTAATGGAAAAAAACATTCTGCGATATATAAAATAGGAAGATAACTAAATGCTCTGCTGGCTTGGGTTCAGTTGTTTTACCTCTGAGCGACACTTTTTTCCACACAATGGGCTAAATAGCCAGATCACGAGTAACCCAGGGGCGGGGGTGGCTCAGTCGGTAGCGCGCCAGGCTCGTAATCTGTAGTTTCCAGGTTCGAGTCCCAGCTGGGTCAGCGTTGATATTTATCTCCGCATAACTCCCCGCCCTGCCCACGGTCAGTAGAGGACACTGATGGGCTTGGAAAGGCCGCCGTCCGTCGGATGGGACGTTAAGCCGTGGCCCCGTGTGTGGGAGAGCCATACCCTGTGCACGTTAAAGAACACGCTGGATGGCCTTGACGGGAGGCTACCATCTGTCTCCCAACAGCTGTTCCAGTGGGTCCCCTCCCCCAACCTTCTCTGAGCCTTCGGGGTTCATGTGACCTGGCCATTTAGCCCATGGTATGCAAAAAAGTGCCGCTCAGAGGTAAAACAACCCAACCCAACCCAACGAGTAACCCAAGGGTTCATAGAATGTTGAGGGAAGGAGACCACTGAACAGCTGTTAGGAGAGAAATGGCCGCCTCCCGTCAAGACAATCCTGCGTGTTCTTTAACATGCTCAGTGTATGGCTCTCCTGCACACGGGGCCACGGCATCTTTTCCAAGCTCATCGGTGTCCCTACTCACCGAGGACGCGGAGTTTTGGGAAGATTATTCTTTTGGCTTCACTTGTAAACAGATTTTGGAAAATAAAATATTTGAGAAAGTAAAACAGATTAAAGCGAGAACAATAACCATTATGTTAAGCTTAATAATTTTATGGTCAATTAATTTGTTGGTCAACTGTTCGGCATAACTCTCTGTGTCGGCGTAGGTTGGGGGTAGCAGGGCAACGTCTCTACCATAAATTAAAATGTAGGGGGGTCTCATGGGTGGCACTGTGGGTGGCACTCCGATAAGCCATCAAAACAAATGGCAGATGCTCGTCCCACACATCATTTTTGTTAGCCACCAGATGAGACAAAATGGATGCTATTCACTGGTTGAATTTTTTCACAAGACCATTCGAGCTTGGATGATAAAAACTGGTGTTTTGCTTAATGATGCCTATTCGGTTAAATACTTCGGTCATCAGTCGACCGGTAAAGTTCCATCCATTGTCACTAATGACTGTAGTGGGAATTCCATGTTTGGGAATATAACCTTCCACGAACGTTGTGGCAATAGATTCTGCTGACTGATTGGCCAGCGCGTAGACTTCGGGCCATTTAGTAAAATAATCCATAACGACTAAGACGTATTTATTTCCTCACTGAGTGAGGGGGAGGGGGCCTAAAATGTCCATGTCTATATGCTGAAAGAGGCGGCTTGTGAGTGGGGCTCGGACCAGATTTCCCTTCTTTCTCTCTTGGTAGCCTCTTCGTTGCAGGCAAGATATGCAGGTCTGGACATAATTGCGAACATTGGCATACTGTCGAGCCAGTAATACTCAGACCTTACCCTTTTCAAGGTCTTATCTTCTCCCAAGTGGCCTGAACAGGGGTTGTTGTGGCATAATTCTAATATCTGTCGTCGAAGACTGACAGGGATCGATAGCTGTTCAGTTGCTTCCATGCGAGGGTTATGGCGAGCCGAGGGGGCCAAATAGTATAATATACCTTCCTTCAAGTAGAATGGTTCGGCGGCACTGCCGGGTGAATCAGGGGTCCTACCCTCTAATGTTTTGATGTTGTTTCTAAAGGTGGGGTCCTCAAGTTGCAGCTCCCTTAGACGGGCTAAATCGCCAAAGGGGCTCTGGGAAGGGGGGTCTCTCACGATTGCCTGTATATGACGAGACAGAGTATTGGCTGGGACATTGTGTTTCCCAGGCCAATAAATGACGTCAAAATCATAGTTCTGTAGAGTTAGATTCCACTTGGCCAATCTGCTGGAGGTATCTTTGAGCTTCATCAAATATGTGAGGGGAGCATGGTCGGATACAACAGTAAATCGTTGCCCATATGGATATTGTTTGAAGTGGGTAATGGCGAAACGAATTTCAAGGGCCACCTTCTCAATCTTTGAGTACCGTGTTTCCGGGGACTTCAGTTTCCGACTGGCGTAGGCTACCAGATGAAGGAACCCGTCATCCGTTTCTTTCCCCAGTACGCTGGCTACCGCAATGTCCGACGCATCAGTTGACAGGAAAAAGTGCCGTCCAAAGTCGGGGTAGAGGAGAAAGGGCTCTGTCATTAACTTTCTTTTCAATACGTCAAATGCTTCCTCTGCTTCTGGGGACCAGCTAAATTTGGTGTCCTTTTTTTACCAAGTGGACTAAGGGGTCAGTAAGGTTGGCATAGCGGTCAATGAAATGCCGGTAATAGCCAGTTAGCCCTAGAAAGGCCCAAATGTTCCGGACACTACGGGGTCGGAAAAATTCATCAATGGCTTGGACGTTCCGCAGGTCAATCTAGACCCCTTATACGGAAATCAAATGTCCCAGGTAAGTGAGGGATTCTTTCATGAATGGACACTTCGCTGGTTTTAGCTTCAAATTGTAAGCCCTTAGGCGGTCGAATAATTTCTGTAAACGTTCAGCGTGTTGTTCAAATGTTTGGGAGGCCATAATTATGTCGTCAAGGTATACGAGTACTTGCTCTTGCCGCATTCCCATTAATATGTGATCTAATAAATGCTGAAAAGTGGCGGGACGGTTCTTCAGTCCTAACGGCAGGTAATTAAACTCAAATAATCCTTTCCTACTGATGAATGCGGTTTTCTCCACGTCACATGGGTGAACCGGAACCTTCCAATATCCGGACACGATATCCAGAGAGCTGAAGTATTTGGCATGAGCCAATTGGTAGATAATTTCATTGATGAGGGGAAGGGGGTACGAATCCGGGACAGGTTTTGCATTTAGTGCTCTGTAGTCGATGCAGAACCTGTATGTGGAGGCTTTCTTCTTCACTAGGATGATGGGTGAAGCGAAAGAGAGGCGCTTTCTCTTATAATACCCTGCTCTAGCAGCTCATCCACCTGTCGATCTGATTCGCCCTGTAGCGCAAATGGCACCGTGTATGCCCGTTGCCTCACAGGACGGTCATCGGTGAGCTGAATTTCATGATAAACAGCGTCTATGCTTGTCAATTCGCTAACATCTCTAGCGAAGGCGTCACTGTTTTTCGTCAATAATTTTCCCAATTTATTCTTTTCTCGTGGTCCAAGATGGTCCAGCTGGAAATCCTCCAGGGACAAGGGCAATTTATTTCTCCTCGGGGGAACACTAGGGGACTGGATTTGTTCGGCATCGAGCGCTTTCACTGCGGCGATGCGCATGCGTTTGTTCAGCCAGATGGGGGCTGAGGAGGTATTGATACACCCGGCTCGGGGAGGGATGCAGAAATTTTGTACCACGCGCCCAATGCACATAGGTGTAGGGGAGGGGGTTGTAGATTGTTCTGAGTAGGGTAGGGGAGTGATGTGATTTGAGTGCTTTTGTGGTTCGATTCTCTATCTTCTTTTCTTCGTAGTGTGCCCGAATAACAATCAATAATGAATCGGTGCTTCTTCAAGATATCATGTCCAATTATCATGTCATACCGTAGAGTTTCTATGTCGAGGGTTACTATCGGGTGCTCAAAATTGATTTCATTGAACGTGAGGTTACCATGAATCTGCCTATCACAGGAAGGGGTTTCCGCCTACGGTTTTCAATTGATGTTGGACGAGGACAATTTTGCAGAGGATCCGGCTTTTCAAGTGCTGAAAGCATTGGCTATCCATGACGGACACAGTAGCGCTGGTATGGATGAGTGCTGACACCTCTGTGTCCTTCATGCTGCTGGACACAATGGGCGAATTTTCATCATTGCCGCGTATGGCACACGGTGCAATGGGAATGGCTAACGTTTTGAGGGGATTCTGGGAAGTGCATCAGGGACTTCCCTCCCACTTTAGTTTAAAGGAGCCGTATGACGATTGGTGGGTTCTGATACTTCTCTCTGTTGCTCCCATGTTCGGGGGGGGGGACGCAAAATGGGGACTTTGACCTCTCATCCAGTGTGTCCTCGCTGGGGTTGCTCAGTCTTGATTCTGTGGCATTCGCCCCATCAGATGTCGCGGGCCACGTGGGCGTGGGGTCGGGGAAGACGCACATTGACGAGCGCAGTGGCCTACCCACTGCACGCGAAGCATGTGACACCCTGGCGGTCTTCCCAGAGGTGCTGCCGTTGCTGAGGTCGAATTGTGAGGTCGTATGTGCGGTTCCGCTCCTGCTGTCCTTCCATCTGGTGGAGGCGCTCTCCTAAACGAATCAAATCTGCCTGGATCTGGCAGAGCAGAAGGGCTGCCAACAGGTCCTGAAGCTGGGGCAATGGGTTCGATTCCATGGTTCTTGTGGGAGTTTCCTCGTCAAGTGTTCGTATGGCTGACGTCCGTCTGGAGGCACACTCGTTGCCTTCTTCTAATATCGCCTTAGCTAATGCCTCCTCAAATGTGCTGGGGTTATGTGTTATCACGAAACGCAGGATCGGACCTGCTAAATACTGAGCGAGGCGCATCTGATCGCCGACCTACTGACTTTCGTTACCCGTGTTCCTTCCTGCCATTCCCAAGAACTGATAGACCCGGGTTCGAATGCGGGCAGCGTACTCTCTGATGCTTTCATTCGCAGCTTGCTGACAGCTTGTAAATTCGTGTAATAGGGTGGCTAACAGTGTCTCACTGTCGAATCTTTCTAACACTGCTCTTTCAAAAATGTTAAAATCTTCTTCATTCCGCAGTTCCGGGGATTGAGTTACAAATTCTGCGGCGGCTCCTCGCAATTTCGAGCAGGCAATGATTGTCATCTCGCTCATCTGCCATCGTGCGATTTTCTCTACTCTCTCTAGTTGCTCAAAAAATGTTGCTTCAGTGCGGCTACTCTCTCCTTCACATGGATTTACCAAATTCACGAACCCCGCCAGGAGAGGTCCCGCTGTTGCGGACAGCTCCCGGATGGGTGGTGCGCTCGTGTCCTGACTATCCATTGGCCTGAGGGTTCCCTTCTACTACGCAGATAGTGTACTGAGTGTTGTGCTCTTTGCTGGAATTTTTTTCCCTCCTAAGTGCAATGGAGGCGTACACAGAAATACAATTTAATTACAAGAAAATCACTCCTAGCAAAATAAAATAGTGCAGTCGAATCTCTAAAATTCCCTTTGTACAGTCTACTCCTGGGCCTGATCTAATCTTAAAAACTAGCATGTAAATCACAATTTCACTCAAATATTATATCAAATGTATTGTTTCAACAGATGTCCATGTAAATCCTAGCTAAAACATGGTATACACTCCTCTCTAATAACCATACACTTTTCATTTGGTAACACAATACACCTATCCCTCGATTTACACGGTACTCAGTTCACACAATTTTGGCTTTGCACGGTCAAAAAATGCAACCAGTTTCGATTTACACGGTACTGACTGAGATTTCCTTTCTATGTACGTCTCAGTCAGTACCGAACTAGTTGTATTTTTTGGAACTAGTTGTATTTTTTGAAACTAGTTGTATATGTTGCAAATCGAAACTAGTTGTATTTTTTGACCGTGCAAAGCCAAAATTGTGTGAACTGAGTACCGTGTAAATAGAGGGATAGGTGTATTTGTTAAGATATCTTATAATATTCCACATATATATATCTTCATTTTTTTTTTCTTTTTTCAAATTTTTACAATATTCATCTGCAATAACTTTTCACAAATTTTATCTGCAATAACTTTTCACAAATTTTATCTGCAATAACTTTTCACAAAATTTATCTGCAATAACCCACAGGTTCGAAAAAATCCTAATCACGGAAACCAATCTGTTCTACGCCCCACCAGCTCTGGGTGATGGGGTGGAAAGAACTAGGGGGAAACCGAAAGATTTGACCCCCAAAGTGGTTATGAGATTGCTTTATGTTTTTAATCATTCTCAAATATTTACTTCACCTAAGTATACAATCCAAGTCAACACTTTAAATTTCCTAATGCATCACTTAGCACCATAGATCAATTAAACTAACTCTCATTTAGCATTACAATAACATATTTATTCACAAACCTCTACTTAAAACAACAGTTACATAAACTAATTGAATCTCACTTCCGGGAGGTTTTCGACATGAGTTTTTGGCTCGATTTCTTCCAACAAGGGAAAAATAATGTGTTTTGTGCAGAGAATCACTAAAGTCTCATTTAGAGGGCTAGGGTACTGCTCTCAGTCCATTACGGGAGTACCGTGGCGACGGCTAGAAAACTGTTCTTATGTGGAAATTTAACCATGATGTCGAAAAAACCCTAACTTCTCTCTTGAAGCCGCTGATACGAAGACATCATTGCTCATTGTCTTTACTGTTACCTCGAACTGACTCCTGAGGAACTTTTCCTACTGGCAGGAAACGTATGCTCACCTCGCGAACTTGGATAAGAAGAAGGTTGATGGAGAAGGAGAACGGCACTGTTCATCTCCGTTGAAAACTGCTGAATCACGCGACGCCTATCGGAGGTCGACTGGTGAGATGTGTCCGCACCTTATTGGTTCGGACAGCCGAAAACAGGGAGGATGCCCCCTTCCCCATGGTCTTTGATGCAGACCGCGACGGGACCATCGCGAACAGTCTACGCTGCAGGGGAAACTTGACCTCCGCTGCAGCCTGGCGCCATTGGGTCTTCCAACTTGGAGGTTAGCTTACCAAGGTCGAGCGTTCGAGAATCTCCCAAAGTCGTGTCCACAGGATAAGATCACTGTGGGCACGGCAGCAAGACACTTTTTACCAGGTATTGGTCAGATCCAATTCCGGCTCCTCTATATTATCTGGTATTCCAAATCGAAATAGTCCATTTGTTATTAATTAAAATATAATCATCATATTTCTGTACAGCCCATCAGGTGAATCCCACGTATATTTGTAAATGTCCCAGTGTTTGTAGTATGTATTAGTTGCTCAGAAATCATTAAGTTTACTTACCTGTAGGAGACGTTCTCCATTGCCATTGAAACTATCAATGCCAAAGGGAGCTAAAATTCCTGCCCATAGGTTAGAGTTAGTACCAACCTTAGCAATATCTCACTTCTTTAGAGAATTCAAAATATCATGTTGCTGTCTGTAAAATATTCTTTTCATTATCATCAGAATCCTTCGTGGGGGCGTAACAACAGATGACATTGGTCTTTATTTTTTGTTTCAAATTTTGATTTATAAATTATTTCATTAATGCAGTCATATCCAAGAAGAACATCACTGGCGTATCTCTGCTAAGAAGCAAACCGATAAGCCTAGATTATATATGTGTCCTCACGCTGGAATTCCTGCGTGAGGACATAAAAAGAATAATCTTATAGTAACATCCTCACGTTCCATATATTTGCAGAAAGAAAATGATTAGTAGGATTTTAAAAGGAAACCAGGTTTATTGAGAAACGTAGGACCAACAATATGAAAAAGCCCCCTGATCGCGGGCATGGGACAAAGACCTGTTCCTCCACCGTTATAGGTTGAAGTCATCCATGCTACTAGGAACATCAAGCACCACTGTTTGAAGTGGACCTTTTCAAGGCACATAAGGTTTGCCTGAGACACATTACTCCGGTTTAGGATTAGAGATGTCTAACTAGCTAAGTGAGGGTTCAGGTATCTGCGATGTCCTATGATCAGGATTATCCACCAGCTGATATAAGGTATCCCATGCCTCTGTTCACTTAGGGCTGGCAACCCACAAGCAAACAGAAAACACAACGGTAAATTCTCCCTCAACTGATGCCCACCACTGCAGCAAGTCCAGAAGCCATAATCAAGCTCAAAGCCGTAAACCAGTCCAGTCTCGTAGGTATAAATGGTCATCATCACGACCCTGCGAAGTTGAATACTCCTCAACAAGGCAGAAAGAAATAAAAAAGTTGTCGCAGATGACCAGATCAGTAGGGCACACCAGTCTGACAGGCCTCCACTTCTTTTCCCTTTGAAAAAAGAATATCTCTTTTGAACGGTATTAAAGGTATGCACCAAGGGAAGGCCAGGTCGGACGTTATGTGCCACACCAGGAAGGTTCTATGCGTCATCACTGAGGATTGCTACACAGCTATCCTTCCAGTTGTGCCGAACATTTATTGACCAGAAGCGTTAGTGGAGAAAATTTGCAATGCAGACTAATTTGTGATCCGAACATTTAGGAACATCAGAATCACATAGGAAGAATACTATCAGTAGCTTTAGTGATGATAATCTAACATTCGGTACTGAAAGCGTGAAAATATCGTTGATGAAAATCTGTTTTTCTTAAATCTTAGACGTACCATTATGATACATCCGTTATATACAGCCTCCGAGATTAAATGGCAATTTGTCTGCTGATTGAACGAAAGACAAACGATTCTATTAAATTAATATATATATATTTGGTGGTAGTTTAACTCTGAAAATACCAATTAATGGATGATTCAGAAACTGAACAGTTATACAGGTAAATCATATTTAATGAGGTAGATTAGTTCCGGGAAGACTATCATTAAACAAATTTCCGTTAAAAACGAGAGGTTTTTTTATTTGTTTGTATTTTCGTTTATCTTATTGATCTTTTTTTTCCTTTTCTTGTTTTCGTAATGGATGTTTTATTTCAACAAAAATAATTATAATTCTCAATATTTATTTAAAGATTATATATATATGCCTAATTATGTATATAAATATGTGATCGATTAATTAATTTTCCAGTTTATTTCTTAATATGGAGCAAAACTAGCTGGTTTGCTTTGCTTGCCTCTGTTTTGTGCGTAATGTTTATTTGTAGTATTCCATTAACTGGTAACAACATCGTCTTATGGCATCCAGTCAAGAAATATCAATATCATGATCCTTCAACAAATCCATGCGTTTTTTGTGCAGTGAAAGGGCTTCATCTAAATATTTAAACGCCAACGCTATTTCTGGTTCAGATTCTTGTTGTTCTTCAAAAGCAGCGTTGAATTCTGAATCCTGAAGTTCATCGTTAGTGAGTGGCTCACTGTGGAGTTTAATAATTTCGTCCCTCTTTCAAAGTTACGCCTTCGTATCGTGCTCCAGTTTGATATTTCGCTGATGTTAATTAAAAAACCAGACTTAAATTCTTGTAAGTAGAGTATTTAGAGGAATAAATCAATGCACGATTTACGTGAATTATGCAGTAGTGATTTGAAGAATTAAATTGCTCAGTGTGTTTGGACCTCCGTAAACAATGGCTGCTTGATGATGACCATGTTGATGGTGATGATGATTAATAAACTAAAAACATTACAGTACTCTACAAAGTACGAATTAAAGTTCCATTTAGGAATCATCGAAGTAATTTTCTGTAAAACGAACCAAGAAATGCAATGAAAGAGAAAAAGTGTGTGAAGTGCCATAAAACCAGTGGTGAAAAAAAGTCGATAAATATAATCTATGTGTCACGGATAATGCAACTTATAATGTTATTGCATCTGGCAATAGAATGATTTAAATTTATACCACGTGAGAGGCATCCATTTCAGTTCGTTACAGGAGCTGCTCTCCCATTTTCGAATGCCAGTAACCATGGGTAAAATGGTCAGATTTCAAGGACCCGGAGGCTAAGAGAAGGTTGGATGAGGGAACCCACTGAAACACCTACTGGGAGACAGATGGTAACCTTCCATCAAGGACATTCAGCATGTTCTTTAACGTGCACAGTGTATGACACAGGGTCAGGGATTTTAGGTACATTTAAAAAAAAGATAACAAATAGTTAGGATTTTAGGAGGAAATGAAACATCTCTACACGAAAAAGTGAAATTTTCATTCGCTCTGGACGGATGAAAGGGCACGTTTCCTTGATATATTTCACTTCTAATGGTCCAACTAAAGATGTAACAACTTTTTAAGTAACCTACCCCCTCCTTATTGGCAATTAAAATATGCGTGTGCAAAACTGGATCCTGCTTCTACCTGCAGTGTCTTCATTTACCTGCAGTTGCTTCGATTTGCATAAAGATGCGATGGTCAAAATGTTTTTGGGCTCTTCGGTATATATTATGCATTTTTCAAACAATGCTTTGAAAACTTCTAAAACGAAGGGGAAAACATTTTACTGCAACAGAATTTAGTTTCTTACCATCACCCCTATCTCCTTACGTTTTACATTTTTTTCTAGATCCGGACCTGACTGTTAAATTTCATTGGTATTATTGTGAATCAAGATTTGTTTTTTTATATTTGCTTTTAACACATTTCCTTAAAAGTAAAATTTGCTAATGACATCGTCAGGTCCGACTGTCCGTCCATCTGTCTGTGTATTGAATATCTCTGGAACCAATCGATCGATTTCATTGGGTCTCGTAATCTGTAGTTCCCAGGTTCCAGTCCCTGCTGGGTCAGCGTTGAGATTTATCTCCGCAAAATTCCCCGCCCTGCCCACGGTCAGTAGGGGACACCGATGGGCTTGGAAAGGCCGCCGTCCGTCGGATGGGACGTTAATCCGTGACTCCGTGCGCGGGTGAGTCATACCCTCTGCACGTTAAAGAACACTCTGGATAGCCTTGACGGGAGGCTACCATCTGTCTCCCAACAGCTGTTCCAGTGGGTCCCCTCCCCCAACCTTCTCTGAGCCTTCGGGGTTAATGTGACCTGGCCATTTAGCCCATGGTGTGCAAAAAAGTGCCGCTCAGAGGTAAAACAACCCAACCCAACTCTACAACTAATCAACCGATCTCGTTATACTTTTTCATTCCATAGAAGAAAATATCCAGTTTTGCACGCGCATATTTTTAATTGCGAATAAGGAGGGGGTAGGGTTCTTAAAAAGTTGTTACATCTTTAGGTGGACCATTAGAAGTGAAATATACCAAGGAAACGTGCACTTTCATCCGTCCAGGGCGAATAATACTTTCACTTTTTTGTGTAGAGATTTTTCATTCCCTCCTAAAATCGTATCGATTTTTTTTTCTAATTGTACCTGAAAGCCGTGACCCTGTGTGCCATACCCTGTGCATGTTAAAGAAGACTCTGAATGTTCTTGATGGAAGGCTACCATCTGTCTCCCAGCAGGTGTTTCAGTGGGTTCCCTCCCCCAACCTTCTCTTAGCCTTCGGGTCCTTGAGATCTGACCATTTTACCCATGGTGTACAAAAAAACACCGTTCAGAGGTAAAACAACTGAATCCAACCTAAGCATGGGTTAATCAATTAATTTATAATTTTTTAAATTCAATTAATTAAATCAAAAAATAATCATAAAACTCATTCATATTTGAGCACGTTTCTGTATGGACGAAACCTTGGTCATACAGAAGTTAATCCGATATTGGTTACATTAAACGGTTCTCTTCACTGTGTTGCAATACATTATGGGTTTGAGTCATCTCAGCATGTTTAACTTTTATTTACGGCAATACTTAAGAAATACCTTTGCCTTCATATTTGAATTATAAAGCTTTCATAATACAGCAATTAATGTAGGAATTCTTGGGCGTCTCCGAGAATCGGAGTCTTTAATTTTGCTAAATGAATTGTATCAATTGTATTTCGTCGTATTGTTATCTCGGTAATACAACAAACTATGAAATTATATTAACAATGGCTGATGTTACGCACTGCAATTGATTCATCCAAAAAACAATTAAGTGACGGTCTTTACAGACATATAATATTCACCATTTTAACAATGAAAACAAAACAAATAAAATATTTTTAAATTCTTCTCAAGTTTGTACTATTAAATTTTATGCAGATATGAAATAGGTATACAACAGTAACCGAAAAATGAAATTGTGGACCTATTAATTTTTCACACATGAGATCCACCATCCTCATAGATCCCTCTATCATGGCGTATTAAACTGACAGGCTCCAGTCAGACCTCTGTGACCTTATACTTTTTTGGTGGTTTTTTTTTTTAAATGAGGACTTCAGATTCACATGAAATTAGAATTCTCAATTTTGCGTTTGAATATTTATCATAAAATAATTGTAAAAAATATTTTTTTTCTGGAGCAAGCTAGCAAATGTTTTTATATTTTACTTTTTTGCTGTTTTTTTTAAAATGAGGCCTTCGGATTCACATGAAATTAGAATTCTCAATTGTACGTTTGAATATTTATCATAAAATAATTGTAAAAAAAATTTTTTTTTCTGGAGCAAGCTAGCAAATGTTTTTATATCATACTTTTTTGTGGTTTTTTAAAATGAAGCCTTCGGATTCACATGAAATTAGAATTCTCAATTGTACGTTTGAATATTTATCATAAAATAATTGTAAAAAATATTTTTTTTCTGGAGCAAGCTAGCAACTGTTTTTTTACCATTTTTATACCTCGCTGCTTTTCGAACAATGCGATGTGGAATATGCACTAAATTCGCTAATAAGCTTAAAATAAAAAAAAAAAAACATATTTTATCGTATAAACACGAATTTTGGCTCATGTTTCGCAGACACCTGTGGCAAGCAGCTGCTTCAGGAGGTATTTGTTTATATTATTTTTTTTAATTTTTATAATGCGGCGAAATGATGACAAATGTTGATGACATAGAATCAGTAATAAAATAAATATTCAAGCACGTCTCTTTGCTTTCGATTCAAATTACTCTTTTTAACAAATGACTTTTATACTTTCACATATATGACTTTTATAGCAAATGGGTTCGTATGTGAAGAGAAACAAACACTGTTCTACTGTCAGGGAAGCTTTCTACAGAGTACTGCAACGAAATGATCATTCTCCTCTATGGATACGTAGATGCCCTTCAAGATTTTTCTTATTCTGCGATGTTTTCCACTTGCGAAGAAAATCTCCAGAGTCAGTGGACACATCATTTTTGATGTTGGTTAGACAATTGGTAGAGCAAGGACACCCGAAGAACATAAATCCCCGACTTTTTGATTCCTTTCGATGTTTCTTGTTGTGTTTAGTGAGGAATTTCGATGATATAAACCTATAATGGCAATTGCCACATTCATAAAAGCTCTGATCTACTTCAGGGAAAGGAAAGAAATAAAATATTATATTGTTTTAATTCAAATTAATATACTGATGAAAAGTAAGCAATGAACTAGCTATTATTTCAGGGAACTATAAGTTTACACAAAAATTTTAAACTGAAGTAAGAAATTTTGAGAATAAATGAAATAGTTCTAGGACTGCAGGCAAATTTGATTTTCTAAAAATATACCGTAACAAGATTATGGTATATTTCTTACTCTACTCTTTACTGATTCACTCCCTCAGTGACCTTATACTTTTTTGGTGTTTTTTTTAAAATGAGGCCTTCGGATTCACATGAAATTAGAATTCTCAATTGTACGTTTGAATATTTATCATAAAATAATTGTAAAAAGTATTTTTTTTTTCTGGAGAAAGCTATCAAATGTTTTTTACCATTTTTATATCTCGCTGCTTTTCGAACAATGCGATGTGGAATATACACTAAATTCGCCAATAAGCTTAAAATTGAAAAACAAAACATATTTTATCGTATAAACACGAATTTTGGCTCATGTTTCGCAGACACCTGCTGGGCAATTTTTGGCGAATTTCGGAGAAAATGCGGAATCGAGATTATGAGCGATATTTTGATTCCATACTTCGTTGACTCACTCTCTCTGTGGCCTTATATTTTTGTGGCTTTTATAATGCGGCCGGCGAATTCATATGTAACAAGAATTCATAATTGTACTTTTGAATATTTATCACAAAATAACTATAAAAATTCATTACTTCGCTTGATAACGCTTACTGATAACTGTCGCCATTTCCATCGCTTAATTTTCAAACAATAAGTGATGTGGAATATTCACCATATGATTAAATATAGTAATAAGTTGATATAAAAGTTAAATATATTAACAAGTTCATGTTAAAATTTAAATCATATGGTTACATTTGAATCCGCTTCTACTGGTGATCGATTCCCCTATAAAGACTTTTACAGCACACCATAGGAGATTTATGGCATATTGCAATTACCGAGATATAGGTAGATATCTTAATAGATAAGGTTGGTTTAATAAATTGGCTTAACAGATAGGATATCTTAATAGATAGATAGATTGGTTGGTTAGGTGTTCGCTACAGATTAGTTAGGCTACTAGATTACTTAGGTGTTTCGCTACAGGCACAATGGTGATTGAAATCTGATTGATATACACGGATTGGCAAAATTATGGTAACAACAAAAAAGGGTCCTAACTTTATTGTAGGATCTAATTAAGTGAAAATTCGCCAGATAGGTATTTGTAGTATAACGGAAAAAGCTATAGAAAATGAGAGCTTTCATACCCTTGATGAAAATATTACAAAACCATCATTATAACAAGAAAATATTAAGCATTGCAAAAGTTGAATTCAGATACTTCAAAATATGCACATATAAGATCAATATGCAGTATGATTCTATCCCATTTCTAAACAGGCCTGACAGAGTAGCTCCAGGCTCGATGTAAGGTTCTTCAGAATGGCATCCCACAAGAACCTACTTTATCTAATTGAGTGACAAAGGAGGTGGCTGACAAGAAGTATGGAAATTAGGTATTGTAACACAGCCGACCAGGTCAATCTTTGAATAAATTCCGTTTCTAAGTAGTCCTGCAACATGTGAGCTCTATGTCGAAGGACATTGTCTTCCATAAGCAGGAAATCAGCTCCAAACGCACTCGTAAAATTTAAATATAGGTTTCAAGATATCTTCTCCATATCGCTGAGCAATTGTGGAGCCTCAATGGCCAACCTGAAGTATGGCCATTGCAGAGCAGCACACCAATTCCACCACTTATCTCTGATATTGGAGAATGGTATCGCATTCCTAGTTTCCTCCAGATTAAACAGCAGCTAGAATCGCTATAGTCTAAATCGAAACTTGTCAGAAAACAGAACATTAGTCGATCTTTCAGGCTCCAAATGACATGTTGGGGGCACCATTTTAGAGGAATATTTCAGTATGTTGGGTATTAGCGAGACACAAATCACTGGTCTTCTGTCACAGAGTCCTCTCGCATTAAGCATTCGTGGCACTGTTCTGATGGAAATCTTTTCATCTATGCTTCACAAAATTCGAGAGAGAGATTTGATGTGAAGTCATTGTACTGTTCCTCCTCGCCATTAGAGGCGGAAAATTATCGGTTCAGGGTGAAGTAACTTTCGAGCGCCTTTGGCCAGCTCTTCTGTTAATGGTTTACTGTCTCCAGGAACTGTTTCCAAAATGTCAATATCATCTTTCTTGGCACATTTAGACATCTTGTTACCTCCGTCTGAGGATGTCCAGCTTCAAGTAGTCCACTGCCGTCACCGCATGGATCTCTTAATCAGGGATGCAATATGTAGTCCAATTAGTATCAAATGCGGTATGTAGTTCCTTCAGAATCAAATGCAGTATGTGGTTCCTTCAGGATCAAATGCAGTGTAGTCTATGATTGTTTGCCAAGTTCCACTACATCGTACAAATTTTCAATTAAATCAGGTAAATTGGTGTCCAGGGTAGACGACTGAATTATCCATGATTTTCTTTAAAACGTTGGCAGACGGATTTCGTACGGTGGAAAATCGCATTATCATCCGGAAATTATCCTTCTATATAAGTTAAATATGCCATTTATATCTTCCGCGGTATTCCTTTTGTCAACCTTGAGACATATTAGTTGACCCAGTCCCTGCCGTCTTTATTGCTTCAGAATCATAGAGTTAATATGATAGTTGTGGTTGGTACCATATCCTAGTTCTGCCATCTGTAAAAGAGATTACATACGTATTTCATATCATCACATGACCCTTTCCCCGTACCATCTAGTCCACTCATGCCTCTTCTGATAACACTGACTTCTCGTTTTACGATTTTTAGTCGATACTAAAGGTTTCCGAATAAGATACCGACTGCCGAAAAGCAAATATCTGAGTTCCCAGCGAACTGTCTGTGCTGATGTGCCCGATGTTGAAAGTAGTGGTTATTTCATATAGAATTGAAGTCGTTTCACTTTCATGTGCTTTTACAAATCTCTACAGTTTCTCTCCTATAGTATCAGCTGCATGGATTAATTCAGTCTTTAGCACGCCAGGCTCAATATCTGCAGTTCCTAGGCTAAAGTCTAAACTGTGCCAACATTCATTTCTCTCTGCTACCCCGAAACTCACTCAGGGAGAAATGGAATACAAATGGTCTTAGGCGGCCATCACTTAGATGAGATATTAGGCTGAGGCATTGTGCATGTTAAATAACACATTGGATATTCTTGTCCTGACATTATGATCTGTCTGCTAACAATTGTCCAATGAGTTCCCTTCTCTCAGTTTTCTCTGAATGTTGGGATTTTTGTAACCTGCCTATTTATTACATTGTATGCAAAAAAGTGCCACTGTAAGGTAAAAGTCCCACTGTAAGGTAAAAGTCCTAATAACTCCTATTGTATCAAAATTCTGATACAATTACTGCCGCCATACATCGAGATTCCAATTTCAAACATTCTTCCACGTACTTTACAGGTGACAGCCTTGAATGGTCTTGTGAGTTCCTTAATTTTGGATATGGCTGCATCAATCCACAATATAAAAATTAGCACCTCTTTTGAAGTCGTCTATATTACATGGCTTTCCCATCCCTTGGTCACGCGTTGTCTAGTGGCTGTGATCATTTTAAAACGGTTCAAGGATCACGTGATTTGACATGTGTCTTTTGATTACATTTGAATCGCAGTTATGGGAAACAACGAAGATTTTATATTTTTTTGGCCAGGTTATACACATACCGTACTCTAAACCTAGGCTTACAAGTTAGTATCACAAAGAAAAAAAATTGAATATATTTATTAAATCTTTTGAACAGTAATTACCACTTCAAATATAAGTAACCAAATTACAATACATAGCGTCCGTTCAATCCATTTTTAAATGCCATGTACTCTGACGACAGGGTATTTCTCGCACCCTCTCTTTCTGTGCGCATTGCCTGCAAGAGAATGCAGGCAATGCTCGACTCTTTTGAGGACTGGTGCACGGATTGGAGAGTGCAAGTTAACCTTACAAAAAGTTTTGCAGTTCTTATGTCACATAAACGAAATCCCCATCGTGAAATTTTCTACCTATTTGATAAACAGGTACTGTGGAGTGGTCATGCCAAATACCTAGGCATCACGATCCATCACAAGCTCAAATGGGATGCACATGTAGGGAATGTTATTAACAAAGCCAGAGCACAATACTGCAAACTATTCCCTCTGCTTGGGAAAAAATCTCATAACGTAACATCACATAAAGTGCTAATTTATAATCAGGTAATCAAACCCATCCTTCTATATGCTGCCCCCATCTGGAATGCATGTTCTACTAAAAATCTTGCAAATCTCCAATCGCTAAAAAATAAAATCCTCCGATCTGCTGTAGCTCTCGATGAATGTCAGAAATACTATCATACATATACCTTACTTCATATACCTTACATATACCTTACATTACCTTACTTATACCTTACATATACCTTACATTACCTTACTTCATATACCTTACACACATATACCTTACATTACCTTACTTATACCTTACATTACCTTACTTCATATACCTTACTTAGCCACAAGTCAGTTAGGGACATTTCAGCCCTTCTGCAGTTGCCCCGATCAACCATAAGTGATGTTATTGTGAAATATATAAATATAGAAGCCACTCTCAATAATACACAAATAACAACGACATATAGGCAACCTATTAAATATATATATGCTTCCAATATACCTCAAATTATATGATTACCAGAAACACTGAGGAATATAATCAGATCATATAACTTTAAAATTTCAGTCAAAGCAGCAAGTAACATATATAATGTGGTAAAAAAATCGAGATCCTAAAGAGAAAACAGGTAGTGTTTAAAACATGCCAGTTACTCTACCTAATGATAATAAATTCCGACCTACTATGGTAAAAGCAAACGCTCTGTAGCCATAAGAATAAAAGAACACAAAAACGATATTCAACAACAAAATTCATCGCAATCATTTTTGAACTTAGGAGAGATATGGTTCCCCCTAATTGTCATCCAGCATGTTGTGTTCTTTCACTTGTACAGGATGACTCCCTTGCACACGGAACGACGGCTTAACCTCTCATCTGATGGACATTCCAATGCTATGTGTGGCACCTTTCTTACCCAGAGATGGGCGGAGTTTAATCAAGATAAATCTCAATGATTGCACAGTTGCGACTCGAACGTGGTAACTGGAAATTAGAAGCCTGATGCGATACCTACTGAGCCAACCCAGCCCCTAACAAATAAGGAATCAAAGTTCGAGTGGATCGAAACTAAGACACATTTAAAAAGGTTTTCAATGATTTCACAATTTTCACTTGTAAAATTAATCTGAATGCATTATTTAATGCTCTCTGTATAAAAAGTTAAATTTCTAAAAAAAAATAGTTAAATTGCAATAGGATGAAATACAGACGTTATTCAACATTCAATGAACGAAACAGGCAAGCAGAATACACTTCTTTCTACCAGATGCGTATACACTGAAGTGCCATTTAATTACGGATAGGAGACGTTATCCAAAATTCAGTACTGCAAGTCCGGCATTTGCGCGCATGCGTGGCTGAAACTCTGGTCATATATAGCTGTCAGTCTTGGCTTCCTCAAGCATTTGTTGTGAGAAGCGTAATAGAAAAGGCGTGGGATTTAGATGCATTTGACAGAGGGCAGATCGTTGGTGCCCGACGGATGAGACACACGATATCCGAAATTGTCAACGAACTTGTATTTTATCGTACGAGAGTTTAAAGAGTGTTCCGGGAATATGAAAATTCCGGCAGAAAAATAAGCACCCGGACAAACTGCAAAGGATAACCAGCCTTGAATGATCGTGGGCTTCACCGTCTGGCCCGCATTGTACGGATCGATAGGGACCAGACATCCGAAATCACCTCCCATCTGAACGGGGGTTCCAGCCGGGGAGTCAGTGCACGGACTGTGCAAACCTCGCTTCATCGTCTCGGCTTCGGGAGCCACCAACCTACGAGAGTCCCACTTGTAACGGCACAACACAGGGTTCAGCTAAAGATCATCAAAACTGAACCATTTAAAATTGGCAACGGATAGCCTGGAGTAATGAATCCCGATGTAAACTTCATCGTGCCGATGGGAGACTAAAGGCATAGCGCCCGAAGCCATGGATTCTGCATGTCAGATGGGAAGATTATAAGCTGGTGTTGGCTCAGTGATGGCCTAGGGTGTATTTCAGTTGGACGTCTATAGGACCTTTGCTATGTGTACCGACGACTCTCAATGCATACCGGTACGTAAAACTCATGGCTGACCATTTACACCCATTTATGATCATCATGCATCCTGATGGAGATGGCATCTATCAGCAAGATAACTGATAATCTCGCAGATCCAGGTTGGCTACTGCATGGTTGCAGGAGCATTCTGCTGACTTTGAAATAATGAATTGGCCACCTAGAATCCCATATTTAAATCCCGTTGAATATATTTGGGATACCGTCGAGCAGAGTGTTTGGGCCTATGTCCCATCAGCGACGACCTTGAGAGAATTGTGGACAGCTATGGAGGATGCATTGGTCGTCATACCTGTGGAACATTTATGCAAGCTTGTGGAATCCTTGCCTCGTCGTATGACGGCCTTTATCAGGCGCAGAGGGGTCCAACACGTTACTAGGTTGCTATCCCTAATTCCATGGCGCTTCAGTGTAAACGTTAATGTTGAAACGAAATACATTCTCTACGATAGCTCGATTCCAAATTTTAACAAAAAATGTAAATAGAGAAGAAGTGCGCAGTGATAATTTTGAATTATAATCCGATATAAAAGAGATAGCCAAAGACTTCGGACGAATCGTTTGAAGAAGCAAATCATGATTTACATAGAGACAAAAATTTGCATAAAATAAATATAATTCATTTCGAGATTATGTCTCTTAAATATTAACCCATTCATTCGCGAATGGACTTCTATGGTACGGAAAAAGCTTCGTAATTACTCTCAATTTTATATTAAAAATTTCGTTATATAACAAAGTCCATTTTTTCATTTCAAACTCCCCCTAAACACATGTAGCAGCAGCGCCATCATTTACGGCGTGGTTTTTTTATTTTGTGCAAAAGCACAAATTGGTGTTATATATTTTTCAACTATAAAGAAAGTAAAAATGTAATTAAAATAGGTATATGTACTCTGGTGAAATAAATAATAAATTTCGAAACGTATTCAATAAATATTAATGTGATATATATTTTTGAAACTTTCAATATAAATAACATATAGGAATCAAAACGTTAAATATTAAATATGTTCTATCTCAGGTTTCGATCTGTGATGAAACAAATTACAGTCTAAAGAATCCATATCCATTAAAATTTCGCTTTAAATGGTGAAGATAGAGAGAAAGACCATATAATCGCTCTTAAATAGTAAATGCTGAAAAATGGCTTTTTTTTCAAGTACTGCAAAATGGTTTTTGAAAATGACGTATAAGGGTCATTCAAATGAGAAGAGGAAAAGTCTGAAATGAGGAGTAAATCTTTTATTGAACTGCTGAACTTTGACAGGCTAGTGAAACATTTGTTCCGACATGAGATTAGCGACATGATACTCTCCTATAGTGACTTCTGCTTTGCATGATGGATTCTGTGATAATGTACTGCACCTCTTAATTTCGTTTCAAATTCCATCTTCTCATGAAGTATTTTTAGATACAGAAATTCCAAAATATACTAAAGCAAATGCCAGGACACCAGAGGGATTACGTTCTAGTCATTCCTAAACATCGTCGTCATCATCATCATCATCATCATCATCATCATCATCATCATCATCATCATCATCATCATCATCATCATCATCATCATCAAGCAGCCATGAGCTACGGAGGTCCAACCAGACCGTGCAATTTAGTTCTCCAAGCAAGTCTGTCCTGAGCTACATCTACTGCATCTGGCCACTGCACAACAATTCTAATAAGGTCCTGTTTGACATTGTCTGCACACCGCATCCTAGGTCTCACCCTCTTTCTGAGGCCTTTACACACACTGTTCATAACCCTATTCAAAAACCTATAATTATTCATACGGGCAACATGGCCAAACCAACGGAGTCTTTCTCTGCACAATATGCTGCTTAAAGGAGATTGCTGACTCCTTTGCCTAACCCTCATCATTAGTTACAAAGTTGAACCACCTAATGCCCAAGATACTACGTAAGGATCTAGAATCAAAAGCATCTAATTTCCTTGTTATCATATTTGCAAAGTGTCCACGTTTCATTACCATAACTAACCCTAGAAAGAACCAAACTATTATACAGTCTAATTTTAGTCTTTAGGTGTATACGCCTATTTCACCACACTCTCCATAGATTCTTAAATGTTTCGGCAGCAATCCCTTATTCGTCTGTTAATCTCATGCCGCACATCACCAATATCTGTTACATAGCTCCCAAGAAAATTAAAATGTGACATCTGCTCAAGACTGCAACCATTCAGATTAACTCAATCACAAACTGCCTGACCAATTTTCATCACTTTAGTTTTCTCTCTGTTTATAACCAAACCTACTCTACAACCAGTTTCATCAACAGTTCGAATGAAAGAGTTCATCTCATCAACAACATTTTTCAAAAGGTCTAAATTATCAGCATAATCTAAATCAGAAATTTTCGTATCTCCAGTCCATTTAAGGCCAAAATCTTTCCATTGAAGTGAATTTCGCATAACATAATCAATAACCAAGCTAAAGAGAAAAGGAAACAAAATGCACCCTTGTCGAACACCAGAAGTAATGCTAAACCAATTGCTACAAGCCTTACCAACTCTCACACACGACTCAGGGTTATTATAGAGAGCTTTCATTATGTTAACTAACTTGTCTGGTATACCATATGATTTCACAATCAACCACAAATTACGATGATCAGCAGAGTCGAAAGCCTTTTGAAATCAACAAAGCTAGCAACCAAAGGTTTCTGAAACTCTAAACATTTCTCAAGAATCTGCCTAAGTGAAAATATCTGATCCACACATCCCCTACCACTTCTGAATCCACATTGCTCATCACGCAATTGCCTGTCAACCAGATTGTTAATTCTATTAAGCACAATCATGGAAAGAACTTTACCTGGAACAGAGAGTAGGCTGATACCCCTATAGATATCACAAGAACTGCGATCACCTTTTTTGAAAACAGGGATAATAATAGCTCTGGTAAAATACTTAGGAACCGTGACTTTATCATAAAAGATATTCAGAATTTCAGTCATCGAAATGGTAACAGAAACGTTCCCAGCTCTAAGCATTTCGGCAGTAATTTCATCTAACCCTGGGGATTTATGTAGTTTAAGTTTAGAAACAGCCAAAATAACTTCAGAATGTGTTATAGGGCCAACATTAAAGCCACCAATGCATCTATCATCATTGCAAACAATGGGAGTAGAACTAACTACATTGTTTAGAACATCACTGAAATACTCAGCCCACCTAGCAATGACAGAATCCTCACCTTCTATAACATTAACTTGTTTATCCTTCAATCGCTGTATACCTGTTCGTTTTCTACCACATAAAATATTAACTATCTGTTACAGCTCTATGCTGTTATGCTGTCTAACTGCTCCCTCGGCTTTGTCAGCCAAGCCATCAAGCAAAAATTCTTATCAGCAGCTAACTGATCTTTTACATGTTTATTAAGTTCTCTGTAATGCTTTCTATTAGGACTAGTAGGGTATTGATTAAGGACATCCCTGCAGTTCTTTCTTTCCGAAATAAGCTCAAGTGCCTTATTACTCAGATAATTCTGTCTCATCTGCTCCTTTTTCCATAAAATAGTACTGTTAGTTTCCAAAAAAGCCTGTTTATAATGGTCCCATTCTTCCTGAACTTCAGTAATAAGCAAACTATGACTGTCATAATGACTAAGTAACCTATCATGGTAAGCTTTGCTATAACTTGGTCTTTCAGAGTTTCAGTATTAAAGGTAAAATTTTTAACCCTAGCACAACACTTTTTAAGTTTAAGTTGCCGGACACTTTTAACAAGGTAATGGTCAGATCGAATTTCAGCTCCCCTATATGACCTGATATCCCTAACAGAACTAGCCCATTTGCTGTTAATTAATATATAATCGATCATATTCTTATACTGCCCATCTGGTGAAACCCATGTGTACTTATATATGTGGCGTTGTTTGTAATAAGTGTTGGTTATTCTGAAGCCATTGAGTTTACTTACCTGTAGGAGACGGTGCCCATTGGCATTGCAGCTGCCAATACCAAAAGGGCTTATCACCCCTCTCCAAAGGTCAGAGTCAGTACCATCTTTGGCATTGAAGTCACCTAGAACAAGGGTAATGTCTCCTTTCTTGGCAGAATTCAAAATATCCTGAAGTTGTCCGTAAAACCTATCATTCTCATCCACATCGGCATCCTCAGTGGGGGCATAACAGCAGATAACATTGAAGTCTTTAACGCTTGTCTGAAATTTTGCTGTAAGAAACCTTTCATTAATGCACTCATATGCTAGAAGAGCATCACTAGCGTGTCTGCTGAGAAGCAGACCTACGCCTTGGTGATGCTTATTGTCGTCCCTCCCTGAAAAGAGAAATTTAAGATTATTTTTAAGAATCTGACCTTTATCTGTCCAGCTGGTCTCTTGCAAGCCGAGAATATCTAAATTATAATGGTGGAATTTTTGTTAGGACATCAAGAGAAAAAGCTCTGTGCAGAGTCCTTACATTCCAACTACCTATGGAGAGAAAATGGTTAGTGGGATGTTTAAAGAAACTATGTTTATTGAGAGAGGAAATGCCGACAATATCAAACAGCTCCCAAATCGCAGATATGGGGCAAAGACCCGTTCCTCCACCACTAAAGGCTGAAGCCATCTACACTGGAAGACCTCCTCCAATGTAGAATTTGACGATGCCAATAGAAGCAAAGAGTTCAGGTGCCTGCGATGACCTTTGCTCAGGATTATCCAATAGCTGATAAACATCTCCTTTGAATCTATTCACTTGGGGCTGTCAACCCACAAACAAACAGAAAACACAGCGGAAGATTTTCCCTCCACAGAAGCCCACCAGTGCAGCAAAATCAGGATCCATAATCAAGCTCAGATCCATAATTCCGTTCAGTTTGGTATATATGGTGATCACCAGGACCCTGTGTGGTTGACCACTCCTCAGAAGTGTATAAAAAAAGAAAATTAGCCATAGATGTCCAGATGAGTAGGCCACACTAATCTGGCACCCCTCGCTAACGGTCTACACCACGAGAAGGCGGGGTCGGATATTAGGTACTAGGCCTGGCCGATTCTATGCATCATCACAGGGGATTGGTGCATAGCTCTCCTTCCAGTGACTACCTAGATACCATTTATTGACCTTTCTAAACATACCTGTACTTATTGTTATTGTTATTTGGACAAAGTGGGAGTGGACTTTGTTAAGCAGAAAACAACCCTATTTTTTTTAATTCTCGGGTGCTTCGGTTTTAATACTTGGATTACCAGATCAGTAGGGTACACCGGTCTGACAGCACTCCACTTCTGTTTCCTCCGAAAAGAGAATATCTCTTTTGGAAAAAACTTTTTGAAATGTACTAACGGCATGCTCCAAGGGAAGGTGGGGTCGGACATTATGTGCTAGACCCGGACGGTTCTATGCATCATCACTGGAGATTGGTACACAACTATCCTTCCAGTTTATGCGTAGGCAACATTTAGAGACCAGATGCATTAGTGGAGAAAATTTGCAATGCAGGCCAATTTGTTATCCGAACCTATAGTAATATCAGAATCACATAGGGAGGATACTATCAGAAGCTGTAGTGATGATAATCCAACATTTGGTACTGAAAGCGTGAAAATATCGTTCATTAAAATTCGCTTTTCTTAAACCTTGAATGTATCATTAAGATACATCCGTGATATATAGTCTACTATTACGATGGAGCAATATGGTACGGATTGAACGAAAGACAAACAATTCTATTAAATTAATATATATATTTGGTGGTAGTTTAACTCTGAAAATACCAATTAATGGATGATTCAGAAACGGAACAGTTATACAGGTAAATCATATTTAATGAGGTATATGAGTTCCGGGAAGACTATCATTAAACGAATTTCCGTGTAAAACGAGGGGAATTTTTATTTCTTTATATTTTTTGCCTATCTTATTGATCTTTTTTCCCTTTCTTGGTTTCGTAATGGATGTTTTATATCAACAAAACTAATTATAATTCTGAATATTTATTTAAAGTTTACATAAATTCATAATTATGGATATAAATATGTACATATATGTGATCGATTAATTAATTTTACAGTTTATTTCTTAATAAGGAACGAAACTAGCTGGTTTGCATTGCTTGGCTCTGTTTTGCGCGTAATATTTATTTTTAGTATTCTATTAACTGGTCACAACATCGTCTTATGGCATCCTCCTCCTCCTCCTCCTCCTCCTCAAGCAGCCATGGGCTACGGAGGTCCAACCAGACCACGCAGTTTAATTCTCCAAGCATATCTGTCCTGAGCTACATCTGCTGCATCCGGCCACTGCACACCAATTCTAACAAGGTCCTGTTTTACATTGTCTGCCCACCGCATCCTAGGCCTCCCCCTCCTTCTGAGGCTTCTAGGCACACTGTTTATAACCCTATTCGCCAAACTATAATTATCCATACGGGCAACATGGCCAAACCAGCGGAGTCTCTCTCTGCACAATATGCTGCTTAAAGGAGGTTGCAGACTCCTTTGCCTAACCTCATCATTAGTTACAAAGTTAAACCACCTAATACCCAAGATACTGCGTAAGCATCTAGAATCAAAATCATCTATTTTCCTGTTATCTTGTTTACAGAGCGTCCAAGTTTCACTACCATAACTAACCCTAGAGAGAACCAAACTATTATACAGTCTAATATTAGTCTTTAGGTGTATACGCCTATTTCTCCACAATCTCCATAGATTCTTAAAAGTCCCGGCAGCAATACCTATTCGTCTGTTAATCTCATGCCGCACATCACCAGTATCAGTTACATACTCCCAAGATAATTAAACTGTGACACCTGCTCAAGACTGCAACCATTCAGATTAACTGAATCACAACCTGCCTGACCAATTTTCATCACTTTAGTTTTCTCTCTGTTTATAACCAAACCTACTCTATTACCAGTCTCATCAACAGCTCGAATGAAAGAGTTCATCTCATCAGCATCATTTGCCAAAAGGGCTAAATCATCAGCATAATCTAAATCAGAAATTTTCGTATCTCCAGCCCATTTAAGGCCAAAATCTTTCCCTCGAAGTGAATTTCGCATAACATAATCAACAACCAAACTAAAGAGAAAAGGAGACAAGATGCACCCTTGTCGAACACCAGACGTAGTGCTAAACCAATTGCTACATGACTTACCAACTCTCACACATTACTCAGTGTTATTATAGAGAGCTTTCTTTATGTTAACTAACTTGTCTGGTATACCATATGATTTCACAATCAACCACAAATTATGACGATCAACAGAGTCGAAAGCCTTTTTGAAATCAACAAAGCTAGCAACCAAAGGTTTCTGAAACTGTAAACATTTCTCAAGAATCTGCCTAAGTGAAAATATCTGATCTACACATCCCCTACCACTTCTGAATCCACATTGCTCATCACGCAATTGCCTGTCAACCAGATTCTTAATTCTATGAAGCACAATCATGGAAAGAACTTTACCTGGAACAGAGAGTAGGCTGATACCCCTATAGTTATCACAAGAACTGCGATCACCTTTTTTGAAAATAGGGATAATAATAGCTCTGGTAAAATCTTTAGGAACCATGCCTTTATCATAAAAGTTATTCAAAATGTCAGTCATCCAAATGGTAACCAAAACATCCCCAGCTCTGAGCATTTCTGTAGTAATTTCATCTACCCCTGGGGATTTATGAAGTTTCAGTTTAGAGATAGCCAAACTAACTTCAGATTGTGTTATAGGGCCAACATTAAAGCTGCCAATGCATCTATCATCATTACAAACAATGGGAGTAGAACTAACCACATTGTTTAGAACATCACTGAAATGCTCAGCCCACCTAGCCATGAGAGAATCCTCACCTTCTATAACCTTACCTTGTTTATCCTTCAATCCCTGTATGCCTGTCCGTTTTCTACCACATAAAGCATTAACTATCTGGTACAGCTCTCTGCTGTTGTGCTGCCTAACTGCTTCCTCAGCTTTGTCAGCCAAGCTATCAAGCCAAAGATTTTTATCAGTAGCTAACTGATCCTTTACACGTTTATTAAGCTCTCTGTAATCTTTTCTATTAGGACTAGTAGGGTACTGATTAAGGACATTCCTGCAGTTCCTTCTTTCTGAAATAAGCTCAATTGCCTTATCACTTAAATAATTCTGCCTCCTTTGCTCCTTTTTTCCTAAAAGAGTACTGTTAGTTTCCAAAAAAGCCTGTTTAAAATGGCCTCATTCTTCCTCAACTTCAGTATTAAGCAAACCATGACCGTCATAATGACTAAGTAACCTATCATGGTAAGCTTTAGCTATAACTGGGTCATTCAGAGCTTCAGTATTAAAGGTAAATTTTTTAACCCTAGCACAACACTTTTTAAGTTTAAGTTGCAAGACACTTTTAACAAGGTAATGGTCAGATCTTATGGCATCCAGTCACGAAATATCAATATCATGATCCTTGAACAAATCCATGCGTTTTTTGTGCAGTGAAAGGGCTTCATGTAAATATTTAAACGCCAACGCTATTTCTGGTTCTGATTCTTGTTATTCTTCAAAAGCAGCGTTGAATTCTAAATCCTGAAGTTCATCGTTGGTGAGTGGCTCACTGTGGAGTTTAATAACTTCGTCCATCTTTCAAAGTTACGCCTTCGTATCGTGCTCCAGTTTGATATTTCGCTGATGTTAATTAAAAAACCAGACTTAAATTCTTGTAAACAGAGTATTTAGAGGGATAAATCCATGCACGATTTACGTGAATTATGCAGTAGTGATTTGGAGAATTAAATTGCGCAGTGTGTTTAGACCTCCGTAGACAATGGCTGCTTGATGATGACCATGTTGTTGTTGATGGTGATGATGATTAATAAACTGAAAACATTGCAGTACTCTAGTAAATAGGAATTAATGTCCCATTTAAGAATATCCGAAGTAATTTTCAATAAAAGGAACCAAGAAATGAAAGGAAAGAGAAAAAAATTGTGAAGTGCCCTAAAACGAGTGATGAAAAAGTGCGATAAATGTAATCTATGTGCCACGGATAATGCAACTTATAATGCTATTGCTTCTGGCAAAAGTATGATTCAAATGTATACAACGTGAAATGTACACATTTTAGTTCGTTACAGGAGCTCTTCTCCCCTTTGAGAATGCAAGTATCAGGTGCAGAATAGAAAAATAAATCATAAACATATAGTATACACTGATATGCCAATTTGAAAGGTACGCCACACCTCAAACACATAAGGTTCATTCAACCAGTAATAACCACGTAACGGCGGTGGGCCGTATAAATAAGAAAGACCAGCTTTTTGAGTATCATTTAGAGTTGGATTCAATTTTCGGAAGCAGGAAGTTGCCATCCAGTGGTGAGCGTGTAACTAGTACAACGTAAAGGGGCGGGGTAGATCGCAGTGCAGGGAGCTTTCAGAGTGAAAGTATCGACTTACAAAACATTTTCCAGGAGAAGTAGAGCAAGCTCTTTCAACTCTAAGAACCGACAACTTCCTTAGCCGATAATACTGGAGACATTTATCCTGTTGAGATAAATTGCCATGTCCACACTTATGCGCTTTCATCTTTAATTTCACTTTCAACTTTAAATTCCGCTTTTCAACACCGAGTAGCCTAGCGCATGCCTTAGAAGAAATGCGCTGGACGCATGCCTTCAACTTTCTACACCTGCGAGTCAAACAGTTTTCAATTTTTCACCACTGTATACGTGAAGTTGAAATTGACGTAACTGATGTTGCTATGTTAGCGGGTATAAGTGCTGCAATTTTAGTGCTGAAAAAAGCGAGAAAAAGACGTGAACAATACCGGCGATCGATATGGATGAAATATTATTTTAAAACGCGGAATTTTGGAATTAAATGAAAACGTTCTTTTTTAAGAACTTTACGCGAATGTCTAGAAGAAACTTCTACATGCTTTTGGGAATGGCGGAACCAAGATCGAAAAAAAAAATGCTCGTTTCAGAGGAGTAAAACCAGCTGAAGTGAAATTAGTGATCACACTGAGACATTTGGCTACCGGTGATTTATTCATGTCTCTGATGAATATTTTAACCTATGATCTGATGAATTATCTGCCGAATTTTATGGAAGAGATTTTTAAAATTGCTCAAGTTCTTAATACAGAGCCCATAACCTATAAGATCAAGGATCTGAAAGGGGAACCAATGATTGGTAGTTTTTACACCCAAGAAATGGTGAAATACGAAAAGCAAGAGGACATTTATAAAGTTGAAACCATTCTGAAAACTAGAGTGAAGAATAAAAAAAGGGTATTATGTTAAATGGTTTGGTTATGATAATACTTTTAATTCCTGGGTCAAAGAACATGATAGTTTTAAATAAAGCAAATGGAGATTCATAATTTTGACTTTGCAGAAGATGAGAAATTCTTGAACAGAAACGTATTAGCACCTCTCTGTCCTTTTAGACTTTTAATCTGTGGTCCATCGGGGTCAGGGAAGACGAGCCTTTTGTTGAACTTAATATTTAAACATCTCTACTATAATAAAATCTCTTTATATGCCAAAGATTTAACCGATACGAAATATCAGTTTATGCAAGAAATATTCGACGATTTGCACGAAATTTTGGAGAAAACATTTGGCGAAAAAATCTCAATTGCAACTTTCTCTGCCAGTAAAGAAGATATCGTCAAGGTCAAAGAACTGGATCCCGACATGCAAAATTTAATTGTTTTCGACGATTTCGTAACGGAAAAATATCAAAAACTCATCGAAGAATTATTCGTCAGAAGAAGGAAAAAGAACATATTATTGATTTACCCGACACAGAGTTATTTTTCGACTCCAAAAGACATTCGACTACAGTGTAATTATTTTATATTCTTTAATATGCAGAACAAGAGAGAAATGTTGCAGATACAAATGGATCATGCAACAGAAATTAGGAAAGATATTTTATGCAGTTTCAAAACCACACGATTTCTTATTAATCGATAAAAAAACCAAACACATGCCTCTGAAATACAGTAAAAACTTCGGTAAATAAAGATGAATTACTTGACAAAGTTTGGCGTCATCAGCTCTGAGACCGGTTCCGAAATTGGACCAGTGGGAATTCCAGGTGTCGGTTTTAAATTGACACACGATGGGGACTACGATATGAGTAATAAAAAATTGAGAAATGTAGCCAATCCGAAGAGGGTTCGGGCTCTGTGACAAAACAATATTTGCAACAAGAGTCTATAACACTGAATCACATGGGAAATTATGACGCAAGTACTAAAAGAACATCGAATGTAGGAAGACCTATAGAAAATGGAGATGCCGCTACCATTCAATATGTTAATACTGCTTCTTTAAGTTTTCGGAACAATTGCTACGATGCGCGAAATAAACAAATAATTAATATTACCGAACCGGATGCAGATTCTGGAGTAGTTACAAAACGATATTTGGAAAAAAGAGCACTTTGCAATGACAATGATAATTACGATGCAACCAATAAACGCATTAAAAATCTTGCAGAACCGACCGATTCATCTAAAGCCACTACGAAACACTACGTCGACAACTTGACCACTGTTCAAAATAGTCCAATGAATACATTGGTGAGAAATAAATATGGGCTTTACGTTCCACGAACTATTGCATTCGATGGGCATTGCCACAACTTCAGCAGTTTTTTTCTGTTATTCCAGTAAACAAGAAATTTGACAGGGGAAGCAAGATTAATGTTTCACTTGCTAGACACTATCCAGATCAATGCAGAAAAAAAAACAAATCCTTGATATTGCCGATCCCGAGTCGGATTCTGCTACTGTTACTAAGGTATATTTGGAAAAAGTCACATTAACTGGCGAGGATGTCTTTAATGCGAACAATAAGAGAATAGGAATCCTCGGGGAACCGAGGCACAATAGAAATGCGACAACAATAAGTTACGTTGATGGCTTGACGAAGTTAAATCCTAACCCATCCAATGCTCTATTGAGAAATGAAAATGAACTTTTTGCATCAAGTGGGAACGCAAATGGAGATGCAAATGGAAAACGAATTACGAATGTTGGCACCCCAATTCTAAACAATGATGCTGCTACAAAACTATACGTTGATAAAAATACTGTAATTTGCTTTACCTATGGTGATAAAGAAGTGAAAAAAGACATATTGCAGTCTCATGTAATTATACGGATAAACACAAAATTCGACCTACTAACGCCACCTATTTTCAAAGATAATTACCATCTATGCATTTCTAATGGATATATAAGCAAGGTAATCTGCTGCACAACAAATCCCTCTTTTAGTATAAATTATAGTATCAACTTGGACGATCAAAAAATCATTGAAGTAGTAAGACCACAACTTCAGCAGTTTTTTTCTGTTATTCAAGTAAACAAGAAATTTGACAGGGGTAGCAAGATTAGTATTTCACTTGCTAGACACTATCCAGATCCAAAAGAAAGATCAAAGATACCTGGAGGTCTTGTTTCCGACTTTCATCACTGGGTATATGTCTTTATTGTATATGAATAAAGGTGAAAGATCTTAAGCAATTACACAGTATTATAGATGAAATCTTGAAATCGCGAGCTACTACAAAATCGAAAATTGAAGACACTATTCTTGGAGAGGAACGAGTTATGGAAACGCTCGAAGAATTTCACAAGCCAGTGGTGGAACGGTTAAAAGGTCTGGAAACTGTGCGTGAAGAAACAATGAAAAACATACAGGATGTAGAGAAAAGGTTAGAGCCAGAAGAGTCTACTGAGATGCTAGAAAAAACGTTCGTTTATAATCCAGATTCCAACATGCAAGATGAAATATTAAACCAATATAAACTAAAACTTCCGAGTGATATCTTACTGGCGAGAAACACCATTCCTCAGCTGAAAGAAATGATTTACAAACAATCGGGCATCTTCAGAAACAGGGGGCAATAAGGTACAGAAACCAAACGCTATGGTAGAACTACTGAGAAATTTCGAATTATCGATAATCACATTGAGGCACTTAGAAAATATTTAAAGTCGGTTAAAATGATGCTCACAGTAATAGAAAGCAAACAGTTTGGTTCTAGACTATAAAAGAATTTCGACGACATATGCGAAAAATGATCAATTTTGGTTGCCAGTAAACGAGCTGGAAACACCAGTGCAGAAGTAGTAAATGAAATTGTCGAAATTTTGGATATTTTGCTAAAAAATGATATTGTTGACAAAGAGAAACATAAGATTATGTTCAATAACATCGGTATTGTTTAGAAATTTACTCTTGGACACACAATATAGTCATTTCTATTTCAACTTCGGATTATTCAAAAAAATTCGCTTTTTTTTTAACAATTGCTTTCAGTTCAATGTTTTATTATTGTTTCAGTTCAATGTTTTGTAAATGGTATTTCCTACTTTACTATACATATCTGATATTCCAAAAGCATAAAAATAAGTTCCATTGATGACATTTCGTTTTGTGTATTCTTGGGATAAAGCAATTTTTTTAATTTGATATACGTGTACATCATGTTGTTCAGATCGAAATTCTGTTTGTTGCGTATATAGGATTTTTTCATCAAACAGACATTGACGATAATCTTCGTGACTAAATTCATTTTTAATTCCAGTAGCTGCTTTTTTGGGAATTGGCGCGATTATAGAATATAATTTTGGTCTTAACGCAACAACCTCTTTGATTGGAAGACCTTTTAATTCGTCTTTAAATTTTCCTGGAACCATTTTATTTGATTCACTGTATAATGCATATTTTGTGGGGTAATGTGAGAAATCAAAGCAGTCAGATTAAAATTTCTGATATATGTTATCTGTCTGGATGTCGACGCAGAAGGAATCAGTATCTGTAAATAACAATTCTGCATTAAATTTTGGTTTCAGAAAATTGTAGACATAATTATACAAGTGTAATTTACTCAACTCCAAAATCGTTACACCAATGTAATGTGGTTTATCTAATATAAAATTTTTCTTTTTCATATGGAGAATTACGAAATTTTCTGCAAGTTTAACACAAGAAACGTACTTAGGATTTGCAAGAAGAAGCCAGATTTGCAAGAAGAAGCCGGATTTGCAAGAAGAAGCCAGATTTGCAAGAAGAAGCCGGATTTGCAAGAAGAAGCCAGATTTGCAAGAAGAAGCCGGATTTGCAAGAAGATGCTTGGTCGCAGAAGAGTCTTATAAAGAAACAATTTCTTTTCTGGAGGCAGTTTCGAGCTCCACACTATCAGGGGTGCAAGTTTGCATCTGATGATTTGATTTTTTGATTGATTCCTTTGAAAGCACATGATCAATATGTGCATTCCAACAACTTTTTTTTATGTAGAATTACACCAAGATATTTCACCATTGGTATCCAGGATGTTTCAACTCAAATAATTTAGGAGAATCAGTATTAACGATCTTTTTTCTAGAGAAGAGAACTGACTGGCTTTTATCTGGGTTAATCTTGATTTTCCGTTTGGAGTACCAGCGTTCTACTTTATCGATCCCAAGCTGCAACCTTCTGATGGCCATGCTGGGGCTCAGGTATGAAGAAATTAGAACAATATCATCAGCGTAAAATGACGTCATGAGAGGATGTACTTTAGTTTAAAGCGGAGCTAATTTTTGTTATTAATTATTAAGAAATGTAAATATGCGGTAGTAATAGTGTTTTACTCACATTCACATGCGTATAATGAGTTGATTTGGCCACAACATTGGGAAAGCACATAGAATAGGATTTTGGTTTTTGAAAAAAAAAATGATTTTAAGAATTTTGCTTTTTATTCTATGGTGAACTATTTGTAAAATTCATTTTTACAGATGAAGTAGCAATTCAAAATATATGACAATAATGCCTTTTCTATTTCATTAAAATTGATTTCATTAATACTCTTTTGTGGAAAAGTGTAAAGTTAAATAAGTAGGCAAAAAAAATCACAATGAAATTTTTACTTATAAATTTTGTATATAATATTGCGATCATATGGATAAGATGAACATACAAAGATGAAATGCAAGCAATATAACTACGGTGATCATTTTTCTCGTATGAAAATATATGACACTTATGGGAAATAAATTTTCTTTTTTTTCCCTAATGCTATTTATTCGTCAATTTTTTGTAACTATAACGTTAATTTTAAACTCTGTCTAGCAAACTCATCCTCGAAAAGTGGTAAATATCAAAAAAAGCTCTAAACTAAAGCAAATTATAAGCATATTCTTTTTAATTTAAAGTGTAAAAAAATTCAAAAACCTAAAATAAGACCAAACATATCAATAAAATAACTTTTAATTTGTCAGAATGTTAACATTATTACAAAAATTTTAATAATTAAGTGCAATTAAATAATTTCGAATTATATGCATTTTCGTTATGTGTTAATATTTTCCCAATCATATCAATAAAAATGCAAATATTTATCGAAATTAGTGATAAGACACAACGATTTTTATTTGTTATCAGAAATATAACAATTTTAAAGGACCTAAAATATTAATGTAGGGCAAAATCATGTTCTGAAAAATTTTTAAATACGTAGGACATCTCCCAAAAGTATTCTACTGCCCTCTAAAATATAGGACAACTCCCAAAACTATTGAATTACCCTCTATAATATAGGAATATAGGACAGCTACTCAAAAGTGTTGTACTGCCCCTAAAGTATAGGACAATTCCCAAGTGAATTGTACTGCCCTTTAAAATATAGGACAACTCTCAAAAATATAGGACTACTCTTTAAATAATACGACAACTCCCAACAACGTAGGCCTGCTCTATAAAATATAGTAAAATTTCAACAATACAGGACTGCCTTTTAAAATATAGGACGAATGGTCACCGTAACTATAGTACATATTACTCAAATGGTGAT
Source organism: Ryuthela nishihirai (assembly GCA_038380435.1). Classification (NCBI taxonomy): domain Eukaryota; kingdom Metazoa; phylum Arthropoda; class Arachnida; order Araneae; family Heptathelidae; genus Ryuthela; species Ryuthela nishihirai. Next base: position 25,050,923 of record JAWZYU010000022.1, read on the forward strand.
CGACATCGTTTCAACTATTGAAACTTCGTCAGACAAACGGAAGAAAATCAATGAGCTAAGAGTTACATAAAATTGAGAGTTCTATATCTAGTTTCGAATTCTTGTTGACATGAGGTGCTATCTATCAATTAGTGTTGAAATCTGACGTGCGAGATCAGTTGCCTCGAGCCTGAGTGTAAGTCATTATTTGGTAGACTTTGTTTGAATGACAAATTCTTGCTTAATAAATGTGTTAATGAGCTGTTATTTTCTAGAATTTTTTTTATAAGTATCCATCTTACACATAGTAGTATCGGTATTAAAACAATATATCCTGTTGATGAAGTTTAGAAGGTTTCTGTAAATGATAACTTGAAGTGATAAGATGGATTGCAGATGATTAAAGCTTTATTCACGTGAAGTTTAGCTCTTTGTGGTACGTCGGCAGATGAAAGGACTATTGTAAGTTATTTCAATTTGAGGTTTCTTTGGTGTTCCTTGTTATAATTCTTTCTTTAACAAGGGAGTGGAGGGAATTAAGAAACTGTATTTCCATTGTAATTCGACATTTTCCCCTCCATTTTAGAGATGGATTTCATACCTACGAAAATATTGAAGAATTCAGAAGTTTAATATTTTTTTCTCTCTATTACTTTTACCAGCATTTTCAAATAGGAGGAATGATCCTTCCCCCAGATACGGCCCTAGATACAACTATAGTGGGAATGTTCGGTTTTTCTTTTCTATACCTGTCTTGTATCCACTATTGACGTGTTTGAAAAAGAAAGGGCAACCCCGAGCACTCGAAAGAATATAGGGAAGCACAGTAAGAAAATATTTCCTGAACCTATTTTCTTAATACGAGTAGAGCATTAACATAACCCTCCAGTATCTCATAGTCCTATATCTTCATAATCTATAGTAGGGGTTCTCAACGTGGGGTACTCGGTAAAATTTTTGTGGGTACGCCGTGAGAGCTCAAATTTCGTTTGTCAAGTAACAAAGTTATATTTCCATTGTTATACTATAACTATAATTTTATCTATCTATTCAAGGGGTACGCCAGTTATATACACATTTTCAGGGGCTACGTGAAGCATAAAAGGTAGAGACCACTGATCTATAGCATAGTCTGTAGCGCTGTTCCCATAGGGCCTCGTCCGGTGTTTCATACACGGATTTCCCCCATGCCACACATGTTGCTTAAAACTTGATATTCCGATTTGCAACATACTGGATTAAGAAGCTAGATGTATGGTTTAAAATTAAAATTTTAATACGTTTCATCCCCCTACCCACCGTTACATACCAATCATTAGATGCAGTTGCCCCTTATATTCTCTCAAATTCTCTTACCAGTTTCGCCCTTAGCTCCAATAGTTGCATTGAAATGAATTATTTATCTATGATAGAACCAGAGCTCGAAGTGGATCACTGGAATTCAAAAGAAATAGAATTTTGTGTTTTGCATTAATTAACGAGTGTTTTTTAGGAGTAAAAAAGAAAGAAAGGCGTTCTGTTTCAAAATTATAACTGAAACATCTCCTCTTTCCTTTATTTTTTTACTCTGGCTTGAAGGTATTGTTATGGTGAGCGACGCTTTATAGCTTTTTTTGTTAGAATTAAAATTGTACCTGAAAAGATACATTCTAGAACATCTTCCTCTAGAAGCATTAAACCTTGAATTGAAGCAGAATTACATCTTTCTAATTATTTATAATTATAAGAGTAGCGGTAGGAATATATATATATTACGCATTAATTTGCGTTCATTTTACGCATTAATTTGCGTTCATTTAGGTACTTAGTGAGTAATCTTACTTTAGTGACTAATCTTCACTAGATATTTCACAGCATCTGGAAATGCTGTGAAATATCTCATCAGAGAGCTATGAATTACGTGACATTTGTTGCACATTGCCCCCATGCAATTTTGCCGATCACACGACATGGCATAGATCCTCTCTAAATATGCTGGCATAGATGTTCTCTACAAGTGCTCGAAAACATGCTCTGTACATGCGCTAGCCAAAATGCAATCTATATGCTCTAGCATAGACACTTCCTACATGTGCTGACATAGATGCTCTCTACATGCGCTAGCAAAGATGATTATCTCCCTAAATAAAATATATTTATAGATAAACATTAATACAAAGATTAGCACAAGGGTCTACCAGTAATAATATTAGAACCAAAAATATAAGAATAGTCTGTATAATAGGGCTACTCAGTGACGTAAAACATTTCTTACATTGGCATTCTCTTATAGGAGGTATTGGTTATAGCCACATTTATCATTTAGAGCCTGGACAGTGCACAGACAAAAGAATTAATTTTTATATAAATATATATTGTCATGAAATTTTATCCCTTGAACCTGGCAGCTACACATTTAAAAAAAAAATGGGAAATCAGATTATCCGTTCATTCTTTTCTTCTTTTTTTAACAGCTGTCCGGGCCCTGTGTTTTGGGTAGCCCCTTCCAAGCACCACCTCGATACAACAGGCGTGGATACTATAATAATTAACCTATTTTCGAAATATTTAGAAGATTTTATTAGATTTCTGTTTGTAAACATTCCACTGGTAGTTGTTTATTTTTAAACCTATAGTAATTGATATAATATATATAATATTCGCAATTATTTTAATAATAATTTATGAATAAATAATTTTATTTTAACTGATTTTAAAATAAATAGCTTAACTTAAATTTTAAACAAATTACATCATTTGAAATTTTATGCATGATTAATATTCCTCCTTTCTCCCTTCTTTTACTCAAGGCTATCCAGGCGTGATGTATCAAAGTGGCTTTGGTCAGGGTCGCGTTAAAATAGAGGTTACCTGTATGTATATATTGCTGAAAATGCCTGTATCTGAAAAATGCATTCTAGATTCAAAAGCTAATTGTTGGTGGAGCGATATATTTCATATATGATATCTAAATTAACATTTATTAAGTTCCTGGCATCTTCAATGGCAATGGCAGTATAAGAAAACAACCCCGAAGGCGCCCAATGGGCAAAAACCAGTGTTTACTTAAAACACAATAGGAAAGGTAAAAAGGTTAAAAACAACCAAAACAAAAGTGTAGATTACACCACAGTGTGAAAACAGTCTTCAAAAATTATTAGCTTTGGGCGTTTGAACTTGCTCAGCACCAAAGGATCATAATTCAGTACAGTAATTATAATTTCATAAGGGTGGTCTCCCACTGCCTCAAAAAAGGTCTGTGAGAGTTTCCTGATATATGTATATATGTGCTTGGCTCAATTCCCAGGTCATTGTGAATGGTTTTATTCTACACAAACCATGGCGCACTGAACCACTGATCTTAAGACTTTTTTTTGGAAACTCTGTAGTCTCCTGACGTTAGAGTTGGGGGTGATGCCCCCACACTGGTGAGGCATACGTCAGGAAGGCCGCAGAATGGTAAAAGGTGCTATGTCGTAGGTCGTGTATAGATATGCGATGTTCCAGGTAAAACATTACCCATTACCATCTCCATCTGAGAATAAGCCCAGTTGGCATAAGTAAAAACATATAACAAGTACACCACCCTTGTGTTTAGAGGCTAACAAAAAACACAAGCTAAAAATAGTATATATCATGCATAAAAGACCTAAAACGAGTAGCTTTCTTCAGAGAAAGCTATCATTTAGGCCTCTTGTATTATTAAGAACATTATGATCATAATTAAGCAACGAAGAAATAATCGCATTAGGAATATTTTTAACAGCCTCCAAAATCTTTTTGAAATGCATTTAATATGAGTATACAGGGTGATTCAGAATTCATCATCAATATTTGGTGGGGAGGTAGGTAATAAGAAACGAAGGAGATTTCACATAGGAAAGCATGGGCGCATATGCCATGTAGTAGGGCAAAATGACCCCAGTTCAATGATGGAAAGAACACATAAGAAGGAAGTGGTAAGGAAAAAACATTTATTATCTTACATGTAACATTTCTTTGCATTGGTTGTACAGACTTACAAGAGGTGCTCGAACTGCCGACCATGTGCTAGAATGCATGACTCATAACGGCGTTGCATGGACAGCCGGACCCTGTGGAAGATGCCTGGCATTTCCCGGATGTTTGAGGCAGCAACTGATATGCGTGCTACAAGATCCATAGCACTATCAACAGGGGTCTCGTACACCATGTTTTTCATAGCACCCCATACAAAGAAATCGATTGGAGATAAATCCGGTGAACGTGGTGGCCAAGAAACCGGTCCACCGCGGCCAATCCATTGACCACCAAACTGTCTGCGTAGGTAAGCACGCACAGCATTTGCGAAATGTGCAGGAGCGCCGTCATGCTGGAACCACATTCGCCGGAGACTACCATCAGGAACCTCGTTCAGAAGATCCGGTAACACAGTCTGAAGAAATGTTAGGTACTTGGCACCATCCAAACGGGATGGTAGTAAATACGGGCCCAACAAACAGTCACCGACAATCCCAGTCCACACATTGACAGCAAAACGTTGTTGCGCAGCTCCAGGTCTTGTACCGTGTGGGTTCTGATGAGCCCACACATGCCAATTGTGTGTGTTGAAGACACCCTCTCGAGTGAACAACGCCTCATCGGTGAAAAGAACATACGTTGGGAAATTGGGATCAACGGCTGTTCTCTGCATGAACCACTGACAAAAAATAACACGCTTGGGATGGTCGTCTGCTGCCAATAATTGCACTCTTTGCAGATGAAACGGATGTAACCCTTCATCGTGTAATATCCGCCACGCTGTTGCTTGCGAAATTCCAAACTGCCTAGCCATACCTCGTGTGCTAGCACCAGGTTGTTCCTCGATTTCCTGTAGGACAGCTTCCTCTACTACTACTGTCTGTGCCGATCTGCGCTTCCCTCGATTAACATTATTAGCAGCAAACGATCCTGTTTCACGCAGTTGGCGATGAATACGTGAAAACGTTTGATGCTGTGGCACACGGCGGTTTGGGAAGCGCGCTGCATACAATTGCCTGGCTCGAAGACATCTTTCTCTTGCCGCACCGTAAGTTACATGCATATCTGCACATTCATTCCACATATACCGGTTCATGTTACTTCTGCAAATTCACCTTGTCGAATGACAACTGACTGCACGCGTCAAACAGCTGTGCTTCTGTATGAGAGGTGTGTACACACAACGCCCTCTACACCACCATGCGTTCGTCTGCCCCCATACTTTCCTATGTGAAATCTCTTTCTTTTCTTATTCCCTTCCTCCCCACTAAATATTGATGATGAATTCTGAATCACCCTGTATATGTGGTTGATGCCCAAGTCTTTATGAAGTTGTCTGTTAATAACAAACCAGGGGCCATCTACCGCAGATCGCAATATTTTGTTTTGCAAGACCTGAATCTTATGTAGGTTCGTGGAGATGGTGTTCGCCCATATAGGGGAGAAGTGATATATAATTGATGGTTTAATCTAAGTGGTTTATTCAACTATAAATGTGGCTGTAGAAAATATATATATATATAATCATCTTGGTCACGTAGTTTCTTAAAAGTTCAAGTGGTAACGTTTTTAAAGCAAGTTTTTTACGTTACCACTTGAAATATTTATGTATCGGGTGATTCCATGTCATCACAACCAATCACAGCCAATCACAGACAACCTTCTGATCATCATGGGATAGCCATTTTTGTCATATGGAAATGACATAATGTGAGACAAAAACAATAAAACTTCACGCGGATATGAAATGTAAAATCGCTGTAAACAGGGACATACCCAGAGAGGGGGGAGGGGGTCCGTTGGGTTCAGAACCGCCCTTCCCTTCCCCGCTGAACATCCTATTGCCTTATACTAAATATCAAACTTGTATACGTGCTTTGAAATCCGAAACAGTTGTGTTTTGCATAATTTTATTTTATGCCCATAATTTATACTTGACACAAAAATCGAATAAAAAAACTATAAAATCTCATTCCATACTTAATATCATTTTAAACTTTCCTGTTCGGTGGAATACTTTAGCAATTAGGAAACCCTTCTCGAAACTTATTCTCAGACCCTATCCCTCCCCACTCCCACCCGAAGTTAAATTCTCGGATATTCCCCGAAACTGAATTCTTGCTTATCCCAAAGCAAAATTCTTCTACCCCTCCCCGAAACTAAATGCTAGATATTTGCTTGGCTTCGAATGTCCGATTTCCATTACAGTTATTTGTGTTATGAAAATTAACTTGCCTACCACCCTTACTATATTCGATCACCACAAGTTAGGAAATAATGTTTTCAGGATTACGTGAGAGACTTCTGTGAGCCTTTCTGTGAGAAATAGTCTGAAAGATGTTTTTCGTGTGCATTTACGTTTCCAGGTTGCTGTGTTGCTTCGAGGAAGTCATAGGGCAAAATGTAAATCAGTGGGGCCACTTTCTTACACATTTTGCATCTATCGTATTATAATCATGTACGCCAGGCTCAGAAACAGGGTTTTCTTCTATTTCAATAAGGTCTGTCAACCTAATAGCTACATCTCGTTCATTAGGTTTACTACTACCATTAGAAGGCCCAGAACCATCGGCTTTGCTCTTTTTCTTAGCAGATCTAGTATTCTTAGCTACTACTGAGTTCATATTAGATCACCGAAATCAGGACAAACCCTACAGTACCTTTTCCTAAATGTCTGAAAGACATCTTATGTATAATATACGTACCTTGATACGAGGCAGAAAAGGGGTCTTCAAAAATTCACTTAACCAATATAAAAATGTTCAGCTTTAAAGCACAGTCCAAACAGGTTCTTGGTGCCAAATTAGTATCTTCTTTCTTCTGTTCATTTCCCGACCACAAAATACGCGAAATTCGAAAAATGCCGTTAATCCATTCCGCCAAAAATAAACACACAACGCACACACCTCACCACACTCATAAACTAAGTAGTAAATGGAAAATATTATTAGTAATATTTTACTATAATTGAGGCGGTAGAAGGAAAAATAAAGTAAATTCTCGATTATTCGGTATTCAAACATCTAGAATTCTCATGCAACCAGAATAAATTTAAAACTGAAATAATAAACTTTCTGAAATTAAAGTTTAGGATAGTTTCACTGTTATCGTGTTTAGGATTTCATTGACATTTAAATTTCAAAAACTATCTTTCACATTTCATTATTAAGAAAAAATCGATACTTTGGTAATCAGCACCATCTGGCAGCCAATATTGCAATTAACAGTAAGAAGTGTAACGAAGCAGGGCACCCTTTAAGTAGCTGCCCAAAACGCTCTTTCGCTGATGCTGTTAATGGTCAAAAACCAGTACAGCAACAGCATGTATGAGGGGGAGAATTCTACTTTGGGGACAACATGTTTACAAACGGTTGAAGTCACCCCCCCCTCCTCCTCCAGCTATTAAGCCAGCAGCAAAAGCCTCTACCTCAGCTGAAAAACAAACTGAGGTGAATCAAAAACGAAATATCGGTGGAGATGGTAAACAAGTGTGAACAACATGTTTATTTAAAGAAGATGCTCAAAGTTACGACAGCCAACAACATTGCATGCATGACAGCAGTCGAAGTATTGATTGCCGTCATGTTGAAAACTTTCCGTAATTTCGCGAACAGTTGCAGCGGCGACAGCGATTCTTCCGACGAGGTCTTCATCTGAGTTAATGGGAGTCTTGTACACGAGGTTCTTCATGTGTCCCCAGAGAAAGAAAACGATACATGTTAAATCGGGCGATCTTGGTGGCCAGGAGACGGGTCGACCCCTACCAATTCATTGGCCCCCAAAAGTGGTGTTCACATAATCCCGCACATCATAGCTGAAGTGTGCTGGCGCCCTGTCGTGTTGAAACCACATTCGTCTGCGAAGAGCCACGGGAACGTCTTTTAGCAGTCCCGACAACGTTTCTTCAAGAAATATCCGATAAATCTGCCCGTTGAGTCGGGGAGGCAGCAGGTATGGCCCAATCAAAATGTCAGGAGAAAATGTCATACCGTTGTTGATGACCATGCGCCACTGTGGCATGTGGATATTCCTGCGCCGAAACGTGAGAATTGTGCCCATTAAACACACCCTGACGTGTGAAAGAGGCCTCATCGGAGAAGAGCACATGAGATTCTTATTTTCTAGTGAATTCAGCAGTATAATTTACTAGAAATCAATCGTCAACCCATGGCTTTTAGTAAATTCAGTAATATAATTTACTAGAAATAAATCGGCGCTTATTGATTTCTAGACCGTTACTTCGACCCCTATTTGACTTTTAACGCAGCAGCTGGTCTGAAATTTCTTGCCATCTCTAAGATCTACCTGGCCAAAAAAACTGTCCTAAAGTGCCAATGTTTAGCTTTCTAGCATCAGTAAATCAGGATTTGACCTTGAAGAACGTGCCGGACGTGAAATTCCATAACGTTTCTAAAATATACGACCCGAAACACCCACAGATACGAATTTTTACGTCGTTAATACTCGTTAATAAAGGTTTGACTGCTACACGATCACTATTTGAGCAGCCATCGTAATTTACAGTTCCCAGGTTCGAGTCCAAGTCGGGTCAGGGTTTAAATTTACATCCGCAAAACTCCCCGCCCTGCCCATATTCAGTAGGTGTTACTGATGGGTTGGAAAGGTCGCCGTCCATCAGATGGAACGTTAAGCCGTGGCCCCGTGTGCGTAAGAGCTATACCCTGTGCACCTTAAAAAAACACGCTGGATGACTTTGATGGGAGGCTACCATCTGTCTTCCAATAGTTGTTCCAATGGATTCCCTGCCCCAACCTTCTCTAATCCTTCGAGGTCCTTGTGACTTGGGCATTAAGCTCATGGTGTGCAAAAAAGTGCTGCTCAGAGGTAAAACAACCCAACTCTCTATTTGATCTTGAAGGATATGTTTTAGGTATAATTTCGGATTTTTTTCCCGAGATTTATCACCCGGATTATCCCTGGTGCAAAGTGGTATTCCTGGTGCCTGTAGTGTTCCCAACTTAACCCATAGGGGATAATCCTAATTCCAACTACGATGCAGAAATGGCAAAATTCTGAAGATTTGCACCAATTTGTAATCCGCGTCGTAGATCTTTGCAAAAATCCGAAATGTGACCTCCGATGTGAAAAAAATCACATCGGAAGTCACATGTGTTCAAGATCAAATAGAGGATACGTAGAGGTCAAACCTTGATTAATAAGGGCTAGAAATGTGAAAATTGATGTCTGTGTGGGTGTTTCGGACTATAGAATTGAAAGTTGGAAAGGTTATAAAATTTCGGATACAAAGGGTCCTTCAAGGTTAAAGGTCAAGTTTCGATATGTCGGTGGCTAGATAGCTGAAAATCTGTTCTTGGAAATATTATGGGTCATAGATCTTGAAAATTTCGTTAATTTTGTATCGAGTGTCTCAAATATCAATCTATCGGTCCTAGAGGGTTTGAGTCGTAGATCTCAGTAATTTTGTAAATTATGGATGTGTAATTGGTCTGTAACTTTGAGGTCAAAAGTCAAATTTCGATGTGCTAGTGCTTGAGGGCTGAAAATTTTTGGGTTGGGTTGTTTTACCTCTGAGCGGCACTTTTTTGCACACCATGGGCTAAATGGCCAGGTCACATGGACCCCGAAGGCTCAGAGAAATTTGGGGGAGGGGACCCACTGGAACAGCTGTTGGGAGACAGATGGTAGCCTCCCGTCAAGGCCATCCTGCGTGTTCTTTAACGTGCACAGGGTATGGCTCTCCCGCACACGGGGCCACGGCTTAATGTCCCATCCGACGGACGGCGGCCTTTCCAAGCCCATCGGTGTCCCCTACTGACCGTGGGAAGGGCGGGGAATTTTGCGGAGATAAATCTCAACGCTGACCCAGCTGGGACTCGAACCTGGGAACTGCAGATTTCGAGCCTGGCACGCTACCGACTGAGCCACCCCCAACCCACTAAAAATTGTTGAATAAGGCTATTTCGGGCTCTAGAACTCAGAAATGAGAGGGATTTTCAGATCCAGTGTAGCTATCAAAATCAAATAGGGATGGGAGTGACGGTCCAGGAATGAAGAGGTGCCGAAATCACCGATTAATTTCTTGTAAGGAATAGTGTGTCAATCTCCAATAGCCTAACCGTCAAAATGGAATTCAAAATATACCACCTATCGATACTTGCACGCCGTCCGTCGGATGGGACGTTAAGCCGTGGCCCCGTGTGCGGGAGAGCCATACCCTGTGCACGTTAAAGAACACGCTGGATGGCCTTAACGGGAGGCTACCATCTGTCTCCCAACCGCTGTTCCAGTGAGTCCCCTCCCCCAACCTTCTCTGAGCCTTCGGGGTCCATGTGACCTGGCCATTTAGCCCATGGTGTGCAAAAAAGTGCCGCTCAGATGTAAAACAATCCAATCCAATTCTCCATTCATAAAAGAAGGCGGAAGCCAGTGATCAGTCGGTGATACCTAGATACCATTTATTGGCCTTTCTAAACATACCTGTACTTATTGTTATTGTTATTTGGACAAAGTGGGAGTGGACTTTGTTAAGCAGAAAACAACCCTATCTTTTTAAATTCTCGGGTGCTTCGGTTTTAATACTTGGATTACCAGATGGGTAGGGTACACCGGTCTGACAGCACTCCACTTCTGTTTCCTCCGAAAAGAGAATATCTCTTTTGGAAAAAACTTTTTGAAATGTACTAACGGCATGCTCCAAGGGAAGGTGGGGTCGGACATTATGTGCTAGACCCGGACGGTTCTATGCATCATCACTGGAGATTGGTACACAACTATCCTTCCAGTTTATGCGTAGGCAACATTTAGAGACCAGATGCATTAGTGGAGAAAATTTGCAATGCAGGCCAATTTGTTATCCGAACCTATAGTAATATCAGAATCACATAGGGAGGATACTATCAGAAGCTGTAGTGATGATAATCCAACATTTGGTACTGAAAGCGTGAAAATATCATTGAATAAAATTCGCTTTTCTTAAACCTTGAATGTATCATTAAGATACATCCGTGATATATAGTCTTCGACTTAAATTTGAAGAATGGTACTGATTGAACAAAAGACAAACAATTCTATTAAATTAATATATATATTTGGTGGTAGTTTAACTCTGAAAATATAAATTAATGGATCATTCAGAAACGGAACAGTTACACAGGTAAATCATATTTAATGAGGTAGATGAGTTCCGGGAAGACTATCATTAAACGAATTTCCGTGTAAAACGAGGGGATTTTTATTTCTTTATATTTTTGCCTATCTTATTGATCTTTATTCCATTTTCTTGGTTTCGTAATTGATGTTTTATTTCAACAAAACTAATTATAATTCTGAATATTTATTTAAAGATTACATAAATTCATAATTATGTGTATAAATATGTACATATATGTGATCGATTAATAAATTTTCCAGCTTATTTCTTAATAAGGAACGAAACTAGCTGGTTTGCATTGCTTGGCTCTGTTTTGCGCGTAATATTTATTTTTAGTATTCCATTAACTGGTCATAACATCGTCTTATGGCATCCAGTCACAAAATATCAATATCGTGATCCTTCAACAAATCCATGCGTTTTTTGTTCAGTGAAAGGGCTTCATAGAAATATTTAAACGCCAACCCTATTTCTGGTTCAGATTCTTGTTGTTCTTCAAAAGCAGCGTTGAATTCTAAATCCTGAAGTTCATCGTTAATGAGTGGCTCACTGTGGAGTTTAATAACTTCGTCCATCTTTCATAATGAGTAACATATTATTAGTAATGAGTTATGGAAAATGTGCCTTTCTTACGCAATTAAGGAGAGTTGATAAAATTCGAAGTGACTTGGCAAATTCAGGGAAGATGTAAAAATTGCGATTTTTTCTGTAAAATTACGGCGAGTTGGCAAACTCTAGGATAGTTGGCAAAATTCGAATCCACATGATAACATAAACGCGAGTTGTGAAAATTGGGATTTGTTTTGTGAAATTAAGGGCAGTTGGACAAATCGAGGGAACTTAACAAAATCTAGGGAATTGGCAAAATACAAATTCCCTTGGGAAATACGGGCGAGCTGTGATAATTGAGATTCAAAATAATAAATAAATACCCCCTCAAGCAGCTGCTTGCCACAGAGGTCAGACAGTTTATATGCCACAGTAGAAGGTCTGAGAGGATGGCAGGACCTCTGCAGAATAACGACACAAACAGCCATCCCCGGGGCTCGAACCCAGATCCCTTAGATCAGCAGCCAGGCGCGCTAACCACTCGGCCATGAGACGGCTTAATTAAGATTGGGTTTGTAAAATTAAGGAGAGTTTACAAAATCGAGAAAACTTGGCAAAATCGTGTGGAGTTGAAAATTTTGAAGTGACTTGGGAAATTTAGGAGAGATGTAAAGATTGGGATTAGTTTTGTGAAATTAAGGAGATTTGGCCAAATCAAGGGAAGTTGGGAAAATTGACACTGACTTGCTACAATTCAGACGAGATGTAAGTATTGGGATCATTTCTGTGAAATTATGGCTAGTTGGTAAAATTGGAAGTCAAATGGCAAAATGCAGGAGAGTTGTGAAAATTGCCTCAACTTCCCCCACGGAGTGAAAATCTAGGTACGAATCGGCCAAGATTTAAGAGACAGAGACATTATTTTCTCAATAGGAGAGAGACAATAGACTAGAGACAGAGACATTATTTTCTCGGTAGGCAAAATTTGATTTTCGAGTTGTAAAATTTTCGATTTCTCCCCCCCAACCATAGTCCTTCACTACCCCCGTGTTTGGCACTACATGGAGCTTTAGAACTTGCAACTCGAATTTTGAAGATCGATGGGCTATTGGAAGTCCACCATCCGTCAGATGGGACATTTAGTCTTGGGGCCGTTTGCGGAACAGCCATACTCTGTTCACATTAAGGAACACGCTGGACGGTCTTGATGGGAGTCTACCATCAGTCTTCTAACAGCTGGCCAGTGAATCACCACCCCCAACATTCCCAGGGGGAGATGGCTTAGTCGGTAGTCTGCCAGGCTCGCAATCTACAGTTTCCAGGTTCATGTCCCAGGTAATATAATGGATGACAAATGCCAGACTCTCCGCAATTCAGAGACTGCACTACATCTATCGGGATAACTTCTCTATGTGGACAACCATACTCTGTGCCATGTTTACTACTATCCACCGTCGGTGCTGAACAGTACTATACTGTAGAAGTAAAGTCCAGCATTCGCCAAAACCTAACTCTAAACTTCGTCCTGGGTCGCCACAAACAAGGATATTGAGAATCCAAGTTGACGCCAGGTTCAAGTCCCAGCTCGGCTAACTTTGATTGTTATCCATGCAAAATCCCCACCCTACCCTTGGTCAATAGCGTATACTAATGGAGTTAGAAAGGCCTCCGTCCGTCGGATGGGATATAAAGTCATGTTCCCCTGTGTGGACAGTCATACTCTGTGCAAGTTAAAAAAATATGCTGGATGTCCTTCACGGGAGCTACCATCTCTCCCAATAGCTGTCCAGTGGGTTATCTTCTCCTTCAAACTTCTCTGAGCCCTCAGGGTTTTTGTGACTTGGCATTTAGCCCATGGTGTGCAAAAAATAAACTGCCTCTCAGAGATAAAACAATCCAACCCTTTTCACTAGGGAGCCGGTCACAATTGTAACATTATGTCAAAAGCGTTCTCGCTAAAATCAGCAAACGCTGCAACCGGATTGGTCACATATTTTAATCACTTGCATATCACGGCGCAACTCAGCCTACTTCTGATTTGCAGCACTTCCGATCATTCGTTCTGGGTGTTGCAATTTTAGTGTTAAAGAGCACAGCAGAACATGACTTTATATCCCATAGATAGCACCTCGGTATATTTGGGTATGGGGGCGGGAGTGGCTCAGTCGGTAGCGCGCCAGGCTCGTAATCTGTAGTTCCCAGGTTCGAGTCCCAGCTGGGTCAGCGTTGAGATTTATCTCCGCAAAATTTCCTCCCCCTGCTCACGGTCAGTAGGGGACACCGATGGGCTTGGTAAAGGCCGCCTTCCGTTGGATGGGACGTTAAGCCGTGGCCCCGTGTACGGGAGAGCCATAACCTGTGCACGTTAAAGAACACCCTGGATGGCCTTGACGGGAGGCTACCATCTGTCTCCCAACAGCTGTTCCAGTGGGTCCCCTCCCTCAACCTTCTCTGATCCTTCGGGGTCCTTGTGGCCTGGCCATTTAGCCCATGGTGTGCAAAAAAGTGCCGCTCAGAGTTAAAATAATCCAATCCAATACTTGCGTATACTGAGGTGCTATCTATGAAATCTCGGTCGGTAGCGCGCCAGGCTCGTAATCTACAGTTCCCAGGGTCAAGTCCCAGCTGGGTCAGCGTTGCGATTTATCGCAAAACTCACCGCCTTGCCCATGGTCAGTAGAAGACAAGGATGGGTTTGGAAAAACCACCGTCCATCGGATGGGACGTTGAGCTGTGGTCCCGTGTGCAGTAGAGTCATACAATGTTCACGTTAAAGAATACGCTGGATTGACCTATGGCAAAGTACGAAAAGCAGATTTTTTAATCGACTTTTAAATATTTACCCAAACTCCAATTCTATGAGGAATAGTTTCTAAAAAATTTGCAAGTGGAATATTGATCCAGGTAATGAAACTTTTATTACAGTGTAAGAACTGTTTGCAGTAATGAAACTTGCAACCGACTGAAGGCTTATAATGAACTATGCCATCGGAATAAATGCCGTTAAATTTTATAGTGTAATGAAATTGAAAAATAGAAATAGGAAAAGATATAAATATATCTGAAATCTTTTTGTATTTTGATTTTTCATTTCCCAAAGCAACCAATAAATACCTATTAAAATGAAATTGTGCCTTTTGTTCGAACCCCGGGTAAGGCATGGTTGTGTGTGTTGTTTTTCTGCTGAGGTCCCGCCATCCTCACAAATCTTCTACTATGGCATATAAACTGGCAGGCTCCTGTCAGACCTCTGTGGCAAGCAGCTGCTTGAGGGGGTATTTTTTTTATATAATAATATAATATAATAATATATTATTAATTATATAATATAATAATATAATAATAATTTTATATAATAATGCATAAATTTGTATAATCATTCAAAAATTCAGTTTCCTTGTGCTTCGCATATTGTGGGCATCTTGCCCGTTGAGTGTGATTCTGTTGTTTGAAGATAAGTACTTTTTTGTACATGTCCCGTACACGTTGTCCACATCCCTTTACATTTTTTCCACCTCAAATGTTTTTTTGTCCCACCCACCTTCCATTTTTTACTAGATCCGAACTTGTGCATACGTAATTGTTTTGTTTATTTTTTTTTTTTAAATTCAAGTTTAGCATAGTTTTACTATTCTCGTATCTGCAACAGTTTTTTTTTTGTCTTATATATGCTACTCCACCGACTAGAGAGCTGCTATGAGAGAGATGATAGCTTTCCGTCAAGGCCATTACGTGAACAGAGTATGAATCTCCCACACATGGTCACGGCTTAATGTACCATCCGGTGGACGGTAGCCTTTCCAAACACATCGGTGTCCCCTACTGATCGAGGGCATGGTGGGACGTTTGGGGCAGATAAATCTCAACGTTGGCCTAGCTGGGATTCGAACCTGGGAACTGCAGATTGCGAGTCTGTCACGCTTCTCACCGCGTCACCCCCTTCCCAACAGCAGCGTTCGAGTCCCAGCTGGGTAAGCGTTGAGATTTTTCTCCGCAAAATTCCCCGCCCTGCCCACGGTCAGTAAGGGACACCGATGGGCTTGGAAAGGCCGCCGTCCGTCGGATGGGACGTTAAGCCGTGACCCCGTGTGTGGGAGAGCCATACCCTGTGCACGTTAAAGAACACGCTGGATGGCCTTGACGGGAGACTACCATCGGTCTCCCAACAGCTGTTCCAGGGGGTCCCCTCCCCCAACCTTTTCTGAACCTTCGGGGTCCATGTGACCTGGCTATTTAGCCCATGGTGTGCAAAAATGTGCCGCTCAGAGGTAAAACAACCCAACCCAATACCAACAGTAGCAGTGGTCAGTTGTCTATCTGTGCCCCGATGGTTTCAACTTTCACACACTGCTCCCGAGGAGCGGTGGTGATTGAGTCGGAAGCGCGCCAGGGGCGGGGGTGGCTCAGTTGGTAGCGCGCAATGGTCGTAATCTGTAGTTCTCAGGTTCGAGTCCCAGCTGGGTCAGCATTGAGATTTATCTCAATGCTGATTTTCAAATGGACCGCAAAATTCCCCGCCCTGCCTACGGTCAGTAGGGGACACCGATTGGGCTTGGAAAGACCGCCGTCCGTCGGATGGGACGCTAAACCGTGGCTCCCTGAGTGGGAGAGCCATACGTTGTGCACGTTATAGAACATGCTGGATGGCCTTGACGGGAGGCTACCATCTGTCTCCCAACAGCTGTTCCAGTTGGTCCCCTCCCCCAACCTTCTCTGAGCCTTCGGGGTCCATGTGACCTGGCCATTTAGCCCATTGTGTGCAAAAAAGGCCGCTCAGAGGTAAAACAACCCAAAAAACAACGGAAGCGCACCACGCTTATAATTTGCAGTTCCCATGTTCGAGTCTCGCCTGGACCAGAGTCGAGATTTACCTCCACACAACTCCTTGCCCTGCCCTCGGTCAGTAGAGGACACCGATATGCTTGGAAAGCCGACGTCCGTCGGATGGGATGTTAAGCAATCATCCATGTGCGGGAGAGACATACCATGTGCATGTTAAAGATCAAGCTAGATGGCCTTGACGGGAGGGTACCATCTGTCTCCCAACAACTGTTCCACTGGGTCACCTCCCCCGAGCCTTCTCTGAGCCTTTGGGGTGCTTGCGACCTGACTGTTTAGTCCATTCTGAGCAAAAAAGTGACACTCAGAGGTAAAACAACCCAACCCAAAACACTGCTCCCTCTTTGAAGAATCGCTAAGTTGCCACATACGTATCATATATTGACTCATAAAAAAGTCGTGAATTGTTTGCCATAGCAGTCGACGACGTATCATTCTCGAATTTTTCTTTAGATATAATACTGTACCTTAAAAAGTTACGTTCCAGATAAGTTTTTATAAAAATCAAATGACTGAGTTTGCGACGGAATAATACATTATTCGTTATTTGTCACTATAACTGTGGTGGTAGGGAAAAAAATATACACTAAATTCCAGTTATCCGTAACTCAAACATTCAGAATTCTCATGCAGTCGGAATAAATTTGAATTTGAAATTAAAATTTAAGTTAGGTTCATTGAGGATTTCACTGACTTTTAAATTTCAAAATTTCTCTTTCACATTTCATTATTAGGGAAAAAATTCGGCACTTTGGTAATCAACACCATCTGGCGACTAATATTACAATTATATCTATGGTGGCTTTCAGTGAATAAAAATAAATAAATATCTCCTCAAGCAGTTGCTTAGCAGAGAGGTCTGACAGAGCTTGTCAGTTTTTACGCCATAGTAGAAGGTCTGTGAGGATATCGGGACCACAGGAAAAAAAAAATGCAGACATCCTTGCCTTATCCGAGCGGTTAGCGCGCTTGACTGCGTGATCGGCAGTCAAGCGCGCCGAGGAGGTAAAAATGTGTAAGGGGAGGGGGGTAAAAATGTGTAAAGGTGAGGGGTAAGAAACACAATTGTGCAGAAAAAAATGTAAAGGGGGAAGAAACACAATTGAGCCGGAGAGAAATATAGGGGGGGGGGGGATAAACGCAATTAAGCCGTAAAAATGCAACGAGTAGGGGGGAGGGTAATACACTGAATTTGCAATGCATTATGACATTTATCCCTCCGTTTCACAGGTCTAATTTTACTGAAAAATGCATGAAATATACCTAAGTCTAAGAATTTTTTTGTCTTTTTTTTGCTTCAGTGTAGGTAGCCCAAGAGTTTTGAATCATCCTGTATATATATATATATAAATTTTATAAAAAATTTTCCAGCCCCGCCTATGCCAACTCCCCCAAGATTTGCCAACTCTCCTACATATTGCGAAGTTGTCTCCATTATTTGACAGAAAAAAGATTTCAATTTTTACATCTCACCTGAATTTTGTTAACTCTCCATGATTTTGCCAAGTCACTCCGAATTTTTCCAACTGCCCCTAGTTTTTCCAACTACCACTAGATTTTGCCAACTGCCCCGAATTTTTCCCAACTCCCTAAGGTTTGCCAACTCTCCTAGATTTTGCCAACTCGCCATAATTTTACAGAAAAAAAATCCAAATTTTCATATCTCACCTGAATTTTGCCAACTCCCTACGATTTTGCCAACTCCCCACGATTTTGCCAAGTCATTCCGAAATTTGCCAACTGTCCCTGCATTTTGACAACTCGCCATAATTTTACAGAAAAAAAATCCAAATTTTCATATCTCACCTGAATTTTGCCAACTCCCTACGATTTTGCCAACTCCCCACGATTTTGCCAAGTCATTCCGAAATTTGCCAATTGTCCCTGGATTTTGCCAACTGCCTACGTTTTGCCAACTCGCCATAATTTTACAGAAAAAAATCCTAATTTTTACATCTCGCCTTAATTTTTGCCAACTCCCCACGATTTTGCCAAGTCATTCCGAAATTTGCCAACTGTCCCTGGATTTTGCCAACTCGCCATAATTTTACAGAAAAAAAATCCAAATTTTCATATCTCACCTGAAATTTGCCAACTCCCCACGATTTTGCCAAGTCATTCCGAAATTTGCCAACTGTCCCTGAATTTTGCCAACTGCCTACGTTTTGCCAACTCGCCATAATTTTACAGAAAAAAAATCCTAATTTTTACATCTCACCTTAATTTTTGCCAACTCCCCACGATTTTGCCAAGTCATTCCGAAATTTGCCAACTGTCCCTGGATTTTGCCAACTGCCTACGTTTTGCCAACTCGCCATAATTTTACAGAAAAAAATCCTAATTTTTACATCTCACCTTAATTTTTGCCAACTCCCCACGATTTTGCCAAGTCATTCCGAAATTTGCCAACTGTCCCTGCATTTTGCCAACTGCCTACGTTTTGCCAACTCGCCATAATTTTACAGAAAAAAATCCTAATTTTTACATCTCGCCTTAATTTTTGCCAACTCCCCACGATTTTGCCAAGTCATTCCGAAATTTGACAACTGTCCCTGGATTTTGCCAACTCGCCATAATTTTACAGAAAAAAAATCCAAATTTTCATATCTCACCTGAAATTTGCCAACTCCCCACGATTTTGCCAAGTCATTCCGAAATTTGCCAACTGTCCCTGAATTTTGCCAACTGCCTACGTTTTGCCAACTCGCCATAATTTTACAGAAAAAAAATCCTAATTTTTACATCTCACCTTAATTTTTGCCAACTCCCCACGATTTTGCCAAGTCATTCCGAAATTTGCCAACTGTCCCTGGATTTTGCCAACTGCCTACGTTTTGCCAACTCGCCATAATTTTACAGAAAAAAATCCTAATTTTTACATCTCACCTTAATTTTTGCCAACTCCCCACGATTTTGCCAAGTCATTCCGAAATTTGCCAACTGTCCCTGGATTTTGCCAACTTGCCATAATTTTACAGAAAAAAATCCAAATTTACATATCTCACCTGAAATTTGCCAACTCCCCACGATTTTGCCAAGTCATTCCGAAATTTGCCAACTGTCCCTGAATTTTGCCAACTGCCTACGTTTTGCCAACTCGCCATAATTTTACAGAAAAAAAATCCTAATTTTTACATCTCACCTTAATTTTTGCCAACTCCCCACGATTTTGCCAAGTCATTCCGAAATTTGCCAACTGTCCCTGCATTTTGCCAACTCGCCATAATTTTACAGAAAAAAATCCAAATTTTCATATCTCACCTGAATTTTGCCAACTCCCCAAGATTTTGCCAAGTCATTCCGAAATTTGCCAACTGTCCCTGGATTTTGCCAACTGCCTATGTTTTGCCAACTCGCCATAATTTTACAGAAAAAAATCCTAATTTTTACATCTCACCTTAATTTTTGCCAACTCCCCACGATTTTGCCAAGTCACTCCGAATTTTGCCAACTCCCCAAGATTTTATCAAGTCACCCCGAATTTTGTCAACTCCCCAAGATTTTATCAAGTCACCCCGAATTTTGTCAACTCCCCAAGATTTTATCAAGTCACCCCGAATTTTGCCAACTCCCCAAGATTTTCGGAAGTCATTCGGAATTTTGCAACCTCCCTAAGATTTTTCCAACTCTACCTCTAGTTTACTAAGTGGCTTCGAATTTTGCCAACTGCTCTAAATTTTGCCGTCTCTTCATTTTCCAAATTTCCTTAGATTTGCCAAGTTGCCTCGATTTTGACAACTCCCCTTAATTCTCCAAAAGAGAAAATTACAGATTTTCACAACTCACCTAGATTTTACGAAGTCGCTTCGAATTTTGCCAACTCCGAGTTACTTTGGGGGGAGCCTTCCCCCATCCTCACCATGGCTACGCTCCTGATGACGTGATACAAAGCGTACTTCGTGCTTGGACTGAGCCTCTTCTCTGAATGGACTCCGGTGGCACAGCCCACATCACGTGACATCAGGCTTTCTCTTGAGACGGCTTTGGCATAGCTTTTGGGTTGTTCTGTTGTTTTACCTCTGAGCGGCACTTTTTTGCACACCATGGGCTAAATGGCCTGGTCACATGGACCCCGAAGGCTCAGAGAAGGTTGGGGGAGGGGACCACTGGAACAGCTTTGTGAAATTTGACTGGTCCCCTGGGGCAAGGGTGGCTCAGTTGGTAGAGCGCCAGGCTCTGTATCTACAGTTTCCAGATTCGAGTCCCGCCTGGGGCAGCATTTAAATTTTTCTCCACCCAAATCCCTACTCCTGCCCACGGTCATTTTGAGACAGTGATGGGCTTGGAAAGGTCGCTGTCAGTCGGATGGGACGTAAATCCGTGGATCCATGCGTGCGGGAGAGCCATACCCTGTGCACGTTAAAGAACACGCTTCATAGCTTTTACGGGAGCTCAACAGCTGTTTCAGTGGGTTTCTCCTCCAATCTTCTCAGAACCTTCGAGGTCCTTGTGACCTGGCCATTTAGTCCATTGTGCGCAAAAAATTACAGCTCAGAGGTAAAATAACTCAACACAC
The DNA here is from genome assembly GCA_038380435.1 of Ryuthela nishihirai. NCBI lineage: Eukaryota > Metazoa > Arthropoda > Arachnida > Araneae > Heptathelidae > Ryuthela > Ryuthela nishihirai. The sequence goes on from JAWZYU010000022.1 coordinate 25,071,916, forward strand.
TACTCCCTGCCATTGAAGAGTCGCTAAGTTGCCAAATATCATGTATTGACTCGTAAGAAAAATCACTAATTGTTTACGGCGGAAGTACACAAACTATCCACCCTCGTCCTTTTCTTTACACTGTATGTAACAATGTACCTGAAAGAGATACTTTCCAAAGCAAATTTCATAGTAGATACTCAGATTGCAATTAAAACGGAAAATAGATTATTCGTTATTTATCTCTATCACTGAGGCAGTAGAAAAAAAATATACAGTACACTCCAGGTTATCCGGTACTCAAACATCCAGAATTCTCATGCAACCGGCATAAATTTCGAATTGAAATAATAAATTTTCTGAAATTAAAGTTTAACTTCGTTCCACTGTTCTCGTGTATCGAATTCTACTGACTTTTCAAAAAAATTCTTTTTCACATTTCGTTATTTGGGAAAATTCGACATTTCCGTAGTCAGCGCCATCCGGTGCTCAATATTACAACTGCTTCAAGGTGGCTTTAGGTGAAGCAGTTCCCGAAGTTCTTGTGAATGACGTTTTTAGATATTTATTTTTGTATTAAGGGTCATATCATAATTATACGTCATTTTCATTGTTTTTAACTGCATTTTTAAAAATACTAAGGCTTGAATACATTATTGTATTTACGTTACTTGTTTTGTATAAAAATCTAACCGGCAATTTCCATTCCCCACAAATGCCAGACAAACGGGAGCATTCACACATTTACATTGAAATTGCAACACTTAAACACGGTGGGAAAATTCAAATACTCTCATGTGGAATCAGTAATCATACTCACTGTGGAATCAGTAGCTACATCAGTAGGAGGTTGGGGTTGTGTTGGGTTGTTTTACCTCTGAGCGGCACTTTTTTGCACACCATGGGCACATGGACCCCGAAGGCTCAGAGAAGGTTGGGGGAGGGGACCCACTGGAACAGCTGTTGGGAGACAGATGGTAGCCACCCGTCAAGGCCATCTAGCGTGTTCTTTAACGTGCACAGGGTATAGCTCTCCCGCACACGAGGCCACGACTTAACGTCCCATCCGACGGACGGCGGCCTTTCCAAGCCCATCGGTGTCCCCTACTGACCGTGGGCAGGGCGGGGAATTTTACAGAGATAAATCTCAAAGCTGACCCAGCTGGTACTCGAACCTTGGAACTACAGATTACGAGCGTGACGCGCTACCGACTGAGCCACCCCCGCCCCTCAGTAGGAGGTACCACAGCTATTGGCAATATACTGATTGATTAAATAATTAAGATTTAAACGGAAAATAGATTATTAATTATTTATCTCTATAACTGAGGCGGTAGAAAAAAATATACAGTAAACTCCGGTTATCCGGTACTCAAACATCCAGAAATCATGTCAGTGAGTCTCAAAGACTGCTGATAACCTCCTGTGGCACTGTCCGCCACTTTCTGCACCTGATGTAGCCTGGTGTTACAAGGTGATCGTTGTCTTCTCTGGGTGAGATGGCTCTGGCTCTAGATGGCATCTAACAATGCCCCATACGTGTTCTATTGGGAGATCCGGGGATCTTGCTAGCCACTTAGGACGTTAACACGCTTAGACATTCCCTTGTGAAATTTGTAATATGCGGATGCACATTATCTTGCTGAAACATGCTACTAGGCACCACTCTTACGAAAACGATAGCAACGGTATCCAGGATATGCTCCATGTATCGCCAAACTTTCGAACTGCCTGTAAGGAACACTAGAAGTATTTCGCTATCATAGCGCATTGCTCCCTAGATGTCTGCTGTTGATTTAGAATTCCATCCGTCACATGGGACATTTAATCTTGGTCTCCTATGCGTGTGATCCATACTCTGTGCACATTAATGAACACGCTGGACGGTCTTGATGGGAGTCTACCATCAGTCTCCTAAAAGCAGGCCAACGAGTTGCCACCCTCATCCTTCCCAGGGGGGTGGGAATGGCTCAGTCGATAGCGTACCAGGATTGTAATCTACAGTTCCCAGGTTCGAGTCCCAGCTGGGCCAACATTGAGAGTTATCTTTGCAACCCCCCCCCCCCCCCCCCCTGGTTAATATGGGACACTGATGGACTTGGAAAAGCCGCCATCCGTCTGATGGGATATATAGCCATGTTCCTCTGTGTGGGATTATACTCTGTACATGTTAAGAAACATGCTGGATGGTCTTGACGGCAGGTTACCTTTTGTCTCCTAAAAGCTGTACAGTGGGTCACCTTCTCCTTCAACCTTCTCTGAGCCCTCAGGGTCCTTGTGACTTGGCCATTTAGCATATTGTGTGCAAAAGAACTGCCTCTCAGAGGTAAAATAATCCAACCATTCTCACTAGGAAACAGGTCACAATTGTAATGTTATGCCAAAAGCATTCTCGCAAAAACCGGCAAACGCTGCATTCGGATTGGTCACATATTTTAATCACTTGCACATCTCTGCGCAACTCAGTCGCCTTCTGATTTGCAGCACTTCCGATCATTCCTTCTGGGTGCTGCAATTTCAGTGTTACAGAGTGTATACTTGCGTATATTGAGATGCTTAGGCCGCAATCTATGGCAAAGTACCAAAAAGATATTTTTTTAAAATTGACTTTTAAATATTTACATTAACTCAAATTCTCTGAGGGGATAGTTTCTAAACTTTTTGCAAGTAGAATATTAATCCAGGTAATAAAACCTTTATTACAGTTTAAGAAATGTTTGCAGTAATGAAACTTGCAACCGGCTGAACGTTTATAATGAACTACGTCATCCGAATAAATGCGTTTAGAAATTTGTAGTGTAATGAAACGAAAAAATAGAAATAGGAAGAGATATAAACATATCAATATCAAACAACTAATAAATACCTACAAAAAGGTAATTATGTCTTTTATAATAAATCTTTCTGCATAAATTTGTATAATTATTGAAAAAAAATTTAAAAATACCTTTGCCTCGCATGATGTGTTTTGTTCCCCCCACCCTTCGATTTTTCACTAGATCAAGTTTAGGTTGGTTTTACTACTCTTATGTCTGGAACAGTTTTTTTTTTGTCTTATGTATGCTACTCCACAGACTAGAGAGCTGCTATTAGTCACATGGCAGCCTCGCGTCAAAGCCATCTAGCGTGTTTACTTAACGTGAACAGAATATGAATCTCTCACATATGGCCAGGCTTAATACACCATTCGGGGAATGGTGACCTTTCCAAGTGCATCGGTGTCACCTACTGACCGAGGGCAGGAAGTTTGGGGCAGATAAATCTCAACGGTGGGATTCGAACCTGGTAACTCAGATTACGAGTCTGGCACGGTTCTCACCGCTTCACCCCCTTCTCAACAGCAGTAATGGTTAGTTGTCTATCTCTGCCTCGATGGTTTCAACTTTCACACACTCCCCCGAGGAGCGGGAGTGGCTGAGTCGGTAGCGCGCGAGGCTCGTAATCTGCAATTCTCAGGTTCGAGTCCCGCCTGGACCAGGGTTGTTGTTGGGTTGTTTTACCTCTGAGCGGCACTTTTTTGCACATCATGGGCTAAATGGCCAGGTCACATGGACCCCGAAGGCTCAGAGAAGGTTGGGGGAGGGGACCCACTGGAACAGCTGTTGGGAGACAGATGTTAGCCTCCCGTCAAGGCCATCCAGCGTGTTCTTTAACGTGCACAGGGTATGGCTCTCCCGCACACGGGGTCACGGCTTAACGTCCCATCCGAAGGACGGCGGCCTTTCCAAGCCCATCGGTGTCCCCTACTGACCGTGGGCAGGGCGGGGAATTTTTGCGGAGATAAATCTCAACGCTGACCCAGCTGGGACTCGAACCTGGGAACTGCAGATTACGAGCCTGGCTCGCTACCGACTGAGCCACCCCCACCCCGCCTGGACCAGAGTTGAGATTTCTTTCCACACAACTCCTCGCCCTGCTTTCTGTCAGTAGGGGACACCGATGAGCTTGAAAAGGCCGCCGCCCCTCGGATGGGACGTTACTGTTATGATTGTTTGGAAATTAAAAATCTGAAAACTCACTGTTTATTATAAAACAGCAAGATTTCCAGTATTTCCATGAAAAGTACTAATTATTTCACAACTCTGAAAGAGTTTTGCCACCCAGAATCGATCCGCTAGACCTAACTTTGCATTCTCTGACTCCAACAGCCGATAAAACGTAACATAAGAAACGTAAACTCTCTCGGCGGTAAATCCACACATCAATCACCTCATTCTAGAAGAAAGAGATTGAAAAAGAAAGGAGAAGGACAAGGAAAGAGAAAGAAAAGCTTTCCTAATCACATTCCCACTGTACAAGAAGCAATTAACAGAAAAAACTATTAGCGTATCGCAAACACACATTCGCAAGAGAACTTCAGCTCAAATCGGTAGCAATACGCTACACGGGTTACTTTACTCTTATGTTACTCACTCGTGATCTACAGTTACAGGTTCGGATCACAGCTGGGTCAGGGTTGAGACATGTCTCCGCAAAACTCCCCGCCCTGCCCACTGTCACTAGGAGACACAGTTTGGTTTGGAAAGGCCGCCGTTCGCCGAATGGGAGTTGAGCTGTGGTTCCTTGTGCGGGAATGCCTTACCCTCTGCACGTTGAAGACCACGCTGGATTGCCTTGACGGGAGGCTATCATCTGTCTTCCAACAGCTGTTCCATTGAGTCCCCTCCCCAACCTTTTCTCAGCCTTCAGAGTCATTGTGACGTGGACATTTAGCCTCATGTGTGGAAAACAGTGCCATTCAAGGATAAAACAACCCAAATTTTTGTAGATCTTACGAAACAATGCTTTCGATCATTGGAGTTGGGAGGGGGGGGGGGGAAGGAGGATCCTTTTTGGTCAAAAGCGAAATTTCATTCTTCTGATACTAGAAAGCTAAAACCTCGGATAATTTCGATCCTATACAACAGAAGAATTTTGAAATTTTGGATCTCACCATTTCATCAAAGTCGAAGGTCAAATTTTCATCTACATGTGATATGCACTTGAAAAATTGTGTCTCTGGACTTCTGCCGGTACCTAATTAATGGGAATGCCTGCCGATTGCAAGACGTGAAGCGACAGCAGCGCTTGTTACATTTTCGTCAGCTGTGGCGCTGGCGATCCGCTGTTTTAATTGCTTCGTTGCAGTATAGATTATTACGCTGTTTACCGCTTGCTTTAAAATTGGATTCCGATATGGATTTCTTCATATGTGATTTATTTACTGTTCTGTCTACTTTCTGTCGTCTTGAACTAGAAGTCTGAACGACGATGCAGTATTGTGTGATGTTTTGCAGAAACGAAACTTATGAAACAAAACTCAGTTTCTATCGAATCTCTTCCAAACTAGATCTGCAAGATCCAGCATGTTTCTTAATATAATTGTAAAGATTTCTGCGATTCCAAAAGTATTATTTATTCAAAAGTGATCTCAGAATTTTTTTCTAATTACTCATGTCAACATTACGTTACCAACTAGATTTGCAAGACAGGTGGCTGCAGCAATATGTCGGTAACGTAACGTTGATATGAGTAATTAGAAAAAATTTCTGAGATCACTTTTGAATAAATAATATTTTGGAATCGCAGAAATCTTTACAATATACGTAACTGAGTTGCACTGCCCTAACAAAATATTAAGAGAATTTCAGTGTTATGTGAAGGGAATCTAACTTCTAAGCTCTGTAACTTCTAAAATATCCATTGAATCAAAAAATGTTACTGAAAAAAATGAAAGATCATAATCTTATTTATTTAAATCTCGATTTTCAACAGCATTCTTCTAGTATTTAAGAAATTATGGAAGGTGGAATATTTCACAACGGCAATGGGTCATAACATTTTATTTCAGATATTAATTAAAACTTTAATAAGTATTTTAAATTATTTCAATGTAAGATAATTATTAATGATTTTTATAAAACAAGATAATTTATTTTTAAATTTTGCAGCTTCCATAACTCTTTAAATACTGAACGAATATCGATGATAAAACGAGATTTACATAAATTTAAGTTTCTTTAAATTCAGTCAATTTTTCATCAAATGCATCAAATTACATGGTAGAGACAAGTACCCTTCTGCACACACGAGCGGCTCGAAAAGAAACTAGCCCTGAATGGTCTACAATTACAAGTCTACAATCTTTATCTTCGTCACATTTCTCTATTAAATGCATATTGTAGATGTTATAGAGCAGAGATGGCCAAACAGTCGAACTCATAGCTGCAAGTTTTAGATCGAAAACATTTTAATTAATGTAACAATATCACGTTAATATGTTTCATGCTAAATTGTTAATTTATGCTTAGCTGGTCAAACAGTGTTAAATCGTTTACTATGAATCATGGTTGATGGCGAAAGATTTTCTGTATTAAAATTCGATCGCAGAATCTAAAAGTTTGGCCCTTCCTGTTATAGAACTTCATAGTTAGATTCCGTTTGAAATAGCATGGAAAGAAATACTACAGCTTTCTTTCAGCATAATATTGTTATTACAAATTTAAAAATTTTCACTAATTCAAATAATGTGTTACTTAAAAAAATAGTAGTAAAAATGTCGGTCATTTTCTTTGAACCCGGACACTCTTTCCCCCCCCCCCATCTGTTCTTAAAGCAGTCTTGTATATAAATAGTGGAATGTTGACGTTTATAACAGTTTGTCAGCGTTCTGAACTGCTCAACCCTGACCCAGCTGTGATTCAAACCAGGGTACTGTAGATCACGAGTATGGACACTACCGACTGAATGGTACTCCGCCACGTCAGGAAGCGTGGAGAACTGTGCCAGATAGAGGTTATGAGCAGTCTCTACGACTCACTGCCATGAAGCATTGCTCAATTTATTCCCAATAGCTCTGATTGTACCTCCTACTGATGTGGTTTATATTTTGTAAAATGACATTGCCCATTTGTTTTGAAATATTAGTCATGCCTTCCTTGTCTCCCATACTGCTTCATAAGTGAATATCAGTTGAAGTTTGCCATCTCGTTTTGGTGTTGTAGTTTCGACGTTACAGGATGTGACAATGCTCCCGGTTATCCTTCCCAAAGTTCAATAGCCAAGCGCGCTAACCACTCAGCTGTCCCGTAGCCGATTGGTTAGCGTGCTTGGCTACTGATAAAAGAGCCTGGGTTCGAGCCTTGCTTAAGGCATGGATGTTTGTATTGTTTTTTATGCTAATGTCCCATCTTTATCACAGGCCTTCTATTATGGCGTATAAACTGGCAGGCTACTGTCAAACCTCTATAGTAAGCAGCTGCTTGAGGGGATATTTATTTATGTTATTTATTCACTGAAAGCCAGTAGAGGTCTAGTTAGAGGCTGGCCATCTCGGTGATTAACTGCCATTGGTTGATTGAGACACGTGGTTTATGGGCGCCATGTTTTGTCGACCGTGAGACGAAAGCCTATGGGTTAGTGTGTATACCTAGTTAACACCTCTCAGTTGTTATAGTTTTATAAATTTCTACCACTTTTTGTCTATAGAAGCTGTCATATTTTAATGATGCCTCACTACGCTGCATTTGGGTGTAAAAATTTCAAAGAAATAAATTAATTAATATTTTTTTTCCGAGAAACTCCATCAGAAGATGACAATCGGCTGCAAAAGTGAAACGAGCTAACTGAAAACCAAAAAATAATTTTCCTAAAATAATTAATAAAATATTTTTCAACAATAATTCACCTCTCCCCTGGGTCTAAAGGGTCAAGAGATTGTTGCCAATGATAACTTCGTAACCTTCACATTTCAACACTAAAATTTCAAACTTCTAACCTAACTACATCGTTTGGAATATTCGTTTGATATTTTGGAAATTTAAAATTTTTTCCAGCGTTTTAGGGCGCAGTTATAACTTTAGGGAGATTCGAAAAATGCAAATCGTAATATATCATTAATACCTATCTAACACAAAAAGAATCTTTTATTTTTCTGTGTGAACAAAAAAGTTCGATGTCTAGAAAAGGACAGACAACAAAGCGAAAATATTAAAAAAAAAGCCCTAAAATTTACTTTTCCTTTTTTAGCCGTTTTCTAAAGTGTTTCCAATCGTGAGCACTGAAATCTATATCAAATATTACCCTACCCTTTTTCGGAATCCATAAGTACCGTGCAATACCATTCAGCTATGCACACTAAACAATCCGAGCGACGAGAAAACATGGCGTCCGATTTTGAGATGACCAACTTCTACCTACATAGGGCCTCTAGAAGTTGTAATATTGGTCGCCAGAAGCCGCTGATTACCGAAGTTTCGAATTTTCCAAAATAATGAAATGTGAAAGAGATTTATTGAAAGTTAAAAGTCAGTGGAATCCTAAAGACGAGAACACTGAAACTAACCTAAAATATAATCTCAGAAAGCTTATTATTTCTATTTTATATTCATTCTGGTTGCATGAGAATTCTGGATGTCTGAGTTCTGGATAATTGAGAATTTACCGTATGTATTTTATCCTACCACCTTAGTTATAGTGACAAATAATTAATAAAATATTCTTCGGTTTTAATTCACTACTGCAATATTATGTATGCATTGCTACTTGGTCCGGAACGTATCTTTTTTAAGGTACAATATTACATCTAAAGAAAAATCCGAGGATGGATAATTCCTGGAATGGCGTACAAAACAGACGAGATTTTTCGTATGAGTCAATACATAATATGTATGAGGAAACATAGTGACTTTTCAAAGCAGGGAGCAGTGTGTTGGGTTTGGTTTTTTACCTCTGAGCGGCACTTTTTGCATAGAATATGGGCTAAATAGACAGGTCACAAGTACCCCGAAGGCTCAGAGGACACCCATTGCAATAGCTGTTGGTAGAAGAAGATAGCCTCGCGTCAAGGCCATCCAGCTTGTTCTTTAACATGCACATGGTATGGCTCTCCCGCACACAGAGCTATGGCTTAATGACCCACCCGACGGACGGCGGCCTTTCCAAGCCCATCGGTGTCCCCTACTGACAGAGAGCAGGGCGAGGAGTTATGTGGAGATAAATCTCAACTCTGGTCAAGGGGGGACTCGAACCTGAGAATTGCAGATTAAGAGCCTGGTGCGCCACGAACTCAGCCACCCCCAACCCTCGGGAGCAGTGTGTGAAAGTTGAAACCATCGAGGCAGAGATAGACAACTGACCACTACTGTTGTTGGGAAGGGGGTGAATCGTGCCAGGCTCTTAATCTGAGTTCCCAGGCTCGAATCGCAACTGGGTCAGCGTTGAGATTTGTCTGCCCCAAACTTTCTGCCCTTGGTCAGTAGGGGACACCGATGCGCTTGGAAAGGCCACCATCCACCGGATGGTACATTAAACCTGCTCATATGTAGGAGATTCATACTCTGTTTACGTTAAGGAACACGCTAGATGGTCTTGACGGGAGGCTGCCATCTGTCTCATAGCAGCTCTCTAGTCGGTGTAGTAGCATAAATAAAAAATAAATAAATATCCCCTCAAGCAGCTGTTTGCCCAGAGGTCTGACAGGACCTGTCAGTTTATATGCTATAGTAGAAGGTCTGAGAGGATGGCAGGCCCTCAGCAGAAAAACAACACAAACGTCCATGCCTTACCCGGGGCTCGAACCCAGATCCCTAAGATCAGTAGCCAAGCGCGCTAACCACTCGGCCACGGGACGACTACATAAGACGAAAAAAAAATGTTCAAGACAGGAGAGTAGTAAACCTAAGCAAAACTTCAATTATAGAAAAAAATTTTTACCTATACACAGGTCCGGAACTAGTAAATAATCGAAGGTTGGATGGGGACAAAATACACAATATGCGACGCACAAGGGAACTGATTTTCTGGGTGAATACACAAATTTGTGCAGAAAGTTTTATTATGAAAAGCACAATTTCATTTTTATAGGTATTTATTAGCTGTTTTGGGAAATGAAAAATCAAAGTACAAAAAGATTTCAGACATATTCTTATATTTTCCTCTTTCTATTTTCTCTTGTACAGGCGCTCAAAAAAGTATCCGAACACTATGGTTGATTTCAGAATCCAGAAAAAATAGCTGGCAACGATTTTTTTAAAAATTAGTGATCTGGCAACCTTCGTGTCACGTGACACGAAGACACCTCATGTCACGTGACACGAAGGTTGCCAGATCACTAATTTCTAAAAAAATCGTTGCCAGCTATTTTTTCTGGATTCTGTAATCAACCATAGGGTTCGGATACTTTTGTGAGCGACTGTACTAGGGAGCAGTGTTTCCTCATGACCCCGGAAAGCGCAGATTCAGTATTCCCTTCCCCAATTAATTGTTAAACATATATATTTATTTAAAGAATCTCTTGGATACCTCTGGTGTCCAAGAGGTATACTGCTATCCAAAAGCTAACCAAAACTGACAAAGTGGACTCTATTGGACAAATATTCGTCGTAAACAGCAACAATAGATACCTGCGAATAGTGATGGGTACATGCACATGTGGAAATAATATGCAATGTGACCACATATAATTTGTATAAGAGACATGAACTTGAAACCTGTAATGAAATTAAATTCGGGATAGATGTGGAAAATTGCATTTCGTGTCCCCAGCGCATTCTGTTTCTTTTGGAACCGATTTGTTTCTGTAATAATATATCATACGGAGAACATGTTGTTGTCTTTATACGTGGTAGGGCTATCAGGATCTTGAAATCAGGCCGAACACAGAGTAATGTTGCTAGGGAGATAGGGGTGCACTATTCCATGGTGTAAAGTGTGTGGAAGAGGCCGGTCAAACATAATACTTCTGAAAAAAATCCTTGTACCATAAAAGGTCCTCTTTTTTGAAACAACTGGATTTCCCTTTTCAGATTATTACATGTTTTACATCCTTCGCCCCTCTTGCGCGAAACAACAAGGATTTCCACCGTTTCAGGTCATGGTTCAGCTGTTAGTATCCCACCGCTTCGTTCTTAATGCATCAGGATGTTGTGTTATTCTAAGTTTGAAAATATTCTCGGTTGTATGTCCTCGACTCTATTAGCAAAAAACACACACACACGCTTTGTTCGTTACGAGACATCTGACAGGAAGCGTAACGTAAGACAGTCGTGTTCAAAAATATATTCGAACGTGTTGAAGAAAAATCCTTACACCTTCTGAAATATGCGTATTCAAGTTAAGATCTGTGATGAAATATTTTGCATAACCACTAGTCTCGTTTTAAATTGTTAGCTTCTTCTGTAGCAAGCAAGTGTCCGTAAGACAATATGTTTATTCTTGCATGTGAACAAACACACACGCACACATACGATAACATATACACATAAAGATGAAACACATACAGACACTTTAACACACACACAGAGAGAGAGACATGAAAACGTATACACATACAGAGAAATGACTATGTGCATACAAACATGAAGACGTATACACATACAGAGAAACGACTATGTGCATATAGACATCTTAACACATACGCACACACCCGAAAACATATACATATAGAGAAACAAACATATTAACATACATGAACACACACACACATACGCACACATACACGATTCACTGAAACACACACACACATCGAGAGAGAAACAAACATGAAGACACAGTTACATCTTGACATATATGCACACACCTACACGTACACACATTTTGTAGAAACATACATATCTACACACAGATACAAATATACACACACAAAGGATTAAGCATACAGACAGACATACGCGCTAGACAGTGTGCTTTACGATAATGTGGTGCCCTGTGAACTAAAGAATCTTTCTCAAACCCAAACAGTATAACTTTCATGTAGGTTCTGATATCAAAGATGGTGTGCTTTCCTGCAGTGCAGCACTCCCATGGGCTAAAAATCTTTCTCAAACCCGATCATAGCGTGTTTCTTTACAAATGTGTTCCAGGGGTAGTGATCGTTATCTCTATAGATTTAAATGTGAAGCATACAGTGCGTATCTCTTTGTATGAAATCGCTTATAATGAGACAACATTTCCTTTAAAAGTTGGAAGTTATTAGTATGAACTAAAGAAAAGTGATGATATATACACTATCTGATAGTTAAAATCAAACTTTAGCAACTTAATATATCGTTCTCTAGCTAGCGAGTCCGAAATTAGTGTGTCTTTGCTTTAAAATTAAATACAACTTCACGCAGCTAATTGTCGTAACAGTTACAGGATCCTCTCATACGACCCCGTAGAAGGAGTGAGAGGTTGTCGGGATCTTGGTAGGTAAACAACACAACTGTTCATGTCTTACTATGGATCAAATATCCGAACACTATGGCTGATTACATAATTCTGAAAAAATATCTGTCAACGATTGCAACCTTCGTCCCTCAGAATCGAGAAGTAATTAGTACTAGCTTACTGGGGTAATGCTATTTTCTATAGACAGTGTTCTTTCAGATTTCCAAACAAGATACATAACATTATCAAAAAACGTGTGCTTGCCCGAACCACTTTCACACTAACATAGTACCACTTGTTCTAAGAATTCCACACTAGTATAGAAATATTCTCATGCAGGAAAAAAAAACTAAACCGATTCTTAGACAGTGTTAGATTGTAGTGAAACACCCCATCTTTATCGAAAAACTTGTGTTTGCGTCGAAAAATAGCCACCTTCACTCGCGCTTATTCAAACGTACCGAGGGGACCGGGAACTCTGAAAAGAGATAGCACCTTTTGGTGACTAAATGAATTGTAACACTCTGATGCATTTATCATTTGGAAAAATGGAATGATCAGTTTCTCACCTGTCTCAAATGCGATTAATATTAATTCACACACAGATGATTAAGTCATTACATCAAACCCCGAATGCTCAGAGAAGGTTGGGGGAGGGGACCCACTGGAACAGCTGTTGGAAGACAGATGGTAGCCTCCCGTCAAGGCCATCCATCGTGTTCTTTAACGTGCACAGGGTATGGCTCTCCCGCACACAGGGCCACGGCTTAACGTCCCATCCGACGGACGGCGGCCTTTCCAAGCCCATCGGTGTCCCCTACTGACCGTGGGCAAGGCGGGGAATTTTGCGGAGATAAATCTCAACGCTGACCCAGCTGGGACTCGAACCTGGGTACTACAGATTACGAGCCTGGCGCGCTACCAACTGAGCCAACCCCGCCCCTTCTTTATGACGAGTTCCATGCGACGATTTTCAGAGAGCCAAATATATAGTTTGGGATACCTGCCATTGTTCACGACAGTACCTGCTGAATTTCGCGAGCACGCTAGATGAGAATCTCATGTTTTACGAGCGTACCTTTTCAGTTTCAGGAATGCTTGTCGATTTTTCTTTTATTGAGTTTAAATTTTTCTTACGATGGTTTGACAAGAACTTTTATTTTAGTCAACAGGCGCCAAATGCTGTCCCAGCTGTGCTCTTTTTATCTCTTGCTTAGCACAGATACTTGGATAATAAAAAAATTGGAGAAAACAAGGGTCAAAGGAATCGAACCCTGAACATTCAAAGTTTCTAAGTAGCTTGAGCTGTGTGTAACACCTACCATCTCGTCACATACTTTCTAAATGTTCTTTTTTGAATTATCTGTGTGAATGCGTATCCTAATGATACTGAAAAGAAATGAAGCCTATATTTATTAATAGGAAGCCAATGATGATTTTGTTCGACATTAAAAAAATGTGTCTCACTGCAAATCTACTCATTTTCGAGGTGGTTTTAGAAGACATTTTTAAAAAAATAAAGTATCTGTTATTTGACTTTTTTCTTCGTCTGTAGATTTTCAAACTCTTTGGATTTTAGAGATGAATGAAAATTGATCTTTATCTCGATAAGTACTAAAGAAATATTAGGATCCGCATTTTCTGAATCTCCGAGTTTGTTTAATATTAATCGGAACTTTTACTATGTTTCTGATATTTATAAGTTTACCAGAAGAAGCACATTTCAAGATAATTGATAAGATGGTAATACTTGTTCCTATCAGATCATTTGATCTGGGATTAAATATATATCTTCATGTTTATGGACACATTAAAATCATAATTGTGAACGAAGGAATTTACCTGCTGAAGGTTTTACCTATTGTTGTTTAAATAAGTATTATATAAATTTTAAGAAAAAGTAAAATTTTTCTTAAAAAATAAGTTGGTAAAAAAAAGGCTGGTAGTTTAGACGTTTGAAAAAATTAAGAAGAAAATCGAATATATTTCAATTATTGCGTTAATTATTAAAAAGAACGATATTAAACAATTTAATTTTGGTAAAGGCTGGAAAAATAACATTCAGAAATGTTCTGAAGAGCTCAAATTCAGTATCATGAATAATTCCTGTTTTAATATCACAGAATTGCTGACTATTAGAGTACAATTGGTGCTCATTCAAACTTTAGAGAGGTGCAAAATGCATTTGACAGTAATCCAATTTTGGAAAAGAAAAATCATGCCTAAATATCAAGAAGATCTCCAGACATTTCCGAAATAGTAAATATATCTCAGTCATTGACGACTGAACAAAATTAGGAAATATTTTCTCTGAAGCAATTCACGTAGTGGGTTCAGAAAAATCGGCAATTTAATATCCGATAGATCCTCAAATATCCAACAGATGTTTCTCTTAATTCCGGTCATTATTAAACAAAATGATACAACTGGGAATTAACGACAAATGATAGAAAAGTTTCTTTAACTTGTAATATACACCGGTGAGCAAAACGTTAAAACCACCTACCTAATATGATGTAGGTCCTCTTCTCGCCACCAAAAGAGCTCCCACCAGATGAAGCACAGATTCAACGAGATGCTGGTAGGTGTCGCTTGATATTTGATACTATGACTGCAATAGTAGATCCCGCAGTTCCCGTAAATTACATGGTTGGGGTGATGCTGCTCGTACTCGTTTCTCTAACTCAAACCACAAATGTTCTATAAGTTTCATGTCCGGAGAATTTGGGGCCATGGCAATAAATGAAATTCCTCATCATATTTTAGGAACCATTCCTGAAACTTCTTCACATTGTGACATGGGGCATTGTCTTGTTGAAAGATGCCATCTCCGCCAGGGAATACAGACACCATAAAGGAGTGTAATTGGTCAGTCACGATGATCAGGTAGGTGACAGCTGTCAGAGTTTTCTCTACAGGGATAATCGGTCCAAATGTTCCCCAAGAAAATATTGCCCAGATTATCACACTCCCTCCAGCTGCCTGTTTCCGTTCTACAGTGCATCCAGGTGAGAAGGCTTCCGTGGGTAAACATCGCACACGAGCTCGTCCGTCCACATGGTATAACAGAAAACGGGATTCGTCGGACAATGCGACCCTCTTCCAGTGTTCTATAGTCCAATGCCGATGATTACATGCCCACTGCAAGCGTTGACGATGGTGAACGCTTGCAGAGCAAGAGCTTATGATGAACTGAGTGTTCGGACACATTGGGCCCTTTACCACGATTGAAATTACGGGTAATATCAAACACAGACCTTTGGCTGCGGACAAGACGAGATAGCCTGCGCTGACCTTTGGCATCAATGAGGCATGGCTGGCCTACGCCTTGTCGACGTCTCGAAGTGTCACCTGTTTCACCATCTTTGATAGGTACTAACTACTGCATAGCGTGAGCAGCTTACCAGCCCCACTGTTTCGGAGATGCTTTTACTAAGGCGTCTTGCCATAACGATCTGGCCTTTGTCGATATCAGATAAATTCTTTGCTTTTCCCATGTTGAGACAAAACGAAATACTGCCTGCGAGAGCTCCGACCCAGGTATTATTTATATATATATATCATTCGCAACCTTGGCATGTGATATTGATTGCTTCTTTGCATAACGCAGAGGTGGTTTTAACGTATTTTCTAATCGGTATATACCTTTGCTTAGTTTAGTTGCGAAGAGCCCGTGGGACGCATGTGATCTTCCACTTCTTTTCGTGAGATCCAGAGCGCTTAACATTTTCTAAATCAATATAAGAGGTCTGGGTCTCACGGTCTTGGTACGCAGGCCTTCTGTTATAGGATGTTTTGGTAGAACACACTAAAGACATAAATTTATACATAAACGTATTACTTCTTTATTAAAATTATAGAAATAAATACATTATTTAAAATTTGCAATAATCATAATTAAAAAAATCAACAAATAATGTCAAATATCGTTAACATTTTTGACATCAATATGATATTTGACATTATTTGTTAACATTTTAATGATTATTGCAAATTTTAAATAATGTATTTATTTCTGTAATTTTAATAAAGAAATAATGTGTTTATGTATAAATTTATGCCTTTAGTGTGTTCTATCAAAACATCCTGCAACAGAGGTCCTGCTTACCAAGTTATGACGTCACTATACGTAGCACGGTAACGCAGATAAATCTTATATATTTCTTTCTATTATTATCAGTGATGAACTTTCATACTGATGCTTATTTATAAATATACCTTATTTAGAAGAAACATTATTTGTATTTATAGAATTATGATAATTGCTAATCAATTCGAATAATTTTTCTCCTAAATTAGATATATTTAAAAATAGATATTAATAGAAAGATTAGTAAAAAACTAAAGCAGTAATAATATAGAAACAAATGTATGAGAGTTATCTACACCATTGAATTACCTGTGGTGACGTCATAGCTTGGTCCACCGGCCTTGTGTTATAGGAGGTATTGGTTCTACGTGTTAAAAGTTTTGTTATTATGGCCCGCAAACTCGTAAAAAACATTTTGTGCTGCCTGCTGAGATGCAGAGATTCTGCACCACTGCTTTAGTTTCTTCCAGGTTAAATTACAGAATATAAATATTATCGAGCGATTCGTTTAAGTTTGATCATTATTTTCAGGGGTGTTTCACAGATTCTACTCATCCTATGGTGAATGTGGTGATCAATAAAATTATCTAAATTTCTCACTTGGTATATGGAACTACATTACTGGAATATATATTTATAAATTAAGTAATGGTATTAACTTGTAAATAAAGCAAATCGTCATTTGCATCAAACTTCAATTACATAGCGTTTCATACGAAGAACATACCAGATGTTCGACGTACTTACTTCTTTAATTTCTCACTAGAAATGAATTTATAACTTTAGCTGAACCACAAATCGATAGTTTAACTAGCGGGAAGTAAAAGTAGGCTAATGTAGCAAATTTTGAAGAACATGTTGATTTTTTTTTTTTCTGAATATTTTCGTACGTTTTAAGGAATGATACTAAACAAATTTTATTCTAAAATATATCGCAAAAATAATTATCAGGGGTTTTCTACAGTTTTAGATTCAAGAAAGTTAACAATTTCAGCTATGATTGACATCATAGAATTGCTGAAACTAAACTAGTAGCAGAATCTGATACCTGATACTCATTCGATCACTGGCAGGAATACGAAATTCTTCCAGACATTTCCCAAATAATAATCCCGGATGTAACAACTCACGAACAGTGTACGACTCTCCTAAGAACGGCGCCATTCAAATCGAGTAGTTAATTAAAGATATTAAAGGTAAAGTAGGAATACCTAAGTACGAATTATCATAGTTTGTCTCTGACTCCGACACAGAGTGCAATATGTCATATATCAAGATCAAAAATTCAATAAGATTTTAAAAAATTAAATATTGTATACACTGAACTCTAGTGTCTACAACTTGCAATTGTTTTTGTGTATAAAATTCGCCAGTTCTACAAAAATGGCAAAAATGTGAGGATTTAACATAAATAAATCCTACGCTGGCACAGTTCTGACTTGAACCTGGGAACTTCAGATTACAAGCCTGATACTACAAACTGCGCCAAAGGGAGTTCTTTTAGGTAAACTAAGAACACACTCTACGTTGTAGCTGGAAGCCATTACTGCTGCTTTGGGGAGGAAAAGAACGATATTTGGTAAAATTGTTATATGTTATGAACTTCCTAGTTCAAGAGTTCCACATTTTTAGGATATGCACTTTTTTTTATTTTTGAATAACATTCATGCCTCCTCATTTCTCATTTATCATCTCACGTCAATAATCATAGAGTACATGATTATTCACTGTAATAATTCACGAACAGTGTATGACCTTTCTAAGAATTGCGCCATTACAATCACACTAGTTAACTATAGACATTTCAAAGTAGGATGATCGAAGGAGCTAAACTTCTCCACTTTCCATGACTAAATGCTAAAGTCGTCCTTTTCTGACTTGAATAATAAAACGTTTTCACGCACGAACGCTGAAATTTCGAAAATATTGTTTCAATTTCAGATATATGAAAAACATAACTCGTTCTGAATCTCTAACAATCCAGTTCCTCGATAAAAGAAAGCCTTACTGGAATTTGTCCTTGGGAGTATTCAAAACTATAGATCCGTAGATCGTAGATCGTTACAACATAAAATGAAGTACCAGGTACAATAGTATCTATAACCTTCTTCATCTGGAGATATGCCTAATTGGCATCAGTTTGAAAAAACAAACAAAAGTAAACCACACAATGGTGGCCCCCAAAGGGCAAAAGAACATAAAACAAAGAGTAGTAATGATGCACAAGAGATCTAAAATGGACAACTTTCTTTAGCGAAAGCCATCATCTTAGGCCTCTTGTATATGTTAAGGACTTCATGAAGGTAGTCCAGAACGCAGGATATAATCTCGTGCGGGTTTCTCTGCACTGACTCGTAGAAACCTCGCGAGGCAAACTTAAGATATGCGTAAATATGATCAATGCCCAGATCTTTATGCAATTGTCTATTGGTTACAAACCAGGGATATTTGACCACACATCGCAGGAGTTTATTCTGCAAGACCTGTATCTT
This sequence comes from Ryuthela nishihirai, assembly GCA_038380435.1. Lineage (NCBI taxonomy): Eukaryota > Metazoa > Arthropoda > Arachnida > Araneae > Heptathelidae > Ryuthela > Ryuthela nishihirai. The sequence goes on from JAWZYU010000022.1 coordinate 25,090,603, forward strand.
ATGAATGTTCGTGGGAGTTGGGTTCGCCCAAATTGGGGAATCATAGGTCGAATGACCATGTGATAAATTAGTAATTTATTATTAATGGTAAACACTGAGTTTTTAAACTGTAGATCCGTACTTGAAAATATCTAATACGTAATTTTACTCAAACTATTAAACGGTGATTCTCATTCTAAAATTTTCATCAGTACGAGAAAAAAATTAGAATGAAATATATCGAATTGAATATTTACCGTTTGGATAATTTTATACAGGTATACGAATTTTCTGGGATTCAAGGTTAAATAGATGTCGGAGTAACCAGCTAGAAATCGGGAGGTACCGAAGGCACCTCTCGATTTCTAGCTGGTCACTCCGACTCCTATTTAACCTGGAAAGGGACACTGGATCTGAAAATGCGTCTTATTTTTCAGTTGTACTGCCCGAAATAATCCTCTTCATCAATTTGTAGCTGTCCAGCACCATAAACCTAATTTGACCTTTCATCTCAAAGGACCCACACAATCTAAATTTTGTCACAATTTCTGAGATTAGAACTCAAAATAACCCAAGGCACAAATATTTAACCCTCAAACACCGATAAATCGATATTTGACCTTTGACTTCAAAGGATCCATCACAGCATTAAAAGTTTCACAGCATTTCTGAGATCTACGACTCAAAACACCTATAGGAATCAATTTCTAGCTCTGTAGCACCTATAGATCTATACTTGACATTGACCTCGAAAGACCTTACGAACTCAAACTTCGTAACGTTTCGAAATCTACAAACCCAGAGTGTTTCACCCGCAGACACCAGGACTTTGACCTCAACCTAACCTCTATTTTAACTCTAAGAACACGCCAGAGTTCAAATGTTAGACTTTTCCCGAGATCTATGATTCGGATTATGCCAAGGTGCAAACTTTCAGAGCTTTACCATTTCTGCATCATAGTTAGATTAGCGTGGTTCCCTGTCAGTCTGTTAGCTGTCAGTGACTCATTCATAATCGTTTCTATATATATCATGAGAAAGCAGGACAAGCCTTATTAGAGCCTCTAGGATATCTCCGCTCTTTGTATAAAATTAGTATTTAATATTTAATTAATATTATAGACAATCCACTTTGTAAAATCGAGCCCTATGCGATCAGATGAATAATAATAATAATCCTGCTGCAGATTGTTTTGTAATGTTAGCAGTGTGAATTGGGTTGGGTTGTTTTACCTCTGAGCGGCACTTTTTTGCACACCATGGGCTAAATGGTTAGGTCACATGGACCCCGAAGGCTCAGAGAAGGTTGGGGGAGGGGACCCACTGGAACAGCTGTTGGGAGACAGATGGTAGCCTCCCGTCAAGGCCATCCTGCGTGTTCTTTAACGTTGGGTTGTTTTACCTCTGAGCGGCACTTTTTTGCACACCATGGGCTAAATGGCTAGGTCACATGGACCCCGAAGGCTCAGAGAAGGTTGGGGGAGGGGACCCACTGGAACAGCTGTTGGGAGACATATGGTAGCCTCCCGTCAAGGCCATCCAGCGTGTTCTTTAACGTGCACAGAGTATGGCTCTCCCTGACACGGGGCCACGGCTTAACGTCCCATCCGACGGACGGCGGGCTTTCCATGCCCATCAGTGTCCCCTACTGACCGTGGGCAGGGCGGGAATTTTGCGGAGATAAATCTCAACGCTGACCCAGCTGGGACTCGAACCTGGGAAGTACAGATCACGAGCCTGGCACGCTACCGACTGAGCCATCCCCGCCCCTTATATTATTAGTGTAGTATTAAATTTAATAAATAATTAACCAAAATGCAATATTTAGGTATATTTTGGGACTAGCTATCTGATTTACGAACGAGCTAAATAAGCTATCTGTGACAAATGGCTACAGCAGGTCCTCTAAATGAAAAAGTTTCAAATTCACTTTTGTTTCAACTTCACTGCTGCAGATTGCTTTGTAATGTTAGCAGTGTGAATTGGGTTGGGTTGTTTTACCTCTGAGCGGCACTTTTTTGCACACCATGGGCTAAATGGCTAGGTCACATGGACCCCGAAGGCTCAGAGAAGGTTGGGGGAGGGGACCCACTGGAACAGCTGTTGGGAGACATATGGTAGCCTCCCGTCAAGGCCATCCAGCGTGTTCTTTAATGTGCACAGGGTATGGCTCTCCCGCACACGGGGCCATGGCTTAACATCCCATCCGAAGGACGGCGGCCTTTCCAAGCCCATCGGTGTCCCCTACTGACCGTGGGCAGGGCGGGGAATTTTTGCGGAGATAAATCTCAACGCTGACCCAGCTGGGGACTCGCACCTGGAAACTACAGATTACGTGCCTGGCGCGCTACCGACTGAGCCACCCCCGCCCCTTTAGCAGTGTGAAAGTATAGGGCAGAACCCATGACATGGTGATGAACTAGTCCTACTGCTCATATCCATATTTATCAACCTTTTGGAACTGAACCCTATTTAAAAGTATTATTTTTCTAATGCCCCTTGAAAGAAGGTTAATTGATTTCTTGAGTATTCGATATTCTGTTCAACCTATATCCACAGAAAATATCGTGAAAAGCTCACAAAAATTTCTAAAATGCCTCCATTGAGAAAAAATGCCTTAGAGTTTTGAGACCAGAACAATGATTTATGAAATTCCCCATTGGCTTCACTGATATTTTGGAAAGAGAAACTCTTTCTGTCTCGTATTAGATATGAAAATGGGCTACTGAAATGGACCCCTGGTGGTGATAATATTTAATTTGCTGTAAACATGTTTGTTAACAAATCGCAAGTTCAAGGTTCCTTATAGCCCTCTCTTCATTGAACATTTTACGGATAAACGACCTTTGGATAAAGCCGCAGGATATCTGAAACTCAGTAGAAAAGTACTTCCCCACAATGGGGGAGGGAAGAAATGGTCGCGCCACAGAAACTGACCTTGACACCCGAGGGTCGGTAGATCCACAGGCAAACAAGAAGCAGGTTGTCTGTTGGCTTTCCATATAATTTTTTTTTTTCAATTCAATTTTTATTCAACATAGATATGTATCAATACAAAAATTTATGAAATATACCCAGCTAAAGTAACTGAATACTTGAGCGCTGGTGTATAATTATGACAAAAATATAAATAGAAAAAATTAACAAGGCAACAATTGATAATTGAAACAATCAATGATGTAGAAGTCAAAAAATATGTTTTACATATAGCTATAATTCATTGTTTAGTATCCATTCAGAAAGAGATTTATTAAATAAATATTTAGAAGTAATTTTCTTCATTGTATCTGGAACACTGTTGTATAATTTAGGCCCAATATAATTTATATTACGGGTAGTAGCTTTCTTTGATATAAGTGCCATTTGCATTTTAAATGATGAGTCTCTAAGTGGTATATATGTCTGTCGAACCTGAAATAGATGTAAATTGAAATGGACATATGCAATAACTTTTAAAATGTAAATTTGAGACAGTAACCCCAATTTCTTAAATATAGAACGAGATTCAGAGAAGCGACCTTTATGGTCAATGATTCTAACTATAAATTTTTGCAGAATCAACAGCCTGTTTAAGTTTGTTTTTGCAGCTCCTCCCCAGGCTTTTATTGCATATTGTAGCTGACTATATACACAAGCGGAATATAATATTTTTAAACTTGTTTTATCGAGTAAGAATCTTAGTGTATAAAATTTTGCTATGAATGGTTTTATCTTGTCCACAGTATAATCAGTGTGATACTTCCATGAAAGGCTTTTATCAATAATCACTCCTAGGTATTTAATTTGGTCAACCTTCGTAAGAAGTTCGCAACTGCAATTTTGGATGTTGTGACAGTCCTTGTGATGAGAAACCACTCCAGAGTCACTGCTACCATCAGTTGATGCCTTCAACTGGAATTTTATATAGGCAATCATTCCCACTCGACAAATAACAAATAATAAGTAAGAGTAATAATAATAAAAAACCAGGATATCGTATCGAAGAACAGGATGGAAAATATACTCAATTCCTCTGCTCTGCATTAGTCACCATATTGTAAGAAAATGTACAAAAAGGCTAAATAATTTTTAAAGTAAATATTTCCATATCGTTGATTTACATTGAAGCAAACAAACTCATAGTTTTGTCGTTTGGCCAAAATTTCATATTTCTCTCATGCACATAAAATATTCCGAAGTGACATAAACAATTGTTTAATAGTCCAGATATGATTTTTCTTCAAAGAAGAAGAATCGTACATGTTAATTTATTAAAACTTAAATTCCCTACTTTTTTTAACCATGTTCAGCGAATTAGCTCCAGAGAATATATTTCACAATTCCATACAGATGTAAATGCTTCTGAGATAAGTAGCATTCTTATTATCAAACTCCACATTTTTGGAGGGGCGGGGGTGGCTCAGTCGGTAGCGCGCCAGGCTCGTAATCTGTAGTTCCCAGGTTCGAGTTCGATTTATCTCCGCAATAATTCCCCGCCCTGCCCACGGTCAGTAGGGGACACCGATGGGCTTGGAAAGGCCGCCGTCCGTCGGATGGGACGTTAAGCCGTGGCCCGTGTGCGGGAGAGCCATACCCTGTGCACGTTAAAGAACACGCTGGATGGCCTTGAAGGGAGGCTACCATCTGTCTCCCAACAGTTGTTCCAGTGGGTCCCCTCCTCCAACCTTCTCTGAGCCTTCGGGATCCATGTGACCTGGCCATTTAGCCCATGGTGTACAAAAAAGTGCCGCTCAGAGGTAAAACAACCCAACCCACATTTTTGGAGGTCTATGGAAGAAAGGGATTGAGAGAACTGATTTTAACTTTGGAGGAAAAATATTGAGAAAATGTGGAATGGAATGACACGGAGAAAGAACTAGTCACAAATAGTGCAACAATTTGGTACATAGCGCTATACAGAAAATTCTAGTAAAAAATTTTCCGGTTATGTGTTTCATTCCTGTCAGGTATTCATCAGAATACCAGAACAGGTTAAAATAAAAACCATCATAAAACCTGAATTGATGAATCATGCATTTTGTTTATTAAGTTCCGTTACCAATATGGTAGAAATATCTAGGGTTATCTTTCGGAAAATCATCAACTGGTACGACCGAGACGTTGACTATAAGAGAGAAAGGGACGGGAAAAGGTGAGCAGGGATAAGGGAAGGGGACTAGTGATAAAAACAGACCAAACAAATAAAAGCTGTATCAAAATGTTTTACAAAATATGATTCATAAGTCTGAGGAAACGTTTAATTTTCGGTCCTTCATGCCAAAGAAAGGCGACCAGTTTATGACAACATTGTTGATGAAATCCCTACGGAAATGTGGCTTAGTCGGTAGCGCGCCAGGTTCGTAATCTGTAGTTCCCAGGTTCGAGTCCCAGCTGGGTCAGCGTTGAGATTTATCTCCGCAAAATTCCCCGCCCTGCCCACGGTCAGTAGGGGACACCGATGGGCTTGGTAAAGGCTGCCGTTCGTCGGGTGGGACGTTAAGCCGTGGCCCCGTGTGCGGGAAAGCCATACCCTGTGCACGTTAAAGAACACGCTGGATGGCCTTGACGGGAGGCTACCATCTGTCTCCCAACAGCTCTTCCAGTGGGTCCCCTCCCCCAACCTTCTCTGAGCCTTCGGGGTCCATGTGACCTGGCCATTTAGCCCATGGTGTGCCAAAAAGTGCCGCTCAGAGGTAAAACAACCCAATCCTACGGAAATGAGCAAAATAGCGTAATGTGTGATTCAATATAATAAAAAAATAATAAAAAAATAAATACCCCCTCAAGCAGCTGCTTGCCACAGAGGTCTGACAGGAGCCTGTCAGTTTATATGCCATAGTAGAAGGTCTGAGAGGATGGCAGGACCTCAGCAGAAAAACGACACAGACAGCCATGCCTTACCCGGGGCTCGAACCCAGGTCCCTTAGATCAGTAGCCAAGCGCGCTAACCACTCGGCCATGGGAATGGTAATGGTAATTCGTTCATTTCTCAAAGAAAATGTAGATGGCGCCCATCAACTAATATAATCAAAAGTACCGTCAGTGGCGCACCGTTTGTATTAGCACGTGGTTAAATACTATTTATTATCTTGAACTACAGTTTAGGAATATATTTGAATTGATATTTATTTAAAATTATTAACTAGGCGAAAACGGCACCAACTTTTCGTTTTAAAAAAATGGTAATGGTAATTCGTCGGTAGAATGTTGGCAGCACAACTGAATCTATCATGTAGAATCTACATTGCGCACAACATTGGTTCCACTGGAAATTGAACATCATACAACAACTAACTCCAGATGATATCCGGCACCATTTGGACTTTGATCTTATAATTCTCGCTAGAATGGAATGGACATCAATTGTTCATGGGACATTTTATAGAGGAACTTTCCGTATTTATAGCTGAATGGCAACGTCGCCATACAGAATTGTAGACTATATGGAACATTACATCCAGACTCCCCTTAGGTCATTCGTTTATCACACATTCTTTTCTTCTTCGTGCGGACGACAAATTTAAATGTGAGTTTTGTGACGCCATTTTAACAATTCAACAGATTTTATTCAATTGTCCCGCTTTCAATCTAGACAGACGTTTATTTTTTACCTTTTCTGATTTTACGTCGGAACATCTTACCCTCGGACGTCTTTTATCTGATGAATCGCTTTTAACTCCTGTCTACGAATTTTTACCTTTTACTGGTTATTATACACGTATTTAATGTTTTAATCGATTTTGACCACTTGAAATGCTTTTATACTATTAGTCCTATATATCCATTAGTTATTCTCTTTTATCTTTGTTGACTCTTTTTAACTTTGTTTTTCTACGCTTTATTTTACGTGTTTGTTTTTTGTTCGTCCTTTGCACAATCCCTTTCATCCTTTTGTGTGTTGCTTTTAAATTTTGGTTGCGGATAAAATGACTTTTACCTGCTTACTTTTTACTGTATTTACCATCCGTTTGGCGCAACATACCCTAGTTGCCGTTGCGCTATGAAACCCGAAACAACCAACCAACCAAATTGCACCAAAATAGTATATTACACAATATCTGCTACTTAACAATCTTTTGAACTAAGCGGCCTTAGGTAGGTATTTAACTATGCACTTAGCCTTTGAGTAAGAGAAAATAGGCTCAGAAAATAGTTTTTATACAGTGAACTCAGGTATCCAAAACAGCCACAGTAGGGATAGATTAGGTGTAATTAAAAATGTAGCAAGAAGCATGAATTTAAATGGCACCCATGTAAAAAAAAAAGCAATCCTGAAAATGTTATGATATTTTGATCAGAGGAATTTTCTTTCCTTAGTTAGATAATAAAATGTTGGATGTAACTTTTTTTATATATATAAGTCACCAACATAATTTTATATATCGCATGATTCATTTGACTATAAATCACTAGTGGTATAGAAATTATAGACATTGCATTTTATAGTAAAATTGAACCTTATGGGATCTGATAAATCCTAGAGTAGATTCTTTATCTACATCAATACTAGGGTGTGTCACGAATCATTGAGAAGGTTATGAACATGGCTAGTCAACACCACCTATAACAAAAGTCCGGTGGATTAAGTTATGACATCCCCTTAACTAGTCCCTTAAAGTCGATAATTCTTATAAATTATTTCTATTATTACTACTGGTGTACATTTATCTAATATTTTTAATAATGTTTATTTATAAATATATTCTATTTAGAAAAAATATTACTTGGATTGATAAGTAATTATGATAACACTAATAAATGCGAATATTTTTTCCTCTAAACAAGCTATATTTATAAATTTGCTTTAGTATAAAAATTTCACCACTGATAATAATAGAAAAAAAAAATAAGAATTATATATGTTGTTGTAATTGTATGATGTTATTGTAGGAAGTGTTAGTCAAATAGTTGCTTGAGAGGGTTTTCATAAACAAATGAAACTGCAGAAAATTTGCAATTAAAAGCTTGTTTATAATACTTGTTATAGTAGTAATGTGGCTAGGTTGATATAGATGTTTTGCGCACAATGGGTTAAAAGGCCAGTTATAAAGAATACAAAGACTGAGAGAAGTTCGGAGAAAGGGACGTACTAGAATGCTAGTAGGAAATAGATCGAAACTTCCGATTAAGGCCATTCAGAGTGTTCTTTAAAGTGCTGAGGGTACAGCTCCCCAGCAAACGGAACGATGGCTTTACGTCTCAATCGATAGACGGCTGCCTTTCCATGACCAAAAAGCATTAGTCAGGATAAATATTTGGTTCTAAGTTTTTAAAGTTTGTGCATATTTAACTTGAGTTCTGAGTCTCATGTCTTGCGTAAAAAAAGCTCATTTTCACCTTCCTTTAATTTCCATAGTCCGGTGAAATCACACCAGAAAAAGGCGCTATTGCTGCAGAATTGATAAGTAAAACATTGCACCAGGTTATGGCCAAAGAGCGTCTAACGGAAAAGAGGCAGGAAGGATCATTAGAATGTAGTGTGGGGCGGGGGTGGCTCAGTCGGTAGCGCGCCAGGCTCGTAATCTGTAGTTCCCAGGTTCGAGTCCCAGCTGGGTCAGCGTTGAGATTTATCTCTGCAAAATTCCCCGCCCTGCCCACGGTCAGTAGGGGACACCGATGGGCTTGGAAAGGCGCTGTCCGTCGGATGGGACGTTAAGCCGTGGCCCCGTGTGCGGGAGAGACATACCCTGTGCACGTTAAAGAACACGCTGGATGGCCTTGACGGGAGGCTGCCATCTGTCTCCCAACCAGTTCCAGTGGGTCCCCTACCCCCACCTTCTCTGAGCCTTTGGGGACCATGTGACCTGGCCATTTAGCCCATGGTGTGCAAAAAAAGTGCCGCTCAGAGGTAAAACAACCCAACCTAGAATGAAGTGTGAAGGTATGAATTTGGATTCACTGATATCATAAAACCAGATGAGAGATCTTAGAGATTAATGATACATTGATTTAGTCTAAAATTCGACTTCCAACGATTTGTAGAAAAAACTAATTTAATCTGCATATTACAAAAATTATTTAACATTTGTCCAAAAGCTGACAAATAGCGTTTACTGGAAATCAGAGTTTATAGATTACAAATGTATAAGGAGAGGTGATAGAAGCGTTAGTCCTAAAATCGCGGAATACTTCTAAACCAGTAGTAAAATATTTAGTTCAAAACTATTTTGAGCGGAGTAGGGGTCGATTTCAAATGGAACAGTTTTTTTTTATCTAAATTCGAAATCGACATGTAAGAGAGATCACATGATATTTAAAAAAAAAAAGGGAATATCGGGAAATAGTTTTGAGATAAAGTACAATTTTTCTCTTTTCGAAGCAACCGCTCTAAGTCCTTTAGAATACAATCAGATTCTCTGTAATAATCAGAAAAATTTGCTTAATATTAATTGGTCCTTTCAATAGATTTCCCATAGTACATTTATTTCCAATTTTCTCGTAAGATGCCGAATTAAAGATATATTGATAGGATAGCAGTGTTTGTTCCTTTCTCAGTTTTGGTGTCAGTTATTCTCCTTGTTTACGGAAATATTTGTTTTTTTTGAAAAAACACTATTCTTTTTTCAAGTAATTGACACAGTGTACATATTTTGAACATGGTGACCCGCAAGGCTATAAGCTTATTTGTAGGAGATTGAATAATTCCAATCTGCACATAAAATATATCACAGATAATTTACGCACAATTTATAATGAAAATGTAGCAAATAACAAGGTGAAAATAGCTAAATACCATAAAGATACAAATACAGTTATCTGTACACATTTGATAAGGAAGAAAAATTCCATCAATGTTTACTTTTCAGTCGATCTTTCTTTATTACAAGTTCAGAGAGAATAAAAAATGCCATTGGGTATCTTAACTATATTCCCAGAGGCCGCAATGGTGCAACATTTATTAATATTTTCCTTCATTCAAATGAGGAGCACTTCATGACTTTCAGTTACAACATGTTGAAGTTTGTTAACTACTCCGATTTGAAAATCAAAAAACTTTCCTACGGGAATGTTGAGATGCATGACAACTTATAATTTTCTAACTTTACATTTAAAATGATTTACCTCCGCAAAGGTAAACATACTAGAATTCTTGACCCTTACTTGAGTACATAACCTGTGAACGACGCATTAATTTTTATAATAATTCATAAAAATTAAAATTCGGTAGTTTATGTTGCCGAAAAAATGTGAAAATTTTCGAAGGTAAAAAAAATATCACAGACACCCCGAAGGTTCAGAAAAGTTTGTTAGGGGACTGGAGCCACTGGACATCTGTTGGGAGGCAGATGGTAGACTCCTGTCAAGGATATCCAGCATGTTCTTTGACGTGCACATGGTATGTCTCACCCGCACATGGGGTCATTACTTACCGAACCATCCGACGGACGACGGTCTTTCCAAGTCAATTGGTGCCCCCTACTGACTATAGGCACGGCTGGGAATTTTGCTGAGATAAATCTTTACATTGACCCAGCTGGAGCTGGAACCTGGGAACTGCATATTACGAGACTGGCGCACTACCGACTGACTACTGACCCACCTTCCCCCGTCTGATATAGGTGTTTTTCATTTTGCATACTTAGTGTTTGAGAAAATTTCAGTTTGTTCTATGTCAGTAATTCCATGGTTGCATCATAGTTAAACGGTAGGGGACACCGAATGGCCTTGAAAGGCAATCGTTCGTGGAATGGGACGTTAAGCCGTGGTTCCGTGTACGGGAGAACCATACCCACTGGACGTTAAAGAACACGCTGGATGGACTTGACGGGAGGCTACCATCTATCTCCCAACAGATGTTCAGTCGGTCCTCTTCCCCAATCTTCTCTGAGCCTTCGGGGTCCTTGTGACCTGGCCATTTAATCCGTTGTGTACAAAAAAGTGCCATTCAGAGGTAAAACTACCCAGCATAGTTAAAAATAATCATGATCATATTTCAGCACTGGAAAACATCTTGAATATTAACTTCCCATGATATTTCAATAATAATTTATTATATTTTTTTAAATTCGAGAATTACTTTTGAAATTCCACTGTTTCCCGCAACATTTTTTTTCTCTCTGCATCTAATATATATCTACCACTGTATAATTTATGTAAAATAATATCAAAATGATAATAACGTAATTGTTTGAAGAGAAGAAATGGGCTTTAAATGCTGAGAATATTTCTCCACTTGAAAGAAAGTTCATTACTTATGTAATTGATTGGTTTAGTGTAAACTAGAGGCCCTATATAGGTAGAGGTTGGCCATCTCAAAATTGGACGCTATGTTTTGTCGTCTCTCGAATTGTTTAGCGTGCATAGCTGAATGGTATTGCACAGATTCTTATGGATTCCGGAAAAGGATAGGTTAATATTTGATATAGATTTCAGTGTCCATCATTGGAAACACTTTAGAAAACGGTTAAAAAGGAAAAGTAAATTTTAGGGATTTTTTTGTTAAAAAAAAGAGATAAAATTTTGCTTTCTTATATATCTGTCTGTAGACATCGAACTTTTTTTGTTTATACAGATAAATAAAAAATTGTTTTTCTGTTAGATAGGTATCACTAATATATTACAATTTGCATTTTTCGAATCTCCCAAAAGTTATAACTGAGCCTTCTGACGATGGAAAAAGTTGAAAATTCCAAAATATCAAACGAATATTTAAAACGTTGTAGTTATGTTAGAAGTTTGAACTTTTGGTGTTGAAATGTGAAGGTTACGAAGTTACTATTGGCAACAATCACTTGACCCTTTAGACCCACGGGGGAGGTTAATACAACTATTTTTTTTGTTTTAACAGAAAAGTGTATGTTTTTAGAGATAAATTGAAAATTCTGTTTTGGATTGGACAGGTATTGATGAAATATTTGGGTATTGCGAATTTCCCAAAAGCTATAATTGCGCCCTCTAACGGTGAAAAAAATCGAAAAGTCACAAAATTTAAAACGAATATTGCAAATGATGTAGTTATGCTAAAAATTTGAAATTTTGGTCGTGGAATGCGACAGTCTTGAAAAATCCATTGACAGCAATGAGTTGACCCTAAGCCCAAGATAGGTAAAAAACGGAATGGTTTTGTTTTAAGAGGTAATTGAAAATCTCTTTTTTAATTGGTTACTAATGAAATGTAATTGGAATTATCAAAGGTAGTTTCAATTTATATCAGAGATCACTAAATATCGAAACTGCAAAACTTTTAACGAATGTTTCAAGTGATCTGTTTATAGTAGAAATTTCGGCGTGTAGAGTTCTGTTATGGTAGAAATTTCACTGAGAGCAATGATCTGCCCACTCTTTTCTGAGGAGCGAGAGAAAAACAACTTTAAATTTAAGAACTAAAAGACAAATACTTTTTATGTTTTATCTTTTAGTTTTTTATGTTTTATAATTACTAATATAATACTACTATGTGCATTTCCCCCATCAAATATTAAAAAATAAACAACCCCTCAAGCAGATGGTTGTACAGAGGTCTGACAGGAGCCTGTCAATATACAGGGTGAATCTGAAAAAGTGGGCAAAACTTTACGGGGTGGTAGAACGCAGCTATATGAGCAATATTCGTCATGGAATGTATGGTCGGAACGCAAACGGCGAGCCGCTAGGTGGCGTTGGAAATGGTATAAAAGGGTCGGGGTCGAACCCAACGGCATTTCTACCGTGGATTGCCGAGAGGATGGCTGGTTATACTAACCACGAAATGGCGGATATGCACTTTGTGTACGTTATTTTTATGCCGTTGGGTGCGAGGACCGACCCTTTTATACCATTTCCAACGCCACCTAGTGGCTAGCCGTTTGCGTTCCGACCATACATTCTATGACGAATATTGCTCGTATAGCTGCGTTCTACCACCCCGTAAAGTTTTGCCCACTTTTTCAGATTCACCCTGTATATGCCATAGTAGAAGGTCCATGAATATGGCGGGACCTCATCAGAAAAACAACATGAACATCCATATTTATTATTTTTAAGGAATGAAAGTGTAGGGAAAGGAAGAACGTCATTCTCTTTGAAAATGAGATTCCCATATGCGCCAGAGGCGATATGCATTCTTCTAGTTATTTTATATTTTCAGTACCCTCTGAAAGTGGAAATTCGAACTATTGTATAATTGAGAAAATAAACTCTTAATATTTTATTAGTACCTGTAAAACAAAATAAAAATTTTCCATTTATCTCTTCAAGCAGAAAAGTTGCATCTTACCAACGGGACAAATCATTACTATTAGTGTAAACCACTTGATCATTACACTTTATGACCAAAAATTTAGTTTCTAGCAAAAATAGATCGTTTGCAATATTTATTTAAAAATTTGATATTTTCCAGCTTTTTTCCGCCATTAGAGGTCGCCTTTCGAGTTTTTATTTACCGCTTTTAGCACTCTCTAACACTGGAAACTCCAACTGATGGGGATTCGAAAAATGTAAATATTAATATTTTTGGGGAAAAAAAATTCGTCGACATACAGGATTCGAACCCGTATCTCTTCAGAAACATGCCAGAGTATTCTAACCTGTTAAACTAACTCCAGCGTTTTTTACAAGAAAACATTTATTGATTTGTAGACGTTTAAACGACTACAGGTAACGCTGAGATTATCAAATATTTTTTAAATCATTAATAACTCTACATAGCATGATGTGACTTCTTTATTTATTTCCATCTTACTCAGAGCACTATAAAAGAAATAATGGCCACCCGAAATCATAGATGGTGTCAAAGGTGGCGCCCAAAATTCACGGGAAGAATTATAGTCATTATTAGTCGAAAAAGACTGTGACGGTGTTAGTCCAATAGGTTAGAATACTCTGGCATATTTCTGGAGTGATACATGTTCTAATCCAGCATGTCGAAAACATTTTTTCCGCAAAAACATTTATTAATTTGAGTGGAAATTAATAATAAAATATAATATAATTAATATAAAAATTATTTAAATTATAATTTAAAATTATAATTTATAATTTTAAATTATAATTAATTTATTATTATTAATTATTAATTTATTATTATTAATTTATTTTTTTATTTATAATTAATATCTTTGTGGGGGGAAGCCTAGTGAGAGGACTGAGAAGTCTACTCATATTCTTAATGGAGAATATGAGTAATATAATATAATATAATCATATTCATTTTCAGTGTTACCTGTAGACGTTTGAACGTCTACAGGTAACACTGAGATGATCAAATATTGTTTAAATCATTAATATTTTGCTAGGGCCTGTAAAACAAAACAAAAAAAATGCATATATATATTGTTCGTTTAGCTCTTAAAAATAAGTTTCATTTTCGCACCCCCTTTTAGTTAAGAGGGCAAAACCTTGTTGTCATTGTAAACCTTCTGACCATAACACTCTACTACCAAAATTTCGGATCTCTAGTGTATATAGTTTATTTGCAATATTCTTTCAAAATTTTAGTATTTTCCATCATTTTCCACCGCTTTAGGGCGCTATTAAAGCTATTGATAATTTTTGAAATTGCGAATCGCAATATTTGTTCGACACCTATCCAACCCAAAAAGAATTTTTCACTTAGCTCTAAAAGTAAAAAAAATTGATCTTCTACAGACAGACAGACACGTAGAAAGACAGATGGACAGACAACAGTTAACAGAGAGACGGACAGACAGACGAACAAATACTGGCATAGGCAGACGACAAAGTGAAAACATTCGCTCGTTTTTCAAACTAATCTTAAAAGAAATTATTTATTGGTTTTCAATTACCCCATTTCGCTTTTGCAGCCGTTAGCCGTCTTCTGATAGAGTTTGTCGGAAAAAAAATTCATTAATTTATTTCTTTAAGTGAAATTTTTACAACCAAATGTAGCGCAGTGAGGCATTAATAAAATATGACATCTTTTAAAGACAAAAAAAGTGGTAGAAATATATAAAAATATAACATCTGAGAAGTTTCAACTTGGTATATACACTAACTCAAAGGCTTTCGTCTCGCGGTGCGACAAACATGGCGTCCATAAACCACGTGACTCAATCAACCAATGGCAGTGAATCACCGAGATGGCCAGCCTCTAACTATACAGGACCTTTAGTGTAAACATGTTTACATAAGCCACAGATGGCCAAACAGTCGGTCCAATTTCCAAGTGGCTTCGAATTTTGCCAACTCCCCTAGATTTTGCTATTGTTCTTGGTTTTTCACCTTAATTTTTTATAAATGTAACTTGTTTGCATATTTCTCTGTTATAACTCTGCATTCAACCATGCAGATTTGTCAACTCCGTGTATTTCTAATTTCATGTCACTTGTTTGTACAATATAATCTAATTTTCAGAAATCTCCCATATTTTAAAAAAATCCGAATTTTACATCACACCTGATTTTTGCAAAGCCACTCTGAATTTTGCCAATTTCCCCAAGAATTTGCCAACTCTCCTAGGTATTGCGAAGTTGCCTTGATTTTGTTTTACAGAAAAAATTTGCCAACTAGCAGTTTCTACCAGGTACCACGCTCTTTAGGAGAAAACATTAAACCTGGATGAGATTATTCTAATTCCTGGCCAATAGATGGCGGCACTATACACCTTCTTGCATTGTGTTCTTCGGAAAGCATTTATCGTCTCTCCATTTAACAAACTGCCTTAGATTTGCCAAGTTGCTTCGGCTCACCTAGTTTACCTAGTCGCTTCGAATTTTGCCAACTCCGAGTTACTTTGGGGGGGGGGGGGAAGCATAGTGAGAGGACTGAGAAGTCTACTCATATTCTTAATGGAGCAATAATGCTGCTTTTCATCATCCGATAACAGAAGAGGATTTGCGTGCTCTTTAAATCTGAGTGGCGTGATGTAGAGTGGGAACACCTCTTCTCGTATCCAAAAACAATGACAGAAATGTTGTTAATTTTTTCGAATTTAGATATTTGATTTATTGTTATAGGGAAAATTAGGCCAGATGTGTTTAATTTTTCTTCTAATGAATGTAGGTGGTAGGGCGTTGTGGATGATCTATGTCAGGATACAATGAAACTAAAACAGACCAGAAGAAACGTTTTTGGTCAGAATTACATATATTGACAATAGCGTGTTTTAATAGTAATTCTCTTGGAGTAGGGATATAACTAGACCCTGCAAGAGGGATATATTTTCCAATGTTCATTTCAGCGTGGAGTACAGCATCCAGTATCCATCTACTATGTGGTCCTTCAAATTCTTCAATGAAGTCTTGATCTTCTCACACGCTGAATCCAATTCTCTGTTTAGGGATGACGTAGGAAGACTTGTGACACAGTTACTTAGGAAAAACGGGGTGCAGTGTTCAAAGGTAGAAGGGGAAACTTTTCGCCTGAAGCGCACTTGCACGGCAAGGTACCATTTAATGCTACCTTTCGAGGTTAATTCTTCTTTCAGATGAGTCAGGAGTGACTCTAGCGAGGACTCGAGGAAAAAAGCGAGGTCAACAGATGTTTCTTCCTTTGCCATCAGCTTATGTGTTGACAGGGTCCTTTTTCCTTTCTTCTGTAAACTGGCAGGGGTCTTCAGGGTCTGGTTTTTGTTTTTTCTGGGGAATATTTTCATCTTCAGAACGTTTTCGCTTATTATTGTGTGGTTTTCTTTGATGGCGCAAAAGATTGTCTATTCTTCCAAACTTCACTGCACATTCTTCGCATTTGTAGGTTTTCCTGTTGAATCTTTTGATCTTCAGAACGTTTTCGCTTATCATTTTGTGGTTTTCTTTGATGGCGCAAAAGATTGTCTTTTTTTCCCAAACTCCATTGCACATTCTTCTAACTTGTAGGTTTTCCTGGAGTTGTGGGATAACTCATGACGTCGGATGTCAACTTTTCTTGAGAATGTCGATTCACGTTGAGAAAACTTAAATAGGCTATTTCCATCGTTATTTCTCTTATGGCGAACGAGATTCGTCTAGAGCGTTAAAGTCTTCTCACATGTATCACATGGATACATTTCAAAAACAGTAACTTGCAAAATAGCCGATTTATACCACACGAGGACGTCGAGAACTAATACTATTGCAGTTGAAATATCATGGAGACGCAGCAGCAGAGAACTGACACTGTCAACGTCTGACAACAGAATGAGGATTCTGACTGATGGATGTCGTATTTATAGTAGAAGAAGGACTATCCCGCAGAAACTGAAATAAAAGACTGCCCCTTATAAAATATAAAGAAAAAAAATGCTATTGTGTAAAAATAATTTAAAAGGTAAAACTTTTAATAGGTGACGCCAGGATTCAAAATGGCGGGGACCAAGATGGCGGGTGTACGGCAAAAAACGCGGGAGTTTGTGGCGACGTCAGGATTCCAAATGGCGGACTCGGAACTTTGAAAAATTCGGGGCTTTGCAGTTAAAATGATGGAATTTAAAATGGTGGCTGAACGGTAAAGTTTGTGAGGTGATGATGTCGGAAACCATGATAGGTGTTTGTGGAAATTATGAGTGGGTTGTTATTCAATACCATCTGTTATATATCAATTATTATCTGCAATTTTACTGAATAATATAACATCAGATTAATACACCTGTTGAAGGAGGTATTTTATTCGACATTCTCCGACCACAGTCTTAAAACAGTGAGAGTTCTGACTTATAGGTGTGACAATGATCCGCCTCTGCTTTGAAACACATGGGAGGTGGATCCCATAGGATTAACATTGATCCGCCCCTGGTCCAGAACCCCCATTAACCTCCTACTCTCATGTTACAAATTAAGATTCTATTTAAAAAGTAATTTAGAGTGTATTTATTGTTATTTGTTTTCCAACTCGAAACAAAACATTTATTATTAAACTTGCTATCTCCAGTTAGGGAAAGGTGTATAGAAAATTAGTCGAGTGGTATCAAGTTGCTGGTGAAGAAATAACTCAACCAAATCCTCCTTTCTATTGTAGGTAGCTACATTGCAATGCACGAATTGGCCACGTTTAAAGACGTTTTGTTTCTTCTCTTCGGCGGTTATATCATAGTGGAAATTACAAATGATTCTTCATTTCAAGGCAAAGGATAAATTTCTTGAATTTATTTTGCCAACTATTTCAATTAATCTCTATTACTTTTTATGTTGCACCATCTCTTGTTAAGTAGTAAATGCTGAAACTTGTTTGGAAAAACATGTTATTTGTACGTTAATGAGATTCAGTATTTGCTATAGTTTCTTTGATCGACCTTTTTACTTCCGGTTAATAGTTTATTTAGATTAGTACAGATAGAAAACATTTTTTCGAGGGCGCAACATTTGTCTCAGATCGTCAAATCCCACAAGCGTTTCTTCATGTAGGAGAGATTTCAAAATACAGCATAGATTTAAAACGTGCGCATTTACCATAGGGCTCATGGTAACTAAAAAAGCAGTGGCTATATTCACCTAAATAATTTCTATTTATGTGCCACATTCATTTATTTTGCAATTTGAATATTTTTATCTGCATCATATCTCATATTCTTTCTTTCAAATACTTCCATATTTCATACAATTTATTTTGCTCTTTACTTTTCGATCATACGAACCAAGATTCTGAATTGTAGCATTTTAAATTGAAATAATGCTACTAATTTTTTTATAAATGTATTTCTCATCGAGTGTTACGTTTTCCAAGAAACTAGTACGTTCCATAATTCGAAACCCATTAGGTTTGGAGATTGGCTGAGTCTGTAGCGTGCCATTTTCGTAATCTGTAGGTCAAAGATTCGATTACGAGAGACTAGACTAGGTTCAGATTTACCTCCACCCAATCCCCACTCTGCCCTCAGTCTGAAGGGGAACACCGATGGACTTAGAAAGGACGGCTTCCGTTTGATGAGAAGTAAACATCTGGTGCTGATTGCCGTGGAGCCGTACCTGGTGCACCTAAAACAACATGCCTGGATTTTAACAAGATTTTAACATCCTGGATTTTTCCAATTGCTCATGTCAATATTACGTTGCCGACATATTGCTTCAGCCACTTGTCTCGCAGATCGACCTTGGGAGGGACTCGATAGAAACTAAGTTTTGTTTCATAAGTTTCTTTTCTGCAAAACATTACACAGCACTACACCATCGTTCACATTTATAGTTAAAAACGACAACAGAACAGTAGATAAATCACATATGAACAAATCCATACCAGTATCCAATTTTGAAACGCGGTTAACCCTTTCAGGACCATAAGGTTTCTAAGAGTAAATATTAGTATGTAACTGTTTATTTTAGTTTGTTTAGACGTAAAATAAATAAAAATCATAAGAAAAATACATAACAATGTGTAGTTTTTTTGGAATTTTATGGGAAATATTTTTCCCAATGGACTATAAAGGTAACACAAATTATAGTTAGGCTTATTATGCAATGTCTTTTATTTATTGGTTTATTAGAACAAAATGTTAACTAAAATAATACAAAATTATGAAATAAAATTACTATACAAAATGATGTGCTAATTATGATATTCTGCGAAGCAATTTCTTTTGGTTGTGAAGCAAAGATGGACATTGCACAGATGCAACATTATTGCAAAGATGGACATGGACTAAACGTTTCCGTTTACGTAATTGCGTTCGGCATACGTTCTATTTTGACATTCTGTATAAAAAATGCAGATAAGGTTATAATTAAATACGACAATCACCAATTTTAAAATGGGAAAAATGTTTCCCGTAGTCGTGAGAGGGTTAAACAACGTAATAATGCACACTGCTACTTTTCTCTTTCTTTTTTAATTCTCCAATTGTAACAAGCAAAACAACGATTCTTCAGCGCCACAGCCTACGAAAATGTAATTAGCCCTGCTAGCGCTTCACGTCTTGAATTCTGCAGGCATTCCCATTACGTAGGCACCGATTTTGAATACCTGTGTAACGTCTGAATAAACACTAATTGCAATTTTGGACTAAACTAATTGTCGGAAATTCTGTGATATTATAGTTGAAACGCAGCCAACAGCAGTACCGAGCTGAAAACACCGGTTCTCGTCCGATCACCGAAGTTAAGCAGCTTTTGGCGCAGTCAGTACTTGGGAGGGTGACCACCAAAACAACAACGTGGAACAACGCGTGCAGTTTGGCAAAAAATCTGCTGAGGATCCTCCATCCTCACAGATTCTTCTACTATGGCGTATTAAACTGACAGGCTCCTGTCAGACCTCTGTGACAAGCAGGTGCTTGAGGAGGTATTTTTTATTATTTATTTTATAGTTGAAATTAATCATGACCTTGAATTTTAACACTTTGGTACATTTCATAATATTATTTTTCGAAACTTTTCGAAAAATAATTTGTTTAATATCACTCTTTTAATAATTAACGAAATTATTGAAACGCTTATTTCAAAATTTCCACACCTTTTTCTTGCCACATAAACTACCGCCCTCTAATTTAATTAAAATTTTACATAAAATAATATAAATTTCAAACATAAGCCTCGTTGATGATTTTTAACGGTCTAGTAACGCTTACCTTTATATGGAGGTAACGAATAATTTAAATATAGGTCAGGTTTGAGTTGTTTAACCTCTGATTGGCACTTTTTTGCCCATAATGGTGACATTCACCCGAGAGCTTAGAGATGGTTGGGGGAGATACCAATTGGACAGCTGTTAGAAGACTGATGATAGCCTCCCGTTTAGTCCATCTAGTTTATTCTTTAACTTTCACAGGGTATGGTGAACATAAGACCTGAACACGGTGACAGATCTTAACGTCTCATCCGACGAACGGCAGCCTTTCGAAACCAATCGGCATTAGGTGAGCAAAATATAAGTTGTCACTGATTTAATGTCCATATTTCCAAATTTCTACATTCCCGTATGGAAATATTACGTTTTCAAGTGAGAATACGGCACAAACTTCAAACCACTATTGGGGCGGGGGTGGCTCATTCGGTAGCGCGCCAGACTCGTAATCTGTAGTTCCCAGGTTCGAGTCCCAGCTGGTTCAGCGTTGAGATTTATCTCCGCAAAATTCCCCGCCCTGCCCACGGTAGGTAGGGGACACCGATGGGCTTGGAAAGGCCGCTGTCCGTCGGATGGGACGTTAAGCCGTGGCCCTGTGTGCGGGAGAGCCATACCCTGTGCACGTTAAAGAACACGCTGGATGGCCTTGACGTGAGGCTACCATCTGTCTCCCAACAGCTGTTCCAGTGGGTCCACTCCCCCAACTTTCTCTGAGCCTTCGGGGTCCATGTGACCTGGCCATTTAGACCATGGTGTGCAAAAAAGTGCCGCTCAGAGGTAAAACAACCCAACCCAAATCAAACTATTATTACAAATATTTAGCAGTTAACAGAGCGTGAATTCAAAAATAAATACGCGTACTATAAATGAACATTATAATGAACAATCTTACTATAAACGAACTGATTTAATAAATAAGGCAATAAAAAGTACATCAATCACAAACAATTTTTTACCATTTACTCAAAATACCAATATGCTATTTATCACCAAAAAGTGATTCTATAATCACAATTACCAGACTTACTAGCTTACCACGTACAACAAAAAGTATCAGCACTACAAGTACAATGCTTTTTATTTTTAGTTTACCCTTTTCTTACCAGTTTACTAACAAGATATTCATTAATGAACTGTTTTAATACTCCCGCGCATACACTAAAAAAAAAATTTCCTCTTAGACTATCGCGAACAAAGTTAAATGTTACTGTTCAAACTAATTCTTCCGAAACACTGATTCATTCAACTATTACAAGCCAGTTGATAACAACTGGAATTCTCTATCTCTTTAAAGCTCTCCATTCGAAAGGGTAAATGACGTAAATCACTTTCTTCGTGTTATATCTCGTGGACTTCGTAATACCATAGTCCGGGATTTATTGTTTTAGGTACTGCTTTAGCTACACTGCCCTCCCCCCCCCCACTAGGTTTTGTTCGTCCCGAACAGAAGAATCCTAGAAGCTGCTCCTAGCTTTTACTGGTCTTCTCATACAACGATATGCCCTACTAAGACCTAAGCTACTAATGACTAGTGACTCAGTTAGAGTAAAAAAATATCAGTATAATAGTTCACCAGTAATAATAATAGAAGTAATTATATAAGAGTTATTGATATTACAGGATTACATATGGTGACGTCATAACTTTTTCCACTGACCTTCTGTTACAGGTGTTGGAGGAAGACCATCTACCTCCATTACTCCGCAAAATTCCCCGCCCTGCCCACGGTCAGTAGGGGACACCGATGGGCTTAGAAAGGCCGCCGTCCGTCGGACGGGACGTTAAGCCGTGGCCCCGTGTGCGGGAGAGCCATACCCTGTGCACGTTAAAGAACACGCTGGATGGCCTTGACGGGAGGCTACCATCTGTCTCCCAACAGCTGTTCCAGTGGGTCTCCTCCCCCAACCTTCTCTGAGCCTTCGGGGTCCATGTGACCTGGCCATTTAGCCCATGGTGTGCAAAAAAGTGCCGCTTAGAGGTAAAACAATCCAACCCAACCCATTACAATTTCCTCAATCAGAGATTAACACATCAGTGACACGGCTCAGTCATTACAATACGGAACAGCCGGTATCGCGTGTCTTAATGTCTCTAAGGCATACGTGTGGTAAACGCTTGGAGGGTCTGAAGATGACATTACGCAGTTATCCCTACATATTCCAACATGATCCACTAATAGAATTTGCTAGGTGGGCCTTTTCTAAGTGGGGCAAGATAAGAATTGATTATTTAATATTTTTTGGACTGATGGAGCTCATTTTTTTATTACTCCAGAGAAAAGGTTTCAGAATTTATGAAATCATTAATGACAGTAATTCTCATCAAGGGCGAAACTTCCATTCATGAAAACGTTGCAACCCACCATGACACTCAACATAGGCTTCGTCCTCCATTTTATAAGATACAATAAGTGGCTACTTAAATCGTTTGAACCAGGCATCATGACGAAGTTTCATCACTGAATTATAAGGTCCGAGTTCAAATTTATCATGAAAGATCCCTGTTATGCTTTGAAAAAAAAAAATATAAAAAAATCCATAGTTTAATTCTAACACCCCTTCATTATAGGGTAAAACCACCCATATTATTAATGAAAGAATGATCAGTCCAAAGACAAAGTCAAGATGGAAGGATCCAAACAAAAATAAATAGCAGTTGTCAGACAGTTAAAGAAAAGCCGTCAACTGTCTGAAACAGCTATTTATTTTCATAATAGCCTGACAGTTTTCCATCTGTCAATATTCTATTCGTTCTATACACCCTCTCAAAATTAGAAGAAAATCAAAACTAATAAAAAGGAATTGCAAGAATGAATGCCAAGTTCCCAGTCAACCCCGCCTTGAACAAAATTTGATTACTTCAGAAGAACCACTTATTCAGTTGACCAATTATCAGCCTACAGGAGATCTATTTCGAAATTTGAGAAATTCTTCATCCTTTCATCTAACCAAATCTTCCTCTTTGCCAAAAGGAAAAGTCCGTTTCTTTAACTGTCTGATGACGGCTATTCTTTTCAACTGTCTGAACTGTCTGAAACGGCTTTTTATTTTCATTTGGACCCTTCCATCTTGACTTTGTCTTTGGACTGATCATTCTTTCATTAATAATATGGGTGGTTTTACCCTATAATGAAGGCGTGTTAGAATCAAACTATTGATTTTTTTTACATATTTTTTCGAAGCATTGTGATATTGTCAGACAGTCAGACTTAAAAGGACTTAAAATCATGACTTTGAATTTGAGATTGATAGAAAATTCCTGAACGTA
Source organism: Ryuthela nishihirai (assembly GCA_038380435.1). Lineage (NCBI taxonomy): Eukaryota > Metazoa > Arthropoda > Arachnida > Araneae > Heptathelidae > Ryuthela > Ryuthela nishihirai. The sequence continues at coordinate 25,114,234 of JAWZYU010000022.1, forward strand.
AGTTTTGCAGTTTATTTTAATAAACAATTATTTCCTATCGTTCTTTTACACAAAATTACAAAAAAATTACTTTTCCATTCTTTCCCTTTAAAATTAAGAAAAATCAATATTCCCTTTGAGCTTTTACCAACTTTTTCTATTTCGGCCACTTAAACATCCGGCGTATAATTTATATATAAATATATATGAAATAATATCTTGACTAGAAACTAAAAGAAATGGAACCGATGTGTTTCGGATACACAAGATTCTTCTGTATATTTACTTATAATTAATATCAAAACTAGTAGTAACTGTCGAGGACAATAGTAGAACCTTATAGTAACATATTATTATCATTATAGTTTTCTGTTTTCAATATAACAGTGACTCGTCCTCAAACTGAAGCTTTGAAATCTCAAATTGCATCGAATACCATTAATGAAACAATTATAAACTGTATGTAAAAACCTCCAAATGAGTTTGTGGTCAGTTCAGTCACCGTTGATTCGCCAGGTGACGTCATCACAGCTGTTAGAAAGAACACCAGGAGAAAAGAAATCGTATATGATTATTTTCACTAGCAAAACATTAAACCTGAGCACTCTCAACGAGATTAAACTAGCAAACCTTTTCTTTCAAAATCTTGTTAGACGTATCACAGGCAAATTACTATCACAGGGATCTTTCATGATAAATTTGAACTCGGAAGAAGAGCTCAATTCACTTGTTTTTATTAAATACATTCTCTCATTCTCTTCATTCTCTTCATTGCTCTCTGTCATAAATATAAAACCTTATATCTAAGGGACCTGGGTTCGAGCCCCGGATTCGGCATGGATGTGTGTGTCGTTTTTCTGCTGAGGTCCTGCCATCCTCTCAGATCTCCTACTGTGGCATATAAACTGACAGGCTCCTGTCAGACCTCTGTGGCAAGCAGCTGCTTGAGGGGGTATTTATTTTTATTTATTATATTCCCTTATTGGAGTCCAAGAACTGATGGATCCAGAAGAGTAGGTGTGGCTTTATATATACATAAAACTTTCCCGCAGATTCCTGTCCCTGTTACAACAAGAAACCCTTTTCTGGAGATTATTGCAGTGCAAGTCAAGATTCATAATAAAACTTTTAGCATTGTCTCACGTTACAACCCAGGATCTAACATTCTTTTCGGAATATAATTCCAGAATCATGGATAATCTGGGGAGATTGGAATGTTCATAACAGAACATGGATATACCACTTCACCGATGTCAGTGGCCTCATTCTTGAAGAGCTTATTTCTGCTTTTAATCTCGTTAATCTTAATGATTGCACACCAACATTCCACCGGTTTCCTTCGACTGAAAGTTCCATCGATGATTCTCTTTCCACTAACTCCATTGCTCAACATTTCTCAAGAAAAACGTTTCCAGACTGTCTTGGTAGTGATCATTTCCCGATTGAAATCAGTAGTGATATCTACAGCAAATATCCGATACCTCTCCTAAAAATCACAGGTCGGAAACATTTCAATAAAGATATTTCGGAATTCTTTCAGAATTCACCCTCTTCATCTTGAATTGAAAAATTTAGAGTGACACTATCCTCTTCTGTGGAAAAAAATGCAACTACATTTTCTGCACCAACTGGTGTTTCTTCGTTTGCAGTTCAAATCAAACAAATTGTTACTGAAAGAAAAAAAGCATAAAGAAAGGCTCGGAGAAGTGATCGCTTAGAAGACCATATAAATTACAAGAAAATCCTCTCAAGAACCAGAAGAAAATTCAAAGCATTAAGAAAAGCTCAGTGGCATGCATTCTGTTATAATCTTAATTGACAAACCTCTTCTTCAGTCGTATGGAGAAAGATAATAAATATTGGTTCCATTGCAGAATTACAACCTGCCTGGACTAACCTCTGCATTACACTCAATTGTTCACCAATGATCTCTCTAATATCACAGTCGAACACTTTACTTCCCCTGCATCACTTCCTGACTCCTCTCTCTTTCTAGATAACCTAACAAGAATCAACACTCTTATGAAAACTTTTTCTATCTCCTACTCAAACCTTGCAGATTACTTGGACCAGAAATTCTTAATCTGGGAATTAAAAAAACGCTATTAAGAAGCTGAAAGCAAAAAGCAGTCCTGGGATCGATCTCAAAACGAACTGTATGATTAAATCCTTGATAGAGAACATCCTTTCTAATCTTCTTCAAATGTTTAATAAAATTTAAATAAATGGAAAAGTTCCTAAACATTGAAAAATTGCCAACTTTTTTCCCATCAAAACACGTAAAAAATCTCCTAATCAGTTAGAATCCTACATACTGGTTTCTTTTATTTTCTTCCTGGGTAAACTATTTGAGAGATTAGTTCTTTACCGCCTGAACTGGATTTAGAAATGAACAACCTGCTTCCATCTTGCCAGACTGGGTTCCGCAGAGGAAAGGCTACGGAAGACGGTATTTTGGAACTTGTGGCTGAAACCCAAAACGCTTTGAAAAAAAAAACCAAGTTGTGATGTCCTCTTTTCGTATCTGCAAAAAAGGTTCTGACCATGTTTGTCATTAAGACCTTTCGTACAAAATTTTTAAGCTCGGTGTCAGAGGATGTATCTTCCGATCTCTGAAAGGAAAGTCCAAGTGAAACTGGAAACCAGTTCTTCCAAAACCATCACTTGCTCTATTGGATCGCCCCAAAGAAGCATTTTAAGCCCAGTTCTCTTTAATATTATGCTCTATGATCTTCCAGATTGTCTTAATAATAATATGCGTTGTTCAGTGTATGCAGACGATATTACCATTTGGTCCATCTGCAGTGATCCTTGTAATCTGGAAAGAGACTTACAAATTACCATCAACAAAACTGCTGAATTTCTTGAGTCTTGGGATCTAAATTTTGCCCAACAGAAAACAAAATCTCTTGTTATTAGTAAAAACAGATTTAAGAGAAGACCTCTTAAACTTAAGGATGGGAAACGTTGAAAACATAAAAGTTTGGGTGTTTATTTGGACCAAACCCTCACTTGGAAAATTTAAATAAATCACATGTGTTTCAAGGCCAAAGCTAGATTTAACATTCTAAGATATCTCACAGGAACATCATGGATGCCACTTCTTTTCGCCTTCTTCCAATTTACGAGTTCTCTTTATTTTCTATTTTCATTCGTCCCGTCTTGGAGTATGGTAGCATTCCTCTTCTCAGTAGGTTCGAGTCCCAGCTGGGTCAGCGTTGAGATTTATCTCCGCAAAATTCCCCCGCCCTGCCCACGGTCAGTAGGGGACATCGATGTGCTTGGAAAGGCCGCCGTCCGTCGGATGGGACGTTAAGCCGTGGCCCCGTGTGTGGGAGAGCCATACCCTGTGCACGTTAAAGAACACGCTGGATGGCCTTGACGGGAGGCTACCATCTGTCTCCCAACAGCTGTTCCAGTGGGTCCCCTCCCCCAACCTTCTCTGAGCCTTCGGAGTTCATGTGACCTGGCCATTTAGCCAATGGTGTGCAAAAAAGTGCCGCTCAGAGGTAAAACAACCCAACCCAAACCTCTTCTCACTGCCTCAAGAACATACCTAAAAAAATAGATATTTGATAGGATAAAGCTGTCAGAATTTGCCTGTGGCTGCTTCCAGGAACATCCACTATTGCTTCACTAGCTGTAGCTTCTATACACCCTCTCAAAATTAGAAGAAAATCAAAACTAATAAAAGGGATTTCAAGAATGAATGCCAAGTTCCCAGTCAACCCCGCCTTGAACAAAATCCTCTATACCTGTAAAGATCAGATATCAACAATTTGATTACTTCAGAAGAACCACTTATTCAGTTGACCAATTATCAGTCTACAGGAGATCTATTTCGTAATTTGAGAAATTCTTCATCCTTTCATCTAACCAAATCTTCCTCTTTGCCAAAAGGAAAAGTCTGTTTCTTTCACAGGAACTGAAGTCTCATTGCTTTGAACTGCACTGCAGATTACTATCAAGGCTTTCTGCAAATTTAAACACATTGATCTAGGTCTTTCTACTAAAAAAACATCTTGTGCTTTCTTCATCCCTTCTCTGAATATTACAACTTGTTACTCTTTGAAAAATTCAACTAGCATCATGGTTGAAGAACTTTTAGCTATTTATCAAACGCTACAATGGACTTCCTCAGTCTACAACAAAAACATTGTGATATTGTCAGACAGTAAGTCAGCTCTTCAGTCTCTGCTTCCTGACCCACTGGCTTCTCCGTACAATTCTATCATATCTGATATCTTATGAATATGTGACACACTTTCTGTTTCAACTCTCATAGAGTCTGTCTCCAGTGGATACCCAGACATTCGGATATCTCTGGTAATGAGAGGGTTGATTTTGCAGCCAAGCATCTTTGATCTTGCCATCAAACTTAAACAACCTTCTGTGTTATAGAGATTTCTGCTTGAAAGTAAATAGAAGAACTTCAGAGGTATGGACTCATTACTTCATGACAACTGCTCCGAATATAAGTAGATTTTACAGAAAAGTATTTGACATCCCGCCCCGTTCACGAGGGAAATTTAAACTGCAGAGAAGAAACGGCTATTTACTTTCATTTGGACCTTTCCATCTTGACTTTGTCTTTGGACTGATCATTCTTTCATTAATAATATGGGTGGTTTTACCCTATAATGAAGGGGTGTTAGAATTAAACTATGGATTTTTTTTTAGATTTTTTTTTATTTTGTTTTGGAGTAGGAGTATTCTCTTTAATGACAGTAGTATGAAGTTCAAATTCTAAATATTGATTAGTAAGCTCTTATCGAGGGATTACTCAAATTTTTTCATATAAAGTGAGATTTACATTTATTATACTGGAGTTGTTAATTGTAATAAACAGCTATTTATTAATACATTAAATATATATATTATATTGGTCATTGTGCATTAAATGGAAATCTTCACAAAATTAAAAGCAAACTTCACCCCTCTGTCAAACTTGTAACCAACCTGAAAACGTTGAAATGTTCTAATTCACTGTCCACTTTATGATCTCCAAATAAACAATATTCTTTTAAGCCTCCAGCAGATAAACATCACAGCTGTTTCTTTCAGCTCCATCCTGTACAGAAGACGAAGGTGTCACATTGAGTACAGGTTTTCTAAAAGTTTGCTGCAGTTCCTGAAAGACACCGTCCTCCTCAGCTGCATTTGAACCTTTCAATGTGATTCTTTGGTGACTTTTAAACTCTCATAACGTTCCAAGATCAGATGATCTTCAAAGACTTTATTTTAAAAACTATTAAATCTTTTTTTTTCAATGTGAATATTTCAGTTTCATTGCACTGTTATGCTTAACAGGTTTTATTTCCTCCCAACTACGGTTATCTTCTTAAAAGCTGAAATTGCCAAAAGAATGTTTCAAATCAAGTAAGGTTTACCTCTATCTAGGTAACAAATTATATTTAATGTAAGGTCAGGAAAATATGAGTCTCAAGCATTTGAAGTTAACTTTGAAAACATATAACTGCATAACTAACAATATTACAGCATCCTTAAAACTCTTATAACTCCTACACTTTTTTCAAATATCAACATTCTCGTAAAAAAATGTCCCTTTCAAATCAAAACAGAACATAAACTTTAACATGTCTTTATTGATAGTCATGAAGTGTGTTGTGAATTGAATGAAAGAAAACGATAAGAAATATTGCACCATCCTGGTCTCTGTCAAAGTAGTCAAAGACAAAGAATGAAAAGAATGAAGAAGAAAAGAATGAAGGCATTCGTCGAATTCTCTTTTATCCGGCTGATTCATTTTATATCAACTTTTAATAAAAGATCAATTAAAGTGGAGGAATTGATGGAAATTTTTTCCTTCTTATGAAATATGTTTTTAATGATTCTGCTGCTGACCATCTATACCAACCTAAAACAAATAATGTTTCGGAGCTTGATTATGGATCCTGAATTTGTTGCACTTGTGGGCTTCTGTTTCAGGGAAAATCTTCCGCCGTGTTTTCTATTTGTTGTGGGTTGACAGTATTCAAGAGACTCGCAGGTACATGAAGTCTGACTTCTATGAGTATCATCAAACCTACATTGGAGAAAATGCTACCAGTGTAGATGGCTTCAATCTTTGTTAGTGGGGGAACAGGCATTAAAATACCGGCTTATAATTTAATTACAAATATCTTTAATGTTATGTCTTGCATGTAAACTATACGCTTTAAAATTAATTTCAAAGATGAACACAAGGAAGTTGTGAAACTTTAAGCTTTCCTTTGATATGTTGTACGAAGCAGACGTCGAAAATATCGCTCCGTTTAACGACGATCACCGATCTCCGTTAGCTGCAACAGTCGATTTCCGTCGCATCAGGATTTATTCACAGATGAAAGTACAGATAGGTCACTCTCATGGTTATAAGAAGCTATCGCAGCGCCTCTATGAACCAGGTCCGGAAGCTCCAAAGAGCTTACCACTAAAAGAAAAACACTCCACACAGCCAGTTTAGACCTCTGTGTCGGCAGTCTAGCGACGCAAAGTGTTGCAGGCTGATTTTTTTTAAAGCATAGTATTTTTGTTTCACTGTAAACTAAGTGCCGAATATAATATTGTGTTTTCATATTTCAGTTTGTTTTTGTGTTATACTAAGACTCAGATTGTATGAGCGATTGTGGAAAAAAATAGACATACTAGTTTGGTAAGATGTTTTTGCTACTTCAACACTTGACGTCACTCACCACCGAATACTTTTCCGTCTTTTACCTACTATATGAAGAGTGTGATTTGCATATTGATTTTTACATATTCGTGAAGTAACTAGTTTAAAACCTTTTTTTTTCCCTTTCCTGATATTTTACGATGTGTCAACAAATCTTTCGTTCTTCTGCTGGAAGTTACGAAACGAGACCGATTAATGGCGGTCATAGCAAGGAAAGAGCTGAGAGAAAATTAATAATTTGGTCCTCACTTTAGATGGCGCTGCAGTACAATTTGAAAGTGTTACGTATATGTCTTCTTTATCTGTGGCGTCGATAAATGTTTATGCCATTTTCGACTTGTGTTTCGCAAAAGCGAATACAGATGGCGCACATCAACTATTATAGTCAAAATTGCAATTATTAACCCATCACTTTGTATTAACACCGTGGTTAGATACCGTTTAAGAAAACAAGTGAACGTTATGAATATATCATATCTGTAGCCATATACGTAAATCAATTCCATTATGATATCCATAGACGGATAGCCATTATTCGTAATGTTCACTTGTTTTCTTAAACATGGATTATTAATTAACATAACAGAGCACTGCGTTTACAGTAAATCCATAATCTCTTTCATCGGATGAAATGTAATGCTTTCAATGACAATAAGAGAATAATTAAGGAGAAACCATACGAAAAATACACTGGAATAACCAGAGCCCGAAAGCTAGTTTTCTTAAGGCGAAAGCGATATTAATTATTAGTACACCTGTATTTTTCATCATAATATTTGAAAAATATTTCCAGGAGAAATAGCCCCCATCCCTCCTTTTTTTTTCCCTCAAAACGCTCCATACCTAATCAGGACCAGATCTAAGAGGGAATTGAAGAATAATAAAAATGCAATTCATTATATTTTAATAATAAATTAAAAAACCTAAGAATACAATTGGTTATATTAATATAAACAGAAAATGGGCTCGTTTTCTTAGGAACACCAGGTATACAATGGAGATGAAATTGGATCTGACCATTACCTTGTTTAAAGTGTCTGTTCCTTAAATTTAAGATTTGGTTGGTTGGTTGTTTTATCTCTGAGCTGCACTTTTTTTCACATAATGGGCTAAACGACTAAGTCACAAGGACCTCGAAGGCTCAGAGAAGGTTGGGAGAGGGTCCCACTGGACTCTCAATTCAAGACGCATTTTGCGTCTTGAATGGAAGACAGAGAATCAAGAAGACGCAATGGAAGACGCAGAAATCCACCGCGTTTTCCGTCTTTATCACTCAGAAACCAGTTTTAAAGACCTGATGAAGAAGATTTTTATTTCCTGTGATAAAAACGCTGATGAAATTGCCCAAAAAATTCACAAGTCTCTCACGATCATCCTACTTAAAACTAACGAAGCGGCAGACAATATTCTTGTCTGGAAAGAAGCTGACGCAACGATAAATGGACAGAAAATGGAGATCTCACAAGTGGGAAAGCCGATAAAAATTTTCACTGTCTCCAAACTGACATTCTTTATTAAAAACGAGGTTATTGCCAAAACGTTGAACAGCTACGGCGAAGTACTATCCATGGGTTGTGGGTTGTTTAACCTCTGAGCGGCACTTTTTTGCACACCATGGGCTAAATGGCCAGGTCACATGGACCCCGAAGGCTCAGAGAAGGTTGGGGGAGGGGACCCACTGGAACGGCTGTTGGGAGACAGATGGTAGCCTCCCGTCAAGGCCATCCAGCGTGTTCTTTAACGTGCACAGGGTATGGCTCTCCCGCACACGGGCCCACGGCTTAACGTCCCATCCGACGGACGGCGGCCTTTCCAAGCCCATCGGTGTCCCCTACTGACCGTGGGCAAGGCGGGGAATTTTGCGGAGATAAATCTCAACGCTGACGCAGCTGGGACTCGAACCTGGGAACTACAGATTACGAGCCTGGCGCGCTACCGACTGAGCCACCCCCGCCCCAGTACTATCCATACTTGATGAAACATAAAGGAAGAAGAAATGGCCAACATAAAAACCGGATCTGGAACTGTCAAAATGTAGATGAAAGAAGACATACCAAATTTTATACGAATTGGCACATTCACTGCTACAATAGAATACAGAAGAGTCATCAGGCTGTGCGAAAGATGCCGACATCAAGGTCATTTCGTGGCCAAGTGTCCACTAGGAGAAAAATATAAGAAAAAAGCAGAGGCTAGAATCTTCGTGGAAGTGATAGAAGAAGCCATGAAAAAGAAAGAACGAACGAAGAAATACTAAAATCTCCTACCATTAATAACGACGACGAAGAGGAGATTGAGCAAGAAAATACGAGGGAGGTAATGTGTAACACTCGCTCTGCAAAATACTCCCAAGTGACGAAAGCGAAACGTAACAACTATGAATAAAAAAAAAATACCCCCTCAAGCAGCTGCTTGCCACAGAGGTCTGACAGGAGCCTGTCAGTTTATATGCCACAGTAAAAGGTCTGAGAGGATGGCAGGACCTCAGCAGAAAAACAACAGGAACATCCATGCCTTACCCGGGTCCCTTAGATCAGTAGCCAAGCGCGCTAACCACTGGGCCATGGAAGCCTTTAAAAGTAAACCAGTTTTCACTCCAAAGAATAGCACCGAGATGGACATAGATAAAGAGGATACAGAAAGTGAATCTGAACAATTAGAAAACGCACTAGAGATAGAAGAAGATATATTAGAAATAAACGAAGATATAAGAGAGAGAAAAAGACGATCAGAAATCTACAAAAAAATCAGAGAAACCAGAGAAAACACTACAACAACAAAAATCCGAATAAAAAAACTTTAACCACAACTAAAGTAATTAACACTATATTCACGCCAAAGGCAGAAATAAAAGAAGAGTTTGAAAGAATTTTTCATGAAATTATGGACAATCATCCTGATATGGGAGACCCTTCAAAATTCTTCTTTCAAAGAATTCTTCTTTCAAATTGCTTCAGAATTCAAGAAGCAATTACTTGGTATAATCGAGAAGTCTAACTAAAACACTCGAAGGATAGAAGTTGAAAGCTATTGCGAACTCCGACGATCCAGGACTTAATCTTATTTGTCAATTTGTGAACTGCCATTACAATATGTGGACTTTGACTCTCTATTTCTGAGCGACATAAAAGAAAGGATGGTTTTAACAAATAATATTAAATATTGTATAAAAACTGGAAAGCTTTTTGAATTAAAACTGTGCAAGTTTGCGGGGTAGTCCCGACAATAGATGCCCAAATTTCGGTCTTCAATCAATCAATCAGTCGATTTCAAAAATCAAGTAATGCTACCTCTACGTAAGTAACAAATTATATTAAACGTAAAGTAAGGAAAATTAAAGCACCCAAGCAAATGAAGATAACTTTCAAAACATATAACTGCATAACTAAAAATTTTACACCATCTCTAAAAGGCTATAAAACTCTTATAATAACTACACTTTTTCAAAAGCTCAATATTTTCGTATACAAATATAACTCTCAAGTAAAAAAAAACCATAAACTTCAGCATGTCTTTATTAATAGTCATGAAGTGTGTTATGGACAGAAAATGATAGGAAATATTGCACCATCCTGGCCTGTGGTAAAGTAGTCAAACACATTGTCGTGCCCACATTTATTTCAAAATAAGGACATGATGAGTTCGCGCGAGGGATCTCGCCCACCATTGCTACTATGTTTCCCATTTTTCTTCCATCTTGGAATGCTTGGCCAGCGACAAGGATGATGTACCCTGCAGGCGCTGAATTTCGGCAACCCGGTGCAGTAGGCCCAGATTGTCCAGGCCTAAGTGACCAGTGAGCATAAACAACAACAGCCACATGGATCGGAGAATCGCTCCTCGACCCGTGCAAACCAATGAGAAACGCACACGTACAGACAGATGGCAACAATTCGGTGGAGGTTTGCAATGGCCCCGAGAGGAGCGCAAAGAAGCGCGAAAAAGACTTCACTTCGAGAGCAGGGCAGCGACTTAGGAGAAGGTACCTTGGAGTCCTTCCTGCGAGTTATAGAGTCCTATCAAAAACTGTCGATTGAAGGAGAGTGACTGCCGGCCGCTCAACCAGGAGCCTAACGGCTTGCTACTTCGACTAACGCCGTGGAAAATGAACAGAGATCTACGAGCGTGCACTGATCTGCAGCCCATCTCTTGGGAGAAGGGACCAGCGTTATCCAGGCCCACAGAGGAAGGACAAGATAAGGGGTCAATTATTCTGATCTGGATTTCTATAATGAAGTTTAGTGTAATTCGTAACCGTCATGCTGCCCCTTCAAGAGATGCTAAGCGTTGACTTTTCCAACCTCTCTAAGCGTTTACTTGTAATTACTAGCTTGGACTGACTTACTGTATGCCATGAAAAAGTTTCCCTCCGGAAGAAGGGACAGCGCTAAGAGCGCGTGTACGAAACGTTTATTGAGAAAGTGTGTAAAATAAATGTATTCTTTTATGTGGAAATGCTTTTTTGTTTAAAAGTATATTTACGTGTGCCATTATTGTATTTGTTTTGAAAGCCAGCTACCAGCAAACTGCAGAGAGGAAGTCGGTCACTAACGCCCTTCCCTAGAAATCTTATTGCGGCATCGGGCTCAATCTCGAGTGAAGGCTGGGCCTGATGAAGACACAACATAGCTTTATCATATCCCTCATGTTGTGGTCAATTCATCCCTTAAAGTTGTGCCACCTCCAAAACACAAAGGTGTTACAACAATACCTAAAGGCATTCGTCGAATTCCCTTTTTCTCATCTGATTCATTTTATCTCAAATTTTAATAAAGAAAGGTCAATTAAAATGGAAGTAATGATGGAAATTCTCCTTCGTTTGAAATATGATTTTAATGATTCTGGTTCTGTCCATCTATACCAACTGAATAGGATAATGGATCTGAGATTGATTATGGATCCTGAATTTGCTGCGCTGTTGGACTTCTGTTGAGGGAATATCTTCCATTATGTTTTCTGTTTGTTTTTGGGTTGACAGGTCCAAGTGAATAGATTCACAGGATTCCAGAGACTATCATAGGTACCTGAACTCTTGCTTCTACGGACATAGCCAAACCTACATTGGAGGAAGTGATACCAGAATAGATGACTTTAGCATTTAGTAGTGGGTCTTTGCCTCATACTTACGATTAGGGGGCTGTTTAATATTTTCGGAACTTTCTCTCTCAATAAACATAATTTTTTAAATGTCCCACTAACTAATTTCCCTCCACAGGTAGTTGGAATGTGAGAGTTCTGCATAAAGATATCTTGATATCGTTATGCAATATCATCTCTTGATATCGTCACACAAGAATTCCACCGTTATATCATAGATATTTTCGCATGCTTGCAGGAGACTAGATGGGCAGATAAATGTCATATATTTAAAAATAATCTTTAATTTCTTTTTTCAGGGAGGGAAGATGGAAAGCATCTTCAAAGCTTAGGTTTGCTTCTCTGGACACCCGCTAGTGATGCTCTTTTAATCCTAAAAGAATTTTTTTTAATTCCTAATGAGTGAAGTATTGAAAGATTTCTTACAGCTAAATAAAACAAGCTTTAAAGACTTGGAAGTTATCTGTTGTTAGTTATGTTCCCACTGAGGATGCCGATAAGGATGAGAAAGATGGGATTACGGACGATTTCCGAATATTTTGAATTTTGTCCAGAAAGGAGATATTTTCCTTGTTCTAGACGACTTCAGTGATAAAGTTGGTACTGACTTTGATCTTTGGAGAGGGGTGATATGTCCCTTTGGTATCGTATTGGTTGCTGCAATGGCAATGAGCAACGTCCCTTACACCTAAGTAATCTTAATGGTCGGAGAATAACTGCATTTTTACAAACATCACGACATATGTAAGTAGAGGTGGATTTCACCAGATGGGTTTCCTAAGAATATAATTGATTACATTTCAATTAAAAGCAAAGGGGCTCTTTCTGTTAGGAATCTGTTGAAATTCTTATAGTGGAGGTGAAATTAGATGCGGTCATTACCTTGTTCAAATTGTCTGCACTTGAAACTTAAGAAGTGTTGTGCTATGGCTAAATGAAAAAGTTACGCTTAACACTGAAAGACACAGTTATAGCCAAAGCTTACCATGATAGTTTAATTATTATTGATAGTATTTTATAATATAAATGAGTATAAATCTGAATTTTGAAACTTATTTATATCAATTTTGTGTAATTACATAGATTACCTTCCCTATGCTAACATCATAAATGCACTAATTATTACAAACTCACGAAGAAAAAAAATCAAATTTAAATTTTATTTAACTATTTTTCTAAATTCAACAAGTAGTTTACTTCTCTTTCAAAAAATGGTTTTCGAAGGATTCTTAAATATTTAAATAAAATTTTAAGAAATAAATCATTTTTTTCTGTGTGGTGTAAAAAGTAATATAGTTTATTTAAATTTTTATGAATAATGAATTTTCCGCATTTATACTATCTTTTTGTTTCGGTGGCTGTCTAGTCACGATGTGTCGAGGTGGCTGTACTCAACACCAAACTACGGAGTATATTTACCCAAATTATGACAGCTGTATTGCATCGCGAGCTAACGCAATACGATTGCACCACAGTTGCAGTGGGGAGGGGGTGGCTCAGTCGGTAGCGCGCCAGGCTCGTAATCTGTAGTTCCCAGGTTCGAGTCCCAGCTGGGTCAGCGTCGAGATTTATCTCCGCAAAAATTCCCCGCCCTGCCCACGGTCAGTAGGGGACACCGATAGGCTTGGAAAGGCCGCCGTCCGTCGGATGGGACGTTAAGCCGTGGCCCGTGTGCGGGAGAGCCATACCCTGTGCACGTTAAAGAACACGCCGGATGGCCTTGACGAGAGACTACCATCTGTCTCCCAACAGCTGTTCCAGTGGGTCCCCTCCCCCAACCTTCTCTGAGCCTTCGGGGTCCATGTGACCTGGCCATTTAGCCCATGGTGTGCAAAAAAGTGCCACTCAGAGGTAAAACAACCCAACCCGCAGTTGCAGCATATTAACCTAACAGATTAAAAGTATAATTATTAAGAAACATTTCAGTATGATTCAAAACATATTTAATAATCTGTTAATATTTTAATTACAGATATTAGGTGTCCAAAAAAATTCGTGTTCTCTTTTGCCTTGTGTTTCGTAAAAGCGAATGCAGATGGCGCTCATTAACTAATATATGTCAAAAGTACAATTACTAGCTCATCACTTGTTATTAACATCGTGGTTAGAACCCGTTTAAGAGAGCAAATAAATGTTACGTATGAGTGAGTGAGTCCAGGTGAAGCGGACCAAATCAGGGATTTATTTCCATTTCACCTTTTATCCCTAGGTAAAGAAATGACATATGGAAAAATACGTTATGTGTAATGGCCACCCGTTTACATACATTTGTAGACAGAAATCAGTCATACACAACATTTATTTGCAGACTGAAATCGGTCATAGATATTATGCCTTTGTAGACGTAGACTGAAATCAATCATAAATATGCTATCTTTAGATGGGTAGCAACTATTCGTAATGTTTACTTGTTTTATTAAACAAAGATCATTGATTAAGATACACAGAGCATCGGGTGTACAGGAGGTCGATAATTTCCTTCATCGGATGAAATGTAATGCCTCCAATCGCAATGAGGAAATAAGGACAAACCCTACGACAGATATATCGGAACAACCAGAGCTCGAAGGCTAATTTTCTTAAGGTGAAAATAATATTAATTATTTGTACACCTATATTTTTTATCAAACATTTTGCCAAATATAGACATAGGGAGCATAAGTCTCTTCCCTCCCTCTCTCAAAACGCACATATCCAATCAGGAGTAGAGAATGTGTATGGATATTAAGTATGCTAAATATATTTGCCAAAATTATGACAGCTGTATTGTGTTTGTGTGTGGTGCAGTCGTATTGCATCGCGAGCTAACGCAATACGACTGCACCACAGTTGCAGCATATTAACCTAACAGATTAAAAGTATAATTATTAAGTATATATTATAATTTCAACTCTCACACACGACTCAGAGTTATTATTGAGAGCATTCATTATGCTAACTAACTTGTCTGGTATGCCACATGACCTCACAATCAACCACAAATTATGGCGATCAACAGAGTCAAAAACCTTTTTGAAATCAACAATGACAGTAACCAAAAGTTTCTGAAACTCTAAACATTTCTCAAGAGTCTGCCTGATTGAAAATATCTGATCTACACATCCCCTACCACTTCTGAATCCACATTGCTCATTCACGCAATTGACTGTCAACCAGATTCTTAATTCTTTTAAGTACAATCACGCAAAAAACTTTACCCGGAACAGAAAGTAGGCTGATACCCCTATAGTTATCACAAGAACTGCGATCACTTTTTTTAAAAAATAGGGATGATAATTGCTCTGAGAAAATCCTTAGGAACAACCGTTATCATAAAAGATATTCAAATTTTCAGTCATCCACATGGCAACCGAAACATTCCCAGCTCTAAACATTTCAGTAGTAATTTCATCTAGCCCAGGGGATTTATGTAGTTTAAGTTTAGAAACAGCCAAAATAACTTCAGACTGTGTTACAGGGCCAACATTAAAGCCAGTAATGCATCTATCATCATTACAAAAAATGGGAATAGAACTAACAGCATTGTTTAGAACATCACTGAAATGCTCAGCCCACCTAGCCAAGACAGAATCCTCACCTTCTATAACCTTACCTTATTTATCCTTCAATTCATGTATTCCTGTCCGTTTCTACCACACAAATCATTAACTCTCTAGTACAGTTCTCTGCTGTTGTGCTGTATAACTGCTTCCTCAGCTTGTCCGCCAAGCCATTAAGCCAGAGATTCTTATAAATAGCAACTGATCCTTTACACGTTTATTATGCTCTCTGTAATGTTTTCTATTAGGACTAGTAGGGGATTGATTAAGTACATTCCATCTTTCTAAAATGAGATCAAGTGCCTTATCACTCAGATAATTCTGACTCTTCTGCTCCTTTTTTCCTAAAAGTGTACTGTTAGTGTCCAAAAAGGCCTGTTTAAAATGATCCCATTCTTCCTCAACTTCAGTAGTAAGCATACCATGACTGCCATAATGACTAAGTAACCTATTACTGCAAGCTTTAGGTATAACTGGTTCTTTCGGAGTTTCAAAATTAAAGATAAGTTTTTTAACCTTAACATAGCACACTTTTTCATAAACTATGAATAGCTCAAAAAGTTTCTTACCAATTAATTATTCATCTGCCAAACATGCACAGGTGTGTTTAACACTCGATACCACTGAAGCAGGTAAATAATTCTGTTTTCCGAATATGATTGTAGTTTCCTGCGCTATATTCAGGTTGCCTACCTTGCTCATCCTTGATCGACAATAACATTCATAATGAAGGCTAGATCTTTAATCAATAAAGAAGAAACTCTTTATAGAAAATAAAGTTCTCTTAAGAAAGTTCCCTTTTAATCTTTGTCTCTTTCTTCACTCTCGAAAGACGACGTTATCTAGTATGTATTATAAGTCAATAATGCAATCTATTCATAAAAAAAACATTTAACTGGAAATTCTATTAACAGGAAATATTTGCAATACTCCACTGTTCGCCTGAAATATATTTTCTAATTATTCAGAAACAGTTTAAATAATAGATATAAATAAACTTTGTGAAGAGGAAAATTATTTTCAGAAATTTTAATAGGATTTGAAAATACATTGAAGAAGTAATATGCTAGTCACGGGTTGGGTTGGGTTGTTTTACTTCTGAGCGGCACTTTTTTGCACACCATGGGCTAAATGGCCAGGTCACATGGACCCCGAAGGCTCAGAAAAGGTTGGGGGAGGGAACCCACTGGAACAGCTGTTGGGAGACAGATGGTAGCGTCCCGTCAAGGCCATCCAGCGCATTCTTTAACGTGCACAGGATATGGCTCTCCCGCACACGGGGCCACGGCTTAACGTCCCATCCGACGGACGGCGGCCTTTCCAAGTCCATCGGTGTCCCCTACTGACCGTGGGCAGGGCGGGGAATTTTGCGGAGAAATATGCTAGTCACAGAAGTTTGAATGGGTTGCGTTCTTTTATCTCTGAGCAACACTATTTTTTCATACAAGGGGATAAATAGCCAAGTCACAAGGACACCGAAGGCTCAGAGAAGCAGCCTAAGACCATTCTGACGTTGGGTGGAGACAGCTGCATTTTTTAAAATTAAGTGTCTAAGGGGTTTTAGCTCAATATATGAATCAATATTAAATAAATTTGAATAGGAATTTTTTCTTTATTTTTGAATTTAATAATTACGAAAAAAACTGATCGTTATTTATTAATATCTCGCATTTTTTATAATTCATTCGTTACGTTCACCCACAGTAATCGCGATAGATAATTAAAATCTACTAGATAAAAAAAAATAAGTTCTGCGGAATGTGGACTAGTGGTTTGAAAGAATATGATTCTTTGTATTTAGCATTCTCTATATGTGGAAATCGAACATATTGGAACATTCTGAACATGAATCGGACATATCGTACATTTATAACACGGTAACTTTTTCTTTTAAAAAGGTATGTAGAGCAATTACCGCTAGTAATTTAAGTTCGGATATTAGAAATAAAATAACCTTACGACACAGGAAGAGTTCTTATTCCTCGGTTCCGAGAGTATCTAGGTTGTATCTTTTTAGATACAGAGATATTAATTATTGAAGAAAGGGTTTTGACTTCCAATTGTCTTCGATTTTTTTTAATTCAAATTATGTTCATACGAATCTGGAGCTGTGCCTCCACCTTCTACGGAACCGTGCAGATATTCTAGAGGGGCGTGGAATGTGAAATGATTTTGATTATTTTTAATTACAACGTTGTTAAAAGGGTTGGTTGATGAGAAATGACAGGTAAGGGATGCATGTGAGTTCTTAAATAATGGAAAGAAAGATGTCAAAATGTTTGGGAAACCCACAACTCTGAGTGGATTAATTGATGAATTTTTCTTTCAGTTTCAGTTGGAGATCAAAATTTGGGGAAAAAAAGTAACCATTATCATACAGCACCAACTCACATTTGTTGCATTACCAGTCAGCCGCAATCTTTCATAGATAAATATAACTGCGTAAGTGGTTAGCGCGCTTGGCTACTAACTTAAGGGACCTGGGTTTGAGCCCCGGGTAAGGCATGGATGTAGGTGTCGTTTTTCTGCTGAGGTCCTGCCATCCTCTCAGATCTTCTACTGTGGCATATAAACTGACAGGCTCCTGTCAGACCTCTGTGGCAAGCAGCTGCTTGAGGGGGTATATATTTATTTATTTATTTAAAGATACAACATTCCCATAGGGTCCATGGTGGCCGTTAACTAGTATTCAACGCTAGTATGGCACCAGGGAGTAATTTACTAGTTAGCTAATGCACATGATAGCCTTTGTCTGTTCCGTTTCCGACTTCATGGGCGTAATGTAAAGCAATGGAATAGCAGTGACTCTGCAATTTCTTTTCAAAGGCTAAATGCTTTATATCTTCAAGTTCTTCCGAAAAATAATTTGGTAAGTTCTGCCTCAGTAGATATATATAAACATACAAAATCCTCCTGCAGCCATGATCTACGCAGCTCCTGCCACATTCTATAATTTTCCTCTCCAGACATGTCTGTTCTGAGTTACGAACTACAGCTGCTGCATTTAGACACTGTAGGCCAATTCTAGCAAGTCCTGTTTGACATTGTCTTCTCATCGCATCCTAGGTCTCTCTCTTTTCCTGAAGCCTTTAAGCACATTGTTCATAGTCCTGTTTGCCAATCTGCAGCTATGCATAACCAATCTGAAGCTATGCATGACCAAACCAACGCAGTTTATCTCTGCACAAAATGCTGTTCAAATGAGGTTGCTGACTCCATCTTCTAACGTTATCATTCCTTACAAAGTAAAACACCCAATTCCCAAAATACTGATCAAGAATCTAGAATCAAAAGCATTAGGTTTCTTGTTGTCTTGCTTACAAAGGGCCCATGTTTCCCTACCATAACAAACCTTAGAAAAAACCAAACTATTATACAACCAAATTTTATAGTTTAGGCGTACACGCCCATTTTTCCACACTCTCCATAAATTCTTTAAAGTTCCAGCAGCAATCAATATTCTTCTATTTATCTCATGTCACACATCATCAGTATCTATTAAATAGCTCCCAAGATAATTAAACTGATACACCTGCTCAAGAATGCAGCCTTTCAAAGCAACTAAAGCACCATCTACCTGACCAATTTTCATCACCTTTATTTTTTCGCTGTTTATCACCAAACCAAACCTACTCTATTACCAATCCGTCAACAGCCCTAATGAAAGTATTCATTTCATGAATATTATTAGCTAACAGGGCCAAATCATCTGCATAATCTAAATCAGAAATAGTGAAATGTCTGGAGAATTTAAGAACAAAACCTTTCCAGTGCAAAGAATTTCGCATGCCATAATCAAAAACTGAAATAAAGGGGAAAAAATTCGCCCTTGTCTAACTCCACTAGCAATTCTAAACCAATCTCTACAAGCCATATCAATTCATACATAACTCAGTGTTATTATAGAGAGCTTTCATTACCCTAACTAGTAACTGGTCAGGTATTTCATATGATCAACCACAAATTTTGACAATCAACAGAGTTTAAAGCCATTTTGAAATCTATATAACTCAGCCACAGGTTTCTGAAATTCTAAATATTTCTCAAGAATCTTCCAAAGTGAAAATATTTGATCATATATGCCCTACCACTTCTAAATCCACACTTTTTATTACGTAGTTGTCCATCAACCAAATTTCTGTTAAATGTAATCAAGCTAAGAACTTTACTGGACCAGAGAGTAAACTAATTTCCCCCTAACTATGACAAGAACTACGATCGCCTTTTTTAAAAATAGGGATAAGAATAGCTCTAGTAAAATCTTTAGGAACAGCACCTTAATCATAAAATATATTCAAAATTTCAGTCAGTCATGTGACAACACAAATGCTCCCAGCTCTAAGCATTTCAGTGGTAATTTGATCAAACCTATGAGGATTTATTCAGTTTTAATGTAGAGAGACAAAGCGACTTCGAAATATGATATAGGACCATCATTAAAGCCAGTAATGCATCTATCTTCATTGCAAACAATTGGAGTAGAACAAAACACATCGTTTAGAACATTTCTGAAAAATCTCTACCCACCTAGACATCACAGAATCCTCACCTTCAACCATCTTACCACCTTTATTCCTCAATCCCTGTGTGCTCTCAATTTCTTCTCACACAAGACATTAGCTATCTGGTAGAAAGCCCTGCTGTTTTGTTGTCTAACTGTTTCCTCCGCCCTAACAGCCAAGCTCTCAAGTCAAAACACTCAGCTGTTAACGGATTCTTTATGCGTTTATTATGCTCATTGCAATGCCATCTGTTAGGACTAGTAGGTTGATGATTCATATTAATCCTGCACTTCCTTCTTTCAGAAATAAGTTTCATAGCCCTATCACCCAAATAACCGCGCTACCTCTGTTCCCTTTTACTCAAAAGAGTACTGTTGGTTTCAAGAAAAGTCTGTTTAAACTGATCCCATTCGTTCTCTACTTCGGCAGTAAGCAAATCAGGATTGTCATAATGACTAAGTAGCCTATTATGGTATGCTTTGGCTACATCTGGATCTTTCACACTTTCAGTATTAAAATAATTTTTTTTAACCTTAGCCGTATATATCTGAACCCTCGGATGCAAGACACTTTTGAACAGGTAATGGTCAGACTCAGTTTCGTCTCCCCTGTATGATGGTATTCATAATCAAACTACCCCATTTGGTGTTAATTAAGACATTATCTGTTATATTCCTGTGTAACCCATTAGGTGAAACCCATGTGTATTTTTAAATGTACCGGTGATTGTGGTATGTGTCAGTTATTTACAAACCATTAAGTTTACTTACCTGTAGGAGACGTTTCTCATTTCCATTGGAGCTACCAATGCCAAAGGGACCTAAAACTTGTCCAAAGATCAGAGTCAGTACCAGCTTTAGCACTGAAGTCTCACAGCACAAGAGAAATATCTGCTTTCTTCTCAGAATTCAAAATATTCTGAAGCTGTCTGCAAAACTTATCCTTCTCGACAGTTATTCCTTACCTCACAAATATTTCTTTAACGAACTTAATATACCTAAAGAGAGATCTCTTTTGTTGCGATCTTATGCAACCACGGCAATTCCCGATTACGTCTCACGACACTACCAGTTATGAAAAGCCATGACTATCTAGAGCCGGGGGCAAGAAAGCGCCATATAGACGCACCTCAACCCCGATCTCACATGGCAGCAGTGCTATAAAAGGAAAGCTAACCACCGGAAGAAACCTACTTGGATACTTTCTCATTGTTGCGTTGTAGAATAAAAAAGTGCAATGACTTCAAAGTAACTGAGGAGCTGAGGAAGAAAAAAAGTTGAAATTTGTAAAAATAAGTGATATTTTAAGCAAGAATAAGGATTTACTACAGATTTGTGACTAGCTGGATGAATGTTTCACTTCATTCTAACATTTCTTTGAACATTAATTGTCACACCGAGTTACATTTCAGTCGATAAGGATGCCCGTATGATTTTTGCATTCTCCCATAATGTTTGGGGCGGGGATGGCTCAGTTGATAACGCGCCAGGCTCGTTATATGCAGTTCCCAGGTTCGAGTCCCAGTTGGGTCAGGCTTGAGATTTATCTCCGCAAATCTCCTGTCCACGGTCAGTAGGGAAAACCGATATGCTCGAAAAGGCCGTCGTCATTCGGATGGGCGGTTAAGCCGTGACCCTATGCGCAGGAGAGCCATACCCTGTGCACGTTAAAGAACACAATAGCTGTTCCAGTGGGTCCCCTCTCCGAACCTGCTCCGAGCCTTTGAAGTCCCTGTGATATGCCCATTTAGCCCACTGTGTGCCAAAGAGTACTGCTCAGAGCTGAAATAACCCAACCAAAATGTTTAACTGAACTTCAATTGTAGTTCTACTAGTCAGAATTTCTGTGGTACACCCTCACGGAGCTATAAAAAAATAAAAGGGGAAGATGAGATGCAATCATGCCAAAAAAGACAGTATTTATTGCACTGTTCCATTTTACCTTCAGTTTTAGAGGTCTTTAATAGATGTCTTGAGAAATGCGTTAAATATGCAGAAATTTAATCATTCTTTTCTTGCATTATCCTTATTAGTATTCTTAAAGATATGCCCTGTAGATCCGACACTTTTTGTTTGCAACAAAGTTGAAATAACCATGAATATGAATTTAACAACAGTTAAAAATCCGAATTTTATTTTTGAATTGTAATGCAACTAAAATTTCTGTATTTTTATTAGTTTAAATAAATTTTGTAACAGATAATAGAACTTCTTCGAACTTTTGAATTACTTTTAATTGTAGATAAATAAAATTCCATTTCAGTTAATACGTTTCCTGTCAAGCTTTCACTATTTGTTTTTAATCAAATCAAATTATTATAAAAAAAGTAATCTGTATTAAGTACACAAAAAATTTTGAAAAAGCTGCTATACTTTGGCTAAGTTTCCGTTGCTGAAACTTTTCAAACACAAGAAAATATTTATAACTTTAATTAATTTGCCTCATGCAGGTACAAATTGTCTAAACACAGAGATAACAGTTTAAAATAATAAAATTATCAAAGCGGGAAATTATAAAGAAATAACTTTAAAGTTGATGTGCTTACAAACGTTAAATATGCTGTGTAAAACTTTCATCCAGATTTGCAATGACGATTAGTTTCAAGAATCCTGCCTGCAACATGCAACACTGAGGAATCGCAATAATATTGTGATGTTAATTTTAGTTACAAAGTTAAAACAATCAAGTGATAAAAGAATCTGATCTAAATAATGCTCCAACCTTACAAATATTGATAGGTTATCGCGATTTTCATATCCAATACTAACCTTTTTATCTAACACAAAAGCTACCAATCATATAACTTCTTTCCTTCCTAGAAATAGATGCATAAGCCAGTAAACAATGTCATTTTCTAAAACTTTCAATATGAAATAGATCTTATAAGCTATTAAAAATGTCACTTCCCCCTGTTTCCTGCATAAAATGTCATTTACTTCTACAAATTTTTAACTTTTTCTTCCTCACCTCATCAGTTGTTTAATATCATTGTCCTTTATTTTTATTCGACAATGCAATAAATCATTCAACACTGAAAATTCTAAAGTCGATCTAAGTGCAAATTTCACCTTCAAGTTGTAGAATACTGTTTCCACATCAGCATTGCTGTGAGGCTGAATTATCAAGGGCTTTCCTAATTTTGAAAGCACTGGATACATCAGTTTACCATTATCTCTGAGTTTAGATGCTTTGTGTCCTAGGAGTCAAATTTACATTTGTTAAATTTCGTTGTGTTTCCTAAAGAGAATAAGTAATATAGTGATAATGAAGTTTGTCTCTATAATCTTCATATGAACAATGATCTATCTATATGATATATATATTCTACCTATCTACATACTGTATGTATTCTATCTAATACCCAGCTGGGTCAGCGTTGAGATTTATCTCCGCAAAATTCCCCGCCCTGCCCACGGTCAGTAGGGGACACCGATGGGCTTGGAAAGGCCACCGTCCGTCGGATGGGACGTTAAGCCGTGGCCCGTGTACGGGAGAGCCATACCCTGTGCACGTTAAAGAACACGCTGGATGGCCTTGACGGGAAGCTACCATCTGTCTCCCAACAGCTGTTCCAGTGGGTCCCCTCCCCCAACCTTCTCTGAGCCTTCGGGATCCTTGTGACCTGGCCATTTAGCCCATGGTGTGCAAAAAAGTGCCGCTCAGAGGTAAAACAACCCAACCCATTCTATCTAATACAAACAATGTGAAAATATTTATATGAACAATGTACTCTTCGCCTGTCCCATGATGATCTGAGGCTACGATCAAAAGTAGAAGTGTACTTTAGAGTGTCACCATCAAAGGCCAAGAGACCATAAAGTTCTATTGTTCCTGACTCATAGTATTTCTTCACATTAAGAAAATAATCATTATTTTCTACCGAGGTTAAATTACAAGTTTCGAGCCGACTTCGTGTTTTGTGAGAAATGAATTTTCCTTCATCTAAAATTTGGTTTCCTGATTTGTGGGTTGCTGGGATGTCACATTTTTTAATAATGTGAAACTGAACATCACATTCAATTAATTGGCATACTGTTGCAAAAATAGTGGAAATACAGAATTGAGAAACAGGAAATAAAGAAAAGCTGAATTCCAGTGTAAAGTATTCCGGAATGAACAGACACTGTACTGCTTGCCTCTAAACTATCATTGGTCCACAGTTGGGTTGTTTAACCTCTGCGCGGCACTTTTTTTGCACACCATGGGCTAAATGGTCAGGTCACAAGGACCCCGTAAGGCTCAGAGAAGGTTGGGGAAGGGGACCCACTGGAACATCTGTTGGGAGAGACAGATGGTAGCTTCCCGTCAAGGCCATCCAGTGTGTTCTTTAACGTGCACAGGTTGTGGCTCTTCTGTACACGGGGTCACGGCTTAACGTCCCATCCAACGGACGGCGACCTTTCCAAGACCATCGGTGTCCCCTACTGACCATGGGTAGGGAGTTTTGCGGAAATAAGTATCAACGTCGGCCCAGCTGGGACTCGAACCTGGGAACTGCAGATTACGAGCCTTGCATGAACCTGGTGGTCCACAGACGAATGGTGAATAATGTACACAGTCGCATCAGAATAATATAACCACCCACAGAATCACAGTGTACCCCCCAGGCGCGTCACATACTGCACATGATAAGGTCGACTACACGGAGATATAAGCGGCTGGCCAGGACAGATGAAGCATAGTGAGTAACATGAGCACAATGGGCAGAGGTATTGATTTGATGGACGTTCAAAAAGAAATGATCATCGGCTACCACACCAAGGGTGGAAGCATCTCGGAAACAGCAGGTTGGGTTGGGTCGTTTTACCTCTGAGCGGCACTTTTTTGCACACCATGGGCTAAATGGCCAGGTCACATGGACCCCAAAGGCTCAGAGAAGACACACTGGAATAGCTGTTGGGAGACAGATGGTAGTCTCCCGTCAAGGCCATCCAGTGTGATCTTTAACGAGCACAGGGTATGGCTCTCCCATACAGTGAACCACGTCTTAACGTCCCATCTGACGGACGGCGGCCTTTCCAAACCCATCGGTGTCCCCTACTGACCGTGGGCAGGACGGGGAATTTTACAGAGATAAATCTCAACGCTGACCCAGCTGGGACTCGAACCTGGGAACTACAGATTACGAGCCTGGCGCGCTACCGACTGAGCCACCCCCGCCCCGGGAAACAGCAGACTTTGTGGGCTGTTCGCGAGGTATTGTAGAAAGCGTCTATCAAGAATGGACCGCTGGCACACCGAGTACCTCCAGACGTCATAACTGTGGATCCCCAAAGGCCATCGACCCGAGAGGAGAATGTCGCCTCCATCGACTGTTAAGGGCAATCGACGCGCAGCAGTGCAGCAATTGACCACTCAAATGAACGTTGGGACACCCAGGTACGTGTCTACGATAACAGTAGAGTGAACCCTGTTACACATGCGTCTCCAGAGTCAAAGTTGTGCAATGGCGACCATGTTAACCAAGGACCATCGGCAATGACGCCTGAAGTTCGCACGGGACTACCGTCATTGGACGTTGGAAGAGTGGAAAAAGGTTGACTTCTCCGACCATTCGAGGTTTCTACTTCACAGAAGTGACGGGCAGTGGCGGATAAGGCTTCAGACACACCACAACCAACACCTGGACACACTTGTCAGTCAAGTACACCAGATGGCAATGTGGATGTCTGGGGGATGTTTTCCTGATATGACCTGGGACCGCTGGTACTACTGGATGGGTCCTTGACCCCAATGGCTACCTGTCCATATTCGCTGATCACATGCATCCCTTCATGTTGGACGTTTACCCTGGTGGTGATGGTGTCTACCAACAGGACAATGAGCCCTGCCATGTCGCTGAGGTGGTGCATGACTGGTTCCAGGAACACAACA
This sequence comes from Ryuthela nishihirai, assembly GCA_038380435.1. Taxonomy (NCBI): domain Eukaryota; kingdom Metazoa; phylum Arthropoda; class Arachnida; order Araneae; family Heptathelidae; genus Ryuthela; species Ryuthela nishihirai. The sequence continues at coordinate 25,139,901 of JAWZYU010000022.1, forward strand.
GCGATGTCTCTGTTCTCTATTGGCCAACGAAATCGCCCGACCTCAATCCCATGGAGAACTTGTGGGGTAATGTGGATCGACAGGTTCTGTGTGCGGACCCACAACCACGTCATCTCCATAACCTCCGTACTTTGCTGGAGTCTGAATGGGTATGTGTGCCTCTGGCAACCGTTGCGTACCCATGCCATGTTGTCTCGTCACTGTCATCCGGGCCAAGGGTGGTTATTTCCGCTATTAGGTAGGTGGTCATATTATTTTGATACGACTGTATATATATATATATAACACTCGTGATTATTAACATTATGACAACCTGAGTAACGGCATGTTGCGAGGCTTGGGTTGTTGTTTGGGTTGTTTTACCTCTGAGCGGCACTTTTTTGCACACCAAGGGTTAAATGGCCAGGTCACAAGGACCCCGAAGGCTCAGAGAAGGTTGGGGGAGGGGACCCACTGGAACAGCTGTTGGGAGACAGATGGTAGCCTCCCGTCAAGGCCATCCAGCGTGTTCTTTAACGTGCACAGGGTATGGCTTTCCCGCACACGGACCACGGCTTAACGTCCCATCCGACGGACGGCGGCCTTTCCAAGCCCATCGGTGTCCCCTACTAACAGTGGGCAGGGCGGGGAATTTTTGCGGAGATGTTGGGAGGCCTTTCGCCGAGATAACTGCTTGCAACCTACGTGACATCGACTGAACTATATCAGGGAATTCAACTCAAGTATTCTGTACCAGCTGGGCATAATGACATCCCAGAGTTCGGTGATGAAGCGAGGCACTGGCATGGACCTGGGGATTCTGTGTTCCCTTGCATCTCACAAATGATCGATGGGAGTCATGTGGGGAGGATTTTAGTATCCAGGAGAGCACAAAAAATGTTTGGACATTATCCTCGAATCATTCCTGCAAAATGTGGGTTTTCTGACATGCGACGTTTTCTTATTGAAGGAATCCAGTACCATCCGTATACACGGTCAAGGTTTGAGGTAACACTTGGTCTGAAACAATGTCTGGGTAGCATCTGGAAGTGATGATGTGTTCAACGGTGATGAAGGGGACTCAATGATGCTCAAAAGAACAATCCCCATATCATGATACTCCCACCGCTGACCTGTTTCCATTCAACCATGCAGTCTAATTGCAGCTGTTCACTTGCACGACATTCAATGCAGACCTGCCATTGGCATAGTAGAGCTGGAAGCTGGACACATCAAACAAGGAGTCTCTTTTTCAGAAATCCTATGTCTAGTTACGGTGCTCCTGTGATGGTCAGTTAACATGAATACATGAAAGTGCCACCGATTCCGTAGGCCCATACGTATTATGTGCATGGATACATTTCTCTGTGCACCCTTCTTCTCGGCTGAAATTAATCAAGGAATTGTGAGCCATCTGTTGTCTCAGACAACACATGCCAACTGACGTGCATCTCGAATCTCAACAACTGATGGCCTCCCTTTTCTAGCACGTTGGATGGATGTGTGTCCCTCTTCAGACCATCCCCGCCACACTTTCATGTAAGCGGGCCTCGATCAGCTGACAATGTCTGCGGTTGCTGAGATGCTGACCCAGTTGGAAGCTATGAGTCCCAGTTGGAACAGCGTTGAGATTTATCTCCGCAAAACTCTCTGGCCTCCCATAGTCAGTAGGGGGACAACAGTAGGATTGGAAAAGCCGTCATTCGTCGGATGGGACGTTAAGATGTGGTTCAGTGTGCAGGAAAACCAAAACCTGTGCACATTAAAGAACATGCTGGATGGCCTTGATGGAAGACTACTATCTATCTCACAACAGCTGTCTAGTGTGTTCCCTCTCCCAACCTTCTCTTAGCAATTGGGCGGGAGTGGCTCAGTCGGTAGCGCGCCAGGCTCGTAATCTGTAGTTCCCAAGTTAGAGTCCCAGCTGGGTCAGCGTTGAGATTTATCTCCGCAAAATTCCCCGCCCTGCCCACGGTCAGTAGGGTACACCGATGGGTTTGGAAAGGCCGTTGTCCGTCGGATGGGACGTTAAGCCGTGGCCCCGTGTACAGGAGAGCCATACCCAGTGCACGTTAAAGAACACGCTGAATGGCCTTGACGGGAGGCTACCATCTGTCTCCCAACAGCTGTTCCAGTGGGTCCCCTCCCCCAACCTTCTCTGAGCCTTCGGGGTCCATGTGACCTGGCCATTTAGCCCATGGTGTGCAAAAAAGTGCCGCTCAGAGGTAAAACAACCCAACCCATTTTATCTAATACAAACAATGTGAAAATATTTATATGAACAATGTACTCTTTGCCTGTCCCATGATGATCTGAGGCTAAGATCAAAAGTAGAAGTGTATTTTAGAGTGTCACCATCAAAGGCCAAGAGACCATAAAGTTCTTTTGTTCCTGACTCATAGTATTTCTTCACATTAAGGAAATAATCATTATTTTCTACCCAGGTTAAATTACAAGTTTCGAGCCGACTTCGTGTTTTGTGAGAAATAAATTTTCCTTCATCTAAAATTTGGTTTCCTTATTTGTCTGCTGATGGGATGTCACATTTTTTAATAATGTGAAACTGAACATCACATTCAATTAATTGACGTACTACTGCAAAAATACTGGAAATACAGAATTGAGAAACAGGAAATAAAGAAAAGCTGAATTCCAGTGTAAAGTATTCCGGAATGAACAGACACTGTACTGCTTGCCTCTAAACTATCATTGGTCCACAGTTGGGTTGTTTAACCTCTGAGCGGCACTTTTTTTGCACACCATGGGCTAAATGGCCAGGTCACAAGGATCCCGTAAGGCTCAGAGAAGGTTGGGGAAGGGGAACCACTGGAACAGCTGTTGGGAGAGACAGATGGTAGCTTCCCGTCAAGGCCATCCAGTGTGTTCTTTAAGTGCACAGGTTGTGGCTCTTCCGTACACGGGGTCACGGCTTAACGTCCCATCCAACGGACGGCGACCTTTCCAAGATCATCGGTGTCCCCTACTGACCATGGGCAGGGAGTTTTGCGGAAATAAGTATCAACGTCGGCCCAGCTGGGACTCGAACCTGGGAACTGCGGATTACGAGCCTGGCATGAACCTGGTGGTCCACAGAAGAATGGTGAATAATGTACACAGTCGCATCAGAATAATATAACCACCCACAGAATCACAGTGTACCCCCAAGGTACGTCACATACTGCACATGACAAGGTCGACTGCACGGAGATATAAGCGGCTGGCCAGGACAGATGAAGCATAGTGAGTAACATGAACACAATGGGCAGAGGTATTGATTTGATGGACGTTCAAAAAGAAATGATCATCGGCTACCACACCACGGGTGGAAGCATCTCGGAAACAGCAGGTTGGGTTGGGCTGTTTTACCTATGAGCGGCACTTTTTTGCACACCATGGGCTAAATGGCCAGGTCACGTGGACCCCGAAGGCTCAGAGAAGGTTGGGGGAGGGGACCCACTGGAACAGTTGTTGGGAGACAGATGGTAGCTTCCCGTCAAGGCCATCCAGCGTGCACAGGGTATGGCTCTCCCGCACACGGGGCCACGACTTAACGTCCCATCCGACGGACGGCGGCCTTTCCAAGCCCATCGGTGTCTTCTACTGACTGTGGGCAGGGCGGGGAATTTTGCGTAGATAAATCTCAACGCTGACCCAGCTGGGACTCGAACCTGGGAACTACAGATTACGAGCCTGGCGCGCTACCGAATGAGCCACCCCCTCCCCGGGAAACAGCAGACTTCGTGGGCTGTTCGCGAGGTATTGTAGAAAGCGTCTATCAAGAATGGACCGCTGGCACACCGAGTACCTCCAGAAGTCATAACTGTGGATCCCCAAAGGCCATCGACCCCAGAGGAGAATGTCGCCTCCATCGACTGTTAAGGGCAATCGACAAGCAGCAGTGCAGCAATTGACCACTCAAATGAACTTTGGGACACCCAGGTAGTACGTGTCTACGATAAAAGTAGAGTGAACCTTGTTACACATGCGTCTCCATAGTCGAAACTGTGTAATGGCGACCATGTTAACCAAGGACCATCGGCAATGACGCCTGCAGTTCGCACGGGACTACCGTCATTCGACGTTGGAAGAGTGGAAAAAGGTTGACTTCTCCGACCATTCGAGGTTTCTACTTCACAGAAGTGACGGGCAGTGGCGGATAAGGCGTCAGATACACCACAACCAACACCTGGACACACTTGTCAATCAAGTACAGGCCAGCTATGGCAATGTGGATGTCTGGGGGATGTTTTCCTGATATGACCTGGGATCGCTCGTACTACTGGATGGGTCCCTGAACGCCAATGGCTACTTGTCCATCTTCGCTGATCACATGCATCCCTTCATGTTGGACGTTTACCCTGGTGGTGATGGTGTCTACCAACAGGACAATGAGCCCTGCCATGTCGCTGAGGTGGTGCATGACAACAGTAGGACAAGTAACAGTAGGTTGGGACAACAGTAGGCTTGGAAAAGCCGCCATTCGTCGGATGGGGCGTTAAGACGTGGTTCAGTGTGCGGGAAAGCCGAAACCTGTGCACATTAAAGAACATGCTGGATGGCCTTGATGGAAGACTACTATCTATCTCACAACAGCTGTCAAGTGTGTTCCCTCTCCCAACCTTTTCTTAGCAATTGGGCGGGAGTGGCTCAGTCGGTAGCGCGCCAGGCTCGTAATCTGTAGTTCCCAGGTTCGAGTCCCAGCTGGGTCAGCGTTGAGATTTATCTCCGCAAAATTCCCCGCCCTGCCCACGGTCAGTAGGGTACACCGATGGGCTTGGAAAGGCCGCCGTCCGTCGGATGGGACGTTAAGTCGTGGCCCCGTGTGCGGGAGAGCCATACCCTGTGCTCGTTAAAGAACACGCTGGATGGCCTTGACGGGAGGCTACCATCTGTCTCCCAACAGCTGTTCCAGTGGGTCCCCTCCCCCAACCTTCTCTGAGCCTTCGGGGTCCATGTGACCTGGCCATTTAGCCCATGGTGTGCAAAAAAGTGCCGCTCAGAGGTAAAACAACCCAACCCAATCTCTTAGCAATCAGGATTCTTGTGACCTGGCCATTTACCCCATTGTGTGCAAAAAAGTGCAGCTCAGATGTACCCAGTCCTTGCCTTCTTCGCTCCAATAGTCATTCTCTGCTTAAATTCCAAATCCTTCTCTCTCCCTATTGAACGGATTTTGTACTGACAAACTGTCACGCCCTTCCGTGCTGTCTATATACATCTTCCACGCAGGTTGCTGACGTCTGCTGCAAGCTGTGGGATGCGCCAAATCTCTGGGAAAAAATGGTCATAATGATCTGGCCCATGAGTGTATTTTCTGTCTTTAGATTTCTAATCTTTGACATTGACACAGCTTCTTTCTATACCTCAATAAACCTTACTTTGACGAATTTAATAATCCGTATCTGAAGAGATACATTCAGGACTAATTTATGTAACACACTTAACACTTCTTTAGAGTATCAACATAATTATTTTTAATATTTACAACTAAAAAGTAGTGGTAATTTTAAACCAGGTTCGCATACCAAAATTTGAGATTTAAAATATACTTTGAAGATCTATTACAATATTCGAATGCAATTTTACTTCTATTGAAATATGACATTACTAAACATTATTTAAAATGATTGCATAATTTGTTTCATGAAAATTGGGGCGGGGGTGGCTCAGTCGGTAGCGCGCCAGGCTCGTAATCTGTAGTTCCCAGGTTCGAGTCCCAGCTGGGTCAGCGTTGAGATTTATCTCCGCAAAATTCCCCGCCCTGCCCACGGTCAGTAGGGGACACCGATGGGCTTGGAAAGGCCGCCATCCGTCGGATGGGACGTTAAGCTATGGCCCCGTGTGCGGGAGAGTCATACCCTGTGCACGTTTAAGAACACGCTGGATGGCCTTGACGGGAGGCTACCATCTGTCTCCCAACAGCTGTTCCAGTGGGTCCCCTCCCCCAACCTTCTCTGAGCCTTCGGGGTCCATGTGACCTGGCCATTTAGCCCATGGTGTGCAAAAAAGTGCCGCTGAGAGGTAAAACAACCCAACCCTTGTTTCAGAAAAAATCTACGCCGTGTTTGCTGCTGTTCAAAACATAGGTGTTCTCATTTTCTCTTATGAGATATAATAAAGCTCGTGATGTTCGATACGAAAATAATTTAAATATTATGATTAATTTTCTTCTCGTTACAGCACTTTAAAATTCCCACGATTAGACGGTACCAAAGTCAGATAATGACACGCTTTATTCTCTTTAAAAACAACCTTTCTATCGTGGTCAGAAACGATTTGTTATTCAATTCTGTTCGGTTACCTTTCGAGAATAAGCTGGAATTGATTCAGCCGGTAGAGCTGAGTCAATTCCAGCGGCACCCTCGGTCAGAAAGGGACAACGATGGGGTTCGAAAGACCGCCGTCCGTCGGATGAGGTGTTAAGACGCGGCAGCGTGTGTGCGACAGCCATACCCTATGCACATTAAAGAATACCATCTGTCTCCCAACAGCTGTTCCAGTGGATCCCCTCCCCCAACCTTCTCTGAGTCTTCGGGGTCTTTGTGACCTGGCCATTTAGCCTTTTGTGTGCAAAAAAAACTTGCCATTCAGAGGCAAAATAACCCAACCAGTTTCATTATCTTTTGAGAAGAGGCTGGACTTGGGTCAATCGGTATGACGCATGTCTCGTCATTTTCTGTTCCCTGGTTCGAATCCGAAATGTACCTGTAAATGAGGTTTATATCCACTACATCCCCCTTGTCATCGGTGAAATGTGATCTGATTGAATTGGAAAAGTTTCTGTTCGTTAGAGGTTGTGGGTAGTTTTACCTCTGAGCGGCACTTTTTTGCACACCATGGGCTAAATGACCAGGCCACAAGGACCCCGAAGGCTCAGAGAAGGTTGGGGGAGGGGACCCACTGGAACAGCTGTTGGGAGACAGATGGTAGCCTCCCGTCAAGGCCATCCAGCGTGTTCTTTAACGTGCACAGGGTATGGCTCTCCCGCACACGGGGCCACGGCCTAACGTCCCATCCGACGGACGGCGGCCTTTTCAAGCCCATCGGTGTCCCCTACTGACCGTGGGCAGGGCGGGGAAATTTTGCGGAGATAAATCTCAACGCTGACCCAGCTGGGACTCGAACCTGGGAACTACAGATTACGAGCCTGGCGCGCTACCGACTGAGCCACCCCCGCCCCATTCGTTAGAGGTGGACGTTAAACTGTGGTTCTGTGTGAAGACACATATCCTGTGCAAATTAAAGGAATATGCTAGAAGACATTGACTAACATCTGTCTCCTTACAGCTGTGAAAGGGGATCCCTTCCCCAACATTATACGAGCCCTTGTAGAACTTCTCATTCAGTTAATTGTGTGCAAAAAAGAATGTCTCTCATAGGCAAAACAACCTAATCTTTGCAAAACGCAATCTATAATGAGCAATTGGCTCGTAATTATTGTATGAAGTAAAACATATCGTAATTGATAGAAATCAATACCCTTAATTGATAGACATTCAAAACCACTGGTTTCAAAAATAAGTATTAGAACTTTCAATTGAAAATCACTTAATGTCGATATAGAATTATTCTGAATTGAAGAATTTTTGAAAATATTACATTCATAAATGTAACCTGTATTTATAAATGACTTATTTACTCTGAATTAATCATCAAATGGACACTTCTTGGATTTCTTACAATATTTCTTTCATAAATATCCCAAAATCATCGAGCTTAGTAGACTTTTCACCGATAGAAATATTAGCTTCATTTTCCATGCAGAATGCCATGGTTATTATTTAACTTGGAAAGGTCTTCATTTATCATGTGGGATGTTAAATTGTGCCTTATTTTGCCAAACCCAGTTAACGCCACAGAAAACATTGGATAGACTTGATAGGAGGTGTCCATATGTTTCCTAACAGCTATTAAGTTGATCGTTTTCACCAACGTTCTCTAAGTCTTTGGGCTCTATGTGACGTAGGTATTACTCAAGGTTTTTGTTATTTATGTATTTATTTATGTATTTATTTATTTTTTTATATCTAAGAAATGTCTATTTCTATATTACCTATAAAAGTTATACACTGAATGGACAACCTTCAGCCCTCACAACAGCAGTCACACATCATAGTAAAAATCTCAATGAGATGTTGAAAACACGGAGGTGGTATTGCCACCCATGAAGCGAGGAGAGTCGCTGTCGTAGAGTATCCAAAGTTGCCGGTGGAGGGTTGCCAGTCTCCAACAGATCTTTCTAATTCGTCCCACAAAAATTCTCAATGGGGTTGAGGTCCGGCGATTGAGGGGGACATTCGACTATGGTAAAATCACTTGAATGATCTTGGAGCCTATTGGTGGTCACTCGGGAATTATGCGTTTTGGCATTGTCCTGTTGAAAGATTGTGTCATGGTGCGGAAAGAGAATCGTTACGAACTGGTGTAGAGGTTCGGTGAGGATATTCGCATACATTGTGCCAATGACAGAGGTCCCGACGGGTATGAAGGCAGACCACAAGGAAGCCCATGTAAACGCACCCCAAACTGTTACACCGCCACAAGCTCGGTCTATCGCTTCTTGTGGTTTACGCCATATACCCACCTTACCATCAGCGTGATAGAGTTGAGACACTGATTCGTCAGGTTTGGGTTGGGTTGTTTTACCTCTGAGCGGCACTTTTTTATACACCATGGGCTAAATGGCCAGATCACATGGAAGATCACAGATCACTCGAAGGCTCAGAGAAGTTTGGGGCAGGGGACCCACTGGAACAGCTGTTGGGAGACAGATGGTAGCCTCCCGTCAAGGCCATCCAGTGTGTTCTTTAACGTGCAAAGGGTACGGCTCTCCCGTACACGGGGCCACGGCTTAACGTCCCAGCCGACGGACGGCGGCCTTTCCAAGCCCATCGGTGTCCCCTACTGACCGTGGGTAGGGCAGGGAATTTTTGCGGAGTTAATCTCAACGCTGACCCAGCTGGGACTCGAACCTGGGAACTACAGATCACGAGCCTGGCGCGCTACCGACTGAGCCCCCGCCCCCCTGATTCGTCAGAACAGATGATATGTTTGGACTCCTCTGCATTCCAGTTGCGATAGGACTTTGCAAACTGTAGCCTAATCTGTCGGTGCTTTCCAGTTAACAAGGGGACACGATGTGGACATCGACTACCATAGTGTTTCCATGATATGACGAATAATCTCTGTGCATAAGTTTGTGGGCACGCCCTCTTTAAATTGAGACGTTATCTGCTCCACTGTAAACATGTGATTCCTTCTAATGATGTGGGACAGTATGTGCTCACCTCCAGAGTCAATTGCACGTTTATGCTCCCATTTCTCGCGCTGGTTGCAAGTTTCGTTGTATTTTATTTAGTCTTGGTATACACAAGCAACGATCTGACGTGGAAATCCCAACAGTTCAAGAGTTGTGGTGATTGAACAGCCGGCATTCCTCGCACCTACTAACTGGCCACGATCAAACTCACTTCGTCGCAGCCTTTCCCATGATTACTTCTCAATGACTGGTTTCCAATGCATAGAGACCTTCTCTGTTAATAGGCATTACCACTTTCAGCATCTCACGTGACGGTATGTAATTATTCAGTTTTGCATATTGTTATCGGGATGTATATAATAATTTGTCCATTCAGTTTATATAACTTCGATATAACATAGGATCACAATAGTCCATTGTATGTAGATTCGTTGGATTGTTTTAACTCTGACTGGCGCGTTTTTACAGACAATAATCTAAACGCCAAGGTCACAAATGGAATTAAAAAATTATTTGATATTTTCTAGTTAGCTGTTTTTTATGTGTTGTGTTTTGTGGATTTATTTGCTGTACAGTCGCTCAAAAAAGTATCCGAACACTATAGTTAATTACAGAATTCAGAAAAAATATCTGCCGACGATTTTTTTTCGAAATCAGTGATCTAGCAACCTTCGTGTCACGTGACACGATTGCCAGATCACTAATTTCTAAAAAAATCGTTGCCAGATATTTTTTCTGAATTCTGTAATCAACCTTAGTGTTCGGATACTTTTTTGAGCGACTGTACACCATTTTTGTGGCTGAATGACCTATGTTTAATATAATTTATTAATTTTCCTGCAGATAAGCTATTTAGCTTTGCGGGTCAAATTGTAAATGTATTTGTATTCTTTACTGTTATGAATAAAAATTATATTCTAAAAAAAAAAATCAGGGAAGGGATTCTACTTTACAATCACTTTCTATAGCAGAAAGCAGATGGCATAGTATAATGCTAATACAAAGTAATAATTTTCCTTCTAAATATGGTATATTTATAAATAAACATTAATGTAGGTATTAGTACAGATATACACTAGTAAATAATAATAGAAATAGATTACAGGACTACTAGTGCAGACGTTATAACTTGGTTCTTGCTGCTCTCTGTTGTCGAGACGTGTTGATTTAACAGTTCTTAAGAAGCAGACGAAATGTTCCCATTAAAGTCATTCAGCGGGATTTTTAAACTGGATAAGCTATGGTTTTCCTGCACAAGAGTCTATAGTTTAACATCCCTTCTGAAGAATGGTAGTCTCTCCATGCCTGTCGGTGTTCCCATTCTCCAGGTTGGGTTGGGTTGTTTTACCTCTGAGCGGCACTTTTTTGCACACCATGGGCTAAATGGCCAGGTCACAAGGACCCCGAAGGCTCAGAGAAGGTTGGGGGAGGGGACCCACTGGAACAGCTGTTGGGAGACAGATGGCAGCCTCCCGTCAAGGCCATCCAGCGTGTTCTTTAACGTGCACAGGGTATGGATCTCCCGTACACGGGGTCACGGCTTAACGTCCCATCCGACGGACGGCGGCCTTTCCAAGCCCATCGGTGTCCCCTACTGACCGTAGGCAGGGCGGGGAATTTTGCGGAGATAAATCTCAACGCTGACCCAGCTGGGACTCGAACCTGGGAACTACAGATTACGAGCCTGGCGCGCTACCGACTGAGCCACCCCCGCCCCAGCCATTCTCCAGGACGGCAGGGTGGAGGGTTATTGGATATAGCTCTCAATGCTGGTTTAGTTGGAACTCGAACCTAGGAACTGCAGATTAGAAACTTTGCTTGCACCGACTGAGTCAACCTCATCATTTGTGTTTGGTAAGATGTAAAGAAACAATGATTTACAAACTCCTTGTAACAAGCACCACTCGTCACGTTATATGCCTTTCGTGCTGCCATCTAGGTACAGATCCAACATACATTTTCAAAAGCCAATTAATTTTTATTTCAATTAAAAGGATTGGCGAGAAATATCCATCCAGCCAAAACTGAGAACTCCACTGCTTACGCCAAAATGGCAGAGAATAAAAGTTCCTTTTGTTGAGATGAATCTTTCTCTTATAAAACGGGGCGGGGTGGCTCAGTTGGTAGCGCGCCAGACTCGTAATCTGCAGTTCCCCAGTTCGAGTCCCAGCTGGGTCAGCGTTGAGATTTATCTCCGCAAAATTCCCCGCCCTGCCCATGGTCAGTAGAGGACACCGATGGGCGTGGAATAGGCCGCCGTCCGTCGGATGGGACGTTAAGCCGTGGTCCGTGTATGGGAGAGTCATACCCTGTGCACGTTAAAGAACACATTGGATGGCCTTGACGGGAGGCTACCATCTGTCTCCCAACAGCTGTTCCAGTGGGTCCCCTGCCCCAACCTTCTCTGAGTCTTCGGGGTCCTTGTGACCTGGCCATTTAGTCCATTGTGTGCAAAAAAAGTGCCGCTCAGAGGTAAAACAACCCAACCCAGCTCTTATAAAACGGATCCTACGCAGATATCAAAGTGGCGACTCGTGGAAGTCGATAACAAACGCTGCTGAGAGAGCAATGCCCTTTCCAATTGAGTTCCGTTAGATGAACCACGTTCTACATCGTAGTGGCGACATTAGTTCTTTTCTGGGGAAGAGGAAGAAAGTGTGTAAATGATTTACTCGTTTTCTAAAAAAAAGCGAGGTATTGTTTTCATATTGTCATCTTTCTGTAAAGTTTGCGCTTCTTTCTTTTTTATATATAAATGGGGAAAAAAATTGGGGGAATGACAGTTATTGACTCTTTTAATTAACGTCCAACTTTCTCCGTCTTTGGTGTGGGGGAGGTTGGACAAGGCAATTGGGCTGAACAGGCATTGATGAAATATTTCCGAAACTCCTTAAGGCTCAAAATTTGCTCTACCCTGAGTCGAAAATTTCCCCTGAGTCGAAAATTTTGAAAACGGCAAAAAAAATTAACTAAATTTTACTCGATGTATTTTTGCTAAAAATTTTTAATTTGGTTCCACGACACAAAGCCGACGGAAAAACACGTAATACAAAAAAGCCACCTGTGCAATACGTCACAACAAAATGAAATACGCCCCGAAAAAATATAACTCCCAAAACAAAAACGCCGTTAACACAAAAACAGCTTGTGCGTAATATCGAGAGGAAGAAATGTCGACAAAATATACCCCCACTTACGGGAAAACCTCAGAGTAATTTGCTTCGAATAGTTTCTTTTCAAATAAAGAACTATTGCTACCCATCTTTATATGTTTTTTTTTTTTTTTTTTTTTTTTTTTGGGGGGGGGGGGGGTCAGTCTGTAGCGCTTCAGGCTCGTAATCTGTAGTTCCCAGGTTCGAGTCCCAGCTGGGTCAGCGTTGAGATTTATCTCCGCAAATATTCCCCGCCCTGCCCACGGTCAGTAGGGGACACCGATGGGCTTGGAAAGACCGCCGTCCGTCGGATGGGAAGTTAAGCCGTGGCCCCGTGTGCGGGAGAGCCATACCCTGTGTACATTAAAGAACACGCTGGATGGCCTTGACGGGATGCTACATCTGTCTCCCAACAGCTGTTCCAGTGGGTCCCCTCCCCCAACCTTCTCTGAGCCTTCGGGGTCCATGTGACCTGGCCATTTAGCCCATGGTGTGCAAAAAAGTGCAGCTCAGAAGTAAAACAACCCAACAACTCATATTGTTTTTCCCTTGATTTGTTGATTTCTCGAGATTGTTGTGAAGAATATTAGATATAACGCCAGTTACAGAAGCGTCTCGCAGTAATATGCTTCGAATAGTTTCAAGTAACGAGCTCTTCCTACCGATCTTCATACTGCTTTTCGTTTGTTTTCTGAATTTCTTAAAATAGTTGCCCCATCGTAGTTCCGGGATGAGGTTTGACTAATCACTAACCGGATCCTCTTAATTTGTTGTTCCCAAGTTCGAGTCTTTGAAGATCACCATCCGAAAAAAGAATTTAGTAAGTAAGAACGTACAACGTTCATCTCTAAGATTAAAAATATATTTATTTTGTTCTTATTGATACTTCCCCATTAATGTTCCCCCTAACTTTAATTCATTTCGAAATAAACAGGTAATGTTTTAGACGCATTAAGTTGTATCTTCCACCTAGGCTTTTCCACCTGAATTTGTTAACATTTGGGCATCGTTTGTGAACTGTTTAACACAAAGAATTTTCTTTTTCCTATATGAGTTATTTCTTGAGCATTTATTAAATTAAAACTGAGTGACGCGTTAACCCTTTCACGACCACGGGAAACATTTTTCCCATTTTAAAATTGGTGATTGTCGTATTTAATTATAACCTTATCTGCATTTTTTATACAGAATGTCAAAATAGAACGTATGCCGAACGCAATTACGTAAACGGGAACGTTTAGAAAACAAAAACAGAACTGTCAGGACGCATAATATATGTACTATGTGCAATGTCCATCTTTGCCTCACTACCAAAAGAAATTGCTTCGCAGAATATCATAATTAGCACATCATTTTGTATAGTAATTTTATTTCATAATTTTATATTATTTTAGTTAACATTTTGTTATAATAAACCAATAAATAAAAGACACTGCATAATAAGCCTAACTATAATTTGTGTTACCTTTATAGTCCATTGGGAAAAATATTTCCCATAAAATTCCAAAAAAACTACACATTGTTATGTATTTTTCTTATGATTTTTATTTATTTTACGTCTAAACAAACTAAAATAAACAGTTACATACTAATATTTACTCTTAGAAACCTTATGGTCCTGAAAGGGTTAAGGCAATATTTCTCATTTCTCCTATAAGAAAATTAAATCGCGTATACCACTATGTAAAACTTTTTGCAAGATTAGGTCAAGTTATTACGTAAAAACAATGAATATAGCTAAAAATAGCATGAAATGCAGATAATAGAACAATGAGTTAGTACATCCATTATTCAAATGAAAAACTGCATCATTAAATCAACCGAGTTTCGTTGTGCCATAATTAAACGATAGGTTAGAACCTGAAATACTACAGAGAGTAACAGGTGAGAATTTAGCTATTACCTCCATCCCCGTAATTTAGAAAATCGCGTATTTAAATCGATAGAATTTAATTTTTGTGTGTGATGTTAAAGAATAAAAAGAATTATATGCTGAAAAACACGGAGTTGAACATTAAATTGGCACCGCCATTTCATTAACGACACAGATTTTCATATGTACCAATCGATGAAGCTTCCTTTGGAAATCTGCCTTCCGATTACCTGAAAGGTTGGAGACAACAGTATATTGGAAAAAAGGCGAGAGAACATTGACTTACCATCCCCATCCATTTCTTTTAGAAAATGAATATTATTTCTTCTCATTCGATAAAAATAAATAGGGATTCAAGGGAGATCTGCATTAAGTATATGCATTTAACCCTTTCAAGGATCATAAGGTTTCTAAGAGTAAATATTAGTATGTAACTGTTTATTTTAGTTTGTTTAGACGTAAAATAAATAAAAATCATAAGAAAAATACATAACAATGTGTAGTTTTTTTGGAATTTTATGGGAAATGTTTCTCCCAGTGGACTATAAAGGTAACACAAATTATAGTTAGGCTTATTATGCAATGTCTTTTATTTATTGGTTTATTAGAACAAAATGTTAACTAAAATAATACAAAATTATGAAATAAAATTACTATACAAAATGATGTGCTAATTATGATATTCTGCGAAGCAATTTCTTTTGGTTGTGAAGCAAAGATGGACATTGCACAGATGCAACATTATTGCAAAGATGGACATGGACTAAACGTTCCCGTTTATGTAATTACGTACGGCATACGTTCTATTTTCACATTCTGTATAAAAAATGCAGATAAGGTTATAATTAAATACGACAATCGCCAATTTTAAAATGGGGAAAAATGTTTCCCTTAGTCGTGAAAGGGTTAGCAATCGATAGAATTTTTTTTGTGCAAAAATACGTTTAGTTCGCACATTATTGAGATAAAACCTCAGACGGAAATTTTTGAAATTTCGTCACACTGGGCCTGGACAAATATCAAAATAGAGAGATTCAATATAATTAAAGTAATTTGATTTGCCTAAAATTTAACTACAGATAATTTAAGAACATATCATAATAAAGTAGTTCGCTTACTAAGATTTTATTAATATATTATTAAATGTTTTAGAACTATGACCAAAACTTTTAAGAATAAATAGCTACCATAGGAATCTTAAGTGATATAACTTCACATAATACTTCTTTGGGAATGCATATAGCGTTTTCACAGAAGTGCTTCCAGAGAAGCTAAATTCAGATGCTATTTTATAGACACTCTATATCCAGTTTCAATCTTTTGAGCTCCGTAACCAAAATCATCATTAAAAAATTACATGTGGAAGTTGGGTTGGGTTGGGTTGTTTTACCTCTGAGCGGCACTTTTTTGCACACCATGGGCTAAATGGCCAGGTCACATGGACCCCGAAGGCTCAGAGAAGGTTGAGGGAGGGGACCCATTGGAACAGCTGTTGGGAGACAGATGGTAGCCTCCCGTCAAGGCCATCCAGCGTGTTCTTTAAGGTGCACAGGGTATGGCTCTCCCACACACGGGGCCATGGCTTAACGTCCCATCCGACGGACGGCGGCCTTTCCAAGCCCATCGGTGTCCCCTACTGACCGTGCATGTGGAAGTTATACTTACCAGTGAAATATTAGCCGAATAAACGAAAATTCGACGAATGCGTCGTTTTCACACAAGAGATAAAATAACTCTTGGATTTTATATAAATCGTTTCCTCAATAGAAGTAAACGTTTCTGGAATTTCAACTCATTGGAAAAAATCCGTTGCCAATATTGATTTATTTCAACTTTTAAATAGCCTAAATTTATAAACTACTCATGGTTATTTCATTAATTAAAAGAAGAATATGAAATTAATTACATATTAAAATAATTTGGAAATAGTCATATTCAGGAAATTTTGACTGTGGTCAAATTCAAAGTCATGATTACCGATGGGCTTGGAAAGGCTGTCGTCCGTCAGATGGGACGTTAAGCCGTGGCCCCATGTGCGGGAGAGCCATACCCTGTGCACGTTAAAGAACACGCTGGATGGCCTTGACGGGAGGCTACCATCTGTCTTCCAACAGCTGTTCCAGTGGGTCCCCTCCCCCAACCTTCTCTGAGACTTCGGGGTCCATGTGACCTGGCCATTTAGCCCATGGTGTGCAAAAAAGTGCCGCTCAGAGGTAAAACAACCCAACCTAACCCAAAGTCATGATTAAATTCTAGAATTGCTGACTAGTAAAAGAGTAGCAACTCATCATTGGGTTTACTCCAACGTTAGGCAGGTGCCAGATTCTTCCACCTATCTCCCAAATGATAAATGCATCCAGGTGTGACCATTCATGTTCGGTCAGAAACATTATATACATGAACATGAAAAATATATCCAGACATCTCCCAGACAACGCATATATCTCAGAGTAATCGATGGCTGGATTGATCATGAATGTTTTCTCTGAACTGATCGACACAGTAGTCGTCGAATAAACGACAATTTAAGGTTGGGAAAATCTTTGAATATTCAACAGATGTTTATCTTAATTTCGTCCACTTTTAGATAAATGAAAATTTATGAAATTTTGTTTATAAAGGCAAATTATATATTTTTTAAACATGGAGCGCATTTAAACTCGTATAGTTCCTTCCAGGTTAAAATATAATAGAATGCGATTATTTGTAATTTGGTCTGCATTTTCCGAGAAGTTTCAAAGACCTCGTGCTTGTGTTGTTGAATGAACTTGGGTTAATTCTTCATCATGTTTATGAAATTACTTTGTTGTGGTGTGCATTATTAGAAATGGAGTGTGATGTTATTGTTTTGTGAGTGAAACGAACCTCCAATTGGAACTACATTGGAATTGATATATTTTTCCAAGATATCGTTTTTAAACTCTGGGCTTAGATTCTTTTTGCTCCTGGGCACGCGAGGAACACGCAATTGGATTGGATTGTTTTACCTCTGAGCGGCTCTTTTTTGCACACCATGGGCTAAATGGCCAGGTCACGTGGACCCCGAAGGCTCAGAGAAGGTTGGGGGAGGGGACCCACTGGAACAGCTGTTTGAAGACAGATGGTAGCCTCCCGTCAAGCCCATCCAGCGTGTTCTTTAACGTGCACAGGGTATGGCTCTCCCGCACACTGGGCCACGGCTTAACGTTCCATCCGACGGACGGCGGCCTTTCCAAGCCCATCGGTGTCCCCTACTGACCGTGGGCAGGGCGGGGAATTTTGCAGAGATAAATCTCAACGCTGACCCAGCTGGGACTCGAACCTGGGAACTACAGATTACGAGCCTGGCGCGCTACCGACTGAGCCACCCCGCTCCCCGGGAACACGCAAAGATCATTATCACGAAAGGTACATTCCTGTACGTAGATATAAATTTAATACGATAACTTTCTATGTATTCCATGGCAGATTGTTTCTCTTTGGACTTAATGGGCAAATTTGAGAAATTACGGTTCCAGTTTGAGCAGTATGATTGGTTTGCCATTGTTTTGTAAGTTCCGCGCCACACTAAAAAATTCACACAGATTTATTAGTTCTCACATGGTTCTGTTTGACTGCAGAATGAATATATAATGATTTCTAAACAGCTTGAGTACTTTTTTAGACCGAGACAAGGAATTTCGGACACTAGAATTCCGGTGTAAAACAAGTAATTTATTAAAAACTTATTGAGTGTAATCATGACTTATCTCAATCATACGCCAAGTATTACCAGTCTAGGGTCGCTTTGTTTGAAGGGTCGTTAATTCCTTAGACTGATATAACGATATTTTTGGGAGCATTTTAAACATATTTATATCCATTAAGAAACTAAAAATATGCTCAAACTATTCATAATCCTCAAGCAGTCACTGGCTGTGTTGATCATGAATCCTGGTTCAAATTTCCAGTGCGCTTTTGTTGAAACTTGTTGAGAAATTGGACACCAAGGTCTTGTGGAAAGATCGGCTGTTTTACTTAAAAGAGTCTATTGTTCCTTTTTCCCTTTCTATCTCTGAGCCTTTGTTGTCGTTTCGTTCTTTCTATTTAGCCCATTATGTGTAGAATTCCCCGTTTTTACTCTTTTGTTAGTAAAAAAGATTTTTTATTACGAAACACTATATTTTTCCAAGTGTTCCGGTTTTGAATCTGAAGAAATTGATTTTATTACCTTCATTACCAGATAATGAGCAGACTACGGAAAAGCTAATTGTCGTGTTCCATGTATTTCAGTAGTAGAGTTAGAGAAATTTGTTATTTGCATTATACGTATATTTATATTTTACATATTTGCGAGTAGGGTCAGAGAAGATTAAAAATAACGAGAAGAGAGTTGTTTTCACACACACCCAATTGCCAAAAATATATACTTTAGTCATTTTTATTATAGTAATTATGCACTACATGTGCATAATTGCTTTCCTGAAAATATAGTCAATGCAGTAAGAGCCAGTTCATGAGAGAAATCCGCAAGAAAATTCTAAAGAAACCCGCTAAACTATGTACGAATTGTTTTAAGAAAGCTTTCTGTAGGTAACCCTGTTAGTCCCACAGAAAGTTCCTTTTCGCGAACCCGCACGATAACGTGGCCAAAATATTAAATCAAACCAATGGGTTCTATTTCTTATGCTTTATGGGTTAGAGCAGAACGAGAGTCGCCAAAACAACTTTTTTTTCTTGTTCCGAAATTTTTGAAACGTGATTTTAATCTTAAATCACGAGATCGATGTTTTCACGGTTACCAATCTCCTTCCACATTACTCATGAAAAAGTAAATTTTTATACGATAAACTAAATAGCCAGATGACAAGGATTTCAACGCCTCACAGCTGTACAAGGTAAAAGGATTTACGAAAAAGCTATTAGAAGATACATTGAAACTTTCCATGAAAGTCATTCATACAATCAGGGTATGTTATCCAGCATGGTGTTTTTGCACACGTTTGATGATTTAACCGTCTCCTATAACAGAAGGCCTGTGGAACAAGTTATGATGTCACCATAAGTAGTCATAGATCAGTGTCTCGCAAACTTTTTTTACTCTGAGGCACACTGAATCTAATTTTTTTTCCGCGGCACACTGAATGTAATTTTTTTTTCCGCGGCACACCTAAAAAAGAATAAAAGCAAACTCTATATAATCGTCATTATATTTGCGCTTTGTTGAAGTCATCAGCCTGGTTTTACTTGAAGATTTGCTCTCGTTCTTTAATTCATAACTCGGTGTTTGTTTTAAATATTTGTCCATTCTATGGCTTGAAATAATCAAAAATTAATACCAAAATTTGGAAAAAGCTTGATAAATACTTACAAGATCCCAGTTGATAAATTCTGAAAGATTTTTATTAAAGCACGTCGATAACACAAGTCAAGTCAAAATGAAATCTTTGGAATATCTAGTGTCAATTTGAAAATCTCTCGCGGCACACTACTGTGCCGCGACACACAGTTTGCGAGACACTGTCATAGATAGATAGATAGATAGATAGATAAAATATGGTGGGAAGGTTAGAAACCTTTCAACTTTGGACTTCCTGCTATCCCAAAGAACAGGACGTGCAAATCATAATGTAGGAAAATAAAAGCGAATTTTTTTTTTGAATTTTTAAAAGTTCCTATTTGTGCATAGTAAATCTTTCTGTGGTCCAATACTCTTGGAACCCAATTTCTTTTCCTTTCTGCAACAAAATAGACTTCAAAAACAAAAAACAATTGATATAACAAAGTATAAAAAGTAACAGAGTCACAGTTTTTATCTTCAGTTCTACCACCAAAAATAACTGTGAGGTTATCACTTGAGATGTTTGCCACTAGAGAAAGTTTGTATAAAACACATTTTTCTTGAATAGTCAATATTGCATATTGTAGAATAAATTTCTCTTTTTTTTTTCCATGAGTGACATTTCCAGCAAAAGGCGAAGTCATATTCTGTTTATTATAAGTAGTCGTGTAATGTAGATAATTCCTATATATTTATTTCTATTATTATTATTACTGTGTATATTCATATTATTGTTTTATTAATGTTTATTTATAAATATATAAAAAAAAAAATCGCGCCAGGCACGTAATCTGTAGTTCCCAGGTTCGAGTCCCAGCTGGGTCAGCGTTGAGATTTATCTCCGCAAAATTTCCCCGCCCTGCCCACGGTCAGTAGGGGACACCGATGGGCTTGAAAAGGCCGCCGTCAGTCGGATGGGACGTTAAGCCGTGGCCCCGTGTGCGGGAGAGCCATACCCTGTGCACGTTAAAAAACACGCTGGATGGCCTTGACGGGAGGTTACCATCTGTCTCCCAACAAGCTGTTCCGGTGTGTCCCCTCCCCCAACCTTCTCTGAGCCTTCCGGGTTCCTTGTGGCCTGGCCATTTAGCCCATGGTGTGCAAAAAAGTGCCGCTCAGAGGTAAAACAATCCAATCCAATCCAAAATAAAAAATACCCCCTCAAACAGCTGCTTGCCACAGAGGTCTGACAGGAGCCTGTCAGTTTATATGCCAGAGTAGAAGGTCTGAGAGGATGGCAGGACCTCAGCAGAAATATATATTATTTAGAAAAATATTATTTGAATTGATTAGCAGTTATCATAATGCTAATAAATACGAATAATGTTTCTTCTAAATAAGATCCAGCCGTTCATTTATCTATAAAAATGATAGTAAAGATAACGAAAGCAAAAAGGTTTTAAACTTGTATACATTACAAGTATTTTTCAAGGAACATTTTAAAAAGCTTTAAAGCAGAGGGTAAAGACTTATGCTACAATAGAAATCCAATCTCCTCCTCGACTTTTTTTTTTCTAAATTCGGGCTTCGTTCAGTGTATGTTATTTATTGCTCTTGAAATATATCATTAGATATAATAAATAGAAAAAGAGAACAACTAAATAAGCGCAAAGTATTTGTTTCTTAAAACTTCATCTTCCAAAGTATTTCATCGTCTTCGTGATCAAAGAACCTCTCGTCTCATTACATGTCTGCTATCCATGCCATATCTTCTTTAGATAATTTTACCAACACTAGAATGTCCCATCGAGATATTAGGTTGGTGGTCATGTCATAATTTGGTGCCAACTGAGTCTTATTAAAATTAACAGTGGAACACAATACAGAAAAAAGTCACATTTATTAAAAGTACAAAAACTCTTCCGTGCATCAAAACAAAAGCGCTCAAAAAGCTTTTAAAAGAATTAATAGAGGTTTCAAATACACCTATCCCTCGATTTACACGGTACTCAGTTCACAAAATTTTGGCTTTGCACGGTCAAAAAATGCAACCAGTTTCGATTTACACGGTACTGACTGAGATTTCCTTTCTATGTACGTCTCAGTCAGTACCGTGTAAATCGAAACTGGTTGCATTTTTTGACCGTGCAAAGCCAAAATTGTGTGAACTGAGTACCGTGTAAATCGAGGGATAGGTGTATAATTATAGTTTAAAAATTGAAAACATTTTTATATTAATAATGATAAGTTTACATTATATTAATCTTAAAGTTAAAAACGGACATCTTTCATAACTATTTCTAAAAATCATCAAATCCCTTAAATTAGTTAGCTACCACACACTATCCATTATTTTAATGTCCAGATTATCTTCTTTGACCATCTTCTGCATTTTTTCGTAATCTTTAATTCTGTTGTACCTAGAGAACGGATGCGCAATCATTCTCAGATTATTAATTCTGAGCAGCAAATAAATCGTGTCAACAGTAAATCCTTCTTCGTTGAGATTCACGTAAAGTAAATGTTTGAAGCCGTGAATTCTGTGTGCTTCTCGAACTGCTTCGTCGGCACCCTGGCATGGAGAATAAAATGAAAGATCAAGCACGTGAGTTGCTGATGATAGCAGATGGATCAAGAACTTCCGGGATCCAGAACCATTAATTCCACTCAAACTGATCTTGCTCAGAGAAGTTGGAAGATATTTAAGCTCCTTCGCATCATTTACAGATTCGTTCCACAGAAATGCCTCGTCAAAAGAGAATTCTCTCAATTTTGGACAAAGTTCCAACCAGCTGAAGATATTCATATATTCGTCTTCTTCTATATCCGAGGAGTTTAATTTGAGAGAGAGAACTTCAATTTTGCTTCCATGAACAGTAAAAAGCTCATCTAGTTCTAATAAAGGAATACCTAACAGGTATAAGGTTATATCTGTAAGGCGAGAGAATGCCGTGCAAAGCAAAAGGTATTGTGGTGGCATTTGAGCAGCAATATGTACCGATCTAACTTCAGGGAAACAAACCGATGCAAATTTAAGAATGTCTTCTTCAGTTTCTCGAATGCCAAAGTATAGTTCTTGGAGATTGCATTTATTTACATTTAATGCATTATTTCCCGAAAAATTATGTTTATTTATATCGAAAAACAATTTAACTACTCCTCCGAAAATATGTGTCATAGGGATATTAGGATCATAATCCTCTATGCGTAAATACACTTCATGTGTCATAGTATATTGCACATGTGTTTGTCCGAAATACTCAAAATACTGCAGATTTTCTAAATTGGGAAGGGATTCCAGTAGCATTCTGGTTCCTCTAGAAGTGATACCTGTGGCTTTTATGTTTAAGTTCGACAATTTGCACATACCTTCATTGACTTTTGAATTATCACCACAAAAACATTCAACACCTTCATCTGTTACTGATGTGTAGGATATATCTAGCTTGGTCAACATTGTGCAGGTCCTTCTGACAATTTCCATGTGAATATCACAAAAACGTGTGTATGAAACTTTCAAATCAACAACATTTGGAATAGATTTAAGAATTAAAGTCAAATCTTCTGAGCTAATACCAGACTGTTGCAATTCAACTACAGACAGGCTCTAGAAAAATAAAGAGAACATGCTATTAAGTCCAGGAAACGAATATAAAATATTTTAATGTTATTGTTATAACACATATCTCTTTTAATTATTGCCAATTTGAAATTCTACAACAGCGAGATTTTACAAAAAGAAATAATTTTTAAAGTACATCACAGAAATATATATAATTAAACATATATATAAAATATTAAACATATATATAAAAAATATATATGTTTATATATAAAATACTAAAATAATATGTTTATATATAAAATACTAAAATAATATGTTTATATATAAAATACTAAAATAATATGTTTATATATAAGATACTAAAATAATATGTTTATATATAAGATACTAAAATAATATGTTTATATATAAGATACTAAAATAATATGTTTATATATAAGATACTAAAATAATATGTTTATATATAAGATACTAAAATAATATGTTTATATATAAGATACTAAAATAATATGTTTATATATAAGATACTAAAATAATATGTTTATATATAAGATACTAAAATAATATGTTTATATATAAGATACTAAAATAATATGTTTATATATAAGATACTAAAATAATATGTTTATATATAAGATACTAAAATAATATGTTTATATATAAGATACTAAAATAATATGTTTATATATAAGATACTAAAATAATATGTTTATATATAAGATACTAAAATAATATGTCTATATATAAGATACTAAAATAATATGTTTATATATAAGATACTAAAATAATATGTTTATATATAAGATACTAAAATAATATGTTTATACATAAGATACTAAAATAATATGTTTATACATAAGATACTAAAATAATATGTTTATACATAAGATACTAAAATAATATGTTTATACATAAGATACTAAAATAATATGTTTATATATAAGATACTAAAATAATATGTTTATATATAAGATACTAAAATAATATGTTTATATATAAGATACTAAAATAATATGTTTATATATAAGATACTAAAATAATATGTTTATATATAAGATACTAAAATAATATGTTTATATATAAGATACTAAAATAATATGTTTATATATAAGATACTAAAATAATATGTTTATATATAAGATACTAAAATAATATGTTTATATATAAGATACTAAAATAATATGTTTATATATAAGATACTAAAATAATATGTTTATATATAAGATACTAAAATAATATGTTTATATATAAGATACTAAAATAATATGTTTATATATAAGATACTAAAATAATATGTTTATATATAAGATACTAAAATAATATGTTTATATATAAGATACTAAAATAATATGTTTATATATAAGATACTAAAATAATATGTTTATATATAAGATACTAAAATAATATGTTTATATATAAGATACTAAAATAATATGTTTATATATAAGATACTAAAATAATATGTTTATATATAAGATACTAAAATAATATGTTTATATATAAGATACTAAAATAATATGTTTATATATAAGATACTAAAATAATATGTTTATATATAAGATACTAAAATAATATGTTTATATATAAGATACTAAAATAATATGTTTATATATAAGATACTAAAATAATATGTTTATATATAAAATACTAAAATAATATGTTTATATATAAAATACTAAAATAATATGTTTATATATAAAATACTAAAATAATATGTTTATATATATATATAATACTAAAATAATATGTTTATACACATATTACTGAAAGAAGTTGCATTTTTCTCCTGTAGCATTTTTTTTAAAGAAATATCATTGTTGAATTTTCAAACAAAGTTTTCCTCCATATCGGAATTTATTTTGTTCGCTCGTATCAATATTTGTCTATTTATCTACAGATGCTCATATCCTCTCAGCGTACTATTTATGCTTAATTACTTTCAATTTTCATAAATTGAGATGCTGTATACAAATTATTTAAAATTGTTTCCTTTTTACAAATCATCAGTTCATGTTTTTTTTTCTTCATTTTAATATACCTAAAATATTTGCATGCGTGCTAAGTGGCAGTTCATATTTGCTTAAAAATATCACCAAAAACAAGAAACAAAAATATTATATACATTAAAGCCACTTACTTTAATTACGAAAAACGGAAGGACAACTAACCACATTATTGAGAACGTGTGAAATGCTCTCTCTAGCAATAGCACAAATCTCAATTTCAATAACGCTGCCATCATTATCTCACAATCACTGTGAGCCTTTATCTTTTCCCACACAAAATGGGTTACGGAGGTGAAACCAGGTTGTGCATTATAGTTCTCCATTCATGTCTATTTTGTGCAAGTACTCTTACATTTCGGGGCGGGGCTGTCTCAGTCGGTAGCGCGTCAGGCTCGTAATCTGTAGTTCACAGGTTCGAGTCCCAGATGGGTCAGCGTTGAGATTTATCTCCGCAAAATTCCCCGCCCTGCCCACGGTCAGTAGGGGACACCGATGGGCTTGGAAAGGCCGCCGTCCGTCGGATGGGACGTTAAGCCGTGGGCCCATGTGCGGGAGAGCCATACCCTATGCACGTTAAAGAAAAGGCTGGATGGCCTTGACGGGAGGCTACCATCTGTCTCTCAACAGCTGTTCCAGTGGGTCCCCTCCCCCAACCTTCTCTGAGCCTTCGGGGTCCATGTGACCTGGCCATTTAGCCCATGGTGTGCAAAAAAAGTGCCGCTCAGGGTAAAACAACCCAACCCAAATCTTACATTTCGCCACTGCTCGTGAATTAAATAATGTCTTCTTTCCCTTTGTCCACCCACCATAATCTGTTTCTTTGTTTTACTGAGGACTAATAAAAACACTAATCCTAACTGGATTTCTTACATTTTTCTGCATTCAGACAACATGAGTAGATACGAGTTGCGTGTCTGCCCCTTGAAATTTAATTCCTGGTTGATTTGATTTAAAATTCCAGGATGGAAGTGTTAAAAAAAGGGAAAAAAATATTCGTTCACTCTGAAGATGCGGACTGTTGACCTCCACATACTGTCTCTCTTTTGCTTCGAGAGTAAAAAATCGTGAAAAAATGACGTCGAACAGAATTTTGTCGCTGTATAGGTTTTTTTTACATCATAGGCGGAAGGATGGATTTGCTACAAATGTGCCTAATGTCACGTGTGAGCACAACTGATGTCGATCACCATACTAATTAGGGGCGGGGGTGGCTCAGTCGGTAGCGTGCCAGGCTCGTAATCTGTAGTTCCCAGGTTCGAGTCCCAGCTGGGTCAGCGTTGAGATTTATCTCCGCAAAATTCCCCGCCCTGCCCACGGTCAGTAGGGGACACCGATGGGCTTGGAAAGGCCACCGCCGTCGGATGGGACGTTAAGCCGTGGTCCCGTGTGCGGGAGAGCCATACCCTGTGCACGTTAAAGAACACGCTGGATGGCCTTGACGGGAGGCTACCATCTGTCTCCCAACAGCTGTTCCAGTGGGTCCCCTCCCCCAACCTTCTCTGAGCCTTCGGGGTCCTTGTGACCTGACCATTTAGCCCATGGTGTGCAAAAAAGTGCCGCTCAGAGGTAAAACAACCCAACCCATACTAATTTACCCTTTGTGCATCAATAACTGAAAATCCGTCGGAAAACGCAATCACATGCGATTTTATTTCCTGGATTTATTACGTTACTTCATGTGTTAAAGGATGGGTTTGTTACAAAATTTTCTCGGTGGAGGCGTAAGCAATATCCAACATAGAAAAATTTGTATGGGGTTACTAATAGTACTGTATGAAAGAATTCGCCTTCCTTCAAGGTATAGCTATTTGGTTGATGAAATGCTGGGAAAATTACACGAAACTTTAGTTCCTCGCAGTTCACTACAAAACCATCTCTCTCGTCATTTAAGAGTAAACAATAATTTCAACCCTTTCTTCATATTGGTTATAGAAAACTTTCTCATAGTGGTTATACAAACGATATGACCCTTTATTTATAGTGGTTCTTATCATTAGCCTATTGCATTCTTGTGACAGTAGGAAGTCAGTCACCACATCGAAAATGGATTTGGATTATTGTTACATCTAACCGTAGGTGCTTTTGTAACAAACCCGCATGGACAAAATCATATGCAACGTCATTTTACCATCGATGTTTTTCTTTATTGATGCAAAAGCGGAGAAAGGATTGTGGGGGGGGGGGTCTACACTTCACATATTTAGACATGAAGAGGATTTGTTTCGACACCCACAATCCTGAAATATTACGACGGGACAACGGCGTATAAAAAACGCAGTTTGTTTTTCGGAAGCCAGAATAAATTTTGTAAGTCTCATAAAAATTTTCCGTCCGTCGGATGGGACGTTAAGCCGTGGCCCCATGTGCGGGAGAGCCATACCCTGTGCACATTAAAGAACACGCTGGATGGCCTTGACGGGAGGCTACCATCTGTCTCCAAACAGCTGTTCCAGTGGGTCCTCTCCCGCAACCTTCTCTGAGACTTCGGGGTCCATGTGACCTGGCCATTTAACCCATGGTGTGCAAAAAAGTGCCGCTCAGAGGTAAAACAACCCAACCCGTCGGATGGGACGTTAAGCCGTGGCCCCGTGTGCGGGAGAGCCATACCCTGTGCACGTTAAAGAACACGCTGGATGGCCTTGACGGGGGGCTACCATCTGTCTCCCAACAGCTATTCCAGTGGGTCCCCTCTCCCAACCTTCTCTGAGCCTTCGGGGTCCATGTGACCGGGCCATTTAGCCCATGGTGTGCAAAAAAGTGCCGCTCAGAGGTAAAACAACCCAAACAACCCATAAATATTTTGCTTCTCTCCAAAGGGTTAGCTAATGCAGAGCATAACTAGTGACAAGTCGAAATGAACACAATCACTTCGTACAAAAAATGCTGGTGACAGTTTCAACTAACTTGACCATTATGTTCATATTATGGTTTTATATATTGTAAAAGGATATCAAATCATGATTAACAATGTTTTGAGCATAAAGCTTCTATATTAGTATTGAAATATGCAACTGAATCTTTCTAAATTAACTCTGCATATTGTTCCTTACCTCTGCGACGTTAGCAATTGTGTACAGAACGGTGTCAGTTAATGAGAATGGCCTCCTCTCAATGGGGATATAAGTCATCTGTTCTAGTTTTGGAAAGTCCTCTCCAATTCTGCGTAGAAAATACTTTCTCAAAAGGGTAGTATTGGGATCCATACTTAAATTTAAATTCGTTGTGCAATGATTCAGAATGAATTGCAAATAATCATTTTCAGGAGCTTTTGTTTCTTCTTGGAAATTGAACGCTATGCATTCGTTTACAGTAGGACATACTGGGTCAGGAATAATCGTTCCATCTCTTAACATCTCGAACATTTGTGCAGAATAAAATCGATCTGAAAACATAAAACAATTCATTTTTATACGAAAGAACACATAACATGGCAAATAAATTTAACATTCACCTATAGCTCTAAAATGTGAGAAGGCATGCAATCTCAGTACGAGGGAAAAATTCCAGAAGCTGTAATATATTGGATTTAACTTTTGTTAATTATTATTTGCTTTAACTCTTGTACTAGTAACGATAAAATCAATGTTATTGTATTAAAAAAAATTAAAATATACCCAGCAAGCAGCTGTTTGCCACAGAGGTCTGACAGGAGCCTGTCAGTTTATATTCGAAAGTAGGTCTGAGTGGATGGCAGGACCTCAGCAGAAAACGACACATTCATCCATGCCTTACCCAGGGCTCGAACCCAGGTCCCTTAGATCAGTAGCCAAGCGTGCTAACCATCAAATATATGTAGCCAGATCTAAGCATGGCTCTTTTAGTGTCAAAGCTTACTTCTTCGCTGTAGAATAAAGAGAACTGGGTTCGAGTCTGGAAGGCACAAATGTCTCTTTTTCTGGAGTAATCTTCTCTGTGAGATATTAAACTTAGAGGTTCCAGTCAAACTTTCGTAGCAAGCAGTCGCTGAAGGAGTATTTTCTTTTATTATTTTAGCAATCAAGTAATTGATTGCTAAATAAAAAATCTTGATACAGTTTTTTGATATAGTTTGTTTATTAATAGAAAAATAAGATTTTGGATTATTTTACATCTGATTAGAACTTTTGTGCAAACAATAACTGAATGATTCGGTCACCAGGACCCAAAGGTTTCACTAAAAGACAAGGAAAAATTATCCACTCTATCGCTACCTGGAGACAGATGAAGACAGATCTAGCACGTTCAGGGGCGGGGGTGGCTCAGTCGGTAGCGCGCCAGGCTCGTAATCTGTAGTTCCCAGGTTCGAATCCCAGCTGGGTTAGTGTTGAGATTTATCTCCGCAAAATTCCCCGCCCTGCCCACGGTCAGTAGGGGACACCGATGGGCTTGGAAAGGCCGCCGTCCTTCGGATGGGACGTTAAGCCGTGGCCCCGTGTGCGGGAGAGCCATACCCTGTGCACGTTAAAGAACACGCTGGATGGCCTTGACGGGAGGCTACCATCTGTATCCCAACAGCTGTTCCAGTGGGTCCCCTCCCCCAACCTTCTCTGAGCCTTCGGGGTCCATGTGACCTGGCCATTTAGCCCATGGTGTGCAAAAAAGGGCCGCTCAGAGGTAAAACAACCCAACCCAACTCTAGCACGTTTCGCAATGCACAGAGTGTATGACTTTACCTTCACGTGGAGCTACAATTAATGTGACATACGACGCAGACATTTTCCAGCCTTTTCCCTTTCTCTCTGAGTAAGATCCTGTGCAAAATGTTCTGTGTAACTGCAATAGGGACCAGAACCTGAGAACATCAGCTACAAGCTTCACATGCTACTGAGGACTATGTAGGAGCGCGAAGAACTACACTATCACTACTATGTAGGAGCGAGAAGAACTACACTATCACTACTATGTAGGAGCGAGAAGAACTACACTATCACTACTATGTAGGAGCGAGAAGAACTACACTATCACTACTATGTAGGAACGAGAAGAACTACATTATCACTACTATGTAGGAGCGAGAAGAACTACACTATCACTACTATGTAGGAGCGAGAAGAACTACACTATCACTACTATGTAGGAGCGAGAAGAACTACACTATCACTACTATGTAGGAGCGAGAAGAACTACACTATCACTACTATGTAGGAGCGAGAAGAACTACACTATCACTACTATGTAGGAGCGAGAAGAACTACACTATCACTACTATGTAGGAGCGAGAAGAACTACACTATCAATACTATGTAGGAGCGAGAAGAACAACAGCAACAACGTTTCAAATAGCACTAATATTTTAATTTTTTCAAAAAATTATAATATTAGAATAAGAGGTTAGTGACATATATTTTATTATATATGTGTTAAGTCAGAGAATTTTTCTCCAAACTGGACTTTGGCTGAACAATTGTAGAAATAGTTCAGGTTTGAAAAATTGATCCTGAACTCATATCCAATCAGAATGTATGATCTCTTTATGGCATTTCAATAGATTTTTTTTTTAGATTTTTGATTACATATAGATTTTTTTATTCACTACTCTCAACACCAGTACAGTTCAATACAAAATCCACAACAAAAAACGTACTTTAACATAAATTTTTCAAGTTCAAAATATCATACACATGAACTGATTAACGCAAATTATATTAAATTATAATCTATTTTATAGGTAGTTTTTTTAAACAAACAAACTGAACAATATGAAAGTAGTAAATAAATAAGAGAACTCCACTTGAATCCGATCTCATGTGTGGAGAAGTTCACGAATATAACGTTTACAGAATTTGTTGCAACAGTGTTATAAAAATTAAATATTGAAGCTAAAGTATAGCTAAGAATAACTAAAATATAGCTAAGAATTATTTCTGATCTTCAGTTGGTGATAAAAAAGAATAGAGTAATCGTTTTTAAATGTAACATTTCCACGGTTAAAATAATATCCAAAGTTCTTGTTTACGCAAAATACACTCTTTTTTTTTTAAGCTCCATAAATCTTCAGGTGGCCTCCGAAAACTATTGTTCCGCTATACCTTTAGAACGCGATTTCCGAAAGTAACAAGTTATACGTCAAAGGAATGCTTCTGACGCAGGAAAAGTAATAGGATATGAAAAATTGACCCCCCCCCATGATTTCTTCCCTCCTAAAAAAAGAGCGAGGAAATGAAAACGATTGTTCCCTATACAAGTGTCTCGCAAACTTTTTTACTCTGCGGCACACTGAATCTAATTTTTTCCGCGGCACACTGAATCTAATTTTTTTTCCGCGGCACACCTAAAAAAGAATTTTTGATGGTTACGTAAAAAGAGGAAAATTGAAGTTTCATTAAATGCATTTTATTTAAAATAAATATAATAATAAATATAATTAATCATAACTCGGTGTTTGTTTTAAATATTTGTCCATTCTATGGCTTGAAATGATCAAAAATTAATACCAAAATTTGGAAAAAGCTTGGTAAATACTTACAAGATCCCAGTTGATAAAATCTGAAAGATTTTTATTAAAGCAAGTCGATATTAAAGCACATCGATAACACAAGTCAAGTCAAAATGAAATCTTTGGAATATCTAGTGTCAATTTGAAAATCTCTCGCGGCACACAGTTTGCGAGACACTGCCCTATGCTGTGCATAGAGATTATTCTCTTGATGTACTCACACAAGAATTACACCTTTAAAACTTATATCTGCTTATAAGAGACCAGATGGACAAATACAGGTCAGATTCTTAAAAATAATATTAATTTTTCTCTTTTCATGGAGGGAAGAAGTATCTGTACGGCGTAGTTTTGCATCTCAGCAGATACGATCTTCTAGGATATGAGTGTATTAATGAAAGGTTTCTTACAGCAAAATTTCAGACAAGCATTAAAGACTTGAATGTTATCTGCTGTTATGCCCCCACCGAGGATGCTGATGAGGATGAGAAGGATAGGTTTTATGGACAACTTCAGGATATTTTGAATTCTGTCAAGAAAGGAGATATTACCCTTGTTCTAGGTGACTTTAATGCCAAAGTTGGTACTGACTCTGACCTTTGGGGAGGAGTGGTAGGCCCTTTTGGTATTGGTAGCTGTAATGGCAATGGGCAACGTCTCCTACAGGTAAGTAAACTCAATGGATTCAGAATAACTAACACTTATTACAAACACCGCGACATACATAAGTACACATGGGTTTCACCCAATGGGCTGCATAAGAATATGATTGATTATATATTAATTAACAGAAAATTGTCTAGTTCTGTTAGGAATACCAGGGCATATAGGGGAGCTGAAATTGGATCTGACCATTACCTTATTAAAAGTGTCTTGCAACTTAAACTTAAAAAGTGTCGTGCTAGGGTTAAAAAATTTAGCTTTAATATTGAAGCTCTGAAAGACCCTGTTATAACTGAGGCTTATATGATTGGTTACCTAACCATTGCGACAGTCATGGATTGCTTACTAGGGAAGATGAGAAAGAATACGACCTTTTTAAACAGGATTTTCTTGAAAGTAACAATACTCTCTTGAGTAATAAAGAACAGGTGAGGCAAAATTATATAAGTGATAAGGAACTGGAGCTTATTTTAGAAAGAAAGAACTGCAAAAATATTCTTAATCAATACCCAGAGCTGGCAATCTTGCACGACGAAACGATTTGGAAAAATGAAAAATTGAGGGAAATCGAGGCAAGGCAGTTTTGCAGTTTATGGCACTCTGCCGCCATTTTTTAACGCAGCATCCGGACTTCTAGCGGCGACGGAAAATTTCATTCTTCCAGAAGTATGCAAAATTTTTTAACATTAGTTCCGAAAAAACTCCCCACTAAATATGCGATTTCAGCTACTGAAGCACACTGTTCAATATTACATTAGAAAGAATATTCAACTTCTTAAAAAGTTCTACAAATAATACAATAATATTTCCGTTGTATTACTAGCAATACAACGGAAATACCCTGAGTAAAGACTATAATGATGAGCACTTATTCCTGAGCATGTTTTTTCTTCTGCAAATAAAAGGAAACCACCAGAAGTAATAGTATACGAGACATATTTTTCTAACTGCCCATATCATTATACGACGAATGTCGGTCAGTACTAGGCTACTTGTTTCAAAGCCTATTGTCACTAACAAACGTTCATTCCGTAATTTAAAAACACTCGCAAAAATCACCAATCTCATCGGAGGCGGCTATTCCAACAGAAGCATACCACTAAACAATGAATTGCCGTTCCGCAAATGAAGAAAACCACATAACAAAATTACCGGAGACAACCATTTTAACCTGAACATACTTTATACCCTTTTTATCCACCCACCCCCTCCCTCCCTCCAGACTACTCTTATAATAAGCTTAAAACACCAAACTGTAAACAATTTACCGTCGATCCTTAGTGTAAATGAATCCGGGAATTAAATAATTCCATCAAAGTCTTTTTTTTTCATCTGCAAATCATATGTCAGCGATTAGGTATGTTCGACCATCTGCCTCGGACTGAGTTTTGATGAAAGAATTATATCTTGCTGTATGGAATGTATACTTTTCTTCTGATTTCATCATATGCACATATATTTTGTGACCAAGTAAGTCCAATAGTTCGTTGGCTGATGAAAGCGAAGAGTGAAATTTTTGAAATAGAACGACCCTTTTTTTTTAGGCTCTTTCCTTGCATGCTGTCAGGTTTCTGTTGTGTGTGTTGTTTGGGTTGTTTTACCTTGAGCGGCACTTTTTTGCACACCATGGGCTAAATGGCCAGGTCACATGGACCCTGAAGGCTCGCAGAAGGTTGGGGGAGGGGACCCACTGGAACAGCTGTTAGGAAACTGATGGTAGCCTCCCGTCAAGGCCATCCAGCGTGTTCTTTAACGTGCACAGGGTATGGCTCTCCCGCACACGGGACCACGGCTTAACGTCCCATCCGACGGACGGCGGCCTTTCCAAGCCCATCGGTGTCCCCTACTGACCGTGGGCAGGGCGGGAAATTTTGCGGAGATAAATCTCAACGCTGACCCAGCTGGGAACTACAGATTACGAGCCTGGCGCGCTACTGACTGAGCCACCCCCGCCTCATGTTGTGTTGGTAAATATAGATCAATCACGCCCAGAAGCATTAATATGAATAATAAGCGAGAGAGGAAAGGTAATCAGAAACGTGATACTGTTTCTGTTGGATCTTCATACATATGTAATATATATTGTATGTTTAGTGCTGAGAAGGACTTTTTTGTGAGTTGTGTGAAAGGAATGTTGGGTGAAAAGGTTCAGTATTATAAATTTAGTCCTGAGAAGGATTTTTATATGTTTATGTAGTTGAAATTATAGATGGGGGAAATGTTTTTTTTTTCTTTTTTGCCGTCCCGTTGCCGAGTGGTTAGCGCGCTTGGCTGCTGATCTAAGGGACCTGGGTTCGAGCCCCGGATAAGGCTAGGCATGGATGTTCGTGTTGTTTCTCTGCTGAGGTCCTGCCATCCTCTCAGATCTTCTACTGTGGCATATAAACTGACAGGCTCCTGTCAGACCTCTGTGGCAAGCAGCTGCTTGAGGGGGTATTTATTTATTTATTATTGTTAGATTTTTTAGTCGGGTTCCAAAATTATATCATAATATACAAGGTAATGTATTATTACTTTCATTTAAGTGTTTGTTTCTATTTTTTAAGTAAATGCTGTTTTCACTGAATGTATATATTATAAAGGGTAATGATTTAAAAGAATTCTGTTTAAGGGGAAGTGAAAGCGCTATACTTGCAATGGTAAATATTTTGGGTCACAACTACACAGAAATGAAAGATTGCTCGAGTTAGAGAAATTGTAGGGGATTACAGAAACTGGAAAATAAAATTGTGGCTGAGTCAAAAATAGAAAAAAGAGAAAATATTTTTAAATATACGTTTCTTTTCACTTGCAGATTTAACCATGAAATATGTCCCCTTACAGACACCAGATGGTGCTGCTCTTCCTTCTGTAGCATTTCTTTACTGTAAAAACGCAATACTTTTTGAAAATAATTTATTTTCTAATCACATTTCCTAAAAAAATTAACAGCAATGATGTGTATTCCATTCTATTTTGTAAACGTAATTACTTAGATTCTATATTATATGCTCCTTTATTTACGAATATGTGGACGAAAGGTCGCATAGCTATGTTTCAGTCGGCAGTCCGCCGTTTCAGCGGACACCAGGCACCTCAGACTTTGCTTTTCCCGACCAAAGCAATAAATATGTCACCACGGAGCCGACCCTAAGCTACAACAAGTACAAGTAAGCCCTAAGATGAGGCCCTAAGCTACAACAAGTACAAGTAAGCCCTAAGATGAGGCCCTAAGCTACAACAAGTACAAGTAAGCCCTAAGATGAGGCCCTAAGCTACAACAAGTACAAGTAAGCCCTAAGATGAGGCCCTAAGCTACAACAAGTACAAGTAAGCCCTAAGATGAGGCCCTAAGCTACAACAAGTACAAGTAAGCCCTAAGATGAGGCCCTAAGCTACAACAAGTACAAGTAAGCCCTAAGATGAGGCCCTAAGCTACAACAAGTACAAGTAAGCCCTAAGATGAGGCCCTAAGCTACAACAAGTACAAGTAAGCCCTAAGATGAGGCCCTAAGCTACAACAAGTACAAGTAAGTCCTAAGATGAGGCCCTAAGCTACAACAAGTACAAGTAAGCCCTAAGATGAGGCCCTAAGCTACAACAAGTACAAGTAAGTCCTAAGATGAGGCCCTAAGCTACAACAAGTACAAGTAAGCCCTAAGATGAGGCCCTAAGCTACAACAAGTACAAGTAAGCCCTAAGATGAGGCCCTAAGCTACAACAAGTACAAGTAAGCCCTAAGATGAGGCCCTAAGCTACAACAAGTACAAGTAAGCCCTAAGATGAGGCCCTAAGCTACAACAAGTACAAGTAAGCCCTAAGATGAGGCCCTAAGCTACAACAAGTACAAGTAAGCCCTAAGATGAGGCCCTAAGCTACAACAAGTACAAGTAAGCCCTAAGATGAGGCCCTAAGCTACAACAAGTACAAGTAAGCCCTAAGATGAGGCCCTAAGCTACAACAAGTACAAGTAAGCCCTAAGATGAGGCCCTAAGCTACAACAAGTACAAGTAAGTCCTAAGATGAGGCCCTAAGCTACAACAAGTACAAGTAAGCCCTAAGATGAGGCCCTAAGCTACAACAAGTATAAGAGGCCCCAAAAATTTCGAAGTAAAATTATATGAATCAATCAATAGTAAATATACAAATTACCTGTTGACATAGAATTTAACCTGGCAAGTGACTGAAGAGCAAGAGCGTGGGTTCGAGTTCCATTCATTGGCGAAACACAAGTTTGTCGAAATATATTGTATTCATTATTCCGATTGGAGGGAACATTAAAGAATAAATGCAAAGCATTATACTAGCATTGCTATACACAAAGACTGTGTAGAGCTAAGATGAACAGTATTTGCATAACAGATTAATTTGAATAAAAAATATTCGAGACACAGTAAATATCAAACTCAATATTTCAGGCCCTCATAATCGTGAGGCCCTAAGCTGTAGCTTAGTTATTTCCGGCCCTGGTTCGATATGGATTTCTAAATGTGCTTTTCAATAGCTGAAGAAGTTGGCTCACTATTTAATCAAATACAATAAAATTAATCACATTAAAAACTGAGATACTGTTTTAATAAGCAGCTACCCTAAGTTGGAACTGGCAACTGTTAAATAAATTTTCTGTTAAAAATTAATTATTGTAACCCTACTGAAATAATAAGCGAACATGATTCCTCACGTATCGTTTCAATTATTAGGATTAGTGTAACTAATGGCAACTGTTAGATCAGGCATTTGCAAACGCATATAATAAGCAAGGTAGTTTAGGTAGCACAATATTAATAAAAATGTACTCTAATTCACTAATAAAATATGACAGGAAAATATTCTGTAGACAAAAAATACTTCAAATAATTAGCTGAAAAAAAATGGTTGTCCTGGAAATGATTCTGGAAGACTGGGTTCAAATCACACTCAGGGCAACCAAATTCTTTTCAGCTAATTATTTCAAATGTACTCAAAATTTTTGAAAATACAAACGTTCCTAGAAAATCAGAGACTAAAAAGATTCTGCCAAGGTTTCATAAAAAAAAAAAAAAATTCTTCAAGCAGCTGCTTGCCATATTGGTCTGACAAGAGCCTGGAGTATAATAACTATATCACAGTATCATTGTGTGGAAGAGAGTCAACACAAGAAACGAAATACGATTTCCTTGTCCGAGTCTCGGACGCAGGTCTTTTCATTAGTAGTCAAGTAAGCTAATCTCTTGGCCATCAGAATTAAATCTTTTGATCACAGTACAAAACTCATAAAAAAAAATACCCCCTCAAGCAGCTGCTTGCCACAGAGGTCTGACAGGAGCCTGTCAGTTTATATGCCACAGTAGAAGATCTGAGAGGATGGCAGGACCTCAGCAGAAAACAACACGAACATCCATGCCTTACCCAGGGCTCGAACCCCAGGTCCCTTAGATCAGTAGCCAAGTGTGCTAACCACTCGGCCACGGGACGGCACAAAACTCATATATATATATATTAAATTATTAAATATAGACCATATTGAATATTTCGATATGATCTAATTTCTTCCGATTTTTTGGAAGAATGAAACTGTAATATACGTATACGTATAAAAACGTAAATAAAATTAAACTACAAATATAAGTTAAGAATTATTCATCTGAAGAAAATTATTGATGATGTGACGGGCAAAAGTTTTTTCAGATTAATAATTGTTGAATTCTATATCTACAGGTTATCTCTGTGTATTTACAATGGATGCGTAAAGAAGTTTGGCCTAAATAATTACGCAATAAAACTAAAAACATTCAAGAATAAAATCATCGTAAGAACTATTTCAGCTGTGAAAAGCAAAAGAAATCGGAAGCTCAAAGAAGCAGGGGCTAAAGAAGAAAGCAGGGGCTCAAAGAAGCAAGCCCTAAGTTTCTGCTTCCTTGTAGTAATGGTCCCTAGGTGGGGTTCAGAATGCCTTTAACCCTTTCACGACCAAGGGAAACATTTTTCCCATTTTAAAATTGGTGATTGTTGTATTTAATTATAACCTTATCTGCATTTTTTATACACAATGTCAAAATAGAACGTATGCCGAACGCAATTACGTAAACGGGAACGTTTAGAAAACAAAAACAGAACTGTCAGGGCGCATAATATATGTACTATGTGCAATGTCCATCTTTGCCTCACTACCAAAAGACATTGCTTCGCAGAATATCATAATTAGCACATCATTTTGTATAGTAATTTTATTTCACAATTTTGTATTATTTTAGTTAACATTTTGTTCTAATAAACCAATAAATAAAAGACATTGCATAATAAGCCTAACTATAATTTGTGTTACCTTTATAGTCCATTGGGAAAAATATTTCCCATAAAATTCCAAAAAAACTACACATTGTTATGTATTTTTCTTATGATTTTTATTTATTTTACGTCTAAACAAACTAAAATAAACAGTTACATACTAATATTTACTCTTAGAAACCTTATGGTCCTGAAAGGGTTAATAAGTCATAGGAATTGTTTGATTTTGAAAAGAAAATATCGACCACCAAAGTTTTGACAGCTGCTTAGGTTTACTATGTTTTGAACGGATTTACAGATCTGGCCTTTTAATTATTGTTTTGTTTCTTTTTAGTTTTTTATGCAATAAATTTATTTCAATAGTTAAGTGGAATTTTGAGTTATTATTATTATCTGTGGTAAAATTACTGCAAGTAGATCAGAAGGAATTTTAAGTTTTCCTTTTGAATTGTCCTATCATATCCATTACGTTATATTTAATGGAAGTAGCTCTTTCGCTGTAGTTGTATTTTATTTTGCATATTTATCGTTTCATTTGATGGAACCTTTTGGTTATTAGTAATTTGAGATATGTTATCTATCAAGGTGGTGGTACGGGTGATCAGAATCTTATTTCTCAGTGCCAGTTGAAGATAATAGGAAGTACAGTGTGATTGTTAATCCTTTTGTTTGGAGAGTGGAAGAGAGTCGGGAGTGGAATGCCGGGTGTGTGAATGCGAACAAAGGGGGGGGGGGGATAGGTGCATGCTAATCTCTCTTTGGAATTAGGGCAAGAGTTAGAGTGATTGACAGGGTGAGGGGGTACAGGGTCTGATAGATATAGCCATAATAGGTAAGTTTCAAAGAATGTAAGAAGGGATGTGGCCAATGGCAAATTAAAAGAGAAAATTTGAAAAAACAAGAAGAGAAAAGAGTGAGATCACCTTTTCTTTCTTGAAAAGGCGAAGACTCAATCCATGACTACGGGTTGGGTTGGGTTGTTTTACCTCTGAGCGGCACTTTTTTTGCACACAATGGGCTAAATGGCCAGGTCACATGGACCCCGAAGGCTCAAAGAAGGTTGGGGGAGGGGACCCATTGGAATAGCTGTTGGGAGACAGATGGTAGCCTCCCGTCAAGGCCATCCAGCGTGTTCTTTAACGTGCACAGCGTATGGCTCTCCCGCACACGGGGCCACGGCTTAACGTCACATCCGACGGACGGCGGCCTTTCCAAGCCCATCGGTGTCCCCTACTGACCGTGGGCAGGGCAGGGAATTTTGCGGAGATAAATCTCAACGCTGACCCAGCTGGGACTCGAACCTGGGAACTACAGATTACGAGCCTGACGTGTTACCGACTGAGCCACCCCGCCCCCCATGACTACGGTGACCATATTTTTTTTGGAGAAAATAAAGGACAAATGAAAAATTGTTTCATAATAAAAAAAAGCAGGATACTTTTATTTGTTTCACTAAACCTAAAAAGCTTTATAACATTTATTATAAAATATAAGCATAGACATAGCATTTTAAACAATCATATTATTACTTAAAAATTTAATTTTGATACTTTTCACAAGAATGAATTTTTTTAATAAATCACGTTTGTGTTTTAAAAATTCATAAAACTATACAATTAATGTCAAAGTTGCATTTGGTATAAATGCATGCTATCAATGTTTCGATTTTTAATTGGGTTTTTTCACTAGTCCACATAGTGTTCACTAATGAAAATATTCGTTCAGTGGGGACATTAGATCCAGGGAGACATAAGCAAAACTCAACGATTTTTGAAATGTTTTTAAAAGGTACGTGTATATCTGTGAAACATTTAAAAATTTCAACCCATTTACATTGGCAGGACTGATCATTTTGTCGACATTCTTCGACCTTTTCACTGGTGACATAACTTTTAATCCACGAAACTTCATCAAATAGTTCGCCGTCATTTATTTTTAAGTTCCGGTGACTGGAAATGAACAAAATGCTTTCCTCGATCTTCACCCACAGAGGGATTTCTCGTAGCAGGACCCATTAAAATGGGGGCGGGGGTGGCTCAGTCGGTAGCGCGCCAGGCTCGTAATCTGTAGTTCCCAGGTTCGAGTCCCAGCTGGGTCAGCGTTGAGATTTATCTCCGCAAAATTTCCCCGCCCTGCCCACGGTCAGTAGGGGACACCGATGGTCTTGGAAAGGCCGCCGTCCGTCGGATGGGACGTTAAGACGTGGCCACATGTGCGGGAGAGCCATACCTGTGCACTTTAAAGAACACGCTGGATGGCCTTGACGGGAGGCTACCATCTGTCTCCCAACAGCTGTTCCAGTGGGTCCCCTCCCCCAACCTTCTCTGAGCCTTCGGGGTCCTTGTGGCCTGGCCATTTAGCCCATGGTGTGCAAAAAAGTGCCGCTCAGAGGTAAAACAATCCAATCCAATAGACCCATTCAAATACTTCCATTTCCACGAAAGAGCTGTCCCAGTTATTTAAATAATCAATATACGTTTGGTGAAATTTATGAATTTCATCTTTAAATATGTTTTGGGTTTTTTCTAAATCTAAAATTATATATTTAGTATTTATAGGTAAAAACGCTTGATTTCTTTTTCGTTCATTTAATTTTAGCTTCAGTGCTTTAAAATGCATGGAAGCTTCATACATTGAGCTTTCCTATGATTCATTTTTCAAAATATATTGTTGAAATGTTGAAGCTTGGCTGTAAAAAAAAATAACATTGCCTCTGCTAACACATTATTAAAAAAGTTTTTCAGAATCATGGGACATTTTTCCAGTTCCAAAAAGTACGATTTTAGCGGCTTAAATAGTATTAATATTCTCTCTAAAGCTGGTAGAAGAGTTAGCCATCGCTTTTTGCTGTAACCTAGTAATTTTTTATATTGAATATCTACATCATCACAAAATTCTTTCAATTTTTCCACTCTGATTGTGTAGATGTAAAAACGTGATTTTTTTTACTAATATCACTTCAATATCTACCGGAAGACAATCGACTCCAGTGCCCATGCGTTGTGTTGTTTTACCTCTGAACGGCACTTTTTTGCACACCATGGGCTAAATGGCCAGGCCACAAGGACCCCGAAGGCTCAGAGAAGGTTTGGGGAAGGGGACCCACTGGAACAGCTGTTGGGAGACAGATGGTAGCCTCCCGTCAAGGCCATCCAGCGTGTTCTTTAACGTGCACAGGGTATGGCTCTCCCACACACGGGGCCACGGCTTAACGTCCCATCCGACGGACGTTGGCCTTTTAAAGCCCATCGGTGTCCCCTACTGTCCGTGGGCAGGGCGGGGAATTTTGCGGAGATAAATCTCAACGCTGACCCAGCTGGGACTCGAACCTGGGAACTACAGATTACGAGCCTGGTGCGCTACCGACTGAGCACCCCCGCCCCTCCAGTGCCCATTCACTTATTGGATATGTGGACAGCACAATTAACACCAATCAGTTTATTTCCACATAAATTTTGCATTTTAAAGAAAACATTATTTTCTTCTTTTCTCTGGGAACCACCAAAGTTGCAGTTGGTGTTGTCAGCACGCAAAGCAAGTAATTTATCAATAATTTCATATATGTTTAGTGATTGCTTGATACAAACTGTTAATATATTAGAATTTTCTCCCGGTAGATTCTTTAAAT
Source organism: Ryuthela nishihirai (assembly GCA_038380435.1). Classification (NCBI taxonomy): domain Eukaryota; kingdom Metazoa; phylum Arthropoda; class Arachnida; order Araneae; family Heptathelidae; genus Ryuthela; species Ryuthela nishihirai. The sequence continues at coordinate 25,181,926 of JAWZYU010000022.1, forward strand.
CTAAAACTTTAACCTTGACACCATGATTGGGTAAAAAATACCTCACCAGAATCGGACACAATTGAATCAAAAGTTATTTAATTTAAATCAAAATTTAATTAATTTAATTAGTTAAATTTTTAGAAAATAATTAAATCATTATTTTAATTTAAATCAAAGTTATCCTTAATTACCATGATTAGAATAGTCCGAATAAATAGTAATATAATTTGTTTTACATATATCAGTTTTAACTGAGGCGACAGAATATGGACCGAAAAAGGGGTGGCTCAGTCGGTAGCGCGCCAGGTTCGTAATCTGTACTTCAAAGGTTCGAGTCCCAGCTGGGTCAGCGTTGAGATTTATCTCCGCAAAATTCCCCGCCCTGCCCACGGTCAGTAGGGGACACCGATGAGCTTGGAAAGGCCGCCGTCGATCGGATGGGACGTAAAGCCGTGGCCCCGTGTGCGGGAGAGCCATACCCTGTGCACGTTAAAGAACACACTGGATGGCCTTGACGGGAGGCTACCATCTGTCTCCCAACAGCTATTCCAGTGGGTCCCCTCCCCCAACCTTCTCTGAGCCTACGGGGTCCATGTGACCTGCCCATTTAGCCCATGGTGTGCAAAAAAGTGCCGCTCAGAGGTAAAACAACCCAACACACAACCTATGGATCGAAAACGTTACAAATGATGACTTGTTTTTATTCTTGCACAAGAATACTTTTCATCAAAACATGTCTTGATTAATTTTGAAGCGCAGCCGTTTGACCGAAATGAGTGATTATGTTTCACAGAATGATAACACCAAGATGCTTCTTTTAGTGCTAACTGTTTTACTTTATCATCGAAAATTTTGCTAACAAGGAACGAGTTTAACGATTTACTCGATGAAGCCCAGACTTCAGCTTCTTTGTGTTTTGATGTCTGTAAATGCTGTGTAATTTCTGATCTGCCGCTATTCGCGATATTAGAATTTGCCGAATATTTATTACATTTGACTTCACTATCCGTTATTCCTCTTTTAATGAAAGGAAATTCTTCTTCCAATGTTTTGTTGAAAATGCATTTTCTTTTAGGTGCCATGACAATGGGTAATAACAAAAACAGTATTAAGCTTTACCTGCTCTAACGTGCAATACGTTTTGAACGAACTCCCTACGTAAAGAATTAATGCTACCGACTGAGCCACCCCCGACCCTGTACATATTGTACTTGAGTGTGTAGTGTAAAAGATGTGGTAGGAGTGAGTGGACGTCTTGAAATTTCGACATTGCGTTGTCACTGCATACTTAACATTATTCAACGTAGTATTAATTAATTTGCAACGTAGTATTTTTAAATTTGCCACAGGTTGGGTTGTTTTACCTCTGAGCGGCACTTTTTTGCACACCATGGGCTAAATGGCCAGGTCACATGGACCCCGAAGGCTCAGAGAAGGTTGGGGGAGGGCACCCACTGGAATAGCTGTTGTGAGACAGATGGTAGCCTCCCGTCAAGGCCATCCAGCATGTTCTTTAACGTTGGGTTGTTTTACCTCTGAGCGGCATTTTTTTGCACACCATGGGCTAAATGGCCAGGTCACATGGACCCCGAAGGCTCGAGAAGGTTGGGGGAGGGGACCCACTGGAATAACTGTTGTGAGACAGATGGTAGCCTCCCGTAAAGGCCATCCAGCGTGTTCTTTAACGTTGGGTTATTTTACCTCTGAGCGGCACGTTTTTGCACACCATGGGCTAAATGGCCAGGTCACATAGACCCCGAAGGCTCAGAGAAGGTTGGGGGAGGGCACCCACTGGAATAGCTGTTGTGAGATAGATGGTAGCCTCCCGTCAAGGCCATCCAGCATGTTCTTTAACGTTGGGTTGTTTTACCTCTGAGCGGCATTTTTTTGCACACCATGGGCTAAATGGCCAGGTCACATGGACCCCGAAGGCTCGAGAAGGTTGGGGGAGGGGACCCACTGGAATAACTGTTGTGAGACAGATGGTAGCCTCCCGTAAAGGCCATCCAGCGTGTTCTTTAACGTTGGGTTATTTTACCTCTGAGCGGCACGTTTTTGCACACCATGGGCAAAATGGCCAGGTCACATGGACCCGGAAGGCTCAGAGAAGGTTGGGGGAGGGGACCCACTGGAACAGCTGTTGGGAGACAGATGGTAGCCTCCCGTCAAGGCCACCCAGCGTATTCTTTAACGTGCACATGGCATGTTTCTCCCACACACGGGGCCATGGTTTAACGTCCCATCCGACGGACGGCGGTCGTTCCAAGCCCATCGGTGTCCCCTACTGACCGTGGGCAGGGCGGGGAATTTTGCGGAGATAAATCTCAACGCTGATTCAGCTGGGACTCGAACCTAGGAACTACAGATTACTAGCCATGACGCGCTACCGACTGAGCCACCCCCGTCCCACATACTGATTATTAATTACTAGTTATTAGCGATTAAAATATATTTACATAACATAATAGTTTCGGCACTTTGTGAGTTCCGATCAGTTACGAGAGAAAACAAATTAACCTTCCCATTGAAACAATCTAAGTTTAGCTATGATCATTTTATCGTACCCAATAACTATTTATGAATTAAATTTCCCCTCTTATAAGATATGAAACATAAGACAAAAACTTAAATCAGTTTAGTTACATTTTTGGCATGCGTATTTCTTCATATTAACGAAATTTAATTTAATCGCTAATAATCAATAATGTAGAGTAGGCATCAATCAACGATTAACTATATATGTATTGCAAAAGTTGCTATTTGAAATGCAGAGAGAATAGCATCAATTATTGCGACCATTTCTCCAATATCTTGGCTCGGGTGGCTCAGTCGGTAGAGCGCCAGGCTCGTAATCTGTAGTTTCCAGGTTCGAGTCCCAGCTGGGTCAGCGTTGAGATTTATCTCCGCAAAACTACCCGCCCTGCCCACGATCAGTAGGGGACACCGATGGGCTTGGAAATGCCGCGGTCCGTCGGATGGGACGTTAAACCGTGGCCCCGTGTACGGGAGAGCCATACCCTGTGCACGTTAAAGAACACGCTAGATAGCCTTGACGGGAGGCTACCATCTGTCTCCCAACAGCTGTTCCAGTGGATCCCCTCCCCCAACCTTCTCTGAGCCTTCGGGGTCCATGTGACCTGGCCATTTAGCCCATGGTGTGCAAAAAAGTGCCGTTCAGAGGTAAAACAACCCAACTCCAATATCTTTTTTGCGCAGTGTTGTATCGTCGGTAGTAGCAAGTTTCGTATGAAGCACGAGAAATGGTGCTCGCCGCAGCCAACTGAGCTGCATCCGTTCGTTTTTATATTAAATTTAACTTGATCACTAATAATTAATATTCAATTCGTAAGCGTCATCCCCTCAGCAATCAATATATTCAAAAGTTAGCATTACAATACATTGGAAATAACAACAAATGTTATTGCGACATTTTTTTTGAAGCGCTTTGATCTCCGGAAGTGGCATCTTGTCAGGCGGCATGGGAAACATGTGTAAATAGCTTATTATTAAAAAATAACAACCAGCACGTAAATATGATTCACTGATTAATAATGGGCAAATAGTCTCTGAGCGACATTTTCATGCAGGTCGGAGGTTCAAGGTATGGTAAGATGATGGTAAAATTAGCCTCCAACAATGGAATTTAATAATAAAAAAAAATCCCCCTCAAGCAGCTGCTTGCCACAGAGGTCTGACAGGAGCCTGTCAGTTTATATGCCACAGTAGGAGATCTGAGAGGATGGCAGGACCTCAGCAGAAAAACGACACACACATCCATGCCTAAATCCGGGGCTCGAACCCAGGTTCCTTAGATCAGTAGCCAAGCGTGCTAACAACACGGCCACGGTAAAAATAATCATAAACTGGATCCTACCTGGTCTAGTGGTTAGCGTTATTGGATTATTTTTACCTCTGAGTGGCACGTTTTTGCGCACAATGGGCTAAATGGCCAGGTCACAAGGACCCCAAATGGTCAGAGAAGGTTGGGGGCCCACTGTAACAGCTGTTGGGAGATAGATGATACCCTCCAGTTAAGTCCATACAGCATGTTCTTTAACGTGCACAGGGTATGGCTCTCCCGCAAACGGGGCGACGGCTTAACGTCCCATCCGACTGGTTGACATTGCGACTTGAATGGGATTCGATTTGAATGGGATAAAAAAAAATGTCGCAATAATATTTGTTGTTATTCCCGACGTATTGTAATGCTAACTTTTGAACTATATTTATTGATCAGGGGATGATGCTTACCTATTGAATATTAATTATTAGTGATTAAGTTAACTTTAATATCAAAAACAAACGGATGCAGCTCAGTTGGCTGCGGCGAGCACCATTTCTCGTGCTTCATACGAAACTTGCTAACTACCAACGAATAATTGATGCTATTCTCTCTGTATGTGAGAGGCGGACGGCGTCCTTTTCAATCCCATCGGTGTCCCCTACTGACCGTGGTCAGGGCGGGGAGTTTTACAGAGATAAATCCCAACGCTGGCACAGCTGGGACTCGAACCTGGGAACTGCAGATTACGAGCCTGGCGCGCTACCGACTAAGTCACCCCCACCCCTGTAGTTAGCGTACCTGACTACTAAGATCAGTCGGCGAGTTGGTTGTTGTTGTTTTACCTCTGAGCGGCACTTTTTTGCACACCATGGGCTAAATGGCCAGGTCACATGGACCCCGAAGGCTCAGAGAAGGTTGGGGGAGGGGACCCACTCGAACAACTGTTGGGAGACAGATGGCAGCCTCCCGTCAAGGCCATGCAGCGTGTTCTTTAGCGTGCACAGGGTATGGCTCTCCCGCACACGGGGCCACGGCTTATTGTCCCATCCGACGGACGGCGTCCTTTCCAAACCCATCGGTGTCCCTTACTGACCGTGGGCAGGTCGGGGAATCAGTCGGCGATGTCATTGTGTAACGGTTTGTATGTTGTATGAGAAACCAGAACAAGCCTAATATAGCTTCTAGGTTATCTCCGTCCTTTGTGTATCAAAAAAGATCATATATCCTTCTTCAAAAAAAAAAAAGATCATATATCCTTCTTCAAAAAAAAAAAAAGATCATATATCCTTCTTCAAAAAAAAAAGATCATATATCCTTCTTGTGATCAGAAACCTTTACACAGTTATAATGAAGCAAAACTGTCATAGGCCAACAATTGAAATGCAATTAAAATTAAAAGTGCCTCAACTCTAGGAAAAAAATGTTTCAATCCCTTATTACCCCAATATCCCAACTGAGATAACAATAGACATGCAGGTGATCCATTAAAGTCGCAATGTCAATCATGGCCCACAGATCAGGGACGTTCTCTAATCTATATTATTTTCTTCACTCTGATGTTTCCGATTCTAAGTAATCTGATTAGCGTTTAATTGGCCAGAGCTGGAAGAGTTTACTACAGTTCCAATAAAACATCCATTTAGAAACAATCTATGACTTTTAACTCTGTAAATGAATTAGTTGTGGACTTTGCCATATGTTCTGTACGAGAATGGTCACCTGGAATAGAGTTCCTCTGACTAGGGGGCACAGGTAAGCCAGTCCAAGCCGCCAAATCATTGTTGGCAGTGAAAATTCCATGACCTTCACGACCAAAAGTCTCAAATTTCTACCATAAATGCATTGTTTGCAATATTCGTTTGAAAATTTGGAATTTTCAAAAATTTACACCGTTAGAGGGCGCAATTACATTTTTCGGAAGATTCCCTAATAGTGAACCATAATATTTCATCAATTTTTATCTAACAAGAAAATAATTTTTCATTTATCTCTAAAAACAAACACTTTTCTGCTAAACCAAAAAAAGTTGTATTTTCCCATCCCTTGGGTCTAAACCGCCAACTCATTGTGTTGTCAGTGGAAATATCGTGTCCTTCACATTCCACCACCATCCTTTGTAATTTTTGGGAGTTTCAACATTTTTCAACCGCTAGGGAGCGTAATTTTAGCTTTAGAGAGAATTGGAAAGTTCAAATCGTAATATTTCATCGATACCTATCCAACACAAAAATAATTTTTAATTTATCTCTGTAAAGAAAAAATTCGATGTCTACAGACGGACAGATGACAAATTGAAACTATTATCTCGTTTTTTTTGGAAAACGAGATAAAAATAACTCCCATTCTTTAAAAAAAATGAACTCTTTGGAAGGTTATGCTTGGAGGGGGGGGGGGGATCTTTCCTCGCGAAAAAATTTCCTAAGCGTTAATTTTTATTATCTTACAAATATTACTTTCACAATTATATTATTGGTAGTGAACACTTTTGAATAATTTAGTTTCTGATTCGAAACGTTTTCAGTTCATTAATTTAATTTCATAAATATGCAAACTTTTTAGAAGAATTGAAATGCTCTGTTTTCTATCAGTTGATCTATAATTAATATGATGATATCATGAGTTTGCTCAAAGGTTTGAGGAACTGCCGTGTTAACTGAAATTAAATAAAAGATTACTAAAATAGTTGCATCCTGTGTGAGTATAGAAAATGGGCATGGCCTGAACTTTATTTTTAATTGGCAACTCGAAAGAATGAAAATGAAATAAAATATCAATCAGCAAACGTGAAATTATTATTCAATTTGTGGTCAGTAAATTTTTCGTTTCCTGAGCAGCCATTTTAGCTGTAACTGAAGATCAGAAATCATTCCTGGCTACGTTATTAAATGCCTTTATACAGATATTAAATTTGTCAATTACTCGAAAAATGAATTCATTAATAATAATAAACAAAAAAGATAATAAATATCAATAACTAAAAGAATCTTACAGGCTACATAGAGGTAACGTTGTTTTCAACATGACAAAACAGCTTTACGGTTAAGAGATAATAGTTCTTTCATAGAGATGCTTCGAATGCATATATGTAAGTTATGCACCACCACCAAAACAAACGTCTTGACCACGCTACTGTACGTGGCATTGCACGGTTTTTCTTCAAGGCTATTGAAAGAAAAATAATCTACTTGCTACCCCATGAAAAACATACTGGATACGCCTGATTATCACTTAAAATAAATAGAGAATTATAAAATTAACTTACGTAAAAATTTATAACTCGTGTTTCTTCTATCTCTTTCTTTGCACATATCATGAAGAGCTAGGGAATGACGATGCAGATTTTCAGTTATATTGCGAACACACAGATCTTGAAGTCTCTTTACTGGCTTTCTTAAAGGCATTTTTGCTTCCACTTCGTTAATGAGAATTTCGATTGAATTAGTATGCAGCACTTCTCCACAGACCCTTACCTAAACACTTAACTGATAGAACAATAAATGCAACCTCACTAAAATCGAAATTAAACCACGTGCTTTCTTCTGCTTCGTTAGTGTCGTTTGATAGAGTTCAAAGCCACCCTCAGTTTAACCCGTTTTGTCGTTCGATGTATTTCAAGTTCACTTTGAGGAGGATTTCCATCTGTCAGTTAAGCCCGTTACCCATTGTTTCTCGTTTAATATCACACCTCTCCCTGCTCCATTGACAATTTCCTCATTGTGCATGTGCTTATCAACCAGAGACACAATATAGTTTTGTTTCAACCCTCAAACACCTCTTAAGTCTATGAAAGGAAGGAGCCCAGAGGGTAAAGGTTGTTGGAATTCCAACATGTAGGAACTGCAAATTTCGAGGTCGCACCACGTGGTTTGCGCCGTTAAGCTCATTACAGGCAATGAGAAAGGTTAGAGACAATTTGTCTTTGTTTCAACCCTCAAACACCTTTTAAGTCTATGAAAGGGAGGAGCCCAGAGGGTAAACTTTGTTGGAATTCCAACATGTAGGAACTGCAAATTTGGAGGTCGCACCACGTGGTTTGCGCCGTTAAGCTCATTACAGGCAATGAGAAAGGTTAGAGACAATTTGTCTTTGTTTCAACCCTCAAACACCTTTTAAGTCTATGAAAGGGAGGAGCCCAGAGGGTAAACTTTGTTGGAATTCCAACATGTAGGAACTGCAAATTTCGAGGTCGCACCACGTGGTTTGTGCCGTTAAGCTCATTACAGGCAATGAGAAAGGTTAGAGACAATTTGTCTTTGTTTCAACCCTCAAACACCTTTTAAGTCTATGAAAGGGAGGAGCCCAGAGGGTAAAGGTTGTTGGAATTCCAACATGTAGGAACTGCAAATTTCGGTGTCGCACCACGTGGTTAGCGTCGTTAAGCTCATTACAGGCAATGAGAAAGGTTAGAGACAATTTGTCTTTGTTTCAACCCTCAAACACCTTTTAAGTCTATGAAAGGGAGGAGTCCAGAGGGTAAAGGTTGTTGGAATTCCAACATGTAGGAACTGCAAATTTCGAGGTCGCACCACGTGGTTTGTGCCGTTAAGCTCATTACAGGCAATGAGAAAGGTTAGAGACAATTTGTCTTTGTTTCAACCTTCAAACACCTTTTAAGTCTATGAAAGGGAGGAGCCCAGAGGGTAAAGGTTGTTGGAATTCCAACATGTAGGAACTGCAAATTTCGGTGTCGCACCACGTGGTTAGCGTCGTTAAGCTCATTACAGGCAATGAGAAAGGTTAGAGACAATTTGTCTTTGTTTCAACCCTCAAACACCTTTTAAGTCTATGAAAGGGAGGAGCCCAGAGGGTAAAGGTTGTTGGAATTCCAACATGTAGGAACTGCAAATTTCGAGGTCGCACCACGTGGTTTGTACCGTTAAGCTCATTACAGGCAATGAGAAAGGTTAGAGACAATTTGTCTTTGTTTCAACCCTCAAACACCTTTTAAGTCTATGAAAGGGAGGAGCCCAGAGGGTAAAGGTTGTTGAAATTCCAACATGTAGGAACTGCAAATTTCGGTGTCGCACCACGTGGTTAGCGTCGTTAAGCTCATTACAGGCAATGAGAAAGGTTAGAGACAATTTGTCTTTGTTTCAACCCTCAAACACCTTTTAAGTCTATGAAAGGGAGGAGCCCAGAGGGTAAGGACTCTCGATGAAGCTAGTGAGAGGTGCACATGTCCAAGATCGGGCTCTTCAGTTTGTAAGTGTGTTTTTTTTTAGTTAAGTTGATGAAAGTTTAGTGATTTGGAAAGTTATTAATTCAAACTTCCTTCCAAATGGGTGCGAAGAAAAAACCAACGAACGCGAACAATAAAATGAAGAAAACTAGCGGAATTCCGATTAAAAGTTCGGAAAAGTGCCAGCTAAAAAAAATGGCGAAACACGTGGAAAAAGCACAGATGGCTTCGCTATATACTCCAAACTCCGAAGAAGAAATAAATGAACTTTTAGAAGCAGGTGAAATCAGTGATCAAGAAACTCAAACTAATGATACTACTCCTAATTTGAAGAATACAACATCTAAAATCAAGGCAAACGAACTTAACGAAATCCATCCACAAGACTCGGAAAGCATCGCGGAGGGATACATCACAGATGCAGATTCTGCCTCCGAGGATGAAATAGTCCGTGCTACAGCTACTTCTAAAGCCAAGAAAAATGATCTCGTAATCATCATCTACAGCGAAACCTCAAAATTAAGTGATCTAGATGATGATAAAGTCACAGACTTCTTCTTCAACATACTAAATAAAGACATCAAAGGTAAGTTCACTCGCAAAGGCGATGTGATACTTTTTCCTAAATGTGACTCTGATTTAGAAACTTTAAAAAGTATTAATAATATCTTGGGAGTGGATGTAACTTATCGAATTCCTAATGAGGATAGTTGCATGGGTTTACTCATTAATGTAAACACCAAATACTCGGATGAATACTTACTTCAATGCCTAAAAAGCTATAGCGTCTTTAAAGTCAGACGCATGATGAGATACCAACCTAACAACTCCAAAGACGGATTTCTCAAAAATCCCACTGAAAATGTAGTTATTTACTGCTCTGATAAAAAGTTACCCAGAGAGGTTACTATAGGTTTTAGCCATTTCTTTGTCAAAGAACATTTTGGATCCCCCATTCTATGCAGCAATTGTTGGCGCTGGGGCCACTCTGCAGTGGGTTGCAGGAGCCGGATTAGATGCAAAAGATGCAGTGATTCCCATTCGCACAAAACATGCAAAATTTCCGAATTTAAATGCCCAAACTGCAGTATGGACCACCCTGCAACTTATTATGCTTGCCCAATTAAAAAAATCGCCTGCAAGGCTATGCAAATTCAAAGACGCCAACAATGCAGTTGGACAAGCGCTTTTGCGTTAGCGAAGCAGGAGCAAAGCCAAACTCGTGAAAAAAACGTCCTCTTTCAGGTTCGTACAAACTCGAATTTCAATCCGTACGGCTTCAACAACCGATACGTTGATCATCGACAAGATCTCTCTGAAAATGAACCTGATGATGCGAGATCTAGACAAACCATAAAAAAACTCCCTGTACTTCATGGAATGGATTTATATAATTTAACGCATAAAAATAAACAAATAATTGAAAGAAATAAAATAGCAGACTCGGATGAAAGTGATATTCAAATGTCTAGCCCAAGCACATCCAAAAAACTGTCTCCTATCGAAAAACAAATTTTGCAAAGTAACATGCCTAGCAAAACTAGCTACGCAAACATTACAAAAAAAGGACTAAGTGCCAAAAGTGTTCAGACGAATAAAACTAAACATATTTTGTCTCCCAACACAATCGCCAAGCAACTAAAAGACGAAAATGTCACCATAAACTTACTGATAGACTTGGTGCTTCATCTTTTGAAATTCATCTGCCCTTCGGAAGAGACCTACATACTAATCATGGACATTCTACTACAATTCAAGTCCTAATAAGCTAACCCTCCTACAGTGGAACTGCAGGGGGATCATCTCAAAAAAGGAAGAAATTGTACTAATGGCTAAATATAGGAAGGTAAATATTTTTGCATTACAAGAGATAAAAACTAAAAAGCATATTAACTTTTCTAATTTTATATCTTATTATCATTTTTCTACAAACAGTAATAATGGCATAGGTTTCATTATTAACAAAAATATACACCACAAAATTATCCCAATTAATTACAATATCCCCTTATTAGAACTTTTAGCTGTAAAAATATGAATTAACAATGTGTCATACACCATATTAAATGTTTATAATCCTGGTTTGGTTATCAGAGAAGATTTTTATAATGATATTCTTAAACAATTAACAGAACCTATTATTATTCTGGGAGATTTCAACTCCCATCATGCCCTTTGGCATTCCTACACCACCAATCCAGCAGGTATTCAATTGAGTAATTTTATAACAAAATCAAATCTGATCTTACTAAATAGTAAAGAAACTACTCACGAAAACCCAGCCTATAATCAATCAATTATTGATTTAACTTTAATTTCAACTGATCTAATTGACAAATTCAAATGGTCACTGCTCCCAGATACTAGGGGCAGTGACCACCACCCCATACTTTTGACTTCACAACTACAAGTAAAATACCAACAAAAAATTTATTTAAACGATTGGCACTCTTTCGAAAAAATTCTCAACAATACTCCTCCTTCTAACAATCTAAAATATAATGAATTCTTTGAATCAATTAAGGAGCAAACTAAATCAGTATTTTAAACAATTATAAACAAAATTCCAAAATTAAAAAAAAATATATGGTATATGAATAGATTAACAGCTATCAGAAAAAAAGCAGAACAAAAAGCCAAAAGGACCAGAACCTTCCAAGACATTAACAATTTTAAAAAAATTAAAGCAGAAGTAAGAAGAAAATTAAAAACTGCATCTCGTGATAATTGGAAAGAATTTACATCAGAATTAACAACCTCTACTCCAGGAAAAAACATCTGGAGGATTTTTAAAAGTATTGTCCAAGAAAAGCAACAAACTTTTCCAATAGCCCAATATGCCTTACAACACAACATTACCATTAGCCAAACAGCTGAAAGATTTGCCCAAAACTTAAAAATAGTTCAAACTGCACCTAACTTAGATTCTAGACAAAAATCATTTTATAACACACAGTTAAACAAATTAAAATCAACCGACACTACAGTTAATTTACCATTCTCCTTATTGGAACTAAATAGAGCAATAAAAAGACTTAATCTTAAATCTGCCCCTGGTGCAGACTTGATCTCAAACAAACTATTTAAAAATCTTCCAGAAGCATGGAAAGAAAAATTATTATCTATCTTTAATCATATATGGAACACACTAGACATACCACCAGAGTGGGAAGAAATTTTAATAATTTTTATTCAAAAACCCAATAAAATCCCTACAGAAATAACCTCCTATAGACCAATCTCCTTATTATCAAACTCCTTAAAACTATTTGAAAAAATGCTTCTTATTAGACTAAATTGGCAAATTGAAGAAAAAAATTTATTACCAAAAAACTTCTATGGCTTCAGAAAAAACAGATCTTCTAAAGAATGTATCTCATTACTCTTAAATGATATTTACTCTGCCAATAAAAAGAAAAAAAACAGTTTTAGCTGTGTCAATAGACCTATCACAGGCTTTTGATACAGTTTCCATAGAACATTTATTACTCAAACTGTGTAAAGCTAAATTAGATTATAAATTAATAGAATTCCTAGCAAAATTTTTGAGAAACAGAAAATTAAGGGTTAAATTAAACTCAACCTACTCTAATTCTTATAACATCACACAAGGATTATCACAAGGGTCTACCTTATCCCCTGTTCTTTTTAATTTATACTTACATGACATCAAATAGATTTTTGATAAAAAATTTAACTTTACAAGCTATGCTGATGACCTTACCTTTTGGGTATCAGACAAAAATGAATATACTCTACAAGAAAAAACTCAACAACAATTAGACAAATTGATAAATTATTGTAATAAATGGAATTTAACAATTAACACAGATAAAACCTTTTGTATTTACTTTTATAGACTTAGAAATTATAATCCAAAATTTCACTTAAAAATTAACTCACAACCTATTAATCAAGTCAACAAATGTAAATTATTGGGCTTTAACTTAGATTCAAAATTGTTATGGAACTCTCATCTGGAGAAAGCATACAATTCTGGCTCAAAACTCCTAAATATTTTTAAATACTTTGCATTCAAAAAAGAAGGTACTGATCAAAAAACTTTAATTACACTCTACTTAAATTTAATCAGATCAAAAATGGAATATGGCTTAGACCTTATAGACAAACCTAATCTAAATAACTTAAAGAAATTAAATGTTATCCAAAACAAATGTTTAAAAATTGCTTTAGGCTTACCAAAAATTTGTCCGACACTAGCTCTCTTGGCTGAAACAGCCATTCCTCCATTTGAAATTAGGCATTCAATTTTAAGCTTAAAGTATTACACAAGACTCCACTATAAACTACCAGACCACCCATTTTATCTCAATTTTAAAAGACTTATATTCTATAAAAAAATTAAAGAAAATGAATTATTAAAAGAATTTTTTAACAAACTAACTAAAGATGAACTGCGAGGAGACATTACTTACTCTGTACCAGTATGGTGTTATAAACTTCCAGTGGTTTATACAGAGATTCCACATTTAAATTCAAAAAATGAAATTTCTAATGAAGCTATATATCAAATCTTTATTAATTTTAAAACAGAAAAATTTAACAATTGCTTGGAAATCTACACAGATGGGTCCTACATAAAAGATTCTGGGTCATCCAGTGCTGCTGTTTATATTCCATCACATAACATATCTTTAGCATACAAATTGCCTGATTTTACTCAGATATTGCACGCTGAAATTTATGCAATATTTGCTGCACTTAACTGGATTTTAGAAAATTTAAAAAATCAATCAATAGTTATTTTTACTGACTCGAAAAGTGCTATACACACATTAATACAAGACAACACATACACTACATACCCATACTACACATACACACTGCTAAAACTTTATAATGAAAACACAAATGAAAAAAATAACCATATCCAACTCTGTTGGATACCAGGACACTCTGGATTTAAAGAAAATGAATATGTAGATAAAATTGCAAAATCAGCACATGATTATAATAATATTTCTCCAAAACATAATTTTTATATACATGTTAAAAAAGAAATAAAAAAATTAGAATTCAAAATTTTAGAAAAACATGTTCAATTTCACTCTATTTTTAAACCAAATTTCAGATTTGAACTTTCCAACAGAATTAATACCTTCCTACAACTACCATTTTCCAGACATGAATCCAAAATCATATTTCGGTTAAGAACAGATACAATTCTATTAAATAAATCAAAATTCTTACTTAAATTAAGTAACTCTCCTAAATGTACAAAATGCAACATTACTGAAAATTCCTCCCACCTTATATTAAATTGTGAAAAATATGACTCACAACGAGAAAAATTCTTTGAAAAACTTAAAAACATAAGTATTAATGAATTTACTCTAAACCTAATTTTAAATCACCCTACAACCTCAATTCAAACAAAAATATTTGCCTTCCTATTGGAATTCCTTAAAGAAACAGAGATATGGAATAAATTGTAAAAAAAAAGGACAAAAAAAAATTGACATAAAAAAAAAAGAAAAAAAAAATTATGATTAATAAAAATAAGAAAAAAAATTATTAAAAAATAAATAAAAAAATAAAACTTCAAAAAAAAATAAAATAGAATAAAAAATTAATTAAAAAAAGAAAAAAAAAGAGAAACAAGAAAAAAAAATATTAATAAAATAACAAAAAAATTATTTAAAAAAAAAATTATGAAAAAAAAAATTAATGAAAACCAAATAATAATAAAAAAAAATGTATATATACCCAAAAAACAAAAATTAAATAAATAAAAAAAAAAAAAAGAATTAACTCCTACAGTTTAGGAGGAAAAAGAAACTAAAAAAATAAATCTCTTAAAAATCTAAGAGAAAAAAAATACTAAAATGTTAAGAATTTAAAAAAAAAAATAAGAATAGCAAAAAAAAAAAGGAAAACATAAATTCAATGGGAAAGTCTGTGCAAGGAACTCCCAATTTTTGTGAAGTGTAACTAACTAACTAACCAGAGGGTAAAGGTTGTTGGAATTCCAACATGTAGGAACTGCAAATTTCGGTGTCGCACCACGTGGTTAGCGTCGTTAAGCTCATTACAGGCAATGAGAAAGGTTAGAGACAATTTGTCTTTGTTTCAACTCTCAAACACCTTTTAAGTCTATGAAAGGGAGGAGCCCAGAGGGTAAAGGTTGTTGGAATTCCAACATGTAGGAACTGCAAATTTCGGTGTCGCACCACGTGGTTAGCGTCGTTAAGCTCATTACAGGCAATGAGAAAGGTTAGAGACAATTTGTCTTTGTTTCAACCCTCAAAACCTTTTAAGTCTATGAAAGGGAGGAGCCCAGAGGGTAAAGGTTGTTGGAATTCCAACATGTAGGAACTGCAAATTTCGAGGTCGCACCACGTGGTTAGCGTCGTTAAGCTCATTACAGGCAATGAGAAAGGTTAGAGACAATTTGTCTTTGTTTCAACCCTCAAACACCTTTTAAGTCTATGAAAGGGAGGAGCCCAGAGGGTAAAGGTTGTTGGAATTCCAACATGTAGGAACTGCAAATTTCGAGGTCGCACCACGTGGTTAGCGTCGTTAAGCTCATTACAGGCAATGAGAAAGGTTAGAGACAATTTGTCTTTGTTTCAACCCTCAAACACCTTTTAAGTCTATGAAAGGGAGGAGCCCAGAGGGTAAAGGTTGTTGGAATTCCAACATGTAGGAACTGCAAATTTCGAGGTCGCACCACGTGGTTAGCGTCGTTAAGCTCATTACAGGCAATGAGAAAGGTTAGAGACAATTTGTCTTTGTTTCAACCCTCAAACACCTTTTAAGTCTATGAAAGGGAGGAGCCCAGAGGGTAAAGGTTGTTGGAATTCCAACATGTAGGAACTGCAAATTTCGAGGTCGCACCACGTGGTTAGCGTCGTTAAGCTCATTACAGGCAATGAGAAAGGTTAGAGACAATTTGTCTTTGTTTCAACCCTCAAACACCTTTTAAGTCTATGAAAGGGAGGAGCCCAGAGGGTAAAGGTTGTTGATATTCCAATGTAGGAACTGCAAATTTCGAGGTCGCACCACGTGGTTTGCGCCGTTAAGCTCATTACAGCCAACGAGAAAGGTTAGAGACAATTTCCTGTAACTGCATTCGTGGTGGTGCACGAATGGCGTGGAAAGAAAAATTCATTGAACTATATACGAAACTAGAGAGAGTGAATCTAAAGATTTGAGGTTGAAAATTGAATTCGGTGTAGTCTATTTTGTCTCACTGAATAATCTCTGGCTGCGAAAACCTGCATTGCCTATAGTTGTACCGTCGCTCAAAAAAGTATCCGAACACTATGGTTAACTACAGAATTCGGAAAAAATATCTGGCAACGATTTTTTTAGAAATTAGTGATCTGGCAACCTTCGTGTCACGTGACACGAAGGTTGCCAGATCACTAATCACTAACCTTCGTGTCACGTGTTACGTGACACGAAGTTTGCCAGATCACTAATTTCTAAAAAAATCGTTGCCAGTTATTTTTTCCGAATTCTGTAGTTAACCATAGTGTTCGGATACTTTTTTGAGCGACGGTACCAATAACTGGAAAGTAGGCAGGAAAGAAATAACTTTCGCAAATAAAAACAAGTATTTTTTTCCCTAAATAAGAGACAAGCAGTAATAATCAAATAACAAGTTAAGAAAATATTTTAAGTCAGAATAGAATATGATATAACCAGATATAATCCTAAAATTTATATTTGTTTCAAAATTGTCATCAATAGAAAAATTTTCAACAAAATAAGACATTTTTGATTAAATTCCAAAACGTCCAGTTTCGAAGTTTGAAAGAGTATATCTGATCTTTAAATGCATAAAATTATTCAAAAATAATATAAAGTTATAAAGCGCAATTAAAATTTGCCATTCTCTCTAGATATATAAACCTTTTTTCATTGTTTTTAAAATATGTAAAATAGTTTTAAAAATGATAGTAAATGATCGTTCAATTAAATCAGAGGTTCCCAAACTTATTTGTCCTACCGCTACCTTTACAGAAAAAAAATTACACAGCGCTCCCATTGAAATCTACCTATTTTAAGCGAAAAAAAAAGATACAGTGACAAATTGCGTTCTTTTATGTATCTATATTTCTACCTAAGTCCTACACCATAGTGGGGCGGGGGTGGCTCAGTCGGTAGCGCGCCAGGCTCGTAATCTATAGTTCCCAGTTCGAGTCCCAGCTGGGTCAGCGTTGAGATTTATCTCCGCAAAGTTCCCCGCCCTGCCCACGGTCAGTAGGGGACACCGATGGGCTTGGAAAGGCTGCCGTCCGTCGGATGGGACGTTAAGCCGTGGCCCCGTGTGCGGGAGAGCCATACCCTGTGCACGTTAAAGAACACGCTGGATGGCCTTGACGGGAAGCTACCATCTGTCTCCAAACAGCTGTTCCAGTGGGTCTCCTCCCCCCAACCTTCTCTGAGCCTTCGGGGTCCATGTGACCTGCCCATTTAGTCCATGGTGTGCAAAAAAGTGCCGCTCAGAGGTAAACAACCCTGCACTATAGTAAAAAAAGACACTTTGAAGCTTGAAATTATAAAATTATTTATTAAAATCAACCATTGTAACATTCGCATTACACAGAAAATTAAGATAACGAAGGATAATTTTATGTGCTCATTTGGAAAATAAGGTAATCACTACGACTTTAACACTGTGATACACAACAGATGAAACATGAACGAACGGTTTTTCAAAAATTTCTTATCTTACGTTCTTTCTTTATGCTTCCACCGCCCCCCAATTGCAGCCGAGGCTACTACTGACCCCCTGGATCGTTCCAGCCCCCCTACGAGGCAGGTTGGGTTGGGTTGTTTTGCCTCTGAGCGGCACTTTTTGCACACCATGGGCTAAATGGCCAGGTCACATGGATCCCGAAGGCTTAGAGAAGGTTGGGGGAAGGAACCCACTGGAACAGCTGTTGGAAGACAGATGGTAGCCTCCCGTCAAGGCCATCCAGCGTGTTCTTTAACGTGCACAGGGTATGGCTCTCCCGCACACGGGGCCACGACTTAACGTCCCATCCGACGGACGGCGGCCTTTCCAAGCCCATCGGTGTTCCCCTACTGACCGTGGGCAGGGCTGGGAATTTTTGCGGAGATAAATCTCAACGCTGACCCAGCTGGGACTCGAACCTGGGAACTACAGATTACGAGCCTGGCGCGCTACCGACACTAAATGGCCAGGTCACATGGACCCCGAAGGCTCAGAGAAGGTTGGGGGAGGAGACCCACTGGAACAGCTGTTGGGAGACAGATAGTAGCCTCCCGTCAAAGCCATCCAGCGTGTTCTTTAACGTGCACAGGGTATGGCTCTCCCGCACACGGGGCCACGGCTTAACGTCCCATCCGACGGACGGCGGCCTTTCCAAGCCCATCGGTGTCCCCTACTGACCGTGGGCAGGGCGGGGAATTTTTGGAGATAAATCTCAACGCTGACCCAGCTGGGACTCGAACCTGGGAACTACAGATTACGAGCCTGGCGCGCTACCGACACTAAATGGCCAGGTCACATGGACCCCGAAGGCTCAGAGAAGGTTGGGGGAGGGGACCCACTGGAACAGCTGTTGGGAGACAGATGGTATCCTCCCGTCAAAGCCATCCAGCTTGTTCTTTAACGTGCACAGGGTATGGCTCTCCCTCACACGGGGCCACGGCTTAACGTCCCATCCGACGGACGGCGGCCTTTCGAAGCCCATCGGTGTCCCCTACTGACCGTGGGCAGGGCGGGGAATTTTGCGGAGATCCTAGGAGGCGGTATCGTCCACTTTGGGAAACATTGTCTAGTACAGGGGTGGGCAATTGTTTTCGTATCTACACCAAGGAGTGTCTAGGGAGAAGAGAGCTAGCTTCCATAGGCGTAATGTAAACTGTACGACTGGAGCGCCCTCTAAACATGGCAAATTGGTGCATCGCAGTGAAGCCTCCTCCGAAACCGATAGGGGCATGGTGCCTGTGCCATTCCTCTTGTTGAATTGTATTTTTTTTCCCTTTACATCCCTTGCAAAATAGGTTTAGCTAGCAAGATGAAATCGGATTGAGAGTAGTTAAATATTAAGCAATTTCAAAGATGAAATATTATATTTAGTAAAGTTAATGGAAATCAATATTATTTTTTCTTCGTACTAGCTTTACCAGAATTATTGCAATATATTTTATTTTGCTGCAATGCAAAACCCAATATGGAAAACCCCCCAAAAAAATCCTGTTTCAGGTTTATAATAAAAATACCTTTTTTGAAAAATCATGAACACCAGTAAAATTACTTCCTTTAATTTTTATTTTAAATTAGTTTATATATTTTTTTTATATTTCAGTTGATTTTTCTGCTCAAAATTTTTTATAATCTTTTTTAAATAATAAATAAGAACAAACAACAAAAATCATTTTTTTAAATAAACATATTTATTTAAATTCGGTATCAAAATACAAACCACAATAATCTCTCAATGTCTGAATCTTATATATAGACTTCAATACACTGTATGTAAAAAGAAATATTGCATATTTTCTAATTTCAGAAATTAACTTTGCTTCAAATTTTTTGCTAAATCATACAAATTATTTTCTGTTTTAGAGCATGATTGAGCCAACATCAAAATACAGCACATATGTGATACAAAGGATATATCTTAAAAGTAAAACAAATTAATCCACATACTAAATTACACTTTCTAACAATATTACTGCATTATACAGTGTAATTTCATTATTTTTCTATATCACATGATTGGGTAAAAGCAAAAAAATTTAATATTATGGTCATATACCATTTAGCAACTGTCATAAATTTCCATCCAAAATCTGCTAATCTTTACCAAGAGATTTTTACACAATGCCAAAAGCAGAAAAAACATTGTCTTCACATAATACAATATAGTAGGTCATCTTAATGCCCATAATAAAATTGATAGTAACCAAGTATGTAAAGCTATATGCAATATATTGAACATGCCACTTTGCAGTTATCATGTATCTAATAACACTCTGCACAACTCATTTCAAGTTAGAACTTTTTTTTTTCACACAATGCCAAAAGCAGAAAAAATATTGTTTTAACATAATGCCCATAATAAAATTGATAGTAACCAAATATGTAAAGGTACATGCAATAAATTGAGCATGCCACTTTGCAGTTTATCATGTATCTAATAACACTCTGTACAACTCATTTGAAGTTAGAACCTTTTTTTTCACACAATGCTAAAAGCAGAAAAAACATTGTTTTAACATAATGCCCATAATAAAATTGATAGTAACCAAATATGTAAAGGTACATGCAATAAATTGAACATGCCACTTTGCAGTTTATGATGTATCTAATTAACACTCTGCACAACTCATTTCAAGTTAGAACCTTTATTTTTCACACACAATGCCAAAAGCAGAAAAAACATTGTTTTAAAATAACGCCCATAATAAAATTGATAGTAACCAAATATGTAAAGGTACATACAATAAATTGAACATGCCACTTTGCAGTTTATCATGTATCTAATTAACACTCTGCACAACTCATTTCAAGTTAGAACCTTTATTTTTCACACACAATGCCAAAAGCAGAAAAAACATTGTTTTAAAATAACGCCCATAATAAAATTGATAGTAACCAAATATGTAAAGGTACATACAATAAATTGAACATGCCACTTTGCAGTTTATCATGTATCTAATAACACTCTGCAGAACTCATTTCAAGTTAGAACCTTTTTTTTTTCACACAATGCCAAAAGCAGAAAAAACATTGTTTTAACATAATGCCCATAATAAATTGAATAGTAACCAAATATGTAAAGCTATATGCAATAAATTGAACATGCCACTTTGCAGTTTATCATGTATCTAATAACACTCTGCACAACTCATTTCAAGTTAGAACCTTTTTTTTCACACAATGCCAAAAGTAGGAAAAAACATTGTTTTTACATAATGCAACATAGTAGCTGATCTTAAGGCCCATAATAACCAAATATGTAAAGGCTCATGCAATATATTGATCATGCACTTTGCAGTTATCATGTATCTAATAACTCTGCCTACATTTCAATTCATAGTAACTTTAAATATTAAGTTACATTAAATTAAATATTCCTTAAACATTAATACATTCCTTAAGCTATAATTGTATGAAACTCATTGTAAAAAGTGGCATCAATCTTTAATTCAGAATAAGATTATGTTGCATATATTTAGAGTGCAGTTTATGAGATGCCAATGGCAGTTTGAATTATGTAGAAACACATATATTATACTATTTGAAATAGTAGTATCACAATTTAAGATATGTAATTACAAAACTGAAAAGCAATTAAAAGGCATAGAAAATCAATTGAGTTTGGATATTTTCTTGTTAGCTCTTTTTCGATTTTTTACACCTTTTGATATTTCTTTAGTTTTGTAATAGAGCATTAACTGCACGTAAAATGATGCTATGTAATCCCATACCTCAAGCTCATGCAAACCACAGGAAAGGTTTTCATGTTCTGTTTCCTTGAGTTGAGATATTAATTTAGTCTTCACGTGTTGTTCATAACATATAGTTGGAAACAGTGAAAAAAATTTCTGACCCATGATGCAAATTGTCTTTGCTAATGCTTCTGAAGGATAAGTTAACCCTTCTTTTACATCATCAAACTCCTTAAAATATAAAAACATGGAGTTTTCAGTTAAGGTTTTGTCACCAAGTAGTAATTGATGGCATGCATTGCAATTAAACCTTGCACATGTTCGTTTTGCAACATATCCCGCTACATACGCAGCAACATTTGCTTTTACAGGATCAGAAGTGTCATTACCCCCTGCATGAAGTGGAACATCTACTTCTGACTCTTGTAAATCCTCAATAGGTGAAGACTCACTACTACTACTACTGACTGTAAGCACTTGCTTTGAAATTAAAACTGTGTCATTGTCTGGTTCACAGTTTGCTTTCCCACAAGTGTTTATGATATTTTGTGCCATTATCATCTTTATTCTATGTTGGAAGTCATATGCAGTAGGATGATCATTACTACCACCTCTGCGCCTAACAACAGAGAACAAATTTTCTAGTGCATCTTGAGTAAATCTACTCATCATAAGGAAAGGTATATCTGTCAACAAAGTTGGAATGAGTTCCAAAAATGCTGACAATGTAATTTGCCATCCCAACAGACATGGAAATGTGATTTTCTTCCCTTTAGTTTGGAACTCCAGAGATTGCACAAATTCCAAATTCTTTTGCCATAATTGAATGTGGGATGAATCTTTTGTAACAGCTGAGAGTAAAGGTCGTGTTCGATCTCTCAAAACCCGACTGTTTAAACTATCAAATAAGTCATTGATAGCTGAACAGAAGTCAGCTGTATGTGTAGCAGATGCTGGTAGGAATCCCAGTGCACTGAGACAAGAGAGTGATGAAGCAACAGACTGGCTTAAAACCTGAGCTGCAAGCCTCACACTCATAGCACTAAGACCATCTACCTTAATATGCTTTTCTGTTAGCTTTGGAACCATTCGATGCGGTAACTTACAGTCAAATTCCCACAACGATACAATGTGGTCAAAAAAAGCTGTTTTACTGTCTCCAAACTTTACTGGATATTTTCTAAAGTTATTTCGTGTGCACTTCAGTAGATGTGGCACATCAAACAAAGTAAACACCTTATGTCCATTAACTGAAAAGTAAGGCTTATTGGCTGTTACACACAACTGTTTCAGATATAATTTTTGGTTATTGGCACCTTGATCACATACTATAGCAACTGGCTTTAACCCACACTGGAATAATTTGGTAAGTGCAGCTGACACTAAAATTTCCAGTGTGGCAGCAGGAGCAGTATGTGATGTAAAAAAGAAACCAATAACTTGTTTCCACTTTTTGCAAAGCCCACGAACCATAAAAACAAGAACATGGGTTGCCATATTAGTGGATGCATTACTATAAGAACCATAGTTTTCAAATCCATCAATCATATCTTTTCTTTTATTATAATGCAATCCAGGCTTTAAGCTCATTTCATCAAATGACAAAATACAATATTTATCATATGGCTTCAACTTGCTGGCTACAAAATGGATAGCATTTAACACAGCAGCTGAAAATCCAGGTTCTGCCTGAATGCACTGAACAGTTTTCAAGAGGGTACACTTATTTGGCAAATGCAAGAACTCTCTTAGTGTGTTATATGCTTTAGGACTTGCAAGGTACAGCTGAAGACAAAGATTTTTATCATTCACTGTCCATCTACGTCCATACTTTGTGACACACACTGCTTTTAATTGACTCTCAATAAAATTATATAAAACTGGTTTCAACAATGGCTTGATAATGTTCAATGCCAGTTTAACATTATTTTTTGTATTAAATACCTTTGTTGCTCTTTGATACTTTCGCTGTAAATAATACAGCTTAGTTGAGAGCTTTTTAATTTTTTGTGTTTTGGGCGTTATGTTCCTTTGGAAGGACAGGTCTCTTGGAGTGGGTGTAGAACAGCGTGGAAATTCTGCACTCAGTTCAGAATCATTTGCTTCTTCTGTTTGAGTGCAGGAAGATAAAGTGGACAACTCCATTCCATTATCTTCAATGTTGTGCCCAACTTCACACTGCTCAGCCTGATGGAGCTTCCATGAGATGGTCGAAGACATGGCAGTTATATTTGGTTGCTCCATACTGCATAATCCTAAAACAAAGAATGAACAATATGTATAACATACGTTTACTTCAACAACCAAAACAACAAACAAACATGTAATATCAACTTAGCAATGTATAATAAACAAGTAATATCTACTAAGCAATACATAGCAAATGTGTAATATCAACTTGACAATGTATAACAAACATGCAATATCAACTAAGCAATATATAGCAAATGTGTAATATCAACTTGGCAATGTATAACAAACATGTAATATCAACTTAGCAATGTATAACAAACATGTAATATGAACTAAATAATATATAGCAAATGTGTAATAACAACTTGGCTATAAATAGCAAACATGCAATAACAACTGAGCAATATATAGCAAACTGTAGATATCAAGCTCGGTTATTTCAACTCTGCACGGCAATTTTTGGCACCCAATGGGCTAAATGGCAAGATTACAAAGACTCTTAAGGCTCAGAGAAGGTTGGGGTATGGAATCCACTGCAACAGCTGTTGGGAGACAAATGGTAGCCTCCTGTCAAGACCACCCAGTGTTCATTAATGAGCATAGGATATGGGTCACCTGAACTCAGGGACACAGCATTAATGTTGAAACCAATAGGATGGCAACTTTCCAAGCCCATCAGTGTATGCAATTCACCACGGG
The DNA here is from genome assembly GCA_038380435.1 of Ryuthela nishihirai. Lineage (NCBI taxonomy): Eukaryota > Metazoa > Arthropoda > Arachnida > Araneae > Heptathelidae > Ryuthela > Ryuthela nishihirai. The sequence continues at coordinate 25,206,159 of JAWZYU010000022.1, forward strand.
CAGCATCTAAACTATATATATAACAAACAAAAAGGAAATTAAAAAAATGAACTTACCGGGAGAACCAAGTCGTAGTGGCACAGCATAACTGGTCAAAAAATGTCGTTTTGAACCGGCAAAACACTTGTCAGTAAAATGGCTTGAGCATATTCTGTATTTTCTGTATAGTGTACTTGATGACTGATCCAGCAGTCGCTTGTGGCCACAGGCTTCAACCCATAAACGACACCTATACATATTAATTACTTCATGTAAAATACAATAGATTATGCATAAAATTTTATAAATAACTCCATTAAACTAATACATATTACAAAAAAAAAGACAAAATCCAATATGGCATGCACAAATTTATCTCACTTTTTTAACAAGATTTTTAATATCTTTTAAGTACACCATAAATACCAAATTTCCAGTCTTCCCCAATTTTATCCTAATTGGATGATTAGTGTAAAATGTATATAAATTATAAGCCACTATAAAACCTAAAATAAATATTAAGGCATTTCAGTTTGGTTGTCTCTTAACTCCAAATAACATTCAGCATACTCTGAAGGGTAAACACTATACTTGCTGAGAAACATTAGCTTGTATTAAGAATTATTGAGAAAACAGCTACAAAAATAGTACCTTGATGCATCCATGGGAAATCTAAAAAATTTCCTTTCTGGATATTGCCGCTTCGTAGCTCCACACATGACACATTGCATGCCAAGTCTCATGGCTTCAACACTGAAAAAAAAATTATTACACCATTAATCTACAAATAACAACAGTTCACCACAAATATTAAAACAAATCCTTGAATTCATAAAATTAAACACTAAAAGTATTATATACACATTACTTGATAACCCAAATCTTAGTTTATTGGAATATGACTAACAGATTTTACAGGAACTTAATCGAGATATAACTTAAAAGAATTTTATTAAAAATGGAGATAGGTTAACCTATAATCATCTCGTGGTTTAATATGAAATTGACATTATGTGGCCATATTCACTACCTGTAACTCACTACACGTTTCTAAGCCTAAAACATACAGCAATAGTACTCAAATCAAATATTTAAAATATTATAAAGTGCACTCACCTGGAAACTGAAGCGACGTCAAAATTCGTATTTGAAGTATCCATTTCCGTATTTGAACTATCCATATCCGTATTTGAACTACAATGCTTCGATCACTCCTTGGCATGAACTATCAAGGAACAAGGAAGGAACAGAAAAATGAGATTGGCATTACTGCGCATGTGCATAGCGTGGCAAAGAGCGCCTTACAGTTTGTTTTTGCTACATACATCAATTTGCCAGATTCGGGTTCCGAGAAGATCCGCCAGGCGGCGCCACTTACGCTTAGCGAGAGCTCGACTTCTTCTCCTTAGACCTTCTTTGTCTACACTGCGGATGCGTATTGACGTGGCCGTCCTAGTGGAAAATACGAGACGAATCTTCGTTCGCGCACGGGAAGGAATTCTCGGTTAAAGGCGGGTTTTTCTGACTGTCTTGGCGGGCCACAAAAAAACTCTTAGCGGGCCGCTATTTGCCCACCCCTGGTCTAGTAGAATGGTTCCCAAACTTATTTGTCCTACCGACCCCTTTTCAGAAAAAAAATTACTCAGCGCCCCTCTGGAAATCTACCTTCTTTAATCGAACAAACAAAACATGCAGTGAAAAATTTGCGTTCTTTTATGTATCTATATTTGTACCTACGTCCTACAACACAATAAAGAAAGATGTTGTTGTAAATAGGACACCTTGAAATTATAAAATTATTTATTAAAATCAACCATAGTAACATTTGCATTACAAACCGAAAATTAAGATAACGAAGGATAATTTTATTTGTTTATTTGGAAAATAAAGTAATCGCTATGACTTTAACTCTGTGTTACACAACAGATGAAACATGTAGGAACGGTTTTTCAAAATTTTCTTATCTTCCCTTCTTTCTTTATGCTTTTACGGCCTCCCAATTGCGCCCGAGGTTACTACCGAACCGTGGATCATTCCAGCGCCCCCCCAGAAGACGGTATCGCCCACTTTGGGAAATATTGAATGAAATGAATACACTATTTAGAATTTACTTTTACAATATGTTATCAAACAATATATACTATGGACAAAACTCAAAGTAAAATGATTCATGAAATTTACTGATATATATAAAAAAATGCCATTAGTAATTCTTTTTCTGTGTGTTTGTAACCAGTCTGGGTTCTGAAAATGTAATATTGTTTGATAGCGAAATTTTTTGCGGCAAGCGTTTTAAGCAACCACCCAAAAAATAATAAGAGATCCACCCGAAAGGGTGGATCACTTATTATTTTTCGGGTGGTTGCTTAAATTATTAATTTCAGTTAACACGGCAGTTCCCCAAACCTTAATAAAGATACAGATGTTTTGGGTGGATCTCTTATTATTTTACCTTAAGCTCCGGAATTAGGCATAGATGTGTGTGTCGTTTTTCTGCTGAGGTCCTGCCATCCTCTCAGATCTCATACTGTGGCATATAAACTGACAGGCTCCTGTCAGACCTCTGTGGCAAGCAGCTGCTTGAGGGGGTATTTATTTATTTTTTTTAATAAGTAATATACTTATAGGTAATTCTTATAGGTCACTGTTGGCAGAGGCGGGGGTGGCTCAGTCGGTAGCGCGCCAGGCTCGTAATCTGTAGTTCCCAGCAACGAGTCCCAGCTGGGTCAGCGTTGAAATTTATCTCCGCAAAAATTCCCCGCCCTGCCCACGGTCAGTAGGGGACACCGATGGGCTTGGAAAGGCCGCCGTCCGTCGGATGGGACGTTAAGCCATGGCCCCGTGTGCGGGAGAGCCATACTCTCTGCACGTTAAAGAACACGCTGGATGGCCTTGACGGGAGGCTACCATCTGTCTCCCAACAACTGTTCCAGTGGGTCCCCTCCCCCAACCTTCTCTGAGCCTTCGGGGTCCATGTGACCTGGCCATTTAGCCCATGGTGTGCAAAAAAGTGCCGCTCAGAGGTAAAACAACCCAACACTGTTGGCAGGTGACAGGTTACAAACCATAATAAAGATACATATGTTTTGGCCACTGCACTATAAGCTATATAAAAATCAATTAGGGTTGGGTTGTTTTACCTCTGAGCGGCACTTTTTTGCACACCGTGGGCTAAATGGCCAGGTCACATGGACCCCGAAGGCTCAGAGAAGGTTGGGGGAGGGGAACCACTGGAACAGCTGTTGGGAGACAGATGGTAGCCTCCCGTCAAGGCCATCCAGCGTGTTCTTTAACGTGCACAGGGTATGGCTCTCTCTCACACGGGCCACGGCTTAACGTCCCAGCCGACGGACGGCGGCATTTCCAAGCCCATCGGTGTCCCCTACTGACCGTGGGCAGGGCGGGGAAATTTTGCGGAGATAAATCTCAACGCTGACCCAGCTGGGACTCGAACCTGGGAACTACAGATTACGAGCCTGGCGCGCTACCGACTGAGCCGCCACCACCGCCCCCTATCGATTAGGATAGACAAGCTAGTTTAATCACCTTTTCTTCTAAGAACATGCTACAAATTTCTTAGGATTATCATCAAAATTTATTGTTTGCTGAACGATTAATGCTTTTATATTAATTATACTACATATATTATTAAAAAAAAATAAGTGACTAGAAAATATTATCTTTGAAAATAAAGCGAACGGTACAGATTTCGGACTGAAATGAGATTTGTGTACCTTCCTTTTACGAAGTAAAGCCAACAATATATTTGTTAGGATATTAATTTGAAATTCTCTAGTTCTTCATTTGCTTCGAGAGCCGTATTATCATGCTTTTTGGGCGATGTGTACCACGGTCATTGCCAGGCTCGTAATCTGTAGTTCCCAGGTTCGAGTCCCAGCTGGGTCAGCGTTGAGATTTATCTCCGCAAAATTCCTTGCCCTGCCCACGGTCAGTAGGGGACACCGATGGGCTTGGAAAGGCCGCCGTCCGTCGGATGGGACGTTAAGCCGTGGCCCTGTCTGCGGTGAGAGCCATACCCTGTGCACGTTAAAGAACACGCTGGATGGCCTTCACGGGAGGCTACCATCTGTCTCCCAACAGCTGTTCCAGTGGGTCCCCTCCCCCAACCTTCTCTGAGCCTTTCGGGTCCATGTGACCTGGCCATTTAGCCCATGGTTTGCAAAAAAGTGCCGCTCAGAGGTAAAACAACTTCCTTGATTGTTAACTGGAGTACGAAATATTGATCGACCTGTGATCTTGAAAAGCTAGGTAACTCAAAATAGACAACGCTTCGTTCTTATAACGTAATTCCCGATATCGAGACAGCAATTGCTATATTTGTATCTTTCTTTGGTGTGTGCTTCCTAGTGCGAAAAGCATACATTTTTTTTAGAAAGTCTTTATATAGTTTTATCTCAACATTTTTGCTTTGGGCTGTTTCACCTCTGAGTGGCACATTTTTCATACAATTGTTTAAATGTCCAGGTCACAAGGACTGCCCGGGGGCGGGGGTGGCTCAGTCGGTAGCGTGCCAGGCTCGTAATCTGTAGTTCCTAGGTTCGAGTCCCAGCTGGGTCAGCGTTGAGATTTATCTCCGCAAAATTCCCAGCCCTGCCCACGGTCAGTAAGGGGACACCAATGGGCGTGGAAAGGCCACCGTCCGTCGGATGGGATGTTAACCTGTGGCCCCGTGTGCGGGAGAGCCATACCCTGCGCACGTTAAAGGACACGCTGGATGAACTTGACGGGAGGCTACCATCTGTCTCCCAACAGCTGTTCCAGTGGGTCCCCTCCCCCCAACCTTCTCTGAGCCTTTGGGGTCCATGTGATCTGGCCATTTAGCCCATGGTGTGCAAAAAAGTGCCGCTCAGAGGTAAAACAACCCAACCCTGACTCGAGAAGAGAGTAGGAATCTCCATTTACGCTGATAACATCTGCGTCTGGATTCCTAGCCAGGACATCTCCTAAGCTCAGCCGTCGATCGTGCGATAGTAACGAGGAAACTTTGCCGAACTTTCGCTTGCAAAGCACAAGTTTGATTTTGATATTTTTAAGAATTTTATTGTCAGTATTTTTAATATATGTTTTTATAGTATTTATCTCATTGTCCAATATCTCATATCTCAATAGATAACAGATAGTTATTTTAGCACATGACACGAAGGTTGCCAGATGACTAATTTCTAAAAAAGTCAATGCCAGATATTTTTTCTGAATTTTGCAATCAACCATAGTGTTCGGATACTTTTTTAGCGACTGTACCCTTCCTCCAACCTGCTTTGAGCTCTTGGGGTCTTCGTGACGTGGTCATTTAGCCAAGTGTAGGGAAAAAAAGTGCCGCTCAGAGGTAAAACAACTCAAACCATTCATGCAAGGCCTTGTTTGGTCAATCTTTGATTTTTAAAAGAATCTGGGCTGCCAGGCATAGGGACAATCGAGAATACTGGGGAAAATTAGATTTTGCCTGCTAGGTGAATATCACAAATAATCTAGGTTTCCCAAAACCTAAATTATACTGGGACCCTCTAAAGGAGCCTGCGGGACATGGGGCAATATTAAATAGGGCCCGAATCAGTAGCTTATAGTCGGGTTGTTGTTCTCCTAAAGTTGGAAAACTGTCGGTGAAAGCCGGCCCCGAAGCCCGAAGCATTCCAAGTAGCAGATGAGGATTGGGTTGTTTTACCTCTGAGCGGCACTTTTTTGCACACAATGGGCTAAATGGGCAGGTCACATGGACCGCGAAGGCTCAGAGAAGGTTGGGGGAGGGGACCCACTGGAACAGCTGTTGGGAGACAGATGGTAGCCTCCCGTCAAGGCCATCCAGCGTGTTCTTTAACGTGCAAAGGGTATTGCTCTCCCCGCACACGGCCACGGCTTAACGTCCCATCCGACGGATGGCGGTCTTTCCAAACCCATAGGTATCCCCTACTGACCGTGGGCAGGGCGGGGAATTTTGCGGAGATAAATCTCAACGCTGACCCAGTTGGGACTCGAACCTGGGAACTACAGATTACGAGCCTGGCGCGCTACCGACTGAGCCACCCCCGCCCCATTCCAAGTAGCTGATGAGGATCAGTGGCGGATTAAAAGTGAATGGAGAATTTTTTTAATGCTGCTTTTAACACTTCCCATGAAAATTGTATGCCCTTGATATAACTTATAGTAATCTTTAAATGAAAGAAATTCCATAACACGAAATTTAGGCCCACAAAATTTTAAGCAATTGCCAAAACGAACAACTGATAAAAAAAGGTTTGAAAACCATTGCTCCTGTAATATTAATGATTCATTGATCCATGAATAACCTTAATTCGCGATCTGAAAATAGCTTAGATTACTCCGGTTTACGAATGGCAATGAATCAAAAATTTCGAGCTCTTTGGGCGCCAAATTATTGACAAGTTTAGCAAATACTGTATCTTTTATCAACCAAAGTTGGGTTCGGTTGTTTTACCTCTGAGCGGCACTTTTTTGCACACCATGGGCTAAATGGCCAGGTCACATGGACCCCGAAGGCTCAGAGAAGGTTGGGGGAGGGAACCCACTGGAACAGCTGTTGGGAGACAGATGGTAGCCTCCCGTCAAGGCCATCCAGCGTGTTCTTTAACGTGCACAGGGTATGGCTCTCACCGCAGACGGGGCCACGGCTTAACGTCCCATCCGAACGGACGGCGGCCTTTTCAAGCCCATCGGTGTCCCGTATTGACCGTGGGCAGGGCGGGGAATTTTGCGGAGATAAATCTCAACGCTGACCCAGCTGGGACTCGGGAACTACAGATTACGAGCCTGGCGCGCTACCGACTGAGCCATCCCCGCCCCAAATTAACCACAAAAAGTTTTAAACTCAGATTTAATTTATACAGGGTGTTTCAAAAAGGACGCAACCTTATTGTCACAATGAGAGTTTTTTATACTGGTAAATATTCTTCAACTCTGAAATTTAAAATGCCGTTCTCTAATTTTTCACCAGGTTTTTTTTTCTGCCTATACTCCGTTCAGGGACGTAGGTATAGGGGAGATGTGGAGGCCACCAAAGTAAAACCAGGTGAGTTGTAAATATTGGGATTGATTTTGTGAAATTAAGGAGAGTTGGCAAAATCTAGTGAAGTTAACAAAATTCGAAGCCACTTGGTAAAATACAGGCGAGGTCTAAAATTATGGAGAGTTGTCAAAAATAGACGCGACTTGATAAAATTTAGGTGAGATGTAAAAATTGGATTTTTTTTCTGTAATATTAGGGCTTGTTGGCAAAATCTTAGGGAGCTTCACCCAATACCCCCCCCCCCCCCCCCCGGCACTAAATCCTGGATACGTACCATCATCTCATGTGATAATGGCATAATTATATTTATGTAACATATTTATTTTCTCAGTTCGCAAAATTCGATTTCCGAGTTAAAACGTTTTCGTTCTCCTCTTCCCAATCATAGTCAATTCGCTACGCCCCTGATTCCTGGGGGCGGGGGTGGCTCAGTCGATAGCGCTCCAGGCTCGTAATCTGTAAGTTCCCAGGTTCTAGCCCCAGCTGGGTCAGCGTGAGATTTATCTCCGCAAAATTCCCCGCCCTGCCCACGGTCAGTAGGGGACACCTACGGGCTTGAAAAGGCCACCGTCCGTCGGATGGGACGTTAAGCCGTGGCCTCGTGAGCGGGAGAGCCATACCCTGTGCACGTTAAAGAACACGCTGGATGGCCTTGACGGGAGGCTACCATCTGTCTCCCAACAGCTGTTCCAGTGGGTCCCCTCCCCCAACCTTCTCTGAGCCTTCGGGGTCCATATGACCTGGCCATTTAGCCCATGGTGTGCAACAAAGTGCCGCTCAAAGGTAAAACAACCCAACTCAAGCCCCTGATTCCGTTTCTCAAAAGAAATGGAGCGGTAAGTCTCCCTGAGTTTCTTCTTGAAATCATGGATTATTATACTTAAAAATGAAAGCCAATGAAACGCATCAGTTTTCAACTTCTTTGTTTGCATTCGCCATAACTTCAACTAAAAGGGCTAGGAACACGGAAAATTTGTCAGACGATCAACAGTGCCATGAGGTTGCGTAGTCAAAATATTAACTCGATCATCCATTTCTCCTCCGTTCTCCCTCCCCAGCTCCGTTTACAATTTCTAATCGAGAAAGCCACCAATCATTGCCACGTTCCTTAAATTCCCAAAAACGTTATTATATAAAGCGACCCATTATAAGTAAAAACCTGATTTCTTCATACAATATGGGGTCACACAGGATGAAACTGCGGACGAAATTTGGGACCATTCTCTCAAGTATCGCGGGAATTACAGGGGACCAAAATCTGTCGAAAAGGAAATAAAACTTAAAATTTGGATAGAAAAAGAAGCAAAAGATATGACAGCGGACGTTGACGTGAACAACAGCTTGAGCAACACGGGACAATTATTCTTCTAATGGCTAATATACCGATATAAAAATATTATGCTTCATTTTGGACATTACGCTATTCTGGAATGTGGATGCGACATCTTTTCTTCGGCTGTAGTAGACTTTGATCTTTAGAATTTTGCCGCTCCATATGTTATCTGGGTTGGGTTGGATTGTTTTACCTCTGAGCGGCATTTTTTTGCACACCATGGGCTAAATGGCCAGGTCGCATGGACCCCGAATGGTCAGAGATGGTTGGGGGAGAGGTTGGGTTGTTTTACCTCTGAGCGGCACTTTTTTGCACACCATGGGCTAAATGACCAGGTCACATGGACCCCGAAGGCTCAGAGAAGGTTGGGGGAGGGGTTGGGTTGTTTTACCTCTGAGCGGCACTTTTTTGCACACACAACCTCTGGGTTTTGTTTGCACACACAACTCTCTCACACCTTGGGCTAAATGGCCAGGTCACATTGACCCCGAAGGCTCAGAGAAGGTTGTGGGAGGGGACCCACTGGAACAGTTGTTGGGAGACAGACGGTAGCTTCCCGTCAAGGCCATCCAGCGTGTTCACAGGGTATGTCTCTCCCGCACACGGGGCCACGGCTTGACGTCCCATCCGACGGACGGCGTCCTTTCCAAGCCCATCGATGTCCCCTACTGACCGTGGGCAGGGCGGGGAGTTCACAAAAAGAGGTGGCGGTCCTTAGTTTGCCCAGGCCTGCTCCAGTACCATTAACAGAGTCGGCCGAGAAATCCTTACTCCACTCCATTGGACGCCTGGAGACGTGACCAGCTGTCCGAGAAAGCTAAATTATTTTTTCATTATTATTTCATGCCAAACTTAGGCGGATTACTCCATTTATAAATGATTTTCCCATCTGCACTTTATTGCTCTGCCAAAGGACAGAAGGGGAAGACGCAAACAAAGGACGTGATGAGAATATAGCGGTTGGAAGGCAGCAGAATGAGTAACTGGAATGAGAGTGGGAACCTTGGACTAAGTTGGGTTGGGTTGTTTTACCTCTGAGCGGCACTTTTTTGCACACCATGGGCTAAATGGCCTGGTCACATGGACCCCGAAGGCTCAGAGAAGGTTGGGGGAGGGGACCCACTGGAACGGCTCTTGGGAGACAGATGGTAGCCTCCCATCAAGGCCATCCAGCGTGTTCTTTAACGTGCACAGGGTATGGCTCTCTCCCGCACAGGGGCGGGGGTGGCTCAGTCGGTAGCGGGCCAGGCTCGCAATCTGTAGTTCCCAGGTTCGAGTCCCAGCTGGGTCAGCGTATTTATCTCCGCAAAATTCCCTGCCCTGCCCACGGTCAGTAGGGGACACCGATGGGCTTGGAAAGGCCGCCGTCCGTCGGATGGGACGTTAAGCCGTGGCCCGTGTGCGGGAGAGCCATACCCTGTGCACGTTAAAGAACACGCTGGATGGCCTTGACGGGAGGCTACCATCTGTCTCCCAACAGCTGTTCCAGTGGGTCCCCTCCCCCCACCTTCTCTGAGCCTTCGGGGTCCATGTGACCTGGCCATTTAGCCCATGGTGTGCAAAAAAGTGCCGCTCAGAGGTAAAACAACCCAACCCTGTGCACGTTAAAGAACACGCTGGATGGCCTTGACGGGAGGCTACCATCTGTCTCCCAACAGCTGTTCCAGTGGGTCCCCTCCCCCAACCTTCTCTGAGCCTTCGGGGTCCATGTGACCTGGCCATTTAGCCCATGGTGTGCAAAAAAGTGCCGCTCAGAGGTAAAACAACCCAACCCAACTCTCCCGCACACGGGGCCACGACTTAACGTCCCATCCGACGGACAGCGGCCTTTCCAAGCCCATCGGTGTCCCCTACTGACCGTGGGCAGGGCTGGGAATTTTGCGGAAATAAATCTAAACGCTGACCCACCTGGGACTCGAACCTGGGAAATACAGATTACGAGCCTGGCGCGCTACCGACTGAGCCACCCCGCCCCTGACTAAGAAAGTGGTGTCAATGTATGAGTTCATGTAATGAAGTGAGCAATATAGTATCAGTCAGTTATTGTAAATTTAGTCCATTTACTGTTGAAAAAATTAGCCATCCGTAACGATCGTATTGTATCCTGATATTATATCATGATATGTGGGCAGGATAATATCCTGCCCACATATGATGAAATGTGGATCCTCCAGGGTATTATTAATCACAAAAAACATATAAAATAATCTAGATATGTTGTTAATACTCATGAAGAGTATCGCAAAAATTTATTAAAATTTATTATTCAAATTAAAAATTTAGTAAATATTTCAAGTATACATTTCATACAAATTGGTGTCTCCTTGGAGTCCTCCACTGAGTTGGAGGCACTCGGGATGTGCCCGGGCGGTAGCTACGCCAGGTGTCAGTTGAACTATCGAAAAAAGGAAAAAAGTGTGCAGTTCCAGTGAGTCAAAATATTTCCTTCAACAAGCGGATGGAATCCTTCCTGTATGGTGCAAACAACACAAGTTGATGGAACTTCGTGCAATGTGTACACTGTCCAGTTTGGTGGTGGTAGAATGAATGGGGCATGCTTTGCCGGTTAGAAATAGGACCCCCTGGTGCATATGGATCAACATGTGACAGGTCTGAGCTCCTAGAAGCTCTTTCAAGCCATTAGCACTATGGAACATTACACTGTTCTCTGAGAGAGACGGAATCTTTCAGGACAATAATGCCCCTTATCATCAGTCGTACAGTAGAATGGTCCGAGAAACACTGCAGACATCACCACCTTTCTTGGCTACCAAATCCAACTCGTATGAATCCATCGAAACCATGTAGTGACACTCTGGAATATGATGCGAGATGTATAGATCTACCATCCTCCATTCAGGCATCCTGGAATGCCTTGTGAACTTGTCTGGCTACAGGTGCGCAAACCAATGAAACGAAAGCAATCAACGTTTTCAGACGTCTAGTGGAATCGATGACAAGGCGGCTGAGGACAGTTATCTTCAGTAAAGGTGGCCCAACACGATATTGAATAGGTGGTCAAAATTCAATTATCACTTAGAGTATCCACAACTGTAAATAGGAATAAATGTTAGTTTCATCTTCTACTTAGTGCTGTTGATATTTATTTCTTTTTGTCGATAACGCCGAACCACGGACGAACCTGTGACTTAATTTTTAACCACAGGTGGAGTAGATTTAAGAAAGAGTTTGGAGACACTATGTCCTGGAGTATAACACATCTTACATGCATATTAACATCGGACATTCTTAATAGATACATCGAAACCACTGATGATATAAAAAAATGTTATCCTTAATCTTTGAGCCATGAAATAAAAAAGATGATGATGGTCCTCGAATTTTGACACAGGTTCATGAATATTCTTATACTGATGTGTCAATTTTAAGAAAAGACATTACGTAGTATTTTGCTGCATCAGTTATCGGGGAGTAATCGATGTATCTGTACGTCAAGGTTTCGTAAGTACATAATTCTCTGATTTTAGTGCAGTATAAAGTGCGCCAATTTCTCCATAATGATTTCAGAGGGTTCCATTCAGGCTCATGTGGTATCAAGAGCAGTCCGCCATTGAATGCCAAGGATCTAGGAAACATTTCTAGATTTTGGTCCTCTATATCCCAGATCTGACTATTTCTACGATTTAAGTGTTCAGCTACGAAATGGGGATACCTCTGAGCTATGTGCAAAATACTGATTTGTTCATGTTTTGGATCGCATTCCCTAATTTCGTACTTTTTAACAAGACTTGAGAATCTACGTTCTTCATTTGATACGATTCGGTGCTCACGGAAACCATTGAATAGTTTCAGGCCAAACTCTACAAAGAAACCAGTCAAACGAAAAACATCAAACTCCAATTGATACTTATTCACCTCTATTCTTTTCAAGGTATCATAGTACATAGAGTCAACTTGATATTTCCACGGATTACGCATATGGATTTTAGGCCTGGTATTCAAAAGCACTCGCCATATTTCACTGTTTTCAGCAGAGGAGGATTCCATTTTACTAAACAGCACCTAAAATCGAAAAGTACTAGTGAATTAACACTGTCTTGACAATAAGAGAAAACTATTTTATCGTGTGTCAAGAAACTAGGATATTTATACTAAAATTAAAATGTAAATTATTATTAAATATTGGTAAGTCTTTAGAATTTTATATTCCATTGATATTTACCTATAGTCGGTAATAATTTTAAAAGAGAGTTGGGTTGTTATACCTCTGAGCGGCACTTTTTTGCACACCATGGGCTAAATGGCCAGGTCACATGGACCCCGAAGGCTCAAAGAAGGTTGGGGGAGGGGACCAACTGGAACAGCTGTTGGGAGACAGATGGTAGCCTCCCGTCAAGGCCATCCAGCGTGTTCTTTAACGTGCACAGGGTATGGCTCTCCCGCACACGGGCCACGGCTTAACGTCCCATCCGACGGACGGCGGCTTTTCCAAGCCCATCGGTGTCCCCTACTGACCGTGGGCAGGGCGGGGAATTTTGCGGAGATAAATCTCAACGCTGACCCAGCTGGGACTCGAACCTGGGAACTAAAGATTACGAGCCTGGCGTGCTACCGACTGAGCCACCCCCGCCCCTTTTAAAAGAGATGATCCGCAAAGGAGAAGAGGTATTTAGGACGGAAAAGCGACCCTTTTAGAAAATATTTTTTCATGTCTTGTGAAACTGTACAGAGTAATCTGCTTTTTCTAGAAAGTTTGGCGGTGATATAAAACTGTTCCACGATTCCGTTTGCGAATTAGAAATATATTCTGAAAGGTTCACGAAAAGTTGTCGTTGAATGATTCATTTATATTCTAATTTTCTTGTTATCTCGAATTAAACCGAATTTGACTGGCCGAGTGGTTAGCGCGCTTGGCTACTGATCTACGGGACCTGGGTTCGAGCCCCGGGTAAGGCATGGATGTTCGTGTTGTTTTCTGCTGAGGTCCTGCCATCCTCTCAGATCTTCTACTGTGGCATATAAACTGACAGGCTCCTGTCAGACCTCTGTGGCAAGCAGCTGCTTGAGGGGGTATTTATTTGTTTTGACTGGAAAGTCGTCGGTTAGAGCGTCCAGGTCGTCTTGTTATGCACAACAGTGATACCCCGTGCACACAAAAGACATTTTGGATATACCTTGCCTGGAGATTTTGATTTTTCTCGTAACATCACCCACAATAATCAAGAAAGAGAATTAAAAAAATTTAAAAGAGAAAACTAAATATGAGCATCATATTGTTGTTTTGCTGTCGTTTCAAAAAAAAATAGCATTTAAAACCAAGAAACGTTAGGCATTCAGAGCTTCTAAATAGACAGCTGATGTTATTTTTCATTGGTGCCCAAACAATTTGTTCTTTGAGTTGGGTTGGGTTGTTTTACCTCTGAGCGGCACTTTTTTGCACACCATGGACTAAATGGCCAGGTCACATGGACCCCGAAGGCTCAGAGAAGGTTGGGGGAGGGGACCCACTGGAACACTGTTGGGAGACAGATGGTAGCCTCCCGTCAAGGCCATCCAGCGTGTTCTTTAACGTGCACAGGGTATGTCTCTCCCGCACACGGGCCACGGCTTAACGTCCCATCCGATGGACGGTGGCCTTTCCAAGCCCATCGGTGTCCCCTACTGACCGTGGGCAGGGCGGGGAATTTTGCGGAGATAAATCTCAACGCTGGCCCAGCTGGGACTCGAACCTGGGAACTACAGATTACGAGGCTGGCGCGCTACCGACTGAGCCACCCCCGCCCCTTTGTTCTTTGAAATATTACGAAATACAGTGAGCTCTCGATTTATGCGGATTTCATTAATGCGGTCACTTTTTTTACACCTACTTTTAATTTAGGTGAATTTTTATTTCTGATAATGCGGTTTGAAGTGAAAATTTTTAAAAGATAAAAACATTATACCACTCAAATATCGTTGTTTCCTACTTTACGAAAAATGCTCGAACTCTACCTTGGCCAAATAAGTGTCAATACTTGAGAATGCATCTACACCTTAGCTTACTCAGTTATTTGACCCAGATGACCCCATAACCCTGAAACTTCCACCTCCCTGCAGTTCCATGATAACCATCAAGCCGGTCGGGGTTCGCTCAGTCGGTAGCGCGCCAGGCTCGTAATCTGTAGTTCCCAGGTTCGAGTCCCAGGTGGGTCAGCACTGAGATTTATCTCCGCAAAATTCCCCGCCCTGCCCACGGTCAGTAGGGGACACCGATGGGCTTGGAAATGCCGCCGTCCGTCGGATGGGACGTTAAGCCGTGGCCCCGTGTGCGGGAGAGCAATACCCTGTGCACGTTAAAGAACACGCTGGTTGGCCTTGACGGGAGGCTACCATCTGTCTCCCAACAGCTGTTGCAGCGGGTCCCCTCCCCCAACCTTCTCTGTGCCTTCGGGTTCAATGTGACCTGGCCATTTAGCCCATGGTGTGCAAAAAAGTGCCGCTCAGAGGTAAAACAATCCAATCCAATCTGGAAGAAAAATATTTAATAAAATTGCAGTTCTTTATACATATTAATACAAAATATTAAAAAAATAAATGAGTTACGTAAAAAAGTTATTTCGATGTCGATGTCTTCATGAAATCTAACAAATTCGTCTGACGACACAATGCCTTCTTTTTTTCACGCAGAATTTCTTCTTAGCAAGTTAATATTTTTTTTTATTCCTTGCTTTGTAGCTATAACGCGTTCTTCGTTGGAGTCTATGTTTTCTAAAAATTTTAAGCCCTTTTCAATTGAGCTGAGACCTTCTGTCAAGCTTGCAATTGTCATTTGCTTTCCCGGTGGAGAGCCGTCCCGTAGCCGAGTGGTTAGCACGCTTGGCTATTGATCTAAGGGACCTGGGTTCGAGCCCCGGGTAAGGCATGGATGTATGTGGTTTATCTGCTGAGGTCCTGCCATCCTCTCAGACCTTCTACTGTGGCATATAAACTGACAGGCTCCTGTCAGACCTCTGTGGCAAGCAGCTGCTTGAGGGGGTATTTATTTTTATTTATTTTTTCCGGTGGAACTGGGTCTGAAGTGTCGGATACTTCAGTGAGGTTTTGCTCACGCATCTCTATAAGCTCATCGATTGTCAGCTCCTGACTATGTGAATCCAACAGCTCGTTGACATCATCACCGTTCACTTCCAAATCTAATTGCCTGGCAAGATTAACAACTTTTTCTATCACATGAGCGACATGATCAGTTTCTGGCGTTGTTTCTGTCTCGTTTTTGAAAAAAAAATGGACAAAGTTTCTTCCAGAAACCATTCAATGTTTTTTTGGAAATTTCATCCCAAGATTTCCCAATGATTCTTACGGCATCTAAAATATTGAATTGTTTCCAAAAGTCTCCACATTGTTTCCAAAAGTCTAACAGATAATCTTAACCAAATCACTGGAAGAATTTCTTTTAACCAAATCACTGGAAGAATTGTTTCCAAAAGTCTAACAGATATCTCACTGTTTTGCCTCATATCTTCATTCAGATGTGCAAACGCCTCGCGCAGTAAGCCATGAATGTTTTGATGACTCCCTGGTCCATCGGTTGAAGCAAACTGCTTGTGTTTGGAGGCTTGGATTGGATTGTTTTACCTTTGAGCGGCACTTTTTTGCACACCATGGGCTAAATGGCCAGGTCACATGGACCCTGAAGGCTCAGAGAAGGTTGGGGGAGGGGACCCACTGGAACAGCTGTTGGGAGACAGATGGTAGCCTCCCGTCAAGGCCATCCAGCGTGTTCTTTAAGGTGCACAGGGTATGGCTCTCCCGCACACGGGGCCACGGCTTAATCCCATCCGACGGACGGCGGCCTTTTCAAGCCCATTGGTGTCCCCTACTGACCGTAGGCAGGGCGGGAAAATTTTGCGGATTGTTTGGAGGCAAAAACACAACTTTCACAAGTGGGTCGAAATCAATTAGGGTGGCAGGAGGGTGACCGGGTGCATTGTCAATAAGAAGCATCACTTTAAATGGAATCTGTTGAGACTTGCAATAACGTTCGACTTAGGGTACGAAGTGTTGACCAAAACAGTCCTCAAAAACGGTAGCTGTCACTCAAGCTTTATGATTTGACTTCCAAATCACTGGTAAGCTAATTTTAGATATATTTTTTAAGGCTCTTGTGTTTTCGGAGCGATAAATTAAGAGTGGTTTTAATTCGAAGTCACCAGCTGCATTCCCGCCAACCATCACTGTTGTTGTTGTGTTGTTTTACCTCTGAGCGGCACTTTTTTGCACACCATGGGCTAAATGGCCAAGTCACATGGACCTAGAAGGCTCAGAGAAGGTTGGGGGAGGGGACCCACTGGAACAGCTGTTGGGAGACAGATGGTAACCTCCCGTCAAGGCCATCCAGCTTGTTCTTTAACGTGCACAGGGTATGGCTCTCCCGTACACGGGACCACGGCTTAACGTCCCATCCGACGGACGGCGGCCTTTCCAAGCCCATCTGTGTCCTCTACTGACAGTGGGCAGGGCGGTGAATTTTGCGGAGATAAATCTCAACGCTGACCCAGCTGGGACTCGAACCTGGGAACTACAGATTACGAGCCTGGCGCGCTACCGACTGAGCCACCCCCGCCCCAACCATCACTGTCAATTGGTCTTTAGAAACCTTAAAGCCTGGAAAGTTTTTTTCTTCACGTGCTATTAAAGTTCTTTTAGGCATCTTCTTCCAGAACAGGCCAGTCTCATCCACGTTAAATACGGTTTCACTGCTATAGTCACCTTCTTCTATCATAGCCTTGAGTGTCTCAGGAAAAGAAGACGCAGCTTCTTTATCGGCACTTGCCGCCTCTTTACTCTCCGCGATGCTGTGCCAATTAGAGAGAGTTTTAAATCGGTTGAACCAACCGTTACTAGTTACAAAGTTTTCATCTTCGCCCGCCTCCCAAGCTTCTTCTTTCAACCTCTCAAAAATCAGTGGGGCGGGGGTGGCTCAGTCGGTAGCGCGCCCGACTCGTAATCTGTAGTTCCCAGGTTCGAGTCCCAGCTGGGTCAGCGTTGAGATTTATCTCTGCTAAATTCCCCGCCCTGCCCACGGTCAGTAGGGGACACCGATGGGCTAGGAAAGGCCGCCGTCCGTCGGATGGGACGTGAAGCCGTGGCCCCGTGTGCGGGAGAGTCATACCCTGTGCACGTTAAAGAACACGCTGGATGGCCTTGACGGGAGGCTACCATCTGTCTCCCAACAGCTGTTCCAGTGGGTTCCCTCCCCCAACCTTCTCTGAGCCTTCGGGGTCCATGTGACCTGGCCATTTAGCCCATGGTGTGCAAAAAAGTGTCGCTCAGAGGTGAAACAACCCAACCCAACTCAAAAATCAGCTTAGCTTGATAGCACACAGTGTTCTGATCGACTGGACAATTCTTCACTTTTACTTGATTATCACACCATAATTTCAGCATTGTTTCCATCTCAGCAATAATACCATGACGTTTACGAATTATGCTTGAGTTCAAGGATTGAGCATTTTTCACCGCATCGAGAATTCTTTCTTTATCTTTCATGATTTTTCTTACTGTGGATTCCGGTTGCTCAAACTTCTTTGCCAATTCACAAATTTTCATTATGCTATCAAAATCCTTGATAATGTTAAGTTTACATTCCAAAGATATCGTTTTCCTTTTCGTACTAGGTGCAGGAGAATCAGATTTACTTCGTTTGGACGACATAGTTTTTTTAAGGGTTTAGAAAACGTATAACAAAACAATCTTAACTTTCGTCGATCGTAGAATCGTAATCGTGCACGTAGAGTTCGAGCGAAACGCGTCCAATGCGTACCACAGCAAGGGAAACACTGAAGATAGCGGCCGGTAGCGTTGTCAAACGAAAAAATCAAGAATCGCGTAACTCCGAGTTCGCGTAAGTCGGGGTTGGGTTGTTTTACCTCTGAGCGGCACTTTTTTGCACACCATGGGCTAAATGGCCAGGTCACATGGACCCCGAAGGCTCAGAGAAGGTTGAGGGAGGGGACCCACTGAAACAGCTGTTGGGAGACAGATAGTAGCCTCCCGTCAAGGCCATCCAGCGTGTTCTTTAACGTGCACAGGGTATGGCTCTCCCGAACACGGGGCCACGGCTTAACGTCCCATCCGACGATCGGCGGCCTTTACAAGACCATCGGTTTCCCCTACTGACCGTGGGCAGGGCGGGGGGGGGGGGGGTGTTGCGGAGATAAATCTCAATGCTGACCCAGCTGGGACTCGAATCTGGGAACCACAGATTACGAGACTGGCGCACTACCGACTGAGCCACCCCTGCCAAATAAAAAAAGTAGAGGGCCATTCCTAGTTAAAGCAACTCGATTTCTGAAGGCTGTAGGAGGGCATGATGATCCCACCATACATAAATACATTCCAATATATACAGGGTTGTTATAAAGTTTCCCTATTCCGCAGTATCAAGAGCAGTGACGAATGAAGATAGCTTCATGAAAATTGATAGGTTGCTTAATAAGAACACATGGAAGCGATTCGGCGAAGGAAAAAATAGTTTCAACGCTCACCACCAGGGATTGGGTTGGGTTGTTTTACCTCTGAGCGGCACTTTTTTTGCACACCATGGGCTAAATGGCCAGGTCACATGGACCCCGAAGGCTCAGAGAAGGTTGGGGGAGGGGACCCACTGGAACAGCTGTTGGGAGACTGATGGTAGCCTCCCGTCAAGGCCATCCAGCGTGTTCTTTAACGTGCACAGGGTATGGCTCTCCCGCACACGGGGCCACGGCTTAACGTCCCATCCGACGGACAGCGGCCTTTCCAAGCCCATCGGTGTCCCCTACTGACCGTGGGCAGGGCTGGCATTAACATGACAGTAGCCTGTCAGTTTAATACGCCGTAGAGAAGATCTGTGAGGAAGGAAGAGACTTCAGAAGAAAGATATCACAAATATTCATGTCTCACCCGGGGCTTGAACCCAGATTTCTTTTATCAGTTGGGTTTGTATTATCTCTGAGCGGCAGTTTTTTTTAACACAATGAACTAAATGACCAGGTCACAAGTACCTCGAAAGCTCGGAGATGGTTGGGGACATATGACCCATTGGTCAGCTGTTGGAGGACAGATGGTAGCCTCCAGTCAAGGGACCAGCGTGTTATTTATCTTGCAGAGGGTATGGCTCTCCCACACACGGAGCCAAGCCTTATCGTTCCATCTGACACACGCTGGATAGAACGAATGGGATATTTCCATCAGTTTCCTAGCAACTGTTCAGTGCATCCCCTTTTCTAACCTTCTCTAAGCTCCCGGTGTCCTTATGGCCTGCAAATGTAGCCCATTGTGTGCAAAAAAGAGGGTTCGGTTGTTTTACCTCTGAGTGGCACTTTTTTGCACACCATGGGCTAAATGGCCAGGTCATATGGACCACGAAGGCTCAGAGAAGGTTGGCGGAGGGGACCCACTGGAACAGCTGGTGGGAAGCAGATGGTAGCCTCCCGTCAAGATCATCCAGCGTGTTCTTTAACGGCACAGGGTATGGCTATCCCGAACACGGGGCTACGGCTTAACGCCCCATCCGACGATCGGCGGCCTTTACAAGACCATCGGTTTCCCCTACTGACCGTGGGCAGGGCGGGGGGGGGGGGGGGGGGGGTTGCGGAAATAAATCTCAATGCTGACCCAGCTGGGACTCGAATCTGGGAACCACAGATTACGAGCCTGGCGCACTACCGACTGAGCCACCCCTGCCCCATAAAAAAAGTAGAGGGCCATTCCTAGTTAAAGCAACTCGATTTCTGAAGGCTGTAGGAGGGCATGATGATCCCACCATACATAAATACATTCCAATAGATACAGGGTTGTTATAAAGTTTCCCTACTCCGCAGTATCAAGAGCAGTGACGAATGAAGATAGCTTCATGAAAATTGAAGGTTGCTTAATAAGAACACATGGAAGCGATTCGGCGAAGGAAAAAATAGTTTCAACTGTCACCACCAGGGAGGATTGGATTGTTTTACCTCTGAGCTGCACTATTTACATACAATGTTCTAACTGGCCAGGTCACTAGGACTCCAAATGCTCAGAGAAGGTTGATAGAGGAACTGGTGGGGTTATGACCTGAATGGGATGGGAACCCACTGGAGCAGTAGTTGGGAGACAGATGCTATTGTCCCGACAAGGCCATCTAGCGTGTTCTTTAATATGCATAGGGTATGGTTCTCCTGTACACAGAGCCACGGCTTAACATCCCATCTGACAGACGGTGGCCTTTCCAACCCATCGGTGTTCCCTACTGACCATGAGCAGGGAGAGGAATATTGCGGGATAAAGCTCAACGTTGACCCAGCTGAGACTCGAACCTGGGAACTGCAGATTACGAGCCTGGCGTGCTAATGACTGAGCCACCCTCGCCCCACCCCCTAGGGAGGAAAACGGGTGCTGCAGGTATACTAATCGCATTTGTTTGCATAGCAAAACGTTTTCTTTGCAAAAAAGGTCGTACAAGGGTTGGGTTGGGTTGTTTTACCTCTGAGCGGCACTTTTTTGCCCACCATGGGCTAAATGGCCAGGTCACGTGGACCCCGAAGGCTCAGAGAAGGTTGGGGGAGGGGACCCACTGGAACAGCTGTTGGGAGACAGATGGTAGCCTCCCGTCAAGGCCATCCAGCGTGTTCTTTAACGTGCACAGTGTATGGCTCTCCCGCACACGGGGCCACGGCTTAACGTCCCATCCGACGACGGCGGCCTTTCCAAGCCCATCGGTGTCCCCTACTGACCGTGGGCTGGGCGGGGAATTTTGCGGAGATAAATCTCAACGTTGACCCAGTTTGGACTCTCCCGGCGCGCTACCGACTGAGCCACCCACGCTCCTTACAAGAGTGGGAATACCTACATTGCAGGCAAACGGCCATTACGATTCATGAAGAGGGAACACATGATGTTAATGAAGTTAATCTAGCAGAATCAGAACAACGCAAATTCTGCACTGCAAGAGTATCATCATCTGTAAAATCTAAGGAGAGGACATCTGATGTAAGTGGCATTAAGGAAGATGGTGAAGACGTTTGACGCCATCGGTGAGTTGGAAGTGGCACCAAGAAAATAGCTGCCCATTGCAGAAAACGTGGTAAATGTGGTAAGAATTGCTATGACAGTCCATGCCGGAAGTGACGCATGGTCGTTCGCAGTGTCACGATAACTGGACCTTCCGTGGGCAACGTTCAGAAAGTGATACAATTTATTGTGTGTTAGTACTCATAGAGGATCCTTAAGGTGCAGGTACTATGACCTCGTGATTCCCAACCTCGCACCAACTTCACTCTCTATTTCTGACACAGAAGGAGATGAACGAAATGTAGCTGTGCGAAGCCCTGTGGGCAGATCGGGTGCATTTCACCCTCACTGGTTCCATCAACACAGAGAAATGTGTGTGGAGAGTGTTACTTCTGTCTGTTGGACATGAATGACCTCTGCAGCCCTCGTATGTAATAGTGTGGTGCGGCTTCAGTGTATATTTCATCATTGTGCGGTTCATCTTTGACGAGGCTATACCTAACGGATTGTTTGGATTGTTTTACCTCTGAGCGGCACTTTTTTGCGCACCATGGGCTAAATGGCCAGGTCACATGGACCCCGAAGGCTCAGAGAAGGTTGGGGGAGGGGACTCACTGGAACAGCTGTTGGGAGACTGATGGTAGCCTCCCGTCAAGGCCATCCAGGGTGTTCTTTAACGTGCACAGGGTATGGCTCTCCCGCACACGGAACCACGGCTTAACGTCCCATCCGACGGACGGCGGCCTTTCCAAGCCCATCGGTGTTCCCTACTGAACGTGGGCAGGGCGGGGAATTTTGCGGAGATAAATCTCAACGCCGACCCAGCTGGGACTCGAACCTGGGAACTACAGATTACGAGCCTGGCGTGCTACCGACTGAGCCACCCCCGCCCCTATACCTAACGTTTCACTGTCGTGCTGTAAAAGGTGCCCGTTACTCTGCTCTTCTCCAGTATCATGTGATTCCAGCTCTCAAGAATGGCAGTGTCTGGACATCACAGTGTTCATGGAAGACATTACACTTCTGTAAGTTTTTGGAGCATTTTTTTTCCCAAAAACGTGACTGAGAATTGACGACCACTTTCATCTTGAATGGTAATGCCTATGATGGTTTGAGTATTTACATGAACTTCTGAAAAATCAGGCTGAGAGATAAATCTCAACGCCGACACAGCTGGGACTCGAACCTGGGAAATGCAGATTACGACCCTGGCATGCTACTGACTGAGCCATCCCCTCGCCTTTGTGCGAGGGAGCTTTATGGATCCGTTAAGAGAGAGGTAGGAGGAAAAATAAAAAAAAAATGTTTAAAGAAAATCGGCGATTTTAACATTTCGAACTAGTGATTTGCAAAAATTTTCACTAAAAATAACTTTTTTGTGTTTCAGAAAGGAAATGCTTCGAACTTCTATTTTCTATTGGTTTTATTATGGCCAACTGGAACATTCCACGCAAACCACGATATCATGGTAATGATCAAGTAACACAGCTACTTTACTTTCTATAATTGACTGTTGCTCAGAAAACTAAGTTAAATATGGTTAAGTGATGCCATCCGATGCTTCACTCTACTGGATAGTATACTACATCTAATGGGGCGGGGGTGGCTCAGTCGGTAGCGCGCCAGGCTCGTAATCTGTAGTTCCCAGGTTCGAGTCCCAGCTGGGTCAGCGTTGAGATTTATCTCCGCAAAAATTCCCCGCCCTGCCCACGGTCAATAGGGGACACCGATGGGCTTGGAAAGGCCGCCTTCCGTCGGACGGGACGTTAAGCCGCGACTCCGTGCGCGGGAGAGCCATACCCTGTGCACGTTAAAGAACACGCTGGATGGCCTTGACGGGAGGCTACCATCTGTCTCCCAACAGCTGTTCCAGTGGGTCCCCTTCCCCAACCTTCTCTGAGCCTTCGGGGTCCATGTGACCTGGCCATTTAGCGCGTAGTGTGCAAAAAAGTGCCGCTCAGAGGTAAAACAACCCAACCCAACTACATCTAATGGAAGGCACCACATGTCACATTGATTCACAGCCTGATATTTCAGAAGTTCATGCTGATCGACGCAAAAGGAAAACTCACATTAAAGCTGCAAAGCAGCAGAGAAGGAACCTTTCGAAAAGATCTGCATTACGACAATATTGTCTAATTCCGTCTGTACATTCAATTCAAGAAAATGGGATTGGAAAACGGATAGAGAGTGGTAGCGATAAACTCGGAATATATACTGTAACTCTGTAATTGAATTATGCCCAGAGTCGATCGTTTTCAAGTGGGAGTTCTGAGCTTTGTTTTTTTATTATATAAAAAAAATGATTATCGGTACCATGAAATCAATTAGTTGGGACTAATGTCCATGTTTCGAGGTCTCGTGGATACAGGTATGGTTGGGAGAGAGGACCCAATGGACAACTGTTGGGAGAAAGGTGTCGGTCTCCCGTCAAGCCCATCCAGCGTGTTCTTTAACGTGCGTGGGGTGTGGCTCTCTCACACACGGGGTCACGGATTAACGTCCCATACGACGGATGGCGGCCTTTTCAAGCCCAATAGTGACCCCTATTCACTGTGGGCAGGGCGAGGAGTTATCAGAGAAAAATCTCTACACTTGCACGGATAAAAATAAGTATTGATTAGCACGAACTTTGTAAGGTTTTTGGGTTGGGTGTTTTACCTCGGAGCTGCACTTTTTTTGCACACAATGGGCTAAATGGCCAGGTCACAAGGACCCCGAAGGCTCAGAGAAGGTTGGGGGAGGGGACCCACTGGAACAGCTGTTGTGAGACGGCCTTACGTCAAGGCCATCCAGCGTGTTATTTAACGAGCACAGGGTATGGCTCTCTCCCACACACAGGACCACGACTAAAGTTCCATCCGATGGACGGTGGCCTTTCCAAGCCCATCGGTGTCTCCTGCTGACTATGCGAAGGGCGATGAATTTTGCGGAGATAAATCTGTATGCTGGCCCAGCTGGACTCTAACCTGAGAGCTGCAGATTACGAGCTGTCGCTCTATCGACTGAGTCACCCCCACCACAAGGTTTTTGTATTCAGATGTTTTACCTCTGACGAACTGGAGTTGGCGAGTCGGAAGCACGCCGGGATCATAACCTGCACTTTCCGGGTTCGAATCTCACTTGTGTCAGCGTTCAGAATGAGCTCCAATAAACCCGTTCTTGCCCTCGGTCAGAAAGAGGTCACCTATGGGATTGGAAAGGCAGCCTTCCGTCGCATGGGACTTAAAACTATAGGTCTCTGTGTGCAGTAGAGCCAGCATACCTAGTGCATGTTAAAGAACAGGCTGGATGGTTTAATGGGAGATTTCCAACTGTCTCTTAACAGCTGTTAGATGGTTACCTACTGAGACTTTGGAGTCCCTGTGACATCACCATTTAACCACAAAAAATTGCTGCTCGCAGGTAAAACAATCCAACAATTTTTACCTGTATTGGGTTGTTTTATCTCTGAGCAGCACTTTTTTTGCGCAGAATGGGCTAAATGACCAGGGTTGGGTTGTTTTACCTCTGAGCGCCATTGCTTTTTTGAACAAAAGCACGCAATGGCAAAAAGTTCGATACGTCGTTATGGCCAGGTTACAAGGACTCCAAAGGCTCAGAGAAGGATGGGGGAGGGGCCCCACTGGAACAGATGTTGGGAGACAGATGCTAGCCTCCGTCAAGGTCATCCAGAGTGTTCTTTAACGTGCACAGAGTATGGCTCTCCCAAACACGGAGCCATGGCTTAACGTTCCATCGGACGCGTGGCGGCCTTTTCAAGCCCATTGATGTCCCCTACTGACCTGGGCAGGGAGTTTTGCGGAGATAAATCTCAACGCTGACCTACCTGGGAACTGCAGATTACAGCCTGGCGCGGTACGGACCGAGTTACTCCCGATCTACATTTATCTATGAGCAGTAGTTTTGTTCACACAATGTGCTAAGTGACCAGATTCCAAGAACTCGAATGGCTCAGAGAAGATTAGGGAAGGGGACTCACTGGACAGTTGTTAGGAGACACGTGGAAACCGGAAATCAAAAACATCCAGCGTGTTCTTTAACATGCACAGGGTATGCCACAACTTTTCCAAATGATGGCGAAATTTTAAAACCGGCAGCAGTGCGCATCATGGTCCATGGCTGTCATTTTTTTACACAACGCTACAAAACTGTCCTTTTCGATGATTCCCACAACCCTCAGACATTAACCCAAAGAGATGTTTCTGGAAAAAAAATGTTTTTCTTTAGAATGGTAACGGGTTGGGTTGTTTTACCTCTGAGCGGCACTTTTTTGCACACCATGGGCTAAATGGCCAGGTCACAAGGACCCCGAAGGCTCAGAGAAGGTTGGGGGAGGGAACCCACTGGAACAGCTGTTGGGAGACAGATGGTAGCCTCCCGTCAAGGCCATCCAGCGTGTTCTTTAACGTGCACAGGGTATGTCTCTCCCGCACACGGGGCCACGGCTTAACGTCCCATCCAACGGACGGCGGCCTTTTCAAGCCCATCGGTGTCCCCTACTGACCGTGGGCAGGGCGGGGAAATTTTGAGGAGAAAAATCTCAACGCTGACCCAGCTGGGACTCGAACCGGGGAACTACAGATTACGAGCCTGGCGCGCTACCGACTGAGCCACCCCCGCCCCAGTGGTTAGGGTGAATTGAACACTTCGTAAGAGATTTTATTCATTGAAACTGTAAAAGTTGTTCTGATCAGCAAAGATGTTTTTTAATGATGAAATTATCTATTCAATCGCTCATTATGAAAGTTTCGGATGAAATATCGCTGAGAAGAAATGTTATAGATCATATGGACAAAAGTTCCTAGGGACGAAATGTCGCAGACCAAGTTGAACGAGAGTTAAAATTTTAAACTGGTACATATATTGAGAAGCTCCATTTTTGAGGTTCATTTTATGAATGTACCTAAAGGTTCTTTGAATTCTAAAGGTTTATGAATACATCTAACGTTATTTTGAATGTTCTATGAATATTCTTAGATTGCATTTTTAAGAAGAAATATCAATCGTCGTCTCATTGCTGTTGCAAATTGTGGCTGTGTGCGCCCTGCTTTAAAGTGTTTGCTTTGTAGTCTGTCTGTAGACAAAGAACCTTTTGGTTTATGAATTAAAATTCTCTTCGAGTTGGGTAGGTACTGATGAAATGTTACGATTCATACTTTCCGAATCTCCCAAAAGCTATAATTGAGCTCTTTAACTGGGAAAATGTTTGAAAGTTCCATAATGTTAAACAAATATTGCAAACGATGTATTTTTGCTAGAAATTCGAAATTTTGGTGATGGGTTGTTGGGTTGTTTTACCTCTGAGCGGCACTATTTTGCACAAAATGGGCTAAATGGCCAGGTCACATGGACCCCGAAGGCTCAGAGAAAGTTGGGGGAGGGGACCCACTGGAACAGCTGTTGGGAGACAGATGGTAACCTCCCGTCAAGGCCATCCAGCGTGTTCTTTAACGTGCACAGGGTATGGCTCTCCCACACACGGGGCAACGGCTTAACGTCCCATCCGACGGACGGCGGCCTTTCCAAGCCCATCGGTGTCCCCTACTGACCGTGGGCAGGGCGGGGAATTTTGCGGAGATAAATCTCAACGCTGACCAAGCTGGGACTCGAATCTGGGAACTACAGATTACGAGCCTGGCGCGCTACCGACTGAGCCACCCCCGCCCCAATTTTCCTAGAAATTCGAAATTTTGGTGATGGAGTGCGAAGCTTATACGGTTTCTATTGGAGCAATGAGTTGACCTCAAAGCCAAGGGTGGGTGGGAAAAGCAACTTTTTTTTTGAAATCATCGTATAATTTTTTTTTTCTTTTTGAGGATAGGTACTAATGAAATATAATTCGCATTTTTCAAGTCCTTAAATGGTTTTAATTTATATCGTTAAAGATTACTAAATGTTGAAACGACGAAATCTTTATTGGATGTTGCAAGTGATGTGTTTACGAGAGAATTTTTACATTTCGGTGATAGAATGTCGAGAGATATATCACTTACAGCAAAAATCTGCTCACTTTTGTCACAGGGGCGTGAAAAAAGGAAATTTTTTTAATTTAGGGAATTTAAGGCAAATACTTTTTATGCTATACAATTACTATTTTTATGGTATAATTGCTAAAGAAATGCTAGTATTTGCATTTTCCTTTTTTCATCCATTTTCTCGAATTAAAACTTTTAAGGGGAGAAAATGTACTAAACGAAATATTTCGTTCTCTTTGAAAACGATATTACCATATGAAAAAGATGCGACCTGCACCTTGACTTTACCGAACTTTACCTGATCCTTCCCCCTGCATAAGGGGCGGGGGTGGCTCAGTCGGTAGCGCGCCAGGCTCGTAATCTGTTGTTCCCAGGTTCGAGTCCCAGCTGGGTCAGCGTTGAGATTTATCTCCGCAAAATTCCCCGCCCTGCCCACGGTCAGTAGGGGACACCGATGGGCTTGGAAAGGCCGTCGTCCGTCGGATGGGACGTTAAGCCGTGGCCCCGTGTGCGAGACAGACATACTCTGTGCACGTTAAAGAACACGCTGGATGGCCTTGACGGGAGGCTACCATCTGTCTCCCAACAGCTGTTCCAGTGGGTCCTCTCCCCCAACCTTCTCTTAGCCTTCGGGGTCCATGTGACCTGGCCATTTAGCCCATGGTGTGCAAAAAAGTGCCGCTCAGAGGTAACCCAAAACAACCCTGATCCTTCCCCCTGCATAGAATAAATAATAAGTCTTTCTAGTTTATTCATGTAATTAACCCAGTCTCAGTTGCATGATTTTATGCAACTATTCTTATTTAAAATACAATTATCTGCTAATTTTTAAGGATATTTCTTTAATATATTAGTTTTATTTTTATTTTTTTAAAGGAAGAAACACTAAGCGGTTACCGGTAAATATACAAGTTCAGTGTATCGGGTTTTCTTATTTTGATCTTCAAGAGATGCACGGTTATAACTCCTTCATCCCACCTTTGGAATACTGCAATAACAAATAACTCTATAGAAAGCTTAGGCGTTAACATAATTAAAAAAAATCACCTTAATAAGGGCAATAGGATTTAAAATGTTACCAATATTGATGGTGATAATATAAAATGTAATTCGGATCATCAAGATCCATGTATTCCAGTTACGGATTGAAATTAGGAAGATATAAACTTCGTCAGGCAATATTAAGTGTTTAACCCTTTCACGACTAAGGGAAACATTTTTCCCATTTTAAAATTGGTGATTGTCGTATTTAATTATAACCTTATCTGCATTTTTTATACAGAATGTCAAAGTAGAACGTATGCCGAACGCAATTACGTAAACGGGAACGTTTAGAAAACGAAAACTCAACTGTCAGGACGCATAATATATGTACTATGTGCAATGTCCATCTTTGCCTCACTACCAAAAGAAATTGCTTCGTAGAATATCATAATTAGCACATCATTTTGTATAGTAATTTTATTTCATAATTTTGTATTATTTTAGTTAACATTTTGTTCTAATAAACCAATAAATAAGAGACATTGCATAATAAGCCTAACTATAATTTGTGTTACCTTTATAGTCCATTGGGAAAAATATTTCCCATAAAATTCCAAAAAAACTACACATTTTTTATGTATTTTTCTTATGATTTTTATTTTACGTCTAAACAAACTAAAATAAACAGTTACATACTAATATTTACTCTTAGAAACCTTATGGTCCTAAAAGGGTTAAGTGACTGCGTAACCGCATTTTCGCAGTTATGTTGACAATTTATTACGATTTTTAAAGAAATTCACAATGCATTTTTGATCTTGAAGATAGGCATTCAGAGCTTCAGTTTTAAAAATATCTTTCATTTTATACGTGTTGTTAACACTGAAAAGTTAGCAAACTAAATAGGATTAATTTCATCTTCATCTTTAAAAATATTTTCAAAATGTTACATAGCGAAAACTGTCTGAAGTCTGAAGACGGAAATAAATTTATTCCAAATTTAAAGTCAAGGAGTGCAAATAAAACGTATAAAGATTTTATTCATTTTACACATAAAACACTAATGCTGAAATAGGAATTCAGAACAAACTGTATCTTAAGAAATTCTTCAATTATCGACAATATAAAAAATGTTAAAAAAACATATATACAGTTCATTTTCGACTCTTTCCATTTGCTATATTTATAATTAATTTTAAAAAAATTAATTGCTTTAAAATTTAATTATTAAAAATGTTAACCAAAATTCTGAATGCACTTTTTTATACTATTCCTATTCAATGACTAAATAGCATTAAAATGAGGAATTCGGCGTTTTTAAAACAGCTGATGAAAATATTTGCGTTTAACAATCGTAATATAAAAATCCAAAGAGAGGAAAAGTTGACTAAAGAGTTAATGATGCTAGAGTTTAAATATTCTAATCGAATTAAAAATTCCATCTATGTTACCAAACATTTCAGTGTGTTTTAGATTGCATATTCATTATTAAAACTAATCCGAAGTATTTTATAATATATTACCCATAGTGTGTTTCTTTTATAAAGTTCTAAATTAGTCTAAATTGCATTATAAGCTTCGGCAGATAAACTATTTCAAAGATTACTACAGACAGAGTTACAAAGAGTTGTGAACAGGTATCTCAGATTAGGAACTACAGATCTAAATGCCTTCAAAGAAATGTGCACTCTCCAAACATAATTTTTTGTGCTGTTTGAGTATAGAAACTCAGAATATCTGATGAGTATAATGTAAAACACTCGAAAAATGATTCAGCACTATAACCTACGTATTCTTCAACAATGCCGTATTCTCCCATTGCAGTGATGACTGCTTTAAGTGCTACTCGTGTTCCCGGTGGTTTAATATTAAACTGAGTCAGTAATAAAATTTTCACTTCGTCATTGGGTAGTGAATACGATAAAGTCATGTACGCTAGGTTCTTCGGAAATGGTGAGATATCTTTCGATGCAATGTATGCTGCCCATACTTCCCATAGAATTCTTAGAGTCTCCCAGTTTTGATCATGTGGTATGAGATGCAGACCACCTGAAAAAGCCAAGCATCTGGGCAATTGACATGGTGCCGCTACAATCCTGTCTTGTTGCTGATACAGGTGTTCCGCTACGTAAAAAGGGCACGCTTCGACTAGTATAGAGATTGCTGATAGCGATGATGATTGATGTTCTTTAACTCCATACTTTTTAACGAGAAAAGCAAATTGCTGTTCTTCTTCAGTCGTTACATTTCGAAGAAAGCTTGCTTCGAATTTTTCAGGGCCAAATTCGACAAAAAAGCCAACCAAACGAAAAACGTCGAACTCCATCACTTCCTCTCTGTTTTCTATTCTCTGGAACTTCCGGAAAATTTGGTCTCCGTCATATTTCCAGACTTTTGGGAACTGTGACCTACGGTTCAAAATCTCCTTCCATATTTCCGTGTCCACAGGAGATGTTACTTGGGCATTCCTAAAACTCATCCTGTCTTTAGTTTTGAAATCACCGCCTGTAAATAAAGCAGATCTGGTTAAATGACACTTATGGTGTCCGAAATTAAAAGATATTGGACAAAGGTACATACTCAAAATATTTTCTGCAAATAATGGGTTGTATACTTGTATTGTCCTTTACTAGATTGTGTTACCTCTGAATTCAGAAGCTTCTTTGCACACCATAGGCTAAATAGTCAGATCACAAAGACCCAAGGGCTCAGAGAAGGCTGGGGAAGGGGATTCACTTGGGTTGGATTGGATTGTTTTACCTCTGAGCGGCACTTTTTTGCACACCATGGGCTAAATGGCCAGGTCACATGGACCCCGAAGCTCAGAGAAGGTTGGGTGAGAGAACCCACTGGAACAGCTGTTAGGAGACAGATGATAGCCTCCCGTCAAGGCCATCCAGCGTGTTCTTTAACGTGCACAGGGTATGGCTCTCCCGCACACGGGGCCACGGCTTAACGTCCCATCCGACGGACGGCGGCCTTTCCAAGCCCATCGGTGTCCCCTACTGACCGTGGGCAGGGCGAGGAATTTTTGCGGAGATAAATCTCAACGCTGACCCAGCTGGGACTCGAACCTGGGAACTACAGATTACGAGCCTGGCGCGCTACCGACTGAGCCACCCCCGCCCCGGGGATCCACTAGATAGTTGTTACAAAACAGATGGAAGCTTCCCTTCAAGGCCATCCAACGTGTTCTTTAACGTGCACAGGGGTTCTCCTGCATATGGGTCCGTGGTTTAACATTTTATCGTACGAAAAGCAGTCTTTCCAAGCCCATGGGTGTCTCCTTCTGACCGTGTGAAAACTGGGAGTTAGGGGAGATAAATCTAAATTCTGTTCAGGTGGACCTAGAATCTGGAAACTACAGATTACGAGCATCTCCTGCTACCGACTGAGCAAACCCCCTCCCTTAGGGAACACAAGGATTTTGTTTCAATCCAATAGAAAATCCTATCGCAATGCCTTTCGATATGACAAACAGTATAGGATGTAGAACTGTATAGGATGTAACTGTATAGGATGCATAAAAAGTCTTGAGTTCCTAAAACTGGAATTAAGAAACAGGGGATGTTAATAAATCACATGATCATCACTTACAACTATACAACTCATGCAACACGGTTCCATACTATTGACGAAGATGTTGATGACGTTTTGTGGAAATAAAATCCATTCCTCTGCAAGAGCAGGTTTTCAACTCCTGGAGATTCCGGGAAGGGAAATAAGAGTCCTGCAGTTCTTCACGGAATCTCCTCTATGCACCGAAGAGCCAAAATATTATGACCACCTGCCTAATATGATGTTGGACCTCCACGCTCTTACTCGGCGAAGCACGGACGCTACAAGATTTCTAAAAGTGTTTTGTGGTATCTGTACCAACACGTTACCAGCAGATCCTTCAACTCTTGTAAGTTACATGGGTTGGGTTGTTTTACCTCTGAGCGGCACGTTTTTGCACACCATGGGCTAAATGGCCAGGTCACATGGACCCCGAAGGCTCAGAGAAGGTTGGGGGAGGGGACCCACTGGAACAACTGTTGGGAGACAGATGGTAGCCTCCCGTCAAGGCCATCCAGCGTGTTCTTTAACGCGCACAGGATATGGCTCTCCCGCACACGGGGCCACGGCTTAACGTCCCATCCGACGGACGGCGGCCTTTCCAAGCCCATAGGTGTCCCCTACTGACCGTGGGCAGGGTGGGGAATTTTGCGGAGATAAATCTCAACGCTGACCGTGCTGGGACTCGAACCTGGGAACTACAGAATACGAGCCTGGGGCGCTACCGACTGAGCCACCCCCGCCCCACCCAGCTGGGACTCGAACCTGGGAACTACAGATTACGAGCCTGGTGCGCTACCGACTGAGCCACACCCGCCCCTCAGTAAGTTACATGGTTGAGCCGCCGCTGATCAGATATAATGTTCCAACACAAACCACACATGGTCGATTGGATTGATGTCTGGGGAATGTGGAGGCCAGGGAAATACCTGAAAGTCTCTTCATGTTCCGCGAACCATTCTCGAACAATCTGGGCAGTGTGGCATCACGCATTATTCAGCTGAAAGAAGGCACTACTAGAGGGATATACCGTTGCCATGAAAGGATGTAACTGGTCTGCAATGATGTTTAGCTAGGTGGTAGACGTAATAGTTTCCTGCACATGAATGCCTGAACGTAGGGTTTCCCAGCAAAACAGTGCCCAAAGCATTACACTTCCTCAATCAGCTTGGTTTCGTCCCAGAGTGCATCCTGGTGCCAACACTTCCCCAGGTAAATGATGCACACGTACCGGGCCGTCCATAACAGGAAATGAGATTCGTCGGACCACACGACCTTCTTCCAATCATTCAAGGTCCAGTTTTCATGCTCGTGCCCACTGTAGGCGCTTTCAACGGTAAACCGAGGTTACCATGGACACTCGGAGCAGCCTGCTGCTATACAGCCCCATTTTCAGCAGGGTTTGAGTTGGGTTGGGTTGTTTTACCTCTGACCTGCACTTTTTTTGCACACCATGGGCTAAATGGCCAGGTCACATGGACCCCGAAGGCTCAGAGAAGGTTGGGGGAGGGAACCCACTGGAACAGCTGTTGGGAGACAGATGGTAGCCTCCCGTCAAGGCCATCCAGCGTGTTCTTTAACGTGCACAGGGTATGGCTCTCCCGCACACGGGGCCACGGCTTAACGTCCCATCCGACGAACGGCGGCCTTTCCAAGCCCATCGGTGTCCCCTACTGACCGTGGGCAGGGCAGGGAATTTTGCGGAGATAAATCTCAACGCTGACCCAGCTGGGACTCGAACCTGGGAACTACAGATTACAAGCCTGGCGCGCTACCGATTG
The DNA here is from genome assembly GCA_038380435.1 of Ryuthela nishihirai. Taxonomy (NCBI): domain Eukaryota; kingdom Metazoa; phylum Arthropoda; class Arachnida; order Araneae; family Heptathelidae; genus Ryuthela; species Ryuthela nishihirai. The sequence goes on from JAWZYU010000022.1 coordinate 25,239,786, forward strand.
AGCCACCCCCGCCCCTAGCAGGGTTTGATGTACTGTGTATTGTAACACATTATTCCCATTACCAGCATTTAAATTACGGGCGAGTTGTGCCACAGTATCCCTTCTGTTGGCTCACACCATGCGGGATAGTCTTCTCTCCCTTTAGCATCGATTAACCATGGTCGGCCCACACCTTTCCGGCGGTTTGTGGTTTTTCCCTCTTCGTACCCTATTTGAAGGTACTAACCACGGCTGATCGTGAGCACCACACAAGCCTTGTTGTCTCCGAAATGATCTGACCATTACAATTTGGCCTTTGTCAAACTCCTTTAGGTCCGCTGACTTTCACATCTTAAGAACAAGAATAACACTGATTAACAGAGCTCAGTATCAGGTGTTATTTATACCATTTCAAGATCTTCACACACGCGCCGTCGTTTGCCTGCAGTTGCTTCGATTTCCAGAAAGACGCGCTGGTCATGATGGTTTGGTTTGTGAATACATTAATTTTCAAAAAAATATCAACCATATGAGCCCCAGGTGGACGGGTTGGGTTGTTTTACCTCTGAGCGGCACTTTTTTGCACACCATGGGCTAAATGGCCAGGTCACATGGACCCCGAAGGCTCAGAGAAGGTTGGGGGAGGGGACCCACTGGAACAGCTGTTGGGAAACAGATGGTAGCCTCCCGTCAAGGCCATCCAGCGTGTTCTTTAACGTGCACAGGGTATGGCTCTCCCGCACACGGGGCCACGGCTTAGCGTCCCATCCGACGGACGGCGGCCTTTCCAAGCCCATCGGTGTCCCCTACTGACCGTGGGCAGGGCGGGGAATTTTGCGGAGATAAATCTCAACGCTGACCCAGCTGGGACTCGAACCTGGGAACTACAGATTACGAGCCACCCTCGCCCCCACGTGGACGGATATTAGCTTTAATAAACATGAAATCATTGCTCAGAGCACCGTTGAAAAGCCTCGATGGAATAAGCATATTAATGTTTTGCTGACGCATTTGACATGGCTGAAAAATGTGATGCTCTGTGGCCAGTCATCATAATGGTAACAAAAAATGTACACTCCAGCTATCAAAGTGGTCTTTTCCTCTGATGTTACAGCGGTCACAGAGAGATTCTCGTTATCTGCAAATGAGCGCATGTCGAGAATTGGTGTGCAAACTTTTTTTTTGAATCTATCATCTTGCAGAAACATACTGTACATATTTCAGTAAAATCATAAAATATTTCTTGATGACACATTAAAAAATATAATAAAACAACTGTACTAGACTAAAATCGATTATAAAATATCTAAATTAAAAAACGGTTATGGTAGGTTTTTGTCAGAGAGTACCAAATAGCACACACCTCCTTTATTTTGAATTGAAGCAATAAATATTTAATAAAGTGGGTTGGGTTGTTTTACCTCTGAGCGGCACTTTTTTGCACACAATGGGCTAAATGACCAGGTTACATGGACCCCGAAGGCTCAGAGAAGGTTGGGGCAAAGAAGGTCTAAGAGAAGAAGTCGAGCTCTCGCTAAGCGTAAGTGGCGCCGCCAGGCGGATCTTCTCGGAACCCGAATCTGGCAAATTAATGTATGTACCAAAAACAAACTGTAAGGCGCTCTTTGCCACGCTATGCACATGCGCAGTAATGCCAATCTCATTTTCCTGTTCCTTCCTTGTTCCTTGATAGTTCATGCCAAGGAGTGATCGAAGCATTGTAGTTCAAATACGAATATGAATACTTCAAATACGAATTTTGACGTCGCTTCAGTTTCCAGGTGAGTGCACTTTATTATATTTTAAATATTTGATTTGAGTACTATTGCTGTATGTTTTAGGCTTAGAAACGTGTAGTGAGTTACAGGTAGTGAATATGGCCACATAATGTCAATTTCATATTAAACCACGAGATGGTGATTATAGGTTAACCTATCTCCATTTTTAATAAAATTCTTTTAAGTTATATCTCGATTAAGTTCCTGTAAAATCTGTTAGTCATATTCCAATAAACTAAGATTTGGGTTATCAAGTAATGTGTATATAATACTTTTAGTGTTTAATTTTATGATTTCAACGATTTGTTTTAATATTTGTGGTGAACTGTTGTTATTTGTAGATTAATGGTTTAATCATTTTTTTTCAGTGTTGAAGCCATGAGACTTGGCATGCAATGTGCCATGTGTGGAGCTACGAAGCGGCAATATCCAGAAAGGAAATTTTTCAGATTTCCCATGGATGCATCAAGGTACTATTTTTGGAGCTGTTTTCTCAATAATTTTTAATACAAGCTAATGTTTCTCAACAAGTATAGTGTTTACCCTTCAGAGTATGCTGAATGTTATTTGGAGTTAAGAGAAAACTAAAAATGCCTTAAAAAACTGAAATGCCTTAATATTTATTTTAGGTTTTATAGTGGCTTATAATTTATATACATTTCACACTAATCATTCAATTAGGATAAAATTGGGGAAGACTGGAAATTTGGTATTTATGGTGTACTTAAAAGATATTAAAAATCTTGTTAAAAAAGTGAGATAAATTTGTGCATGCCGTATTGGATTTTGTCTTTTTTTTTGTAATATCATGTATTAGTTTAATGCAGATATTTATAAAATTTTTTGCATAATCTATTGTTGTATTTTACATGAAGTAATTAATATGTATAGGTGTCGTTTATGGGTTGAAGCCTGTGGCAACAAACGACTGCTGGATCAGTCATCAAGTATACTATATAGAAAATACAGAATATGCTCAAGCCATTTTACTGACAAGTCTTTTGCCGGTTCAAAACGACATTTTTGACCAGTTATGCTGTGCCACTAAGACTTGGTTCTCCCGGTAAGTTCATTTTTTTAATTTCCTTTGTAAAGTTGTTTGTTATATATATAGTTTAGATGCTGCCCATGGTGAATTGCATACACTGATGGGCTTGGAAAGTTGCCATCCTATTGGTTTCAACATTAATGCTGTGTCCCTGAGTTCAAGTGACCCATATCCTATGCTCATTAATGAACACTGGGTGGTCTTGACAGGAGGCTACCATTTGTCTCCCAACAGCTGTTGCATTGGATTCCATACCCCAACCTTCTCTGAGCCTTAAGAGTCTTTGTACTCTTGCCATTTAGCCCATTGGGTGCCAAAAATTGCCGTGCAGAATTGAAATAACCCAACTTGATATCTACAGTTTGCTATATATTGCTCAGTTGTTATTGCATGTTTGCTATTTATGGCAAAGTTGTTATTACACATTTCCTATATATTATTTAGTTCATATTACATGTTTGTTATACATTGCTAAGTTGATATTACATGTTTGTTATACATTGCTAAGTTGATATTACATGTTTGTTATACATTGCCAAGTTGATATTACACATTTGTTATATATTGCTTAGTTGATATTGCATGTTTGTTATACATTGCCAAGTTGATATTACACATTTGCTATGTATTGCTTAGTAGATATTACTTGTTTATTATACATTGCTAAGTTGATATTACATGTTTGTTTGTAGTTTTGGTTGTTGAAGTAAACGTATGTTATACATATTGTTCATTCTTTGTTTTAGGATTATGCAGTATGGAGCAACCAAATATAACTGCCATGTCTTCGACCATCTCACGGAAGCTCCATCAGGCTGAGCAGTGTGAAGTTGGGCACAACATTGAAGATAATGGAATGGAGTTGTCCATTTTATCTTCCTGCACTCAAACAGAAGAAGCAAATAATTCTGAACTGAGTGCAGAATTTCCACGCTGTTGGTTTGGAGACAGTAAAACAGCTTTTTTTAACCACATTGCATCGTTGTGGGAATTTGACTGTAAGTTAGCGCATCGAATGGTTCCAAAGCTAACAGAAAAGCATGTTAAGGTAGATGGTCTCAGTGCTATGAGTGTGAGGCTTGCAGCTCAGGTTTTAAGCCAGTCTGTTGCTTCATCACTCTGTGGTCTCAGTGCACTGGGATTCCTACCAGCATCTGCTACACATATAGCTGACTTCTGTTCAGCTATCAATGACTTATTTGATAGTTTAAACAGTCGGGTTTTGAGAGATCGAACACGACCTTTACTCTCAGCTGTTACAAAAGATTTATCCCACATTCAATTATGGCAAAAGAATTTGGAATTTGTGCAATCTCTGGAGTTCCAAACTAAAGGGAAGAAAATCACATTTCCATGTCTGTTGGGATGGCAAATTTACATTGTCAGCATTTTTGGAACTCATTCCAACTTTGTTGACAGCTTTACCTTTCCTTATGATGAGTAGATTTACTCAAGATGCACTAGAAAATTTGTTCTCTGTTGTTAGGCGCAGAGGTGGTAGTAATGATCATCCTACTGCATATAACTTCCAACATAGAATAAAGATGATAATGGCACAAAATATCATAAACACTTGTGGGAAAGCAAACTGTGAACCAGACAATGACACAGTTTTAATTTCAAAGCAAGTGCTTACAGTCAGTAGTAGTAGTAGTAGTGAGTCTTCACCTATTGAGGATTTACAAGAGTCAGAAGTAGATGTTATACTTCATGCAGGGGGTAATGACATTTCTGATCCTGTAAAAGCAAATGTTGCTGCGTATGTAGCGGGATATGTTGCAAAACGAACATGTGCAAGGTTTAATTGCAATGCATGCCATCAATTACTACTTGGTGACAAAACCTTAACTGAAAACTCCATGTTTTTATATTTTAAGGAGTTTGATGATGTAAAAGAAGGGTTAACTTATCCTTCAGAAGCATTAGCAAGGACAATTTGCATCATGGGTCAGAAATTTTTTTCACTGTTTCCAACTATATGTTATGAACAACACGTGAAGACTAAATTAATATCTCAACTCAAGGAAACAGAACATGAAAACCTTTCCTGTGGTTTGCATGAGCTTGAGGTATGGGATTACATAGCATCATTTTACGTGCAGTTAATGCTCTATTACAAAACTAAAGAAATATCAAAAGGTGTAAAAAATCGAAAAAGAGCTAACAAGAAAATATCAAACTCAATTGATTTTCTATGCCTTTTAATTGCTTTTCAGTTTTGTAATTACATATCTGAAATTGTGATCCTACTATTTCAAATAGTATAATATATGTGTTTCTACATAATTCAAATTGCCTTTGGCATCTTATAAACTGCACTCTAAATATATGCAACATAATCTTATTCTGAATTAAAGATTGATGCCACTTTTTACAATGAGTTTCATATACAATTAGAGCTAAGGAATGTATTAATGTTTAAGGAATATTTAATTTAATGTAACTTAATATTTAAAGTTACTATGAATTGAAATGTAGGCAGAATTATTAGATACATGATAACTGCAAAGTGCATGATCAATATATTGCATGAGCCTTTACATATTTGGTTATTATGGGCCTTAAGATCACCTACTATGTTGCATTATGTAAAAACAATGTTTTTTCTGCTTTTGGCATTGTGTTAAAAAGAAAAGGTTCTAACTTGAAATGAGTTGTGCAGAGTGTTATTAGATACATGATAACTGCAAAGTGGCATGTTCAATTTATTGCATATAGCTTTACATATTTGGTTACTATTCAATTTATTATGGGCATTATGTGAAGACAATGTTTTTTCTGCTTTTGGCATTGTGTAGAAAACTCTTGGTAAAGATTAGCAGATTTTGGATGGAAATTTATGACAGTTGCTAAATGGTATATGACCATAATATTAAATTTTTTTGCTTTTACCCAATCATGTAATATAGAAAAATAATGAAATTACACTGTATAATGCAGTAATAATGTTAGAAAGTGTAATTTAGTATGTGGATTAATTTGTTTTACTTTTAAGATATATCCTTTGTATCACATATGTGCTCTATTCTGATGTTGGCTCAATCATGCTCTAAAACAGAAAATAATTTGTTTGTATGATTTAGCAAAAAATTTGAAGCAAAGTTAATTTCTGAATTTAGAAAATATGCAATATTTCTTTTTACATACAGTGTATTCAAGTCTATATATAAGATTCAGACATTAAGAGATTATTGTGGTTTGTATTTTGATACCGAATTTAAATAAATATGTTTATTTAAAAAAATGATTTTTGTTGTTTGTTCTTATTTATTATTTAAAAAAGATTATAAAAAATTTTGAGCAGAAAAATCAACTAAAATATAAAAAAAATATATAAACTAAAACTAATTTAAAATAAAAATTAAAGGAAGTAATTTTACTGGTGATCATGATTTTTCAAAAAAGGTATTTTTATTATAAACCTGAAACAGGATTTTTTTTTTTTGGTTTTTCATATTGGGTTTTGCATTGCAGCAAAATAAAAAATATTGCAATAATTCTGGTAAAGCTAGTACGAAGAAAAAATAATATTGATTTCCATTAACGTTACTAAATATAATATTTCATCTTTGAAATTGCTTAATATTTAACTACTCTCAATCCGATTTTATCTTGCTAGCTAAGCCTATTTTGCAAGGGATGTAAAGGGGAAAAAAATTCAACAAGATGAATCGCACAGGCACCATGCCCCTATCGGTTTCGAAGGAGGCCACTGCGATGCACCAATTTGCCATGTTTAGAGGGCGCTCCAGTCGCACAGTTTACATTACGCCTATGGAAGCTAGCTCTCTTCTCCCTAGACACTCCTTGGTTGGGGGAGGGGACCCACTGGAATAGCTGTTGGGAGACAGATGGTAGCCTCCCGTCACCATCTGTTATAAATAGAATAACTGCCCCAAGGTCTAACTATATATAAAATATAGTTAGACCGTGGGGCAGGGCGGGGAATTTTGCGGAGATAAATCTCAACGCTGACCCAGCTGGAACTCGAACCTGGGAACTACAGATTACGAGTCTGACGCGCTACCGATTGAGCCACCCCCGCCCAATTTAATAAAGTGAATTAGTAAGAAAGTATAAATAATAAATTCGAAATGAAGTAATAAAGTATAATAAATAAAGTTACAATAGACTAATGGTTAAAAAAGAATATCTTGGTACTATTTTATATTGGTAAATTACTTTCTATTTCATTATTTTATCCCTCAAATAATTGCTTGCCTCAAAAGTCTGCTAATTCAATACGTTTATTCAGTTACCTACCGCTAAATTTTTTATCCCGTGAGTCTAAAGTAGTGGGCGCTGTATGAATATTTTATGCCTCTGTGAACAAAGATGAAGCATATTTAACAGTTTGTTAAATGTGCAAGCATTTTGTTCTTCCACATTTGAATATTTGCATCGGCTATTTCCATTTCATGTCGCTTCCTTTATATACCTTTCGAGATACATTATCGTTTAATTTTGAGCACTATCTGTATATTGTTAAAAGGACTCAATCTGCAGCGCACCACTTCGTAATCTGATGTTCCCAGGTTCGAGTCCCATCTATGATTGAGTTCAGTTTTTTCTCCGATAACCATTACTGCCCTCGGTGGGAAAGGGAGGACACCGATGGGCTGGGGGCGGTGGTGGCTCAGTCGGTAGCGCTCCAGGCTCGTAAGCTGTAGTTCCCAAGTTCGAGTCCCAGCTGGGTCAGCGTTGAGATTTATTTCCGCAAAATTTCCCGGCCCTGACCACGGTCAGTAGGGTACACCGATGGGCTTGGAAAGGCCGCCGTCCGTCGGATGGGACGTTAAGCCTTGGCCCCGTGTGCAGGAGAGCATACCCTGTGCATGTTAAAGAACACGCTGGATGGCCTTGACGGGGGGCTACCATCTGTCTCCCAACAGCTGTTCCAGTGGGTCCCCAACCTTCTCTGAGCCTTCGGAGTCCATGTGACCTGGCCATTTAGCCCGTGGTGTGCAAAAAAGTGCCGCTCAGAGGTAAAACAACCCAACCCGATGGGCTGTAGTCTATCGAATCAGAGATTACGGCGTACACAAAACTCTGTGCAGGTTAAAGAACAGGATGGTTAGTCTTGATGGGAGGTTTCCATTTATCTCCTAACAGCAGTCCTGTGAATCCCCTTCCCACAAACGTATCTGAGGTTGTGGGGTCGTTTTGACCTGGTGATTTAGCCCGTTTTTGTGCAAAAAAACGCCGCTCAGAGGTAAAACAATCGATCCTTAGTTTACCTCTATTAACGATATCAGACAATATGGAAGATATTACCTTTTCATAGTCGAATCTCGCATTTAGGATATATCTGATAGAATAGTGTAAGATGATCAAATTTGGTTTAAATTATTTGAACAGTTTTATTCTAAATAAAGAAAAATATATATACATAAGTGCTTATAATAATTTTTTTTTATAACTTTAACTATTGGGCGGCACTTCTTTTTTTCTAAACAATGAAATAAATGGCCAGGTTACAAAGATCCGGGGGGCGGGGGGGGGGCTCAGTCGATAGCGCGCCAGGCTCGTAATCTGTAGTTCCCAGGTTCGAGTCCCAGCTGGGTCAGCGTTGAGATTTATCTTCGCAAAATTCCCTGCCCTGCCCACGGTCAGTAGGGGACACCGATGGGCTTGGAAAGGCCGCAGTCCGTCGGATGGGAAGTTAAGCCTTGGCCTCGTGTGCGGGAGAGCCATACCCTGTGCACGTTAAAGAACACGCTGGATGGCCTTGACGGGAGGCTACCATCTGTCTCCCAACAGCTGTTCCAGTGGGTCCCCTCCCCCAACCATGGTGTGCAAAAAAGTGCCGCTCAGAGGTAAAACAACCCAAACAACTCACACGGAGCCACTGTTTACGTCACAGTCGATGGAAGGAGGCATTTCCAAATCTCTTAGTTTACTCTTTCTCGCATGGTTTCGGTTGTTTAACAACCGAGAGATACTTTTTGCGCACAATAGGCTAAATGGCTAAGCCATAAAAACACAGATTTGGGTTGAGTTGTTTTACCTGAGCAGCAGTTTTTTTGCCACAATGGCTAAATGGCCAGGTCACAATGAATCTCGAGGACTCAGTGAAAGTTGGTGTGAAGAGATCCACTGGGTAGCTGTTGGGAGACAGATGGTAACCTCCCGTCAAGACCATCCAGCATGTTCTACAACGTGCACAGGGTATGACTCTCCTGCTCATGGAGCCCGGCTAAACAGCCCATCCGATGGACGGTGGTCTTTCCAAGCCCATGGGGGGAAGGGACCCACTGGACAGCTATTGGGAGACAGATGGTAACCTCCCGTGAAAACCATCCAGCATGTTCTACAACCTTCTCTGAGCCTTAGGGGTAGAACTTCGGTTCTACCCCGAACCACTTGTAACGGCCACTTTTTTGCACACCATGGGCTAAATGGCCAGGTCACATGGACCCCGAAGGCTCAGAGAAGGTTGGGGGAGGTACGTTGTAGAACATCTGAGCACCACAGGATATGGCTCTCCTGTTCATAGAGCCACAGCTTAACGGCCCATCCGATGGACGGTGGCCTTTCCAAGGCCATCGTTGTACCCTACTGACCGTGGGCAGGGTGGGGAGTTTTGTGGAGATAAAACTCAAAGCTGATTAGCGGAGATTCGAACCAGGGAACTGTAGATTACGCACTTGGCGTGAAACGGACTCAGCCACTCCCGCCCCTATTTTTCTAGGGCTGAATCTAGCAGAGTTGGTGAGAGAAGATCAACTTTCCCTTCCCGACTCTCCTAACAAATCCTAAACCCTTATGAAAATAAAAAAATACCCCCTCAAGCAGCTGCTTGCGACAAAGTTCTGACAGGAGCCTGTCAGTTTAATTCGCCAGAGCAGAAGTTCTGTGAGGTTAGCGGGACCTCAGCAGAAAAACATCACAAAAGACCATGTCTTACCCGGGCTCGAACCCGGTCCTTTAGATCAGTAGTAGACGAGTGGTAGCCAAGCGCGCTAACCACTCGACCACAGGGCGGCTAAACCCTTATAATTAAAACAAAATGTGAAAAAAATATTTTCTTGTCAAAAGAAAAGGGCAACGACGCTCTGATTCAGTTTTTTCTCTCCCACCCCTCTGTATTTTTTAGATCTGAATCTATATTGAAACTTTTTTAATATTAGAAAGGGGGGGGGGGGGAGGGGCTCAGTAGGTAACGCGCCAGGCTCGTAATCTATAGTTCCTAGGTTCGAATTCCAGCTGGTCAGTGTTGAGATTTATCTCAGCAAAACTCGCTGTCTCCACGGTCAGCAGGGGACAACAATGGGTTTGGAAAGGCCGTCGTCCATCGGAAGGATCGTTAAACCGCGGTTTGTGTAGGAGAGTCATACCCTGTGCATGCTAAAGAACAAGTTGAAGGCTCTGACGGGAGGCTACTGTCTCTTAACAGCTCTTCCAGTGGGCCACCTCCCCCAACCCTCTCTGAGCCTTCGGGTCCTTGTGACCTGACAATTTATCCCATTGTATGCAAAAAAAAGTGCCGCTCAGAAGTAAGACACCCCAACCCTTTTGCAAAGTTGATGTAGAGTGAGTAAGTGACTTTACCATTGACACTATTCTTTACTGTTTAGGGCGCATGTATAAATAAAAATATTTTCTTCCTATGCTTCAATTTTAACCACTCGCCCACAGGACGGCTAAACCGAACCTACTGACCGAGAGCAGGGAGGGAGATTGCGGAGATAAATCTCAACGATGGCTCAAGTTTGACTCGAATCTGAGAAGTACAGATTACGAGCTTGGCGAGTTACGGACTGAGCCATCTCCCCCCTACCCCCCCAAAAAAAAATATATATATACATATATTTATATATGACATGAATACTCAAAGCTAATTGAACGTTTCGTAAGAGATTTCTATTCATTGGAACTGTAAAAGCTGTTCTGATCACCTAAGATTTTATTTTTAATGTTCAAATTATCTATTGAATGGTATGTTTCGAAAATTAGCACTTTATGACAAAATGAGACTGGGAAGAAATGTCATAGATCATACGGACGAAATATCATAAAGCAAGCTGAACGAAACTGCATTTGATTAAATATTGTTACAACAGATTAACGTGCGACAATGGCTTATGACAGGTGTATCATGAACGCTCGTCTATGCTTAGCGTGACGATTTACATTATTAACTGTTTAGAACGAGAATGCTTTGGAATAAGAAGAATTATGAAAGTTGGGTTGGGTTGTTTTACTTCTGAGCGGCACTTTTTTGAACACCATGGGCTAAATGGCCAGGTCATATGGACCCCGAAGGCTCAGAGAAGTTTGGGGGAGGGGACCCACTGAAACAGCTGTTGAGAGACAGATGGTAGCCTCCCGTCAAGGCCATTCAGCGTGTTCTTTAACGTGCACAGGGTATGGCTCTCCCGCACACGGAGCCACGGCTTAACGTCCGATCCGACGGACGGCGGCCTTTCCAAGCCCATCGGTGTCCCCTACTGACCGTGGGCAGGGCGGGGAATTTTTGCGGAGATAAATCTCAACGCCGATCCAGCTGGGACTCAAACCTGGGAACTACAGATTACGAGCCTGGCGCGCTACCGACTGAGCCACCCCCGCCTCCACAGGATATAGCTATCCTACAGCAAGATCCGAATGATCGTTAATGAGTTCTTGCTTGTTTCAGCAAAGCTCTAATCATCAAGCCGTGTTTGTCAACGTCACTGACAATAAGCAACACTTTCAATTAAACTCTAATTTGTAAATATGGCGGCTTATTTACCGTTGCGCCATAAAACCCGAACAACAAAATATAAAGTTTGTGAAAGGCAATAAAACGACATACTTTTTACTTTATCGAAACAGTAAATGTTCGAAAGAATTAAACAGCAAGTTTATAAACATACGAGAAAGAAAAAAAATAGTAGGTTCTAAACTCCTTACCTGTAGAGCCCAGATATACTTGTTGCAATAGCAGTCGAAAATATCGCTAAAATGCTATGATGTTACATTATGCGGTAAACTTATAGAGGGCGCCCGGCATAGGACAACACTGAAAGTTCAAGATATGGTTAAAAATTGATCGAGTGTGATTAAGTGGCATTCTAAGAGAGTCTTCGGACTCCCGGAAGATCCAGACATGTCGGAGAAGAGTGGAAAGAATCCAGAAACGTTGGGTTGGGTTGTTTTACCTCTGAGCGGCACTTTTTTGCACACCATGGGCTAAATGGGCAGGTCACATGGACCCCGAAGTCTCAGAGAAGGTTGGGGGAGGGGACCCACTGGAACAGCTGTTGGGAGACCGATGGTAGCCTCCCGTCAAGGCCATCCAGCGTGTTCTTTAACGTGCACAGAGTATGGCTCTCTCCCGCACACGGGACCACGGCTTAACGTCCCATCCAACGGACGGCGGCCTTTTGCAATCCCATCGGTGTCCCCTACTGACCGTGGGCAAGGCGGGGAATTTTGCGGAGATAAATCTCAACGCTAACCCAGCTGGGACTCAAACCTGGGAACTACAGATTACGAGCCTGGCGAGCTACCGACTGAGCCACCCCCGCCCCTACCAGAAACATTCTACATCACCAAGATTAGAGGAAATTTCGCATTAAAATGGCTTATTATTTTATAAATTTTAGAAACAGCAGTCGGCCAAATATCTAATGGAAAAATTGTTACTCCTGCCAATTCGCATGGTTGGTTTTTTTTTTTATTTCGGAACGGCATTTTTTGTACCTAATGGGCAAAATGGCCAGTCACCAGGACCTCGATGCTTCAGGGAAGGTTGGGAAAGGGAATCTACTGGAGTCATTGTTCTCAATAGCCATGTCCACAAGAGTGGGAATTTGCTCTGCTGGTAGCGAATCAGGCTCTTAATCTCCAGTTCTCAGATTCGAGTCCACCTGAGCCAGTGTTGACATTTATCTCTACTAAATCCTCACCATTTTCTCAATTAGAAAGGGGACACCATTGGTCTTGGAAAAGCCACCGTCCGTTGGGTGAGACATAATGCCCTGGACCTATGCGCGGCAGGGTTGGGTTGGGTTGTTTTACCTCTGAGCGGCACTTTTTTGCACACCATGGGCTAAATGGACAGGTCACATGGACCCCGAAGGCTCAGAGAAGGTTGGGAGAGGGGACCCACTGGAACAGCTGTTGGGAGACAGATGGTAGCCTCCCGTCAAGGCCATCCAGCGTGTTCTTTAACGTGCAGATGGTATGGCTCTTCCGCACACCCGTGTGCGGCTTACCGTCCACGTCTTTACGTCCCATCCGACAGACGGCTGCCTTTCCAAGCCCATCGGTGTCCCCTACTGACCGTGGGCAGGGCGGGGAATGTTGCGGAGATAAATCTCAACGCTGACCCAGCTGGGACTCGAACCTGGGAACTTCAGATTACGAGCCTGGCGATGCGCGGCAGAGCCATAGACTATGGGATATATGTAAATATTTTTATATATATTTTTCCTCATGCCCTATGTGTAATTGTTTATCCTATCTATGGAGTGATTTATATCTTTACCTTTTTTTTTTTCTGCTATTTTTATTTCCTCTTTCTTTCTGTTTCGATGTGTGCAAAAATGGCTTTGGTGCGTTTGGTGTGTGATCGATGAGCGTCGTCCGGTAGGATTGGATTGTTTTACCTCTGAGCGGCACTTTTTTGCACACCACGGGCTAAATGGCGGGTCACAAGGACCCCGAAGGCTCAGAGAAGGTTGGGGGAGGGGTCCCACTGGAACAGCTGTTGGGAGACAGATGGTAGCCTCCCGTCAAGGCCATCCAGCGTGTTCTTTAACGTGCACAGGGTATGGATCTCCCGCACACGGGGCACGGCTTAACGTCCCATCCGACGGACGGCGTCCGGTAGGGAAAATAAATTTTTCCCCACCATCATGAAACTATCGAAAGTAGCCGAAATTGAATAATTGAAGTGAATTATATCAAAATTGCGTATGCATTCTTTAGTTTTAATTTCAAACAAGGCTCCGCAAAATTCCCCACCTTGCCCACGGTGAGTAGGGGACACCGATGGGTTTGGAAAGGCCGCCGTCCGTCGGATGGGACGTTAAGCCGTGGCACCGTGTGCGGGAGAGCCATACCCTGTGCACGTTAAAGAACACGCTGTATGGCCTTGACGGGATCCATCTTTGACGAGCTACCATCTGTCTCCCAACAGCTGTTCCAGTGGGTCCCCTCCCCCAACCTTCTCTGAGCCTTCGGGGTGCATGTGACCTGGCCATTTAGCCCATGGTGTGCAAAAAAGTGCTGCTCAGAGGTAAAACAACCCAACCCAACTCAAACAAGACACGTCAGGGACTGCTTTCATATGTCCTACGTTTTATCAGCGAGGTTGTGTCCCGCTTGTGTAGGCTTGTGTTTGGTTTGCCGGGAGAGGAAAATGGATCGGATGGAGATCATGGTATTTGTCACCGTATTGCTATATATTTATGTAACTAAAATATTTAATTGGTAGTCATTGTCTTGAGCTCTGAAACCACAGGATAGGTCACAATTTCGTGACAATATATAAAGAAAGAACGCAAAAAAAAAAACCACGTGAAATTGCGCCAACCGCAAATAGCATAACAGGTTCCACTGGGATGTAGCTTTCACAAACAGAATTATGAGTCTAATACCTCGATAAATAGAAGACACGTTGGTTTGGGTTGTTTTACCTCTGAGCGGTACTTTTTTGCACACCATGGGCTAAATGACCAGATCACATGGACCCCGAAGGATCAGAGAAGGTTGGGGAAGATGACGCACAGGAACAATTATTGGGAGACAGATGGTAGCCTCCTGTCAAGGCCATCCAGCGTGTTCTTTAACGTGCACAGGGTATGGCCCTCCTGAATACGGAGCGACGGCTTAATGTCCCATCCGACGGACGACGGCCTTTCCAAGTCCAACGGTGTCCCATACTGACCGTGGGCAGGGCGGGGAATTTTGCGGAGATAAATCTCCACGCTGACTCAGCTGGGACTCGAACCTGGGAACTACAGATTACGATTCTGGCGCGCTACCGACTGAGCCACCCCCGCCCCTAGAAGACACGTAATAAGACTAGTGGTTCTGGTATCTTGCTCGCATTTGTTTCAAAATGTGGACCCAAAGTATCTGTATGGGCTGAGTCTCACCCGCCATGTTTTTATGTTGCTGTTGAGGTCTTAGCCTTTTCACCCTCCTTCATCTTGGCTTTCAGAACTTTTATACCGGAAAAGAAGGTGGTCCGGGTGACTTGGACACAGAACCTTGGCAAAGAAGGGGCCTCATCTGGCAAAGATCTCTCGGCCATTGAAGGAAAACAAGTACCCAACAGGACCATATGGATGGACAGACATCCGTTTCTTAAACAGCGCACCAAACGCCGCTTCACGTGCCAAACCAGATGGTTTTACCCAGCCAGTGCGAGGTTGGAGAGCAGCGTGTTCTTTGTCACTCTTCTTTGAACTCTTGGTGCTAAAGGTCAGCATAGGCGGGTGTGTTTCTTTTTCGTCGTTCACAAACAAGGACCTCAGGTATTGTTTCCCAGTTGGGTCAGCGTTGAGATTTAAAAAAAATAAATAAATACCCCCTCAAGCAGCTGCTTGCCACAGAGGTCTGACAGGAGCCTGTCAGTTTATATGCCAGAGTAGAAGATCTGAGAGGATGGCAGGACCTCAGCAGAAAAACAACACATACGACCATGGCTTATCCGGGGCTCGAACCCAGGTCCCTTAGATCAGTAGCCAAGCGCGCTAACCACTCGGCCATTTATCTCCGCAAAATTCCCCGCCCTGCCCACGGTCAGTAGGGGACACCGATGGTCTTGGAAAGGTCACCGTCCGTCGGATGGGACGTTAAGCCGTGGCCCGTGTGCGGGAGCGCCATACCCTGAGCACGTTAAAGAACACGCTGGATGGCCTTAACGGGAGGCTACCATCTGTCTCCCAACAGCTGTTCCAGTGGGTCCCCTCCCCCAACCTTCTCTGAGCCTTCGGGGTCCATGTGACCTGGCCATTTAGCCCATGGTGTGCAAAAAAGTGCCGCTCAGAGGTAAAACAACCCAACCCAACCCAGGTATTGTTCCCTGGCGTCGAGGTGCCTAGCTATGGACAACAGCGAAAGACAATTCTTCTGATGAGTTGCAGCCTCCTGATATTGGCAAAGAACGACCAGAGTGATATCAACGAGCGAGAGTCATCTCTTCCATCCATCCACGTCAAAGGAAAGAAGTTGGGTTATTTTTCCTGATCTGGTCTCCCCCACCGATATTTGATAAAAGTTTGTCGCCATCACGCTGCCCTCGACCGTTTTGAGTCGTAAATGTCGAGTACCAAATGACGGTGTATTGCACATATAAGAAAGTTTTCCATTTGTGTGAAATCAACTTGAACAGAATTGAATTGACTTGAAACTGAGATTTGATGTAAAGATAAATAAATGTGTTCCAAGAGAATGATACCATATTGAACTACTTGTTTGTCTCGTCTGTTGTTCTAGCTCCTGCACTTGGAATTGGCAGACAGCCTATGCAGCGAATTGGCAGACCACATCATTACGATTAAAAATTGCGACATCAAGCTCACTTTCCACCGAATGCTGAGCCTGATAAATCACAATGCCTTGTTTCGCCCCCTCATTTTTTTTAAGTTCGCCCGTAAAGTAACACGAACCAGAGACGAACATTTGACTGTATTTGAAACCATAGATGTAGTAGATTTAAGAAAGAGTTTGGAGGCACCATTTCCTGGAGGATAAGACAACTTAAATGCGTATAACCTTCCATCACTGTATGTTTACAATGAAATACAATGAAAAAGCCATTCCCAAACACACACCATTTCCTGGAGGATAAGACAACTTAAATGCGTATAACCTTCCATCACTGTATGTTTACAATGAAATACAATGAAAAAGCCATTCCCAAACACACACCATTTCCTGGAGGATAAGACAACTTAAATGCTTATAACCTTCCATCACTGTATGTTTACAATGAAATACAATGAAAAAGCCATTCCCAAACACACACCATTTCCTGGAGGATAAGACAACTTAAATGCTTACCTTCCATCACTGTATGTTTACAATGAAATACAATGAAAAAGCCATTCCCAAACACACACCATTTCCTGGAGGATAAGACAACTTAAATGCGTATAACCTTCCAGCACTGTATGTTTACAATGAAATACAATGAAAAAGCCATTCCCAAACACACACCATTTGCTGGAGAATAAGACAACTTAAATGCGTATAACCTTCCATCACTGTATGTTTACAATGAAATACAATGAAAAAGCCATTCCCAAACACACACAATTTCCTGGAGGATAAGACAACTTAAATCCGCATAACCTTCCAGCACTGTATGTTTACAATGAAATACAATGAAAAAGCCATTCCCAAACACACACCATTTCCTGGAGGATAAGACAACTTAAATGCTTATAACCTTCCAGCACTGTATGTTTACAATGAAATACAATGAAAAAGCCATTCCCAAACACACACCATTTGCTGGAGAATAAGACAACTTAAATGCGTATAACCTTCCATCACTGTATGTTTACAATGAAATACAATGAAAAAGCCATTCCCAAACACACACCATTTCCTGGAGGATAAGACAACTTAAATGCTTATAACCTTCCAGCACTGTATGTTTACAATGAAATACAATGAAAAAGAAATTCCCAAACACACACCATTTCCTGGAGGATAAGACAACTTAAATGCTTATAACCTTCCATCACTGTATGTTTACAATGAAATACAATGAAAAAGCCATTCCCAAACACACACCATTTGCTGGAGAATAAGACAACTTAAATGCGTATAACCTTCCATCACTGTATGTTTACAATGAAATACAATGAAAAAGCCATTCCCAAACACACACCATTTCCTGGAGGATAAGACAACTTAAATGCGTATAACCTTCCAGCACTGTATGTTTACAATGAAATACAATGAAAAAGCCATTCCCAAACACACACCATTTCCTGGAGGATAAGACAACTTAAATGCGTATAACCTTCCATCACTGTATGTTTACAATGAAATACAATGAAAAAGCAATTCCCAAACACACACAATTTCCTGGAGGATAAGACAACTTAAATCCGTATAACCTTCCAGCACTGTATGTTTACAATGAAATACAATGAAAAAGCCACCCCCAAAACACACACAATTTCCTGGAGGATAAGACAACTTAAATCTGTATAACCTTCCAGCACTGTATGTTTACAATGAAATACAATGAAAAAGCCACCCCCAAAATACACAGGGGTGGTCACGAAACTATGATAACACCCCTCTTTCCCCTGAAATTATAAGACGATAAAATAATTCGGAAGGTTAAATTTTAACAAAAAAAAGCATTTTTTCTGCTCATTTAGTTGTTTAGTCATGCTGTGCTCATCTAGTCATTTCATTGTAACATACGGTGCTGGAATGTTCTATGGATATAAGTTGTCTTTTACTCCAGAAAATGGCGTCTCCAAACTCTTTCTTAAATCTACTGCATCTGTGGTTTGCAAATGCAGTCACAAGTTCATCTGTTGTTCGGTGTTTTCAACAAAAAAATAATGTGAACAGCATTAAGTGGAGCACGACACTGACATTTATTCTTATTTGCAGTTGCACTTACACTAAGTAAACGTCGAATTAAGATGATCTATTGACACCGTATTGGGACAACTGTAGCAAAGATAACGGCCGTAATTTCCGTGTTGTGGATTACACTAGATGTCTGAATACCTTGGAAGGGATCTGTAGCCATGCAGTCTGCAATGCAAACACAGTTCCTGAATGGAGGATTATGGCCTGTGGTTTGAGAGCTCAAGACAATGACTACCAATTAAATATTTTAGTTACATAAATATACAGCAATACGGTGACAAATACCATGATCTTCATCCGATCAATTTGCCTCTCCCGGCAAACCAAACACAGGCCTACACAAGCGAGACACAAACTCGCTGATAAAACGTAGGATATATGAAAGCAGTCCCTGACGTGTCTTGTTTGAAAATTAAAACTGAAGAATGCATATACAATTTTGGTAAAATTCACTTCAGTTATTCAACTTCGGCGACTTTCAATAGCTTCTTGACTGTGGGGAAAATTCATTTTCCCCCACCGTCCAGACCACACAATGTCTCGTTGTTGACACTCAACGTTGCATTGGTATATGTTGTCCCAAGCTTCAGGTCAGTTAAGATTGGAAAACTACACCATCATGGGAGCATTCTACGCTGGTAAAATGGAATTGTACAGTTCTCTCACTGGCATGTCATGGACAATTCGCCCATTACTGTGCCCTTCAAAAAACCAGCACAACTCTGCCAGTGCCATGTATCTCTGGGACATGTTAAATGCTTTTCGACCTTGATACTGTGCATAAAGTTGCCTTCTCCGCAGACCCCTGGGGCGGGGGTGGCTCAGTCGGTAGGGCGTCAGGCTCGTAATCTGTAGTTCCCAGGTCCGAGTCCCAGCTGGGTCAGCGTTGAGATTTATCTCCGCAAAAATTCCCCGCCCTGCCCACGGTCAGTAGGGGACACCGATGGGCTTGGAAAGGCCACCGTCCGTCGGATGGGACGTTAAACCGTGGCCCTGTGTGCGGGAGAGCCATACCCTGTGCACGTTAAAGAACACGCTGGATGGCCTTGACGGGAGGCTACCATCTGTCTCCCAACAGCTGTTCCAGTGGGTCTCCTCCCCCCCAACCTTCTCTGAGCCTTCGGGGTCCATGCGACCTGGCCATTTAGCCCATGGTGTGCAAAAAAGTGCCGCTCAGAAGTAAAACAACCGAACCGCACAGACCCCAACCCAAGTACTGACTAAATTGAACCTATTTCAGTATACTCAGCATCAAAGCCGATCCTGGATGATTTGCATCGCATTTTCAATATTCAATATCAAAGAGGATCCCAGATGATTTGTATCTTCGACCTTTTCGAAAGCGGCTCGCAGGGAAACTGCCTTGAGCCACAAGCCAGTATTTTGTGAGCGAGGGGTGTGCAGAAGGTTTCTGCAAATTCTGCCTTTCGCTGAATTCCAAAAATAAGAAAACAGAATTTTGTTCATGTCAGAAAGAATTTTTCCGAAGGTATGAAATTTTAGATAACAGAAACAAGTTTTGTCTGTTATACATGAAAATCTCAACATTTGCCCAGCTTTCCTCTACTAATTGGTGCGGGGGTGGCTTAGTCGGTAGCGCGCCAGGCTCGTAATCTGTAGTTCCCAGGTTCGAGTCCCAGCTGGGTCAGCGTTGAGATTTATCTCCGCAAAATTCCCCGCCAGTAGAGGACACCGATGGGCTTGGAAAGGCCGCCGTCCGTCGGATGGGACGTTAAGCCGTGGCCCCGTGTGCGGGAAAGCCATACCCTGTGCACGTTAAAGAACACGCTGGATGGCCTTGACGGGAGGCTACCATCTGTCTCCCAACAACTGTTCCAGTGGGTCCCCTCCCCCAACCTTCTCTGAGCCTTCGGGGTCCATGTGACCTGGCCATTTAGCGAAAAAGTGCCGCTCAGAGGTAAAACAACCCAACCCAACCCTCTACTAATTTGACACTTCCCAGTACACTGGACCAACTTTTCCTGCTGCATCTTTTCCTGTCACATTATTCACCCAATATTTTGGTTACCTTTTCCGCACAGATCCCAGTCAGCTGACGTCGACAAAGATTTTTTCCTGTCAAAATATACACCCAATATTTTGACAGGTTTATTAAATGGCAAGAAAAGGTCTGGATAGTTGATCATCCATTTACCCCATGTGAGTACTTTTTTCTTAGCTATGTTAACTTTGGCTCTAGTGGCTTTTCATAATTTTTGAAATTTCACAGGTCAAAATAAAAAGTACTGGGGGACAAAGGACATCCCTGTCTCACTCCCTTGGAGACTGGAAAGAAGTTGGAAATGCTCCCATTTACACTCACACCACTTTCAACATTCTGATACATACATTTAATAGTGTCTACAAATCTTTTCCCAAAGTTATGAACATTTAACATACGCCACAACAAGTCATGTGACAACCTGTCGAAAGCTTTTTTTTATCCACTGACAGTAGACAGCATTTGCTACGTTTAAGATTAATATAGTCAGTTGCATCTATCAGAGCACTTTTAAATTTTGCTAAATTTTCCTCCCACCTATAGAGCATGTTTGTAATGGTCCACTAAGGATCGAAACGGTGCTACTGAGACGGATCACTACAACAATCTTGAGAAAAATTTTGTAGTTACTATTAAGCACTGAAATAGGTCTCCAATCATTAACAGTTAAATTGATTCCATCGGGCTGCTTCCCAATAAAACGACCTTAGTTCGTACATAATTCCATCGGACATGATGTTATTGTACACCGAAGCAAGTTGGGTTGTTTTACCTCTGAGCGGCACTTTTTTACACACCATGGGCTAAATGGCCAGGTCACATGGACCCCGAAGGCTCAGAGAAGGTTGGGGGAGGGGACCCACTGGAACAGCTGTTGGGAGATAGATGGTAGCCTCCCGTCAAGGCCATCCAGCGTGTTCTTTAACGTGCACAGGGTATGGCTCTCCCGCACACGGGGCCACGGCTTAACGTCCCATCCGACGGACGGCGGTCTTTCCAAGCCCATCGATGTCCCCTACTGACTGTGGGCAGGGGGGGGGGAATTTTGCGGAGATAAATCTCAACGCTGACCCAGCTGGGACTCGAACCTGGGAACTACAGATTACGAGCCTGGCGCGCTACCGACTGAGCCACCCCCCACCGAAGCAAGAAAGGAGCTGATTTTATTCTTATACTGCTTGTAACACTCGATGGGAAACCCATCGGTGCCAAGAAAGCTACCAGATCTGAGGCCCTCTATCATTTAGGACCTCTTCTCTAATGATGGGAGTCCCCAAAGTTTGATTGACTTAATCAGAAATGGTGGGCTGTTCTTGTAGCCACTCTGTGATGCAACCACCTCACAGGTCGTTTGTAAAAAAGGTTTTGAAAAAAAAATTACGAAATAATTGGTAATATTTTTTGATCCAAAAATACTGCGCCCCCTCCCCAATGAATAGCAGTCATGGTTTTTATTGTATTTTAGTTTGATGTCGAATATTTAAAAACTGAGTTGAAATCTCCTTCTTGCTCAAGTTTTTTTTGCTAATGCAAATTGTTTTTGCAATCAATCTGTAGATTTATAAATAAGATTCAACTCTTCACGAGCTTCATCATTAAGATCGCTATTAAGGTTATCATCCGTTCCCCCTTTCTGTAGGGCACCAATGGCATCTTTCAGGAATCTAACCCTTTCCCTTTTTCCGCGAGCATTCTTTTTTTTCCCTCTGTTTGTAAACATTCGCGGACGAGTGACAGCGTTCGCGATTTCTGACTCCATATTATCAGAAAGAGTTAGTTTCAAATATTCATTCTCCCCAAACCCTGAGGCCTCCATTACACCCTAGGAATGTTTAGAATTCCTGAAAAGCATGATGGTCGCTAATGTCAACTTTAGGACTATTTACATTATTGCACTATATTGTCAGACAGAAAAAACAATCCAACCTACGCACACTTTAGCCGTTTGGAGATGTCGAAGAGTGTGCATAGAAGGACGGATTTTGATTGTGACAGATATCGGAGAGCGAGAACAGACGCAGTAGGTCTGACAGGGGGCGGGGGTGGCTCAGTCGGTAGCGCGCCAGGCTCGTAATCTGTAGTTCCCAGGTTCGAGTCCCAGCTGGGTCATTCAGTCCCAGCTGGTCCCAGCGTTGAGATTTTTCTCCGCAAAAATTCCCCGCCCTGCCCACGGTCAGTAGGGGACACCGATGGGCTTGGAAAGGCCGCCGCCCGTCGGATGGGACGTTAAGCCGTGGCCCCGTGTGCGGGAGAGCCATACCCTGTGCACGTTAAAGAACACGCTGATGGCCTTGACGGGAGGTTACCATCTGTCTCCCAACAGCTGTTCCAGTGGGTCCCCTCCCCCAACCTTCTCTGAGCCTTCGGGGTCCATGTGACCTGGCCATTTAGCCCATGGTGTGCAAAAAAGTGCCGCTCAGAGGTAAAACAACCCAACCTAGGTCTGACAGAAGTTTAGAGCCTCTGTCGACCGTCAGTGCACGCCCCCCCCCCCTTTTATCCAGCTGATCATCAAGCACACAATTAAAATCTCCCATTAAAAGAGTGACAGATTGGATGTCATTCAACTAATGGTGTAGGTAATTGAATAAATATCACATCCTGGGTTGGAGATGGGAGCATATACATTAATTATATTTATAATACAATTATTAATTTGGATTAAAACTTTTAAAATTCTACCATTGGACCTTCTCAAATTCATTGGATCATCAACAAATTTAATAACTTCCAATTTTTTTTTAGCATTAAAGATGATGCCTACGTCTTTACTATGGTTCTCACAAAGGGAAAATGAGCTTGATGATTAAGGATCCTCTGTAGGGATTTGGGAAACTTTTCGTCGTAGATGTATATATCTTGAAGACAGACGAGTCCAAGCAGTCGAGCAGCCAATCCTGCTTGGCAGGGGTATTCATGTCTCGCCTGTTTAAGGTGGCGAAGTGTGGCTCCATAGGCAGGAATAAATTAAAAACATTGCTAAACAAAACGAAAAGGATTCTAGGAACACAAACACGCGGAAATTACTCTATCTCGACGTTTATGACATCATCAGCTCTGACAGCTAAGTCGGACTCCTCGACGCCCATCAGGTCAAGAAGATTCTGCGCAGCGTGTCTTTTTCACGAATGGAAGCCGACGATGCTCTGTGAAGTACTGCTGCCTCTTTAGGTAAGGAGGCAAATATTAATCTCTTGTTCTTTGAGATTTCCAACTTTAGTGGACGATTTCTTCACCCTAGAGGAATTTTTGGACCTCTTGGGGTGATCTTTCGGAGCCGAAGACCCCTCGGCACTAACCGGCGACGAGGCACGTTTAGTGGCTTGTGCTGAACGGCTAAGTTGTATTCCACTGCTGGAGGAATGAAGGATGGGATGTTCTCTTTTGGCGGAATATGAGGTGCAGGACGATTGGCCGAGTGTTTCTTATACCTGGGCTTCGTTTTTCCCACCTCTTTCTAACATTTTTTTTTCTGACCGTATTATTCGGCAGTTTTTTTCTCCCCTCCTCCCTCTCCCCAATAGGGGACCACCTTGTCGTGGTGGTGGTGGTGGTGGTGGTGGTGGTGGGGGGGGGGGGGGGGGTTAGGGCCCAGCAAACCGGCTGAAGGCTTTGCCGGCCGGATTGGGTCCTCGGCTGGAGCATTGCCAAAGCCAACCGAGGTCGGCGATGCTGCCAACCGGTTCCCTAGCCGGTTGGTCGGTGACAGCGTCTGAGACCTCACCTATCAGGAGCTCTGGTTCGAGGGCTCGGCAGAACGGGTTTGGCTCCTAGTAGGCCAGAGCCCTCACAAAAGTCTGGGTCTTACTAAGAGTCTCCACCCCGGGTGACGATCGAACTTGGATCTATATATCCTTGTTCATGGCTAACTGGGGAACAGATTAAAGTTAGGTTTCTTCCGGTGGTCAGCTTTCCTTCTATAGGACTGCTGCCATGTGAGGCTGGGGTTGAGGTGCGCCTATAGGGCGTATTCCTTGCCCCCGGCTCTGGATAGTCATGGCTTTTCATAACCAGGTAGTGTCGTGAGACGGAACCGGGATTGCCGTGGTTGCATAAGATCGCAACAAAAGAGATCCCCTCCTCCCTCTTCTGTTGAACTGCTGAATTTCCCTTCGCAATACCTTCAGCGATGTCGGCGAATTTTTTTGGAGACTTATGATATGATAGCCCTTCCCCAGAGCATTTTTTCAAGGCAGCTTACACTCTTTCTCGTTGTGGGTGTCGCTTCTGTAGTTTTCGGTACTACACCGCCCTAAACTGTGCAGCGTGTGGCCCTGTAGATGACACTTTTTACATTCAATGATCACAACGTTATGAATTACAACGTCGGGACACCTCGCTACGGACATGGTGTTGTGAATACATCTCACCATGTCCATTAACACATTTCGGTTTACACCAGGGTATGGGCTGGTCAACTTTCGTTCATGTTCGATTGAGATAACCTTCCCGTACGGCGCGAGTGCCGCCGAGATGATCTCATTCGACACCTCGAACATGACTCTACATATTTGAACTTCCGTGATGTTGGAAATACCACATTGTTTAGAACATCACTGAAATGCTTAGCCCACCTAGTAGTTCTACTCCTATTGTTTGGAATGATGATAGATGCATTACTGTATTTAGTGTTGGACCTATAACACAATCTGAAGTTATTTCGGCTATTTCTAAACTTAAACTACATAAAACCCTAAGGATATATGAGATTACTACCGAAATGCTTAGAGCTGGGAATGTTTCGGTTACCACTTGGATGACTGAAATTCTCAATATCTTTCATGATAAAGGCATGGTTACTAAGGATTTTACCAGAGCTATTGTTATCCCTATTTTCAAAAAAAGTGATCGCAGTTCTTGTGTTAACTATAGGGGTATCAGCCTACTCTCTGTTCCAGGTATAGTTCTTTCCATGATTGTGCTTAATAGAATTAAGAATCTGGTTGACAGGCAATTGCCTGATGAGTGATGTGGATTCAGAAGTGGTAGGAGGTGTGTAGATCTGATATTTTCACTTTGGCAGATTCTTGAGAAACGTTTAGAGTTTCAGAAACATTTGGTTGCTAGCTTTGTTGATTTCAAAAAGGCTTTCGACTCTGTTGATCGTCATAATTTGTGGTTGATTGTGAGATCGTATGGTATACCAGACAAGCTAGTTAACATAATTAAAGCTCTCTATAATAACACTGAGTCGTTTGTGAGAGTTGGTAAGGCTTGTAGCAATTGGTTTATCATTATTTCTGGTGTTCGACAAGGGTGCATTTTGTCTCCTTTTCTCTTTAGTTTGGTTATTGATTATGATTATGCGAAATCCACTGCAAGGAAAAGATAAATTTTGCTGATGATTCAAACTTTTTGGCAAATGTTGTTGATGAGATAAACTCTCTCATTCGAGCTGTTGATGAGACTGGTAGTAGAGAAGGTTTGGTTATAAACAGAGAGAAAACTAAAGCGATGAAAGTTGGTCAGGCAGGCTGTGATTCAGGTAATCTGAATGGCTGCAACTTGAGCAGGTGTCACAGTTTAATTATCTTGGGAGTTATATAACAGATACTGGTGATGTGCGGCATAAAATTAGCAAACGAATAGGGATTTCTGCAGGGACTTTTAAGATAACAAGCTAAGAAGACAACAGGAAACTCGATGCTTTTGATTCCAGATGCTTACACAGTATCTTGGGCATTACTGGGTTGAACTTTGTAACTAATGATGAGGTTAGGCAAAGGAGTCGGCAACCTCCTTTAAGCAGCATATTGTGCAGTGAGAGACTCCGTTAGTTTGGCCATGTTTTGCCCGTGTGGATAATTATAGATTGGCGAATAGGGTTATGAACAGTGTGCCTAAAAGTCTCAGAAAGTGGGGGTGACTTAGGATACGGTGGGCAGACAATGTCAAACAGGACCTTGTTAGAATTGATGTGCAGTGTCCAGAGTCCAGATGACGATGTAGCTCAGGATAGATATACTTGAAGAACTAAATTGCACGGTCTGGATGGACTCCGTAGCCCATGGCTGCTTGAGGATGATGACGTTGGAGACTTCCGGCCTTCCACATTCAAGGAACCGAGGGAGATGAACCGTTGAACCTCACCAATCACCTGCCGCCGTGACTGTCCATTTCGGCGCAGTCGGTTGCCCTTTTACCGCCGGACATCTCCTTCTTGCACAGACCAGTTCCGAGCATTGTTATTATGCTATGATCTTATGACATTGACAGGAAGGGAGGGAAAGAGTGGGAGTAATCTCTCATTTACTTGCATTAACTGCAATCGAATGAACAGTAAAAAAGAAAAGAAAAAAGAGAGGAAAAATTCTTTTTTATTAAGAGTACAAAAACTCATCCGAACATTTTTTTATGTCACAAATACTTAACAAAAAATGGCTCCAAAAGGTTTAGAAAGAAACTAATGAAAAGGTCGAAAAATAATTTCATAATTATACCTTGAAAAATACAAAATTTTCAATTTGAATATTGAGAAATTTACGTTTTATGAGTCTAAAGGTTAAATCGTTCATATTTCTTAATACTTTTTATAAAATTTAATCAAATCTATGAGAATTATATAAACACTACATATCCATTATACTAATGTCCAGATTTTCTTCTTTGATTTTTTCTCGCATTTCTTCATATTTTTGTGTTCTCTTCAACACAGTAAATGGGTGTGATAAACTTTTCAGATTATTAATTCTGAGCAGCAAATAAATCGTTTCTACGCTGAATCGTTCATCATCGAGATTCAAGTAAAGTAAACATTTGAAGCCGTGAATTCTGTATGCTTCTCGAACTGCTTCATCTGCATCAGTGCATGGAGGATCGAACGAAAGATCCGACACGTGAGAAGCTGATGACAGTAGAAGTGTCAGGAACTGTCGCGATCCGGGGCCAATTATGCCACTCAAACTAATTTTATTCAAAGAATTTGGAAGACTTTTAAGCGAATTCGCAGAATTTTCAGATCCTTGACGCAAACAAACTACTTGACCCCCAAAAGAGAATTCTCTCAATTTTGGACAAAGTTCCAACCAGGAAAAAACATTCATATATTCGTATTCTTCTAAAAAGTAGATGCCAATTTTAAGAGAGAGAACTTCAATTTTGCTTCCATGAACAGCAAAAAGTTCATCTAATTCTAATAGAGGAATATCTAACAAGTATAAGGTTACATCTGTAAGGCGAGAAAATGCCGTGCAAAGCGAAAGGTATTGTGGTGGTATTTGAGGAGCAATGTGTACCGATCTAACTTCAGGGAAGCAAACTGATGCAAACTGGAGTATGTCTTCTTCAGTTTCCGGAATGCCAAAGTATAATTCTTTGATATTGCATTTATTTACGCTTAATAAATCATTTCTAGATAGGTTACGTTTATTTCTATCGAAAAGAATCCTAACCACTCCTCCGAAAATGCGTGACATTGGATTCTCCGAATCATAATCTTCAAAACGGGAAAACATTCTTTGCATAAACGGCTCACATTGAGGTGTTCTTGAGAAAAAGTTGAAATACTCCAGATGCTGTAAATTGGGAAAGGATTCCAGTATCATTCTGGTTCCTCTAGAAGTAATATTTGTGGCTTTGATGTTTAAGTTCGATATTTTGCACATACCTTCAATGACTTGTGAATTATCACCACAGAGATATTTTACACCCTCATCTGTTACTGATGTGTAAGATATATCTAGTTTTGTCAGCCTTGTGCAGGTCCTTCTGATGATTTCCATATGATTATCAAAAAAACATGTTTTTGAAACTTTCAAATCAACAACTTCAGGAATTGATTTAAGAAGTATAGTCAAATCTACCCAGCAGATATCAGACTCTGTCAATTCCACCACAGACAGGTTCTGAAAAAAAATGAAAAGGTCATGATATTAACTCCAGCAAACTAATATGAAATATTTTATTAATATTACTAGAACACTTATTACGTTTACTTACAATTAATTTGAAATTCCAAAACAGATAGGGTCTAAAGAAATATTATAGTTTAGAGAAATATAAATATATGCTTTATTGAAGAAATCACAAGACGTTTCTGTTCAACTGTCAGAAAAAGTATCAGTCTTAGTTTAAGGTCGATATCAGTATGATATATTATATAATAAAATTCTTTAAAGAATGTATTAATACATATATTGCTAAAAGGAATTGTAGCTTTATTCCAAAGCATTTTTAAAGAAATATCATTATTGCATTTTCAAATATAACTTTTCAAGATATCGCAAGTAATTTCTTTATTCATATCAGCCATATGTAAGTATAAATATCAGAAATATTCAACAATACATACAGACATACAAATTTCCTATGCAGCCATGTTCTATTGAAGTCTAAGCTAACAAACTGTGTAATTATGTTCTCCATATAGATCTGTTCTGAGAAAGAGCTGCTGAATTTGGACATTGTTGGGTTGTTTTACCTCTGAGCGGCACTTTTTTGCACACCGTGGTCTAAATGGCCAGGTCACATGGACCCCGAAGGCTCAGGGAAGGTTGGGGGAGGGGACCCACTGGAACAGCTGTTGGGAGACAGATGGTAGCCTTCTGTCAAGGCCATCCAGCGTGTTCTTTAACGTGCACAGGGTATGTCTCTCCCGCACACGGGGCCACGGCTTAACGTCCCATCCGACGGACGACGGCCTTTCCAAGCCCATCGGTGTCCCCTACTGACCGTGGGCATGGCGGGGAATTTTGCGGAGATAAATCTCAACGCTGACCCAGCTTGGACTCGAACCTGGGAACTACAGATTACGATCCTGGCGCGCTACCGACTGAGCCACCCCCGCCCCCAATTTGGACACTGTAGGTCAATTCTTAAAAGGTCCTGTTTGACACCATTGTCTGCCCTCCGCATCCTAAGTCTACCCCTTTTTCCTGAGGCCTTTACGCATCATAACTCTATTCGCCAATCTACAGCTATGCAAACGAGCAACAGGCTGTGGCCAATGTAGAGCAGGGTTTCAAGAAGGCCAGCACCGGTGTTTCTGATCTCAAATTTTAAATAACAAATATTTAATGATATATATTATATATAATATATAATACATTTAATACAAATTAATTTTTTTAAATATTAATAAAAAAATTTTACGAATGAATTACGTCATAATTGAAACAACTATTGTCCAACTAAATTACGCTTCTATCAAATTTTTCCAATTCACAGTTAATTTGAAAATAGTCTTCAATTTCCGCATTTGACGCCATTTTTCGATTTTGATTTTCTCCAAATTCCCCTTCTCCCCGAAAAATTGTGCTATCCTGGACTCTGCAAAACAGGTAACATGGAAAACCAACGTAATAATTCTTTGAACAACATTTTGCTCAGAGGATGTTGATTCCTTTTCAAGTCATCATTATTTACAAATTCAAATCATCAAATGCCCTAGATACTGCATAAGCACCTAGAATCAAACACATTACATTTCCTGTTTATGTTTTCAAAAAGGTCCAAGTTCTTTCTGGGGTCAATTATGACCCTAGAAAGAACCAAACTGTTATACAGCCTAATAATAGTGGTTGGTTGGTTGTTTTGAGTTTTATGGCGCATGGGCGAGCCTAATAGTAGTGACTAGTTGTATTATCTAAATCGATTTTTGCACACTCTCCATAGATTCTTAAAAGTCCAAGAAGCAATCACTATTATTCTGTTTATCTCATGATGCACATTGCAATTTTCTGTTAACAGATCCCGAGATAATCAAACTGTAATTCTTTCTGAAGAGTGCAATCATTGAAAGCAAATGATCATCATTTGTCACACCAATTTTCATTACTTTAGTTTTATCTTGGTTATCACCAAACCTATCCTATTATCGTTCTCATCGACAATCCTCAATCTATAGGTTTTATCGTATCCTGCTTAACATAAATTTTCTATCCGTGATTTTATCCGCTTCCTGCCTTGATTAATGAAATCTGCGGATAGTTTTTATATCCGCATATCAGACAGATTTCTAATTATGCTTAATTACATTCAAGTTTCATCAATAGAAATATTTGAAACTGTTTCTCATTACAAATCATCATTATAGTTGAATAAATGTGGAGGAAAATTGTCATTTGCTGGGTGGGATCTGAGCGCACGACATCCTGAAAACATATCAAGTGCTCTGACCACTGAGTTACCTTGCGGCTGATCAAGATCTCCTCTGTTGGTTTTGGGTTGTTTTACCTCTGAGCGGCACTTTTTTGCACACCATGGGCTAAATGGCCAGGTCACATGGACCCCGAAGGCTCAGAGAAGGTTGGGGGAGGGGACCCACTGGAACAGCTGTTGGGAGACAGATGGTAGCCCCCCGTCAAGGCCATCCAGTGTGTTCTTTAACGTGCACAGGGTATGGCTCTCCCGCACACGGGGCCACGGCTTAACGTCCCATCCGACGGACGGCGGCCTTTCCAAGCTCATCGGTGTCCCCTACTGACCGTGGGCAGGGCGGGGAATTTTGCGGAGATAAATCTCAACGCTGACCCAACTGGGACTCGAACCTGGGAACTACAGATTACGAGCCTGGCGCGCTACCGACTGAGCCACCCCCGCCCCCCTCTGTTGGTAGCTTCAAGCATTATACCATAGACTTAGTCAATGAAAATGTATTTGTCTGACTGTAATTGAAGACTCTGGTCTTGAAGGCACTTTTGTCGTTTAGTGGACATGATCAGTTCACATCAAACGTCGATAGTCTTCCTAATCTTGAAAGTGCCTTCTAGAAAAGCGTAATCAATTAAAGTAAGATGCACAGAAGCGCCAAAACATTATGATCAGCGCTTCTTTATGCTAATCGAAGCAACTGTGGGGCGGGGGTGGCTCAGTCGGTAGCGCGCCAGGCTCGTAATCTGTAGTTCCCAAGTTCGAGTCCAAGCTGGGTCAGCGTTGAGATTTATCTCCGCAAAATTCCCCGCCTTGCCCACGGTCAGTAGGGGACACCAATGGGCTTGGAAAGGCCGTCGTCCGTCGGATGGGACGTTAAGCCGTGGTCCTGTGTGCAGGAGAGCCATACCCTGTGCACGTTAAAGAACACGCTGGATGGCCTTGACGGGAGGCTACCATCTGTCTCCCAACAGCTGTTCCAGTGGGTCCCCTCCCCCAACCTTCTCTGAGCCTTCGGAGTCCATGTGACCCGGCCATTTAGCCCATGGTGTGCAAAAAAGTGCCGCTCAGAGGTAAAACAACCCAACTCGAAGCAACTGCAGGTAAACGACGGCGCATTTGAAGGTCATGAAACAGTATAAATAACACCTGATACTGAGCTCTGTTAATCAGTGTTATTTTTTCTTCAGATGTGAAAGACCATTGACCTAAGTGAGTTTGATATAGGCCAAATTGTAATGGCCAGACGACTGGGTCAGAGAATTTCCGAGACGGCAAAGCTTGTTGGGTGCTCACTGTCAGCCGTGGTTAGTATCTTCAAAAAGTGGTTCAAGGAAGGAAAAACCACTCACCGCCGACAAGGTGTATGCTGATCACAGCTCATCAATGCTAGAGGTGAACGAAGACTATCCTGTGTGGTACGAGCCAACAGAAGGGATATTGTGGCGCAACTCGCCCGTAATTTGAATGTTGGTGGCGGGAGTAATGTGTCACAACACACAATGCATCGAACTCTATTGAAAATGGTGATACGCAACTGCAGCCCACTCCTAGTGCCCATACTAACCTCGGTTCACCATCGAAAGTTCTTAGAGAGGCACGCAGCATCAAAACTGTAACTTGAATGATTGGAAGAAGGTCGTCTGGTCCGATGTATCTCGTTTCCAGTTGCACCACGTGGACGGCTGGTTATGTGTGCGTCGTTTACCTGGGGAAGTGTTGGCACTAGTATGCACCATAGGATGAAAACCAACCGGTGGAGGAAGTGTAATGCTTTGGGGAATGTTCTGCTGGGAATCCCTGGGTCCAGTCATTCGTGTGCAGCAGGTTGGTTGGTTGTTTTACCTGTGAACGGAAATTTTTTGCACACAATGGGCTAAATGGCCAGGTTACAAGGACTCCGAAGGCTCAGAGAAAGTTGGGGATGGCTATTGAAAGACAATAACTGGAACGGCTATTGGGAGACAGATGGTTGCTGCCTATAAAGGCCATCCAGTGTGTTCTTTAGTGGGGCGGGGGTGGCTCAGTCGGTAGCGCGCCAGGCTCGTAATCTGTAGTTCCCAGGTTCGAGTCCCACCTGGGTCAGCGTTGAGATTTATCTCCGCAAAAATTCCCCGCCCTGCCCACGGTCAGTAGGGGACACCGATGGGCTTGGAAAGGCCGCCGTCCGTCGGATGGGACGTTAAGCCGTGGCCCCATGTGCGGGAGAGCCATACCCTGTGCACGTTGAAGAACACGCTGGATGGCCTTGACGGGAGGCTACCATCTGTCTCCCAACAGCTGTTCCAGTGGGTCCCCCCCCCAACCTTCTCTGAGCCTTCGGGGTCCATGTGACCTGGCCATTTAGCCCATGGTGTGCAAAAAAGTGCCGCTCAGAGGTAAAACAACCCAACAACCCAACCCAACGTGTTCTTTAGCATGCACAATGCATGGCTCTCCAACACACCCACCACGGCTTAACGTTCCATCCAACGGATGGCGGCCTTTCCCAGTTCATAGGTTCCCCTACTGACCTTGGGCAGGGAGTTTTGCGCCATGTGCAACAGGGAGCTATGACATCTACCATCTACCTAAGCCAGGTACGTCGTCCCTTGTCAACGGTATATCCTTCTAGTAGTACTTTGTTTCTCGGAACATGAAGAAGACTTCCAGGTATTATGCTGGCCTCCAAATTCCCCAGATATCAATACAATAGAGCATCTGTGTTTTGTGTTGGAACAGCATATCCGATCTGAGGTGGCCAAATCACCTAGCTTACAAGAGTTAAATGATCTGCTGGTAACGTGTTGGTACCAGATACCACAAGACACCATTAGAACTATTGTAGCGTTCATGTCTCGCTGTGTAAAAGCTATTTTGTCTGCACGTCGAAAACCAACATCTTATTAGCCAGGTGGTCATAATACTTTAGCTCTTCGATATACGTTTCCAATGACTAACTCTATAGTATAATGCATAAAGCCACTAATAGAGAATGATTATTTGGAGTCTGGTGGCAAAGTGGTCAGAGCACCTTATATGTTAAGATCCCACAGGATAATGATAATTTTCTTCTTTATTTATTCAGCATAATACCAACAAGTACATATCTGAGATTTCCCATTATTTCATCGTTATAGTTTTTTCTCTCTTAACCCTTTCAGGACCATAAGGTTTCTAAGAGTAAATATTAGTATGTAACTGTTTATTTCAGTTTGTTTAGACGTAAAATAAATAAAAATCATAAGAAAAATACATAACAATGTGTAGTTTTTTTTGGAATTTTATGGGAAATATTTTTCCCAATGGACTATAAAGGTAACACAAATTATAGTTAGGCTTATTTTGCAATGTCTTTTATTTATTGGTTTATTAGAACAAAATGTTAACTAAAATAATGCAAAATTATGAAATAAAATTACTATACAAAATGATGTGCTAATTATGATATTCTGCGAAGCAATTTCTTTTGGTTGTGAAGCAAAGATGGACATTGCACAGATGCAACATTATTGCAAAGATGGACATGGACTAAACGTTTCCGTTTACGTAATTGCGTTCGGCATACGTTCTATTTTGACATTCTGTATAAAAAATGCAGATAAGGTTATAATTAAATACGACAATCACCAATTTTAAAATGGGAAAAATATTTCCCTTAGTCGTGAAAGGGTTAAAATACCTAACTACTTGCATACATGATAAATGGCAGGCACAATGGAAAAAGTGTGTAGTAGCAGAATGAGATTATATTGAAGATTATTAACATTGAAAACACTAATCATTGAAGAAAATTAATTCTTTTGCAGCATTCACAGAACTTTTTTATTACCCAGTGTAGATGCGAACATACAGCATACATATGCATGCGTAGGTACATTAAAGCTGTCTATCTGCATTACACAATTTCTGAAATGAACAACACACTTTCTCAGAGAGGTTGGGTTGTTTTACCTCTGAGCGGCACTTTTTTGCACACCATGGACTAAATGGCCAGGTCACATGGACCCCGAAGGCTCAGAGAAGGTTGGGGGAGGGGACCCACTGGAACAGCTGTTGGGAGACAGATGGTAGCCTCCTGTCAAGGCCATCCAGCGTGTTCTTTAACGTGCACAGGGTATGGCTCTCCCGCACACGGGGCCACGGCTTAACGTCCCCTCCGACGGACAGCGGCCTTTCCAAGTCCATCGGTGTCCCCTACTGACCGTGGGCAGGGCGGGGAATTTTGCGGAGATAAATATCAACGTTGACCCAGCTGGGACTCGAACCTGGGAACTACAGATTACGAGCCTGGCGCGCTACCGACTGAGCCACCCCTTTTATGTAAGTGATTATTTTTTTATAATTCTCAATAAATTATCAAGTATAAATTTATTCTTCACCTGAAAGCTTTTAATTACACTGAACAACAAACTTTTCATTGATGGAGAGTATTTTTTTTTAACATTATGAAATTATCCTGTTATTAGTTTTTAAGAAAATGCAAATAACATTTTATGAATAATTTAAAATAATTTTTCTGTGTTAATGCAAAAGAGAATATCAAACCTTTTTTTTTTGTTGTTTCCTATGTACCTGCTGTAGGCAGTATCTGAAGCTTTCCTTGTTAGTGAACGGTAATAGGTAGCCAGCATGCTTTTGTTGCCCTTTTCCATTCTCAACACTAACAACTCTAATTTTGCATACATCTTAAGGGTATAGCAAATGTATTTTAAAGGACATTATTACTTTATAAATCTTAAGCCTGTCTGCCTTGATGTATTTTTCTGTTTTTCTGGAAGCAAAGAATATAGAATGGGTTGGGTTGTTTCACCTCTGAGCGGCACTTTTTTGCACACCATGGGCTAAATGGCCAGGTCACATGGACCCCGAAGGCTCAGAGAAGGTTGGGGGAGGGGATCCACTGGAACAGCTGTTGGGAGACAGATGGTAGCCTCCCGTCAAGGCCATCCAGCATGTTTTTAACGTGCACAGGGTACGGCTCTCCCGTACACGGGGCCACGGCATAACGTCCCATCCGACGGACGGCGGCCTTTCCAAGCCCATCGGTGTCCCCTACTGACCGTGGGCAGAGCGGGGAATTTTGCGGAGATAAATCTCAACGCTGACCCAGCTGGGACTCGAACCTGGGAACTACAGATTACGAGCCTGGCGCGCTACCGACTGAGCCACCCCCGCCCCTTCTCAGAGAGGTAAGATTACAATCTTTGCTTAAATGTAAATTCATTTCACAGGTATGACACAGGTCTCATCTCCAATAACCTTGTCATCATTATCTCAACCCTGTGAGCTATTATCGTTGAAATGGATAGTGCAAACCAGGCCTCTACAATATAGTTTTCCGTACATATCTGTTTTGTGCTACGGTTCTTGAATTTGGCCCCTGCTTGCGATCTTCTCTTATTTTGTCCACTCACCACATTCTCTGTGTTGGGGCGGGGGTGGCTCAGTCGGTAGCGCGCCAGGCTCGTAATCTGTAGTTCCCAGGTTCGAGTCCCAGCTGGGTGAGCGTTGAGATTTATCTCCGCAAAATTCCCCGCCCTGCCCACGGTCAGTAGGGGACACCGATGGGCTTGGAAAGGCCGCCGTCCGTCGGATGGGACGTTAAACCGTGGCCCCGTGTGCGGGAGAACCATACCCTGTGCACGTTAAAGAACACACTGGATGGCCTTGACGGGAGGCTACCATCTGTCTCCCAACAGCTGTTCCAGTGGGTCCCCTCCCCCAACCTTCTCTGAGCCTTCGGGGTCCATGTGACCTGGCCATTTAGCCCATGGTGTGCAAAAAAGTGCCGCTCAGAGGTAAAACAACCGAACAACCAACTTTCCATACGTTGTACTGCATTCTTGCAATAGTAGCATTCAGCCTGAGAAGTCATCAGCAGAATTGGCTGTCCTTAAAGGATACCGTATTTTTTATGGGGGGACTAAGACGGTTGAAGAAACACCTCATCACGTCTGAACATGAGGATTGCCGGCGCCACACTCGTGTCCACCTTCTGCTTGAAAGAATAAAAATTAGACGGGAAATAGCGTGGTATTAATTTTTTATTTTAGGTGTTTCCTTAGGTATCAAGCTAAAGGAATGGGTTCGCTAGAAACTCATCGAATATCATGTGTGAACACAGCTGGTGCCGATCTTCATCACTTCCTTCCTTTATCATTCCTTTATCACTGGGGCGGGGGTGGCTCAGTCGGTAGCGCGCCAGGCTCGTAATCTGTAGTTCCCAGGTTCGAATCCCAGCTGTATCAGCCTGAGATTTATCTCCGCAAAATTCCCCGCCCTGCCCACGGTCAGTAGGGGACACCGATGGGCTTGGAAAGGCCGCCGTCCGTCGGATGGGACGTTAAGCCGTGGCCCCGTGTGCGGGAGAGCCATACCCTGTGCACGTTAAAGAACACGCTGGATGGCCTTGACGGGAGGCTACCATCTGTCTCCCAACAGCTGTTCCAGTGGGTTCCCTCCCCCAACCTTCTCTGAGCCTTCGGGGTTCATGTGACCTGACCATTTAGCCCATGGTGTGCAAAAAGGTGCCGCTCAGAGGTAAAACAACCCAACCCAACCCATCAGATATTGCCCACAACCCATTTGCTTGTGATGTAGGGAAACGCACCCACAACCACAAAATCCTGTGCAACACCATTTTTGCACCGATATTTCAGTTATCGATGAGGAAGCGGGAAAAGGAGTGTGGGTAGAAGGAGTATATTGTACTGACATTTAGGCAGAGGCGTAAAAATTTTATTGCTCTCATAATAATCATTATGTCCTTCAAAGGTGTATCCAATGCAGTTCATAAATACTAACATGTCGCCTTAGTGTTGCAGGGTATCGCTTTGGTTCACGGTAACACTATAACTGTTGTGGTAAGGATGACACGGTCGTTTGTTCTCTTATAACGTGCAGGTAAGTTAATGGCTTTAGGGTTCTGATCATCACAAAGTAAAAGAAAAATGAAGGAAAGCATTCTTTTCCAACAAAAAATGCTGTTAAAGTTTCAACTAACGTACAGTAGCTCAAAAAAGTATCCAAACACTACGGTTGATTACAAAATTCAGAAAAAATATCTGGCAACAATTTTTTTAGAAATTAGTGATCTGGCAACCTTCGTGTCACGTGACACGAAGGTTGCCAGATCACTAATTTCTAAAAAAAATCGTGTTCGGATACTTTTTTGAGCGACAGTACAGTGGACTCTCGTATAGCCGCTCAAAAAAGCATCCGGACACTATGGTTGATTACAGAATTCGGAAAAAGTATCTGGCAACGATTTTTTTTAGAAATTAGTGATCTGACATCAGATCATGTACGTACTTACATGTACGTACAAAAAAGGTTTCCAGATCACTAATTTCTAAAAAAAATCGTTATCAGATATTTTTTCACAATTCTGTAATCAACCATAGTGTTCGGATATTTTTTGAGCGACTGTACAACGTGGGGGATACGTTCCGCGTTATAGGAAATAGCGTTATACGGGACATGCATTATCAGACGAATTTATGCAAGTTCAAACATGTCTCTAAGTTGTAACTTTGATCGCATATTGCTAGTGAGATATAAGTCAGTTTGAAATATTATTGCATTGCGAACAGACCTATTAATGTTAATTAACTTGTTTCAAATCAAGTTTCTTTCAATAAAGGGAAATGAAAACGGAATATGTAGTGAAGTACATATTTTTATTTTAATTAAAAGTTGAATAAAAATATTTTCCTGTTATATCTTTAAACTTGCAAAATTTTTTTGATAAACCTTTACATATTTTAAAGCTGTCAGCTTCACTGTGCATATGTAAAAACAGGTAAGTGTATACATTTGCTTTTCTAAACAAAAAATCAAAAACTATGTCAAAATGTTAAATTTATCTTACGCGTAATACGGGACTGTTTATCGCGCTGTACGAGTCGCAATTTTTTCTTCGCATTATTCGAATTAACGCTATAGAGTAGCGCATTATGCGGGAGTCTACTGTATTTTCATTATTATAATTTATTGCCTGCTAGGGGGTTACAGTAAAACCAATGTATAGGTAATTCTAGATACTAATTTTAATATTCTAGTGGCGTGATGTCCCTTTATACTTGATTATTATTTTCATATATTGCGGTTTTAAACTATGGGAAAAGATTAGTTTACGGTAAAGAATATTTTGAGCAGAAAGTTGTAAAGCAGTACACAAATATGCAACGAAAGTTTTTAAATCAACTTTGAAATTTGATTCTTACCTTTGCGACGTTAGCAACTGTGTACAGAACAGCGTCAGTTAATAAGAATTCCCTCTTCTCAACGGGGATGTAAATGATTTGCCCCAGTTTTGGGAACTCCACTCGATTTCTACGTCGATAAATCTTTCTATGAAAAGTAAAATCCAACTGTTTACTTAAATTTAAATTCGTTGTATAGTGATTCAGAAAAAATTCCAAGTAATCACTTTCAGGAGCTTTAGTTTTCTCTTGGAAATTGAACGCAATGCAACCTTCAGCAGTAGGACATACTGAATCTGGAATTATCGTCTTATCCCTTAACATCTCGAAAATGGTTGCAGAATATAGTCGATCTGAAAACATAAAACAAGTTATTCTTTCGTGAAAGCACATATAATAAGAAAAACAAATTAAGCATTTACACATAGAGGTAAAATTAAAGACGACATGCTATTTGACTAAGATGAAAAATTCCAGAAGCTTAAATGTATTGGTTTTAATTCCTATCAAAAGTTATTTAATTTAACACGTGTATCAATAACGATAAAAAACAATATCTTTGTCGTGAGATAGTTGAAACCTTATGTTCTCAAATGCTGCGCTCAAATGCTGAGTGATCGGTTTCTTCGATATAGAATAAAGAGAACTGGGTTTGAGTCCTGGATGAGGGAGGGACTCGAGTTTTTTTCAAATCTCCTTTGTGACATATTAAAGGCTTCAATCAAACCTTTGTAGCAAGCAACTACTGAAAACGTCATCGTCATCCTGAAGCAGCCAAGGGCTACGGAGGTCCAACCAGACTGTGCAGTTTAGTTCTCCAAGCATATTAGTCCTGAGCTACATCTGCTGCATCCGGCCACTGCACTCCAATTCTAAGAAGGTCCTCTTTGACGTTGTCTGCCACCGCATCCTAGGTCTTCCTCTCTTTCTGAGGCCTTTAGACATATTCTTCAAAACCTTATTCGCTAATCTATAATTATCCATGCGGGCAACATGGCCAAACCAACGGAGTCTCTCTCTGTAAAATATGCTGCTTAAAAGAGGTTGCCGACTACTTTGCCTAACCTCAATATTACGCACAAATTTGAACCACCTAATGACCAAGATACTGCGTAAGTATCTAGACTCAAAAGCACCTAGTTTCCTGTTATCTTGTTTATAAAGCCTCCAAGACCTCTTAAGTTCATTATTAATTCTTTACAGTACGTCGGGACTTCAAATCTGCAAGCAGAAAACTCACATGTCTCTTGCTAGGCTATAAGGCTATAAAGCGATTTTAATGAAAGCAACTGAAAACACCTCTTTGGTAAAATTTGTCTTTACATGTTTTATAAATTGGGGCCATTCCCTCCCCCTCCTCAGAACGCTAGTAAAGGTAATGGAGGTAAAAAGTATTATACTTGTGCATGTTTTGCTCATCTGTTAGGAAACTTCAAAAACCTCTAATGGTCAAATGTTACAATAGAATGCAAATAAACATTTGTCGGTCCGATTGCGTCACTACCCCTCCGTTTTCTAGATCCGGACTAGGTCCAAGACATTGGGTTGGTTGTTTTACCTCTGAGCGGCACTTTTTTGCGCACCATGGGCTAAATGGCCAGGTCACATGGACCCCGAAGGCTCAGAGAAGGTTGGGGGAGGAGACCCACTGGAACAGCTGAGACCCACTGTAGCCTCCCGTCAAGGCCATCCAGCGTGTTTTTTAACGTGCACAGGGTATGGATCTCCCGCACATGGGGCCACGGCTTAACGTCCCATCCGACGGACGGCGGCCTTTCCAAGCCCATCGATGTCCCCTACTGACCGTGGGCAGGGCGGGGAATTTTGCGGAGATAAATCTCAACGCTGACCCAGCTGGGACTCGAACCTGGGAACTACAGATTACGAGCCTGGCGCGCTACCGACTGAGCCACCCCCGCCCCACCCAAGACATTGAATGAGCGTCAAGTTTCCTGTTATCTCTTTACAAAGCATCCGATTTTCACTACCATAACTAACCCTAGAAAGAACAAAAATATTATAGTCTAATTTTAGTCTTTAGGTGTATAAGCCTATTTCTCCACATTCTTAAAACTCCCATCAGCAGTCCGTATTCGTCTGTTAATATCATGTCGCACATCACATCACCAGTATCTATTACATATCTCCCAAGATAATTAAACTGTGACACCTGCTCAAGACTGCAATCATTCAGATTAACTGAATCACAGCCTGCCTGACCAATTCAACAGTTCGTCAACAGTTCGAATGAAAGAGTTCATCTCATGAATCATTCATTCTACTCTTGTGAGAGCTCAAAAGTTTTTGTATGCTGTTAAACATTATCCGAAATAAAATTATCTATCTTATCTATGAACATGATTTGGCAAAGGGCTTAATCATCAGCATAACCTGAATCAGAAATTTTCGTATCTCCAAACCATTTAAGTCCAAAATCTTTCCCTTGCAGTGAATTTCGCATAACATAATCAATAACCAAACTAAAGAGAAAAGGAGACAAAATGCACCCTTGTCGAACATCAGTCTTCAAACTCTACAAACGAGTTAACTGCACTGAAATAAAAATCGTTTTCCCCAGTAGTATATTGGCTACAAGACTCAGGTGGAAAATATATTTTAAGAAGCAATGCTAAACCAATTCCCACAAGACTTACTAACTTTCACACACGACTCAATGTTATGATAGAGAGCTTCCATTATGTTAACTAACTTGTCTGGTATATCGATATACGATTTCACAGTCGACCACCAATTATGACGATCAACAGAATCGAAAACCTTTTT
Source organism: Ryuthela nishihirai (assembly GCA_038380435.1). Taxonomy (NCBI): domain Eukaryota; kingdom Metazoa; phylum Arthropoda; class Arachnida; order Araneae; family Heptathelidae; genus Ryuthela; species Ryuthela nishihirai. The sequence continues at coordinate 25,281,213 of JAWZYU010000022.1, forward strand.
GAAATCAACAAAGCTAACAATCAAAGGTTTCTGAAACTCCAAACATTTTTCAAGAATCTGTCTAAGTGAAAACATATGATCTACACATCTCCTACCACTTCTGAATCCACATTCCTCATCACGCAATTGCCAGATTCTTAATTCTATTAAGCACAATCATGGAAAGAACTTTACCTGGAACAGAGAGTAGGCTGATACCAATATAGTTATCACAAGAACTGCGATCACCTTTTTTGAAAATAGGGATAATAATAGCTCTGGGAAAATCCTTAGGAACTATGCCTTTATCATAAAAGATATTCAGAATTTCAGTCATCCAATTGGTAACCGAAACATTCCCAGCTCTAAGCATTTCCGTAGTAATTTCCTCTACCCCTGGCGATTTATGAAGTTTAAGTTTAAAAATAGCCAAAATAATTTCAGATTGTGTTATAGGGGCAACATTAAAGCCACCAATGCATCTATCATCATTGCAAACAATGGGAGTAGAACTAACCACATTGTTTAGAACATCACTGAAATGCTCAGCCCACCTAGCCATGACAGAATCCTCACATTCTATAACATTACCTTTTGATCCTTCAATCCTTGTATGCCTGTCCGTTTTCTACCACACAAAACATTAACTATCTAGTACAGCTCTCTGCTGTTGTGCTGTCTAACTGCTTCCTCGGCTTTGTCAGCCAAGCCATCAAGCCAAAGATTCTTATCAGCAGCTAACTGATCCTTTACACGTTTATTAAGCTCTCTACAGGGTGATTCAAAACTTATCGTTCAAATTTCGTGGGGAGGTAGGGAATACGTCAGGAAACCGATTTCACATAGGAAAGTATGTCCGCAAATGTACGCATGCGTATGTAGAGGGCGCTGTGTGTACCCAACCAGTGTACAGCTCGCCCGACCACTCCCGCTGTCATCAGTGTACGAGCTGACTTACTAGTGATAAGATGAATCGTTTTACGCATCAAGAGCTAGCGGATATGCATCTCGCATATGGGGCAGCTGGCGAAAGCGGCCGCCGAGCTAGGCAAGTTTACGAAGACCGATACCCCAACAGAAGAACACCGCAGCATCAAATGTTTGCACGTGTGCATCGCAATCTGCGCGAACGTGGTTCACTGCGTAGCAATATGCAGGATACGGGGAGAAGATGACTGACGCGGACTGTCAACGTCGCAGAACAAGTCCTACAGTCCATCGAAGACCCCCCGAAGGGAACCACCTTGTCGTGGTGGGGGGGCTTGCGTGCCTCAATGAAGTCGAGGGCTATGCCGACTAGAGTTACTCATGTCGGACAGGCCGAGATGGAAAGGCCAGACTAAGAGTTCCCATGTCAAGTATAGTAAGGACTGAGACGATAGAAGTGAGGAAGTAGAGATGGTGGATGGTGGAGATGATAGATGGGACCCCACAGGAGAACACCAATGTGCGTGGTGGTCAGTTGGCAAGGCCAACAATGTTGTTACTTGAGTACAGCTGGAGGTGGGCTGTAAAAGAGGACAGGAGGATTAGAGATAAGTGATATGGAGTAAAGATAGTGAAGGAGAGTTGGAACAGTGCAGAGGGTAGCACAAAAGATTGGGAGATTGACTGGAATGGAGGAGTGAAATTAAGTTGATGAGACGGACGAAAAAGTTGTGGAAAATTTAATTACTGCAGTCAAGGTTCTTAGAATGACTGCAGTAAATGTTTAGGAAATGGAAAAGTGTGGAGAGTGAACACACTATAAAGGTAAAGGCGTACAGACGCCTGTGGCTTAGGGGAGAGCCAACATTACAGGTCTGTTGTTAAAGGGGAGAGGAGGTCCGTGTCGAAAGGCACAGGCCCCTCTCCAACCCGTTTTTATTTTCTTTTTAGGTTCACTGGTCTCAAAATCAGATCATTCGTAGAGATTAGGCTGAGGTCGTTTCATTAACACGGGGGAGGATGGGAGTCCTGGTCCTTTGGACAGGGGACTCCCGTCCTTCCCCATTTTTACGCCTCTGATTTTTCCATTTCCGGGTGGAGGTTAGGATGGACCCTACCCGGAATACGCGCCTCAAGACGTCCCGGGGGCGCGGGCCTACTTCCCAGTTGGACTCAAGGAAGGAGACTGGCCGAGATTGTTCAAATTGAACAACTTATCTAATAGGGAAAAGGTGGCCAGTGTTTAGATTTGGATTGTGCCCTGATGGGCAAGGTGGGAGAATATATCATGGTCGCCACACCCATGAGTGGCCCACCTGTTTTACCGTGGGTGGAGACCCGTAACATGGAAAAGAGGGTCCTGGCGGTTGAGGGACAGGCAAGCTGGTATCCCAATACACCGTCCTTGGCCTCCGCTTCATTAAAACGGGAGGTCCGAGCCGGCTCACTCGGATCAATCGGTACGTGAGGCATCCCCTGTCCCACCCCTTGACCGGGATGGGTCAGGGGCGGTTGCTGAGTCAACTGGGTGGAGGTGATTCTTGACGATAGGGGTTGGGTCCGGACCGGGGCCCGGATCATGCTCTGGTCTGAGGGGAGAGCCAAAGTCTGGGTATAACCTGGGCGTATCTCTGAGGTACCTCGAGCGACGAATTTAACTCTGAGGCCTCCCCTTGTAGGGCTCCGTTGTGGGTGGAGACCGCCTGGGTCGAACAATATACCTCAACATGAGATATAAACGAGTAATGACGGCTTCAGGTGATAGTGACAAGAGGACCAGTAGAAAAGACAGCACGCCCAAGGAGGCTGCTGATCTTGAAGTGGTAGTGGAGGAAGTCCCAGAGACTTCCCCTCCCACCACAAGCTGTACAGAAGTGGTAAAAGGGCCTCCAAAGGAAGGAGAAAACCCAGATAGAGGCGGGGATGAAGGGTGCATAGCCAAAGAGGCAGCCCCGGATACGCAGGAAGAGCCCAACGGAAACGGGACGGGCTCAGGTAGGTTGGCCAATGCGGCTGGCCTGCTGGAGGAACTCACGGTGGAGTTGTTCCGCCACAGGGTAGAAACAGATCTGCAGAGCATGGTCATGGGTGTAGCACGAAAGCTGCACACCATAATTTGCGAGCAAGAGTTAGAACTCGCGACCATGAGTGGACAGCTGACAGAGCGAGCTACACGTCCACAAGTAGTAAAGGAAAGGCCACCAACTTACGCGAAGGCAGTTGGTGGTCAAGGAAAGGGAAAGGGAGGTTCGGTGGTAGCTCCAAAGCCCACCCCCCCGGCAAAGAAACCCAGGCATACCCTGCTGATCTATTCCAAGAACAAGGAAACGACAGCAATGCAGGTAAGGGATAGCCTGAAGAGTAACATCAACCCCGCAGACCTGAATCTGGGGGTTATGACCGTAAAGCCAATGAGGGCTAACGGAGTAATAGTGGAGTGTAGCTCGGAGAGCGACATGGCCTGTCTTAAAAACGCAGTGGACAGCCATGAATCGCTCAAGAATACTCTAGAGGCCAAATCTGCCGTAAGGCTGAAGCCTAAGATAATGATCTGTAGTGTGGATAAGGACGTTCCCCGCGAGGACCTCCAGAAGATTATCCGCAGCCAAAATAGTCTAGGTGAAGAAGAGGTGGAAATAAACCCACTCTTCTCGGTAAAGGCCCGAGTGGAGAACACGGTCCACTGGGTGGTGGAGGCCACTAGTGCCTCACACAGGAAAATATTAGCTGTAGGTAAGCTAAATGTGGGTTGGTCTAGATGTATAGTCAAGGACTACATCAGGGTTCTGCGGTGCTACAAGTACTATGCATTTGGGCACAAGCAGACCGAGTGCGAGTTAAAGACGCAACGGTGCTCACAGTGTGCGGGCAAGCACTCTTACAAGGAGTGCACGAAGCCCAAACCGAAGTGCATTGTTTGTAAAACCGCCAATAGGGAGCATGGGGCCAAGTATGACATTGGCCACAGTGCGATGGACACAAAGTGCCCGTCGTACTGTCGTGAGATGAAGCTGTTGCGAAGACGCACCGACTATGGGCAGTAGGCCTCCAGGTGTTCGAGGGGTAAGTCTTAAATTTGTTCAAATAAATCTAAATGGGGCTAGGGCCGCAATGGCCCAGTTCAGCCAGGTGATAAAAGAGGAAGGAGTCGATGTTGCTCTTGTGCAGGAACCCTACTGCACAGAGAACGTCATTAGAGGGCTCCCTCTGACTAGCAGGCAATTTTGCGAAAAAGGCACCAAGCCAAAAGCTGGAATTGTTGTTTTGAACCCCAAGGTGAATGCCATCCTGGCATATCACACAGATAAAATTGTAGTAGTGGAGATTGGGTATGGACGGTTAATAGTACACGCCATCTCCATTTACTGTCCTCCAAACAACAACATTGAGGACTTGTTAACCGAGCTGCAAAACGTCCTGGCTCGGGTTAACTCTAAGACCGTAATTATCGGCGGGGACTTCAATGCGAAGCATCCCCTGTGGGGTTCAAACCGACAAGATGTCAGAGGAGAAATGACTCTTGATTTTATCAACTCGGCTGACTTGTATTTATTAAATGATTGGGATACTCCAGCTACATTTACTGGCCCAAGAGGGCAGAGCTGGATAGACTTGACCCTGGTATCACCTCGGTTGTTTCCCCTGATTCAGGGCTGGTGCGTCAGCGACATGGTCTCTAACAGCGACCATAATTACATCATGTTCCAGGTGGGCGGAACATCATCTCCGCCACAACATGCACGACGGTTTGCGGTGGGCAAAGCTCCTGTTTGGTGCAAGCTCATGCGCTGTGTGTCACCGGAACTGGCGAAGATCGGCCAGCGCGTCAGTGACATAGGAGATAGCAGTTCTCTAGATAACATCTTGGGAGAACTGACCGACTGTTTATGTACTGGATGTGAGATGACCTTCGGGTTTAAAAGGCGACCCAGAGCGGGCAATAAATCAGTGCCTTAGTGGACACCTGAGCTCACAATTAGAAGGAAAAGAGTAAGAGCTGTCAGACGGAGATATCAAAGGTGCCGCAATGTGGAGAGAAGTGCCAGAGAGGAACTGTACAGGAAGGAACAAGCAAAGTATAAGCTCGCCATACGAGAGGCGCAGCTGACTTCCTGGCAGAAGTTCTGCAGCGAGGTCTCTGCACAGAACCCTTTTACGTTACAGTATAGGCTAGCTACGGATAAAGATTTTAAACCCCTGGAAATTGCTTGCGTTCGCAAGGAAGATGGATCCAAGACCACTTCCTTTGGCGAGACCATCCAGGTACTATTAGATAACTTATTCCCTAAAGATGACAGGAGCTCTGATGATGCAGAACATCAACTCCTTAGGGAAAATTGTAGGACTCCACCAGATACGCCGGATGACGTCCCGTTTACAGAAGAGGAGGTGAGAGAGGTAATCAGGGAAATGGCCCGGGGCAAAGCCCCGGGTAACGATGGTCTGACAGTGGAGATCGTTTCTCAGGTGTTTAACGAACATAAAAGCCTGTTCACCCAGCTCTTCAACAAGTGCTTGAATCTGGGAGCCTTCCCAACCGCCTGGAAACAGGCGGACCTTGTCCTCTTCAACAAGGCAGGTAGGGATCCGGCAGATGCAAGATCCTACAGACCGATATGTCTGCTGCCGGTGTTGGGAAAGGTGCTAGATAAACTCCTGACAAACAGGATGTACTACCACTGTCATAAGAACGGTTTCTTGAATCCCAAGCAATTTGGGTTCAGAACAGACCAGTCCACCACCGCCGCTATCAAACAGGTGGTGGACATTGTTCAGATAAATAAAATGCACAAGTTGCACACCTCTCTCATTGCCTTGGATGTGACAGGCGTGTTCGACAACGTCTGGTGGCCTGCAATCTTGAATAAATTGAAGGAAAGTTCCTGTCCCAGGAACATTTTCACTCTAGTGGCCAATTACCTCAGTGAGAGGATGGTCACCTACTCACATGCTAGCGGGACTGCCTCAAGAAACTTGGAACGAGGCTGCCCACAAGGGTCGTGCAGCGGACCGTTCCTCTGGAACTTAGTCGCTGATTCTGCTCTGGAGTTGACTATGCCCGAGGGAGTCTGGCTCCAGGCGTACGCAGATGACTTGCTGCTTGCCATAACAGCGTCCTCCAGAGCTAAGCTGGAGGATGCTGGCAACGCAGCAATTAAAATACTGGAAGGATGGTGTCTGCGCAACAAGCTTGGGTTCAGCGTTGCAAAGACTACATCAATGACTATTGCTAAGGAGGGTGTCCTCAAGAAGAGATATCCTATTTTCAAACTAAAAGGCGAAAATATCCGCCATGCGACAACATTAAAGTACCTGGGGATCACTCTGGATGAGAGGATGAGCTGGATCCCACACCTACAGGACCTAAAAGCTAAATGCACAAATGTTATGTGTAAGCTGGGGCGTATGGCTCGCGTCTCATGGGGACTCAGAAGCGAGGTCCTCAAAGAAATTTATCTTAGGGGAACGGAGAGGATCCTAACATATGGTGCGGGTGCCTGGTGGCGCCCGACGGACCACTCCATAATGTGTAGAAAGCTGCTTGCAGCCCAACGACCAGCTTTACTGCGAATTACCAGAGCATACAGGACGACATCTACGGATGCCCTTCTGGTACTCGCAGGGATCCCTCCGCTATTTTTGACGGTCGGTAAAGAAGCGACCATATTCAGAGTCCTGCAGGCTAAGGAAAAGGCAACATTCCTCGGAGTCCAGTATGACCCTGAGGATTTTGAGGTAAATACCGCTAAGTGGGATCTGCATCCCACAAGGAGACTATGTGTGCCCTGGTCCACGGAGTTACCATCAGGTACAGATACTGAAATATACACCGACGGTTCCAAGAGCGAGGAGGGTGTGGGCTTAGCCTTCACTGTCTTCAATCAAGGGGCCAAAGTGTATGATTTTCAGAGGAAGGTTTCAAATAATGGCTCGGCCTTCCAAGCAGAGCTGCTCGCTATCAGAGAGGCCCTTAACTGGGCCCTCAATGACGGTGGTCTGAACAACGACATAAGGCTGTACACAGACAGCCAAGCAGCTCTGCATGCACTTGAAGATGCAACCAACAGGCATCAAATAGTGAATGAGATCAAGTGCATCCTGGGCAGTCAGAGCATGCCCAGGGTATCTTTCTCCTGGATTAAGGCACACGTAGGACATGAAGGAAACGAGCGGGCCGACCAACTGGCCCGTTCCGCAGGTAATAACACTCAACCTGTGATAGCGGTAAAGACTTCAAAAACTACCCTGAAGTCTATAATTGGCCAAGGTACCTTTCAGGAGTGGCAGAGGCTCTGGGATACGACTGAGAATGGTCTTCAAACAAAGACATTCTTGAAAAGGGTCAGTCTATCCCTGAGATCCTCCGACCACTATTTGACGCAGGTCCTAACAGGACATGGGAGCTTCCCCAAATACCTGGAGCGTTTCAAAATCTCTGCCCACAGTTACTGCGGCTGTGGGGCTCCAGATGCAGACGTCGGGCACTATATCCTCAGATGTCCGATTACTGAAGGGTTCGCTAACGAACTCAGGGACTCCCAAGCGATCAATGAGGTAGCAGGCGAACTGGTCTCGGTGTCCATCGAGAGTGCCCGTGTCAGGGCACACTTGAGGGACATAGGCTGGCTTGTCTGCCAGCTTCGGGACTCTCTCCTTTGAGTTCCGTGGCTGCTTTCTCTCTTTGACTTATTTTCCTACCTTCTCCCCGGGCTGCACTCAGCACCCCCTTTAACGCCACCCATACTCCATGTCCTGACTGGTCTCCTCTGAGACAAACTTCATCTTCTATTTCCAGGCCTCTAGTTGCTATGCACGTGTAGTGTCGTGAGACGGAGCACGTGCTTTCCCCATGGGGAGTGGGTCCTTCGGGACCCACTCCCCACCCCGTATTAACCAGAGTCCATCGAAGATAATCTGAATACCAGCACACGAGCTATTGCTCAGCAACTTGAGGTCTCTCAGTCAGCAGTGTGGCAGATACTGCACGAGGAACGTGTGCATCCTTACCATCTGCAAAAGGTGCAGTTACTGCATCCTGACGATTATCCGAAGCGTGTGGAATTTGCACAATGGTTCATGCAGAAAGGTGCCGTGGACCCCAGTTTTCCAGCTTCTGTCCTTTTTACAGATGAAGCTTCATTCACTCGTGAAGGTGTGTTCAATACACACAATTCACATGTGTGGGCTTACGACAACCCGCATGGTACGAGAAGTCACGCTGCGCAACATTGTTTTGCCGTAAATGTGTGGGCTGGAATCATTGGTGACTGTTTGTTGATGAGCAGTGAGTGATGTTTGTTGGGACCTTACTTGCTACCGCCCCGATTGGACGGCCGGAAATACCTAATATTTCTCGAGACAGTGCTACCGACTTTTCTGGCGCTGTTCCTGCGCATATCCGCCGAGATATGTGGTATCAACATGACGGGGCTCCAGCCCATAGCACAATTGTTGCGCGTGATTACCTGAACCGAACATCCCGAGCTCGATGGATCGGTAGAGGTGGACCGATCGCTTGGCCACCCAGGTCATCTGATTTATCGCCCATGGATTTCTTTTTGTGGGGGGCCATGAAAGACCATGTGTACGAGACCCCCGTCGACAGTGAAATGGACCTTGTTGCACGAATAGTGGCCGCCGCAGTCATTGTCCGTGATATGCCAGGCGTTTTTGAAAATGTTCGGCGGTCAATGCAACGGCGCTGTGAATCCTGTGTCCGTGTAAATGGTCGCAATTTTGAGCACCTACTGTGAACCTGTACTTTACCTTGTTGGAATAAAAGTCACATTCGTTACCACTTAACTGTACTGTTTCCTTGTGTTCACTTTACTTGTCCATTTTGTTCATTAGATGACGTTTGCGGACATACTTTCCTATGTGAAATCGGTTTCCTGACGTATTCCCTACCTCCCCACGAAATTTTAACGATAAGTTTTGAATCACCCTGTATAATGCTTTCTAACTGGACTAGTAGGTTATTGATAAAGGATATTCCTGCAATTTTTTCTTTCTGAAATAAACTCTAATGTTGTATCACTCAAATAATTCTGCCTCCTGTGTCCTTTTTTTCCTAAAAGAGTACTGTTAGTTTACAAAAATGCCTGTTTAAAACGGTCTAAATTCTTCCTCAACTTCAGTAGTAAGCAAACCATGACTGTCATAATGACTCAGTAACCTATCATGGTAAGATTTAGCCAGTGCTGAAAGTAGATTTTATTTCTTACCGGTATACGCTTCAAAGCATAGCTATGTATGGAAATTCACACACAGGCGCTAACTCCACTGAAGTTATCTTACAGGGGTTAATAAATTGAAGTGTGTAGCGACGAAAGTACAGTACTCTTAAAAAAATAAATAAATAAATACCCCCTCAAGCAGCTACTTGCCACAGAGTTCTGACAGGAGCCTGTCAATTTATATGCCACAGTAGAAGATCTGTGAGGATGGCAGGACCTCAGCAGAAAAACGACATACACATCCATGCCTTACCCGGGGCTCGAACCCTTAGATCAATAGCCAAGTGTGCTAACCACTCGACCACGGGACGGCTGCAACAGTACTCTTAGATTTATTCATTTTCCATGTGCTGCCTTACCCGGGGCTCGAACCCGTTCTCTTAGATCAATAGCCAAGCGTGCTAACCACTGGGCCACGGGACGGCTGCAACAGTACTCTTAGATTTATTCATTTTCCATGTGCTGCCTTACCCGGGGCTCGAACCCGGTTCCTTAGATCAATAGCCAAGCGTGCTAACCACTCGGCGACGGGACATCTGCAACAGTACTCTTAGATTTATTCATTTTCCATGTGTAAGAGTACTGTTGCAGCCGTTCCGTGGTCGAGTGGTTAGCACGCTTGGCTATTGATGTAAGGGACCGGGTTCGAGCCCCGGGTAAGGCATGGATGTGTGTGTCGTAGATTTATTCATTTTCCTTGTGTTTTTCACAAATAGTGAATGATTTAGGGATTTTTAATGTGAAATAAATATTAATATTTTTAAATACTTGCTGATTCCCTTGTATTCTTAGATTTCAGTCTTTTTTATCGAAAAAAATAATATGATTTAAATGTTTTTAAAATTATTTTAATAATTAAAGAAAAATTTTTTTAAAAAGGAAAATTAACGTTTCACTCGTATTGTAATTTTGAATACTGAACTTGCATATTTTAAACTCAGAAGTCAAATATAGCATTTAAAAAAAAAAAAACATTTATCGGAGATTTTAAATAAATGAAATAGTAAATACCTTCTGAAGCAGCTGCTTGCAACAGAGGTCTAACAGGAGCCTATCAGTTTATATGCCATAGTAGAAAGTCTGAGAGGATGGCATACGGAAATTTCGCCTCTGACTTATCCCCGATAATAGAAGCGAAATTGCATCTTCCGCATCCAAAATGAGGTAGGAAAAAAGTGACTTTTGTCAAAAAAAAAATTACGAGATAATCATTTCATTTTTACACGTGATATACTACGTATTTGTTGGCACGCATAACTTTACCTATGATTTGACCTCAATATAGATCTTGTCTTAACCTTAATGAGAAATGTTTAGCGATTAAGCAACGCTAATACCACAGAGTGAAAATGGCAACTACACCTATCCCTCGATTTACACGGTATTCAGTTCACACAATTTTGGCTTTACACGGTCAAAAAATGCAACCAGTTTCGATTTACACGGTACTGACTGAGATTTCCTTTCAATGTACGTCTCAGTCAGTACCGTGTAAATCGAAACTGGTTTCATTTTTGACCGTGCAAAGCCAAAATTGTGTGAACTGAGTACCGTGTAAATCGAGGGATAGGTGTATTAGGTTGGCCGTGCGTGCACGTTTTTACCGTTTGGATACCATCGCAGCTCGATATGCACAAGACTATTGCATCCCAAACTCTCCTTATCTCTCATGCTTGCTTCCTTTACCTCTTAATAGGTAGCCATTGTAAATTGCAACGCCACTCTTCTAATAGACCTGGCATAATTCTTTCTGCTCTCTCCTAACCTTAATGGGGCGGGGGGTGGCTCAGTCGGTAGCGCGCCAGGCTCGTAATCTGTAGTTCCCAGGTTCGAGTCCCAGCTGGGTCAGCGTTGAGATTTATCTCCGCAAAAATTCCCCGACCTGCCCACGGTCAGTAGGGGACACCGATGGGCTTGAAAAGGCCGTCGTCCGTCGGATGGGACGTTAAGCCGTGGTCCCGTGTGCGGGAGAGCCATACCCTGTGCACGTTAAAGAACACGCTGGATGGCCTTGACGGGAGGCTACCATCTGTCTCCCAACAGCTGTTCCAGTGGGTCCCCTCCCCAACCTTCTCTGAGCCTTCGGGGTCCATGTGACCTGGCCATTTAGCCCATGGTGTGCAAAAAAGTGCCGCTCAGAGGTAAAACAACCCAACCCAACTCCTAACCTTAATCCACTCTGATAAAAGTTTCCAAGAAAAGTAACTAAGCTTTTGTATAATGCAAAACTACTGGGCTTTTTCTTTCAGTCCCACAGCATTGTCCGTTAAAGCAAAACCCAAATAATGCTATAGCATTATTTTTATATCAAATTTATTATTTGATTAAAAAGTTATATTTTATATTAAAAAGATTAAAATTTTTATATCAAATTTATTGTTAATTAAAAAGTTAATAATAATTTTATCAATGTTTCTAAAGAAAAACATCTTTATCGTAAGTTGATAATCATAATTTCTTTTTATTATAATGATTCTGATATTTTGGGATCTGAAACGGCTCGACGTATCTAGTATGTATACAAATACTATAAATTTTGATACTGAAGGTAAAATTCTAAGGTATGCAAATGATGGAAACGAATTACAGAATTAAATTCTTAGTTGATAATTTTTTTACACCTCTCAAACAACTGTTTATCACTAGTCTGATAAGTGTGTCGATTTAAGACGTCAGATGACCTATTATGAAGGGGAGATCTCAGCAGAAAGAAAATAGCCACAACTATAGGTTCTCTAATCCAGATCCCATATACTTGAAGCGAAGCATGTAAACCACTTGATCACAAGGACGATACCAAGCTCAAGAAATTTGACAAATGCTAGTTATCAAAGCAGTTATTGATAATCATTTTGAATCTTTTGTGGGCCTTATTCTGGAACTATTTTCTTTATCATTAACAATTCATTATTTTAAACTTCCGCTTGGCTACTGATCTAAGGGACCTGGGTTCGAGCCCCGGGTAGGACATGGATGTTCGTGTTGTTTTTCTGCTGAGGTCCTGCCATCCTCTCAGATCCTTCTACTCTGGCATATAAACTGACAGGCTCCTGTCAGACCTCTGTGGCAAAGCAGCTGCTTGAGGGGGAATTTATTTATTTTATTTATTTACAGTCGACAATGTTGACATGCTGCGGGTCAATATTAAAAAAATATGCTGAATTCAGTGAAATTGATAGTGGTTATAAAATTTGATACTGGTAGTATAAACTACTGATGAAATATGAGGAGGATTCATCATTGCAATTGCCTTGAGTATGGATCTTTTTTGGATGTCGAAAATCTCAGACTACAGGTACGTATTAAGAGTCAGAGGGTTTCAGAAGCATTCATTTTTAATATTTAACTTCAAACAAAAAAAGTTGGAATATTGTTACTTACAAAGAGAAAATTTACAGCAATCTGAAGTTTTCTCTTCAAACTCTATAAACAAATTAACTGCACTGAAATAAAAATCGTTTTCCCCAGTAGTATATTGGCGACAAGACTCAGGTGGAAAATATTTTTTGAAGGCTTATGAGGAGCGACGAGGGAGAAAGTAAAAATTCTATAGAGATATAATATCTTTTATTTAATATTCAAATAAAGTTATCTAGAGTAAATAAATATATTTACTTTCTTTTGTTAAAGTTTATAATTAGATACAAATTAAGGAATTTAAATTAATATACGCCAAATTTTTTTTTTTAAATCTTCCAAATAGTTTCAATCGTAGAGTTTAGGAGTGTGCGTATTCTCTTATTGTGTGTGTGTATATACTCTGAATGAATGTCTGTTTAGAACTCGCAGTGTTTAGGAGATGACGAAACAGACCACCAGTTTTTGAAATGGCCAGGAAGGACAATTTAATATTTAATATTTATAGCACATATTTCCTGCTTTAAAATTAAGCGAGATGTGCTTAACGAAAATTATGTTTAAGAAAAAGATGTGCCAACTTTTGTGGACAATAAAATTAAAAGAATGTGTAATAGTTTTTCTATTATTGTTACTCTAGTAGGGTAAGTAAGGTGATTAACTGATAAAACTAATTTTTAAAAATCTGTTTTTCCATGATTTTACATTAAAAAATTCCCCTTTCCTTCAAACTCATTACTTAAATTTGTGGAAACGTGTGCCCCATCGCCCCCATTAAACTGCCTTCCATTATTCCCAGAAATTTTTAAATTTTCAATTCAGCAGAATATAAAAAAATATATATTTTGGAAACGAAAATTTTAAAACCACAAATACACGCTGCTTTGCAATGGATTTCAACGTCTAAGTGAGCTGATATTCTTCCTTTTATTTACCACCCCGTTTTCCCAGTTCTGCCTCCGGTAGTGATTAAGACCGAACCCAGACAAATATGGCGGATGGGAACGTGCATTGTCCGTGAACTCTTTAATACGACTCCCCGAAAGATGGCTATGGTTAGAGTCGCCTTTGTCTGTCTAGTTCTGCTGCCTATACCCGATTTCCTTGCTAATTGTTCAAAGAGAGAAAGCATTACTTCCAATTTCTAGCACTTCCCCTTGGCACTCCCTGTTGACAGAAATGGAATCTCAAGTATACGGTTTCTACACAGCTTGGTATCTAAAGGGTTAAACTGTAGTAATGCAATTAAAAACGGTTGAAAAAGCATTAAGGTGAAAAGGAAATCGTTAACGGAGACACTACTGAAAAATGTCTTAACGGTACGGCGTGCCAGTGCGTACCGGCTTACTTTCACCACTGGATTTAGCTATAACTGGGTCTTTCAGAGTTTCAGAATTAAAGGTAAATTATTTAACCTTAGGATACACTTCTTAAGTTTAAGGTGCAAGACACTTTTTGCAAGGTAACGGTCAGATCCAATTTCAGCTCCCCTATATGCCCTGGTATTCCTAACAGAACTAGCACATTTGCTGTTAATTACTATATAATCAATCATATTCTTGTGCAGTCCTTCTGGTGAAACTCATGTGTATTTATGTATGTCGCGGAGTTTGTAATAAGTGTTAGTTATTCTCAAATTTCATTACCTGTAGGAGACAGCCCATATTCCATTGCAGCTACCAATACCAAAAGGATCTATCACTCCTCCCCAGTGGTCAGAGTCAGTACCAACTTTGGCATTGAAGTCACCTAGAACAAGGGTAATATCTCCTTTCTTGATAGAATTCAGAATATCGTGAAGTCGCAGAAAACATTCAATTCTTTAATGCTTGTCTGAAATTTTGCTGTAAGACTCATATCCTAGAAGAGTATCACTAGGGTGTCTATTGAGAAGCAGATCTAAGCCTTGGGTTGGGTTGTTTTACCTCTGAGTGGCACTTTTTTGCACACCATGGGCTAAATGGCCAGGTCACATGGACCCCGCAGGCTCAGAGAAGGTTAGGGAGGGGACCCACTGGAACAGCTGTTGGGAGACAGATGGTAGCCTCCCGTCAAGGTCATCCAGCGTGTTCTTTAACGTGCACAGGGTATGGCTCTCCCGCACACGGGGCCAGGGCTTAACGTCCCATCCGACGGACGGTGGCCTTTCCAAACCCATCGGTGTCCCCTACTGACCGTGGGCAGGGCGGGGAATTTTGCGGAGATAAATCTCAACGCTGACCCAGCTGGGACTCGAACCTGGGAACTACAGATTACGAGCCTGGCGCTCTACCGACTGAGCCACCCCCGCCCTCTAAGCCTTGGAGATGCTTATTATGTTCCCTTCGTAAAAAGAGAAATTTAAGATTGTTTTTAAGAATCTGATCATTATCTGTACATCTGTTCACTTGCAAGCCGAGAATATCTAAATTATAACGGTAGAATTCTTGAATGAATACATCAAGACAATAAACAATCCAAATTTTTTCGTTTGATACAGATTTTTGATACAGTATAATAATGTAATATTTTGAGTTCATTTACAACTGTTGTTGTTGTTGTTGTTTTACCTCTGAGCGGCACTTTTTTGCACACCATGGGCTAAATGGCCAGGTCACAAGGACCCCGAAGGCTCAGAGAAGGCTGGGGGAGGGGACCCACTGGAACAGCTGTTGGGAAACAGATGGTAGCCTCCCGTCAAGGCCATCCAGCGTGTTCATTAACGTGCACAGGGTATGGCTCTCCCGCACACGGAGCCAAGGCTTAACGTCCCATCCGACGGACGGCGGCCTTTCCAAGCCCATCGGTGTCCCCCTACTGACCGTGGGCAGGGCGGGGAATTTTTGCGGAGATAAATCTCAACGCTGACCCAGCTGGGACTCGAAGCTGGGAACTACAGATTACGAGCCTGGCGCGCTACCGACTGAGCCACCCCCGCCCCCATTTGCAACTGATTAGAACTTCTATGCACATAATATACTGACCTTGGCACTCGTCACCAGGCGCCAAGGTTTCATATTAAGGCAGTAAGAGTGGATTCACACTATTTCTGATAGGAGACAGATAGAAGCGTCACAAGGAGAATTTATTTTCATCTTCATAAAACAAATAACTTAAATGCAAACAGTATGGGTTCAGAACAGACAAATCGCGCAATTTGGCACTATATTAATTACAGAAAAAATAGGAGAAAATAAATCCAACAAATTACATACAGCTATCATCTCACTGGATATCAGCGGCGCTTTTGATAAAGTTTGGTGCCAGGCAATCCCTCAAGAAATAAGAAATAAAAACTGTCCGAAAAATATATATAGATTGATAAAGAGCAATTTTTCGGAGATAATCATTATATTCCAAACAAACACATTTGAGCACAAGCACAAGATTATAAGAGGATTCCCACAAGGCTTTTGTTCCGGTCTGCTAAACTGGAATTTAATAATGGACATGTACTTTATCATTGACATATCCAGAGCAAGTTAAGGTACAAGCATACGCACACGATCTGCTAGTTATCGTAGGTGGAAACAGAAGATGCGAAATAGAAGAATTAGGAAAAAAAGGTTTGGACAAATTAACAGAATGGAATATATCGAATAAACTGGCATTTAGTAAAGAAAAATTTCAAGCCATGGTAATACCTCGGCGGGTGCCGATGGTCCGACAGCCCGCATTAAACCTTTCAAGACCATAAGGTTTCTAAGAGTAAATATTAGTATGTAACTGTTTATTTTAGTTTGTTTAGACGTAAAATAAATAAAAATCATAAGAAAAATACATAACAATGTGTAGTTTTTTTGGAATTTTATGGGAAATATTTTTCCCAATGGACTATAAAGGTAACACAAATTATAGTTAGGCTTATTGTGCAATGTCTTTTATTTATTGGTTTATTAGAACAAAATGTTAACTAAAATAATACAAAATTATGAAATAAAATTACTATACAAAATGATGTGCTAATTATGATATTCTGCGAAGCAATTTCTTTTGGTAGTGAGGCAAAGATGGACATTGCACATAGTACATATATTATGCGTCCTGACAGTTCTGTTTTTGTTTTCTAAACGTTCCCGTTTACGTAATTGCGTTCGGCATACGTTCTATTTTGACATTCTGTATAAAAAATGCAAATAAGGTTATAATTAAATACGACAATCACCAAATTTTAAAATGGGAAAAATGTTTCCCTTGGTCGTGAAAGGGTTAAAGGTACGAAACGATTCGATAAAACAAGTTACGCAATTAAAATTCTAGGAGTCCTAGTAGACAGTCATTTATATTTTTACAAGCATTTTCAGGCGTTAAGGGATAGAATATCCGACGTAACATACCATCAAATAGAAGTCGGAAGAGAATTATATGGTAAAAAATGATGTCTATTAAAACAGGCTTACAAGAGAGTTGGGTTGTTTTACCTCTGAGCGGCACTTTTTTGCACACCATGGGCTAAATGGCCAGGTCACATGGACCCCGAAGGCTCAGAGAAGGTTGGGGGAGGGGACCCACTGGAACAGCTGTTGGGAGACAGATGGTAGCCTACCGTCTAGGCCATCCAGCGTGTTCTTTAACGTGCACAGGGTATGGCTCTCCCGCACACGGTGCCACGGCTTAACGTCCCATGCGACGGACGGCGGCCTTTCCAAGCCCATCGGTGTCCCCTAATGACCGTGGGCAGGCGGGGAATTTTGCGGAGATAAATCTCTACGCTGACCCAGCTGGGACTCGAACCTGGGAACTACAGATTACGAGCCTGGCGCGCTACCGACTGAGCCACCCCCGCCCCTCTCGATTTCAGGAGTATCGCAGTTAAACACTTTAGGTGTTATCGAAGATATTTTCGGGAAGAGCTGTATGAAGGCTTCACAGGCACGGAATGCCCGGCAGTTGTATGTTACCATGGCCACGATGGAGCTCATGGCAAAAATTTTAGCGATGGGCGAAATCATTGTTGATAAAAAAAAGAGTCAATATTGAGCGAGCTGGCTCTAATATTGTGACTGCCACAGAGTATTTTTCGAGGTCGCTAACGAGGTTATTGCGGCGGACTTAGCACCATATGGCCGAATTATCAACGTAAAATATGAGCAGAAGAACGAGGGCCGTCTTAAAGGCATGTACACTGGCACTCGTTTTATCGTGATGGACATGGCCAGAGCGGTACCTAACACCATGACCATAGCAAGACGTTCAGTTATTTTAGTCTACAACTGTGTCGTTAGGGGCGGGGGTGGCTCAGTCGGTAGAGCGGCTGGCTCGTAATCTGTAGTTCCCAGGTTCGAGTCCCAGCTGGGTCAGCGTTGAGATTTATCTCCGCAAAATTCCCCGCCTTGCCCACGGTCAGTAGGGGACAACCGATGGGCTTGGAAAGGCCGCCGTCCGTCGGATGGGACGTTAAGCCGTGGCCCCGTGTGCGGCAGAGCCATACCCTGTGCACGTTAAAGAACACGCTGGATGGCCTTGACGGGAGGCTACCATCTGTCTCCCAACAGCTGTTCCAGTGGGTCCCCTCCCCCAACCTTCTCTGAGCCTTCGGGGTCCATGTGACCTGGCCATTTAGCCCGTGGTGTGCAAAAAAGTGCCGCTCAGAGGTAAAACAACCCAACCCAACTGTGTCGTTGTCACTTGCAAAAAGTGCCATTTACAAGGACACTTTGCGGCGCAGTGCATGGCAATTTTCTGCAAAAATTGCCGTGCAAACATTCATCTGGAAAAGGATTGTGTTCTCGGATGTAAGAAATGTAGTGAAATGGGACATACTTTCAGCGAGTGTCCTCTCCGAAGCTTCGCCGACCTATTAGTCGGCAGAAAACCGCCTTCAGCCCCGCAGAAAGCAGCGGAAAAGCTTCAGACGGCGGCGGAAAAAATTACGGCCGAAACTGAAACTTTGCCTTCTCAAGGGCAAAATAAGGAACTAAACACGGAAACTTTGACTGAAATTGTTACCCAGGAGCCACAGGGCTCTGATACAGCTGCTATAATAACTGAGCTGCCAAAGGAGATAGCTCCTTCTACACTTATTGCTGAAAAAAGATCGCCACTCCGGCAATCAAACGAAGCAGCGCGGTAAAAAAATCGACCTCGGCTGCTAATAAGAAGGCTAAGAAAAATAATAGACTCTATGGAGTCTTTAACTGTAAAGATTCCTTTGGAAACAGCATCAGAGACTCTTCCTTTCGCCTCCACTTCGGAGGATATGGTGACATATCCATCTCTAGAAATGGATTGCGAGACATCCCCTGCCGCTGATCTTCTAGAAGACATTATAAGGAACTCTGAAGCTACTTTGCTGTCTGACTCAGACAGCGATGCACAAACCTTCGGTTGTTTGTTTTTGTAAGGTAGTACTAGGCGTCCTTCGCCCTTTGTAATTTTTTTGTTTTGTATTGTTACGTTCTATCTCTCGCCGATGGGGCCACAACTTCGAATAGCATCTTTCAATGTTTGCGGCGCGTTGAACCCAAAGAAGCAAAATTGGCTGTTGGGTTTCTTGGACTTCAATCAGCTGGACTTTCTCATACTACAAAGAGATTCATTTAGATTCTACAAGGGGCGGGGGTGGCTCAGTCGGTAGCGCGCCAGGCTCGTAATCTGTATTTCCCAGGTTCGAGTCCTAGCTGGGTCAGCGTTGAGCTTTATCTCCGCAAAAATTCCCCGCCCTGCCCACGGTCAGTAGGGGACATCGATGGGCTTGGAAAGGCCGCCGTCCGTCGGATGGGACGTTAAGCCGTGGCCCCGTGTGCGGGAGAGCCATACCTGTGCACGTTAAAGAACACGCTGGATGGCCTTGACGGGAGGCTACCATCTGTCTCCCAACAGCTGTTAAAGTGGGTTCCCTCCCCCACCCTTCTTTGAGCCTTCGGGGTCCATGTGACCTGGCCATTTAGCCCATGGTGTGCAAAAAAGTGCCGCTCAGAGGTAAAACAACCCAACCCTAGATTCTACACAATGGGCAAAAGATCTTCTACGAAGAGAGAAGCATCGATCTTATTTCTCTTTTGGGACTTCTCGAGCCAGAGGAGTGGCTATTCTTAGAAGTAGAAACAACAACTTTCATATCTGCAAATACGACTCTGACGTCGATGGCAGAATAATAAAAATAGTAGCGGAAAAGAATGGAGTGAAATTCTGCATTGTAAATGTCTATTGCCCAAACAGGCCATCCGAGAGGATAGAATTTTATGAACATGTTAAATATTTTTTAAATGACAGCTATGATTGTTTGATATTGGCGGGAGACTTTAAATTCAGTCGTGGACGTTAATTCAGACATTTGGGGCGGATCTACTTTTCGGTCAGACAGTAGCAGATTAAAACTGTCTCGACTGATTAGTTGGGTTGGGTTTTTTACCTCTGAGCGGCACTTTTTTGCACACCATGGGCTAAATGGCCAGGTCACATGGACCCCGAAGGCTCAGAGAAGGTTGGGGGAGGGGACCCACTGGAACAGCTGTTGGGAGACAGATGGTAGCCTCCCGTCAAGGCCATCCAGTGTGTTCTTTAACGTGCACAGGGTATGGCTCTGCCGCACACGGGGCCACGGCTTAACGTCCCATCCGACGGACGACGGCCTTTCCAAGCCCATCGGTGTCCCCTACTGACCGTGGCAGGGCGGGGAATTTTGCGGAGATACGACTGATTAGTGGTTTCGATTTAACGGACGTCTGGAGGAACTACCTGGAAGTAACCTGACGGCCAGATTCAGCGGCGAATTGATCGAATTTACGTCTCCAGCCAATATCTCAATTATTGTGCAGATTTTAACATCACTGACGTCAATTCCCAGAACTTGTTCGTCAGTGACCATCGGGTCACTTCAGGAAATATAACTATTCCCAGGGCGGATGGGAGGGGCAAATCCTTGTGGAAAATGAACATTTCCCATCTGGAAAGTGTAAATTTGAAGCAAGATTTGTCTGATATTATTGATTCAAATATCGCGCTAGCCGACACTTGCACCGGCTCCTGGTGGCAGGGAATCATGGGAAAGCTGCGCGTGCATTTACTATAAAAGGGAAGGCAACTTGCTCGCGAGAAACGTGAACGGTTAAATTTCCTGAAGCGAATGTCTTTGAATCTTATCAGAGGGGGATTTCAAAGTGACAATCATATCTTATTAGTGCAATCTGTCCATAATGAAGTTAATGAAATTTATTGTTCTAATGGGCTCAGAGCAAGACAGGCTTCGGTAGCAAAAAGAATTGAGATGGAGGAAAGTTTCACCTCTGTTTTTAATTATGCGGCCCCTAAAGCAAAGGAAGTTATCTCCATCGCTTCCATTCGCGATCCTGACGGGGGGGGGGGAGTTTTTGGCACCGAAAATATAAAAAGAGTCTTTGTTAAATTTTTGGAAACCCTGGATTGCTCTGACCTTCTCAGCGAAGGAGACATGCTTTCGCGGATAAACAATGGTCCATGCATTAGCAACGAGGAAAAGGAATTACTTGATGAGCCGATTACGGCAGTAGAGGTCGAAAGGGCAATCAAGAGAATGAAGAGAGATAGCTCTGCAGGCACAGATGGCATTCCAATCGAGTTTTACAAGCTATTTTTTGATCAGCTTAAAATTCCTCTTGCAAAGCTTTTCAACCAACATGTTCTTCAAGGAGGAATGACGGCAGACATGAAGAGAGCAAAGATTGCACTATTAGGAAAGAGATCCGATGGGTGTAACAATGGTGTAAATGATTGGAGACCTATTTCTGTTTTGAACAGTGATTATATAATTTTTGCCAAGGTTGTTATGGTCAGATTAAGTAAAGTCCTTTCGACTCTTATTTGGCCTACACAGACTTGTTCTGTAGGGCGGAGGAAAATTTACTAAAATTACTAAAAATTACTAGAAATTTTAATTTTTTTACTAAAACTACTAAAATTACTAGAAATTTAAGCACAATTGCTGACGCAATTGACTACGTGAATTTAAAACATAGCAAATGTTGCTTAATTTCTGTTGACCAAAACAAGGCCTTTGATACAGTGTCTCATACTTTTATGTGGCATCTATTAAGGGCCCATAACTTTGGCGAAAATTTTATAAACACTGTAAATTGTTTGTATAATAATATTGAAAGTGGGTTGGGTTGTTTACCTCTGAGCGGCACTTTTTTGCACACCACGGGCTAAATGGCCAGGTCACATGAACTCCGAAGCCTCAGAGAAGGTTGGGGGAAGGGACCCACTGGAACAGCTGTTGAGAGACAGATGGTAGCCTCCCGTCAAGGCCATCCAGCGTGTTCTTTAACGTGCACAGGGTATGGCTCTCCCGCACACGGGGCCACGGCTTAACGTCCCATCCGACGGACGGCGGCCTTTCCAAGCCCATCGGTGTCCCCTACTGACCGTGAGCAGGGCGGGGAATTTTTGCGGAGATAAATCTCAACGCTGACCCAGCTGGGACTCGAACCTGGGAACTACAGATTACGAGCCTGGCGCGCTACCGACTGAACCACCCCCGCCCCTGGCTCGTGGTGAATTACCGACTCCCGGTATGGTCATTTGTTCTGTTATATGTGTTGTGATTTCCCTCAGTACCAGAAAGTATTCAATTGTCGACATGTCATAAATTCATGTTCTCTAAAAATTTTCAATCCCAAATAAAAAAAAATTATGTATAGTTGTTAGATTTTTCTTCATGGCTATTGAAAGAAAAAATCTTCGGTTCAGCACCCTCCTAAAAAAAGTCTCGTTACGCACCTGGCTCTGAATGAAGTTTTCGATGGGGAGTGTGATCAACGGATATACGTTTTACGCCAAACATTTGGCGTGGATTTAAATAGTATAATAGTAGAATTTTCATTCCAAATTTAAATTTATCGTTAGGTGCAAATTAAATATCGCTCTGCGAATAGTAAGAGATTAACTCGTCATAATCTGATGCTGTCACGTTCGAGTCCCAACTGCTGTTTGCGTTGAGATTTGTTAGCTAACCCCATTATGAATCCGTGAGAAAGAATACACCAGTGGGCTTGGAAAAGGCTGCAGTCTATCATTAGGTTATTACGCCGCTGTCTGATGTAGAGAAGAAAAATATTCTGTACATGTCTTCTAGCAGCTGCCTCGATAGTTTTTTTATTCCAACCGTCTGTACTACTTCAGTGGGCGGGGGTTTCTCAGTCGGTAGCGCGCCAATCTGTAGTTCCCAGCTTCGAGTCCCAGCTGGGTCAGCGTTGAGATTTATCTCCGCAAAACTTCCCGCCCTGCCCACGGTCAGTAGGGGACACCGATGGGCTTGGAAAGGCCGCCGTCCGTCGGATGGGACGTTAAGCCGTGGCTCCGTGTGTGGGAGAGCCATACCCTGTGCACGTTAAAGAACACGCTGGATGGCCTTGACGGGAGGCTACCATCTGTCTCCCAACAGCTGTTCCAGTGGGTCCCCTCCCCCAACCTTCTCTGAGCCTTCGGGGTTCATGTGACCTGGCCATTTAGCCCATGGTGTGCAAAAAAGTGCCGCTCAGAGGTAAAACAACCCAACCCAACTACTTCAGTCTTTGTAACTTACCATTTAACCGATTGTATGCAAAAGCGGATGTTGTTCACAATTAAGCAATTAACATAACTTCCACTTATCTCCGGAAAACTTCCCACCCTGCCCTCAGTGTTAAGGACACCGATGAGCTCTGAAAAGTCGCCGTCCGTCGGATGGATCGTTAAACCCTGGGCTGTGTGCTAAAGAGTCATACCCTGTGCACGTTAAATAACGCGCTGGATGGCCTTGAAGGCCAGGGAGGCTACCATCTGTCTCCTAAAAGTTGTCCAGTTGGTCCTCTCCCTCCAACGGTCTCTGAGCACTCAGGGTCTTTGTGACCTCACCATTCATCCCATTGTATGCAAAAAAGAAAGTGCTGCTCAGAGGTAAAACAACCCATAAATTCACTTCATAAAATTCAGAATATATCATACTTTGCAGAAAAATGTTTTTTAAAACCAAAATGTTGCTAGAGTATTATCACCAAGCACGTGTTCAAGGGGATGCTAAAGCTCCCCTCTTAAATTTTTGTGAGTTGGAATTTGAAATATGATGAAACAATGTCGTACCGGATATTCCCGTTCCTCCCGCACAAATGTCTTGGAGGCACTTTTGTTTCATTTAATATAAAAAATAATAATAATAAATACCCCCTCAAGCAGCTGCTTGCCACAGTGGTCTGATAGGAGCCTGTCAGTTTATATGCCATAATAGGAGATCTGAGAGGATGGCAGGACCTCAGCAGAAAAACGACACACACATCCATGCCTAAATCCGGGGCTCGAACCCAGGTTTTTGAAAATGTACGTAATGATTATCTGATATATATATCGTAATGTTTAATTCGACATTGCGGAATGAATTATTCTTACAACTTTCTTCATAAAATATTTCTCTTGTCTACATACGGGCATAAACAAAAGTTGCATTAAAATGCCTCCATAGTAGTTTCCACTAAATTATTTTGAATAAGGTTCATTTTTCCGCTCTGCTGCAAAATATATAATGATAATATTGGATACATTTCTAGTCTTAAGAGTTAAACAGGAATTGGACATATCGCTAATTAAGTAAAACTGATGATAAAAATGGATTGTTTTACCTCTGAGCGGTGTGTTAAATGGTCAGGCCAGAAGTATCTCAAGGGCTCAGAGATGGTTGGGAGAAGGCTGTTTGGGGACAGATGGTAACACCTCCTCCCCCTCAAGGCCATCCAGAGTGTTCGTTAATGTGGCTAGGGTACAACCCGTATAGCTCCTTTTCACACAGTACCGCAGCTTACGTCACTTCCGTTGGATGGTGGCTTTCCAAGTCAATCAGTGTTCCCTATACCGAATAAGACAAGGGCGTGGAGATTTGGGGAAAATAAATTTCATCTCTGACTTAGGTGGTACTGTCGCTCAAAAAAGTATCCGAACACTACGGTTGATTACAAAATTCAGAAAAAATATCTGGAAAAGATTTTTTTAGAAAGAGTGGTCTGGCAACCTTCGTGTCACGTGACACGAAAGTTGCCAGATCACTAATTTCTAAAAAAATCGTTGCCAGATATTTTTTTCTGACTTTTGTAATCAACCACAGCGTTCGGATACTTTTTTGAGCGATAATACTCGAACTTGAAAACTGCGGATTATGAGCCTGTCACAATGCCTTCTTAGCCACCCCTGACCCAAGTAAAAAAGTTGCAGCTTGTCTTGATATCAAAAAAGGGCATGGTCTACTCCTTCTGCACAATCTGCAACCTCGAAAGATTAAACATGAAATAAGACACCAATTAGCATCGTTCAATCTCTGAAGACTTTTTTTCTGAACCACCAGCAAAGATTGCGTTGATTGAATTTCATACTTTCTAAGTCCCCAAAACAAATTAATATGCTTCTCTATGTCGCTTCACAGAACTTCTTCGAGGCTATTAAAAATTCTTTGTTTCAGCATCCCCTACACAAACCCTGGATATAAACCTGATCGTACCATATTTTCAAATCACGGTCATGCTTTGTCGGGCTAGGATTAATTTAAATACTTCTAATGTAGTGTAATAACAATTCATATTATATATACCGGGTGAATCTGAAAAAGTGGGCAAAACTTTACGGGGTGGTAGAACGCAGCTATACGAGCAATATTCGTCATAGAAAGTATGGGCGGAACCCAAACGGCGAGCCGCTAGGTGGCGTTGGAAATGGTATAAAAGGGTCGGTCCTCGCACCCAACGGCATTTCTACTGTGGATTGCCGAGAGGATGGCTGGTTATACTAACCACGAAATGGCGGATATGCACTTTGTGTACGGTGCGGCGGACGGGAATGCAAGTGAGGCACAGAGTATCTCCTCTCCTTCTTGTGTTCATTCTTTAAATGTGACAGTGGAAAACTACCTTTTAACTTCTCACCGCTTGCGTTCCGACCATACATTCTATGACGAATATTGCTCGTATAGCTGCGTTCTACCACCCCGTAAAGTTTTGCCCACTTTTTCTGATTCACCCTGTATAATATAAAATATAAATACCCCGTTAAGCAGCTGCTTGCCACAGAGGTCTGACAGGAGCCTGTCAGTTTATATGCCACAGTAGAAGATCTGAGAAGATGGCAGGACCTTAGCAGAAAACAATACGAACATCCATGCCGTATCCGGGGCTCGAACCCAGGTCCCTTAGATCAGTAGCCAAGCGCGCTAACCACTCGGCCACGGGACTGCATTAACAGGTCAATTATTTCTTGTAAAACAGAAAAAAAATAAGTAAAAATATATTTTTGTTATTATAATGTTAATTTTTTAATCTACATTTAGTAATTAAATATTAACATCCTGCTGCTTTTGGTTATATTGTTACGTATTCTGAATCTCTAATAAATGAATGGCTCTCTGAGTTAATTATGATATTACCCACGAACATTCACATCCCACTTCAATATTTTTCAATATTCAAATATTTTTCATTTCAAGCAACATTAACATTATTTTTTGAAAAAATTATAATAATTAATATTATAAGACTAAAAGATATTATATACGTCTTATGATAGCATAGCCTTCCTTTTATTATTAATTTTCTAAATTTTTTATTTCTGAGCCACCATTTTAAACGCAATTGAAGATCAGAAATGATTCCCAGCTACACTATTAAATAACATATATACTGATGTTAAAAATGTGAACATCGCGCCATGTACAGGTAGCGCTGTTTTTAACGTGGCAAACAACCCTTTACAGTTAAAAGATAACACGTTTTCTTCGTACAGAATGCTCGGAATGCATATATGTATATACCTCTCAGCTCCGCCAACAACACAAACAACACCAACAACACAACGTTCAGCACGCTACTGTACGTTGCAAGATTCTTCGTGAACGCTACTGAAAAAAAAATCTTCTGTTCAACACCCCTTCGAAAAAATCCTGGATACATGCCTGATTATCGCTTAAAATAGAGAATTACATATTTAAGAAGCTTTAACTTACGTAAGAATTTGTAACACGTGTTTCTTCTATCGCCGTCTTTGCACATATTATGAAAAGCTAGACAATGACGATCAAGATTTATGGTTATATTGCGAACACACTGATCTTGAAGACTCTTTACTGGTTTTCTTTTAGGCATTTTCACTTTCACTTATCTGATGCATATTTCGATAGCATTACTATAAAACACTTCTTCACAGATCTTAAACTCAACACGTAACTGAGAGAACAATGAATATTGCCTGACTAAACGCGAAATAACAACCACGTGCTTTAGTGACGTGATATCGAGTTAAAGCTCACCATGAGGAAGATTTCCATTGGTCAGTTATGTTCTTAACTATACATCGAACTAGAGAAAAGGCTCAGCCCTGCTCAGAACAACCAATCTTATTCCCCTCTAATTGTTTCTAATTAGCTTAGCATGGGGAACTGCGTGACGCGTTAGGGAAAATAGAGGATCAGAAGTTCCAAACCAGTTGAAAACAACCACCCTCTCCGCCCCATGGAGGTAGGAAGAAGGGGAGGCGCCCTTACTATCTCTTAGCACAAGTCGTTAGTGTAGCAGCGGTGAACGGCGTAGCCATGTTGTTCCTACTCAGAAAGCTGTGCGCTGCACGTCATTTGCAATATATCCGAATGTTTTATATGAATACTGCTCAATAAAATCGCAATTGTTTCATGTACGAAAAAAGATTCTTAATCAATATTTAAAGGTTTATATATATTGCTTTTGTAGTAATAGTGATTGAAACCATTTGATTAAATCAGCAGATTATTTCGACAATTATTGCTAAATAAATTCGATTTTTTTTAAAGGTCAATAGATTTTTTTTTTTATCAAAAAACTTTTTCCGCTTCGGATTTGCATTCACTTTTGTTTTTAAATACAGTTTTTAACCACTTAGGATTAGTCAAAAAATTACATATCAAATGAAAGCTATGCAGTTAGTTACTTAGTCATCACGTTACATTGCGCAACGTAACAACGTACAGTTGTCACGTGAAAATGAGATGTCCTACTTCAGGCTTTCTCAGTAATAAGATTTTATTCTGAAGTAATCGTTCATTTTCTTATTTTTTTAGCTCTAAGATTGATAATTTAATCTTATTGTTTTCTACTTTAAATTAACAGCATTATTTATTTATTTATTTATTTATTTATTTATTTTTTGGATGGTCATAGAGAAAGTGGAGTTCGCCCAGGAATAGTAGGAGTTGATTCGTTTGATTTTATTTTTAATTTTTCTGTATTTTTTATTTATATTGCTTGTTTATTATATTTTTTTATTTTTTAAGATCATTTTATCATTCATTTCCTTTTTTTTAATATTTAGATATATTTATTAAAATTTTTTATTTTTTAAAGTGTTGATAATTGATCTGTAAATGGTAGTTAGGTAGTCACTGGAAGGAGAGCTATGCACCAATATCCCTGTGATGATGCATAGAACTGACCAGGCCTAGCACCTAATGTCCGACCCCGCCTTCTCGTGGTGCAGACCGTTAGTACTTTTCAAAAGAGATACTCTCTTGTGGAAGTGAACGGAAGTAGAGGGATGTCAGATTAGTTTGGCCTACTCATCTGGAAAACTCTGGATATTTTTCTTTTTTTTCTAGCCTGCTGAGGAGTGATCAACCACACAGGGTCCTGGGGCTGACCATATAAACCCACTGGACTGGACAGATATATGGCTCTGAGCTTGATTATGGATCCTGAATTTGCTGCACTGGTGGGCTTCTGTGGAGGGAAAATCTTCCGCTGTGTTTTCACTTTGTTTTTGGTTGACAGCCCCAAGTGAATAGATTCACAGGATATGTTTATCAGCTGGTGGATAATCCTGAGCTACCATCTGTCTCCCAACAGCTGTTCCAGTGGGTCCCGTTCCCCAACCTTCTCTGAGCCTTCGGGGTCCATGTGACCTGGCCATTTAGCTCATGGTGTGCAAAAAAGTGCCGCTCAGAGGTAAAACAACCGAACCCAACCCAATAATCCTGAGCAGATGTCGTCGCAGGCACCTGAACTCTTTGCTTCTATTGGCATCGTCAAATACTACATTGGAGGAAGTCTTCCAGTGTAGATGGCTTCGGTCTTTATTGGTGGGGGAACGGGTCTTTACCCCATGTCTACGATTAGGGGGCTATTTGATATTGTCGCCATTTCCTCTCTCAATAAACATAGTTTCTTTAAACACCCACTAACCATTTTCTCTCCATAGGTAGTTGGAATGTGAAGACTCTGCACAGAGCTTTTTCTCTTGATGTCCTCACACAAGAATTCCACCATTATAATTTAGATATTCTCGGCTTGCAAGAGACCAGATGGACAGATAAAGGTCAGATTCTTAAAAATAATCTTAAATTCTCTTTTCAGTGAGGAACGATAACAAACATCACCAAGGCGTGGGTCTGCTTCTCAGCAGACACGCTAGTGATGCTCTTCTAGGATTTGAGTGCATTAATGAAAGGACAAGCGTTAAAGACTTGAATGTTATCTGCTGTTATACCCCCACTGAGGATGAGGATGAGAAGGATAGGTTTTATGGACAACTACAGGATATTTTGAATTCTGTCAAGAAAGGAGATATTACCCATGTTCTAGATTATTTCAGTGCAAAAGTTGGTACTGACTCTAACCTTTGGGTAGGAGTGATAGGCCCTTTTGGTATTGGTAGCTGCAATGGCAATGGGCAACGTCTCCCACAGGTAAGTAAACTCAGTGGTTTCAGAATAATTAACAATTATTAGAAACACGGCGACATACATAAGTACACATGGGTTTCACCTGATGGACTATATAAGAATATGATTGATTATATATTAATTAACAACAAATGGGATAGTTCTGTTAGGAATACCAGGGCAAATAGGGGAGCTGAAATTGGATCTGACAATTACCTTGTTGAAAGTGTCTTGCAACTTAAACTTAAAAAGTGTTGTGCTAGGGTTAGAAATTTTACCTTTAATACTGATGCTCTGAAAGACCCAGTTATAGCTAAAGCTTACCATGATAGGTTACTTAGTCATTATGACAGTCGTGGTTTGCTTACTACTGAAGTTGAGGAAGAATGGGACCATTTTAAACAGGCTTTTTTAGAAACTAACAGTACTCCTTTTAGGGAAAAAGGAACAGAGGAGATAGAATTATTTGAATGATAAGGCACTTGAGCTTATTTCGGAAAGAAAGAACTGCAGGAATATCCTTAATCAATACCCTACTAGTCCTAATAGAAAGCATTACAGAGAGCATAATAAACATGTAAAGGATCAGTTAGCTGCTTATAAGAATCTTTGGCTTGATGGCTTGGCTGACAAAGCCGAGGAAGCAGTTAGACAGCACAACAGCAGAGAGCTGTACCAGATAGCTAATGTTTTGTATGGTAGAAAACGGACAGGTACCCAGGGATTGAAGGATAAACAAAGTAGGGTTATAAAAGGTGTGAGTATTCTGTCATGCTAGGTGGGCTGAGCATTTCAGTGATGTTCTAAACAATATGGTTAGTTCTACTCCCATTGTTTGCAATGATGATAGATGCATTGGTGGCTTTAATGTTGGCTGTGTAACACTATCTGGTTATTTTGACTGTTTCTAAACTTAATCTTCACAAATTCCCAGGTGTAGATGAAATTATTACGGAAATGCTTAGAGCTGGTAATGTTTCTGTTACTACTTGGATGACTGAAATGTTGAATATCTTTTATGATAAAGACATGGTTCCTAAAAATTTTACCAGAACTATTATTATCCCTATTTTCAAAAAAGGTGATCGCAGTTCTTGTGATAACTATAGGTGTATCAGCCTACTCTCTGTTCCAGGAAAAGTTCTTTGCATGATTGTGTTTAATGGAATTAAGAATCTGGTTGACAGTCAATTGCGTGATGAGCAATGTGGATTCAGAAGTGGTAGGGGATGTGCAGTTCAGATATTTTCACTTAGGCAGATTCTTGAGAAATGTTTAGTGTTTCAGAAACCTTTGGTTGCTAGCTTTGTTGATTTCAAAAAGGCTTTCGACTCTGTTGATCGTCATAATTTGTGGTTGATTGTGAGATCATATGGTATACCAGACAAGTTAGTTAACATAATGAAAGCTCTCTATAATAACACTGTCGTGTGTGAGAGTTGGTAAGTCTTGTAGCAATTGGTTTAGCATTACTTCTGGTGTTCGACAAGGGTGCATTTTGTCTCCTTTTCTCTTTAGTTTGGTTATTGATTATGTTATGCGAAATCCATTTCAAGGTAGAGATTTTGGCCTTAAGTGGGCTGGAGATACGAAAATTTCTGATTTAGATTATGCTGATGATTTAGCCCTTTTGGCAAATGATGTTGATGAGATGAACTCTTTCATTCGAGCTGTTGATGAGACTGGTAGTAGACTATGTTTGGTTATAAACAGAGAGAAAACTAAAGCGATGAAAGTTGGTCAGGCAGGCTGTGATTCAGTTAATCTGAATGGTTACAGTCTTCAACAGGTGTCACAGTTTAATTATCTTGGGAGCTATGTAACAGATGTGCGGTGATGATGTGCGTGATAAGATTAAGAGAAAAAATATGGATTTCTGCCGGGACTTTTAAGAATCTATGGAGAGTGTGGAGAAATAGGCGTATACATCTAAAAACTAAAATTAGACTTTATAATTGTTCGGTTCTTTCTAGAATTAGTTATGGTAGTGAAACTTGGACACTTTGTAAAGAAGATAACAGGAAACTCGATGCTTTTGATTGTAGACGCTTATGCAGTATCTTGGGCTTCAGGTGGTTCAACTTTGTAACTAATGACGAGGTTAGGTAAAGGAGTCGATAACATCCTTTAAGCAGCATATTGTGCAGAGAGAGACTCCGTTGGTTTGGCCACGTTGCCCGTATGGGTAATTTTCAGGGCTGGATTAACCATTAAGCAAAATCAGCGCGTGCTTAGTGCACCAAGAGAAGGGGGGCACCACAGAGTATTTCCTCCTAGCTATCACGTCGTTAACTAACAATTACATGATCTCAAGAACATACTTTTCAACTTTGAAAATCCCCTTTCTGCAGAAATCGATGTTGTTGGACAATTTTTAAGTTTTGATATTCTAATAGAGAAATATCGTTATTTGTACGAAACAAAACATATTTTATTCCATTGCTTTCTAACCTTGAAGATACATAGCATTTTAGCATACTTAGATCATAAGATGTAAAATAATGCTTATATTGAATTGTTGCCTACTTATAACTTCAGCACTTATTGAGTCTTAATGGAAGAGCCAGGGGGCACCATTGTTGGACTAAGCTTAGGTCATCAGTTGGCCTTAATCGGGCCCTGGTAATTATATATTGGCGAATAGGGTTATGAACAATGTGCCAAAAGGCACAAGAAAGAGGGGGAGACCTAGGATGCGGTGGGCAGACAATGTCAAACAGGACCTTATTAGAATTGATGTGCAGTGGCCAGATGCAGTAGATGTAGCTCAGGATAGACTTGCTTGGAGAACTAAATTGCACGGTCTGATTGGACCTTCGTAGCCTATGGCTGCTTGATGATGAGGATGATGGTGATGATGATAATAGGAGGATGTAATTTAAAAAGAGAATGGTTTATTTATTATTCAGGATATTTGCACTATAAATATCTGTAATTTGATAATAAAATTAATTAGGGAATACAGAAGAGGATTCTAGGAATGTTTTTTATTAATTTTGGGGCGTGATAGGAGGTGGATTTTGGGATTGATGGTGGATGAGTGGATTGGTTTTGAGATTGTGGGGTCGATTCACTATGTAGGTTAAATATTTTTTATTGTTTTCTTATACATGTATAATATATTTTTTTTAATTTTCTCCCTTTTTTTCTTCTTGGATGGAGGTAGTAATCTATAGCTACGAGAGTCGGTAGTAGTGCAGTTTGGAGGTCCCATTTCTTACTTGATATGGGTGAAGTGCAGTTTGAGTGTCCCCTATCTTTAGTATGCCTTTTTTAGTGGTTGGGTTTTCATACATGGTATTGCTGTAATGCAGTTTGGGGGTCCCATTTCTTTAGTGTGTGGTTTAATGAGGTGGAGTATCTACTTTTGAAGATTCTTTGTGAGGTGATCTTATAAATAACAATTATATTTTTTGAAGAAAGGATAACTAAATTCTATTCCACAAGGGGGTGGAGATTCGAAAATTGAAAAGTAAGTCAAAAATTAAAGTTTTACTGAGTGTAGGAGGAGGTTCTAGTAGATTGGTGTGGTCATGTAAATTTAAGTCAGATAAGGCAAGGAAAATTTTTTCTCTTTGAGTAGAAATTTTGTCAGAGTTTAATAAGATATAATAGACAGTTTCTGGTATATTACAGTGGTTAGAATTTGGGAAATTAATGGTCTTAAATTTGTGAACAGTGGGGTTAAGTAGTGTGGAATTTGTTCTAAGTTTGTGTCTGTTGTAGCAAATACACCAAATGAAAAAAACGTATGGTGCCTGATTGAGAATATGTTAAATCACCCCACCCCCACCCCCATAATATTTCAGAGTTGTATCATTGTTAAACAAAAGTTTCTAATGTTGAAAATGAATATTTAAATAGATTTAATTATGATTTTTAATTTATCTTCAGTCACATTTTTCCATTAAATATGCATATTAGAAGTTATGGAGCTTCGAAGTTAGGTTCTCACTGGAATGGCATGGAATATTATTAATATTCCAGCTTCCGCAACTATTTACGTACTAAATGAACATTTTTGAAAATCGATATTTAAATAGATTTGATTATGATCTTTAATTTATCTTCAGTAACATTTTTCCATTAAATGCATATTTCAGAACTTATGGAGCTTCCAAGTTAGGTTCTCATTGGCATAACAGAAATTATGTAGCGTTTCAGTAAGGTCATCAAAAGCATAGGAAATGAATGTTGATTTATTATTTCTTTCTATGAATTTATAATAAACTTTTATGTAACAATTAACTTTTAAAACACTGGGAAATTTTCGCAACCTTCTTCCACAAGTTTTCGTTATCCCCCTCCCGCAAGTCCTAACTACGCTACGGTCATAAATAGTTGAAATAAGAAAAAAGTTTTCAATTTACAAGGCAAAATTTTAGCAGTACTTATTACCTATGAAATGTTATCCCTTTGATCGTTTTCGCAGGCTTAACGCATTCATATACTACGCATGTACCCATTTTTTAAACCGATGTCATCGTTTATTAGCACATTGATAACACGCTTACGAGTAGGAACAATATGGCGACGCTCGGTTACAGTTTTGAAACGATAGGACGCCTCCCCCTGTTCCTACCTCAATGTTCCGCCCCCACAGACAGATAGGTAACTCAAATTGTCGCGCAGCGCCACTTGACGTATGGCCTCTAATTATTCATTTTCTCTCGGTTCTAGCCTTGTTATGACCGCCATTAATCTGTTTCGTAGCTTTCAACAGAAAATGTAAAGGTGTATGGATATAACGTAAAATATCAGGAAAGAAAACAATGTTTTAATTTAATTACTTGACCAATCTGTAGAAATAAATATGCAAATAACAGTCTTAAAATAATGGAAAATTGACGAAAAGGCAATCACTGTTGAGTGCCGTTAAATGTTGAAATAGTAGCAAAAACGTCCTGCTAAATTAGTAGATAAATTAAGTAAGAAAATTTATTTAGTAAAAATATTAGCTTAGTTAATTAGTTTGTCTATTTATTACATTCGCTCGTGCAATCTCAATCTTATGATAGTAGGAAAACAAACTGAATATAACAATATATTCCACAGTTGATTTACAATCAAGTAATCAACTGTGGATATTGCATATGATATTGCATACTTTCACAGGAATTGCACAAGGTGACCGTGGCGTATTGCAATATCACTAGACTGGAGGAAACAGAGGTTCCCTGTTCGAAACTGTCTGCAGCGAACATTTCTTTTTATTCATGGCCACAGATAATTAACTCTTTCGAATTGTACTGCAGCTCCATCTAACGTGAGGCCCGAATTACTCTTTTTTCCTCAGTTTCCGCCCTTGTTAAGACCATCATTAATCAGTATCGTCTTGTAACTTTCAACAGAAGAACGAAAGATGTGTTGATATACTGTAAAATATCAGGAAAGGAAAAAAAAAGCTTTAAACTAGTTACTTCACATATTGTAAAAATGATTACGCAAATCACACTCTTAATACACCAGGAAGAGGGTGGAAAAGGTATTCAATGTTGAGTGCTGTCAAGTCTTGAAATAGCAAAAATATCATACAAAATTAGTTTGTTTATTTTTTTACACTCGCTCGTACAATCTCATTCTTACTATAACACAAAAGCTAACTGAATTATGAAAACAGAACAGTGTGTTCGACAATTTATTTTTACTGAAAAATAAATAAATACCCCCTCAATCAGCTGCTTGCCACAGAGGTCTGACAGGAGCCTGTCAGTTTATATGCCACAGTAGAAGGTCTGTGAGGATGGCAGGACCTCAGCAGAAAAACGACACATACATCCATGCCTTATCCGGGACTCGAACCCAAGCCCCTTAAATCAGTAACCAAGCGCGCTAACCACTCGGTCATGGGACGGCTTACTATACTTAAAAAAAGAACTCGGCAAGCAATTATTATCGTCGAGCATAGTCGCTAGCCTAGCGACACAGAGGTCCCTGGTTGGGTTGTTTCTTCTCTGAGCGGCACTTTTTTGCACACCATGGGCTAAATGGCCAGGTCACAAGGACCTCGAAGGCTGAGAGAAGGTTGGGGGAGGGGACCCACTGGAACAGCTGTTGGGAGACAGATGGTAGCTTTCCGTCAAGGCCATCCAACGTGTTCTTTAAGGTGCACAGGGTATGGCTCTCCCGCACAAGGGGCCACGGCTTAACATCCCATTCAATGGACGGCGGCCTTCCCAAGTCCATCGGTGTCCCCTACTGACTTTGGTCAGGGCAGACAATTTTACGGAGATAAATCACAACGCTGACCCAGCTAGGACTCGAACCTAGGACTACGTCCCTGGTTCGAAACCATTTGTGGAGAATTTCCGAGGCTCATTCATAGAGGTGCTGCGATCGCTTCTTATAAACATGGGGTCTATAGGAGTTACCAATCTCTATATCTGTGTTCGTGGCAAGCTCTTTGGTCCCTCCGAGTCTCGTCAGAGTTCCTATCTAGGAGGCTCTGGTCTCGTACATAGAAGCGTTGCAATCTCTTCAATATAACCATGCGGTCTATGGGACTTACCAATATGCATCTGTGGTTCAAGGTGTCATAAACTGAAAGGAAAACACCAAGGAGTCATATTAATACCAGGGTGATTTAATAGTTTTAGCTCAAATAGCTTCAGTTAATTACAAATATTTTACTTTGTTTCAAAAAGGGAAAATAATCTCGAGAGCTGTTAAGATCCAATTTTAACATGACATGTTTTATTCTATGTATAAGTAATGTAGAGATTGAACTTCAAAAGATTTATCCGAAATGTTTTCATTTAAACATCGTAGGGATTGCTGCCGGGACTTTTAAGAATCTATGGAGAGTGTGGAGAAATAGTCGTATACACCTAAAGACTAAAATTAGACTGTATAATAGTTTGGTTCTTTCTAGGGTTAGTTATGGCAGTGAAACTTGGACACTTTGCAAACAAGATAACAGTAAATTCGATGCTTTTGATTCCAGATGCTTACGCAGTATCTTGGTCATTAGGTGGTTCAACTTTGTAACTAATGATGAGGTTAGGCAAAGGAGTTTGCAACCTCCTTTAAGCAGCATATTGTGCAGAGAGAGACTCCGTTGGTTTGGCCATGTTGCCCGTATGAATAATTATAGATTGGCGAATAGGGTTATGAACAGTGTGCCTAATGGCCTCAGAAAGAAGGGGAGACCTAGGATGCGGTGGGCAGAAAATGTCAAACAGGACCTTGTTAGAATTGGTGTGCAGTGGCCAGATGCAGTAGATGTAGCTCAGGATAGACTTGCTTGGAGAACTAAATTGCACGGTCTGGTTGGACCTCCGTAGCCCATGGCTGCTTGCGGATGATGATGATGATGAAAAAAAAAATGAGAAAATCTAGTAAGCAATAGAACAAGTGAGGAAAAATTGTTTCAGCCTAAAAATATCTAAAACAGTCTTTTTTGGTCGCTTTATTTGAATAAATGATTGAACTGTTAATACACTCAAATCGTAGCACTTAATAAAATTGACTTTTTCTGCTGAGGGCCTGCCATCCTCTCAGATCTTCTTCTACTATGGCATATAAACTGACAGGCTCCTGTCAGACCTCTGTGGCAAGCAGCTGCTTGAGTGGGTATTTTATTTATCCATGGTATTTTACTTAATTTTTTGATTAACAAGGATCGCCCTCGAATCATTCGCAGAGTTCATTTCAGAAGAATCATTTCACAGCGAACTTGAATGATTCTGTCATTCCGAATCATTTGCTACTATCCCGTCTACTTCCCCTTCCACTGAGAGTAGGTCCTTTTGAATCTTCCATACTTCAGTTAATTATAAACATTTTACTTTGTTTCGAAAAGTAAAAATAATTTATCTTGAGGTGATTGATTCAGAGAATCGATTGTTCCCAGAAAGGAGTAATGAACGAATGACACCTGAATAATTAATTTTAAATAAATTTCCTGAATCATTCATTTTCATTATCTAAATGATAATTTGGAACAATTGTTCCAAATCAAATAATCCAGATCAAGTATTTCTGGGGTATCCAAAATCCTGGAGCCCTTCCTGCTACCATAAATGAATCATGAATAAATTAGGAAATAAATAAATTAATAAATAATGATAATAATATATATATACATAGAGTAATTGATTATTCAATTATGACCATCCCCACCACATGTTATGTCAATTGGACACTAACTTCGAAGCTTTTAAAATAAGCGTTTTATGGGGAAATATGAAAATGGTAAATTAAAGATCTCAATCAGTTCTATCTAAATATTCACTTTCAGTATTTAAAGAGTTAT
This sequence comes from Ryuthela nishihirai, assembly GCA_038380435.1. Taxonomy (NCBI): domain Eukaryota; kingdom Metazoa; phylum Arthropoda; class Arachnida; order Araneae; family Heptathelidae; genus Ryuthela; species Ryuthela nishihirai. Next base: position 25,318,564 of record JAWZYU010000022.1, read on the forward strand.
GTAAATTTGAATAATTAACAATAACAGTACAAGTCACAAAAATTGACTTCAGCACTTTATTAAAACTTAGTAATAAATATTATATCAAAATATTTAATAAAATAAATGTGTAAATATTTTTGTGTAAAGAATTTTTTCGCTATTCATCAGTTTTGTTTCTTAACACTGGAATTTTCATTGTGAAATAGTAAAACTTCCAAATGCAAAAAATACTGAACGGAATCGAGATCTTGATATATTTGATTGAGATCTTGATTGCTCATTTGATGGAAAACGCGCATTAGGCATTTACCGATTTGTGACATAAAATAGTTGTGGCTGTCACTTCTGTATTTTAAGGATAATTTATATAAGAATTCGATTAATAATGATGAAAAATATGAAAATTTCCTTTCTTATAAAAGTGCTAAATTTCTGAATCCTGTATCCAGTGAATAATTTTGTGCGAAAAATGAGTTTTGCCGATTATCTGGATTTCGGAGAGGAGTGTTCGAATTCCACGGATCGAAAAAAAGAATTTTTTTTTTTTTTTCAGAAAGTTATCTATTGATTTAATGACTTTTATGGTTATATAGGTAAGCTGAGAATTTACTATTTGTAAATAATCAGTGAATAGTAGATTTTTGTAATCACTAATATGTTGTTTCTGTAGCGTTTTCCTTCTATTGCAAGTTTCCTCGTTCTATTCTATACGTAGTTATTTTAACTGTATAATTCTAAGTTAAAACGATTTGAAAATTTTCATTGTTCCCAAGCTGATGATCGGAATGTAGCGACAGCTGGTAATCACAGATATCGGTATGCGCTCACGGCAGTCACCATTTTATAATAATTAAAAGGGATCCAGAAAAAAAAATTAAAGTGGGAGAGGGAGAGAAAGTAAAGTGAGGATCAAGAGACGTGGGGGCGGGGGTGGTTCAGTCGGTAGCGAGCCAGGCTCGTAATCTGTAGTTCCCAGGTTCGAGTCCCAGCTGGGTCAGCGTTGAGATTTATCTCCGCAAAATTCCCCGCCCTGTCCACGGTCAGTAGGGGACACCGATGGGCTTGGAAAGGCCGCCGTCCGTCGGATGGGACGTTAAGCCGTGGCCCCGTGTGTGGGAGAGCCATACCCTGTGCACATTAAAGAACACGCTGGATGGCCTTGGCGGAAGGCTACCATCTGTCTCCCAACAGCTGTTCCAGTGGCTCCCCTCCACCAACCTTCTCTGAGCCTTCGGGGTCCATGTGACCTGGCCATTTAGCCCATGGTGTGCAAAAAAGTGCCGCTCAGAGGTAAAACAATCCAACCCAACCCAAGAGACGTGATATCTATTGCAGTATAACATTTCCCCTCTTTTTAGAGGACTTGAAATAATTCCTGAAAAATGTGCGAAATGTGTACAAATTTAATACCGTAAAAAAAAAAAGTGGTTAATGCGCTTGGCTACTGATCTAAGTGACCTGGGTTCGAGCCCCGGGTAAGGCATGGCTGTTCGTGTTGTTTTTCTGCTGAGGCCCTGCCATCCTCTCAGACCTTCTACTATGGCATATAAACTGATAGGTTCCTGTGAGACCTCTGTGGCAAGCAGCTGCTTGAGGGGGTATTTATTTTATTTTTTATATATTTATACCCGTGACGAGTGGTTTGCTCGCTTGGCTATTGATCAAATCGTCATGGGTTGGAAACTCTGGAGGAGACATGGATGTTCCCGTCGTTTTTCTGCTGAGATCTTGCCATCCTTCCAGACGCACTCTGGCATATAAACTGACATGCTCCTGTCAGACCTGTTGGGCAAGCAGCTGCTTGAGGAATATTTATTAATAAAAAAAATCGGAATGAAATTTTTTCCCTTGCCTTGAAGCATCCGTGGAAGTGAGGAGTCCTAGTTGGCACTGCATAGACCGAGTTGCAGTTGTGACTCGTAATTAGAATTTTTGGTGGGACAATTTCACTACTTGCAGATAAAGCAAGAACGTGTGAGCTACATTCCGGTCGCATGCGTTCCTGCCACCTCTTTTTGAATAACGTACACATATATATGCCAGTATCGCAGTATCTTGGGCATTAGGTGGTTCAACTTTGTAACTAATGATGAGGTTAGGCAAAGGAGTTTGCAACCTCCTTTAAGCAGCATATTGTGCAGAGAGAGACTCCGTTGGTTTGGCCATGTTGCCCGTATGAATAATTATAGATTGGCGAATAGGGTTATGAACAGTGTGCCTAAAGGCCTCAGAAGGAAGGGGAGACCTAGGATACGGTGGGCAGACAATGTCAAACAGGACCTTGTTAGAATTGGTGTGCAGTGGCCGGATGCAGCAGATGTAGCTCAGGACAGATATGCTTGGAGAACTAAACTGCACGGTCTGGTTGGACCTCCGTAGCCCATGGCTGCTTGAGGATGATGATGATGATGATGTATGCCAGATAAAGAATTACGACTGTGAAGACTTTTCGTAATGCATATATTCTCTTCCTCAGCTCTCAAAACGCATTTGTTAACAAAAAATTTCGGAGAGAAACAAAATCTCGAAAAAGGTGTTTTTGTCTTTTCTACCTAAATTCACTATTTTGCCTCCTCCACTGTAACAATTACCTATATTATATTTATGCATATTTTTTCCTCTCCATTCTAATGATTTAAAAAAACTCTTCGTGAATGTTTTATATATTTATATACAGATTTACTATTTTTCTCGTTCCGATTATAATTTATATTTAAACTAAATCATTCGTCGTAAATTATCACTTGAAAAATTCTCTATATTGGTTATATTTTATTTTCAATATTTATTTATTACACATGGATAAGGCATGGATATTTGTGTTGTTTTTCTGCTGAGGACCGGCATTCTCACAGACCTACTACTATGGCGTATAAACTGACAGGCTCCTGTCAGACCACTGTGGAAAGCAGCTGCTCGAGGGGATATTTATTTTATTTATTATTTTATATTTTATTGCATATAGTGAATCATTTCGCTATCAATTGCAAAAAAAATATGGTTAAAAAATGAATTTATGAAAAAACAACTACAATGACAGCGGTTGGGATCAAACCGGAGACCTTTAAGTTGCAAATTCAAAATTAAGACTGGAGTCATCGGTTTGGAATATGAATTACTCACGAAATGTTCATTTCCATATCTAATATAAATCTTAGATTCTTAATACATAAGTAACCTTTCTTGTCAAAATAAAAAGTTGGCAACCCAGTTCAAACACAGTTCATAAGGAATAAGATTTTCGACTTGAAGGCAACGTTGGAAAATGTTACGTGCAACGTAACCGAATAATGAAATGATCTTTGAATAATATTTACGAAATTTGAAAAGATTTATAATGATAAAACATAACAATAACGGTAAAAAGATTTCGTTATTTTCAATGTTTTTGTGTTTTTATAACATAGAAACTTGTGTGAAGCAGACAGACATACAATTTACTTTTATGATCAACGTACAAACATTTTCAGTGACTCTGCTCAATTACACATTCCAAAAAGAATTTGCGAAGCAGCTGTCTTAGCCAATTTCTTCTGACAGCCAGATAAGAGCTGCAGTGGAAAATAAAAGATGAGTCTCCATTCATTCAGTAGGAAAACAGGGCAATTACAATAGGGCGACAATCCCAGGTATATTAAAATTATCTTTGATTCGGTTAAACATTTAGAAAAGGAAATATATATGTGGGGTAATTTGGGTCTAGAACAGAGAATTGGAGGAAAGTGTCATTAACTTCTTAGCAGTACTCAAAGCTTCCGGTTTTGATCATCTCATTAAACTCCACCCGACCCCCGCCCACCCCGAAACATTTCCATTGTGTATGTTTGCAAATCCGTATATAATCAATCTCACTTTGTACATAGGTTGAAAAAAATATGAGGCAATCCTAAAGCTTCATTATTGCAGTGACTTTACGTATCTTTTACTTCTCTGCAGCTCCTTTAAGAAGAGACTGCATAATGTTAAATGAGTAATATTTTCAATTATCTAATTATATTTGTGGGTCTCCTAATTGCAATTTTTTTAGTTCATTATTATTTTTAAACCACATTTTTTAAGAATCAATATTAGAAAAACAACTGCAACATTGCTATTTACATCGTATGTATTTATTTCGTCATTAATAATTGTTATTAATATAGAAAATTTTCTTTTTTTCGACTACAAAAATTACTTATTGTTTTTAACTCATTTTTTTTTGAGTACTAATTAGAATATTTTTATGCTATTTTAAGTTTATTTCGGAGAAAATTCACTTAATTATTTTGCACGAGCACATTCAAAAGCATAGCATATTTTTTTACAGTCTAGTAGGACCTCCGTAGCCCATGGCTGATGTGAATTTTGTATTTTTGTATATGTATTAATATTTTTCTATGGATCGAATTCTCATGTTAACTAGTATGGCTTGAAATTAAAAACAAAAATTAAAAACTTTGAATGTCTTTTAATTTTATTCTTTTGACCACATTATATGTGGTACGTATAATTACATTGCTCTTTCCCAATTATATGGGCGGGGGTGGCTCAGTCGGTAGCGTATCAGGCTCGTAATCTGTAGTTCCCAGGTTCGAGTCCCAGCTGGGTCAGCGTTCAGATTTATCTCCGCAAAATTCCCCGCCCTGCCTACGGTCAGTAGGGGACACCGATGGGCTTGGAAAGGCCGCCGTCCGTCGGATGGGACGTTAAGCCGTGGCCCCGTGCGCGGGAAAGCCATACCCTGTGCGCGTTAAAGAACACGCCGGATGGCCTTGACGGGAGGCTACCATCTGTCTCCCAACAGCTGTTCCAGTGGGTCCCCTCCCCCAACCTTCTCTGAGCCTTCGGGGTCCATGTGACCTGGCCATTTAGCCTATGGTGTGCAAAAAAGTGCCGCTCAGAGGTAAAACAACCCAACAACAACCCAATTATACCTACCACAGGTAATTGGCAAATTGGGAGAAAGATGTCTTTTTGATCTTTCTCCCAATAATTATATGTGGGTTTTTTCCTTTTATTTTTTCCTTATAAATTATTTTTCCTTATTATTGTATTTTTTCGTCACAGTAGAAACAGAATTTTTCACTGCAATCTAGTTTGTCATAGGGTTGTTATCTGTGATAATTCATTTATTATCAGGTTTCTTTCGTTATAGGCCAGGCTCGTAATCTGCAGTTTCCAAGTTCGAGTCCCGGCTGGGACAGCATTGAGATTTATCTACGAAAAATTCCCCGCCGTGCCCACGTTCAGTAGGAGACATCGATGGACTTGGAAAGGCCGCCTTCCGTCGGATGAGACGTTAAGCCTTGACCCCGTGTGCGGGAGAGCCATACCCTGTGCACGTTAAAGAACACGCTGGGTGGCTTTGACGGGAGGCTATCATCTGTATACCAACAGTTGTTCTAGTGGGTCCCCTCACCAAACCTTCTCCGAGACTTCGGGGTCCTTTTGACCTGGCCATTTAGCCTATGGTGTGCAAAAAAGTGTTGCTCACAGGTAAAACAACCAAACCCAACTTTCGTTATAGAGTTTTCAGTTCTTAAAATTACAGACAAATAATTTTAAATGTGAAAAAAAAAGTAATTTTTTTTTTCACATTTAAACTCACTTTTTTTTTGGTAGCGCAATGCAAATGCACATTAAAGGATGGTCCCTTAGTTAAGTTTGCGTTATCTTGGTTAAAACATTATAGGATGGTCCCTTAGTTAAGTGTGCGTTATCTTGGTAAGTTTAAAGGTCAAAGGTTCTCATGAGGTCAGTTTCCTGTTGGACTGTATCCTCTGAAGACTGCATGGCGTGGCACAGTATTAGAATGTGGAGGTGAACAGGTGCAACCAGGAGGAGGTTGGGTTGTTTTACCTCTGAGCGGCACTTTTTTGCACACCATGGGCTAAATGGCCAGGTCACATGGACCCCGAAGGCTCAGAGAAGGTTGGGGGAGGGGACCCACTGGAACAGCTGTTGGGAGACAGATGGTAGCCTCCCGTCAAGGCCATCCAGCGTGTTCTTTAACGTGCACAGGTTATGGCTCTCCCGCACACGGGTCACGGCTTAACGTCCCATCCGACGGACGGCGGCGTTTCGAAGCCCATCGGTGTCCCCTACTGACGGTGGGCAGGGCTGGAAATTTTGCGGAGATAAATCTCAACGCTGACCCAGCTGGGACTCGAACCTGGGAACTACAGATTACGAGGCTGGCGCGCTACCGACTGAGCCACCAGGAGGAGGGCTTAAGGGGATGCTTGATCTGCGTTCTTGGCCTGGTGGCGAAATTTGTCTTTTCTTTTTCAAAACGTGTTTTGACGCTATCGACCAGAGGGAACAAAATAATGTAGAAGTATGGACCATCCTTTAGATTTCCTTATACTTGACAATATTTTTATATTTTTAAGGAAAGCAAATGGCAAAGACCAATTAAGTACTCTCAGTGAGTTCGAGAGGTAGTGCAGAGTATTTTGTAGGGTGAATTCTTTGCTAGATAATTTTCTGAATATTTCTTCGAATATGTTCCTTTCTGCTAAATAGTCTTTAGCTATTTGTATTTTGACATTTCATGATTATGTGTTCTGTCTTTTCCACTTCTTCACATTTCGTGCAGTTGAGAGAGTCTGCTTTTTTTAATACGTAGTTTTTCTTTTTCTGCTCTCATTCTGGTTATTTTTGTTTGTTGTTCTCTTTTCTTCGATTTTTTATTTTTGTCTATTTTTATGGGATTTTTTTAATACTCTGGCTCTATGGTTATTCTCCACAGATTGTTTGTTGTGAGAAGTATGCTTCAAATTCTTTCATTTTCACTTCTTCGTTTTTTTCAGGTCAATGTTACGGCACTCTCTTTTGATTACATATGTTGCAATCAAGGGTCTCTTTAGCTAGTTGATCGACCAATTCATTTTCGATTATACCACGGTAACTGGGTATCCAATTTAGAGTGATTTTATTATGGTTAATTTTCATATGAGTATTGATTTCTTCCAAACGATATGTAGCTATATTCCGAGCGGGTTACAGGGAATTTCCAGGTGGGCTGGGGGCGGGGGTGGCTCAGTCGGTAGCGCGCCAGGCTCGTAATCTGTAGTTCCCAGGTTCGAGTCCCAGCTTGGTCAGCGTTGAGATTTATCTCCGAAAAATTCCCCGCCCTGCCCACGGTCAGTAGGGGACACCGATGGACTTGGAAAGGCCGCCGTCCGTCGGATGGTACGTTAAGCCGTGGCCCCGTGTGCGGGAGAGAGATACCCTGTGCACGTTAAAGAACACGCTGGATGGCCTTGACGGGAGGCTACCACAGTTGTTCCAGTGGGTCCCCTCCCCCAACCTGCTCTGAGCCTTCGGGGTCCATGCGACCATGTATGCAGCAGTGTCGTCCATCAGTTCGCATCAGTTCAATTAAAGCACTTGTTAAAAAAACTAGTAAAAATTGGGAAAAAAAGAAAATTTTCTGTATTAATAACAATTATTGATAACGAAATAAATACATATATGTAAATAGAAATGTTGCAGTTGTTTTTCTAATATTGATGAATGTGGTTTAAAAATAATAATGAAATAAAAAAATTGCAATTAGGAGACCCAGTTGCGAATTAATAGGATGACAAGCTCATGTCCAGGATTTAGCTTTGGCGGTGTGTGTGTGGGGGGGGGGGGGGGGTGGAATCCATCCCAATTACTGAAATATTCCATTGAATAGGAAAGGAGGTTAAAATGATATTTTATATGGAATAAATTTTTATAGTAATTTATATATTTTTTTTATATCTACTTGTAGTGTCAGGCATAAAATATGGGGCTAAAATAAAATTATGCAAAGACACCTGTTTTGGATTTCAAAGCAGGCAAACATGTTTGAGATTTCGTATAAGACAGTGTCTCGCAAACTGTGTGCCGCGAGAGATTTTCAAATTGACACTAGATATTCCAAAGATTTCATTTTGACTTGACTTGTGTTATCGACGTGCTTTAATAAAAATCTTTCAGATTTTATCAACTGGGATCTTGTAAGTATTTATCAAGCTTTTTCCAAATTTTGGTATTAATTTTTGATTATTTCAAGCCATAGAATGGACAAATATTTCAAACAAACACCGAGTTATGAATTTCAACAAGGCGCAAATCTAATGACGATTATATAGAGTTTGTTTTTAAAGAACGAGAGCAAATCTTCAAGTATAACTAGGCTGATGACTTCAACAAGGCGCAAATCTAATGATGATTATATAGAGTTTGCTTTTATTCTTTTTTAGGTGTGCCGCGGAAAAAAAAATTAGATTCAGTGTGCCGCGGAAAAAAAAATAGATTCAGTGTGCCGCAGAGTAAAAACGTTTGCGAGACACTGGTATAAGACGACCAGGTTTTCAGGAGTTGGGGGGGGGGGGGGTTGTATTTCCCCGGGTAAGTCCCTGATTGAAAAGATTTTCACCAAAATTCTAAGAAATGTTCAGAATAAAACAGCATTACTAATAAAATAATCTGAGCATAAGTGTGTGTGTTCGTAATTCTTAATAATATAACAATTTGATAAACTAATTCGTGGAAATTTTTAAAGAAAGCGAAATTTTCTTCAGAAGCGTAAACGTCATAACGCATAATCGACGAAAATTAAAGAAAGAAACGAAATTCATTCAAAATATTGATAATATAACGAAATCAATGTATTTTATTTTATTCATCATTATAAGCAAAATTTCTTCTAATAATCTGAATCCAAATTATTTCTTTTGTTAGAGAGAATTCATTTAAGCATTGGAAAAAACTCTTTACAGATACTTCGGTTGCAGATGCCGTTAAAACAATTCTTGGACACCTTTGAAGTGTTTCGTCTTGTTTTTTCAGTAGTAAAAAATATTTCTTTTGTAGAAATTCTCTTTTCATTCTCAAATTAATTTAAAAAATTGAAATTTTATTTTCTTTCGCCTCCAATTATTCGATTTGATCACGATAGATTTCCAGCAAATCATTTGTTGAGTTGTTTGATGACACTGAATTATTTTTTTTTATTCATGCTTTCTTGTAGAAGAGATTTGCTGTGTTTTTAAATGTACTCATGCAAATTAATTAAATGAGTTTTCTCTCAAACAAACTTTAAATAGCATAAAAATAATCTAATGAGTAAATATAAATAGAGAAATCGGAAATATTACTCATTTAAATTCATGCAGTCCCTTCTTTAAAGGAGCTGCAGAGAAGTGCAGGATATGCCTTGTCACTGCTCGATTGAAACATGAGAATTTCCTCGTTTATTTTTCTCAACGTATGTACAAGGTGGGGTTAGTTTTTAATGAATTTCCAGAACTATACAATATTAACGTTTCGGGGGGGAAGGGGGCAGTTTTGATAGGAAGAACAAAACCAAAAGTTTCAACTCTGATCCCTTTCCTCCAATTCTCTGTCTTGTACCGAAATTATCCCACCTACATAGTTCCTTTTCTAAATGTCTAATCGGATCAAAGGGAGATTTTCGCCCAATTGTAATTGTCCCGTTTTCCTTCTGCGTGAATGGAGTTGGGTTGGGTTGTTTTACCTCTGAGCGGCACTTTTTTGCACACCATGGGCTAAATGGCCAGGTCACATGGACCCCGAAGGCTCAGAGAAGGTTGGGGGAGGGGACCCACTGGAACAGCTGTTGGGAGACAGATGGTAGCCTCCCGTCAAGGCCATCCAGCGTGTTCTTTAACGTGCACAGGGTATGGCTCTCCCGCACACGGGACCACGGCTTAACGTCCCATCCGACGGACGGCGGCCTTTCCAAGCCCATCGGTGTCCCCTAATGACCGTGGGCAGGGCGGGGAAATTTGCGGAGATAAATCTCAACGCTGACCCAGCTGGGACTCGAACCTGGGAACTACAGATTACGAGCCTGGCGCGTTACCGACTGAGCCACCCCCGCCCCACACGTGAATGGAGACTCATCCATTCTTTTACACTGCAGCTCTTATCGGACTATCACGAATCCCTTTCTCTGAGTGCCGATAGCGAAGAAGGTGGCTGAAACAGCTGCTTCGCAAATTCTTTCGAAATGTGTCTTCGAGCGGAGTCACTGAAAGTGCTTGTACATTGCTTTTGAAAGCAAGTTATACATCTGTCTGTTTCACACAACTTTCTAAGCATAACTTTTAAAGGAAAAAAAATCTGAAACGTATATGCAAAAAAATGTGAAAATAACGAAAAAACAATTTTTCCCCCCCGTTATTTGTTAGGTTTTATCGTTATAAATATTTTGAAATTCCGTTAACGTTATTGAAAATTCATTTCGTTACGTTACACACAACGTTTTCCAACGCTGTTAACTCTGAAGATAGAATGTCGTATGAATCAGTCACTGTATCCACATATTTCATATATGCTTAAAAATGAGGTTTATGTCGTACGGTTTGTTATAAAGGGGACACAGGTCTCAGCTTAATTATAAAAGAGTATAGGTCAATTGAAAATTTACATTATTTTTTCGGGATTAAGAATATTTGGCTGAAAAAACTGCGTTTGTAGTCCATTGTAATTATACGCTTCGAAAATATAACGCTTTGGAAAAGTAATAACTCATATTATACTTAGTATAAATAGCATGGTATGCGTTATTGGGTCGGGGGTGGCTCAGTCGGTAGCGCGCCAGGCTCGTAATCTGTAGTTCCCAGGTTCGAGTCCCAGCTGGGTCAGCGTTGAGATTTATCTCCGCAAAATTCCCCGCCCTGCCCACGGTCAGTAGGGGACACCGATGGGCTTGGAAAGGCCTCCGTCCGTCGGATGGGACGTTAAGCCGTGGCCCCGTGTGGGGAGAGCCATACCTTGTGCACGTTAAAGAACACGCTGGACCATCTGTCTCCCAACAGCTGTTCCAGTGGGGTCCCCCCAATCTTCTCTGAGCCTTCGGGGTCCATGTGACCTGGCCATTTAGCCCATGGTGTGCAAAAAAGTGCCGCTCAGAGGTAAAACAACCCAACGTATGCGTTATTACTTTTCCAATATGCCATGTTTTATTGTTTAAAATAGTAATACAGTAGATGTCCCCTTACCGTAATTAATTGAAACCAAAATAGCCACTCGGTAGGATTAAATTTAACTGTTTGAGCGCAATGGGGACCAGTTTTTTTTATTTTATTTTATAAATTATTATTTTAGTTACTATTACAAAGATACATAGAGAGTGTTTAAATAAAGAATATGAACATAAATGTGTTCATCACTTTTCTTTTTTCCAGAAAATATGCAGTTAAAATAAACACAACTATAAATATCGCTTGAATAAAAGAAATGAAATGTTCAACAAAAAAAAAGGTCATATTTAATGCATCACTATATATCTATAAAATATCTACATCGCACTGACACACCAAGATATGCATAATCATGGCGATTTGTTGATGATTACTTTCACAAAACAGTGCGGAATTACAGAATTCCGCATTTAAAGCAGGATCAACCAAAAAGTATGCCGTGATAGACCTATAGCTCGCGAACGACAGGTTCAACTCCCCAACTTTGTCACCTTCTATCCCGTGGCCGAGTGGTTAGCGCGCTTGGCTACTGATCTACGGGACCTGGGTTCGAGCCCCGGGTAAGGTATGGATGTTCGTGTTGTTTTCTGCTGAGGTCCTGCCATCCTCACAGACCTTCTACTATGGCATATAAACTGACAGGCTCCTGTCAGACCTCTGTGGCAAGCAGCTGCTTGAGGGGGTATTTATTTATTTTTTATTATTTAAAATAAGCTGCTATGTTAATATCTGATTGAAAAGAAATGAAAGACCACAATAAATTCCATATAAATTGCGAATAACAACAATATTCATTCAATATTTAACCCTTTCAGGACCATAAGGTTTCTAAGAGTAAATATTAGTATGTAACTGTTTATTTTAGTTTGTTTAGACGTAAAACAAATAAAAATCGTAAGAAAAATACATAACAATGTGTGGTTTTTTTGGAATTTTATGGGAAATATTTTTCCCAATGGACTATAAAGGTAACACAAATTATAGTTAGGCTTATTATGCAATGTCTTTTATTTATTGGTTTATTATAACAAAATGTTAACTAAAATAATACAAAATTATGAAATAAAATTACTATACAAAATGATGTGCTAATTATGATATTCTGCGAAGCAATTTCTTTTGGTAGTGAATTGAATTGAAAGAAACTCAACAAATGAATGTTCCTACATAGATAATTACTATGCAGACTCATTCAGTCACAAGTTAAATATATATATATATTTTTCCTTTTTTTATAAGAAATCAAACATATCAATGTCTTTTGATATGAAATTAAAAGCTTGTAGAACTTTCTTTTCAGATTTTTGTTTTCAGGTTCCAAAATGGTTTTAAATGAGAACATGTTAACATTATAATTCTTTAAGTTGGAGAAGTATTTTTCTCTTTCTGTTTTATATTTTTTACAATGAAATATTAAATGTTCAATAGTTTCATATTGATTACATATTGTGCAGTTAGGAGAGTTTACTTTTTTCAAGTGAAATAAAAATGGTTTTGTTATTGCAGCATTTACTTTTATTCTTAGTATAATAGTGTTCTCTTTTTTGCTCAATCCATAGTTTTTAAAGGTTGTAATTTTATTTGAAATGTTATGTCTATGAGTATCTATAGCAGTTAAATCATACCAGTTTTGTGTTTCTTCTAGTAATTTTATTTTATTATTATTTTTAATTATGTTTATAAATATTAATGATTCCATAGTGTTATTAAGATATATTGCATCTTTTGCCAATGTATCAACTCTTTCATTGTGTTCAATACCAGTGTGAGCTGGCACCCATTGAATATACAATTTATTATTATTTTCTATGTGTTGTTTTGTTAAAATAAGGATATCATTTATTAGAACTTTAAAATTATTATTATTTGGATTTTGAAATATAGTATCAATAGAAGATTTTGAATCAGTAAAGATTACAATCTTTTCCCCTTTAAAGTGCCCAGTGAATGGCTAATATTATAGCAGTTAGTTCTGTTATAATTATTGGATTTAATTTATTTAGTTTAAATTGAAATTCATAATTTGTTATTGAGCAATAATATGCTCCAGATGAATTGTTGTTTTCAGCATTCACTGAACCATCCGTGTATATGTGTATAAAATCTTTGTATTGTTCTTCAATGTGAAGTTCCGCCAAATTTTTTAGGTTTTCTTTGTCTATATATTTTTTAGATGTAATTCCTTTAACTTCAGTTTCCAAAATAGGGAAACAAAACTTCCAAAAAGGAGCCAAAATTTGTTTGTCACCACTAAGATTATTTTGTATATGTTTTAATTGTTCTTTATCGTTAAATAGGTTTATAATATTATCATTAAAATTTTCATTTATTTTATCAATGATTGGATGATCATTGTTTTTTAATACTATTCTAAATAAAAGATTATGCAAGAGATATTTTTTTTTTATTTCCAATGGAGGTATGGATGTTTCTGCATAAATATTTAATTTATTTGTATTTTGTAATAAACCTAAACAGAATTTTAAAATTTTTATTTGTATATTTTCTAAAGTTGTATAATTTTATTTTGTTAAGTAATATATCAGTTCAATTCCATAAGTAAATTTGGGTAGAATAATAGAATTGTATAATAATAGGTTTTTTTGATTACATCCCCATTTTGAGTTGCCAAGAAATCTTAGAAAATGATAAAGCTTGGTTGCTTTGTTTTTAGCTTCTGTAATAAACTTATTCCAGTTCAATTTTGAGTCAAAGTGAATTCCTAGATATTTAAAATGATTTACGATATTTATATTTTTTTCATTTATTTTAATTATGAAATCTTCTGGTAGTTTTCTATTAGGGTGAAAGTATGAAATGACAGTTTTTTCATTTGAAATTTTTAGATTCCAATTTTCACAGTAATTGTTTACTTTTTTAATTGTGTCTTGTATTCTTTTTTGTATTACATCTATATTTTCATGGAATGTCCAGAAGATTAAATCGTCTGCATATGTTCCAAATTTTGTTTCTGGTTTAAAAATTTTCTGAATATCATTTAAGTATAGGTTAAAAAGAAGCGGGGATAATATATCTCCTTGTACAAGACCATTTAGTAATTTATTTGATGTAGAAGTATTATTTCCTAATTTTACTTTATAAGATCTCTTTCTAATAAAATGTAAAAGAAAATTATAAATGTTACCACATATTTTTAATTTCCTAATTTTATATAAAAGTGCGTTGTGATCTATCGAATCAAAGGCCTTCTCAAGATCAATTATGACAACTACCAAAAATTTTTTTTTTTTTTTTGTAAATTCAACATCAGTAATGAAGTTTAACAGAAGATCCTTGGTTGACCTTCCAGGCCGGAAGTCAAACACATTCCTGTGAAAAATGCGTTCATGTTCAAAAAACCAGTTCAATCTGTTTACAATCATTCTTTCGAATAACTTGAATAAATTTGAACTCAAACAGATTGGTCGATACGATTCTAGTATTTCATATGGTTTATTAGATTTTTTTATAAATATCATGTAATTTTCTAGCCAAATTGTTGGATAATTATTAGTTGTCCAGAAATTGTTAAATTCTTTTAGTAGTTTTTTTTTATATATTTAATTGGTAGATTTTTTATTAAATTATTTGAAATTTGATCTGGTCCTACAGCTGTATTCTTTTTTATTTTTTTTATAGCAAATATTAATTCATATAATGAAAATGGAAGATTTATAAAATCGGTTTTATTATTATAATATGTTTGATGGAAGATATTTGAGTCATTATATAATTTGTATAATTTATTATTTGGTTTATAGTGTAATGTATTGAAAAATTTTGCTATTTGTTCTGTTGTTTCTTGGATTGTTAATTTATGTTTTAATGCATAGTTATATAAAGGGATTATTGGTTCTGTTTCCTTTGTTAATTTTTTATATATAGACCATAAATTTTTTGTAGATGTTGTGGGGGATAGTTTTTCTGTAAATATTCTCCAGTTTTGTTTCAAAATATTTTTGATTTTTTTATTGATAGCTGCTGCTAGTCTATTAAAATTTTGGCATGCAATAAATGTTTTTGTTTGTTTCATATGTCTTTCTGCTTTTCTGCGGATTGCTATTAGTTTGTTTATAAATATAGTATGTATATTGTTTACTGGTATTTTTTTTGTTATTGTTGTTGTGTTATTTTTTTTATTATCCTGTATTTTATCAATTAGTGTAGTGTAATCCAAAGTTTCATAATTAATTTTGTTTAAATCTTCCTTAAAACCTTTCCAATTAATGGAGTTTATTTTTGGTTTCCTGATAAAAGGATCATTATAGTAAATAAAAATAGGTCTATGGTCACTACCATAACTGTCTATTGAAATGGACCATTGTAATTCATTTTTTAATCTATTTGAGCATAGTGTTAGGTCAATGATTGAATTTATTTTTTCATTTTTCAAACAGGTGGGTGTGTTTTATTAAGTATGTTTAAATTTAATTCTTCAATAAATTTTAATAAATATTTCCTTTTATGATCATTTTTATACGAAAACCAAACTTTATTATGTGTGTTTAGGTCTCCACATATTAAAATTTCTCCATTTAAATTTTCAATAATTTGTACATATATTTTTGTATCTATTAAGATTCCTGGATTGTATATATTTATAATATTAACAATTATTTTTTTTTATTTGAGTTTGAATTATTATTATTTCTAATTTTTCTTTTAATATTGGTATATTTAATTGTCTATGTATTATATCTTTATGTATATAAGTTGCAATACCTCTAGAATTATTACTATTTTTTTGTATATAAGTTATAAAATTATTAAATTTAGGTAAGTTTGTTGTATTTATTTCTTGTATGCACATTATTTTTATTTTTTTTATGTTCAAAAAGTGTTTTAAGATATGTTTTTTACTTTCTATTCCACGACAGTTCCACTGAAGAATGCTGAAATTGTCTACCATGGACAGTAAGATGTCTTTTATGAGGTTCACCTCCGGACATTGTGGGAGGATAATATCAAACAATTTGATGATTAGGCCTATGATTTGGCTCCTATTATTCCAATTGGAAGGTTCATTTGTCCCTCTATTATTTCCTTGCGTTGTAGGACAAATAGTAGCTTCCAAATTCCTTTCATCATTCATTTGTAGTTTGGAAGTTTTATGAATTGAATTTTTAGCTCCAGTGATGTTTTTCTTTACTGTACTAGCATAGTTTCTTTGAATTACATTATTCTGAGTTACGGAGATTCTGTTGTCAATGTCAGTAGATGTTGAAGGTAAGTTTGTTAGAGGTGGGAAGTTTTCTCTCACTCCTTCGCAGAATCCCTGTGTAAAGTCCTCTCTCAGGTCTTCACATTCTTTGCTTTGAATCCTATCGGTGATCAAGGTCGAATCACTAGTTAAAACCTCACTTTTATTAAGAAAGTCTTTTATTTTGAAGTGGTTAATAATATCTGGGGATTGTTTGGCTTTCTTAAATGCTTGTTGCCAATTCAAACCCTCATTTAACTGGATCATTTTAGCTTTACATGCGATCAGTCTCACTGGACATCCAGCATATGTTGCAGGGTGTTGATCCCCGCAATTTGGGCATTTTAAGACATGAGCTTTACAAAATTTGTGATGATGGTGTTCTCCATAACGTTTGCATGTGAGCTTTCCTCTACAAGTGGATACTGCATGACCAAATGTGTAACATCTGAAGCACAAATTAGGTGGAGTTGTGTATGGTTTGACATTATGTCGTGAAAATCCAAGAAAAACGTGAGTGGGAAGTATATCTCCTTCAAATTCCAGAATTATCTTATTGATCGGATTACAACAAGTTTCCTTTTTTTTAATCAAATTGGTCATAGTGCATCATGCGTTTCATGCTTAAAACGTTTTGGTCATATAAGAGATCGAGTATTAAGTCATCATCAAAATGTGTGGGCACTCCAATAATTGTTCCCAGTACTGATTTCTTAAAATCGGGAAGTTCCACTTTAACAGGAATTGATAAAATTTCTTTCAGGTCGAGAATTTTTTTATACTGATCTTTTGAATTGGGAAAAATTAGTAATCTTCCGCGTGAGATGAATTTCCCTCCGATTCGGTCATTTAATAGTTTATAAAAAAAGGATGAGAATTTCTGAATGTCTAGTGCACTTAATTTGGTGTTAATCCCACTAATGACCAAAGATAATTCCTCTTTATCGTTTAAAGCTTTTTCAATGATGTCAGGAAATTTCGTATTCTCTGAATCAATTTTAGTTATAATAGTAATGTTTTTAGATATTTCCTCTTTCTTTTCAGAGTTTAATGTTTTATTAAGAAATGGTAACTTCGAATTTTTCTTTAGATCATGATCATTTTCCTTGTTAATAACAAATGGATTTACCTGAGTAATAGAATGAGTATCCGATTCGATGTTAATGTCCTTTTGAGTATTTTCTTCGATAGATTTTGCAGGCGAAGACTCTGAATTTGAAGATAACTTTAAATCTTCTGCCAGGTCACATTCTTCATTTTCTTGTGAGATTTTTTCTTCTTTTTTTGTTTTATCCATAGTATAGAACTTAGATCGTTTTACTTCGATGTTAAGTTTAGGAGAGTTTCTTTTTTTATTACCTACTGCCATTTTGAAACAATCGAAGCACTAACACTTGAGTTTATCAAGTTACATCCGGGAATTTCGCCTTCCGTTAAGCCTATCAGAAGTAACGGAAAGTTGATAATTCACAAACACAATCGTAGTTCTTTCGGTTTTAAATAATTCTTTGATTACATGTTGACACAATCTGAAATCAAGATCGACAAAATTCTATGAAAGGCAGCACAAAACCAAAAGAATAATTAAACTTTCGACAGCACAACACCACGTCCAAACGCTCTGGTCCCACGGATGCCAGATCTTTTGGTAGTGAGGCAAAGATGGACATTGCACATAGTACATATATTATGCGTCCTGACAGTTCTGTTTTTGTTTTCTAAACGTTCCCGTTTACGTAATTGCGTTCGGCATACGTTCTATTTTGACATTCTGTATAAAAAATGCAGATAAGGTTATAATTAAATACGACAATCACCAATTTTAAAATGGGATAAATGTTTCCCTTAGTCGTGAAAGGGTTAAAGATACGCGGAAGTTCCAAGTTTTAGCAATTAACCAATATCAATGACCAGTCATACAAACTTATAGGAGTTTACACATAAATACTGTATTTAGTATTATTATAATTGGTGCAAATAGGTAATAACAGAAGGTGTAGATAATTCTTTAATTAACATTTCTCAATTAGATATTGGTTTCCTAAGAAGGAATTGCTCCTCCTAAATATTCCAGCTTCTATGAATCTTTAAATATCGAAAGAACAGAGGGAATCCAAAGGGGGGGGGGGAACTGGCTGTGCCCCTAATTGAGAATGCTGGTAAAAGTAATAAGAGGCAAAAACTATTATCCCTTTCCTCCAATTCTCTATCCTATACCCAAATTTTCCCCAACTACCTATGGAGAGAAAATGGTTAGTGGGATGTTTGAAGAAACTATGTTTATTGAGAGTGGGAATGCTGACAATATCAAACTGCCCCGTAATCGCAGGCATGGGGAAAAGACCCTTTCTCCCCCACTAAAGGCTGAAGCCATCTATACTAGAAGACCTACTCCAATGTAGAATTTGACGATGCCAGTAGAAGCGAGAGTTCTGGTACTTGCGATGACCTCTGCTCAGGATTATCCATCAGCTGATAAACATATCCTGTGAATCTATTCACTTGGGGCTGTCAACCCAAAAACAAACAGAAAACACATCGGAAGGTTTTCCCTCCACAGAAACCCACCAATGCAGCAAAATCAGGATCCATAATCAAGCTCAGAGCCATATATCTGTCCAGTCCAGTAGGTTTATATGGTCAGCACCAGGACCCTGTGTGGTTGACCACTCCTCAGCAGGGTAGAAAAAAAAAGAAAAGTAGCCATAGTTGTCCATATCAGTAGGCCACACTAATCTGGCAGCCCTCCCCTTCCGTTCACTTCCACAAGAGAGTATCTCTTTTGAAAGTTACTAACGGTTCGCACCACGAGAAGGCGGAGTCGGAAATTAGATGCTAGGCCTGGCCGATTCTATGCATCATCACAGGGGATTGGTGCATAGCTCTCATTCCAGTGACTATCTAGCTTGCAATTTAAGCTTGAAATGGGACGATTTCTTCTTTAACGATTGTGCTCTGTTTAAAATGGTTGTCTCCGATCAGATCATCTTGTCTCAAGGTAGTTTTTTTTTAATAATGCGGATGACAATGCATTGTTTACGATAGATCACCTTTTTTTTAGGTTTGTTGTCTCTGATGGTATTATTTAGTTCTGGGGCTTATTTTATTCTACAGATCGGCAGTGAATTGTTTACAATTTATTTTTTAGGCTTTTATAAGATTAATGTGTTCTAAAGGATGGGTAGAAAGGACTGTACGGCAATTCGTTGTGTAGCTGTATGCACTTGTTAGAATAACGGTCTCCGTGACATTATTGATTTTTGCGAGTGTTTTTAAACTACAAAATTGAAACGTTTGTTAATGGCAATAAGCTGTTGAAACAAGTAGCCTCGGACAGTATTGACCGGCATTCGTCATATAACGAAATTGCCAGTTAGGAAAATTGTTTTACATACTATTACTTCCGGTTTTTTTTTTTTTGGAGAATCAAAATTTTATGCTTAAGAACAAGTGTTTATCATTGCATTTTTTTCATTCAGCATGCTCTCGTTGTACAGCCTCTTTACTGCTAGTAATACGAGTGTTTCGGTTTTTATTTGTAGAACTTTCCAAAAAGTTAAATATTGTTTCTAATGTGATATTGAAATGCGTTTTTCATTAGTTTAAATCGCATATTTAGTGTTTTTTTACGAAAGTAGTTTTCAGAAACTTGGTAATATTCTAGAAGAATTAAATTTTCTTCGTCGCCATGAGTCGCTGCTTGGAGTCTAGAAGTCGAACATTCCGTCAAGACGTA
The DNA here is from genome assembly GCA_038380435.1 of Ryuthela nishihirai. Taxonomy (NCBI): domain Eukaryota; kingdom Metazoa; phylum Arthropoda; class Arachnida; order Araneae; family Heptathelidae; genus Ryuthela; species Ryuthela nishihirai. The sequence continues at coordinate 25,338,446 of JAWZYU010000022.1, forward strand.
ACGCATTATAGCGTTGTGTTAAAATGGTGTCTGAGCACCATAAACTGCAGAAGGTACCATGCTCCAAATTTCCATTCTTCCAAATCGTAATTTTCGTCTTACAAGGTTGTCAGTTCTGCACTAGACGTTATCAAGATGTCCACACAGTGGTCAGTGGACAAAGTCGTGCAACCCAAAGAAAAGTCCTTGAAGCCATGAAGGGTTATTTTGCCTCTGAACGGCTCTTTTTTTGCACACAATGGACTAAATAGCTAAGTGTCAAGGACCCCTATAGAGAAGGTTTGTGGAGGGAAGCATTGAACAGCTGTTGGGAGACAGATGGTAATCTCTCTTCAAGGTCACCATGTTCTTTAATAAGCACAGGGTATGACTCTCCCACACACGGCCACATGGCTTAACGTTCCATTAGACGGACGGCAGTCTTTCCAAGCTAATTTGTGTCCCCTACTAACCATGAGCAGGGCGGTGAATTTTGCAAAGATCTTGTTAACGCCTGCCCATTTGGGACTTCACCGTAGCAACTGCGGATTACGAGTTTGGCACACTCCCGGCTGAGCCACCCTGACCCCGAAAGCCAGGAAGGTGGAAATATGATTGAGTGATGCCATCCGATGCTCCACTATACAGGAAAGTAATACATCTGAAGGATGACACCACATGTCACATTCGTGTGAAGAATGAGGCCTAAAAGAAAACAGATTAAAACGGTAAAGCAGCAGAAAAGGAACCTTTTGAAAAGATCTGTATTACTGAAAAGTTATCTGATTCGGTCAGATGATTCATATCTGGAATGTGGAAGCTTTTTTAAATTTGGGTCGTGCCAAGGATATATTGCCAATAAGATTAGTAGCAGTATGGTCCAAATTTACACTGTAACTCTGTAAATGAATTGTGCCGAAAGTCGACCGTTTTTGAAAGGGGAATTTCGACCTTTCTTTTCAGGAAAAAAAAAAAAAATGATTAGTCCCAACTATTAGATATTACGGTAGTGATAATGTCCAATTCCAAGCTCTCCTGGTTTCGTGGATGATTGGATGAGGGGACCCGCTGTACAGCTGTTGGGAAACGGATGTAGCCTCCTGTCAAGGCCATTCAGTATGTTCTTTAACGTGCGTGGGGTGTAGCCCTCCCACACATGGGACTATGGCTTAACGTCTCATCCGACGGATGGCGGTCTTTATAAGTCCAAAGGTAATCCCTATTCACTATTGGCAGGGCGGGTAGTATAGCAGAGAAAATCTCTACACTTCCTCAGCTGGGACCCGAACCTGAGAATTGCAGGTTACGAGCCTAACGTAAATGAAATGCAGGTTGCGAGTTATTACGTGTAGGGGAGGATTAGTTGCAGGTGGCGACTAAGCCTTCCCTACAAGTAAAAAAATGAGAAAAAAAGGTAGAAAAGAGAAGATTTGGGTTGTTTTACCTCTGAGCGGCACTTTTTTTCACACAATGGGCTAAATGGCCAGGTCAGAAGGACCCCGAAGATTCTGAAAAGGTTGGGGGGGGGACCCACAGGAACAGATGTTAGGAGACAGATGGTAGCCTCCCGTCAAGGCCATCCAGTGTGTTCTGTACAAGGTATGGCTCTCCCACAATGTACAAGTAATCTCTACAAGGTATGGCTCTCCCACCCACAGACCACGGCTTAACGTCCCATCCGACGGACGGCGGGCTTTCCAAGCACATCGGTGTCCCCTACTGACTTGGAAAGGGTGGGGAGTGAAAAGAAAAAGACACCGATGGGCTTGGAAAGGCCGCCGTCCGTCGGATGGGACGTTAAGCCGTGGCCCCGTGTGCGGGAGAGCCATACCCTGTGCACGTTAAAGAACACACTGGATGGCCTTGACGGGAGGCTACCATCTGTCTCCCAACAGCTGTTCCAGTGGGTCCCCTCCCCCAACCTTCTCTGAGCCTTCGGGGTCCATGTGACCTGGCCATTTAGCCCATGGTGTGCAAAAAAGTGCCGTTCAGAGGTAAAACAACCCAACTGTTTTCACAATTGCGTCAGTCCCTCAGTTGCTTTTACTTTTTTACTTTGCAATAAGAAACAAAGATATGAATATGCTAAAGGTTTTAAAATAATGACCGGTTCTAAGTAGATTGAAACATAAGTTAATTAGGTGAACCGAACGATTGCATTTATTTTACACTTTGGTGTCTGTTTAAATTTATTACATACTGTAAGGGAAGTTCTTTGAAATGTAAAGTTACTGCAGTCACGTCATTTTCAACATACTTTTTTAATACGCTGAGAAAATGTTTAATTTCTTGCAAATAAAAGTATTGTTTAGCAATTTCTGAATTTACTCATAGCAATATTACAAAATACTTTTTTTAGATTTGGTTGAGATGTTCCTTAGTTATTATACCTCTAGTCCATTGCGTTTCAAACACTTCTGCATGGCGAACACTTCAATGTGACAAAAATTAGCAGAACACACAATCAAATGCACATATCTTTATATATACAGTTGTATCAGAATAATATGACCACCTACCGTAGTATATGTATGGTAGATGGTAATATTATTCTGATATGACTATGTGTATAGGAAATTTATTTTTTAAATCAACACAACCTATATAAATCGAATTTTTGCTGAAATATTTGTTAATAAAGCATTTTTCAACAATATTTATGGAAATATCTAAATAAATAGGAAACTTAGTTTTCTGTGGGACATACCCCGGAATATTTAGGACGTTTTCTGGTAACACCAGAACTGATCTAATCATAGGACATATTTCTAACGTTATTTTATTTTTAATTTTTCTCGTAGCTACGGCATCATTATATTAAAAATCCCATTGCCTCATGTACTTTACCCAAATGTCAACACACTGCAACCCCATGTTATGGTTGATGCGGGGGACCCGCCTCCGTGTGTTTCTTAAGTTGAGGCGGGTCTTGTTTAGGCACCCATACATGTCATCAATACATATTTCCCCTCAATAATTTTCGTAATTTCAAATAATTTATTTTTAAATCAGATATTTTTTTTTCACCGTTTTTTTTTCATTTTTACCCAATAGTATTTTTTCTTTTTCTGCAGGACAGTCTCTTAAATCAGTTTCTGCGGGATAGTATATTAATCCGAAATTATATTATTCAGTTAAATTGGAGGTAATAATATATAACAGATGGTATTGGATAACAACTCGGTCATAATTTCCAGAGAAAACTATCTTGGTTTCTACCCTCATCCGAATTTTTTCTAAGTCCAGAGCCGCCATTTTGAATCCTGACGTCACACGGGCCGTGTGACTCATCTCGTAGTTAACAACTCTCATAGTATCAGAATTCTCCATCCTAATTATGGAGCCATCTAGTGTTTAATGAACGTACCCGTATTTGAAAGAAAAAAAAATTTTTTCAGGCGGGTTTTGAAAGCGATATCTTATGGGTCAAAAACTTAATATGCACGCTAACGCACCCGGCTACAGCTTGTTACTTACGCGAGTTGCTTAGATGTGTCTGAAGTGGGGATAAGCGTTCTTTATTAAACAATCTCGGTTGGTTCTATTTCCTTCGCGAGTTTTATATTGATGTACTTTTATTAATATTTTTCTATTTTTTTAACGTATTTTTTTTTTTTTATTTTTATAACCAGCGTATTTTTATTTCTTTTTAATTCGTGATTATCCTCGTAAATCAACCCCACATATATTTCCATATTTAATGTGGTAGTTGTATGTTTCATGTATTTATTCCTTATTAATTAAACATTTATCCATAACTGATACCCCCTTTATTAATATGCAACCTCTTTATTAACCACTTATAAAAAGTTCCATCCCCATCGCACGGCTAACCTCGTAATTTCCACCCTCAAAATATTTAAATCCAACCAAACTTTCGGTGGCAACCCTTCTCAGAACGGCTGATGCAATCCTCCAAATAATTACAAAGTCCCATATTTATATAATTCTAAGTCCTGCAACGTGTATTTCGCAACAAACGTTCGGTACCTCACACCTACAGGGGACCACATTTTACTGTCGGATGGCTATACAAACTTAAAGGCCCTACGTATTTAAAAAATATATGTATTATTCCAAACGGAGGAATCGCACATCTCTGTATAATATTTCGCATTTTTTAAATATCTACATATTTTAATCTTGCATGCTCATGCCAGTGGTCTTATCGGTTCATTGCTAAAGGGTGAGTGGAGATTGAACTCGGATGAACGCTATTTGCTACTGATTAATTATTTCCTTCATTTAATGCAAGAGTTTGAGTAAATAATTCTTTGAACCAAATGGTGCCACTATCGTTTTTTTTCCTCCTAAAAATCATTAACTTTCGTACTAAACCATTTCAAAATAAACATCATAAACGGTTTTTAACATCATCATCATCCTCAAGCAGCCATGGGCTACGGAGGTCCAACCAGACCGTGCAATTTAGTTCTCCAAGCAAGTCTATCCTGAGCTACATCTACTGCATCTGGCCACTGCACACCAATTCTAACAAGGTCCTGTTTGACATTGTCTGCCCACCGCATCCTAGGTCTCCCCTTCTTTCTGAGGCCTTTACGCACACTGTTCATAACCCTATTCGCCAATCTATAATTATTCATACGGGCAACATGGCCAAACCAACGGAGTCTCTCTCTGCACAATATGCTGCTTAAAGGAGGTTGCAAACTCCCTTGCCTAACCTTATCATTAGTTACAAAGTTGAACCACCTAATGCCCAAGATACTGCGTAAGCATCTGGAATCAAAAACATCTAGTTTCCTGTTATCTTGTTTACAAAGTGTCCAAGTTTCACTACCATAACTAACCCTAGAAAGAACCAAACTATTATACAGTCTAATTTTAGTCTTTATGTGTATACGCCTATTTCTCCACACTCTCCATAGATTCTTAAACGTCCCGGCAGCAATCCCTATTCGTCTGTTAATCTCATGCCGCACATCACCATTATCTGTTACATAGCTCCCAAGATAATTAAACTGTGACACCTGCTCAAGACTGCAACCATTCAGATTAACTGAATCACAGCCTGCCTGACCAATTTTCATCACTTTAGTTTTCTCTCTGTTTATAACCAAACCTACTCTACTACCAGTCTCATCAACGGCTCGAATGAAAGAGTTCATCTCATCAACATCATTTGCCAAAAGGGATAAATCATCAGCATATTCTAAATCAGAAATTTTCGTATCTCCAGCCCATTTAAGGCCAAAATCTTTCTCTTGAAGTGAATTTCGCATAACATAATCAATAACCATGCTAAAGAGAAAAGGAGACAAAATGCACCCTTGTCGAACACCAGACGTAATGCTAAACCAATTGCTACAAGACTTACCAACTCTCACACATGACTCAGTGTTATTATAGAGAGCTTTCATTATGTTAACTAACTTGTCTGGTATACCATATGATCTCACAATCAACCACAAATTATGACGATCAACAGAGTCGAAAGCCTTTTTGAAATCAACAAAGCTAGCAACCAAAGGTTTCTGAAACTCTAAACATTTCTCAATAATCTGCCTAAGTGAAAATATGTGATCCACACATCCCCTACCACTTCTGAATCCACATTGCTCATCACGCAATTGACTGTCAACCAGATTCTTAATTCTATTAAGCACAATCATGGAAAGAACTTTCCCTGGAACAGAGAGTAGGCTGATACCCCTATAGTTATCACAAGAACTGCGATCACCTTTTTTGAAAATAGGGATAACAATAGCTCTGGTAAAATCCTTAGGAACCATGCCTTTATCATAAAAGATATTCAGAATTTCAGTCATCCAAGTGGTAACCGAAACATTCCCAGCTCTAAGCATTTCGGTAGTAATTTCATCTACCCCTGGGGATTTATGTAGTTTAAGTTTAGAAACAGCCAAAATAACTTCAGACTGTGTTATAGGGCCAACATTAAAGCCACCAATTCATCCATCATCACTGCAAACAATGGGAGCAGAACTAACTACATTGTTTAGAACATTACTGAAATGCTCAGCCCACCTAGCCATGACAGAATCCTCCCCTTCTATAACCTTACCTTGTTTATCCTTCAAACCTTGTGTACCTGTCCGTTTTCTACCACACAAAACATTAACTATCTGGTACAGGTCTCTGCTGTTGTGTTGTCTAACTGCTTCCTCGGCTTTGTCAGCCAAACCATCAAGCCAAAGATTCTTATCAGGAGCTAACTCACGATAACGTTTATCAAGTTCTCTGTAATGCTTTCTATTAGGACTAGTAGGGTATTGATTAAAGACATTCCTGCGTTGGGTTGTTTTACCTCTGAGCGGCACTTTTTTGCACACAATGGGCTAAATGGCCAGGTCACATGGACCCCGAAGGCTCAGAGAAGGTTGGGGGAGGGGACCCACTGGAACAGCTGTTGGGAGACAGATGGTAGCCTCCCGTCAAGGCCATCCAGCGTGTTCTTTAACGTGCACAGGGTATGGCTCTCCCGCATACGGGGCCACTGCTTAACGTCCCATCCGACGGACGGCGGCCTTTCCAAGCCCATCGGTGTCCCCTACTGACCGTGGGCAGGGCGGGGAATTTTGCGGAGATAAATCTCAACGCTGACCCAGCTGGGACTCGAACCTGGGAACTACAGAATACGAGCCTGGCGCGCTACCAACTGAGGCACCCCCGCCCCAGACATTCCTGCAGTTCTTTCTTTCCGAAATAAGCTCAAGTGCCTTATCACTCAGATAATTCTGCCTCTTCTGCTGCTTTTTTCCTAAAAGAGTACTGTTAGTGTCCAAAAAAGCCTGTTTAAAATGATCCCATTCTTCCTCAACTTCAGTAGTAATCAAACCATGACTGTCATAATGACTAAGTAACCTATCATGGTAAGCTTTGGCTATAACTGGATCTTTCAGAGCTTCAGTATTAAAAGTAAATTTTTTAACCTTAGCACAACACTTTTTAAGTTTAAGTTGCGAGACACTTGTAACAAGGTAATGGTCAGATCCAATTTCAGCTCCCCTATATGCCCTGGTATTCCTAACAGAACTAGCCCATTTGCTGTTAATTAATATGTAATCAATCATATTCTTATGCAGCCCATCAGGTGAATCCCATGTGTACTTATGTATGTCGCGGTGTTTGTAATAAGTGTTAGTTATTCTGAAACCATTGCGTTTACTTACCTGTAGGAGACGTTGCCCATTGCCATTGCAGCTACCAATGTCAAAAGGGCCTATCACCCCTCCCCAAATGTCAGAGTCAGTACTAACTTTGGCATTGAAGTCACCTAGAACAAGGGTAATATCTCCTTTTTTGACAGAATTCAAAATATCCTGAAGTTGTCCTATAACCTATCTTTCTCATCCTCAGTGGGGGCATAACAGCTGATAATATTCGTCTTTAACGCTTGTCTGAAATTTTGCTGTAAGAAACCTTTCATTAATGCACTCATATCCCAGAAGAGCATCACTAGCGTGTCTGCTGAGAAACAGACCCATGCCTGGTGATGCTTATTGTCGCCCCTCCCTGAAAGGAGAAATTTAAGATTATTTTTAAGAATCTGACCTTTATCTGTCCATCTGGTCTCTTGCAAGCAAAGAATATCTAAATTATAATGGTGGAATTCTTGTGTGAGGACACCAAGAGAAAAAGCTCTGTGCAGAGTCCTCACATTCCAACTACCTAGAGAGAGAAAATGGTTAGTGGGATGTTTAAAGAAACTATGTTTATTGAGAGAGGGAATGCCGACAATATCAAACAGCCCCCTAATCGCAGACATGGGGCAAAGACCCATTCCCCCACTACTAAAGGCTGAAGCCATCTACACTGGAAGATTTCCTCCAACGTAGAATTTGACGATGCCAATAGAAGCAAAGAGTTCAGGTGCCTGCGATGACTTCTGCTCAGGATTATCCACCAGCTGATAAACATATCCTGTGAATCTATTCACTTGGGGCTGTCAACCCACAAACAAACAGAAAACACAGCGGAAGACTAGTCCTGTGTAAAGTGTGTGTATGTGTGGGGGGAGTCCTTACTCTCAATTATTATCAGCGTATATGGATATACGTTTCCCATTCAGCTTCAACAGACCAAGCAATAAATTTATATCTTTCTCTCACATTTTTGTTCTCAAACACGTTTCATAAGAAGACATCACAGTAATCATTGCTTGAAAAAAATAACTGTTTTCAAAATGTCCCATTTATCTAGCCCATATTTTGCCGGTGGCTGATGTTTTCCCTATCATTCTGCATTTTCACAGAACCACGATTTATTTAGAGTCGTCATTATCATAAGCATTATTTCAACAATCTGAGAACAGTCCTACCATTTACCCAACATAAAATAAACATTTTTTTTCAAGTTCACTTATTCCCTCTGTATAATTATTAGTGATATATTTCATTAAGAGTGATTTTTTTTCTTCATCACATACTCCTCCTGCGGACCACGTTTTATTGACGGTTGCCAATAATCTGAGAATTAAATATAGCAGTAATGAATATGTTATACAACGGGTTTTACACAGTTTGCTCTGTATAATAATTATCAGCGTTGTTTATTTGGAAATACTTCCCCACTCTGTGAAAACAGTCCACGCAATGTATTTTTAACCTCTTCCCAGTTTTACCACGTCCATGGACAGTAATAAATATTTTAAGTTCCGAATAGGGCATTACACTCCTTGCTCTGAAGGAGGACTTCTTTTTTACTGCTTATCTCACTCATCATGAGGGACCACGTTTCATTGACGGATGACACCACGTAAGTGACCGTGAAAATGTCTAATATTACTCCATATTGGGAATTCCTTGCTTTTGTCGGTGGCTGAATTCACTCGTGCCGTGTTTAAAAATATTTATACTCGCCGGGCTGTATGAAATGTTTACATTGTATCTCACGCTACCTTTATGTCTCGCTAGGAACCATGTTTTAATGACAGATGGTACCGTGAAAGTAACCTAGTAATTCTATTTTTCCATAATGGAATTTACACTCTTAACTCTGTATAATGCAGATCGCAAGAATATACTAGTAATATACATTATTTCTCATATCTGTGAATCACATTCTTCGCATATCTGTCTAACACCATTCTTAGCGGCAAAAAAAAGTCTAAATGACCTTGAAAAAAAATACCCCCTCAAGCAGCTGCTTGCCACAGAGGTCTCACAGGAGCCTGTCAGTTTATATGGCCGTAGTAGAAGATCTGTGAGGATGGCAGGACCTCAGCAGAAAAACAACACACATTCATGCCTGATCTGGGGCTCGAACCCAGGTCCCTTAGATCAGTAGCCAAGCGGATACGTATGAGCATGCATAATCAAACAAAATGTACTGGAGATGATAGAATACCTTCAAAATATGCTGGAATGCCTTCCACTAAGAAAAATTTTGAAAATATTCTTCCATCCACTGCAGTGTGTGCGTATTTACTGTTATTCCAAATTCACTGCATATGGTGTCTTTCTACCAACAATTGCAATGTGTGCGTATTTACAAATATTCTGCCATTCATTTTACTGTTTTTCAAAGCAATTTTACCAACCATTTCGTTGAGTTTTCAATTCTGAGGGGTCTTTTATGCATTCAATTTAATTAAATTGCCAAGTACATGTAGCAAAGGGCTCATAGTTCGATAGAGAAAGGGTACTAGACCGCTGTTAGGAGAGAAATCCTCCTGTCAAAGTCATTCAGAGTGTTTTTTGACGCTAAGAATGGTATTAGACAGATATGCGAAGAATGTGATACACAGATATGAGAAATAATGTATATTACTAGTATATTGTTGCGATCTGCATTATAACAGAGTTAAGAATGTAAATACCATTATGGAAAAATAGAATTACTAGGTTACTTTCACGGTACCATCTGTCATTAAAACATGGTTCCTAGCGAGACATGAAGGAAGCGTGAGATACAATGTAAACATTTCATACAGCCCCGCGAGTATAATTATTTTTAAACACAGCACGAGTGAATTCAGCCACCGACAATAGCAAGGAATTCCCAATATGGAGTAATATTACAGACATTTTCAAGGTCACCTACGTGGTGTCATCCGTCAATGAAACGTGGTACCTCATGATGAGTAAGATAAGCAGTAAAAAAAAAGTCCTCCTTCAGAGCAAGGAGTGTAATGCCCTATTCGGAACTTAAAACATTAATTACTATCTATGAAACGTGGTAAAACTGGGAGGAGGTTAAATATATATCGCGTGGACTGTTTTCACAGAGTGGGGAAGTATTTCCAAACAAACAACGCTGATAATTATTATACAGAGCAAACTGTGTAAAACCCGTTGTATAACATATTCATTACTGCTATATTTAATTCTCAGATTATTGGCAACCGTCAATAAAACGTGGTCCACAGGAGGGATATGTGATGAAGAAAAAATAATCACTCTTAACCCTTTCACGACTAAGGGAAACATTTTTCATATTTTAAAATTGGTGATTGTCGTATTTAATTATAACCTTATCTGCAATTTTTATACAGAATGTCAAAATAGAACGTATGCCGAACGCAATTACGTAAACGGGAACGTTTAGAAAATAAAAACAGAACTGTCAGGACGCATAATATATGTACTATGTGCAATGTCCATCTTTGCCTCACTACCAAAAGAAATTGCTTCGCAGAATATCATAATTAGCACATCATTTTGTATAGTAATTTTATTTCATAATTTTGTATTATTTTAGTTAACATTTTGTTCTAATAAACCAATAAATAAAAGACATTGCATAATAAGCCTAACTATAATTTGTGTTACCTTTATAGTCCATTGGGAAAAACATTTCCCATAAAATTCCAAAAAAACTACACATTGTTATGTATTTTTCTTACGATTTTTATTTTACGTCTAAACAAATTAAAATAAACAGTTACATACTAATATTTACTCTTAGAAACCTTATATTTCATTAACCCTTTCAGGACCATATCACTAGAGAGGAATAAGTGAACTTGAAAAAAATGTTTATTTTATGTTGCGTAAATTGTAGGACTGTTCTCAGATTGTTGAAATAATGCTTATGATACCGACGACTCTAAATAAATCGTGGTTCTGTGAAAATGCAGAATGATAGGGAAAACATCAGCCACCGGCAAAATATGTGCTAGATAAATGGGACATTTGGAAAACAGTTATTTTTTTCAATCAATGATTACTGTGATGTCTTCTTATGAAACGTGTTTGAGAACAAAAATGTGAGAGAAAGATATAAATTTATTGCTTGGTCTGTTGAAGCTGAATGGGAAAAGTATATCCATATATGCTGATAATAATTATTCAGAGTAAGGACTCCCACCACACATACACACACTTTACACAGGACTATGTTAAAAACCGTTTATGATGTTCATTTTGAAATGGTTTAGTATGAAAGTTAATGATTTTAAGGAGGAAAAAAAACGATATTGGCACCATTGGTTCAAAGAATTATTTACTCAAACTCTTGCATTAAATGAAGGAAATAATTAATCAGTAGCAAATAGCGTTCATCCGAGTTCAATCTCCACTCACCCTTTAGCAATGAACCGATAAGACCACTGGCATGAGCATGCAAGATTAAAATATGTAGATATTTAAAAAATGCGAAATATTATACAGAAATGTGCGATTCCTCCGTTTGGAATAATACATATATTTTTTAAATACGTAGGGCCTTTAAGTTTGTATAGCCATCCGACAGTAAAATGTGGTCCCCTGTAGGTGTGAGGTACCGAACGTTTGTTGCGAAATACACGTTGCAGGACTTAGAATTATATGAATATGGGACTTTGTAATTATTTGGAGGATTGCATCAGCCGTTCTGAGAAGGGTTGCCACCGAAAGTTTGGTTGGATTTAAATATTTTGAGGGTGGAAATTACGAGGTTAGCCGTGCGATGGGGATGGAACTTTTTATAAGTGGTTAATAAAGAGGTTGCATATTAATAAAGGGGGTATCAGTTATGGATAAATGTTTAATTAATAAGGAATAAATACATGAAACATACAACTACCACATTAAAGTATGGAAATATATGTGGGGTTGATTTACGAGGATAATCACGAATTAAAAAGAAATAAAAATACGCTGGTTATAAAAAAAAAACATACGTTAATAAAAATACATCAATATAAAACTCGTGAAGGAAATAGAACCAACCGAGATTGTTTAATAAGGAACGCTTATCCCCACTTCAGACCCATCTAAGCAACCTACGTAAGTAACAAGCTGTAGCCGGTTGCGTTAGCGCGCAGATTAAATTTCTGACCTATAAGATAACTCTTTCCCAGGTGGGTTTTGAACGCGTTATTTTTTTCAAATATGGGTACGTTCGTTAAGCACTAGATGACTCCATAATTAGGATGGAGAATTCTGAGCCTATGAGAGTTGTTAACTACGAGATGTGTCACACGGCCCGTGTGACGTCAGGATTCAAAATTGTGGCTCTGGACTTGGTTTCTACCCTCATCCGAATTTTTTCCAAGATAGTTTTCTCTGGAAATTATGACCGAATTGTTATCCAATGCCATCTGTTATATATTATTACCTCCAATTTAACTGAATAATATAATTTCGGATTAATATACTATCCCGCAGAAACTGATTTTAAGAGACTGTCTTGCAGAAAAAGGAAAAATACTATTGGGTAAAAATGAAAAAAAAAAAACGGTGAAAAAAATATCTGATTTAAAAATAAATTTGAAATTATGAAAATTATTGAGGGGAAATATGTATTGGTGACCTGCTAAAACAATACCCGCCTCCACTTCTGAAACACACGGAGGCGGGTCCCATAGGATTAACATAGCTCCGCCTCTGAGTTAGAACCCCCACTTTCCCCCTACTAGCGTGGTTAACATGAATCTCTCTGCAACCATTTAAAGGTTTCCTTTCTCAACATTTTCAAAATGCAGCTGAAGATCGAGAAATGTTGTGCTAACGTCAAAGGAACTGCTTTTAACACTGGACCTCTGAAAGATCCAGGTGTAAACAAAGCAGACCATGATAGACTATTTAGTCATAATGACATTTGTGATTTGCTTACTGTTGCAGTTAAAAATGGGATAAGTTAAACTTTTCTTATGGATAAAAATGGAATATTGGAGACAATCATTTTGGTGATGAAGCTATGTATCTTATTTAAGTAAGAAGAATTGTAAGGGTTAACTGAATCAACCCTTTACTACATAGTTACAATGGAACACCGATGGGCTTGGAAAGGCCGTCGTCGGCAGGATGGGACGTTATGTCGTGACTGTGTGTGGGAGACCCCATACCTTGTTCACTTTAAAGAACATGCTGCCCACTGGGTCCCCTCCTCGAAATCTTCCCAGCCTTGGGGGTCCTTATGACCTGGTCATTTAGCCCATTGTGTGCAAAAATGTGCCACTCTGAAGAAAAGCAATCCAAATCCTGTACACGGTGCCACGACCGAAGGAGTTCTTTTTCAAGTCCATCAGTGTTCTTTCTTCCGAAAGTAGAGTGTATGGAGAGGAGGGGAGGATTAGCGGTGATGTTGTTAGGACTCGAACCTAAGAACTACAGATTAAGAACCTCGCGTGCTACTGAGTACAGCAACTGCTATGAAACTGGAAATAACATTTCAAAAAGGAATTGCACCGTTCTTCGTGTCAGCCTCTCAAATAAAGCGTTATCGCCGTTGAAAGAGAACAGTAACTCACTCCTTCAAATATTTCGTCAATATTGATGAATTTTCAAAATTAGGCAAATTTTAAAATATACAATTTTAGTCGACACTTTGTTATAGTAAACACTTGTATTTTTGATCAGCTACTGAGATAAATTAAAAATGACGGCTTCTTTGTTGCACAGTCCAGCTTACATAACTTCATATTGCACAATCCAGCTTATCTAACTTCATATATTGAAATATTGCATTAATGTACAGCATTTGTCCCCCTCATTGAGAACTTTGATTTTCAAAAAAGTAGAATTATAGTTTATATGGTAGCGAACAACAAACAACTGCTGTACAACGTTTTTCTGCTAAAACTTTACCTTACTTTCAGTCTTACTCAGAGTTCATTCAAGCTGTTAAGTTTCTAATTTGGCTTTCAATTAGCATAAAAGATTGTTCGATTGATTTGTGGGGAGTGACTCAGATGCAATGGACTTGTAATCGGCAGTTCCCACACGTGGAACTCTAACCTGGAACTTCTGGAAGTTCTGACACGTGGGAATCTAACCTAGGAACTTAGCAGTTCCCAGGTTAGAGTCCCACGTATCAGCGTTGTGATTTATCGCACGAAAGTGGACCTGTATGAGCTTGGAAAGGCCATCTTCCATCGGATGGAACATTAAGGCGAGGCGCCATGTTAGGGAGAGCCATGTCCTTGCCAGTTAGAGAACATGCTGTATGGTAACATGCTGTATGGTAAAGAGGCAAAAAGTTGCGAAACTTACTTACATTAAAGAAATTTTTAAAGACCTGTAAAACGGAGGGGGAAAGGTTATACTGCATTCGAACTCCAGTCTTGTTCCCCCTCCCCCTTTTTTTTTAGCATCTACCTGAATGCGGCCTAAAACGTAAGAAATAAAACATGTAGTAACAATGATGAAATCCTTTAACTATCAACTTCAAAGGAACAACATTTCGTATCTCTTACCAACCGAATGAAAATTTTCCGGAATCTGGTTTTGCTCTGAAGGTAATGCCATCGAGGAAATCGCTCAATTTGTATTATATTTAACCTTTACAACATTTTAGGAAGATAGGTTTTCTTTTCACCTTTTTATTGGCACTCTCACAGGAAACCGTCGCTTAAAATACCTACTTTTCTTTTTGAATGAAACTATTTTTATATTCTCCTAGTTATGCACGTCGAAGCTGTCTTTGGACACGACTTAAGGTCAAATCCTGTTAAATATTTTGTTTTCTGGGAAGGGAAAGGCAAAGGTTTCATAATTTATTCATTTCTTTGGCAATCTGTACATCTCAAGCTTTCATTTGAAATATAATTCATTGCTATTCACCAGTGAACTCGGTCCCTTTTTCTGGGAGAAGGAGGGGGGGGGGGGAGAAGGAAAAAATTGAATAAATAAAAAAATTTCATGACTTACTTTTGTTGAAATCTCAATAAAAAGAATAACTTTTAATTTGAATGTTTAATTTTGAAGTATCAGTTTGTCTATATATACACACACTTTAACGTGAAACTTTAGTACTGTAACAGCCGATGTAAATGTCCTATAACAATATTCACTCTTTCCACATTAAAAGTTTTCATTTGATAAGCGTTCTTGCTCGAGCCTCAGATTTGTAAGATATACACAACTTTCTTTCGGTATTGGGTTGTTTTAACTATGAGGGTCCTTTTTTTTCACACATTGGGCTAAATGACCAGGCACTAATGCCTGGTCATTACACATAAGGCTAAATGACCACCTCCCGTCAAGGTCATCCAGAGTGTTCTTTAGCTTGCACAGGGTATGGCTCTCTCGCACATGTCGCCACGGCTTAATTCCCATCTGACGAGCAGCACCGTTTCAAAGTCCACTGGTGTCCCCAACTGACTATGTGCATAGCGTAGATTTTTGCAGGGATAAATGTGAACGCTGACTATTATTATGAAATTTTAATGATCATTAAGGGAAGGAGTTTGTTTATTTACAGCTTACGACAATTCCAACGTCACAAGTGGTTATGTTGGACAACTATTCTAACGAAAACGACTAAAAAACTAAAATGATGAGCGAACGTATCAGTATGCAGTTAAAATTGATAAGCTGTAGTAAAATTGCTGTAGTAAAATTGATTTGAATCGGATTTATGCTTAAATTTCAGTAAAGCGTAACTTCACAAGATAAAATTTTATTCGATTTTGATGTATCAAATTGTCTAAAGAACAATATACATACACATGCGGTTAATATTATTCAACATTTAATACTACAGTACCTAGCTAAAAATAAATGTCCTTTAAAAAGTTTTGTCCTTTCCAGAGAAAGACTGGTCCATAAAATATTGTAAAAGAATCTCTTCAAGTTTTAGAAATATCCGAATGACCCAAGTTGTTGCGAAAAAACATAAAATTTTAGATTGTGATATTAAAAATTGAGTTTTAAATTGCAGTGAGAAATAATTTTCACCTCTTAAAGCTTATATTCGGAAATAAAAAAAAAAATGTAGGGTCATAGTTTTCGCTTTTAGTGTTCGTTGTAAAAACGATATATCTCTCTTGCACGAGTTGAAAAAGTTAGGTGAAAATCTTGATATTTTAAAATCCCTTTGAAACCAGCAGTTTCTATCCTATTTGCAATTGCACTTCTTACTTGTTTCATTGGAGGTGAACCGATATTCAAGGTAAATAATAAAGTTTCCGCTCCGGTCAATGGATGAGAATAAGGCAGATTAAAGTATGCTGTCTGCTTAGATGAAGTGCGACATTGCGAGATGGACGAAGCCCATACTTGCCATAAAATTTTCAATGATGTCCATTGTCGGTCACATGGTATAAAGTGCAATCCACCTGGGAACGCCAAACATCGGGGTAAACCGTACTGTGTGCCTAAAACACGACCTCTTTGTAAGTGTAAATGCTCAGCCACATAATATGGACACTTGGCAGCTAATCTAGAGATTGTGGACGGTGATCTTACTGGATCTTCTTCAGCGCCATACTTTCGGACGAGTTGTACAAATCGGCGTTCCTCGTCAGTAGTTACGTTTTGCAGAGAATTCTCTTCAAACACTTCGAGGCCAAATTCAACAAAAACGCCAACGAGACGAAAAATATCAAACTCCATTAATTGTTCATTTTCTTCTATTTCCAGCACGTTTTGAAAGATTGGGTCTGGATCAAGCTTCCATGCATTTGGAATCTGCGACCGAGTCGTTAAGATATCTCTCCATTTCGCAGCATTAGCGGAATTGGCCGCTCCTTGGATGCCCTGCATATTCATTTCAGTCTTCGGATAAAATCACCTGAAATTAAAAACAAAAACAGTCTTTCCTAACTGTACTTAATTTATATTGACACTAATATATTTAAATTCGCAAAATATTGTTATGTGTTTCGAAGCATCCTCCCCCCCCCCCCATCTAGGGACGGATGACAAAGATTTGGGTTGTTTTACCTCAGAGCGGCACTTTTTTGCACACCATGGGCTAAATGGCCAGGTCACATGGACCCCGAAGGCTCAGAGAAGGTTGGGGGAGGGGACCCACTGGAACAGCTGTTGGGAGACAGATGGTAGCCTCCCGTCAAGGCCATCCAGCGTATTCTTTAACGTGCACAGGGTATGGCTCTCTCCCGCACACGGGGCCACGGCTTAACGTCCCATCCGACGGAAGGCGGCCTTTCGAAGCCCATCGGTGTCCCCTACTGACCGTGGGCAGGGCGGGGAATTTTGCGGAGATAAATCTCAACGCTGACCCAGCTGGGACTCGAACCTGGGAACTACAGATTACGAGCCTGGCGCGCTACCGACTGAGTCACCCCGCCCCGGATGACAATGAACCATGCCTTCCCCTTTGATTATACAGTAAAGGTAATGGAGCCAAAAAAGGTTATTAATCTTTGGCAGATTTCTTGCTGTTTTTCAAAAAGTATTTTATAACTTTTAAAACGAAGGTGAAAAAAAATTGTCTCCACCCGCCATTGTTATTTTTTTCTGGATCCGGGCCTTTCCGGATGTTTTACGAATTATCAATTTTGAGATTTTCACAGGTGTAGTAAAATTTCTAAAGTAGTAAATGGCAGCAGAGCACTTCACAATTCTCTGCCGCCATTTTCTTTACGCAACGGAACAAAACGGTCCTTATCGACGATTCCTTGAACCCACAGACCCTAACCCAAACGGTTTTTTTTTTAGGAAAAAGTTTCACTTCGTAAAAAACAACGAAAAAGGAAACAGTTCTAAAAGGTTGCTCTCGAATGACTACAGTTTACGTCAACACAACGTACTGTTACCATGGTAAAGATTATGTTAACAAACGCAACGGAGAAAAACGCGATTTCACCACACCCCTAAAAACATCCCTCATAACCACGAATCGTTCATAAAAATTAAAATTATAAATCGAAATCCATCAACACAAACACTGCAATTTCGTTCCCACATAATACAAATTCCTCAATCTCTCCTCCCCCCCCCCCTTTTCCCAATACTTCAAACACTCCATAAATATATTTCCACAAACTAAACTCCTAAATCAAGTGGGGCGGGGGTGGCTCAGTCGGTAGCGCGCCAGGCTCGTAATCCCAGGTTCGTAGTTCCCAGGTTCGAGTCCCAGCTGGGTCAGCGTTGTCCAGCTGGGTCAACCTTCTCTGAGCCTTCGGGGTTCATGTGACCTGGCCATTTAGCCCATGGTGTGCAAAAAAGTGCTGCTCAGAGGTAAAACAACCCAACCCTAAATCAAGTCACACATACAAAAAAACTAAAAAACTAAATAAATCACCAGAATTAATCTAATCGGCCAGAAATCTTAAAAGCAAGAATATCGTGAACGCTGATCCGCATTATAAAAAGCCCACAAAACTAAATCTCATCGGAGACAACACAAAAAAAATAGAAAATCTTAAACAGTTCATTACCGATCAGAATTATAAACATGTCCCCAGAGATAAATAATACCATCAAAGACAACTCAAAACCACATACGAAAGATTATCCACACAGCAATTAATACGTTACCAATCATTTTCAGCAATTAACTATCCGTATTAAACTGCTTAACCACGAACAATAATAAACAAAATTAAAATCGAACATATCACTATTAGTATTCATTACCAGAAATATATCATTACCAGAAATATATACATATTAGTATTCATTACCAGAAATATATTAATAAAAACATGCATAGGCACACTGAAATAAGCCATAGGAAAAACTACAGACACTCTCCATCCATTAAACACAATTCATATTTCTCAAACAAACCTCCCCTGAGTAACTTTTTAATCTTTCTGCCTCCATTACGAACTGCCAAACCGACAATTCTCCATCCAAAATTTCTACATGAAAAAAACCTTCACCCAACCCTTCCAAATATTCCCAATAAATTATATTAATAACAGTAAAAATGAAATAAATATCTAACAAAATATATCACTATAATACAATACTAATTATACTATGCATAACTGTTAATAACCACCAATTCATCTCAAATACTTCTACCGGCATACACGTCACGTTAAAACCATGTTCAGTTCAACACACAAAAATTTTCTTTTGCCAAATATATTCCACACCCCACTATATTAGAATTCTCTGAAAATCCACTGCATGCGTTTCCCCAAAAACCATTTCCCTAAAACACTAACTCCCTGTTAAAAACTTTCTACTTTATAACTTTTAATTTCCACATATTCCAAAATTTTTCCCATTTTCTTCCATACTCACAACAAAATGGGGCGGAATGGCTCAGTCGGTAGCGCGTCAGGCTCGTAATCTGTAGTTCCCAGGTTCGAGTCCCAGCTGGGTCAGCGTTAAGATTTATCTCCGCAAAATTCCCCGCCCTGCCCACGGTCAGTAGGGGACACCGATGGGCTTGAAAAGGCCGCCGTCCGTCGGATGGGACGTTAAGTCGTGGCCCCGTGTGCGGGAGAGAGCCATACCCTGTGCACGTTAAAGAACACGCTGGATGGCCTTGACGGGAGGCTACCATCCGTCTCCCAACAGCTGTTCCAGTGGGTCCCCTCCCCCAACCTTCTCTGAGCCTTCGGGGTCCATGTGACCTGGCCAATTAGCCCATGGTGTGCAAAAAAGTGCCGCTCAGAGGTAAAACAACCCAACACAACATAAACTACATCCTACTACACGCACAAATACGATTGAAAAAAAGGACTGACCTAGACTTAGACCCTACACAATATGATGTATGAAAAATATTAATAAATTCTATAAAACTGGTTTTTTGTTGACTTTGGTTGAATACTCATTTATTCATTAAAAATATTAAGTATCAAGGAAAAGTTATTCAGCGTTTGTGCTGTAATATACGAAACGTAAATAGAAACTTACCTCCGTATAACAGAAAACTATGGAGACCGTACTTCTCGCAGCAGCTGAAACCTTACAAGTAGTCTCTTTAATCAATGCACCGTCTTATAGGGAAAAAAAGGTTCAAACGCTTAATAGAATATTTCTTGCCACGTCACATAACACGTGATTCTTGCTGGTTGGTTGCGAATATGCAGTGGTGAAAGTTGGTTGGTACGGCGTACCGGCAAGAAATTATTTGCCGATAAAACATTTTTCAGTAATCGTGGAGGTAGCGATTTCTTTTACACTTTAATGCTCTTTCAACTGAATATTTAATTAGAAGCAAGCGGATCCTCCATGTTAAGAAACACTCTTCGATTTTTATTTACATTATTACAGTTTAACCTAGGACCAGATCTAGAAACAAAAGAGAAAGGGGCAGGGGGTGAAATAAAGGGGTAAGCGGCAGGAAAAAAGGTCTGGATTTTCATTACAGTGTAATATTTTCCGCTTCGTTTTAGAATTTTCTTAAAACTTCTTGAAAATTGCGTGAAATAGGCACAGGATTGTTAACTTTTGGACTCCGTTATACCTATTAGCATTCTCAAAGAAGGAACCAGCGACCTCCTTGTTCTCTCACTTCTCCCGATCCTAGAGCCGGAGCTGGTTTAATCCTTTAACTACTAAGTTGTCTGATAAAGCCTCATACTTGAGGTTCCATTTTCGCATAGAGGGAGTGCTAAGGGGGGGTAAAGTGTGCATTCTTTATTTGAACAATTAACAAGGATACTGGGAATTTTGCTGACTATACACGATGGGGTTTGGAGCCATGCCGGGCTCCATACTCAAATTAGGTCTCGCCAAGCGCCTCCTGAACCAGCCTTTGCAAGTTCGGCTTTCGTTTGAGAATCCATCTCGTAACAGTGCCAAATAAGCGAAATGACAGTGGAAAGTAACAGTGCCAAAACAGCGAAATGTATTCTTTTTATAATATTTTTTCTTTTCAAAACATTTTTTCACTGCATTCGTAAAAGAGGTGCCATTTTTTTTTTGAGTAAGACAAAAGCGGTTGCTTTAATAATTGCTCTCCGAAACAAAATAAAAGTGTATATGAAATTCGGGCTTTAAAAGAGCTGCAAAATTTTTGATATTGGTTTGTTATAGCCATCCATAATCCCTGTAGTACATGAGAAAAGAAACGTAAATGGTACCTTGGTGTTCAGTATAACTCCAAATGTATACAAAGGTTGAGTTGGGTTGTTTTACCTCTGAGCGGCACTTTTTTGCACACCATGGGCTAAATGGCCAGGTCACATGGATCCCGAAGGCTCAGAGAAGGTTGGTGGAGGGGAGCCACTGGAACAGCTGTTGGGAGACAGATGGTAGCCTTCCGCCAAGGCCATCCAGCGTGTTCTTTAATGTGCACAGGGTATGGCTCTCCCACACACGGGGCCACGGCTTAACGTCCCATCCGACGGACGGCGGCTTTTCCAAGCCCATCGGTGTCCCCTACTGACCGTCTAAATTGTAGACCGAGGGCACACGGAGCCATGGCTTTATGTCCCATCTGACTGAGGACAGACTTTCCAATGTCATTGTCGTCCACTTTCTCACAAAGAGTAGGTTGGGGATTTAAAAGAGATAGATTTCAACCCTGGCATTGGTGGGTCTCCAACTTGGAATACAGATTACAACTGGTGCGCTACAGACTGAGTGAACCACTACCCACACATTCAAGTGTATAGCGGATTCATTGGTTTTCTTTTTATTTAAACAGAAGTTTGTCTAGTAGTTCAGGAGCTACCTATTCAATATATCTCTATTCTGCAGAAAAGAAGATTCCCCTTCCAGAAGTTTGTCTAGTAGTTCAGGAGCTACCTATTCAATATATCTCTATTCTGCAGAAAAGCAGATTCCCCTTCCAGAAGTTTGTCTAGTAGTTCAGGAGCTACCTATTCAATATATCTCTATTCTGCAGGAAAGCGGATTCCCCTTCCTTCTTTGAGCCGTTGGAGTTTTTACGACCTCCCCATTTTGCCCAATGTGTATAGAGAAGTACCCTCACAGGTAAAGGAACCCAAAAGCCAACATATTATACGCTACAGATTAGAGTTAACAAATGTATTTCATTTTAAGAAAATCAGGTATTTGGGTTCCAGAATAGCCTGATTCTTGTTTGCCTGTCGGTGTAAACGACCCTCTTGGTCGGGTTCAGCAAATCTGTTCTTCCAAACTCTGAGATATCCTATTGCATCACCTTAATTGCGTTTAACCAGAGGCGAATCAAGAATACCATTTCTAGATTTATCTGCAGAAATTTCACGACTGGATGGAATATGGCTACTGCAAATTTCTTGGATGGAAAGTTTATATAGTAATTCTTCACGTAACACCAGTTGGCATCATGAAGTACCATTGTGAGGATTTACTGTATTTCAATTCAATAATATATATATTTATTATCTTGCATTTGAATAATTACAAGAAATGAAGTCCTAGGGATCGTTCATAGTGTTTGAAAGAACAGAAAGTTTGAACTTCACCCACGAGGGTCATTTACACTTCCAGCTAAACAGGAAACAGGCTGTTCCGGAACACAAATTCATGAATTTTCTTCATCTAAAAAACGGGCAAAGTCGCCATTCTAGACTACATATTGTGATTTTTAAGTAAGGTATGAATCCAAGCATGTACCCAAGATTTAGTTCCGAGAATTTAGTTTCCGGGGGAGGGGGGGATATGAGAAAATTCCCAATTACTAAAATATTCCACCGGTCACAAAAAGTTACAATGATGTTCTATGTGGAATAATTTTTTTATAGTTGTTTTTTTAAACCTATTTTTAGTGTCGGACATATACTATGGGGGGAAAATAAAATTATACAAAGACAAATATTTTGGGTTTTGAAGCAGGTAGACAAGTTTGAGATTTCCTATAGGACCCATAAAACCAGATATAAAACCCATAAGACCAGGGGTCCTCAGAAGGGAGGTGGTCGTATTATCCCCCCATTCAGTACGGTAAAAAATTCATGTCGACTTGGGGGGATTATGATTGTTTATTTGGCACTGTCACGAGATGGATGCACAAATCCAGAGAAGGATCCAGGGGTCCTCAGAAGGGAGGGGGTCGTCTTATCCCCCCATTCGGTACGGTAAAAAATTCATGTCGACTTGGGGGGATTATGATTGTTTGTTTGGCACTGTTACGAGATGGATGCACAAATCCAGAGAAGGATCCAGGGGTCCTCAGAAGGGAGGGGTCGTCTTATCCCCCCATTCGGTACCGTAAAAAATTCATGTCGACTTGGGGGGATTATGACTGTTTATTTGGCACTGTTACGAGATGGGTGCACAAATCCAGAGAAGGATCCAGGGGTCCTCAGAAGGGAGGGGGTCGTCTTATCCCCCCATTCGGTACGGTAAAAAATTCATGTCGACTTGGGGGGATTATGACTGTTTATTTGGCACTGTTACGAGATGGATGCACAAATCCAGAGAAGGATCCAGGGGTCCTCAGAAGGGAGGGGGTCGTCTTATCCCCCCATTCGGTACGGTAAAAAATTCATGTCGACTTGGGGGGATTATGATTGTTTATTTGGCACTGTTACGAGATGGATGCACAAATCCAGAGAAGGATCCAGGGGTCCTCAGAAGGGAGGGGGTCGTCTTATCCCCCCATTCGGTACGGTAAAAAATTCATGTCGACTTGGGGGGATTATGATTGTTTATTTGGCACTGTTACGAGATGGATGCACAAATCCAGAGAAGGATCCAGGGGTCCTCAGAAGGGAGGGGGTCGTCTTATCCCCCCATTCGGTACGGTAAAAAATTCATGTCGACTTGGGGGGATTATGACTGTTTATTTGGCACTGTTACGAGATGGATGCACAAATCCAGAGAAGGATCCAGGGGTCCTCAGAAGGGAGGGGGTCGTCTTATCCCCCCATTCGGTACGGTAAAAAATTCATGTCGACTTGGGGGGATTATGATTGTTTATTTGGCACTGTTACGAGATGGATGCACAAATCCAGAGAAGGATCCAGGGGTCCTCAGAAGGGAGGGGGTCGTCTTATCCCCCCATTCGGTACGGTAAAAAATTCATGTCGACTTGGGGGGATTATGATTGTTTATTTGGCACTGTTACGAGATGGATGCACAAATCCAGAGAAGGATCCAGGGGTCCTCACAAGGGAGGGGGTCGTCTTATCCCCCCATTCGGTACGGTAAAAAATTCATGTCGACTTGGGGGGATTATGACTGTTTATTTGGCACTGTTACGAGATGGATGCACAAATCCAGAGAAGGATCCAGGGGTCCTCAGAAGGGAGGGGGTCGTCTTATCCCCCCATTCGGTACGGTAAAAAATTCATGTCGACTTGGGGGGATTATGATTGTTTATTTGGCACTGTTACGAGATGGATGCACAAATCCAGAGAAGGATCCAGGGGTCCTCAGAAGGGAGGGGGTCGTCTTATCCCCCCATTCGGTACGGTAAAAAATTCATGTCGACTTGGGGGGATTATGATTGTTTATTTGGCACTGTTACGAGATGGATGCACAAATCCAGAGAAGGACGGCAGAGCATCGAAAACCTTCCACTTGCAGGAAGACCGAAGGAGGACGTGAAAGAGATAACTATCGCTACTGTTCGTTAACTCATTAAGGAAAGCCCACACAACATCATTCAGGCAATAAATTCAGATCTCATTGTATCGATTGGCAGCAGGCCCGGGTTGGGTTGTTTTACCTCTGAGCGACACTTTTTTGCACACCATGGGCTAAATGGCCAGGTCACATGGACCCCGAAGGCTCAGAGAAGGTTGGGGGAGGGGACCCACTGGAACAGCTGTTGGGAGACAGATGGTAGCCTCCCGTCAAGGCCATCCGGCGTGTTCTTTAACGTACACAGGGTATGGCTCTCCCGCACACGGGGCCACGGCTTAACGTCCCATCCGACGGACGGCGTCCTTTCCAAGCCCATCGGTGTCCCCTACTGGCGGGGAATTTTGCGGAGATAAATCTCAACGCTGACCCAGCTGGGACTCGAACTTGGGAACCAGCAGGCCCGGACTTAGGCATAAGCTAACTAAGCTACAGCTTAGGGCCGTTACGATATGAGGGGTCTCAAAGAAATATATTTCAAGTTTTACTGCATTACCAAAATATTTTTAATATTAAATCTAATTTGCAAACGCTGTTCATCTTTGCTTACCAATGCTAGAATAATGTTTTCAATACATCAATTTCGTGTTTATTTCTCAATGTTCCCCCTCAATCAGAATAATTATATATATATATTTCGTCTTCCGAGTTTTTGGGTCCTCTGAAATTTGAATAGCTTAGGGCCTTTTAAATATGCCTTAGCTTAGGGCCTTTCAAATATGTCTTAGCTTAGGGCTTCAGAAGGTCAAAGTCCGGCCCTGGAGAGAGTTATATCCTGAGCATGTTAAAGAACATGCTGAATAACCTTGACGGGAGGCTACCATGTGTCGGTTAATCCTTTCAGGACCATAAGGTTTCTAAGAGTAAATATTAGTATGTAACTGTTTATTTTAGTTTGTTTAGACGTAAAATAAATAAAAAACATAAGAAAAATACATAACAATGTGTAGTTTTTTTGGAATTTTATGGGAAATATTTTTCCCAATGGACTATAAAGGTAACACAAATTATAGTTAGGCTTATTTTGCAATGCCTTTTATTTATTGGTTTATTAGAAAAAAATGTTAACTAAAATAATACAAAATTATGAAATAAAATTACTATACAAAATGATGTGCTAATTATGATATTCTGAGAAGCAATTTCTTTTGGTTGTGAAGCAAAGATGGACATTGCACAGATGCAACATTATTGCAAAGATGGACATGGACTAAACGTTCCCGTTTACGTAATTGCGTTCGGCATACTTTCTATTTTGACATTCTGTATAAAAAACGCAGATAAGGTTATAATTAAATACGACAATCACCAATTTTAACATGGGGAAAAATGTTTCCCTTAGTCGTGAAAGGGTTAACAGCTGCCCAGCGAGTATCCTCCTCTGATCCGTCAGGCTCCTTGTGACCTAGTCATTCATCAGTGTGTGCAAAACGTTCGGCTCAGAAGTGAAGCAATCGAACCACTGCTTTTGCAACATGTTTATAAAACTTACCGTGCATTATTATAAATTTAATTTTTTCTGCCATTTCATTTTATAGGTACATATTGGACGTTGATTCTCCTCCCACTTGCTCAATCTGAAGGATGAACATTAGCATCTTCCGCGAGAAATAGATTCAAAGAAATGGAAAGAAACTACAGATTTCTGTTCAGTACCATGATGAAGTTCATGTTTAGAATATCAAGATATTATATCTCACTCTTAGACTCGTACTTTTAATTTCTACATCCTATAGTGATCAGACGACACTCGGTTGTGGCTCTGAACAATTTTAAACGTAGACTTAATATAATAGAGTTCAAAACATATGGTTTACTACATTATCGCCCCCAGACGTCTATTTTAGATTTGTGCATAAGGACATTATTTCGTAGGGGATATTTACCGAGGTCCACTTTAAGAACAATACTTATGGAACTGAATGTCGTTGAGGATCAAGCAAGGATTCACTTCTGAAAATTAACCGGGAAATGAGAGAATGTTCGGAAATGATTCATATTCTGTTACAAGAAGGAAATCAAAATTTATAAGGAATTTCCTTTACCACCAGTGTAAGGAATTTTGAAAGAGGCGATCTTTCTCGGAGTGCAGACGGTCCCCACCCTACCAGAAAAATTTATGCCGACGCCCATGAAGGCAAAGTACTTAAGCTTCGAAGATGAAGGAGGATTCTGAAACTAAATAGACTCAATTGTAATAAACTTTATAAAACAAAATTTACTCTTGGTAAACAGTTTAATTCTTATCCCAATGATTAGCGGCGAATCAGGCAACATTATAACAAATACAAAGTTACCACTCCAATGATAGAGCAGTGCAAATTCTAATTGTAAGAGAATATATGCGAATAGAAAACAGTATATTACTCTCTGAATCGTGGGGAAAGATCCTCTATAGTGTACAAAAATGTACACTGGAAAAGCTTGGCAGAATTTACTAAAAGAAATAAATAAAACCAAAAAATAAAACCCCCCTCAAGCAGCTGCTTGTCACAGAGATCAGACAGGAGCCTGTCAGTTTATATGCCAGAGTAGAAGATCTGAGAGGATGGCAGGACCTCGGCAGAAAAACAACACATACATATATGCCCTACCTGGGGCTCAAACCTAAGTCCCTTAGATCAGTAGCCAAGCTCGCTAAGGAATATTTTAATGCCTTGCATCTGAGTGTTACTTAGGGGTATGCCTTATGTGCCTCTTTAGTTTTGCTGCTTTTTAATTCAAATTGTAAATCATTATGCAATGAATGGTGACTCGAAGTTAATAAAAAGGGAAAATAGTGAATTAATAGAAAATTTATTTTACACTAGTTGTAGTATACTTTTTGTCACGTTTCATTCGAAGTATTTTTGCAAAAAATTATATATGAATGTTTGTTGTTAAATAATCATTAAAGTGTTTTTATTATGATATTTAATGAGACTGTGTTATTAGTTTTTTGACATCTACTCAAACATTGCACAGGACTCGGAGGGGAAAGAACTTTTCTTCCGAACACTTCATATTACGCGGTAGTTTGCGGAATAAGTAGCCTTAACTGGCATAGTGGTTAGGCAGCTAGCGACTATTCCAGCAAGGCAAACTTTGTGTGTTGTGTTAGCTCTAACTAAGGCAGTGGTCAGCAGTGACTTCAGTCTTAGTAGGGCATGTCTTTGTATGAGAAGGCCTGTATTAAGCTAGGAGTAGCTTCTAGGATTCTTCTCTGTCCTATATGTCGCAAATCAAAAAAAAAGTTAAAAGGAGGTACTAAGGCCTCATCTGATTTTGTTTACAGGAATCCAAAATCGTACAACAAATTTAAGGCATTTTTTAAACAATTTTTTCGCATACAAATAGCTAAAAGTTAAATTAAGAAGCATCGAAATGTTCGGAACCAGGACCGGACCTTGGAAAAAATAATAAGGGGGGAGGGAGGAAACTGTCTACCCCTGGAAAAGTAAAGTGGGGAAGGCAAGACACTGGATTTCGATTGCATTATTTTTTTCCTCTGTTTTAAGAGGTCTTTATAATTTTCTTAAAAAATTAAATGACATCAGTTTATTTTTCCCCCTTTTATCGATACTAGAAAATAAAGAGTTGTTGTTGGGTTGTTTTACCTCTGAGCGGCACTTTTTTTGCACACCAGGGACTAAATGTCCAGGTCACATGGACCCCGAAGGCTCAGGTAAGGTTGGGGGAGGGACAGCTGTTGGGAGACTGATGGTAGCCTCCCGTCAAGGCCATCCAGCGTGTTCTTCAACGTGCACAGGGTATGGCTCTTCCGCACACGGGGCCACGGTTTAACGTCCCATCCGACGGACGGCGGCCTTTCCAAGCCCATCGGTATCCTCTACTGACCGTGGGCAGGGCGGGGAATTTTGCGGAGATAAATCTCAACGCTCACCCAGCTGGGACTCGAATCTGGGAACTACAGATTACGAGCCATATCTTCTGTAAACATTGAATTGTGACCTCTCCCCTCCATGTTATGTCAATGGGAAGCGAAATTGGAAGTTTGAATATTTAATAGCAACAATGCAGTCTTAAGAGAACTCAAAATTATTGACTTATTTATAGAAACTATTAAGATATACATTGCATTGAATAATTTGAAAAATTATTTCTTATTCAAACAATGCAAATTAACAGAGACGAATTTCTGTTCGGCACTGCTGCTAAATATTCAAACTTCCGTAACTCTTTAAATACAAAGGGAATATTGTTTAAAATGGAGATATAGATTTGATCGAGGTCTTTAATTCATCGTCACACTTTTTCTCATTAAACCTTTATTTTACAAGTCACAGCGCTGAATTGAGATAATGTAGAAGTGGGTGAATGTCATAATTACTTAGTGTATTGGAAAATATCCATTCCTTGTCTAGGATTCCAACTTGGGTAGCTTTAAATATAGAAGCTAAATTAAAAGCTGTAACGTATAAGGGTTTAATACAAAAATTGGGGATGATGAATTAAAGATTTCGATTAAGTCTACATCTCCATTTTAACTATATTCGCTTTGTATTTAAAGAGTTACGGAGTTTGAAATACGTACCTCCGTAATCCAACGAGAGATTGAATATCTCGTTGGATTTGGGTTGGGTTGTTTCACCTCTGAGCGGCACTTTTTGCACACCATGGGCTAAATGGCCAGGTCACATGGACCCCGAAGGCTCAGAGAAGGTTGGGGGAGGGGACCCACTGGAACAGCTGTTGGGAGACAGATGGTAGCCTCCCGTCAAGGCCATCCAGCGTGTTCTTTAACGTGCGCAGGGTATGGCTCTCCCGCACACGGGGCCACGGCTTAACGTCCCATCCAACGGACGGCGGCCTTTCCAAGCCCATCGGTGTCCCCTACTGACTGTGGGCAGGGCGGGGAATTTTGCGGAGATAAATCTCAACGCTGACCCAGCTGGGACTCGGACCTGGGAACTACAGATTACGAGCCTGACGCGCTACCGACTGAGCCACCCCCGCCCCTAAACGACTAGGTGATAAGTTCCCAATGGGTTCAGAAAGGGTAGGGTTAATTTGGATTGTTTTACTCTGAGTGACACTTTTTTGTGCACAATGGTTAAATGGCCAGGTCACAAGGAAATTCCGGGGTCTCAAAGAAGGCTAAAGGGGCCCACTGGACACGGTTAGGAGAGAGTTCAGTCAAAGTCTTCCGTCAAGACCATCCAGTAGGATCTTTAACGTAAACAGTGTCACAGCTTGTCACGGGTCACGGCTTGGGCCAGCATTAAGATTTATCTCAATATTGATCCAGGTGCGGCTGAAACCTTGGAGCTGATTACCAGCCTGGCCAACTATAGTTGGTTTTTCACTAAACTGAAGTTTATAGTCATTGCATACAGGTTGAGAGCATATTATTTAATGTCGAAATATTCAACAGAAATAGTATTATGAAAGTATTAATCTCTCCTGCACATAAGATGTTAGCTTTGGGGGACATTTGTAAATAAAAATGATTTATTTGAATTTGTCTGAATAAATAAATGATTCAAAAAATAAACATTCTGAGTCTACATATTCCGACAGCTCTGTCAGATCAGGATTAAGGATTTTATTGGCCCTCTGGCAAATCTCAAAATCAGCACACAGACACACATGCACACCCTCCCTTGATCAATGTCGTGTTTTACAGTACAATCATCATCATCATCATCATCATCATCAACCTCAAGCAGCCATGGGCTACGGAGGTCCAACCAGACCGTGCAATTTAGTTCTCCAAGCAAGTCTATCCTGAGCTACATCTACTGCATCTGGCCACTGCACACCAATTCTAACAAGGTCCTGTTTGACATTGTCTGCCCACCGCATCCTAGGTCTCCCCTTCTTTCTGAAGCCTTTAGGCACACTGTTCATAACCCTATTCGCCAATCTATAATTATTCATACGGGCAACATGGCCAAACCAACGGAGTCTCTCTCTGCACAATATGCTGCTTAAAGGAGGTTGCAAACTCCTTTGCCTAACCTCATCATTAGTTACAAAGTTGAACCACCTAATGCCCAAGATACTGCGTAAGCATCTGGAATCAAAAGCATCTAGTTTCCTGTTATCTTGTTTACAAAGTGTCCAAGTTTCACTACCATAACTAACCCTAGAAAGAACCAAACTATTATACAGTCTAATTTTAGTCTTTAGGTGTATACGCCTATTTCTCCACACTCTCCATAGATTCTTAAAAGTCCCGGCAGCAATCCCTATTCGTCTGTTAATCTCATGCCGCACATCACCACTATCTGTTACATAGCTCCCAAGATAATTAAACTGTGACACCTGCTCAAGACGGCAACCATTCAGATTAACTGAATCACAGCCCGCCTGACCAATTTTCATCACTTTAGTTTTCTCTCTGTTTATAACCAAACCTACTCTACTACCAGTCTCATCAACAGCTCGAATGAAAGAGTTCATCTCATCAACATCATTTGCCAAAAGGGCTAAATCATCAGCATAATCTAAATCAGAAATTTTCGTATCTCCAGCCCATTTAAGGCCAAAATCTTTCCCTTGAAGTGAATTTCGCATAATATAATCAATAACCAAACTAAAGAGAAAAGGAGACAAAATGCACCCTTGTCGAACACCAGAAGTAATGCTAAACCAATTGCTACACGCCTTACCAACTCTCACACACGACTCAGTGTTATTATAGAGAGCTTTCATTATGTTAACTAACTTGTCTGTTATACCATATGATTTCACAATCAACCACAAATTATGACGATCAACAGAGTCGAAAGCCTTTTTGAAATCAACAAAGCTAGCAACCAAAGGTTTCTGAAACTCTAAACATTTCTCAAGAATCTGCCTAAGTGAAAATATCTGATCCACACATCCCCTACCACTTCTGAATCCACATTGCTCATCACGCAATTGACTGTCAACCAGATTCTTAATTCTATTAAGCACAATCATGGAAAGAACTTTACCTGGAACAGAGAGTAGGCTGATACCCCTATAGTTATCACAAGAACTGCGATCACCTTTTTTGAAAATAGGGATAACAATAGCTCTCGTAAAATCCTTAGGAACCATGCCTTTATCATAAAAGATATTCAGAATTTCAGTCATCCAAATGGTAACCGAAACATTTCCAGCTCTAAGCATTTCTGTAGTAATTTCATCTACCCCTGGGGATTTATGAAGCTTAAGTTTAGAAACAGCCAAAATAACTTCGGATTGTGTTATAGGGCCAACATTAAAGCCACCAATGCATCTATCATCATTGCAAACAATGGGAATAGAACTAACCGCATTGTTTAGTACATCACTGAAATGCTCAGCCCACCTAGCAGTGACAGAATCCTCACCTTCTGTAACCTTACCTTGTTTATCCTTCAATCCCTGTATACCTGTCCGTTTTCTACCACACAAAACATTAACTATCTGGTACAGCTCTCTGCTGTTGTGCTGTCTAACAGCTTCCTCGGCTTTGTCAGCCAAACCATCAAGCCAAAGATTCTTATCGGCAGCTAACTGATCTTTTACACGTTTATTAAGTTCTCTGTAATGCTTTCTATTAGGACTAGTAGGGTATTGATTAAGGACATTCCTGCAGTTCTTTCTTTCCGAAATAAGCTCAAGTGCCTTATCACTCAGATAATTTTGCCTCTTCTGCTCCTTTTTTCCTAAAAGAGTACTGCTAGTGTCCAAAAAAGCCTGTTTAAAATGATCCCATTCTTCCTCAACTTCAGTGGTAAGCATACCATGACTGTCATAATGACTAAGTAACCTATCATGGTAAGCTTTGGCTATAACTGGGTCTTTCAGAGCTTCAGTATTAAAAGCAAATTTTTTAACCCTAGCACAACACTTTTTAAGTTTAAGTTGCAAGACACTTTTAACTAGGTAATGGTCAGATCCAATTTCAGCTCCCCTATATGCCCTGGTATTTCTAACAGAACTAGCCCATTTGCTGTTAATTAATATATAATCAATCATATTCCTATGCAGCCCATCAGGTGAAACCCATGTGTACTTATGTATGTCGCGGTGTTTGTAATATGTGTTAGTTATTCTGAAACCATTGAGTTTACTCACCTGTAGGAGACGTTGCCCATTGCCATTGCAGCTACCAATACCAAAAGGGCCAATCACCCCTCCCCAAAGGTCAGAGTCAGTACCAACTTTGGCATTGAAGTCACCAAGAACAAGGGTAATATCTCCTTTCTTGACAGAATTCAAAATATCCTGAAGTTGTTCATAAAACCTATCCTTCTCATCCTTATCGGCATCCTCAGTGGGGGCATAACAGCAGATAACATTCAGGTCTTTAACGCTTGTCTGAAATTTTGCTGTAAGAAAAATGTCCAGTGGGTTTATATGGTTTTTATGCACTCATATCCTAGAAGAGCATCGCTAGCGTGTCTGCTGAGAAGCAGACCCACGCCTTGGTGATGCTTGTTGTCGTCCCTCCCTGAAAAGAGAAATTTAAGATTATTTTTAAGAATCTGACCTTTATCTGTCCATCTGGTCTCTTGCAAGCCGAGAATATCTAAATTATAATGGTGGAATTCTTGTGTGAGGACATCAAGAGAAAAAGCTCTGTGCAGAGTCCTCACATTCCAACTACCTATGGAGAGAAAATGGTTAGTAGGATGTTTAAAGAAACTATGTTTATTGAGAGAGGGAATGCCGACAATATCAAACAGCCCCCTAATCGCAGACATGGGGCAAAGACCCGTTCCCCCACCACTAAAGGCTGAAGCCATCTACACTGGAAGACTTCCTCCAATGTAGAATTTGACGATGCCAATAGAAGCAAAGAGTTCAGGTGCCTGCGATGACCTCTGCTCAGGATTATCCACCAGCTGATAAACATATCCTGTGAATCTATTCACTTGGGGCTGTCAACCCACAAACAAACAGAAAACACAGCGGAAGATTTTCCCTCCACAGAAGCCCACCAGTGCAGCAAAATCAGGATCCATAATCAAGCTCAGAGCCATATATCTGTCCAGTCCAGTGGGTTTATATGGTCAGCACCAGGACCCTGTGTGGTTGACCACTCCTCAGCAGGGTAGAAAAAAATAGACGGTGACAAATGTGATGCATGAAAAATCATTTGCAACAATAATAAAAATTTAAAACTGAATGTTATGAGAGAGAGAGAGAAAAAGATTTGACAGATTTGCTAAATGTAATATTCTTTTCTTATTTAATAATATTTTTTAATTGCATCTGCATTTTTCACTCAAGAATTGCAAAAAACAAGTCGATTTTTGATTTAAAATACCAAATACTCCTCAAGCATTTGCTTGCCATAGAGGTCTGACAGGAGCCTGTCAGTTTATACGCCATAGTAGTTCTGTGAAGATGGCGGGACATCAGCAGAAAGACAATATAAACATCCATACCTGTACCGAGACTCGAACCCAGGTCCTTTTGTTCGGTAAGCAAGCATGCTTACCACTCGACCACGAGACATGGTTAAAAATTATAAGTAGTTTCAAATGTTTCAAAGCTATTATACGGAACAATAAGGTATCTTATTGAGACGAGTTGGTTGGGTTGTTTTACCTCTGAGCGGCACTTCTTTTGCACACCATGGGCTAAATGGCCAGGTCACAAGGACCCCGAAGGCTCAGAGAAGGTTGGGGGAGGGGACCCACTGGAACAGCTGTTGGGAGACAGATGGTAGCCTCCCGTCAAGGCCATCCAGCGTGTTCTTTAACGGGCACAGGGTATGGCTCTCTCCCGCACACGGGGCCACGGCTTAACGTCCGATCCGACGGACGGCGGCTTTTCCAAGCCCATCGGTGTCCCCTACTGACCGTGGGCAGGGCGGGGAATTTTGCGGAGATAAATCTCAACGCTGACCCAGCTGGGACTCGAACCTGGGATCTACAGATTACGAGCCTGGCGCGCTACCGACTAAGCCACCCCCACCCCTTATTGAGACGAGAGACTCATGTTTGTGTGTGTGAGAGAGAGAGAGCGGTGGCGACTTGACTTTCATTACCTTCAAATTTGTCATTTTTTTATCTGTCTGCTTCTTTTTCTCTTTTCCTGGAATCTTTCATAGGGAATTTTAAATATTTCCTTCCTTAAAAGTGAGGTTCTCCTTTAGTGTATGTCCCTTCGACCATGGCGAGGTGGGGGCGGGGGTGGCTCAGTCGTAATCTGTAGTTCCCAGGTTCGAGTCCCAGCTGGGTCAGCGTTGAGATTTATCTCCGCAAAAATTCCCCGCCCTACCCACGGTCAGTAGGGGACACCGATGGACTTGGAAAGACCGTCGTCCGTCGGATGGGACGTTAAGCCGTGGACCCGTGCGCGGGAGAGCCATACCCTGTGCACGTTAAAGAACACGCTGGATGGCCTTGACGGGAGGCTACCATCTGTCTCCCAACAGCCGTTCCAGTGGGTCCCCTCCCCCAACCTTCTCTGAGCCTTCGGGGTCCATGTGGCCTGGCCATTTAGCCCATGGTGTGCAAAAAAAGTGCCGTTCAGAGGTAAAAGAACCCAACCCAACTCTGAGCTCTTGGGGGGTCTTGTCCTGGCCATTTAGCCCATTGTGTATACAAAAGTAAAATTTTGCAACTTATTTGAAAAAGAAACTCAGTCAGTACATTTGGGCAGAACTCCGTTCTGAGAACGTGGACAATGGATAATAAAACTAAAACATTTGAAATAAAATGGTTGTCCCGACAAGGATCCGAACCCAGGTCTCCCAGAAGCATGCCTGGCGTCAAAACCGCTAGACCACAGAGGAACTGACAATTTATTCAACAAAGAAATTTATAAGCATTACTGTTGACTCGCCAGCGTCAGTACAACCATTTTTTTTTTCCAACTCATTATTTCAAGTGTTTCTTGTCTACAGGACGTTTTCCTGCTGGGTTGATTTACTTCTGAGCGGCACTTTTTTGCACACCATGGGCTAAATGGTCAGGTCACATGGACCCCAAAGGCTCAGAGAAGGTTGGGGGAGGGGACCCACTGGAACAGCTGTTGGGAGACAGATGGTAGTCTCCCGTCAAGGCCATCCAGCGTGTTCTTTAACGTGCACAGGGTATGGCTCTCCCCACACGGGGCCACGGCTTAACATCCCACCCGACGGACGGCGGCCTTTCCAAGGTCATCGGTGTCCCCTACTGACCGTGGGCAGGGCGGGGAATTTTGAGGAGATAAATCTCAACGCTCACCCAGCTGGGACTCGAACCTGGGAACTACAGATTACGAGCCTGGCGCGCTACCGACTCAGCCACCCACGCCTCACGTTTTCCTGTGGTACATTATTACTGAATTGTTAAAGATATTTATAGCAATGCTTTTACTAATGCAGTTATAGTATACCATTAAACTAGCTACAGCTTAATAATGATATATAACAACCTAAATATTGCAAAAAGCTGCGAATTTTTAACCAATTAATAGATTGACTATTCTCTTCCTACGTAAATTGGAGGTGGGGGTGGCTCAGTCAGTAGCGCGACAGGTTCGTAATCTGATATTCACACAGTTTCGATTCTCAACTAGTACTGCATTGAGTCTTATCTGAACTACTGATCAAGGTATCTGATTTCGAACCCTGGGCAAGGCATGGCTGTTTGTGTTGTCTTTCTGCTGAGATCCTGCATCTTCACAGATCTTCTACTAAGGCGTGTGAACCTCTGTGGCGAGCTGCTGCTTGAGGAATTTTCCTTTTTTTATTATTTGAAACCCCATTGAACTCGAGTTAGAAAAATAAAATAAATAAATAAATAAATACCCCCTCAAGCAGCTGCTGGCCACAGCGGTCTGACAGGAGCCTGTCAGTTTATATGCCATAGTAGAAGGTCTGAGAGGATGGCAGGAGCTCGGCAGAAAAACGACACAAACAGCCATGCCTTACCCGGGGCTCGAACCCAGGTCCCTTAGATCAGTAGCCAAGCGTGCTAACCACTCGGCCACGGGACGGCTCACGAGTTAGAAAGGGGACACCGAAAAGCTCTGAAAGACCACCTCCCGTCGGATAGGACGTTAAGCTATGGCCCCATGTGCAAGAGAGTCATACTCTGTGCATGTTAAAGAACACTGTGGATTTCGAGGAGGGTACCATCGACATCCTAACAGCCGTCCAGTAGGTCCCCTTCTCCAACCTTCTGGTTTTCGGGGTTCTTGTGACGTGGCCATTTAGCCCATAATGTGCAAAAATGTCACTCAAAGGTAAAACATCCCCATACAACTCAACATAAATTACAATTTTATATTCTATACCTTGGGGAAAAACACGAATATTCTCGTTATCAATGTTGCAAGAAAAAAGAAATTCACCTTAGGGTACTTGCCTACCTTTAAACTAAATGCCATAGAATTTAACTGACATAGAATTGTGACTATGATTCATAGTCGTGTACACAAGAATACAGTTTGCCAGGTTCCTGTATTTCTGCGCTTTAGATAAGCCGATCTCTCCTGTTTGTTTTTTTTTCTCCAATTGGTTGCTCGCACTTATAGCCAATGTTCTCTTTTTTGTCCTAATGAGAAAGAAGCGGTGGTGGACGTTTGGGTGGCTCAGTTAAGTAACGCGCCAGCCTTGTTTCAGTTTTTTCCAAGTTCGAGTCTCAGCTGAGCCAGTGTTGAGATTCATCTCCACAAAACCAACCCTGATCTCGGTCAGTAGCGAACACCGAACGGTTTGGAAAGACCGCCGTCCGTCGGATGGGATGTTAAACCGTGGCTCTGTGTGTGGGGAGAGCCATATCATGTGCACGTTAAAGAACACGCTGGATGATATTGATGGGAGGCTACCATCTGTCTCCCAACAACTGTTCCAGTGGGTCCCCTCCCCCAACCTTCTCTGAGCCTTCGGGGTCCATGTGACCTGGCCATTTAGCCCATGGTGTGCAAAAAAGTGCCGCTCAGAGGTAAAACAACCCAACCTAGTTCCTGCTACTTTTCTCGATTTATTAATTCGATTGGGTAACGAAAGGGTAATTTTTGTGTTTGGCAACCAATTAACAAGAGGCTTTGTGACTCCCGGACGTGACGTAGTTCAGCATTCGTATCTTTTATCATCGGCTTGTGATGTGGTGAGACTAGCGGGAGGTTTCCTTTGTTCAGAGAAGTTGAAGATTCATAGTTTTTAGCTGTAAGTTTCAACTTATTAATTTATTTATTACCGGATGACAATAATTTATATCCCTGATATTTACGTCAGTAAATGTTGTTTTAGCTGATCCAATGGTCAAAATCTTTAGGGCAGATCAACTTGATCCTTTACACGGATCTTTAAGATTTATTCCGATTTGAAGGATAAATCTGCGAAAGATGGGTTGTTTTACCTCTGTCCATCCCCCTTTTTTTTTTGCATACAATATGTTAAATATCCAGATCACAAGGACCCCGAGGGCTCAGAGAAAGTTGGGGACAGAGGACCCACTGAACAATTGTTATGAGATAGATAGTAACCTCCTATCGAGGCCATACTGCAAACCCACGCAGGATATGGCTCTCCCGCATATGGCCGCCATGGTTTAACGTCGCATCCTATGGACAATTGATCTCTATGTTGCGATCTTGTGCAACCACGGCAATTCCCGGTTCCGCCTGACAGCACTACCTGGTTTAAGAAAAGCCATGACTATCTAGAGCCGGGGGCAAGGAATACGCCCTATAGGCGCACCTCAACCCCGGCCTCACATGGCAGCAGTCCTATAGAAGGAAAGCTGACCACCGGAAGAAACCTAACTTTAATCTATTCCCCGGTTTGCAAATGTGCAAGGATATAAAGATCCAAGCTCGATCGGCACCCGGGGTGGAGACTCTTAGTAAGACCCAGACTTTTTGGACGGCTCGTGCCTACTAGGCAGGAGGAACCTTGCGACCGAGCCGTCGAACTGACCACCCAAGGTCCCTGAAAGGTGAGGTCTCCGACGCCGTCACCACCCGACCGGCAATCAAGCCGGCCAGCAGCGTCTTCAACCTTGGTTGGCCTTGGCCATGTCCAACCGGCGCCCAACCCGGTCGGCACAGCCTTCAGCCGGGTTGCTGGGCCCTAGGCCCCCCCACCACGACAAGGTGGTCCCCTATCGGGGGGGGCATCCTATGGACAGCGGCCTTTCCAAGCCCATCAGTGTTCCCTACTGACCGAGGACAGGATTAATAGTTTTTTGGAGATAAATTTCAGCATCTCGGCGCTGACCATAGTGGGACTCTAACCTGGGAACTGCAGATTACAAGCTTAGGAACGCTAGAAACTGAGACTGCACCCCCCCCCCCCTGTGGCTCAGCTGGGTGAGCGTAGAGATTTATCTCCGCAAAATTCCCCGCCCTGCCCACGGTCAGTAGAAGACACCGATGGGCTTGGAAAGGCCGCCGTCCATCGGATGGGACGTTAAGCCGTGTCCCCGTGTGCGGGAGAGAGCCATACCCTGTGCACATTAAAGAACACGCTGGATGGCCTTGACGGGAGACTACCATCTGTCTCCCAACAGCTGTTCCAGTGGGTCCCCTCCCTCAACCTTCTCTGAGCCTTCGGGGTTCATGTGACCTGGCCATTTAGCCCATGGTGTGCAAAAAAGTGCCGCTCAAAGGTAAAACAACCCAACCCCCCCCCCCTCAGGGTAATAAGTGGTTTGTTGCTTTTATTAATATTTTCCGTCCTTTACGTATGATAGTGTAGATTATTTACAATATTTTGAGCACTTCATTATTACTTCGAGATTTTTTAAATAAATATAATAGCTGCTCATAATTCACCTTAACAAATCCTTTTAACTCTTGGCTTCCAGTTGTTGACTATAAATCTTTCCTTTACAGTAATTTTCTTTATTTCCTCGGTATTAGACGTATTGGTTGCCTCAAATAGAAATGTTTTGACTTTGTCTTTGTTTTTAAAGAAAAATACTTTTACAATTTTGGTGTCGGAAATTGTATGAGTCAGTCTAGCGCGCGAAGTTGGTAATCTGCAATTCAGTCCCACCTGTGATTGTGTCGATATTTGTCTCTGTTAATCATTACAGACGATGATTAAAAAGAAACTGGTTAAAAAGGCCGCCATCTGTCAGAACAGGCGTAATGTAGTGGCTTCGGGAAACTGGGCCTTACACTGTGCAGTTAAAGAATATTAGATGACTTTCACAGAAGGCTATCATTTGTCTCCCAGTAGCTGTTTAATAAGTCATCTTAGCTCAACCTTCTCCAAGACTTACTTCCTTGTGATCTGTGGGGCGGGGGTCGCTTCAGTCGGTAGCACGCCAGGCTCGTAATCTGTAGTTCCCAGGTTCGAGTCCCAGCTGAGTCAGCGTTGAGATTTATCTCCGCCAAATTCCCCGCCATGCCCACAGTCAGTAGGGGACACCGATGGGCTTGGAAAGACCACTGTCCGTTGGATGGGACGTTAAACCGCGGTCCCGTGTGAGCTATACCCTGTGCACGTTAAAGAACATGCTGGATGGCCTTGACGGGAGGTTACCATCTGCTTCCCAACAGCTGTTCCAGTGGGTTCCCTCCCCCAACCTTCTCTGACCCTTTGGGGTCCGTGTGACATGGCCATTTAGCCCATGGTGTGCAAAAAGTGCCGCTCAGAGGTAAAACAACCCAACCCCCAAATTTCCCTGAGCCTTAGGGGTCTTTGTGACCTATCCATTTAGCCCATGGTGTGCAAAAAAAAGTGCCGCTCAGAGGTAAAACAACCCAACAAACCTTGTGATCTGTCCCTTTAGTCGATTGTGTGTAGGGAGGGTTGTGTGTGAAGAAAACTGTTGCTCTGGAATAAAAAAAAAAACGCCAAGTGTCGTGGCTTTAATATTAAAATGATAACTGGAAAATGTACGTTGTGTTGATAATGGAGAAAAAGTAGCATAAATAACTTTTTTATATTAATTTCATGTAATTTTTTTGGTTTCAAAAAATTTCCCTATTTTTCATATTAAAAGAAACTTTCAAGTAGCTGCTTGCACTAGATATCTGAAGGAGCCAGTCAGTTTACATGCCATGGTAGGTCTGTGAAGTTGGCGGGCCCTCAGCAGGAAACCAACAGAAGCAGCCATTCTTTACCCAGGGCTAGAACCTAGGTCCTTTTAATCAGTAGCCAAGCACGTTAATCACTCGGCAACGGGAAAATTAGGAAAAAAAGTTGAAATAGCATTTTCAATAAAAAAACTGCATTCGGAATTTATTATTTTAGAAGTACCACTGTTTATGAAATGATAAAACCAATTCTTCGAAAATCTTTTTAAAACTGCTTGGTAGCTACCGAAAATACGTTCTTTGGTTCCCGAATTGTTTAATGGCACTCGGGAGTAAAAAATGGCTCCACTTCAGAAGTGTTTATTTTTCAGGATACTTTATGTAGGCTACTTTTGTACCTAATTTTATATAATATTAATTTTAATTAATTATTAATACCCCTTCAAGCAGCTGCTTGCCACAGAGGTCGGACAGGAGCCTGTCAGTTCATATGCCTTAGTAGAAGATCTGAGAGGATGGCAGGACCTCAGCAGAAAACAACACTAACATCCATGCCTTACCCGGGGATCGAACCCAGGTCACGTAGATCAGTAGACAAGCGCGCTAACCACTCGGCCACGGGACGGCTATATAATATTAAATGGACATTTTTAAAATTTTATTTAAACAATAGCAGGACTAACTTGAAGCTTAAGTTTCAGCTTATTCGCGTTTTAATCGTTTTCATCTAATTCTAGTTTTACGAAATCTAACGTTTATTCATTGAAGTCTTAATTTTAAGTTAGTAACTTATTGCTACTTCTTTGGCAATTCTCGGAAAAAAAAACCTTGAGGTATGTCACCAGCGATGGTAAGGGAACGATGCAGATTATTTCATCACGTGAAATTAGATAACCTGCTTGAACTGCGCCGCAGGGGCGGGGGTGGCTCAGTCGGTAGCGCGAAAGGCTCGTAATCTGTAGTTCCCAGGTTCGAGTCCCAGCTGGGTCAGCGTTGAGATTTATCTCCGCAAAATTCCCCGCCGTGCCCACGTACAGTAGGGGACACCGATGGCCTTGGAAAGGCCGCCGTCCGTCGGATGGAACGTTAAGGCGTGGCCCCGTGTGCGGGAGAGCCATACCATGTGCACGTTAAAGAACACGCTGGATGGCCTTGACGGGAGGCTACCATCTGTCTCCTGACAGCTGTACCAGTGAGTCCCCTCCCCCAGCCTTCTGAGCTTTCGGGGCCCTTGTAACCTAAATGGGATTTAGCCCATTTTGTGCAAAATAGTGCCGCTCAGAGGTAAAACAACCCAACTCTTATTCTGATATGGGGCGGGGGTGGCTCAGTCGGTAGCGCGCCAGGCTCGTAATCTGTAGTTCCCAGGTTCGAGTGCCAGCTGGATCAGCGTTGAGATTTATCTCCGCAAAATTCCCCACCCTGCCCACGGTCAGTAGGGGACACCGATGGGTTTGGAAAGGCCGCCGTCCGTCGGATGGGACGTTAAGCCGTGTACGGGAGAGACATACCCTGTGCACGTTAAAGAACACGCTGGATGGCCTTGACGGGAGGCTACCATCTGTCTCCTAACAGCTGTTCCAGTGGGTCTCCTACCCCAACCTTCTCTGAGCCTTCGGGGTCCATGTGACCTGGCCATTTAGCCCATGGTGTGCAAAAAAGTGCCGCTCAGAGGTAAAACAACCCAACTCTTATTCTGATGCTTTTAGGTTTGATATCTTCTGTCTCTAAGATTCTCTAAATACCCACTCTGTCGTCTGTGACTGAACGACTGTTTTAAAGATCTCCTTCTTTACAACGTTACTTGAGATCATAGACACATTTTCATCAGGGGGAGAGAAAGTTGGCATAGGCGGTAGCGTGCGAGACTCGTAATCTGCAGTTCCCAGGATCGAGTCTCACCTATGTCAGCGTTAATTTTTATCTCTGCTAAACCCTCGATAAGAAATAAAACGAATAGGCTTAGAAAGGATGCCGTCCATGGATGGGACTGAAATCCGTGGTTCGTTCGGGGAAACCATATCACGTGCCTGTTGATAAATACAAGCTGGATAGCCTCGATGAACGTTCTTTTCTTCTAGCAACTGTGGAATGGGTTTCTGAACCCTTGAGTTCTGAGTTGCCCGTATAGCCCATTATGTGCAACAAATAAAACTATCAGAGGTAAAAACAACGCAACCAGCGTTCAGCAGAGTCTTCTGCACTTTGAAGAATACTCTGACTTCATGAAAGGCTTCAATTTGTCTCTTAAAAGCTAACTTCTGGATCTTTCCCTCCCCGTCCCATCCAACTCGGTGGCTTTGGTGTCCATGTGACTTGGCAATTAATCCCATTTTGCACATGTAAGGATACGTGGGTAAAATTACCCAAAATAATCTAATTCGCTATTAAAATGTACGAGGTACAACATTTTTTCTAAGAGTTACTCGATAAATTCTGCAGTAAGGAAGTTTTTTATCATTAGCAGAGAGACTCATCAAGGCAACAATCATAATGTTGAGAAACTGCAAAAGAACTGGACAACATTACTACTCCAAGAAATGCTTAATTATTCTAAAATATACAAATCGTTCTTCTAAAAAGAAAGTCTCTAACATATTTCAAATCTGGTGTAATATACCGAATATATGACGAATATAACAGTTATGAACTTAAAGCGCCATTTCCAATTCATGGTAAAATTTGACATCTTTGAAATGAAAAACTCTTTTCAAGATTTGGAACAATT
Source organism: Ryuthela nishihirai (assembly GCA_038380435.1). Classification (NCBI taxonomy): domain Eukaryota; kingdom Metazoa; phylum Arthropoda; class Arachnida; order Araneae; family Heptathelidae; genus Ryuthela; species Ryuthela nishihirai. Next base: position 25,381,634 of record JAWZYU010000022.1, read on the forward strand.
ATTATGGGTGTCTCAATCCGTTAAGTATTTGGAACAATGGATATAGGATGTATTGTTTTACCTCTGAGCAGCAGTTTGTTTTTCTTTTGCACACGATGAGCTAAATGACCAGGTCGCAAGGACCCCAAAGTGTCGGAAGGTTGGGGGAAGGGACTCACTGGAACAGCTGTTGGGAGACAGATGGTAGCCTCCCGTCAAGGCCATCCAGTGTGTTCTTCAACGTGCACAAGGTATGGCTCTCCCGCATAAGAAGCCACGGCTTAATGACCCAACCAACGGACGACGGCCTTTCCAAGCCCAACGGTGCCCTCTATTGACAGAGGTCAGGACGGGGAGTTTTTCGGAGATAAAACTCAACGCTGGCCCAGCTGGGACTCGAACCTGGGAATTGCAGATTACGAGCCTATCACGCTAACGAGTAAACTACCTCCACGCACCGATGGCCCTGGGTCGAAATGTTTAAGAACATATTGCTATGCTTTCATACAAAGATAACACTACTAAAGTTGACTTTATAATGTTAGAAGTACGAACAGGAATAAAATTTTTACTGTCGTATCAATCTGGAAAATTTCGTATAGCCTAGTTAAAAGTAGTGGAATACTTTTGCGCATTTTACGTTACCGTAGAAACTTGGATTCGAAATCCTTAACTACTATAATTAAAATGGAACCATCTTCTTAATCTATTGCAGTTCCCTATTCAGCATTAAAGATGAAGAGGAGATAATCCTATGTTGATTTATCCCCCAACCCACTTAATCCAAATTAAGGGATTGACTTTCAACCTACAAAAAAAAAATGTGTATATATATATATACACAAGGAGACTTCTAAATTATAGCTGGGGAGGGAGTGGCTCAGTCCGTAGCGCGCCAGGCTCGTAATCTGTAGTTCCCAGGTTCGAGTCCCAGCTGGGTCAGCGTTGAGATTTATCTCCGCAAAATTCCGCGCCCTGCCCACGGTCAGTAGGGGACACCGATGGGCTTGGAAAGGCCGCCGTCCGTCGGATGGGACGTAAAGCCGTGACTCCGTGTGCGGGAGAGCCATACGTTAAAGAACACGCTGGATGGCCTTGACGGGAGGCTACCATCTGTCTCCCAACAGCTGTTCCAGTGGGTCCCCTCCCCCAACCTTCTCTGAGCCTTCGGGGTCCATGTGACCTGGCCATTTAGCCCATAGTGTGCAAAATAGTGCCTCTCAGAGGTAAAACAACCCAACCTAAATCATAGCTAGGAACACCAAATTCGGAATGCAGCTTAAACGCAGTGTTTAGATCTGTAATAATTAAATTAATTTATAAATTTTTATATTGAAATATTAATCCTAAAGAGAAACCCGTAAACGATTACCGAGCGTAACTGCGGTGGTTCTTATTCCAGCCTTCTGACCTCTTAAAAATAAATTTTTGAGGGTGTCAGGACTGAATTACACGGGAAAAAAATTACACTGAATAAAATTGCAGAGCAAAAATTACACAAGGAAGAAATTACACAGAACAAAATTTGTAGCCTCCGTTGGCAAATTCGTTATTTTGTAAATACCCAGAGGCAGGGCCGGATTAAGGCCAACTGATGCCCTAAGCACAGCCCAACAATGGTGCCCTCTCGGCCCTGCCATCGCTTAACTGATAAGACATTATTTTGTATCTTTTGATCCATGTATGCTGAAATGCTTCGTATCTTCAAGGTTAGAAAGCAATGGAATAAAAGATGTTTTGTTTCGTACAAATAATATTTCTCCATTAGAATATCTTTCTTAAAAAGTTACTTAGCTTTGTGGACAAGTGGTAAATTCGTTGTATATTCTGGGGCGGGGGTGGCTCAGTCGGTAGCGCGCCAGGCTCGTAATCTGTAGTTCTCAGGTTCGGGTCCCAGCTGGGTCAGCGTTGAGATTTATCTCCGCAAAATTTCCCCGCCCTGCCCACGGTCAGTAGGCGACACCGATGGGCTTGAAAAGACCGCCGGATGGGACGTTAAGCCGTGGTCCCGTGTGCGGGAGAGCCATACCCTGTGCACGTTAAAGAACACGCTGGATGGCCTTGACGGGAGGCTACCATCTGTCTCCCAACAGCTGTTCCAGTGGGTCCCCTCCCCCAACCTTCTCTGAGCCTTCGGGGTCCTTGTGGCCTGGCCATTTAGCCCATGGTGTGCAAAAAACTGCCGCTCAGAGGTAAAACAATCCAATCTTAAATAAGCTAATTAGCTTTGCAGACAAGTGGTACATGCATTGTATATTCTTTGCTTCCAGAAAAACAGAAAAATACATTAAGGCAGAAAGGCTTAAGATTTATAAAGTAATAATGTCCTTTAAAATACATTTGCTATACCCTTAAGATGTATGCAAAATTAGAGTTGTTAGTGTTGAGCATGGAAAAGGGCAACAAAAGCATGCTGGCTACTTATTACCGTTCACTAACAAGGAAAGCTTCAGATACTGCCTACAGCAGGTACATAGGAAACAAAAAAAAGTTTGATATTCTCTTTTGCAATAACACAGGAAAATTATTTTAAATTATTCATAAAATGTTATTTGCATTTTCTTAAAAACTAATAACAGGATAATTTCATAATGTTAAAAAAAATACTCTCCATCAATGAAAAGTTTGTTGTTCAGTGTAATTAAAAGCTTTCAGGTGAAGAATAAATTTATACTTTATTTTTTTATAATTCTCAATAAATTATCATCACTTACATAAAAGGGGTGGCTCAGTCGGTAGCGCGCCAGGCTCGTAATCTGGAGTTCCCAGGTTCGAGTCCCAGCTGGGTCAGCGTTGAGATTTATCTCCGCAAAATTCCCCGCCCTGCCCACGGTCAGTAGGGGACACCGATGGGCTTGGAAAGGCGGCCGTCCGTCGGATGGGACGTTAAGCCGTGGCCCGTGTGCGGGAGAGACATACCCTGTGCACGTTAAAGAACACGCTGGGTGGCCTTGACGGGAGGCTACCATCTGTCTCCCAACAGCTGTTCCAGTGGGTCCCCTCCCCCAACCTTCTCTGAGCCTTCGGGGTCCATGTGACCTGGCCATTTAGCCCATGGTGTGCAAAAAAGTGCCGCTCAGAGGTAAAACAACCCAACACTTACATAAAATAAGTACACTAGCATTTGACCTTTTTCACTAGTGTGTGCCATTCTTCAATAATGAAGCCAACATGAGAGCCTGAGATGCAGCACATTGTGAACTGTCAACAAATCTACTTGTCGAATTCATAAGCTTTTGGGTTTTTTTTTATATAATAAACATAACTGCTTTGAATTGGATGCCTATTCTCAACTACACAAAAGTTTTAATATTCATCAACCAATCGCTCAGTGGGCTATGTTACTTGTGTCTACTACAGTGTGATACATGCAACTGGTAACTGTCATTTCACTTATAAACTGGCTTTAATGACTACAGAGTTGTTCATCATGATACAAATTACTATAAATATTTTGAGTAATTGATTATTAGCAGGGGGGGGGGGCTCAGTCGGTAGCGCGCCAGGCTCGTAATCTCTAGTTCCCAGGTTCGAGTCCCAGCTGGGTCACCGTTGAGATTTATCTCCGCAAAATTTCCTCGCCCTGCCCACGGTCAGTAGGGGACACCGATGGGCTTGGAAAGGCCGCCGTCCGTCGGATGGGACGTTAAGCCATGACCCGTGTGCGGGAGAGCCATACCCTGTGCACGTTAAAGAACACACTGGATGGCCTTGACGGGAGACTACCATGTCTCCCAACAGCTGTTCCAGTGGGTCCCCTCCCCCAACCTTCTCTGAGCCTTCGGGGTCCTTGTGACTTGGCCATTTAGCCCATGGTGTGCAAAAAAGTGCCGCTCAGAGGTAAAACAACCCAAAACTTACATAAAATAAGTACACTAGCATTTGACCTTTTTCACTAGTGTGTGCCATTCTTCAATAATGAAGCCAACATGAGAGCCTGAGATGCAGCACATTGTGAACTGTCAACAAATCTACTTGTCGAATTCATAAGCTTTTGGGTTTTTTTTTTATATAATAAACATAACTGCTTTGAATTGGATGCCTATTCTCAACTACACAAAAGTTTTAATATTCATCAACCAATCGCTCAGTGGGCTATGTTACTTGTGTCTACTACAGTGTGATACATGCAACTGGTAACTGTCATTTCACTTATAAACTGGCTTTAATGACTACATAGTTGTTCATCATGATATAAATTACTATAAATATTTTGAGTAATTGACTATTAGCAAAGGCTGGAGTAAAAATATATAAACTAAAAAAGTTCTTAGTGTTTTGAGTGAAAATGTGTAGTTGTTTCTTTAAAATAATTAACCGAGGTGTGACAGATAAAGTTAAAGATTTCAATTCATTCAAGAACCTATGAAATGGCTAAGCTGCCATTTAAGAGGTTCTTGAGAACGCTTTTTCTAGAAAAAAGAAACAAATTTTAGAGTGTAATTTTATCACGTGTATTTTTTTCCATGTGCAATTTATTCTTTGTGTAATTCTGTCCATGTGTAATTTTAGCAGTGTAATTTTTTCCTGTGTAATTTTATCATGTAACTATTTTGAGAAGGTTGATCGCAACTAGTTAGATGTTAAATGAAAGCTGGAGAAAGTGCCATTTAATTCGTATTTTTGAATTCAATTAAAGACCACAGCTACTCTAGATTAAACTGCGTTTTTTAGGTACGAGTTCTCATTCTACGCATAAGAGACAAAAACAAGAGCATAGAAGAAAACCAAAAAATTTAGCTGTCGACTTTTCAGTCTAAAGAGTAAAAGGTTTAATGTTACCCATTTTTTTTTTCGAAACCACATAATGGCAGCCTTGTAAGTTGATTCTCTACGAATGAGATTTGTCTTGGAAGATACGTCAGCTTAAGATTTTTTTTAGTTACTAACATTAATTTATCGAAATTCCTATGTCCTAATGCTGCTTGTTGTAATGGGCAGGAATGCGATTTACCTTACACTGGGAAGGGGTTGGGTTGTTTTACCTCTGAGCGGCACTTTTTTGCACACCATGGGCTAAATGGCCAGGTCACATGGACCCCGAAGGCTCAAAGAAGGTTAGGGGAGGGGACCCACTGGAACAGCTGTTGGGAGACAGATGGTAGCCTCCCGTCAAGGCCATCCAGCGTGTTCTTCTGAGCGGCACTTTTTTGCACACCATGGGCTAAATGGCCAGGCCACAAGGACCCCGAAGGCTCAGAGAAGGTTGTGGGAGGGGACCCACTGGAACAGCTGTTGGGAGACAGATGGTAGCCTCCCGTCAAGGCCATCCAGCGTGTTCTTTAACGTGCACAGGGTATGGCTCTCTCTCCAGCACACGGGGACACGGCTTAACGTCCCATCCGACGGACGGCGGCCTTTACCAAGCCCATCGGTGTCCCCTACTGACCGTGGGAGGGCGGGGAATTTTTGCGGAGATAAATCTGAACGCCTACCCAGCTGGGACTCGAACCTAGGAACTACAGATTACGAACCTGGCGCGCTACCGACTGAGCCACCCCCGCCCCACTGGGAAGGGTAACTCAGTCGTAAGCGCGCCAGGCTCATAATCTACAAATCCCAAATTCGAGTCTCGCATGTGTCAGCGTTGAGATTTCTCTCTCCTAAATCCCACCTTGCCCTTAATAATTAAGGACATAGATGGTCTTAGAAACTCAATCCGTCGAGTCGTGACATTGTGTTTGATGCTAATGCTCCATAAAATCCTAAACAACCAAACCGTGGCATTGTGTGCATACTCTGAGGAGAGACAACTCTGAGCACGACATGACAGATGGCCCTGACGGCAAGCTACCATGTCTCCTAACAGTTCTGTCCAGTGGGTGTCCCCAACCTACTCTCAGCCTTCGGTGCCCTTGTGACCTGGCAGTTTTTCCCATTGTGTGCAAATAATTGACACTTGGAAGTAAAATAACCAAACTGTTCCATCCTTGAGAAAGATACTCTAAAATCGATGGATTTAGAAAAGTCACCGTCCATTGAATGGGACGTTGAACTGTGGCCCCATGTGCAGAGAGCCACACGTTAAAGAACAGACTGAAGGCTTTCATCTGTCCCCTAGTCGCTGTCTAATGGCTACCTTATATTTTGTCTAAGCATTTAGGGGTCCTTATCACCTAGCCTTTTACAGATTTTTGGGCAATAAGACTCTAAGAAAAAAAAAAATTCTTCCTAGATCTCTGTAGGGTAGTGCTAATATGATTACGCTATCAGCAAACAGTTGTTTAAGGGGTAATTTTATTTTTATTTTTGAAGAGGACGGAAAAAAATTGGCGGGGAGAGGAAGCTGTTTCAGACCTTGAGTTCATTATTAACGCTTTACAGCGTCGGGACTTCAGGTCTGCAAGCAGAAAACTCTCGTATTTCTTGCTAGGCTATAAGGCTATAATATTCAGGCTATAAAGCGATTATATTGAAAGCAACTGAAAATACCTTTTAGAAAAATTTGTCTTTACATGTTTTATAAATTGGGGCCATCCTCTCCCCCTCCTCAGAATGCTAGTAAAGGTAATGGAGGAAAAAAATATTATACTTGTGCATGTTTTGCTCATTTGTTAAGAAACTTCAAAAACCTCTAATGGTCAAATGTTAAACTAGAATGGAAATAAACTCGTCACTCTCCCTCCGTTTTCTAGATCCGGACAAGGCCCAAGACATTGAATAAGCGTCTGGTTTCCTGTTATCTTCTTTACAAGGCGTCCAAGTTTCACTACCATAACTGACTCAAGAAACTATATTATACAGTCTAATTTTAGTCGTTAGGTGTATTTGCCTATTTCTCCACACTCTCCATAGATTCTTAAAACTCTCAGCAACAATCCCTATTCGTCTGTTAATCTCCTGCCGCACATCACCAGCATCTGTTACATAGCTCCCAAGATAATTAAATTGTGACACTTGCTCAAGACTGCAACCATTCAGATTAACTGAATCACAGCCTGGCCAATTTTCATCACTTTAGTTTAACCAAACCTACTCTGCTACCAGTCTCATCAACAGCTCGAATGAAAGAGTTCATCTCATCAACATCATTTGCCAAAAGGGCTAAATCATCAGCATAATCTAAATCAGAAATTTTCGTATCACCAGCCCATTTAAGGCCAAAATCTTTCCCTCGAAGTGAATTTCGCATAACATAATCAATAACCAAGCTAAAGAGAAAAGGAGACAAAATGCACCCTTGTCGAACACCAGAAGTAATGCTAAACCAATTGCTACAAGCCTTACTCTCGCACACGACTCAATGTTATTATAGAGAGCTTTCATTATGTTAACCAACTTGCCCTGTGTGCCATACGATCTCACAATTAACCACAAATTATGGCGATCAACAAAGCCGAAGTAAAAGACTAAAAGAGTACTCTTTGAAAAAAGATATTCGAAAAACGTTCTAAGACGGACTGACAGACGACAAAGTGAAAACATTTTTTTTTGAAGTAGCCTTAATTGGACTAGTGGGAAGGGAGTTGCTACTTTTACAGCAAGAGCGAACTTTGAGTTTGCTGATTGGTGCCTCAGAGCTGGGTTGGGTTGTTTTACCTCTGAGCGGCACTTTTTTGCACACCATGGGCTAAATGGCCAGGTCACATGGACCCCGAAGGCTCAGAGAGGTTGGGGTAGGGGACCCACTGGAACAGTGTTGGGAGACAGGCACCCGTCAAGGCCATCCAACGTATTCTTTAACGTGCAACAGGTTATTGCTCTCCCGTACACGGTGTCATAGCTTAACGTCCCATCCGACGGACGAAGCCCATCTGTATCCCCCTACTGACCGTGGGCAGGCGGGAAATTTTGCGGAGAGAAATCTCAACGTTGACCCAGCTGGGACTCGAACCTGGGAACTACAGATTACGAACCTGGCGCGCTACCGACTGAGCCACCCCGGCCCCTCTCAGAGCTGGGACTTCTGTCATAGTACGACATGTCCATATGTGAGAAAACCTGTAATATCCTCTTTAATTTTTGTACAAATAATAAAAAAATTATGAAATTGAAATAATGGAACATGTTACAAAACAATATTTGAAGTTCTTGATAACGAAATTTGAATTCGTTTTATATTATTCTATTAAATTGTGTCTAAAGATAGGATTTAAGTGGGAATAATTTTTTACCACAGGAGCTAGTGAAGAGTTACGAAACCAATTATTTACTAGGTGACACCTTAAAAAGAGCTCTATCTTGTCGTCGAGAATCTATGATTGAGATCTAATAGACCTTCAGTCAGAGATTTAATATACCTTCAGTCCCATTCTGTTGAGAAACTCTTTTAGAAGTTATAGAGCTTCGAAGTTCGCTTACACTGACAGGGAAAGAGGATGTCACAATTTTGTGATCACTGGGTGTTTTAGTGATCACTGTATAATGCTGTTTGTTAAGATTAGTAGTATGCTTTTACAATTTATTTCTGCACTTCTGTCTTGAAAAACAAACTTTGGTTCCATATGCAGAGAAGCCTAGGAGTTCGTTAACACAAAAGAACACATTAGATGGCTTTGACAAGTAGGCTAATGGACAGCCTTCTGACCGCTGTGGGGGCGGGGGTGGCTCAGTCGGTAGCGCGCCAGGCTCGTAATCTGTAGTTCCCAGGCTCGAGTCCCAGCTGGGTCAGCGTTGAGATTTATCTCCGCAAAATTCCCCGCCCTGCCCATGGTCAGTAGGGGACACCGATGGGCTTGGAAAGGCCGTCGGATGGGACTTTAAGCCGTGGCTCCGTGTGCGGGAGAGACATACCCTGTGCACGTTAAAGAACACGCTGGATGGCCTTGACGGGGGCTACCATCTGTCTCCCAACAGCTGTTCCAGTGGGTTCCCTCCCCCAACCTTCGCTGAGCCTTCGGGGTCCATGTGACCTGGCCATTTAGTCCATGGTGTGCAAAAAAGTGCCTCTCAGAGGTAAAACAATCCAATCCAAGGTAATGGATAACAAAGTATAGATTTTGTTTAAATCTTTGCTGTTGAAATATGATTGAATACGAATTTAACGAAATATTTAAAAAGCATAATTTTTATTGCTCTTTTTTTCTTAGGTACAGATGATACTTCGCCTATTTTAAGAAACGAGTGGAATTCGTATGATCTCTGTCCAAGAACCCTCTCACGACAAAATGGATGACATCAACAGACCTAGTACTTCAGGAGAGAAGGATATATCATATTTACCTGACCCATGCGTAAATGAAAGTTTACCTGACCCAAGATTTACTGAATCGAATGATGAATTGTCACCAACCAAAGATGACGCATACTACTCGGATATGGGCACAGATACCCCTTTAGAAAACTGCGAAGTAATCTTTATGGGAAGCCTTGGGCACAATGAATTGTTTACCACAATTCAGGAAGGTGTAGCTGCTGTGATCGACGTAGAAACTGAATCCCCAAAACTTAACGAAAGAACAAGTGAAACCTCTTCGGTTGAAAGCGATGGCCCCAAAAGACGTCGCAAGAAACCAGCAAAAAAATGCAGCCCTGAATCGAGCATGGAAGATTACATATCGGGATCTTCCTCAGATGATATACGGACGTTGGAATCGGATGAAAAAAATGAATATTTGCATTCAAACGCTGAAGGATGGAGAAGGCTTTTAAATAGTATAAGTAGAATTCCACTTGTATGGAGTGAGGACTCGGAACCGATCTTTTGGCATATGTTGGGTATAGAGGGAAATAAAATTGTACTGGAAAAGGATATGTTTCGTCTGGTTGGTTTCTATGTTACATTTGGATTGAGAGTGTTCCAAACAAGCTGTCTTCAGAATCCTTCAAGTGATGAAAAAAAGGAATTTAAGGAACTCGTCAATAAATACGGGTTCATCGACGGGGGCCCCAAGGAGCCAAAATGTTTCAATATGAGGGGACTAGCAGAGAAATCTCCATTTTATGTAGCGGAACACTTGCATCGTCGACGAGGTGCCATTTTCGGTAAACTGTTTGCCTTGCCTAGATGTTACGCTTTCACAGGTGGCTACCAGCTGATAATGCCTGGTGTGGAATACGAAAATTTAAGGGAATTATGGAAGATGTATGAAGCAACTTTTATGGCATCTTACGCTAAAAAAAAGAAGCGTACCGATTTCATGTTTATCGATTACTGTGACGCAGATCCTAATGTAAAACAAATGCTTGTAGATAGGTACGAGATTAAAGTACCAAGTAATGAAGAAATCCTACACTCAATTGGAATGGAAATGTTGAAGATAAAAATTGAGAGAGATGATCGATGTTATACTCTTTCTGACTTTGAAAAACTATGCCAATGGAACGCCGAAGATTTATTTTCTTTTTACGAAAATCTGAAATTAAAAATACCAGACGAGTAAAGTGCAGAATAGTCTGAGTAAGGACTAAAAATTTTCAGTTAATCTTCACTACTGATCACCAATTCTCCTATTTCGATAAACTTGGAAATGTGAAGTTCCATTTTAACCTGTCAAGGAAATGAAGGAGTCTATATTTTTAGCTGTTCTTACAAAATTATTTTTTTATTTTAGTAATTTGTTTTTAATCTGATAATAAAGTAGATTTTAACATATTTCCTTACTATTCTCATTTGATTGAATAATTTTGTATATTAGTATTTACTACAGTACAAATCGAGAAAGATTTTCATAGTATATGACGGATTTCTTGCCAAAGTTTAGTTTCGCAATTTTTTTTTTGTATCGTCAACTGAACGTGCTTTACATTTTCAGGTGGCGGTGCCTCAGTCGGTTCTGAAGGAGTTTGTGCTTGGAGTTATATCTGGCGGGGGGGGGGGGGGGGGAGAGACGACTACGACAAAAGGATCGGGGGTTTTGTAAGATATTACTTGTTTGCATGTCCGTTCCATGCAGAACAGCGTGGAGCGTAAAAATGTTTCACTTCCCGATAGTACAGAAAATAGCCAACTCTATACAATTTTGGCGTTCTTCCTGCAAAAATTAATTCACTTTCATCTTGCACAAAAAAAACATCCCATAAGCCAGGGGTGGGCAAATAGCGGCCCGCTAAGAAGTTTTTGTGGCCCGCCAAGACAGTCAGAAAAATCCGCCTTGAACCGAGATTTCCTTCCCGTGCGCGATCGAAGATTCGTCTCGTATTTTCCACTAGGACGGCCACGTCAATACGCATGCGCAGTGTAGATACGAAAACAATTGCCCACCCCTGCCATAAGCCACTTGTAGCTAGTTTATATACAGACTCCGTGCTGTCTTATTAAATATTAGTCAAATGGTCATAAACTATAACTATATATGGTAAAACTTATTTTTCGCATTATAGCTAAAATAAACATTCAAAACTTATTTGTTAGACATTGTACCAACCAACACAAAATAAACTATCAGTCAACTGGAAATAAAATTTCATTTTTTATTGCCCTGTGTTAGCACCTATATGTAAATATTGAGTTCATTATGGTAAATTACTTTTTACTGTATTTGGATTTCGGCTGAGAAGCTTCTAGGCTTCGTGGAACTTTATTTTTGTACTAAACGCGATATAGAAAACGAAACTGAAAAAAAAAAACATTGCTGGAACTTAGAGCCACTAGAAAAGGGTGTATTCAGGTACGGGTCATCCTCCCCAAGAATCTGTTAAATATGATTTGCATTAATTAAAAAATATTTCTGCAATTGTCTAAAACTAATCAGAAATATTACACAAGAGTAGAACTGCTGCTACAAAATTGTTGCCAGATTAAGTACTTTAGATAAGAAACTATTTTTTACCTGTCTTCATGGGGGGCGGCGGTGTCTCAGTCGGTAGCGCGCCAGGCTCGTAATCTGTAGTTCCCAGGTTCGAGTACCAGCTGGGTCAGCGTTGAGATTTATCTCCGCAAAATTTCTCGCCCTGCCCACGGTCAGTAGGGGACACCGACGGGCTTGGAAAGGCCGCCGTCGGTCGGATGGGACGTTAAGCCGTGGCCCCGTGTGCGGGAGAGCCATACCCTGTGCACGTTAAAGAATACGCTGGATGGCCTTGACGGGAGGCTACCATCTGTCTCCCAACAGCTGTTCCAGTGGGTCCCCTCCCCCAACCTTCTCTGAGCCTTCGGGGTCCTTGTGGCCTGGCCATTTAGCCCATGGTGTGCAAAAAAGTGTCGCTCAGAGGTAAAACAACCCAACAACAACCTCCCCCAACCTTCTCTGAGCCTTCGGGGTCCTTGTGACCTGGCCATTTAGCCCATGGTGTGCAAAAAAGTGCCGCTCAGAGGTAAAACAACCCAACCCAATGTCGTGGTCTATATAGACTCAAAAAGAGGGGAATGTAATCGGTGTTTGAGTCGTATATCCAAGTTGTGGAAGGTAGGTGTTTTTAGTGACAACAACAAATAGGAATTTTTTAATTTCTCTTACTATAGGCTTATTTTCTATCTTTTAGGGCTCTAAAGCATATCGATGGTGAAATCAGTCGCAGAGTTCATATTCACTCCAAGGGAAGATTGGGCGCGGTGATCTTGTCGAATAGGTAAATCAGCGCCCTATCATTCTTTGAAGTGAATACGAACTCGACAACCGATTGCACCATCGATATGCATTATTTTCCAATTTTCAGGGCCCTATAGGAAGATAAGAAGGTAGGTTGTTTCACCTCTGAGCGGCACTTTCTTGCACACAATGGGTTAAATGGCCAGATCACAAAGGCCCCTAAGGTTCAGAGAAGGTTGGGTGATGCGACTAGTAGACAGCTGTTGAGAGACATAGGTTATGGCTCTCATGAACACGGGCCACGCTTTAACGTTTCATCCGACGAACGGCGGCTTTTATAAGCCCATTAGTGTCACATACTGATCGAAAGCAGAGCGTGGGGAGATTTGAGGAGATAAATATCAACGCTGACGCAGTTGTGACTCTTACCTGGGAACTTCAGTTTAGGAGGCTGTTGTGGTATTGGGTTTGGGAAGGAACCCAATGTACAGCTGTAAGGAAACAGATGGAAATTTACCGACAAAGACATCAAGCATGTTCTTAAACACGAACAGAGTACTTCTCTCCTGCATACGAGAGCATGGGTTTATGTCCCATCCGAAGGAGGTGACCTTTCAAAGCCCACTGGTGTTTTCTTTCCAAGCGATAGAAGCGTGGTGGGTTTAGCGGAGATAAAAACATTAGAATTCTGGGGCATTACCGACTCAGCCAGCCTCCGTCCCTTTGATATTAGATTCAACAGTTATGGTTTTTTTGTTCTCATGGAATTTAAGTTGACATTTCATTTAAGAAGCGTTTCGTGCGTTTCTTTCAGCAAAGGAAAATACGGCGCGATGTGAAAATTCGTTAACAACTAACCACGAGTTGTGATTCCAAAACGCTGCAGAAGTAGTTAAGCACGCTTGGCTACTGATCTAAGGGACCTGGGTTCGAGCCGCGGATAAGGCATGGTTTTGTGTGTGTTGTTTTTCTGCTGAGGTCCTGCCATCCTCTCAGACATTTAGCATATAAACTGACAGACTCCTGTTAGACCTCTGTGGCAAGCAGCTAATTGAGGGGGTATTTATTTATTTTTATTTTGATTAAACCGTTTCAAAATTATAACATTTTTTATCTGTTGTTCGCGGGAATCAGACAGTTCAAATTCTTCAATACTGCGAAGATCACATCAGAAACATAAGAAAAAGTGGGATAACATTTTTTTTCCCCTAACATTCGTTCCGGGCACATCTAATAGCAGACACCTTTCAAGAGAAGGGACCAGAAGGGTCATTTTGACGGGGGCGGGGGTGTTTCAGTCGGTAGCGCGCCAGGCTCGTAATCTGTAGTTCCCAGGTTCGAGTCCCAGCTGGGTCAGCGTTGAGATTTATCTCCGCAAAATTCCCCGCCCTGTCCACGGTCAGTAGGGGACACCGATGGGTTTGGAAAGGCAGCCGTCCGTCGGATGGGACGTTAAGCCGTGGCCCCGTGTGCGGGAGAGCCATACCCTCTGCACATTAAAGAACACGTTGGATGGCCTTGACGGGAGGCTACCATCTGTCTCCCAACAGCTGTTCCAGTGGGTCCCCTCCCCCAACCTTCTCTGAGCCATCGGGGTCCATGTGACCTGGCCTTTAGCCCATGGTGTGCAAAAAAAGTGCCGTTCAGAGGTAAAACAACCCAACCCAAAGGGTCATTTTGTTTGGTTTCAGATTTAAATGGAAGCCTTAAACAATATCTTCAATTTTGTATGCAGGCTGAACTTAAAAACGGCGCACTGTAAATATGGGGCAACTCTTAGAAAACACCCGGTTCTGCCCTCGGTCTGGTAGAGGAGATGGGTTTGCGAAAGGCAGCTCTCCGTTGGATGAGACATTAAGCTTTGGAACAGTGTGCAAGCTGAAGAACGGGAGAATTTGCCTTAAGAGAAGATTTGATTTGTCTCCTAACAACAGCCTAGTGGGTGCACTTTCCCCAATATTCACTCAACCTTTGGGTCCTTGTGACCTGGCTCTGTAGCCAATTGCGTGTAAACGAAATTGCCTCTCAGAAGCAAACCAGTAAAACTAAGGTAAGCTAATAAACTAATGTAACAGTTGTCTACTTTTTATTTCTATATCATATTTCGTAATAAGACTACCTTTCCAGTATCAGCTTTCTAAAAAACACTATGATGAATTATTTTTATTAAAATCGCAAGCTTTTTACGATCGCAAATATTGCAGTAATACGAAGAAACTTCTCACATTTACTACACTGAACACGTGAAGTCATTAAATAAGGTTGGCTCATACGATAGCGCAAAATGCTCGTAATCTGCATTTCCCTCATTTGAGTACAAAATGTGTCACCTAGGGCTATAGAGGTAACCCCTGTTTAATACAGACTCGTTCAACCCGGATTTGCAGTAAAAATTTCTCTCCTCCCACCCCACCTTTTTACCTTTTTTCAGTAAAATATCATTTTAAAATCCTGTACATAAATATATACGCGCAATTATTCGCTGTGTCGGTTCGCCCTTTTGTTGTGACATCAGTAATGTGTAGAATCGTACAGTGATGGATTCTCGTGTCATCCGTTGTGTTGGGTTGTTTTACCTCTGAGCGGCACTGTTTTGCACACTATGGGCTAAATGGCCAGGTCACATGGACCCCGAAGGCTCAGAGAAGGTTGGGGGAGGGGACCCACTGGAACAGCTGTTGGGAGACAGTTGGTAGCCTCCCGTCAATGGGGCGGAGGTGGCTCAGTCGGTAGCGCGCCAGGCTCGTAATCTGTTGTTCCCAGGTTCGAGTCCCAGCTGGGTCAGCGTTGAGATTTATCTCCGCAAAAATTCTCCGCCCTGCCCACGGTCAGTAGGGGACACCGATGGGCTTGGAAAAGCCTCCGTCCGTCGGATGGGACGTTAAGCCGTGGCCCCTTGTGCGGGAGAGCCATACCCTGTGAACGTTAAAGAACACACTGGATGGCCTTGACGGGAGGCTACCATCTGTCTCCCAACAGCTGTTCCAGTGGGTCCCCTGCCCCAACCTTCTCTGAGCCTTCGGGGTCCTTGTGACCTGGCCATTTAGCCCATGATGTGCAAAAAAGTGCCGCTCAGAGGTAAAACAACCCAACCCATCTCCATCCTGCTCTTGGTCAGAAAGGAGACATCAGTGGGTTTGGGAAAGGCAGCTGTCCGTCGGATGAGACGTTAAGCTTGGACAGGGTGCGGTAGAATCATACCCTGGGCAAATTAAAGAACAGGCTAGATGTCTTTGATGGAAGTCTGTCATCTGTTTTCAAACAATTGTCCAGTTGATCCTCTTCCCCTAACTTACTCTGAGCCCTTGAGGTCCTTGTAACCAGGCCATTTAGCACATTTTATGCAAAGAAGTGCCATTCAGATCTGAAACAACTCAACCCGTTGGCACTTTGTGCAAATGAACCCTAGTTCCTGTGGTTATTATGCAATGAACCCTAGTGCCTGTGATTATTAGCAAATAGAGCCCTGTACCAACATTGAGTTCAATCTACGGTAACCAATGAAAAAGGGGACACCATTGGCTTCGGAAGGCCGCTGTTCGACGGATAGCCGCGAAAATCGTGGTTCCATCAAGGAGCATATTTTATGGCATTCTTCTAACAGCTTTCAAATAGGTCATGCGCTCCAGTCTCTCTGAACCCTATGACTCTGCTATTTATCCTGTCAGCATTAGCCACTCAAACTCTGAGCGTTCACAGAAGCACTGCGTATAGTTTGGTTGGATTGTTTTCCCTCTGAGTGGCATTTTTATTTATTTATTTATTTTGTGCACAATGGACTAAGTATACAGGAAGGCGCGTATCCAGGAATCCTTTTAGGAGGGTGCTGAACCGAAGATTTTTCTTTCAATATCCTTGAAGGAAAAACTTAGAAAGCCTCATAAAACAGCGGGGTCAAGACACTTATGCTAGGGTTAGGGTTGTTTTACCTCAGATCGGCAGTTTTTTTGCACTCAATGGGCTAAATGGCTAGGTCACAGGTTAGGGGGATGGACCCACAGGATAGCAGTTAGGAGACAGATGGGAGCCTCCCGTCAAGGATGCAGCGTGTTCTTTAACCTACAGGGGCGGGGGTGGCTCAGTCGGTAGCGCGCCAGGCTCGTAATCTGTAGTTCCCAGGTTCGAGTCCCAGCTGGGTCAGCGTTGAGATTTATCTCCGCAAAATTCCCCGCCCTGCCCACGGTCAGTAGGGGACACCGATGGGCTTGGAAAAGCCTCCGTCCGTCGGATGGGACGTTAAGCCGTGGCCCCGTGTGCGGGAGAGCCATACCCTTTGCACGTTAAAGAACACGCTGGATGGCCTTGACGGGAGGCTACCATCTGTCTCCCAACAGCTGTTCCAGTGGGTCCCCTGCCCCAACCTTCTCTGAGCCTACGGGGTCCTTGTGACCTGGCCATTTAGCCCATAGTGTGCAAAAAAGTGCCGCTCAGAGGTAAAACAACCTAACCCAACTCTTTAACCTATACAGAGTGTCCCCTACTTACCTAGGGCAGGGTGACTGAGGATTTAGAGAAGAGATGATGTACCCAAATTGGACTCGAAGTGGGAATTACAGACTGTGAGCTTGGCACTCTACCGAATACATGTATCCCGAATGGGACTCGAAGCTGGGAACTACAGACTGCGAGCCTGGATCCGCCTCAAGTTGGGGGGTGGGGAATATTTGTATTTGAAGCTGTGTGATTAGAAGAAACTTGTTATCTTTCAACTAATTCTTATTAAATAAAAAATGTTGAAAACACATCTGTCTGCATATGGCGTGGTAGAGTTTTTCTCAAAGCTATTATTAAAAATAATAGGTTTTTCTCCCCCCCCCCCCCCCTAAAAGAATACTGGATATGCGCCTGATCGTACCGTATTTGTCTAGGTTAACATCGATCGACTCTAGGTAAATTGTTCGAAAATTAATTGTTCGAAAGCCAGTTTTTTTAAAGTCAATTGTTCGAATGGCTAGTTCTCCAAAGTCAATTGTTCGAACGGCTAGTTTTTCGAAAGTCAATTGTTTGAACGTCTACTTTTTCGAAAGTCAATTGTTTGAATGTCTACTTTTTCGAAACTCAATTGTTTGAATGTCTACTTTTTCGAAAGTCAATTGTTTGAATGTCTACTTTTTCGAAAGTCAATTGTTTGAATGTCTACTTTTTCGAAAGTCAATTGTTTGAATGTCTACTTTTTCGAAGGTCAATTGTTTGAATGTCTACTTTTTCGAAAGTCAATAGTTTGAATGTCTACTTTTTCGAAAGTAAATTTTTCAAATAACAACTTTTTCGAAAGACGAATTTTTTGAACAACAGTTTTCCGAAAACATAGATTTGTTCGAAAAACAAAGGCTAGTCTACTTATTGCGTAAGAGACATTTTTTTTGTTGTCAGAGATAAATTAAAAATTCTTTTTGGGTTGGATAGTTATTGATGAAATATGATCATTCGAATTTTAAACATTTCTCAATAGCTTCAATTGCGCCCTCTAACAGTGGAAATTTTTGAATGTGACAAAATTTTGTAGCAAATATTATAAACGATTTATTATGATAGATATTTGAAACTTTGGTGGTGGTGAGTCACGTTCAAAGCACTTCACTGACAGCAGTGCTTCGGCTGTTTACACGGAGGGAGAAGCAACTCTCTTGTTTTATAATAAAAATATAAAATAAACACCTCTCAAGTGGGGCGGGGGTGGCTCAGTTGGTAGCACGCCAGGCTCGTAATCTGTAGTTTCCAGGTTCGAGTCCCAGCTGGGTCAGCGTTGAGATTTATCTCCGCAAAATTCCCCGCCTGCCCACGGTCAGTAGGGGACACCGATGGGCTTGGAAAGGCCGCCGTCCGTCGGATGAGACGTTAAGCCGTGGCACCGTGTACGGGAGAGCCATACCCTGTGCACGTTCAAGAACACACTGGATGGCCTTGACGGGAGGCTACCATCTGTCTCCCAACAGCTGTTCCAGTGGGTCCCCTCCCCCAACCTTCTCTGAGCCTTCGGTGTCCATGGTGTGCAAAAAAGTGCCGCTCAGAGGTAAAACAACCCAACTCCCTCAAGCAACTGCTTGCCACAGAAGTCTGACAGGAGCCTGTCAGAGTATACGTCACAGCAGAGGATCTGAGAGAATGGTGGGATTGCAGCAGAAGAACATCACAAACTCCATGCCTTACCCAAGGATAGAACCCAGGTTCCTTAGATCATGGGTTTTTAAAGATATTACTCTTTGCATCCCATACTATAAAAGTATGTTGCATTTCAGCGATCATGCTTAGTGACAAAGGTTTGTTCTTTTGACACGAGAGGGGGCCTCCCCCCACTCTCAATCACTCGGCCACGGGAACACATAAATGAAAAATTCTTCTCTCGTTTACTAATGGGGCCAAATATAGAAAAAGTGAAGGTGTGTGGTCAAGTAATTCCAGTTGGGGGGAGGGGGCATGATCTAGCCAGATTACCATTCTACTGTACAATTTTTTCCCTGTAGGTTTCTCTGCCCACGGTCAGTAGGGGACACCGATGGGCTTGAAAAGGCAGCCGTCCTCGGATAGGACGTCAAGCCGTGGTCCCGTGTGCGGGAGAGCCATACCCTGTGCACGTTAAAGTACACGCTGGATGGCCTTGACGGGAGGCTACCATCTGTCTCCCAACAGCTGTTCCAGTGGGTCCCCTCCCCCAACCTTCTCTGAGCCTACGGGGTCCATGTGACCTGGCCATTTAGCCCATGGTGTGCAAAAAAGTGCCGCTCAGAGGTAAAACAACCCAACCCAACCCTGTAGGCTGCACAAACTTTCTTGAAAAATAAGTTAAATATACATTTACAATTTTTTCGACACTGTTTCAAATAATATTCTCAAATGGGACGGTATGAACCCTTCCCCTCCCAATTTAGATCCGGTCGCAGGTACTAATAAAATATTAAAAAATAAATAAATACCCCCTCAAGCAGCTGCTTGCCACAGAGGTCTGACAGGAGCCTGTCAGTACTTTTTTTCATTTTCAAAATCATCCATTAGTTCAAATATCCACTGTCAGAGAGTGCTAAAGGTTGAAAATAAAACTTTCCATATCTTCCTGTAACAGTGGGATTACCAAAATGTTTAATTAATATTGCGAACGATACTAAATTTGAAATTTCGACGTAGAGTGTGATGCACAAAGGTCATGTACATTTGACTTCAATGAGATACTGGGAAAACCTAAAATTTAGTTTTATGAGATAAAGCAAAAATTCTTTTTTTCCTTAATAGTTATTAGTAATGGCTGTTCGTGTTGTTTTCTGCTGAGGTCCTGCCATCCTCTCAGATCTTCTACTGTGGCATAAAACTGACAGGCTCCTGTCAGACCTCTGTGGCAAGCAGCTGCTTGAGGGGGTATTTATTTATATATTTATTTACACGGTGTCACAGCTTAATGTCCCACCTACGGACGAAGCCCATTGGTGTGCCCTACTGACCGTGGGCAGGCGGGAAATTTTGCGGAGATAAATCTCAACGCTGGCCCAGCTGGGACTCGAACCTGCGAACTGCAGATTACGAGCCTGGCGCGCTACCGACTGAGCCACCCCGGCCCCAGACATAAACACTATGACTGCATGAAGGATTATTAAACCCTGGTAACTTACGAATAATATGCTAGGACAGACTGAGTTGGCTCAGTCGGCTATGGGATAAGCTCGTTGACTGATGTCTCCAGGTTCGAATCCCAACCTACGCCTGCGTTCAGAGTTTTTTCCTTAATCACTATCCCCTCCCTCGGTGAGAAAGGTACACCCATGTGCTTGGAAATGCCTCCCCTATTCACGCCGTAGGATTGGGTTGGGTTGTTTTACCTCTGAGCGGCACTTTTTTGCACACCATGGGCTAAATGGCCAGGTCACATGGACCCCGAAGGCTCAGAGAAGGTTGAGGGAGGGGACCCACTGGAACAGCTGTTGGGAGACAGATGGTAGCCTCCCGTCAAGGCCATCCAGCGTGTTCTTTAACGTGCACAGGGTATGGCTCTCCCGCACACGGGGCCACGGCTTAACGTCCCATCCGACGGACGGCGGCCTTTCCAAGCCCATCGGTGTCCCCTACTGACCGTGAGCAGGGCGGGGAATTTTGCGGAGATAAATCTCAACGCTGACCCAGCTGGGACTCGAACCTGGGAACTACAGATTACGAGCCTGGCGCGCTACCGACTGAGCCACCCCCGCCCCACCCTAGGATTGAACGTTAAAGCATGGTTCAATGTGCAGAACAGCAAGACTGCAAGCGAAAGAACATCTTGGATGGTCTTGACCGAACGATTCTGCCTTCGCAACTTTCCAAAGGAAACTTCAAACAAAGGCTCTGAAAAAAAATGGAAATATACCAGCCTTCCTAGAGCATTTTGAAGTCTTTGTAACCTGATAATTTAGACCTTTGTGTTCAATAAAGTGCAGGTCAGAGGTAAAATAACAATTCTACTGGGGCGGGGGTGGCTCAGTCGGTAGCGCGCCAGGCTCGTAATCTGTAGTTCCCAGGTTCGAGTCCCAGCTGGGTCAGCTTTGAGACTTATCTCCGCAAAACTCCCCGCCCTGCCCACGGTCAGTAGGGACACCGATGGGCTTGGAAAGGCCGCCGTCCGTAGGATGGGACGTTAAGCCGCGGCTCTGTGTGCGGGAGAGCATATCCTTGTGCACGTTAAAGAACACGCTGGATGGCCTTGACGGGAGATTATAATCTGTCTCCCAACAGCTGTTCCAGTGGGTCCCCTCCCCCAACCTTCTCTGAGCCCTTGGGGTCCTTGTGACTGGCCATTTAGCCCATTGTGTGCAAAAAAGTGCCGCTCAGAGGTAAAACAACCCAACACCTCCGATTTTTTTTTCTACATCCGGGCATCTGCGCATGTTACCAGAGCCTCGTTTTAGCCATTCATTGTCTAAGAATTTCTCTAAAGATAAAGTCACCATTTAGAGAAATTTAAAGACAATGCATGTTGCCTGCCCCTCACGACGTGGACGTACGAGGATGGATTTTAGAGAGGCGTCCTCCCTCCCAGCTGCCTTTCTTTTTTTTAAATCATGACTATGATCTTTGACTTCTTTAGCTCCTTCGTCTTTCTTTTTTTTCATCGAGAACGCCAATCGAGTTCGTTTCCTTCTCATTCGTTCCAATATTTCCAGAACTTACTAGCTAATATAAGCACATGGCAAACAAGGCTTATTACGGAGATAAAGTCAGTAATATCAACTAAGGAAGAGCGCCGAGATGTTTCATGAATCTCACTTTGCTGGATTCGGAACTTCGTAGTTTTGCATAAACAATCACATTTTTCTACATTCGCTTGCCAGACATTTAAATCTTCCTCACGGCAAGTATCTGGCTTACTCCTAAATCGGAGCCACTGAAAGTCTATCGGAGTGAAGGAATTGAGCTCGCTCCTCTTATTTCTCACGGTGCTTCCCGTTTTCAGTAGTCCTACATACGCAGGTGTGGCTTGTGTATGCACCCGATTACGTTCAGGACTTACCTCAGTCATTGAGGACGAGGCAGGAAAATAAGTCGTCCCCTCATCTACGCTGTCGTCTTCAAGACCACAGCAGCAACATGTCTTTCTCAATTACTTACGCGACACTCGCAGGATTCTCCGCAGTATACTACGCTTATCGTTACTCATCTTAACTAATATTTTATAAGCATTCAGAAACGTATTTCCTCACACAAAATGAAGTCTATCGACTAAATATTCTTAAGAAATGTAACACTTTTTATTCTTTAATTGTTATTTTATTAGATTGTTCCCCATCTGAACAATTAGGGCCTTCGTTTGTTACGTTTCCTGAACATTTGTGATGTCACTGGCAGGAAACGACGAGAGTTACTTCCGTGCAGCGCCGTGTTTTGACATTTTCGGATTCTAGGGCGGGGGGGGGCTCAGTCAGTACCGCGCCAGGCTCATAATCTGCAGTTCCCAGGTTCGAGTCCCAGCTGGGTCAGCGTTGAGATTTATCTCCACAAAATTCCCAGCCCTGCCCACGGTCAGTACGGGACACCGCCGTCCGTCGGATGGGACGTTAAGACGTGGCTCCGTGTACGAGAGAGAGCCCATGCATGGGATCTTTGCATCCATGCCCATTAAAGCCATGCCCATTGCATCCATTAAGCCATGCCCATTGCATCCATGCCCATTAAACCCATGCCCATTAAAGAGCCCATTGCATGGGATCTTTAATGGGCATGGGTCTTTGCCCCATGCCTGCGATCAGGGGGCTGTTTGATATTGTGCACATTAAAGAACACGCTGGATGGCCTTGACGGGAAGCTACCATCTGTCTCCCAACAGCTCTTCCAGTGAGTCCCCTCCCCCAAACCTCTGAGCCTTCGAGATCCTTGTGACCTGGCCATTTAGCCCATGGTGTGCAAAAAAGTGCCGCTCAAAGGTAAAACAATCCAACCCTTGTTTCGAACTTACTTGGAAAATGAAGCTTTTCATTTTCCAAGTAAGTAGCAGTGGGTCAAAATAACTTCATATATTTTGAAAATTCATTATATATATATATACACTAATATTGTGCCCTTTAACAGTAATAATTTGTACTAACGGATAATTGGGAAACGTAAATAGTAATAGATTACTCTTCCTATAAAACGATAATATATTGTCTCATTTATCACTTAAATATGAAAAAGTTGCGTTTTTTCTCCTTATCCTTAAAGCCATTTCACGGATTTGGGTATCCCCATTTAAAATTGCTTCCCCATAGAAAAGATTAATGCTGCTGTGAACGACGGAATAAAACATCCATTTTTTTTTCCTGGAGTCAACTCAGATACGGTAAAATAGCTTCATTAACATGAACAAACATTATTTCATTACTGATGGTGAACATGAATATAACTACTGGAGATAAAGGGGAAAAAACCCCGATTTAAAAATTAAATGACGATATTCACTGTAAAAGGGACTAGAGGAATATATTGCTTCCAGCGACGAGAGATTGCTCGCTTTCAAAGAAAATGAAATAATTTTTTTTCGGAATTTTTTAGCCTTTCACTTTAGTAATTCGTACTAATGAGTGATTGGAAAATATAAATAAATAGTACATTATTAGCTCAATGAATAGTAAAAAACACCTCATTTATCCGTTAATATCAAAAGTTGCATTTTCTTATTTCTTAGGTTAAGTGGCAAATCATCCACTGTATGTAAAATAATTTAACACTATTGTATAATTTTTTCTTTTAAAATT
This sequence comes from Ryuthela nishihirai, assembly GCA_038380435.1. Classification (NCBI taxonomy): domain Eukaryota; kingdom Metazoa; phylum Arthropoda; class Arachnida; order Araneae; family Heptathelidae; genus Ryuthela; species Ryuthela nishihirai. The sequence goes on from JAWZYU010000022.1 coordinate 25,405,215, forward strand.
AAGTATTAAATCACGATCATCGTCAAGTCTAAACTGGAGTAATGTGTCTCAGGCAGGTCATATGGCTCTTGAAAAAGTCCACTTGAAAATGTGGTGCCTGAAGTTCCTACCAGCATCGGTGACTTCAGCCTTTAGCAGAGGAGTACAGGTCTTTGCCCCATGCCTGCGATCAGGGGGCTGTTTGATATTGTTGGCCCTACCAATCTCAATAAACCTAATTTCTTTAAAAATCCTACTAATCATTTTCTTTCTGCAGGAACGTGGAATGTGAGACATTACATAGGGATTATTCTCTTGATGTACTCACGAAGGAATTCCAGCGCTATAACCTAGATATTCTAGGCTTGCAAGAGACCAGATGGACAGGTAAAGGTGAGATACTTAAAAATAACTTTAAATTTCTCATTACAGGGAGGGAGGATGGAAAGCATCACCAAGGCGTGGGACAAGGCTGCTCATTCAGCCAAGGCTGCTCATCAGACATGCTAGTGATGCTCTTCTAGGATATGAGTGCATTATTGAAAAGTTTCGTACAACAAAATTTCAGACAAGCATTAAACACTTGAATGTTTTCTGCTGTTATGCCCCCACCGTGGATGCTGATGAGGATGAGAAGGAAAGGTTTTACAGACAACTTCAGGATATTTCGAATTTTGTCAAGAAAGGAGATATTACACTTGTTTTAGATGACTTCAATGCCAAAGTTCGTACTGACTCTAACCTTTGGCGAGGGGTGATAGGTCCTTTTGTTATTGGTAGCTGAAATGGCAATGGGCAACCTCTCCTACAGGTAAGTAAACTCAATGGTTTCAGAATAACTAACACATATTACAAACACCATGACATACATAAGTACACATGTGTTTCACCTGATGGGCTGCATAAGAATGTGATTGATTACGTATTAATTAACAGCAAATGGGCTAGTTCTGTTAGGAATACCAGGTCATATAGGGGAGCTGAAATAGGATCTGACCATTACCTTGTTAAAAGTGTCTTGCAACTTAAACTTAAAAAGTGTTGTGCTAAAGTTAAAAAATTTATCTTTAATACCGAAGCTCTGAAAGACCCTGTTATAGCTAAAGCTTACCATGATAGGTTACTTAGTCATTATAACAGTCATGGTTTGCTTACTACTGAAGTTGAGGAAGAATGGGGCCGTTTTAAACAGGCTTTTTTGGAAACTAACAGTACTCTTTTAGGAAAAACGGAGCAGAGGAGACAGAATTATTTAAGTGATAAAGCATTTGAGCTTATTTCAGAAAGAAGGAACTGCAGGAATGTCCTTAATCAGTACTCTACTAGTCCTAATAGAAAGGATTACAGAGAGCATAATAAACGTGTTAAGGATCAGTTAGCTACTGATAAGAATCTTTGGCTTGATGGCTTGGCTGACAAAGCTGAGAAATCAGTTAGGCAGCACAACAGCAGAGAGCTGTAGCAGATAGTTGATGTTTTATGTGGTAGAAAACGAACAGGCATACAAGGATTGAAGGATAAACTATGTAAGGTTATTGAAGGGGAATATCCTGTCATGGCTAGGTGGGCTGAGCATTTCAGTGATATTCTAAACAATGTGGTTAGTTCTACTACCATAGTTTGCAATGATGATATATAGATGCATTGGTGGCTTTAATGTTGGCCCTATAACACAATCTGAAGTTATTTTGGCTGTTTCTAAACTTAAACTACATAAATCCCCAGGGGTGGATGAAATTACTACGGAAATGCTTAGAGCTGGGAATGTTTCTGTTAGCACTTCGATGACTGAAATTCTGAATATCTTTTATGATAAAGACATGGTTCCTAAAGATTTTTCCAGAGCTATTATTATCCCTATTTTAAAAAAAAAGGTGATCGCAGTTCTTGTGATAACTATAGGGGTATCAGCCTACTCTCTGTTCCAGGTAAAGTTCTTCCATGATTGTGCTTAATAGAATTAAGAATCTGGTTGAAGTCAATTGCGTGATGAGCAATGTGGATTCAGAAGTGGTAGGGGATGTGTGGATCAGATATTTTCACTTAGGCAGATTCTTGAGAAATGTTTCTACATTAGAGCTTACCTGCCATAGACGAAAGACAACGCCCTTTCACTTGAAACTGTGGTTTTTCCCAGTGCCAGTCACGGGTAGGCGGGTGGGAGGGTGGAGGGTTATTTTACATTTTTGCGTTTGAGACGAGTTATGAAACAGCGGTGATATTGCCTTATCTGATTTGTGTGGTCCTGAAATATCTACTGAATTATCAACCATTCTCGACGCTCTTTTTCTAATCACGTATAACTTAAGCATTCCACATTCGCAGCTCGTCCACAATAAACCTATAATCTAAGTCCAGTTCCTCAATTAATATTTTTAGTCAACCTCCTAGACATTCATGTTCTTGGTGAAACGACCTGATCTTACCCTTATCAGCATTACTGCGATATTGTTTTAGTTAAGCTCTTTGTTCATCGGATTGGATTGGATTGTTTTACCTCAGAGCGGCACTTTTTTGCACACCATGGGCTAAATGGCCAGGTCACATGGACCCCGAAGGCTCAGAGAAGGTTGCGGGAGGGGACCCACTGGAACAGCTGTTGGGAGACAAATGGTAGCCTCCCGTCAAGGCCATCCAGCGTGTTCTTTAACGTGCACAGGGTATGGCTCTCCCGCACACGGACCACGGCTTAACGTCCCATCCGACGTACGGCGGCCTTTCCAAGCCCATCAGTGTCCCCTACTGACCGTGGGCAGGGCGGGGAATTTTGCGGAGATAAATCTCAACGCTGACCCAGCTGGGACTCGAACCTGGGAACTACAGATTACTAGCCTGGCGCGCTACCGACTGAGCCACCCCCACCCCGCCGATCAGAGGTGAAACAACCCAACCGAAATCTCGAAGCTTGTGACGTCCTCAATGTCATGGGCATGACTCCAAAAGGGAGGAAAAATATGGTCGATGTTTATGAGTCATATATCAAATGAAAGTTTTTGAAGGTAAATGTACTAATGAGAAAAAGCATATCTTCATAAATGGCCTTAAAATAGTAGAAAATAATCCTAAAATATATCGATCATTGAGTCGTATTCACTTCAAAGGAAGATAGGGCGCCGGCAATCTTATTGTGTATGTAAATCAGCGCCCTGTCTTCCCTTGAAGTGAATACGAACTCAGTGACTGGTATCATCGATCATTGAGTGACCTAATGTATCGATATGCTTTAGGTTTATTTTGTACACTTTTAGGGCCATATAGGAAAATAGGTATTTTTTTTAATTCATTTATTTATTTTTTTACTTTTATTTTGTAGGGGAAGGAGCTCTGACTCCTTGATACTGCTCATTGGCTGAATGAATCTTCCTGTTGCCTTTCCCAATTTACTTGTTCGATTGAATAAGGAAAGAGTAACTAACTTGCTTGCCAGCCAATCAACAAGAACTTTTGTGGCTTTCAGATATGACGTAGTAGAGCATTCGAGCTTTTTAACATCGGCATGTGATAAATGAGTTTGGCAGAAGATTTCAGTGTTGTGAGCAGTTGAGGAACCTTCAGTTTTAATTGTAAGGAGGTAAATTGCAATTGTTCGTTTATCAAGTGAGTGACAATAATTTTTTTCACTTATATTAATGTACGTGTATAGTGTTTTGGTTTATCATAACAATTGGGGACAACGTTTATTTTGCATAGTTGGGGCAACCGCCTTCTTTAGGGCATAACACATAACGTGTGTTATACCACTAAAGATTCTACGTATTATTTTTCTTGACAGAATTAAACATTTGGTTGATGGACAACTTTAGGATGAGATGTAAAGCTTATAATTAAATACTTTTTATATTTCAATAAGGCTTTTGATTCCTGATAACGAACATGAAATGAGGTCAATCGTGGTGGTATACCAGAAGAGTTATTGTTATTACAGACAACCATCATTATGATAATGGTCGTATGTAGTAGAAGTTGGTAGTACTTGGTTCAGCATTAGTACTGCAGTTCAATAAGTCTATATTTTCTACATTTTTAGTTTGGTTACTGATTATTATTATTGCCGTCCCCTGGCCGAGTGGTTAGCGCTGATCAAACGGACCCGAGTTCGAGTCCCTGGTAAGGCACGGATGTTTGTGTGGTTTTTCTTTTCTGCTGAGCTCCCACCATTTTCAGACATTCTACTATGGCGTATAAACAGACTCCTGTCAGACCTCTGTGGCAAGACTCTTCTTGAGCAGTTATTTATATTTTATTATGTTAGATGGAAATCCATTACAAGGGAAAGAAATGGTGTTTGAGATAATCCAGCTATGAAAATATCTAAACTTCTGCTGATAATTTGCAAATTTTTTAATAATGATGTAATTTGCTCTTTGATTTAAGCTATAGATGTGAGCGGTAATAAGTTTGTGATAGACAAAAAAAAAATGACTCTCTTGAAATGATGAAAATCGATTTGGCAGGTGGTGTGGTTGTGTTTTTCAATGAAGGTTTCTTTAGCAAATATCTTGGTTTAATTACCACGAGAGCTGTTTCACAAACACTAGGGATGTGAATGTGAGGCATGAAATTAACCGAAGAATATGTATGAATGCTGAGACTTCAAAATCTGCTTGAAAGGTTGTGGGGAAAAAATTGAGCATTGAAGACTAAAATTACTCTAGACGTACTTCTAACATTATTGGAAAGGCCGCTGTCCGTCGGATGGGACCATTGAGCCATGGTCCCGTATGCAAGAGAGACTTACTCTGTGCACGTTAAAGAACAGCTGAATGGCTATGAGTGTAGGCTACCATCTGCGTCCTAACAGCTGTCCAGTGGGTCCCCTCCCCCAACCTCCTTTGAGCTCTCGGGGTTCCTTGTGTGCAAAATTAGCTTGTATGTAAAAGTGCCGCTCAGAGGTGAAACAACCCAAAGATTCTAAAGTTTGTTTTCAGCTAACTTCGACACTTTCTAAGCAAGGTAGAGTAAATTCGATGCTTTTGATTCTAGGTGCTAGCGCAATATTTTGGATTATAAATAACAAAATAAATAAATACCTCCTCAAGAGCTGCCTGCTACAGAGGTCTGACAGGAGCCTACCATTTTAATACACCATAGTAGTAGTAGGTCTGTGAGGATGGCTGGACATCAGAAGAGCAATACAAACAACCATGCCATACCCGGAGTTCGAACCTAAGTCCCTTTGATCAGTAGCCAAGCGTGCTATCCACTCTGCCACGGGGACGGCAGGATTGTAAAAGGTTTGACTATATAAGCAGGGATGAAATTAGGCGAAGGAATAATAAACACCATTCAGCAATATCTTATGTAGGGAAAGAAAATATTGTTTTATTTTCCGTGTTGCAGACATGCATAAAACGGCTGGGGAATAATAGTGAGTGTGAAAAAAAAAAAGTCCCAGAAAAACAGGTGACTTTGAATACAGTTTGTGAACAGTTTCAGACATGAAACTTTTAGATTAGGCTTGCATTAGCGAAATGTAGCTCCAGTATATGAAAATAGCAGAGTAGACGTGTGGGGAGAAATAACTTTTACAGGCTCGTTGGATCTGTTTTTGGCCTTACAATGCCAAAAACGTTCAATAATTTCTTTCTCATGAAATGAGTTCGGTGGAGAAAAGTCTGCAATATCAACACCTAAAATCAATGTCAAGACTTGGACATAAGACGCAACCTCGCAAGTAAATTTCGAGTCATTGAAATACACAAACCTAAATTTAAGAAAGGCTATCAAACTAGGTGTGGGGGTTGGTAAGTCTGTAGCGCGCAAAGGTTGTGATCTCTTGTCTCAGGTTCGAATCCTACCTGGATCAGCTTTACCTCTATTATTCTCGCACTTCACTCTGTCAGAAAGTGATACACTGTTAGGAAAGCCGCTATCCGTCTGATAAGTCCTTTTTCAGGAGAGCCATACCCTTGTGCATCTTAAAGAACACCCTGGATGGCCTATACCAGAGTCTTCCATCTGTCTTCTAACAGCTGTACAAAGTGCGCCTTTCCTCATATTTTTTTTCGAGTTCTGTTACTTAGCCAATTTGTGTGTGCGTGATACTGGGTTGGGTTGTTGTAGGAAAAAATGAATTCGATAGTTATTTTACGAAGATTTTGATTATTCATATTTAAAACTTATATAATTCTTTTTACATATTCGTGCACCTCTTGTTACATTCATCAAAAAGGCAAACTTGCAAGTTTTTTAATTACTTGTAAAAGACTCTTCACGATTCCTTAGTTACTTTCTCTTAAAATGTTTTTTGTCAAAATCTTTATGAGCTGGCAGAATTATTTTCAAAATAAATTCGTATGTAAGATGCAGATATCAGTGTCCTTTTAAGGAGTGGTGTAGACACAGAGTAGGAAAGATTTATTCTGAAGGCTCGCAGTATACGGCAATATCGTGTTTAGGAAGCGACAGCCCTCTATTCCCGCAGAGGTAGACCATCTGTTGCCGATATAGTTGAACCAAAGACGGCTAGAACTTTTTTCGACGTTATTGTGCTTAAAGTGGTAAAAAAAAAAAACCCTTACAAGATAACGATGGAAGACTCAAACTTTCGTCAGTTTCCTTTTTCCTCATCAAGAAAAGGAATTTAGGTTGTTTTACCTCTGAGCGGCACTTTTTTGCACACCATGGGCTAAATGGCCAGGTCACATTGACCCCGAAGGCTCAGAGAAGGTTTGGGGAGGGGACCCACTGGAACAGCTGTTGGGAGACAGATGGTAGCCTCCCGTCAAGGCCATCCAGCGTGTTCTTTAACGTGCACATGGTATGGCTCTCCCACACACGGGGCCACGGCTTAACGTCCCATCCGACGGACGGCGGCCTTTCCAAGCCCATCGGTGTCCCCTACTGACCGTGGGCAGGGCGGGGGATTTTTGCGGAAATAAATCTTAACGCTGACCCAGCTGGGACTCGAACCTGGGAACTACAGATTACGAGCCTGGCGCGCTACCGACTGAGCCACCCCCGCCCCAATCCCGCTAGTTTATTCTGAAGTAAATAAAGCGACGCAATGGGAGTAAAAACAAAAATTTGAAAAATACGACCTAAGAACAAAAAATGTGGAAAGTTTTAATATCGGAGATTATTTCTAATATGTAAAGTTCCTCAACAGACGTATAAGATATCGACAGAAATTATATTGGTGAATGAAAGTTTAAATATTACCATTCTTTAAATAAAAAATATAAACCACAAACAAGTGAAATCCGTCCAAAACCAACGCCAAACGTCTATTTCAAGACGCCTGAATGGAGCCAGATAAAAGATCTAACAACCATTGAAAGCAGCAAATACTTTTCCCTTAGTAGTATGTTGGACAGAAGAAAGGTAAGAGATCCGTCAAAACAACAGAAAGTAAGAAATCTATTAAAGCCCGTAATATTTCTAAAAGAATATGTAAACTTTTACACCTTAGACATGTTTGTCTACCCTCTTTGTTACCGTGTAGGTCATAGATTCCCAACGGGGGCGATACCGCCCGCTAGTGGGCGCTGGAGCCTTCCATGGGGGCGGTAGCGGATCCAGAGGCAAATGGGGGGCGTTGAGACAGTCAAGAGAGGCGGTCAAATAAATCAATAACTTTAATGAAATTTTCTGTGACAACCTTTTCATCTCTTCTATTCTGTGGTGTCTTCCTAGTGATTCTGGTCATCCACTACCTCATCCATCATGTACAGCTTTTCAACTGCAGCTTGTACAATAAGTTCCCTGCACCGTCTACTAGCGTACTGGTACGTCTCAAGTCGACTGAGATGCTCTCAAAAGTTCTCTTCAAGATCACAGATTGGATATAAGCTTCAATATGTTTTCCCACTCCAAGTTGCTTTGAGTAGCTTTATGGTACGTAGTTACAATACCATCCCACGTCAGAACATAAGGTATAATATTAACATTACACTTGTGAATTAGGCTCAACTCATTATCCAGCAGATCATACTTCCTCTTCTTTTCAACTTCTACTGTCTGCAGGTTATCCTGAGATGTTATTCTTACTTCAATAATTGTAATCTCATTCAATACCTTAGCATGCACTACTATATCAGGCTTATTATGTTGGACATGTGTGTCCGTCCTGATAGGCAAATCAACCTTGATGCAATAATAATATAACAATAATAATAATAAATTTATTATATTTAATATTTTTTTATAATTATTTTTTAATATAATAAAATACTTTGAAAATACCTGTTTTCAGGAATAAATATTTTATCTAGCTATGTAAATTATCTTTTTGTTATCGCGTTAATAAGCATTTTTAAATTAGCATTAGGTATACCTATACCTAATTTGTTTAAGTTTAGAATAGATTGACGGTGACAAGTCCTTGAAAGTTGGTAGGCAAACACGCGGATCATGCAATTTAACATGTTTCGACAAGAATATGGGAGCTTGAAATGACGTGTTTACGGAGCAAGTGCGCCGGCATCCCAAACATGCAAGTTAATGCGTGCACAAAATCAAATCTATAAAACCGATATTTTTGTAATGTTTTATTATTTTTATGTGCTTCGCCGTGATAAATAGTCGTGAGTGATAAGTGTTATAAAAATAATGTTTATAATGACTTCTAACTATCTATAAATCTGTTGAGAAGTTAATTTGTATTTGAAATTGTCTGAATCTACATCTAAAAAGAAATGCCGGCAGTACAGTATTGAGTATTTGAAATATGGATTTACGTACTCTCCTACAAACCAATCATTACCTATGTGTTTAATTTGCCGAAAAGGTTTTTCAAATGAAGCTATGAAACCTTCTAGGCTACAAGAGCATTTAAATAAAATGCATGCTGATAAGAAGAACAAAGATTTATCCTATTTTCAAGAACTGGAAAAGCAATATTTGAAACAGCCAACTATGTCAAACCTTTTTGCGTCGTCTTCTAAACAAGACGATGATGGACTACGAGCCTCGTATAACGTTTCATTGTTAATCGCAAAAGCAGGAAAACCACACACAATTGGCGAGGAATTAATTTTGCCGGCAGTCAAAGAGATATTAAAAACTGTTCTTCATCATAAGACACCGTCAGATATCATCAAAAAAATTCCTCTCGGTAATAATTGTGCAAAGAAGAATAGATGAAATGGCAGAAGACGTTGAAATATCATTGTGATTACTTAAATACTTGCAAATTTTCCATTCAACTCGATGAATCAACTCTACCAAATAACGAAGCTCTACTATTATCATACGTACGATTTATAAAAGAAGAAAAAAATTCATGAAGTTATTTGCTAAAAATTTGGAATCTGATACAAAGGGAGAATCTATATTTAATACCATGCAAAAGTTTTTTCAAGAGAAAGAAATTCCTATTTGCAATATTTTGTCTGCTGCTACTGATAGTGCTCCAGCAATGACAGGGCGTCATAAGGGTTTCATAGCGCATTTGAAACAAGCAGTACCAAATGTACTCGCTGTACATTGTATTATTCATCGTCAGCATTTGGTTGCAAAAAATTTGAATGAACGTCCGCATACGTCGCTCCATTACGTTATTAAAGCAATCAATAAGATTAGAAGCAATTCATTTGAATGACCGATTATTTGGTAAGCTTTGTAATGAAAATGAAGATTACAATCACTTGCTGCTGCACACAGAAGTACGTTGGCTCTCTAAAGGTGTTTGTCTGAATCGTTTTTTCAATCTATTTGAAGGGGCGGGGGTGGCTCAGTCGGTAGCGCGTCAGGCTCGTAATCTGTAGTTCCCAGGTTAGAGTCCCAGCTGGGTCAGCGTTGAGATTTATCTCCGCAAAAATTCCCCGCCATGCCCACGATCAGTAGAGGACACCGATGAGCTTGGAAAGGCCGCCGTCCGCCGGATGGGACGTTAAGCCGTGGCCCCGTGTGCGGAAGATCCATACCCTGTGCACGTTAAAGAACACGCTGGATGGCCTTGATGGGAGGCTACCATCTGTCTCCCAACAGCTGTTCCAGTGGGTCCCCTCCCTCAACCTTCTCTAAGCCTTCGAGGTCCATGTGACCTGGCCATTTAGCCCATGGTGTGCAAAAAAGTGCCGCTCAGAGGTAAAACAACCCAATCTATTTGACTCAGTACTGGACATTCTTGAAGACAGACGAAAAATTGCGCGAAAACATGATTACGTCAAAAAATGACATCGCTTATTTGACAGACCTGTTTAAAATATTTAATCAAGTTAATTTACAATTGCAAGGTGATGAGTTGAATTTAATAACAAACAAAAAACGTCATAGCTGCTTTTGCGGGAAAACTTCTTCTTTCAAACGAAATCTAGGTAGAGGTGAATACAACCACTTTCCCACATTATCAGCAGTCTCTGCAAAACCGGAAGATTTACTTACTTACTGCCAACACTTGGAAGTTCTTCATGTTGACTTTACGGAGCGTTTCCAAGATATATTAAACATGAATATACCGAGTTGGGTTTTAGATCCTTTCACAAACACAGATACTGAAGAATCATCAAATTTGGAAGAGGAACTCTTAAAACTAACGAAGTACTCAAAGTAAAATTCAAACATGGATACCAAGAGTTCTGGCTTCAAAAATCAATACCAGTTCTCTACCCTGGATTGTGGGCAATAGTACAGAAGTTTTTAATCGCATTTCCTTCGTCCTATATGGCAGAGCGTGGATTCAGTGCAGTAGCTAACTTACTGTCAAAGAAGAGGAACAGACTACACGTCACTGAACGTGGCGATCTGATATTGATGTTAACGAAATTGGAACCCGACATCAACAAATTAACACTCCACCAGCCGCAACCATCTCATTAATATTTTTTTCTTATTGATTCTGTGTTTATTTTAAAAATTTTAATAAACAATTTTATTGTACATTTGGTTGTTGTTGGGTTGTTTTACCTCTGAGCGGCACTTTTTTGCACACCATAGGCTAAACGGCCAGGTCACATGGACCCCGAAGGCTCGGAAGGTTGGGGAAGGGGACCCACTTGAACAGCTGTTGGGAGACAGATGGTAGCCTCCCGTCAAAGCCATCCAGCGTGTTCTTTAACGTGCACAGGGTATGGCTCTCCCGAACACGGGGCCACGGCTTAACGTCCCATCCGACGGACGGCGGCCTTTCCAAGCCCATCGGTGTCCCCTACTTACCGTGGGCAGAGCGGGGAATTTTGCGGAGATAAATCTCGACGCTGACCCAGCTGGGACTCTAACTTGAAGATTGCATATTTTTAGTGTACAAGCACAAAATTTCGTAGTGGATGCCAAATAACTGCTCCAATATCAGTTATGCACAAAACTTCTTAGGGAAGATTTTGCTCTCAAAAATAAAAATATTGCTAAAACTAATTAAACCTTTTCCAACTTAGTGTTTGTGTTGGTTACTAACTAGTACTTTTTTGTTGCAGGTGCATATTATTATAAAACTGTATAAATTCAGTCGAGATGGAGACCATGAAAAAAATTTTCGATGCAAAACTTGTTGATTGTGGTATTCATTATAAAGAATCATTTTACAAAAAACTTTTTAACAAACTTTGCACTATGGAAAATATGCACAAAGATATTTATACTTTGCTATTTTTTTTTTTATAAAGGGTGGTGAAAAACCATTTATGAGAAATACTAAAAGTACCTCCAAATCTCCTTATGAAAAACATCTTTCGAAGCTCGTGCGAAAACAAAGTAAAAGTTAATCCAAGAGCGAAACGGGGAATAAGAATTCAAAAATTGGCATCCTATTTTCCATTCATGATATGCAATCATCATCAACGCGGAATAGGCATTCAAATAAAGAATGCTGATTGCTTGCCAAAAGGATTGGCATTTGAAGGTGGCTTACGTCTAATTCAAAAGGATCCTGAATGGCGAAGTCTCAGAATAGCCTGGCAAATTTGGATTCTGACATTTCGAGAATGGAAAAACAGACCTACCTATGCCAAAATCAAATCTAAAGATACACTGGACGAAAGGCCAAAACATAACGTGTTGAAATGAATTCAATTGAAAGAGTACTGCATTTAATAGAAACTAAAATGCATCCTTATGTACCAACTGTGAGCGACTACGGGTTCAGACGTGAACAATATAAAGAAGTATTTTTTTTCCAAAAGCATATGTAGTTTTTATAGGAATCAAATGAAACTACAGCAAAGCATAAAGAAGAAACGTTATTAGATATTTGTGACACGAAATTGAGTTCTCTCACTTTAGGTACAGTTGTTAAATATTTTAATTTTTATTCTAATATATTTTATAAAGTTTACTTGTTGGGCTTAAAGAACATTGCTGGTATAGCAATATTTTAACATTTTTTATTAATATTTTAATGGAGATATTTTTAATGTGTCAGCGGAGAAATATCGCCATCTTAACCTTTACAGTATTATGAAATCCAAACTGAAACTAGACAGGATTTCAAATTGGAATAATCGTAAGAAAAAGAATTGTATTGTGATTCAGTGCTTCGAATAGAAGGGAAATGTTTTTTTTTTTTTGAACAACAGTTTTCCACGATAATAAAATCATGGTGAGCTTTCAAAATACGATTTAAGTGATAATTTCTAAATTTATATTAATTTAAAATTAATTACCTAGGTGGAACAATAATTTAAAAAAAGGAAAGGAACGTAATCCTGAAATTACTCGCGATTTTAGCTGTGTCGGCACTTGCCCTAGAAGGAACGAAAAGTAGAAGCTTTATGTTGCAGCAACTTCGAAGAGAAAGGAAGAACAAATTAAAAGTGGTCAGACGGAAAGGAGATTTCCGGCCAAAACTAATCCCTCCTCACCTTCAAAGCAAAGTGGCGTTGAACTTTGAAGAAAAATTTTATAGATTAGAACATTGACAAAGGTTCAAGGGACGGAGCATCGTCTCCTCACATACCCAAGCTGTTTACTGAAGATCAAAACTCGCGTTTAGCGAAAATGCAGTAAACTCAGTTTTGGGAGGAGATCGAGATTTTTCAGCGATCATATTCAGAACCTCGAAAAATGCTGGTGTAAAAGATTATCAAGGAATTTGCAATATCTTGCCATTAAGCAATGTGCCACGTTGCTCCCGTTTTTGAAGGATACTTAACTCTGTGGATATAAAGAGAATTGTCGCAGCAGACGCGGATTTGACAAGGTATTTTCAAAACCTTTGCCTTTTCCTATTTCAGATGTTTCACGCTTATTGCTTTGTCTTATTTTCTAGCAGTGACATCCACAGTCATGATATAGAAGTCGCTCTCATAACAATTCTCCACCTACGTCCAGGAAGGCTATTTCGAGTAACTCTGTCGTTATTAAAATATTATGAATATTCAGACTCCTACCAAATTTTTGTAGAATTGTCATCTTATGTCAATGGAAACTAATTTCGGAGTCTATGTAAATGCTGAATACCAAAATTAATCGGTCGGTATTTAAATAGTTATGCAAGATGAAATATTTAATTACAGTAATTCCGACCTCAAAATAATCGATGAATATTGAGAGAATTAAAAAAGCCTAAGTTATGTATTCGATAATAGTTATTAAATGATTTTAAATACTTAGTTTTGTCTTGTTAAATATTCAGGTTTATGTAATTTTTAAATTCCATCCAACATTTAAAGGTTGAGATTCAGATCTTCATCTGCAGTCACGTTTTCCCATAAACTAATATTTAGATGATTTCTTTTTAACGTGGACATTCCTTAGGTTTATGATAGGATTCAATTCATGGAAATAATACTAAATCTCCTAAATATAAAGTAATTGAATAATTTTGGAAAGCGAATTATTATTTCCAGCCGCAATGCATATGTCGCGTTACTAGGTGACCCTCAAAGGTGAAGCCGGGCATCTTATTTCATATCCTCCCTGCAGAGAAGAAATAATGAAAAAAAAAAAAATCCTTTAAATATTGATTATTGTTAGAAGCAGCAGATTTTAACAATTATTTAGTAACAGAAATGACATCGTTAAATTTCATACATGTGTGTGGAATATTTAAAAACGTCAACTCTTAGACTCCACACTTACCCTGTTGTTATCATTCCGTATATTCTCCACCAGACTAGAAGCGGGGATTGTCTCAGTACTTAACTCGCCAGGATTAGAACTGCAGTTGTAAAATTCGAATCCTACCTGTGTGAAAGTTGAGAAAAATCTCGGCTACCAACCTTTGATTTCGCACAGATTATACAGATTTCTGTGCAGTGCCGCTCAGAAGTAAAAATAAAAAACCTCATCACACTAAATACTCTCCCAACAGATGCTTTTAAAATGGAAATAGGCATGGCATTTATATTACGTATGGAGCAGTTTCATTAATGATCGATAACCTCGTTCGGAACTGCCAATATCAGTACGTCCTAGCACTCTTTGTCTTACTGTTTAAGCTTGATCCTTCGACAAGCATTCGCAGTTTCCCTTCCGAGGGGCGAGGCTCGTAATCTGAAGTTCCCAGGTTCGAGTCCCAGCTGGGTTAGCATTGAAATTTATCTCCTCAAATCTCCTCGTCCTGCCCACGGTTATTAGGGGACACTGATGGGCTTGGAAACACCGCCTTTGTCAGATGGGACGTTAAGACGTGAAAAAACACGCTGGATGGCCTTGACGGGAGGCTACCAACAGCTGTTCCAGTGGGTTCCCTCCCACAACCTCGTCCGAGTCCTTGTGACTTGATCATTTAGTCCATTGTGTACACAATGAAGTGCCACTCAGAGGTAAAAACAAACCAACTCCCCCGAACTTAATTTCTCACAAGCAATCATAGTGTGGAATCTGCAATACATCTGCAGCTCTTGGCTACCTTACTGATGAACTGACTACTGAACAAGCAAACCGTCGTATCGAAGTCTGCAATAAACGTGTGGTTAATTCACATCGCCATCGTTTCATCAAGCGAATTTTTACATGCTCTGAAAAATGGATCTTTTTTAGCAAAACGGACAACTTAAAGCAGTAGCTTGACCCAGGGCAGCCCACACTGGAGCTGGTGCTTCAAAGCTATCCAGCATTGGTAAACACAAATAGGTACTCATTTTTATATTGTTTATTTATTCAGACAATTACAAATAAATAATTTTCATTTACCTATGTTACTTGCGACAAGACGACGCAAAACAGCACTTCGGAAACAAAGACAACTTCGAAAACTGACATTTGAGCTTCTTCCTCACTCGGCGAATAGTCCGGACCTACTCCTCTCGACTGCCGCCTCTTTCGATCCATGTTCATTTCGTTCGAGGTAGTCTGATTCAAACATTTCAGGAACTGGAGAACGGAAGACTAGTTTTCCCTTCTAAGGATTATGTATCAAAGAGGATTGAACAACTTGCCGACAGATGACTCTGAACAATTGAAAATAATGGTTTATATTCCATTGATTGAAAGGTTACGTACAGTATTCCGAAAGACCGCAAGAAAAGGGGTTAGACCTGGAATGAAGTAGGCAGACAATGTCAAAGAGGACCTTGTTAGCATTGACATACAGAGGCCAAATGCTGCAGCTCGGGACAGACGAGTTTGGAGAACAAAATTGCACAGTCTAGTTAGCCCTTCTTAGCCCATGATAGTATGACAATTTTTTTCCTTATGACGTCTCTCAAGTAGACGATAAATTTAGACTTTTTAATCACCCTGGGGTGTGAAAATATATTTTATACGGTACATATCAATGAATTATAATTTCTTCCGAGAAGAATAATTAATTCTTACATGCTTGAAACTCCTAAAAATAATTTGTCTTTATAAAAATAATTTTGAAAACTGAAATTCTCTTTACGGTGTCAGATGTTAGGCACTATTGTATCACAAAACCTTAGATGATGTTGGTAAACACCCCTCGACATTTTAAACACTGATCGTGATTGTGTATTAATGACTTTAAAATATTAATATAATTTCGAAATTGATTTTCAAATCATTTTCGGCATACTTAAAATTTTAACTATAATATATATTAATATAATAATTATAATAAATAATATATTAAGCTCAACATAGTATCTTGACATCCTCCCGGGATTTTAGTCTGAGCACCCAGTCACCTCTGAAGCAATACCACTACACCATTAGGGTGATAATTTTTTATTACTTTACCTTAAAGTTCTATGCTATGGGAATTGGGTTGTTACTCTGAGTGGCACTTTTGTTCAGAAATTACACAGGTGACAAAGATCCCAATGGCTGGGAGAAGGTGGGGGAAGGAGACACTGGGAAGCTGTTAGGAGACAGTAGACACATGGCAAAGCCATCAAGCATGATTTTTAGTGCCTACTGCACTTCTCACCGGTAGGACGGTAACCTTTCAGAGCTCATCCGTATCCTTCCGACTGCGGCCAAGTTGGTCTTTAGAGTGCCAATGTCAAGATTTACATCTACTAAACTGGAACTACAGATTATGAGCCTGACGTACCCCGCTGCACACATTCAAGTGTAGGGTGGAATCCCAGTTTTTACATAAACATGATTTCTTCTGATAATTCAGTAACTACATTTGTAATTTTTCTGTATTCTGGTGTCCAATTTTTATAACTTGTTTTTTTTTTATAACCTGAGCCCTCGAGCGTCTTATGGTCTATCCATTTTTCCCAATATATATGGAGAAGTATCGCTCAGAGGTAAAAGTACCCAAGAACCCATAGGCCTTTACTATAGGTTACTGATTAGAGTTCACAAACGAGTCGCAATTTCACACTGAAGAAAATTCCGATTGTTTGCGTAATTGTTGTAGAAGTAACTATTCTGAGTCAAAGGCGGCCAATTCCATTCTTTCTAACTATGAAATAATAGGAATTTTCCTATAGGAATTTATCCACAGTAAAGTTACGTAGACAGAAGTAGAGAGACTTAGTTCAGCATTCCAACTTTTAATCACCGACTTTTGATGATGAATTTAGCGGGAGATTTCATCTATTTCGACAAATTAAGGATCGATTAATTTTCAACTCTAAAGAGGATAGGCCGTACTATGGCAGGGCGGTTAGCGCGCTTGGCTACTGATCTAAAGAACCTTGGTTCGAGCCCCTGGTAATGCATGTATGTTTGTGCCGTTTTCCTGCTGCGATTCCGCCATTCTCTGACCTTCTACTATGATGTATTAACTGACAGATCTCTGTGGCAAGCAGCTGCTTGAGAGGGGTATTTTAAAAAGGTAAGTTTCAATTATTGATCTGTTTCCAAGGAAAAATAAATAATTTTTCTTGATATTTCAGTAATTTTTTTTCAGCTGATGCATTCCCCCTAAAGATTTTGAATATAACTTGTTTAGCTCCCGTGTTAAAAAAAGAGATTTATTTCAATTTGAAAGGTGAATCGTGGAATATTAAATGTGGTTTATTAACTTAAATCCTTTACGCAGATTATGTACATTATTTTGAGCACTTCAGAATTTCGATCTTGCTTTCAAGCAAAATGGTATTTTATTGGGCATTGCTTTGATTTAAGTTATTGATCCGACCTTACTCAAATAAGTTTCTTGACTCCTGGCTTAATATTTTCAGTGTTTGATTAAAAGTACTGCGAAAGAAAGATTTAATATCCTATGCAAGTCAATATCGAATACCTCGAAGAGAAGTAATATGACTTTGCCTTTTTTTTTACAGAAAAATATTGTTAAAATACCGGAATTTGACTCAGTAAGCGCAGCATGCCAAGATCATAATCTGTAGTTTCCAGATGCCAGTCTGAAGTGGTCCAGCGGTGAGATATATCTCGGCTAACCCTTGCTATTGGTGAGAAGAGGAACACCAATGGGACTGGAAAGCAGCATTCGATCAGATGGGGCGTTAGGCCTTGTCCCCTTGTTTAGGAGGGTCGTATACACTACAAATTAAAGAACACGTTAGAATTTTTTGTGTCTAGTTTTATCATACTAATAGGCTGTTATCTAACATAGCTGTCAATACAGTCCTTCTCCCAACCTCTGAGCCTATTTGGTGCCTTGTGACCTGGCCTTTTGTTCCATTTTAAAACAATCTAAAATGCCTCATTTTCTTTACCTATGCTACAAAAAACCCTCGAAAATAAGACTTATTCGTAAATACGATCTCAGAAAATAAGTCCCAAGAGTCGTACGTCTTTTTTTAAAATTAAAAATTAGAAGCTATATAATGTTTGTGTTGTTAGTAGGAATGTTTGTGTTGTTAGTAGGGATTTTGTTGTAGAGATTGCTTTCAAAAGATTTCCGTATTTTTTTAGGCAATAGAATTTTTTAGGCGAAATAAATTTTTAGCAGAAAAAACTGCATTCCAAACTTGTACTCGTTATTTCTGAAGTACAGCTTTTTAACAAATAATAAAAAAAATCTCTGCGAAAATCTTTGAAAGTTGGAGAGGAGGTACTCGGTAGGTACTGCGCCGGACTCGTAATCTGCAATTAATAAGTTCGAATCTCGCCTACACCAGCATTAAGATTTATTTCTGCAAAGCTCCTCTGTCCTATCGTCGGTCACTAGGGGATAATGATTGGCTTGGACCGAGGGAACATCCATCAGTCGGATGTGACCTTAAACAGTAGGCCTGTGTGCGGGAGAATCGTATTTCTATACGTTAAATAACACGCTGTATAGTCTTGACGGGAAGCTGTTATCTGTTTCCCAATAGCTTTCCAGATAGTCCTCTACCCAACATTCTCTGAGCCCTCGGGGTTCTTGTGATCTGACCATTTAGCCCTTTGTAAAAAGAAATGTGCCTTTCAGACTTATAACAATCTAACCCTCCTTGAAGGTGCTCGGAAGGCACCAAAAATATGCTCTTCGCTCCCAAATTATTTAATGGCGCTCGAGAGCAAAAATGGCAATTTCTTCGGAAGAAATTTTCTATCATATGTTATGGATATCTTAGATAACGTTTACTTTAAAATTTGTCTGGTTTTTTCATTATTTTCAATCGCATTTCAACAAAAGCAGGAAAAACGTGAAGCTTTAAGTTGCAGTTTATTCGTGTTTAAAGTCTCATTTTAATGAAATTCTAGTTTCAGGAAACCAGTAATCTTTATTCATCGAAATCGTTAATGTTAAATCATTACTGTTTCTTCTGAAATTCTCGTTAAAATCGTTTTTGGTCATTTCCAAAAACGATTGAAATTTAGAATTATATAATACGTAGCTAAACAGTGTTCGGATTCACCCGGAAAGAACGAGGGTTAGCTCAGTTTGTTAGTAGCACGCCAGGATCGTAATTCGCAGTTCCGAAGTTCGAGTCCTACCTGTGCCAATGTTGCGAATAAACTCCTCTAAACCTACATCTTTCCCATGGTCAGAAAGGGCACACCATTAGCCATGGGAAGATACCATCCATCGAATGGGATGTAAAGTTGTCACCCCCTTACGCGGGACAAACGTACCCTCTGTATGATAAACAACATGTTGGATGGGCTTGACGGGAATTATTTCATCAGTTTCCTTACAGTTATTTAATAAGCACCTTTCTTTTGCATTCTGTCTTTGAGTACTTTATGCCTTGCCTTCACTATTTTTGAAAAAAAAAAACTCTCAAAGGTTAAAAAAAAACACAACCATAATATCTGTAGTGTTGTTATACCGACGGTTTCGGATCAGATAACTGTAGCAAGTAGCTGCATGAGGGGTAATAGAAGTTTAAAGAGTACAAATAAAAAAAAAATACCAGGCAAGCTGTAAGTTCGTTCTCAATACCCTTTGGCCTGTAGGGACTTCAAACTGCATGTGAATGCCCATTATGTCGTTTGTTAAGTGGGAAAGCCTGGTGGGAATGATGTGTTCCATTCATTCAAAAATCGAAGGGTATTGCAAATCACGTGAAGAGTAAACCTATCGGAAAAACTAAACGCCATTAAAAAATCTGCTAAAAAATTACAAAACCTTTTTCTTTTCCTACTTATTAAAAAAAACTATATAATAAAACCGTGTTTTTATTCCTATTGAGATTACATATAAATATATAAAATTCAGGCCATAAAAGAATTAAAAGGAACTGAAAAATATCTTGGATAAAGTTTGTCTTTACGTGATCTGTAAATCGGGAGTTCTGATGTGTTTAATGGGGCGGTGGTGACTCAGATGGTAGCGCGCCAGGCTCGTAATCTGTAGTTCCCAGGTTCAAGTCCAAGCTGTGTCAGCGTTGAGATTTATCTCCGCAAAATTCCCCGCCCTGCCCACGGTCAGTAGGGGACACCGATGGGCTTGGAAAGGCCGCCGTCCGTCGGATGGGACGTGAAGCCGTGGCTCTGTGTACGGGAGAGCCATACCCTGTGCACGTTAAAGAACACGCTGGATGGCCTTGACGGGAGGCTACCATCTGTCTCCCAACAGCTGTTCCAGTGGGTCCCCTCCCCCAACCTTCTCTGAGCCTTCGGGGTCCATGTGACCTGGCCATTTAGCCCATGGTGTGCAAAAAAGTGCCGCTCAGAGGTAAAACAACCCAACCCTCGGCGTACACAATGGGCTAAATGGTCATAAGACCCCAGCTCTTTAGAAGGCTCCCACCAAAACCAATCTGCTGGCAGACTCGGACGGTAGCACTGCAGACTCTAATCTGTAGTTCCAAGGTTCGAGTTGCAGGTGTCAGCATTGAGATTCATCACGCCCTCCGTCAGAAAAGAGACATCGAAGGCTTGAGAAGGGAGCCGTCCATCGCATAGAACATAAATCTGTGTTCAGGAGAGCCATCACTGTGCACGTTTAAGAAACACTGTATGGCTCTGATTGGAGGCTCTCATCTGTCTCCTAATAGCTTTCCAGCGGTTCCATTCCCTAACTTTCTCATGTCCTTGTTATTATTGCGACTTGTTATATTTTGCGCAACAAATTGCTGCTCAGAGGTAAAACAAGCAACTTTTAACATTCATAGGCTTTGAGTCTCATGCCCTCGGAGCCAGATTTAATTTTCCATTTCAATGGACGGCGAGCTTTACCAGCCAATCGGTGTCATGTCTCACTGAAGGCAAAATGGAGGTTAGTGGGCACACTTAACACTAGAACGTGGTAAAAAAAAAAAAAAGTTTATGAACCTGGTGTGCTTGCGAGTGACCAAATTCCCGTCCCAAAGAAGTAAGCTAAAAGTTCACCTTCAGGAGAAATTAAAGGGTAAAAAATAGCCAAAAATATTTGCCATGGTTAGCCTAGGCAACTAAACATACTACTAGAAGAATATGCTATTGCAAATCCTCAGGATATTTTAACCTCTAAAAGTTAGCGAAGCAATTCACGATCTTTCTGAAATTACCCCTCAAGCATTCACTACTCTGACACTAAGCCTATCTGTATAATAAGAGGTCGGGGGAAAGGGGAGCTGAAATAATAATCGACGCCAGGTCCCTTTTAAACAGGGTGGCGGTGGCTCAGTCGGCAGCGCGCCAGGCTCGTAATCTGTAGTTCCCAGGTTCAAGTCCAAGCTGGGTCAGCGTTGAGATTTATCTCCGCAAAATTCCCCGCCCTGCCCATGGTCAGTAGGGGACTCCGATAGGCTTGGAAAGGCCGCCGTCCTTCGGATGGGACGTTAAGCCGTGGCTCCGAGTGCGGGAGAGCCATACCCTGCGCACGTTAAAGAACGCGCTCGATGGCCTTGACAGGAGGCTACCATCTGTCTCCCAACAGCTGTTCCAGTGGGACCCCTCTCCCACTCTTCTCTGAGCCTTCGGGGTCCATGTAGTGTGCAAAAAAGTGTCGCCGAGATGTAAAAACAACCCAACAACAACCATGTTACCTGGCCATTAAGCCCATGGTGTGCAAAAACGTGCCATTCAGAGGAAAAACAACCCAAACATTTTAAATAGCAGCCGAGTACATTTGTCAACCTGATATTAAGTATGCTTAGGTGCCAGATCCCGTAACCTGAAAATCTCAGGTTGAGACTTGCCTTTGGCAGCGTTAAGCTTAAATATTTTGCAAAGAATAGATTTTTGTTTTCCTTTCAGTATGCTCAAATTTAAATAAAAAAATTTTCCAGTTATTAAAACTAATTACAATAATATGTCTCATACATTTTTTTTATTTGTAAGGTGAAAACTTTTTTAGATTCAGTCTCTTTGCCTTCCACCTCACATTTGCGAGCCTCTTCATCTTTCGTTCATAGGGATTTCAGATACCTTAATCCGCCACTGATTATTAAAAAAAAAGATGCAATTATTTGTTATTTTGACAGTCCACAGTAGAAACTATTTTAAAGTGGGGTTCAGTTTTAGGTTAATGAGGCACGAGGAATTTGTGAATGAAGTTTTTAAAATATAGCGGGTTTGCCAATGAGGATTCGTGGAGACAAAGATCCCAAAGGCGAGAAATCTGAGCCAGTGCACAATTTCAATACATTCGTTATTTGAAAGTTTAACATTGTCGCCCCCCCCCCCTTCACTAAGAAAGGGTGATTTATGTAAATTGATCTTCCTATAGTTCTCAAGTATCTGTGGCCTATGGAAGTCACAGATTGCAATTTAGTCTTCCAAACATGCCTGCCTAAGCTACATCTGTAGCAGATTGCCAGTAAACTTTAATTCTAATATGGTGGTGTTCGATATTGTCTGCCCACTGTCTTCTACGTTTTCCACTTTCTCTACGGCACTTCGGCACATTGTTATTAACCATCTTCATTAATTTCTATGTATGCATAGATTGCCAGGCTTGAAATCTGTAGTTCCCAGGTTCGAATCCCAGCTGTGTCAGCGTTGAGATTTACCTCCGCAAAATTTTCTCGCCCTGTCCACAGTCAGTAGGGGACACCGATGGGCTTGGAAAGGCCGCCGTCCGTCGGATAGGACGTTAAGCCGTGGCACCGGGTGCGGGAGAGCCTTCCGGGTTCATGCGACTGGCCATTTAGCCCATGGTGTACAAAAACGAGCCGCTCAGAGGTAAAACAACCAAACAACTTTCATAGCAGCAACACAGCCAAACCAACAGTCTGTTTGCACAATATAAACCAACAGAGTCTACTCCTCTACCTAAGTAATTTTTTTCTCTATTTGCATTTAGAAACATTTCCGAAAAAGATTTGTAATTTTATTCTTCCTACGCATCTGCAATCTCCTACGTAATATTTTGTATGGTAATGAATAAGAATTATAGAGATTATGTTTAATATCGTTTTAGTGTTTCAATATTTAAAAAGTCTAATTTTTTTTTACCTTTTTCTTACCGATAGATATTTCACCTATTTTAAGAAATGAGCAAAAATCTCATGACGTATTAGGAAAAAAAAAAGCCCTGTTGGACAAAATATTTTAAATTAACGAAGTTTGTACTTCAGAAGAGCAGGACTGATTATTCATGTACATCACAGGCTGAAGAAACGAGTGATATACATCGTCACCAAGCAACATGAGCAATCAATGCACACATGAAGAATCCTGATCGGATATGGGAGCCATTAGGAACAAAGAGCAGTTTTTCACAATTCAGAAATTTCTAGCCGCTGTGATGGAAATAGTCAGAGAAACCGGAAAGTGCAAGCAAAACCTCCGGGGATGAAAGCGGTGCCAAAAAAAGTCGCATGAAACGGGAAAGTTGCAGTGACTCGAGCCTCGAAAATCGCCTACCATAATCCCGTCTTCCGATGATTTGCTTGTGATGAAACCGAGGAACGAACCAAAGGAAGAACATGAATATTTGCATTCAAACTCTACAGGATGGAGAAAACTTTTAAAGAGTAGAGAGAGAATGTCATTTTCATAGGTAGACGACTTGGAACCGATCGATTCTTTTCTCATACCTTGAGAATAGAGAATAAACCACCTCCATTGAATTACGTTATTTTTTCGTCTCGTTGGTTCCTACGTTGAACTTAGATCGACAGTGTTCCAAAGAATCGTTCTTGAAAGTCCTTAAAGTGATGGAGAAATTAGAATTTATGGAATTCGTCGACGGGGCCAAAAGAATTCAACATGAGAATACTAGGAGCGGCATGCTCGTTTTATGTAGTGGAGCGTTTGCATCATCCACGAGATGATGTTTAGTATAAAATGTTTGACTTGCCTAAATGTCTGAAAGACATGAATTTTAAGGAATTTATGGAATATGTATGAAGCAATTTTTTTGAAATATTTCGCTAATTTTAAGAAGTGCATAGATTCATGTCGATTAATCACTGAGAAACAACCAACGATGTTAAAAATATGCTTATAGAAGGATGCAACATTCAGTTAATCTTCACCTCTGGTCAGCAGTTCTATTATTTCAGTATGTTTGGAGATTTGATGTCTCCTCTTAACATGTCAATTGACTAAAAACGCTGTTTTTAAATATTTCTACAGAATTGTTAAATTTGCATTATTTCATTTTTGTCGTACTAGGATAATAAAGCAGCATTTAAAATATTTTATAAATATTCTTATTTAATTGAATGATTTGTGCATATTAATATCTACTACAGTAAAAATCGGGAAAGATTTTCATGGCACGTTCCTGATTACGTCTTACCAAATTCTTTTACCAATATTTTGTGTCCTACGAACGCGCTGACCGTACTATAGGTTACCGATCACTGTTACAGCTACCGCAGTATAAAATCACTAATAAACTCTGTAAGTTGTGTCCGGTTGTGTGTGTGTAGGGGGGGGGGGGGGAGATTCTTAATCTGTACGAACATTTAACGAGTGCATTCTTAAAACATCGTTCGGAATTGTTACTACATTATTTCACTCCCAAACTCGTTGCTGTGAAGGAGTTTAGGTGTGGAGTTATAGCTAAGAGAAGAGAGAGCTACCAACAAAGAAGTAACTCTCTACTTTAGTTTCGAGACAGTATCGAAATATATACGGTATTGAAAACTGCCAATTCTGTGTACATATTTGGCGTTTTTCGTGCACTTACTATTTCACTTTTTGTTTATAGGAAGAAGTATCATATAAGGTACTTGTAGCTTGTTTGTCTTTTCTTACAAAGATATGACTGACTGATATGAGACTAGGACAAACTTGGAGAATGTCACTGTCTCGGAACCGAACTCAAATAGTTGTTGGAACGTACCAGTAACCATTATACTGTACAACGCAGTACATAAGTAAGAAATTCAACTCTATGTGCGATTTAGCAATGTTAAAAGTTTGTCAAGATCTTAGTGGTTTAATCTAATTTAGCAATGTTAAAAGTTTGTCAAGATCTTAATTTAATTAGGTAGAGGAGTTTTCTTTAGAGATCATAACAGCTAGGGAAGTTAAACCGAGAAATTCCGGTAATCGTTGGGCGCTTGTTTAAAAGTTTTCACAGCAAAGTCAGTAACCTCTGTTCTGAAACTCTTTAGATTCCTTTCTTGTTTTCATTTGCGATCTCTGATGCTGAGCATATTTGTTCTGATTAACATTCGTCATAAAACGTATAAGTCGATATAATGGCTATGAAACCAAAGGGCAAGCTAATTTACCATTCTCTGGGTAAGTCTCTGGTCCCAAGGACCCTAACGGATCCGAGTTCGAAAGGGGTATCCATTAGTCAAGCAGTTGACAGAAGGTATGGATGGTTTCCAGTAAATGCCACCCAGTGTTAAAGTCCACAGTTTGTAACTCACCTGCACACGGGACGACTTTACATCCCATTCAATGAATGACTGCTTTTCCAAACCCACTTATGTCTCCTTTGTGACCTAAGACAGTATTAGGGTTTAGCAGAAGTAAATTTTAACATTGGCGCAGGTTCACTGCAGATTGCGAGACTGATTTGTAACCGACTGAGCAAAGTCCAGCTCTGTACTTACACTGCTCAACATACGACTCTGCTGAACAACTACGAGAGCTTCGAACTTGAACATCTGTCCCAAATAACTGATATTTAAGTAGCGAATATCATGTTTTAAAAATTAAAAGAGCTCGAATTTACCCTTAAAAATGGTAGATTTTCAGCACTCATGTGCAGAGTCGCAGTAAAAATTATACCATAATGGTACTTAATCATATTGGCAATAAATCATCGGCATGGTTCAAATTTCGAAACTTTCATAATCACAGATATGAATGAAATAATTGATTTCGAAAATATTAAACTAATGTAGGATAGGTACTCTTCCAGCTGCTCTGCAGCCTTAATGTCAGCGTTCTAAATAGACATCAACCAGCACAAAAGCATCAACATTCGAAAGTAACAAACAAGAGATATGAATAAACAGAAGATTCCGATGATATAAAGTAATGCAGGCGAAAGGTACTCTCTCAGCTGCTTTGCAGCCTAAATACCAGCATTCCGATTGGCCTCAATCAGCACAAGAAGGTGGCTTTTGGTGTCATCCATATGATGTAGTACTCTCTTGTATGTACTCTTGTAATGAACGCCGGATGGCATCATTTAATCATATTTAAGCTCAACATAAAAATGCCACACCAGGAAGTATTTGTTGGAGCGCCATGCAAATAGGAGAATGTGTTGGCAATCGAGTTATGGAAATGAGTGCAGATGCGAACCAGTCACGTGATAGGTGAGGCAGATAATAGGACAAAACGGTTCAGCTTAGCAAAGTTGGTCCTTCTCACCTGGGCGTGTGGGCCAGTGCATGGCAGTGATCTCGATGGTGAAAGCAGGAGTGAGAATACATGGGCGACATCATCGAGAATCCTACCATCACACGGACACCTTTACCATTCATCATAGGGCTACTTACGGCTGGTTGGTCCCTGCATCGCATCGCGGCAGAAATGCAACCGTAATGAAGCAACTGTTGGCCGAATTTGATAACAGCGGTTGGAGGAAGGTAACGTGCATCACCGCAGTGGGAATGGTGCACGAAGGCTGACGACAACCCCTAGCTTCAATCAATCAATTTTTATTTCATCATTCTTTCACAGAAGATGACATTCGACACAATTTCACAGATGACATTCGACACAATGTGCAGGCAACTACTGACATCCCCTTGTCAACATGGACTGTGAATCGCAGATTGGGTGAGGCTGGTTTGCCCTCTCGTCAGCCATTGTCACAACTGCTACTTATCGCAGCGCATTTTCGAGCAAGGTTACAGTGGTGCAGTACCAGATATGTATGCAGGGACGAATGCAACCATGTCGTATTCAGCGTTCGAGTCTCGCTTCTGTCTCAGCGCCGATGATCGCCGATTGAGTCGTAGGACGATGTGGTCACTGGGCTGATATTGCGGACATCCGTGAGTGTCATGCGGCGACTCATCATGGTGTCATATTTCAGTTTCAACAACCATTCACTGCTCTTATGCTTAGTGGGTAAAATGGCAGCATGGCGATACTTCGATGAAGTGGTACAGTCAGTGTTGTTGCCGTATCCCTGATGCTCAGTTTCATTAAGATAACGCCATCCGCACACTGCCAACATCAGAAGACAATGCCTATAAGGTGTCCATGTGCTGCCTTGGACAGCACCATCCCCAGACTTCTCCACAATAGAGATGGTGTAGGACATCATTGTAATGATATCAAAAATAAATCGTTTTTTTTTTAATTTCCTTGATTACCCTTACTAGCATTATGAAAAGAAGGGGGTGGGGGGGTTAGCATATATAAAGCAAACCCAGCATAACTGTGTGTAATTATTGGTACGATGTCGTCGAGAGAAAGCCTTAGCGATTTCGAAAGGGGCATGATCGTCGGAGGGCGTTTGGAGGAGCTTTGGTCAGTAAGACAGCTGAGCTCGCTAATGTTTCACGAGAAAGTTTCCAGGATGATGTCTGCAAGTGAAATATCATTCTCCAGAATCGGGACTTCCGAGCGTTAGTGCTGTGTGCAAAACGAAATAGCGAGCTACTGCTTATCAATCTTACACGGATTTTAATGTAGTTCGCGAAAGGTCTGTTTCATCATAACCAATAGGTCGAGAACTCCATAGAGCTAGATATCATGGACCAGTTGCACTTCACAAGTCATCCATCACAGCAGTCAGTGCATGTCGTCGTGTCCAGTAGTGCAAAGAGTACAATCAGTAGAGGAATGTGATATTGATTGACAACCTTAATATCAGCGTAATGACTCTATATGCCAATTCAAAAGTGTAATTGGAAATCATTTGTGATCTTAATTTGTAGATAAAATAAAATACAGGAATTTTTTATGTAGGTATCATTAGCAAGGATAAAATCAAATCAAATATTCGAAGTTGGACAAAATATACTCTCTTTTTTTATTTTCCCCACACTACAAATTTTCTGTGTGGGTAGTTGCTCACCTCCTTCATATGCTACTTGTACACAATACCATATAAATACATTTTGTTTCCGTCAAATGGACGAGTGCATATGTGTGACAACAAAAGAGCTTACTACTCTGATGGCTTGTTTTCCATTATTAAGTGTTCTGGCTATTTAAAGTTGTGGGTTGATTTCTTATAGCATGGTTTGGGTGCAATCATTCCGTTAAAAGGCAAAATTAATGTCAATCGTTATTTGAGAGTCCTGAGTGATCAACCAATGGTACGGTATTTCTTTCATGAAGAGAGAGAGCTCTCATTCAGGATGAAAATGCTCTCATCCACAGAGCACTTGTGGTCACCCAGTGGTGTAAGGAGCATGAAAATGAAACTTTTCACATACCATAGCCATCGCAGTCATCAAATATAAATCCACTGGAGAATCTGTGGGAACCTCTGCAACGTCGCTTCTGGCAGTGTTTTCCAGTTCCATCGAACAAGCAGGAATTAATATTTTTTTGGATGAATGGTGTATCTCTCCTGCTCACTTTCAGAAACTATTAAAATGTGTCACGACGTATACAGGCTGTACTTGCCTATCGTGGTGATACAACACCATGTCAATGATTTGACTGTAATGTTTCCGTTTTTGTCCATTACCTCTAGGTTATCCTCTCCATTTTGTGAGCCATTCATCCTGTCAACATCGAACACTATGAGCAGCTACCCCCAACCAAAATTATAGTATGATCGTACACAGAAGTGCCGCTCAGAGTTGGGATGTTTCCCCTCAAAGCGGCAACTTTTTTTATATAGAAGGGTTTAAATGTAAAGGTCACAAAGAACGCACTAGACAGCTGTTAGAAGACGGAAGCCTCCGATTGGTTTGTTTTCTCTCTTAGCGGCCTTTTTTCTATACAATGGGCTAAATTTAGAGGAAAGCGCCTATCCATAAATTTTTTTACGGGGCTGCTAAACCGAAGAATTTTCTTTCAATAGACTTGAAGAGAAAACTTACAACGCCACATAAAATAGCGAAGTCAATGCATTTATATTGGCGGGGGAAAGGAAAAGGGGTTGTTTCAGATCTGAGAGCGGCACTTTTTTTTGCAGAAAATGGACTAGTCACAAGGACCCAAAGAGTTCAGAGACGATGCGATCAGAAGCATATCAAGGAATTTTTTTTAAAGACTACGACTTTTTTAACAGCCTCGAAAAACATATGGCACGCTATTATCAGTAGCATGGCCAAGACATCATTCTTTTGTGTTGACAATGGAGGAGTTGAGTAATGTGTTATTTTTTTGTATATATGTATTCTGCATTTAGGACCAGAATTAGAAAAAAATCGAGGGAGAATCAAGAAACGCAATCGAGCCAAAAAAAGGGAGGAGAGAGATACGGGAATTCCAATTCGCCATTGTAACATTTCTCGTGGCAGTTTTATAAGTCTTAAAAAAAATATATGAAATATAAATAAGTTTAATATTTTTTTGCCTCTGTAGTTATTATTAGAATTTTAAAAGGAGGATTGCCGACCCCACAGATCTGGCCCTGTATGCAAAAGTAACTTTTAACCACAAGATATGATTCGCCTTGTTCGAAATAACGCAATATTTGTTGGTGGCTCAGAAAAATAAAACTTTCGTAAATAGACTGATAATTTCATATCTTGGTTATTATGTCTTATTTAATGTTCATTCTTTCGTGCTTTCAGATTAAAAATTAGGGGTAGGCCATTTCTTATATTCTGAGAAGCTGCAACTTGTTTAGTGTCTCTTTTACTCACTTTCAGTTAACACACACTTTTCTCCGAAAACAATGAACTGTCCTTAATATATAGTTTATTATTTTTTTTTAGCTATGACCTTTGAATGATTAAAAGCGGGCTTTATCACTCTCCACCCCTCTGAATATGTGCCTAGTAGGTGTGATGATAAACAGAGGAAATTTGAATGAGCTAAATTGGTCATGCAGGTTGTACTTCATTCTTTTTTGAAAGGTTGCTCGCTTAAGAAAGTTTCAGTTTAATTATTTCGGGAGTTGTGTAAGAGACACTTCCAATGTATAATGTGAGATTAACAGGAGTACAGGTATTGCTGCTATGAATTTTAAGAATATGTGTATATTCTAAAAAAAAAAAACTTGTACATCTAAAGACTAAAATCAGATATCATTGTTTGGACATTTCCGAAGTTTGCTAAAATAATGAACGTGTAGGCCCTTTGTAAGGTGATAACAACAACAAACATGATATCTTTTGATTCTAGATATTTTCTCAAGATCGCGGAAATTAGGTGGTTTGACTTTTTAATTAATAATAAAGTTAGTCGAGGGAGTTAGATAACATGTTTGAGCAGTATCATCTACAAAAATAGACTGCTATGATATGGCCAATAATTTACAATTTTATTCAGATTGGGTTTTTCGGTCACATTATTTAAAAAACTTGATTCAAAAGTTACAGAACTTGAAACTAATTCGAAATTTATTATTTTGTTCCCTATGATATTTTAATTAAATGACATTATTTAATTATGATTAATGCACCACACATTTAGTTTACATTGTTTCCTTTACGTTAGCAAGAGTACAAAAAAGTGATTTTATATTTTTTTGGAAAACAAGTGGATACCCAAAGAGTTCAGAGACGATGCGATCAGAAACTTATCAAGGAATTTTTTAGAAAAAGATCAGCTGGAATTCATTCCAATCTCGGTTAACAAATGTAAATCTAATGGTATATTAGCATGGATTTTTATTTTATTAAAAATGAACATAGATTGGAATTAAAAACTTGATTCTCACATCCAGTTTATCTCTTTCGTACAGTTTAGTTTATATAATTTTGAAATAACGTACAAAAACACAATAAATGAATTTACGAAACAACTATACAATACGAATATACAGTGATTGAAAAATAAGATGAAACTGGTTAAAAAAACATGCTACATACGATATATAAATTTTGAAGATTTCAGAATTCTTAGGTTTGAAATTTGAAAAAATTTACGAAACAACTATACAATACGAATATACAGTGATTGAAAAATAAGATGAAACTGATTAAAAAAACATGCTACATACGATATATAAATTTTGAAGATTTCAGAATTCTTAGGTTTGAAATTTGAAAAAATTTACGAAACAACTATACAATACGAATATACAGTGATTGAAAAATAAGATGAAACTGGTTAAAAAAACATGCTACATACGATATATAAATTTTGAAGATTTCAGAATTCTTAGGTTTGAAATTTGAAAAAATTTACGAAACAACTATACAATACGAATATACAGTGATTGAAAAATAAGATGAAACTGATTAAAAAAACATGCTACATACGATATATAAATTTTGAAGATTTCAGAATTCTTAGGTTTGAAATTTGAAAAAATTTACGAAACAACTATACAATACGAATATACAGTGATTGAAAAATAAGATGAAACTGGTTAAAAAAACATGCTACATACGATATATAAATTTTGAAGATTTCAGAATTCTTAGGTTTGAAATTTGAAAAAATTTACGAAACAACTATACAATACGAATATACAGTGATTGAAAAATAAGATGAAACTGATTAAAAAAACATGCTACATACGATATATAAATTTTGAAGATTTCAGAATTCTTAGGTTTGAAATTTGAAAAAATTTACGAAACAACTATACAATACGAATATACAGTGATTGAAAAATAAGATGAAACTGGTTAAAAAAACATGCTACATACGATATATAAATTTTGAAGATTTCAGAATTCTTAGGTTTGAAATTTGAAAAAATTTACGAAACAACTATACAATACGAATATACAGTGATTGAAAAATAAGATGAAACTGGTTAAAAAAACATGCTACATACGATATATAAATTTTGAAGATTTCAGAATTCTTAGGTTTGAAATTTACTGGTTTTAAATTCTTATGTCTGCATAAATATTTCCTTGTTTTAAATTACACTACATACTTTTCAATTTAAAGCGATGAATATCTGCTTAAAATTGTTCTAATGAAAATCAAATACAACAACATGTGTATTTATGTATATCTGTTTCTCATTTACTGCTTCACCAGCTTATGTCCTCTAGCTTTGGGGGGCGGGGGTGGCTCAGTCGGTAGCGCGCCAGGCTCGTAATCTGTAGTTCCCAGGTTCGAGTCCCAGCTGGGTCAGCGTTGAGATTTATCTCCGCAAAATTCCCCCGCCCTGCCCACGGTCAGTAGGGGACACCGATGGGCTTGGAAAGGCCGCCGTCCGTCGGATGGGACGTTAAGCCGTGGCCCCGTGTGCGGGAGAGCCATACCCTGTGCACGTTAAAGAACACGCTGGATGGCCTTGACGGGAGGCTACCATCTGTCTCCCAACAGCTGTTCCAGTGGGTCCCCTCCCCCAACCTTCTCTGAGCCTTCGGGGTCCATGTGACCTGGCCATTTAGCCCATGGTGTGCAAAAAAGTGCCGCTCAGAGGTAATACAACCCAACCCAACCCTCTAGCTTTGGAAAAAAAAACAGTATTTAATTCCTTTCAGGTTCAGATGCATTTATGAGCAGTACATAGCTTTGTTTCTCCAAAATTTAAAGCCGTGTATTTTATTTACCGCATTTATTGCTTTTTTGACGTCTTTGCATTGAGAAATAGTCAACTCTTTCACATTAGTTGCTAATGACAGAAAAACTTTTAAGAAATCATTTAACCCAGTTCCTCCTAAATGCCGAAGCTCGATGTCTCTAAGCAAAAATAGAGGATATTTAGGTATAATTGAATTCAGATGTGAATGAGAAATATTCCGCAAAGTATTAGACTTTTTCAGTAGTATATTACTCAAAGTTATTTGTTTCAAATTAGGGCAAAGTTTCAACCAGTATATCAAATCCACATAATCTGAGAAATAAGCAGAGCAGCTATCAAACCTACCAAGGATACCATTGAGACTCAGAGTTTTGAGTTTACTCCCAATTAGAGTGAAAAATTCTAACAGCTCTGATGAAGGAATAGGACCTTTAAAGTATAGTTCTATCTGTGAAAGTTGAGCAAATGCAGTGCAAAGTATTATGTTCTCTGGACGTACCGTATATTCAATTTTTACAGAAGTAACATCAGGGCAACAAAAGGATATTAATTGCGAAGTCTCTTCCTCTACATCATAGATGCCAAATGCTAATTCTTTCAGCTTGAATTTCCGTACATTTAATAAACCATTTTCGCAAATTGTTCTTTTACTGATTTCATATACGGTTCTGGGTATACCTCCAGAAAGCAGCTTCGTTGGTGTACTGGGCAAAATTCTTTTGCAATCACGTATAATCTCGACATATTTCCTACGTGGTCTCAGAGGAACATTGAATTCCTTCCGATATTCCAACTTCTCCAAAAGCAAAAGTGACTCTACTATCATTGTTATCCCTTTGAAAGTGGTAGAGGTAGAAATTAAATTTAAATAGTTTATTTTACACATAGATTCATTACTTTGAGAAGTATTTGCACACAGATATTTAAGACCATCTGTTACACGGGTTTCGGATATGTTCAAATGTTTCAGTATAGGACAATACTTAGAGATCGTAGCCATAGTATCATTAGAACAACGTGTATGTTCAAAGTTCAGACTTTCAACCATAGGTAAAACTTTAAGAATTGAATTCAAATCTTCGCTCTTAGCATGACAATTTTGTAAGTCCACGTCAGTCAAATTCTATGAAAAACAGAACAAAAACATAATTTATACTGAAATATAATAAAAAAATATTACAAATTGGAATTAATACTTCATCTATAATAATATATTAATAAACAAATATTTCGTTCCTTTGAGAGTCGAGGGTGAATCCAGATTTTTCCAACCTGGGCAGCGTCGAAATTTATCTTTGCTAAATCCCAACGCTTCTCTCTGTCAGAAAGGGGAAACGGAATGGCTTGGAAAGACCGCGGTTCTTCGGATGTGATGTAAAGCGTGTCTTGTGTGCAGGATATCTGTATATAGGTAGCGCTCGGAAGTCACCATGTCCCTCCTAACAGCTAACTAATAGGTCCCCCCCCCCAACGTTCTCGGAGCCCTTGGGATCCTTGTGACCTGGCTATTTAGCTATTGTGTGCAAAAAGGTACTGCTCAGAGTTAAAGCAATTCAACCCATTCCTTTCAACTCAGTTTGGAAAAAAGCTGTAGTTTAGAAGTTATTTGTAGTTTACACACCGTGTTAAAATAAAATTGCTCCATCTTAAAAAGAAATGGATGTAACTGATATGTAATATACACTAAGGTATTCTGAAAGATATGAAAAGTTAGGTTCCCGAACAAAAGCGTGCTATTCCATTCTAGAAACCCATACACACTTAGTACGATGTTGGTACATGTGGGCAGTAATGCTTAGAGGCACAGACTCGATGAGATAAGCGATATCTTCCTAGGGTATATAACTCATCGTGTTTCTCAAATATAAAAACGTATGCGGTATTGAAGACGCATTCAATACCGCATAGTACCGCAAAGACGGAAATATGGATTGGGCTTCGAACTCAAAGGGAGCATGAAATTTATGCATTTGGTAGTTTTCTGAATACATAAAAAAGTAACAGGAAAAATTTACCGAAATATATATATATATTTATCTGATGAGCTTCTAATAAGACCTCTTACAGACCTCGACTGCGTATATTTTAATAAGAAGCTGCTGTCGGACCTATTTGGTAAGTAGTTGCTTAAAAGGAAATTTTATATAGATTTTTTTCAAATTAGAAATAAAAATGTTACTAAACAATAATGATAACTAACTTTTATTTTGATTTGCGGTCTCAAAAATTGGAAGTGATCTAAGACCAAATGTTGAAAAAGGTCAGCCTAAAAAACTGAAAGTGGAACAATAAAAAAGCCACGCCCAGTCGTATTCAATAGAAATAAATCATGGGACCTCGAAAGCAAGAGAAGAATGTCCACAGAACCGCGACATACTTTTCGTTATGTGGAACGAGCAGTCGTGTATTCAGAAGGGATGCTCAGAGTACTAAAACACCCCACCCCCTTAAATCTTTGAAAGCTTGAAAACGAAAAATGATGAAACAATTTACAGGCAAGGTTCCAGGGTTTGAGGAAAACGCCGTGTTAAGTGAAATTGACGTGTAACGTGAAAAGATCCTAAAGCAGATGTAATTTTTCAGGGTATAGAATCTGGAGATTTCCCGCCTCTCACTTTTAATCTGGAGCCACAAAAGAATAACCATAAAAAATAATAATCAGAAAGCAATGATATCTGTCATTTTATGAAATTATTTGTTCTTTGAACCACCAGCACAGGTAGCATTATTTCAAAAGCGCCAACCAATTTTAGTACGATAAGAGAACAAGTTTCTTATACATAAATTTCTACGATTGCATATTACCAAAAATAGTAAGTTATAGTAGTTTTAGTATTATAATAATACACACATCTCTTTCCCGGCAACACAAATACCTTGAGCATGATAAAATATGTGACAAACCTAGATTTGTTTCTAGGCTATCGAAAAATTCATAGGTTAAAAATCTTTAAAATTTCTTGATACTCGCCTGTGGTCGAGTACTGTTCTGATCGAAAAGAACACCGTGGCACAATTTGAGGAACGGCAATGCAATAGGTTGAAGCACAGCAACGGTAATGGCCAGCTCTCCAACGTAAGAACGGGAATTTTACATATTGTTGCGGATTTCAAAAAATGGATAGCCACTGAGCGTGAGTATTAAAAGCTATATTTCAAAACCAAATTCAATACAAGGTAAATTGTTACAAAGGAAATATGGATGAAGTATCTTATTAACAAATCAACTATTAACATGCACAAGTCATCAATCTTCCTGCGTAGAGCACACAATATCAGCTCTGTGTATTTTACTAAATACTACCTTTTACTTGATTTACCAGGTCACCCGAAGATCTTCACTCGTAAACCAATTCTCGTCCTGTGCTAATAACTTTTCACACACTAGCCGAACAAAAAGACAGTCCGTGTAGACATTCGAAGTTAGCCATAAAAGTTCCCACTTTTATACTTCCGCGTATACACAACACATCAAGTTACTTCTTGATACTTAACGATAAAAGATCCCACTTTTATCCTTCCGCGTATACACAACACATCAAGTTACTTCTTGACACTTACGCGCACTGTCTCAGAACAGCTCACCGTCCATTTTCGAACTCTCCGACCGTTACAACACAACAACCGTTACAATACAAAACGACCGTTAACGCTCCACTCTTCTTCTCCAAATTCTCCCAACGTTCTTGTTCGTTGGCTGAAACTTTTTGCTTTCGGTTGCCAGATTCCTTCTGTCGTAACAATATGTAAAAGTATGTGATCTAATTTAGCTAAGAGGTTTTGATTTAGTATCATATATACTTTTCAATAATTAAAGGTTGTCCAATTACTATATCAATTCTTTCATAAAAAGAATTCAAAGAAATTCATAATTATTTAGAATAAATAACTTCTAGTGCAAGTTTTAGAACTTTTTAGGTAAACTATGATATATAGTATATGATCATCATTATAATCATCCTCAAACATCTATGGAGGTGCAATCAGACAACAAGGTCTTGTTGTACCTCTATAGCTGCTTAAGTCATCGGAATGTTATTATTTAGTACTCCAAGCCTATTTGTCCTGAGCTACATCTGCTGCATCTGGCCACTGAACACCATTTCTAACAAGGTATTGTTTGACATTGTCTGCCCATTGCACACCAATTACAATATGGTCCTGTTTGACATTATCTGCCCACCACATCCTAAGTCTCTCCCTCTTTCTGAGGCCTTTAGGCACATTGTTCATAACCCTATTCGCTAATTTATAATTATCCATACGGGTAACATGAAAAACAAAAGGAGTTCTTATTATTTTACATTATATATATATATTGCTTACAACTTTGCAAGTAATATGTATGATGTAAAATAATATATATAATATAAAATAATAATATATATGATATAAATAATAATATATATCATATAAAATAATACTATATATGATATAAAATAATACTATATATGATATAAAATAATACTATATATGATATAAAATAATAATATATATCATATAAAATAATACTATATATGATATAAAATAATAACTATAAAATATATTATACTAATTTTTTTCTAAAAATGATTCATATTACAATTGAACTGGAAAATATTTTTTTCAGAAAAACCAGCATTAAATTATTAAATTATTGATACTAAATAATTGATATATATATATAGCTAAATATTAAGTTACCTTGAAACTTTTGCTACTAAATGTGACAAATATATAACATAACCGGGCAACGTTTCACTTACTTCAGTATCCACGAATGTGCATACTAAATCTCGCGAGAATGGTCTAATTTGCAATATTTTTTAAACATATAGACATAATGAAGGGAGTGGAGTATTCCACTTTTACTATTCAAACAAGGTTTATATCGATTTCTATGTTGTTTTCTGCTGAGGTCCCACCATCCTCACAGACCTACTAGGCGTATTAAACTAACAGTCTCCTGTCAGAATCTCTGAGACAACCAGCTGTTTGAAGGAATAGTTAAATTTTAATAAAAATTAAATAATTTAAATTTAAATTTTCTCAAAAAATTAAATTCTACTAAGTAACATAAGTAACATGGTTACGTTTACCCATGTTACGTGGGGAACAAAATAACACTGGCCACTCAAACAACTATGGAAGTCCACACTCAAGCCAAATTTTCCTCTCTGCTCAAGATTGTGCAAAGTTTGCTGGTACTTCTGATTGCTTCTTGTTAATAGGCTGCATAGGTTCATTGCAGGCTTGGCCAGGGTTGGGTTGGGTTGTTTTACCTCTGAGCGGCACTTTTTTGCACACCATGGGCTAAATGGCCAGGTCACATGAACCCCGAAGGCTCAGAGAAGGTTGGGGGAGGGGACCCACTGGAACAGCTGTTGGGAGACAGATGGTAGCCTCCCGTCAAGGCTATCCAGCGTGTTCTTTAACGTGCACAGGGTATGGCTCTCCCGCACACGGGACCACGGCTTAACGTCCCATTCGACGGACGGCGGCCTTTCCAAGCCCATCGGTGTCCCCTACTGACCGTGGGCAGGGCGGGGAGTTATGCGGAGATAAATCTCAACGCTGACCCAGCTGGGACTCGAACCTGGGAACTACAGATTACGAGCCTGGCGCGCTACCGACTGAGCCACCCCCGCCCGCTTGGCCAGGAGTTGGCTGCTATACTTTGATGTCATGAGGAATTTACAGTTTAGTTAGGAAGTACCATGTACCAAGTATGTACGCATATATATTTGCATGCCATGGGACTGAACAATAGTGCACTGCTGTTTCATTATAAATGTACCTTCTAAAGATATATAAGTGCTGCCAAGTATATACGCATATATATTTGCATGTCATGGGACTGAACAATAGTGCACTGCTGTTTCATTATAAATGCAACTTCTCGATTTTGCGCGGCGGGAGTGACAAGCCCGTTGGCGCGCCAAGCTGTTAGCTGCTGTTCCCAGATTCGAGTCTCAACTGGGCCACCATTGAGATTTATCTTCACAGAACTCCACGCCCAGCCCATTGTCAGCGGAGGACACCGAATGGCTTAGAAGTGCTGCTTGCCTTTGGATGGAATATTAAGCTGTGGCCCATGTGCTGGAGAGCCATACACCGCACACGTTAAAGGACACGCTGGATGACCAAAACAGGGAGCTACCATCTGTCTCCTAAGAGCTGTCCTGTGGGTCTCCCTCCTCCAAACTTTTCTAAACCTTGTGCCCTAGCCATTTAATCCAATACGTGCAAAAAAAGGTCTTCTCAGAGTTAAAACAGCCCAACTCCCGATTTTCAAACATTTATTATTATTTTTTGGCATATTTTACATTTTTTTTTTTTGTTCTTATTTACATGATATCCCTGGACACTTTTTGGAAGTGCACTCTTTTTATCTCTGTGTTAACAATTAATTTTTGTTCAGTTGAATAAATGAAATACACCCATCCCTCGATTTACACGGTACTCAGTTCACACAATTTTGGCTTTGCACGGTCAAAAAATGCAACCAGTTTCGATTTACACGGTACTAACTGAGACGTACATTGAAAGGAAATCTCAGTCCGTGTAAAACCGAAACTGGTTACATTTTTTGACCGTGCAAAGCCAAAATTGTGTGAACTGAGTACCGTGTAAATCGAGGGATGGGTGTATATACATTCTGATTCCTCTTACGTTTACGGAACATTTCATTTTGTCTTTTTACTGGATGGCGTAATTTTTTCAGCTGTATGAAATTCTATGGTTATTGGTTGCATTTTATCCTCCAAATACTATAGAAATACGCTTTGGTTTTCAAAATTAATAAATTTTGATATTTGTATATCGGGAACCTGATATAATCAGATTCAAGAAGTACTTTTTTGTTATGGGATTCATTGTTTCAATTCACATTCAAGCAGTTTTCAGGAAAAACATCAAAATTATGTCACCCATGTCAAAACAATAGAACAATAACGCGTTTAAAAAAATTACGTAAAAAATTATCCCCTCAAGCAGCTGTTTGACACAGTGGTCTTACAACAGCCTGTCAGTTTACACGCAATAGTAGAAGGTCTATGAGGATGGTGGGACCTTAACAGAAATAAAACACAAGCATCCATGCCTTACCCGGGGCTCAAAACCAGGTCTCTTTGATCATTAACCAAACACGCTAACCATCTCACGAAAATTATAATTTAGTCCTACCTTCGCAATTGTTTCCACAGTGTGGATGACTCCTTTGGTTAATATCAGCGTTCTGCAGAAGCATTCCCGATCTAGTTTTAAGCTCTTTGCATATGGATTCAGGAGAAATGCTAAATAATCTTCTTCAGCTAGTTTTTTTTCATC
The DNA here is from genome assembly GCA_038380435.1 of Ryuthela nishihirai. Taxonomy (NCBI): domain Eukaryota; kingdom Metazoa; phylum Arthropoda; class Arachnida; order Araneae; family Heptathelidae; genus Ryuthela; species Ryuthela nishihirai. The sequence continues at coordinate 25,445,053 of JAWZYU010000022.1, forward strand.
CCGGAAGCAATCAAATCGTATATAATGTTTCTTAGCGGAAGGACATAATTTACTTGGAAGAGTATCTTCATCTCGTAACATATCGAGCATTTCTTCACTGTATAATCGATCTGAAAATATAAAAGATTTATTCTTTCACGATATCAGGTGTAGAGTACAAATAGCATTGATAAAAAAAACAAATAAATATCGCCTCAAGCAGCTGCTTGCCACAGAGTTCTGACAGGAGTCTGTAAGTTTATATGCCACAGTAGAAGGTCTGAGAGGATGGCAGGACCTCAGAAAAAAACAAGACAAACATCCATGCCTTACACAGGGCTCGAACCCAGGTCCCTTAAATCAGCAGCCAAGCGCGCTAACCACTCGGACATTCATAAATGAATACTAATTAAATTTTTAAAAATATTGCTTAATTTTTCAAAAATATAAATAAAGTTACGATCGGATTAAAATACAATGAGACCTACTTGAAGAAAATTAAACATTTGTGCTGTGAGACACAATGTAGTCTCTACGTATTGTTGATTTTTGTGGCCACGCTTCCCAGCTGACCAACACTCGCTTTTAATTTGCACGACTGTAGGCAATTTGACTAGTGATAGATACTAGTATGGTAAATGACTGAAATATAAATATAATTGAGGAAACGCAGGTAAAGTATTGTTTATTTTAACTCTGAGTTTAATATATTAGAATATATTACAGAAATGTTGCTGAGGCCTAGTCTCTCTGGCCCCTTATGATGTGCAATCCCGGGAATCGTATAATTTCATTACAACCTTTTCATCTCAAAATCATCAAGGAGAAGAAATATATTTTTGCTCTCAAACTAAACCTTTTGATAATCACATTCCACCAGCAAAATCTCGAATTTCTAACCATATTTGATGATTGGCAATATTCAAGTTTTGCGATTTTTTTAAATTTCCACCTATAGACGGCGTAGTTAAAACTTATTCGGTAAATATGAATCGCAACATTTCATCAATACACTCTCATCCAAAATGATTTTTAGTTTGTCTCTAAAACCAATTTTCTCTTAAACAAAGTTGCACTTTCCCACCATTTTCGGAGTAAAAGGGCAATCACTAATTGGTTGTCAGTACAACTCCATGACCTTCACATTTCATCCCTAAATTTGTAAATATTCTAGTATGACTACATCGCTTGCCAGGTGGTTAGATCTGGGGATGGGTGGGAGGAAAAAGGGTCATTCTCCTCTTTCTAAAACGGAGAGAAAATGTTATACTGCGTAGGATATCTAGTCTCTTGGCTCCTTTGTTATTTTTTTCATACTCAGTCCAGTTTCTTGGCGTCCCCATCCCCCTCATTATTTTTTTCTGGACCTGGATTTCAATAATCTTTTAAAAATTTGCCAATTTCAAGTTCTTCCTCCATTACAGTGAAAATGAAAATTATAGCTTTTAGAAAGCTTCGGAAAATGTGAATCCTAAAAATTTCTCTAAAAGCAAAAAAATAATATCTACAGACAGACAGACAACAGACTTCTGAGTCTTTTTTTTTTGGGGGGGGGGGGGGAAACAATCTAAGAAATATTTCTTGTATCATCTTTATTCCGCGACAGTGCTTTATTTCGAGAAAAAATTTGACGATGTCCAAACTTTTACCAACGTTTGGAAAGTCTAGTCGAAAAAGAAACATTATCTATTACTTTTGTTTTTCATCAATAGAAAAAAATGCATATTTAATTTTTTAAAATATAACATTTTAACTATATAAAATGTTCAATTCCATCGTTTTTTGCCATAGGTGCCACGAAACCTGGATGTGCTCTGAGTATAATGGTTTTTGTTCTGCAAATGCCTATGAAGAAACTTTTTAGATTCTTGATTATTTTAAGCTTTGATAGCGAGGTATAAATATCGTGTAGTTTGCATTGGCAAAAATGATTTTCACCTTTTCCCCCAGAGGGGTGGGAAAACACAATCTGTTCTGAAAAAATAATTATTAATGAAATAATTATGTTTAAGAAATAATTTATTGATTTTAGAAATAAACTGAAAGTTTTTTGCCCTGAATAGGTATTAAAAAACTCTTATGATTCGCAACTTTACAATGTCAAAAGAGCGTGAAACCCAATATTCCAAACGATATAAGTATCTGGGCTAGAAATTTGATACTTTAGTGGTGGTGTATGATGATCAAGAGAATTACACTGACAACAGCAATTAGCCCCTTCACCTCCAGGGTGGGCGAGAAAACGCAACTGTTTTATTGGAGGTATTTAAGAATTATTTTTGATTTGAATAAGTGTTAAAAAACATGATAATTCACAGTTTTCAAATCCTTCAAATGGCTTTAAAATACCATCGTTATAAACTGAAGTGCCATTGAATTAGGGATAGCAACCTAGAAACGTGTTGGACAACTCTGGCTCTTATAACGGTCACCACACGACGAGGCAAGGACTCCAGAAGCTTGCGTGAATATTCCACAGGTAGGTCGACCCATGCATCCTCCAGAGCTGTCCACAATTCTCTCAAGGTCGTCGCTGATGGGACACGGGCCTGAACACTCTGCTCGACGGTAGCCCAAAGATTTTCGATGGGATTTAAATCTGAGATTCTAGGTGGCCAATTCATTATTTCAAAGTCAGCAGAATGCTCTGGACCTGTGAGATGAACAGTGATCTTGCTGGCAGACGCCATCTGATGTATCGGATGCATGATGGCCATAAATGGGTGTAAATGGTCAACCATGATTTCTATTAACCGGGATACATTGAGAGTCATCAGTACACATACCGAAGGTCCCACAGACGTCCAACTGAAGACACCCTAGGCCATCACTGAGCCACCATCAGCTTGTACTGTTCTGATCTGACATGCAGGATCGATGGCTTCATGGGGTTGGAGCCATATCCTCAGTCTCCCATCGGCGTGATGTTTAAATCGTGATTCATCACTCCAGACTATCTGTTGCCAATTTTCGATGGCCGAGTTTCGATGTTCTTTAGCCCAGGCAAGGCGCTGGGCCTGGTGTCATGCCATTAGAAGTGGGACTCTCGTAGGTCAGCGGCTCCCGAAGCCGAGATGATAAAGTGAGCATTGCACGGTCCGTGCACTGACTTCCCGACTGGAATCTGGGATCAAATGGGAGGTGATTTCATCACCTCCCATTTGATTCTGGCCCATATCAGTCCGTACGATGCGGGTCAGATGGCGAAGCCCACGATCATTCAAAGCTTCTTTTTTGCCGCAATTTTCATATTCCCGGAACACTCTTGAAACTGTCATACGAGAAAATCCAAGTTCGTTGACAATTTCGGAGATCGAGTGTCGCATGTGTCGGGCACCTACGATCTGCCTTCTGTCAAATGCATCTAAATCCCGCGCTTTTCCCATTACCCTTCTCACGGCGAATGCTTAGGGAAGCCAAAGCTGAAATGCCCAGAGTTTCAGCCACACATGCTCAAAAATGTGGGACTTGCGGTACTGAATTAGGATAACGCATGGCATTTCAGTGTAGTACTTAAATGTTAAAAAAAAGGTCACACTTCAAGTAATATTACGAAAGATATGTTTATGCGAGAAATTAGAAATTCTTGTGATGGGATATGTTGATGAAGAACTGAACAACTGCACGGGCAAACATAGAATTTGACTCATGCTGCCAAGATCGACCATAAACCAAATTTTGGCGCAGGCGAGAAGTGCTCTGGGATTGTCTCCGAGAAACACCAATAGAAATCGCTGCTATTCATTTTTAGCTCGTTTACCAAAAAAGAAAACGCTAAATACTATTCTCACTTTGTTGTCTGTTTCTCTCTCTTCGTCTGTAGAAAAGGAGATTGTTTTCTTTTTTTTTTGGGGGGGGGAGGGTTTAAAAATATATTGAAAACATCTTTACTACAGGAATTTGTGAAATATGATGATTCTTATTTTCCAAATTTCTCAATAATTTTAATAATAAATGCCCTCTAGTGGAGGAAAACTTGAAAAATGTCAAATTGTAACGAATATTGCAAACATTCAGTTATACTAAAAATTCGATGGAATGCAAAACCTGAGACTATGCCTTAATAAATGCATTAATATACACTTTACCTAGATGATGATTTACTCAGGTGAGAATCTAATGCCTCTTCTATAGGTTACAATATATCTTTACTGTTTTTTAATCAGTAATTCGTTCGAAACAGAATCAAATGATATTTTAGGAAAAATGTCGGGATGATTGTAGCTTTCCAGTGCAAACAGGTTTTAATATGGTTTTCAATAGGGGTCTGAGAACAGTGGAGTAGTTTTTATTTACCAAATTCTGTCTTTATATTATTTTCTGTTCTGGTAAATGGTGTGCATTTGATTTATTTGAAATAACTGCTAGGGTTGGGTTGGGTTGTTTTACCTCTGAGCGGCACTTTTTTGCACACCATGGGCTAAATGGCCAGGTCACATGGACCCCGAAGGCTCAGAGAAGGTTGGGAGAGGGGACCCACTGGAACAGCTGTTGGGAGACAGATGGTAGCCTCCCGTCAAGGCCATCCAGCGTGTTCTTTAACGTGCGCAGGGTATGGCTCTCCCACACACGGGGCCACGGCTTAACGTCCCATCCGACGGACGGCGGCCTTTCCAAGCCCATCGGTGTCCCCTACTGACCATGGGCAGGGCGGGGAATAAATAACTGATAGACATGATAATAATGCTCTCAGTGATGGAGACTGAGTTTTGAAAGAACACTAATAGAAGGGAAAAAATATAAATACTGGAACTGCGTTTAAGTTCGTTCTGCTTCGATCTGATGCACTTGTCCCTCTCCGAAAACCCAAAATATTCAATTATATATTCAGAAGTTCTGGTTTATTAGAGAACACATACTTGGAGAAATAATTGCAGTCTTTGACGTAACATGATCATCCAATGTTAGAGCAATTGGACGCTAACTTCGAAGCTCTGTATGTTCTAAAATCAGCGTGTTGTGAATAAATTGAGGCAGAGTATAGTTTAAAAGTCTAAATCAAATCTATCGAAAACTCTATTTTATTAACAATATTCTTAGAATATTTAAGCAGGTAATAAATTTTAAACGTTTCTAAACAGCAATCTGTTTTGAGAAATTTATTTAAAAAAAAAAGGAATTTTTTAAAAATTATTTTCACACACTTTTAAAATATGTAATTATAGATGAACTGTTTGAAATAATATTTCCTCCTTCAGTTTAAAATAATTTCCAATGTCTAGCACTGTTATTGTTATATCTTCAAAAGTCCATAATTCGTTAAATGCTGAAGAAATATTTTTAAAATTGGGTATTTAGATAGAAATGATTTAGAACTTTACTTTTGTCACATTTTCTTCTAAACCGTTATTTATAAAGTTATGAAATTTCGAAATTAAAGTCTCATATACATAACATGGGGTGGGGTGTTCATATTTGAATTGGTAGAAAAAATATTAATTGAGAACACTCGAAAATTCGAAGTAGGAAAAAAATACAAATTTTTTACTTCTCAACATTCCAAGATGGGTCAAACAAAGTTAACTCAAGGACTCTTATGCTCCATTCCGCCTAAAGCCAACAGATGATACCGGTTGCACCATCCCAACTAACAAAGCTCGCCTGCACCACTCCAACATTCCAAACATAGCTATCCACCACAGATTAAGCTATATTAACCAAGGTACAAAAGGATATCAGACTCTGCGGCTGAAACCCCTCAAGACAATGGAGAGAAAACCGAGTCATCTCAGACGAAACAATCAGCAGAGAGAATTTACACAAAAGCGAAAAAAAACTTGCATAAAAACATCTCTCATAAAATCAAAAGCTGTAAATATGTTTAAGACGATAAAGCCCTAGAAAATAAAAAAATCAGAGGAAAAGGAACAAAAGTAAATTATACTAACCAAAAAAGGAAATTTAGCTACAAAAGCAAAGACAAAAAGCAATTATGACACAGAAAAATAAACAAAATTAACACAAAGTCCAATTGCAAAATATGAAACGTGATGCAACACAAAAAACAGTAATATACACGAAAATAAAACGTGAAGAACCTCACAGAAGTTAACATATAAACAAAACATGTACAAGAATGAAAAATTTTGAACAAATGTGCCCTTTCCCCTTTTCCTACTTTAAACCTTTCCCGTTATTTTCCATCACTGAACAAATTATAAATATTTTTACTTATCAATGCTTTAAATTCTGTCCGAGGTAGAAGGTCATATTTGCCTAATATTGGCATGGAGTATGCTTTAAAACACGTATAGTTGTGGCAAATACTCCAGTTTTAAATTTCAAACATTACTCCCATTTTACAAAGTAGTTGGGGCGGGGGTGGCTCAGTCGGTAGCGCGCCAGGCTCGTAATCTGTAGTTCAGAGGTTTGAGTTCCTGCTGGGTCAGCGCTGATGTTTATCTCCGCAAAATTCCCCGCCCTGCCCACCGTCAATAGGGGACACGATGGACTTGTAAAAACCGCCGTCCATCAGATGGAACGTTAAGCCGGGGGCCCATATACGGGAGAGCCATGCCCTGTGCACGGTAAAGGACACATTGGATCGCCTTAACGGGAAACTACCATCTGTCTCCCAACAGCTGCTCAAGTGGGTCCCCTCCCCCAACCTTCTCTGAGCCTCCGCGGTCTTTGTGACCTGGCCATTTAGCCCATGGTGTGCGAAAAAGGGACGCTCAGAGGTAAAACAACCCAAATCTGCAAAGTACTGAAATAGCTTATAAGAACAGTGAAAATAAAGAGCAGGTAAAATGTGTCTAGATCATGTGTGAAACCAGTAATATTTTACTGTATTCAGCCAAATCTCTATCTGAGCCTTCTTAAAAATGATTCCCAAGTGACAAACTTCAAGAGACCTATATATATATATTTCGCCCTCTAGCTGCCTCTTAATTCTGAAAGGTTCAATAAAATGTTGGTAAACAAATATCCGTTTCTAGCACTTTTCGTTTGAACATATATCTCTCTCTCAAATTACCTTTTCGAAAAAATTTCCATGAAACAAATTACTGTCGAACAAATTTCCGTTGAACAATTTACTGTCGTTGAAAAAATTTCCGACCTACAAAATTCGTCGAGCAGATATCAGTGTAAAAAATTCCGTTTCGAACAGATTTTCGTCCAACAAATTCCGGGTTTGAACAATTTTCCGTCGAACATAATTTTTCGTCGAAGAAATTACACCAAACCATTCAGTAATAAATAATGATATCCAACTCCATATGTAGCTCCACCTACACGAGGTGATTAACTACATTATTGATCTTGTAACGATTTTCATTCAAGACCCGTGAAAAACTAGAAAAGACCTTATCGAGGAGTACTCTCTCTAACTGCCTCTCAATATTTCTCAATTCTATAACTTTTAAAAAAATGGTGGTCGAACAAATTTCCCTTTCAAACACATTTTTTATTTTGTTTTTAAACAAATTTCATTCGAATAAATCTCCATTTGCTCAGCGGCCCAATCTGCTCCTGGACTTGAGTGTCTTGATGGGGTATTACCAAGGGCGTATTCAGGGGGGGGAGGGGGGTACGAAAATTCAAACTTGTTTATCTTCTTTAAAATCCAAAACAATTTCCTTGAAATCGTTTATTTTAAACTCATATGTCCCATCATAACTCACTCCTATTACATCGACTAAAATAGGTATAGAAAATAAACTACGATAAAATTTTATTCAATATGGAATATCCTTTTAACCTTTCCTGACCGATGGAATATTTTAGTAAGTGGGAAACACTACTCAAGTCTAAATCTCAGATCCCAACCCCCTGAAACTAAATTCTTGGATCCCCCTCCTCTACTCAGAAACTCTAAATCCTGGATACGTGCCTGGGCAGTGCTTTAAGAACTGCTGGATTTAATATGGAATAAATAATAAGCAAACGCAGTACATACGGAAATTTTTGCCTTAAAATATTATACAGAAGAATGGCATCGAAGCAAATGCGGTGCAAACGTAGTAAAAAGGAATTGCATGGAAAAACCCTTTCAATTCTACAATATTTGAGATAATTTTTGAATCCCTAAGTGGGGATTATTGCTTGTCTACCGCATCCACGCGGATTAGATATGGAATACCTGTTCACCAAATGTAGTACAAACTGAACTTTTTGTGGTGCAATTTGGTATAAACGAATGGTATCGCTAAAATTTCCAAATTACTTGTGGGGCATAAGTCCATACGTTGTAGTCCCATGGATGTTTTTGATGCAGAAAATAGAAGCTGGTCTTGACGATATACCAGTATATCGAGGTAGCGCTTGGCCTAGTTCTAATTCCATCCTAAGCTACGTAATTGACTGCCGAAATTTTTTAACAGATCTGGATCCCATATATTTTCCCAACTTCTTGATTGGTTGGTCCCAATTTTTATTCAGTGCCCCCCTCCCCCCTCCCTTATTTCTTACACCACTCCGTATGCATTGAAAAAATAGTGTCCCTATTATATGAGATTTCAAACTTCGATCAGCTTTTCCCCCTTTTTTTACGCTTTAACGTTTGAAATACTAATTTACAATTTTTTAATTCTTAAAATATTTAAACTTTGGACCCCAAATTTCTCGTTTTTGTTTATCATCTCGGTCTGCATTAGAAATTCAAAATGCACCTCCGATTTTATTCACTTTATCAGCAAGCGATAGATTTTACGAGAAGAAAAAAATAATCCGTTAATAACAGAAATATCGATCTGATACTTTGGCAAAGGGAGTGCCTGTTTTATAATCGTATTTCTGAGGGAAAAGACGTCACAGGTGAGTGCAGCTCAAGGAAGTCCTTCTCAGGGTGACTAATGGAATTAGCGTTTAAAACCAGGATGAGTTCAACCGGTTTTGTTTCCCAAGAACACTTACTCTAAATCCAGAGACGTTACTTGTAATATAATCAAATTTCGAAACATGGAATTATTATTTTCCTCCATTCTCTTTAGTTCTTCATTTCTGATTTTCAGTGTTCGGCAGTCGAGTTTCGATGGACATTCCACTAGTTTCCTTTTAAATTAGATTAGGGGACACCGATGGGTTTGAAAAGGCCGCCGTCCATCGGATGGAACGTTAAGTGTGCGGGAGATCCATACGCTGTGCATATTAAAGAACACGCTGGATGGCCCTGAGGATAGGCTACCATCTGTCTCCCAGCAGCTGTTCCAGTGGGTCCCCTCCCCCAACCTTCTCTGAGCCTTCGGGGTCACGTGACCTGGCCATTTAGCCCATGGTGTGCAAAAAAGTGCCGCTCAGAGGTAGAACAATCTAACCCAACTCTTTTAAATTGGATTAATGTATACAAATTTTTGCTGCTACAATTAATCATGCCATTTAAATGACTAGGGATTTAAACTTTATGGCTCATTCATAAATTAAAAATGAAAATTTTTCTCAAAGCAACAACTTTATCGTATTCGCTAATGTAAAATAACGTATAAAATTTTCCTTCTGGAGGAGAGGTATGATTAAAAAATTTATTTCATTTCGCTTTCTCGCAGTCTTTGGGATGATCATGACATATGGTCAAAGTATTAGGACTGTTTAATCACAAGTAAGCGATTTTCATATTCAGTTGTTCAATTTCATTTCATTTTTTCGAACCAGCTGTTTCTTTTTAGTTTATTTACCTAAGTAAACACTGAAAGTAATTGCTACTGAGACGGATGTAATTGATGTTGGCACACCGAAAAATAATTTTTGAAAGAGCAAATCAAAGGAAACATTTCATTAAGTTGCCCGTGTGAAGTTGAGGGCTCCGCTGACTGGTATTGGGGAGTATCTAGCCGGATGGGACCCCGATGGTGGGGCCCTTGTTTGGAAATTAAAAATCTGAAGTACTGACAGTCTATAATTAGAACAGCAGTACTCTAGTAATTCCATCAAGCTAGTACCACCTGCGTCGCGAATCCGGAAGTGGGGACCCCCTTCATCGCTCGGCTAGACTCAGCGTTTGCATACTCAAAAACTTCAACCGTTTCGTAACGTAACGCATACAGCGATACGTCTCTCCACGGTTATTTCACACATTACACACAGGCATCGAGACATTCACTTTACAGCAGTAAAGAAATTGGGAAAAGAAAAGGGAGAAAAGATAGGAAAGTAAGCAAGAACAGTCCTATATTCATTCACCCATTACGAAAGAAAACATGTATATAACTCAAAAAAGTAAGCAATCAAACGTAAGAGACAAATGCATCTAAACAGCGAAAATACGATATGCGGGTCGGCCCGATAGAGGGCGCCCTTCGTTCCTTCGCTGTGCCGGAGAGAGAGGCAGCAGAGAGCACAAGTCGATCAAACAGGAGGGGCCGGCTCCCGGCGCAGGTCCAAGTCGACCATTGGCTTAGCGCTCCGAGAGTCTGCTCCTCCCCCCGGCCGGCGCTGACAGACTGGCGTCTGTGAAGACCTCGCGCCGAGTCAAGAATGCTGGACTTGCACAAATCTAACTCGCTCGCGCCAACGAGCGTAAAAGACTGCGACAAGCCGACTTTGAATTAATATACAAAATTATAACAAGATAATAAAAATAAAATTATAAACAGGGACACTAGCAAGTAATCAATTAGGTACAAATAAAATCCGAGCACGCAGGCCACGGAAAATAAAAATAAAAAAGGCCAAATTTCGCTCTGGCGAGCGAAAAACGGTAAATTGGCCTACTTTAAAACAATAAAAAAAATTTTCTACTTATGGCAGACAGAAACAAAAAATATATCTAAAACCTAGAGAAAAAACTGTATACGATAGGGGAGAGAATAGGGCTCGCAGGCGACTAGAAAAAAAAAATAAAAAATCACAAAATGTGAAAATCCCTCCACTGTTTCCAGTAAAGTGGATCTTTTTTAAAACCTCTATCTATATTTTTTCTAACAAGAATAACTTTTTCTATAACTTTACTGGTGGTACTGAGTCCCCAATAGTACTTTCGGAAAAGCCTATAGCATCGGCATTTCCACAGAATGGCCTTTACAGTAGCAAACACTAAATTGTACACATATTTGTTTTGTGAAGGAATATCTTCATGAAATAGAATCTGACGTGATGTGCAGCTCTGGATTTTCATCCAATTACATATCTCCTTCCAAACATCTGTCGCAAATGGACAGTAAACCATTACATGACCAATGTCTTCGATCCTGCCACAAAAATCGCATTTGTCGGACACATTGGTCATTCTGCTATGCAGAATTTGACGGGTCGGAAGGACATCGTGAGCGGCAAACCACGTGATGTCCCTATATTCAGTAATAACTCCACAATGATATTGTCCCAGGCTTTTTTCCAGTCGTGATCAGGGGCGGGGGTGGCTCAGTCGGTAGCGCGCCAGGCTCGTAATCTGTAATTCCCAGGTTCGAGTCCCAGCTGAGTCAGCGTTGAGATTTATCTCCGCAAAATTCCCCGCCCTGCCCACGGTCAGTAGGGGACACCGATGGGCTTGGAAAGGCCGCCGTCCGTCGGATGGGACGTTAAGCCGTGGCCCCGTGTGCGGGAGAGCCATACCCTTTGCACGTTAAAGAACACGCTGGATGGCCTTGACGGGAGACTACCATCTGTTTCCCAACAGCTGTTCCAGTGGGTCCCCTCCCCCAACCTTCTGAGCCTTCGGGGTTCATGTGACCTGGCCATTTAGCCCTTGGTGTGCAAAAAAGTGCCGCTCAGAGGTAAAACAACCGAACCCAACCCAGTCGTGATGAGGGTCACGATAGGCAACGGGGGCCACCCAGGGAGGCAGAAAGATCATATACAAGTCCCTTAGCCGCATTTCGCGAACCGAAGTGTCGTTACTCTGCTGCTCTGAGGACTTGTAAAGTCCGCCAAATCCCTATATCGATAGGACGGCTTAACAGACTTTGGGCAGCGATATTCTGCGTTCTGGCTAGCCAGTTGGCAAAATTTCGGGCCCAAATAATTACTGAAAGCGATACCCGGATGTTCCACACAATTGACCTTATTTATTGCCTCTCGCAGGTAAACTGCCTTTTGCCACGAAACAGGATGTTTTAAATTTAAACCACCTTCATCGCAGGGGCAATAAATCAAGAATCTGGCGATTCTCTCTCTCGTGCCCTGCCAAATCATGCCAAAAATAATTTTTGAAAATTCCGAAAGGAAGCTAGTTGGTGGTTTAAAAACGCTGCTTACTAGAGTTAATTTTGAAATCAAAATAGAGTTAGCCAATTTGGCTCTGTTGGCGAAGGAGAAGCTCTCGAATTGCCGAAGTGTGACGACTTCTCGTGCCTGTTCCAAAATTTCAGACCAAGTTTTTTTGTGGCATCCTTTCCTATCAAAATATACGCCAAGTATTTTGATAGGTTCCCCAAATGGCACAATAAGATTGTTTGAATATCCATTCCAAGCACCCCATGTCAGAGCTCGTGTCTTATCCAGATTAAGCTCCGCACCAGTGACTTTTGAATAAATTTTGAAAACATTAAAAAAACCTATCTAGAGAAAATTCATTCTCGAAAAAGAAATTTATGTCGTCAGCATAGGCGACATATTTAAGCTGAAGGCTAGTTTTTCCAGGGGTTGGGATCCCCTGAAATAACTTATCAGCTTGAATTTTCCTCGCTAGAGTCTCAATGGCCAAAACAAGAACCAAAGGTATCCCTGTCTTACTCCTTTGGAGACACGGAAAAAGTCAGAAATGCTCCCATTCACACTGACACCACTTTCGATATTATTATATAAACACTTTACAGTGTTTATAAAATTATCGCCAAAGTTATGAGCTTTAAATAGGTGCCACATAAAGTTTTGAGACACTCTATCGAAAGCCTTGTTCTGGTCAACAGAAAGTAAACAGCATTTACTATGTTTTAAATTCGCATAATCTATTGCATCAGCAATCGTACTTAAATTTTGAGTAATTTTCCTCCCCCCAACAGAACAGGTCTGTGTAGGCCAAATAAGGGTCGAAAGTATTTTACTTAATCTGACCATAACCACTTTTGCAAAAATTTTATAATCACTGCTTAAGACAGAAATTGGTCTCCAGTCATTAACAGTAATATTATTCCCATCGGGTCTCTTTCGTAGAAGTGCAATCTTAGCTTTCCTCATATGTGACGTCATTTCGCCTCGCTGTACAAGATTGTTGAAAAGATCGGCAAGCGGAAGCTTAAGCCGATCGACGTAAATCTTATAGAATTCGATTGGAATGCCGTCTGTGCCTGGGCGGGGGTGGCTCAGTTGGTAGCGCGCCAGGCTCGTAATCTGTAGTTCCCAGGTTCGAGTCCCAGCTGGGTCAGCGTTGAGATTTATCTCCGCAAAATTTCCCGCCCTGCCCACGGTCAGTAGGGGACACCGATGGGCTTGGAAAGGCCGTCGTCCGTCGGATGGGACGTTAAGCAGTGGCCCCGTGTGCGGGAGAGTCATACCCTGTGCACGTTAAAGAACACGCTGGATGGCCTTGACGGGAAGCTACCATCTGTCTCCCAACAGCTGTTCCAGTGGGTCCCCTCCCCCAACCTTCTCTGAGCCTTCGGGGTCCATGTGACCTGGCCATTTAGAACATGGTGTGCCAAAAAGTGCCGCTCAGAGGTAAAACAACCCAACAACAACCCAAGCCGTCTGTGCTGGCTGCGCTGCCCTTCCGCATTCTTTTGATGACCTTCTCCACCTCTGCCGGCGTAATCCTTTCGTCCAGAATAGCTTTATCTGCATCTGGAATGCAAGGGCAGTTGCCTACCCAAGCAAACATATCTTGATCACAAAGTAGATCAGAGCGAAACAGAGACTCGAAAAATTTAACAAAAATTCGTTTGATGTTTTCGGTGCCAAAAACTTCCCTCTCCCCCCCCCCCCCATCAGGGTCGCGAATGGAAGCGATGGAGATTACTTCCTTTGCTTTTGGGGCCGCATAATCAAATACAGAGGTAAAATTTCCCTCCATCTCAATCTTTCTTGCTACCGAAGTCTGTCTCGCTCTGAGCCCAGAAACATATAAATATCATTAATTTCCTTATGGATAGATTGCACTAGAAGGATATGATTGTCACTTTGACATCCCCCTCTGCTGAGATTCAAAGACATTCGCTTCAGGAAATTTAACCGTTCACGTTTTTCGCGAGCAAGTTGCCGTCCCTTTTTTTTTTTAAAATACGCGAAGCTTTCCCTTAAGCTCCTCCCACCATGGGCCAGCGAAAGTGTCGGCTAGCGCTATATCCGAATCGATAATATCGGACAAATCTTGCTTCAAATTCGCATTTTCCAGATGGGAAATGTTCATTTTCCACAAAGATTCGCCCCTCCCATCCGCCCTGGGAATAGTTATATATCCTGAAGTGACCAGATGGTCACTGACGAAAAAGTTCTAGGAATTAACGTCAGTAACATTAAAATCAGTTTCCAAATGGAGATACTGGCTGGAGGCATTAATTCGATCAATTCGCCGCTGAATCTGGCCGTCAGGCGACTTCCAGGTAGCGACGAATTGATCATCGTTTTGGTGCCTCCAGACGTCCGTCAGATCGAATCCACTAATCAGACGCGACAGTTTTAATCTACTACTGTCAGTCCGAAAAGTAGATCCGCCCCAGGCGTCTGAATTTACGTCAACGACTGAATTGAAATCACCTGCCAGTATCAAACTATCAAAACTCTCATTGAGAAAATAACTAATCTGCTCATAAAAATTAGTTCTCTCTGCTGGCCTATTAGGGCAATACACATTAACGATACAAAACTTAACTCCATGTTTATCGGCAACAATCTTGATGATTCGACCGTCGACGTCCGAATCGTATTTAATTATTTTGCAGACATTCTTCCGTCCGCTGATGATGGCGACGCCTCTGGCATTTCTGGTTCCGAAAGAGAAATACGACCGGTGTTTGTCCGTTTGTCCTTGCGCAAAAGTTCTTTCGCCCAAGTCGCAGAGTCGAGGTGTGTCTCTTGTAATAGCAAAAAATCAAGTTGATTGAAATCTAGGAAGCCTAACAACCACTGCTGCTTCCTAGCGTTCAACGCGCCACAAACGTTAAAAGATGCAATTCGCAATGGTGGCCCCATCGCCGAGAGAAAAGAGCAGAGCAAAACACAAAAAAAGAAACAAAAAACAACAAACAAGGGCGGGGAGCCCAGTACACCTTACAAACTATAAAAAGAACTATCCTAAACTCTGTACATCGCTGTCAGAATCTGAGAGCGACGTTGTTTTTGAGCCCTTTGAAATATCTTCCAAAAGGGCAGCGGCGGACGTCGTTTCATTATCTATTTCTAAGCACGGAAAAGTGTCCATTTCCGTTGAAGTGGAGGCCGCGCTGTAATGGTCTGATGCAGAGTCAGAGTCCTTTTTATCTACAAGGAAATCGGCAGCCGATTTAAAAGCACTTGCTTTTTTGTTCGATTTATTAGAGACTTTCTTCTGCAAGTCGCTTCCTTTTTTAGCGGCGGCGGCACATGTTTTTTCGTCGCTAAGGAGCCGGTGGAATGCTCTCAGTTTCTTGCTCCTTCGAAATATCTAACAGTTCAGGAACTTGTGTAGGAGTTTCGACGCTCGTCGAAGGAATTACAATAATATTTTCACTATTTCCCGATTGGGAAGTCAAAATCCCAGTTTCGGCCGAAATTTTGTCCTGCTCTTGTGGAGGCTTTTCCGTCACTTTCTTTGGCCCAAAAGGCGGTTTCTTCCCTACTAGGGCGTCGGCGAAACTACGCATAGGACACTCGCTGAAGGTATGCCCGTTGCCACTACATTTTTTGCAGTTAAGCACGCAGTCCTTCTCCAGATGAGTATTTGCTCTACAATTCTTACAAAAAATTGCAGAGCACTGCGCGGCGAAGTGGCCTTGTAGATGGCATTTTTTGCATGTGACTACTACGCCATTGTACACTAAAATAGCAGAACATCTGGCTATAGACATCGTGTTCGGCATGGTTCTTGCCATATTCATAACCACGTGGCGAGATCCTGTGTACATGCCTTTAAACCGGCCTTCCGCTTTTTGTTCGTGTTGTACACTAATAACTTTGCCATAAGGTGCTAAAGCCGCGGCAATGACCTCGTTTGCCACCTCAAAAAATACTCTATGTACCGTCACAGTTATGATGTTCGAGCCGGCACGTTCGACGTTGACTTTTTTTTTATCAACACATAATTCTCCCAGAGCTAGAATTTTAGCCATGATCTCCATTGATCCCATAGTGACATATAAATGTTGTGTTGTTTGGGTTGTTTGACCTCTGAGCGGCACTTTTTTGCACACCATGGGCTAAATGGCCAGGTCACATGGACCCCGAAGGCTCAGAGAAGGTTGGGGGAGGGGACCCACTGGAACAGCTGTTGGGAGACAGATGGTAGCCTCCCGTCAAGGCCATTGAGCGTGTTCTTTAACGTGCACAGGGTATGGCTCTCCCGCACACGGGGCCACGGCTTAACGTCCCATCCGACGGACGGCGGCCTTTCCAAGCCCATCGGTGTCCCCTACTGACCGTGGG
Source organism: Ryuthela nishihirai (assembly GCA_038380435.1). NCBI lineage: Eukaryota > Metazoa > Arthropoda > Arachnida > Araneae > Heptathelidae > Ryuthela > Ryuthela nishihirai. The sequence goes on from JAWZYU010000022.1 coordinate 25,461,463, forward strand.
CAGGGCGGGGAATTTTGCGGAGATAACTCTCAACGCTGACCCAGCTGGGACTCGAACCTGGGAACTACAGATTACGATCCTGGCGCGCTACCGACTGAGCCACCCCCGCCCCTATAAATGTTGTGCATTCCAGGCCTGGGAAGCCTTCATACAGCCTTTTCCGAATAAATCTTCGATCACTCCCAGCGTGTTCAACTGGGAAACACCCGAAGTTGAGCATTTGATCGTGAGAGGAAGGCAATTAAACTCAGAAGACATGCTTGTTGCAGATCACAAAAGGGAAGGCAACAAATAAGGAGGCAAAATCGAATTCTTCTTCTCAAAAACAAAGTCCAGAGTCGCTAAGACGAGAGTCAGCGAGTGAAATTAATTCACAGTAGACAAAGGATATAGCGGCAGCGAAAAACTGAAGAAATCGTGGCTAACTAAGTAACACAAAGCAGTCAAAGTACAAACCTTTTCTTTAAAATCTAGACGGCATATCCAAGTGTTTGGAAAGGAACTGTGTGGAAATTAAAATCCGAAAACTCAAGAACTGAGATCGTTGATCTCAGTTGATCTCAGTTTTCTCAGTTCTTGAGTTCCCACCACGGGAGCGGAGGCAACTTGTATCTATATAGCCTTGTTTGTGGCAATCGGGGTGCAAATTAAATTTAGGTTTTGACCGATGGATAAACTTTACTCCTATAGTACTATTCGCCATAGGTAGTCGTGGGGTGAGCTGCATCTATAGGTGTTATCTTGCTCTCGACGTAGGTAGTGGAGGTTTGGCGTTATCCCTGTAGATGTAGTGCACTCCATATATTGCCGAGCATTTTTGTTATCATTTATAATTTCCTGTTCTTGTAAGTGTAATCACTACATATTCTGTTACACCATTCACGTAAAGATCTTTATTAGGATTTTTACAATAAACAATCAACTAAAAATCCATTTATAGGTCTGTGACCAAAATTAATATATTTAATATTCACGCTTCTTTGTTTCTTACATTTTTTCAGGTTGAAATTTTTATGTATATTATAATTCTAATCGTAAAGTAGGTTGACATGAAATTCTAAAAGAAAAAGATTGCTGTCTGTAACAACGGTTAACCAGGAAAATTATGGAGAAGGGCAAACTAATATTTCACATTGGTACATTTGAACGATTTCATTTTACTAAGGAACGAAAACAAATAAAGTATTCCAATAAGAATATGTTTTTCGATTTTGGAGACTGATCTAAAGCGAAATTTCAAAATTATTTTAGTGTTTTTCAATACAACGTACGATCTAAGGGAGATATAAAAAATATAAAACTTACGGAAAAATTTATAGCACGGGTTCTTTCTGTCTCCTCCTTTGCACATTTCACGATAAGCTGTGAGATCAAAATAAAAGTGACGATCAAAGTTCACAATTATGCTGTAAAGACATATTTCCTGAAGTTTCTCGGGTGTTGCCTCAATGTTGCGAATCCTTTGTTGTTTGAGGAGCATTGATCTTGCGCCACCGAACTCGAACTGATTCTGATGATACTAAACGTAAAAACCTTGCCCTCTTGGGTTCGTCAGAGGGTTGAGACAAAGAACGGGTTATGTGTGGGTGCAGTTGAAGATTACCCGAGGCTAACATTGTCATTCATTGGCCAACTAAAGGTCAAGTCAGAGGAATTCAATCAGGGGCGTAGGGAAGGACTTTGGTTGGGGGGGAGGATAATACGAAAATTTTCCAACTCGAAAATCAAATATTGCCAACTGAACAAATAATGTCTTGATTTTCGCTTTTTGGTTGGGGGTGGGGGGATGAGGCAATTTTTCACAACTCTCCTGCACTTTTTGCCATTACTTCTAATTTTGCCATGATTTCGCAGAAATTATCCTAATATTTACATCTCGTCTGAATTGTAGCAAGTCCGTGTGATTTTTTTCTTGATTTCGCTAACTCTCCTTAATTTCACAAAATCAATTGCAATCCATTCTTCTTTACATCTGTCCTCATTGGTCAAATCACTTCAATATTTTCAAACTCCCGATAATTTGCGAAGCTTTCTCGATTTTTGACAATTCTACTGAAACTTTCCTTAATTTAACAAACCTAATCCCAATATTATCACAACTCGCCCATATTTTGCAAGTGGAATCGAATTTTGCCAACTACCCTACATTTTGTTAAGTTTCCTCGATTTCTCTAACACTCCTTAATTTCACAAAACAAATGCCAATTATCACAACTCGTCTATATTTCACCAAGTGGATTCGAATTTTGTCAACTACCCTGAATTTTGCCAACTTGCCTATATTTTACCAAGTGGATTCGAATTTTGACAACTCGCCATAATTTTACGGAAAATCCCTGAATTTGCCTGATAAATCTTCCCTGAATCAAAAATTTTCCCTGAATTTGCCAAGTCACTTCCAATTTTATCCACTCTCCTTAATTGCACAAGAAAGGCACAATTTCCACAAATCCCCTGTATTTTACCAAGTGGATTCAAATTTTGCCAACTCTCCTAGATTTTGCCAAGAGTTCTCGGTTATTCCAACCTCCATAATTTCACAAAACCAATCCCAATTTTTTCACCCCATCTGTACTTTACCAAGTGCTTTCCAGTTTTCCCAACTTCCCAAAATTTTGCCAAGTTGCCTCGATTTTACCACCTTTACTTAATTTCGCAAAACAATCCCAATTTTAACATCTCTCCTGAATTTTCCAAGTACATTCAAATTTTTCACACTCCCCAAAGTTTTGCCAAGTTTTAGCGATTTTGTCAATTGTCCTAAATTTCAAAAAAAAAAAATCCCAATTTTCACAACTCGCTCGTATTTTATCAAGTGGATTCGAATTTTGCCAACTGCCCTAGATTTTAGGGGCGGGGGTGGCTCAGTCGGTAGCGCGCCAGGCTCGTAATCTGTAGTTCCCAGGTTCGAGTCCCAGCTGGGTCAGCGTTGAGATTTATCTCCGCAAAATTCCCCGCCCTGCCCACGGTCAGTAGGGGACACCGATGGGCTTGGAAAGGCCGCCGTCCGTCGGATGGGACGTTAAGCCGTGGCCCCGTGTGCGGGAGAGTCATACCCTGTGCACGTTAAAGAACACGCTGGATGGCCTTGACGGGAGGCTACCATCTGTCTCCCAACAGCTGTTCCAGTGGGTCCCCTCCCCCAACCTTCTCTGAGCCTTCGGGGTCCATGTGACCTGGCCATTTAGCCCTTGGTGTGCAAAAAAGTGCCGCTCAGAGGTAAAACAACCCAACAACCCAAAGCCCTAGATTTTGCCATCTCGCCACAATTTTACAGAAAAGAATCCAAATTTTTAGATCTCACCTGATTTTTGCAAAGTCACTCTGAATTTTGCCAACTCCTAAATATTGCAAATTTGCCTCAATTTTGCCAACACGCCACAATTTTACAGAAAAATATTGCAATTTTTACACCTCACCTGTATTTTGTCAACTCTCCACGATTTTGCCAACTGTCCCTAGATTTTGCCAACTCGCCACGATTTTACAGAAAAGAATTCAAATCTTTACATCTCACCTGAATTTTGCCAACTCCCCAAGATTTTGCCAAGTTGTCCCAATTTTGCCAACTGCTCTAAATTTTGCCGTCTCTCCATTTTCCAAACTGGCCTATTTGCCAAGTTGCCTCAATTTTGACAATTCCCCTTAATTAAAAAAAATAGATCACAACTGCACAATATTTTACGAAGTCGCTTCGAATTTTGCCAACTCCGAATTACTTTGTGAGTAATTGTGAGGATTCCCCCCATCCCCCGCATGACTACGTCCCTGAACTCAACTAATGAAAAGACGTTGTCAAAGAGAGTGTCTCTTTTATAACAGTTTTTCTGTGTGAATAGATATCACTAAGGCAGGAAATATTTGCTATGAATTTTAAATATATATAATTATAATATTTAAAAATTTCTAATTTTTTTAAATTTAAATTTTAATTTTTAAATAATATATAATTATAATAATTTTATTTTTAAATAATAATTTTAATTCAATTTTTATTTTAAAATTAATAATTTTAATTTAAATTTATAAATAATATATAACTATAAGTGAAGTGAGCGATTTAAACTGCAGTTTTGCATTCCATGGGCTAAATGGCCAGGTCACATGGACCCCGATGACTCAGAGAGGGTTGGGTGAGGGGACCCACTGGAACAGCTATTAGGAGACAGATGGTATCCTCCCGTCAAGGCCATCCAGTTTTTCTTTAACGTGCAAGGGGGAAGACTATTCCACACACGGGGCCATGGCTAAATGTCCCATCCGACGGCCTTTCCAAGCCCATCGGTGTTTCCTACTGACCGTGGGCAAGGCGTTTTGCGGAGATAAATCTCAACGCTAACCCAGCTGGGACTCAAACCTGGGAACTACAGATAACTTCATAATTTTGAATCAAAAAGTCCACTACAGCCAGTGTTGAAAGTAGGCCGGTACGCGTCGGTACGCCGTACAGGCAAGAAATTATTTGCTGGTACTAGGTACCGGTAAGACATTTTTCAGTAGTGGCTGCTTTAACGATTTCTTTTTCACCTTAATGCTTTTCCAAACGAGAATTTAATTTCTTTAAAAGCGGACCATTCCTTTTAAGAAAAACTCGTCGGTTATTAATTACATTACTATAGTTTAAACCTTTAGATACCAAGTTCTTTAGAAACCGGATACTTGATATTCCATTTCTGCCGACAGGGAGTGCTAGAAATTGGAAGTAGTGCTTTATTTCTTTGAACGATTAGCAAGGATATCGGGGATAAGAGAGCAGAACTAGACAGACAAATGCGACTCCAACCAAAGCCGTCTTTCGGGGAGTCATATTAAGAGTTCACGGACAATGCACATTACCATCCGCTGTAGCTGGGTTCGGTCTTAATCACTACCGGAGGCAGAATTGGGAAAACGGGCTGGTAAATCAAAGAAAGGATATGAAATCAGACGTTGAAATCCATTGCAAAGCGGCGTGTACTTGTGGTTTTAAATATTTATTTTTTCAAAATATATATTTTTTATTTTCTGCTGAATGAAGAATTTTTAAACATTTCTGGGAATAACGGAAGGTAGTTTAATGGGGGCGATTGGGCACATGTTTCCCCAAATTTAAATTATGAGTTTGAAGGTGGGGGGGGGGGGATTTTTAATATAAAATCATGGAAAAATATTTTTAAAAATTGGTTTTATCAATTAATCACTTTACATTACGCTACTGGAGTAACCATAATGGAAAAACTAATACACGTTCTTTTAATTTTATTGTTCTGCAAAAGCTGGCACATATTTTTTTAAACGTAATTTTCGCTTAGCAGACATCCTTTAATTTTAAGGCAGGAAATATTTGCTATGAATTTTAAATATTAAGATGTCCTTCCTAGCCATTTCAAAAACTGGTGGTGTGTTTCGTCATCTCCTAGGCATCTGCGAGTTTTAAACAGAAATGTGTTCAGAGTATACACACACACAGTAAGAGAATGCGCACACTCCTAAACCATACTACTGAAATTATTTGGAAGATTTCAAAAAAAGAATTATAGCGTATGTTAATTAAATTTTTTGAATCTAATTATAAATTTTAACCAAAAAATAATAAATATTATATTTACTCCAGATAAGTTTATTTGAATATTAAATAAAAGTTATTATACCTGTATCGCATTTTTACTTTCTTGCTCGTCGCTCTTCATAAGGTTAACTTTAGGCCCTTCAAAAAATATTTTCCATCTGAGTCTTGTTGTCATTATACTACTGGGCAAGACGATTTTGCGATTTTTATTTCTGTGCAGTTAATTTGTTCATAGAGTTTGAAGAGAAAACTTCAGATTGCTGTAAATTTTCTCTTTGTAAGTAACAATATTCCAATTGTTTTTTTTTTGGTTGATGTTAAATATTAATAATGAATGCTTTTGAAAAACCTCTGACTCTTAATACGTACCTGTAGTCTGAGATTTTCGACATCCAAAAAGTCCCACACTCAAGGCAATTGCAATGATGAATCCTCTTCATATTTCAAGTAGTTTATACTGAACTACCAGTTTCGACTTTTGTAACCACTATCATTTTTACCGAATTCAGCATATAGGTTAGTATTGACCCACAGCATGTCAGCATTGTCGTCTGAAAAAAGTGTTTAAAATAATGGATAGCTAATGATAAAGAAGAAGTTAAGAACAAGGCCCACAGAAGATTCAAAATTATTAACAAAAACTGCGTGGTTGATAACTGGCATTTGTCAAATTTGTTGAGCTTGACATTGTCCATGTGATCAAGTGGTATACACGCTTCGCTTCATGTTTATAGGACGAGATCCTATGGGTATGGCCATTTTCCTTCTGCTGAAGACAAGAGATCTCGTCTTCATAATAGGTCATCTGACATCTTAAAACGACAGGCTCTTATCAGACTAGTGATAAGCAGCTTTTTTCAAGATATCTTTTTTTAAACAAAAAAATAAAAATAAAAATTATCAACTAAGAATTTAATTCTTTAATGCACTTTTCATCATTTGCATCCCTTAGAATTTAACCTTCAGGATCAGAATTTATAGCATTTGTATACGTCCTAAGCCGTCCCGTGGCCCAGTAGTTAGCACGCTTGACTATTGATCTACAGGACCTGGGTTCGAGCACGGGGTAAGGCATGAATGTTTGTTTTGTTTTTCTGCTGAGGTTTTGCCATCCTCACAGACCTTCTACTGTGACGTTCTACTCAGACCTTCTACTGCCAGGCTCCTGTCAGACCTCTGTGGCAAGCAGCTGCTTGAGGGGATATTTATTTTTTTATTATACATATTAAACACGTCGAGCCGATTTAGATCCCCAAATATCGGAATCTTTATAATAAAAATAAATTATGATTATCAATTTATGATTAAGATGATTTTCTTTACAAACATTGGCAAAATTTTTATCAAATTTTTAATTACAGCAGATAATAAATTTGATACAAAAATAATGCTTTAGCATGATTTGGATTCTGCTTTAGCGAATGATGCTGTGGAACTGAAAGAAAAAGCCCAACAGTTTTGCATTAAAGAAAAGCGAGGTTACTTTTCTTGGAACCTTTTATCAGAGTGGATTAAGGTTAGGAGAGAACAGAAAGAATTCTGCCAGGTCCACTAGAGGAGTGGCGTTGTAGTTTACAATTAACGGTTACCTTTTAAGGGGGAAAAGGAAGCAAGCATGAGAGATGAGGAGAGTTTGGGATGCAATGGTCTTCTGCTTATATGGTTGCGACAGTATCCAAATGGTAAAAGTATACACACATTGCCGACCTAATAGTTGCCATTTTCACTCTGTGGTATTAGCGTTGCTGAATCGCTAAACTTTTCTTATTAAGTTGAAGACAATGTCTATATTGTTGTCAAATCATACGTAAAGTTAGGCGTGCAACATATAAATATATCACGTGTAAAAGTGATATGATTAATTTTTCTGCTGCAGGAATGGCCAACCTATAATGCCCGTGACAAGAGTGGAAAGTTAAATGAATTTGCTTGGCACACAAGAGCGCTCAAGAAAATCATCTCGCATATTTCTTTGACAAAAGTCACTCTTTTTCTACCACATTTTGGATGCCGAAATTCTGCAATTTCGCATCTTTTATCAGGGATAAGTCAGAGACGAAATTTCCGTACTACATGTAATCATTGATTAAGCTTTATAAATTTAAAAGGCTATTCCAAATCTCTGTTAAATGCTATTCTGAAAAAATGTTATATTTGGCTTCTGAGTTTAAAATATGCAAGTTGAGTTTTGAAAATTGCAATACGAGTGAAACGTTAATTTTCCTTTCTAAAAAAATTTCTTTAATTACGAAAATAATTTTAATAACATCTAAATCGTATTATTAATATTTTCAATGAGATTGAAATCCAAGATTACAACGTAATCAGCAAGTATTTAAATATATTAATATTTATTTCACATTAAAAATCCCTGAATCATTCACTATTTGCGGAAAACATGGAAAATGAGAAAATTTAAGAACACTGAACTTTCGTCACCACACACTTCAATTTATTAACCTCTGTAAGATGACGTCACTGCAGTGATCGTCTGTGTATGATTTTCCACATATAGGTATGTTTTGAGGCGTACCGCTAAGAAATTAAATGATTATATAATGATGATATAAAGAATAAAATCTGCTTTCACCACTGACTATAGCACAGTGTTTCTAATTGATTTCCTCTTAATGAACCCTTTAGTTTCAAAACATTACAACAAATCTTCAGCTATGGTGTAATAAGGTTGGAGTGAATAAAAAAAGGAGTATAAACCTATTTTCCTGCCGGAGAGGCCAATAGGTTCTCAAGCAGGCCATATGGCTCTTGAAAAAGTCCACTTGAAAAAGTGGTGCCTGAAGATCCTACCAGCATCGGTGACTTCAGCCTTTAGCAGAAGAGGAACAGGTCTTTGCCCCATGCCTGCGATCAGGGAGCCGTTTGATATTGTTGGCCCTACCAATCCCAATAAACCTAATTTCTTTAAAAATCCTATTAATCATTTTCTCTCTGCAGGAACGTGGAACCTGAGGACATTACATAGAGATTATTCTCTTGATGTCCTCTTGCAGGAATTCCAGCGCTATAACCTAGATATTCTAGGCTTGCAAGAGACCAGATGGACAGGTAAAGGTGAGATACTTAAAATTAACTTTAAATTTCTCTTTTGAGGGAGGGAGGATAGAAAGCATCACCAAGGCGTATATCTGCTGCTCAGCAGACATGCTAGTGATGCTCTTCTAGGATATGAGTGCATTAATGAAAGGTTTCTTACAGCAAAATTTCAGACAAGCGTTAAAGACTTGAATGTTATCTGCTGTTATGCCCCCACTAAGGATACCGATGAGGATGAGAAGGATAGGTTTTATGAACAACTTCATGATATTGTTACGACAGAAGAATCTGGCAACCGAAAGCAAAGTTTCAGCCAACGAATAAGAACGTTGGGAGAATTTGGAGAAGAAGAGTGGAGCGTTAACAGTTTTGTATTGAACGGTCGTTGTGTGTTGTAACGGTCGGAGAGTTCGAAAATGGCCGGTGGGCTGTTCTGAGACAGTGCGCGTTAAGTATCAAGAAGTAACTTGATGTGTTGTGTATACGCGGAAGTATAAAAGTGGGAACTTTTATGGCTAACTTCGAATGTCTACACGGACTGTCTTTTTGTTCGGCTAGTGTGTGAAAAGTTATTAGCACAGGACGAGAATTGGTTTACGAGTGAAGATCTTCGGGTGACCTGGTAAATCAAGTAAAAGGTAGTATTTAGTAAAATACACAGAGCTGATGTTGTGTGCTCACGCAGGAAGATTGATGACTTGTGCATGTTAATAGTTGATTTGTTAATAAGATACTTCATCCATATTTCCTATGTAACAATTTACCTTGTATTGAATTTGGTTTTGAAATATAGCTTTTAATACTCACGCTCAGTGGCTATCCATTTTTGTGATCCGCAACATTTGGTGTCAGAAGTGGGATTAATTAATTGAATGCCGTTGACTAGAAGTATGGATGAATTAGTAAAGTTGATAAATAGCTTCAAAGCCGATATGACTACGCTGATGACTGATATGAAAGCCGATATGGCTACGCAGATGACTGATATTAAAAGCGATCTAGCTGCCCAAAACAATAAAGTAGATGGCTTGAAAGCCGAGATGGCCGCACAAAATAATGAGTTGAGAACGGAGATAGTTTCTCGAAAAGATGATTTGAAAGCCGAAATGGCCGCACAAAATACTGAGATGAGAGCTGAAGTGGCTTCTCGAGTTGGTAAGATTATTGATCACTTCAAGGATCATAAAACCGAACTCAATAGACAATGCAATAGTTTAAATGTTGAATTTGTCAGTGAAAAAGATGATCTTGATAGTGTTAAGTTAGATTGTAAACATGGAAAAGAAAAAGAGAAAGGCAACGCATATAAAAATGTGGATCTGCTACTGGAAATCAAGAATCGTAGAGATAGCGCCGATAATGCCTTTGACCACGCAACTACTGGTGATGCATGGCAGAGTGTCTATGTCGCTGGTGACATGTCTAGGAACTGTGAGGAACAATCACACAGATCAGAGAGCTGTGAGACTATACAGTACGCTTTGCACTTCAAAATACCTAGGTATACAAGTCTGGCACGATCTGAAGAGAGATCCGCACGAAAGGTATTCTATTCCTCGCCGTCAGCAAAATGTGTCATGGACATTTATCGCAAAGGCAGAGTAACGAGTGGTAATGAGGGGGAACGAAACAGAGTTTACGTTTCGCAGAGTGGTCCGGGTAAAGAAGAGGCGTCCATTCATCATAGATACAAAGTGCCATTCGACGTTACCGGGGAAGTCGGAGAGATTTTTCCGAAGCATATAGCCACACTTGAATCGTTTATAGAAAGTGGGGATTTAAGAAAGAAGAATTCCGAAGAATGGCTTAGAAGCGTAACAGGTAATGCTAGTAAAGGAGCTTCAGGCAGAGACAGTACTTCAAAGACTAACTTTCTGGATGAAACTAAGCCTCAGAGTTACGATCAGAGAGAAGTGAATCCCTCAGATAATTTCAACGTAGCCACGCTGAATTTCTTTTCTGAACAGTCAATGTGCAGATTTGGACATTATAACCATTTAGATTATAAGGATATAGAAAAGTTTTATCACGACTACAAGAGCTCTAAAGTGGACAATATCATGTTACAGAACTCGTCGCTGATCTCCAGAATGAACAATTTGGCAATCATGACTGATGTTTCCCTGGCTAATTACAATGAGAGCTCCAAGAAAGTGAATTCGGAAGAAACAGCAAATATGACCTCCTCGGGTCATGTGTTTTGCTGGAGACCCGAGTGGCGAAATCGGATGGTAGATAAAAACAGCACAGGAGGTGTCGGCAACAAAGTGAGTCTTGTCTTGGCTCCTGCACTTGCTGCTTTAGGTCTCAAGGTCCCTATGATCTCCGGTCGTGCTCGCCAATTGACGGGAGATACTCTGGACAAATTGGAATCCATCCCTAGCTTCACAGTCGACTGCACTAAAGATAAAATCGAGCAGATGATGGAAGACGTCGGATGTTGCATCGTAGTACAGACAGAGGAGCTGGTGCCAACAGATAAGGAGATTTACCGCTGCAAGGATCTGACGGCTACCGTAGATAGCGTTCCTCTAATGAGATGCTCAATTGTGTCCAAAAAGCTGGCTGAAGGAGTGTGCGCTTTGGTTTATGATGTTGAATTCGGAAAAGAAGCTATTGATCTCATCAGTACAGAAGATGTTGCTGTTGATTTAGTTAAGAAAATGGTTGCAGCATCACAAGCTCGTGGAATGAAGAGTTTGAGTTGTTCAGCTGTTATCAGCAACATGGATTCACCTCTTGAAAACTCTGTTGACAACTCTCTGGAAGTGATGGAAGCTGTTCAGTGTTTCCTTGGTAACGGATCCTTGGAACTGCAAGAGCTCGTCGAAGAGTTAGGAGAACTTCTGCGTTTTGTGAACATTGCGGATAATAGGGTAGATGAAGCATCACGTGTCCGTAAGGTTCTGCATAACGGCAATGCTTTGAACAAGTTTCGTAACATGTTAATAGAACAAAGAGTATCTGAAGATGTTGCAAGCTGGCTATGTGAAGGTAAAACAGAAAAAATATTGCTAGCAGCCCGACACATCACTGATTTCACTTATACAGGAGAAACAGGTAAGGTTGTCGGATTAGAAGCTGCAGTTCTAGCAAGAGTATGGAAGGAGGAGATGGACCGAAGAGCTAAAAAGAATTATGGAGCTGATATTATATTTGTGAAGCACCTTGGGGATCAAATGGAATCAGGTGAAACATGGCTGAAGGTTCATCACGACAGTTCTGAATTAAGGGAAAGTCAACTGACAAAAGGGTCAGACTGGAGGATGAAACTTCTCCCTAGATTTTATGTCACTAATGACTTTCATTCCTTATTACTCTTGATAGAAGTAAAAATCCAAAGAAGAAAATTTTCGACAAAGAAGAAAACTTTTTACAGGTTTTGCACGAAAACTCTTAGTCGATTCTTCTCCCTGCAGAGACATAAACGTGTTCACAAGGGCTATAGGCCTTACACGTATTATGTTTGTGGACGAGGCTTCAGTCAGAAAAGAAATCTACGTCATAATGAGATTCGCTTTCATTTTGACACAGACGTGGTATATCGCATTCGTCGATGTCCAGCTACAAAGTGCAAGGTGGTTCACGTGGATCATTTGACCCCCGTTTCATCGAAGAACTGAAGAAGCTTTGGAATCCAGAATTGTTCGGGACGAACAATACCTAGGAAGGGGGCAGTGTTACGACAGAAGAATCTGGCAACCGAAAGCAAAGTTTCAGCCAACGAATAAGAACGTTGGGAGAATTTGGAGAAGAAGAGTGGAGCGTTAACAGTTTTGTATTGAACGGTCGTTGTGTGTTGTAACGGTCGGAGAGTTCGAAAATGGCCGGTGGGCTGTTCTGAGACAGTGCGCGTTAAGTATCAAGAAGTAACTTGATGTGTTGTGTATACGCGGAAGTATAAAAGTGGGAACTTTTATGGCTAACTTCGAATGTCTACACGGACTGTCTTTTTGTTCGGCTAGTGTGTGAAAAGTTATTAGCACAGGACGAGAATTGGTTTACGAGTGAAGATCTTCGGGTGACCTGGTAAATCAAGTAAAAGGTAGTATTTAGTAAAATACACAGAGCTGATGTTGTGTGCTCACGCAGGAAGATTGATGACTTGTGCATGTTAATAGTTGATTTGTTAATAAGATACTTCATCCATATTTCCTATGTAACAATTTACCTTGTATTGAATTTGGTTTTGAAATATAGCTTTTAATACTCACGCTCAGTGGCTATCCATTTTTGTGATCCGCAACAATATTTTGAATTCTGTCAAGAAAGGAGATATTACCCTTGTTCTTGGTGACTTCAATGCCAAAGTTGGTACTGACTCTGACCTTTGGGGAGGAGTGGTAGGCCCTTTTGGTATTGGTAGCTAAAATGGCAATGGGCAACGTTTCCTACAGGTAAGTAAACTCAATGGATTCAGAATAACTAACACTTATTATAAACACCGCGACATACATAAGTATACATGGGTTTCACCCGATGGGCTGCATAAGAATATGATTGATTACATATTAATTAACAACAAATGGGATAGTTCTGTTAGGAATACCAGGTCATATAGGGGAGCTGAAATTGGATCTGACCATTATCTTGTTAAAAGTGTCTTGCAACTTAAACTTAAAAAGTGTTGTGCTATAGTTAAAAAATTTACCTTTAATACTGAGTCTCTGAAAGACCCAGTTATAGCTAAAGCTTACCATGATAGGTTACTTAGTCATTATGACAATCATGGTTTGCTTACTACTGAAGTTGAGGAAGAATGGGATCATTTTAAACAGGCTTTTTTGGAAACTAACTGTACTCTTCTAGGAAAAAAGGAGCAGAGGAGACAGAATTATTTAAGTGATAAGACACTTGAACTTATTTCAGAAAGAAGGAACTGCAGGAATGTACTTAATCAGTACCCTGCTAGTCCTAATAGAAAGGATTACAGAGAGCTTAATAAACATGTAAAGGATCAGTTAGCTACTGATAAGAATCTTTGGTTTGATGGATTGGCTGACAAAGCTGAGAAATCAGTTAGGCGGCAAAACAGCAGAGAGCTGTAGCAGATAGTTAATGTTTTATGTGGTAGAAAACGAACAGGCAAACAAGGATTGAAGGATAAACACGGTAAGGTTATAGAAGGGGAGGATTCTGTCATGGCTAGGTGGGCTGAGCATTTCAGTGATGTTCTAAACAATGTGGTTAGTTCTACTCCCATTGTTTGTAATGATGATAGATGCATTGGTGGCTTTAGTGTTGGCCCTATAACACAATGTGAAGTTATTTTGGCTGTTTCTAAACTTAAACTACATAAATCCCCAGGGGTAGATGAAATTACCACGGAAATGCTTAGAGCTATGAATGTTTCTGTTACCACTTGGATGACTGAAATTTTGAATATCTTTTATGACAAAGGCATGGTCCCCAAGGATTTTACCACAGCTATTATTATCCCTATTTTCAAAAAGGTGATCGCAGTTCTTGTGATAACTATAGGGGTATCAGCCTACTCTCTGTTCCAGGGAAAGTTCTTTCCATGATTGTGCTTAATAGAATTAAGACCTGGTTGACAGGAAATTGCGTGATGAGCAATGTGAATTCAGAAGTGGTAGGGGATGTGTAGATCATATATTTTCACTTAGGCAGATTCTTGAGAAATGTTTAGAGTTTCAGAATCCTTTGGTTGCTAGCTTTGTTGATTTCAAAAAGGCTTTCGACTCTGTTGATCGTCATAATTTGTGGTTGATTGTGAAATCATATGGTATACCTGACAAGTTAGTTAACATAATGAAAGCTCTCTATAATAACACTGAGTCGTGTGTGAGAGTTGGTAAGGCTTGTAGCAATTGGTTTAGCATTACTTCTGGTGTTCGACAAGGGTGCATTTTGTCTCCTTTTCTCTTTAGCTTGGTTATTGATTATGTTATGCGAAATTTACTTCAAGGGAAAGATTTTGGCCTTAAATGGGCTGGAGATAGGAAAATTTCTGATTTAGATTATGCTGATGATTTAGCCCTTTTGGCAAATGATGTTGATGAGATGAACTCTTTCATTCGAGCTGTTGATGAGACTGGTTATAAACAGAGAGAAACTAAAGTGATGAGAATTGGTCAGGCAAGCTGTGATTCAGTTAATCTGAATGTTTGCAGTCTTGAGCAGGTTCACAGTTTATTTATCTTGGGAGTTATGTAACAGGTATTGGTGATATGCGGCATGATATTAATACACGAATAATGATTGCTGCCGGGACTTTTAAGGATTTATGGAGATTGTGGAGAAATAGGCGTATACACCTAAAGATTAAAATTAGATTGTATAATAGTTTGGTTCTTTCTATGGTTAGTTATGGTAGTGAAACTTGGAAGCTTTGTAAACAAGATAACAAGAAACTAGATACTTTTGATTCTAGATGCTTACGCAGTATCTTGGGCATTAGGTGGTTGAACTTTGCAACTAATTATGAGGTTAGGCAAAGGAGTCGGCAACCTCCTTTGAGCAGCATATTGTGCAGAGAGAAACTCCGTTAGTTTGGCCATGTTTTACCCGTGTGAATAATTATAGATTGGCGAATAGGGTTATGAACAGTGTGCCTAAAATTCTCAGAAAGTGGGGGTGACCTAGGATGCGGTGGGCAGACAATGTCAAACAGGACCTTGTTTCAATTGATGTGCAGTGTCCAGATGACGATGTAGCTCAGGGTAGATATACTTGAAGAACTAAATTGCGCGGTCTGGATGGACTCCGTAGCCCATGGCTGCTTGAGGATGATGATGTTGGAGACTTCCGGCCTTCCACATTCAAGGAACCGAGGGAGATGAACCGTTGAACTCACCAATCACCTGCCGCCGTGACTGCCCATTTCGGCGCAGTCGGTTGCCCTTTTACCGCCGGACATCTCCTTCTTGCACAGACCAGTTCCGAGCATTGTTCTTATGCTATGATCTTATGACATTGACAGGAAGGGAGGGAAAGAGTGGGAGTAATCTCTCATTTACTTGCATTAACTGCAATCGAATGAACAGTAAAAAAGAAAAGAAAAAAGAGAGGAAAAGTCTTTTTTATTAAGAGTACACAAACTCATCCGAGCATTTTTTTTTTGATGTCACACATACTGAACACAAAATGGCTCCAAAAGGTTTAGAAAGAACCTAATGAAAAGGTCCAAATATATTTTCATAATTATACATTGAAAAATACAAAATTTCCAATGTGTAATATTGAGAAATTTATGTTTTATGAATCTAAAGGTTAAAAACAGTCATATTTCTTAATGCTTTATTTTATAAAATTTATTCAGATCTATAATAATTATATAAACAGTGTATCATATCCATCACACTAATGTCCAGATTTTCTTCTTTGATTTTCTCTTGCATTTCTTCATAATCTTGTGTCCTCTTGTACTTACTAAATGGGTGCGATAAACTTTTCAGATTATTAATTCTGAGTAGCAAATAAATCGTATCTACGCTGAATAGTTCGTCATCGATATTCAAGTAAAGTAAACATTTGAAGCCGTGAATTCTGTATGCTTCTCGAACTGCTTCATCTGCACCCCTGCATATAGAATCGAATGAAAGATCCAGCACGTGAGTAGCTGATGAGAGCAGAAGTGTCAGGAACTGTCGGGATCCAGAGCCAATTATGCCACTCAAACTAATTTTATTCAAAGAATTTGGATGACTTTTAAGCGAATTCGCAGAATTTTCAGATCCTTGACGCAAATAAACCGCCTTACCCCCAAAAGAGAATTCTCTCAATTTTGGACAAAGTTCCAACCAGGAAAACACATTCATATATTCGTATTCTTCTACAGAGGACATACCAAATTTAAGAGACAGAACTTCAATTTTGCTTCCGTGAACAGTAAAAAGTTCATCTAATGCTAATAGAGGAATATCTGACAAGTATAAGGTTACATCTGTAAGGCGAGAAAATGCAGTGCAAAGCGAAAGGTATTGTGGTGGTATTTGAGGAGCAATGTGTACCGATCTAACTTCAGGGAAGCAAACTGATGCAAACTGGAGTATGTCTTCTTCAGTTTCCGGAATGCCAAAGTATAATTCTTGGATATTGCATTTATTTACGCTTAATAAATCATTTCTAGATAGGTTACGTTTATTTCTATCGAAAAGAATCCTAACCACTCCTCCAAAAATGTGTGACATTGGACTAACCGAATCATAATCTTCAAAGCGGAAAAATATTCTCTGCATAAACGGCTCAAATTGAGGTGTTTTTGAGAAAAAGTTGAAATATTCCAGATGCTGTAAATTGAGGAAGGATTCCAGTAACATTCTGGTTCCTCTAGAAGTAATATTTGTGGCTTTGATGTTTAAGTTCGATATTTTGCACATACCTTCATTGACTTGTGAATTATCACCACAGAGATATTTTACACCCTCATCTGTTACTGATGTGTAAGATATATCTAGTTTTGTCAGCCTTGTGCAGGTCCTTCTGATGATTTCCATATGATTATCAAAAAAACATGTTTTTGAAACTTTCAAATCAACAACTTCAGGAATTGACTTAAGAAGTAAAGTCAAATCTTCCGAGCAGATATCAGCCTCTTTCAATTCCACCACCGACAGGTTCTAAAAAAAATGAAAAGGTCATATTGTTAAGCGCAGCAAACTAATATAAAATATTTTATTAATATTACTAGAACACTTATTACGTTTAATTACTTTTAATTTGAAATTCCAAAACAGAGAGGTTCTAAAAAATATTATAGATCAGAGAAATATATATGCTTTATTGAAGAAATCACAAGACATTTCTGTTCAACTGTCAAAAAAAGTATCACCCTTAGTTTAAGGTCGATATCAATAAAATTTATTATATAATAAAATTCTTTAAAGAATGTGTTTATTCATATATTGCTAAAAGTAATTTTGGATCTATTCCCAAAGCATTTTTAAAGAAATATCATTATTGCATTTTCAAATATAACTTTTCGAGATATCGCAAGTAATTTCTTTACTCACATCAGCCATATATAAGTATAAATATGAGAAATATTCAACAATACATACAGACATACAAAATCCCTATGAGGCCATGTTCTATGGAAGTCTAAGCTAACAAACTGTGTAATTATGTTCTTCATTAACATCTGTCCTGAGCAAAAGAGATGGATATTAACATCTGTCCTGAGCATTGTCCTACATTGACCTGCCATTGTAGGTCAATTCTTGGAAGGTATAAGTCATCATTTGACACCATTGTCTGCTCACCGCATCTTAAGTCTACCCCTTTTCCTGAGGCCATTAGGCACACTGTTCATAACTCTATTTGTCAATCTGCAGCTATGCAAACGAGAAATAGTCTGTGGCCAATGTAGAGCAGGGTTTCAAGAAGGCCAGCATAGGTGTTTCACTTCATTGAACATTTTAGGGGTAAACTTCCTTTGGCAGAGCAGTACGCCAAGCCTCAGGATATCTGTATAACTCAGTAGAACAAGTTAGTACTTCCCCCAGTACGGGGGAGAAACGATCGAGCCACAAGGGCTGACCTTGACCACGGAGGGTCGGTAGATCTCCAGGCAGTCGAGAAGCAGGCTGTTGCGTTTGTTCTTATCTCAAATTTTAAATAACAAATATTTAATGATATATATAATACATTTAATAAAAAGGAATTTTTTTAATTATTAATAAAATGTTGTAACAAATTTACGTTATAATTGAAACAAATATTGCCCAACTAAATTACGTTTCTGTCAAATTTTTCCAATTCGCAGTTAACATGTAAGTAATCTTCAATTTCTGCATTTGATGCCTTTTTCCATTTTTTCTCCAAAGGCGAAAAATTGTGCTCCACGAAAAATTGTGCTGTGCTGAACTCTGCCAAACAGATACATGGAAAACCAACGTAGTGTTTCTTTGAACAACATTTTGCTCAAAGAGGATGTTGACTCCTTTTCAAGTCATCATTATTTACAAATTCAAATCATCTAATGCCCTAGATACTGCATAAGCACCTAGAATCAAACACATTAAATTTCCTGTTTATGATTTCAAAAAGGTCCAAGTGCTTTCTGGGGTCAGTTATGACCCCGGAAAGAACCAAACTGTTATACAGCCTAATAGTTATACAACCCCTATTTTAGCTCTAATTTCCCGATTTTTGACTCACCCTTTATTAAAACACCCTCTTCCTTCCCCCCTCCCCTTTAACCCCTTACGCCATCTACTGTATAGACTGAGTACTATTTTTTAGAAAAAACCCTCTATTTTAGTCGTAAATATTCCCAGACCCCCTCCTCATTAAAAACCCCTTATCAAAAGTTCCACCCCTTTATTAAAATCCCCTCCCCTTTATTAAACACCCCTTTATTAAAATTCTCTCCCCTTATCAAAAGTTCATTCTATTAAAACTTCACCAAACTCCTTTGGTATTCACGTTCATCTGAAATTTTCCAAGTCCACTAAACTTAGAAAATCAACACCCAAAGTTGTACATTTCCTGTATTCCTTATTAATTAAACACCAAAATTCCCTTCCCTTTATTAAACCCCCTTATCAAAAGTTCACTCTATTAAAACTTCACCGATCGCAAACTCCCATCCTTTTACAAGTCCACTAAACTTAGAAAATCAACTCCCAAAGTTGTATATTCCCTGTATTACCCATTTTTATTCTTTAGTAATTAAACACTCATCAAAAACTCCATCCCTCATCATTAAAAACACTCCTTTATTAAAACTTCACAAACTCCCTCGTTATCCACGTTCATCTGAAATTTGCCAAGTCCACTAAACTTTGGAATGGCAACACTCGGGATGGCTGATGCATTTTTGGAATTCGACCTCCATCGAGTCATGCATGTAGCAACAAGCAAGTCAGCGTATGTGTCCAAGTCTCTTCTTATTGAGGGTGAGGGGTCAAGAGGAATGTCACCACACGCTGTCTCCAACACAGTATTTGCATCTGTTCCTGATTAATATCTACAAGCTTTATCTACGCTAGAGCGAGTGACGGCTCTTATCGCTACACCTTCAAAGAGTGTATGCCGATGGTGGCTAGCTGTTTACATCTGCTACTGATAAACGGAAATATTACCGGTGACGCTTTAGCTCACGTGTTTATATCTCACGAAGGGAGACATATCAGATGAAGGTTGGCCTTGATCATGTCGAAAGATGTATCAAGGGTGTTTATGAGATAACATTTCCCTGTATATAAGCTCGTGCCCCGCTTGCTACGTCATTCTTTTGCTGCTAGTCAGAAGTTTTACTGTTAGTTACAAGTTCTGCTCTTAGTTTTTGAAGTATGTCTTTGGTCTCTATGGAGAAAACCACCCTGTCCTTCAGCAAAGTTGTTCGCTTTATACTCGTGAGCGTCGGTATCCCATCATACCAAAAAACTATGTCGTATGAAGAATGCCTGCAGATTGTAATGAATATATTGACTGAAAAAATTTTACATGCCCTAAGCATCATGTGTGATGGAGAAACCATCACCATAGAACTGGACGAAGTGGCCCGTGAATATTTATCCAGAATCTGTTTTGCCGAAGAAGCAGCACTAAAACATGCTGAAAACATGGATTATGGGGCTCTGGTGGAGGATGCTGTGACCTCCATAGATATAGCTAACATCGTCGAAGTTGTAGCATAACAAGAGAAAAAAAGAAACGGTTCTTTTCAGAACCGCTTCATTTGTGTCGAACCGATCGTACAATTTCTGTTCACAACTCTTACTTCTCTCTCTACACGTTTCTTCTATATCTCTACATTCAATTCACTGTCCCCCAGTTTACAGAGTAAATTTTATAGGGTGTTTAACCTTCAGTATAATTTTACACACTATGTTAGGATTAACAACTCTTATAGTGTATAAGTAGTTTTTGTTGCCAGGATCCCTCTCCACTTTTAAAATTTAGATCTTACACATTCTTGCAAACCCGACAATATTGTCATATTAATATACGTATTTTTATAACTGTCATATTTTAAGTCCGTTTTAATCAACACTTATTTCTTTAACTCCGCGACTGTCGGTTGTCGCATTTTTACTAGAAGAAGGACTACCCGCAGTAACTGTTTTAAAAGACTGTCCCGCAGAAAGTAAAAAATTAATAAAAGGGAAAAAAAATCTGATTTTATTTATCATGATGAAAAATATTGACGGGTAATAGGGTCTGGTGACATAAAAGACCCGCGTTCGGTACCGGACCACGTTTTACTGACGGGTGGTTAAGTCCTACGAAATTAAAAAATTCCAAATGGGGAATCAGAAGGGTTTTATTGACGGATGAATCTTGGATCTGTGCTGCTTCCATATTGGGTCTTACAACATGAAAACCCACTCGCAGCCTTGACAGCTGCTTTAGACCCCCGAAATTTTTACAAGTCCAGAGACGTTTTTCCCCATTCCCAATTCTACCCTTTATGATAGGTCAGCGTTTCAATGTACCCAATATAGACTTTTGAAATTACGAGCCCTAAACCTCCAAGAGTTGAGTGCATTTAGTCTCCATTGGGTTGATGCTGTCAGATATCTGTGCTTCCGCGTCAGGACTTGTCTTGGAAAGTGGTTTTATGTTTGTCTCAATTACTCTCAGCCGTTACACGACATGGTTTAAAAATACTTATTACAGCTGTATCCTCAGTACCGGGAAGTAACGCTACTCCGAAGAAAAATCTGCTATGGGAGTAATCATTATTATACAAACGCTCTCACAGTTTGTAAAAATCGTCTCTTCCACCGTTTACCGACGAACGTATGACTCATCACGCTGCTGAAATGACGTCTCACAGTAACAGGCAGCCGATGATAAAGGTCACTGTGGCACTAGCGCTGACCTACGGCCGTGGAAGCAGATAAAGGAATTTGATAGGGTCGACTTACTTTGAGCGCTTGCTCTGTGCTTTACCTTCCGCAAACCTAATGAGAAAATAAATAATGACATGACGAAATGCAAAATAAGGAATTCTTCAGCCGATAGATTAGCTTCTCGATAAGAATCTATGAAATTCAAAGTTCCAAGGGAGAATGCTGTGTTCCATATTATTGTGAATGCAATCATACCGATTCTTTGCAGATGGCTGTACATGGACAGCCAGGCAGCTCTGCATGCGCTTGAAGATGCAAACAATAGGCATCAAATTTTTAACGAAATCAAGCGTATTCTGGGTAATCAGAACATGCCCAGAGTTTCTTTCTCCTGGATCAAGGCACACGTAGGTCATGAGGGGAATGAGTGGGCAGACCATCTGGCCCGCTCAACAGGTAATAATACTCAACCTATGTTAATGGTCAAGACTTCTAAAACTACCCTGAAGTCTCTACTATGTCGAAGAGTAATGAACGAATGTCAGAGGCTCTGGGATACGACTGAGAATGGTCTTCAAACGAAGACATTCTTCCAAAGGGTCGGTCTATCCTTGATGTCCTCTGACCACTATTTGATGCAGGTCCTGACAGGACATGGGAGTTTCCCAAAATATCTGGAGCTGTTTAAGATCGCTACCCACAGTTACTGCGGCTGTGGGGTTCCAGATGCAGATGTCGGGCACTACATCCTCCAGTGCCCAATTATAGAAATGTTCGCTAACGAACTCAGGAGCTCCCAAGCGATCAGTGAGGTAGCAGGCGGGACGGTCATGGTGTCCATCGAGAGTGCCCGAGTTAGGGCACATCTGAGGGACATGGGATGGCTCGTCTGCCAGCTCCAGGACTCTCTACTTTGAGACCGGAGCTGCTTTTGCTCTCTTACTTATTTTCCACTCTCAACCTAGGCTGCACTCTGCACCCCTTTTAACACCACCCATACTCCAAGTTTCTACTGGTCTCCTCTGAGACAAACTTCATCTTCTACCTCCAGGCTTCTCTTGCTAAGCACGCGTAGTGTCATGAGATGGAATACGTGCTTTCCCCATGGGGGGCGGGTCCTTCGGTACCCGCCCTCAACCCGAAATAAAGAGATGTGTCCACCTTCTATCCACCCCCCGATACTGGACCACCCTGTCGAGGTGGTGGTGGGGGGGGGGGGGGGGGCTTGAGGGCCTTTCTGAAGTCGAAGGCTATGCTGACCGGATTTGGCAACGGGTGGACAGGCTAAGATGGAAGAAGTTGAGAAGTTGAGGGCCCTGCTGGCTTGATCTGTGTCATGCTGGACAGGGCCTCAATGAAGGGGCCGGACTAGGAGTCCCTGTCACGGGAGCCGAGGCAACTTGGATTCTATATCCTTGTTTGTGGTGGTCCGAGACATAGATTAAATTTAGTTTTTTACCTGTGGATGAGCTTTGCTCCGATAGCATTATTCGCCATTAGGTAGTCGGGGATGAGCTGTATCTATATGGAACTGTCTTGCCCCTGACCGTTGGTAGTGGGTCTTGTCATCATATATATTTACCTGTCCACCTTCTGTTTGAAAGAATAAAAATTAGATGAGAAATAGAGTCGTAGTAATTTTTTTCTTCTAGGCGTTTCCTTACATCACAGTCTAAAGGAATGGGTTTGCTAGAAACTCATCTGACATGATGTGTTAACACAAGTGGTGCCGATCACATTCCTTTCTCACTTCTGCATCAATGACAAAAAATCGGCGTGAAAACTTAATTGCACGGATTTCCTGGATATAGAGGGGTTCCCTGGATATAGCGCATTAAAAACATACTGAGGATGGGTTTGTTACAGAAGGCCGTCGATGGAGGTGTAAGAAATGTTAAATTTACGATAATTCGTATGGTATTATTAATAATGCTTATGAATGAATTCGACTTGCTTCAAGATTTAGCAAGATATGTTGATGAAATGCTGGATAATTAAATGGAACTTTAATTCCTATTAGAGAACTAGAATAACATCTCAATGGACGATCAGGAGCAAAAAATGGTTTCAAATATTTCTTCGCATTGGATATAAAACCTTTTCTTACAGTAGTTGTAGATACAATAGAAAAATCTTTTTTCATAGTGGTTGTTATCGTAATGTTAATTGCATTCTTGTGACATTAAACAGGCAGCACCACATTGAAAATGATAAGAATTATTTTACACGTGATACTGGGTACTTTGTAACAAATCTATTAGCTCATTTGATATCGCCCACAACCCATTAGCTTGTGATGTAAGGCAAACTCACCCACAGCCACAAAATCCTATGCAACCCCATTTTTGCACCGATATTTTATTTTTTAATGAGGAAGCGGGAAAAGTGTAGGTATAAGGATTGGATGGATTGTTTTACCTCTGAGTGGCACTTTTTTGCACACCATGGGCTAAATGGCCAGGCCACAAGGACCCCGAAGGCTCAGAGAAGGTTGGGGGAGGGGACCCACTGGAACAGCTGTTGGGAGACAGATGGTAGCCTCCCATCAAGGCCATCCAGCGTGTTCTTTAACGTGCACAGGGTATGTCTCTCCCGCACACGGGGCCACGGCTTAACGTCCCATCCGACGGACGGCGGCCTTTTCAAGCCCATCGGTGTCCCCTACTGACCGTGGGCAGGGCGGGGAAATTTTGCGGAGATAAATCTCAATGCTGACCCAGATGGGACTCGAACCTGGGAACTACAGATTACGAGCCTGGCGCGCTACCGACTGAGCCACCCCCGCCCCGTAGGTATAAGGAGTATACTGCATTGACTTTTTGTCAGAGGCGTATAAATTGCATTGCTCTCATAACAATCATGATGTCCTTCAAAGGTGTAGCCAATGCAGTTCATAAATACTAACATGTCGCCTTAGTGTTGCAGGGTATTGCTTTGGTTCACGGTAACACTATAACTGTTGGGGTAAGGATGACACGGTCGTTTGTTCTCTTATAACATGCAGATAAATTAATGGCTTTCGGGTCTGATCATCACAAAGTGAAAGAAAATGAAGAGAAATCAGTCTTTTCCAACATAAAATGCTGTGAAAGTTTCAACTAACGTATTTTTAGTATTATAATCTTTTGTATGCCAGGGGGTTACAATAAAACCAATGTATAGGTAATTCTAGATATTAATTTTAATATCCTAATGTCTTGATGTCCCTTTATACTTGATTGTTATTTTCATATATTACGGTTTTAAACTATGGGAAAAAGTTAGTTTACGGTAAAAATGTTTTGAGCAGAAAGTTGTAAAGCAGTACACAAATATGCAACGAAAGTTTTTAAATCAACTTTGAAATTTGTTTCTTACCTTTGCGACGTTAGCAACTGTGTACAGAACAGCGTCAGTTAATAAGAATTCCCTCTTCTCAACGGGGATGTAAATGATTTGCCCCAGTTTTGGGGACTCCACTCGATTTCTACGTCGATAAATCTTTCTATGAAAAGTAAAATCCAATTGTTTACTTAAATTTAAATTCGTTGTATAGTGATTCAGAAAAAATTCCAAGTAATCACTTTCAGGAGCTTTCGTTTTCTCTTGGAAATTGAACGCAATGCAACCTTCAGCAGTAGGACATACTGAATCTGGAATTATCGTCTTATCCCTTAACATCTCGAAAATGGTTGCAGAATATAGTCGATCTGAAAAATATAAAACAAGTTATTGTTTCGTAAGAGCATATATAATAAGAAAAACAAACTAAACATTTACACATAGAGGTAAAATTGAAGAAGACATGCCATTTGAGTAAGATGAAAAATTTCAGAAGCTTAAATGCAATGGTTTTAATTTCTATCAAAAAATATTTAACACGTGTATCAATAACGATAAAAATCAGTTTCTTTGTCATAAGATAGTTGAAATCTTATGTAACCAGATCAAAGCCTGGCTATTCACGCACCAAAGCTGAGTGATCAGCGTTCTTCGATGTAGAATAAAGAGAAACGGGTTCGAGTCCTGGATTAGGGACGTATGTATCTTTCCTGGTATTGTTTTTTGCCGAGGTCTCCAGTTTTCTTCAAATCTCCTTTGTGACTTATTAGAAGGTTCAATCAAAACTTCGTAGCAAGCAACTACTGAAGGAGTCATCATCATCATCCTCAAGCAGCCATGGGCTACGGAGGTCCAAACAGACTGTGCAATTTAATTCTTCAAGCATATCTATCCTGAGCTTCCTCTGCTGCATCCGGCAACTGCATATCAATTCTAACAATGTCCTGTTTGATATTGTCTGCTCACCGCAACTTAGGTCTCCCCCTTTTTCTGAGGCCTTCAGGCACACTCTTCATAACTTTATTCGCTAGTCTATAATTATCCATAGGGGCAACATGGCCAAACCAACGGAGTCTCTCTCTGCACAATATGCTGTTCAATGGAGGTTGCCGACTCTTTTCCCTAATCTCATCATTACGTATAAAGTTGAACCACCAAATGAATAAGACTCTGCGTAAGCATCTAGTTTCCTGTTATCTTGTATACAAAGTGTTCAAATTCTCTTCCATAACTAATCCTAGAAATAACCAAATTAGTATACAGTCTAATTCTAGTCTTCAGGTGTATACACCTATTTCTCCACATTCTCCATAGGTTCTTAAAAGCTCCAGCAACAATCCCTACCCGTCTGTTAATACCATGTCACACATCACCAGTTTCTGTTACATTGCTCCCAAGATAATTAAACTGTGACACCCGCTGAAGACTGGGCGGGGGTTGCTCAGTCGGTTGCGTGTCAGGCTCGTAATCTACAGTTCCCAGATTCGGGTAGAGGACACCGATGGGTAGAGGTAGAGGACACCGCCCATGGTAGGTAGAGGACACCGATGGGCTTGGAAAGTCCGCCGTCCGTCGAATGGGACGTTACCCTGTGGCCCCTAGAGCGGGGAGAGCAATACCCATGCATGTTAAAGAACATACTGGATGGCCTTGATGGGAGAGCGGCGATAGATGATAGCCGTATCCCAACAGCTGTTCTAGTGGCTCCCTCCCTCATCCTTCTCTGAACCTTCGGGGTCCTTTTGACCTGGCCATTTAGCCCATGGTGTGAAAAAAGTGCCTCTCAGAGATAAAACAACCCAACCCTGCTCAAGACTGCAAACATTCAGATTAACTGAATCACAGCCTGCTTGACCAATTTTCATCACTTTAGTTTTCTCTTTCTTTATAACTAAACCTACTCTACTCCCAATCTCATCAACATCTCGAATGAAAAAGTTCATCGCATGAACATCATTTGCCAAAAGGGCTAAATCGTCAGCATAATCTAAATCAGAAATTTTCGTATCACCAGACCATTCTCACACACGATTCAGTGTTATTACAGAGAGCTTTCACTATGTTAACTAACTTGTTTCGTATGCCATACGATTTTTGAGGCGTGGGGTGGCTCAGTCGGTAGCGCGCCAGGCTCGTAATCTGTAGTTCCCAGGTTCGAGTCCCAGCTGGGTCAGCGTTGAGATTTATATCCGCAAAATTTCCCCGCCCTGCCCACGGTCAGTAGGGGACACCGATGGGCTTGAAAAGGCCGCCGTCCGTCGGATGGGACGTTAAGCCGTGGCCCCGTGTGCGGGAGAGCCATACCCTGTGCACGTTAAAGAGCACACTGAATGGCCTTGACGGGAGGCTACCATCTGTCTCCCAACAGCTGTTCCAGTGGGTCCCCTCCCCCAACCTTCTCTGAGCCTTCGGGGTCCTTGTGGCCTGGCCATTTAGCCCATTGTGTGCAAAAAAGTGCCGCTCAGAGGTAAAACAATCCAAGCCATACGATCTCACTACCAACCACAAATTATGACGATCAACAGAGTCGAAAACCTTTTTGAAATCAACAAGACTAGCAACCAAAGGTTTCTGAGTGAAAATATCTGATCTACACATCTCTTACCACTTCTGAATTCCCATTGCTCATCACCCAATTGCCTGTCAGTCAGATTCTTAGTTCTATTAAGCACAATCATGCAAAGAATTTTACCTAGAAGAGAAAATAGGCTGATACCTCTATATTTATCACAAGAACTGCGATCAACTTTTTTTAAAAATAAAAAAAAACATACCTTTATTATAAAAGATATTCAAAATTTCAGTCATCCATGCGGTAACCAAAACATTCCATCTCTAAGCATTTCTGTAGCAGTATCATCCATTCCTGAGGATTTATGGAATTCAATTTAAAAATAACAAAATTAACTTCAGACTGTGTTATGGAGCAACATTAAAGCCAGTAATGTATCGATCATAATCACAAACAATGGGAGTAGAATTAACCATATTGTTTAGAACATCACTGAAATGCTCAGCCTACCTAGCTATAACAGAATTCTCACCTTCTATAACCTTACTTTTTTTATCCTTCAGTTCCTGTATACCTGTCCGTTTTCTACCACATAAAACCTTAACACTCTGGTACAGCTCTCTGCTATTGTGCTGTCTAACTGCTTCCTTGACTTTGTCATCCAAGTCATTAAGCAAAACATTCTTATCAGCAGTTAACTGATTCTTTAAACTTTTTTTAAGCTCTCAGTAATGCTTTCTATTAGGACAGTAGGGTATTGATTAAGACATTCCTACAATTCCTTCTTTCTGAAATAAGCTCAAGTGCCTTATCACTCAAATAATTCTGCACCTTCTGCTTCTTTTTTCCTGAAAGAGTACTGTTAGTTTCCGAAAAGCCTGTTTATAACGGTCCCATTCTTCCTCAACTTCACTACACAAATAACTGTCATAATGATTAAGTAACCTATCGTGGTAAACTTTAGCTATAACTGGGTCTTTCAGAGCTTCAGAATTAAAGTATGTATTTAAGGTATGGGAGCAGAATGGGTTCAACACTTCTTAAGTTTAAATTGCACTACACTTTTAACAAGGTAATGGTCAGATCCAATTTCAGCTCCCCTATATGACCTGGTATTCCTAACAGAACTACACATTTGTTGTTAATTAATATGTAATCAATCATAATTCTTATGCAGCCCATCTGGTGATGTAACACTTATTATAAACACCGCGACATGACGGGTAGGTGTCGCGGTGTTTATAATAAGTGTTAGTTATTCTCAAACCATTGAGTTTACTTACCTGTAGGAGAAGCTGCCCATTGCATCTACCGATACCAAAAGGGCCTATCGCCCCTCCCCAAAGGTTAGAGTCAGTACCAACTTTGGCATTGAAGTCACCTAGAACAAGGGTAATATCTCCTTTCTTGACAGAATTCAAAATATTCTGAAGTTGTCCGTAAAATCTATCGTTCTCATCCTCATCGGCATTCTCAGTGGGGGCATTACAGCAGATAACATTCAAGTCTTTAAATGTTTGTCTGAAATTCTGCTGTAAGAATCCTTTGATTAATGCATTCATATCCTAGAAGAGCATCACCGGCATGTCTGCCGAGAAGCAGACCTAACGCCTTGGTAATGCTTATTATCTTCCCTCCCTGAAAAGAGAAATTTAAGATTGTTTTTAAGAATCTGATCTTTATCTGTCCATCTGTTCACTTGAAAGCCGAAAATATCTAAATTATAACGGTGGAATTCTTGTGTGAGGACATCAAGTGAATAAGCAATCCAATTTTTTTCCTTTGATACACAATTTTAATACGGTTTGTTAGATAAGAGAAAAATAATATTTTGAGTTCATTTGCAAGTGATTAGAACTTTTTTGCGCACAATATACTGACCTTGGCACCCGTCACCAAGGCGCCAAGGTTTCACAATAAGGCAGCAAAAGTGGATTCACGCTATCGCTGATAGGAGACAGATAGAAGCCTCACAAGGAGATTGGATTGTTTTACCTCTGAGCGGCACTATTTTGCACACCATGGGCTAAATTGCCAGGTCACATGGACCCCGAAGGCTCAGAGAAGGTTAGGGGAGGGGACCCACTGGAACAGCTGTTGGGAGACAGATGGTAGCCTCCCGTCAAGGCCATCCAGCGTGTTCTTTAACGTGCACAGGGTATGGCTCTCCCGCACACGGGGCCACCGCTTAACGTCCCATCCGACGGACGGCGGCCTTTTCAAGCCCATCGGTGTTCCCTACTGACCGTGGGCAGGGCGGGGAAATTTTGCGGAGATAAATCTCAACGCTGACCCAGCTGGGACTCGAACCTGGGAACTACAGATTACGAGCCTGGCGCGTTACCGACTGAGCCACCCCTGCCCCCCCTCACAAGGAGAATATATTATCATCTTAATAAAATGATGTATAGATCAGATATATGGAGCAGTATGGATTCAAAACAGACAAATCGTGCAATTTGGCACTACACAAATTATACAAGAAAATAGAAGAAAATAAATCCAATAAATTACATACAGCTATTATCTCATTGTATATTAGCGGTGCTTTTGACAATGTTTGGTGGCAAGCAATCCTGCAGGAATTAAGAATTAAAAATTGTCCGGAAAATATATACAGATTGACAGAGAGCTGTTTTTCAGAGAGAAACATTATATTCCAAATAAACCCATTTGAGCACACACAGAAGATTGCAAGATGATGCCCACAAGGCTCTTGCTACGGTCCGCTCTACTGGAATTTAATAATGGATCTAGCTTCGTCATTGACATATCCAGAGCAAGTCAAGGTACAAGCATAAACAAATGATCTTCTAGTCATCGTAGGTGGAAACACAAGACGCGAAATTTTAGCAAAGCAACGGTGAGATCCAATTTCAGCTCCCCTATATGACCTGGTATTCCTAACAGAACTACCCATTTGTTATTAATTAATATGTAAACATCATATTCTTATGCAGCCCATCTGGTGAAACCTATGTGTCATATGTCGCGGTGTTTATAATAAATGTTAGTTATTCCAAAACCATTAAGTTTACTTACCTGTAGGTGTGTGTGTGTTTGGGTTGGGTTGGGTTGCTTTACCTCTGAGCGGCACTTTTTTGCACACCATGGACTAAATGACCAGGTCACATGGACCCCGAAGGCTCAGAGAAGGTTGGGGAGGGGACCCACTGGAACAGCTGTTGGGAGACAGATGGTAACCTCCCGTCAAGGCCATTCAGCGTGTTCTTTAACGTGCACAGGGTATGGCTCTCCCACACACGGGACCACGGCTTAAAGTCCCATCCGACGGACGGTGGCCTTTCCAAGCCCATCTGTGTCCCCTACTGACCGTGGGCAGGGGGGGGGGGGAATTTTGCGGAGATAAATCTCAACGCTGACCCAGCTGGGACTCGAACCTGGGAACTACAGATTACGAGCCTGGCGCGCTAAACTGAGCCACCCCCGCCCCTCGGCAGGGTCGGATGGCCCGACAGCCCACATTAAGATAGGCAAAAATCCGATGAAACATGCTACGGAATTAAAAATTCTAGGAGTCCTAATAGATAATCATTTATATTTTTACAATCATTTTCAGGCCTTAAGAGATAGAACGTAATGTACAAGCAAATAGGAGTCGGAAGTGATTTACATGGCAAAAAAAGTTATCTATTAAAAGAGATTTACAAGAGAAACTTGCAGTGAATAATTGTTTACGGACACGGAATGAGGGGAAATAAAATTGACCAAGATAAAACATTACGCAAATGAATACTCAGCTCTGAGCGCCGATCTACGTTGCTCATAACAAGATCGTTTAGAACAGTATCAACCATGGAGGTAGGAAGATAGGGAGGCGCCCTATCGCTTGAAAACTGCAACCGAGCGTCATCATATTGTTCTTTGTCGTAGGCGTGCTATCACTGTGTGAAAGAACGACAGATTGCATTAAAAAAATGGGTACGTGTATCGCATTTGGATACATTAACAAACCTGCGAAAAAGATCAAAGGCTAAAGTTTTGCTTTGTCTAACATCCATTTTTAAAAACTGGACCATTTTGTAACAGGGACCTTGGCCCCTTTATAAATTGAAAACTTTTTTGTTATTTGAACTATTTATGACAGTAGTATAGTTAGGACTTGCGGGAGGAGAGATAGAGAAAAATTGCGGAAGGGGGTTTCGAAACTTTCCCAGTGTTTTAAATGTAAACCGATTAAATAAAGGGTCATTATAAATTCAGAAAAAGAAATAATAAATCAAGAAATGGGAGAGAACATAATACGTACATTATTCATTGCCTTTGCTTTTGATAGGAAATGAATAATGTACGTATTATGTTCTCTCCCATTTCTTGATTGATTTGATAACTTCAGAATATATGTCTAGAAAGGAGATATTACCCTTGTTCTTGGTGACTTCAATGCCAAAGTTGGTACTGACTCTGACCTTTGGGGAAGAGTAATAGGCCCTTTTGGTATTGGTAGCTGCAATGGCAATGGGCAACGTCTCCTATAGGTAAGTAAACTCAATGGATTCGGAATAACTAACACATATTAGAAACACCGCGACATACATAAGTACACATGGGTTTCACCTGATGGGCTGCATAAGAATATGATTGATTATATATTAATTAACAACAAATGGGATAGTTCTGTTAGGAATACCAGGTCATATAGGGGAACTGAAATTGGATCTGACCATTACCTTGTTAAAAGTGTCTTGCAACTTAAACTTAAAAAGTGTTGAGCTAGGGTTAAAAATATTACCTTTAATACTGAAGCTCTGAAAGACCCAATTATAGCTAAAGCTTACAATGATAGGTTACTGAGTCATTATGACAGTCATGGTTTGCTTGCTACTGAAGTTGAGGAAGAATGGGATCATTTTAAACAGGCTTTTTTGGAAACTAACAGTACTCTTTTAGGAAAAAAGGAGCAGAGGCGGCAAAATTATTTGAGTGATAGGCACTTGAGCTTATTTCAGAACGAAAGAACTGCAGGAATGTCCTTAATCAATACCCTACTATTCCTAATAGAAAAGCATTACAGAGAGCTTAATAAATGTGTAAAGGATCAGTTAGCTCCTGATAAGAAGCTTTGGCTTGATGGCTTGGTTGACAAAGCCGAGTTACACAGCACAAACAGCCAGAGAGCTGTACCAGATAGTTAATGTTTTGTGTGGTAGAAAACGGACAGGTATACAGGAATTGAAGGATAATCAAGGTAAGGTTATTATAGAAGGTAAGGATTCTGTCATGGCTAGTTGGCTATTTCTAAACTTAAACCTCATAAATCCTCAGGGATAGATGGAATTACTACGGAAATGCTTAGAGCAGGGAATGTTTCGGTTACGACTTGGAAGACTGAAATTTTGAATTTTTTATAATAAAGGTATCGTTCCTAAAGGATTTTACCACAACTATTATTATCCCTATTTTCAGAAAAGATGATCGCAGTTTTTGCGATAACTTTAGGGGTATCAGCCTACTCTCTGTTTCAGGAAAAATTCTTGCATGATTGTGCTTAATAGAATTAAGAATCTGGTTGACAGTCAATTGCGTGATGAGCAATGTGGATTCAGAAGTGGTAGGGAATGTGTGGACTTAGGCAGATTCTTGAAAAGGTTTAGAGTTTCAAAAACCTTTGGTTGCTAATTTTGTTGATTTCAAAAAAGGTTTGACTCTGTTGATCGTCATAATTTGTGGTTGATTGTGAGATCATGTGGTATACCAGACATGTTAGTTAACGTAATGAAGGCTCTCTATAATAATACTGAGTCGTGTGTGAAAGTTGGTGAGGCATGTAGCAATTGGTTTGGCATTACCTCTGGTGTTCGACAAAGGTCCATTTTGTCTCCTTTTCTCTTTAGTTTGGTTATTGATTATGTTATGCGAAATTCACTTCAAGGGAAACATTTTAGCCTTAAGTGGGCTGGATTTATGAAAATTTCTGATTTAGATTATGCTGATGATTTAGCCCTTTTGGCAAATGATGTTGATGAGATGAACTCTTTCATTCGAGCTATTGATGAAAACTGGTAGTAGAGTAGGTTTTGTTATAAACAGAGAGAAAACTAAAGTGATGAAAATTGGTCAGGCAGGCTGTGATTCAGTTAATCTGAATGGTTGCAGTCTTGAGCAGGTGTCACAGTTTAATTATCTTGGGAGCTATGTAAGAGTTACTGGTGATGTGAGGCATGAGATTAACAGACGAATAGTGATTGCTGCCGGGATTTTTAAGAATCTATGGAGAGTGTGGAGAAATAGGCGTATACACTTAAAGACTAAAATTAGACTGTATAATAGTTTGGTTCTTTCTAGGGTTAGTTATGGTAGTGAAACTTGGACACTTTGTAAAGAAGATAACAGGAAACTAGATGCTTTTGATTCTAGATGCTTACGCAGTATCTTGGGCATTAGGTGGTAGAACGTTGTAACTAATGATGAGGTTATGCAAAAGAGTCGGCAATCTCCTTTAAACAGCATATTGTGCAGAGAGAGACTACGTTGGTTTGACCATGTTGCCCGTATGGATAATTATAGATTAACGAATAGGGTTATGAACAGTAAAGGCTTCTGAGTCCAGTAAAGGCCTCAGAAAGAGGTGGAGACCTATAATGCGGTGGGCAGACATTGTCAAATAGGACCTTTTTAGAATTGGTGTGCACTGGCCAGCTGCAGCGGATGTAGCTCAGGACATACTTGCTTGCAGAACTAAATTGCACTGTCTGGTTGGTCTCCGTAGCCCATGGCCGCTTGAGGATGATGATGATGCTTTTGATGAACTCTTCCGAAAGGCACTGTAGACGTACGTTTTGGCAATGGGTTGGGTTGTTTTAACTCTGAGCGGCACTTTTTTGCACACCATGGGCTAAATGGCCAGGTCACATGGACCCCGAAGGCTCAGAGATGGTTGAGGGAGGGGACCCACTGGAACAGCTGTTGGGAGACAGATGGTAGCCTCCCGTCAAGCCAATCCAGAGTGTTCTTTAACGTGCACAGGGTATGGCTATCCTGCACACGGGGCCACGGCTTAACGTCCCATCCGACGGACGGCGGCCTTTCCAAGCCCATCGGTGTCCCCTACTGACCGTAATTTTGCGGAGATAAATCTCAACGCCGACCCATCTGGGACTCGAACCTGGGAACTACAGATTACGAGCCTGGCGCGCTAAACTGAGCCACCCCCGCCCCTCGGCAGGGTCGGATGGCCCGACAGCCCACATTAAGATAGGCAAAAATCCGATGAAACATGCTACGGAATTAAAAATTCTAGGAGTCCTAATAGATAATCATTTATATTTTTACAATCATTTTCAGGCCTTAAGAGATAGAACGTAATGTACAAGCAAATAGGAGTCGGAAGTGATTTACATGGCAAAAAAAGTTATCTATTAAAAGAGATTTACAAGAGAAACTTGCAGTGAATAATTGTTTACGGACACGGAATGAGGGGAAATAAAATTGACCAAGATAAAACATTACGCAAATGAATACTCAGCTCTGAGCGCCGATCTACGTTGCTCATAACAAGATCGTTTAGAACAGTATCAACCATGGAGGTAGGAAGATAGGGAGGCGCCCTATCGCTTGAAAACTGCAACCGAGCGTCATCATATTGTTCTTTGTCGTAGGCGTGCTATCACTGTGTGAAAGAACGACAGATTGCATTAAAAAAATGGGTACGTGTATCGCATTTGGATACATTAACAAACCTGCGAAAAAGATCAAAGGCTAAAGTTTTGCTTTGTCTAACATCCATTTTTAAAAACTGGACCATTTTGTAACAGGGACCTTGGCCCCTTTATAAATTGAAAACTTTTTTGTTATTTGAACTATTTATGACAGTAGTATAGTTAGGACTTGCGGGAGGAGAGATAGAGAAAAATTGCGGAAGGGGGTTTCGAAACTTTCCCAGTGTTTTAAATGTAAACCGATTAAATAAAGGGTCATTATAAATTCAGAAAAAGAAATAATAAATCAAGAAATGGGAGAGAACATAATACGTACATTATTCATTGCCTTTGCTTTTGATAGGAAATGAATAATGTACGTATTATGTTCTCTCCCATTTCTTGATTGATTTGATAACTTCAGAATATATGTCTAGAAAGGAGATATTACCCTTGTTCTTGGTGACTTCAATGCCAAAGTTGGTACTGACTCTGACCTTTGGGCAGGAGTAATAGGCCCTTTTGGTATTGGTAGCTGAAATGGCAATGGGCAACGTCTCCTACAGGTAAGTAAACTCAATGGTTTCTGAATAACTAACACATATTACAAACACCGCGACATACATAAGTACACATGGGTTTCACCCGATGGGCTGCATAAGAATATGATTGATTATATATTAATTAACAACAAATGGGATAGTTCTGTTAGGAATATCAGGTCATATAGGGGAGCTGAAATTGGATCTGACCATTACCTTGTTAAAGTGTCTTGCAACTTAAACTTAAAAAGTGTTGTGCTAGGGTTAAAAAATTTACTTTTAATACTGAAGCTCTGAAAGACCCAGTTATAGCCAAAGCTTACCATCATAGATTACTTAGTCATTATGACATTCATGTATGCTTACTACTGAAGTTGAGGAAGGATGGGATCATTTTAAACAGTCTATTTTTGGACACTAACAGTACTCTTTTAGGAAAAAAGGAGCAGAGGCGACAAAATTATTTGAGTGATAGGCACTTGAGCTTATTTCAGAAAGAAAGAACTGCAGGAATGTCCTTAATCACTACCCTACTAGTCCTAATAGAAAAGCATTACAGAGAGCTTAATAAACGTGTAAAGGATCAGTTAGCTGCTGATAAGAATCTTTGGCTTGATGGTTTGGCTGACAAAGCCGAGGAAGCAGTTAGACAGCACAACAGCAGAGAGCTGTACCAGATTATGTTACACAACAGCAGAGAGCTGTACCAGTTAATGTTTTGTGTGGTAGAAAACGGACAGGTATACAGGGATTGAAGGATAAAAAAGGTAAGGTTGTAGAAGGTGAAAATTGTGTCATGGCTAGGTGGGCTGAGCATTTCAGTGATGTTCTAAACAATGTGGTTAGTTCTACTCCCATTGTTTGCAATGATGATAGATGCATTGGTGGCTTTAATGCTAGCCCTATAACACAATCTGAAGTTATTTTGGCTCTTTCTAAACTTAAACTTCATAAATCCCCAGTGTT
This sequence comes from Ryuthela nishihirai, assembly GCA_038380435.1. Taxonomy (NCBI): domain Eukaryota; kingdom Metazoa; phylum Arthropoda; class Arachnida; order Araneae; family Heptathelidae; genus Ryuthela; species Ryuthela nishihirai. Next base: position 25,497,828 of record JAWZYU010000022.1, read on the forward strand.
AGATTAAATTACTACAGAAATGCTTAGAGCTGGGAATGTTTCGATTGCCACTTGGATGACTGAAATTCTGAATATCTTTTATGAGAAAGGCATGGTTCCTAAGGATTTTACCAGAGCTATTGTTATCCCTATTTTCGAAAAAGGTGATCGCAGTTCTTATGATAACTATAGGGGTATCAGCCTACTCTCTGTTCCAGGTAAAGTTCTTGGCATGATTGTTCTTAATTGAATTAAGAATCTGGTTGACAGGCAATTGCGTGATGAGCAATGTGGATTCAGAAGTGGTAGGGGATGTGCAGTTCAGATATTTTCACTTAGGCAGATTCTTGAGAAAAATTTAGTTTCAAAAACCCTTGGTTGCTAATTTTGTTGATTTCAAAAAAATGTTTCGACTCTGTTGATCGTCATAATTTGTGGTTGATTGTGAGATCATATGGTATACCAGACAAGTTAGTTAACGTAATGAAGGCTCTCTATAATAATACTGAGTCGTGTGTGAAAGTTGGTGAGGCATGTAGCAATTGGTTTGGCATTACTTCTGGTGTTCGACAAAGGTCCATTTTGTCTCCTTTTCTCTTTAGTTTGGTTATTGATTATGTTATGCAAAATTCATTTCAAGGGAAAGATTTTAGCCTTAAATGTGCTGGATTTAGGAAAATTTCTGATTTAGATTATGCTCATGATTCAGCCCATTTGGCAAATGATATTGATGAGATGAACTCTTTCTTTCGAGCTGTTGATGAGACTGATAGTAGAGTAGGTTTGGTTATAAACAGAGAGAAAACTAAAGTGATGAAAATTGGTCAGGCAGGCTGTGATTCAGTTAATCTGAATGGTTGCAGTTTTGAGCAGGTGTCACAGTTTAATTATCTTGGGAGCTATGTAACAGATAATGGTGATGTGTGCCATGAGATAACAGACGAATAGGGATTGCTGCCGGAACTTTTAAGAATCTATGGAGAGTGCGGAGAAATAGGCGTATACACCTAAAGACAAAAATTAGATTGTATAATAGTTTGTTCTTTCTAGGGTTAGTTATGGTAGTGAGACTTGGACGCTGTGTAAACATGATAACAGAAAACTTGATGCTTTTCATTCTATATGCTTACGCAGTATCTTGGGCATTAGGTGATTGAACTTTGCAACTAATGATGAGGTTAGGCAAAAGCGTCGGCAACCTCCTTTAAACAGCATATTGTGCAGAGAGTGACTACGTTGGTTTGGCCATGTTGCCCGTATGGATAATTATAGATTGACGAATAGGGTTATGAACAGTGTGTCTAAAGGCCTCAGAAAGAGGTGGAGACCTAGAATGCGGTGGGCAGATATTGTCAAACAGGACCTTTTTAGAATTGGTGTGCACTGGCCAGTTACAGCGGATGTAGCTCAGGGCAGACTTGCTTGCAGAACTAAATTGCACGGTCTGGTTGGTCTCCGTAGCCCGTGGCCGCTTGAGGATGATGATGATGATGCTTTTGATGAACCCTTCCGAAAGGCTGTAGAATTCCGTTATGCCAGTGAGAACCTAACGTGGAAGCTCTATAATTTCTGAAATATGCATTTATGGGAAAAATGTGACTAATGATATATTAAAGATCATAATGAAATCTATATAGATTTTCAACAATATTTGTTTAATGTTTAAATTGTTGCGGAAGCTGGAATATTAAGTAATAATCTTCCAAGTTATGCCAGTGAGGAACTAATTTGGAAGCGCAGTAACTTCTAAAATATGCATTTAATGGAAAAATGTGACTGAAGATAAATTAAAGATCATAATTAAATATATTTAAATCTCTTTTGTAAACAATATTCGTTAAGTATTTAAAGGTTTGTGGACGCTAGAATACTTCATGATAAATTGTGTTCCATGTCGATAGAAATCTAAATTTGAAGCGCTATAACCTATTAAAATATGCATCTAATGGAAAAATACAACAGAAAGTATATTAAAGCTCATAATCAAAGGTATTAAAATTTCATTTTAAACGTATTCAGTGTTTACGTTTATATTAAAGTCTGATATTTAACAAGAAAGTTCCGCTTTTAATTCCAAAGAGTTTTTTTGTTAATATTTACATTTTTTCTTATATAAGAGATTTGACTAATCACAGTTTACTCTGAACGTTAGAAACTTGATTAAACAATCATACAGCATTGAAATACTATGCAGGGGAAAAGAATTTGATATATTCTATATCAGGCGCTATACTAACCTATCATTTAGTACAGTGTCTCGCAAATTGTGTGCCGCGGCACAGTAGTGTGCCCCGAGAGATTTTCAAATTGACACTAGATATCCTAATAACCTCAATATCCTGAATTGAGCACAAAAGCTATTCGAGCCTTGTTACCTTTCGGCTCGTCTTATCTTTGTGAACTTGGATTCTCATCATTGACTGAAATTAAATCTAAGAACTGTGAGCGGCTTCAAATGATTGATGAAGAGATGCGAGTGTGTTTATCTAACTTTGAGCCAAGAATAATGCAAATTTGTTCACAGAAGCAAGCTCATACATCCCATTGAAATATGACCATATCTAAATTTTAAATAAAATATATTTAACGAAACTTCAATTTTCCTCTTTTTACGTAACCATCAAAAATTCTTTTTTAGGTGTGCCGCGGAAAAAAAAATTAGATTCAGTGTGCCGCGGAAAAAAAATTAGATTCAGTGTGCCGCAGAGTAAAAAAGTTTGCGAAACACTGATTTAGTATATTAGAAACTTTTACATATAAAAGTTAAGGTGTTGATATATTCAAAGAATTTGCACTTTAAACTTTTTATTTGGGAAGTCGATGGAAATGTAACTTTAAAGTGTGATAACCTAATAAAATATGCATTTAATGGAAAATACGACGAAAGGTAAATTAATGATCATAATCAAAGTTAATTTAGTTTCTATTTTAAACATTATTCAGTATTTAAGCCTATATTAAAATTGAAGTTACCGTTTACCATTTTCAATGCAGTATAACATTTTCCCTCTGTTTTACAGGTTTTTTAAAAGGTGGCTTATAGAACCTTATTAGCATTTTGAAAGTGGGGGGAGGTTTAGATCTGGCCCTGCACTGGATATATGTAATTCTGCAATCAATCCCAATTTTATGAAAAAAATTGTGTAGCTTTCATTTGATATGAACTTTGTTATTGCTAACTTTAATAACAGTAATTTACAACAGTAAAGAGTAACATAGCATTCCTAAACGAATGCGTGAATGCCCAGGAAATAGCTCAGTTATAAGAACCGTGGCTGGTACACCCTGCGTACAAAATAATAGTTCCCCATGACAAAGAGTTACCGACAGGACTAGGACTAGAAATATACACTGATGGGTCCAAAGAAGAATAAAAAGTAGGATCAGCGTAGGTCGTCATGTACTGAGGATTACTCATTAATTCGGAACAATTTCGACTCATATATAATGCCTCTAATTATGAAGCGGAAACTTTTGCTATTTTGAAAGCCCTCGACTATGCTTACAGATTAGAGAAGTAGGAGATATTAATCTATACACTAACTCCCTCTCAGCCTTTCAGGCCTTAGGGAGCAGCGACAACATAGACAATACAGTAAATGAAATCAAAAGAAAATACCCAAAGGATCAAGAATTCAAGAAATATCAAACTATACTGAATCACATTGGCTGAGACGGCAATAAGCAAGCGGACAGGAATGCGAATATAGCTAGTAACTTAGCAAATGCCACACATTTAGTTCTCCTACCCCTCAGCTACGTGGAAAATAAATTTAGTAAGAAAGTAATGGAAGAATGGTGACAAAGGAAAAGCACTCTACGATTTCGGTAAAGAAGTGAAAGAATCGAATAATTACTATAATATTTATGCCAATCAATTTCTGACAGGACATGGAAAATTCCCCAAGTATTTCGTTAGAATAGGACGAGCAGAGAATTTCCTCTTTCGATGATGCAGTAGGGAGGGTGACTACAAATATTATCTCTTTGAATGTAACTTATTGAATCTGAAGTATGAACTGAAGAACATTAAACGAGATATTCAAGATTAGTCAAGCATAACAGGGTAAGAAAATTTAGCAATCATCTCCAATTTTAGAGCATTACGAACACTTCTCTCAAGAGGCAATCACATAAAACCTATTTCACTCACAACAGTGGCGAGCATGTCTCTGGACATAAAATAAGGCAATTCGAAGGTAGGTCGGGATCTCAGACCAAGACTCCGAACTCTCTTCCTATCTCTCTATATATGTAAGAAAATAAATAAATAAAATAAAACTAAAAAAGTAATAAAATTATTTAAAAAATATAGCATGTTTCTATGTCTGTGATTTTTTTATGTTTGTGTTCTCCACTATGAAAAGAAAATGAAACAAAACAAAAAAAACTAAAAAGTTAACTAAAATAACGAAAATATCTCTTGGTGTTTTGTGTATGTTTAATTAGAAAAGAAAAGAAAAAAAAAGCATTAAATTATTTACTAAAATAACAAAAATATATCTTGGTATTTGTGAATGTAAATCTCTGGAATATTAGTATACATGTTCTGTTTGTCTAAAATAATTATTTTCTTTTAGTGCATAAAAATGTGTTTTTTTTTAACTGTATGGTCATTGTTATTTTAATTTGAATCTTTATTTTATTATGTATGTGCTCTTCTTTTCTTTCTTTTCCTCAATTTATCATTTCTCAGCCATTTCCCTCAATAGATTCGAACCCCAATTTTCATTCCGTTAACAGGTCCCTTCGTACGCCTCTCCCCCTTTTCTCTCTGCTCCTCGGTGCTTGGGGCGGGGGTGGCTCAGTCGGTAGCGCGCCAGGCTCGTAATCTGTAGTTCCCAGGTTCGAGTCCCAGCTGGGTCAGCGTTGAGATTTATCTCCGCAAAATTCCCCCCCCCCCTCCTGAACACGGTCAGTAGGGGACACCGATGGGCTTGAAAAGGCCGCCGTCCGTCGGATGGGACGTTAAGCCGTGGCCCCGTGTGTGGGAGAGCCATACCCTGTGCACATTAAAGAACACGCTGGATGGCCTTGACGGGAGGCTACCATCTGTCTCCCAACAGCTGTTCCAATGGTCCCCTCTCCCAACCTTCTCTGAGCCTTCGGGTCCACGTGACCTGGCCATTTAGCCCATGGTGTGCAAAAAAGTGCCGCTCAGAGGTAAAACAACCCAACCCAATCCTCGGTGCTCGTCCTACTCACTCCTTGTGTTCCTACTCCCACCCCCTCTCCCGCCACACACCTGCTAGCTTGCCAGCGCAAATCCCTTCAGACGGCTTTGGCCAGCGCCCGTTAACCGATTCCAACGATATACGTTTGTCTCTGACCCTCAGGCAGAGGGAATCGAAGGACACTCAGCTCTTCGCTGTATGAAATTCCTTTCTATATAAAAAAAAATACCCCCTCAAGCAGCTGCTTGCCACAGAGGTCTGACAGGAGCCTGTCAGTTTATATGCCATAATAGAAGGTCTGAGCGGATGGCAGGACCTCAGCAGAAAAACGACACAAACATCCATGACTTATCCGGGACTCGAACCCAGGTCCCTTAGATCAGTAGCTAAGCGTGCTAACCACTCGGCAAGGGGACGGCATACCCTTTCTATATAGGCGAGCCTAATTCGTAGCCAGAATATATCTCACCTGACTTCCCTGTTTAAGCACAATTTAAATTCACAGATCATATATCTTTTTATTACATATTAATCGTTATGTGTCGCACCTTTCCTCCTACTATTTATTATCTTATATTCTTATCGGTACATGCTAATTACTATGTGTATTTTTGTTTAAAAACGTTAAGTTCTGTTCACTCCAGTTTTTTTCCCATTTCTTTTCTCCTTGTTATTATTATCTTATTCATTTAATCTGTACATATCAAATATTATATGCACTTCTGTTTAAATGTTTTAATTTCTGTTCCCTTCTGTCTCCTTTTCTTTTTATTTCTATTATCCTCTTATTTATTACCTCACTCCTTTATTCTGCACATGCTGAACACAATGGGGCGGGGGTGGCTCAGTCGGTAGCGCGCCAGGCTCGTAATCTGTAGTTCCCAGGTTCGAGTCCCAGCTTGATCAGCGTTGAGATTTATCTCCGCAAAATTCCCCACCTTGCCCACGGTCAGTAGGGGACACCGGTGGGCTTGGAAAGGCCGCCGTCCGTCGGATGGGACGTTAAGCCGTGGCTCCGTGTGCGGGAGAGCCATACCCTGTGCACATTAAAGAACACGCTGGATGGCCTTGACGGGAGGCTACCATCTGTCTCCCAACAGCTGTTCCAGTGGGTCCCCTCCCCCAACCTTCTCTGAGCCTTCGGGGTCTATGTGACCTGGCCATTTAGCCCATGGTGTGCAAAAAAGTGCCGCTCAGAGGTAAAACAACACAACCCAAGCTGAACACAATGTGCGCTTTTGTATAAGATTATTTTCCTTTTTTTTTTAATGTTTGTTCACTTCTGTTTTTCTCTTCTTTTCACTTTTAACATATGTCAATTAAATTTAAATTAACATATGTAATACCATATTAAATTACTATATGTACTTTTAATTAAGCATTTTAAATTTCTGTTCACCTCTTCTTTTTTTTCTTCTCATTTTATCTATTTTCTTACGCTTTATTCTGTACATGTTAATTACTTTGTGAACTTCTGTATTTTAACCTCCCAAACAGCTCTTTTTTTATCCTTTCTATTATTTTATTACTCTATTCTGTCAGCTTTCTTTCATCTTCAGCTATTTTTTTATTACCTTCTTCTCTTACTCCCTTTTTTTATTCTTTATTTTCTTTTATTTTCTTAACTGGTTTTTTTTTATTACGAGGTAGGGGAGGCCCAGTTGGTAGTGTGCCAGACTCGTAACCTGCAATTCTCAGGTTCGGGTTCCAGCTGGGCAAGTGCAGAGATTTTTCTCTGCCAAATTCCCCGCCCTGCCCAAAATGAATAGGGGTCGCTGTTGAGCTTGTAAAGGCCGCCGTTCGTTGTATGGGACGTTAAGTCGTGTTCTCATGTGTTGGGAGAGTGTAATGTCCCCCAAATTTTGTTTATTTATTTATTGATATATTTTTGTTGTATTTCATTATTGTATATATTTTTATGTGTTCTTGGAAATGTTTGTGCTGACAACATTTCCAACATTTTCTGCTGGGTTGACTCACTGTTGTTGTTTTTCAGGTCTAAAGTGCTGCGTGCAAGCGGTGACAAATGCCAACAGTTGTTTATGGCCGTAAATGACTAGCCTAGAGCGCTAATGCAGCAAGGAGGCTAAGAAAGGAAACTGAAGGATTAGTTTTGGCGTGAGCTTTCGAACGAGAAGGAGTCGTTTCGATATGCGTCAGAAGGATGCCATCATATTCAAAAGAAACCCTTGAAGTGAGGGTGCGGTTCCAAAGGGGAATCGAGATTCTTGGGAAATATGTGTGTTTATTCTTGTGGTTCAGAAGGAACCACAGTTTAGGCAAAGGTTGGTTATCGTTTTGCCGAGTTTGAGGTCTGTAAAGTTAGAACTTGCAGAGTGTGAGATTCTTCACCTCATTGTTAATGTTTGCAGCAGCAAAGCAGTAAAGGCTCACGGAGTTGAGCGGTGAATCCGATAGCAGTTTTGTGGATTCAAAGTGAACAACAGTGTAGACAAAGGTTGTTTATCCTTTCGCCGAGTTTTGAGGTTTGTAAAGTGAGAACTTGCAGAGCGTGCGATTCTCCACCTCATTATATTGTTGTTTGCAGCAGTGAAGCAGCAAAGGCCCAAGGAGTTGAAGTTGAGCAAGCGCATTCCCAGCATGTAGCTGTACATATTATAAATAAAACTGTGTCGTCCCTATCTAACTCTCGTGCAGTTAATTAATGGACCTTATTAATCATCATTCAACACGTCTCTTCAAAGGCGTGCAGTGGCAAAGGCCTAAAAACCCGCGAACCTGTAATTTCACCGAAGTGAGGGTGAAGTAATTAGTAAGCAATAATCGCATCGTCCTCCGGCGGCCACGACGTTTGGCTCAGTCTCCATTGATCTGAGAAGGGAGGACATCACATCTGGCCCAGTCGGACAGGATCCGAACCCAGGTCATCACGTCTGACTAAGTCTTACAGGATCGGAATTTCTTTGGGTCATCACAGAGAGCCACACCCACGCACGTCAAAGAACACGCTGGATGGATTTGACGGGAGTCCGACACCCTTCTCCCAACAGCATTCTAGTGGGTCCCCTCTTCCAACCATCCACGAACCCACGAGAGCTTGGAACATGGATATTAGTCCCAACTATTTGATCTCATGGTAGCGATAATCATTTTTTTTTATTATTAATAAAAAAAAACGCTCGAAACTTCCCCCTTCGAAAACGGTCGACTCTGCACACAATTCAATCACAGAGTTACAGTATACACAGTGGTATCAGAATAATATGACCACCTACAATTCGTATTATTAGGTAGATGTCATATTATTCTGATACGATTTTATCGCTACCAAATCCTATTGGCAATAATTCCTTGGCATGGCTCAAAACTCAAAAAAGTTTTCATTTTCTTGAATTGAATGAACAGACGGAATTAGATAACTCTTGTGCCCTTACTATATCTTAACACAGGTCGCTAGTGAGAACGGGTTTGGGTTGTTTTACCTCTGAGCGGCACTTTTTTGCACACCATGGGCTAAATGGCCAGGTCACATGGACCCCGAAGGCTCAGAGAAGGTTGGGGGAGGGGACCCACTGGAACAGCTGTTGGGAGACAGATGGTAGCCTCCCGTCAAGGCCATCCAGCGTGTTCTTTAACGTGCACATGGTATGGCTCTCCCGCACACGGGGCCACGGCTTAATGTCCCATCCGACGGACGGCGGCCTTTCCAAGCCCATCGGTGTCCCCTACTGACCGTGGGCAGGGCGGGGAATTTTGCGGAAGTGAGAACGGTGGTAACAATGTTGTTGCTACTCAGAAACCGTATGCTGCACGTCAGTTGCAATATATCGGATGCTTTATACGAATACTGCTCACTAAAATCGCAATTGTTTCATGTACGAAAAAGGAATTTTTTCGCCGAATATTTCTAAATCGATTTTTTTTTTCTTGGAAGGTCAAGAGATGTTTAATATATATATATAACACTTTTTTCCGCTTCAGTTTTGCGTTTGTTTACGTTTATAACACAGTTTAATTCCATTTAAAGGCGGCAATAACAAAAACAGAGGGGGAAAATGTTATATTGCATTAAAAATAGCAACTTCAACTCCCCCCCCCCCCCGCCCTCGATTTTTCTTCTGGTTTTGGCCCTGATTCAGCGGAAGTTTGAGACGAAGTTCTCCTTCCCAAAGAAAGAGTTTAAATGTAAATTCTTGGAATATATCACCACCTTAACTTTTATATATAAAAGTTTCTAATATACCAAATGAAAGGTTAGTATAGTGCCTGATATAGAATATATTAAATTCCCCTCCCCTGCATAACATTTCAAAGTTGTGTCACTGTTTAATCAAGTTTCTAATGTTCACAGTGAATTATGATAAGTCAAATCTCTTAGATAAGAAAAAATGTAAACATTAACAAAAATATCTCTTTGGAATAAAAAGCAGGAACTTTCTTGTTAAATATCCAGACTTTAAACTTAAATACTGAATATTGTTTAAAATGAAATTTAAATACCTTTGATTATGAGCTTTAATATACTTTCTGTTGTATTTTTCCATTAAATGCATATTTTAATCGGTTATAGTACTTTGAATTTCCATCGACACGGAACATAATTTATCATGAAATATTCTAGCATCCACAATTCTTTAAATACTTAACGAATATTGTTTAAAAACGAGATTTAAATAGACTTAATTATGATCTTTAATTTATCCTCAGTCACATTTTTCCATTAAATGCATATTTTAGAAGTTATAGAGTTTCCAAGTTAAGTCCTCACTGGCACAACATGGAAGATTATTACTTAATATTCCAGCTTCCCCAACTATTTAAATACTAAACGAATATTATTGAAAATCTATATTTAAATAGATTTGATTATGATCTTTAATTTATCTGCAGTCACATTTTTCCATTAAATGCATATTTTAGAAATTATAGAGTTTCCAAGCTAGGTTCTCACTGGCATAACGGAAATTCTGTAGACTTTCGGGAGGGTTCATCAAAAGCATAGGAAAGGAATAATGTACGTATTATGTTCTCTCCCATTTCTTGATTTATTATTTCTTTCTCTGAATTTATAATGAACCTTTATTTAATCGGTTTACATTTAAAACACTGGGAAAGTTTCATAACCCCCTTCCCCAAGTTTTCACTATCTCTCCTCCGCAAGTCCTAACTATGATACTGTCATAAATAAATAAATAAATAAATAAATACCCCCTCAAGCAGCTGCTTGCCACAGAGGTCTGACAGGAGCCTGTCAGTTTATATGCCACAGTAGGAGATCTGAGAGGATGGCAGGACCTCAGCAGAAAAACGACACACACATCCATGCCTAATTCCGGGGCTCGAACCCAGGTCCCTTAGATCAGTAGCCAAGCGTGCTAACCACTCGGCCACGGGACGGCTTGTCATAAATAATAAATAAAAATAAATAAATACCCCCTCAAGCAGCTGCTTGCCACAGAGGTCTGGCAGGAGCCTGTCAGTTTATATGCCATAGTAGAAGGTCTGAGAGGATGGTAGGACCTCAGCAGAAACACGACACAAACAGCCATGCCTTATCCGGGGCTCGAACCCAGATCCCGTAGATCAGTAGTTGAAATAAAAAAGTTTTCAATTTAGAAAGCAAAACTTTAGCATTACTTCTTACCTATGAAATATTATCCCTTTGATCTTTTTCGCAGATTTGTTAATGCATTCAAACGCAATGCACGAACCATTTTTTTAATTCAATCTCTCATGCTTTAACAGTGATTACACGCTTACGAGTAGCAACAACATTGCGACGCTTGGTTACAGTTTTCAAGCGATAAGGCGCTTTTCTCCATGCTCCCAACAGCTGTCTAATGGGTCCGCTCTGCCAACGATCCACGAACCCACGAGAGCTTGGAATAAGGACCTGTCGAACTATTTGATCTCATGGTAGAGATAATCATTTTTTCATTATTATTATATTAAAAAAAACGCTCGAAACACCCTGAGAAAACGGTTAGACTCTTGGCACAATTCAATTACAGAGTTACAGTATATACAGTCGTAGCAGAATAATATGACCACCTACAATTCGTATTATTAGGTAGGTATATTATTTTGATACGACTGTGTATATTCTGATTTTATCGCTACCAAATCCTATTGGTAATAATTCCTTGGCACGGCTCAAAATTCAAAAAGTTTCCACTTTCTTCAATTGAATGAACAGACGGGTTGGGTTGTTGGGTTGTTTTACCTCTGAGCGGCACTTTTTTGCACACATGGGCTAAATGGCCAGGTCACATGGACCCCGAAGGCTCAGAGAAGGTGGGGGGAGGGGACCCACTGGAACAGCTGTTGGGAGATAGATGGTAGCCTCCCGTCAAGGCCATCCAGCGTGTTCTTTAACTTGCACAGGGTATGGCTCTCCCGCACAACACGGGGCCACGGCTTAATGTCCCATCCGACGGACGGCGGCCTTTCCAAGCCCATCGGTGTCCCCTACTGACCGTGGGCAGGGCGGGGAAATTTTGCGGAGATAAATCTCAACGCTGACCCAGCTGGGACTCGAACCTGGGAACTACAGATTACGAGCCTGGCGCCCCCCCCCTCCCCCCAATGAACAGACGGAATTAGGCAACTATTTTGTAATGCAAATGTTATCGATAGGTTCCTTCTCCGAAGGTTTAATGTCACATTTCCTTTTGCGTCGATCAGCACATGAGAGTGACATGTGGTGCCTTCCATTAGATCGTGTATAGTGGAGCACTGGATGGTATCACTAAACAATATTTCCACCATGTTTCGTATACGTAGAGTGTATGGCTTTCCATTCCTGTGGAGCCACATTTAATATGACATTTCCAAAATTTGTGCTGAGATTAGAGGAGGCTCTGTGCAGCTGCAATGGGACCGAACTTGTTACGAGCTTGGCATGCTACCGACCACTTGACCGACCACCGACTACCGACCACCGACCACTTGAGTAATACATTTCCAAGTTATGAGCTAACATTTATTCGGAAAAGTTTAATAAATACAAAATGAAACATTAATACCCTTCAGTGACAAGCAGGGTCAGGTATTGGCTCATGCAATAACGAGCCAGGATCGTAATCTGAAGTTCCCAGGTTCGAGTCCCACCTGTCTGAACGCCGAGATTCAACTCCGGCAAATAATACCCTGCCCTCGGTCAGAAATTATTTTATCGACGATATAATAAAATATCCCTCTGTCATTATACAATGATGGGTAGGCAAAAAGTGCCGTCTGTAGGATGGGACAAAAAACTGTCTCTTCCTGTATGAGAGAGACATACCCTGTGAATGTGCTGTATGATTTTGACGAGAGACTACCGTCTGTATCCTAACAGCTGTCCAGTGGGTCCCTTTTCTCCTGCATTCTCTGAGCTCTTGAAGTCTTTGTGACTTGTCCATTTAGCGAGTTCAGCCAACACCACCTAGAGGAGAAGGCCCTACCAGTCGGTGAAGCGATTCTGATGACGTCAATTTAGTCGACCCGTAGCTAGTAGCGTCGCCTCCATCTTGTTTTTGTTCGTGTTTAGCTAGTTCGGCAAAACGTTTTAGTGTGTGCACACAGTATTTTACGTTCATTGATTTTTTTTTAGCGAAATGCCATCGGGCTGCTGCATTCCTCAGTGCTAAAATGTTCTCAGTTTCTAAATTTCCAGAAGATATCGATTTGCGACAGAAATGGATTCGTTCAATACCAACGCAAAATTTCTGTCCAAAGAAACCATCCAAGGTAAGAAGAACTTTATTCTGTATTAAGATCTGTTGTCATATTTATGAACTTCTAAAGTAAAAATTATCGTTTTAACTATTGTATGTTACGTTTGTATAATATACATATATAATATCATTGATCTGTTATGGATTAATTTGACGTTATTTTTATTAAGTAAGAAACCTAATATGCTGGAATAAAAAATGTCGAATGTACGTATGTTACAATGCTTAAATAAAAAAGAATATTTTACAGTGACCAGACTTTTTATTTAATAGATTACAGTAGTAAGTTAAGAAATTGGTACTTTTGTTGGGATAGTTTCAGGGTCTAATGTTATATCACTATATTTATATATCCATAGAGTTCAAATATATCTCGTATAAGTTAATACGATAATACTGTTAAACTTGAAATACATATATAAGCCAAAGGCAAGATCATGGGACAACCTACTTTTAAATACAAAATCTCTGCATAAGTATTAGAAATTATTTTGGTGTTATTACTAATATACTTGGATACAAATTGGACCCATGTTCAAAGCCTAGAGATGGCTTTGTGAATATGTATTATTTTCCTGCTGAAGTTTTGCCTACCTCACACATTAGCTATTTTTTTAATAAAAGCAGGACAGGTAATGGTAAAAGTTCATTGTAGAAACTGTCGACAACAGTAAACTTCCTGACCAATCAATTCCTAATAACTTTCAGCATTAAATTAATCTGCATAATTATATCTCTGAAATCAGGTCAAGTTATAGTGGATATTAAAGAATGGGTGGGCTACATCTGGCGTACATATGGATTAATAAATGAAAGGATATTTTGAAAAAGGATTTAATAGTAAAGTTAAAGAATTTTTTACTTTTAAAGGAGTAATTAAAAGTGCATATATTTCCAATCACTCTTATTGTAAAATGAGATAAGTCAGGTATATTTTAATAAAGGTATAACAGTCTACTGTCATATCTTTACTGCATGTGACTGCAGATTTTGTTTTAATTTTGTTACAAATGTATTCTATAATCATATTAGAGAATATTTGAGGGGATATCTGTCATTTCATCTATTATGTGAATATAAATATGTTAAACACCACAAATGCATACAATATTGTTTTCGAGTTAACGTCAAAGTTTATCCTCTGTACTGACCACTGGTTTGGATTTTACAAATGAAGAAATCCAAAAATTATCACAAAAATTTGAGGTATTTTGATTTTACTGATATGCAATGGTAAAAATTTATTGTAGAAACTGTCGACAACAGTAAACTTCCTGACCAATCAATTCCTAAATACCTTTCAGCATTAGTATAATACCAGGTGCTGTCTATATAAACAAATTTATGCCTAATAAACTGAAAATTACAGTAAGAGGAAATTGTCTGAAACAATAAACTTATTACTGGAGTTGTTTTCAGGCTCAATTCCTGGACTGGAATATTTCAAACCTTTAAACGTTCATTCATAAGAGTGTTGTTTTAAATGATTTTCAGCTCAGTATGATTTTTCGCATTTTATTTTACATTATCACCTTATAGTGGCATTACCAAAAGCACTTTACGGTTAGTACTAGCAGTGGAATGCTATTAGATGGTTAGCATTAGTTTCAAGGTGAACTATATATGATAAAAGAAGTGCTAGAAATATTGAGAAAAACCAGCTTACTGGTAGAATAGGTGCATTCCTTGGGAGAATTCATTCTTTTAACCATGGATTTTTATTGAAATCTTAGAAAATACACTGATTATAGAATTGTTTTGAATACAATTATAGCTTTTACTTTCGAAGGTAAAAAGTCTTCAGTTCTGAATAAAATGTTTTAGTGTATAGTGAACAGTATTCCTGGTGTTTGGATTTTTGTTTTAATGTTTATCATTCATCAGAGGTTTTTTGTACATATTCTCAATATTTCTTTTGCATACATAGGTGTGTGTACTCCACTTTGCACCATCTGATGTTGAAAGAGAAACCAGCATGTTTGACATGAAAACTGGGAGAAAGCTTTCTGACCTCTAAAGTATCCATATACTGATGGAGAGGTACTGTTCAACTACTTTTAAAGCATCCACAAATACACTTTAAAAAAATATTACGCCCAAAACTGAAATCATTGCTGACCACTACCTCAGTCAGAGTTTGAAGTAACAGAAAGTTTACCTTTTATGACAGTGCATAGTTGTAAAACTGTAACACCTGCTCAAGAGTGCAAACATTCAGATTAACTGAATCACAGGCTGCCTGACCAATTTTCATCAATTTAGTTTTCTCTCTGTTTATAACCAAACCTACTCTACTACCAGTCTCATCAAAAGCTCGAATAAAAGAGTTCATCCCAACAACATCATTTGCAAAAAGGGCTAAATCATCAGCATAATCTAAATCAGAAATTTTCCTAAATTCAGCCCATTTAAGGCCAAAATCTTTCTCTTGAAGTGAATTTCGCATAACGTAATCAATAACCAAACTTAAGAGAAAAGGAGACAAAATGCACCCTGGTCGACTACCAGAAGTAATGCTAAACCAATTGCCTTACCAACTCTCACACACGACTCAGTGTTATTATAGAGAGCTTTCATTATGTTAACTAACTTGTCTGGTATACCATATGATCGCACAATCAACCACAAATTATGACGATCAACAGAGTCGAAAGTCATTTTGAAATCAAAAAAGCTAGCAACCAAAGGTTTCTGAAACTCTAAACATTTCTCAAGAATCTGCCTAAGTGAAAATATCTGATTCACACATCCCCTACCACTTCTGAATCCACATTGCTCATCACGCAATTGACTGTCAACCAGATTCTTAATTCTATTAAGCACAATCATGGAAAGAACTTTACCTGGAACAGAGAGTAGGCTGATACCCCTATAGTTATCACAAGAACTGCGATCACCTTTTTTTTAAAATAGGGATAATAATAGCTCTGGAAAAATCTTTAGGAACCATGCCTTTATCATAAAAGTTATTCAAAATTTCAGTCATCCAAGTGGTAACCGAAACATTCCCAGCTCTAAGCATTTCTGTAATAATTTCATCTGCCCCTGGGGATTTATGAAGTTTAAGTTTAGAAACAGCCAAAATAACTTCAGATTGGGTTATAGAGCCAACATTAAAGCCCCCACTACATTTATCATCACTACAAACAATGGGAGTAGAACTAACCACATTGTTAAGAACATCACTGAAATGCTCAGCCCACCTAGCCATGACAGAATCATCCCCTTACCTTGTTTATCCTTCAATTCATGTATGCCCGTCCGTTTCCTACCACACAAAACATTAACGATCTGATACAGCTCTCTGCTGTTGTGCTGTGTAACTGCTTCCTCAGCTTTGTCAGCCAAGCCATCAAGCCAAAGATTCTTATCAGTAGCTAACTGATTCTTTACACGTTTATTAAGTTCTCTGTAATGCCTTCTATTTGGACTAGTAGGGTATTGATTAAGGACATTCCTGCAGTTTCTTCTTTCAGAAATAAGCTCAAGAACCTTATCACTTAAATAATTCTGTCTCCTCTGCTCCTTTTTCCCTAAAAGAGTACTGTTAGTTTCTAAAAAAGACTGTTTAAAATGACCCCATTCGTCCTCAACTTTAGTAGTAAGCATACCATGACTGTCATAATGACTAAGTTACCTATTATGGTAAGCTTTGGCTATAACTGGGTCTTTCAGAGCTTCAGTATTAAAAGCAAATTTTTTAACCCTAGCACAACACTTTTTTTAAGTTTAAGTTGCAAGACACTTTTAACAAGATAATGGTCAGATCCAATTTCAGCTCCCCTATATGACCTGGTATTCCTAACAGAACTAGTCCATTTGCTGTTAATTAATATATAATCAATCATATTCCTATGCAGCCCATCAGGTGAAACCCATGTGTATTTATGTATGTCGCGGTGTTTGTAATATGTGTTAGTTATTCTGAAACCACTGAGTTTACTTACCTGTAGGAGACGTTGCCCATTGCCATTGCAGCTACCAATACCAAAAGGGCCTATTACTCCTCCCCAAAAGTCAAAGTCAGTAACAACTTTGTCATTGAAGTCACCTAGAACAAGGGTTGGGTTGGGTTGTTTTGGGTTGTTTTACCTCTGAGCGGCACTTTTTTGCACACCATGGGCTAAATGGCCAGGTCACAAAGACCCCGAAGGCTCAGAGAAGGTTGGGGGAGGGGACCCACTGGAACAGCTGTTGGGAGACAGATGGTAGTCTCCCGTCAAGGCCATCCAGCGTGTTCTTTAACGTGCACAGGGTGTTTGTAATATGTTTTAGTTATTCTGAAACCATTGAGTTTACTTACCTGTAGGAGACGTTGCCCATTGCCATTGCAGCTACCAATACCAAAAGGGCCTATTACTCCTCCCCAAAAGTCAAAGTCAGTAACAACTTTGTCATTGAAGTCACCTAGAACAAGGGTTGGGTTGGGTTGTTTTGGGTTGTTTTACCTCTGAGCGGCACTTTTTTGCACACCATGGGCTAAATGGCCAGGTCACAAAGACCCCGAAGGCTCAGAGAAGGTTGGGGGAGGGGACCCACTGGAACAGCTGTTGGGAGACAGATGGTAGTCTCCCATCAAGGCCATCCAGCGTGTTCTTTAACGTGCACAGGGTATGGCTCTCCCACACACGGGGCCACGGCTTAACGTCCCATCCGACGGACGGCGGCCTTTCGAAGCCCATCGGTGTCCCCTATTGACCGTGGGCAGGGCGGGGAATTTTGCGGAGATAAATCTCAACGCTGACCCAGCTGGGACTCGAACCTGGGAACTACAGATTACGAGCCTGGCGCGTAGAACAAGGGAACATCTCCTTTCTTGACAGAATTCAAAATATCATGAAGTTGTCCGTAAAACCTATCCTTCTCATCCTCATCGGCATCCTCAGTGGGAGCATAACAGCAGATAACATTCAAGTCTTTAATGCTTGTCTCAAATTTTGCTGTAAGAAGCCTTTCATTAAAGCACTCATATCCTGGAAGAGCATCATTAGCATGTCTGCTGAGCAGCAGACCCACGCCTTGGTCGCTGCTCTCCATCCTCCCTCCCTATAAAGAGAAATTTAAAGTTATTTTTAAGTATCTCACCTTTACCTGCCCATTTGGTCTCTTACAAGCCTAGAATATCTAGGTTATAGCGCTGGAATTCTTGCGTGAGGACATCAAGAGAATAATCTCTATGTAATGTCCTCACGTTCCACGTTCATGCAGAGAGAAAATGATTAGTAGGATTTTTAAAGAAATTAGGTTTATTGAGATTGGTAAGGCCAACAATATCAAACAGCCCCTTGATCGCAGGCATGGGGCAAAGACCTGTTCCTCCTCTGCTAAAGGCTGAAGTCACCGATGCTGGTAGGAACTTCAGGCACCACCTTTTCAAGTGGACGTTTTCAAGAGCATATGGCCTGCCTTAGACACATTACTCCAGTTTAGGCTTGACGATGCCCAACTAGCTAAGTGAGGTTCAGGTACCTGCGATGGCCTCTGATTAGGATTATCCACCAGTTGATATAAGGTATCCCATTCCTCTGTTCACTTAGGGCTGGCAACCCAGAAGCAAACAGAAAACACAACAACAGCTTATCCCTCAACAGAGGCCCACCAGTGCAGCAAGTCCAGGATCCATAATCGAGCTCAAATCCATAAACAACTCCAGTCTTTTATTAATTTAAAAATAATTATAAATATATTTTCTTAAGATTTTCATAGTTTTCAAATTTGTACTAGTATTATAAAAGTAAAATATTTAATTTTATTATCATTTGTTACGTATGTCCTAAAATTATCTATAATAGTATTATAATTAAATGTTTTAAAATTTTCCTCCATACTTGACGTCATTAATATAGCTCTCATTTCCCTAACTCTTCAGGTAGTCTGGAACAGCCACAGAGGTTTTTTAGTGTGGTGAGAAAAGAATTGAAAGCGTTACCTTCAACCTTACCTCGTTATTGTTAGTAATAGTTTATATTCAATAAGTAGACATCTTTCATTGATTAATATTCGATGAGATATATTACGTAACTGAGCACTGTAAATCTGAACAAAAACTATGTGACCTGCATACACCGAGGAAGCGCCGCAACCAGGCAAATAACAGTAGAAATAAATATTGGTGTGTAGGTCATATCCGAATGCACCATATTGCACTTTGTCGCCGTCCATGTCGAGTACAGATGTTAACCCAGAACATAAAAGAACACAAAGGCGCATCTACAGCGGGCACATCAGCATTTTTACCACGACCTTCTCTACTACTTCAGTCCTTGTAATTTACCATTTAACCGATTGTATGCAAAAGAGTGTGTTGTTCACATTTAAACAATTCGCATAACTTCCACTTATCTCCAGAAAACTTCTAACCCTGCCCTCGGTTATTAGGGACACCGATGAGCTCTGAAAGGTCGCCGTCCGTCGGATGGAACGTTAAACCGTGTGCTGAAGAGTGCACGTTAAAGAATAGCTGGGTTTCCTTAAAGGCAAGGGAGGCTACCATCTGTCTCCTAACAGCTGTCGGGGCGGGGATGGTTCAGTCGGTAGCGCGCCAGGCTCGTAATCTGTAGTTCCCAGGTTCGAGTCCCAGCTGGGTCAGCGTTGAGATTTATCTCCGCAAAATTCCCCGCCCTGCCCACGGTCAGTAGGGGACACCGATGGGCTTGGAAAGGCCGCCGTCCGTCGGATGGGACGTTAAGCCGTGGCCCCGTGTGCGGGAGAGACATACCCTGTGCACGTTAAAGAACACGCTGGATGGTCTTGACGGGAGGCTACCATCTGTCTCCCAACAGCTGTTCCAGTGGGTCCCCTCCCCCAACCTTCTCTGAGCCTTCGGGGTCTTTGTGACCTGGCCATTTAGCCCATGGTGTGCAAAAAAGTGCCGCTCAGAGGTAAAACAACCCAACCCAACCTAACAGCTGTCCAGTTAGTCCCCTCCCTCCAACAGTCTCTGAGCATTTAGCCCATTGTGTGCATAAAAGTAAGTGCTGCTCAGAGGTAAAACAATCCATAAATTCACTTCATAAAATTCGGAATAAATAATACTTTGTGGAAAAATGGTTTTTAAACAGCTACCAAAATGTTGCCAGAGTATTATCACCAAGCATGTGTTCAAGTGGGTGCTAAAGCACTCCTCTTAAAATTTTCAGAGTTGGAATTTGAAATATGATGAAATAGTGTCGTACCGGATATTCCCGTTCCTCCTGCCCATTTGTTTCATTTAATGTGCACCATCATACACTTTAATTTTAACTTTTTGAAAACGTACAAGATGAATATCTGATATATATATTTCGTAATGTTTAATTCGACATTTTTGAATGAATTATTCTTACAGCTTTCCTCATAAAATATTTCTCTTGTCTACAGAAGGACATAAACAAAATTTGCATTAAAATGCCTCCATAGTAGTTTCCACTAAATTATTTTGAATAAGGTTCATTTTTCCGCTCTGCTGCAAAATATATAGTGAAAATATTGGATACATTTCTAGTCTTAAGAGTTAAACAGGAATTGGACATATCCCTAATTAAATAAAACTGATGTTAAAGATGGTTTGTTTTGCCTCTGAGCGGTGTGTTAAATGGTCAGGCCAGAAGGACCTCGAGGGCTCAGAGAAGGTTGGGAGAAGGTTGGAGACAAATGGTAACGCCTCCTCCCCCTCAAGGCCATCCAGCGTGTTCGTTAATATGGCTAAGGTATAGCTCTTTCTCACACTATATCGCGGCTTACGTCACATCCGTTGGATGGCGACTTTTCAAGTCCATCAGTGTTCCCTATACTGAATAAGAGAAGGGCTTGGAGATTTGGGGAAATAAATTTCATCGCTGACTTAGGTGCTACTCGAACCTGATAACTGCAGATTACGAGCCTGTCGCACTGCTCAAGTAAAGAAGTGGAAGACTCAAGTAAAGAAGTTGCAGCTTGTCTGGATACAAGAAGAGGACATGGTCTACTCCTTCTTCACAATATGCAACCTCGAAAGATTAAACATGAAATAAGACACCAATTAGCAACGGTCAATCTGTGAAGTTGTTTTTTCTGAACCACCAGCAAAGATTGCATTTTTTGAAGCAAAGTAAATCACCTTGTGGTTAAAAGAAGAGAACAAGTTCAAAATTTCGACGTCCTCAAAACAAATTACTATACTACTCTATGTCGCTTCACAGAACTTCTTCACGGCTATTAAAAAAAAAATTGTTTCAGCATCCTCTACACAAACCCTGGATACGAACCTGATCGCACCGCATTTTCCACTCTTAATATCAACAATAGAGTTCAGGGTCACGCTTTATCGGGAGAAAATTAATTTAAATACTTCTAATATAGTATAATAACAATTCATATTAATGACTTGAACGTTTAAATTAATATCCAAAATTACCTGAACCTTGGCTTTACTATAACCCCTTGCATGAAACAAATTATTATTATTATTATAAATATTTCTTGTAATAGAGAAAAAAAATATGTAAAAATATAATTTTGTTATTAAAACGTTAATTTTTAATCTGTATTTAGTAATTAAATATTAACTCCCTGCTGCTTTTGATTATATTGTTACGTATTCTGAATCTCTAATAAATGAATGGCTTTTTGAGTTAATTATGATATTAATCACGAATATCCACTTATCACTTTTATTTTCAAGCAACATTAACATAATTTTTTTAAAAATTATAATAATTAATATTATAGGATTAAAAGGTATTATATACTTCTTATGATAGATGAGAGAATTTTTTTTCCCAAGTCGGAATCGGGTTCAACAATTCCAGAAATGGATTGGGTTTCGGCTCTAAAAATTAAGCTCAAACTCATATCTACTCTGGATATATCACCAGATATTCCATTTCATTAGTGTAGCTGGGAATGGTTTTCTGATTTTCAATTGGAGATGCGGTAGCGCGCTAGGCTTGTAATCTGCATTTCCCAGGCTCGAGTCCCAGCTGGGTGAGCGTTGAGACTTATCTCCGCAAAACTCCCCGCCATCCCCATGGTCAGTAGGGGACACCTAGTGCCGCTCAGAGGTAACAAAAAATACACAACTCAATTAGAGATGAAAATAGAATAGATGAATCGTTTCTCTATAGGCAACATTTTGAAGGATAAAATCAAATGCAAAATTCTTTGGTGGATAAGATATATTCTTTCCATATTTTAAGAGTGGAGAACTACGCACGCCACCTCTACACAATATCATATAAATACATTCCAAATGAATGTTTAATACGAATTCAAATTTTCGTGCATTTACAGCTATCTTGAACACTATTGAATTACCTGTAATATGGTTTCGTTCTTTTACTTTTTAAATTTGAGTTTTTTCGGACTTATTCCGATATTCAGTTTTTTGTCTTCCGAACTAATCAGCAATTAGTTATACCAGTTTTCAATTTCGAATTTCTTATAAAACTCATAATATTCAAACTTAGATATCTGCAGGGTAGCCAACCGCTGCTCCCCCCCCCCCCCCGCCTGGAAATGTGATAGTTTTAGATTATATTCTGATATTGCAATACATTTGCTATTCTAGTTTTGTAAGAGTTCAAAACAAGACATTACACATGAATAAATATATTCGACGAACTCACTCCCATCTCTTAAAAAAAATCTATTGCGCTATTTGGCAGATTTCTGCAAAATATGACATTCAACAGTTCTTGCAATATCATTGTTGTTCTTTGAAAAATTTTGTTTCTGCTTCGAAACCTTTTTAAGTTCATTAATTTGAATTCATTAATATATAAAAGTTTTAGATCATGTGATAGTTTTATGCTCTGTCAAATGATCTATAATTTTTAAATTAATTAGGCATAATATGGAATGTTATTAATCAGGCGCGTAATCGAAAATTCATAATTATGGAATTTTTAAAACTTTCACTGGCGATTTTCACGTTTCGGGAAACACTGTATTAAATGAAATTGAGTAAAGCAGTACCAGAAGAGTTCAACCATGAGGGGTATAGAAAATGGACCACAGCTTTCTTTTTATTTCTGAGCCACAATTTTAAACGCAATTTAAGATCAGAAATGATTCCCAACTACACTATTTATTGACATATATACTGATATTAAAAGTGAAAACATCGCGCCATATACAGGTAACGTAGTTTTTAACGTGACAAAACAACCCTTTACAGTTAAAAGATAACACGTTTTCTTCGTACAGACTGCTCCGAATGCATATATATAAACTTATCCTCACAAATATCTTTACTTACACCAACACAAAATCTTCACCACGCTACTGAGAAGAAAGTGTGGTGAACTGAGAAGAAAGTGTGAAGGCTACTGAGAGAAAAATCTTCTGTTCAATAAATAAATACCACCTCAAGCAGCTGCTTGCCACAGAGATCTGACAGGAGCCTGTCAGTTTATATATGCCAAAGTAGAAGATCTGAGAGGATGGCACGACCTTAACAGAAAAACGACACATACAACCATGCGTTACCCGGGCTCGAACCCAGGTCCCTTAGATCAGTAGCCAAGCGTGCTAACCACTCGGCCCTTCGAAAAAATCCTGGATACATGCCTGATTATCACTTAAAATAGAGAATTACATATTTAAGAAGCTTCAACTTACGTAAGAATTTGTAACACGTGTTTCTTCTATCGCCTTCTTTGCACATATTATGAAAAGCTAGACAATGACGATCAAGATTTATGGTTATATTGCGAACACACTGATCTTGAAGACTCTTTACTGGTTTTCTTTTAGGCATTTTCACTTTCACTTATCTGATAAAAATTTCGATAGGATTACTATAAAGCACTGCTTCACAGATCTTAAACTCAACACGTAACTGAGAAAACAATGAATGTTGCCTGACTAAACGCGAAATAACCACGTGCTTTAGTGACGTGTATCGAGTTCAAGGTCACTGTGAGTTCAAGATCACCATGAGGAAGATTTCCATTGTTCAGTTAACTATACATCGAACTAGAGAAAAGGCTCAGCGCTGCCCTGCTCAGACCAACCATTCTTAATCCCCTCTAACTGTTTCTAAATAGCTCAGCATGGGGAACCGAGTGACGCGTTAGGAAAATAGAGGATCAGGAGTTCAGAACCTGTTGAAAACAACGGTTAGGAACACCGGTCTGTTGGAATTCTAATCCCTTCCACCCTCTCCGCCCCACAAACAGGGGCGGGGGTGGCTCAGTCGGTAGTGCGCCAGGCTCGTAATCTGTAGTTCCCAGGTTCGAGTCCCAGCTGGGTCAGCGTTGAGATTTATCTCCGCAAAATTCCCCGCCCTGCCCACGGTCAGTAGGGGACACCGATGGGCTTGGAAAGGCCGCCGTCCGTCGGATGGGACGTTAAGTCGTGGCCCCGTTTGCGGGAGAGCCATACCCTGTGAACGTTAAAGAACATGCTGGATGGCTTTGACGGGAGGCTACCATCTGTCTCCCAACAGCTGTTCCAGTGGGTCCCCTCCCCCAAACTTCTGTGAGCCTTCGGGGTCCATGTGACCTGGCCATTTAGCCCATGGTGTGCAAAAAAGTGCCGCTCAGAGGTAAAACAACCCAACCGAACCCCACAAACAGTTAGGTGGCTCATTCAAATTGTAGCGCAGTGCCACTTGATATATGGCCCCTAATTACTCATTTTCTCTCGGTTCTCGTTTTGTTACGACCGCCATTAATCTGTCTCGTTTCGTAGCTTTCAACAGAAGATGGATAGATGTATGGATATAACTTAAAATATGAGGAAAGAAAAAAAGTTTTAATCTAATTACTTGACAAATCTGTAGAAATAAATATGCAAATCACAGTCTTAATATACTGGTAAATTGACGAAAAGGTAATTAGTGTTGAATGCCGTTAAATGTTGAGATAATAGCAAAAACGTCTTGCTAAATTAGTAGATAAATTAAGTAAGAAAATTTATTTAGTAAAAATATTAGCTTAGTTAATTAGTTTGTCTATTTATTACATTCGCTCGTGGGTTGTTTTACCTCTGAGCAGCACTTTTTTGCACACTATGGGCTAAATGGCCAGGTCACATGGACCCCGAAGACTCAGAAGAAGGTTGGGGGAGGGGACCCACTGAAACAGCTGTTGGGAGACAGATGGTAGCCTCCCGTCAAGGCCATCCAGCGTGTTCTTTAACGTGCACAGCGTATGGCTCTCCCGCACACGGGGCCACGGCTTAACGTCCCATCCGACGGACGGGGGCCTTTCCAAGCCCATTTGTGTCCCCTACTGACCGTGGGCAGGGCGGGGAATTTTGCGGAGATAAATCTCAACGCTGACCCAGCTGGGACTCGAACCTGGAAACTACAGATTACGAGCCTGGCGCGCTACCGACTGAGCCACCCCCGCCCCACATTCGCTCGTGCAATCTCAATCTTATGATAGTAGGAAAACAAACTGAATATAACAATATATTCCAAAGTTGATTTACAATCAAGTACTAATAGCATACTTTCACAGGAATTTTTGATTTGCGACATATGGGACAGAGAAGAATCCTAGAAGCTCCTCCTAGCTTAATACAGGCCTTCTCATACAAGGACATGCCCTACTAAGACCGAAATCACTGCTGACCACTGCCTTAGTTTGAGCTAACACAACACACAAAGTTTGCCTTGCTGGAACAGTCACTAGCTGCCTAACCACTATGCCAGTTAATAGACCGTGGCGTATTACAATGTCACTAGACTGGGGAAATCGAGGTTCCCTGTTCGAGACTCTCTACAACCAACATTTTTTTTTTTCGTGTCTACAAATAGGTAATTCTTTCAAATTGTACTGCAGCCCCACCTAACGTGAGGCACGAATTACTCTTTTTCCTCAGTTTCCGCCCTTGTTAAGACCATCATTAATCAGTATCGTCTTGTAATTTTCAACAGAAGAACGAAAGATGTGTTGATATACTGTAAAGTATCAGGAAAGGAAAAAAAGTTTTAAACTGGTTACTTCACGTATTGTAAAAATGAATATGCAAATCACATTCTTTATACACTAGGAAGAGGACGAAAAGGTACAGTCGCTCAAAAAAGTATCCGAACGCCATGGTTGATTAAAAAATTCAGAAAAGATATCTGGCAACATTTTTTTCAGAAATTAATGATTTGGCATCCTTCGTGTACTGTACACAAAGGATGCCAGATCACTAATTTCTGAAAAAAATCGTTGCCAGATATTTTTTCTGAATTTTTTAATCAACCATGGCGTTCGGATACTTTTTTGAGCGACTGTACTCAGTGTTGAGTGCCGTCAAGTGCTGAAGTAACAAAAACATTTTACAATATTAGTTTGCTTATTTTTTACACTCGTTCATACAATCTCAGTCTTACTATAACACAAAAAAAAAACTGAATTATGAAAACAGAATAGTATATTCGACATTTTGTTTTCAGTGAATCACAAATCATCATCATTATCATCCTCAAGCAGCCATGGGCTACGGAGGTCCAACTAGACCGTATAATTTAGTTCTCCAAGCAAGTCTGTCCTTAGCTACATCTGCTGCATCTGGTCACTGCACACCATTTCTAATAAGGTCCTGTGTGACATTGTCTTTCTACCGCATTCTAAGTCTCCCCTCTTTCTGAAGCCTTTAGGCACACTGTTCATAACCCTGTTCGCCAATCTATAATTATCCATACGGGCAACATGGCCAAACCAACGGAGTCTCTCTCTGCACAATATACTGCTTAAAGGAGGTTGCAAACTCCTTTGCCTAACCTCATCATTAGTTACAAATTTGAACCACCTAATGCCCAAGATACTGCGTAAGCATATAGAATCAAAAGCATCTAGTTTGCTACTATACTTAAAAAAAAAAGAACTCGGCAAGCACTTATTATCGTCGAGCAAAGTCGCTAGCCTGCGACACAAAGGTCCCTGGTTGGGTTGGGTTGTTTTACCTCTGAGCGGCACTTTTTTTGTACACCTTGGGCTAAATGGCCAGGTCATATGGATACCGAAGGCTCGGAGAAGATTGGGAGAGGGGGACCTACTGGGACAGCTGTTGGGAGGCAGATGGTAGCCTCTCCGTCAAGGCCATCCAGCGTGTTCTTTAAGGTGCACAGGTTATGGCTCTCCCGCACACGAGGCCATGGCTTAACGTCCCATCCGACGGGCGGCGGCATTTCCATGTCCATCGATGTCCCCTACTGACCATGGGGAGGGTGGGAAATTTTGCGGAAATAAATCTCAACGTTGACCCAGCTGGTACTCGAACCTGGGAACTGGAGATTACGAGCCTGGCGCGTTATCGACTGAGCCACCCCCGTCCCAAGTCCCTAGTTCGAAACCATTTGTGGAGAGCTTCTGGTCCTCATTCATAGAGGCTCTGCGATCGCTTCTTATAACCATGGGATCTATGGGAGTTACCAATATCTACTATCCTTCATCTGTGTTCGTGGCAAGCTCTTTGGTGCTTCCGAGTCTCGTCAGAGTTTCTGTCTAGGAGACTGATCTCCTACATAGAGGCGTTGCAACACTTCGTTATAACCATGCGATCTATGGGACTTACCAATGTGCATCTGTGGTTCAAGGTGCCATAAACTGAAAGGAAGCACCAAGAAGGCATATAAATGCCAGGGAGTTTTAATTGTTTTTTCTCAAAATAGCTTCAGTTAATTACAAACATTTTACTTTGTTTCAAAAAGGGAAAATAATCTCGAGATGTGAAGATCCAATTTTATCATGACATGTTTTAATCTAAGTACAAGTAATGTAGAGATTGAACTTCAAAAGATTTATCCGAAATGGTTTCATTCAAACGTCGTAAAAAACTAACTGAGAAAAATCTAGAAATATTAAAGCAGTCTTTCTTAATCGCTTTATTTGAATAAATAATTGAACTGTTATTAAACTCAAATCGAAGCACTTAATAAAATTGACTTTAATTTATTTAAGCCAACCATCCATGGCATTTTACTTAATTTCCTTATTAATAAGAATCGCCCTCGAATCATTCATCATTCGCAGAGGTTGGGTTGTTTTACCTCTGAGCGGCACTTTTTTGCACACCATGGGCTAAATGGCCAGGTCACATGGACCCCGAAGGCTCAGAGAAGATTGGGGGTGGGGACCCACTGGAACAGCTGTTGGGAGACAGATGGTAGCCTCCCGTCAAGGCCATCCAGCGTGTTCTTTAACGTGCACAGGGTATGGCTCTCCCGCACACGGGGCCACGGCTTAACGTCCCATCCGACGGACGGCGGCCTTTCCAAGCCCATCGGTGTCCCCTACTGACCGTGGGCAGGGCAGGGAATTTTGCGGAGATAAATCTCAACGCTGACCCTGCTGGGACTCAAACCTGGGAACTACAGATTACGAGCCTGGCGCGCTACCGACTGAGCCACCCCCGCCCCCATTGGCAGAGGAGGAGGATTCAAAATAATCATTTCACAGCGAACTCGAATGATTCTATCATTCCAAATCATTTGCTACTATCCCGTCTACTTCCCCTTCCACTGGCAGTAACACCTTTTGACCTTCCACACTTCAGTTAATTATAAACATTTCACTTTGTGTCGAAAAGTGAAAATAATCTATCTTGAGGATTTTGATTCAAATAATCGATTGTTTCCAGAAAGGAGTAATGAACGAATGACTCACTTACCTGAATCATTAATTTTAAATCAATTTTCTGAATCATTCATTTTTATCATCTAAATGATAATTTGGAACAATTGTTCCAAATCAAATAATCCAGATCAAGTATTTCTGGGGTATCCAAAACCCTGGAGCCCTTCCTGCTACCATAAATGAATCATGAATAAATTAGGAAATAAGTAAATTAATAAATAATGATAATAATATATATAGAGTAATTGATTATTCAATTATGACCATCCCCACCCCATGTTATATCAATTGGACGCTAACTTCGAAGCTTTTAAAATAAGCGTTTTGTGAGAAAATATGACTAAAAGCAAATTGAAGATCTCAGTCAGTTCTATCTATATATTCACTTTCAGTATTTAAAGAGTTATGTAAATTTGAATAATTAAAAATAACAGTGCAAGTCACAAAAATTGATTTCAGCAGTTAATTAAAGCTTAGTAACAAATATTGTATCAAAATATTTAATAAAATAAATGTGTAAATATTTTTGTGTAAAGAATTTTTTCGCTATTCATCAGTTTTGTTTCTTAACACTGGCATTTTTATTGTGAAATAGTAAAACTTCCAAATGCAATAAACACTGAGATCTTGATATATTTGATTGAGATCTTGATTGATCATTCCACGCAAAACGCGCATTAGGCATTTACCGTATCGTGACATATTATACTTATGACTATTACTTCTATATTTTAATGATAATTTATGTAAGATGTCGGTTAATAATGATGAAAAATATGAAATTTTCATTTCTTTTATAAGTGTGGAATTTCTGAATCCTGTAATCAGTGACTAATTTTGTGCGAAAAATGAGTTTTGCCGATCAACTGGATTTCGGAGAGATATGGGTTCGAATACCACGAATCGACAAAATTATTTTAGTTTTTCACGAAGTTATCTATTGATTTAATGACTTATATGGTTATATAGGTAAGCTGCGAGTTTACTGTTGATAAATAATCAATGAATTGCAGATTTTTGTAGTCGTGTATATATTGTTCCTGTAGCGTTTTCCTTCTATTGCAAGTTTCCTCGTTCATTCTATACGTATTTATTTTAACTGTATAATTCTATGTTAAAACGATTTGAAAATTGACATTCTGTTCCCAAGCTAACGATCGGAATGTAGCGACAGCTGGTAATCACAGATATCAGTATGCGCTCACGGGAACTCACGGCAGTCACCATTTTATAATAATTAAAAGGGATCTTTTTTTAGAGGACTTTAAATATTTCCTGAAAAATATGCGAAATGTGTACAAATTTAATACCGTACCCCTGACGAGTGGTTTGCTCGCTTGGCTATTGATCAAATCGTCATTGGTTGGAACCCCTGGAGAAGGCATCGATGTTCCCGTCGTTTTTCTGCTGAGATCCCGCCATGCTCCCAGACGCACTGTGGCGTATAAACTGACATGCTCCTGTCAGACCTGTGAGGCAAGCAGCTGCTTGAGGAATATTTATTAATTTAAAAAAAAAAATCTTAATCAGATTTTCTCCCTTCCCTTGCAGCATCCATGGAAGTGAGGAATCATAGTTCGAATTGCATAGACCGAGTTGCAGTTGCGACTCGTGATTAGAATTTTTGGTGGAACATTTTCACTACTTACAGATAGAGCCAGAATGTTTGAGCTACATTCCGGCCGCATGCGTTCCTGCGACCTCTTTTTGAATAAAGTACACCTATATGCCAGATATAGAATTAGAACTGTGAAGACGTTTCGTAATGCAAATATTCTTTTTCTCAGCTTTCAAAACGCATTATTTAACAAAAATTTTCGGGAGAAAACAAAAACTCGAAAAGGTGTTTTTGTCTTTTCTACTTAAATTCAATATTTTGCACCTCCAGTGTAATAATTATCTCTCTATATATATGCATATTATTCCTCTCCATTCTAGTGATTTAAAAAAACTATTCGTGAATGTTTTATATATATATATACAGGTTTACTATTTTTCTCGTTCCGATTATAATTTATATTTCATCTCAATTACTCGTCGTAAATTATTACGTAAAAAGTTGTCTATTTTGAGTATATTTTATTTTCAATATTGATTTATTACACATGAGTAAGGCATGGATGTTTGTGTTGTTTTTCTGCTGAGGACCCGCCATCCTCACAGACCTTCTACTATGGCGTATAAACTGACAGGCTCCTGTCAGACCTCTGTGGCAAGAAGCTGCTTGAGGGGATATTTATTTTATTTATTATTTTATATTTTATTGCATATATTGATTCATTTCACAATCAATTGTAAAAAAGTGATATTGTTAAAGAAATTAATTTGTGGGAAAAAAAAAACTGTAATGACAGCGGCTGGATCAAACTGGAGATCTTGAAGTTGCAAATTCAAAATGAACACTAGAGTCATCGGGTTGAACTATGAATTACTCACGAAATGTTCATTTCCATACCTAACGTAATTCTTAAATTCTTAATACATAAGTAACCTTTCTTGGCAAAATAAAAAGTTGGCAACCCAGTTTCAACACAGTTCACTAATTAATAAGATCTTCGACTACAAGACAATGTCGGAAAATGTTACGTGCAACGTAACAGGATAATGAAACGATTTTTGAATAAATTTAACGAAATTTGAAAATATTTATAATGATAAAATGTAACAAATAACGGTAAAATAATTTCGCTTTTCCATTATTTTTGTGTTTTTATAACATAGAAACGCGAGAAACAGACAGATGTACAATTTACTTTTATGATCAACGTATAAAGATTTTCAGTGATCTACTCAGTTGCACATTCCAAAAAGAATTTGCGAAGCAGCTGTGTTAGCCACTATCTTCAGAACTGACGCTCAGAGAATATTTGTGATAGCCAGATTAGAGCTGCAGTGGGAAATAAAACACGAGTCTCCATTCATGCAGTAGGAAAATAGTTGCACATTCCAAAAAGAATTTGCGAATCAGCTGTGTTAGCCACTCTCTTCAGAACTGACGCTCAGAGAATATTTGTGATAGCCAGATTAGAGCTGCAGTGGGAAATAAAACATGAGTCTCCATTCATGCAGTAGGAAAATAGGGCAATTACAATAGGTCGACAATCCCCGGAATATTCCAATTCTCTTTGATCCGGTTAGACATTTAGAAATGGACTATATAGGTGGGGTAATTTGGGTATAGAACAGAGAATTGGAGGAAAGGGTCATTAACTTCTTGGCAGTATTCAAAACTTTCGGTTTTGTTCTTCTCATCAAACTCCACCGTCACCCCCCCCCCCCCCCAGCCCGAAACACTTCCATTGTGTATGTTTGCAAACCCGTTTATAATCAACCTCACCTTGTATACAGGGTGATTCAAAACTTATCGTTCAAATTTCGTGGGGAGGCAGGGAATACTTCAGGAAACCAATTTCACATAGGAAAGTATGTCCGCAAATGTACGCATGCGTATGTAGAGGGCGCTGTGTGTACCCAACCAGTGTACACCTCGCCCGACCACTCCCGCTGTCATCAGTGTATCCCCCCCATATGCGAGATGCATATCCGCTAGCTCTTGATGCGTAAAACGATTCATCTTATCACTAGTAAGTCAGCTCGTACACTGATGACATCGGGAGTGGTCGGGCGAGCTGTACACTGGTTGGGTACACACAGCGCCCTCTACATACGCATGCGTACATTTGCGGACATACTTTCCTATGTGAAATCGGTTTCCTGACGTATTCCCTTCCTCCCCACGAAATTTGAACGATAAGTTTTGAATCACCCTGTATAGGTTGAGAAAAATATGAGACAATCCTAAAGCTTTTCTCTTGCAGTGACTATACGTATCTTGTACTTCACTGTAGCTCTTTTAAGAAGAGACTGCATAGTGTTAAATGAGCAATATTTTCTGTTTCTCCATTTATATTTACTCATTAGATTATTTTTATACTATTTTGAGTTTATTTCGGAGAAAATTCATTTAATTATTTTTGTACGAGTACATTCAAAAGCACAGAAAATTTCTCCTACAGTCTGGTAGAACAGCCGTAGCCCATGGCTGATGACGATTTTGTATAAGCATTAATATTTTTCTATGAATCGAATTTTCATATTAACTAGTATGGTTATGAAGTTTGAATGTCTTTTAATTTTGATTCTTTTGACCACATTATATGTGGTACGTATAATTAGGTTGCTATTTGTTAATTATATGTGGGTTTTTTCCTTTTATTTTTGCCTTATAGATTATTTTTCCTTATTATTGTGTTTTTCCCTCACGGTCGGTTGTTTTACCTCTGAGCGGCACTTTTTTGCACACCATGGGCTAAATGGCCAGGTCACATGGACCCCGAAGGCTCAGAGAAGGTTGGGGGAGGGGACCCACTGGAACAAGCTGTTGGGAGACAGATGGTAGCCTCCCGTCAAGGCCATCCAGCGTGTTCTTTAACGTGCACAGTGTATGTCTCTCCCGCACACGGGGCCACGGCTTAACGTTCCATCCGACGGACGGCGCCCTTTCCAAGCCCATCGGTGTCCCATACTGGGCAGGGCGGGGAATTTTGCGGAGATAAATCTCAACGCTGACTCAGCTGGGACTCGAACCTGGGAACTACAGATTACGAGCCTGGCGCGCTACCGACTGAGCCATCCCCGCCCCACAATCTTGTTTGTCTTAGGGTTGGATAGTCTGTTCATTGTTTTCCCTGATAGTTCATTTATTATCAGGTTTCTTTCGCATATAGTTGTCAGCTCTTAAAATTACAGAAAAATAATTTTAAATGTGAAAAAAAATTTTTTTTGGTAGCGTAATGCAAAACCGCATTGTAAGATGGTCCCTTTGTTAAGTGAGCGTTATCTTGGTGCACAAGTAAAAAGGTCAAAGGTTCTCATGAGGTCAGTTTCCTGTTGGACTCTATCCTCTGCAGACGCATAGCGTGGTACAGTATTAGAATGCGGAGGTGAACAGGTGCAACCATGAGGAGAGCCTACGGGAATGCTTAATCTGCGTTCTTGGCTATGTGGCGAAATTTGTCTTTTTTTTTCCCAAGACGTGTTTTGACGCAATCGGCCAGAGGGAACAAATTAATGTAGAAGTATTGACCATCCTTTAGTTTTTTTTATACTTGCCAATAATTTTATATTTTTAAGGAAAGCAGATAACAAAGACCATATAGGCAGGGCCGCCGAGAGAATTTATGGGCCCCTATGTAATATTATGCTCGGGGCCCCCCTTGAAAACTTTTTATCTTTACAAATCATTAATAGCAATTATTCTGGACACAATAATGACATACAGAGGAAAAAAAGCCTGTTGCGCAGTCAGGCATGCAAAAACATAGGCCTACACAGTTTGTGTCACATAAAACTTTTTAGCATAGGATCGATATATAGCCTAACTAAGAATAATTTTTGTAAGAAAAAGTAGAGTCACTTAATCTGACGGGCCCCTATGCATTAGTCCCCCTTGCCTTCCCCCCCCCCCTGTCGGCGGCCCTGCATATAGGTACTGTCACTGAGTTCGAGAGGTAGTCCAGAATGTTTTGCAGGGTGAATTCTTTGCTAGCTAATTTTCTGAATATTTCTTGGAATATGTTCCTTTCTGCTATACAGTATAGTTTTTATCTATTAGTATTTTGACATTTCATGATTATGTGTTCTGTATTTTTTCTACTTCTTCACATTTCGTGCAGTTGGGAGAGTCTGCTTTTCTTAATACGTAGTTTTTCTTTTTCTGCTCTCATTCTGGTTATTTTTGTTTGTTGTTCTCTTTTCTTCTATTTTTTTTATTCTGTCTCTTTCTTTGGGATTTCTGAATAATCTGGCTCTATGGTTTTCTCCATAGATTGTTTGTTGTGAGAACTATGCTTTAAATTCTTTTATTTTCACTTCTTCAGTTTTTTCAGATTAGTGTTACGGTACTCTGTTTTGATTACTTACGTTGCTGTCAATAGCCTCTTTAGCTAGTTGATCGACCAATTCATTTTCGATTATACCACAGTAACTTGGTGTCCAGTTTAGCTGATCTTATTATGGTTAATTTTCATATGGATATTGATTTCATCGAAACGTTATGAAGCTATATTCAGAGCTGGCTACCGGTGGGCCGTCTTTGCAAATGGTCCGATCATGTTGAAAAACAAGGTTCGTGGGCCGTTTTCAAGTAATTTCCCGAACCTATTTTTATTGCCAGTCCTCCCTTTGCTAAATATTCCTTCATATGTTTCGTAGACATATTTAGCTAGTGCAATCAATGCTGATTTACTGTCAGTAAATATCATAATCATCATCATCATCATCAAGCAGCCATGGGCTACGGAGGTCCGATCAGACCGTGCAGTTTAATTCTTCAAGAAATATCTGTCCTGAGCTAATTTGCTGCATCTGGCCACTGCACACCAATTCTAACAAGGTCCTGTTTGACATAGTCAGCCCACCGCATCCTAGGTCTCCCCTTCTTTCTGAGGCCTTTAGGAACATTGTTCATAACCCTATTCACCAATCTATAATTATCCATGAGGGCAACATGGCCAAACCAACGGAGTCTCTCTCTGCACAATATGCTGCTTAAAGGAGGTTGCTGACTCTTTTGTCTAACCTCATCATTAGTTACAAAGTTCAATCACCTAATGCCCAAGATACTGCGTAACATCTCGAATCAAAAGCATCTAGTTTCCTGTTATCATGTTTACACAGCGTCCAAGTCACTACCATAACTAACCCTAGAAAGAACCAAACTATTATACAGTCTAATTTTAGTCTTTAGGTGTATACGCCTATTTCTCCACACTCTCCATAGATTCTTAAAAGTTTCGGCAGCAATTCCTATTCTTCTGTTAATCTCATGCCGCACGTCACCAGTATCTGTTACATAGCTGCCAAGATAATTAAACTGTGACACCTGCTCAAAACTGCAACCACTCAGATTAACAGAATCACAGGCTGCCTGACCAATTTTCATCACTTTAGTTTTCTCTCTGTTTATAACCAAACCTACTCTACTACAAGTCTCATGAACAGCTCGAATAAAAGAGTTCATCCCAACAACATCAATTACAAAAAGGGCTAAATCATCAACATAATCTAAAGCAGAAATTTTTTATCTCCAGAAATGCACCCTAGTCGAACACCTGAAGTAATGCTAAACCAATTATTACAAGCCTTACCAACTCTCACACACGACTCAATGTTATTATAGAGAGCATTCATATGTTAACTAACTTGTCTGGCATACCATATGATCTCACAATCAACCACAAATTATGACGATCAACAGAGTCGAAAGTCATTTTGAATCAACAAAGCTAGCAACCAAAGGTTTCTGAAACTTTAAATATTTCTCAAGAATCTGCCTAAGTGAAAATATCTGATCCACACATCCCCTACCACTTCTGAATCCACATTGATCATCACGCAATTGACTGTCAACCAGATTCTTAATTCTATTAAGCACAATCATGCAAAGAACTTTACCTGGAACAGAGAGTAGGCTGATACCCCTTTAGTTATCACAAGAACTGCGATCACCTTTTTTGAAAATAGGGATAACAATAGCTCTGGTAAAATCTTTAGGAACCATGCCTTTATCTTAAAAGATATTCAAAATTTCAGTCATCCAAGTGGTAACCGAAACATTCCCAGCTCTAAGCATTTCCGTAGTAATTTCATCTACCCCCGGGTATTTATGAAATTTAAGTTTAGATATAACCAAAATAACTTCGGACTGTGTTATAGGGCCAACATTAAAGCCACCAATGCGTCTATCATCATTGCAAACAATGGAAATAGAACTAACCACATTGTTTAGAATATCACTGAAATGCTCAGCCACAGATTCATGACAGAATCCTCACCTTCTGTAACCTTACCTTGTTTATCCTTCAATCCCTGTATGCCTGTCCGTTTTCTACCGCATAAAACATTAACTATCTGGTACAGCTCTCTGCTGTTGTGCTGCCTAACTGCTTCCTCAGCTTTGTCAGTCAAGTCATCAAGCCAAAGATTCTTATCAGCAGCTAACTGATCCTTTAGACGTTTATTAAACTATTTGTAATCCTTTCTATTACGACTAGTAGGGTACTGATTAAGAAAATTCCTGGAGTTCCTTGTTTCTGAAATAAGCTCAAGTGCTTTATCACTCAAATAATTCTGCCTGCTCTGTTCCTTTTTTCCTAAAAGAGTACTGTTAGTGTCCAAAAAAGCCTGTTTAAAATGGCCCCATTCTTCCTCAACTTCAGTAGTAAGCAAACCATAACTGTCATAATGAATAAGTAACCTATCATGGTACGCTTTAGCTATAACTGGGTCTTTCAGAGATTCAGTATTAAAGGTAAATTTTTTAACCTTAGCACAACACTTCTTAAGTTTAAGCAGCAAGATACTTTTAACAACGAAATGGTCAGATTCAATTTTAGCTCCCCTACATGACCTAGTATTCCTAACAGAACTAGCCCATTTGCTGTTAATTAACATATAATCAATCATATTCTTATGCAGCCGATCAGGTGAAACTTATGTGTATTTATGTATGTCACGGTGTTTGTAATAAGTATTAGTTATTCTGAAACCATCGAGTTTACTTACCTGTAGGGAACGTTGCCCATTGCTATTGCAGTAAATTGCCTTTGCCATTTCCATTGCAGTCAGTACTTCCGATGGCCTCTGATAGGGATTATCCACCAACTGATATTAGGTATCCCATGTCTCTGTTCATTTAGGGCTGGCAACCCAGAAGCAAACAGAAAACACACCGTCAGATTCTCCCTCAACAGAGACCCACCAGTGCAGCAAGTCCAGGATCCATGATCAAGCTCAAATCCATAAACAAGTCCAGTCAAGTAGGTATAAATGGCCAGCACCAGAACTCTGTGAAGTTGACCACTCCTCAGCAGGGTTAAAAAAAAGAAAAAAAAAAAAGAAAATTGATCATAGATGACCAGATGAGTAGGCCATACTGAACTGGCAGCCCTCCGCTTCCGTTCCCTTCCAGAAGAGAATCTCTCTTTTGAAAGGTACTAAAGGCCTGCACCACGAGAAGGCGGGTTCGGACATTAGGTGGATATATTTTTATCTTTTTGGATTTTTTTTAGTACGTTTCGAGCATCATGGATGACTCTAATTTCTGTATCCATTATGTCATGATTATTTTGTAATTTGAAACCAGCTTTCAGTTCACACAACCCCCCCCCCCCCCCCAACATGAAAGTGGGCTTCAAATTTTCGGCAGCGTATAGCAATCACCAGCTGTGATGTTGTAATCCACTTTCTTAGAATCTCCCAAACTCGAGCTTGAACTGCTTTGAATTCGAAACAGGTGCCTTTTTACAATTTTACTGTGGCCGACACTAAAAATAGGTTTAAAATAATAATAATATATATGGAATGCAATTCCATACTTATTATTTTAGCCTTTCTTCTCCGGTGGACTATTTTAGTAATTTTGAAATGCTTACTCAAATCTTATTATCGCCCTCTCCACAAAAGTGAATCCTGGGTAAAGTCTGTTTACGTTTATTTAGCACCGGTGTTGGCAAACGAAATAAAAAATGTTTCGTTGCGTTTTCCGTTAAAGCCAAATATTTAGTATCCTTTATTGTAAAGTTTTTCGTTATGGCATAATTTAAATTTCGTTATAACGTTACGTTAACGTTATTTCGACATGTATTTAGTACAAATGGAAAATAGTGAAATATATGTTATTTTTTTAAAATATGTATGCAGTAGTGTCCTCCATTATTGCATTATCAAGGCACTTGTTAAAAAACGAGTAAAAATTGGAAAAAAGAAAATTTGTCTATATTACTAACAATTATTAATAACGAAATAACTACACATATGT
Organism: Ryuthela nishihirai; assembly: GCA_038380435.1. Lineage (NCBI taxonomy): Eukaryota > Metazoa > Arthropoda > Arachnida > Araneae > Heptathelidae > Ryuthela > Ryuthela nishihirai. Next base: position 25,536,016 of record JAWZYU010000022.1, read on the forward strand.
TGGGTTGTTTTGCCTCTGAGCGGCACTTTTTTGCACACCATGGGCTAAATGGCCAGGTCACATGGACCCCGAAGGTTAAGAGAAGGTTCGGGGGGGACCTACTGGAACAGCTGTTGGAAGACAGATGGTAGCCTCCCGTCAAAGCCATCCAGCGTGTTCTTTAACGTGCACAGGGTATGGCTCTTCCGCACACGGGGACACGGCTTAACGTCCCATCCGACGGACGGCAGCCTTTCCAAGCCCATCGGTGTCCCCTACTGACCGTGGACAGGGCGGGGAATTTTGGGAAATAAATCTCAACGCTGACCCAGCTGGGACTCGAACCTGGGAACTACAGATTACGAGCCTGGCGCGCTACCAACTGAGCCCCCCCCGCCCCCCTACACATATGTAAATATAATTGTTTCGGTTGTTTTCCTAATATTGATTCTTAAAAAGGTATGGTTTAAAAATAATAATGAAATAAAAAAATTGCAATTAGGAGAGACCCAGTTACGAATTATTAGGATGAGAGGCTCGTAACCAAGATTTAGCTTTGGCGGGGGGGGGGGGGGGGGTCCCAATTACCAAAATATTCCACTGAACAGGAAAGGAGTTTAAAATGATATTTTATATGGAATAAAATTTTATAGTTATTTATATTTTCTATATCTACTTGTAGCCGTCCCGTGGTCGAGTGGTTAGCACGCTTGGCTACTGATCTAAGGGACCTGGGTTCGAGCCCCGGATTTAGGCATGGATGTGTGTGTGTGTGTCGTTTTTCTGCTGAGGTCCTGCCATCCTCTCAGATCTCCTACTGTGGCATATAAACTGACAGGCTCCTGTCAGACCTCTGTGGCAAGCAGCTGCTTGAGGGGGTATTTATTTATTTTTATTATATCTACTTGTAGTGTCAGGCATAAAAAATATGGGGCTAAAATAAAATTATACAAAAACACCTGTTTTGGATTTTAAAGCAGGTAAACATGTTTGAGATTTCGTACAAGACGACCAGGTTTTCGGGAGTGGAGTGGGGAGGTTGTATCTCCCTAATTGAAAGATTTGCACCAAAATTGTAAAAAAATATTCAGAATAAAACAGAGCATTACTAATAAAAAATTCCAAGCATAAGTATATTTTCATAATTCTTAATAATATAACAATTTGCTAACTGATTCGAGGAAATTTTTTTAAAAAGTTTAATTTTCTGCAGAAACGTAAACTTTATAACGCATAGTCGACGAAAATTACAGAAGGAAACGAAATTCATTCAAAATATAGATATCATAACGCAATCAATGCATTCTATTTTATTCATCATAAAATCAAAAATTATTGTCATAAAATTATTGTAAGAATTCGTAAAATTTCTTACAATAATTTGAATCCAAATTATTTCTTTTGTTAGAGAGAATTCATTTAAATATTGGAAAAATCTCTTTACAGATACTTCGGTTGCATATACCGTTAAAACAATTCTGGGAAGTCTTTGCAGTGTTCGTCTTGATTTTTCCAGTAGTGAAAAATATTTTCTTTTGTAAAAAATTCTTTTTTCTCTCTCAAATTAATTTAAAAAATTTAAATTTATTTTCTTTCGCCTCCAATTATTTGACCACGATAGATTTCCAGCAGATCATTTGTTGAGTTGTTTGATGACAGTGATTTTTTTTATTGATGCTTTCCTGTAGAAGAGTTTTGCTGTGTTTTTAAATGTACTCAATGCAAATTAATTAAATGAATTTTCTCTCAAACAGACTTCAAATAGCATAAAATAATCTAATGAGTAAATATATGTAGAGAAACCGGAAATATTACTCATTTAATTTTGTGCAGTCCCCTCTTTAAAGGAGCTGCAGAGAAGGGCAAGATATTGCATAGTCATTGCTCGACTGAAACATGGAAATTACCTCGTTTATTTTTCCCAACGTATGTGCAAGGTGGAGTTGATTGTTAATGGATTTCCAAAACATATACAATAGAAACGTTTCCTGGGGGGACAGTTTTGATAGGAAGAACAAAACCAAAAGTTACAACTATAAAACAGAGCATTACTAATAAAATCTATTATCCCTTTCCAACAATTCTCTGTCCTATATCGAAATTATCCCACCTACATAGTTCCTTTTCTAAATGTCTAATCGGATCAAAGGGAGATTTTCGCCCTATTGTAATTGCCCTGTTTTCCTTCTGCGTGAATGGAGACTCATCCTTTCTTTTGCACTGTAGCTCTAATCGGAACTATCACGAATCCCTTTCTCTGATCGCCAGTTGCGAAGAAGTTGGCTGAGACAGGTGCTTCGCAAATTCTTTCGAAATCTGTCTTCGAGCGGAGTTGCTGAAAGTGTTTGTACATTGATCTTGAAGTAAATTATACATCTGTCTCACACAACTTTCTAAGCATAGTTTTTAAAGGAAAAGAAAAATCTGAAATGAATATGCACAAAAACAGTGAAAATAACGAAAGAACAAAATTATTTTTTTCCGTTATTTGTTAGGTTTTATCGTTACAAAGATTTTGAAATTTCGTTAACGTTATTCAAAATTCATTTCGTTACGTTACGCATAACGTTTTCCACCCCTGTTTATCTCTGAAGATAGAATGTCGTACCTATCTCTCACTGTGTTTTTTATCCACATATTTCATATATGTTTAAAACGAGGTTTGTATCGTAGTGTTTATGTTAGGTCTCAGCTTAATTACAACGGAGTATAGGTCATATCAAAATTTACATTATTTTTCCCGATTAAGAATATTGGCTGAAAAACCGGCGTTTGTAGCCCATTGTAATTGTTTGCAAGCAGAATTATACGCTTCGGCGAGCACAGTATGCGTTATCGGTTTTCCAATATCTCATGTTTTATTGTTTAAAATAGTAATGCAGTGGGTGTCCCCTTACCGTAATTAATTGAAACCAAAAAAAGCGTCTCGCTAGATTTAAATTTCTGTGTAGGAGAGCAATGGGGACAAGATTTTTTTTTTTAACAAAATTTTGTAAATTGTTTTTTATGATACTATTATAAGGATACATAGAGAGTTGGGTTGTTTTACCTCTGTGCGGCACTTTTTTGCACACCATAGGCTAAATGGCCAGGTCACATGGACCCCGAAGGCTCAGAGAAGGTTGGGGGAGGGGACCCACTGGAACAGCTGTTGGGAGACAGATGGTAGCCTCCCGTCAAGGCCATCCAGCGTGTTCTTTAACGTGCACAGGGTATGGCTCTCCCGCACACGGGCCACGGCTTAACGTCCCATCCGACGGACGGCGGCATTTCCAAGCCCATCGGTGTCCCCTACTGACCGTGGGCAGGGCGGGGAATTTTGCGGAGATAAATCTCAACGCTGAACCAGCTGGGACTCGAACCTGGGAACTACAGATTACGAGCCTGGCGCGCTACCGACTGAGCCACCCCCGCCCCGCCAGGTGATAAGGACCCCTATAGAGAAGATTGGTGGAGGGACGCATTGAACAGCTGTTGGTAAGCTCCCATCAAGGCCACCATGTTCTTTAATAAGCACAGGGTATGACTCTCCCGCACACGGCCACATGGCTTAACGTTCCATTAGACGGACGGCAGTCTTTCCAAGCTAATTTGTGCCCCCTACTAACCATGAGCAGGGCGGTGAAGTTTGCAGAGATCTTCTTAACGCCTGCCCATTTGGGACTTCACCATAGCAACTGCGGATTACGAGTTTGGCACACTCCCGGCTGAGCCACCCTCGCCCCGAAAGCCAGGAAGGTGGAAATACGATTGAGTGATGACATCCGATGCTCCACTAATACAGGAAAGTAATACATCTGAAGGATGACACCACATGTCACATTCGTATGCAGAATGAGGCCTAAAAGAAAACTGAGATTAAAACGGTAAAGCAGCAGAAAAGGAACCTTTTGAAAAGATCTGTATTACTGAAAAGTTATCTGATTCGATCAATTGATTCATATCTGGAATGTGGAAACTTTTTTAAATTTGGGCGTACCAAGGATTTAGTACCAATAAGATTTGGGAGCAGCATGGTCTAAATTTATACTATAACTCTGTAAAAGAATTGTGCCGAAAGTCGACCGTTTTTGAAAGGGTAATTTAGACCTTTTTAGTAAAAAAAAAGAATGATTATCGAATATAATATATCGAATATGATATATCGAACCATAATATCTAATAGTTGGGACTAATGTCCAAGTTCCAAGCACTCGTGATTTCGTGGATGGTTCGATGAGGGGACCCGCTGTACATCTGTTGGGAAAAGGATGTCAGCCTCCTTTCAAGGTCATTCAGCATGTTCTTTAACGTGCGTGGAGTGTGGCCCTCCCACAGATGGATCTACGGCTTGATGTACCAACCGACAGACGGCGGTCTTTATAAGCCCAACAGTAACCCCTATTCACTATGGGCAGGGCGGCGAGTATAGCAGAGAAAATTTCTTCACTTGCCCAGTTGGGACCCGAACCTGAGATTGCAGGTTACGAGACTGGCGCGCTACCGACTTAGCCTCCCCTACCCCGTAATAAAAAAAAAAAAAACAGAAGGAGAGAGAAAAAAGGAAGAAAAGGGAAGAAGGAAAAAAAAATAGGCGAAGGTAAACGAAATGAGATATAAGAATATATTTCCCACATTTCCAAAAGCATTCTTTAGTCGTTCCATTGCAGCTATGTACTTGATTTTCTAACCAAACATGAGGTCAGGTACAGGGAACCCGCCTACGAAATTTGGGACCTTTCGGTGAAGTACGTCGGGAATTACAGAATGCTAAAATCTGACGAAATAGATATCTCGATCGTTTGTCACGGGCTCTGAGAGCGAGCGCCGTCAGCAATGATCTTTGCAACACCGGGAAATTCTTAGTGCTCAAACTGTAATAAAATGTCGAGGGAGATACTCAGAAAACTAACCATTAGTGCAGGAAACAACAAAATATGCAGATTAAAAGCGATAACGAGCAGTCATAATTTGTGTAGAAACGAAGCCATGGGCCAAGTGGGAACCTGATTTTTAAACCAATCAGTGGGGTACACGGGGGACGCTGTGCAGTAAATGTGGACCGTACGAATATCACGGAAGCTCGTAGGAATATCATAGGGCGGCAAAATCTGTGGTTACGGAAATAAAAATATCGATAGCTTACGCAGAAACTAAGCCACGGGATATGAGAGATCTCGCTGACGTCAACAACGATCCAGGCAAACACCGGGCAAATTTCTTTCTGTTGAAAATCTATGCTAAAGTGTCGGGAGGGGGGGTACTTACAAAATTTACCTTTAGTGCAGTGAAAATAAGAATATACAGGTTAAAAGTGACACCGGGTACGTTCAGAGCCGGATACGTTCAGCTAGTAATAAAGAGAACAAAAAAAAGACAGATAAGTAGGAATTTAAAATATTTAAACAAAAGTGCACATAGTAATTAACATGTACTGAATAAAAGAGTAAAATAATAAATAAAAGAAGAGAAAAAAAACAGAACTATACATAGTAGTAACATGTAATAAAAAGAAATATCATCTGTGAATTTAAATTGTGCCTGATTAGAAAAGTCAGGAGAAATAGATTCTTGATACGGATTGGGCTCGCTCGTGAAGAAGAAAATTTCTTACAGCGAAGAGCTGGTTAATAATTATTTGTGGAATGTTGAAAAGAATCTCCCGTTCTGCTGTAAGCAAAGTACGGGTAGAGAGAATGGAAAAGGATCAAAGTCAGTGTCCTTCGACCCGATTCAGGCCTGACGCGAGGTTCGAGCGATATTACAGAAAAGCTTCTTTACAGGAGTAAGTTGAGACCAATGAAACTACTGCCATCTGGTGGAGGAAATTGAGTAAGTTGGATCAGAAGTAAGTTGAGACCAATGAGATTACTGCCATCTGGTGGGCTTGCACAGCCCACCAGATGGCAGTAGTAGCAATCGTAATTTGACTTAAAATATTCTCTTGATCTTAACTGATATCGAATCGAATCGATGAATAAGAAACAATTGTTCTCACCATTGCGTCAGTCCCTTCAGTTGCTTTTACGCTTTTACTTTATAATAAGAAACCAAGATGTGAAGATGCTAACGGTTTTAAAATAATGTTCTAAGTAGATTGAAACATAATTATATGAACTGAACATTTATTTTACACTTTGTTGTCTGTTAAAATTTGTTACACACTGTAAGGGCCGTTCTTTGAAATATAGAGTTACTGCAGTCACGTTATTTTCAATTTACTTTTTAATAGGCTGAGAAAATGTTAATTTCTTGCAAATAAAAATATTGTTTAGTAATTTCTGAATTCACTCATAGCAATATTACGAAATACTTTTTTAGATTTGGTTTAGAGTTGGGTTGTTTTACCTCTGAGCGGCACTTTTTTGCACACCATGGGTTAAATGGCCAGGTCACATGGATCCCAAAGGCTCAGAGAAGGTTGGGGGAAGGGACCCACTGGAAAAGCTGTTGGGAGACAGATGGTAGCCTCCCGTGTTCTTTAACGTGCGCAGGGTATGGCACACGGGGCCACGGCTTAACGTCCCATCCGACGGACGGCGGCCTTTCCAAGCCCATCGGTGTCCCCTACTGACCGTGGGCAGGGCGGGGAATTTTTGCGGAGATAAATCTCAACGCGACCCAGCTGGGACTCGAACCTGGGAACTACAGATTACGAGCCTGGCACGCTATCGACTGAGCCACCCTCGCCCCTAGAGGAGGGGAGGATTAGCGGTGATGTTGTTAGGACTCGAACCTAAGAACTGCAGATTACGAACCTCGCGTGCTACTGAGTACAGTAACTGCTATGAAACTGGAAATAACATTTCAAAAAGGAATTGCACCATTCTTCGTGTCAGCCTCTCAAATAAAGCGTTATCGCCGTTGAAAGAGAAAAGTAACTCACTCCTTCAAATATTTTGTCAATGTTCATGAATTTTCAAAATTAGGCAAATTTTAAAATATACAATTTTAGTAGACACTTTGTTATAGTAAACACTTGTATTTTTGATCAGCTACTGAGATAAATTAAAAATAATTGGGCTATTTGTTGTACAGTCCAGCTTACATAACTTCGTATTGCACAATCCAGCTTACCTAATTTCATTTATTGAAATATTGCATTAATGTACAGCATTTGTCCCCCTCATTGAGAACTTTGATTTTCAAAAACGTAGAATTATAGTTTATATGGTAGCGAACAACAAACAACTGCTGTACAACGTTTTTCTGCTAAAACTTTACCTTACTTTCAGTCTTACTCAGAGTTCATTCAAGCTGTTAAGTTTCTAATTTGGCTTTCAATTAGCATAAAAGATTATTCGACTCAGATGCAACGGACTTGTAATCAGCAGTTCCCACACGTGGAATTCTAACCTGGAACTTCTGGAAGTTCTGACACGTGGGACTCTAACCTAGGAACTTAGCAGTTCCCAGGTTAGAGTCCCACGTGTCAGCGTTGTGATTTATCGCACGAAAGTTGACCTGTATGGGCTTGGAAAGGCCATCTTCCATCGGATGGAACATTAAGGCGAGGCACCGTGTTAGGGAGAGCCATATCCTTGCCAGTTAGAGAATATACTGTATGGTAACATGCTGTAGAACAACCGTCTGTCTCCTAACAGCTGCTAGTGGATCCCCTTCCTCCCAACCTAGTGAGAACTTGCGACCTGGCCGTTTAGTCCACTGTGTGAGAGAAAGTGCCGTTCAGAAGTTTTTTTTTCCATACAATGGACAAATTACAGATCACTAACCCCCCCCCCCCCACACGTGTTCAGAAGTTGGACGGAAAAGAATCCTCTGGACAGATATTAGGAAACCTATGAAAATCTCCAGTTAAGGTCATCCATCATGTTTAACTTGCACAGCGTATTTTTTCCTTGCACTATGGCTTACGCCTCATCCGACGTACGGCTTTTCGTATTATCAAACCAATTAAAAATAAGTAATAAATAAAAAATACTCAAACTCATTGGAATACCCTTTAGTTTTAACAAAAAAAAAAAATGTCCAGCGTGCATAAGACTGGATAACAGGAGTAATGGAAAATTGGTAGCGGGATAGGCTGCCTGCTGTCCCAAATGTGTGCATAGAACTGTTATACGATGATTATAATGCATTAAACTTAGCATAATTTACAGGCATGGCCGGATCAATGGAAAATGGGGGGGGGGGCAGTGGGACCCTTTCAGAATGCTAATAATGGTAGAAGAGACAAAGTTACGAAATTTTTTTATATTTAACGAAATTTTTTGAAGACCTGTAAAACAGAGGGGGAAAGGTTATACTGCATTCGAACTCCAGCCTTGAGCCCCCCCCCTCCCCCCTTTTTTTAAAGCATCTATCTGTATGCGGTCTAAAACTTAAGAAATAAAACATGTAGTAACAATGATGAAATCCTTTAACTATCAACTTCAAAGGAACAACATTTCCTAATCTCTTACCAACCGAATGAAAATTTTCCGGAATCCGGTTTTGCTCTGGACTTAATGCCATTGAGGAAATCGCTCAATTTGTATTATATTTAACCTTTACAACATATTTAGGAAGACTGGTTTTTTCACTTTGCTTTTTATCGGCACTCTCGCAGGAAACCGTCGCTAAAATAATCTACTTTTCTCTTTTCGAATGGAACAACTTTTATATTTTCCTAGTTATGCTCGTCAAAGCTGTCCTTGGACATATAATATATATTTGTCACATTATATGGACACATAATATATAATAATGTATAATATAATAATGTATAATATAATAATAATATATAATAATGGACACATAATATATATATATTGTTTAAGGTCAAATCCTGTTAATTTTTTGTTTTCTGGGAACAAGACAAGGTTTCATAACTTTATTCATTTCTTTGGCAATCTGTACACCTCAAGCTTCATTCGAAATATAATTCATTGCTATTCACCAGTGAAATCTGCCCCTTTTCTGGGAGGGGGGGGGGAGATAGAAAATATTGGATAGAGTAAAAAAAAATTCATTACGTGTCTTTGTTGAAATTTCAACAAAAGTAATGTCTTTTAATCTGAATTTTGAAGTATCATTTTGTCTACATATACACATACTTTGATATGAAATTTTAGTACTGTAACAGCCGATGTAAATGTCCTATAACAACATTCACACTTCCACATTGTTTTCATTTGATAAGCGTTCTCGCTCGAGCCTCGCATTCATAAGATATACACAACTTTCTTCCGAGATTGGGTTGTTTTATCTATGGGGCAAATTATGACCATTATGATCAAAAAATGATCCTATGAGGGTCCTTTTAATTACCTACACACCTAGGTACATAGTGGCTGCACAAATCTTTGGGTTGGTTTACCTCTGAGCGGCACTTTTTTGCACACCATGGGCTAAATGGCCAGGTCACATGGACCCCGAAGGCTCAGAGAAGGTTAGGGGAGGGGACCCACTGGAACAGCTGTTGGGAGACAGATGGTAGCCTCCCGTCAAGCCCATCCAGCGTGTTCTTTAACGTGCACCAAGTATGGCTCTCCCGCACACGGCACCACGGCTTAACGTCCCATCCGACGGAGGGCGGCCTTTCCAAGCCCATCGGTGTCCCCTACTGACCGTGGGCAGGGCGGGGAATTTTGCGGAGATAAATCTCAATGCTGACCCAGCTGGGACTCGAACCTGGGAACTACAGATTACGAGCCTGGCGCGCTACCGACTGAGCCACCCCCGCCCCAGATTTGGTTTAGATGTTCCTTAGTTACTATACCTATAGTCCATTGCGTTTGAAACATTTCTGCATGGCGCAACTCTTTGCAATGTGACAAAAATTAGCAGAACACCCACGGCCGTCAAGGCCATCCAGCGTGTTCTTTAACGTGCACAGGGTATGGCTCTCCCGCACACGGGGCCACGGATTAACGTCCCATCCGACGGACGGCGGCCTTTCCAAGCCCATCGGTGTCCCCTACTGACCGTGGGCAGGGCGGGGAATTTTGCGGAGATAAATCACACAAATCTTTGCACACAATGAGCTAAATGACCAGGCCAGAAGGCCCCCAAAGACTCAGGAGATTGGGGGAGGAGACCCATTGGAGCAGCTGTTGGGAGACAGATGTTAGCCTCCCGTCAAGGTCATCCAGAGTGTTCTTTAGCTTGCACAAGGTATAGCTCTGCCGCACATGGCACCACGGCTTAACGTCCCATCCGACGGGCAGTGCCGTTTCCAAGTCCATCGGTGTTCCCTACTGACTTCGGGCATAGCGTAGAGTTTTGCGGATATAACTCTGAAAGCTGACTATTATTATGGAATTATGATTACTATGGGAAGGAGCAAGTTTTTTTATGACCTACTTATGCTTAAATTTTAACGAAACGTGACTTCAGAAAATTAAGTTTTATTATATTTTGATGTATCAAATTGTCTAAAGAACAATATACATGCAGTTATTAATATTCAACATTTAATACTACAGTACCTGGCTAAAAATAAATGTCCTTTAAAAAGTTTCGTCCTTTGCAGAGAATGACTGGTCCATAATATATTGTAAAAGAATCTTTTAAAGCTTTAAAAATATCCGAATGACTAAAGTGGTTGCAACAAAACATAAAATTTTTAGATTTTGATATTAAAATTTGAATTTTAAATTGCAATGAGAAAAATTTTTCCCTTCTTAAAGCTCATATTCGGAAATAAGAAAAATGTAGGCTCATACTCTTCGCTTTAAATGTTCTTTGTAAAACCGATACATATCTTCTGCATCAGTTGAAAAAGTTAGGTGAAAATCATGATATTTTAAATTCTTCTTGAAACAAGCAAATTCTATTCTATGTGCAATTGCACTCATTATCTGTTTAACTGGAGGTGAAGCGATATTCAAGGTAGATAATAAAATTTCCGCTCCTTTTAATGGATGAGAATAACGCAGATTCAAGTATGCCGTCTGCTTAGATGAAATGTCACATTGCGACATGGACGAAGCCCATATTTGCCATGAAGTTTTCAATGCTGTCCATCGCTGGTCACATGGTATATAGTGCAATCCACCTGGGAACGCCAAACATCGGGGTAAACCGCACCGTTTGCCTATAGCACGACCTCGTCTTAAGTGTAAATGCTCAGCCACATAATATGGACACTTGGCAGCTAATCTAGAGATTGTGGACTGTGATCTTACTGGATCTTCTTCAGCGCCATACTTTCGGACGAGTTATACAAATCGGCGTTCCTCTTCAGTAGTTAGGTTTTGCAGAGAATTCTCTTCAAACAATTCGAGGCGAAATTCAACAAAAACGCCAACGAGACGAAAAATATCAAACTCCATCAATTGTTCATTTCTTTCTATCTCCAGCAAATTTTGAAAGATTGGATCTGCATCAAACTTCCACGCATTTGGAATCTGCGACCGAGTCGTTAAGATATCCCTCCATTTCGCAACATTAGTGGAGTTTGTTGTTACTTGGAAGCCATAGAAACTCATTTCAATCTTCAGAAAAAAATCACCTGAAATTTAAAATATATTGATACTACTATACTTTAATTGGCCTAATATTGTTATATGTTCTGAATATTCCTTCCGCCATCTGGGGGGGATAAAACCATGCTATCCCCTTTGAGAATATAGTAAAGATAATGGAGCCAAAAAAGGTTATTAATCTTTGGCAGATTTCACGCAATTTTTAAAAAAATATTTTATAACCTCTAAAACGAAGGGGAAAAGTGTTAAAAATGTTGAAAAAAAACTTGTTTTTTTCTGGATCCGGGCCTTTCCAAGTGTTTTACGAATTGTAAATTTTGAAATTTCCACAGCTATAGTAAAATTTCTAAAGTAATAAATGGCAGCAGTACATTTCACGATCCTTGGCGGCCATTTTCTTTACGCAACGTAACAAACCAATTTTTCTTTTTCTTTTTCGATGATTTCCAGAAACCCCCAGACCCTAACCCAAAGAGGGATTTTTGGAAAAAACGTTTTTTCACTTCGTAAAAAACAACGAAAAAAACAGTTGTGAAAGGTTGCTCTCGAATGGCTTCAGTTACGTCAAACGCAACGCACAGTTTCACGATAACGGTTATGTTAACAAACGCAAAGTAACGGGGAAAAAGGCGATTTCGCTACACCCTGAAAATATCCCTCATAATCACGTTGGATTGTTTTACCTCTGAGCGGCACTTTTTTGCACACCATGGGCTAAATGGCCAGTTCACATGGACCCCGAAGGCTCAGAGAAGGTTGGGGGAAGGGACCCACTGGAACAGCTGTTGGGAGACAGATGGTAGCCTCCCGTCGAGACCATTCAGCCTGTTCTTAACGTGTACATGGTATGGCTCTCCAGCACACAACGCCACAGCTTAACGTCCCATCCGACAGACGGCGGCCTTTCCAAACCCACCGGTGTCCCCTACTGACCGTGGACAGGGCGGGAGTTCTGCGGAGATAAATCTCTGGGATTCGAACCTGGGAACTACAGATTACGAGCCTGGCGCGCTACCGACTGAGCCACCCTCGTCCCTCTCATAACCACGAATTGTTCATAAGAGTAAAATTATAAAACGACACACATAAACACAAACCAAAACAACAGAAAAATTGCCTTCCCACATAATATAAATTCCTCCAACTCTCTCTCTCCCTCTTTTCCCAAAACTTAAAACACTCAATAAATATATTTCCACAAACTAAACTCATAAATCAAGTCACGTATACAAAAAAATAAGTAAATTACCAGAATTAATCTAATCGGACACCAATCCTAAAATCAAAAATATCGTAAACAATGAAATTTTATAATGCGGATCGCATTATAAAAAGCCCACAAAACTAAATAATCGCATCGGAAATTCACAGCTCTCATCAACAGCTCGAATGAAAGAGTTCATCTCATCAACATCAATTGTCAAAAGGGTTAAATCATCAACATAATCTAAATAAGAAATTTTTGCATCTCCAGCACATTTAAGGCCAAAATATTTTCCTTGCAGTGAATTTCGCATAACATAATCAATAATAAAAAAATAAAAAAAAATAAATAAATACCCCCTCAAGCAGCTGCTTGCCACAGAGATCTGACAGGAACCTGTCAGTTAATATGCCACAGTAGGAGATCTGAGAGGATGGCAGGGCCTCAGCAGAAAAACGACACACACATCCATGCCTAATCCTGGGCTCGAACCCAGGTCCCTTAGATCAGTAGCCAAGCGCGCTAACCACTCGGACACCAGAAGTAATGCTAAACCAATTGCTACAAGCCTTACCAACTCTCACACACGACTCAGTGTTATTATAGGGAGATATAATTATGTTAACTAACTTGTCTGAACTACTATATGATCTCACAATCAACCACAAATTATGACAATCAACAGAGTAAAGCCTTTTTGAAATCAAAGTTAGCAACAAAAGGTTTCTGAAACTCTCAACACTTCTCAAGAATCTACCTAAGTGAAAATATCTGATCCACACGTCCCCTACCACTTCTCAATCCACATTGCTCATCATGCAACTGACTGTCAACCAGATTCTTAATTCTATTAAGCACAATCACGGAAAGAAATTTACCTGCAACAGAGAGTAGGCAGACACCCCTATAGTTATTACAAGAACTGCGATTACCTTTTTTGAAAACAGGAATAATAATTGCTCTTGTAAAATCTTTAGGAACCATGCCTTTATCATAAAAGATATTGAAAATTTCAGTCATCCAAGTGGTAACCGAAACATTCCCAGCTCTAAGCATTTCCGTAGTAATTTTATCTACCCCTGGGGATTTATGAAGTTTAAGTTTAGAAACAGCCAAAATAACTTCAGACTGTTGTATAGGGCCAAAATTAAAGCCAGTAATCCATCTATCATCATTACAAACAATGGCATCCTTGTAGTTGGTAAGGCTTGTAGCAATTGGTTTAGCATTACTTCTGGTGTTCTACAAGGATGCGTTTTGTATTTGTGGGCCTCTGATGAGGGAGAATCTGCCTCTGTCTACTGTTTGCTTCTGGATTGCCAGCCCTAAGTGAACAGAGGCATGGGATATCTTATATCAGCTGGTGGATAATCCTAATTGTCCACATTGTTTAGAACATCACTGAAATGCTCAGCCCACCTAGCCATGACAGAATCCTCATCTTCTATAACCTTACTTTGTTTATCCTGCAATCCCTGTATGCTTGTCCGTTTTCTACCACACAAAACATTAACTATCTGGTACAGCTCTCTGCTGTTGTACTGCCTAACTGCTTCCTCCGCTTTGTCAAAGATTCTTATCAGCAGCTTTCTGATCCTTTACACGTTTATTAAGCTCTCTGTAATCCTTTCTATTAGGACTATTAGGGTACTAATTAAGGATATTCCTGCAGTTCCTTCTTTCTGAAATAAACTCAAGTGCCTTATCACTCAAATAATTCTGTCTCCTCTGCTCCATTTTTCCTAAAGGATGTAAATGGTAGTTGGTCTGTAAATGGTAATTAGGCATAAACTGGAAGGAGAGCTGTGTACCAATCCCCAGTGATGATGCACAGACCGGCCAGGTCTAACACCTAATGTCCGACCCCGCATTCTCGTGTTGCAGGCCGTTAGTACCTTTCAAAAGAGATACTCTCTTGTGGAAGTGAACGGTAGTGGAGGGCTGCCAGTTCAGTATGGCCTACTGAACTGGACATCTATGGCCACTTTCTTTTGTTTTCCAACCCTGATGAGGAGTGGTCAACTTCACAGGGTGGTGCTTCACCTGGTGCTGACCATTTATACCTATTAGACTGGATTTGTTTATGGATTTGAGCTTGATTATGGATCCTGGACTTGCTGCAATGGTTGGCCTCTGATGAGGGAGAATCTGCCTCTGTCTACTGTTTGCTTCTGGATTGCCAGCCCTAAGTGAACAGAGGCATGGGATATCTTATATCAGCTGGTGGATAATCCTAATCAAAGGCCATCGCTGGTACCTGAACCTTACTTAGTTGGGCATCGTCATTCCTAAACTGGAGTAATGTGTCTCAGGCAGGCCACATGACTCTTGAAAAAGTCCTCTTTAAAAGGTGGTGTCTAAAGTTCCTACCAGCATCGGTGACTTCAGCCATTAGCACAAGAGGAACAGGTCTTTGCCCCATGCCTGCGATCAGGGGGCTGTTTGATATTGTTGGCCCTACCAATCTCAATAAACCAAATTTCTTTAAAAATCCTACTAATCATTTTCTCTCTGCAGGAACGTGGAACGTGAGGATATTACATAAAGATTATTTTCTTGATATCCTCACACAGGAATTCCAGCGCTATAACCTAGATATTCTAGGCTTGCAAGAGACCAGATGGTGAGGTAAAGGTGAGATATTTAAAAATAACTTTAAATTTATCTTTACAGGGAGGGAGGATGGAAAGCATCACCAAGGCGTGGGTCTGTTTCTCAGTAGACATGCTAGTGATGCTCCTTTAGGATATGTGCTCATTAATGAATGATTTCTTACAGCAAAATTTCAGACAAGCATTAAAGACTTCAATGTTATCTGCTGTTATGCTCCCACTGAAGATGCCGATGAGGATGAGACGGATAGGTTTTACGGACAACTTCATGATATTTTTAATTCTGTCAAGAAAGGAGATATTACCCTTGTTCTAGGTGACTTCAATGCCAAAGTTGGTACTGACTCTAACCTTTGGGGAGGGGTGATAGGCCCTTTTGGTATCGGTAGATGCAATGGGCAACTTCTCCTACAGGTAAGTAAAATCAATGGTTTCAGAAAAACATTTATTGAAACACCAGCACATATATAAGTACACATGGGTTTTATCTGATGGGCTGCATAAGAATATGATTGATTACATATTAATTAACAGCAAATGGGCTAGTTCTGTTAGGAATACCAGGACATATAGGGGAGCTGAAATTGGATCTGACCATTACCTTGTTAAAAGTGTGTTGCAACTTAAACTTGAAAAGTGTTGTGCTAGGGTTAAAAAATTTACTTTTAATACTGAAGCTCTGAAAGATCCAGTTATAGCCAAAGCTTACCATGATAGGTTACTTAGTCATTATGACAGTCATTGTTTGCTTACCACTGAAGTTGAGGAAGAATGGAGAAATTTTAAACGGGCTTTTTTGGATACTGAAAGTACTCTAATATATTCATAACCAGATAAATTAATAAAAACATGCATAAGCACACTGAATTGCGTAATTGGAAAAACTACAGATCACCCTCTAGCCATTAAAAACAATTTATATTTCTCAAACAAACCTCCCATTAAAAACTTTTTAATCTTCCTGCCTCCATTATGAACTGCGAAACCGGCAATTCTACATCCAAAATTTCTATGTAAAAAAAAATTCCAACCAACCTTTCCAAATATTCCCAATAAATTATATTGATAACAGTAAAAATGTAATTAATATTTAACAAAATTAATATATCACTATAATACAACATTAATTATACGACCTATAACTATTAATAACCGCCAATTCAACTCAAACTACTCTAACGATATACACGTCAGGTTATAACTTCCTCACACAAAAACTTTCTTTCGCCAAATATACTCCACTCCCCACTATATTAGACATCTCTGAAAAATCCACTGTATGTGTTTCCCCAAAAATATCCCCGCCCTGCCCACGGTCAGTAGGGGACACCGATGGGCTTGGAAAGGCCGTCGTCCGTCGGATGGGACGTTATGCCGTGGCTCCGTGTGCGGGAGAGCCATACCCTGTGCACGTTAAAGAACACGCTGGATGGCCTTGACGGGAGGCTACCATCTGTCTCCCAACAGCTGTTCCAGTGGGTCCCCTCCCCCAACCTTCTCTGAGCCTTCGGGGTCCATGTGACCTGGCCATTTAGCCCATGGTGTGCAAAAAAGTGCCGCTCAGAGCTAACCCAACCCAACCCCAAAAATATTATAAACCGACCAAAAATATTAATAAACTCTATAATCTTAACTGGCTTTTCCACATAAAGCGGTTAATTTATCTCATTTAGTTAAGTATTTGTTGACTGGTTTTATACTCATTTATTCATTGAAAATTTTAAATGTCAAGGAAAAGTTACTCAAACTTAAATTAATTTTTAAACTGAATGAATTAATAATTTTAATTATTTATTCAAAAATAAGTGTGAAGGAAAAGTTATTCAATATGAAACGTGAATTGAAACTTACCTCCGTATAACAACAGAAAACTATGGAGATCGTACTTCTCGCAGCAGCTGAAACCTAACAAGTAGTCTCTTCAATCAGGACAGCGTCTGATGGGAAAACAAAAGGTTCAAACGTTGAATGGAATACTACTTGCTACGTCACATAACATGTGATTCTTGCTGGTTGGCTGTGAATATGCAATGGTTGGGTTGGGTTGTTTTACCTCTGAGCGGCACTTTTTTGCACACCATGGGCTAAATGGCCAGGTCACATGGACCCCGAAATCTCAGAGAAGGTTGGAGGAGGGGACCCACTGGAACAGCTGTTGGGAGACAGATGGTAGCCTCCCGTCAAGGCCATCCAGCGTGTTCTTTAACGTGCACAGGGTATGGCTCTCCCGCACACGGGGCCACGGCTTAACGTCCCATCCGACGGATGGCGGTCTTTCCAAGCCCATCGGTGTCCCCTACTGACCGTAGGCAGGGCGGGGAATTTTGCGGAGATAATCTAAACGCTGGCCCAGCTGGGACTCGAACCTGGGAACTACAGATTACGAGCCTGGCGCGCTACCGACTGAGCCACCCCCGCCCCATTTTCCTCAGAAGTTAATTGAAACTTTTAAAAAAATATTTTTTAAACCATTTAATAACAGAAGTATATGTTTTAGAATTTTCTGCATATAATTCTTTCAATAATTATCACTTTTGCACAGTTACTTGAAACTGACTTTGCTGCTATTAAATATTCAAGCTTCCACAGCTCATTAAATTCTCAATAACTATTGTCAAAAATCCAGATTTAGAGAGATTTTAATGAGATTTTAATTCATCTAGTCCTATTTTCCCGTAAAATGCAGGGGGAGGGGCGGGGGGGGGGCTCAGTCGGTAGCGCGCCAGGCTCGTAATCTGTAGTTCCCAGGTTCGAGTCTCAGCTGGGTCAGCGTTGAGATTTATCTCCGCAAAATTTCCCCGCCCTGCCCACGGTCAGTAGGGGACACCGATGGGCTTGAAAAGGCCGCAGTCCGTCGGATGTACGTTAAGCCGTGTTCCCGTGTGTGGGAGAGTCATACCCTGTGCACGTTAAAGAACACACTGGATGGCCTTGACGGGAGGCTACCATCTGTCTCCCAACAGCTATTCCAGTGGGTCCCCTCCTCCAACCTTCTCTGAGCCTTCGGGGTCCATGTGACCTGGCCATTTAGCCCATGGTGTGCAAAAAAGTGCCGCTCAGAGGTAAAACAACCCAACCCATCACCTGTGTATTCTATGTATATTAAGGACCATACATACATTACAGTGTGCATTAAGGACCATACTGGTACATTACTGTGTGCATTAAGGATCATGCTCTGATCATTAACATCTGTTTGATCATTTCAAAAACGTAATTGGAAAAGCCGGAGATTTGTTTTCAAAAACCGGAGTCTTAAGATAAATGTCAAAACTTGGAGTTTCTGGATGAAAACCGGAGAGGTGGCAGCCCTAACTGTAAGCGAAGTACTTCTAACTTTCTTTTTCCTTGATAAGCTACACAGAGAACAGAAAAGGGTAGTTGAAGTTACTTCCAAATTATGCCGGCTTTCTTCCAGAATAGCACAGAATAAACAACCATGCCATTACCCAGTATTCGAACCCGGATCCCAGATGCTGCGGCGACACCGCTAGGCAACGTGATATCACTTCACACTCTGGTGGCTTGTAAATTCTTATAACACTACAAAAACCTTGGTACAGTGGACCTTCGTTATAGCGCTGCTCGCTATACCGCGCACTCGGTTATAGCGCGGGCGATGTTCGCGATAAGTTCAAACATGTTTATACAGGTCCGTGCGGCGTTAGTGAGTATCGCATTTTATTGTTACTGCGTATTGAGTAATTGTGTATGTATTGAGTTCGTGCATGTATTTTGAATAGTGTTTAATTATTGTATGCATGATGAGTAAAAGAAAAGCTTACAGTGTGAAATTTACTGTGTCGCCACCGCGCCGCTCGGTATAACGCGGTTCACCTTATAACGCGGGTGTTGTTTCCTGCCCGACATGCGCGTTATATCGAGGGTCCACTGTACTATTGAATAGATCATGTGATAGTGTTATGTGGGCAATACAAAAAAACAAGATAACTTCATACTAAATTATAAAAAATAAATATATACCCCTCAAGCAGGTTCTTGCCAAGAAGACTGACAGGAGTTTGTCAGTTTATACGCAATAGAGATTAGCTGAGTATAAATTACTCGAATAAATTGGCTAAACTGGATAACCAAAAGAACTTGAAAAAATATGGCATTTCAAAATAGCATGTAGACCTACTTTAATATGATGTCTTTAGTTCAACGGCAATATAATTATAATATTGTCGCACTAAGGACAATAAAAAAAATTTAGGGGTCTGAATCAAAATATGAAATATTCCCTTTTCTTCGAGAGACACGAAATAAAGATGGATCTCCCTCACGGAAAGTCGCACCACTTCCCCCTTCTGCAAATGTAGCTGTCAGCTCATACAACCCTCCCCCACCCCTCTCTTTTGCTATTGACTGTCTTCCTTACGAAAATGATAAAGAAGTAACCTACAAAAGTGTAAGATGGGGAAAAAAGTGTCTCTTTTCCTTCTTAATGGATAAATTTAATTTTTCATTTGTGTTTCTCAGTTTTTTGGCACTACTTAGTGTGTAGCCCGGACGAATTGTCCTTCTGAATGGTCTGCTTCTGAAGGCATTGTCCTTCTGAATGGTCTACTTCTGAATGCATTGTCCTTCTGAATGGACGAATTGTCCTGCTGAATGGACGAATTGTCCTTCTGATTGTCCTTCTGAATGCCTCCTACTAAGGCAGGAAATACTTGCTATGAATTTTAAATATTAAATTGCCTCTTTAGCCATTTCGAAATGTGGTGGTCTGCTTCGCCATCTCCTCAAGGTATGAGGATTCAAAACAGAATGGGTTCAGAGTACGTATATACGGAGAGTATGCACACTCCGAAATTCTTTGACGGAAATTCTAAGAAATAAATTTGGTTGTGTATTAATGTTTTAACAAGTACATTTTTTTATTTATATCTAATTATAAACTTTAAAAAAAAAGTCAATATATCTGATTTTAAAAAGTTTATTTCAAGGTTATAGGTATTACACCTCTATCGAAACTTTTACTTTATCTAGACCTCCATCGCGCCTCACAAGTTTAGGCCCGTCAGAAAATATTTTTTGGCCGAGTCTTGTCGCCAAGGTACAACATGGGAAAACGATTTTTGTTTCAGGACAGTTACTTCGTTTATTAAATTTGAAAAGAAAATTTCAGATTGTTGTAATTTTCTCTTTATAAGTAACAATGTTGTTTTTCCTTTGTTTGATCTCAAAGATCAATACTGAATAATTTTGAAAAATTTCTGATTAGTAATTCGTACCTGTAGCGTGAGATTTTTGACATCCGAAAAAGCCCCATGATCAAGATAATTGCAATGAATCTTCGTGTTTCATCAGATTATACTGAGGGGCGGGGATGGCTCAGTCGGTAGCGCGCCAGGCTCGTAATCTGTAGTTTCCAGGTTCGAGTCCCAGCTGGGTCAGCGTTGAGATTTATCTCCGCAAAATTCCCCGCCCTGCCCACGGTCAGTAGGGGACACCGATGGGCTTGGAAAGGCCGCCGTCCGTCGGATGGGACGTTAAGCCGTGGCCCCGCCGTCCGTCGGATGGGACGTTAAGCCGTGTGCGGGAGAGCCATACCCTGTGCACATTAAAGAACACGCTGGATGGCTTTGACGGGAGGCTACCATCTGTCTCCCAACAACTGTTCCAGTGGGTCCCCTCCCCCAATCTTCTCTGAGTCTTCGGGGTCCATGTGACCTGGCCATTTAGCCCATGGTGTGCAAAAAAGTTCCGCTCAGAGGTAAAACAACCCAACCCAGATTATACTGAACTTCCAGTTTCGACTTTTATGTCCCTATCATTTGCACGGAATTCAGTATACACTGTCGTATCAGAATAATATGAACACCTACCATACATATACTATGGTAGGTGATAACATTATTCTGATACGACTGTGTATTTGTTACTATTGACTCTCAGCATGTCAACAGTGTCGTAAGTAAAAAATAAATTTAAAATAATGGAAAAGAAACTAGTAGATGAATAAGGTTTACAGAAGTTTCAAAATGATCAACTAAAACTGCGTCGTTGTTAACCGCATTTGTAAACTTTATTGAGTTGTAATCATCGTGCTGGTGATCAATTGTTTTGCACCCTTCGCTTTATGGGATCTATGTTGGGTTGTTTTACCTCTGAGCGGCACATATTTGGACACCATGGGCTAAATGGCCAGGTCACATGGACCCCGAAGGCTCAGGGAAGGTTGGGGGAGGGGACCCACTGGAACAGCTGTTGGGAGACAAATCGTAGCCTCCCGTCAAGGCCATCCAGCGTGTTCTTTAACGTGCACAGGGTATGGCTCTCCCGCACACAGGGCCACGGCTTAACGTCCCATCCGACGGACGGCGGCCTTTCCAAGCCCATCGGTGTCCCCTACTGACCGTGGGCAGGGCGGAGAATTTTGCGGAGATAAATCTCAACGCTGACCCAGCTGGGACTCGAACCTGGGAACTACAGATTACGAGCCAGGCGCGCTACCGACTGAGCCACCCCCGCCCCTATGGGATCTGGGGTCTGGACTTCACAAGTATGGATTTTCTTTCTCGCATTATCTTTCTACTTCTCGCCTACGTAAACAGATCTTATGACGTCTTAAATTAATAGGCTCTTATCAGATATTTGAAAAAAACAGTCGTTTGAGGGGTATAAAAAATTAATGAACTAAAATTTAATTGTCTAATCCTTTGGAATTTAACTTTTGATAACGCAATTTATAATATTTGCATACATACTAGATATGTAGAGCCGTTTCAGATCAAGAAATATCAGAATCAGAATAATTTAATAAAAAAATTTGATTGTCAACTTCTGATAAAGATTTTTATCGACTCTATAATTCAACCAATAAATAATTTTGATATAAAAATATTGCTAGAGCGTGATTTGGGTTTTACCTTGACAAACAATGGCTATGGAACTGAACGAAAAAGTCCAGCAGTTTTACATTATAAACAAGCGAAGTTCATTTGACGTTGGGGGCGGGGGTGGCTCAGTCGGTAGCGCGCCAGGCTCGTAATCTGTAGTTCCCAGGTTCGAGTCCCAGCTGGGTCAGCGTTGAGATTTATCTCCGCAAAATTCCCCGCCTTGCCCAGGGTCAGTAGGGGACACCGATGGGCTTGGAAAGGCCGCCGTCCGTCGGATGTACGTTAAGCCGTGGTCCCGTGTGTGGGAGAGAGTCATACCCTGTGCACGTTAAAGAACACGCTGGATGGCCTTGACGGGAGGCTACCATCTGTCTCCCAACAGCTGTTCCAGTGGGTCCCCCCCCAACCTTCTCTGAGCCTTCGGGGTCCATGCGACCTGGCCATTTAGCCCATGGTGTGCAAAAAAGTGCCGCTCAGAGGTAAAACAACCAAACTTTTGGACCCATTTGTTTATTGGAGAGGATTAAGGTCAGGGAAGAACAGAAATAATTCTTCGAAGTCCGTTAGAAGACTGGTTTTGCGGTTGATCATTTAGATCTTTGTCTTAAGCAAGTATGAGATAAGGAGGCTTTGGGGTGCAAATGGTCTTTTGCATATAGGGCTGGATACGAAACTGCGATGGGAAAGATGGTCTTCATGGGAAAGATTCGAGAAGTTATTGAGAGCAAACTTTTAAGTGCCAAGTTTGGTTGGGTTGGGTTGTTTTACCTCTGAGCGGCACTTTTTTGCACACCATGGGCTAAATGGCCAGGTCACATGGACCCCGAAGGCTCAGAGAAGGTTGGGGGAGGGAACCAACTGGAACAGCTGTTAGGAGACAGAGGTATCCTCCCGTCAAGGCTCTCCAGTGTGTTCTTTAACGTGCACAGGGTATGGCTCTTCCTCACACGGAGCCACGGCTTAACGTCCCATCCGACGGACGGCGGCCTTTCCAAGCCCATCGGTGTCCCCTACTGACCGTGGGCAGGGCGGGAATTTTGCGGAAATAAATCTCAACGCTGACCCAGCTGGGATTCGAACCTGGGAACTACAGATTACGAGCCTGGCCCGCTACCTGAGTGTCAAGTAAAATCATGTAACGTTACATTATTAGTTAGCAAACTTTATGAATTTTAAAGTTTATACTTAATCTTCGATAAATGTTATTCTAAAAAATGCTCTATTTGGCATTTGGGTGTAGATTACGCAAGTTGAGTGATCATAATTAAAATATCAGTCAAAAGTTATTTTTCTTCCTAAAAAACTGCTTTTAATACTACAATAATTAAAAAAAAATTCTACATATTATTATATTTTCCGATAAGGCTGAAATCCAATAATACAAGTATTTAGGTTTATTAATATTTCCTCACATTAAAAAACCATAAATCATTCGCTACATCCTGAAAACGTAGGGAGAATGATGATACAGGGGCAGTGTGCTTTCGCGGCCACACACTACACTTTATTACCCCTGTAAGATGACTTCAGTGGTGTGTTCGCCTATGTGTGATTTTCCACACATAGCTATGCTTTGAATCGTACCGCTAAGAAATAAAATCTACTTTTACCACTGACTACAGCCCAATGTTTCGATTGATTTCCTATTAATGAACCCTTTAGTTTCAGAACATTACAACAAATCTTCAGCTAAGGTATAGCAAGGTTGGTATCAATAAAAATAAAAGGAGTATAAAGCTATTACAAGTTTTTATTTCCTAAATGCTTTAATATGTCATATTCCTTTTGGGAAAGTTTTTTTTCTTCATATGTAGGGGTGGAGGTGATTCAATTGACAGCACACCAGGATTGTAATCTACAGTTCCCAAATTCTAGTCTCACATGGGATCGAGATTTATCTTAACAAAACCCCCACCCTGCTTTCAGTTGGGTACACCAGTGGGTGTACCCAGTGGGTGTACCCAACTGGTATGTCGAATGGGAGATAAAGCGGTAGCCTAATGTATAGGAGAGCCATACCCTGGGCATGTTAAAGAACACAGCTATCTAGTGGTGGAAGGCCTGGCCATTTAGCCCATTGTGTGCAAAAAAGTTGTTGGGTTGTTGTTTTATCTGTGAGGATCACTTTTTTGCGCACAATGGGTTAAATGGCCAGGTCACAAGGACCTTGAAGGCTCTGAGAAGGTTGTGAAAAGTACCCACTGGAACAGCTGTTGGGAGCCAGAAGGTAGCCTCCTGTCAAGGCCTTCCAGTGTTTTCTTAACGTGCTCAGGATATGTCTCTCCCATACACTGGCCCACGGTTTACTGTCCCATGTGACAGACGGTGGTCTTTCCAAAACCATCGGCAGGGTGGTAAGTTTTATAGAGATAAATCTCAACACTGGCCCAGCTGGGACTTCAACCTTGGAACTGCAGATTACGAGCCTGGCACGCTACCAACTGAGCCATCCCCATCCTTCTGTATACAGAAAATGATAATGAAAGGTGAAACAATGCAATTCAGCCTTCATTATATCCTTTGGGATTTTTATGACATATAGGTGATATTAAATTTTTTAATGATATATTTATATTATTAAAAGTACCAATATTCCTATTGCAAACTACATAATTATTACTAAATAAAAAAATCCCCCTCGAGCAGCTGGTTGCCACACAGGTCTGACAGGAGCCTGCACTTTAATATACCATACAGAAGCTATGTGAAAGTTGTAAATTATTCAAAGTGAATGATGGAACATTATTGAAATTTTTAACATTGTTTATGAAAAAAAATGGACCGCTGTAATATTATTATAGAGTAATATATTGCGTGTCATAGTATCCTGCCAAAAATATACAGGAATTTATGAGAAATGCTTCAATATTATGATTATTCAGCACATATGCATCTTAATAACACTAGATCAACATGGTGAGATCTTCGCCTAATGCTAACTAATGCACATAACTAATACAGGGTGATCAGAAAGTCTCTGTGCACCTGATGAGGAATACCTGTACCATTACAATAAACGTTGAAAGTGTGTCTCGAGACATTTAGGGACACATTGTGGTGTTAGTGTGACATTAGTGGGAGAGACGCGATCGCGGTCGCCTGGCTTCCAAGCAATCGGTGAGGCACATTGAGTCAGTCAGGCACTGTAGACGTGCGCTTTGGCAATGGGTTGGGTTGTTTTAACTCTGAGCGGCACTTTTTTGCACACCATGGGCTAAATGGCCAGGTCGCATGGACCCCGAAGGCTCAGAGAAGGTTGGGGGAGGGGAGCCACTGGAACAGCTGTTGGGCTGATGGTAGCCTCCCATCAAGGCCATCAAGCGTGTTCTTTAACGTGCACAGAGTATGGCTCTCCCGCACACGGAGCCACGGCTTAACGTCCCATCTGACGGACGGCGGCCTTTCCAAGCCCATCGATGTCCCCTACAGACCGTGGGCAGGGCGGGGAATTTTGCGGAGATAAATCTCAACGCTGACCCAGCTGGGACTCGAACCTGGGAACTACAGATTACGAGCCTGGTGCATGACAATGATGTTATCTGTTGAGGAGCGTACGTTCCTTGTGGAACATGTGTTTCGGTGTGGTGGAGAATATACACAAGGCGTTCAAGAACGATTCCAGGCACAGTTTCCGGAAACCAAGGTGCCCCATCGTAATGCAGTGTGGCAGTTGATTCAGAAATTCCGGGAAACCGGTTCCGTGTGTGACATACCAGATCTGGTACGCCATCAATACTGACAGAGGGGAAAGTGTTGGATATGGCAGATCACATGCTCCAAAGCCCAAAAAAGTCTATCTGGAGATTGTCACAGCAGGTTGGTGTTTCTTATGGTATGGCCCATACAGCTGTAAAAATACACCTAGGCCTACACCCTTACAAAATCCCATACGTGCATGAATTAAAACCTGCCGACAGTGGTAAGCGGAGTGTGTACTGCAGGTGGTTTGTAGACTTTCTTGACCATGAAGGATAGGACATTTTGGACGTCACATTCTTCGCAGACGAGGCGTAGACGAGGCATTTGTCATGGTACGTAAGCAGTCAGAACTCACGCCTCTGGTCCTCACATAATCCCCATGAGTTCCACGAGTCGCCACTTCATGAGCAGATTGGTGTTTGAGTTGAAATTTCGCTTAAGCGCATAGCCGGACCCATTTTTTTTTCTCTCAGACTGTTAACTCCGAAAGATACTGTGATAATATTCTTTATCCTTTCTTTGCGTAATTGTCAGAAGATGAAATTAACATGGCCTAATTTTCGCAGGATGGCGCCACGGACCATACATCGCATATGTCTATGGCACTCTTGCACGAGAGGACAGAATCATTTCGAAAAACATTTGGCCTCCAAGATCCTCGGATCTCTCCCCGCCCGATTTTTATCTCTGGGTATTCGGACATTCCTCGCACAAATAATGATTTGAAGACGGCCATCGCAAAATACATTCGGAATGTGGACCGTGCTGGTGAATCTCGTCTTCAATAACACAGTTCGGGGTGTCACTAAGTGTCTGGAGACGCGCGGGACACACTTTCAACATTTATTGTAATTGTACAGGTACGAATTTCTCATTTCTTGTCAGATGCACAGCGACGTTTTGATCACACTGTATTACTTTGAAAAGATATCCCTTTCTCTGCCTTAATTTTTTTTAGAATCTTTAATTGTTTCTATAGCTGTCATATTCTGTGTACAGGTTAGATTAGTTTTGTATTCAAACCCATGCATTCTAAAATTTTATTTATTTATATGGTTAACAGATCTAAGCTCCAATAAAGTAGTCATTTATTTATGGTTGGTTTACCTCTGAACGGCACTTTTTTGCACACCATGGGCTAAATGGCCAGAGTCACAAGGACCCCGATGGCTCAGAGAAGGTTGGGGGAGGGGACCCACTGGAACAGCTGTTGGGAGACAGATGGTAGCCTCCCGTCAAGGCCATCCAGCGTGTTCTTTAACGTGCACAGGGTATAGCTCTCCCGCACACGGGGCCACGGCTTAACGTCCCATCCGACGGACGGCGGCCTTTCCAAGCCCATCGGTGTCCCCTACTGACCGTGGGCAGGGCGGGGAATTTTGCGGAGATAAATCTCAACGCTGACCCAGCTGGGACTCGAACCTGGGAACTACAGATTACGAGCCTGGCGCGCTACCGACTGAGCCATCCCCACCCCCATTTATTTATGCCATTTCTACTTATATAAAGGTGACAGTGAGCAAATAATGCATTGAATTTGTTATAAATGTTTCAAAAGTTTCTGCTGAATCACAATAACATTTAAATGAATGTAGAAAAATTGCGTTTTTTTTACAATATAAACTTAATTTAAAAATATTTTTATTTTCTAAAGTATAAAATACAAATTTAATTTCCTCATAACATTTTCTTGATTTAATATTTCAAATTGTAGAATTTTAATCTAGAAATATGCCAAGTTGTCACATAAATCTGAGGGTTCACATCTTGTAATATAAATAATGAGAAAATCACATGCCGCACTTTACTTGTTACCTTATAAGCATATTTGTAACTGGTCAACATAAGGCTTTCTTTTAATGACTTTTTTAAACTTATTGTTTAATTTGTGTAACGCTAATATTTATTGCTTTTAGTACATCTGTTTAGTACCTCCACCTTCCTGGTGTTGAGTGGTTAACGTGCTTGGCTACTAATCACAGGGACCTAGATTCAAGCTCCAGGTAAAACATGGATGTATGTATCTATTTTTCTGCTGAGGTCTCAGCAGTTTTATCGGGTATGTAATTTTTCGCTTTAAAGTATGTTTTTTCAATTTCATGTCTTTTTCTTCCTACCAACTGCTGCATGACATTGCCTGGGAGAAGTTTTGAAATCCACAGTAGTTTAATCACAACCTACGGTATCCCCTTTGCACAGTGCTTTCCCCCCTTATAACGTCACCGACCGGAAATTGACCTGTGTTGGTCCACGTTGCCTTCTGAACTCTGGGTCCTATGTTACAATCAACAGGAAATTGACCCTGGCGTCGCAACTGTCATGGCAGTAATAATTCATAATTAATAATTCATAATTATGAATTCATAGTTAATAATTCATAATTAATAATTCATAATTATGAATTTATAAGTAATAATTCATAATTATGAATTCATAATTAATAATTCATAATTGATAATTCATAATTATGAATTCATAATTATTAATTATGAATTATTAATGCCATGACAGTTGCGACGCCAGGGTCAATTTCCTGTTGATTGTAACATAGGACCCAGAGTTCAGAAGGCAACGTGGACCAACACAGGTCAATTTCCGGTCGGTGACGTCACAGGGGGGGAAAGCACTGTGCAAAGGGAAACCGTAGGTTGTGATTAAACTACTATCCACAATTAGTAATATTTATTTACTATTTTGATTATATTTCCCATTTTGCATATTGGAACAATTTTCACTTTTTTTCCTAATATTTCAGTTTCATTTTCGTGAAACAGTAAATTTCACTATTCCTTTTAAAAAAGATCAAAATGATATAGTCAAGGTAATCTGTTTGTAGAAAAAAAAATGGCTCTTATAACTATTTCAGCATAAATTAAAAATATCTTGCTACCACAAAATATGTCATTTTTTACATATTAATTATTTATTACAGACCAAAATTGCTTTTTAAATAAATCTTTAGATATTGCAATCAATATTCTTTGTGTAATGTATTGAAAGCCGTCCCGTGGCCGAGTGGTTAGCACGCTTGGCTACTGATTTAAGGGACCTGGGTTCGAGCCCCGGGACGTACATGGATGTATGTGTCGTTTTTCTGCTGAGGTCCTGCCAACCTCTCAGATATTCTACTATGGTATATAAACTGTCAGACGTCTGTGGCAAGCAGCTGCTTGAGGGGGTATTTATTTATTTTAAAATGAAGGTAACATTGCACGTGAAAGTATATGAGAGAATAAACTTGCTTACCATTTGTAACTTATTTAATATATAAGTGTGAAAAGCAAAATCTGGTTAATTCTTTGAATTAAGTGCAACCACACAAAATACATTGTGTTAGTCCTTTTAATTACAAATTCATAATCGATAGTTTAAAAAATTGGTCATAATAACAGCAAGATCTATATTACAGTATAGATTAAGCAATACTTTTAATCCAGTTCGTAATCTGCAGTTCCCAGGTTTGAATCCCAAAATGGGCCGGCATTGAGATTTTTCTCTGCAAAATTCAGCACCCAGCCCTCCAGTCAGTCAAAGTACACTAACAGGTTTGGAGAGGCTGCTGTCAGTTGGATGAGTCATTAAGCCATGGCTTTATTTAATCTTTAGAAGGGAAAAAGATTAAATCTTTATTTAATCTTTTTTTTTCTGAGGGAGAGAGAGCCATAATCTGTGCATGCGAAATTTTCTGAGGGAGAGAGAGCCATAATCTGTGCAAAGAACAAACTGGAGAGTCTTGACAAGTGGCTGCACTCTCTTCTGAATGGGTTGGGTTGGGTTGTTTTACCTCTGAGCGGCACTTTTTTGCACACCATGGGCTAAATGGCCAGATCACATGGACCCCAAAGGCTCAGAGAAGGTTGGAGGAGGGGCCCACTGGAACAGCTGTTAGGAGACAGATGGTAGCCTCCCGTCAAGACCATCCAGCGTGTTCTTTAACGTGCACAGGGTATGGCTCTCCCGCACACGGGGCCACGGCTTAACGTCCCATCCGACGGACGGTGGCCTTTCCAAGCCCATCGGTGTCCCCTACTGACCGTGAGCAGGGCGGGGAATTTTGCGGAGATAAATCTCAACGCTGACCAAGCTGGGACTCGAACCTGGGAACTACAGATTACGAGCCTGGCGCGCTACCGACTGAGCCACCCCCGCCCCTCTCTTCTGAATGTCCAGTGCCCCCCCCAATCTTCTTGGGGTCCTTGTGACCTGGCCATTTAACCCATTGTGTGCAAAAAAATTGCCCCTCAAAAGTAAAAATAACTCTCTTTTAATCCAGTTTGCAAGAGGCATTTGTCCTGCCTTTAGTACAGCTGCAGAAATGTACTACAAATAATAAAGTATACAGATACACAAATCTTTGCCGCAGTTAAAAAATTAACTAACGCCAGCAAGAAATGAGATTTCATTCAAATGAACAGACGTCTGAAACATGTGAATTAATAAGTTATAATAAAATATTTATATCAAAATTGGGAATATCTATTGCATAATTGGGTAATAACACTTGCAGACGAAAAATGGGCTGCAAGTGAGAAAAGGCAGTTATTATTGGCGGTCACAAAGCTAAATATCCCTACCACAAAAATGATTTGGCAGTGATTTAATCACTATAGTGCAGTGGTAGTTGGACAATAGTCGATAAATAGATTCCTAATAAAATTTACAATTGAGCGTCACAAAAAAAAATGATTCATCGAAATAAGATTTATTATAAAATTATTAAGTGTTACTTATACCAGAAAATATCAAACGCCTAAAAGTATGCGAAGTAGAGAGTATTAGAAAATTAGTGTTGTAGTTTAGAAATACTCTACGAAAATTCGGTTGCTTTTACTTCTGTTTGGCACCTTTTTGCTGACCATGGATTAAATTGCTGGATGACAACGACCTCAAGTCTCAGAGAAGGAAGGAAAATACGTCCATCTGAACAGCTGTTAGGAGACAGATCTCATCAAGGCCTGCCATGTGATTTGCATAGATGCAAGTACAGTTGGGCTCAGATAGAAATGGAGCAGTGGTGAGGGTTTAAACCTGGGAACTGCAGATTATGAGCCTGGCACAATACCAATTTAGCCAAGCATAGCCCATTGGACGAAGGTGAATGGTACGAAATATCAGGATAGCAAGCTGAGAACAGTCCTAAATATTAAATGTTTGGAAACTAATTTCCTTTCAAAGACACTGGTAGTCTATATATATATACCTGAAAAGAAGTCAAAAAGTACTCTTTTTAAATTAGTTCAATCACTTTCAATTTTCAAGAGGGAAAGTGTACTTTTTGCATACAAGAAGAGGTTGGGTTGGGTTGTTTTACCTCTGAGCGGCACTTTTTTGCATACCATGGGCTAAATGGCCAGGTCACATGGACCCCGAAGGCTCAGAGAAGGTTGCGGGAGGGGACCCACTGGAACAGCTGTTGGGAGACAGATGGTAGCCTTCCGTCAAGGACATCCAGCGTGTTCTTTTACGTGCACAGGGTATGGCTCTCCCGCACACGGGGCCACGGCTTAACGTCCCATCCGACGGACGGCGGCTTTTCCATGCCCATCGGTGTCCCCATTTTCAATGCAGTATAACATTTTCCCTCTGTTTTACAGGTTTTTTAAAAAGTGACTTATAGAACCTTATTAGCATTTTGAAAGTGGGGGGGGGGAGGTTTAGATCTGGCCCTGCACTGGATATATGTAGTTCTGCAATCAATCCCAATTTTATGAAAAAAATGGTGTAGCTTTCATTTGATATGAACTTTGTTATTGCTAACTTTAAATTGAATTAAACAATTGTGTTAAAAAACGTAAACAAGCGCAAAACTGCAGCGGAAAATAGTATTTGATATATATATATTTAGCATCTCTTGACCTTCCAAGAAAAAAATCGATTTAGCAATATTCAGGGAAATAATTCCATTTTTGTGCATGAAACAATTGCGATTTTATTGAGCAGTATCGTATAAAGCATTTGGATATATTGCAATTGACGTGGAGCGTGCGGCTTTCTGAGTAGCAAGTGGTTACCGCCGTTCTGCGAGGCTACACTAGCGATCTTACCTAAGATTTAGTAAGGGCGCCTCTCCCTCTTCTTACCTTCATGATATCAATAAAACCAACTTTACTTCTGGGAGGATTAATTCGCGCTCATTTGAAAGCATTGGAAGAATATAAATTTATTTAAGCTCACAACACTAAAGTGTAACATAGCATTCCTAAACGAACACGTGAATGCCCAGGTTGGGTTGTTTTACCTCTGAGCGGCACTTTTTTGCACACTATGGGCTAAATGGTCAGGTCACAAGGACCCCGAAGGCTTAGAGAAGGTTGGGGGAGGGGACCCACTGGAACAGCTGTTGGGAGACAGATGGTAGCCTTCCGTCAAGGCCATTCAGTGTGTTCTTTAACGTGCACAGGGTATGGCTCTCCCGCACACGGGGCCACGGCTTAACGTCCCATCCGACGGACGGCGGTCTTTCCATGCCCATCGGTGTCCCTTACTGACCGCGGGCAGGGCGGGGAATTTTGCGGAGATAAATCTCAACGCTGACCTAGCTGGGACTCGAACCTGGGAACTACAGATTACGATCCTGGCGCGCTACCGACTAAGCCACCCCCCACAAGAAGAGGCAAAGTACTTGATAATATGCAAAATGTTTACAATGCGTTTAAATGTAATAACTTTTAAGTGTATTAAATATAAAATTAAAAAAATTGAGATGGATTTGATTAAAGAAGACATTAAATAAATCAGCTGAGAACAATATTAATAAATGTCATTAACAGTAAATGCAGAATTGATTATTTTTTCGCAAGTAACAGACAGAAATGCTAAATGCATCTGAACATGTACTCCTAACTATGAAAAACAATAAACTTTTTAAACTGTACAGGTTTAAAAAACCTTTAACCCTGAAACTTTCACATGCAGTTCAACTTATTTTACTTGCAGAACAAGAAAATTTTATCTCCTTCCTCCCATCTGTGTTACAGAAAATATGTAAAAACTTGGCAAATCGAAACAGTTATTCATATTTCTTAGTAGTGTATGCGTTAAAGCTGTCTCAGGACTGAATGGTTAAGGGTGATTGGTTACTGATCAAAAGGACCTGGGTTCAAGCCCCAGGTAACCCAGAGTGATTGGTTACTGATCAAAAGGACCTGGGTTCAAGCCCCAGGTAACCCAGGGTGATTGGTTACTGATCAAAAGGACCTGGGTTCAAGCCCCAGGTAACCCAGAGTGATTGGTTACTGATCAAAAGGACCTGGGTTCAAGCCCCAGGTAACCCAGGGTGATTAGTTACTGATCAAAAGGACCTGGGTTCAAGCCCCAGGTAACCCAGGATGTTTGTCTTTCTGCTTAGGTCTAGCCTTTCTCCATTTCCTCTCTATGGCATATTAAACTGATAGGCTCTCTGTTAGGCCTCTGTGTAGATCAGCTATTTGAGAAGATAATTTTTTAATCGATCACAGACTTAGAGAAAAAGAGGGAAATCTGGGATGCAGCGTACAGTCACTCAAAAAAATATCTGGCAACAATTTTTTTTAAAAACTAGTGATCTGGCAACCTTCGTGTCACGTGACACGAAGGTTGTCAGATCACTAATTTCTAAAAAAATCGTTGCCAGATATTTTTTCTGAATTCTGTAATCAACCGTATGTTCGGATACTTTTTTGAGCGACTGTACAGACAATGTCATACAGGACCTTCTTAGAACTGGTAATAGGTTGGTACTTTATAGGGTTGGTTATGGTAGTTGAACTTGGAGTAAGATAACAGGAAACGTGATGCAGTGTCTTCGACATTTGGTGTTCAACTTTGTAAGTAACGATGAGATTAGGCAAAGGAGTTGGCAACCTCCTTTGAGCAGCATATTGTGCAGAGACTGTTGGTTTTGCCATGTTTCCCTTATGCATAGTATAGATTAGGAAATAGTGTTATGAACAGTGTGCCTAGAGTCACAGAAAAGGGGGAAGACCTAGGTTACAGTGGGCAGACAATGTCAAAGAGGACCTTTTAAGAATTGGTCTACAGTGGCGAGATGCAGCAGATGTAGCTGAGAACAGATGCATTAGGAGAACTGGTACAGTCTTGTTGAACGTCCAGAGTTATGGCAGCTTCAGAATTTACTATGCATATACACTACAATACAAAGGGTAATCAGATACGTCTGTGTTACATTCAAGTATACGGCATATTAAAAAAACTTTGAAAATAAGCTTTTAACAAGAGAAAAATATCCCTACACATAAATTCAACATCTGATTAATCACTAAATGTTAATTGCAGAAAAATATGAATATTCGAATATTATTTCATCTGGAACATTTATCAATTGCTTTCATTCTTCCTAAAGATTTTTTTTTTTTTGAAATTGGTGAAAAATTAGAATGATTGTTACACTTAAATTAGTAACAAATTTGTTTAACAGTTCTTTTTTTTTGAGGTAATTTGCTTTTGAACTTTAATAACTTTTGAGGTAATTTGCTTTTAACCTTTAATAACTTTTGAGGTAATTTGCTTTTAACCTTTAATAACTTTTGAGGTAATTTGCTTTTGAACTTTAATAATATTTAGGTAATTTGCATGACTAACATACACCTTTAAAACATTAAAGCAATATGGTGGAAAATAACGATTTAGAAAAATTTGTGTGTGTGATCTTCATCTCTAGTGACATTTCTTCACAGAAAGGATAGATAGCTTTGAATGTGGCTTTACATTCCAATAACCTGGAAGTGTCTCGCTACTTTTTGTAACAGTATTTGTTGGCTGCATGCATGACCGCTTTGTAGAATACCCAGGATAAATGTAATAATGAATTAGTGGGTAGCCTGTTCCTATACTATTTGGCACTCTGACTTGTGGTTAATGCAAAAATTATATTATCATTAATCTTATAAAAAATTTATTTAACTATACTTTTTTTTTTCTTTTTCTATTCTTTATGGTGCTTAACAAATCTGATATTTTTAAGCTAAAATCCTTGCATTTCTATTTAATATAACACAACTACCCAAATAAATACAGGAATAGCCAATCTTCACTGCAAAAATACGTACTAGTAAGAGTATTACACTATATTAGATAAATAATCTAATAGAGATAATAACCATTACCTCTGTTAGGTTATTTACATTATCTAAAATAGGTGGTAATGGTCTGTAAATGATAGATAGGTATTCACTGGAAGGAGAGCTATTCACCAATCCCCTGTGATGATGTATAGAACCGTCCAGGCCTAGCACCTAATGTCCGACCCCGCCTTCTCGTGGTGCAGACCGTTAGTACCTTTCAAAAGAGATACTCTCTTGTGGAAGTGGAGGGCTGCCAGATTAGTGTGACCTATTGATCTGGACAACTATGGCTACTATTCTTTTTTTTTTCTACCCGGCTGAGGAGTGGTCAACCACACAGAGTCCTTGTGCTGACCATATAAACCTACTGGACTGATATAAGGCTTTGAGCTTTATTATGGATCCTGAATTTGCTGCACTGGTGGGCTTCTGTAGAGGGAAAATTTTTTGTGTTTTCTGTTTGTTTGTGGGTTGAAGTCCCAAGTGCATAGATTCACAGGATATGTTTTATCAGCTGGTGGATAATCCTGAGCAGAGGTCATCGCGGGCACCTGAACGCTTTGCTTCTACTGGCATCGTCCAATTTTACATTGGAGGAAGTCTTCCAGTGTAGATGGCTTCAGCCTTTTGTGGTGGAGAACGGGTCTTTTGCCGCATGACTGCGATTAGGGGCTGTTTGATATTGTCGGCATTTCCTCTCTTAATAAACGTAGTTTCTTTAAACATACCACTAACTATTTTCTCTCCATAGGTAGTTGGAATGTGAGGACTCTGCACAGAGCTTTTTCTCTTGATGTCCTCACACAAGAATTCCACCATTATAATTTAGATATTCTCGGCTTGCAAGAGACCAGATGGACAGATAAAGGTCAGATTCTTAAAAATAATCTTAAATTTCTCTTTTCAGGGAGGGACGACAATAAGCATCACCAAGGCGTGGGTCTGCTTGTCAGCAGACACGCTAGTGATGCTCTTCTAGTATATGAGTGCATTAATGAAAGGTTTCTTACAGCAAAATTTCAAACAAGCGTTAAAGACTGAATGTTATCTGCTGTTATGCCCCCACTGAGGATGAGAAGGATAGTTTTTACGGACAACTTCAGGATATTTTGAATTCTGTCAAGAAAGGAGATATTACCCTTGTTCTAGGTGACTTCAATGCCAAAGTTGGTACTGACTCTGACCTTTGGGGAGGAGTAATAGGCCCTTTTGTTATTGGTAGCTGCAATGGCAATGGGCAACGTCTCCCACAGATAAGTAAACTCAGTGGTTTCAGAATAACTAACAATTATTAGAAACACGGCGACATACATAAGTATACATGGGTTTCACCCAATGGGCTGCATAAGAATATGATTGATTATATATTAATTAACAGCAAATGGGCTAGTTCTGTTAGGAATACAGGTCATATAGGGGAGCTGAAATTGGATCTGACCATTACCTTGTTAAAAGTGTCTTGCAACTTAAACTTTAAAAGTGTTGAGCTAGAGTTAAAAATTTTACCTTTAATACTGAAGCTCTAAAAGACCCAGTTATAGCTGAAGCTTACCGTGATAGGTTACTTAGTCATTATGACAGTCATGGTTTGCTTACTACTGAAGTTGAGGAAGAATGGGACCATTTTAAACAGGCGTTTTTGGAAAATAACAGTAGTCTTTTAGGAAAAAAGGAGCAGAGGAGGCAGAATTATTTAAGTGATAAGGCAATTGAGCTTATTTCAGAAAGAAGGAACTGCAGGAATGTCCTTAATCAGTACCCTACTGTCCTAATAGAAAAGATTACAGAGAGCTTAATAAACGTGTAAAGGATCAGTTAGCTACTGATAAAAATCTTTGGCTTGATAGCTTGGCTGACAAAGCTGAGGAAGCAGTTAGACAGCACAACAGCAGAGAGCTGTACCAGATCGTTAATGTTTTGTGTGGTAGAAAACGGACAGGTATACAGGGATTGAAGGATAAACAAGGTAAGGTTATAGAAGATGAGGATTCTGTCACGGCTAGGTGGACTGATCATTTCAGTGATGTTCTAAACAATGTGGTTAGTTCTACTCCCATTTTTTGCAATGATGATAGATGCATTGGTGGCTTTCATTTTGGCCCTATAACACAATCTGAAGTTATTCTGGCTATTTCTAAACTTAAACTTCATAAATCCTCAGAAGTAGATGAAATTACTATGGAAATGCTTAGAGCTGGGAATGTTTCGGTTACCACTTAGATGACTGAAATTTTGAATATCTTTTATGACAAAGGCCTGTTCCTAAGGATTTTGCAGAGCTATTATTATCCCTATTTTCAAAAAAGGTGATCGCAGTTCTTGTGATAACTATAGGGGTATCAGCCTACTCTCTGTTCCAGGTAAAGTTCTTTCCATGATTGTGCTTAATAGAATTAAGAATCTGGTTGACAGGCAATTGCGTGATGAGCAATGTGGATTCAGAAGTGGTAGGAAATGTGTAGATCAGATATTTTCACTTAGGCAGATTCTTGAGAAATGTTTAGAGTTTCAGAAACCTTTGGTTGCTAGCTTTGTTGATTTCAAAAAAGCTTTCGACTCTGTTGATCGTCGTAATTTGTGGTTGATTTTTAGATCATATGGTATACCAGACAAGTTAGTTAACATAATGAAGTCTCTCTATAATAACACTGAGTGGTTTGTGAGAGTTGGTAAGGCTTGTAGCAATTGGTTTAGCAATACTTCTGTTGTTCGACAAGGGTACATTTTGTATCCTTTACTCTTTAGTTTGGTTATTGATTATGTTATGCGAAATTCATTTCAAGTGAAAGATTTTGGTCATAAATGGGAT
The DNA here is from genome assembly GCA_038380435.1 of Ryuthela nishihirai. Taxonomy (NCBI): domain Eukaryota; kingdom Metazoa; phylum Arthropoda; class Arachnida; order Araneae; family Heptathelidae; genus Ryuthela; species Ryuthela nishihirai. The sequence goes on from JAWZYU010000022.1 coordinate 25,573,634, forward strand.
GGAGACGTGAAAAGTTCTGATTTAGACTATGGTGATGATTTAGCCCTTTTGGCAAATAATGTTGATGAGATGAACTCTTTCATTCGAGCTGTTGATGAGACTGGTAGTAGAGTAGATTTGGTTATAAACAGAGAGAAATCTAAAGTGATGAAAATTGGTCAGGCAGGTTGTGATTCAGTTCATGTGAATGGTTGCAGTCTTGAGCAGGTGTCACAGTTTAATTACCTTGGGAGCTATGTAACATACTGGTGATGTGTGGCATGAGATTAACAGACGAATAGGGATTGCTGCCGGGACTTTTAAGAATCTATGGAGATTATGGAGAAATACGCGTGTACACCTAAAGACTAAAATTAGACTGTATAATAGTTTGGTTCTTTCTAGAGTTACTTATGGTAGTGAAACTTGGACGCTGTGTAAACCAGATTACAGGAAACTAGATGCTTTCGTAGTATCTTGGGCATTAGGTGATTGAACTTTGTAACTAATGATGAGGTTAGGCAAAAGAGTCGGCAACCTCCTTTAAGCAGCATATTTTGCAGAGAGAGACTCCGTTGGTTTGGCCATGTTGCCCTTATGGATAATTATATATTAGCCAATAGGGTTATGAACAGTGTGCCTAAAGGCCTCAGAAAGAGGTGGAGACCTAGGGTGCGGTGGACAGATAATGTCAAACAAGACCTTATTAGAAATGGTGTGCAGTGTCCAGATGCAGCAGATGCAGCTCAGGACAGACTTCCTTGGAGAACCAAATTGCATGGTCTGGTTGGACCTCCGTAGCCCATAACTGTTTGAGGATGATGATGATGATAAATAAATAAGAAATAGGTAAATAAATAAATAAATACCCCCTCAAGATGTTGCTTACCACAGAGGTCGGACAGGAGCCTGTCAGTTTATATGCCATAGTAGAAGGTCTGAGATGATGGCAGGACCTCAGCAGAAAAACGACACGTACATCCATACCTTACCAGGGTCTCGAACCCAGGTCCCTTAGATCAGTAGCCAAGCGTGCTAACCACTCGACCACGGGACGGCTGGCCACGCGACGGCTATATGATGATGATGATGATGAAAATAGGTAATGTCTAATGGATATATCTATCTAATATAGGTAATGTCAATAAGGAAAAGTGTATGAATGGAAGCATAGAGAATAAAAATAAGAGAAATAATTAAAATACACTCTTCAGGCAAATATATGCATAGTGTAAACAAACCTGATTAACAGAAGCTACTTTTGGCCATTTTTAAACCTGAGATTTGTTTTGGTATAAATATTCAGGACTTTGTGGTATGCTTTATATGTTATAACAGAAAAATATTCACATTTCATTTGCTTACACTTCTGATATTCCAAGCAAGTAGCATACTTTTTATTTGCTACTACTGTAACATTTCAATGAAGCATGATGCAAACCACAATTCATAACTACAGTTTGTACATAACACTTCCCAACAATCAAATGGTTATTTCTATCGTACTTCAATTTACAGTGCAGCATTTTAATTTCTATTTCTAATTATATATGTATTACACTCTGAGATTGTGAAATAGGCTACCATATAACCTAAATTCACTTTTGGTACTCAGATTTGCAGTTATTTCTTTTTACTCTATTACACTTATATACCTACAAAATCCACATGCAGCCATTGGCTACGGAGGTCCTACCAGACTATAATTTTGCTCTCCACAGCTGTCTGTCCTGAGATACAGCTACTTCATTTGGCCACTGTAGACCAATTCTAGCAAGGTCCTGTGTGACATTGTCTGCCCAACTCATCCTAGGTCTACCACTTTTCCCGAAGCCATTGAGCACACTGCTCATAATCCTATTTGCCAATCTGTAGCTATGCATATGGGCAACGTAGTCAAACCAAAACAGCCTCTCTCTGCACAAAATGCTGCACAAAAGAGGTTGATGACTCCTTCTTCTAACTCCATCATTACTTACAAAGTCAGACCACTTAATGCCCAAGATTGATTGATTGATTGATTTGATTTTTTGATTTGTGACATATAGGACAGAGAAGAATCCTAGAAGCTACTCCTAGCTTTTACAGGCCTTCTCATACAAGGACATGCCCTACTAAGACCGAAGTCACTGCTGACCACTGCCTTAGTTAGAGCTAACACAACACACAAAGTTTGCCTTGCTGGAACAGTCGCTAGCTGCCTAACCACTAGGCCAGTTAAGGCCACTATGCCAGTTAAGATACTTTGTAAAATATTAAAATCAAAGGCATCAAGTTTCAAGCTATTCTGCTTGCAAAGGGTCCATGTTCACTACCATACTTAACTTTAGAAAGAACCAAATTATTATATAGCCTAAATTTAATCTTTAGGTGTACACGCCTATTTTTCCACACTCTCCATAGATTCTTCAACGTCCCAGCGGCAATCCCTATTCTTCTATTTCTATATGTTTCATGCCATACATCACCAGAATCTGTTACATAGCTCCCAACATAATTAAACTGAGACACTTGCTTAAGAATACAGCCATTCAAAGCAACTGAAGCACCATCTGCCTCACCAATTTTCATCTGTTTACTTTTTTCTCTGTTTATTACCAAACCTACTCTATTACCAGTCTCATAAACAGCTCTAATGAAAGAATTCATCTCATCAACATCATTAGAAAACAGGGAAAATCATCTGCATAATCTAAATCAGAAATCTTGAAATCTATAATTCGTTTAACCCAAAATATTTCTCTTGCAAATAATTTCGAACAACATAATCAATAACAAAACTAATGAGAAAAGGGGATGAAATGTGCCCTTGTCTAACTCCACTCTCAATGCTAAACCAATCATTACAAGCATTATCAACTATCACACATGACTGAGTGTTATTATAGAGGGCTTTCATTACTCTAACTAACTTGTCAGGCATTCCATATGATCTAACGATCAACCACAGATTTTGTCGATCAACAGAGTCAAAAGCCTTTTTGAAGTTTACAAAGCTAGTTATCACAGGTCTGAAACTCTAAACATTTCTCAAGAATCTGCCTAATTGAAAATATTTGATCAATACACCCCTACCATCTCTAAATCCACACTGTACATCACTCATTTGTCCATCAACCAAATTCTTAATTCTTTTAAGTATAATAAGGCAAAAACTTTACGTGGAACAAAACGTAAACCAATTTCCCTATAATTATCTCAAGAACTACGATCACTTTTTTAAAAAAATGGGAATAATAATAGCTCTAGTAAAATCCTTAGGAACAACTTTATCATAAAAAAATATTCAAAATTTCAGTCATCCACGTGGTAACCGAAACATTCCCTGCTCTAAGCATTTCCGTAGTAATTTCATCTACCCCTGGGAATTTATGTAGTTTAAACTTAGAAGTAGCCAAACTAACTTCAGACTGTGTTATAAGGCCAACATTAAAGCCAATAATGCATCTATCATCATTATAAACAATGGGAGTAGATATAATCTTATTGTTTAGACCATCTCTGAAATGCTCAGCCTACCTAGCTGTCACAAGATCCTCAACTTCAATCACCTTACCATGTTTATCTCTCAAGCCATGTGCAACCTGTTTCTTCCCACACAAAACACTAACTCTTTGGTACGACCCCCTGATGTTGTGCTGTAACTGATTCTTCTGCTTTATCATCCAAGCTATCAAGACAAAGATTCTTATCAACTGTTAACTGATCCTTTACACGTTTATCAAGCTCATTGAGATGCCTTGTGTTAGGACTAGTAAGGTATTCATATTATTCCTGCATTTTCTACGTTCAGAAATAAGTTCCATACCTTGATCACTCAAATAATTTTGCTTTCCCTGTTCCTTTTCAACAAAAAGAGTAGTGTTAGTCTAAAGAAAAGCCTGTTGAAAATTATACTATTAATTCTCAACTTCAGCAGTAAGCAAACAACGATTATCGTAACGATTTTGGGTTGTTGGGTTGTTTTACCTCTGAGCGGCACTTTTTTGCACACCATGGGCTAAATGGCCAGGCCACAAGGACCCCGAAGGCTCAGAGAAGGTTGTGGGAGGGGACCCACTGGAACAGCTGTTGGGAGACAGAGGGTAGCCTCCCGTCAAGGCCATCCAGCGTGTTCTTTAACGTGCACAGGGTATGTCTCTCCCGCACACGGGGCCACGGCTTAACGTCCCATCCGACGGACGGCTGCCTTTCCAAGCCCATCGGTGTCCCCTACTGACCGTGGGCAGGGCGGGGAATTATGCGGAGATAAATCTCAACGCTGACCCAGCTGGGACTCAAACCTGGAAACTACAGATTACGAGCCTGGCGCGCTAACGACTGAGCCACCCCCGCCCCTTATCGTAATGATTAATTAGATTATCATGGTATGCTTTGGTTACATCTGGATTTTTTAAAGTTTCAGTGTTAAAAGTAATTAATTCTCTTGACCTTGGAACAACATTTCTTAAGCTTCGGTTGCAAGACACGTTTTATCAGGTAATGAACACACCCAATTTCGTCTCCCCTGTATAATCTAGTATTCCTAACTGAACTTGCCCATTTGCTGTTAATTAAAATGTAATCTATCATATTCTTGAATGATTCCTGTGCAACCCCTCAGGTGGAATACATGTGTATTTATAAATGTCTCGATGATTGTTATTCGAAAACCCGTTGAATTTACTTAAATTAGGCGACATTCCCCATTGCCATTGGAACTGCCAATGCCAAAGGGACCTAAAGCTCTTGCCCAAAGGTCAGACTCAGTACCAACTTTAGCATTGAAGTCTCCTAACACAAGAGAAATAATTCCTTTCTTCACAGAATTTAAAAAATCCTGAAGCTATCTGTAAAACGTATACTCCTCGTTCTCATCCTCAGAGTCCTCTGTAGGGGCATAATAATAGATGCATTCAAGTCCTTGAGTTTAATTTTAAATTTTGATGTAAGAAGTCTTTCATTAATTCATTCATATCCTAGAAGGACGTCACTGGCGTGCCTTGATGACCACGCCTTGGTGATGCTTTCCATCCTCCTTCCCTGAAAAGAGAAATTTAAAGGTATTCTTAAGTATCTCACCCCTTACCTCTCCATCTGGTCTCTTGCAAGCTTAAAATATCTAGGTCATTAAGCTGGAATTCCTGCGCGAGAACATCAAGAAAATAATCTCTATGTAACTCCTCACGTTTCACATACCTACAGAGAAAAAATGATTAGTAGGAATTTTAAAGAAACTAGGTTTATTGAGAGAGGTAGGGCCAAAAATATCAAACAGCCCCCTGATTGCAGGCTTGAGGCAAAGACCTGTTCTTTCACCGTTACAAGCTGAAGCCACCCATGCTGGTTGGAACTTCAGGCACTACCTTTTGAAGTGACCTTTTCAAGAGCCACATGACCAGCCTGAGACATATTACTCCAGTTTAGGATTGACGATGCCCAAGTAGCTAAGTGAGAGTTCAGGTACCTGCTATGGCGTCGGGTTGGGTTGGGTGGTTTTACCTCTGAGCGGCACTTTTTTGCACACCATGGGCTAAATGGCCAGGTCACATGGACCCCGAAGGCTCAGAGAAGGTAGGGGGAGGGGACCCACTGGAACAGCTGTTGGGAGACAGATGGTAGCCTCCCGTCAAGGCCATCCAGCGTGTTTAACGTGCACAGGGTATGGCTCTCCCGCACACGGGACCACGGCTTAACGTCCCATCCGACGGACGGCGGCCTTTCCAAGCCCATCGGTGTCCCCTACTGACCGTGGGCAGGGCGGGGAATTTTGCGGAGATAAATCTCAACGCTGACGCAGCTGGGACTCGAACCTGGGAACTACAGTTTACGAGCCTGCCGCGCTACCGACTGAGCCACCCCCGCCCCGCACACCATGGGCTAAATAACCAGGTCACATGGACCCCGAAGGCTCAGAGAAGGTTGGGGGAGGGGACCCACTGGAACAGCTGTTGGGAGACAGATGGTAGCCTCCCGTCAAAGCCATCCAGCGTGTTCTTTAACGTGCACAGGGTATGGCTCTCCCGCACACGGGGCCACGGCTTAACGTCCCTCCGACGGACGGCGGCCTTTCCACTATGGCGTCGGATCAGGATTATCCACTAGCTCATATAAGGTATCCCTGCCTCTGTTCTCTTAGGGCTGACAACACACAAACAAACAGAAAACACAGCGGCAGATATTCCCTCAACAGAACCCCCCACTCCCCCAGTGCAGCAATTCCAGGATCCATAATCAAGCTCAAAGCCATAAATCAGTCCAGTCTAGCGATACCCACTAGACTGGTACCCTGTGAAGTTGACAACTCCTCAGCAGAGCAGGAAAAAGAGAAAAGTGGCCATAGATGATCAGTTCAGTACACCACACTGATTTGGCAACCCTCCCCTTCCGTTCCCTTCCCAAAGAAAATATCTCTTTTGAAAGGTACTAACGGCCTGCACCACGAGATGGCGGGGTCGGACATTTGGTGTTAGGCCTGTCCGGTTCTATGCATCATCACACTATGCTCCTTCTAGTTTATACCTAGCTACCATTTACAGACCACAGCTATAAATATTATATATAAGTACCCCTCAAGAAGCAGCTTGTCAGAGAGATCTACTTATATTAAAATTTCTATATGTTACAGTGAGGAACAGATAAATACTGTATGTAGCTCATAGAACTAAGGTATTTGCAATTATCATTATATGCATAGATAACTATTTTCAGCACAATAGTATTAAAAATATTTCCTTTTCTGCAAAAAGTTCATTTTTCCTAATATATCATGTGGCCTATTTCCAAAACATCTCATTCTACTTGCACTTAACATATATTAAAGTTACAATGTATTGCATGAAAAATCCTCATTCTCTTTCATATATAAAATTAAAGGAAACTTACATGCAAATTATGCACTTTCTAATATCTTAAAAATATGCTGTTTATGCCACCATTACATTATATCAGGATAAAATCACAAATAAAAAAAAAACAAAAAAAAAACTTAGCAATAATATGGAAAAAAAATAATACTAATCTTTGTTGCTGTTTAAGAATTCGTTGTATATTCGCTTCCCTTCACTTAAACTGGACGTCGCACGACAAACTTATTAACAATAACAATCTAGCCACTTTGATTTAATATATTTACTGCTGTAAATAATATTTAATTAGCAAAAAACACTTGAGCTGAAGACTGAAAAAAATCCAGGTGTATGCATGAAATACAACAGTTCAGCAAGTGATCTTCTTTGACTTCATTCCTCTACAAATGGCCACTAACTTTTCCTTGTGGTGGTCCTTTCACTACACTCAATTCGCATTCGTTTTTATCATTATGCACTACAACGGCTGCCGTCCCATGGCCGAGTGGTTAGCACGCTTGGTTTCTGATCTAAGGGACCTGGGTTCAAGCCCCGGGAAAGGCATGGTTGTGTGTGTTGTTTTTCTGCTGAGGTCCTGCCATCCTCTCAGACCTTCTACTATGGCATATAAACTGACAGGCTCCTGTCAGACCTCTGTGGCAAGCAGCTGCTTGAGGGGGTATTTATTTTTTATTTATTTTTTTACTACAACGGCTAGAGGTCGCTCGAGTATCAAGGCCACACGTCTTCTCATAGAAGCGATTTCGCTTAACCTATACCCGCTCTGCACGGCACTAAGAGGAAGAAAACGGCATTTATTTCGCGTTTTGTAAGGTGCCATTCACTGTTCTCTCAGTTAAGTGTCGAGGGGTGGGGAGAAAAGTGTTCTATAATAATTCTATCGAAATTAGTATCAACCAAGTGGAAGTAAAAATGCCTAGAAGAAAGCCAGTAATGAGTCTTCAAGATCACTGTGTTCGTAGTATAACTATAAATCTTGACCGTCATTGTCTAGCTTTTCGTGATATGTGCAAAGAAGGTGATAGAAGAAATACATGTTATAAATTCTTACGTAAGTTGAAATTACATAAGTGTGTAATTCTCTATTTGAAGTGATAATTCAATAGAAATATTTTGGTAAGGCAAATATTTTTCTGCAAAGTGTGATTTATTTTATGTTTTATGGTGTAATTTATGTTAATGACTTAATTCTCAATTACATCTTATTTGGCACATAATGGGTTGGGTTGGGTTGTTTTACCTCTGAGCGGCACTTTTTTGCACACCATGGGCTAAATGGCCAGGTCACATGGACCCCGAAGGCTCAGAGAAGGTTGGGGGAGGGGACCCACTGGAACAGCTGTTGGAAGACAGATGGTAGCCTCCCGTCAAGGCCATTCAACGTTTCTTTAACGTGCACAGGGTATGTCTCTCTTGCACACGGGGCCACGGCTTAACGTCCCATCCGACGGACGGCGGCCGTTCGAAGCCCATCGGTGTCCCCTACTGACCGTGGGCAGGGCGGGGAATTTTGCGGAGATAAATCTCAACGCTGACCCAGCTGGGACTCGAACCTGGGAACTACAGATTACGAGGCTGGCGCGCTACCGACTGAGCCACCCCCGCCCCGTAAAATGGAGCTTGGTAAGGAAAAAATGCACGTTTCTATAATTATCGATAGTGGCATATAAAGAGGAAAATTAACTCAGAAGAAGTTTAAAAATTACATTTAGGTGAATTTTTTTCCTACTATTTAGAAAGGTATAGTATCTCGAGTATTTTCAAAAGCTGACCAGCTTAAAATAATAAGTTGAACAACAATTGGTTTAGCCATGAGAGGGATTCGAACACGAAGAGTTCCACTAATGGCAAAACAATTTTTTTCAGTTTATTATTTCATGTGTACCATGTCTACAGGATATCTCTTCTAATATTTTAGCAGTTTCATTTTTGTTTACCAGTTTCTGACTAGCTTATTATAGTACATATACATTAACAATAAAGAAGTCAATTTAAAATCCATTTTAAGAATGAAAAATAATAATTAGGATTAACATAAAAATAATGATATTAATATGAATAGTGTTTTTAAGTAGACAATACACGCGGATACTGATGAAGATTTCGGAATAGAACTTTTGTTATCCATCCAGGGCTTTACCTGTTATCACGTATTAAATAATATCGGTCCGGTCACCTGTTCGATCAAATCTTATTTAGGTGGCATAGCAAAACGAGGACGGGATGTTGTAGAAAATTATATATTTTGAATGATTTAATTCTTTAAAATTTACCACCAAAACTGTTTTATTAATTAATTTATTTATTTGTTTAATTTTGTTTACCACAAAACTCTTTAATTTAAAATATTTTTTCCCTAAGATATTTAATTTAAAATGAAAGAAAATAAAGGGAACAAATTAAACGTTTACCAAATTAAACTCTGAACCTCTAGCACTGTACTCCAAAAAAAATAATGAATAACAAAAATAGTTGTTAGATACCAAATGATGATTGATCGAAAAACGAAATTTGCGTCACTAAAATAACAACTGTTCCTATTGTTTTAGTAATGCCTTTGTTTTAAATACTATGTTTATACCGAATTTAGTAAATGTTCGCCAAATGCATAACACTAAATTTACGCGACAATACTGCCAACACTTGACTGATTCGTTCTCACTTGGCCTCCGCTCATTAGGGGCGTTTTTTATAGTGCGGACGACGGAGTCATTAGATACGAATAGTAGAACTCAAAGCACAGAGATGGGATACAAAGATTCATACTCATGAAATTCATCACTTTACGGATTCGTTCTCACTTGGCCTCCGCTCATCAGGGGCGTTTTTTATAATGCGGACGACGGAGTCATTAGATACGAATAGTAGGACTCAAAGCACAGAGATGGGATACAAAGATTCATACTCATGAAATTCATCACTTTACGGATTCGTTCTCACTTGGCCTCCGCTCATCAGGGGCGTTTTTTATAATGCGGACGACGGAGTCATTAGATACGAATAGTAGAACTCAAAGCTCAGAGATGGGATACAAAGATTCATACTCATGAAATTCATCACTTTACGGATTCGTTCTCACTTGGCCTCCGCTCATCAGGGGCGTTTTTTATAATGCGGACGACGGAGTCATTAGATACGATTAGTAGAACTCAAAGCACAGAGATGGAATGCAAAGATTCATACTCATGAAATTCATCACTTTACGGATTCGTTCTCACTTGGCCTCCGCTCATCAGGGGCGTTTTTTATAATGCGGACGACGGGGTCATTAGAAACGAATAGTAGAACTCAAAGCACAGAGACGGATACAAAGATTCATACTCATGAAATTCATCACTTTACGGATTCGTTCTCACTTGGCCTTCGCTCATCAGGGGCGTTTTTTATAATGCGGACGACGAAGTCATTAGATACGATTAGTAGAACTCAAAGCTCAGAGATGGGATACAAAGATTCATACTCATGAAATTCATCACTTTACGGATTCGTTCTCACTTGGCCTCCGCTCATCAGGGGCGTTTTTTATAATGCGGACGACGGAGTCATTAGATACGATTAGTAGAACTCAAAGCACAGAGATGGGATACAAAGATTCATACTCATGAAATTCATCACTTTACGGATTCGTTCTCACTTGGCCTCCGCTCATCAGGGGCGTTTTTTATAATGCGGACGACGGGGTCATTAGAAACGAATAGTAGAACTCAAAGCACAGAGACGGATACAAAGATTCATACTCATGAAATTCATCACTTTACGGATTCGTTCTCACTTGGCCTCCGCTCATCAGGGGCGTTTTTTATAATGCGGACGACGGGGTCATTAGAAACGAATAGTAGAACTCAAAGCACAGAGACGGATACAAAGATTCATACTCATGAAATTCATCACTTTACGGATTCGTTCTCACTTGGCCTCCGCTCATCAGGGGCGTTTTTTATAATGCGGACGACGGGGTCATTAGAAACGAATAGTAGAACTCAAAGCACAGAGATGGGATACAAAAATTCATACCCATGAAATTCATCACTTTACGGATTCGTTCTCACTTGGCCTCCGCTCATCAGGGGCGTTTTTTATAATGCGGACGACGGAGTCATTAGATACGAATAGTAGAACTCAAAGCACAGAGATGGGATACAAAGATTCATACTCATGAAATTCATCACTTTACGGATTCGTTCTCACTTGGCCTCCGCTCATCAGGGGCGTTTTTTATAATGCGGACGACGGAGTCATTAGATACGAATAGTAGGACTCAAAGCACAGAGATGGGATACAAAGATTCATACTCATGAAATTCATCACTTTACGGATTCGTTCTCACTTGGCCTCCGCTCATCAGGGGCGTTTTTTATAATGCGGACGACGGAGTCATTAGATACGAATAGTAGAACTCAAAGCTCAGAGATGGGATACAAAGATTCATACTCATGAAATTCATCACTTTACGGATTCGTTCTCACTTGGCCTCCGCTCATCAGGGGCGTTTTTTATAATGCGGACGACGGAGTCATTAGATACGATTAGTAGAACTCAAAGCACAGAGATGGAATGCAAAGATTCATACTCATGAAATTCATCACTTTACGGATTCGTTCTCACTTGGCCTCCGCTCATCAGGGGCGTTTTTTATAATGCGGACGACGGGGTCATTAGAAACGAATAGTAGAACTCAAAGCACAGAGACGGATACAAAGATTCATACTCATGAAATTCATCACTTTACGGATTCGTTCTCACTTGGCCTTCGCTCATCAGGGGCGTTTTTTATAATGCGGACGACGAAGTCATTAGATACGATTAGTAGAACTCAAAGCTCAGAGATGGGATACAAAGATTCATACTCATGAAATTCATCACTTTACGGATTCGTTCTCACTTGGCCTCCGCTCATCAGGGGCGTTTTTTATAATGCGGACGACGGAGTCATTAGATACGATTAGTAGAACTCAAAGCACAGAGATGGGATACAAAGATTCATACTCATGAAATTCATCACTTTACGGATTCGTTCTCACTTGGCCTCCGCTCATCAGGGGCGTTTTTTATAATGCGGACGACGGGGTCATTAGAAACGAATAGTAGAACTCAAAGCACAGAGACGGATACAAAGATTCATACTCATGAAATTCATCACTTTACGGATTCGTTCTCACTTGGCCTCCGCTCATCAGGGGCGTTTTTTATAATGCGGACGACGGGGTCATTAGAAACGAATAGTAGAACTCAAAGCACAGAGATGGATACAAAGATTCATACTCATGAAATTCATCACTTTACGGATTCGTTCTCACTTGGCCTCCGCTCATCAGGGGCGTTTTTTATAATGCGGACGACGGGGTCATTAGAAACGAATAGTAGAACTCAAAGCACAGAGATGGGATACAAAAATTCATACCCATGAAATTCATCACTTTACGGATTCGTTCTCACTTGGCCTCCGCTCATCAGGGGCGTTTTTTATAATGCGGACGACGGAGTCATTAGATACGAATAGTAGAACTCAAAGCACAGAGATGGGATACAAAGATTCATACTCATGAAATTCATCACTTTACGGATTCGTTCTCACTTGGCCTCCGCTCATCAGGGGCGTTTTTTATAATGCGGACGACGGAGTCATTAGATACGAATAGTAGGACTCAAAGCACAGAGATGGGATACAAAGATTCATACTCATGAAATTCATCACTTTACGGATTCGTTCTCACTTGGCCTCCGCTCATCAGGGGCGTTTTTTATAATGCGGACGACGGAGTCATTAGATACGAATAGTAGAACTCAAAGCTCAGAGATGGGATACAAAGATTCATACTCATGAAATTCATCACTTTACGGATTCGTTCTCACTTGGCCTCCGCTCATCAGGGGCGTTTTTTATAATGCGGACGACGGAGTCATTAGATACGATTAGTAGAACTCAAAGCACAGAGATGGAATGCAAAGATTCATACTCATGAAATTCATCACTTTACGGATTCGTTCTCACTTGGCCTCCGCTCATCAGGGGCGTTTTTTATAATGCGGACGACGGGGTCATTAGAAACGAATAGTAGAACTCAAAGCACAGAGACGGATACAAAGATTCATACTCATGAAATTCATCACTTTACGGATTCGTTCTCACTTGGCCTTCGCTCATCAGGGGCGTTTTTTATAATGCGGACGACGAAGTCATTAGATACGATTAGTAGAACTCAAAGCTCAGAGATGGGATACAAAGATTCATACTCATGAAATTCATCACTTTACGGATTCGTTCTCACTTGGCCTCCGCTCATCAGGGGCGTTTTTTATAATGCGGACGACGGAGTCATTAGATACGATTAGTAGAACTCAAAGCACAGAGATGGGATACAAAGATTCATACTCATGAAATTCATCACTTTACGGATTCGTTCTCACTTGGCCTCCGCTCATCAGGGGCGTTTTTTATAATGCGGACGACGGGGTCATTAGAAACGAATAGTAGAACTCAAAGCACAGAGACGGATACAAAGATTCATACTCATGAAATTCATCACTTTACGGATTCGTTCTCACTTGGCCTCCGCTCATCAGGGGCGTTTTTTATAATGCGGACGACGGGGTCATTAGAAACGAATAGTAGAACTCAAAGCACAGAGACGGATACAAAGATTCATACTCATGAAATTCATCACTTTACGGATTCGTTCTCACTTGGCCTCCGCTCATCAGGGGCGTTTTTTATAATGCGGACGACGGGGTCATTAGAAACGAATAGTAGAACTCAAAGCACAGAGATGGATACAAAGATTCATACTCATGAAATTCATCACTTTACGGATTCGTTCTCACTTGGCCTCCGCTCATCAGGGGCGTTTTTTATAATGCGGCATCTTTCGGTGTACTGTTCATCTATGGATAGAATACCTTAATAATACCATTCAGAAAAAACGAAAAAGTGCAATGTAGTTGCTGTTCCAATTCCGAAATGGCCAATACGCCATACTTTTCTAAGGGCCACACTTCGACCAGCGCCCGCCAGTTGGAAAACAAAGTTTTTTTTAGTGGCAAATAATACAATAGAGCAGGGGTGGGCAAATAGCGGCCCGCTAAGAGTTTTTTGTGGTCATCCAAGACAGTCAGAAAAATCCGCCTTGAACCGAGATTTCCTTCCCGTGCGCGACCGAAGATTCGTCTCGCATTTTCCATTAGGACGGCCACGTCAATACGCATGCGCAGTGTAGATACGAAAACAATTGCCCACCCCTGCAATAGAGTAACAAGATGTAAATATCTAGTTAACACTTTAAGATTAAATATGGTCAAAAATTTGGTGAACATTTACTATTTTTGGGAAACGAAAGTATTTTTTGTATGCATACTTTCATTAAATTTGGTAAGCAGTTAAACACAATCCGAAAATAAATAGTAAAATATTAAAAAGCACTGAAAATTTTAAACCGAATTTCTAGCTTTTCAAAAATTAAGCTCAACTAGACGAATTTTATCTAATAGTAATTTAATTTACACGCATGTAAAATGAAAACAAAACTGAAAAGGCACCTCGGTAGTACAGTGGGATCGCATTGGCACACTGTAACAAAATACCACCGGGTATGTACACTGTGATCGTTCCTCAGTAAAGAATTCACTTTTCAATATGTTGGGGTGGACGTGGCTCAGTCGGTAGCGCGCCGGGCTCGTAATCTGTAGTTCCCAGGTTCGACTCCCTGCTGGATCAGCGTTGAGAATTATCTCCGCAAAATTCCCCGCCCTGCCCACGGTCAGTAAGGGACACCAATGGGCTTGGAAAGGCCGCCGTCCGTCGGATGGGACGTTAAGCCGTGGCCCCGTGTGCGGGAGAGACATACCCTGTGCACGTTAAAGAACACGCTGGATGGCCTTGACGGGAGGCTACTATCTGTCTCCCAACAGCTGTTCCAGTTGGTCCCCTCTCCCAACCTTCTCTTAGACTTCGGGGTCCATGTGACCTGGCCACTTAGCCCATTGTGTGCAAAAAAGTGCCGCTCAGAGGTAAAACAACCCAGCTCTGTCATAAAAATTGGTATTATCACATTGGGACATATTCTACCATAGAATTTCTCATATAAATTTATCTTTAGCAATTCAGTTCAAGTTTTACATTTTAAACATTTACCACCCTCTAACGAGTAAATCCTTTTGTAGGATTTAAAAAATATGAACCATAATATTGCGTTAATACCTTATCAACTCAAAAATAATTTGTCGTTTATATTTGAAAAATTAGGTTATCCCCTCCCCCGGGAGAAGAGACAAATCTTTGCTGTCAATCTATGCCTCTTGATAATCGTACTCCACACTAAAATAGCAAATTTCCAGCCAAAACTGATGGTTTGGAATATTTCAAGTTAAGTTTTTCTTATGAAAGCTTTCCACCGTCAGAGGACTCAATTAAAACTTAGGTTTTGGAAAATGTTAATTGTAACATTTCATTAGCATACCACAGGGACGTACACAAGGTGGTGACCACTTATATCAGAAGGTCCGCTCCCCTCCCCCCCGGTGGGGCGGCTCAGTCGGTAGCGCGCCAGGCTCGTAATCTGTAGTTCCCAGGTTCGAGTCCCAGCTGGGTCAGTGTTGAGATTTATCTCCGTAAAATTCCCCGCCCTGCCCACGGTCAGTAGGGGACACCGATGGGCTTGGAAAGGCCGCCGTCCGTCGGATGGGACGTTAAGCCGTGACCCCGTGTGCGGGAGAGCCATACCCTGTGCACGTTAAAGAACACGCTAGATGGCCTTGACGGGAGGCTACCATCTGTCTCCCAACAGCTGTTCCTGTGGGTCCCCTCCCCCAACCTTCTCTGAGCCTTCGGGGTCCATGTGACGTGGCCATTTAGCCCATGGTGTGCAAAAAAGTGCCGCTCAGAGGTAAAACAACCCAACAACCTAAGAATAGATATAAAAAATAACATCTTATTTCATAAAGAATATCATTTTAAACTTTCCTATACGGTGTAATGTTTTACAAATTTGTAAACTGTACTCAAGTCTTATTCTCGAACAACGCCCTCTCCCCCCCCCCGAGCCTAAATCCTGGGTACGTGTCTGGCTTACAAAAGTACCGTAACGAGAGAGAGTGAAGACAGGGGGGGGGGACATGGCTCTCCCTTTGAAAATGCTAATTAAGGTATAGAGGCAAATAAATTATTAAATTTGTGTGTTATGTATATATTTCATTCATTTTTCGAGAAAATTTTAAATACTTCTAAAACGGAAGGAAATGAAAAATAAAAGAGAATGCCAGTCTCTTGTCATCCTCTTTTATTTTTTCTCCAGCTCCACTGAGTTCCTTGGCGTCGTCCCCTACACGCCTTTTTTTTTTTTCTGGATCTGTGTGTCTTTCTCGTATCATTTTAATTCCTTGAAAGTGTTTATGTAAAGAACAAAATTTTGCTGTTGTCATTAATGTTTTTCACAACACAATGAAAACTTTGCAACAAAAGAATTTTTTTAAGTAAATTATTCTTTTTTTATATGAGCAACAATAATCATTTTTAATCTATACCTTTTGCCCTTTTTATTATCATATTATTAGTTTTAATAAAAATAAATGATCATTGAAAAATGTTTTCTATAAAAAGTCGTTCATCAAAAGTCGATATTTTACTCTAAAAAGGCGCATTTCTGATTTTTGCCATAAGTGCCACGAAACTTGGATACGGCTCTTTTTCTTCACCTTACTGTGAAACCTGGGGGCTCTTCTGACCCAATCATTCAGTCTACTGTACTGCTATGTACTGTTGTTGTGTGCTTAGAAGTTCTAATCAGATGCAAAACAAGCAAAATAATATTTTTCTCTTATCAGACAAATTGTATCGGAAATCTGTATTAAGAGAAAAAACTTGATTGCTAAAATAATAAAAATTATTCTTTCAGCAGTTGCTTGCGTGAAGGTTAACTGGACCCTATAATTTTAATGTGACAGAAGATTTGAAAGGATTTGGTTTGTTTTGGTTTGTTTTACCTCTGAGCGGCACTTTTGTGCACACCATGGGCTAAATGGCCAGGTCACATGGACCCCGAAGGCTCAGAGAAGGTTGGGGGAGGGGACATACTAGAACAGCAGTTGGGAGACAGATGGTAGCCCCCGTCAAGGCCATCCAGTGTATTCTTTAACGTGCACAGGGTATGGCTCTCCCGCACACGGGGCCACGGCTTAACGTCCCATCCGACGGACGGCGGCCTTTCCAAGCCCATCGGTGTCCCCTACTGACCGTGGGCAGGGCGGGGAATTTTGCGGAGATAAATCTCAACGCTGACCCAACTGGGACTCGAACCTGGGAACTACAGATCACGAGCCTGCCGCGCTACCGACTGAGCCACCCCCGCCCCGATTTGAAAGGAACACGAGACCTTGGCAAAAAGATTACTCCAGAAAAGAGACATCCGTGCCTAATCCTGGATTCGAACCCATTTCTCTTTTTTCTACAGCGAAGAATGCCGATTACTCAGCTTTGGTGCGAGAATAGCAATGCTTTGATCTGGCTACATACGTTTCAACTCCATCTCGTGACAATAACTTTGATTTTATTGTTATTGATACAAAAGTTAAAACAAATAACTGATAAAAATTGAAACCAATACTTTAAGCTTCTGGAATTCCTTCCTTTTACTCAGGGGCGGGGGTGGCTCAGTCGGTAGCGCGCCAGGCTCGTAATCTGTAGTTCCCAGGTTCGAGTCCCAACTGGGTCAGCGTTGAGATTTATCTCCGCAAAAAATCCCCGCCCTGCCCACGGTCAGTAGGGGACACCGATGGGCTTGGAAAGGCCGCCGTCCGTCGGATGGGACGTTAAGCCGTGGCCCCGTGTGCGGGAGAGCCATACCCTGTGCACGTTAAAGAACACGCTGGATGGCCTTGACGGGAGGCTACCATCTTCTCCCAACAGCTGTTCCAGTGGGTCCCCTCCCCCAACCTTCTCTGAGCCTTCGGGGTCCATGTGACCTGGCCATTTAGCCCATGGTGTGCAAAAAAGTGCCGCTCAGAGGTAAAACAACCAAACGATCAAAACCCTTTTACTCAAATAGCGGTAAAATGGAAAAAGACATGCTATGTTTAGATGCTTAATTTGTTTACACATATGTGGTTTCGTGAAAAAATAAATTGGTTTATGTTTTCAGATCGCCTATATTCTGCAAAAATGTTCGAGATGTTAAGGGATAAGACGGTAATTCCAGATACAGTATGTCCTACTGCTGAAGATTGCATTGCGTTCAATTTCCAAGAGAAAACAAAAGCTCCTGAAAGTGATTATTTGCAATTTATTATGAATCACTATACAACGAATTTAAATTTATGTAAAGATTACAATATGACCAGACGGAGAAAGTATTATCAATCTCAAATTGGAGAGGAGTTTCCAAAACTAGGGCAGATGATTTACGTCCCCATTGAGAGAAGGCAATTCTTACTAACTGACGCTGTTCTACACACAATATCTAACGTTGCAGAGGTAAGATACAATTTTCAGAGTTAATTTATAAAGTGTTAATAAAATATTTCTCTACTGCTTTAGAAGCCGTTTCCTGCTCAAAACGTTGTTTATCATAATTTGATGTCTTTTTTCCATATTTTAAAACCATAATATGAACGTAATGTTCACGTTAGTTGAAACTTTGGCCATCATTTTGTGTAGGAAGATACCAGCAGTCTCTTGCTACACAATTTTCACACTTTGATTCCATGTTAATAAGTATCGCTGCGTTGGCTGCCCCTTTGGAGGGCAGAATAATTTTCATGAGAGCGTAAAATTTTGAATAATAGACAAGCATAGCTTGTAGATGATATACATTGGATAAGTATGGAGAAAAAAAATGATATTAGCGGGGTGGGATCGGTACCCATGACTTACTGATAACATGGTCAGAGTAGCTGACAAGATCTCTACTATTGGTGGTTTTAAACATTAAATCATAGAATCAGTGACTCTAATATATCTGACTTTTGACTAGAGAACTCAGGTCTATAGCGGCAGGCAGAACACAGTTACGTGTGAGAGAGCATTAGTTAGAGCACGTGACGTCATCAGGGCGTTTGGGGCGGGGGTGGCTCAGTCGGTAGCGCGCCAGGCTCGTAATCTGTAGTTCCCAGGTTCGAGTCCCAGCTGGGTCAGCGTTGAGATTTATCTCCGCAAAATTCTCCGCCCTGCCCACGGTCAGTAGGGGACACTGATGGGCTTGGAAAGGCCGCCGTCCGTCGGATGGGATGTTAAGCCGTGGCCCCGTGTGTGGGAGAGCTATACCCTGTGCACGTTAAAGAACACGCTGGATGGCCTTGACGGGAGGCTACCATCTGTCTCCCAACAGCTATTCCAGTGGGTCCCCTCCCCCAACCTTCTCTGAGCCTTCGGAGTCCATGTGACCTTTTAGCTCATGGTGTGCAAAAAAGTGCCGCTCAGAGGTAAAACAACACAACCCATCAGGGCGTCGTGGGTCCTGATCACACCCAAATAATAATAATTTTTCCTCTATACATTATCCAATAAAATTTATACTTCCCTGCGAAATAACCCAGTGCAACTTTTATAACGCTGTCCGTCCTAATAATCTAAATCTTCATGATGGTAGGTGTCGAACAACCCCTAGTCTCTTCCGAATATTGGACTGCAGACACCCATAATCTTTTCCACCCCTCTGAATGGATAAAAAAATAAAACTGTTCATTGCATAACAGGCTAAAAAAATGGGTTTCATAGAAAAGAACTGAATGCCATGTTTGAAAATAATCTACATATTCTTTTTCAATCTGCGGCTGGCTATTTAATGTCACAAGAATGCAATTCGTTAGCAATACGAATCACTATGAAGAAAGGATTCATATCGCTTCTATAACTATTATGCGAAAGTTGTTTATAATTAATATGAAAAAATAGTTAAAAATATTGTTCACGTGAAGGTCCAGAGAAATGTTTTTTTTTTAGAAGTAAAGTTCCATTCAATTTTCCCAAGATATCATCAACCCAAATCGCTATTTCTTAAAACAAGGCGTTTCTTTCATAAAGCATTATTAATAACTCACAACCATTTATCTTATGTTTAATATTTCTTACGTCTTTACCCAAGGTCTTCAGAAATATAACAAACCTATCCTTTTATACCACGCAACATCAGGAAGGTTGGGTTGAGTTGTTTTACCTCTGAGCGGCACTTTTTTGCACACCATGGGCTAAATGGCCAGGTCACATGGACCCCGAAGGCTCAGAGAAAGTTGGGGGAGAGGACCCACTGGAACACCTGTTGGGAGACAGTGGTAGCCTCCCGTCAAGGCCATCCAGCGTGTTCTTTAACGTGCACAGGGTATGGCTCTCCCACACACGGGGCCACGGCTTAACGTCCCATCCGACGAACGGCGGCCTTTCCAAGCCCATCGGTGTCCCCTACTGACCGTGGGCAGGGCGAGGAATTTTGCGGAGATAAATCTCAACGCTGACCCAGCTGGGACTCGAACCTGGGAAGTACAGATTACGAGCCTGGCGCGCTACCGGCTGAGCCATCCCCGCCCCACATCAGGAAGGTATCTAAGGACCAAAATCCCATGAGATTGCGTTTTTTCACCTTTTTTTTATTGATGCAGAACAAGAAAAGAAGTGAAGGGATCGACCCCCTTGGGTTCACATGTGACATTAGATACGTTTGTAACAAATCCATACTTTAGCTTGTAACCTAAGAACACCTCTTAAGAGACAAAATTTTCTACGATGGCATTTTTACACGGATTTTTTATTCCTCGAAACGAAAAGATGAGAGCAGTATGGAGTCGGCGGTTCACATTTTAAATGTGACGAAAGTTTTTTTATTTCCTTTTCGACATCCCTATCATGGAATATTACATCGTCAATCCAGTATAAAATTTATGACGGGTATTTTGGCAGAACAACATAACTTTATTGCCTCCACCACCCGCCTAGGAGCGGGAGTTGCTCGGTCGGTAGCGCGCCAGGCTCATAATCTGTAGTTCCCAGGTTCGAGTCCCAGCTGGGTCAGCGTTGAGATTTATCTCCACAAAATTCGCCGCCCTTCCCACGGTCAGTAGGGTATACAGATGGGCTTGTGAAGGCCATCGGATGGGACGTTAAGTCGTGGACCCGTGTGTGAAGAGCCATACACTGTGCACGTTAAAGAACACGCTGGGTGGCCTAACGGGAGGCTACCATCTGTCTACCAACAGATGTTCCAGTGGGTCCCCTCTCCCAACCTTCTCTGAGCCTTTGGTGTCCATGTGACTTGGCCATTTAGCCCATTGTGTGCAAAAAAAGTGCCGCTCAGAGGTAAAACAACTCAACCATCCTCCTATGTACATTGCTGGCCATTAAAAGTGCAACACAAGGAAGAACTCATCAGATTGTCCCAAAATGTGCCAGATTGGTAGCCCATGGGTGAACATTTAAATGATTCAAAGCGCAGCACCTACGCACATAATGTGTGACAGTAACGCTCCCTGGAAGTGGTATAAGAGATTATAAAGAGCCGGTGTGAAGCACTGGAATTGTTTGCTCGCAGTTCTTGTGCAGTACAGGATCAAGTATGTTCCGTCGAAGAACACGGCATCTATATGACAAGATTTCCGACTTTGATCGAGGGAGAATTGTGGATTACGGGAAGGTGGATTATCGTACCGAGACATCGGTGTTCGTGTTGGACGAAATTCTGCTACAGTGATGAGAATATGGAATCAGTGGGTAGAAGGGAAATGAACTCGCCGACGTGAGGGATCTCAATGGCCCTGTCACACAAACGAACGAGAGGACAAGACGTCTCTTGCATATGTCTTTGGGGCGGGGGTGGCTCAGTCGGTAGCGCGCCAGACTCGTAATCTGTAGTTCCCAGGTTCGAGTCCCAGCTGGGTCAGCGTTGAGATTTATCTCCGCAAAATTCCCCTCCCTGCCCACGGTCAGTAGGGGACACCGATGGCTTGGAAAGGCCGCCGTCCGTCGGATGGGACGTTAAGCCGTGGCTCCGTGTGCGGGAGAGCCATACCCTGTGCACGTTAAAGAACACGCTGGATGGCCTTGACGAGAGGCTACCATCTGTCTCCCAACAGCTATTCCAGTGGGTCCCCTCCCCCAACCTTCTCTGAGCCTTCGGGGTCCATGTGACCTGGCCATTTAGCCCATGGTGTGCAAAAAAGTGCCGCTCAGAGGTAAAACAACCCAACGCATATGTTTTGAATGATCGTACAGCCACATCAAATACCTTAGCTGAACAGTTAGCGTGTGTTGCACTTCAACCAGTGTCTGCACGTACGGTTCGACGTCATCGGAAGCATCGGGGCATCTTTGCTAGCCGGCCATTGTGTACGCTACCACTGACTCTACAGCACAGGCGTATGCGATTGCAATGGTGCCAAGAACGTTGTGAATGGATGTGCGAATGGCATCGCATCGTCTTTTCAGACGAATCTCGCTTCAGTATGCAGCACTATGATGGACGAATCCGTATCTGGAGGTACCACGGCGACAGGCTCAGTGAGACATGCATGATGCAGCGCCATACAGGTCCTGCCCCTGGTGTTATGGTATGGGGTGCCACTGGACTCCACTCATGCACACGCTTCGTATGCATTAATAGTATTTTGAACAGCCAGCGTTACATCACTGAGGTGTTAAAGCCTGTGGTCGTATCTTATCTTCAGGGACTCTCTGGTACCATTTATCAATAAGCCCCGACCACATGTGGCATGCATCATCCAAACATTCCTGGATAGCCACCATGTAACACCGCCAGGCTTGTAATCTGTAGTTCCCAGGTTCGAGTCCCAGCTGGGTCAGCGTTGAGATTTATCTCCGCAAAATTCCCCGCCCTTCCCACGGTCAGTAGGGGACACCGATGGGCTTGGAAAGGCCGCCGTCCGTCGGATGGGACGTTAAGCCGTGGTCCCGTGTGTGGGAGAGCCATACCCTCTGCACGTTAAAGAACACGCTGGATGGCCTTGACGGGAGGCTACCATCTGGCTCCCAACAGCTGTTCCAGTGGATCCCCTCCAAGTTTCTTTGAGCCTTCGGGGTCCATATGACCTGGCCATTTAACCCATGGTGTGCAAAAAAGTGCCGCTCAGAGGTAAAACAACCCAACCATGTAACACCTCTGCCTTGGCCTTTGTGTTCACCGGATCAGTCCCCAATTGAACGTGTCTGATCCATGATCTCACGACTAGTACACCAGACACCAGCAGCTGCTACAACAGATGGACTTCGGCTACGTATCGAAACTGCATGGGCTGACATTCCTCAAACACACATCCGACGTCTCATCCTTCAATCCCAGACCGTGTGTAGCAGCGGTTATTGCCACTCATGGTGACTACACAAGACACTGATTTTTTTGTATTCCACAATCCTAGCCGAGTTGTATTTGTAATCATTTTACCCTTTCAATATAAGCTATATATTTACCAAATATGGTTTTAATATCTCTTGTCTCTCCTGGTGTTGCACATTTAATGGCCAGCAGTGTAATTAAAGTACCATCCCTAGGGCGCCCAACGAAGTTCATAACTACTCTAATCCTCTGAATGCTCAGCATCTTAAGGAATCGAATTAAGAGTAGTGTAAGACCTCAAAAAAAAAAACACGAAAAAAAAAACGGAGAGAATATGGTGGATGGACAAAGTGAGGGAAGACCTTGTTACAGTTCACGAGCATTGAACAAATCCAAGAGCTGTAGCACAAAATAAATGGGGCGGGGGTGGCTCAGTCGGTAGCGCGCCAGGCTCGTAATCTGTAGTTCCCAGGTTCGAATCCCAGCTGGGTCAGCGTTGAGATTTATCTCCGCAAAATTCCCCGCCCTGCCCACGGTCAGTAGGGGACACCGATGGGCTTGGAAAGGCCGCCGTCCGTCGGATGGGACGTTAAGCCGTGGCACCGTGTGCGGGAGAGCCATACCCTGTGCACGTTAAAGAACACGCTGGATGGCCTTGACGGGAGGCTACCATCTGTCTCCCAACAGCCGTTCCAGTGGGTCCCCTCCCCCAACCTTCTCTGAGCCTTCGGGGTCCATGTGACCTGGCCATTTAGCCCATGGTGTGCAAAAAAGTGCCGCTCAGAGGTAAAACAATCCAATCCAACCATTGTTCGTAATGAAGCTTGACTGCTTTACGGTATGAACGAGTATGTATGTTCGTATGCAGACAGGTAACTGTTTTCGAAAAACTCTATGAATTGCCGCAAAAAAATTATTTTTGTTCTCTAGTTAATATTTTCAACGTTTTTATTCATCAATATAATCTTTGTCTGCTGCTAAAAACTTTCTTTTCTGTCGTGCCTGTCACTTATCATGCATGCAGGCGTATTTTAAAATAGAAAAAAAATATAGAATGATTATTTATAAAAACTGAATTTCACTTGTATACAGCACTTCAATTCGTGAAATTTTAAAGCAATTAATCATGATTAGAACTCCTAGCTCATATGCGCATCTAAAAACGTTCCGCGTTTTTTCTTAACGCGAATATGAGTTGGGTTGTTTTACCTCTCAGCGGCACTTTTTTGCACACCATGGGCTAAATGGCCAGGTCACAAGGACCCCGAAGGCTCAGAAGGTGGGGGGAGGGGACCCACTGGAACAGCTGTTGGAAGACTGATGGTAGCCTCCCGTCAAGGCCATCCAGCGTGTTCTTTAATGTGCACAGGGTATGGCTCTCCCGCACACGGGGCCACGGCTTAACGTCCCATCCGACGGACGGCGGCCTTTCCAAGCCCATCGGTGTCTCCTACTGACCGTGGGCAGGGCGGGGAATTTTGCGGAGATAAATCTCAACGCTGACCCAGTTGGGATTCGAACCTGGGAACTACAGATTACGAGCCTGGCGCGCTACCGACTGAGCCACCCCCGCCCCAACGCGAATATGATAAGTAAGTATATACTGCACTGCTGATGAGTATAAAATAAAACATGTGACGTGAGTTGAAATTACCTTATTAGAAAATTCAATGATATTTGTTTTAAAAATCATCTGTATAAGAGTATGAATTATTTTAGTAAATACATACGTTATTGAAGTAATATGAATGTAAACCACATATATTTATGTAGTGCACTATACTATATATTGTAAAATTTCTCTCTTGTGGAATTTCAAATTCACAGTATTTAAATTTAATGTGTTTTAGGAATATTAATAAAATATTTTTCTAATTTGCTGGACTTAATAAGCATTATCATTTCATTTCTCTAGTACCTGTCGGTGGTGGAATTGCAAGTGTCTGGTATTTGCTCGGAAGATTTGACTTTACTTCTTAAATCAATTCCTAAAGTTCTCGATTTAAACGTTTCAGAAACATGTTTTTGTGATATTCATATGGAAATTGTCAGAAAGACCTGCACAAGGCTGATAAAACTAGATATATCTAAAACTTCAGTAACAGATGAAGGTGTTAAAAATTTATGTGGTGATAATTCATCTGTATATGAAGATATGTGCAAAATAGCGAATTTAAACATAAAAGCCACAAATATCACTTCCAGAGGAACCAGAATGTTGTTGGAATCCTTCCCCACTTTAGAACAACTGCAATATTTCGACTTTTTTGCACAAAGACCTCAGTATGATCCTATGCTATATGAAGTCTTTACACGGACAGAAGATTATGATTCGGATTATCCAATGACACACATTTTCGGAGGAGTGGTCAGAATGTTTTTCGATATAAAGAAATGTACTCTATCGAAAAATGATTCTTTAAGTGTAAATAAATTCAATCTCCAAGAATTATACTTTGGCATTCGGGAAACTGAAGAAGACATTCTGCAGTTTGCATTAGTTTGCTTTCCTGAAGTTAGATCGGTACACATTGCTCCTCAAATACCACCACAATACCTTTCGCTTTGCACTGCATTTTCTCGTCTTACAGATCTAACCTTACACTTGGCAGATATTAATTTTTTAGAACTAGATGAGCTCTTTACTGTTCAGGGAAGCAAAATTGAAGTTTTATCTCTCGAATTAGAGTTCACGGCTGCATTTGACGAATATATGGATCTCTTTAGGTGGTTGCAACTTTGTCCTAAATTGAGAGAACTCTCTTTGAGTGGAGCAATTTTCTTGCAAGAATGTGAAAATGATGCGAAATCGTTTAAATGCTTTCCAGCTTCTTTGAACAAAATCATATTGAGTGGAATAAATGGTTATGGATCACCAAAGTTCTTGACACTTATGTTAATATCGGCAACTCACGTGCAGGATCTTTTTATGAGTTTTCCATGCCTAGGTGGCGACAAAGCCGTTCGAGAAGCATTCGGAATTCACGGCTACAAATATTTACGTTACTTGGAGCTATTTGGAGAATGTTTTAGTGTAGACACGCTTTACTTGCTTCTGAAAAATAAGAATCTTAAATGTTTATCGTATCCATTCACAATATATCACAGAACAGAAGATTACGAAAGAATGCGGAACATAGTCAAAGAAGAAAATCTGGATATAGATATAATGGATACTGTATAATATGTATCTGAATAAATCCTTTTAGATTTCACAAAATTGAAAAAAATGTTGAAAAAACACCCGTTTTTAAATTTTAGGCTCAAACAATTTTTTTTATATTCACCTATAATGCACTTTTCAAAATATGACTAATAAAAGTTTTCAAAATTAATCTTTTTTTTTTTCAAAACGTTTTCGTGGAATTTTCGGGTATGTGTATGACATAAAAATAATGC
The DNA here is from genome assembly GCA_038380435.1 of Ryuthela nishihirai. Taxonomy (NCBI): domain Eukaryota; kingdom Metazoa; phylum Arthropoda; class Arachnida; order Araneae; family Heptathelidae; genus Ryuthela; species Ryuthela nishihirai. The sequence continues at coordinate 25,600,125 of JAWZYU010000022.1, forward strand.
ACGGATAAGTTTTTGTACTCTTAATAAATGATGTGAACTTTTTCTTTATTGTTTTGCATTGTAATTTGAATGCAGTTATATACTCAGTGGGAACTGAAATATGAATATCCACGTAATTTCTCGATGACTCCTTCTAGTATTGAGAAATAATCTGAACAAGGCGTGGTTTGGATATCAGACACGTAAACAGAACAATGGGTCTTGGATCACACAACTCTTTTCTCTGAAAATCTAAGACGATGAAATAGTTCGGAAGATTACGTATTGAGAAGCGAATTTTTACTTATTTAGTTGTTTCTCCTTTTAAATTTTAATGTCATGTCCAAAGACTTTACGAGCAATAAATAACATACATTGCGTCACCATCTCTCCCATTGTTTTAAATCGTATTTTACAAACTTTTTCACCTTTCCCCAAAAATTAAAAAGCCTGTAAATGGTAGCTGGCATAAACTGGAAGGAGGGCTGTGTACCAATCCCCACTGATGATGCACAGAACAGGCTAAGTCTAGCACCTAACGTCCGACCACGTTTTCTCGTGGTGCAGGCTAGTAGTAGCTTTCAAAAGACATATTCTCTGTTTTGAAATGTATATAGATATTACGATACAATAAAGATGAGATATTCTCTTTTAGAAAGGGGCGGAGGTTGCTCAGTCGGTAGCGCGCCAGGCTCGTAATCTATAGTTCCCAGGTTCGAGTTCCAGCTGGGTCAGCGTTGAGATTTATCTCCGCAAAATTCCCCGCCCTGCCCACGGTCAGTAGGGGACACCGATGGGCTTGGTAAAGGCCGCCGTCCGTTGGATGGGACGTTAAGCCGTGGCCCCGTGTGCGGGAGAGCCATACCCTGTGCACGTTAAAGAACACGCTGGATGGCCTTGACGGGAGGCTACCATCTGTCTCCCAACAGCTGTTCCAATGGGTCCCCTCCTCCAACCTTCTCTGAGCCTTCGGGGTCCATGTGACCTGGCCATTTAGCTCATAGTGTGCAAAAAAGTGCCGCTCAGAGGTAAAACAACACAACCCATCAGGGCGTCGTGGGTCCTGATCACACCCAAATAATAATTTTTCCTCTGTACATTATCCAATAAAATTTATACTGCCCTGCGAAATAACCCAGTGCAACTTTTATAACGCTGTCCGTCCTAATAATCTAAGTCTTCATGATGGTAGGTGTCGAATAACCCCTAGTCTCTTCTGAATATTGGACTGCAGACACCCATAATCTTTTCCACGCCTCTGAATAGATAAAGAAAATAAAACTGTTCATTGCATAATAGGCTAAAAAAATGGGTTTCATAGAAAAGAATTGAATGCCATGTTTGAAAATAATCTACATATTCTTTTTCAATCTGCGGCTGGCTATTTAATGTCACAAGAATGCAGTTCGTTAGCAATACGAATCACTATGAAGAAAGGATTCATATCGCTTCTATAACTATTATGCGAAAGTTGTTTATAATTAATATGAAAAAATAGTTAAAAATATTGTTCACGTGAAGGTCCAGAGAAATGTTTTTTTTTTTTAGAAGTAAAGTTCCATTCAATTTTCCCAAGATATCATCAACCCAAATCGCTAGTTCTTAAAACAAGGCGTTTCTTTCATAAAGCATTATTAATAACTCGCAACCATTTATCTTACGTTTAATATTTCTTACTCCTTTACCCAAGGTCTTCAGAAATATAACAAACCTATCCTTTATACCACGCAACATCAGGAAGGTTGGGTTGAGTTGTTTTACCTCTGAGCGGCACTTTTTTGCACACCATGGGCTAAATGGCCAGGTCACATGGACCCCGAAGGCTCGGAGAAAGTTGGGGGAGAGGACCCACTGGAACACCTGTTGGGAGACAGATGGTAGCCTCCTGTCAAGACCATCCAGCGTGTTGTTTAACGTGCACAGGGTATGGCTCTCCCACACACGGGGCCACGGCTTAACGTCCCATCCGACGGACGGCGGCCTTTCCAAGCCCATCGGTGTCCCCTACTGACCGTGGGCAGGGCGAGGAATTTTGCGGAGATAAATCTCAACGCTGACCCAGCTGGGACTCGAACCTGGGAAGTACAGATTACGAGCCTGGCGCGCTACCGACTGAGCCATCCCCGCCCCACATCAGGAAGGTATCTAAGGACCAAAATCCCATGAGATTGCGTTTTTTCGCCTTTTTTTTATTGATGCAGAACAAGAAAAGAAGTGAAGGGATCGACCCCCTTGGGTTCACATGTGACATTAGATACGTTTGTAACAAATCCATCCTTTAGCTTGTAACCTAAGAACACCTCTTAAGAGACAAAATTTTCTACGATGGCATTTTTACACGGATTTTTTATTCCTCGAAACGAAAAGATGAGAGCAGTATGGAGTCGGCGGTTCACATTTTAAATGTGACGAAAGTTTTTTTTATTTCTTTTTCGACATCCCTATCATGGAATATTACATCGTCAATCCAGTATAAAATTTATGTCTGGTATTTTGGCAGAACAGCATAACTTTATTGCCTCCACCACCCGCCTAGGAGCGGGAGTTGCTCGGTCGGTAGCGCGCCAGGCTCATAATCTGTAGTTCCCAGGTTCGAGTCCCAGCTGGGTCAGTGTTGAGATTTATCTCCACAAAATTCACCGTCCTTCCCACGGTCAGTAGGGTATACAGATGGGCTTGTGAAGGCCGTCGGATGGGACGTTAAGTCGTGGACCCGTGTGTGAAGAGCCATACACTGTGCACGTTAAAGAACACGCTGGGTGGCCTAACGGGAGGCTACCATCTGTCTACCAACAGATGTTCCAGTGGGTCCCCTCTCCCAACCTTCTCTGAGCCTTCGGTGTCCATGTGACTTGGCCATTTAGCCCATTGTGTGCAAAAATGTGCCGCTCAGAGGTAAAACAACTCAACCACCCTCCTATGTACATTGCTGGCCATTAAAAGTGCAACACAAGGAAGAACTCATCAGATTGTCCCAAAATGTGCAAGATTGGTAGCCCATGGGTGAACATTTAAATGATTCAAAGCGCAGCAGCTACGCACATAATGTGTGACAGTAACGCTCCCTGGAAGTGGTATAAGAGATTATAAAGAGCCGGTGTGAAGCACTGGAATTGTTTGCTCGCAGTTCTTGTGCAGTAAAGGATCAAGTATGTTTCGTCGAAGAACACGGCATCTATATGACAAGATTTCCGACTTTGATCGAGGGAGAATTGTGGATTACGGGAAGGTGGATTATCGTACTGAGACATCGGTGTTCGTGTTGGACGAAATTCTGCTACAGTGATGAGAATATGGAATCAGTGGGTAGAAGGGAAATGAACTCGCCGACGTGAGGGATCTCAATGGCCCTGTCACTCAAACGAACGAGAGGACAAGACGTCTCTTGCATATGTCTTTGGGGCGGGGGTGGCTCAGTCGGTAGCGCGCCAGACTCGTAATCTGTAGTTCCCAGGTTCGAGTCGCAGCTGGGTCAGCGTTGAGATTTATCTCCGCAAAATTCCCCGCCCTGCCCACGGTCAGTAGGGGACACCGATGGGCTTGGAAAAGCCGCCGTCCGTCGGATGGGACGTTAAGCCGTGGCTCCGTGTGCGGGAGAGCCATACCCTGTGCACGTTAAAGAACACGCTGAATGGCCTTGACGAGAGGCTACCACCTGTCTTCTAACAGCTATTCCAGTGGGTCCCCTCCCCCAACCTTCTCTGAGCCTTCGGGGTCCATGTGACCTGGCCATTTAGCCCATGGTGTGCAAAAAAGTGCCGCTCAGAGGTAAAACAACCCAACGCATATGTCTTTGAATGATCGTACAGCCACATCAAATACCTTAGCTGAACAGTTAGCGTGTGTTGCACTTCAACCAGTGTCTGCACGTACGGTTCGACGTCATCGGAAGCATCGGGGCATCTTTGCTAGCCGGCCATTGTGTACGCTACCATTGACTCTACAGCACAGGCGTATGCGATTGTAATGGTGCCAAGAACGTCGTGAATGGATGTGCGAATGGCATCGCATCATCTTTTCAGACGAATCTCGCTTCAGTATGCAGCACTATGATTGACGAATCCGTATCTGGAGGTACCACGGCGACAGGCTCAGTGAGACATGCATGATGCAGCGCCATACAGGTCTTGCCCCTGGTGTTATGGTATGGGGTGCCATTGAACTCCACTCATGCACACGCTTCGTATGCATTAATGGTATTTTGAACAGCCAGCGTTACATCACTGAGGTGTTAAAGCCTGTGGTCGTATCTTATCTTCAGGGACTCTCTGGTGCCATTTATCAATAAGCCCCGACCATATGTGGCATGCATCATCCAAAAACTCCTGGATAGCCACCATGTAACACCTCTGCCTTGGTCTGTGTGTTCACCGGATCAGCCCCCCAATTGAACGTGTCTGGTCCATGATCTCACGACTAGTACACCAGCAGCTGCTACAACAGAAGAACTTTGGCTACGTATCGAAACTGCATGGGCTGACATTCCCCAAACACACATCCGACGTCTCATCCTTCAATCCCAGACCGTGTGTAGCAGCGGTTATTGCCACTCATGGTGACTACACAAGACACTGATTTTTTTGTATTCCACAAGCCTAGCCGAGTTGTATTTGTAATCATTTTATCCTTTCAATATTAGCTATGTATTCACCAAATATGGCTTTAATATCTCTTGTCTCTCCTGGTGTTGCACTTTTAATGGCCAGCAGTGTAATTAAAGTACCATCCCTAGGGCAGCCAACGAAGTTCATAACTACTCTAATCCTCTGAATGCTCAGCATCTTAAGGAATTGAATTAAGAATTGTGTAAGACCTCAAAAAAGAAAAAAAAAACGGAGAGAATATGGTGGATGGGCAAAGTGAGGGAAGACCTTGTTACAGTTCACGAGCATTGAACAAATCCAAGAGCTGTAGCACAAAATAAATGGGGCGGGGGTGGCTCAGTCGGTAGCGCGCCAGGCTCGTAATCTGTAGTTCCCAGGTTCGAATCCCAGCTGGGTCAGCGTTGAGATTTATCTCCGCAAAATTCCCCGCCCTGCCCACGGTCACTAGGGGACACCGATGGTGCTTGAAAAGGCCGCCGTCCGTCGGATGGGACGTTAAGCCGTGGCCCCGTGTGCGGGAGAGCCATACACTGTGCACGTTAAAGAACACGCTGGATGGCCTTGACGGGAGGCTACCATCTGTCTCCCAACAGCTGTTCCAGTGGGTCCCCTCCCCCAACCTTCTCTGAGTCTTCGGGGTCCATGTGACCTGGCCATTTAGCCCACGGTGTGCAAAAAAGTGCCTCTCAGAGGTAAAACAACCCAACCCACAAAATAAACGTGTACGAGAACTGCATACTATATTGCACGATTTGGTTTGATATCTGTAAGCCATTTTTTGTGTGGAAAAAGATAATAGCTCGCATGTATTGACAGATAATGGGGACAAATTATTGAAGGTGAGATTTGTGTTATTGCTAGATGGTTGAACATTTCAGGCGTTCGCAGTAATTTGGTTACTACCATTGTTCGGAGGGGCGGGGATGGCTCAGTCGGTAGCGCGCCAGGCGTAATCTGTAGTTCCCAGGTTCGAGTCCCAGCTGGGTCAGCATTGAGATTTATCTCCGCAAAATTTCCCCGCCCTGCCCACGGTCAGTAGGGGACACCGATGGTGCTTGAAAAGGCCGCCGTCCATCGGATGGGACGTTAAGCCGTGGCCCCGTGTGGTGGAAGAGCCATACCCTGTGCACGTTAAAGAACACGCTGGATGGCCTTGACGGGAGGCTACCATCTGTCTTCCAACAGCTGTACCAGTGGGTCCCCTCCCACAACCTTCTCTGAGCCTTCGGGGTCCATGTGACCTGGCCATTTAGCCCATGGTGTGCAAAAAAAGTGCCGCTCAGAGGTAAAACAATCCAATCCAACCATTGTTCGTAATGAAGCTTGACTGCTTTACGGTATGAACGAGTATGTATGTTCGTATGCAGACAGGTAACTGTTTTCGAAAAACTATGAATTGCCGCAAAAGAATTATTTTTGTTCTCTAGTTAATATTTTCAACGTTTTTATTCATCAATATAATCTTTGTCTGCTGCTAAAAACTTTCTTTTCTGTCGTGCCTGTCACTTATCATGCATGCAGGCGTATTTTAAAATAGAAAAAAAAATATAGAATGATTATTTATAAAAACTGAATTTCACTTGTATACAGCACTTCAATTCGTGAAATTTTAAAGCAATTAATCATGATTAGAACTCCTAGCTCATATACGCATCTAAAAAGGTTCCGCGTTTTTTCTTAACGCGAATATGAGTTGGGTTGTTTTACCTCTCAGCGGCACTTTTTTGCACACCATGGGCTAAATGGCCAGGTCACAAGGACCCCGAAGGCTCAGAGAAGGTGGGGGGAGGGGACCCACTGGAACAGCTGTTGGAAGACTGATGGTAGCCTCCCGTCAAGGCCATCCAGCGTGTTCTTTAACGTGCACAGGGTATGGCTCTCCCGCACACGGCGCCACGGCTTAACGTCCCATCCGACGGACGGCGGCCTTTCCAAGCCCATCGGTGTCCCCTACTGACCGTGGGCAGGGCGGGGAATTTTGCGGAGATAAATCTCAACGCTGACCCAGCTGGGACTCGAACCTGGGAACTGCAGATTACGAGCCTGGCGCGCTACCGACTGAGCCACCCCCGCCCCAACGCGAATATGATAAAATAAGTAAGTATATACTGCACTGCTGATGAGTATAAAATACAACATGTGACATGAGTGGAAATTACATTATTAGATAATTCAATGATATTTGTTTTAAAAAATCATTTGTATAAGAGTACGAATTATTTTAGTAAATACATACGTTATTGAAGGAATATGAATGTAAACCACATATATTTATGTAGTGCACTATACTATATATTGTAAAATTTCTCTTGTTGAATTTGAAATTCACAGTATTTAAATTTAATGTGTTTTAGGAATATTAATAAAATATTTTTCTAATTTGCTGGACTTAATAAGCATTATCATTTCATTTCTCTAGAACCTGTCGGTGGTGGAATTGCAAGTGTCTGGTATCTGCTCGGAAGATTTGACTTTACTTATTAAATCAATTCCTAAAGTTCTCGATTTAAACGTTTCAGAAACATGTTTTTGTGATATTCATATGGAAATTGTTAGAAAGACCTGCACAAGGCTGATAAAACTAGATATATCTAACACTTCAGTAACAGATGAAGGTGTTAAAAATTTATGTGGTGATAATTCATCTGTATATGAAGATATGTGCAAAATAGCGAATTTAAACATAAAAGCCACAAATATCACTTCCAGAGGAACCAGAATGTTGTTGGAATCCTTCCCCACTTTAGAACAACTGCAATATTTCGACTTTTTTGCACGAAGACGTCAGTATGATCCTATGCTATATGAAGTCTTTACACGGACAGAAGATTATGATTCGGATTATCCAATGACACACATTTTCGGAGGAGTGGTCAGAATGTTTTTCGATGTAAAGAAATGTACTCTATCGAAAAATGATTCTTTAAGTGTAAATAAATTCAATCTCCAAGAATTATACTTTGGCATTCGGGAAACTGAAGAAGACATTCTGCAGTTTGCATTAGTTTGCTTTCCTGAAGTTAGATCGGTACACATTGCTCCTCAAATACCACCACAATACCTTTCGCTTTGCACTGCATTTTCTCGTCTTACAGATCTAACCTTACACTTGGCAGATATTCCTTTGTTAGAACTAGATGAGCTCTTTACTGTTCATGGAAGCAAAATTGAAGTTTTATCTCTCGAATTAGAGTTCACGGCTGCATTAGACGAATATATGGATCTCTTTAGATGGTTGCAACTTTGTCCTAAATTGAGAGAACTCTCTTTGAGTGGAGCAATTTTCTTGCAAGAATGTGAAAATGATGCGAAATCGTTTAAATGTCTTCCAGCTTCTTTGAACAAAATCATATTGAGTGGAGTAAATGGTTATGGATCACCAAAGTTCTTGACACTTATGTTAATATCGGCAACTCACGTGCAGGATCTTTCTATGAGTTTTCCATGCCTAGGTGGCGACAAAGCCATTCGAAAAGCATTCGGAATTCACGGCTTCAAATATTTACGTTACTTGGAGCTATTTGGAAAATGTTTTAGTGTAGAGACGCTTTACTTGCTTCTGAAAAATAAGAATCTTAAATGTTTATCGTATCCATTCTCAAACTATCACAGAACAGAAGATTACGAAAAAATGCGGAACATAGTCAAAGAAGAAAATCTGGATATAGATATAATGGATACTGTATAATATGTATCTGAATAAAGCCTTTTAGATTTCACAAAATTGAAAAAAATGTTGAAAAAACTCCCGTTTTTAAATTTTAGGCTCAAACAATTTTTTTTTATATTCACCTATAATGCACTTTTCAAAATATGACTAATAAAAGTTTTCAAAATTAATATCGTTTTTTTTTCAAAACGTTTTCGAGGAATTTTCTGGTATGTGTATGACATAAAAATAATGCATGGATAAGTTTTTGTACTCTTAATAAATGATGTGAACTTTTTCTTTATTGTTTTGCATTGTAATTTGAATGCAGTTATATACTCAGTGGGAACTGAAATATGAATATCCACGTAATTTCTCGACGACTCCTTCTAGTATTGAGAAATAATCTGAACAAGGCGTGGTTTGGATATCAGACACGTAATCAGAACAATGGGTCTTGGATCACACAACTCTCTTTTCTCTGAAAATCTAAGACGATGAAATAGTTCGGAAGATTACGTATTGAGAAGCGAATTTTTACTTATTTAGTTGTTTCTCCTTTTAAATTTTAATGTCATGTCCAAAGACTTTACGAGCAATAAATAACATACATTGCGTCACCATCTCTCCCATTGTTTTAAATCGTATTTTACAAACTTTTTCACCTTTCCCCAAAAATTAAAAAGCCTGTAAATGGTAGCTGGCATAAACTGGAAGGAGGGCTGTGTACCAATCCCCACTGATGATGCACAGAACAGGCTAAGTCTAGCACCTAACGTCCGACCACGTTTTCTCGTGGTGCAGGCTAGTAGTACCTTTCAAAAGACATATTCTCTGTTTTGAAATGTATATAGATATTACGATACAATAAAGATGAGATATTCTCTTTTAGAAAGGGGCGGGGGTGGCTCAGTCGGTAGCGCGCCAGGCTCGTAATCTATAGTTCCCAGGTTCGAGTTCCAGCTGGGTCAGCGTTGAGATTTATCTCCGCAAAATTCCCTGCCCTGCCCACGGTCAGTAGGGGACACTGATGGGCTTGGAAAGGCCGCCGTCCGTCGGATGGGACGTTAAGCCGTGGTCCCGTGTGCGGGAGAGCCATACCCTGTGCACGTTAAAGAACACGCTGGATGGCTTTGACGGGAGGCTACCATCTGTCTCCCAACAGCTGTTCCAGTGGGTCCCCTCCCCCAACCTTCTCTGAGCCTTCGGGGTCCATGTGACCTGGCCATTTATCCCATGGTGTGCAAAAAAGTGCCGCTCAGAGGTAAAACAACCCAACTCTTTTAGAAGGGAATGAAAGGGGAGGACTGTCAGATCAGTTTGGCCTACTGGGATGAGTGTTCGTATCCAATTTTTCTGCCTTGCTGAGGAGTGGAAAACTTTGCACGATCCTGGTAATGACCATTTATATCCACTAAATGGCTTCGAGCTTGATTACGGCTTCTGGACTTGGTGCGCTGGTGGACTTGAAGAAAAATCAGCTACTGCGTTTTCTGTTGACTGTGGTTTACCAATTCTGAGTCACAAGAAGCACAGGATAAATATATTAGCTGATGGATAATCGTTATCTGAAGTTATCGCAGATACAGTGCAAATTAGTTGGAACAATAGGAAAATGCAGTAACAAAGACACAACTAAAACATTTATTTGTTTAATAGTGTAGTTAATAGTGAATGTGACCCACCTTAGCTTTAATTATTTCTTTCTCCCTCTCAACCATTGATGCCACTATATTTCCACACACTTCCTTCACTTCAGGGTCGTGGTATCACACTTTCATGACACTTTCTAGCATTTTGGTTTTCGTCGTGCAATCTATCTTAGATATGCGCGCTTTAATAATGGCCCACAAATTTTCAATGCGATCTAGATCGGGTGAATTTCCTGGCCACTTCAATACCATCAAATGTTGCTGGGTAAAGAAGCTCTTAGCAAGCTTCGAATTGTGGCATGGAGCCAGATCCTGTTGGAATACCCCATCGCCGTTAGGAAACGGCTTCTGCAGTGTTGGGACCATTTCCGCCTCCAGAACGCCTATGTACTTTTTGCCGTCCATCATTCGTTCAATGGGGCGAAGCGTCTGTGGCCCGAAAGCTGTGAAAAATCCCCAAAACATTACCTTGGGTGGGTGTTTGGGGGATTGCTGGATGTGGCCGGATCGAACAGGTTCTCCACGCTTCACTTGTCCCAACTAATTCGCACAGTACTGTACCTCAACCCTTATTAGTTTGGCATTGCTAATCCTTCACTGGAGAAATGTGTCTCAGTCGGATTAGTTTCTATATAGATCCTGGTTCTTGAAAAGGTCCACTTGAAAAGGTAGTGCCTGAAGTTTCAATCAGCGTGGGTGACCTCATCCTTTAAGAGTAGGGGAGCGAGACTTTTGACCCATGCCTGCGTTTAGAGGGCTGTTTGTCATTGTTGGCCCTACCTCTCTCATTACACCTAGTTTCTTTAAAAATCCTGCTAATCATTTTCTCTCTGGAGGAAGGTCAACACGTTGCATAGAGATTATACTCTTGACGTCTTCACACAGGAATTCGAGAGTTACAACTTATTTGCTCTAGGCCCTGCAAGAGACCAGATGGACAGACAAAGGTGAGACTTTTAAAAATCAATTTTAAATTTCTCTTTTCAGAGAGGGAGGATGGAAAGCATTTCCAAGGTGTAGGTTTGCTTCTCAGCAGATTTGCCAGTAATGCTCTTCTAGCATATGACTGCATTAATGAAAGATTTCTTACGGTAAAATTTGAAACGAAAATTAAAGACTTGATTGTCATCTGTTATGCCCCAATAGAGGACTCTGATGAGAAGGAGAAGGATACGTTTTACAGCCAACTTCAGGATATTTTGAATTCTTTCAAAGGAGATATTTCTCTTGTGCTAGGTGACTTCAATGCTAAAATTGGTACTGACTCTGACCTTTGGACAGGGGTGTTAGGTCCCTTTGACATTGGTAGTTCCAATGGCAACGTCTCCTATAGTTAAGTAAAGTTTACGGTTTGCAGAGAAGTAACATACGACAAACACTGGGACATTTATAAACATACATGGGTGTCACCTGATGGGTTGCACAGGAATATGATAGATTATATTTTAAATAACAGCAGATTTGCAGTTCGATTAGGTTTGCCAGATCATATAGGGGAGCCGAAATTTGGTCTGACCATTTCCTGGTCAAAAGTGCCTTGCAACTATAACTTAAGAAATGTGTTAAGTTTAAGAGAATTATTTTTAATATTGAAGGTCTGAAAGATCCAGATATAGCCAAAGCATACCATGATAAAGGTACTTAGTCATTATGACAATCGTAGTTTGCTTAATGCTGAAATTGACAGAGAATGGGTCATTTTAAACAGATGTTTATTGAAACCAACAGTACAAATTTGGGAAATAAACAGATGAAACAAAATAATTTGAGTGATAAGAATGTGGAATTTATTTCTAAAAGAAGAAAATGCAGGAATGATATGAACCAATATCCTACTAGTCTTAATAGAGAGCATTGCAAATAACTTATTAAACGGGTAAAGGATGAGTTAACAACTAATAAACTTTGGCTTAAAAACTTGGCTGACAGCGCATAGGAAGTAGACAGGACAAAAGCAGAGGATTGTATCAGATTGTTAATGTTTTATATGGAAAGAAACAGACAGATACACAGGGATTAACGTGGTTGAAGGTGAGAATTCTGTGATTACTAACGGGGTGAGCATTTCAGAGATGTTCTAAACAATGATTATTTCTACTCCCATTGTAATGAGGATAGATACATTATTGGCTTAATGACTGTCACATTATTGGCTTTAATGACTATCCTATATCACATTCTGAAGTCGTTTAGGCTATCTCTAAAACTGCCTAAATCCCCAGGGATGAATGAAATCCTTACTGAAATGCCAACAGCTGGGAACATTTGTGTTGTCACATGGCTGACTGAAATTTCAATGTTATATGATAAATGTGGTGTTCCTAAAAATTTTACTAGTTATTATTTACAAGAGAGTATATAGTTCAAAATGGTTTTCAGTAAATGATTTTAAATACCGAATGGAAAGTGAATGTCAAATAACCGAGCAACAGTAAATGAAATAACGACGAAATTGTGTAAAATATATGGGTTCTTCATTTTAGAGGGGGGAGGGGGAGGGGGTGGCTCAGTCGGTAGCGCGCCAGGCTCGTAATTTGTAGTTCCCAGGTTCGAGTCCCAGCTGGGTCAGCGTTGAGATTTATCTCCGCAAAATTCCACGCCCTGCCCACGGTAGGTACGGGACACCGATGGGCTTGGAAATGCCGCCGTCCGTCGGATGGGACGTTAATCCATGGCCGGGAGTGCGGGAGAGCCATACCCTGTGCACGTTAAAGAACATGCTGGATGGCCTTGACGGGAGGCTACCATCTGTCTCCCAACAGCTGTTCCAGTGGGTCCCCTCGCCCAACCTTCTCTGAGCCTTCGGGGTCCATGTGACCTGGCCATTTAGCCCATGGTGTGCAAAAAAGTGCCACTCAGAGGTAAAACAACCCAACCCACCATTACTATAAATAACAATTTTTATAATTCTCACAGTCTTCACTAAAAGCATAAGACATTTACAGCACTTAATAAGTGACACAATTATTTTTGCGAATATACCTGTAAATTACTAAGACTAGCCTTACCAACTCTTTTACAAATAAAAATAACCACGCATCAAAATATTTAGTTCCAGAATTTCAGCCATATAGTACTACAACAGTATAGCTAAGTATACTGGGCTCTCAGAACCAATTATTTTTTAGACGTAGATCCTGACGGATCAGACGATGAACTCTTCCTGCAGAAAAGTTGAGATCTCCTATGCTTGCTCGACACGTTAGTCGTTACCTCTTCGGCCATATCTTCAAAAGGGTTGAGTTGTTTTACCTCTGAGCGGTTCTTTTTTGCACACCATGGGCTAAATGGCCAGGTCACATGGACCCCGAAGGCTCAGAGAAGGTTGGGGGAGGGGACCCACTGGAACAGCTGTTGGGAGACAGATGGTAGCCTCCCGTCAAGGCCATCCAGCGTGTTCTTTAACGTGCACAGGGTATGGCTCTCCCGCACACGGCGCCACTGCTTAACGTTCCATCCGACGGACGGCGGCTTTTCCAAGCCCATCGGTGTCCCCTACTGACTGTGGGCAGGGCGGGGAATTTTTGCGGAGATAAATCTCAACGCTGACCCAGCTGGGACTCGAACCTGGGAACTACAGATTACGAGCCTGGCGCGCTACCGACTGAGCCACCCCCGCCCCATCTTCAAATGTCTTCAGTAACTTTCCTAAGAATAATTAAATGCTAAATCATTCAATTATTATTGACAAGTTTCTTTTATTATTCATCTTAACCTTAAAGTCAGTTTTTACTATTGCAAAACTGCTACTGACGTAATTCATATGCTGAAGGGGGCGGGGGTGGCTCAGTCGGTAGCGCGTCAGGCTCGTAATCTGTAGTTCCCAGGTTCGAGTCCCAGCTGGGTCAGCGTTGAGATTTATCTCCGCAAAATTCCCCGCCCTGCCCACGGTCAGTAGGGGACACCGATGGGATTGGAAAGGCCGCCGTCCGTGGGATGGGACGTTAAGCAGTGGCCCCGTGTGCGGGAGAGCCATACCCTGTGCACGTTAAAGAACACGCTCTATGGCCTTGACGGGAGGCTACCATCTGTCTCCCAACAGCTGTTCCAGTGGGTCACCTCCCCCAACCTTCTCTGAGCCTTCGGGGTCCATGTGACCTGGCCATTTAGCCCATGGTGTGCAGAAAAGTGCCGCTCAGAGGTAAAACAACAACAACAACATATGCTGAAGCAGTTCATTGTTACTCGTTTATCTGTCGTAACAATACTAAAGTTCTTTTTTGTATTGGATAGGCATGATGATTGGATTTTCCGATAATTCGAAAAGCTGTATTTAATGTCCACTCTAATGGTGAAAAAAGTTGAAATTGGCAAAACGTTTAAACGAATATTGCAAGCCACGCACAGATTAACAAAAAATGGAGGAATGGAGGTGAAATAGCCAACGGAACTCAGTTCGGCAGAGAAAAAAAATAAGAGATTGGCATCCTATTTTATTTTTCATTTCACTCCGTTTTACAGGTCTTTAAAAGTTTCCTCGAAAAAAATGAATGAAATACACAGGGTGCACCAAAAATAAATGAGCGTATAACGTTTTTCCCATTCATTTCAGGTAACATTTTGTCTTGAAAAAGAACACGCCGCAACAGGAGTAACAGGTCAAAGATCACTTTCAGTGTGAAAGTTAACTAGATTAAGAGACCGTGTAAAAGGGAATGAAAGGAGGAGGTTGCATATCATGAACGAGGATAGTTTCGCCGAACACATTTAGGAACTTTGATATTAAGAGTCTCCTCTAAAATTGTTTTTGAAAAGTGCAGTTAGCTCCAAACGAAGAGAAAATCCCCTGCAAAAATCTATTTTTAAAAGATTTCTCTCCTTTTTTGATAGGTTATTTGCACTAACAAAATTATCGCACAGGGTGTACTAAAAATAAATGAATATCGTTTGACCGAGCCAAACAGATATTAGCGCTCAAAATATCATCTGGATATAAGAACTCGGAACACGCAGAGAGTCGTACAGGAATATTAAGCCTGTTGATAAAACCTACTGGATATATTTGAGGGATCTCTAAATAAAATTTTGTCTAAATGGCAACCATTTGATTCTGAGGGTTCTGCGGAGCCCAAATGGGACTTGAACGTAGGAACTGTAAAAGGTATGTGGGTTCGGTTCTTCTAAACTGTATTTTCCCACAAACTCCTCTGAGCCTTTGTTGCAACAATGGTTCCCAATGGATATGCCCATTAGGAGAGGATGGTAGTCTCTTTACAAGACCATCCATCCAGCAGCCAGTGTGTTCTTTCACGTGCACAGGCTCTCATCAGAGAGATAACGTACATCGCTGCAATAGAAGGAGGATTGGTGGAAGCAATTACCTCTTCAAGTTTCCCTTTATTATCCCCTATCCATTGCAGTGATGCCTAAAGGGCGCCGTCCCGAAAGTGATTTCTGACCTTTTCTACTCGTGTTGCAGTGTGTGGAAGTTTCATTTAGGGATGACTGCGGTTCAACACCCCTTGAAAATTAGGAAGAATGTGAAAATTATCCCTCTCTTTTCTGAAACAGAGCCCTGTCTCGTATTTGATGCTATTCCCGTTATTTCAAAAAACCTCAGTGAAGAGCCGCAGTATTATGACTGTAGTACTAAGGTAGCATAATCATGTCTTTTAATTAAGGTGCAAAGAAAGTTGGTCGGAGGGAAAGCTGTCTCTTTATAAAATATCGACAGACGCAAAACGGAGAAACTGGCAAGCGGGAATAGGATTGGAATGTGTGGCAATTTTTGTTCAAATAATGGACTAAATTGCCCGATCCTTTAGAATCCTAAATGGCCCGATCCACGTAGAGTGCCCACCAATGCATGGCATGGCCAAAGAGATTTTAGCTCTAAATCCTATGGATACAAGCACTGTGGTCGGGCAACGAGTCGTACTCAGCTATTTAGACCATTGAGACCACCTATTGGGTATTAGATTCTGAAATTGTGTTTATCAACTCATTGAAAAAATTATACTGTGTATGTTCAAAAGGGCGAGGGATTCTCTTAGTGAAGTTGGGGTACATACTCGTAATCTGCAGTTACCAGATTCGATTTCCAGCTGAGATATCTCCATAAACCCCCCCCCCCTTCTCTTGCCTTCTTTTTCCATTGACTATCCTGACCACGATTTGTAGGGAGAGGGCTTGGAAAGGCCACCCGCCCGTCGACGAAACGTCCATCGAACGCTACATTTAAACCGTGGCCACGTGTTTGTAAGATGCGCCACACGTTTTCAGGAAGGTCAGAACAGATTTTGAATTCTGAAGTTCGTATCCCACTTCGGTTGCGTAACGTTTCACCTTAGCCCATTATTTTACCACAGAATTAAATCCAGTTCACAAGATCCGAACCCCGTTTTGAAATCTGCATTCGAATCCCACTTGAACTGCGGTAATCTCCACATTCCCTTCCCCTCTCCACACGCCTACCCTCGAAATAAGACGGGTGCCATTTAGCCGTTTGCATTAGAAGATCCGAAAATGTGAAATCCCTTTCTTTATTGATATAAATTTGCTCATGTGTAGAGGTACCACCAGTGGTACCTCTACACATAACTACTACATATATGTGTTATGTGTAGCTACCACCAATGGGGCGGGGGTGGCTTAGTCGGTAGCACGCCAGGCTCGTAATCTGTAGTTCCCAGGTTCGAGACCCAGCTGGGTCAGCGTTGAGATTTATCTCCGCAAAATTCCCCGCCCTGCCCACGGTCAGTAGGGGACACCGATGCGCTTGGAAAGGCCACAGTCCGTCGGATGGGACGTTAAGCCGTGGTCCCGTGTGCGGGAGAGACATACCCTGTGCACGTTAAAGAACACGCTGGATGGCCTTGACGGGGGCTACCATCTGTCTCCCAACAGCTGTTTCAGTGGGTCCCCTCCCCCAACCTTCTCTGAGTCTTCGGGGTCCATGTGACCTGGCCATTTAGCCCATGGTGTGCAAAAAAGTGCCGCTCAGAGGTAAAACAACCCAACCCTACCACCAATCCTCCCTTTATTGGAACAATGTGCGCCGTCCGTCAGGTGGGACCCTGTGCACGTTAAAGAAACACACTGGCTGCTGGGTGGATGGTCTTGACAAGAGGCTGCCATCTCTTCTATAATATCCATTGGGAATAGCTTATCCCATTGTTGCAACAAACGCCCAGAAGAGTTTGGCTCGAGTTCCACCTGCCTCCATTGCAGCGATGTGGAAAGTCTGTCATCCTTCAGAATGGACATTTACACTTTAAAGGACACGCTGGCTATTGGATGGATGGCCTTAATGAGAGGCTGCCATCTTGTTCTATGCGATAACGGCCATCCATTTAGGAACCTTTCGCTCCGAAAGTGAGAAAAATTATTTTGAGGATTCCCTCCTAGTCACCTGTCCTTCTCTCACTCTCGTCCAAACCCCCGAGCTGTTGCTATTTAGCCCATTAGTTGCACAGAAATTGTCGCACAAACCTTGTCCTGCAGGGGTTTCGAATCTTCTTCCCGCTTGCTGTTTCTCCCCTACGACGCTTTTTTTTAACGGCATAACGTGGGCCATCGAGTGGTTTTTCTTTTGTCGATCCATAATCAATCGCCTTTCGAAAGGTGGCCACTAACGAATATTGCAGGCAGTTTTTCCTGCACTACACAGATCCAAGAAATGCCATACAGCATGGGTGTCTAAAACTATGAACGTTTGAGGGCCTCATTGCAAAAAAAAAAATTTGCTGTGCCACACATACAATATTTTTCAACAAATTAAAATAAAAATTAACTCTATGTAGTTTTATTAAAATAAATTAACTTCTTTTTATTATAAATTTTTTTTAATTTGAATTAGATATGTATAGGTACATATTTATTTTAAATTTGTAAAAGTTTCGTTTCATTTAGTTTGGATTTCATAAAGATGGAAAAAATTCAAATTAATGAGATGGATGAATTTGCTTTTGTTGAACAAGCAAATCGATATCGGGTTCAATAGACGAGGTTGCAATTCTTAATGCATTTTCAAGATGTTTGTCAGTGATCTTTGTCCTATTTTTGTTTTTTGTATGCTTCATTCTTGAAAAATAATTGTTCACAAATATAGGTACTGCCAAAAGCTGAAGACATTAATAAAGCATGATTGTGAAAATTAGGATATTTATCGCGGGGTAGGTAATCTTTATAAAACTCCAGTAAAGAAACATTCCCAAATTTTTCTTTCAGTTGAATGTCACTTTGCAGTTCAATGCATTCCATTTGAAGATTTGAAGGTAATTTATTTATTTCTAGAGAAAATGTGGTAGAAAATATGTTGAAATACTCTTCATTTTTTCGAAAATCTTGAAATCTACTTTCAAACTCTTGAATTAAATCAAAAATTAATGCAGCATATTTTGCATATTTTGTGCAACTCACAGGTTTATGTGCAGCCAAAGTACTGAAATGTGTCAAATCTTTTACTTTTATTTGATTGTGCCAAAATTTCAACTTTCTTTCAAACGCTGTTATTGTTTGGAACATATTATTAATAAATTGATTTTTTCCTTGAAGTCTCAAATTTAAATCATTCAAATGTTCTGTTAAGTCTACTAAAAAAGCTAAATCTAAAACTCAATCTTCGTCTTCAAATTCAGTCACAGGTTTCCCTTTTGTTTCCATAAATATTTTTATTTCAGTTCTTAAATCGTAAAATCTTTTGAGCATTTTCCCCTTACTGAGCCATCTTACTTCTGTATAATAAATAACATCTGCAATTTCAGTGCCCATTACCTTAAGAAACTCTTGAAATTGTGTGTGATTAAGTCCTTTTGCTCTTATAAAGTTAATGGTTTTTATAACAACGCTTAATACACTTTCCATTTTTAAAATTTTTCCACATAAATTGCCCTGATGTACAATACAATGATATGCCATCAAGATCGTATTGCCGGCAGCGACGGCTTCATTATTAACCATTTTAACGAGTCCCCCATTTTTACCAACCATGGCAGGGGCTCCATCGGTTATGATAGCTGATAAATTTTTCATAGATAAGGAAAACCTTTTCATCGTCGTTTTTAATGCATCGAATAAATCTACAGACTTGGTTGTGTCTTTTAACGATACTAAAGCAACCATTTCTTCCGTGATATTATAATGTTCATCGATTCCTCTTATAAAAATTGCCAATTGTGCCGTATCAGAAGCGTCAATGCTTTCGTCCATGGCTAACGAATAAAATTTAAAATTAGTACAATTGCTTTTTAAAGACTTTTCAACTGAATTCCCCAACTCCTCAATTCTTGTGGCTATAGTTTGGTGTGATAAACTGATTTAAAAAAATCCAACTTTTTTCACTGCAAATTATGTTTGCTACGCTTTCCATACATTCTTTTATAAATTCGCCATCAGTAAAAGGTTTTGATTTTTTCGCTATTAAATTTGCTACGACATAACTTGCTTTTACAATGTTATTATTTTGAGTACCTGTCTTTTTAAAAAAATTTTGTTCAGACGATAGCCCTTTTTTTAGTTCTGTGATTTTATCTTTACGGCAAATGCCGAGATATACATCGTATTTTGTGGCATGCTTTTGACTATAATGTCGTTTCAAATTGTAGTCTTTAAAAACTGGCACAAAGTCCCTACAAATTAGCAAAGTGCTTTATAATTCTCCTCAATAAAAAAGTATTTCTCCGTCCAGTTTTCATTAAAAACTCTTTTTTCATCTTCAATTTTTCTTTTTTTAGGTTCTGCTTGTTTTTTTAATGACATGGAGGCCATCTAAAAATATATATATATATATTTTAATTTTATAAGCAAATATCCATAATGAATATGAATTATTCATACCTTTTTAAAGAATTTGATACAAGAATTAGGAAATCAAAATACAATTCAATATACTGCATACAGATATTGTAATTCTTCAAAGAATATTAATAACTTTTTATAAGATTGTTTTACACGGTATTTTAACAAAATAGTAAAAATAAATATATCAATTTTGAAATTTCAAATGAATATGTAATTTTTATCAATCAAAACTGAATACTGAAACTGAGACACAAGGCACCTACCGGTACAGTAGCGTAACAGAATTCGCAGTAGAAGAGATTCGATTCAATCTCAAGTAGAGAGATCCTGAACTGTCAACTCTGAAAAAAAAAAATAAAATAAATACCCCCTCAAGCAGCTGCTTGCCACAGAGGTCTGACAGGAGCCTGTCAGTTTATATGCCACAGTAGAAGGTCTGAGAGGACGGCAAGACCTCAGCAGAAAAACGACACAAACAGCCATGCCTTACTCCGGGGCTCGAACCCAGGTCCCTTATATCAGTAGCCAAGCGCGTTAACCACTCTTTCAGAAATGATTACTGATCGTGGACCGGTCAGGGATCCCTTTTATAGACTCGGAGAGCATGGAGAATTTTCTGGAACACCCCGAGCTGTAGCAGACGCGCGACTGGGGCAAGTCTACGGTGGTGGGGTGCGTGACGTAGGAACTGGGCACGTGGCCATGCGCCAAGATCACGCGCAGAACGGGATTCAGCGAGAGGAAAGCCAACGGGTCGGATCGATTTGGCGAACTTTCGCGAACGTTCGATGGCCCCTTTTTCTGTGAAGGGCTCCCTTGGCCAAAAGGATTAGGAAATCAAAATACAATGCAATATACTGCATACAAATATTGTAATTCTTCAAAAAATTCGTCGTCGAGTGGATACACACATAATTCGAAATGTAAATTCTCATGGCATACTAAGATGTTTTTATTTAAATTTTTATTTCAAAATAAATGTCAACGAATCGATTATATATGAAAAATATTGCAAACATTTATTTTTTAATAAAAATGTGTAAATTTAAATATTTTCATAATTTGCGTTTGGGCCGCATTTTAAAGGCTTTTGGGCCGCACTTTAAACAAGCATGCCATACAGTGAATTTAAGAGACGATTAGGCCCAGTAGAGAGAGTAATTGTTACGCTCGTGGCAGCCTTACGGTTTTTTCCCACGCCACTCTTTGAAGGTGTGGCCACTAACGGATATTGTAGGCAGTTTTCCCGCATTACACCTTTTTAGCCAACAGAGAGTCCACGCAGTGGTTTTAAGATTAGTGTCCGATAGTGCAAGAATTATTACACGGCAGTTATTCTTGCGCAGTTAGGGGCGGGGGTGGCTCGATCGGTAGCGCGCCAGACTCGTAATCTCCGCAAAATTCCCCGCCCTGCCCACGGTCAGTAGGGGACACCGATATGCTTGGAAAGGCCGCCGTCCGTCGGATGGGACGTTAAGCCGTGGACCCGTGTGGGGAGAGCCATACCCTGTGCACGTTAAAAAACACGCTGGATGGCCTTGACGGGAGGCTACCATCTGTCTCCTGACAGCTGTACCAGTGAGTCCCCTCCCACAGCCTTCTGAGCTTTCGTGGTCCTTGTGACCTAAATGGGATTTAGCCCATTTTGTGCAAAATAGTGCCGCTCAGAGGTAAAACAACCCAACCCAACTCGCGCAGTTTCCACACTCTTAAACGTCGGGCGCCAGGGAAGATTGAATTAATCAACCTAGAGTCATGTGCCCATCTGCCACAGTAATTGTCTCCCAATGGCTGTTCTAATGGTTTCTTAACCCGACCATCTTAACAGTTAGCAATATTGATGAAAAGGAATTAAGCAATTTTCGTCCTCTGTTTATCAAAGCATGGTTTTTTGCTAGTAGTATACAAAATCTAACCCGCAACCTGCCTTGGTAAAGAGCCGTAGTATTATGACTGTGCTAAGGTAGCATAATCATTTGTTTTATAAATATGGTCTGGAATGAAAGGTTGGTCAAAGGGAGAACTGTCTCTTTATCATTAAGTGAATTTAATTAATTAGTAAGATGGCTAATGTAAATCTGAAGGACGATAAGACCCAATTAAACTTAATTTTATAATTTTGCTGGGGTGGCAAGTAAAAGGGTTCTTGTGACCTAGACATTTACCCAATGTGTGCAAAAAAGTGCCGCTCTGAGATAAAACAACCCAACGTATAGAGTGTGGGAACTGGGCGAGAATATGCTCCGTGTAATAATTTTTGCCCTACCGGGCCTAATTTTCTTAAAACCACTGCGTGGCCTCTGTTGGCTGTGTGTAGTGCAGGAAAACTGCCTGCAATATCCGTTAGTGCCCACGCTTTCAAAGGGCGGTGGGGAAAAAAAAAACAACTGGCCTCCCACGAGCGTACAGGGCTATGTAACAATTACTGTCCCTACTGGGCCTAATCGTCTCTTAAATCTACTGAACGGACTTCGTTGACTCTGTGTAGTGCGGGAAAAACTGCCTGCAATATCCCTTAGTGGCCACATTTTCGAAAGGTAAAAAATAAACCACCCGGTCACCCACGTCATGCCTTTAAAACGTCGGTCACCCACGTCATGCCTTTAAAACGTCGGTCACCCACGTCACCCCTTGCAGGACGAAATTTGTGCGGCAATTTCTGTGCAAATAATGGGCTAAATGGCAACTGCTTGGGGTTTTTGAACGGGAGTGGGAGAAGGACAGATGACTAGGAGGGAATATTCCAAATAATTTTTCCCGCCTTCGGAGCAACAATGGGTTAAAAGGTTCCTAAATGGATGTCCGTTACTTACATATGACAAAATGGCAGCCTCTCGTTAAGGCCATCCATCCAATAGCTAGTGTGTTCTTTAAAGGGTAAATGTCCATTCTGAAGGATGACGGATTTTCCACATCGCTGCAATGGAGGCAGGTGGAACTCGAGCCAAATTCTGGGCGTTTGTTGCAACAATGGGATAAGCTGTTCCCAATGGATATTGTAGAAGAGATGGCAGCCTCTTGTCAAGACCATCCACCCAGCAGCCAGTGTGTTTCTTTAACGTGCACAGGGTCCCACCTGACGGATGGCGCACATTGTTGCAGTAGAGGGAGGATTGGTGGTAGGTATTACCTCTACACATGAGCAAATTTATATCAATAAAGAAAGGGATTCCACATTTTCGGATCTTCTAATGCAAAGGGCTAAATGGCACCCGTCTTATTTCGAGGGTAGGCGTGTGGAGAGGGGAAGGGAATGTGGAGATTACCGTAGTTCAAGTGGGACTCGAATGCAGATTTCAAAACGGGGTTCGGATCTTGTGAACTGGATTTAATTCTGTGGGAAAATAATGGGCTAAGGGGAAAACGTGACGCAACCGAAGTGGGATACGAACTTCAGAATTCAAAATCTGTTCTGACCTTCCTGAAAACGTGTGGCGCATCTTACAAACACGTGGCCACGGTTTAAATGTAGCGTTCGATGGACGTTTCGTCGACGGGCGGGTGGCCTTTCCAAGCCCTCTCTCTACAAATCGTGGTCAGA
This sequence comes from Ryuthela nishihirai, assembly GCA_038380435.1. Classification (NCBI taxonomy): domain Eukaryota; kingdom Metazoa; phylum Arthropoda; class Arachnida; order Araneae; family Heptathelidae; genus Ryuthela; species Ryuthela nishihirai. The sequence goes on from JAWZYU010000022.1 coordinate 25,623,291, forward strand.
ACAGTCAATGGTAAAAGAAGGCAAGAGAAGGTGGGGGGGGGGGTGAGCTTTATGGAGATATCTCAGCTGGAAATCGAATCTGGTAACTGCAGATTACGAGTCTGTACCCCCAACTTCACTAACTAAGAGAATCCCTCGCCCTTTTGAATATACACAGTATATTTTTTTCAATGAGTTGATGAACACAATTTCAGAATCTAATACCCAATAGGTGGCCTCAATGGTCTAAATAGCTGAGTACGACTCTTTGCCCGACCACCGTGCTTGTATCCATAGGATTTAGAGCTAAAATCTCTTTGGCCATGCCGTGCATTGGTGGGCACTCTACGTGGATCGGGCCATTTAGTCCATTATTTGAACAAAAATTGCCACACATTCCAATCCTATTCCCGCTTGCCAGCTTCTCCGTTTTGCGTCTGTCGATATTTTATAAAGAGACAGCTTTCCCTCCGACCAACTTTCATTGCACCTTAAATTAAAAGACATGATTATTAGGGTTTGCCAAAAAAATTCAAAAATTTTTTTTTCAAGTCGTAATACCGCGGAAAAGTTGCAAATTGGGGAAACTAAAAAGGGGTAAAAAAAGAAATAAAATCGGTTTATATCTTCGGGTCGCGCACGTGCTCTAAATTTTGCCGAAATTTGGAAAAATTCACATTTTTACGATAATTTTTAACATTTTTAAATTAGCCTCTTCCCGAATGTAATAGCGCAAATTCTTATGCATTAGAACCACAGAAAATAATGTTTAAATATTATTTAAATCCATCAACATCTTCCGGTCGCGCATTGTCTTCAAAATTAATGAAATTTTGAAAAAAATTTACAAATAAATGTAGATCACAGTTCAAGGAAAATAAAACACTAACAACTTACATGTTCTTTATATTTGTTCTTTATTGAATACAAGTTTAAATGTTTAAAAACAAATTATTTTAGACCATTAGTAATATTTATAAACAGATTTTTTATTGAAAAAACTAAGTTTTTGTATGAAGAGTCGTAAGTCCAAGAAACTCATGTTGAACAATTGAACATCTCCGTTTTCACTCATTCTTAGCTGAAGGTACTTTGAAATCTGATTTATGGGCGAAGTTAGGCATGGTTGACCTTGACAGCAGAGTCGTTCTGATAAAACCATCCCTAGACTCAACTCCGCAAACTTTTCCTGAGGCTTCTGTCACGAGTTTCACACATCGTTCAACTGCCTGTGTGTGAACTGTGAATGTCTTGAATGTTATATCCCAATTAGGGACTGAGTCACTTTGAATATGTGATTTAATCTCATCGTCACTGATATCTTTTAATAATGGGGGAGAAGATAAATCACAGTCCATCCAGTTAATTATTTCTGAGTGGTCTTGAGCCTTGAAATTGAGTTTTGGCGGCATGAATGTTCTGATAGTTGTTCTCTTTTGATCTAACTGTCTCGCCTTTAGAATTCGTCGAAGTCCGAGCTCTCTTATGTGTTTTGTATTATCTTGTGTCATGGCTAACATTAAATGTTTTGGATGAGTGAAAAAGCCATTTCGTTCAATCACAGGGTCGACAATATTACGTAAATCTTCAGGCAGGTACCTTGAAGATTTTATTGATTGGTACACAAGTTTTGGTCCCTCTGTAAAGTATTTACTTGTTTTAACACTAAACCACATTGGCATGTATGACTTCAAAATAAATACAACTATTTCTTGAAGTTCAGGTGTGAGACTTTCTTCACTTAATACAATCTGAGAGTTCGATTTGCTGTTGTCAACCACCTCGAGTGTGACAAGGGACCAGGATTTCGTACAGCCAAATCATCTTTACAATTTCCTGACTTTATTGCTATGGAAATATCGAGTAGATATTGCTGATCCTTACTTAGTATCTTCTGTCTATTGTGGGGATCTGACAGCCAATACTCTTGAAGCCAATCACTAGACGTTTTTCGCAGCCCCTTAGCTTTTCACCGATTGGCCCTCTCAAAGATTTCGGACCCGTTGATTTACCGTCTAGGTATTGAAACAGATGCCGGAATGGCAGTTCATTGAAATGGAGAAGGCAACTGCCCATTGTAACGGTTTCCCCAAATGTATTTCGATTCGGCGAATCAGACCGTTTTTCCAACCTGTATTAACAGTAGTGCCATCACATCCTATGACAACTAATTTTTCGAGAGAAATACCACGATCAGACAGATAAGAAATAATAGTAGTGACAATATCTTCAGAACTTCCAGAAGTTGGAGTAACATGACCGATGTAGACTGAAACAGGTTCTTGAATTAGCTTTGTTAAAATGCTTTGTTAGATTGTTAGTAATGCTTTGTTAGATTGTTAGTAATGCTTTGTTAGATTGTTAGTAATGCTTTGTTAGAATTTGCGAGTAATTTGTTACATTTGACAGCTGTTGCGCGAGCGGAAGACCTTAACCAATTTGAACTATTTTTTTTTCTACATCATTATCGGTTCGAGTAAGAGTCGACTAGAGCTATTAGATTTAAATATTGACAAGTTAAGTAAGATAAAAAATTATCGTAAAAATATAAATTTTTCCAAATTTCGACAAATTTTAGAGCACATGCGCGACAGGAAGATATAAACCGATTTTATTTCTTTTTTTTTACCCCTTTTTAGTCTACCCAATTCGCAACTTTTCCGCGGTATTACGACTTGAAAAAAAATTTTTGAATTTTTTCGGCCCACCCTAATGATTAGTACAGTCATAATACTGTGGCTCTTCACTGAGGTTTTTTTGAAATAACGGGAATAGCATCAAATACGAGACAGGGCTATGTTTCAGAAAAGAGAGGGATAATTTTCACACTCTTCCTAATTTTCAAGGGCTGTTGAACCGCAACCATCCCTAAATGAAACTTCCACACACTGCAACACGAGTAAAAAAGGTCAGAAATCACTTTCGGGACTGCGCCCTTTACACATCACTGCAATGGATAGAGGATAATAAAGGGAAACTTGAAGATTTAATTGCTGCCACCAATCCTCCTGCTATTGCAGCGATGTACGCTATCTGTCTGATGAGAGCCTGTGCACGTGAAAGAACACACTGGCTTTCACGTTCACGGGCTCTCATCAGACATTTCATCTGGATGGATGGTCTTGTGAAGAGACTACCATCTTGTCCTAATGGGCATATCCATTGGGAACCATTGTTGCAACAAAGGCTCAGAGGAGTTGGTGGGAAAATACAGTTTAGAAGAACCGGACCCACATACCTTTTACAGTTCCTAGGTTCGAGTCCCACTTGGGCTCCGCAGAACCCTCAGAATCAAATGGTTGCCATTTAGCCCATTGTTTGCACAGATCCCAGAGGAGCGAGCAGCGTTAATCTCCTCAACACCCTCCTCCCCTTTTTTTGTTCCCCTAAAATTTTATATAGAGATCCCTCAAATATACCCTGTAGGTTGTATCAATAGGCTGAATCGCCCTGTATGGCTTTTTGCCCGTTCTTATGTTCAGAGGATATTTAGAGTGCTAAAACCTGTTTGGTTCGGTCAAACGATCTTCATTATTTGTTTTTGGTACACCGTCTGTGAGAATTTTTTGAGTGCAAGTAACCTTTCAAAAAAGTAGAAAATTCCTCTAAAATTTCGTGTTTTTTTTGTCAGTTGATTTCCCTTCGTTTGGAGCCAACTCTATACTTTTCAAAAACAATTTCAGAGAAGGAGACTCTATATATCAAAGTTCCTAAATGTGCCCGGCGAAACTGCCCCATTGATATGTAACCTTCTCCTTTCATTCCTGGGGCGGGGGTGGTTCAGTCGGTAGCGCGACAGGCTCGTAATCTGTAGTTCCCAGGTTCGAGTCCCACCTGGGTCAGCGTTGAGATTTATCTCCGTAAAAATTCCCCGCTCTGCCCACGGTCAGTAGGGGACACCGATGGGCTTGGAAAGGCCGCCGTCCGTCGGATGGGACGTTAAGTCGTGGCCCCGTGTACGGGAGAGCCTTACCCTGTGCACGTTAAAGAACACGCTGACGGGAGGCTACCATTTGTCTCCCAACAGCTGTTCCAGTGGGTCCCCTCCCCCAACCTTCTCTGAGCCTTCGGGGTCCATGTGACCTGGCCATTTAGCCCATTGTTGCAAAAAAGTGACGCTCAGAGGTAAAACAACCCAACCTTTCATTCCTTTTCGTACGGTTTATTAAGACCGTATAAAAAATATAAGGAAATCTTCCGCTACATAAAAAAATTTCAAAATAAAATATTTTTCTTATGTTTAATCAATTCAATAACAAACCTAATTTCTTCGCATGGTTTAATATGACCCCTAATTAATATGAAGTAACAATTTGGAATTTGTCAGCGTAGTTTCCGAAAGAGAAAATAAATATAAGAGGAATGCTAAATGATTTATTTTCCTTTTTTCAATTGTCTTTGAAAAAACATCGTGGTAGGTGATTTGCTCTTTCACTGATGTAATCAAAAGTTTTGATTATTCTTCTAGATTTCAAATTTTTGGAAGATATTTTTGAAACGAAAAGAGCGAAAATATAAATTACATAAATATGTTGCATTTTCAATTTATAGTCTATTTTTTAAATATAGAGCGTTATTTTTGCTTTTCGTAATATAACTATGCAATGAATTAAAAGCATTTACGAAGATGTTAATTCAATAATCTACTTAATCTTTTGAAACGACTAGAATCACCAGCTACCTAGGTTTCAGGTACATATTGTCAACGTATGCTTCTATGAAAGTTGGATGCTTTGTCCTATATCCAAATGAAAATGGCTGGTGATCCCTTCAAATTGTCTTGCACTGGCCGACGTATGAGCAGTGTATGTCTCCTAGGTCGCTGAACCCAAGACAATATTAATTTTCTGCAGCATTCCAACAATTAAAGTTCTGAGACTTTAAGATAATTTCTGTTGTATCATTTCTACCTCATCTTCATAAATAAATAAATAAATTTCATCACCCTGATTAAAATCGGATTGGGTTGTTTTACCTCTGAGCGGCACTTTTTTGCACAACATGGGCTAAATGGCCACGTCACATGGACCCCGAAGGCTCAGAGAAGGTTGGGGGAGGGGACCCACTGGAACAGCTGTTGGGAGACAGATGGTAGCCTTCCGTCAAGGCCATCCAGCGTGTTCTTTAACGTGCACAGGGTATGTCTCTACCGCACACGGGGCCACGGCTTAACGTCCCATCCGACGGACGGCGGCCTTTCCAAGCCCATCGGTGTCCCCTACTGACCGTGGGTAGGGCGGGGAATTTTGCGGAGATAAATCTCAACGCTGACCCAGCTGGGACTCGAACCTGGGAACTACAGATTACGAGCCTGGCGCGCTACCGACTGAGCCATACCCGCCCCCTAAAATCGGATTGAGAAAGTGAACTAAACTAACAACTAATTCATTTCTTTTTTCCTCCTTCGTCTTATTCGCATTACTAATGCTTGCATTTCGGAGAATGAATCATAATATCAACAGAAACGAAACGATTGTGTTTCTGGCCTTTCCTAACTGATCCTATACACATTTATTAAGCTCTCTGTAATGCTTTTTATTAGGACTAGTTAGGTATTGACTAAGAATATTACTGCAGTTCTTTCTTTCTGAAATAAGCTCAAGTGCCTTATCACTCAAAATATTCTGCCTCCTCTGCTTGTTAGTTTCCAAAAAAGCCTGTTTAAAACGGTCCCATTCTTCTCCAACTTCCCAAGTAAGCAAACCATAACTGTCATGATGACTAAGTAACCTATTATGGTAAGCTTTAACTATAACTGAGTCTTTTATAGTTTCATAATTAAAGGTAAATTTTTAAATTAGCACAACACTTCTTAAGTTTAAGTTGCAAGACACTTTTAACAAGTTAATGGTCAGATCCAATTGCAGCTCCTCTCTATGACCTGGTATTCCTAACAGAACTAGCCCATTTATGTTAATTAATATATAATCTATCATATTCTTATGCAGTCCATCTGGTGAAACCCATGTCTACTTATGCATCTCTCGATGTTTAAAATAGGTGTTAATTATTCTCAAACCATTAAGTTTTCTTACTTGTAGGAGACGTTGCAGATACCAATAACAAAAAGACCTATCACCTCTCCCCAAAGGTCAGAGTCAGTACCAATTGGCATTGAAGTCACCTAGAACAAGGGTAATATCTCTTTTCTTGATAGAATTCAAAATATCCTGAAGTTGTCCGTAAAAAATATCCTCATCTTCATCGGAATCCTCAGTGGGGGCATAACAGTAGATAACATTCAAGTTTTTAATGCTTGTCTGAAATTTTGCTGTAAGAAACCTTTCATTAATGCACTCATATCCTAGAAGAGCATCACTAGGTGTCTGCTGAGAAGCAGACCTACACCTTGGTGACGCTTATTATCTTCCCTCCCTGAAAAGAGAAATTTAAGATTATTTTTAAGAATCTGACCTTTATTTGTCTATCTGGTTCTCTGCAAGCTGAGAATATTTAAATAATAATGGTGGAATTTTTGTGTGAGAATAAGCTCTGTGCAGAGTCCTCACATTCCAACTACCTATGGAGAGAAAATGGATAGTGGGATGTTTAAAGAAACTATGTTTATTGAGAGAAGGAATTCCGACAACATCTTACAGGCCTCTAATCGCAGGCATGGGGCAAGGACCCGTTCCTCCACCACTAAAGGCTGAAGCATCTACACTGGAAGACTTCCTCCAGTTTAGAATTTGACGATGTCAGTAGTAGCTAGAGTTCAGGATTATCCACCAGCTGATAAAACACATCATGTGAATCTATGCATTTGGTGCTGTCAACCCACAAACAAACAGAAAACACAGCGGAAGATTCTCTCTCCACAAAAACCCATCAGTGCAGCAAAATCAGGATCCATAATCAAATTCAGAGCTTTAAGCCAATACAGTAAGTTTATAAGATCAGCACCAGGGCCCTGTATGGTTGACCACTCCTCAGCAGGGTAGAAAAAAAAGAGGAGTAGCCATAGATGTCCAGATAAGTAGGCCACACTAATTTGGCAGACCTCCCCTTCCGTTCACTTATACAAGAGAGTATCTCTTTTAAAAGTTACTAACGGTCTGCACCACGAGAAGGCGGGGTCGGACATTAGGTGCTAGGCCTGGCCGGTTCTATGCATCTCCGCAGGGGATTGGTGCATAGCTCTCCTTCCAATGACAACCTAGCTACCATTATTTCTAGCAAAATACTTGTTTTTAATGAATACGGCGAGAAATAATTGAAGAGTGTGAAATGAGTAAGACAGGGGAGGGGGGGGGGCATTTACGTACTTTTTTTTATCTTTCAAATATTATCTAAAATATAGAAAATACAAACAAAGCTATATTTTTATCGTGGCTATGTGACCCGACATTATTTGAGATCAAACCTACTCATTTTAACTACATAGAACATATTATCTTGCAATTACCAAAGTGTATAATAAATTGAATTGCCCGAATATCTTTGGGGCGGGGGTGGCTCAGTCGGTAGCGCGCCAGGCTCGTAATCTGTAGTTCACAGGTTCGAGTCCCAGCTGGGTCAGCGTTGAGATTCATCTCCGCAAAATTCCCCGCCATGCCCACGGTCAGTGGGTTTGGAAAGGCCGCCGTCCGTCAGATGGGACGTTAAGCCGTGGCCCCGTGTGCGGGAGAGCCATACCCTGTGCACGTTAAAGAACACGCTGGATGGCCTTGACGGGGGGCTACCATCTGTCTCCCAACAGCTGTTCCAGTGGGTCCCCTCCCCCAACCTTCTCTGAGCCTTCGGGATCCATGTGACCTGGTCATTTAGCCCATGGTGTGCAAAAAAGTGCCGCTCAGAGGTAAAACAGCCCAACCCGAATAACTTTGGGTTATATGCTTGAATTCTGTTCTTTCAAACAACTACTACAAAAGCGTGCAATCCGAAACATGGAACCGACACCATTTCTACGGATTCAAATTTTGCCTCCTTTAGAAAACGAGCAATTCCATAATTCATTAGCGTTGGAACAGCTGTTGGGAGAAAGATAGTAGCCTCCCGTCAAGGCCATCCAGCGTGTTCTTTAACGTGCACAGGGTATGGTTCTCCCACACACAACGCCACGGGTTAACGTCCCATCCGACAGACAGCGGCCTTTCCAAGCCCATCGGTGTCCCCTACTGACTTGAATCGTGGCACGGCAATTGGCAAGCACGGTTAATTGGCAAAGGCAATTCGTGGGCAAGGCGAGGAATCTCAACGCTGACCCAGCTGTGATTCGAACCTGGAAAGTACAGATTACGAGCCTGACGTGCTACCGACTGAGACAACCCCCCCCCCCCCCCCTATTCCAATACGGCTTATTGTTCAGGTAAATGCATAAGCAATAGATTTCAGCAAGATTGTTTTAATATTAGTACCCGATTTATTTAATTAAGTTTAAAATGGTAAATTTGCTAAAAAATTTAATGATTAAAAGGAATGGTTTTTTAAATGCAATAGGCGCAAAGTTGATATTGCAATACATAATTGACTCTTTATATGTTAGTCTTTTTATTTCAATTACTCTCCCGCCCAACAGGGCCCCTCCTGTTATTTTTTTTTGCTTGTTTTAAAGTAATGTTATTTTTTTTATCACGTCAAATGACGATTTTATATAGTGTATTTCAATTTTCATTAGTTTTCAATTTAGAAGGGTTGGGTTGTTTTACCTCTGAGCGGCACTTTTTTGCACACCATGGGCTAAATGGCCAGGTCACATGGACCCCGAAGGCTCAGAGAAGGTTGGGGACCCACTGGAACAGCTGTTGGGAGACAGACGGTAGCCTCCCGTCAAGGCCATCCAGCGTGTTCTTTAACGTGCACAGAGTATGGCTCTCTCCCACACACGGAACCACGGCTTAACGTTCCATCAGACGAACGGCGGCCTTTCCAAGCCCATCGGTGTCCCCTACTGACCGTGGGCAGATCGGGGAATTTTGGCGGAGATAAATCTCAACGCTGACCTAGCTGGGGCTCGAACCTGGGAACTACAGATTACGAGCCTGGCGCGCTACCGACTGAGCCACCCCCAATTTAGAAGGATAAAGGGCTCCGTTTAGAATATAACTCTAAGGTTCCTATTTAGAACTTTATTACAGGGCACTCATTTGGAGATTGACTTCAGGTCTCCCAATTACTTAATCCACCCTCTGGTTCATATATACATTTGTGCAATTTATAACGCTGATAACCTGTTATAAATTTCAACATTCCATTAGTCAAATATGACTGATTTAAGAAGAGATGGGGAGGTATAAGAGTGTCCGGGACACCAGAAAATAAGCGACATTTTTACTACTATACCTAGCACTATTTTTTTAAAGCAACATATTATTTATTTAGTGAAATATTTTAAATTCGTAAAGGAATGATTATACTCAAAGAAAGCTATAGCATTGTCTTTCTATGTTATGTCAACGGGAATCTAACTCCGAAGCTCATAACATCTAGGATTCCCCGCCCTGCCCACGGTCAGTAGGGGACACCGATGGGCTTGGAAAGACCGCCGTCCGTCGGATGGGACGTTAAGCCGTGGCCCCGTGTGCGGGAGAGCCATACCCTGTGCACGTTAAAGAACACGCTGGATGGCCTTGACGGGAGGCTACCATCTGTCTCCCAACAGTTGTTCCAGTGGGTCCCCTCCCCCAACCTTCTCTGCTGCTATTTAGGTGGCCGATAAACACAAAATTATATTTTACATAATTGATGCATTTAATGAAAAACTGTGACTGACGTTAAAGATAATCAAATTTATTCAAATCTCAATTTATCATCGATATTCGTTCAGTATTTAAAGAGTTATGGAAGCTGGAAATTTTAATATTAAATTTTCTTGTTTTATAAAAATCATTCATAATTATATAACATCGAAATAATCATTATGCAAACTTTTAAAATTTAAATTTTATTAAATGATTTGAAACAATACTTACTATTTGGATTTCAACTAATAAAATAATTCTTATAACCCATTACTGGTGTGAAATATCCTAGGTTCCATAATTCCTTACATACTAGAAGAATGCTGTTGAAAATCGAGATTTAAAGAGATAAGCTTATGACCTTTAATTTATTTTCAGTAACCTTTTTCCATTAAATGAATATTTTTGAAGTTACAGAGCTTTAGAATTAGATTCCCATTCGCATAACACAGAAATTCTCTAATATTTTGTACGGACACTGTAACTCGGTTGTAAAGCTATTCATCGTTTTGACCAAATGGGAATAACTTTTCCTTGCTTACAATTCCTGCGATTCCAAAATGTTATTTGTTTAATAGTGATCTCTGAAAATCTTTTCAATGTGAACGTTACGTTGCCGACATATTACTGTAGCCACCTCTGCAGCAGATCCAGTTTGCAAGAGATTTGATAGAAACTGAGTTTTGTTTCGTAAATTTCGCTTCTGCAAAACATCACACAAAACCGCATCATCATTCAGACTTCTAATTAAAGACAGCAGAAAGTAGACAGAACAGTAAATAAATTGCATATGAACAAATCCGTATCAGAATCTAATTTTGAAATTAGCGGTAATCAGCGTAATAACGTATACTGTTACGAAGGAAGCAAAACTGCGGATCGCCAGCGCCACAGAGGACGAAAATGTAACTGGCGCTGCTGTCGCTTCATGTCGTGAAATGTGCAGGCATTCCCATTACCTAAGCACTGCAAATAGCAAGCAAAACAGCGGATCGCCAGCACCACAGGAAATGAAAATATAACTAGGGCTAATGTCGCTTCACGTCTTGAAATCGACAGACATCATCATGATCATCCTCTGGTTATCTCAGAAAGCTTCTGTCAATTCTGCATTACAAACGTTCCCAGATTTAAAGTTGGTACCACACAGAGAGAGAAATGGGATAGGGTAAAGTCTGTAGAAATTCTGGAATAGAGTTATAATTTTTATAGTTGTAGGCGTTATGATAGAGATAAAAGAAAATGTCGTCTGGGTGTCTTCTCTTTCCGGTTGAGGTGACAGGTCATAGTTCAGGGTGAAAGTTCTATTCTAGTCATTCCCATTACGTAGACACATGTACTAGCCACTTTTCGTACTGTAGGTAGCTTCACTGCGATACAAGAATTTACCAGGATGTTATGGATATGCAGTCCCTCTTTGAAAAACTGATGGAAAAATTAATTTATGTTGAATAAATAAGGGGTACCAGAAAAAAATGCTTTTTTTTTTCTTAAACGAAATATAAACTTAACTTCTATTATGTTTCCTGAAGCATAAAAAATAAATATTCCCTCAAGCAGCTGCTTGCAACAGAGCTCTGACACAAGCTATAGTAGGTCTGTGAGGTTGACGGGACCTCAGCAGAAAACAACACAAGTATCCATACCTTCCGGCGACCACGCGGCGACGGGCATTTCATTTATTAATATGAAACGATGAAGATATTAAAAATAATTCTGCTCAACCTGTAAAAGGGCAGGGTTGCTCAGTGGTTTGCGCGCTAGGCACGTAATCTGCAGTTCCCATGTTCGAGTCCAATTCTGCACCACAGTTCAGATATATGTCCACAAAACTCCCACCCTGACGTAGGTCAATAGGGGCACACCGATGTGCTTGTAAAAGCCGCCGTCTTTCGGATGGGACGTTAAGACATTCGTTTCTGTTCAGGGTTGTTGGGTTGGGTTGTTTTACCTCTGAGCGGCACTTTTTTGCACACCATGGGCTAAATGTCCAGGTCACATGGACCCCGAAGGCTCAGAGAAGGTTGCGGGAGGGGACCCACTGGAACAGCTGTTGGGAGACAGATGGTAGCCTCCCGTCAAGGCCATCCAGCGTGTTCTTTAACGTGCACAGGGTATGGCTCTCCCGCACACGGGGCCACGGCTTAACGTCCCATCCGACGGACGCCGGCCTTTCCAAGCCCATCGGTGTCCCCTACTGACCGTGGGCAGGGTGGGGAATTTTGCGGAGATAAATCTCAACGCTGACCCAGCTGGGACTCGAACCTGGGAACTACAGATTACGAGCCTGGCGCGCTACCGACTGAGCCACCCCCACCACTCTTCTGTTCAGGAGACTCATACTCTGTGCACATTAATGAACATGATGAATGGCCTTGACAGGAGAATACCATCTATCTCCTAACAGCTGTCTAATAGGTCTCCTTCTCCGAAATCTTCTCTGATTCCTCAAGCTCCTTGTAACTTGGTTATTTCACACATTTTGTGCCAAAAAATTGCTGCTCAGAGGTAAAACAGCCAAAATAGAACCCAAAATCCCCTTAGAAAACGTGTTTGTCGACGGTCATTGCTGCAATTGCACAGTTTACTTTGTCCATCGAAACTTGTCCTCTACTTTAGATATTCTTCGATTGTGGTTGTCTAATGGACGACCTTCAGCAGACAGGAGGATACCTAATACAATTAACAATAACAGCACCACAAGTCCAGTACCAATGGTTTGAAGTAAGTTTCTATTAAATAAAACGAATTCAACTATATTAACTACACAAATTAACACATTTTCTGATCATTTATTATAATAGCCATTATATACAGTATATAATGTTTAACAAAATAAAACATTTATTTGGAAAATAAGTATTTATATTAAAATTACTTGCTGAGATACGTATGTAATTAAAAAATTAGAATCGAAAAGATTCATAAAAGACAGAGTTGCAGCAAACGCTGATTAAAAAAAATTACGTTTCTCACATATTTTACTTACAATTAAAAAAAAATGTGTAGTTAACAATGTCAGTTTTGACTTCTCTTCTGGGTAGAAAGTACGATCTCCTAGGTAAATAAAAAACTCTTCGCTTTCAAATTTTCACAACAGATCATTGTGGACTATTCCCATTGAAAGTTATATGCTGTTCGTAAAATTTCTGTAATTCCTGTAAGTTACGAGTAAGTATTGCATTATTTTGAGCAGAAATTTCAGTGGGCATGAATCCATTATCAGTTGCTTTGTATCCATATGCCATCAAAACGAGTGCGATATCTATCAGAACATCACATAGTTCCGGTGGTGAGATGTTAATTAATCTCATTAATTCAATTTTCTTTTCATTACTTAAATGGGTTCTTGCAGCTGGAAATACGTACCTCTGAGAGAATAAATATTCTTGGCCTCCTGCGCTCAACAGAGTTTTCCATATCTTCCATCTCATGAAGAGATTTTCCCACTCGAAATCTCTTGGCATTATACCACATGCAGATTCAAAGGCCAGGCATCTAGGCAAGTTAAGTAGGTTTCCAACGATTGAACCTCTACCACAGTGCAAATGCTCAGCAACGTAGAAAGGAAAATACGCCGCAACCTCTATGATAGTTGTTAAGTTATACTGGGTTTCACTATAGTAGACCGGAGATTCGATTTCATAATGCCACATTAATGCTAAGACCGTGCGTTCTTCGGTGTTTCTTGCTCCTCGAAACAGAACATTTACGAAAAAGTCCCTGCCAAACCACACGTAACAACCAAGCAAGCAATACATATCCTTCTCTAAAATATCCTTGTTAGGTTGCTTTATAAGTAAATTCTGATAAAATTCTTTTTCATATTCGATATATCTGCTTGGGAATTTAATCGCTGAGCTTACGAGTTCATTCCATATTGGAGCAGATAAATACCACATGATGTTTCTTGGATATGAGCAAGGTGTTTATTTTTTCAGTCAAAATGATGCACGTGCCTGAAACGAAAAATAAAAAAAATATTAATTTGTATAAAGTTCACACAATAATTCTTCATTGAGACATTTTGAAATTACTCTAGTTTTCTTAAATTACTAATTTCTATTTTATCTTGTAATTTACTTTTCAGTTATGTATTAGAAGAAGTGAACGTCTATCGTCATCTGTAGCTTTACCCATTATAGTAGGGGCGGGGGTGGCTCAGTCGGTAGCGCGCCAGGCTCGTAATCTGTAGTTCCCAGGTTTGAGTCCCAGCTAGGTCAGCTTTGAGATTTATCTCCGCAAAATTCCCCGCCCTGCCCACGGTCAGTAGGGAACACCGATGGGCTTGGAAAGGCCCCCGTCCGTCGGATGGGACGTTAAGCCGTGCCCCGTGTGCGGGAGAGCCATACCCTGTGCACGTTAGAGAACACGCTGGATGGCCTTGACGGGAGGCTACCATCTGTCCCCCAACAGCTGTTCCAGTGGGTCCCCACCCCCAATCTTCTCTGAGCCTTCGGGGTCCATGTGACCTGGCCATTTAGCCCATGGTGTGCAAAAAAAGTGCTGCTCAGACGTAAAACAACCCAACACATTATAGTTTCTTTTTTTCCTTTTCCGGTCCTGTGATTCATATTTCCTGTTCGAAAAGAACTGCATGTTATGGAGGATTCAAAAAGAACGATGTAAAACGAAACATAAAAACTTCTATCTAGTTTGCGCAGTGTTGTTTTAGCCATTTTTATCCATCTTTTTGTTTATCTGTACAAGTAGTGGGGTCTAAAATAACGATTTCCGTTAAAGAATTCGAAATCCTGTTAAAAAAATTTCTATTACTTTCAATGCTGAGAGATGGTAGGCACATTCGCATTTGGTCTCCAGCTGTAGCAATTCATTTCATTGGATCGCATAGAATAATGTAAGTCTCGACTTTTAAAGATTTAATATTAATTTTGCTGTAGCCTCCCAACTAGTTTCAACTCTCTCAGATTCACTCTTTAGCTGGAATATAACATATTTCCACGTATTAACATCGATCCCTATTCATATATTCATAAAGTCTCTCACAGGTCAAGAGAGGGCAGGGCCACTTTAAAATTTTGTGGCCACGAGCCAGCCAAAATGAAAATTAATTGTTATTATTCACGAAAGTTTATAAATTTCAGCAGAAAGATAAAAAATACCCCCTGAAGCAGCTGCTTGCCACAGAGGTTTGACAGGAGCCTGCCAGTTTATATGCCACAGTAGAAACATACATAAAAAAAACCATAGTTCAACCGAGGCTTGCTTATTAAAATATTTTGTATCATTTACTAAATCACACCTTTCACTTTTGTATCTAATATCTGAAAATTTACAAGTTTCTAAATTTGAGAGCCTTGAGGACTAGGCTAAATGGTTTTCTTCAATCCGCTCCCCCCCCCCCCCTTCTGAAAGGAACATACCATAAAATAAATATATAGTGTATATATACAATATATACAGGGTGATTCAGTTAAGCGTGTACAAACTTTTGGGAGGGGTAGGTTGCACAAAGACGAATCGGAATCATACAGCAATGCAGGGTCGGTAACGGCATCTTCACGTGGTAGATGACGTTTTTCGACGCAGTAGATGGCATTGTACGGCCGCGGGACTGCACAACGTCCTCGCAGGTAATCGTCATTTGCGAACCGCCTGCACAGGTAGTGGGATGGCCGATTACACAAACACGGAGTTGGCCCATATGCATCTCGCATATGGGGCTGCAGACTGCAACAGGCGAGCTGCTCTGCGCATGTACCAGAAATGGTACCTGATGAGGCGTACTCCCAACCACCAGATGTTTGCACAGCTGCATCAGAGGTTATGTGTCACTGGTTCCTTCCAGAGACCTTCGAGGAGTCGGGAAGGATGGCACGGACCCCTGAAATGGAGGAAAATGTGCTACTTGATACAGAAGACACTCCAAGTGCCAGTACTCGAGCAATCGCCCACTGGTCCGGTCTTTCCCAAACCACCGTATGGAGGATTATGCACGATAACCAATTGCATCCATATCATGTGCAGCGCATCCAGACACTGTAGCCTGAGGATTACCCACAGTGCATTGCATTTGAGCAATGGTACCTGCAGAAGAGTGCAGCAGAACCCCAATTTCCTGCTTCTGTGCTGTTCACAGACGAGGAATGCTTTACACAGGAAGGTAGGTTCAAAGCACATATAACGTGCATGCTTGGGCGGAGGAGAACCCCCATGCTACACGAACACATGCAACACAAAACCGTTTTGCTGTAAATGTTTGGTCCGGCATTGTCGGGGATCACTTAATAGGTCCATACCTCATGCCTGTTCGTCTGGACAGAAGGAGTTACTGGATATTTCTGGAGGACGTCTTGCCAGAACTTTTGGATATACAACCGGTCCCTCAGTCGCTGCGCCGTGCAATGTGGTTCCAGCACGATGGGACCCCCACCATTTCAGCCATGAAGTTCGTCAACACTTAAACGTGACATTTGGACAACAGTGGATCTGGCGTGGTGATCCCGTTCATTGGCCTGCAAGATCGCCTTACCTATCATGCCTTGATTATTTCTTCTGGAGGACTAGTGTTCGTCACTGTCATGTCCCCCGAATTTTATATTTATTTATTTATTGCCGTTATATATTTATTGTTGTATATATTTTTATGTATTAAGTGTGTTTTGTGCTGGGATGACTCACTGTTCTTGTTTTCGGGTCTAAATCGGCAGCATGCAAGCAACGAAACCAGCTCCAGAAGTTGTTTTTGGCCGTAAATGACTTGCCTAGGGCGCTACTGCAGCGCCCTAGGCTAGACGGGAGATTTGAAGCAGTAGTTTGTGCATAGCTGTTGAAGAAGGTCGTTTCGACACGCTTCAAAAGGACGCTGCCTTTCTCAAAAGTAACCATTGAAGTGAGGGTGTGATTCCAAGAGGGAATAGAGATTATTGGAGAATCTGTGTTTTTATTCTTGTAGTTCAGAAGGAACCACAGTGTAGACAAAGGTGGTTATCCTTTCGCCGAGTTTTGAGGTGTGTAAAGTGAGGATTCGCAAAGCGTGCGGTTCTCCACCTCATTATATTTTTATTTGCAGCAGTGAAGTAGCAAAGGCTCACGAAGTGGAGTGCATTCCCAGCAGGTAGCTGTATATATTATAAATAAAACTGTGTCGTCCCTATCTAACTCTCGTGCAGTACAGGCGGGGGTGGCTCAGTCGGTAGCGCGCCAGGCTCGTAATCTGTAGTTCCCAGGTTCGAGTCCCAGCTCGGTCAGCGTTGAGATTTTTCTCCGCAAAATTCCCCGCCCTGCCCACGGTCAGCAGGGGACACCGATGGACTTAGAAAGGCCGCCGTCCGTCGGATGGGACGTTAAGCCGTGGCCCCGTGTGCGGGAGAGCCATACCCTGTGCACGTTAAAGAACACGCTGGATGGCCTTGACGGGAGGCTACCATCTGTCTCCCAACAGCTGTTCCAGTGGGTCCCCTCCCCCAACCTTCTCTGAGCCTTCGGGGTCCATGTGACCTGGCCATTTAGCCCATGGTGTGGAAAAAAGTGCCGCTCAGAGGTAAAACAACCCAACTCGTGCAGTAATTAATGGACTGTTGTTATTCATCATTCAACACCAGTTTCTTCAAAGGCGTGCAGTGGCACGGGCCTAAAAACCCGCGAACCCGTATTTTCACTGAAGTTGGGGTGAAGTATTTATTAAGCAACAATCGCATCGTCCTCCGGAGGCCACGACGTTTGGCTCAGTCTCCGTAGATCTGAGAAGGGAGGACATCACATCTGGCCCAGTCGCACAGGATCCGAACCCAGATCATCACATCTGACTAAGTCCAACAGGATAAGAATTTTTGGGTCATCACTGACACCCCCGTTGAAAGTGCTGAGGATCTTGTCACACACATCTCCATAGCTGCCTCGGAAGTCCGTGACAAGCCAGGAATTTTACAGAATGTACATGATTCCATGTGCAGACGATGTCAGGCCTGTGTTACAGCTCGTGGTCGCAACTTCGAACACCTTCTGTGACCTCTGTGCATTTCACAAATGTACCTATTGTGATTAATGAAAAGCATTTTGTTCACTTAAATGCTCTTTCGTTCACGTCCTCTCTGTACACTAGCACATGTTGATGCCGTTACCGGCCCTACATTGCTATACGATTCCGATTCGTCTTTGTGCAACCTACCCCTCCGAGAAGTTTGTACATGCTTAACTGAATCACCCTGTTTATATATATTAGTAATACCTAGTGTTGATGGGGCGAGGGTGGCTCAGTCGGTAGCGTGCCAGGCTCGTAATCTGTAGTTCCCAGGTTCGAGTCCCAACTGGGACAGCGTTGAGATTTATCTCCGCAAAATTCCCCGCCCTGCCCATGGTCAGTAGGGGACACCGATGGGCTTCGAAAGGCCGCCGTCCGTCGGATGGGACGTTAAGCCGTGGTCCCGTGTGCGGGAGAGCCATACCCTGTGCACGTTAAAGAACACGTTGGATGGCCTTGACGGGAGGCTACCATTCGTCTCCCAACAGCTGTTCCAGTGGGTCCCCTCCCCCAACCTTCTCTGAGCCTTCGGGGTCCATGTGACCTGGCCATTTAGCCCATTGTGTGCAAAAAAGTGCCGCTCAGAGGTAAAACAACCCAACTCAACCTAGTGTTGATATATGTGATATATATTATCGAAGGGCCAAAACATATGACCAGCACGTGTTTATGCAAATCGAAGCAACTGTAGGTAAACGACGACGCATGTGAAGGTCATGAAACGGTATAAATAACATCTGATACTGAGCTCTGTTAATCAATATTATTCTTGTTCTTCAGATGGGAAAGGCAGCGGACTTAAGTGAGTTTGACAAAGTCCAAATTGTAATAACCAGACGTCTGGGTCAGAACATTTCCGAGACGGCAAGGCTTGAGGGATGCTCACAGTAGGCTGTGGTTAGTACTTTCAAAAAGTTGTCCGAGGAGGGAAAAATAACGAATTGCCGGCAAGGTGTGGGCCGACCATGGCTCATCGATGCTAGAGGTGAGCGAAGGGTATCCCATATGGTTATCTTCTTTATTTTGTCTGTTCTGAGTAAAGTTACATTTGCTCCAGTGTCTTGCCTTATCTATCATAAGGCAAGGCACTCCATTCATGGTTCCATCAGCTACCAATCCGCTGTCTTCAACATGTAGTGCTGAAACTTGGGCGAAATTCCCCTGCCAACAGCCAATCAGCAGCCAGCCTTTGCCCTTCACGTTGCGTGTGCTGGTTCTGTTGTTTTTTAGGACGTGATTGAACTTTGTACCCACCACTTTTTGGAGTTGGCTCGAATATGTCCGGTCTTGCCACAGTTCCAACACTGAAGGTCTGTGGAAGTTTTTGAAGACGAATCTTTTATCTCTTTCAAAATGGATAATATGGCTTTGGTTAGTTCTTTCATTTCATTATCCTTTTCTACAGTTTCTTCTGCACTCACAAATCTCACTGTACGTTTGTTCGCTCGGGAGGAAAGCCTAGAGCACTCGTATTTCATAGCATGTACCACAGCCGAATTTAAGGATTCACCTCCCAACATCCTCAGAGATTGTTGAGTGTCAGGGTCAGCAATAGTATCAGTAAATTGTAATTGAGCCAAGTTATCTTGGATTTCTGGTGGACACTTATTATAAGCCAATCTAGCTAGACGGTCAATATTACTAGTAAGTTCTTCGAAAGTTTCGCACGCTTCTGCACACGATGTTTAAATTGAGTCACATACTATTGTTTTAAATAACTATCACCAAACCTGAGTTCTAATGCAGCAACCAGACATTGATAATCAAGTCGTTTTTTTTTTCTGGAACAGACTATAACACTTAGGCAGCAGAATTTCTTAAGGAAGCTACAAGAAAACTGGCCTTGTGGAATTCATTCCACTCATTAGCTCTAGCGATAACTTCAAACTGTGTTTTAAATACTATCAAAAATGATTGACCATCATATGTACAAGGTTTAGTTGCATTTCTAGCGATATATGTGATAACATTATTGTCACTAAAATTACTATTGTCACAAGAAGGAACCTTTCATTTCCTAATATCTGAAACTGACATTCACAATCAGTTTTTACACTTTAAATTTGATGCTTAACACTATCAGGTTTTTTATTAAAATCACAAGTGATTTCATGAACATTACACTTAATCCCACCAATATCATTTTTTACAGCGTCAAAATCAACCTTTAAACTACCACACTCTGTCAGTTCGGATTTATTGCCCTTACACTGATCAGTGATTTCACTGCTTTTTTTTTTATTCAGATCATTATTCTGATCAGCAATCTTACCAATTTGAGAATTCACTTCAGCTCTCAACTCAGCCCCCAATTCGTTTCTTTGTGTAGCCATTTCAGCTTTCAAATCATCACTTTGTCTAACAAGGTCACCAATTTTAGTGCTTTGGGCAACTATATCACCTTTAACCCTTTCACGACTAAGGGAAACATTTTTCCCATTTTAAAATTGGTGATTGTCGTATTTAATTATAACCTTATCTGCATTTTTTATAGAGAATGTCAAAATAGAACGTATGCCGAACGCAATTACGTAAACGGGAACGTTTAGGAAAAACAAACCGAACTGTCAGGACGCATAATATATGTACTATGTGCAATGTCCATCTTTGCCTCACTACCAAAAGAAATTGCTTCGCAGAATATCATAATTAGCACATCATTTTGTATAGTAATTTTATTTCATAATATTGTATTATTTTAGTTAACATTTTGTTCTAATAAACCAATAAATAAAAGACATTGCATAATAAGCCTAACAATAATTTGTGTTACCTTTATAGTCCATTGGGAAAAATATTTCCCATAAAATTAAAAAAAAACTTCACATTGTTATGCATTTTTCTTATGATTTTTATCTATTTTACGTCTAAACAAACTAAAATAAACAGTTAGATACTAATATTTACTCTTAGAAACCTTATGGTCCTGAAAGGGTTAATATCAGTCATCAGCTTGCTAACTCATCCATACTTCTAGTAAAAGGCATTCGAAATAATAATAATATCTACACTCCTGCTACCAATTTGTTGCAAATTAAAATGGATGAGCATTGAGCATGAATTAAAGTAAAAATATATTTATAAAAATTACAGTACAATGCAATTTATTACAAAAGCATGGATTAAATTATTTATAAACAAACTAAGACAACCGGCACGAAACTCTATAATAATACAGGGATAAACTTTCAGAAGAATCATTCTCTCAATTCTACCAACACGATCCACACCAATAAACTAATCAACCTTACGCACATTCACCGTATAAAAAGCTTTTTCATTTTTTGCACCCTTCGCATACATACTGAAACTAATTATGTCTCCTTTCAGATATCCACAACTCCAACAACAATTCTTCCTTTCTGTTTTTCAGATCGGTTCTGTATTCCAATTCGTTGGAGGGGCGGGGGTGGCTCAGTCGGCAGCGCGCCAGGCTAGTAATCTGTAGTTCCCAGGTTCGAGTCCCAGCTGGGTTAGCGTTGAGATTTATCTCCGCAAAATTCCCCGCCCTGCCCACGGCCAGTAGGGGACACCGATGGGCTTGGAAAGGCCGCCGTCCGTCGGATGGGACGTTAAGCCGTGGCCCCGTGTGCGGGATAGCCATACCCTGTGCACGTTAAAGAACACGCTGGATGGCCTTGACGGGAGGCTATCATCTGTCTCCCAACAGATGTTCCAATGGGTCTCCTCCCCCAACCTTCTCTGAGCGTTCGGGGTCCATGTGACCTGGCCATTTAGCCCATGGTGTGCAAAAAAGTGCCGCTCAGAGGTAAAACAACCCAACCCAATTCGTTGGTTACATAATTCTCAAGCAGAAGCATATGCGAGCGTTCATGACACGTTTATCATAAATTCACTGTAGCACGTTCATCTGTCGTAAGAGTATATTAAAATATGCGTCATTCTTTCTTTTTGAATATGCTAGAGATTTTTTATATCTGTCATAATTTTTATATTGTTAGCGAGAAGTTCCCTAATAAATTCCGTTAAAAAAGGAAGATGGAAAATATCATTATTCTAACTCTAAAATTATAAGCTGATGCAAACCAATAGTTAAATTCATCTAAATGTGACATGAATCGGAAACTTTATCCGGTTTATCGTGCAACTTAGGCTGCAAATGGGTTGAAAACATTGCAGTATATAAATGTTCTCTTTCCACATTCACATGAATTAACGTTTAAAATTTGCTTAGTGAACGTTTGATCATTTCAAACAATATTATCCCTTCATAGGAACAGTATTACCACATAGCAGCTAACCGTCATACTCTTCACTTAATCAAGAGCGAAAAACAAAATGATTTCCTTAACACAAGTTCCATAATTCACGAAAAAGGAAGTGTTTTGATTCATTGTTGCCGTTCTCTGTGGCCACCACAATGAAATACCTAAGTGATTTTTCCCATTTGTCCCAAGCTATTCATTAATCCCTCCGCAGCATTATACCCTGACTCAATGACAAATTTCTTCGTGTAATGAACTTCATTGACCATACTTTACTCCTTTTATTAAAAGGTTGTGATAACTAGAGTCTGGGTGTTACGTGGAACTTCAATAACTCACTTCGAAATCTTAATCGCCTTTCCAAGGTTGGGAAACTTGTTCTCCCACCTAGTGAAGGTGACAACATGTATTTCTGTTTTATGAACAAATCTGAACAAACACAGGTCAGACGGCCATTAACAGCGGGTTACTCTAAAAGGATTAATTATCGGGAATGGCCATCTGAAATGATGAGGTTCGAGTCCCACCTGGACCAGCATAGGTATTTATCTCCGCTAAGACTCTATCCTATCCTAGGTTAGAAAGTTTCCGCCAATGGGTTTGGAAAGGCCACCATCCGTTGCATAAATATTCCAGTCTTCTCTAGTCTTATACTACTAGTATTATTATTAGTGTTATATACCTTTCATCAAAAGGGCGGGAGTGACTCGAGTGACTCAGTCGGTAGCGCACCAGGCTCATAATCTGTAGTTCCCAGGTTCGAGTCCCAATTGGGTCAGCGTTGAGATTTATTTCCGAAAGTTTAATCGCCCTGCCCACAGTCAGTAGGGGATATCGATGGGCTTGGAAAGCACGCCGATCGTCGGATGGGCCGTTAAGTTATGGCCCCATATGCGGGAGAACCACACCCTGTGCACGTTAAAGAACATGCTGGATGGCCTTGACCGGAGGTTATCATCTGTCAAAGTTTATATGGGGTAGAGAAGTAGACTTTTTAAGGAAAGTTCTAGATGTACTAATTAAGGTAAATATAGCTATAAATTTCATTAATAAAAAAATAGTGCAATTAAATCGAAATTAATAAGTGATTGATTTATTAAAATTCTCATAGTCATTAAAATTTTCCCCAAATATTTATTATTTATATAAAATTTAATATTACATAATTAATCCGCATTTCTATACTAACCTATGGTAAGTTCCTGTAAGGTGTTTTGGTCAGCGTTAAGGTTATAGATTTCTCAAACTGAGAAAATATGCTGAGGATAAGAAAGTTTTATTTCCAATCCCATCCCTTACTTTCCTTAATCGGATTGTAGTTAGAACCTATAGTTACCAAATTTTAAAATTTGGCAAAAATTCCGAAAATACATTTTCTGACACTATTTATAAATAAAAATAAATACCCCCTCAAGCAGCTTCTTGCCACAGAGGTCTGACAGGAGCCTGTCAGTTTATATGCCACAGCAGGAGATCTGAGAGGATGGCAGAACCTCAGCAGAAAAACGACACATACATCCATGCCTAATCCGGGGCTCGAACCCAGGTCACTTAGATCAGTAGCCAAGCGTGCTAACCACTTTGCCCTATTTATAGCAAACAATAAAGAAAATATCCCCTCAATCAGCTGCCTGCCATTGAGAGTTTACAGAAGCCTTTCAGTCAAACAACATAGTAGTTCTATGAGGAAGGCGAGAAATCAGCAGAAAAGTGACCCAAACATCCATGCCTTATCAGGAGTTCGAACCCAGGTCCCTTTGATCAATCGCAAAGCGCGCTAATCACTCGCAGCGGGAAGGCTTTTTAATAATTTTTTCGTGTATTACGCATAATTGCAAGTTTGCGATTTTATCAATTTTTTTTCAGTTAGAAAACAGAAAAAACAAAAAATATCGGAGAGAATTCCAGGAGAGATACTAGAACACGCTTTACATATCAATTTTGTTAAAAAGGCATTAAAAAATTAAAATGTTGTCTTATATCCTACTTTGAATGCTATATATTATGAGTTTGTAGTTTCAAAGATATAGAACAGTAAATTTTCAAGAACATTTTACTTTACTCTGTTTGCTTCATTTGTGGACCAGGGGCAACTCCGCACAACATTGACACCTTCGACAGAGGGTGTAATTTAAGTTTTACTATCAACTAACTGTAAAGCTGCTTTTTACTATGAACTAGATGGCATCTGCGCTCAATATATTAAATTTGCACCAAAAGTATTGAACTATAATGTTATAACGAAACTTAAATTTTTTTAACGAAAAACGATATTAAATTTTTTGTTTTAACGATAAATATGAGGAAAGGATTTTCTTTTCGTTTGCCAACACTGACATTATTCAAAAACAGGATGTTGCTTACAAATGACCCAACATGCAAAATATAGTCACTTATAGATGTGGTCGTTCGAAATAAATTGTTGTTTGTGACCGTCGTTACAAGTACAGGGCAGTTCGAAATAAAGAATAGAAACATATTCTAATACCAGATATCATCTGAAAATAAAATAGAAATCACCCTTTATTTCGGTAAAGAGCCTTCAAATTGCAGAAAAATAAATCTACTGATTAAATATGTCAAGAAATTGAAGATTTATTACCTATCAAGCTTTATGCAGTCTTCTTAAGAAAGAGGCAGACAAATACAACCGTCGTCAATTGACAAATCAATATTCTATTATTAATTTCTTACTAGATAGTTTAAGACCTTATTGAATTTCGTATTCCAGAAAGTGCAATGGGAATATTTCTCATGGTCAAGAAGACAAGGAACGTATGCTTAGTTAACGAAAAGGAAGGGTAAAGGTCAAAACTTGATGTTCCCCACCTACAGAATTCTTTCTCCAGGTGTTAAGGGGATTACACAACGTGGATTTTTATTATTCTTTTGTAATCCCATTCTCTTATCCCTTAACGTCAATTGTGAGAAGGGTGAACTGCTTCCAGTGAAATTCTTTAGGAATGTGTCATTCAGAGCATTTGCCTTCTTGTTGATATTAAAATGTTAGTTTACGCAGGGCCGTGCCTAGAAAGTTAGCCGCAAGCGTTCAAACATAATTCCGCCGCCCTGCTTATGATTCATTATAGTCTTGGGCATCAGTAGCGGAAAAAGGGGTAAAGCCCCCCCACCCTGGAAAAAAATGATCGAAAAATTAATTTAAATTTGATGATAGATAAGATAATAGATAATTAATAACAATTATAGAGATAGATGATAGATAATTAATAATAATTTAATTTTGATAAAGAATAGAAACATATTCTATTTTAATACCAGGTACCATCTGCAAAACAAATTCCCTTTATTTCGGAAAAGAGCCTACAAATTGCATAAAATTGAATCTACTAACTAAATATGTCAAGAAATTGAAGATTTATTACTTATCAAGCTTTATGCAATCTTCTTAAGAGAGCAGCAGACAAGTACAACCGTCGTCAATTAGCAAATCAATAATCTACTACTTTTCTTAGTAGCAAGTTTAAGCCTATACTGAGTTTCGTATTCCAGTTGTGCAATGGGAATATTTCTCATGGTCACGAAGACACAGATCGTAGGCTTACTTAACGAAAAGAAAGGGTAAAGGTCAAAACCTGACGTTCCCCACCTACAGAATTACTTCCCCAAGTATTAAGAGGATCACACATGAGCTTCCTATTATTCTTTTGCAATCCCATTCTCTTATCCCTTAGCGCCAATTATGAAGAGGGTGAACTGCTTCGAGTGAAATTCTTTAGGAGTGTGTCACTGAGATCAGGTGCCTTCTTGTTGATATTAAAATGTAGGTTTACGCAGGGCCGTGCTTAGGAAGTTAACCGCCCGCGTGCAAAAATAATTCGGCCACCCTACTTATGAGTCGTTATAGTCTTGGGCATCAGTGGAGGAAGAAGGGGTAAAGTTCCCCCCTTCTTGTTGGAAAGTTGGAAAAATTAATTTACATTATATGATATCAATAGTACCAAAATACATATATATTACTTTCTCTTTAAAGAAAGGTAAATTGGGTAATTTGGTGTCACGTTTTCCTTTGTTATCAGAAATATTTTATTCATTTTAATTTATTATTATGAAAAACATTTTTTTACCTGTACTTTCAGTACTAAGTTAAATTTGTTCGTTTTGTTTACGGGTATTTTCAGTTGCGTGATGTACAGAGTGCCGGATTTTCACCATCTGAGGCTTTTATATAACGCAATGTTTCCTGTAAAAAAATGCATCTTATTTTTACAACAAACCGTTTGGTTATTATCCGTAACGTTGTAACAATGAGAGATAATGAGTGCATTCAAAAACCGATTACGAAGCTCAAAATGTTCTCTATCATTTATGATGAGGCACACTGTTGGAGAAAAACTTTTCCAAACGGTAGGAGTCGACGTTTATATTGACTAATAGTTTTTTCATTTTTCTTTATTTATGAATTATTTTCTCGGGAATAAAATATAACTACTAAAACTTTTTTTTAGGAATTTTCGATATTTTTTAATTTGGATTGCTTAACTTCTTCTGGATGAAAATCTCATTGAGCACTTCTTAAAAACATATAGAAGAGTCATTTTTACATCATATTTTCAGTAAAAAGAGATAAATTTCAAATATGAAAACTTATTTGCATAATCTCCTATTGCCGTACTTTAACGCGTGTAAATATTGTTTAGATAATGGCCATCTAAACCAAAGGTAGTGAGAAGCCACTAAGAAAAAAAAACGATATTCATAAAGAGCTGCAGGAAAAAATGTATCTTCTTCAAAGTGAAATTATACATTTCTAATGTCTAAAGTAATGAATTGGAAAACAAACATTATATTCTTAAGGAATCAAGACACTACCTTGATTAAAAAACAAAAATATACATTTTAATGAGTACCAAGAATCGGCAAGGGAATTTAGCTTGCAACTAAAAATAGTGGAAAAAAGAGCCAAGTTCAGTATATAATTATTTGTTTCTTGAGCTGCGGATTGGACAAGCCAGGTTTAGATATTCTTGCCCCTTTAAAAAAATAAAATTTTAATTGAGGAAAAAAAAAACTTAAAAATCACTTTTTCAGATCCCAAGTTTCACTTTAAACAATTAGAGGTGGGTATTGTTCAGGCTAATAATCTGCAGGTCCCAGATTCGAGTCCCATCTGGGTCAGCGTTGAGATTTATCTCTGCATAACTTTCCACCTTGCCTTCGATCAGTAGGGGATACCGATTGACTTGGAAAGTCTGTCGGATGGGACGTTAATCTGAGGCGCGATGTACGTTAAAGCTATAGCCTGGGCACGTTAAAGAACACGTTGGATGGCCTTGACGGGAGGTTACCATCTGTCTCCCAATAGCTGCCCCAATGGGTTCGCTCCCCCAATCTTCTCTGAGCCTTTGGGTTCCTTGTGATCTGGCCATTTATCACATTATATGCAAAAAAGTGCCTCTCAGAAGTAAAACAATCCAACTTTAAATGAAGAAATTAAAAAACGATAAAATTCCCCTGTTAAACCTCACATTTGCAGAAAATAATTATTTATTTCCTGGCGGTCACCACGCTTCACTATTAATCGAAGGGACCACATCAATCTAATCTAGTTTTCAAATATGAAAATTTAAAAAATATACGTGAAATACTCTAGTAGGAAATGTAGAAAACGTGTATTTAGACTCCAATTTCAGTAAAATTTGTTTATTTGATAAAATTTAACTTTAATTTTTTTTGCTTTGTTTACTTGTTGCAAATATAGTTTTATGTTTTAGCTTGTTTCAGATTTACGCAGTTTAAAGCATTCCGTTTTATTGCAGAGTAAAACCACATTCTCGAGTAAACCATGGGAAGCAAACTTATCAGATGAAATAGCAGGAAGGAAGATTGCGTGAAGAAATCATGTGAATCAAACCTGTTTAGGGAAATTTGAATTTATATGCGAGTAATTAGGGTTTTTATAATAATAAATAAAATAAATACCCCCTCAAGCAGCTGCTTGCCACAGAGGTCTGACAGGAGCCTGTCAGTTTATATGCCATAGCAGAAGTTCTGAGAGGATGGCAGGACCTCATTTAATACCTCTTACTAATATTGGAGTATGGAAATAGCTATTTTCAGATCTTTTTTTTCAACATCGGGACGATGTTTTACTCACAAAGAATTGAATCGCAATATTTTAATAAAACAAGATCAAACTCAGTGTACGAACCAAGTTGATAAAAAGAAAGGGATGCTTCTAGTTTGTACTCCCTGCCTGGTATACCAAAGGGTAAAAGTCGGAACAGGCAGAACAACAAGAAACCTTTTAGGGAAGGAGAAGATAAAATAAATTGCAAGAGAAGTGAGAAATATAGGTATAATTGTTTTATTTAATTCCAGTAAAATTTAGAACCACATGCAATAGAATAACAAAGGAGATAAAAATAAGTAATTACAAAACATCATCGAGAATTAATCTTAGTTTTTATCCATCTTACAATTTCGAAGGTGGAAGACTTGTCCCCAGCTCCTACTGTCCCTGAGATAAAAAAAGAACTCACTAAGAGGAGTTTTGAATCTGGTATATTTCAAGATTTATGAACAATGGACTTCTTTTTGGGCAATTCTAGATTACTTTTGGCCATGTGAATGCAAGAAAGGTTCTTTATAAAAAAGCATTAATATCTTTAAACATTGATTTAGGTAATACTTCTGGGGGGGAGGAAATCAAGACAGTATGAAATTGTATAGCTTTTATCAAAAACATCGTGAAAGCTCAGTAAATGGTCCAATATATATATATATAAAGAACAGTCCCAATAGATGTGATTCTTCAATGCACAACCACAAATAAGGATCAAAAATGTTTTTCATGACAGCTACGATGATCATTTTTTTTCGGGGAAAATAATGACACATTTAAAAGCATATGTTCTGGCAATTTCTTTCATTTAAACCTATTTGCTCGTTATTTTTTGTCACGATACTCTAAATTATATGCTGTCTAGCAAAGTCATCTTCGAACCATCGATATGTTTAGGTTTAGGTCGTACGTTTTAGGGGTCATATAGGAAGATAGGCACTTTTTCAATTTTTAATATTTTATATTTTTTCTTTGTCACTAAAAACACCTACCTTTAAAAATTTCCCCTTGATATGACTCAGAAACATCGAGACATTTTTCATCCCTTTTGGAGTCCTGTTTGAAGTAACCCATGATAGTGGATACGTCACAAACTTTAATTTGAGATGTGAACCCCACGAAAATTCTCCTCTTCCTTTTATCAGGGGGGAAAATGCGAAATAATTTGCTACGGTAATTTTATGAGCTTTCATTCAACACAACTGGTAGTGACTGTAGGTTCTCGTGGAAGATATAGCTGAACGATTTTCATATTTCCCGTTTTTAGGAGGGAAGAAGGTATGGTTGTTGTTTTTTTTAATATCCATGACACTCCCCGTGTCAGCAGCTTTCATTTGGCGTATATCTGGTTGCTTTCAGCATTCGCGTTCTGGAGATATGGCAGAAGAATGTTTTCATATTACCCCTTTGTTAGGGGTTGGAAGAATGCATGGGGTGAATTTTTAATAGCCTATGGCCCTTCCCACGTCAAAAGCATTCATTTGACTTACAGCTTGTTACGTTCTGAACTTGCATTTAGAAGATACAAAAAACAATCCTATTCATATTTCTCCCCTTTTTTAGGGGTCATTTTTTATAACCTATAACATCCCCTTCGTCCGAAGCTTTCATTTGACGAATGGCTTGTTTCTTTCGACACACGCATTCTGGAGATACAGCAGAGGAACAGTTTCCATATTTCCCATTATTTAGAGGGGAAGAAAGCATGGTGTGGTCAATTTTGTATAGCCTATGACATTTCCCGCGTCCAAAGCTTTAATTTGGTACATAAATCATTAAGTTTCACCATCGCGTTGGAAAGATATAGTGGAATAACTGTCTTGACAGATCCACAAAAAATAAACAGAGAAACAGACAACTGACAAGCGGAAACAAGGAGAAAACAAGTAAAAACGTATTTATCCTTTTTTTATAATTATATAAACAATTCCCTAAAATATAGGATTGCCCTTTAAAGTATAGGACTAATGGTCACTGTAAATATACCATAAATTCCCATAACAGGTTTTGATATATTCACTCTGTTTTGGCAAAAGGAAAAGAGTACAAAAATAACATATGGGAAAACAATTGGAAAAGTCTAAGTACCTTTATGCTGTCTTTATAGTTCTTGTTGTCTGGTTGCAGGATGATCTCTCCTATATAACGTTGACTCTTTAACTTCCAGATACTGGAAATAGAACCACCACAACTGAAAGGTTGCTACCCTATTTCAGCTATATCATGCTTCTTAAGAGTTAATGCCATCATCCCCCGAGTCCCACGCAGCACTCCCAACTCACCCCCACAGCCACCCATGTGCCATGAGGTCACTGAAAGTGTCGTCATTATAATTTTCTTAGTTGTTGAGAAAACGTCTCCCACCAAGGAAAACAATTTCTGGATACTAAAGTCTACCATTTAATGAAATCCCCTTATCATTCAAGATAAAATAAAGGGAACCGCTATCGACAACCAAGCGAGAAAATTTGCTGTAGACATCTTCGGGCAACGAGCAGTGTTCCGGAAACAACATTGTGGTTGCATGGTGTCATAAAATAATCTACTAAAACATTTTTTCTCATAGCCAACATTTCTCCGCATGTTTAAATGATCTTCGAGGAGTAATTGAAACAAATCTGAGTTTTTAAATCCGTGAAAGCCGATCGCTTTGATCTTACATCTTCAACCTATTCAGACTGTCACATTTTATTCTTCTGCGAGGTCCCCTGTGATTATCTTTGTTCCTCCCACCTCTTTGTCTCTTTTTAATGGTCCTTTTGTTTCCACATACAGGAATATTACTTATTACGAGGGTAATACAAAGGTAATACAAAAATACAATTTTTCAGTTGTCAAGGTTTTACTAAAATGCATTTTTTAGGATTTAAAGGAATTTTTGTCGACCATTCGGCTACCCGCGTGCAGTGCACGAGTTACACGCCCGCTTAGCGCGGCCCTGGGTTTACTGCTAGTCTGGTGTAGGGAGCTCCGTTATTGGAGGCTAATTACACCATGATGTTACAATACGCTGAACCTTGTTGATAGTAAAACTTAAATTATATATCTTATTGAAATTGGCAGAACTTTAAGTCTGAGATTATTTCTCATAAAGAAAAAAAAACTAAATGTTTTCGACACAAAAATCCCAGAAAACTGAAGAAACTTTTTCATCTCTATTTTTCTACATAATTAGCAGTGAACTTATTCTGTAACATTTTCTAGCTCAGCAGAGCTGCCAACCGTGCATGACGAAAATAACCATTTGGAAGAGTGAAAAATCGGAAGAAATCGAAGCAGAGAAGTTCTGCAATTTACGGTGCTGAAGCGTCATTTCTAAACGCAAAACAATAATGCGTTGCATTTGACGGAACTCTCGACTTCCGAACTCCTAGCGGCGACAAAAATATTTAATTTTTCCAGAATAATACCAAGCTTCTTAATATTACTAACGTAAAAAACGCTAAATATGCGATTTAAACTAATCACAAAAGCGTTTCAATATCACATTAGAAAGAATATTCCACAAAAGTGCCTATGTGATGGCCGCCATCTTTATTTTTTGAAACAGGCTGCTCTCTAATCGACATTTTTGCCGAATATTCAACTTTTTGGAAATTTCAATAAATAATAACCTAAACAATCGTATCACTAGAAGTAAAGAGCCCATACAATGGAATACCCTGGATGAAAAATATAAAAAAAAAGTTTATTCGTAAGCATTAAATTTTACTTCCACTACAAGAAATAGTATATAAATATATTTTCCTACATGCGCATATTGTTATACGTCGAATGACGGTCAGTCTATTTGTTTCAAGAGCTTATTATTATTATAAAAAAAAAAATATACCCCCTCAAGCAGCTGCTTGCCACAGAGGTCTGACAGGAGCCTGTCAGTTTATATGCCACAGCCTACTATTATATTATCACTAACAAATGAACGTTCATTCCGTAATTAAAAGAAAATTGCAAAATAAATGATTTCATCGGAGACGGCTATTCAAACAAGCGCCTACCGCTAAACAACAAATTGCCGTTCCGCAGTTTAAGAAAACCCAAGTGCAAAATTATCGGAGATAAACGTTTTAACCTAAACATATTTCTACTCAAAGAATAACCGCTCCGCCCTTTTTTACTGACCAAAGCCTGAAAATCAAAATTGTAAACAATTCACCATCGTTCCGCAGTAATAAAAAAGACCCCGGAAATAAATAATCGCATCATAGAAAACAGGCTTATATAAAACATTCGTACCTTTCGCATTATTGAAAAACAAACAGAACTAGATAATCTCATCGCATACAACCATTTTAAAAGGAGTTTTTTAATACACACTTTTAAACGGAGAAATTAAAACATTGCAATAGATTAATTAAATATCATAAATCGTCTGCAACTTTCAGCACTTACCTGAAGCAAAATTTATAACTTCATGCTACATATACAGGAATTAAATCCAAATTGCATTTAAAAAATACAATTATATGTTAGTTAACACTTTATTAGGAAAGTATAAGTTCTGAAAATAAACTTCATTTATTCACTTTAGAAGCTTAAACATGCAAAAGAATATCAAGAACCAGAGGCCGAACAAAACATACTAACAGAGAATCGAATGAAACCGATGAAAAGCTATCATACTATGTATATTCTGTTAATAAAATTTACATTGCTTTTTAATCCTACTAAAAACAAACATTAGGGCTTTTAACTTTAGACACTTAAAGTTAACCACACGCGGCGCCATCTAGTGAACTGAGGGATGTAAACTGCAGGGGTGCACAAGACCCATTCAAGTTCCAATGTCACTCATGGCCCACAGATAGGAAAGTTCTGTATTATTAGCTTCACAAAAAATTTCCGATTCTAAGTAATCCAATTAGAGTTTAGTTGTCCAGAGCTGGGAGGGTTGGATATAGGTTCAATAAACACACATATAGACACATTCTATGAATTTTAACTCTGTAAAAGAATTTAGGTGTGCCATATGTTCTGCCGGAAATGATCATCTGCAGGCTTATAGATTTTCTCTGGTTGGTACGCAGGTGCGGCCACAACCAAAAACAGATTAAGAAGTGAAGACGCAGCTGCACCTTTAGTAAAGTAAAAGAGCTAAATCAGAAACAATTATTCCCTTTCATTGTCATTCACCTATTAGGAAAAGATACTGTACATATTTCAGGCAGATTTTCGTAAGTGAGGTCCTGCCATCTTCTCAGACCTCCTACTACGGCATATAAACTGACACGCACCTTTCAGACCTCTGTGGCAAGCAGCTACTTGAGGGGTTATTTATTTATTTTTATTTAAAACTGAAAAAAATTCTAAATTTCGGATTTTAAACCAAAAATTGGAATAGTTCGCAGCTTTGGCTTAATATAATATATAAGAAAGTTTTTGCATGCCTTTATAAAGAGCGTTTTACTTTGCTTGCAGCATACCTCAATAAATCCCTAATATCGTAGAAAGTATGTTTTGTAGAGTAATCCAGGTAAACAAGGATTACCATTGATTTCAAAGTAATTCATTTAGCCTATGCATTAACTGAACTTTTGCTAAAATACAATGTAGTTGACTTACATAGCATTCATACAACTAATACTTGACCCAAATACGTATGAAACAAACCATGTAAAATGGGTAAAATTTGAAGAAGGATAATCAAACATATTGAATAACCAAAGATCTAACGCTATTAACACATGTTAAAGCCAAGATATAACACTAACTGTTTGCCATTTGCTGAATAGCACAAGTTTTCCTGGACAAATACACTCAGGGAAATATATATTACACGATATTTGGAATATAAAGATGGTTTATTTTAAAATAAAAGTCAATGCCAAAAACGGAAATAATGAAGAATGTTCTTACCTTGATAAAAGATTGCTCCTTCTCAGCTGACCCTCACGTGGTTTCTGATGAAACCTCCCTTCGTTTTTTAATTGAAATTAGTCACAAAAGAGAGTGAAATTACAACTTTGATAACAAAGGAAACCTTTTTGCCTTAAACAGCAACTTACCTTATAGCACACACACACCACCTACTTACCGTTTGCAAACAGGAATGTCGCTTTCTATTGGCTGCTGCTGTCACGTGTTTACTTGATTCCATTTCTGGCCATCAATTGAACTGTCGGTAGTAGTATGGTCAGTATTGCCAGAATCAGGATTTTTACCTTAGATCTGGTTCTTGTTTTTTTTAATACCTGGAGTGAAACCTTGGAAAACGTTATTTGGGGAAAAGTTTAGGAGTATTTATATATTTGTTTGGGATAATTTGGGGGTTTATTTAAAATGTTGTTTATCTGCACAGTTCCTCTAACAAATCAAAATAAGAATAATTCTGGAGGGAGGAAAGTGAAAACTCTATTAATGAAAACAAACATTTGTAAAATTTGTACAGAAACCACAATCGCCATTTTGATCATTGTTTCGTCGTTGACCGTATGTGAAAATAAATTTCAGAAAATAGATCAGCTGTTTTGATTTTTCAGAAATATCTTATATTCCGCAGCACAATGTTAACGAGGATTTTTCGCTAATCAAGTTTCAACTGGTATTGCTAGTACTTAATTTTCAGCTATTAAAAAATATGGGAGAATTTACTCTTTTGCAAATTATGCATAGAACTGCAATGTTGGATCCGAATAAAATCAAGCAATACAAACACTGACCTTTCTTTCTCCACACAATGCACATTGCGTGGTTAAAAAATATATTACAACTATCCATTTCAATTTCAAATGTATATGTGAAAATAGACATGCATTAAAAGAAAGGAAATCTGAAAAAATATATGAAATCTTCTGGATTGAAACGGATGGTCAATTAGATGGTGGAAAAAACAAAAACTATGATAATATGGAAATATCCAGACTGGCGTTATGATTGCTCAGTTACCGTTTCCGGATGCGTTTATGGAGAAACGTTTTTCCATTGTTAATATCATGAAAAAAAATTCAGAAATATTATAGAATAGCTGCGAATATATTTGATGCATTGGTTCAAAAGCGGTGAAATTTATAAAAAAAGTTGTGATATTGTTTTAACTCTCACCGATTAGGCTAAAAGTCTTCAATTGAGGAACCATGATAAAAATATATGACAAAAAAGATGATAGCATTTTGCACTCATTTGAAAAAATTAATGTCATATAAAGTTAGCAATATTTATTCATGTTTTGGTATGGGTTAATAAGCAACCTTTGAAAGTAACAATTTTACTACTGTGTTAATCATGATGCACATCATTACTGTTGTGATCAAATTACACAATTTTTATTTAATTCAATAAAAAAGTTTGCTAATTCAATCGTAATGATATTCACACCAAAAAATGTTTTAGCTATGGCAAAAGATCTCACTGGTGAATGCCGAATACTGCTTCACATTTTCAGAACTTTTCATTATATCGGCATATTTGTTTCTTTACAAAAATTTCTCCAGTGGACTCATATCAAACAAGTATTCAATACATTAAATGGAGACCACAGCCGGATCTAGGCGAAGACGAGATCCCCATTTAATGATGTGATCTCTCCACAGCCTCTTTAAAATTGCTAAGTAAGGGTAATAGAGACAAAAGATATTAAAATTATTTATATTCCAGGTACATTTTCATAAAAATTTTTAAGACCCGTAAAACAGAGGGAGAATTGTACCGAACTGGAAATCCAGTGTTTTCTACCCCCCCTCCCCCCAAACACAATTACAGGATTTTTCTCGATCCGGTCTTGGTGCAGACAAGGGAAGAAAAAAGATCGCTGTTAATTCTTGGTTGACAAATGAAATTATATGACGTTAACTCTTTTATGAAATATACTGCAGACAGTTACGTACCCAGGATTTAGTTGCGGGATAGGAGGACTGAAAATAACACTTAAGTGTGGTTCCCAATTGCCAAGCTATTACACTAAATAGGAAAGTTTAAAATGATAACCTATGAGGAATGATATCTTAAAGTTCGTTTTTAATATGTGTTTAGTATTTAGTATCCGACATAAAATAAAAGTACATAAAGACAACTGTTTTGGATTTCAAAGCAAGTAGGCAAGTTTGATAATTATGTAAGATGATAGAATTTTTGTGGGGAGGAATACTCCTCGTTTGGCATGCTTCTGTCTCGAGATATCCAAAGAACAAGGACTGAAGGTGGAAGGCTGTACTGTAATTCTCGTCATAGAAGCATTCAAAGTATTCATACTTGTAGAAGCCGTAGAACACGCTTCCCTTCGTTCTCTTGATAGAGAAATTCGACGCCTTTTAAAAACAATCAGTTTTATGAAACAACTCTAAGCTACATCACTTTGAAAAAATCAGAAAGACGGCTTAGGATACAGTCTAATGTTTAGAAGAAAACCACAATGATTAAAGGAAAATAACACCAGGAAACAAATCGCTAAAAACGTGCTACTGCTTGCACTCAGATGCTGAGTGCGTGGCAGTAACTAAACTTCTCAACTCAAATCTTGAACTTGTCTCAACAGTTAAAAAGTGAACAGGTTAAAGTCTTTGCAATACTCGTCACATCATCCTTTCGCATAATCTGGTGAATAGTTGTTTTAAAGTACCTTTTCTATCAATTTTTTTGTTAACGAATTTGCAAACATATACGATGGAAATGTTTCGAGGGGGAAAGGGGAAGTCAAAAG
Organism: Ryuthela nishihirai; assembly: GCA_038380435.1. NCBI lineage: Eukaryota > Metazoa > Arthropoda > Arachnida > Araneae > Heptathelidae > Ryuthela > Ryuthela nishihirai. The sequence goes on from JAWZYU010000022.1 coordinate 25,659,877, forward strand.
TTTGGTGGGAAGATCAAAACCGAAAATTTCGAAATTTGTCAATGAATTAATGGACCGTTCCTCCAATTATTATTACACCTTCATAGTTCCTTTTCTAAATGTCTAAGCGATCACAAGGAATTGTAATATATATGGCATTTTCACCCTATTGTTATTGTCCTGTTTCCCGTGTGCATGAATGGAGACTCTCCTTTTCATTTCCACTGCAGATTCTATCTGGCTATCACAAATCCCTTTCTCTGAGCGCCATTTGCCAACAAGGTGACTGAGACAGCAGCTTCGCAAACTGTTTTGGAATTTCTCATTGAAGAGAGTCGCTGAAAGTTTTTTATTGATTGATCACAAAAGTAAATATCTGTTTGACTCAAAGTTGTGAGTTACGAAAAATAAGTGATCGAGACCGTTCGGCCATTTCGTTTCAGCTAACATTGATAACATATCGCATCACGGGTAAAGGCTCAAAGATTCCTCCTAGTTTAATGGGCCGTGTCTTAAGGCACGAAAGGCGAATCATTGAAGGACACACTTTAGGGACTTTGATATCAAAAGGCATTAAGAGTATCCTTCTCTGAAAACATTTTTTAAAAGTCTAGACCTACATTTAATGCCTCTTTAAAAATGCTAGTAAGGGTAAACGAAGGGGAAATCGCAAGAAAAAAATATGATTTTTAGAGGAATTCTCTACTTTTTCGATAGGTCATTTGCCCTCCAAAATTTCTCACATAATGTGTACCAATAATAAATTAGCTAGAGCATTCGACCATTCGTTTCAGCTAATGTTTCGTTTCAGAAAACAACACACTGCAACGCTGACGTGTAGCGGTGAGAAGTTTTTTGAGGAGTAAACAAAGGGGGTCGTGTGCTGATGGTACACATTTTTGGGACTTTGAAAACCATTCTTCGAGCGTCATGTGTAACGTACTCCATTGCATTGATGTGCGCCGTCCGTCGAACCGCAACCACTGCTTAATCGTTTCTTTAGCAGGAAGGTCCTTTAAAACCTATTGATATTTCACTGATGGGCTTCGAAATGCTGTCGTGCGTCGGATAGGACGTTAAGCCGTGGCCCAGTGTGCGGGAGACCCCACGTTCAAGAACACGCTGGATGCGCTTGACGGGCCAACAGCTGTTCCAGTGGGCCCCTCAACCTTTTGTGAGCCTTCAGTGTTCAGCTGACCTGCCCATTTAGCCCATGGTATGCAAAGTGTCGTTCAGAGGTAAAACAACAGAGAACCATACCCCGTGCACGTTAAAGAACAGGCTGCATGGCTTTGACGGTAGGATACCATTACCAACAGCTTTTCCAGTTGGTCTCCTCGACCTTCTCTGAGCATTCGGGCCATTTAGCCATAGTGGCAAACATGTGCCACTCAGAGGTAAAATAACGCATACCGTTCATTCTCTTTCCCCTAGCTACCTATTGTGTTGCAACCAAGCATTTAAGAGAGCGGGAGTCAGGCGCACTCTGTATTCTGACTTCTCGGAACTCTCCAGGGGTGGGGGTGGGGGGGGGGCTCCATTGCAAAGGAGGTGAGGGATGGAATAAATTGTCAACTCATTTATGGTCGAGGAAGGTAAGAAGGATGGAATCTCTGATTCTGTGCCGAAAGTAACCGAGACCGCTGTAGCTCATTATTTGCGCAAACGCTTGGAAAGGCCGACGTCCGGCGGATTGGAATGTTAAATTGTGTCCCCCTTGTTCTGGAGAGCCCTGTGCACGTTAAAGAACACATTGGGTGGCCTTGAAGGGAAGCTACCACTCCTGACAGTCCTTCCAGTAGGTCCCCTCAATCTTCTCTTAGCCTTCGGGCTCCGTGTGACCTGGCCATTTAGCCTGTGCAAAAAAGTGCCACTCAGACACACAACCCGTTTATTCAAATTCTCTTACTCTCCACCCATTGTGTTGCAACCCAGCATTTAAGAGAGTGGGATTCGGGCGTGTCCTATGATTCGGAACTCTTGTGGGGGGAGTCTCCATTTTACCCATTGTGCAATAATAAATTAGGGGTGGGTTAAATTGGCAACTTTTCGGGGGTCCGAGGGAGCAGGTAAGAAGAATGGGATCTCGTGAATCATTCCATACCAAAAGTAACCGATCCATTATAGCCCATTTTACGCAGACGCACAAACCTCCTGCACGGTGTTTCTCCGTGCCTCAAGTGACGAAGTGGTATTTTTTTTCCTCGAAAAAGGAAGTGTGGCCGCTAATGGCCTACGCAGCAGGCAGTTTTTCCCGCACTGCAAGAACGATCGGATGGCCACGTGGTGGATTTAAGGCCCAGTTAGGAATCACTAAAATACAGGCAAGCAGCTATCCCCTTAATACACACAGAGGCCTTGCGATGAGATTCGGATATCAAAGGTACATGTTATACTCTGCCACGCTCTATTAAACGTACATCCGAAGTGCACGTGCACGCTGAAACCAACGTAATATTTTCCCTCGTTGAGACCATTCATCTAGCGCGTTCGAGCCCCTTATTTCTTACGGCTCAAATCGCTGAAGACCATTTCTTCACCCAAACGTCTCCGCCCTGTCCATGGTCAGTAGGGGACACCGATGGGCTTGGCCACCTTCCTTCGGATGGGACATAAAGCCGTGGTCCGTGTGCGGGAGAGCCACACTCTGCGCACGTTAAACAACATGCTGGATGGCCTTGACATGAGGCTAACCATCTGTCTCCCAAAACAGCTGTCCCAGTCTACATTCTCCGAGCCTTCCATGTGACCCGTCAATTTAGACCATTGTGTGACAACCCCCATTTCTGTCTACACATCCAGTGCGTTCATGAACGGGGGTATTCTCCTTCTTTATGTCTCTAGTCAAGAACCAGCACAGTGGACGACTCTACAACAGTAGTGATAGGGGGGAGGGAGGAATGAGATGTTTTTCACCCTCGTATTGACCCGTGGTTCGGAGTGCATTCCCAGGAACAATCCCTACAGTGTCTTTCGGCGTTTTTCACCCTCGTAGTGACCCGTGGTTCGGAGTGCAATCCCTGCAACGATCCCTGCAGTGTCTTTCGGCGTAACGCATCCTTTCCAAAAATGACGGTGGTTCTTAAGGAAGGCCGTCCTTCGGTCTAGTGAGCGAGCCGTGTTTCAGAGTGCCGAATTCGACCATTGATTCGGAAGGACCACCGAGACGATTAGTGACCAGAAGACCAAAGAGGAACTTATCCCAAGACAGTGGCCATTTCGCCCATTGGTTCGGAAAGGAAAAAGAAGATAAGAATTTGAGAGCGACCAGAAGAGCAGCACAGTACACCCAGGAGCTATTTCGCCCATTTGTTCGGAAGGCACCAATTTTCGTAGTGACTAGAGAAGTGTTTTGATTCATTCAACCCAGGAGAGTGGTCATTTCGCCCATTGGTACGGAAGGACCAACGAGACGATAAGAGACCAGAAGAGACCAGGAGCCATTTCGTCCATCGATTCGGAAGGCACCGCTTTCCTAAAGAAGTGTCTTGATTCATTTAACCCATGGTCTTTGCGCCCATTGGTTCGAAGGACCACCTAGTTGATTAGCGACCAGAAAAGAAACGAAAAACTGTTTAACCCAGGTGTCATTTCGCCCATTGGTTCGGAAGGCACCACCGAGATGATAGTGACCATCCTTTAGGAAATTCCGTTCGGGAAAAATCTCCCAAAGTCCCTTTGCGAGATTTCTCCCAAAAAGACCCATGGGTTCGTTTAGAACATTCGCGATTCTCTCGAATGGACTTTTGTGTCCCTTTTGGGAAATTTTCCATTGTGCAGAACGGATACTTGCGTGGAGATTCACCATTGTCTCGAAAGGCCACTGTGTCTCCTTTAGGAGATTCGCGATTCTCCCCAAACCAACTCTTGATGACCCTTTGGGAGATCCGCCATTGTCCTCAAAAGGCCCCTTAGGCCTGTAGGTCTGTTGGGAACCTAACGCCGTTATGAGACGGCGCATTTCTGCTTGTCGGGATCTTAACGTCTTTATGGGACAGCACATTTAGGTTTGACCAGACCCTAACACATTTATGGGACGGCGCATTTTTACCTGTCAGAAACCTAATGCTTTTGTCGGATGGCGCATTACGGCCTGTCTAGAACCTAATGCTGTTATGGGATCTCGCTTTCTGGCCTGTTGGGACCCTAACGACGTTATGGGACGGCACATATCGGCCTGTCGGAACCCTAACACCGTTATGGGACAGTCCATTTTGGCCTGTCGGGATCCTAAGCCCTTATGGGACGGCACATTTCGTCCTGTCAAGACCCTAATGCCATTACAGAATGGCACATTTCGTCCTGTCGGGACACTAATGCCGTTATGGGACGATGCATTTCGTCCTGTTGGGACCCTAATGCTCTTATGGGATGGCACATTTAGGTCTGTCGGGATCCTAATGCCGTTATGGGACTGCGCCTTCTGGTCTGTCGGGACCATAACACCCTTATGGAATGATGCATTTCGACCTGTCGAGATCCTAACACCCTTATGAGACGAAGGTTTTATGTGTGTCAGGACCCTAACATCATTATGGGATGGCTCCTTTCGTCCTGTCCAGACCCTAACGACCTTAATGGACGGAGCATTTAAGTCTGACAGGATCTTAACCACCATATGGGACGGCGCATTTCGGCCTTTAGGTCTGTTGGGATTCTAACGCCAATATGGGATGGCACCTTTGTCTTTTGGGATCCTAACGCCCATATGGGATGGAGGATTTAGGTCTCTTGGGATCCTAACGCCTCTTCGTTCATCACATTTTGGTCTGTCTGGACCCTAATGACATTATGGGACAGAGCGTTTAGGGCTGTCAGGATCATAACGCCCTTATGGGACAGGTCCTTTTGGCCTGTCGGGACCATAACGCCCTTATGGGACAGAGCATTTAGGTCTTACGGGACCCTAATGCCGTTATGGGTAGGTGCATTTGGGGACGAAAAGTGCCGTCCTATAAGGGCGTTATACTCCTGATAGGCCGAAATGCACCTTCCCATAATGGCGTTAGGGTCCCGACAGACCGAAATGGCGTTAGGGTCCCAACTGGCTGAAATGCGCCATCCCGTAATAGTGTTAGATACCCAAAAGTACAAATACACCATCCCATAAGGCTGTTAGAGTCCCAACAAACTGGAAGGCACCGTCCCATAATGGCGTTAAGGTCCGAATAGACATAAAAGTGTCATTTCATAAGAGCATTAGGGTCCTGAGAGGCCAAAATGCGCCTTCCCCATAATGGCATTAGGGTCTCAACAGGCCGAAATGCGCCATCCCATAATGGCAGTAGGGTCCTGACAGACCAAAATGCTCTATTCCATAAGGGCGTTAGGGTTCCAACAGACCTAAAGGTGCCTTCCCATAATGGCGTTAGGGTCCCAACAGATATAAAGGTACCGTCCCATAACGATGTTAGGGTCCCAACAGACCTAAAAGTGCCAACCCATAAGGGCGTTAGGGTCCCAACAGATAGGAAGGCGCCATCCCACAAGGGCATTAGGGTCCTGACATGGGCAATGCGTGACCTAAAGCATCATCCCACAAGGTCATTAGGCTACCATCACACCTAAATGCTCTGTCCCATAAGGTCGTTAGGGTCCCAAAAGACCTGTAACTGCTGCCCCATAATGGAATTAGGGTCCTGACAGACCTAAAATGGCCGTCCGATATGAGAGTTAGGTTCCTCACAAGCCAAATGCACCATCCCATAACAGCATTAGGGTCCCGACAGACATAAAAGCGGCATCCCGTAACGGTGTTAGGGTCCCGACAGACCTAAATGCTCTGTCCCTTAATGACGTTAGGGTCCCGACAGGCCGAAATACACCGTCCCATAGCGGCATTAGAGTCCATTCAAACCTAAATGTGCTGTTCCATAAGGACGTTAAGGTCCCAACAAGCAGAAATGCGCCATCTCATAACGGCGTTAGGTTCCCAACAGACATAAAGGCCTAACTGGCCTTTTAGAACAATGGTGGATCTCCCAAACGGTCACCAAGAGTCGGTTTGGGGAAAATCGCGAATCTCCTAAAGGAGACGCAGTGGCCGTTCCGGACAATGGTGAATCTCCACCCAAGTATCTGTTCCGCACAATGGAGAATTTCCCAAAGGGACACAAAAGTCCATTCGAGAGAATCGCCAATGTCCCAAACGAACCCACGGGTCTTTTTGGAAGAAATCTCGCAAAGGGAATTTGGGAGATTTTTCCCGAACGGAACTTCCTAAAGGGATTGTCACTATCACCTCGGTGTTGCCTCCCGAACCAAAGGGCGAAATGACTCCTGGGTTAATCAGTCGTTTCTTTTCTGGTCGTTAATCAACTAGGTGTTCCTTCGAACCAAAGGCCTTTGGTTAAATGAATCAAAACACTTCTCTGGAAATGTGGTGCCTTCCGAATCAATGGACGGAATGGCTTCTGGGTTAATCAGTTCTTCCTTTTTCTTCTGGTCTCTTATCGTCTCGGTGGTCCTTCCGTACCAATGGGCGAAATTGCCACTCTCCTGGGTTAAATGAATTAAAACACTTCTTCTCTTGTCACCAGCAAAATTGGTGCCTTCCGAACAAATGGGTGAAATAGCTCCTGGGTGTATTTCGCTGCTCTTCTGGTCGCTTTCAAATTCTTATCCTCTTTATCCTTTCCTAACCAATGGGCGAAATGGCCACTCTCCTGGGTTAAGTTCGTCGTTGTTCTTCTGGTCACTAATAATCTCGGCGGTCCTTCCGAACAAATGGGCAAATTCGGCACTCTGAAACATGGCTCACTCACTAGACCTAAGGTCTAGTGAGCGAGAGTTAAGGTTGGGACCCCCTCCTTAAGAACCACCGCCACCCGAACCGTTTTCGAAACGGTGCGATACGCCGAAAGACACTGTAAGTAATCGTGCTGGGAATGCACTCCGAACCACGGGTCACTACGAGGATGAAAAACGGCTCATACCTCCCCTACTATCACTACTGATGTAGAGTCGTCCACTGTGCTGGTTCTTGACGAGAGACAAAAAAAAAAGGTGGGGGGGGGGAATACCTTCCGCGCATGAACACGCTGCATGGGTAGAGAGGAGTGGGGATTTTTTTACTTCTGAGAGGCACATTTTGCGCACAGTGGGCTAAATGGGCAGGTCACATGGAAAGCTCGGAGAAGGTAGTGGGAGATGAGACACTGGAACATCTGTTTTGGGAGACAAATGGTTAGCCTCCTCTCAAGGACATCCCGCATATTCTTTAACGTGCACAGAGTGTGGCTCTCCCGCACACGGACCACGGCTATACGTCCCATCCGACCACATCGCTGTCCCATACTCTCCGTGAACAGGGTGGAGACGTGTGGGAAGTAGGTGAAGAAACGACCTGCAACGATTTCCGCCGTAAGAACTAGGGGGCTCGAACGCGCTGGAAGAATGGTCTCGACGACGAAAATTATTACATTGGTTTCAGCGTGCACGTACACATCGTATGTACGTTTAATAGAGCGTGGCAGAGTATAACGTGTACCTATGATTTCCGAATCTCATCGCAAGGCCTCTGTGTGTATTGAGGGGATAGCTGTTTGTGTATTTTAGTGGTTCCTAACTGGGCCTTAAATCCACCACGTGGCCATCCGATAGTTCGTGCAGTGCGGGAAAAACTACCTGCTGCCTAGGCCATTAGCGGCCACACTTCCTTTTTCGAGAAAAAATAATATCACTACATCACTTGAGGCACGGAGAAATACCGTGCAGGAATTTTGTGAGTCTGCGCAAAATGGGCTATAATGGATCGGTTAGTTTTGGTATCGAATGATTCACGAGATCCCATTCTTCTTACTTCCCCCCTTGGACCCCCGAAAAGTTGCCAATTTAACCCACCCCTAATATATTATTGCAGAATGGGTAAAATGGAGACTCCCCCCACGTAGAGTCCCGAATCACATTGACACGCCCGAATCCCACTCTCTTAAATGATGGGTTGCAACACAATGGGTGGAGAGTAAGAGAATTTGAATAAACGGGTTGTGTGTCTGAGTGGCACTTTTTTGCACAGGCTAAATGGCCAGGTCACACGGACCCCGAAGGCTAAGAGAAGTTTCAGGGGACCTACTGGAACGGCTGTCAGGAGTGGTAGCTTCCCTTCAATGCCACCCAGCGTGTTCTTTAACGTGCACAGGGCTCTTCAGAACAAGGGGGCCACAAGTTAACATTCCAATCCGCCGGACGTCGGCATTTTCAAGCGTGTGCGCAAATAATGAACTGAAACGGTCTCGGTTATTTTCGACAACGAATCAGAGATCCCATCCTTCTTACCTCCCTCGACCCCAAATGTGTTGCCAATTTATCCCATCAACCACCTCCTTTGCAATGGAGCCACACCCCCCTGGAGAATTCCGACAGGTCAGAATACAGAGTGCGCCGTCTGATTCCCACTCTCTTAAATGTTGGTTGCAACACAATAGGTTTAAAATATATATTTATTTATTGTGGGCAGGGCGAGGAAATTTTCGGAGATAAATCTCAACGCTGATCTAGCTGGGGCTCGAACCTGGGAACTACAGATTACGAGCCTGGCACGCTACCGACTGAGCCACCCCCAATTTACAAGGATAAAGGGCTCCGTTTAGAATATAACTCTAAGGTTCCTATTTAGAACTTTATTACAGGGCACTCATTTGGAGCTTGACTTCAGGTCTCCCAATTACTTAATCCACCCTCTGGTTCATATATACATTTGTGCAATTTATAACGCTGATAACCTGTTATAAATTTCAACATTCCATTAGTCATATATGACTGCTTTAAGAAGAGATGGAGAGGTATAAGAGTGTCCGGGACACCAGAAAATAAGCGACATTTTTACTACTATACCTAGCACTATTTTTTTAAAGCAGTGTATTATTTATTTAGTGAAATATTTTAAATTCGTAAAAGAATGATTATACTCAAAGAAAGCTATAGCATTGTCTTTCTATGTTATGTCAACGGGAATCTAACTCCGAAGCTCATAACATCTAGGATTCCCCGCCCTGCCCACGGTCAGTAGGGGACACCGATGGGCTTGGAAAGACCGCCGTCCGTCGGATGGGACGTTAAGCCGTGGCCCCGTGTGCGGGAGAGCCATACCCTGTGCACGTTAAAGAACACGCTGGATGGCCTTGACGGGAGGCTACCATCTGTCTCCCAACAGTTGTTCCAGTGGGTCCCTTCCCTCAACCTTCTCTGAGCTATCGGGGTCCATGTGACCTGGCCATTTAGCCCATGGTGTGCAAAAAAGTGCCGCTCAGAAGCAAAACAACCCAACCCAACTCTCAGTAAAATACGGGGCGGGGGTGGCTCAGTTGGCAGCGTGCCAGGCTCGTAATCTGTAGTTCCCAGGTTCGAGTCCCAGCTGGGTGAGCATTGAGATTTATCTCCGCAAAATTCCCCGCTCTGTCCACGGTCAGTAGGAGACACCGATGGCCTTGGAAAGGCCGCCGTCCGTCGGATGGGACGTTAAGCTGTGGTCCCGAGTGCGGGAGAGCCATACCCTGTGCACGTTAAAGAACACGCTGGATGGCCTTGACGGGAGGCTACCATCTGTCTCCCAACAGTTGTTCCAGTGGGTCCCTTCCCCAACCTTCTCTGAGCCATCGGGGTCCATGTGACCTGGCCATTTAGCCCATGGTGTGCAAAAAAAGTGCCGCTCAGAGGTAAAACAACTCAACCCATAACATCTAGGGGAAAATATAATGCAAATAAAGATTGTTGACTGCTACTTGTAGACCTCTCCGGACTAGGTTCTTTTCAAGCAGCTCGTGTGTGCAGTAGGGTACTTGCAAAGTTCTCCGTGACTTCAATACCTTGTCAGGATGTTGCTGCTATTTAGGTGGCCGATAAACACAAAATTATATTTTACATACTTGATGCATTTAATGAAAAACTGTGACTGACGTTAAAGATAATCAAATTTATTCAAATCTCGATTTATCATCGATATTCGTTCAGTATTTAAAGAGTTATGGAAGCTGGAAATTTTAATATTAAATTTTCTTGTTTTATAAAAATCATTCATAATTATCTAACATCGAAATAATCATTATGCAAACTTTTAAAATTTAAATTTTATTAAATGATTTGAAACAATACTTACTATTTGGATTTCAACTAATAAAATAATTCTTATAACCCATTACTGGTGTGAAATATCCTAGGTTCCATAATTCCTTACATACTAGAAGAATGCTGTTGAAAATCGAGATTTAAAGAGATAAGCTTATGACCTTTAATTTATTTTCAGTAACCTTTTTTCATTAAATGAATATTTTTGAAGTTACAGAGCTTTAAAATTAGATTCCCATTCGCATACACAGAAATTCTCTAATATTTTGTACGGACAATGTAACTCGGTTTTAACTCGGTTGTAAAGATATTCATCGTTTTGACCAAATGGGAATAACTTTTCCTTGCTTACAATTCCTGCGATTCCAAAATGTTATTTGTTTAATAGTGATCTCTGAAAATCTTTTCAATGTGAACGTTACGTTGCCGACATATTACTGTAGCCACCTCTACAGCAGATCCAGTTTGCAAGAGATTTGATAGAAACTTAGTTTTGTTTCGTAAATTTCGCTTCTGCAAAACATCACACAAAACCGCATCATCATTCAGACTTCTAATTAAAGACAGCAGAAAGTAGACAGAACAGTAAATAAATTGCATATGAACAAATCCGTATCAGAATCTAATTTTGAAATTAGCGGTAATCAGCGTAATAACGTATACTGTTACGAAGGAAGCAAAACTGCGGATCGCCAGCGCCACAGAGGACGAAAATGTAACTGGCGCTGCTGTCGCTTCATGTCGTGAAATGTGCAGGCATTCCCATTACGTAGGCACTGCAAATAGCAAGCAAAACAGCGGATCGCCAGCACCACAGGGAATGAAAATATAACTAGGGCTACTGTCGCTTCACGTCTTGAAATCGACAGGCATCATCATGGTCATCTTCTGTTATCTCAGAAAGCTTCTGTCAATTCTGCATTACAAACGTTCCCAGATTTAAAGTTGGTACCACACAGAGAGAGAAATGGGATAGGGTAAAGTCTGTAGAAATTCTGGAATAGAGTTATAATTTTTATAGTTGTAGGCGTTATGATAGAGATAAAAGAAAATGTCGTCTGGGTGTCTTCTCTTTCCGGTTGAGGTGACAGGTCATAGTTCAGGGAGAAAGTTCTATTCTAGTCATTCTCATTACGTAGACACATGTACTAGCCAGTTTTCGTACTGTAGGTAGCTTCACTGCGATACAAGAATTTAATAGGATGTTATTGATATGCAGTCCCTCTTTGAAAAACTGATGGAAAAATTAATTTATGTTGAATAAATAAGGGGTACCAGAAAATAATGCTTTTTTTTTTCTTAAACGAAATACAAACTTGACTTCTATTATGTTTCCTGAAGCATAAAAAATAAATATTCCCTCAAGCAGCTGCTTGCAACAGAGCTCTGACACACGCTATAGTAGAAGGTCTGTGAGGTTGACGGGACCTCAGCAGAAAAACAACACAAGTATCCATACCTTCCTCGAACCAACGTCCCTTTAATCCGTTGTCAAGTGCGCTAACCACGCGGCGACGGGCATTTCATTTATTAATATGAAACGATGAAGATATTAAAAATAATTCTGCTCAACCTGTGAAAGGGCGGGGTTGCTCAGTGGTTTGCGCGCTAGGCACGTAATCTGCAGTTCCCATGTTCGAGTCCAATCTGCACCAGAGTTCAGATATATGTCCACAAAACTCCCACCCTGACGTAGGTCAATAGGGGCACACCGATGTGCTTGTAAAAGCCGCCGTCTTTCGGATGGGACGTTAAGACATTCGTTTCTGTTCAGGGTTGTTGGGTTGGGTTGTTTTACCTCTGAGCGGCATTTTTTTGCACACCATGGGCTAAATGGCCAGGTCACATGGACCCCGAAGGCTTAGAGAAGGTTGCGGGAGGGGACCCACTGGAACAGCTGTTGGGAGACAGATGGTAGTCTCCCGTCAAGGCCATCCAGCGTGTTCTTTAACGTGCACAGGGTATGGCTCTCCCGCACACGGGGCCACGGCTTAACGTCCCATCCGACGGACGCCGGCCTTTCCAAGCCCATCGGTGTCCCCTACTGACCGTGGGCAGGGAATTTTGCGGAGATAAATCTCAACGCTGACCCAGCTGGGACTCGAACCTGGGAACTACAGATTACGAGCCTGGCGCGCTACCGACTGAGCCACCCCCGCCACTCTTCTGTTCAGGAGACTCATACTCTGTGCACATTAATGAACATGATGGATGGCCTTGACAGGAGAATACCATCTATCTTCTAACAACTGTCTAGTAGGTCTCCTTCTCCGAAATCTTCTCTGATTCCTCAAGCTCCTTGTAACTTGGTTATTTCACACATTTTGTGCCAAAAAATTGCTGCTCAGAGGTAAAACAGCCAAAATAGAACCCAAAATCCCCTTAGAAAACGTGTTTGTCGACGGTCATTGCTGCAATTGCACAGTTTACTTTGTCCATCGAAACTTGTCCTCTACTTTAGATATTCTTCAATTGTGGTTCTCTAATGGACGACCTTCAGCAGACAAGGAGGATACCTAATACAATTAACAATAACAGCAGCACAAGTCCAGTACCAATGGTTTGAAGTAAGTTTCTATTAAATAAAACGAATTCAACTATATTAACTACACAATTTAATCCATTTTCTGATCATTTATTATAATAGCCATTATATACAGTATATAATGTTTAACAAAATAAAAATTTATTTGGAAAATAAGTGTTTATATTAAAATAACTTGCTGAGATACGTATGTAATTAAAAAATTAGAATCGAAAAGATTCATAAAAGACAGAGATGCAGCAAACGCTGATTAAAAGAAATTACGTTTCTCACATATTTTACTTACAATTAAAAAAAATGTGTAGTTAACAATGTCAGTTTTGACTTCTCTTCTGGGTAGAAAGTTCCATCTCCTAGGTAAATAAAAAAACTCTTCGCTTTCAAATTTTCTCAACAGATCATTGTGGACTATTCCCATTGAAAGTTATACGCTGTTCGTAAAATTGCTGTAATTCCTGTAAGTTACGAGTAAGTATTGCATTATTTTGAGCAGAAATTTCAGTGGGCATGAACCCATTATCAGTTGCTTTGTATCCATATGCCATCAAAACGAGTGCGATATCTATCAGAACATCACATAGTTCCGGTGGTGAGATATTAATTAATCTCATTAATTCAATTTTCTTTTCATTACTTAAATGGGTTCTTGCAGCTGGAAATACGTACCTCTGAGAGAATAAATATTCTTGGCCTCCTGCGCTCAACAGAGTTTTCCATATCTTCCATCTCATGAAGAGATTTTCCCACTCGAAATCTCTTGGCATTATACCACATGCAGATTGAAAGGCCAGGCATCTAGGCAAGTTAAGTAGGTTTCCAACGATTGAACCTCTACCACAGTGCAAATGCTCAGCAACGTAGAAAGGAAAATACGCCGCAACCTCTATGATAGTTGTTAAGTTATACTGGGTTTCACTATAGTAGACCGGAGATTCGATTTCATAATGCAACATTAATGCTAAAACCATCCGTTCTTCGGTGTTATTTGCTCCTCGAAACAGAACATTTACGAAAAAGTCCCTGCCAAACCACACGTAACAACCAAGCAAGCAATACATATCCTTCTCTAAAATATCCTTGTTAGGTTGTTTTATAAGTAAATTCTGATAAAATTCTTTTTCATATTCGATATATCTGCTTGGGAATTTAATCGCTGAGCTTACGAGTTCATGCCATATTGGAGCAGATAAATACCACATGATGTTTCTTGGATATGAGCAAGGTGTTTATTTTTTCAGTCGAAATGATGCACGTGCCTGAAACGAAAAATAAAAAAAATATTAGTTTGTATAAAGTTTACCCAATAATTCTTCATTGAGACATTTTGAAATTACTCTAGTTTTCTTAAATTACTAATTTCTATTTTATCTTGTAATTTATTTTTCAGTTATGTATTAGAAGAAGTAAACGTCTATCGTCATCTGTAGCTTTACCCATTATAGTAGGGGCGGGGGTGGCTCAATCGGTAGCGCGCCAGGCTCGTAATCTGTAGTTCCCAGGTTCGAGGCCCAGCTGGGTCTGCGTTGAGATTTTTCTCCGCAAAATTCCCCGCCCTGCCCACGGTCAGTAGGGGACACCGATGGGCTTAGAAAGGCCGCCGTCCATCGGATGGGACGTTAAGCCGTGGCCCCGTGTGCGGGAGAGCCATACCCTGTGCACGTTAAAGAACACGATGGATGGCCTTGACGGGAGGCTATCATCTGTCTCCCAACAGATGTTCCAATGGGTCTCCTCCCCCAACCTTCTCTGAGCCTTCGTGGTCCATGTGACCTGGCCATTTAGCCCCATGGTGTGCAAAAAAAGTGCTGCTCAGACGTAAAACAACCCAACCCATTATAGTTTCTTTTTTTCCTTTCCAGGTCCTGTGATTCATATTTCCTGTTCGAAAAGAACTGCATGTTATGGGGGATTCAAAAAGAACGATGTAAAACGAAACATAAAAACTTCTATCTAGTTTGCGCAGTATTATTTTAGCCATTTTTTACTTCCTCTTTTTATTTATCTGTACAAGTAGTGGGGTCTAAAATAATGATTTCCGTTAAAAATTCGAAATCCTGTTAAAACAATTTCTAATAGTTTAATGCTGAGAGATGGTAGGCACATTCGCATTTCGTCTCCAGTTGTAGCAAAAGTGAGTATGGAATTGACCTCATCCTACGACCCAATGGAACCAATGAATACAATAAATGTTTTTCATTTCATTGGATCGCATACAATAATGTAAGTCTCGACTTTTAAAGATTTAATATTAATTTTGCTGTAGCCTGACAACTAGTTCCAATTCTCTCAGATTCACACTTTAGCTGGAAGATAACATATTTCCACGTATTAACATCGATCCCTATTCGTATATTCATAAAGTCTCTCACAGGTCAAGAGAGGGCAAGGCCACTTTAAAATTTTGTGGCCCCGAGCCAGCCAAAATGAAAATTAATTGTTATTATTTACGAAAGTTTATAAATTTCAGCCGAAAGATAAAAAATACCCCCTGAAGCAGCTGCTTGCCACAGAGGTTTGACAGGAGCCTGCCAGTTGATATGCCACAGTAGAAACATATATAAAAAAATCCATAGTTCAACCGAGGCTTGCTTATTAAAATATTTTGTATCATTTACTAAATCACACCTTTCACTTTTGTATCTAATATCTGAAAATTTACAAGTTTCTAAATTTGAGAGCCTTGAGGCCTAGGCTAAATGGTTTTCTTCAATCCGCTTCCCCCCCCCCCCCCTTCTGAAAGGCCCATACCATAAAATAAATATATAGTGTATATATACAGGGTGATTCAGTTAAGCGTGTACAAACTTTTGGGAGGGGTAGGTTGCACAAAGACGAATCGGAATCATACAGCAATGCAGGGTCGGTAACGGCATCTTCACGTGGTAGATGGCGTTTTTCGACGCAGTAGATGGCATTGTACGGCCGCGGGACTGCACAACGTCCTCGCAGGTAACCGTCATTTGCGAACCGCCTGCACAGGTAGTGGGATGGCCGATTACACAAACACCGAGTTAGCCCATATGCATCTCGCATATGGGGCTGCGGACTGCAACAGGCGAGCTGCTCTGCGCATGTACCAGGAATGGTACCTGATGAGGCGTACTCCCAACCACCAGATGTTTGCACAGCTGCATCAGAGGTTATGTGTCACTGGTTCCTTCCAGAGACCTTCGAGGAGTCGGGAAGGATGGCACGGACCCCTGAAATGGAGGAAAATGTGCTACTTGATACAGAAAACACTCCAAGTGCCAGTACTCGAGCAATCGCCCACTGGTCCGGTCTTTCTCAAACCACCGTATGGAGGATTATGCACGATAACTAATTGCATCCATATCATGTGCAGCGCATCCAGACACTGAAGCCTGAGGATTACCCACAGTGCATTGCATTTGAGCAATGGTACCTGCAGAAGAGTGCAGCAGAACCCCAATTTGCTGCTTCTGTGCTGTTCATAGACGAGGAATGCTTTACACGGGAAGGTAGGTTCAAAGCACATGTAACGTGCATGCGTGGGCGGTGGAGAACCCCCATGCTACACGAACACATGCAACACAAACCGTTTTGCTGTAAATGTTTGGTCCGGCATTGTCGGGGATCCATAATTCATGATCACTTAATATCCATTATCACTTAATAGGTCCATACCTCATGCCTGTTCGTCTGGACAGAAGGAATTACTGGATATTTCTGGAGGACGTCTTGCCAGAACTTTTAGATATACAACCGGTCCCTCAGTCGCTGCGCCGTGCAATGTGGTTCCAGCACGATGGGACCCCCACCATTTCAGCCATGAAGTTCGTCAACACTTAAACGTGACATTTGGACAACAGTGGATCGGGCGTGGTGGTCCCGTTCATTGGCCTGCAAGATCGCCAGACCTATCATGCCTTGATTACTTCTTCTGGGGTTATATCAAAGGACTGGTGTTCGTCACTGTCATGTCCCCCGAATTTTATATTTATTTATTTATTGCCGTATTTTTGTTATACATTTATTGTTGTATAGCCGAGTGGTTAGCACGCTTGGCTACTGATCTAAGGGACCTGGGTTCGAGCCCCGGGTAAGGCATGGTTGTGTGTGTTGTTTTTCTGCTGAGGTCCTGCCATCCTCTCAGATCTTCTACTTTGGCATATAAACTGACAGGCTCCTGTCAGACCTCTGTGGCAAGCAGCTGCTTGAGGGGGTATTTATTTATTTTATTTTATTTATATTTTTATGTATTAAGTGTGTTTTGTGCTGGGATGACTCACTGTTCTTGTTTTCGGGTCTAAATCGGCAGCATGCAAGCAACGAAACCAGCTCCAGAAGTTGTTTTTGGCCGTAAATGACTTGCCTAGGGCGCTACTGCAGCGCCCTAGACTAGGCGGGAGATTTGAAGCAGTAGTTTGTGCATAGCTGTTGAAGAAGGTCGTTTCGACACGCTTCAAAAGGACGCTGCCTTTCTCAAAAGTAACCATTGAAGTGAGGGTGTGATTCCAAGAGGGAATAGAGATTATTGGAGAATCTGTGTTTTTATTCTTGTAGTTCAGAAGGAACCATAGTGTAGACAAAGGTTGGTTATCCTTTCGCCGAGTTTTGAGGTGTGTAAAGTGAGGATTCGCAAAGCGTGCGGTTCTCCACCTCATTATATTTTTATTTGCAGCAGTGAAGCAGCAAAGGCTCACGAAGTGGAATGCATTCCCAGCAGGTAGCGGAATATATTATAAATAAAACTGTGTCGTCCCTATCTAACTCTCGTGCAGTAGGGGCGGGGGTGGCTCAGTCGGTAGCGCGCCAGGCTCATAATCTGTAGTTCTCAGGTTCGAGTCCCAGCTCGGTCAGCGTTGAGATTTTTCTCCGCAAAATTCCCCGCCCTGCCCACGGTCAGTAGGGGACACCGATGGGCTTAGAAAGGCCGCCGTCCGTCGGATGGGACGTTAAGCCGTGGCCCCGTGTGCGGGAGAGCCATACCCTGTGCACGGCCTTGACGGGAGGCTACCATCTGTCTCCCAACAGCTGTTCCAGTGGGTCCCTTCCCCCAACCTTCTCTGAGCCTTCGTGGTCCATGTGACCTGGCCATTTAGCCCATGGTGTGGAAAAAAGTGCCGCTCAGAGGTAAAACAACCCAACCCAACTCGGGCAGTAATTAATGGACTGTTGTTATTCATCATTCAACACCAGTTTCTTCAAAGGCGTGCAGTGGCACGGGCCTAAAAACCCGCGAACCCGTATTTTCACTGAAGTTGGGGTGAAGTACTTATTAAGCAACAATCGCATCGTCCTCCGGAGGCCACGACGTTTGGCTCAGTCTCCATAGATCTGAGAAGGGAGGACATCACATCTGACCCAGTCGCACAGGATCCGAACCCAGATCATCACATCTGACTAAGTCCAACAGGATAAGAATTTTTGGGTCATCACAGACACCCCCGTTGAAAGTGCTGAGAATCTTGTCACACACATCTCCATAGCTCCCTCGGAAGTCCGTGACACGCGAGGAATTTTACAGAATGTACATGATTCCATGTGCCGACGATGTCAGGCCTGTGTTACAGCTCGTGGTCGCAACTTCGAACACTTTCTGTGACCTCTGTGCATTTCACAAATGTACCTATTGTGATTAATAAAAAGCATTTTGTTCACTTACGTGCTGTGCTGCTCTTTCGTTCACGTCCTCTCTGTACACTAGAGCACATGTTGATGCCATTACTGACCCTGCATTGCTATATGATTCCGAATCGTCTTTGTACAACCTACCCCTCCCAGAAGTTTGTACACGCTTAACTGAATCATCCTGTATATATATATTAGTAATACCTAGTGTTGATATATATATTACCGAAGAGCCAAAACATATGACCAGCGCGTGTTTATGCAAATCGAAGCAACTGTAGGTAAACGACGATGCATGTGAAGGTCATGAAACTGTATAAATAACATCTGATACTGAGCTCTGTTAATCAATATTATTCTTGTTCTTCAATGGGAAAGGCAGCGGACTTAAGTGAGTTTGACAAAGTCCAAATTGTAATAACCAGACGTCTGGGTCAGAACATTTCCGAGACGGCAAGGCTTGAGGGATGTTCACAGTAGGCCGTGGTTAGTACTTTCAAAAAGTTGTCCGAGGAGGGAAAAATAACGAATTGCCGCAAGGTGTGGGCCGACCATGGCTCATCGATGCTAGAGGTGAGCGAAGGGTATCCCATATGGTTATCTTCTTTATTTCGTCTGTTCTGAGTAAAGTTACATTTGCTCCAGTGTCTTGCCTTATCTATCATAAGGCAAGGCATTCCATTCATGGTTCCCTCAGCTACCAATCCGCTGTCTTCAACATGTAGTGCTGAAACCTGGGCGACTTCCCCTGCCAACAGCCAATCAACAGCCAGCTTTTGCCCTTCACGTTGCGTATGCTGATTCTGTTGTTTTTTAGGACGTGATTGAACTTTTTACCCACCACGTTTTGTAGTTGGCTCGAATATGTCCGGTCTTGCCACAGTTCCAACACTGAAGGTCTGTGGAAGTTTTTGAAGACGAATCTTTTATCTCTTTCAAAATGGATAATATGGCTTTGGTTAGTTCTTTCATTTCATTATCCTTTTCTACAGTTTCTTCTGCACTCACAAATCTCACTGTACGTTTGTTCGCTCGGAAGGAAAGCCTAGAGCACTCGTATTTCATAGCATGTACCACAGCTGACTTTAAGGATTCAGCTCCCAACATCCTCAGAGATTGTTGAGTGTCAGGGTCAGCAATAGTATCAGTAAATTGTAATTGAGCCAAGGTAACTTGGATTTCTGGTGGACACTTATTATAAGCCAATCTAGCTAGACGGTCAATATCACTAGCAAGTTCTTCGAAAGTTTCGCACGCTTCTGCACACGATGTTTAAATTGAGTCACATAGTATTGTTTTAAATAACTATCACCAAACCTGAGTTCTAATGCAGAAACCAGACATTGATAATCAAGTCGTTTTTTTTTTTCTGGAACAGACTATAACACTTAGGCAGCAGAATTTCTTAAGGAAGCTACAAGAAAACTGGCCTTGTGGAATTCATTCCACTCATTAGCTCTAGCGATAACTTCAAACTGTGTTTTAAATACTATCAAAAATGATGACCATCATATGTACAAGGTTTAGTTGCCCAAAATTACTATTGTCACAAGAAGGTAACCTTTCATTTTCTAATATCTGAAACTGACATTCACAATCAGTTTTTACACTTTAAATTTGATGCTTAACACTATCAGGTTTTTTATTAAAATCAGAAGTGATTTCATGAACATTACACTTAATCCCATCAATATAATTTTTTACAGCGTCAAAATCAACCTTTAAACTACCACACTGTCTGTCAGGATTTATTGCCCTTACACTGATTTTTTCTTTATTCAGATCATTATTCTGATCAGCAATCTTACCAATTTGAGAATCCACTTCAGCTCTCAACTCAGCCCCCAATTCGTTTCTTTGTGCAGCCATTTCAGATTTCAAATCATCACTTTGTCTAACAAGGTCACCAATTTTAGTGCTTTGGCAACTATATCACCTTTAACCCTTTCACGACTAAGGGAAACATTTTTCCCATTTCAAAATTGGTGATTGTCGCATTTAATTATAACCTTATCTGCATTTTTTATACATAATGTCAAAATAGAAGGTATGCCGAACGCAATTACGCAAACGGGAACGTTTAGAAAACAAAAACCGAACTGTCAGGACGCATAATATATGTACTATGTGCAATGTCCATCTTTGCCTCACTATCAAAAGAAATTGCTTCGCAGAATATCATAATTAGCACATCATTTTGTATAGTAATTTTATTTCATAATTTTGTATTATTTTAGTTAACATTTTGTTCTAATAAACCAATAAATAAAAGACATTGCATAATAAGCCTAACTATAATTTGTGTTACCTTTATAGTCCATTGGGAAAAATATTTCCCATAAAATTAAAAAAAAACTTCACATTGTTATGCATTTTTCTTATGATTTTTATCTATTTTACGTCTAAACAAACTAAAATAAACAGTTACATACTAATATTTACTCTTAGAAACCTTATGGTCCTGAAAGGGTTAATATCAGTCATCAGCTTGCTAACTCATCCATACTTCTAGTAAAAGGCATTCGAAATAATAATAATATCTACACTCCTGCTACCAATTTGTTGCAAATTAAAATGGATGAGCATTGAGCATGAATTAAAGTAAAAATATATTTATAAAAATTACAGTACAATGCAATTTATTACAAAAGCATGGATTAAATTATTTATAAACAAACTAAGACAACCGGCACGAAACTCTATAATAATACAGGGATAAACTTTCAGAAGAATCATTTTCTCAAATTTACCAACACGATCCACACCAATAAACTAATCAACCTTACGCACATTCACCGTATAAAATGCTTCTTGGCTTTTTGCACCCATCGCGTACATACTGAAACTAATTATACCTCCTTTCAGATATCCACAACTCCAACAACAATTCTATCCTTTCTGTTTTTCAGATCGGTTCTGTATTCCAATTCGTTGGAGGGGCGGGGGTGGTTCAGTCGGCAGCGCGCCAGGCTAGTAATCTGTAGTTCCCAGGTTCGAGTCCCAGCTGGGTTAGCGTTGAGATTTATCTCCGCAAAATTCCCCGCCCTGCCCACGGCCAGTAGGGGACACCGATGGGCTTGGAAAGGCCGCCGTCCGTCGGATGGGACGTTAAGCCGTGGCCCCGTGTGCGGGAGAGCCATACCCTGTGCACGTTAAAGAACACGCCGGATGGCCTTGACGGGAAGCTATCATCTGTCTCCCAACAGCTGTTCCAGTGGGTCCCCTCCCCCCAACCTTCTCTGAGACTTCGGGATCCATGCGACCTGGCCATTTAGCCCATGGTGTGCAAAAAAGTGCCGCTCAGAGGTAAAACAATCCAACCCAATTCGTTGGTTACATAATTCTCAAGCAGAAACATATGCGAGCGTTCATGACACGTTTATTATAAATTCACTGTAGCACATTCATCTGTTGTAACAGTATATTAATATATGCGTCATGCTTTCTTTTTGAATATGCTAGAGATTTTTCATATCTGTCATAATTTTTATATTGTTAGCGAGAAGTTCCCTAATAAATTTCGTTAAAAAGGAAGATGGAAAATATCATCATTCTAACTCTAAAATTATAAGCTGATGCAAACCAATAGTTAAATTCATCTAAATGTGACATGAATCGGAAACTTTATCCGGTTTATCGTGCAACTTAGGCTGCAAATGGGTTGAAAACATTGCAGTATATAAATGTTCTCTTTCCACATTCACATGAAGTAACGTTTAAAATTTGCTTATTGAACGTTTGATCATTTCAAACAATATTATCCCTTCATAGGAACAGTATTACCACATAGCAGCTAACCGTCATACTCTTCACTTAATCAAGAGCGAAAAACAAAATGATTTCCTTAACACAAGTTCCATAATTCACGAAAAAGGAAGTGTTTTGATTCATTGTTGCCGTTCTCTGTGGCCACCACAATGAAATACCTAAGTGATTTTTCCCATTTGTCCCAAGCTATTCACTAATCCCCCCTCAGCAGTATACCCTGACTCAATGACAAATTTCTTCGTGTAATGAACTTCATTGACCATACTTTACTCCTTTTCTTAAAAGGTTGTGATAACTGGAGTCTGGGTGTTACGTGGAACTTCAATAACTCATTTCGAAATCTTAATCGCCTTTCCAAGGTTGGGAAACTTGTTCTCCCACCTAGTGAAGGTGACAACATGTATTTCTGTTTTATGAACAAATCTGAACAAACACAGGTCAGACGGCCATTAACAACGGGTTACTCTAAAAGGATCAATTATCGGGGATGACCATCTGAAATGATGAGGTTCGAGTCCCACCTGTACCAGCATAAGTATTTATCTCCGCTAAGACTCTATCCTATCCTAGGTTAGAAAGTTTCCGCCAATGGGCTTGGAAAGGCCACCATCCGTTGCATAAATATTCCAGTCTTCTCTAGGCTTATACTACTAGTATTATTATTAGTATTATATACCTTTCATCAAAGGGGCGGGAGTGACTCGAGGCACTCAGTCGGTAGAGCACCAGGTTCATAATCTGTAGTTCCCAGGTTCGAGTCCCAGTTGGGTCAGCGTTGAGATTTATCTCCGAAAATTTCTTCGCTCTGCCCACAGTCAGTAGGGGATATCGATGGGCTTGAAAAGCCCGCCGATCGTCGGATGGGCCGTTACGTTATGGCCCCATGTGCGGGAGAACCACACCCTGTGCACGTTAAAGAACATGCTGGATGGCCTTGACCGGAGGTTATCATCTGTCTCCCAACAGCTGTTTCATGGGGTCCCCTCTCCCAACCTTCTCTGAGCCTCAGGGATTCATGTGACATGGCCATTTAGCCCATTGGGTGCAAAAAAGTGCCGCTCACACTTTAGACAACTACACAGTTTACCTATGGAAAAGGTGACCTTACGTGGTCTATGGGTAGCGTACCAGGCTATTTAGAGCAGTGGGTTGTCCTTCTGTAAGTGTTTGTATATTGCAGAGAAAACAGAAAATGCCAAATATTGGTTTTGGTTACCGTCCTTTGTACAGCGAAATACGTTTTTCGATTAGAAAATAAAAAATGTTTATATGGGGTAGAGAACTAGACTTTTTAAGGAAAGTTCTAGATGTACTAATTAAGGTAAATATAGCTATAAATTTAATTAATAAAAAATAGTGCAATGAAATGGAAATTAATAAGTGATTGATTTATTAAAATTCTCATAGTCATTAAAATTTTCCCCAAATATTTATTATTTATATAAAATTTAATATTACATAATTAATCCGCATTTCTATACTAACCTATGTTAAGTTCCTGTAAGGTGTTTTGGTCAGCGTTAAGGTTATAGATTTCTCAAACTGAGAAAATATGCTGAGGATAAGAAAGTTTTATTTCCAATCCCATTCCTTACTTTCCTTTATCGGATTATAGTTAGATCCTATAGTTACCAAATTTTAAAATTTGGCAAAAATTCCGAAAATACATTTTCTGACCCTATTTATAAATAAAAATAAATACCCTCTCAAGCAGCTTCTTGCCACAGAGGTCTGACAGGAGCCTGTCAGTTTATATGCCACAGCAGGAGATCTGAGAGGATGGCAGAACCTCAGCAGAAAAACGACACATACATCCATGCCTAATCCGGGGCTCGAACCCAGGTCCCTTAGATCAGTAGCCAAGCGTGCTAACCACTCGGCCCTATTTATAGCAAATAATAAAGAAAATATCCCCTCAATCAGCTGCCTGCCATTGAGAGTTTACAGAAGCCTTTCAGTCAAACAACATAGTAGTTCTATGAGGAAGGCGAGAAATCAGCAGAAAAGTGACCCAAACATCCATGCCTTATCTGGTGCTCGAACCCAGGTCCCTTTGATTAATCGCAAAGCGCGCTAATCACTCGCAGCGGGAAGGCTTTTTAACAATTTTTTCGTGTATTACGCATAATTGCAAGTTTGCGATTTTATCAATTTTTTTCCAGTTAGAAAACAGAAATAATAAAAAATATCGGAGAGAATTCCAGGAGAGATACTAGAAGACGCTTTACATATCCAATTTTGTTAAAAAGGCATTAAAAAGTTAAAATGTTGTCTTATAACCTACTTTGGATGCTATATATTATGAGTTTGTAGTTTCAAAGATATAGAACAGTAAATTTTCAAGAACATTTTACTTTACTATGTTTACTTCATTTGTGGACTCGGGGCAACTCCGCACAACATTGACACCTTCGACAGAGGGTGTAATTTAAGTTTTACTATCAACTAACTGTAAAGCTGCTTTTTACTATGAACTAGATGGCATCTGCGCTCAATATATTAAATTTGCACCAAAAGTATTGAACTATAATGTTATAACGAAACTTAAATTTTTTTAACGAAAAACGATATTAAATTTTTTGTTTTAACGATAAATATGAGGATAGGATTTTCTTTTCGTTTGCCAACACTGACATTATTCAAAAACAGGATGTTGCTTACAAATGACCCAACATGCAAAATATAGTCACTTATAGATGTGGTCGTTCGAAATAAATTGTTGTTTGTGACCGTCGTTACAAGTACAGGGCAGTTCGAAATAAAGAATAGAAACATATTCTAATACCAGATATCATCTGAAAATAAAATAGAAATCACCCTTTATTTCAGTAAAGAGCCTTCAAATTGCAGAAAAATAAATCTACTGATTAAATATGTCAAGAAATTGAAGATTTATTACCTATCAAGCTTTATGCAGTCTTCTTAAGAAAGAGGCAGACAAATACAACCGTCGTCAATTGACAAATCAAAATTCTATTATTGGTTTCTTACTAGATAGTTTAAGACCTTATTGAATTTCGTATTCCAGAAAGTGCAATGGGAATATTTCTCATGGTCAAGAAGACAAGGAACGTATGCTTAGTTAACGAAAAGGAAGGGTAAAGGTCAAAACTTGATGTTCCCCACCTACAGAATTCTTTCTCCAGGTGTTAAGGGGATTACACAACGTGGATTTTTATTATTCTTTTGTAATCCCATTCTCTTATCCCTTAACGTCAATTGTGAGAAGGGTGAACTGCTTCCAGTGAAATTCTTTAGGAATGTGTCATTCAGAGCATTTGCCTTCTTGTTGATATTAAAATGTTAGTTTACGCAGGGCCGTGCCTAGAAAGTTAGCCGCAAGCGTTCAAACATAATTCCGCCGCCCTGCTTATGATTCATTATAGTCTTGGGCATCAGTAGCGGAAAAAGGGGTAAAGCCCCCCCACCCTGGAAAAAAATGATCGAAAAATTAATTTAAATTTGATGATAGATAAGATAATAGATAATTAATAATAATTATAGAGATAGATGATAGATAATTAATAATAATTTAATTTTGATAAAGAATAGAAGCATATTCTATTTTAATACCAGGTACCATCTGCTAAACAAATTCCCTTTATTTCGGAAAAGAGCCTACAAATTGCATAAAACTGAATCTACTAACTAAATATGTCAAGAAATTGAAGATTTATTACCTATGAAGCTTTGTGCAATCTTCTTAAGAGAGCAGCAGACAAGTACAACCGTCGTCAATTAGCAAATCAATAATCTACTACTTTTCTTAGTAGCAAGTTTAAGCCTATACTGAGTTTCGTATTCCAGTTGTGCAATGGGAATATTTCTCATGGTCACGAAGACACAGATCGTAGGCTTACTTAACGAAAAGAAAGGGTAAAGGTCAAAACCTGACGTTCCCCACCTACAGAATTACTTCCCCAAGTATTAAGAGGATCACACATGAGCTTCCTATTATTCTTTTGCAATCCCATTCTCTTATCCCTTAGCGCCAATTATGAAGAGGGTGAACTGCTTCGAGTGAAATTCTTTAGGAATGTGTCACTGAGATCAGGTGCCTTCTTGTTGATATTAAAATGTAGGTTTACGCAGGGCCGTGCTTAGGAAGTTAACCGCCCGCGTGCAAAAATAATTCCCACCCTACTTATGAGTAGTTATAGTCTTGGGCATCAGTGGAGGAAGAAGGGGTAAAGTTCCCCCCCCCCCCTGGAAAAATCAATTTACATTATATGATATCAATAGTACCAAAATACATATATATTATTTTCTCTTTAAAGAAAGGTAAATTGGGTAATTGGGTGTCACGTTTTCCTTTGTTATCAGAAATATTTTATTCATTTTAATTTATTATTATGAAAAACATTTTTTTACCTGTACTTTCAGTACTAAGTTAAATTTGTTCGTTTTGTTTACGGGTATTTTCAGTTGCGTGGTGTACAGAGTGCCTGATTTTCACCATCTGAGGCTTTTATATAACGCAATGTTTCCTGTAAAAAAATGCATCTTATTTTTCAACAAACCGTTTGGTTATTATCCGTAACGTTTTAACAATGAGAGATAATGAGTGCATTCAAAAACCGATTACGAAGCTCAAAATGTTCTCTATCATTTATGATGAGGCACACTGTTGGAGAAAAACTTTTCCAAACGGTAGGAGTCGACGTTTATATTGACTAATAGTTTTTTCATTTTTCTTTATTTATGAATTATTTTCTCGGGAATAAAATATAACTACTAAAACTTTTTTTCAGGAATTTTCGATATTTTTTAATTTGGATTGTTTAACTTCTTCTGGATGAAAATATCATTGAGCACTTCTTAAAAACATATAGAAGAGTATTTTTACATCATATTTTCAGTAAAAAGAGATATATTTCAAATATGAAAACTTATTTGCATAATCTCCTATTGCCGTACTTTAACGCGTGTAAATATTGTTTAGATAATGGCCATCTAAACCAAAGGTAGTGAGAAGCCACTAAGAAAAAAAACGATATTCATAAAGAGCTGCAGGAAAAAATGTATCTTCTTCAAAGTGAAATTATAAATTTCTAATGTCTAAAGTAATGAATTGGAAAGCAAACATTATATTCTTAAGGAATCAAGACACTACCTTGATTAAAAAACAAAAATATACATTTTAATGAGTACCAAGAATCGGCAAGGGAATTTAGCTTGCAACTAAAAATAGTGGAAAAAAGAGCCAAGTTCAGTATATAATTATTTGTTTCTTGAGCTGCGGTTGGACAAGCCAGGTTTAGATATTCCTGCCCCTTTAAAAAAATAAAATTTTAACTAAGAAAAAAAAACTTAAAAATCACTTTTTCAGATCCCAAGTTTCACTTTAAACAATTAGAGGTGGGTATTGTTCAGGCTAATAATCTGCAGGTCCCAGATTCGACTCCCATCTGGGTCAGCGTTGAGATTTATCTCTGCATAACTTTCCACCTTGCCTTCGATCAGTAGGGGATACCGATTGACTTGGAAAGTCTGTCGGATGGGACGTTAATCTGAGGCGCGATGTACGTTAAAGCTATACCCTGTGCACGTTAAAGAACACGTTGGATGGCCTCGACGGGAGGTTACCATCTGTCTCCCAATAGCTGCCCCAATGGGTTCGCTCCCCCAATCTTCTCTGCGCCTTTGGGTTCCTTGTGATCTGGCCATTTAGCACATTATATGCAAAAAAGTGCCTCTCAGAAGTAAAACAATCCAACTTTAAATGAAGAAATTAAGAAACGATAAAATTCCCCTGTTAAACCTCACATTTGCAGAAAATAATTATTTATTTCCTGGCAGTCACCACGCTTCACTACTAATCGAAGGGACCACATCAATCTAATCTAGTTTTCAAATATGAAAATTTAAAAAATATACGTGAAATACTCTAGTAGGAAATGTAGAAAACGTGTATTTAGACTCCAATTTCAGTAAAATTTGTTTAATTGATAAAATTCAACTTTATTTTTTTTTGCTTTGTTTACTTGTTGCAAATATAGTTTTATGTTTTAGCTTGTTTCAGATTTACGCAGTTTAAAGCATTCCGTTTTAATGCAGAGTAAAACCACATTCTCGAGTAAACCATGGGAAGCAAACTTATCAAATTAAATAGCACGAAGGAAGATTGCGTGAAGAAATCATGTGAATCAAACCTGTTTAGGAAATTTGAATTTATATGCGAGTAATTAGGTTTTTTATAATAATAAATAAAATAAATACCCCCTCAAGCAGCTGCTTGCCACAGAGGTCTGACAGGAGCCTGTCAGTTTATATCCATAGCAGAAGTTCTGAGAGGATGGCAGGACCTCATTTAATACCTGTTACTGATATTGGAGTATGGAAATAGCTATTTTCAGATCTTTTTTTTCAACATCGGGACGATGTTTTACTTACAAAGAATTGAATCGCAATATTTTAATAAAACAAGATCAAACTCAGTGTACGAACCAAGTTGATAAAAAGAAAGGGATGCTTCTAGTTTGTACTCCCTGCCTGGCATACCAAAGGGTAAAAGTCGGAACAGGCAGAACAACAAGAAACCTTTTAGGGAAGGGGAAGATAAAATAAATTGCAAGAGAAGTGAGAAATATAGGGATAATTGTTTTATTTAATTCCAGTAAAATTTAGAACCACATGCAATAGAATAACAAAGGAGATAAAAATAAGTAATTACAAAACATCATCGAGAATTAATCTTAGTTTTTATCCATCTTTCAATTTCGAAGGTGGAAGACTTGTCCCCAGCTCCTACTGTCCCTGAGATAAAAAAAGAACTCACTAAGAGGAGTTTTGAATCTGGTATATTTCAAGATTTATGAACAATGGACTTCTTTTTGGGCAATTCTAGATTACTTTTGGCCATATGAATGCAAAAAGGTTCTTTATAAAAAAGCATTAATATCTTTAAACATTGATTTAGGTAATACTTCTGGGGGTGAGGAAATCAAGACAGTATGAAATTGTATAGCTTTTATCAAAAACATCGTGAAAGCTCAGTAAATGGTCCAATATATATATAGAATATATATATATATATAGAACAGTCCCAATAGATGTGATTCTTCAATGCACAACCACAAATAAGGATCAAAAATGTTTTTCATGACAGCTACGATGATCATTTTTTTTCGGGGAAAATAATGACACATTTAAAAGCATATTTTCTGGCAATTTCTTTCATTTAAACCTATTTGCTCGTTAATTTTTGTCACGATACTCTAAATTATATGCTGTCTAGCAAAGTCATCTTCGAACCATCGATATGTTTAGGTTTAGGTCGTACTTTTTAGGGGTCATATAGGAAGATAGGCACTTTTTCAATTTTTAATATTTTATATTTTTTCTTTGTCACTAAAAACACCTACCTTTAAACATTTCCCCTTGATATGACTCAGAAACATCGAGACATTTTTCATCCCTTTTGGAGTCCTGTTTGAAGTAACCCATGATAGTGGATACGTCACAAACTTTAATTTGAGATGTGAACCCCACGAAAATCCTCCTCTCCCTTTTATCAGGGGGGAAAATGCGGAATAATTTGCTACGGTAATTTTATGAGCTTTCATTCAACACAACTGGTAGTGACTGTAGGTTCTCGTGCAAGATATAGCTGAACGATTTTCATATTTCCCGTTTTTAGGAGGGAAGAAGGTATGGTTGTTTTTTTTAATATCCATGACACTCCCCGTGTCAGCAGCTTTCATTTGGCGTATATCTGGTTGCTTTCAGCATTCGCGTTCTGGAGATATGGCAGAAGAATATTTTCATATTACCCCTTTGTTAGGGGTTGGAAGAATGCATGGGGTGAATTTTTAATAGCCTATGGCCCTTCCCACGTTAAAAGCATTCATTTGACGTACAGCTTGTTAGGTTCTGAACTCGCATTTAGAAAATACAAGGAACAATCCTATTCATATTTCTCCCCTTTTTTAGGGGTCATTTTTTCATAACCTATAACATCCCCTTCGTCCGAAGCTTTCATTTGAAGAATGGCTTGTTTCTTTCGACACACGCATTCTGGAGATAGAGAGGAGGAACTGTTTCCATATTTCCCATTATTTAGAGGGGAAGAAAGCATCGTGTGGTCAATTTTGTATAGCCTATGACATTTCCCGCATCACAAGCTTTAATTTGGCACATAAATCATTAAGTTTCACCAACGCGTTGGAAAGATATAGTGGAACAACTGTCTTGACAGATCCACAAAAAATAAACCGAGAAACAGACAACTGACAAGCGGAAACAAGGAGAAAACAAGTAAAAACGTATTTATCCTTTTTTTATAATTATATAAACAATGCCCTAAAATATAGGATTGCCCTTTAAACTATAGAACTAATGGTCACTGTAAATATACCATAAATTCCAATAACAGGTTTTGATATATTCACTCTGTTTTGGCAAAAGGAAAAGTGTACAAAAATAACATATGGGAAAACAATTGGAAAAGTCTAAGTACCTTTATGCTGTCTTTATAGTTCTCGTTGTCTGGTTGCAGGATGATCTCTCCTATATAACATTGACTATTTAACTTCCAGATATGGGGAACAGAACCACCACAACTGAAAGGTTGCTATCCTATTTCAGCTATATCATGCTTCTTAAGGGTTAATGCCATCCTCCCCCGAGTCCCACGCAGCACTCCCAACTCGCCCCCACAGCCTCCCATGATCCATGAGGTCACAGAAAGTGTCGTCATTATATTTTTCTTAGTTGTTCAAAAAACGTCCCCCACCAAGGAAAACAATTTCTGAAAACTAAAGTCTACCATTTAATGAAATCCCCTTATCATTCAAGATAAAATAAAGGGAACCGCTATCGACAACCAAGCGAGAAAATTTGCTGTTGACATCTTCGGGCAACGAGCAGTGTTCCGGAAACAACATTGTGGTTGCATGCTGTCATAAAATAATCTACTAAAACATTTTTTCTCATAGCCAACAGTTCTCCGCATGTTCAAATGATCTCCGAGGAGTAATTGAAACAAATCTGAGATTTTAAATCCGTGAAAGCCGACCGCTTTGATCTTACATTTTCAACCTATTCAGACTGTCATATTTTATTCTTCTGCGAGGTCCCCTGCGATTATCTTTGTTCCTCCCCCCTCTTTGTCTCTTTTTAATGGTCCTTATGTCTCCACATACAGGAATATTACCTATTACGAGGGTAATTTTTTCTGTTTCCTACTGGGAGACAAACTCTTGACTGCATTGTTTGTTGCTTAAAGAAAATTTTAAATGTGTGTATGTTTTATGAAGATGAAAATAAAAAAGCAAAATAGGTATTAGTGAACAAAAAATTTCAAGAAATTTTTATAAGTCGTAAAATGGTAAATTAAATACAAAAATACAATTTTTCAGTTGTCAAGGTTTTACTAAAATGCATTTTTTAGGGTTTAAAGGAATTTTTGTTGACCATTCGGCTACCCGCGTGCAGTGCACGAGTTGCACGCCCGCTTAGTGCGGCCCTGGGTTTACTGCTAGTCTGGTGTAGGGAGCTCCGTTATTGGAGGCTAATTACACAATGATCTTACAATATGCTGAACCTTGTTGATAGTAAAACTTAAATTATATATCTTATTGAAATTCGCAGAACTTTAAGTCTGAGAGTATTTCTTATAAAGAAAAAAAAACTAAATGTTTTCGACACAAAAATCCCAGAAAACTGAAGAAATTTTTTCATCTCTATTTTTCTACATAATTAGCAGTGAACTTATTCTGTAACATTATCTAGCTCAGCAGAGCTGCCAACCGTGCATGACGAAAATAACGATTTGGAAGAGTGAAAAATCGGAGGAAATCGAAGCAGAGAAGTTCTGCAATTTACGGTGCTGAAGCGCCATTTCTAAGCGCAAAACAATAATGCGTTGCATTTGACAGAACTCTCGACTTCCGAACTCCTAGCGGCGACAAAAATATTCAATTTTTGCAGAATAATACCAAGCTTCTTAATATTACTTACGTAAAAAAACGCTAAATATGCGATTTAAACTAATCACAAAAGCGTTTCAATATCACATTAGAAAGAATATTCCACAAAAGTGCCTATGTGATGGCCGCCATCTTTATTTTTTGAAACAGGCTGCTCTCTAATCGACATTTTTGCCGAATATTCAACTTTTTGGAAAATTCAATAAATAATTACCTAAACAATCGTATCACTAGCAGTAAAGAGCCCATACAATGGAATACCCTGGATGAAAAATATAAAAAAAAAGTTTATTCGTAAGCATTAAATTTTACTTCCACTACAAGAAATAGTATATAAATATATTTTCCTACATGCGCATATTGTTATACGTCGAATGACGGTCAGTCTATTTGTTTCAAGAGCTTATTATTATTATATAGCCTACTATTATATTATCACTAACAAATGAACGTTCATTCCGTAATTAAACGAAAATTGCAAAATAAATGATTTCATCGGAGACGGCTATTCAAACAAGCGCCTACCGCTAAACAACAAATTGCCGTTCCACAGTTTAAGAAAACCCAAGTGCAAAATTATCGGAGAAAACCGTTTTAACCTAAACATATTTCTACTCAAAGAATAACCGCTCCGCCCTTTTTTACTGACCAAAGCCTGAAAATCAAAATTGTAAACAATTCACCATCGTTTCGCAGTAATAAAAAAGACCCCGGAAATAAATAATCGCATCATAGAAAACAGGCTTATATAAAACGTTCGTACCTTTCGCATTATTGAAAAACAAACAGAACTAGATAATCTCATCGCATACAACCATTTTAAAAGGAGTTTTTTAATACACACATTTAAACGGAGAATTTAAAACATTGCAATAGATTAATTAAATATCATAAATCGTCTGCAACTTTCAGCACTTACCTGAAGCAAAATTTATAACTTCATGCTACATATACAGGAATTAAATCCAAATTGCATTTAAAAATACAATTATATGTTTGTTAACTCTTTATTAGGGAAGTATAAGTTCTGAAAATAAACTTCATTTATTCACTTTAGAAGCTTAAACATGCAAAAAAATATCAAGAACCAGAGGCCGAACAAAACATACTAACAGAGAATCGAATGAAACCGATGAAAAGCTATCATACTATGTATATTCTGTTAATAAATTTTACATTGCTTTTTAATCCTACTAAAAACAAACATTAGGGCTTTTAACTTTAGACACTTAAAGTTAACCACACGCGGCGCCATCTAGTGAACTGAGTGATGTAAACTGCAGGGGTGCACAAGACCCATTCAAGTTCCAATGTCAATCATGGCCCACAGATAGGAAAGTTCTCTTATCTGTATTATTAGCTTCACAAAAAAATTTCCGATTCTAAGTAATCCAATTAGCGTTTAGTTGTCCAGAGCTGGGAGGGTTGGATATAGGTTCAATACACACACATATAGACACATTCTATGACTTTTAACTCTGTAAAAGAATTTAGGTGTGCCATATGTTCTGCCGGAAATGATCATCTGCAGGCTTATAGATTTTCTCTGGTTGGTACGCAGGTGCGGCCACAACCAAAAACAGATTAAAAAGTGAAGACACAGCTGCACCTTTAGTAAAGTAAAAGAGCTAAATCAGAAACAATTATTCACTTTCATTGTCATTCACCTATTAGGAAAAGATACTGTACATATTTCAGGCAGATTTTCGTAAGTGAGGTCCTGCCATCTTCTCAGACCTCCTACTACGGCATATAAACTGACACGCACCTGTCAGACCTTTGTGGCAAGCAGCTACTTGAGGGGGTATTTATTTATTTTTATTTAAAACTGAAAAAAATTCTAAATTCCGGATTTTAAACAAAAAATTGGAATAGTTCGCAGCTTTGGCTTAATATAATATATAAGAAAGTTTTTGCATGCCTTTATAAAGAGCGTTTTACTTTGCTTGCAGCATACCTCAATAAATTCCTAATATCGTAGAAAGTATGTTTTGTAGAGTAATCCAGGTAAACAAGGATTACCACTGATTTCAAAGTAATTCATTTAGCCTATGCATTAGCTGAACTTTTGCTAAAATACAATGTAGTTGACTTACATAGCATTCATACAACTAATACTTGACCCAAATACGTATGAAACAAACCATGTAAAATGGGTAAAATTTGAAGAAGGATAATCAAACATATTGAATAACCAAAGATCTAACGCTATTAACACATGTTAAAAGCCAAGATATAACACTAACTGTTTGCCATTTGCTGAATAGCACAAGTTTTCCTGGACAAATACAATCAGGGAAATATATATTACACGATATTTGGAATATAAAGATGGTTTATTTTAAAATAAAAGTCAATGCCAAAAACGGAAATAATGAAGAATGTTCTTACCTTGATAAAAGATTGCTCCTTCTCAGCTGACCCTCACGTGGTTTCTGATGAAACCTCCCTTCGTTTTTTAATTGAAATTAGTCACAAAAGCGTGTAAAATTACAACTTCGATAACAAAGGAAACGTTTTGCCTTAAACAGCAACTTACCTTATAGCACACACACACCACTTACTCACCGTTTGCAAACATGAATGTCGCTTTCTATTGGCTGCTGCTGTCACGTGTTTACTTGATTCCATTTCTGGCCATCAATTGAACTGTCGGTAGTAGTATGGTCAGTATTGCCAGAATCAGGATTTTTACCTTAGATCTGGTTCTTGTTTTTTTTAATACCTGGAGTGAAATCTTGGAAAACGTTATTTGGGGAAAAGTTTAGGAATATTTATATATTTGTTTGGGATAATTTGGGGGTTTATTTAAAATGTTGTTTATCTGCACAGTTCTTCTAACAAATCAAAATAAGAATAATTCTGGAGGGAGGAAAGTGAAAACTCTATTAATGAAAACAAACATTTGTAAAATTTGTACAGAAACCACAATCGCCATTTTGATCATTGTTTCGTCGTTGACCGTATGTGAAAATAAATTTCAGACAATAGATCAGCTGTTTTGATTTTTCAGAAATATCTTATATTCCGCAGGACAATGTTAACGATGATTTTTGGCTAATCAAGTTTCAACTGGTATTGCTAGTACTTAATTTTCAGCTATTAAAAATATGGGAGAATTTACTCTTTTGCAAATTATGCATAGAACTGCAATGTTGGATCCGAATAAAATCAAGCAATACAAACACTGACCTTTCTTTCTCCACACAATGCACATTGCGTGGTTGAAATATATATTTCAACTATCCATTTCAATTTCAAATGTATATGTGAAAATAGACATGCATTAAAAGAAAGGAAATCTGAAAAAATAAATGAAATCTTCTGGATTGAAACGGATGGTCAATTAGATGGTGGAAAAAACAAAAACTATGATAATATGGAAATATCTCCTGACTGGCGTTATGATTGCTCAGTTACCGTTTCCGGATGTGTTTGTGGAGAAAAGTTTTTCCATTGTTAATATCATCAAAAAAATTTCAGAAATATTATAGAATAGCTGCGAATATATTTGATGCATTGGTTCAAGAGGGTGAAATTTATAAAAAGGTTGTGATATTGTTTTAACTCTCACCGATTAGGCTAAAAGTCTTCAATTCAGGAACCATGTTAAAAAATATATGACAAAAAAGATGATAGCATTTTGCACTCATTTGAAAAAATTAATGTCGTATAAAGTTAGCAATATTTATTCATGTTTTGGTATGGGTTAATAAGCAACCTTTGAAAGTAACAATTTTACTACTGTGTTAATCATGATGCACATCATTACTGTTGTGATCAAATTACACATGTTTTACTTAATTCAATTCTAATGTTTGCTAATTCAATCGTAATGATATTCACACCAAAAAATGTTTTAGCTATGGCACAAGATCTCACTGGTGAATGTCGAATAGTGCTTCATATTTTCAGAACTTTTGGTTATATCGGCATATTTGTTTCTTTTCAAAATTTTCTCCAGTGGACTCATATCAAACAAGTATTCAATACATTAAATGGAGACCACAGCCGGATCTAGGAGAAGACGAGATCTCCATTTAATGATGTGATCTCTCCCCACCCTCTTTAAAAATGCTAGTAAGGGTAATAGAGACAAAAATTATTAAACTTATTAATATTTCATGTAGTTTTTCATTTAAAATTTTTAAGACCCGTAAAACAGAGGGAGAATTGTACCGAACTGGAAATCCAGTGTTTTCTCCCCCACACCCCACACACACAATTACCGGATTTTTTCTCGATGTGGGCCTGGTGCAGACAAAGGAAGAAAAAAGATCGATGTTAATTCTTGGTTGACCAATGAAATTATATGGTGTTAACTCTTTTAAGATATTACTGCAGACAGTTACGTACCCAGGATTTAGTTGCGGGAGAGGAGGACTGAGAATAACACATAAGTGTGCTTCCCAACAGCCAAGCTATTACACTGAATAGGAAAGTTTAAAATGATAACCTATCAGGAATGATATCTTAAAGTTTATTTTAATCTGTTTTTAGTGTTTAGTACCGGACATAAAATAAAATTACATAAAGACAACTGTTTTAGATTTCAAAGCAAGTAGGCAAGTTTGATAATTATGTAAGACGATAGAATTTTTGTGGGGAGGAATACTCCTCGTTTGGCATGTTTCTGTCTCGAGATATCCAAAGAACAAGGACTGAAGGTGGAAGGCTGTACTGTAATTCTCGTCATAGAAGCATTCAAAATATTCATACTTGTAGAAGCCGTAGAACACGCTTACCTTCGTTCTCTTGATAGAGAAATTCGACGCCTTTAAAAACAATCAGTTTTTTGAAACAACTCTAAGGTACATCACTTTGAAAAAATCAGAAAGACGGCTTAGGATACAGTCTAATGTTTAGAAGAAAACCACAATAATTAAAGGAAAATAACACGAGGAAACAAATCACTAAAAACGTGCTACTGCTTGCACTGAGATGCTGAGTGCGTGGCAGTAACAAAACTTCTCAACTCAAATCTTGAACTTGTCTCAACAGTTAAAAAGTGAACAGGTTAAAGTCTTTGCAATACTCGTCACATCTTCCTTTCTCATAATCTGGTGAATAGTTGTTTTAAAGTACCTTTTCTATCATTTTTTTTTTGTTAACGAATTTGCAAACGTATACGATGGAAATGTTTCGAGGGGGAAAGGGGAAGTCAAATGTTTGGTGGGAAGATCAAAACTGAAATTTTCGAAATTTGTCAATGAATTAATGGACCGTTCCTCCAATTATTATTACACCTTCATAGTTCCTTTTCTAAATGTCTAAGCGATCACAAGGAATTGTAATATATATGGCATTTTCACCCTATTGTTATTGTCCTGTTTCCCGTGTGCATGAATGGAGACTCTCTTTTTCATTTCCACTGCAGATTCTATCTGGCTATCACAAATCCCTTTCTCTGAGCGCCATTTGCCAACTAGGTGACTGAGACAGCAGCTTCGCAAACTGTTTTGGAATTTCTCATTGAAGAGAGTCGCTGAAAGTTTTTATTGATTGATCACAAAAGTAAATATCTGTTTGACTCAAAGTTGTGAGTTACGAAAAATAAATGATCGAGACCGTTCGGCCATTTCGTTTCAGCTAACATTGATAACATATCGCATCACGGGTAAAGGCTCAAAGATTCCTAGTTTAATGGGCCGTGTCTTAAGGCACGAAAGGCGAATCATTGCAGAACACACTTTAGGGACTTTGATATCAAAAGTCATTAAGAGTATCCTTCTCTGAAAACATTTTTTAAAAGTCGTGACCTACATTTAATGCCTCTTTAGAAATGCTAGTAAGGGTAAACGAAGGGGAAATCGCAAGACAAAAATATGATTTTTAGAGGAATTCTCTACTTTTTCGATAGGTCATTTGCTCTCCAAAATTTCTCACATAAGGTGTACCAATAATAAATTAGCTAGAGCATTCGACCATTCGTTTCAGCTAATGTTTCGTTTCAGAAAAGAACACACTGCAACGCTGACGTGTAGCGGTGAGAAGTTTTTTGAGGAGTAAACAAAGGGGGTTGTGTGCTGATGGTACAAGTTTTTGGGACTTTGAAAACAATTCTTCGAGCGTCATGTGTAACCTACTCCATTGCATTGATGTGCGCCGTCCGTCGAACCGCGGCCACGGCTTAATCGTTTCTTTAGCAGGAAGGTCCTTTAAAACCTATTGATATTTCACTGATGGGCTTCGAAATGCTGTCGTTCCTCGGATAGGACGTTAAGCCGTGGCCCAGTGTGCGGGAGACCCCACGTTCAAGAACACGTTGGATGCCCTTGACGGGCCAACAGCTGTTCCAGTGGGTCCCCTCAACCTTTTGTGAGCCTTCAGAGTTCAGCTGACCTGGCCATTTAGCCCATGGTGTGAAAAGTGTCGCTCAGAGGGAAAACAACAGAGAACCATACACCGTGCACTTTAAACAACAGGCTGCATGGCTTTGACGGGAGGCTACCATTACCAACAGGTCTTCCAGTTGGTCTCCTCGACCTTCTCTGAGCCTTCGCGCCATTTAGCCATAGTGGGAAAAATGTGCCACTCAGAGGTAAAATAACCGAACCCTTTATTCTCTTCCCCCTCTTTACCTGCAACACAGCATTAAAGAGAGTGGGAATCAGGCGCACTCTGTATTCTGACTTTCTCTCGGAACTCTACAGGGGGGGGGGGTCTCCATTGCAAAAGATGTGAGGGATGGGCTAAATTGGCAACTCTTTCGGGTCGAGGGAGGTAAGAAGGATGGGATCTTTGATTCCATGCCGAAAGTAATCGAGACCGTTCTAGCTCATTATTTGCGCACACGCTTGAAAAGGCCGACTTCCGGCGGATTGGAATGTTAAGCTGTGGCCACCTTGTGCTGGAGAGCCCTGTGCACGTTAAAGAACACGCTGGGTGGCGTTGAAGGGAAGCTATCACTCCTGACAGCCGTTTCAGTGGGTCCCCTCAACCTTCTCTGAGCCTTCGGGGTCCGTGTGACCTTGCCATTTAGACTGTGCAAAAAAGGTGCCATTCAGAGACCCAACCCGTTTATTCAAATTCTCTTACTCTCCACCCATTGTATTGCAACCCAGCATTTAAGAGTGTGGGATTCGGGCGTGTCATGGGATTCGGGACTCTATGTGGGGGAGTCTCCATTTTACCCATTGTGCAATAATAAATTAGGGGTGGTTTAAATTGGCATCTTTTCGGGGGGTCCGAGGGGGGAGGTAAGAAGAATGGGATCTCGTGAATCATTCCAAAAGTAACCGATCCATTGTAGCCCATTTTGCGCAGACTCACAAACCTATGCACGGTGTTTCTCCGTGCCTCAAGTGACTAAGTGGTATTATTTTTTTCTCGAAAAAGGAAGTGTAGCCGCTAATGGCCTACGCAGCAGGCAGTTTTTCCCGCACTGCAAGAACCATCGGATGGCCACGTGGTGGATTTAAGGCCCAGTTAGGAACCACTAAAATACAGGCAAGCAGCTATCCCCTCAATACACACAGAGACCTTGCGATGAGATTCGGAAATCAAAGGTACATGTTATACTCTGCCACGCTCTATTAAACGTACATCCGATGTGTACGTGCACGCTGAAACCAACGTAATATTTTCCCTCGTCGAGACCATTCATCTAGCGCGTTCGAGCCCCTTATTTCTTACGGCGCAAATCTCTGAAGATCATTTCTTCACCCAAACGTCTCCGCCCTGTCCATGGTCAGTAGGGGAAACCGATGGGCTTGGCCACCTTCCGTCGGATGGCACATAAAGCCGTGGTCCGTGTGCGGGAGAGCCACACTCTGTGCACGTTAAAGAACATGCTGGATGGCCTTAACAGGAGGCTAACCATCTGTCTCCCAAAACAGCTGTCCCAGTGTGTCATCACCCCCTACATTCTCCGAGCTTTCCATGTGACCTGCCCGTTTAGCTCACTGTGTGCGAAAAAGTGCCTCTCAGAGGTAAAACAACCCCCACTTCTATCTACACATCCAGTGTGTTCATGAACGGGGGTATTCTCCTTCTTTATGTCTCTAGTCAAGAACCAGCACAGTGGATGACTCTACAACACTAGTGATAGGGGGGGGGGGAGGAATGAGCTGTTTTTCACCCTCGTATTGACCCTTGGTTCTGAGTGCATTCCCAGGAACAATCCCTACAGTGTCTTTCGAAGTTTTTCACCCTCGTAGTGACCCGTGGTTCGGAGTGCATTCCCTGCAACGATCCCTACAGTGTCTTTCGGCGTAACGCATCGTTTCCAAAAATGGCGGTCGTTCTTAAGGAGGGCGTCCTTCGGTCTAGTGAGCGAGCCGTGTTTCAGAGTGCGAATTCGCCCATTGATTCGGAAGGACCACCGAGACGATTAGTGACCAGAAGACCAAAGACGAACTTATCCCAAGACAGTGGCCATTTCGCCTATTGGTTCGGAAAGGATAAAGAAGATTAGAATTTGAAAGCGACCAGAAGAGCAGCGAAATACACCCAGGAGCTATTTCGCCCATTTGTTCGGAAGGCACCAATTTTCGTAGTGACCAGAGAAGTGTTTTGATTCATTCAACCCAGGAGAGTGGTCATTTCGCCCATTGGTACGGAAGGACCAACGGGACGATAAGAGACCACAAGAGACCAGGAGTCATTTCGTCCATTGATTCGGAAGGCACCGCTTTCCTAAAGAAGTGTCTTGATTCATTTAACCCATGGTTTTGCGCCCATTGTTTCGAAGGACCACCTAGTTGATTAGCGACCAGAAAAGAAACGAAGAACTGATTAACCCAGGTGTCATTTCGCCCATTGGTTCGGAAGGCACCACCGAGATGATAGTGACCATCCCTTTAGGAAATTCCGTTCGGGAAAAATCTCCCAAAGTCCCTTTGCGAGATTTCTGCCAAAAAGACCCATGGGTTCGTTTAGAACATTGGCGATTCTCTCGAATGGACTTTTGTGTCCCTTTGGGAAATTTTCCATTGTGCAGAACGGATACTTGGGTGGATATTCACCATTGTCTCGAAAGGCCACTGTGTCCCCTTTAGGAGATTCGCGATTCTCCCCAAACCGACTCTTGATGACCCTTTGGTGAGATCCGCCATTGTCCTCAAAGGACCGTTAGGCCTGTAGGTCTGTTGGGAACCTAACGCCGTTATGAGACGGCGCATTTCTGCTTGTCGGGACCTTAACGTCCTTATGGGACGGCACATTTAGGTTTGACCAGACCCTAACACATTTATGGGATGGCACATATTTACCTGTCAGGAACCTAATGCTGTTATGGGATGGCGCATTACAGCCTGTCAGGACCCGAACGCCGTTATGGGACGGCACATTTCGGCCTGTCGGAACCCTAACACCGTTATGGGACGGCACATTTCGGCCTGTCAGAACCCTAACACCGTTATGGGACAGTCCATTTTGGCCTGTCGGGATCCTAAGCCCCTATGGGACGGCACATTTCGTCCTGTCAAGACCCTAATGCCATTACAGAATGGCACATGTCGTCCTGTCGGGACCCTAATGCCGTTATGGGACGATCCATTTCGTCCTGTTGGGACCCTAATGCTCTTATGGGATGGCACATTTAGGTCTGTCGGGATCCTAATGCCGTTATGGGACTGCACTTTCTGGTCTGTCGGGACCATAACACCCTTATGGGATGATGCATTTCGACCTGTCGAGATCCTAACACCCTTATGGGATGAAGGTTTTATGTGTGTCAGGACCCTAACATCATTATGGGATGGCTCCTTTCGTCCTGTTGAGACCCTAACGACCTTAATGGACGGAGCATTTAAGTCTGACAGGATCTTAACCACCGTATGGGACGGCACATTTCGGCCTTTAGGTCTATTGGAATTCTAACGACAATATGGGATGGCACCTTTATGTCTTTTGGGATCCTAACGCCCATATGGGATGGAGCATTTAGGTCTCTTGGGGTCCTAATGCCGTTTTCGTTCAGCACTTTTTGGTCTGTCTGGACCCTAAATGCCATTATGGGACAGAACTTTTAGGGCTGTCAGGATCATAACGCCCTTATGGGACTGTTCCTTTTGGCCTGTCGGGACCATAACGCCGTTATGGGACAGAGCATTTAGGTCTTACAGGACCCTAATACCGTTATGGGTAGGTGCATTTGGGGACGAAAAGTACCGTCCCATAAGGGTGTTTTACTCCTGACAGGTCGAAATTTACCATCCCATAATGGCGTTAGTGTCCCGACAGACCGAAATGGCGTTAGGGTCCCAAATGGCTGAAATGCGCCATCCCGTAATAGTGTTAGATACCCAAAAGGACGAAATGCACCATCCCATAAGGCTATTAGGGTCCCAACAAACTGGAAGGCACCGTCCCATAATGGCGTTAGGGTCCGAATAGACATAAAAGTGTCATTCCATAAGGGCATTACGGTCCTGATAGGCCAAAATGCGCCTTTCCCATAACGGCATTAGGGTCTCAATAGGCCGAAATGCGCCATCCCATAATGGCATTAGGGTCCTGACAGACCAAAATGCTCCATTCCATAAGGGCGTTAGGGTTCCACAACAGACCTAAAGGTGCCTTCCCATAATTAATGGCGTTAGGGTCCCAACAGACCTAAAGGTACCGTCCGATAACGATGTTAGGGTCCCAACAGATGTAAAAGTGCCAACCCATAATTGCGTTAGGGTCCCAACAGATAGGAAGGCGTCATCCCACAAGGGCATTAGGGTCCTGACATGGGCAATGCGTGACCTAAAGCGTCATCCCACAAGGTCATTAGGCTACCATCACACCTAAATGCTCTGTCCCATAAGGTCGTTAGGGTCCCAAAAGACCTGTAGCTGCTGTCCCATAATGGAATTAGGGTCCTGACAGACATAAAGTGGCCGTCCGATATGAGAGTTAGGTTCCTCACAAGCGAAATGCGCCATCCCATAACAGCATTAGAGTCCCGACCGACCTAAAAGCGGCATCCCATAACAGTGTTAGGGTCCCGACAGACCTAAATGCTCTGTCCCGTAATGACGTTAGGGTCACGACAGGCCGAAATACACCGTCCCATAACGGCATTAGAGTCCAGTCAAACCTAAATGTGCTGTCCCATAAGGACGTTAAGGTCCCAACAAGCAGAAATGCGCCATCTCATAACGGCGTTAGGTTCCCAACAGACCTACAGGCCTAACGGACCTTTTAGAACTATGGTGGATCTCCCAAAGGGTCATCAAGAGTCGGTTTGGGGAAAATCGGGAATCTCCTAAATGAGACGCAGTGGCCGTTCGGGACAATGGTGAATCTCCACCCAAGTATCCGTTCCGCAAAATGGAGAATTTCCCAAAGGGACACAAAAGTCCATTCGAGAGAATCGCCAATGTTCCAAACGAACCCAAGGGTCTTTTCGGAAGAAATCTCGCAAAGGGAATTTGGCAGATTTCTCCCGAACGGAACTTCCTAAAGGGATTGTCACTATCACCTCGGTGTTGCCTCCTGAACCAATGGGCGAAATGACTCCTAGATTAATCAGTTCGTTTCTTTTCTGATCGTTAATCAACTAGGTGGTCCTTCGAACCAAAGGCCATGGGTTAAATGAATCAAAACACTTCTCTGGAAATGCGGTGCCTACCGAATCAATGGACGAAATGGCTCCTGGGTTAATCAGTTCTTCCTTTTTCTTCTGGTCTCTTATCGTCTCGGTGGTCCTTCCGTACCAATGGGCGAAATTGCCACTCTCCTGGTTTAAATGAATAAAACACTTCTTCTCTTGTCACCAGGAAAATTGGTAACTCCCGAACAAATGGGCGAAATAGCTCCTGGGTGTACTACGCTGCTCTTCTGGTCGCTTTCAAATTCTTATCTTCTTTATCCTTTCCGAACCAATGGGCGAAATGGCCACCGTCTTGGGATAAGTTCGTCTTTGGTCTTCTGGTCACTAATCGTCTCAGTGGTCCTTCCGGATCAATGGGCGAATTCGGCACTCTGAAACACGGCTCGCTCACTAGACCTAAAGGACGGGCCCTCCTTAAGAACCACCGCCATTTTTGGAAACGGTGCGATACGCCGAAAGACACTGTAAGTAAACGTGCTGGGAATTCACTCCGAACCACGGGTCACTACGAGGGTGAAAAACGGCTCATACCTCCCCTACTATCACTACTGATGTAGAGTCGTCCACTGTGCTGGTTCTTGACGAGAGACAAAAAAAAAGGTGGGGGGGAGGAATACCTCCCGCGCATGAACACGTTGCATGGGTAGAGAGGAGTGGGGATTTTTTTACTTCTGAGAGGCACATTTTGCCCACAATGGGCTAAATGGGCAGGTCACATGGAAAGCTCGGAGAATGTAGTGGGAGATGAGACACTGGAACATCTGTTTTGGGAGACAAATGGTTAGCCTCCTCTCAAGGACATCCCGCATATTCTTTAACGTGCACATAGTGTGGCTCTCCCGCACACGGACCACGGCTATACGTCCCATCCGACCACATCGCTGTCCCATACTGACCGTGAACAGGGCGGAGACGTGTGGGAAGTAGGTGAAGAAACGACCTGCAGCGATTTCCGCCGTAAGATCGAGGGGGCTCGAACGCGCTGGAAGAATGGTCTCGACGACGAAAATTATTACGTTGGTTTCAGCGTGCACGTACACATCGTATGTACGTTTAATAGAGCGTGGCAGAGTATAACGTGTACCTATGATTTCCGAATCTCATCGCAAGGCCTCTGTGTGTATTCAGGGGAT
This sequence comes from Ryuthela nishihirai, assembly GCA_038380435.1. Lineage (NCBI taxonomy): Eukaryota > Metazoa > Arthropoda > Arachnida > Araneae > Heptathelidae > Ryuthela > Ryuthela nishihirai. The sequence goes on from JAWZYU010000022.1 coordinate 25,704,433, forward strand.
AGCTGTTTGTGTGTATTTTAGTAATTCCTAACTGGGCCTTAAATCCACCACGTGGCCATCCGATAGTTCGTGTAGTGTGGGAAAAACTACCTGCTGCCTAGGCCATTAGCGGCCACACTTCCTTTTTCGAGAAAAAAAATATCACTACGTCACTTGAGGCACGGAGAAACACCGTGCAGGAGGTTTGTGAGTCTGCGCAAAATGGTCGGTTAATTTTGGTATCGAATGATTCACGAGATCCCATTCTTCTTACTTCCCCCCTTGGACCCCCGAAAAGTTGCCAATTTAACCCACCCCTAATATATTATTGCACAATGGGTAAAATGGAGACTCCCCCCACATAGAGTCCCGAATCACATGACACGCCCGAATCCGACTCTCTTAAATGCTGGGTTGCAACACAATGGGTGGAGTGTAAGAGAATTTGAATAAACGGGTTGTGTGTCTGAGTGGCACTTTTTTGCACAGGCTAAATGGCCAGGTAACACGGACCCCGAAGGCTAAGAGAAGTTTGAGGGGACCTACTGGAACGTTCTCAGGAGTAGTAGCTTCCCTTCAACGCCACCCAGCGTGTTCTTTAACGTGCACAGGGCTCTTCAGAACAAGGGGGCCACAGCTTAACATTCCAATCCGCCGGACGTCGGCCTTTTCAAACGTGTGCGCAAATAATGGGCTAAAACGGTCTCGGTTATTTTCGGCACCGAATCAGAGATCCCATCCTTCTTACCTCCCTCGACCCTAAATGAGTTGCAAATTTATCCCATCCCCCATCTCCTTTGCAATGGAACCACACCCCCCTGGAGAGTAAGAGTGCCGTCTGATTCCCACTCTCTTAAATGCTTCGTTGCAACACACTAGGTAGAAAAGGGGAGGAGAATCCACGGTATGGGTTATTTTACCTCTGACTGGCACATGTTTGCCACTATGGCTAAATGGCCCGAATGCTCAGAGAAGGTCGAGGAGACCAACTGGAACAGTTGTTGGTAATGGTAGCTTCCCGTCAAAGCCATTCAGCCTGTTCTTTAACGTGCACGGGGTATGGTTCTCTGTTGTTTTACCTCTGAACGACAATTTGCACACCATGGGATAAATGGCCAGGTCAGCTGAACCATGAAGGCTCACAAAAGGTTGAGGGGTCCCACTGGAAAAGCTGTTGGCCCGTCAAGGGCATCCAACGTGTTCTTGAACGTGGGCTCTCCCGCACTCTGGGCCAAGACTTAACGTCCCATCCGATGCACGACAGCATTTCCAAGCCCATGAGTGAAATATCAATAGGTTTTAAAGGACCTTCCTGCTAAAGAAACGATTAAGCCGTGGTCGCGGTTCGACGGACGTCGCACATCAATGCAATGGAGTAGGTTACACATGACGCTCGAAGAATTGTTTTCAAAGTCCCAAAAATGTGTATCATCAGCATCCCCACCCCCTTTGTTTACTCCTCAAAAAACTTCTCACCGCTACCCGTCAGCGTTGCAGTGTGTTCTTTTCTGAAACGAAACATTAGCTGAAACGAATGGTCGAACGCTCTAGCTAATTTATTATTGGTACACCTTATGTGAGAACTTTTGGAGGGCAAATGACCTATCGAAAAAGTGGAGAATTCCTCTAAATATCACATTTTTTTCTTCGATTTCCCCTTTGTTTGCCAGCTCTAAACTTTTAAAAATGTTTTCAGAGAAGGATACTCTTAATGCCTTTTGATATCAAAGTCCCTAAAGTGTGTTCTGCAATGATTCGCCTTTCGTGCCTTAAGACACGGCCCATTAAACTAGGAATCTTTGAGCCTTTACCCGTGATGCGATATGTTATCAATATTAGCTGAAATGAAATGGCCGAACGGTCTCGATCATTTAGTTTTGGTACACCTTTTACTTAGAACTTTGTGTGAAACAGACATTTACTTTTGTGATCATGAATAAAATCTTTCAGCGGCTCTCTTCAATGACAAATTTGAAAGTAATTCGCGAAGCTGCTGTCTCAGCCACCTTGTTGTCAACTGGCTCTCAGAGAAAAGGATTTGTGATAGCCAGATAAGAGCTGCAGTGGAAATGAAAAGGAGAGTCTCCATTCATGCAGAAGGTAAACAGGACAATAACAATAGGGCGAAAATTCCAGGTATATTACAAATCCTTGTGATCTCTTAGACCATTAGGAAAGTAACTATGAAGGTGGGATATTAATCGGAGGAAGGGTCCATTAATTAATTGGCAGTTTTCGAAATTTTCGGTTTTGATCTTCCCACCAAACATTTGACTTCCCTTTCCCCCCTCGAAACATTTCCATCGTATATGTTTGCAAATTCGTTAACAACAAACCACGATCGAAAAGGTACTTTAAAACAACTATTTTCCAGATTATGCGAAAGGAAGATGTGAGGAGTATTGGAAAGACTTTAACCTGTTCACTTTTTAACTGTTCAGACAAGTTGAAAATTCAAGTGGAGAAGTTTTGTCCCCTTTACTGCCAAGCACTCAGCATCTGAGTGCAAGCAGTAGCACGTTTTTAGCGATTTGTTTCCTCGTGTTATTTTCCTTTAATCATTCTGGTTTTCTTCTAAACATTAGACTGTATCCTAAACCGTCTTTCTCATTTTATCAAAATGATGTAGCTTATAGTTGTTTCAAAAATTGATTGTTTCTAAAAGGCGTCGAATTTCTCTACCAAGGAAAGCGTACACCACGTGACCACGAACCAGCCTTCTCCTTCACCCCCCTCCCCGTAACATTTGGGCACGGGGTTCTGAGAATAATTTAATTTGCAACTAGTTGTCTAACTTCGGAGGTGTATGATGGGTTGAATGCTTTTCCATTTGAAGTCGTACCACAGACTTTGAACACGAGATACTTAATTCTTGTGATCTTTGTCTGTTCCCAAGAATTTATAACCGCTTGTAAATTTGTCCAATTTTAGAAGACTTCTATTTTATTTCAATAATTTTTTTATCTGCTTAATAACTGGCATAAGAATTAAATTTTGAATGCGTATAATAATCGACCTTCTATGTAAGATGACGAAAATTTCGAATATTTCCACAATTTGGGTTCTGATGTTAGTTCTCTAAGATACAGCGCAGAAGAGGCTACTAACGATATATATATAATAGGGTTAATAAACGTGTTCTACGGCTTCTACAAGTATGAATACTTTGACAGCTTTCATAACGGGAATTACAGTACAGCCTTCCACCTTCAGTCCTTATGCTTTGAACATCTCGAGACAGAAGCATGCCAAACGAGGAGTATTTCTCCCCACGAAAATTCTATCGTCTTATACTAATTATCAAACTTGCCTACTTGCTTTGAAATCCAAAACAATTGTCTTTATGTACTTTTATTTTATGTCCGATATTGAACACTAAAAACAGATTGAAATAAGCTTTAAGATATCATTCCTCATAGGATATCATTTTAAACTTTCCTATTCAGTGTAATACACTGCTCACAATAATTAGGGGATATTTGAAAATGAATATGAAGCGATAAAATAAGAAGCCTTTTAATTGTTTTTATTAAACAAGGATATCAGAAAAGCAAATGACAAGTCAAAGAAAGTTGTTCGATTATGCAAATGAGATGCAAACTTAATTGTCGTGATTGGCACACATTGATTGTTCAGTAGGGTGTATGGTCACCCAAGACTGCCAAAACACACTGACAGCGATGGGACATGGACAGAATCAGAATGTCCAGCAGTTCTTGTGGGATCCTCTGCCATTCTTGCTCCAGGGAAACTTTCACCTCAAGAATTTTTGTGGGAGGCATTGGACCCAATGCATCCCAATCATTTTCAATGGGATTTAGGTCTGGAGAACCTGAAGGCCAGACCATGTGTTTGGTTCCTGCCTCCTGAAGCATGTTTTTGACGAGATGCGCACGGTGGGGCCTTGCATTATCGTCCATGAAAAGAAAGTTGTTTCCAACTGCTCCAGCATAGGGTACCACTATAGGGTGCAGGACCTCATCTCGATATCTGACAGTAGTCAGCGATCCGTTTCTGATGACGTGGAGGTCGTTACGACCACCAATGCTGATGCCAGCCCACACCATGATTCCACCACCACCGAAGGAGTCCCTTTCTCGCATGAATCGTGGATTCATCGTGTTCCTTGTTCACGCCAGATCAGGACACGATGATTATCAGGCTGCAGACTGAACCGTGACACATCAGAGAAGAGGACAGTTGACCACTCATCACGAATCCAATGACGATGGTCACCAGCCCACTTTCTACGTGTTCTACGGTGTTCAGCAGATAACGGAATGAATACCATTGGTCGACGGGCATGCAGTCCAATACGATGGAGCCGATTTCGTATGGTCTAGGTGCATATCCGTCGTCTAGTGGCAGCAAAAATCTATCCCCTCAGCTCTGTTGCATTGCTGCGCCTGTTCCTTTTTGCCAATAAGGTCAAGTAACGGTCATCTCTTGCTGTTGTGACAGATGAGCGATCTTGCCCTCGTCCTCTTCGTACTGTGCCAGTCTCTTGAAATCGATTACACAGTCTGCTAATCACGCTTTCAGATGTTCCAAGTGCTGTTGCCACTGTGTTTGACCAGCTTCAAGACGTACTATGGCTCTCCAGGCTTCGCATTCGGGCAAATCGTGTTGCAGGGGCAATGCAAGGGATGTGAAATTGCAGGATGTGCACTTTCAAGATCCGGGAACGTGCAGATACTCCAGTACTTTCAGCCTTTGATATAGTGCATTTTCACCAATGACATCAAAGTTGGTTTTGCATCGCATTTGCATAATCGAACAACTTTCTTTGACTTGTCGTTTGCTTTTCAGATGTTTTTGTTAATTAGAAACAATTCAAATGCTTTTTTTATCGCTTCATATTCATTTTGAAATATCCCCTAATTTTTGTGAGCAGTGTAGCTCGGCAATTGGGAAGCACACTTATGTCTTATTCTCAGTCCTCCTCTCCCGCAACTAAATCCTGGGTACGTAACTGTCTGCAGTAATATCATAAAAGAGTTAACACATTATAATTTCATTGGTCAACCAAGAATTAACAGCGATCTTTTTTCTTCCTTTGTCTGCTCCAGGCCCAGATCGAGAAAAAATCCGGTAATTGTTTGCGGGGGGGGGGAGAGAAAACACTCGATTTCCAGTTCGGTACAATTCTCCCTCTGTTTTAGAAGTCTTAAAATTTTTTAATGAATAAATGCGTGAACTATAAATAAGTTTATAACTTTTATCTCTCTTACCCTTACTAGCATTTTAAAGAGGGTGGGGACAGATCACATCATTAAATGGAGATCTCGCCGTCGCCTAGATCCGGCTGTGGTCTCCATTTAATGTATTGAATACTTGTTTGATATGAGTCCACTGGAGAAAATTTTGAAAAGAAACAAATATGCAGATATAATGAAAAGTTCTGAAAATGGGAAGCAGTATTCGGCATTCACCAGTGAGATCTTGTGCCATAGCTAAAACATTTCATTTGGTGTGAATATATTAATGAGTGTCATTAGAAAATCTGAATGAAACATGTATTTTTCGAAATATCCTGTCCTTGCTACGCCATTCTTTTATCAGGTTTTGTATAGAAATAGATTTCAAGCATTGCTTTAATGTCTTCATTTTTAATTCTGTTGAGGAAAATGGTAGACTAAGTAAACTTATCGGTGTTTAGATACTTTGATTATTATGTTATCGGTGTTAGATACTTTGAATGAAAAATTTAAAACTGCTTAGTAAAGTGATAGAAACATATGTACAGATGAAAGTTTAATGCTTTTAATAGGAAGACTGGGATTTCGTCTATACATTCCGTCTAAGAGAGCTAGTCATAGCTATGAGCTCTGAGCTTGGTGAATTCAAAAGAGGTTATGAGTGGAACTTTGTAATCTATTGTGGGAATTGTGAAAAAACAGTTGTATTAAAGTTACTTGATGGCCTGTCACATAAAGGTCACACTTAATACGTTGACAGATTTTTCGCTTCTGCATCGTTAATAGAACAATTATTATCAGGACAGACTCATACATGTGGTATAGCAATGAAAAATAGAAAAGGAATACCTTCAGATTTAGACGAAATGCAATCAAAGTAAAGAAATCGCATTAACGTCATCGCATGGAAAGATGAAAAGAAACTTTTTGTATTTATTACCACGCATTGATTAGGCTTAACAAAATCCAATAAAATTAATCGGAAAACTGGTGAACCCATATGGAAACCAATTTGGTATTAGACTGCAATATAAATATTTGAGTGACTGACGTTGTTCTGCAGAATTATCTGTGTATTGGAAAAACTCACAAGTGATAAGAAAAAAGGTTTTCCCCACTCCCTCGAAGTAGTTATTACAATTGCCTTGTATTATTTAAAACTAGCGGTCAAAATGTGTCTAAGCTATCTTTTAGAACTCATGTGGTGAAAGAACTCGTCATTCTCATTTCTGTCCATACGAGCACAAAAAAAATCCTGTAGAGAGAAATGGAATAGCATATATTTGACACTGTTTCCTTCGAGAAGAATAAAATGTATATATATATATCTGTAAATGAAAATTGAAACACCATCGAAGATGTTTAAAATTGTATGCATTATGTGTTAAAATGTGCTATCAATACATTATTTCCGTGTTAAAAATTGCAATAATGAATCAGCGGATGATTTTACGTTTTACATTTCAATATGTTTATGGCGAAAAATGATAAAAACAACAAAAAAAGCACATGTTTAATAATGTTTTACCTCCGTCACCCTTATGGGTATTCTGAGGAGGGAACATTGCCAACTTGCCCCCTATATCTGGCCCTGGTCGGGATATGATCCTCAGATGTGGACCTGGTAGACGCCTGCGATTGGGTGTTTGCATGTCACTAGAGCGCCAGACTCTTAATCTGTAGTTCCAAGGTTGGAGTCCCATCTGGTTCAATGTTGAGATTTATTTCCATAAAACTCCCTTCCATATCCTCGGGTAGAAGGGAATATCAATAGGCTTCGGAAGGCTGCCGTCGTCTGATTAAACGTTAAGCCATAGCCCAATGTACACAAGACCCATACCCTCCTGCAGGTTGAAAAATACACTTGATAGTCTTGACGGAAGGCTACCATCTATTTCCTAATAGTTATCCAGTGGGTTTTCTTTCCCCCAACATTTTCCAAGCCGTTGGGGTCCTTGTGTCTTGGTCATTTAGTTCATTCTGTGCGAAAAGGAGCTGATCAGTGGTAATAGGTCAATCCAAATCCGTATCAGTTTCACAAACGTATGTTTTCATGCATTTCAGTAAAAAAGCATAATTAAGAAACGGTAAATAATGGAAATTTATCGCAAATGATTATTACCGTCTCAGTTTAATTATCTTGGGAGTTATGTAAAAGATTCTAGTGATGTGTGGCATGAGATATACTGATGAATACGGATTGCTACTGGGACCTTTAAGAATCTGTGGAGAGTGTGCAAAAATAGGTTAACTTTCGTAAACAAGATAACAAGAAGATACTTTTAATTCTAGATGCTTACTCAGTATCTTGGGAATCAGGTGGTACAACTTTGCAACTGATAATGAAGTTAGGGAAAGGAGTCGGAAACCTCATTTGAGCAGCATGTTGTTGAGAGAGAGAGACTCCGTTGGTTTGCTAACGTTGTCCGTATATAGGGTTACGAACAATGTGCCTAAAGCCGTCAGAAAGAATGGAAGACCTAGGATGCGTTGGATAGACAATGTCAAACAGGACCTTGTTAGAATTGGTGTGCAGTGGCGAGATGCAACAGATATAGCTCAGGACCTATATGCTTGGAGAAATAAATTGCATAATCTGGTTGAACCTCCGTAACTCATGCTGCTTGAAGATGATGATGATGAGTAGCTTCACTGCGATGCAGCAATTTTTCCCGGATTTTATGGACGCCTTGTAGTCCCCAATTTTCGTAGTATGAGTAGTTTCACTGCGATACAAGGATTTCATGAACGCCGCCGCGTTCTCACCAATTTTCATACTGTTAGTAGCTTCACTGCGATAGAAGAATTTTCCAGTATTTGACGACTGTGAAATCATGAGACAATAGAGGCCATTGCCCATCTTGTAAAATTGATGAAAAAATTAACTTATGTTTAATTAATCAGGTGTGCCAGAAATAAATCGATTTCTTTTTGTTAACGCAATGCAAGCTTGATTTTTTTAAAGTTTTGCTTTTGTTTTCTGAAGCATACTATTTACTATAACTTACTAATTTGAAATAATAAAGATATTAATAATAACTCTGTAAATCTTTGGTAACTTTTTCCCTCTCTCCTCTGGAAAGAAATATTTAAGAATTTAACGCTTGATAACTCTGATGCCTTGACAGGGGACTATCATGTGTGTCCTAACAGCTCTTCAAAAGGTATAATAAGTTTAGGGAAGGGGTTTCCAAAGCAGCTTCTATGAGTCTCGGGGTCCTTGTAACTTGCTCACTTAACACATTTTGTGAAAAAAAGTACCGTTCAAAGATAAAACAATCCAAAATATAGCCCAAATTACCCTAAAAAAATTCCTGCCGACGCTCATGGCTGCAATTGCATTATGAACAATGGGGTAAGTTTAAATTTTCTGTAGAAACTTGTCTTCTATATTACATATTCTTCACCTATGATGTTCTAATCGACGAGCTTCGACAGTCAGGAGGATCCCTATTACAAATTAAAAATAACAGAGCCACAATTCGGGAACCAACTGTATGAAGAAAGTTTTAGGAAAGAAATAAAACCAAATACATTGAAATAGTATAGAGGAAAAGTTGTCATTAACCGGTGGGATCTGAACCCTCGACTCTTGATAACCTGTCAGGAGCTCTGACCGCTGAGCTACCGGCCGCCGAACAATCATCTCTATTAGTGGCTTAAGCATTGTAGCACAGAATTAGTCATTGGTTTTATTTCTTTCCTAAGTTATTTGGAACTTAGTTATTGGTTATTTGGTTTTATTTCTGGAGTTATTTGGTTTTATTTCTTTCCTAAAACTTTCTTCATACAGTTGGTTCCCGAATTGTGGCTCTGTTATTTTAAATGTAGTTGACTCTAATTGAAACATCAACTACATTTCCAACGACTAATTCAATGGTATAATGCTTAAAGCCACTAATAGACGCTGGTTGTTCGGCGGCCGGTATCTCAGAGGTCAGAGCACCTAACGTGTTATCAGGAGGTGGTGAGTTCAGATTGCACCCGGCAAATGACAATTTTTGCTCTATACTATTCTAACAAATTACTACCAGGTGTATATATCTGTGAGTTTCTTCTCGATCAGTACATTAGATCTTTTACCATAAAAACTACATATATTATATAAATTTTAAAAACATATATAGGTTTAAACAAAATAAACATTTATTTAGAAAGTAATTTTACATTAAAATCACTGGTTGAGATATGTATATTGTTCGAAAACTGCATCCGCAACGATTCGTGAAACACGCATTACAGCAAACGCTGATTAACAGAAAAAATAACGTTGATCACATATTTTAGGCAAAAGTAAAAGGATGTATAGTTAACAATGTCAGTTTTAAAAGAATTTTCTTCAGGGTTGAAGATATCAATCTCCTAACGTAAAGAATGGTGTTATGACATTTCTCTCCATATAGCTTGGTCGAGTAGCCCCTTCGAGAGTTATGTTCTCTTCATAAAATTTCTTTAAGTCCTCTAAGTTACTAGTAAGTATTGAATTTTTTCGATAAAAATTTCTAGGGAGTACGAATCCATTTTCGATTGCAACGTATCCATATGCTATCAGAATGTTTGAGATCTGTTGCAGCACATCACATAGTTTCGGTGCAGAGATATTAAATAATCTCATTAATTCAATTTTGTTATCAATACTCAAATGGGTTCTTGGAGCTGGAATTACGTACTTGTGAGAGAATTGATATTCCTGGCCTCCTGCGCTCAACAGAGTTTTCCATATCTTCCATCTTATGAAGAGAGGGTCCCACTCCGAATTCCTTGGTATTATGCCACGTGCAGATTCAAAAGCCAGGCATCTAGGCAAACTAATCAGGTTTCCAAAGAGTGAACCTCTATCACAGTGTAAATGTTCTGCCACGTAGAAAGGAAAATACGACGCAACCTCTGTGATATTTCTTATGTCATACTGCCTTTTATTGTAAAAGATAGGATATTCGATTTGATAACGTGCCATTAATATTAAAAGTGTGCCTTCCTCTATTGTTCTTGGTCCTTCAAGCCGAACGTTTATGAAAATTTCTCTTCCAAACCACACAAAGCATCCAAGTAAACAATAAATGTCTCTCTCCAAAATATCCTTGTTAGGTTGCTTTTGAAGTAAATTCTGATAAAATTCCCTTCCATATTCGATGTATCTGCTTGGAAATATAATCTCTGAGTGGACGAGTTGATGCCACAATGGAGCAGTTAAATAGGACATGATGTTACTTGGACAGAAGCAGGATATTTATCTTTTCGATCAAAATGATGGACTTCCTGAAACGATAGAGAAAAAAATATTAGTTTATAAATGACCACCCAGTAATTCTTCATTGAGATATTCTGAAAAATTTTAAAATTCTTCTTGTTTTCTTAACTTACTAATTTCTACTCTTTCATGTAATTTAGTTTTCAATAATTTTTTAGTAGAAATGAACGTCTGTTATTATCTGTACTCCAGTTCGAAAAGATTTTCATGTTATGAAGAGATCCAGAAAAGAACGCTGTAAAACAAAACAGAAAAATGTCATTGTGGCCGATTTCGTTATTCTAATATGTCACTGTACAAACCCCTTTTGCCCCCCAACGTTTCAAACTGCTAGTAAAGTTAATAACAAAACATTATTCACGCTATTTATATATCATTAAATTTTTAGGAACCAATAGAAATTAGGGAGAAATGATATAGTCGATTGGGATATCGAGTGTCCTGTCCCCAACCCACCCATTTTACATTTTCTGGCTCGAATATGAATCTTGCTCACACACACACCTCGATTTTTTTCTAGATCCAGGCCTGGTGGTTTCTATTTTAAAAACTAATGTTTGAATTTGAAAATCTTTAATGTCAGCAATAACCAAAATTCTAATCTACTATTCTAAACAACATTAAAAAATTACTAGAAAATAAGTTCGTTCTGTAAATGGTATAAATAATAATAAATACCCCCTCAAGCAGCTGCTTGCCACAGAGGTCTGACAGGAGCCTGCCAGTTTATATGCCACAGTAGAAGGTATGAGGGGATGGCAGGCCCTCGGCAGAAAAACCACACAAACAGCCGTGCCTTACCCGGGGCTCGAACCTAGGTCCTTAGATCAGTAGCCAAGCGCGCTAAACACTCGGCCATGGCATAAAATGGAAGGAGAGCTGTATACCAATCCCCAGAGATGATGCGCAGAACCGGCCAGGTCTATTACCTAATGTCCGACCTCGCCTTCTTGTGGTGCAGGCCGTTAGTAGATTTCAAAAGAAATATTCTCTTTCGTTAGGGAACGGAAGCGGAGGGCTGCCAGTTCAATGTGGCCTACTGATCTGGTCATCTATGGTCACTTTTTTATTTTTTTCCCAACACTGCTGAGGAGTGGTCAACTTCACAGGTTCCTAGTGTTCACCATTTATACCTACTAGACTGGACTTCTTTATGGATTTGAGCTTGATTATAGATCCTGGACTTGCTTCACTGGTGGGCCTATGTTAAGGGAAAATCTGCCGCTGTGCTTTCTGTTTGCTCCTAGGTTACCAGCTCTTAGTGAACAGAAGAATGGGATACCTCATATCAGCTGGTGGATAATCCTAATCAGAAACCATCGCAGGTACCTGAACCTCACTGAGCTAGTTGGACATCGTCAGGCCTAAACTGGAGTAATGTGTCTCAGGCAGACCATATGGCTCTTGAAAAAGTCCATTTGAAAAGGTGGTGCCCGAAGTTCCTACCAGCATCGGTAACTTCAGACTTTAGCGGAAGAGTAAAAGATCTTTGCCCCATGCCTGCGATCAGGGAGCTATTTGATATCGTTGCCCTTACATATCTCAATAAACCTAATTTCTTTAGAAATCCTATTAATCATTTTCTCTCTGCAGGAACGTGAGGACATTATATAAAGATTATTCTCTTGATGTCCTCACGCAGGAATTCCAGCGCTATAACCTATATATTCTCAGCTTGCAAGAGACCAGATGGACAGATAGATAACGGTGAGATTCTTAAAAATAATCTTAAATTTCGCTTTTCAGGGAGGGAAGAGAATAAACATCACCAAGGCGTGGGTCTGCTTCTCAGCAGACACGCTAGTGATGCTCTTCTAGGATACGAGTGCATTAATGAAAGGTTTCTTACAGCAAAAATTCAGACAAGCGTTAAAGGGGCAACGTCTGCTACAGGTTGGTAAACTCATTATTTTCAGAATAACTAACACTTATTACAAACACCACGACATACATAAGTACACATGTGTTTAGAGGTGAGCAACTTGGTAACATCGGGGCAACTTGGTAACATCTTAGGGAGTTTGCAAAATAATTCAAATACTATTCAAAATGATTGATTATATATTAATTAACAGCAAATGGGCTAGTTCTGTCAGAAATACCAGGGTATATAGCGGAGCTGAAATTGGATCTGACCATTACTTGTTAAAAGTGTCTTGCAACTTAAACTTAAAAAGTGTTGTGCTAAAGTTAAAAAATTTACCTTTAATACAGATGCTCTGAAAGACCCAGTAATAGCTATAGCTTACTATGATAGGTTACTTAGTCATTATGACAGTCATGGTTTGCATACTACAAAAGTTGAGGAGGAATTGAATCAGTTTAAACAGGCTTTTTTGGAAACTAACACTACTCTTTTAGGGAAAATGGAGCAGAGGAGTCAGAATTATTTGAGTGATAAGGCACTTGAGCTTATTTTAGGAATAAGGAACTGCATGAATGTCCTTAATCAGTACCCTACTAGTCCTAATACAGATTACAGAGAGCTGTAAGAAAAACGTGTAAAGAATCAGTTAGCTGCTGATAAGAATCTTTGGCTTGATGGTTTGGCTGACAAAGCTGAGGAAGCACAACAGCAGAGAGCTGTACCAGATAGTTAATGTTTTGTGTGGTAGAAAACGGACAGGTGTACAGGGATTGAAGGATAAACAAGGTAAGGTTATAGAAGGTGAGGATTCTGTTATGACTAGATGGGCTGAGCATTTCATTGATATTGTAAACAATGTGGTTAGTTCTACTTCCATTGTTTGCAAAGATGATAGCTGCATTGGTGGCTTTAATGTTGGCCCTATAATGCAATCTGAAGTTATTTTTGCTATTTCTAAATTTAAACTTCATAAATCATCAGTGGTTGATGTAATTACTACAGAAATGCTTAGAGCTGGGGATGTTTCGGTTACCACTTGGATGACTGAAATTTTGAAAATCTTTTATGATAAAGACATGGTTGTGTTGGGTTGTTTTACTTCTGAGCGGCACTCTTTTGCACACCATGGGTTAAATAGCCAGGTCACATGGACCCCGAAGGCTCAGAGAAGGTTGGTGAAGGGGACCCACTGGAACAGCTGTTCGGAGACAGATGGTAGCCTCCCATCAAGGCCATCCAGCGTGTTCTTTAACGTGCACAGGGTATGGCTCTCCCGCACACGGGCGGCGGGCCATCCAAAGGACGGCGGCCTTTCCAAGCTCATCGGTGTCCGCTACTGACCATGGGCAGGGCGGGGAAATTTGCGGAGATAAATCTCAACGCTGACTCAGCTGGGACTCGAACCTGAGAAGTACAGATTACGAGCCTGGGGTGCTACCGATTGAGCCACCACCGCCCCAAAGACATGGTTCCAAAGGTATTTACCACAACTATTATTATCCCTATTTTCAAAAAAGGTGATCGCAATTCATGTGATAATTCTCTGTTCCAGGTGAACTTCTTTCCATGATTGTGCTTAATAGAATTAAGAATCTGGTTCACCGTCAATTGCGTGATGAGCAATGTGGATTCAGAAGTGGTAGGGGATGTGTGGATCAGATATTTTCACTTAGGCAAATTCTTGAGAAATGTTTGGAGTTTCAGAAACCTTTGGTGTCTAGCTTTGTTGATTTCAAAAAGGCTTTCGACTCTGTTGATCGTCATAATTCGTGGTTGATTGTGAGATCATATGATATACCAGACAAGTTAGTTAACAGAATGAAAGCTCTCTATAATAACACTGAGTGGTGTGTGAGAGTTGATAAGGCTTGTAGCAATTGGTTCAGCATTACTTCTTGTGTTCGACAAGGGTGCATTTTGTCTCCTTTTCTCTTTGATTTGGTTATTGATTATGTTATGCGAATTTCACTTCGAGGGAAAGATTTTGCCCTTAAATGGTCTGGTGATACTAAAATTTCTGATTTAGATTATGCTAATGATTTAGACCTTTTGACGAATGATGTTCATCAGATGAACTCTTTCATTCGAGCTGTTGATTAGACTGGTAGTAGAGTAGGTTTGGTTATAAACAGAGAGAAAACTAAAGTGATGAAAATTGTTCAGGCAGGCTGTGATACAATTAATCTGAATGATTGCAGTCTTTAGCAGGTGTCACAATTTATTTATCTTGGGAGCAGATACTGGTGATGTGCGGCATGAGATTAACAGGCGAATAGTGATTGCTGCCGGGACTTTTAATAATTTATGGAGATTGTGGAGAAATAGGCGTATACACCTAAAGACTAAAATTAGACTGTATAATAGTTTGGTTCTTTCTAGGGTTAGTTATGGTAGTGAAACGTGGACACTGTGTAAACAAGATAACAGGAAACTAGATGCTTTTGATTTTAGATGCTTACGTAGTATCTTGGGCATTAGGTGGTTTAACTTTGTAACTAATGATGAGGTTAGACAAAGCAGTCTGCAACCTCCTTTAAGCAGCATATTGTGCAGAGAGAGACTTCGCTGGTTTGGCCATGTTGCCCGTATTAATAATTATAGATTGGCGAATAGGATTATGAAAGGTGTTCCTAAATGTCTCAGAAAGAGGGGGAAACCTATGATACGGTGAGCAGATAATGTCAAACAGTACCTTGTTAGAATTGTTGTGCAGTGGCCGGATGCAGCAGATGTAGCTCACGACAGATATGCTTGGAGAATTAAACTGCACAGTCTGGTTGGACCTCCGTAGCCCATGGCTGCTTGATGATGATGATGATGATGATCAGTGAATTTCCGCTCATTTCTAACTTAAATGCTGGTATATTTTGATTAAACATTCCTATAATAATCTATCCTATTTTAATGAAATCTATCTAATCCTATTTTAATGAAACACTGTGACTGACGTTAAAGATAATCAAATTTATTCAAATCTCGATTTATCATCGATATTCGTTCAGTATTTAAAGAGTTATGGAAGCTGGAAATTTTAATATTAAATTTTCTTGTTTTATAAAAATCATTCATAATTATCTAACATCAAAATAATCATTATGCAAACTTTTAAAATTTAAATTTTGTTAAATGATTTGAAACAATACTTACTATTTGGATTTCAACTAATAAAATAATTCTTATAACCCATTAAAAAATAATAAATATCCCCTCAAGCAGCTGCTTGCCACAGAGGTCTGACAGGAGCCTGTCAGTTTGTATGCCAGAGTAGATCTGAGAGGATGGCAGGACCTCAGCAGAAAAACAACACGAACATCCATGCCTTACCCGGGGCTCGAACCCAGGTCCCGTAGATCAGTAGCCAAGCGCGCTAACCACTCGGCCACGGGACGGCTATAACCCATTACTGGTGTGAAATATCCTAGGTTCCATAATTCCTTACATACTAGAAGAATGCTGTTGAAAATCGAGATTTAAAGAGATAAGCTTATGACCTTTAATTTATTTTCAGTAACCTTTTTCCATTAAATGAATATTTTAGAAGTTACAGAGCTTTAAAATTAGATTCCCATTCCCATAACACGGAAATTCTCCAATATTTTGCAAGGACAATGTAACTCGGTTTTCTATATTGTAAAGATATTCATCGTTTTGACCAAATGGGAATAACTTTTCCTTGCTTACAATTCCTGCGATTCCAAAATGTTATTTGTTTAATAGTGATCTCTGAAAATCTTTTCAAGGTGAACGTTACGTTGCCGACATATCACTGTAGCCACCTCTCCAGCATATCCAGTTTGCAAGAGATTTGATAGAAACTGAGTTTTGTTTCGCAAATTTCGCTTCTGCAAAACATCACAAAAAACCGCATCATCATTCAGACTTCTAATTAAAGACAGCAGAAAGTAGACAGAACAGTAAATAAATTGCATATGAACAAATCCGTATCAGAATCTAATTTTGAAATTAGCGGTAATCAGCGTAATAACGTATACTGTTACGAAGGAAGCAAAACAGCGGATCGCCAACGCCACAGAGGACGAAAATGTAACTGGCGCTCCTGTCGCTTCATTTCATGAAATGTGCAGGCATTCCCATTACCTAGGCACTGCAAAGAGCAAGCAAAACAGCGGATCGCCAGCACCACAGGGAATGAAAATATAACTAGGGCTACTGTCGCTTCACGTCTTGAAATCGGCAGGCATCATCTTCTGGTTATCTCAGAAAGCTTCTGTCAATTCTGCAATGCAAACGTTCCCAGATTTAAAGTTGGTACCATACAGAGAGAGAAATGGGATAGGGTAAAGTCTGTAGAAATTCTGGAATAGAGTTATAATTTTTATATTGTAGGCGTTATGATAGAGATAAAAGAAAATGTCGTCTGGGCGTCTTCTCTTTCCGGTTGAGGTGACAGGTCATAGTTCAGGGAGAAAGTTCTATTCTAGTCATTCTCATTACGTAGACACATGTACTAGGCAGTTTTCGTACTGTAGGTAGCTTCACTGCGATACAAGAATTTACCAGGATGTTATGGATATGCAGCCAGGAGCGTCGGGGGGGGGGGGGGGGTGAAGAGGAAAGAGGGCTATTTTCCCTCTTTGAAAATTTATGTTGAATAAATAAGGGGTACCAGAAAATAATGCTTTTTTTTTTCTTAAACGAAATATAAACTTGACTTCTATTATGTTTCCTGAAGCATAAAAAAATAAATATTCCCTCAAGCAGCTGCTTGCAACAGAGCTCTGACACACGCTATAGTAGAAGGTCTGTGAGGTTGACGGGACCTCAGCAGAAAAACAACACAAGTATCCATACCTTCCTCGAACCAACGTCCCTTTAATCCGTAGTCAAGTGCGCTAACCACGCGGCGACGGGCATTTCATTTATTAATATGAAACGATGAAGATATTAAAAATAATTCTGCTCAACCTGTAAAAGGGCGGGGTTGCTCAGTGGTTTGCGCGCTAGGCACGTAATCTGCAGTTCCCATGTTCGAGTCCAATCTGCACCACAGTTCAGATATATGTCCACAAAACTCCCACCATGACGTAGGTCAATAGGGGCACACCGATGTGCTTGTAAAAGCCGCCGTCTTTCGGATGGGACGTTAAGACATTCGTTTCTGTTCAGGGTTGTTTTACCTCTGAGCGGCACTTTTTTGCACACCATGGGCTAAATGGCCAGGTCACATGGACCCCGAAGGCTCAGAGAAGGTTGCGGGAGGGGACCCACTGGAACAGATGTTGGGAGACAGATGGTAGCCTCCCGTCAAGGCCATCCAGCGTGTTCTTTAACGTGCACAGTGTATGGCTCTCCCGCACACGTGGCCACGGCTTAACGTCCCATCCAAAGGACGCCAGCCTTTCGAAGCCCATCGGTGCCCCCTACTGACCGTGGGCAGGGTGGGGAATTTTGCGGAGATAAATCTCAACGCTGACCCAGCTGGGACTCGAACCTGGGAACTACAGATTACGAGCCTGGCGCGCTACCGACTGAGCCACCCCGCCACTCTTCTGTTCAGGAGACTCATATTCTGTGCACATTAATGAACATGATGGATGGCCTTGACAGGAGAATACCATCTATCTCCTAACAGCTGTCTATTAGGTCTCCTTCTCCGAAATCTTCTCTGATTCCTCAAGCTCCTTGTAACTTGGTTATTTCACACATTTTGTGCGAAAAAATTGCTGCTCAGAGGTAAAACAGCCAAAATAGAACCCAAAATCCCCTTAGAAAACGTGTTTGTCGACGGTCATTGCTGCAATTGCACAGTTTACTTTGTCCATCGAAACTTGCCCTCTACTTTAGATATTCTTCGATTGTGGTTCTCTAATTTACCACCTTCAGCAGACAGGAGGATACCTAATACAATTAACAATAACAGCACCACAAGTCCAGTACCAATGGTTTGAAGTAAGTTTCTATTAAATAAAACGAATTCAACTATATTAACTACACAAATTAACTCATTTTCTGATCATTTATTATAATAGCCATTATATACAGTATATAATGTTTAACAAAATAAAAATTTATTTGGAAAATAAGTGTTTATATTAAAATTACTTGCTGAGATACGTATGTAATTAAAAAATTAGAATCGAAAAGATTCGTAAAAGACAGAGTTGCAGCAAACGCTGATTAAAAAAAATTACGTTTCTCACATATTTTACTTACAATTAAAAAAAAATGTGTAGTTAACAATGTTAGTTTTGACTTCTCTTCTGGGTAGAAAGTTCCATCTCCTAGGTAAATGAAAAACTCTTCGCTTTCAAATTTTCACAACAGATCATTGTGGACTATTCCCATTGAAAGTTATATGCTGTTCGTAAAATTTCTGTAATTCCTGTAAGTTACGAGTAAGTATTGCATTATTTTGAGCAGAAATTTCAGTGGGCATGAATCCATTATCAGTTGCTTTGTATCCATATGCCATCAAAACGAGTGCGATATCTATCAGAACATCACATAGTTCCGGTGGTGAGATATTAATTAATCTCATTAATTCAATTTTCTTTTCATTACTTAAATGGGTTCTTGCAGCTGGAAATACGTACCTCTGAGAGAATAAATATTCTTGGCCTCCTGCGCTCAACAGAGTTTTCCAAATCTTCCATCTCATGAAGAGATTTTCCCACTCGAAATCTCTTGGCATTATACCACATGCAGATTCAAAGGCCAGGCATCTAGGCAAGTTAAGTAGGTTTCCAACGATTGAACCTCTACCACAGTGCAAATGCTCAGCAACGTAGAAAGGAAAATACGCCGCAACCTCTATGACAGTTGTTAAGTTATACTGGGTTTCATTATAGTAGACCGGAGATTCGATTTCATAATGCCACATTAATGCTAAAACCGTGCGTTCTTCGGTGTTTCTTGCTCCTCGAAACAGAACATTTACGAAAAAGTCCCTGCCAAACCACACGTAACAACCAAGCAAGCAATACATATCCTTCTCTAAAATATCCTTGTTAGGTTGCTTTATAAGTAAATTCTGATAAAATTCTTTTTCATATTCGATATATCTGCTTGGGAATTTAATCGCTGAGCTTACGAGTTCATGCCATATTGGAGCAGATAAATACCACATGATGTTTCTTGGATATGAGCAAGGTGTTTATTTTTTCAGTCAAAATGATGCACGTGCCTGAAACGAAAAATAAAAAAAATATTAATTTGTATAAAGTTCACCCAATAATTCTTCATTGAGACATTTTGAAATTACTCTAGTTTTCTTAAATTACTAATTTCTATTTTATCTTGTAATTTACTTTTCAGTTATGTATTAGAAGAAGTGAACGTCTATCGTCATCTGTAGCTTTACCCATTATAGTAGGGGCGGGGGTGGCTCAATCGGTAGCGCGCCAGGCTCGTAATCTGTAGGTCCCAGGTTCGAGTCCCAGCTGGGTCAGCGTTGAGATTTATCTCCGCAAAATTCCCCGCCCTGCCCACGATCAGTAGGGGACACCGATGGGCTTGGAAAGGCCGTCGTCCGTCGGATGGGACGTTAAGCCGTGGCTCCGTGTGCGGGAGAGCCATACCCTGTGCACGTTAAAGAACACGCTGGATGGCCTTGACGGGAGGCTACCATCTGTCTCCCAACAGCTGTTCCAGTGGGTCCCCACCCCCAATCTTCTCTGAGCCTTCGGGGTCCATCTGACCTGGCCATTTAGCCCATGGTGTGCAAAAAAAGTGCTACTCAGACGTAAAACAACCCAACCCATTATAGTTTCTTTTTTTCCTTTCCAGGTCCTGTGATTCATATTTCCTGTTCGAAAAGAACTGCATGTTATGGGGGATTCAAAAAGAACGATGTAAAACGAAACATAAAAACTTCTATCTAGTTTGCGCAGTGTTATTTTAGCCATTTTTATCCATCTTTTTGTTTATCTGTACAAGTAGTGGGGTCTAAAATAATGATTTCCGTTAAAGAATTCGAAATCCTGTTAAAAAAATTTCTAATAGTTTCAATGCTGAGAGATGGTAGGCACATTCGCATTTGGTCTCCAGCTGTAGCAAAAGTGAGTATGGAATTGACCTCATCCTACGACCCAATGGAACGAATGAATACAATAAATGTTTTTCATTTCATTGGATCGCATACAATAATGTAAGTCTCGACTTTTAAAGATTTAATACTAATTTTGCTGTAGCCTGACAACTAGTTTCAACTCTCTCAGATTCACACTTTAGCTGGAAGATAACATATTTCCACGTACTAACATCGATCCCTATTCATATATTCATAAAGTCTCTCACAGGTCAAGAGAGGGCAGGGCCACTTTAAAATTTTGTGGCCATGAGTCAGCCAAAATGAAAATTAATTGTTATTATTTACGAAAGTTTATAAATTTCAGCCGAAAGATAAAAAATACCCCCTCAAGCAGCTGCTTGCCACAGAGGTTTGACAGGAGCCTGCCAGTTTATATGCCACAGTAGAAACATACATAAAAAAAATCCATAGTTCAACCGAGGCTTGCTTATTAAAATATTTTGTATCATTTACTAAATCACACCTTTCACTTTTGTATCTAATATCTGAAAATTTACAAGTTTCTAAATTTGAGAGCCTTGAGGCCTAGGCTAAATGGTTTTCTTCAATCCGCTTCCCCCCCACCCTTCTGAAAGGCCCATACCATAAAATAAATATATAGTGGGTTGGATTGGGTTGTTTTACCTCTGAGCGGCACTTTTTTGCACACCATGGGCTAAATGGCCAGGTCACATGGACCCCGAAGTCTAAGAGAAGGTTGGGGGAGGGGACCAACTGGAACAGCTGTTGGGAGACAGATGGTAGCCTCCCGTAAGGGCCATCCAGCGTGTTCTTTAACGTGCACAGGGTATGGCTCTCCCATACACGGGGCCACGGCTTAACGTCCCATCCGACGGACGGCGGCCTTTCCAAGCCCATCGGTGTCCCCTACTGACCGTGGGCAGGGCGGGGAATTTTTGCGGAGATAAATCTCAACGCTGACCCAGCTGGGACTCGAACCTGGGAACTACAGATTACGCGCCTGGCGCGCTACCGACTGAGCCACCCCCGCCCCACAAATATATAGTGTATATATACAATATATACAGGGTGATTCAGTTAAGCGTGTACAAACTTTTGGGAGGGGTAGGTTGCACAAAGACGAATCGGAATCATACAGCAATGCAGGGTCGGTAACGACATCTTCACGTGGTAGATGGCGTTTTTCGACGCAGTAGATGGCATTGTACGGCCGCGGGACTGCACAACGTCCTCGCAGGTAACCGTCATTTGCGAACCGCCTGCACAGGTAGTGGGATGGCCGATTACACAAACACGGAGTTGGCCCATATGCATCTCGCATACGAGGCTGCGGACTGCAACAGGCGAGCTGCTGTGCGCATGGACCAGGAATGGTACCTGATGAGGCGTACTCCCAACCACCAGATGTTTGCACAGCTGCATCAGAGGTTATGTGACACTGGTTCCTCCCAGAGACCTTCCAGGAGTCGGGAAGGATGGCACGGACCCCTGAAATGGAGGAAAATGTGCTAATTGATACAGAAGACACTCCAAGTGCCAGTACTCGAGCAATCGCCCACTGGTCCGGTCTTTCCCAAACCACCGTATGGAGGATTATGCACGATAACCAATTGCATCCATATCATGTGCAGCGCATCCAGACACTGAAGACTGAGGATTACCCACAGTGCATTGCATTTGAGCAATGGTACCTGCAGAAGAGTGCAGCAGAACCCCAATTTCCTGCTTCTGTGCTGTTCATAGACGAGGCATGCTTTGCATAGAAAAGTAGCTTCAATGCACATAACGCGCATGCATGGGTGGTGGAGAACCCCCATGCTACACGAACACGTGCAGCACAAAACCGTTTTGCTGTAAATGTTTGGTCTGGCATTGTCAGGGACCACTTAATTGGCCAAGACCTCATGCCTGTTCGTCTGGACAGAAGGACTTACTGGATATTTCTGGAGGACGTCTTGCCAGAACTTTAGGATATACAACCGGTCCCTCAGTTGCTGCGCCGTGCAATGTGGTTCCAGCACGATGGGACCCCCGCCATTTCAGCCATGAAGTTCGTCAACACTTAAACGTGACATTTGGACAACAGTGGATAGGGCGTGGTGGTCCCGTTCATTGGCCTGCAAGATCGCCAGACCTATCATGCCTTGATTACTTCTTCAAAGGACTGGTGTTCGTCACTGTCATGTCAACCCGAATTTTATATTTATTTCTTTATTGCCGTTATACATTTATTGTTGTATATATTTATATGTATTAAGTGTGTTTTGTGCTAGGATGACTCACTGTTCTTGTTTTCGGGTATAAATCGGCAGCATGCAAGCAACGAAACCAGCTCCAGAAGTTGTTTTTGGCCGTAAATGACTTGCCTAGGGCGCTACTGCAGCGCCCTAGGCAAGGCGGGAGATTTGAAGCAGTAGTTTGTGCATAGCTGTTGAAGAAGTTCGTTTCGACACGCTTCAAAAGGACGCTGCCTTTCTCAAAAGTAACCATTGAAGTGAGGGTGTGATTCCAAGAGGGAATAGAGATTATTGGAGAATCTGTGTTTTTATTCTTGTGGTTCAGAAGGAACCACAGTGTAGACAAAGGTTGGTTATCCTTTCGCCGAATTTTGAGGTGTGTAAAGTGAGGATTCGCAAAGCGTGCGGTTCTCCACCTCATTATATTGTTATTTGCAGCAGTGAAGCAGCAAAGGCTCACGAAGTGGAGTGCATTCCCAGCAGGTAGCTGTATATATTATAAATAAAACTGTGTCGTCCCTATCTAACTCTCGTGCAGTAGGGGCGGGGGTGGCTCAGTCGGTAGCGCGCCAGGCTCGTAATCTGCAGTTCCCAGGTTCGAGTCCCAGCTCGGTCAGCGTTGAGATTTTTCTCCGCAAAATTCCCCACCCTGCCCACGGTCAGTAGGGGACACCGATGAGCTTAGAAAGGCCGCGTCCGTCGGATGGGACGTTAAGCCGTGGCCCCGTGTGCGGGAGAGCCATACCCTGTGCACGTTAAAGAACACGCTGGATGGCCTTGACCATCTGTCTCCCAACAGCTGCTCCAGTGGGTCCCCTCCCCCAAACTTCTCTGAGCCTTCGGGGTCCATGTGACCTGGCCATTTAGCCCATGGTGTGGAAAAAAGTGCCGCTCAGAGGTAAAACAACCCAACCCAACTCGTGCAGTAATTAATGGACTGTTGTTATTCATCATTCAACACCAGTTTCTTCAGAGGCGTGCAGTGGCACGGGCCTAAAAACCCGCGAACCCGTATTTTCACTGAAGTTGGGGTGAAGTATTTATTAAGCAACAATCGCATCGTCCTCCGGAGGCCACGACGTTTGGCTCAGTCTCCGTAGATCTGAGAAGGGAGGACATCACATCTGGCCCAGTCGCACAGGATCCGAACCCAGATCATCACATCTGACTAAGTCCAACAGGATAAGAATTTTTGGGTCATCACAGACACCCCCGTTGAAAGTGCTGAGAATCTTGTCACACACATCTCCATAGCTCCCTCGGAAGTCCGTGACACGCCAGGAATTTTACAGAATGTACATGATTCCATGTGCCGACGATGTCAGACCTGTGTTACAGCTCGTGGTCGCAACTTCGAACACCTTCTGTGACCTCTGTGCATTTCACAAATGTACCTATTGTGATTAATAAAAAGCATTTTGTTCTCTTACGTGCTGCTCTTTCGTTCACGTCCTCTCTGTACACTAGCACATGTTGATGCCGTTACCGGCCCTACATTGCTATACGATTCCGATTCGTCTTTGTGCAACCTACCCCTCCGAGAAGTTTGTACATGCTTAACTGAATCACCCTGTTTATATATATATTAGTAATACCTAGTGTTGATGGGGCGAGGGTGGCTCAGTCGGTAGCGTGCCAGGCTCGTAATCTATAGTTCCCAGGTTCGAGTCCCAACTGGGACAGCGTTGAGATTTATCTCCGCAAAATTCCACGCCCTGCCCATGGTCAGTAGGGGACACCGATGGGCTTGGAAAGGCCACCGTCCGTCGGATGGGACGTTAAGCCGTGGCACCGTGTGCGGGAGAGCCATACCCTGTGCACGTTAAAGAACACGTTGGATGGCCTTGACGGGAGGCTACCATCCGTCTCCCAACAGCTGTTCCAGTGGGTCCCCTCCCCCAACCTTCTCTGAGCCTTCGGGGTCCATGTGACCTGGCCATTTAGCCCATGGTGTGCAAAAAAGTGCCGCTCAGAGGTAAAACAACCCAACCCAACCTAGTGTTGATATATGTGATATATATTACCGAAGGGCCAAAACATATGACCAGCGCGTGTTTATGCAAATCGAAGCAACTGTAGGTAAACGACGACGCATGTGAAAGTCATGAAACAGTATAAATAACATCTGATACTGAGCTCTGTTAATCAATATTATTCTTGTTCTTGAGATGGGAAAGGCAGCGGACTTAAATGAGTTTGACAAAGTCCAAATTGTAATAACCAGACGTCTGGGTCAGAACATTTTTGAGACGGCAAGGCTTGAGGGATGCTCACAGTAGGCTGTGGTTAGTACTTTCAAAAAGTTGTCCGAGGAGGGAAAAATAACGAATTGCCGGCAAGGTGTGGGCCGACCATGGCTCATCGATGCTAGAGGTGAGCGAAGGGTATCCCATATGGTTATCTTCTTTATTTTGTCTGTTCTGAGTAAAGTTACATTTGCTCCAGTGTCTTGCCTTATCTATCATAAGGCAAGGCACTCCATTCATGGTTCCATCAGCTACCAATCCGCTGTCTTCAACATGTAGTGCTGAAACTTGGGCGACTTCCCCTGCCAACAGTCAATCAGCAGCCAGCCTTTGCCCTTCACGTTGCGTATGCTGGTTCTGTTGTTTTTTAGGACGTGATTGAACTTTTTACCCACCACTTTTTGGAGTTGGCTCGAATATGTCCGGTCTTGCCACAGTTCCAACACTGAAGGTCTGTGGAAGTTTTTGAAGACGAATCTTTTATCTCTTTCAAAATGGATAATATGGCTTTGGTTAGTTCTTTCATTTCATTATCCTTTTCTACAGTTTCTTCTGAACTCACAAATCTCACTGTACGTTTGTTCGCTCGGGAGGAAAGCCTAGAGCACTCTTATTTCATAGCATGTACCACAGCTGACTTTAAGGATTCACCTCCCAACATCCTCAGAGATTGTTGAGTGTCAGGGTCAGCAATAGTATCAGTAAATTGTAATTGAGCCAAGTTATCTTGGATTTCTGGTGGACACTTATTATAAGCCAATCGAGCTAGACGTTCAATATCACTAGCAAGTTCTTGCAAAGTTTCGCACGCTTTCGCACACGATGTTTAAATTGAGTCACATAGTATTGTTTTAAATAACTATCACCAAACCTGAGTTCTAATGCAGAAACCAGACTTTGATAATCAAGTCGTTTTTTTTTTTCTGGAACAGACTATAACACTTAGGCAGCAGAATTTCTTAAGGAAGCTACAAGAAAACTGGCCTTGTGGAATTCATTCCACTCATTAGCTCTAGCGATAACTTCAAACTGTGTTTTAAATACTATCAAAAATGATTGACCATCATATGTACAAGGTTTATGTTGCCCAAAATTACTATTGTCACAAGAAGGTAACCTTTCATTTCCTAATATCTAAAACTGACATTCACAATCAGTTTTTACACTTTAAATTTGATGCTTAACACTATCAGGTTTTTTATTAAAATCACAAGTGATTTCATGAACATTACACTTAATCCCATCAATATCATTTTTTACAGCGTCAAAATCAACCTTTAAACTACCACACTGTCTGTCAGTTCGGATTTATTGCCCTTACACTGATCAGTGATTTCACTGATTTTTTTTTTATTCAGATAATTATTCTGATCAGCAATCTTACCAATTTGAGAATTCACTTCAGCTCTCAACTCAGCCCCCAATTCGTTTCTTTGTGTAGCCATTTCAGCTTTCAAATCATCACTTTGTCTAACAAGGTCACCAATTTTAGTGCTTTGGGCAACTATATCACCTTTAACCCTTTCACGACTAAGGGAAACATTTTTCCCATTTTAAAATTGGTGATTGTCGTATTTAATTATAACCTTATCTGCATTTTTTATACAGAATGTCAAAATAGAACGTATGCCGAACGCAATTACGTAAACGGGAACGTTTAGAAAACGAAAACAGAACTGTCAGGACGCATAATATATGTACTATGTGCAATGTCCATCTTTGCCTCACTACCAAAAGAAATTGCTTCGCAGAATATCATAATTACCACATCATTTTGTATAGTAATTTTATTTCATAATTTTGTATTATTTTAGTTAACATTTTGTTATAATAAACCAATAAATAAAAGACATTGCATAATAAGCCTAACTATAATTTGTGTTACCTTTATAGTCCATTGGGAAAAATATTTCCCATAAAATTAAAAAAAAACTTCACATTGTTATGTATTTTTCTTATGATTTTTATCTATTTTACGTCTAAACAAACTAAAATAAACAGTTACATACTAATATTTACTTTTAGAAACCTTATGGTCCTGAAAAGGTTAATATCAGTCATCAGCTTGTGTTGCAAATTAAAATGGATGAGCATTGAGCATGAATTAAAGTAAAATTATATTTATAAAAATTACAGTACAATGCAATTTATTACAAAAGCATGGATTAAATTATTTATAAACAAACTAAGACAACCGGCACGAAACTCTATAATAATACAGGGATAAACTTTCAGAAGAATCATTTTCTCAATTTTACCAACACGATCCACACCAATAAACTAATCAACCTTACGCACATTCACCGTATAAAATGCTTCTTGGCTTTTTGCACCCATCGCGTACATACTGAAACTAATTATGCCTCCTTTCAGATATCCACAACTCCAACAATAATTCTATCCTTTCTGTTTTTCAGATCGGTTCTGTATTCCAATTCGTTGGAGGGGCGGGGGTGGCTCAGTCGGCAGCGCGCCAGGCTAGTAATCTGTAGTTCTCAGGTTCGAGTCCCAGCTGGGTTAGCGTTGAGATTTATCTCCGCAAAATTCCCCGCCCTGCCCACGGCCAGTAGGGGACACCGATGGGCTTGGAAAGGCCGCCGTCCGTCGGATGGGACGTTAAGCCGTGGCCCCGTGTGCGGGAGAGCCATACCCTGTGCACGTTAAAGAACATGCCGGATGGCCTTGACGGGAAGCTATCATCTGTCTCCCAACAGCTGTTCCAGTGGGTCCCCTCCCCCCAACCTTCTCTGAGACTTCGGGGTCCATGTGACCTGGCCATTTAGCCCATGGTGTGCAAAAAAGTGCCGCTCAGAGGTAAAACAATCCAACCCAATTCGTTGGTTACATAATTCTCAAGCAGAAACATATGCGAGCATTCATGACACGTTTATTATAAATTCACTGTAGCACATTCATCTGTTGTAACAGTCTATTAATATATGCGTCATGCTTTCTTTTTGAATATGCTAGAGATTTTTTATATCTGTCATAATTTTTATATTGTTAGCGAGAAGTTCCCTAATAAATTCCGTTAAAAAAGGAAGATGGAAAATATCATCATTCTAACTCTAAAATTATAAGCTGATGCAAACCAATAGTAAATTCATCTAAATGTGACATGAATCGGAAACTTTATCCGGTTTATCGTGCAACTTAGGCTGCAAATGGGTTGAAAACATTGCAGTATATAAATGTTCTCTTTCCGCATTCACATGAAGTAACGTTTAAAATTTGCTTAGTGAAAGTTTGATCATTTCAAAAAATATTATCCCTTCATAGGAACAGTATTACCATATAGCAGCTCACCGTCATACTCTTCACTTAATCAAGAGCGAAAAACAAAATGATTTCCTTAACACAAGTTCCATAATTCACGAAAAACGAAGTGTTTTGATTCATTGTTGCCGTTCTCTGTGGCCACCACAATGAAATATCTTAGTGATTTTTCCCATTTGCCCCAAGCTATTCATTAATCCCTCCGCAGCATTATACCCTGATTCAATGACAAATTTCTTCGTGTAATGAACTTCATTGACCATACTTTACTCCTTTTCTTAAAAGGTTGTGATAACTAGAGTCTGGGTGTTACGTGGAACTTCAATAACTCATTTCGAAATCTTAATCGCCTTTCCAAGGTTGGGAAACTTGTTCTCCCACCTAGTGAAGGTGACAACATGTATTTCTGTTTTATGAACAAATCTGAACAAACACAGGTCAGACGGCCATTAACAACGGGTTACTCTAAAAGGATCAATTATCGGGGATGACCATCTGAAATGATGAGGTTCGAGTCCCACCTGGACCAGCATAAGTATTTATCTCCGCTAAGACTCTATCCTATCCTAGGTTAGAAAGTTTCCGCCAATGGGCTTGGAAAGGCCACCATCCGTTGCATAAATATTCCAATCTTCTCTAGGCTTATACTACTAGTATTATATACCTTTCATCAAAGGGGCGGGAGTGACTCGACCGACTCAGTCGGTAGAGCACCAGGTTCATAATCTGTAGTTCCCAGGTTCGAGTCCCAGCTGGGTCAGCGTTGAGATTTATCTCCAAAAATTTCTTCGCTCTGCCCACAGTCAGTAGGGGATATCGATGGGCTTGGAAAGCCCGCCGTCCGTCGGATGGGCCGTTAAGTTATGGCCCCATGTGCGGGAGAACCACACCCTGTGCACGTTAAAGAACATGCTGGATGGCCTTGACGGGAGGCTATCATCTGTCTTCCAACAGCTGATTCATGGGGTCCCCTCTCCCAACCTTCTCTGAGCCTTAGGGGTTCATGTGACATGGCCATTTAGCCCATTGTGTGCAAAAAAGTGCCGCTCACACTTTAGACAACTACACAATTTACCTATGGAAAAGGTGACCTTACTTGGTCTATGGGTAGCGTACCAGGCTATTTAGAGCGTGGGTTGTCCTTCTGTAAGTGTTTGTATATTGTATGAGGAAACAGAACATGCCAAATATAGGTTTAGGTTACCTCCGTCCTTTGTACAGCGAAATACGTTTTTCGATTAGAAAAATTAAAAAGTTTATATGGGGTAGAGAACTAGACTTTTTAAGGAAAGTTCTAGATGTACTAATTAAGGTAAATATAGCTATAAATTTAATTAATAAAAAAATAGTGCAATGAAATCGAAATTAATAAGTGATTGATTTATTAAAATTCTCATAGTCATTAAAATTTTCCCCAAATATTTATTATTTATATAAAATTTAATATTACATAATTAATCCGCCTTTCTATACTAACCTATGGTAAGTTCCTGTAAGGTGTTTTGGTCAGCGTTAAGGTTATAGATTTCTCAAACTGAGAAAATATGCTGAGGATAAGAAAGTTTTATTTCCAATCCCATCCCTTACTTTCCTTAATCGGATTGTAGTTAGAACCTATAGTTACCAAATTTTAAAATTTGGCAAAAATTCCGAAAATACATTTTCTGACACTATTTATAAATAAAAATATATACCCCCTCAAGCAGCTTCTTGCCACAGAGGTCTGACAGGAGCCTGTCAGTTTATATGCCACAGCAGGAGATCTGAGAGGATGGCAGAACCTCAGCAGAAAAACGACACATACATCCATGCCTAATCCGGGGCTCGAACCCAGGTCCCTTAGATCAGTAGCCAAGCGTGCTAACCACTCGGCAATATTTATAGCAAACAATAAAGAAAATATCCCCTCAATCAGCTGCCTGCCATTGAGAGTTTACAGAAGCCTTTCAGTCAAACAACATAGTAGTTCTATGAGGAAGGCGAGAAATCAGCAGAAAAGTGACCCAAACATCCATGCCTTATCAGGAGCTCGAACCCAGGTCCCTTTGATCAATCGCAAAGCGCGCTAATCACTCGCAGCGGGAAGGCTTTTTAATAATTTTTTCGTGTATTACGCATAATTGCAAGTTTGCGATTTTATCAATTTTTTTTCAGTTAGAAAACAGAAATAATAAAAAATATCGGAGAGAATTCCAGGAGAGATACTAGAACACGCTTTACATATCCAATTTTGTTAAAAAGGTCTTAAAAAATTAAAATGTTGTCTTATATCCTACTTTGGATGCTATATATTATGAGTTTGTAGTTTCAAAGATATAGAACAGTAAATTTTCAAGAACATTTTACTTTACTCTGTTTGCTTCATTTGTGGACCCGGGGCAACTCCGCACAACATTGACACCTTCGACAGAGGGTGTAATTTAAGTTTTACTATCAACTAACTGTAAAGCTGCTTTTTACTATGAACTAGATGGCATCTGCGCTCAATATATTAAATTTGCACCAAAAGTATTGAACTATAACGTTATAACGAAATTTAAATTTTTTTAACGAAAAACGATATTAAATTTTTTTGTTTTAACGATAAATATGAAGAAAGGATTTTCTTTTCGTTTGCCAACACTGACATTATTCAAAAACAGGATGTTGCTTACAAATGACCCAATATGCAAAATATAGTCACTTATAGATGTGGTCGTTCGAAATAAATTGTTGTTTGTGACCGTCGTTACAAGTACAGGACAGTTCGAAATAAAGAATAGAAACATATTCTAATACCAGATATCATCTGAAAATAAAATAGAAATCACCCTTTATTTCGGTAAAGAGCCTTCAAATTGCAGAAAAATAAATCTACTGATTAAATATGTCAAGAAATTGAAGATTTATTACCTATCAAGCTTTATGCAGTCTTCTTAAGAAAGAGGCAGACAAATACAACCGTCGTCAATTGACAAATCAATATTCTATTATTGATTTCTTACTAGATAGTTTAAGACCTTATTGAATTTCGTATTCCAGAAAGTGCAATGGGAATATTTCTCATGGTCAAGAAGATAAGGAACGTATGCTTAGTTAACGAAAAGGAAAGGGTAAAGGTCAAAACTTGATGTTCCCCACCTACAGAATTATTTCTCCCGGTGTTTAGTGGATTACACAACGTGGATTTATTATTATTCTTTTGTAATTCCATTCTGTTATCCCTTAACGTCAATTGTGAGAAGGGTGAACTGCTTCCAGTGAAATTCTTTAGGAATGTGTCATTCAGAGCATTTGCTTTCTTGTTGATATTAAAATGTTAGTTTACGCAGGGCCGTGCCTAGAAAGTTAGCCGCAAGCGTTCAAACGTAATTCGGCCGCCCTGCTTATGATTCATTATACTCATGGGCATCAGTAGCGGAAAGAGGGGTAAAGCCCCCCCACCCTGGAAAAAAATGATCGAAAAATTAATTTAAATTTGATGATAGATAAGATAATAGATAATTAATAATAATTATAGAGATAGATGATAGATAATTAATAATAATTTAATTTTGATAAAGAATAGAAGCATATTCTATTTTAATACCAGGTACCATCTGCAAAACAAATTCCCTTTTTTTCGGAAAAGAGCCTACAAATTGCATAAAATTTAATCTACTAACTAAATATGTCAAGAAATTGAAGATTTATTACCTATGAAGCTTTATGCAATCTTCTTAAGAGAGCAGCAGACAAGTACAACCGTCGTCAATTAGCAAATCAATAATCTACTACTTTTCTTAGTAGCAAGTTTAAGCCTATACTGAGTTTAGTATTCCAGTTGTGCAATGGGAATATTTCTCATGGTCACGAAGACACAGATCGTAGGCTTACTTAACGAAAAGAAAGGGTAAAGGTCAAAACCTGACGTTCCCCACCTACAGAATTACTTCCCCAAGTATTAAGAGGATCACACATGAGCTTCCTATTATTCTTTTGCAATCCCATTCTCTTATCCCTTAACGCCAATTATGAAGAAGGTGAACTGCTTCGAGTGAAATTCTTTAGGAATGTGTCACTGAGATCAGGTGCCTTCTTGTTGATATTAAAATGTATGTTTACGCAGGGCCGTGCTTAGGAAGTTAACCGCCCGCGTGCAAAAATAATTCGGCCACCCTACTTATGAGTCGTTATAGTCTTGGGCATCAGTGGAGGAAGAAGGGGTAAAGTTCCCCCCCCCCTGGAAAAATTAATTTACATTATATGATATCAATAGTACCAGAATACATATATATATTATTTTCTCTTTAAAGAAAGGTAAATTGGGTAATTGGGTGTCACGTTTTCCTTTGTTATCAGAAATATTTTATTCATTTTAATTTATTATTATGAAAAACATTTTTTTACCTGTACTTTCAGTACTAAGTTAAATTTGTTCGTTTGGTTTACGGGTATTTTCAGTTGCGTGATGTACAGAGTGCCGGATTTTCACCATCTGAGGCTTTTATATCATTTAATATTTCCTGTAAAAAAATGCATCTTATTTTTACAACAAACCGTTTGGTTATTATCCGTAACGTTTTAACAATGAGAGATAATGAGTGCATTCAAAAACCGATTACGAAGCTCAAAATGTTCTCTATCATTTATGATGAGGCACACTGTTGGAGAAAAACTTTTCCAAACGGTAGGAGTCGACGTTTATATTGACTAATATTTTTTTCATTTTTCTTTATTTATGTATTATTTTCTCGGGAATAAAATATAACTACTAAAACTTCTTTTAGGGACTTTCGATATTTTTTAATTTGGATTGTTTAACTTCTTCTGGATGAAAATATCACTGAGAACTTCTTAAAAACATATAGAAGAGTCATTTTAACATCATATTTTCAGTAAAAATAGATAAATTTCAAATATGAAAACTTATTTGCATAATCTCCTATTGCCGTACTTTAACGCGTGTAAATATTGTTTAGATAATGGCCATCTAAACCAAAGGTAGTGAGAAGCCACTAAGAAAAAAAAAACGATATTCATAAAGAGCTGCAGGAAAAAATGTATCTTCTTCAAAGTGAAATTATACATTTCTAATGTCTAAAGTAATGAATTGGAAAACAAACATTATATTCTTAAGGAATCAAGACACTACCTTGATTAAAAAACAAAAATATACATTTTAATGAGTACCAAGAATCGGCAAGGGAATTTAGCTTGCAACTAAAAATAGTGGAAAAAAGAGCCAAGTTCAGTATATAATTATTTGTTTCTTGAGCTGCGGATTGGACAAGCCAGGTTTAGATATTCCTGCCCCTTTAAAAAAATAAAATTTTAATTGAGAAAAAAAAACTTAAAAATCACTTTTTCAGATCCCAAGTTTCACTTTAAACAATTAGAGGTGGGTATTGTTCAGGCTAAAAATCTGCAGGTCCCAGATTCGAGTCCCATCTGATTCAGCGTTGAGATTTATCTCTGCATAACTTTCCACCTTGCCTTCGATCAGTAGGGGATACCGATTGACTTGGAAAGTCTGTCGGATGGGACGTTAATCTGAGGCGCGATGTACGTTAAAGCTATTGCCTGGGCACGTTAAAGAACACGTTGGATGGCCTTGACGGGAGGTTACCATCTGTCTCCCAATAGCTGCCCCAATGGGTTCGCTCCCCCAATCTTCTCTGAGCCTTTGGGTTCCTTGTGATCTGGCCATTTAGCACATTATATGCAAAAAAGTGCCTCTCAGAAGTAAAACAATCCAACTTTAAATGAAGAAATTAAAAAACGATAAAATTCCCCTGTTAAACCTCACATTTGCAGAAAATAATTATTTATTTCCTGGCGGTCACCACGCTTCACTACTAATCGAAGGGACCACATCAATCTAATCTAGTTTTCAAATATGAAAATTTAAAAAATATTCGTGAAATACTCTAGTAGGAAATGTAGAAAACGTGTATTTAGACTCCAATTTCAGTAAAATTTGCTTATTGATAAAATTTAACTTTATTTTTTTTTTGCTTTGTTTACTTGTAGCAAATATAGTTTTATGTTTTAGCTTGTTTCAGATTTACGCAGTTTAAAGCATTCCGTTTTAATGCAGAGTAAAAACACATTCTCGAGTAAACCATGGGAAGCAAACTTATCAGATGAAATAGCACGAAGGAAGATTGCGTGAAGAAATCATGTGAATCAAACCTGTTTAGGAAAATTTGAATTTATATGCGAGTAATTAGGGTTTTTATAATAAATAAATGAAATAAATACCCCCTCAAGCAGCTGCTTGCCACAGAGATCTGACAAGAGCCTGTCAGTTCAGCCATAGCAGAAGTTCTGAGAGGATGGCAGGACCTCATTTAATACCTCTTACTAATATTGGAGTATGGAAATAGCTATTTTCAGATCTTTTTTTTCAACATCGGGACGATGTTTTACTCAGAAAGAACTGAATCGCAATATTTTAATAAAACAAGATCAAACTCAGTGGACGAACCAAGTTGATAAAAAGAAAGGGATGCTTCTAGTTTGTACTCCCTGCCTGGCATACCAAAGGGTAAAAGTGAGAACAGGCAGAACAAGAAACCTTTTAGGGAAGGAGAAGATAAAATAAATTGCAGGAGAAGTGAGAAATATAGGGATAATTGTTTTATTTAATTCCAGTAAAATTTAGAACCACATGCAATAGAATAACAAAGAAGGTAAAAATAAGTAATTACAAAACATCATTGAGAATTAATCTTAGTTATTATCCATCTGAAAATTTCGAAGATGAAAGACGTGTCCCCAGCTCCTACTGTCCCTGAGATAAAAAAAAAACGAACTCACTAAGAGGAGTTTTGAATCTGGTATATTTCAAGATTTATGAACAATGGACTTCTTTTTGGGCAATTCTAGATTACTTTTGGCCATGTGAATGCAAGAAAGGTTCTTTATAAAAAAAAAGCATTAATATCTTTAAACATTGATTTACGTAATACTTCTCGGGGGGAGGAAATCAAGACAGTACGAAATTGTATAGCGTTTATCAAAAACATCGTGAAAGCTCAGTAAATGGTCCAATATATATATAATATAAAAAGAACAGTCCCAATAGATGTGATTCTTCAATGGACAACCACAAATAAGGATCAAAAATGTTTTTCATGACAGCTAGGATGATCATTTTTTTTCGGGGAAAATAATGACACATTTAAAAGCATATTTTCTGGCAATTTCTTTCATTTAAACCTATTTGCTCGTCAATTTTTGTCACGATACTCTAAATTATATGCTGTCTAGCAAAGTCATCTTCGAACCATCGATATGTTTAGGTTTAGGTCGTACTTTTTAGGGGTCATATTGGAAGATAGGCACTTTTTCAATTTTTAATATTTTATATTTTTTCTTTGTCACTAAAAACACCTACCTTTAAAAATTTCCCCTTGATATGACTCAGAAACATCGAGACATTTTTCCTCCCTTTTGGAGTCCTGTTTGAAGTAACCCATGATAGTGGATACGTCACAAACTTTAATTTGAGATGTGAACCCCACGAAAATCCTCCTCTCCCTTTTATCAGGGGGGAAAATGCGAAATAATTTACTACGGTAATTTTATGAGCTTTCATTCAACACAACTGGTAGTGACTGTAGGTTCTCATGCAAGATATAGCTGAACGATTTTCATATTTCCCGTTTTCAGGAGGGAAGAAGGTATGGTTGTTGTTTTTTTTAATATCCATGACACTCCCCGTGTCAGCAGCTTTCATTTGGCGTATATCTGGTTGCTTTCAGCATTCGCGTTCTGGAGAAATGGCACAAGAATATTTTCATATTACCCCTTTGTTAGGGGTTGGAAGAATGCATGGGGTGAATTTTTAATATCCTATGGCCCTTCCCACGTCAAAAGCATTCATTTGACGTACATCTTGTTACGTTCTGAACTCGCATTTAGAAAATACAAGGAACAATCCTATTCATATTTCTCCCCTTATTTAGGGGTCATTTTTTCATAACCTATAATATCCCCTTCGTCCGAAGCTTTCATTTGACGAATGGCTTGTTTCTTATGACACACGCATTCTGGAGATACAGCAGAGGAACAGTTTCCATATTTCCCATTATTTAGAGGGGACGAAAGCATGGTGTGGTCAATTTTGTATAGCCTATGACATTTCCCGCGTCACAAGCTTTAATTTGGCACGTAAATCATTAAGTTTCACCATCGCGTTGGAAAGATATAGTGGAACAACTGTCTTGACAGATCCACAAAAAATAAACCGAGAAACAGACAACTGACAAGCGGAAAACAAGGAGAAAACAAGTAAAAACGTATCTATCTTTTTTTATAATTATATAAACAATGCCCTAAAATATAGGATTGCCCTTTAAAGTATAGGACTAATGGTCACTGTAAATATACCATAAATTCCAATAACAGGTTTTGATATATTCACTCTGTTTTCGCAAAAGGAAAAGATTACAAAAATAACATATGGGAAAACAATTGGAAAAGACTAAGTACCTTTATTCTGTCTTTATAGTTTTCGTTGTCTGGTTGCAGGATGATCTCTCCTATATTACGTTGACTATTTAACTTCCAGATATGGGGAACAGAACCACCACAACTGAAAGGTTGCTACCCTATTTCAGCTATATCATGCTTCTTAAGGGTTAATGCCATCCTCCCCCGAGTCCCACGCAGCACTCCCAAATCACCCCCACAGCCTCCCATGATTCATGAGATCACTGAAAGTGTAGTCATTATATTTTTCTTAGTTGTTCAAAAAACGTCCCCCACCAAGGAAAACAATTTCTGAAAACTAAACTCTACCATTTAATGAAATCCCCTTATCATTCAAGGTAAAATAAAGGGAACCGCTATCGACAACCAAGCGAGAAAATTTGCTGTTGACACCTTCGGGCAACGAGCAGTGTTCCGGAAACAGCATTGTGGTTGCATGCTATCATAAAATAATCTACTAAAACATTTTTTCTCATAGCCAACATTTCTCCGCATGTTTAAATGATCTTCGAGGAGTAATTGAAACAAATCTGAGATTTTAAATCCGTGAAAGCCGATCGCTTTGATCTTACATTTTCAACCTATTCAGATTTTATTCTTCTGCGAGGTCCCCTGTGACTATCTTTGTTCCTCCCCCCTTTTTATCTCTTTTTAATGGTCCTTATGTCTCCACATACAGGAATATTACTTATTACGAGGGTAATTTTTTCTGTTTCCTACTGGGAGACAAACTCTTGACTGCATTGTTTGTTGCTTAAAGAAAATTTTAAATGTGTGAATGTTTTATGAAGATGAAAATAAAAAAGCAAAATAGGTATTAGTGAACAAAAAATTTCAAGAAATTTTTATAAGTCGTAAAATGGTAAATTAAATACAAAAATACAATTTTTCAGTTGTCAAGGTTTTACTAAAATGCATTTTTTAGGGTTTAAAGGAATTTTTGTCGACCATTCGGCTACCCGCGTGCAGTGCACGAGTTGCACGCCCGCTTAGCGCGGCCCTGGGTTTACTGCTAGTCTGGTGTAGGGAGCTCCGTTATTGGAGGCTAATTACACCATGATCTTACAATACGCTGAACCTTGTTGAGAGTAAAACTTAAATTATATATCTTATTGAAATTGGCAGAACTTTAAGTCTGAGAGTATTTCTTATAAAGAAAAAAAAACTAAATGTTTTCGACAGAAAAATCCCAGAAAGCTGAAGAAATTTTTTCATCTCTATTTTTCTACATAATTAGCAGTGAACTTATTCTGTAACATTATCTAGCTCAGCAGAGCTGCCAACCGTGCATGACGAAAATAACCATTTGGAAGAGTGAAAAATCGGAAGAAATCGAAGCAGAGAAGTTTTGCAATTTACGGTGCTGAAGCGCCATTTCTAAGCGCAAAACAATAATGCGTTGCATTTGACGGAACTCTCGACTTCCGAACTCCTAGCGGCGACAAAAATATTTAATTTTTCCAGAATAATACCAAGCTTCTTAATATTACTTACGTAAAAAAACGCTAAATATGCGATTTAAACTAATCACAAAAGCGTTTCAATATCACATTAGAAAGAATATTCCACAAAAATGCCTATGTGATGGCCGCCATTTTTATTTTTTGAAACAAGCTGCTCTCTAATCGACATTTTTGCCGAATATTCAACTTTTTGGAAAATTCAATAAATAATAACCTAAACAATCGTATCACTAGCAGTAAAGAGCCCATACAATGGAATACCTTGGATGAAAAATATAAAAAAAAAGTTTATTCGTAAGCATTAAATTTTACTTCCACTACAAGAAATAGTATATAAATATATTTTCCTACATGCGCATATTGTTATACGTCGAATGACGGTCAGTCTATTTGTTTCAAGAGCTTATTATTATTATATAGCGTACTATTATATTTTCACTAACAAATGAACGTTCATTCCGTAATTAAACGAAAATTGCAAAATAAATGATTTCATCGGAGACGGCTATTCAAACAAGCGCCTACCGCTAAACAACAAATTGCCGTTCCGCAGTTTAAGAAAACCCCAGTGCAAAATTATCGGAGATAACCGTTTTAACCTAAACGTATTTCTAATCAAAGAATAACCGCTCCGCCCTTTTTTACTGACCAAAGCCTGAAAATCAAAATTGTAAACAATTCACCATCGTTCCGCAGTAATAAAAAAGACCCCGGAAATAAATAATCGCATCATAGAAAACAGGCTTATATAAAACGTTCGTACCTTTCGCATTATTGAAAAACAAACAGAACTAGATAATCTCATCGCATACAACCATTTTAAAAGGAGTTTTTTAATACACACATTTAAAGGAGAATTTAAAACATTGTAATAGATTAATTAAATATCATAAATCGTCTGCAACCTTCAGCACTTACCTGAAGCAAAATTTATAACTTCATGCTACATATACAGGAATTAAATCCAAATTGCATTTAAAAAATACAATTATATGTTAGTTAACTCTTTATTAGGAAAGTATAAGTTCTGAAAATAAACTTCATTTATTCACTTTAGAAGCTTAAACATGCAAAAAAATATCAAGAACCAGAGGCCGAACGAAACATACTAACAGAGAATCGAATGAAACCGATGAAAAGCTATCATACTAAGTATATTCTGTTAATAAAATTTACATTGCTTTTTAATCCTACCAAAAACAAACATTAGGGCTTTTAACTTTAGACACTTAAAGTTAACCACACGCGGCGCCATCTAGTGAGCTGAGTGATGTAAACTGCAGGGGTGCACAAGACCCATTCAAATTCCAATGTCAATCATGGCCCACAGAGAGGAAAGTTCTCTTATCTGTATTATTAGCTTCACAAAAAAATTTCCGATTCTAAGTAAACCAATTAGCGTTTAGTTGTCCAGAGCTGGGAGGGTTGGATATAGGTTCAATAAACACACATATAGACACATTCTATGACTTTTAACTCTGTAAAAGAATTTAGGTGTGCCATATGTTCTGCCGGAAATGATCATCTGCAGGCTTATAGATTTTCTCTGGTTGGTACGCAGGTGCGGCCGCAACCAAAAACAGATTAAGAAGTGAAGACACAGCTGCACCTTTAGTAAAGTAAAAGAGCTAAATCAGAAACAATTATTCCCTTTCATTGTCATTCACCTATTAGGAAAAGATACCGTACATATTTCAGGCAGATTTTCGTAAGTGAGGTCCTGCCATCTTCTCAGACCTTCTACTATGGCATATAAACTGACACGCACCTGTCAGACCTCTGTGGCAAGCAGCTACTTGAGGGGGTATTTATTTATTTTTATTTAAAACTGAAAAAAATTCTAAATTTCGGATTTTAAACCAAAAATTGGGATAGTTCGCAGCTTTGGCTTAATATAATATATAAGAAAGTTTTTGCATGCCTTTATAAAGAGCGTTTTACTTTGCTTGCAGCTTACCTCAATAAATCCCTAATATCGTAGAAAGTATGTTTTGTAGAGTAATCCAGGTAAACAAGGATTACCATTGATTTCAAAGTAATTCATTTAGCCTATGAATTAACTGGACTTTTGCTAAAATACAATGTAGTTGACTTACATAGCATTCATACAACTAATACTTGAGCCAAATACGTATGAAACAAACCATGTAAAATTTGAAGAAGGATAATCAAACATATTGAATAACCAAAGATCTAACGCTATTAACACATGTTAAAAGCCAAGATATAACACTAACTGTTTGCCATTTGCTGAATAGCACAAGTTTTCCTGGACAAATACACTCAGGGAAATATATATTACACAATATTAGGAATATAAAGATGGTTTATTTTAAAATATAAGTCAATGCCAAAAACGGAAATAATGAAGAAAGTTCTTACCTTGATAAAAGATTGCTCCTTCTGAGCTGACCCTCACGTGGTTTCTGATGAAACCTCCCTTCGTTTTTTAATTGAAATTAGTCACAAAAGCGTGTAAAATTACAACTTCGATAACAAAGGAAACGTTTTGCCTTAAACAGCAACTTACCTTATAGCACACACACACCACTTACGCACCGTTTGCAAACAGGAATGTCGCTTTCTATTGGCTGTTTACTTGATTCCATTTCTGGCCATCAATTGAACAGTCGGTAGTAGTACGGTCAGTATTGCCAGAATCAGGATTTTTACCTTAGATCTGGTTCTTGTTTTTTTTAATATCTGGAGTGAAATCTTGGAAAACGTTATTTGGGGAAAAGTTTAGGAGTATTTATATATTTGTTTGGGATAATTTGGGGGTTATCCCAAATTATCCCAAAAATATATAAACACTCCTAAACTTACCCAATGTTTGGGATAACCCCCAAATTATCCCAAACAAATATATAAATACTCCTAAACTTTTCCCCAAATAACGTTTTCCAAGATTTCACTCCAGGTATTAAAAAAAACAGAACCAGATCTAAGGTAAAAATCCTGATTCTGGCAATACTGACCATACTACTACCGACAGTTCAATTGATGGCCAGAAATGGAATCAAGTAAACACGTGACAGCAGCAGCCAATAGAAAGCGACATTCCTGTTTGCAAACGGTGAGTAGGTGGTGTGTGTGTGCTATAAGGTAAGTTGCTGTTTAAGGCAAAACGTTTCCTTTGTTATCGAAGTTGTAATTTTACACGCTTTTGTGACTAATTTCAATTAAAAAACGAAGGGAGGTTTCATCAGAAACCACGTGAGGGTCAGCTGAGAAGGAGCAATCTTTTATCAAGGTAAGAACATTCTTCATTATTTCCGTTTTTGGCATTGACTTTTATTTTAAAATAAACCATTTTTATATTCCAAATATCGTGTAATATGAGTGTATTTGTCCAGGAAAACTTGTGCTATTCAGCAAATATAGCAAACAGTTAGTGTTATATCTTGGCTTTTAACATGTGTTAATAGCGTTAGATCTTTGGTTATTCAATATGTTTGATTATCCTTCTTCAAATTTTACCCATTTTACATGGTTTGTTTCATACGTATTTGGCCAAGTATTAGTTGTATGAATGCTATGTAAGTCAACTACATTGTATTTTAGGAAAAGTTCAGTTAATTAATAGGCTAAATGAATTACTTTGAAATCAATGGTAATCCTTGTTTACCTGGATTATTCTACAAAACATACTTTCTACGATATTAGGGATTTATTGAGGTATGCTGCAAGCAAAGTAAAACGCTCTTTATAAAGGCATGCAAAACCTTTCTTATATATTATATTAAGCCAAAGCTGCGAACTATTCCAATTTTTGGTTTAAAATCCGAAATTTAGAATTTTTTTCAGTTTTAAATAAAAATAAATAAATACCCCCTCAAGTAGCTGCTTGCCACAGAGGTCTGACAGGTGCGTGTCAGTTTATATGCCATAGTAGAAGGTCTGAGAAGATGGCAGGACCTCACTTACGAAAATGTGCCTGAAATATGTACAGTATCTTTTCCTAATAGGTGAATGACAATGAAAGGGAATAATTGTTTCTGATTTAGCTCTTTTGCTTTACTAAAGGTGCATCTGTGTCTTCACTTCTTAATCTGATTTTGGTTGTGGCCGCACCTGCGTACCAACCAGAGATCTTCTATAAGCCTGCAGATGATCATTTCCGGCAGAACGTATGGCACACCTAAATTCTTTTACAGAGTTAAAAGTCATAGAATGTGTCTATATGTGTGTTTATTGAACCTATATCCAACCCTCCCAGCTCTGGACAACTAAACGCTAATTGCTTTACTTAGAATCGGAAATTTTTTTGTGAAGCTAATAGTACAGATAAGAGAACTTTCCTATCTGTGGGCCATGATTGACATTGGAACTTGAATGGGTCTTGTGCACCCCTGCAGTTTACATCACTCAGTTCACT
The DNA here is from genome assembly GCA_038380435.1 of Ryuthela nishihirai. Lineage (NCBI taxonomy): Eukaryota > Metazoa > Arthropoda > Arachnida > Araneae > Heptathelidae > Ryuthela > Ryuthela nishihirai. The sequence continues at coordinate 25,746,796 of JAWZYU010000022.1, forward strand.
AGATGGCGCCGCGTGTGGTTAACTTTAAGTGTCTAAAGTTAAAAGCCCTAATGTTAGTTTTTAGTAGGATTAAAAAGCTATGTAAAATTTATTAACAGAATATACATAGTATGATAGCTTTTCATCGGTTTCATTCGATTCTCTGTTAGTATGTTTTGTTCGGCCTCTGGTTCTTGATATTTTTTTGCATGTTTAAGCTTCTAAAGTGAATAAATGAAGTATATTTTCAGAACTTATACTTTCCTAATAAAGAGTTAACTAACATATAATTGTATTTTTTAAATGCAATTTGGATTTAATTCCTGTATATGTAGCATGAAGTTATAAATTTTGCTTCAGGTAAGTGCTGAAAGTTGCAGACGATTTGTGATATTTAATTAATCTATTACAATGCTTTAAATTCTCCTTTAAATGTGTGTATTAAAAAACTCCTTTTAAAATGGTTGTATGCGATGAGATTATCTAGTTCTGTTTGTTTTTCAATAATGCGAAAGGTACGAACGTTTTATATAAGCCTGTTTTCTGTGATGCGATTATTTATTTCCGGGGTCTTTTTTATTACTGCGGAACGATGGTGAATTGTTTACAATTTTGATTTTCAGGCTTTGGTCAGTAAAAAAGGGCGGAGCGGTTATTCTTTGATTAGAAATATGTTTAGGTTAAAACGGTTATCTCCGATAATTTTGCACTGGGGTTTTCTTAAACTGCGGAACGGCAATTTGTTATTTAGCGGTAGGCGCTTGTTTGAATAGCCGTCTCCGATGAAATCATTTATTTTGCAATTTTCGTTTAATTACGGAATGAACGTTCATTTGTTAGTGATAATATAATAGTAGGCTATATAATAATAATAATAATAAGCTCTTGAAACAAATAGACTGACCGTCATTCGACGTATAACAATATGCGCATGTAGGAAAATATCTTTATATACTATTTCTTGTAATGGAAGTAAAATTTAATGCTTACGAATAAACGTTTTTTTTTTATATTTTTCATCCAGGGTATTCCATTGTATGGGCTCTTTACTGCTAGTGATACGATTGTTTAGGTTATTATTTATTGAATTTTCCAAAAAGTTGAACATTCGGCAAAAATGTCGATTAGAGAGCAGCCTGTTTCAAAAAATAAAGATGGCGGCCATCACATAGGCACTTTTGTAGAATATTCTTTCTAATGTGATATTGAAACGCTTTTGTGATTAGTTTAAATCGCATATTTAGCGTTTTTTTACGTAAGTAATATTAAGAAACTTGGCATTATTCTGGAAAAATTAAATATTTTTGTCGCCGCTAGGAGTTCGGAAGTCGAGAGTTCCGTCAAATGCAACGCATTATTGTTTTGCGTTTAGAAATGATGCTTCAGCACCGTAAACTGCAGAACTGCTCTGCTTTGATTTTCTCCGATTTTTCACACTTCCAAATCGTTATTTTCGTCATACACGGTTAGCAGCTCTGCTTAGCTAGATAATGTTACAGAATAAGTTCTCTGCTAAGTATGTAGAAAAATACAGATTAAAAAATTTCTTCAGTTTCCTGGGATTTTTGTGTCGAAATCATTTAGTTTATTTTTTTCTTTATAAGAAATACTCTCAGACTTAAAGTTCTGCAATTTCAATAAGATATATAATTTAAGTTTGACTATCAACAAGGTTCAGCATATTGTAACATCATGGTGTAATTAGCCTCCAATAACGGAGTTCCTTACACCAGACTAGCAGTAAACCCAGGGCCGCGCTAAGCGGGCGTGCAACTCGTGCACTGCACGCGGGTAGCCGAATGGTCGACAAAAATTCCTTTAAACCCTAAAAAATGCATTTTAGTAAAACCTTGACAACTGAAAAATTGTATTTTTGTATTTAATTTACCATTTTACGACTTATAAAAATTTCTTGAAATTTTTTGTTCACTAATACCTATTTTGCTTTTTTATTTTCATCTTCATAAAACATACACACATTTAAAATTTTCTTTAAGCAACAAACAATGCAGCCAAGAGTTTGTCTCCCAGTAGGAAACAGAAAAAATTACCCTCGTAATAAGTAATATTCCTGTATGTGGAGACATAAGGACCATTAAAAAGAGACAAAGAGGGGGGAGGAACAAAGATAATCGCAGGGGACCTGGCAGAAGAATAAAATATGACAGTCTGAATAGGTTGAAAATGTAAGATCAAAGCGATCGGCTTTCACGGATTTAAAATCTCAGATTTGTTTCAATTACTCCTCGAAGATCATTTAAACATGCGGAGAAATGTTGGCTATGAGAAAAAATGTTTTAGTAGATTATTTTATGACAGCATGCAACCACATTGCTGTTTCCGGAACACTGCTCGTTGCCCGAAGGTGTCAACAGCAAATTTTCTCGCTTGGTTGTCGATAGCGGTTCCCATTATTTTATCCTGAATGATAAGGTGTTTTCATGAAATGGTAGACTTCAGTATCCAGAAATTGTTTTCCTTGGTGGGAGACGTTTTCTCAACAACTAAGAAAAATATAATGACGACACTTTCAGTGACCTCATGGCTCATGGGTGGCTGTGGGGGTGAGTTGGGTGTGCTGCGTGGGACTCGGGGGAGGATGGCATTAACCCTTAAGAAGCATGATATAGCTGAAATAGGGTAGCAACCTTTCAGTTGTGGTGGTTCTGTTCCCCATATCTGGAAGTTAAATAGTCAATGTTATATAGGAGAGATCATCCTGCAACCAGACAACGAGAACTATAAAGACAGCATAAAGGTACTTAGTCTTTTCCAATTGTTTTCCCATATGTTATTTTTGTACACTTTTCCTTTTGCGAAAACAGAGTGAATATATCAAAAACTGTTATTGGAATTTATGCTATATTTACAGTGACCGTTAGTCCTATACTTTAAAGGGCAATCCTATATTTTAGGGCATTGTTTATATAATTATAAAAAAAGGATAAATACGTTTTTACTTGTTTTCTCCTTGTTTCCGCTTGTCAGTTGTCTGTTTCTCGGTTTACTTTTTGTGGATCTGTCAAGACAGTTGTTCCACTATATCTTTCCAACGCGATGGTGAAACTTAATGATTTATGTGCCAAATTAAAGCTTTTGACGCGGGAAATGTCATAGGCTATACAAAATTGACCACACCATGCTTTCTTCCCCTCTAAATAATGGGAAATATGGAAACTATTCCTCTGCTGTATCTCCAGAATGCGTGTGTCGAAAGAAACAAGCCATTCGTCAAATGAAAGCTTCGGACGAAGGGGATGTTATAGGTTATGAAAAAATGACCCCTAAAAAAGGGGAGAAATATGAATAGGATTGTTCCTTGTATTTTCTAAATGCGAGTTCAGAACGTAACAAGCTGTACGTCAAATGAATGCTTTTGACGTGGGAAGGGCCATAGGCTATTAAAAATTCACTCCATGCATTCTTCCCCCCCCCCCTAACAAAGGGGTAATATGAAAATATTCTTCTGCCATATCTCCAGAACGCGAATGCTGAAAGCAACCAGATATACCCCAAATGAAAGCTGCTGACACGGGGAGTGTCATGGATATTAAAAAAACAACAACCATACCTTCTTCCCTCCTAAAAACGGGAAATACGAAAATCGTTCAGCTATATCTTGCACGAGAACCTACAGTCACTACCAGTTGTGTTGAATGAAAGCTCATAAAATTACCGTAGTAAATTATTCGCATTTTCCCCCCTGATAAAAGAGAGAGGAGGATTTTCGTGGCGTTCACATCTCAAATTAAAGTTTGTGACGTATCCACTATCATGGGTTACTTCAAACAGGACTCCAAAAGGGAGGAAAAATGTCTCGATGTTTCTGAGTCATATCAAGGGGAAATTTTTAAAGGTAGGTGTTTTTAGTGACAAAGAAGAAATATAAAATATTAAAAATTGAAAAAGTGCCTATCTTCCTATATGACCCCTAAAAAGTACGACCTAAACCTAAACATATCGATGGTTCGAAGATGACTTTGCTAGACAGCATATAATTTAGAGTATCGTGACAAAAATTGACGAGCAAATAGGTTTAAATGAAAGAAATTGCCAGAAAATATGCTTTTAAATGTGTCATTATTTTCCCCGAAAAAAAATGATCATCGTAGCTGTCATGAAAAACATTCTTGATCCTTATTTGTGGTTGTCCATTGAAGAATCACATCTATTGGGACTGTTCTTTTTATATTATATATATGTTGGACCATTTACTGAGCTTTCACGATGTTTTTGATAAACGCTATACAATTTCGTACTGTCTTGATTTCCTCCCCCCGAGAAGTATTACGTAAATCAATGTTTAAAGATATTAATCCTTTTTAATAAAGAACCTTTCTTGCATTCACATGGCCAAAAGTAATCTAGAATTGCCCAAAAAGAAGTCCATTGTTCATAAATCTTGAAATATACCAGATTCAAAACTCCTCTTAGTGAGTTCGTTTTTTTATCTCAGGGACAGTAAGAGCTGGGGACAAGTCTTCCACCTTTGAAATTGTAAGATGGATAAAAACTAAGATTAATTCTCAACGATGTTTTTTAATTACTTATTTTTATCATATTTGTTATTCTATTGCATGTGGTTCTAAATTTTACTGGAATTAAATAAAACAATTATCCCTATATTTCTCACTTCTCTTGCAATTTATTTTATCTTCCCCTTCCCTAAAAGGTTTCTTGTTGTTCTACCTGTTCTGACTATTACCCTTTGGTATGCCAGGCAGGGAATACAAACTCGAAGCATCCCTTTCTTTTTATCAACTTGGTTCGTCCACTGAGTTTGATCTTGTTTTATTAAAATATTGCGATTCAGTTCTTTCTGAGTAAAACATCGTCCCGATGTTGAAAAAAAGATCTGAAAATAGTTATTTCCATACTCCAATATTAGTAAGAGGTATTAAATGAGGTCCTGCCATCCTCTCAGAACTTCTGCTATGGCATATAAACTGACAGGCTCCTGTCAGACCTCTGTGGCAAGCAGCTGCTTGAGGGGGTATTTATTTTATTTATTATTATAAAAAACCTAATTACTCGCATATAAATTCAAATTTCCCTAAACAGGTTTGATTCACATGATTTCTTCACGCAATCTTCCTTCGTGCTATTTCATCTGATAAGTTTGCTTCCCATGGTTTACTCGAGAATGTTGTTTTACTCTGCATTAAAACGGAATGCTTTAAACTGCGTAAATCTGAAACAAGCTAAAACATAAAACTATATTTGCAACAAGTAAACAAAGCAAAAAAGAATTAAAGTTAAATTTTATCAATTAAACAAATTTTACTGAAATTGGAGTCTAAATACAAATTTTCTGCATTTCCTACCAGAGTATTTCACGTATATATTTTAAATTTTCATATTTGAAAACTAGAAAATCACCTTTCGGATAACAAAGGAAAACGTGACCCCCCCCCCCAAATTTACCTTTCTTTAAAGAGAAAATGATATGTATGTATTTGGTACTCCTGATATCATATAATGTAAATTAATTTTTCCAGGGGGGGGGGGAACTTTACCCCTTCTTCCTCCACTGATGCCCAAGACTATAACGACTCATAAGTAGGGTGGCCGAATTATTTTTGCACGCGGGCGGTTAACTTCCTAAGCACGGCCCTGCGTAAACCTACATTTTAATATCAACAAGAAGGCACCTGATCTCAGTGACACATTCCTAAAGAATTTCACTCGAAGCAGTTCACCCTCTTCATAATTGGCGCTAAGGGATAAGAGAATGGGATTGCAAAAGAATAATAGGAAGCTCATGTGTGATCCTCTTAATACTTGGGGAAGTAATTCTGTAGGTGGGGAACGTCAGGTTTTGACCTTTACCCTTTCTTTTCGTTAAGTAAGCCTACGATCTGTGTCTTCGTGACAATGAGAAATATTCCCATTGCACAACTGGAATACGAAACTCAGTATAGGCTTAAACTTGCTACTAAGAAAAGTAGTAGATTATTGATTTGCTAATTGACGACGGTTGTACTTGTCTGCTGTTCTCTTAAGAAGATTGCATAAAGCTTGATAGGTAATAAATCTTCAATTTCTTGACATATTTAGTCAGTAGATTCAATTTTATGCAATTTGTAGGCTCTTTTCCGAAATAAAGGGATTTTTTTTTTCCAGATGGTACCTGGTATTATAATAGAATATGTTTCTATTCTTTATTTGGAGCTGTCCTGTACTTGTAACAACGGTCACAAACAACAATATATTTCGAACGACCACTTCTATCGGCATCTATATTTTGCATGTTGGGTCATTTGTACGCAACATCCTGTTTTTGAATAATGTCAGTGTTGGCAAACGAAAAGAAATCCTTTCCTCATATTTATCGTTAAAACAAAAAATTTAATATCGTTTTTCGTTAAAAAAAATTTAAATTTCGTTATAACGTTATAGTTCAATACTTTTGGTGCAAATTTAATATATTGAGCGCAGATGCCATCTAGTTCATAGTAAAAAGCAGCTTTACAGTTAGGTGATAGTAAAACTTAAATTACACCCTCTGTCGAAGGTGTCAATGTTGTGCGGAGTTGCCCCGGGTCCACAAATGAAGCAAACAGAGTAAAGTAAAATGTTCTTGAAAATTTACTGTTCTATATCTTTGAAACTACAAACTCATAATATATAGCATCCAAAGTAGGATATAAGACAACATTTTAATTTTTTAAGGCCTTTTTAACAAAATTGGATATGTAAAGCGTGTTCTAGTATCTCTCCTGGAATTCTCTCCGATATTTTTTATTATTTCTGTTTTCTAACTGAAAAAAAATTGATAAAATCGCAAACTTGCAATTATGCGTAATACACGAAAAAATTATTAAAAAGCCTTCCCGCTGCGAGTGATTAGCGCGCTTTGCGATTGATCAAAGGGACCTGGGTTCGAGCTCCTGATAAGGCATGAATGTTTGGGTCACTTTTCTGCTGATTTCTCGCCTTCCTCATAGAACTACTATGTTGTTTGACTGAAAGGCTTCTGTAAACTCTCAATGGCAGGCAGCTGATTGAGGGGATATTTTCTTTATTGTTTGCTATAAATAGGGCCGAGTGGTTAGCACGCTTGGCTACTGATCTAAGGGACCTGGGTTCGAGCCCCGGATTAAGCATGTATGTATGTGTGGTTTTTCTGCTGAGGTTCTGCCATCCTCTCAGATCTCCTGCTGTGGCATATAAACTGACAGGCTCCTGTCAGACCTCTGTGGCAAGAAGCTGCTTGAGGGGGTATTTATTTTTATTTATAAATAGGGTCAGAAAATGTATTTTCGGAATTTTTTCCAAATTTTAAAATTTGGTAACTATAAGTTCTAACTACAATCCGATTAAGGAAAGTAAGGGATGGGATTGGAAATAAAACTTTCTTATCCTCAGCATATTTTCTCAGTTTGAGAAATCTATAACCTTAACGCTGACCAAAACACCTTACAGGAACTTACCATAGGTTAGTATAGAAATGCGGATTAATTATGTAATATTAAATTTTATATAAATAATAAATATTTGGGGAAAATTTTAATGACTATGAGAATTTTAATAAATCAATCACTTATTAATTTCCATTTCATTGCACTATTTTTTTATTAATTAAATTTATAGCTATATTTACCTTAATTAGTACATCTAGAACTTTCCTTAAAAAGTCTAGTTCTCTACCCCATAAAAACTTTTTAATTTTTCTAATCGAAAAACGTATTTCGCTGTACAAAGGACGGAGGTAACCTAAAACCTATATTTGGCATGTTCTGTTTTCTCATACAATATACAAACACTTACAGAAGGACAACCCACGCTCTAAATAGCCTGGTACCCTACCCATAGACCACGTAAGGTCACCTTTTCCATAGGTAAACTGTGTAGTTGTCTAAAGTGTGAGCGACACTTTTTTGCACACAATGGGCTAAATGGCCATGTCACATGAACCCATAAGCCTCAGAGAAGGTTGGGAGAGGGGACCCCATGAATCAGCTGTTGGGAGACAGATGATAGCCTCCCGTCAAGGCCATTCAGCATGTTCTTTAACGTGCACAGGGTGTGGTTCTCCCTCACATGGGCCATAACTTAACGGCCCATCCGACGGACGGCGGGCTTTCCAAGCCCATCGATAACCCCTACTGACTGTGGGCAGAGCGAAGAAATTTTCGGAGATAAATCTCAACGCTGACCCAGCTGGGACTCGAACCTGGGAACTACAGATTATGAACCTGGTGCTCTACCGACTGAGTCGCTCGAGTCACTCCCGCCCCTTTGATGAAAGGTATATAATACTAATAATAATACTAGTAGTATAAGCCTAGAGAAGACTGGAATATTTATGCAACGGATGGTGGCCTTTCCAAGCCCATTGGCGGAAACTTTCTAACCTAGGATAGGATAGAGTCTTAGCGGAGATAAATACTTATGCTGGGCCAGGTGGGACTCGAACCTCATCATTTCCGATGGTCATCCCCGATAATTGATCCTTTTAGAGTAACCCGTTGTTAATGGCCGTCTGACCTGTGTTTGTTCAGATTTGTTCATAAAACAGAAATACATGTTGTCACCTTCACTAGGTGGGAGAACAAGTTTCCCAACCTTGGAAAGGCGATTAAGATTTCGAAATGAGTTATTGAAGTTCCACGTAACACCAGACTCTAGTTATCACAACCTTTTAAGAAAAGGAGTAAAGTATGGTCAATGAAGTTCATTACACGAAGAAATTTGTCATTGAGTCAGGGTATACTGCTGAGGGGGGATTAATGAATAGCTTGGGACAAATGGGAAAAATCACTTAGGTATTTCATTGTGGTGGCCACAGAGAACGGCAACAATGAATCAAAACACTCCTTTTTCGTGTACTATGGAGCTTGTGTTAAGGAAATCATTTTGTTCTTCGCTCTTGATTAAGTGAAGAGTATGACGGTGAGCTGCTATGTGGTAATACTGTTCCTATGAAGGGATAATATTTTTTGAAATGATCAAACGTTCACTAAGCAAATTTTAAACGTTACTTCATGTGAATGTGGAAAGAGAACATTTATATACTGCAATGTTTTCAATCCATTTGCAGCCTAAGTTGCACGATAAACCGGATAAAGTTTCCGATTCATGTCACATTTAGATGAATTTACTATTGGTTTGCATCAGCTTATAATTTTAGAGTTAGAATGATGATATTTTCCATCTTCCTTTTTCAACGGAATTTATTAGGGAACTTCTCGCTAACAATATAAAAATTATGACAGATATAAAAAATCTCTAGCATATTCAAAAAGAAAGAATGACGCATATTTTAATATACTGTTACGACAGATGAACGTGCTACAGTGAATTTATGATAAACGTGTCAGGAACGCTCGCATATGCTTCTGCTTGAGAATTATGTAACCAACGAATTGGGTTGGGTTGTTTTACCTCTGAGTGGCACTTTTTTGCACACCATGGGCTAAATGGCCAGGTCACATGGACCCCGAAGGCTCAGAGAAGGTTGGGGGAGGGAACCCACTGGAACAGCTGTTGGGAGACAGATGGTAGCCTTCCGTCAAGGCCATCCAGCGTGTTCTTTAACGTGCACAGGGTATGGCTCTCCCGCACACGGGGCCACGGCTTAACGTCCCATCCGAAGGATGGCGGCCTTTCCAAGCCCATCGGTGTCCCCTACTGACCGTGGGCAGGGCGGGGAATTTTGCGGAGATAAATCTCAACGCTGACCCAGTTGGGACTCGAACCTGGGAACTACAGATTACGAGCCTGAGCGCGCTACCGACTGAGCCACCCCCGCCCCACGCGATGGGTGCAAAAAGCGAAGAAGCATTTTATACGGTGAATGTGCGTAAGGTTGATTAGTTTATTGGTGTGGATCGTGTTGGTAGAATTGAGAAAATGATTCTTCTGAAAGTTTATCCCTGTATTATTATAGAGTTTCGTGCCGGTTGTCTTAGTTTGTTTATAAATAATTTAATCCATGCTTTTGTAATAAATTGCATTGTACTGTAATTTTTATAAATATATTTTTACTTTAATTCATGCTCAATGCTCATCCATTTTAATTTGCAACAAATTGGTAGCAGGAGTGTAGATATTATTATTATTTCGAATGCCTTTTACTAGAAGTATGGATGAGTTAGCAAGCTGATGACTGATATTAACCCTTTCAGGACCATAAGGTTTCTAAGAGTAAATATTAGTAGGTAACTGTTTATTTTAGTTTGTTTAGACGTAAAATAGATAAAAATCATAAGAAAAATACATAACAATGTGAAGTTTTTTTGGAATTTTATGGGAAATATTTTTCCCAATGGACTATAAAGGTAACACAAATTATAGTTAGGCTTATTATGCAATGTCTTTTATTTATTGGTTTATTAGAACAAAATGTTAACTAAAATAATACAAAATTGTGAAATAAAATTACTATACAAAATGATGTGCTAATTATGATATTCTGCGAAGCAATTTCTTTTGGTAGTGAGGCAAAGATGGACATTGCACATAGTACATATATTATGCGTCCTGACAGTTCTGTTTTTGTTTTCTAAACGTTCCCGTTTACGTAATTGCGTTCGGCATACGTTCTATTTTGACATTCTGTATAAAAAATGCAGATAAGGTTATGATTAAATACGACAATCACCAATTTTAAAATGGGAAAAATGTTTCCCTTAGTCGTGAAAGGGTTAAAGGTGATATAGTTGCCCAAAGCACTAAAATTGGTGACCTTGTTAGACAAAGTGATGATTTGAAAGCTGAAATGGCTGCACAAAGAAACGAATTGGGGGCTGAGTTGAGAGCTGAAGTGAATTCTCAAATTGGTAAGATTGCTGATCATAATAATGATCTGAATAAAAAAAAAAAATCAGTGAAATCACTGATCAGTGTAAGGGCAATAAATCCGAACTGACAGACAGTGTGGTAGTTAAAGGTGGATTTTGACGCTGTAAAAAATGATATTGATGGGATTAAGTGTAATGTTCATGAAATCACTTGTGATTTTAATAAAAAACCTGATAGTGTTAAGCATCAAATTTAAAGTGTAAAAACTGATTGTGAATGTCAGTTTTAGATATTAGGAAATGAAAGGTTACCTTCTTGTGACAATAATAATTTTGGGCAACTAAACCTTGTACATATGATGGTCAATCATTTTTGATAGTATTTAACACACAGTTTGAAGTTATCGCTAGAGCTAATGAGTGGAATGAATTCCACAAGGCCAGTTTTCTTGTAGCTTCCTTAAGAAATTCTGCTGCCTAAGTGTTATAGTCTGTTCCAGGAAAAAAAAAAACGACTTGATTATCAATGTCTGGTTTCTGCATTAGAACTCAGGTTGGTGATAGTTATTTAAAACAATACTATGTGACTCAATTTAAACATCGTGTGCAGAAGCGTGCGAAACTTTCGAAGAACTTACTAGTGATATTGACCGTCTAGCTAGATTGGCTTATAATAAGTGTCCACCAGAAATCCAAGATAACTTGGCTCAATTACAATTTACTGATACTATTGCTGACCCTGACACTCAACAATCTCTGAGGATGTTGGGAGGTGAATCCTTAAAGTCAGCTGTGGTACATGCTATGAAATAAGAGTGCTCTAGGCTTTCCTCCCGAGCGAACAAACGTACAGTGAGATTTGTGAGTGCAGAAGAAACTGTAGAAAAGGATAATGAAATGAAAGAACTAACCAAAGCCATATTATCCATTTTGAAAGAGATAAAAGATTCGTCTTCAAAAACTTCCACAGACCTTCAGTGTTGGAACTGTGGCAAGGCCGGACATATTCGAGCCAACTCCAAAAAGTATGGGTAAAAAGTTCAATCACGTCCTAAAAAACAACAGAACCAGCATACGCAACGTGAAGGGCAAAGGCTGGCTGCTGATTGGCTGTTGGCAGGGGAAGTCGCCCAAGTTTCAGCACTACATGTTGAAGACAGCGGATTGGTAGCTGATGGAACCATGAATGGAGTGCCTTGCCTTATGATAGATAAGGCAAGACACTGGAGCAAATGTAACTTTACTCAGAACAGACAAAATAAAGAAGATAACCATATGGGATACCCTTCGCTCACCTCTAGCATCGATGAGCCATGGTCGGCCCACACCTTGCCGGCAATTCGTTATTTTTCCCTCCTCGGACAACTTTTTGAAAGTACTAACCACAGCCTACTGTGAGCATCCCTCAAGCCTTGCCGTCTCGGAAATGTTCTGACCCAGACGTCTGGTTATTACAATTTGGACTTTGTCAAACTCACTTAAGTCCGCTGCCTTTCCCATCTGAAGAACAAGAATAATATTGATTAACAGAGCTCAGTATCAGATGTTATTTATACCGTTTCATGACCTTCACATGCGTCGTCGTTTACCTACAGTTGCTTCGATTTGCATAAACACGTGCTGGTCATATGTTTTGGCTCTTCGGTAATATATATATCAACACTAGGTATTACTAATATATATACAGGATGATTCAGTAAGCGTGTACAAACTTCTGGGAGGGGTAGGTTGTACAAAGACGATTCGGAATCATATAGCAATGCATGGTCGGTAATGGCATCAACATGTGCTAGTGTACAGAGAGGACGTGAATGAAAGAGCAGCACGTAAGTGAACAAAATGTTTTTTATTAATCACAATAGGTACATTTGTGAAATGCACAGAAGTCACAGAAGGTGTTCGAAGTTGCGACCACGAGCTGTAACACAGGCCTGACATCGTCGGCACATGGAATCATGTACATTCTGTAAAATTCCTGGCGTGTCACGGACTTCCGAGGCAGCTATGGAGATGTGAGTGACAAGATCCTCAGCACTTTCAACGGGGGTGTCTGTGATGACCCAAAAATTCTTATCCTGTTGGACTTAGTCAGATGTGATGATCTGAGTTCGGATCCTGTGCGACTGGGCCAGATGTGATGTCCTCCCTTCTCAGATCTACGGAGACTGAGCCAAACGTCGTGGCCTCCGGAGGACGATGCGATTGTTGCTTAATAAGTACTTCACCCCAACTTCAGTAAAAATACGGGTTCGCGGGTTTTTAGGCCCGTGCCACTGCACGCCTTTGAAGAAACTGGTGTTGAATGATGAATAACAACAGTCCATTAATTACTGCACGAGTTGGGTTGTTTTACCTCTGAGCGGTACTTTTTTCCACACCATGGGCTAAATGGCCAGGTCACATGGACCCCGAAGGCTCAGAGAAGGTTGGGGGAGGGGACCCACTGGAACAGCTGTTGGGAGACAGATGGTAGCCTCCCGTCAAGGCCATCCAGCGTGTTCTTTAACGTGCACATGGTATGGCTCTCTCCCGCACACGGGGCCACGGCTTAATGTCCCATCCGACGGACGGCGGCCTTTCTAAGCCCATCGGTGTCCCCTACTGACCGTGGGCAGGGCGGGGAATTTTGCGGAGAAAAATCTCAACGCTGACCGAGCTGGGACTCGAACCTGGGAACTACAGATTACGAGCCTGGCGCGCTACCGACTGAGCCACCCCCGGCCCCTACTGCACGAGAGTTAGATAGGGACGACACAGTTTTATTTATAATATATACAGCTACCTGCTGGGAATGCACTCCACTTCGTGAGCCTTTGCTGCTTCCCTGCTGCAAATAACAATACAATGAGGTGGAGAACCGCACGCTTTGCGAATCCTCACTTTACACACCTCAAAACTCGGCGAAAGGATAACCAACCTTTGTCTACACTGTGGTTCCTTCTGAACTACCAGAATAAAAACACAGATTCTCCAATAATCTCTATTCCCTCTTGGAATCACACCCTCACTTCAATGGTTACTTTTGAGAAAGGCAGCGTCCTTTGGACGCGTGTCGAAACGACCTTCTTCAACAGCTATGCACAAACTACTGCTTCAAATCTCCCCCCTAGCCTAGGGCGCTGCAGTAGCGCCCTAGGCAAGTCATTTACGGCCAAAAACAACTTCTGGAGCTGGTTTCGTTGCTTGCATGCTGCCGATTTAGACCCGAAAACAAGAACAGTGAGTCATCCCAGCACAAAACACACTTAATACATAAAAATATATACAACAATAAATGTATAACAGAAATACGGTAATAAATAAATATAAAATTCGGGGGACATGACAGTGACGAACACCAGTCCTTTGATGTTACCCCAGAAGAAGTAATCATGGCATGATAGGTAAGGCGATCTTGCAGGCCAATGAACGGGACCACCACGCCCGATCCACTGTTGTCCAAATGTCACGTTTAAGTGTTGACGAACTTCATGGCTGAAATGGTGGGGGTCCCATCGTGCTGAAACCACATTGCACGGCGCAGCGACTGAGGGACCGGTTGTATATCGAAAAGTTCTGGCAAGACGTCCTCGAGAAATATCCAGTAACTCCTTCTGTCCAGACGAACAGGCATGAGGTATGGACCTATTAAGTGATCCCCAACAATGCCGGACCAAACATTTACAGCAAAACGGTTTTTTGTTGCATGTGTTCGTGTAGCATGGGGGTTTCCACCGCCCAAGCATGCACGTTATATGTGTTTTGAACCTACCTTCCTGTGTAAAGCATTCCTCGTCTGTAAACAGCACAGAAGCAGGAAATTGTGGTTCTGCTGCACTCTTCTGCAGGTACCATTGCTCAAATGCAATGCACTGGGTAATCCTCAGTATTCAGTGTCTGGATGCGCTGCACATGATATGGATGCAATTGGTTATCGTGCATAATCCTCCATACGGTGGTTTGGGAAAGACCGGACCAGTGGGCGATTGCTCGAGTACTGGCACTTGGAGTGTCTTCTGTATCAAGTAGCACATTTTCCTCTATTTCAGGGGTCCGTGCCATCCTTTCCGACTCCTGGAAGGTCTCTGGAAGGAACCAGTGTCACATAACCTCTGATGCAGCTGTGCAAACATCTGGTGGTTGGGAGTACGCCTCATCAGGTACCATTCCTGGTACATGCGCAGAGCAGCTCGCCTGTTGCAGTCCGCAGCCCCATATGCGAGATGCATATGGGCCAACTCCGTGTTTGTGTAATCGGCCATCCCACTACCTGTGCAGCCGGTTCGCAAATGACGGTTACCTGCGAGGACGTTGTGCAGTCCCGCGGCCGTACAATGCCATCTACTGAGTCGAAAAACGCCATCTACCACGTGAAGATGCCGTTACCGACCCTGCATTGCTGTATGATTCCGATTCGTCTTTGTGCAACCTACCCCTCCCAAAAGTTTGTACACGCTTAACTGAATCACCCTGTATATATTGTATATATACACTATATATTTATTTTATGGTATGGGCCTTTCAGAAGGGGGGGGGGGGGGAAGCGGATTGAAGAAAACCATTTAGCCTAGGCCTCAAGGCTCTCAAATTTAGAAACTTGTAAATTTTCAGATATTAGATACAAAAGTGAAAGGTGTGATTTAGTAAATGATTTTTTTTAATTATGTTTCTACTGTGGCATATAAACTGGCAGGCTCCTGTCAAACCTCTGTGGCAAGCAGCTGCTTGAGGGGGTATTTTTTACCTTTCGGCTGAAATTTATATACTTTCGTAAATAATAACAATTAATTTTCATTTTGGCTGACTCATGGCCACAAAATTTTAAAGTGGCCCTGCCCTCTCTTGACCTGTGAGAGACTTTATGAATATATGAATAGGGATCGATGTTAATATGTGGAAATATGTTATCTTCCAGCTAAAGTGTGAATCTGAGAGAGTTGAAACTAGTTGTCAGGCTACAGCAAAATTAATATTAAATCTTTAAAAGTCGAGACTTACATTATTGCATGCGATCCAATGAAATGAAAAACATTTATTGTATTCATTCGTTCCATTGGGTCATAGGATGAGGTCAATTCCATACTCACTTTTGCTACAGCTGGAGACCAAATGCGAATGTGCCTACCATCTCTCAGCATTGAAACTATTAGAAATTTTTTTAACAGGATTTCGAATTCTTTAACGGAAATCATTATTTTAGACCCCACTACTTGTACAGATAAATAAAAAGATGTAGTAAAAAATGGCTAAAATAACACTGCGCAAACTAGATAGAAGTTTTTATGTTTCATTTTACATCGTTCTTTATGAATCCCCCATAACATGCAGTTCTTTTCGAACAGGAAATATGAATCACAGGACCTGGAAAGGAAAAAAAGAAACTATAATGGGTTGGGTTGTTTTACGTCTCAGCAGCACTTTTTTTGCACACCATGGGCTAAATGGCCAGGTCACATGGACCCCGAAGGCTCAGAGAACATTGGGGGTGGGGACCCACTGGAACAGCTGTTGGGAGACAGATGGTAGCCTCCCGTCAAGGCCATCCAGCGTGTTCTTTAACGTGCACAGGGTATGGCTCTCCCGCACAAGGGGCCACGGCTTAACGTCCCATCCGACGGATGGCGGCCTTTCCAAGCCCATCGGTGTCCCCTACTGACCGTGGGCAGGGCGGGGAATTTTGCGGAGATAAATCTCAACGCTGACCCAACTGGGACTCGAACCTGGGAACTACAGATTACGAGCCTGGCGCGCTACCGTTTGAGCCACCCCCGCCCCTACTATAATGGGTAAAGCTACAGATGACGATAGACGTTCACTTCTTCTAATACATAACTGAAAAGTCAATTACAAGATAAAATAGAAATTAGTAATTTAAGAAAACTAGAGTAATTTCAAAATGTCTCAATGAAGAATTATTGGGTGAACTTTATACAAATTAATATTTTTTTTATTTTTCGTTTCAGGCACGTGCATCATTTTGACTGAAAAAATAAACACCTTGCTCATATCCAAGAAACATCATGTGGCATTTATCTGCTCCAATATGGCATGAACTCGTAAGCTCAGCGATTAAATTCCCAAGCAGATATATCGAATATGAAAAAGAATTTTATCAGAATTTGCTTATAAAACAACCTAACAAGGATATTTTAGAGAAGGATATGTATTGCTTGCTTGGTTGTTACGTGTGGTTTGGCAGGGACTTTTTCGTAAATGTTCTGTTTCGAGGAGCAAGAAACACCGAAGAACGCACGGTTTTAGCATTAATGTTGCATTATGAAATCGAATCTCCTGTCTACTATAGTGAAACCCAGTATAGCTTAACAACTATCATAGAGGTTGCGGCGTATTTTCCTTTCTACTTTGCTGAGCATTTGCACTGTGGTAGAGGTTCAATCGTTGGAAACCTACTTAACTTGCCTAGATGCCTGGCCTTTGAATCTGCATGTGGTATAATGCCAAGAGATTTCGAGTGGGAAAATCTCTTCGTGAGATGGAAGATATGGAAAACTCTGTTGAGCGCAGGAGGCCAAGAATATTTATTCTCTCAGAGGTACGTATTTCCAGCTGCAAGAACCCATTTAAGTAATGAAAAGAAAATTGAATTAATGAGATTAATTAACATCTCACCACCGGAACTATGTGATGTTCTGATAGATATCGCACTCGTTTTGATGGCATATGGATACAAAGCAACTGATAATGGATTCATGCCCACTGAAATTTCTGCTCAAAATAATGCAATACTTACCAGTAACTTACAGGAGTTACAGCAATTTTACGAACAGCATATAACTTTCAATGGGAATAGTCCACAATGATCTGTTGTGAAAATTTGAAAGCGAAGAGTTTTTTATTTACCTAGGAGATCGAACTTTCTACCCAGTAGAGAAGTCAAAACTGACATTGTTAACTACACATTTTTTTTTAATTGTAAGTAAAATATGTGAGAAACGTAATTTTTTTTAATCAGCGTTTGCTGCAACTCTGTCTTTTATGAATCTTTTCGATTCTAATTTTTTAATTACATACGTATCTCAGCAAGTAATTTTAATATAAACACTTATTTTCCAAATAAATTTTTATTTTGTTAAACATTATATACTGTATATAATGGCTATTATAATAAATGATCAGAAAATGTGTTAATTTGTGTAGTTAATATAGTTGAATTCGTTTTATTTAATAGAAACTTACTTCAAACCATTGGTACTGGACTTGTGGTGCTGTTATTGTTAATTGTATTAGGTATCCTCCTGTCTGCTGAAGGTCGTCCATTAGAGAACCACAATCGAAAAATATCTAAGGTAGAATGCAAGTTTCGATGGACAAAGTAAACTGTGCAATTGCAGCAATGACCGTCGACAAACACGTTTTCTAAGGGGATTTTGGGTTCTATTTTGGCTGTTTTACCTCTGAGCAGCAATTTTTTGGCACAAAATGTGTGAAATAACCAAGTTACAAGGAGCTTGAGGAATCAGAGAAGATTTCGGAGGAGACCTACTAGACAGCTGTTAGGAGATAGATGGTATTCTCCTGTCAAGGCCATCCATCATGTTCATTAATGTGCACAGAGTATGAGTCTCCTGAACAGAAGAGTGGCGCGGGTGGCTCAGTCGGTAGCGCGCCAGGCTCGTAATCTGTAGTTCCCAGGTTCGAGTCCCAGCTGGGTCAGCGTTGAAATTTATCTCCGCAAAATTCCCCGCCCTGCCCACGGTCAGTAGGGGACACCGATGGGCTTGGAAAGCCCGGCGTCCGTCGGATGGGACGTTAAGCCGTGGCCCCGTGTGCGGGAGAGCTATACCCTGTGCACGTTAAAGAACACGCTGGATGGCCTTGACGGGAGATTACCATCTGTCTCCCAACAGCTGTTCCAGTGGGTCCCCTACCGCAACCTTCTCTGATCCTTCGGGGTCCATGTGACCTGGCCATTTAGCCCATGGTGTGCAAAAAAGTGCCGCTCAGAGGTAAAACAACCCTGAACAGAAACGAATGTCTTAACGTCCCATCCGAAAGACGGCGGCTTTTACAAGCACATCGGTGTGCCCCTATTGACCTACGTCATGGTGGGAGTTTTGTGGACATATATCTCAACTGTGGTGCAGATTGGACTCGAACATGGGAACTGCAGATTACGTGCCTAGCGCGCAAACCACTGAGCAACCCCGCCCTTTTACAGGTTGAGCAGAATTATTTTTAATATCTTCATCATTTCATATTAATAAATTAAATGCCCGTCGCCGCGTGGTTGGCGCACTTGACAACGGATTAAAGGGACGTTGGTTCGAGGAAGGTATGGATACTTGTGTTGTTTTTCTGCTGAGGTCCCGTCAACCTCACAGACCTTCTACTATAGCGTGTGTCAGAGCTCTGTTGTAAGCAGCTGCTTGAGGGAATATTTATTTTTTATGCTTCAGGAAACGTAATAGAAGTCATGTTTATATTTCGTTTAAGAAAAAAAAAGCATTATTTTCTGGTACCCCTTATTTATTCAACATAAATTAATTTTTCCATCAGTTTTTCAAAGAGGGACAATACCTCTCTTTCCTCCTTCCTCCTCTCCCCCCCCCCCCACCTCCCCGACGCTCCTGACTGCATATCCATAACATCCTGGTAAATTCTTGTATCGCAGTGAAGCTACCTACTGTACGAAAACTGGCTAGTACATGTGTCTACGTAATGAGAATGACTAGAATAGAACTTTCTCCCTGAACTATGACCTGTCACCTCAACCGGAAAGAGAAGACACCCAGACGACATTTTCTTTTGTCTCTATCATAACGCCTACAACTATAAAAATTATAATTCTATTCCAGAATTTCTACAGACTTTACCCTATCCCATTTCTCTCTCTGTATGGTACCAACTTTAAATCTGGGAACGTTTGCATTGCAGAATTGACAGAAGCTTTCTGAGATAACCAGAGGATGATCATGATGATGCCTGCCGATTTCAAGACGTTAAGCGACAGTAGCCCTAGTTATATTTTCATTCCCTGTGGTGCTGGCGATCCGCTGTTTTGCTTGCTATTTGCAGTGCCTACGTAATGGGAATGCCTGCACATTTCACGACATGAAGCGACAGCAGCGAAAGTTACATTTTCGTCCTCTGTGGCGCTGGCGATCCGCAGTTTTGCTTCCTTCGTAACAGTATACGTTATTAAGCTGATTACCGCTAATTTCAAAATTAGATTCTGATACGGATTTGTTCATATGCAATTTATTTACTGTTCTGTCTACTTTCTGCTGTCTTTAATTAGAAGTCTGAATGATGATGCGGTTTTGTGTGATGTTTTGCAGAAGCGAAATTTACGAAACAAAACTCAGTTTCTATCAAATCTCTTGCAAACTGGATCTGCTGGAAAGGTGGCTACAGTAATATTTCGGCAACGTAACGTTCACATTGAAAAGATTTTCAGAGATCACTATTAAATAAATAACATTTGGGAATCGCAGGAATTGTAATCAAGGAAAAGTTATTCCCATTTGGTCAAAACGATGAATATCTTTACAATATAGAAAACCGAGTTACATTGTCCTTACAAAATATTGGAGAATTTCCGTGTTATGGGAATGTGAATCTATTTTTAAAGCTCTGTAACTTCTAAAATATTCATTTAATGGAAAAAGGTTACTGAAAATAAATTAAAGGTCATAAGCTTATCTCTTTAAATCTCGATTTTCAACAGCATTCTTCTAGTATGTAAGGAATTATGGAACCTAGGATATTTCACACCAGTAATGGGTTATACCGTCCCGTGGCCGAGTGGTTAGCGCGCTTGGCTACTGATCTACGGACCCCGGGTAAGGCATGGATGTTCGTGTTGTTTTTCTGCTGAGGTCCTGCCATCCTCTCAGATCTTCTACTCTGGCATACAAACTGACAGGCTCCTGTCAAGACCTCTGTGGCAAGCAGCTGCTTGAGGGGGTATTTTTTAATGGGTTATAAGAATTATTTTATTAGTTGAAATCCAAATAGTAAGTATTGTTTCAAATCATTTAATAAAATTTAAATTTTAAAAGTTTGCATAATGATTATTTCGATGTTAGATAATTATGAATGATTTTTATAAAACAAGAAAATTTAATATTAAAATTTCCAGCTTCCATAACTCTTTAAATACTGAACGAATATCGATGATAAATCGAGATTTGAATAAATTTGATTATCTTTAACGTCAGTCACAGTTTTTCATTAAATGCATCAAGTATGTAAAATATAATTTTGTGTTTATCGGCCACCTAAATAGCAGCAACATCCTGACAAGGTATTGAAGTCACCGAGAACTTTGCAAGTACCCTACTGCACACACGAGCTGCTTGAAAAGAACCTAGTCCTGAGAGGTCTACAAGTAGCAGTCAACAATCTTTATTTGCATTATATTTTCCCCTAGATGTTATGGGTTGGGTTGTTTTACCTCTGAGCGGCACTTTTTTTGCACACCATGGGCTAAACGGCCAGGTCACATGGACCCCGATGGCTCAGAGAAGGTTGGGGGAAGGGACCCACTGGAACAACTGTTGGGAGACAGATGGTAGCCTCCCGTCAAGGCCATCCAGCGTATTCTTTAACGTGCACAGGGTATGGCTCTCCCGCACACGGAGCCACGGCTTAACGTCCCATCCGACGGACGGCGGTCTTTTCAAGCCCATCGGTGTCCCCTACTGACCGTGGGCAGGGCGGGGAATCCTATATGTTATGAGCTTCGGAGTTAGACTCCCGTTGACATAACATAGAAAGACAATGCTATAGCTTTCTTTGAGTATAATCATTCTTTTACGAATTTAAAATATTTCACTAAATAAATAATACGTTGCTTTAAAAAAATAGTGCTAGGTATAGTAGTAAAAATGTCGCTTATTTTCTGGTGTTCCGGACACTCTTATACATCCCCATCTCTTCTTAAAGCAGTCATATATGACTAATGGAATGTTGAAATTTATAACAGGTTATCAGCGTTATAAATTGCACAAATGTATATATGAACAAGAGGGTGGATTAAGTAATTGGGAGACCTGAAGTCAAGCTCCAAATGAGTGCCCTGTAATAAAGTTCTAAATAGGAACCTTAGAGTTATATTCTAAACGAGCCCTTTATAACTTCTAAATTGGGGGTGGCTCAGTCGATAGCGCGCCAGGCTCGTAATCTGTAGTTCCCAGGTTCGAGCCCCAGCTAGGTCAGCGTTGAGATTTATCTCCGCAAAAATTCCCCGCCCTGCCCACGGTCAGTAGGGGACACCGATGGGCTTGGAAAGGCCGCCGTTCGTCTGATGGGACGTTCAGCCGTGGTTCCGTGTGTGGGAGAGCCATACTCTGTGCACGTTAAAGAACACTCTGGATGGCCTTGACGGGAGGCTACCATCTGTCTCCCAACAGCTGTTCCAGTGGGTCCCCAACCTTCTCTGAGCCTTCGGGTTCCATGTGACCTGGTCATTTAGCCCATGGTGTGCAAAAAAGTGCCGCTCAGAGGTAAAACAACCCAACCCTTCTAAATTGAAAACTAATGAAAATTGAAATACTTTATATAAAATCGTCATTTGACGTGATAAAAAAAAATAACATTACTTTGAAACAAGCAAAAAAAAAAAACAGGAGGGGCAATGTAGGGCGGGAGTTGGGTTGTTTTACATCTGAGCGGCACTTTTTTGCACACCATGGGCTAAATGGCCAGGTCACATGGACCCCGAAGGCTCAGAGAAGGTTGGGGGAGGGGACCCACTGGAACAGCTGTTGGGAGACAGATGGTAGCCCCCCCCGTCAAGGCCATCCAGCGTGTTCTTTAACGTGCACAGGGTAGGGCTCTCCCGCACACGGGGCCACGGCTTAACGTCCCATCCGACGGACGGCGGCCTTTCCAAACCCATCGGTGTCCCCTACTGACCGTGGGCAGGGCGGGGAATTTTGCGGAGATGAATCTCAACGCTGACCCAGCTGGAACTCGAACCTGTGAACTACAGATTACGAGCCTGGCGCGCTACCGACTGAGCCACCCCCGCCCCAAAGATATTCGGGCAATTCAATTTATTATACACTTTGGTAATTGCAAGATAATATGTTCTATGTAGTTAAAATGAGTATGTTTGATCTCAAATAATGTCGGGTCACATAGCCACGATAAAAATATAGCTTTGTTTGTATTAGCTATATTTTAGATAATATTTGAAAGATAAAAAAAAGTACGTAAATGCCCCCGCCCCCCTCCCCTGTCTTACTCATTTCACACTCTTCAATTATTTCTCGCCGTATTCATTAAAAACAAGTATTTTGCTAGAAATAATGGTAGTTAGGTAGGCACTGGAAGGAGAGCTATGCACCAATCCCCTGTGATGATGCATAGAACCGGCCAGGCCTAGCACCTAATGTCCGACCCCGCCTTCTCGTGGTGCAGGCCGTTAGTAACTTTTAAAAGAGATACTCTCTTGTGGAAGTGAATGGAAGGGGAGGGCTGCCAGATTAGTGTGGCCTACTGATCTGGATATTTATGGCTACTCTTCTTTTTTTCTACCCTGCTGAGGAGTGGTCAACCATACAGGGCCCTGGTGCTGATCTTATAAACTTACTGTATTGGCTTAAGGCTCTGAATTTGATTATGGATCCTGATTTTGCTGCACTGATGGGTTTTTGTGGAGAGAGAATCTTCCGCTGTGTTTTCTGTTTGTTTGTGGGTTGACAGCACCAAATGCATAGATTCACATGATGTGTTTTATCAGCTGGTGGATAATCCTGAACGCAGGCACCTGAACTCTAGCTACTACTGACATCGTCAAATTCTAAACTGCAGGAAGTCTTCCAGTGTAGATGCTTCAGCCTTTAGTGGTGGAGGAACGGGTCCTTGCCCCATGCCTGGATTAGAGGCCTGTTAGATGTTGTCGGAATTCCTTCTCTCAATAAACATAGTTTCTTTAAACATTCCACTATCCATTTTCTCTTCATAGGTAGTTGGAATGTGAGGACTCTGCACAGAGCTTATTCTCACACAAAAATTCCATCATTATAATTTAGATATTCTCGGATTGCAAGAGACCAGATGGACAGATAAATGTCAGATTCTTAAAAAAATCTTAAATTTCTCTTTTTAGGGAGGGACCACAATAAGCATCACCAAGACGTGGATCTGCTTCTCAGCAGACACGCTAGTGATGCTCTTCTAGGATATGAGTGCATTAATGAAAGGTTTCTTACAGCAAAATTTCAGACAAGCGTTAAAGACTTGAATGTTATCTGCTGTTATGCGCCCACTGAGGATGCCGATGAAGATGAGGATATGTTTTACGGACAACTTCAGGATATTTTGAATTCTATCAAGAAAAGAGATATTACCCTTGTTCTAGGTGACTTCAATGCCAATTGGTACTGACTCTGACCTTTGGGGAGAGGTGATAGGTCTTTTTGTTATTGGTATCTGCAACGTCTCCTACAGGTAAGAAAACTTAATGGTTTCAGAATAATTAACACCTATTTTAAACATCGAGAGATACATAAGTAGACATGGGTTTCACCAGATGGACTGCATAAGAATATGATAGATTATATATTAATTAATATAAATGAGCTAGTTCTGTTAGGAATACCAGGTCATAGAGAGGAGCTACAATTGGATCTGACCATTAACTTGTTAAAAGTGTCTTGCAACTTAAACTTTAGAAGTGTTGTGCTAAATTTAAAAATTTACCTTTAATTATGAAACTCTAAAAGACCCAGTTATAGTTAAAGCTTACCATGATAGGCTACTTAGTCATCATGACAGTTATGGTTTGCTTACTTGTGAAGTTGGAGAAGAATGGGACCGTTTTAAACAGGCTTTTTTGGAAACTAACAAGCAGAGGAGGCAGAATATTGAGTGATAAGCACTTGAGCTTATTTCAGAAAGAAAGAACTGCAGTAATATTCTTAATCAATACCTAACTAGTCCTAATAAAAAGCATTACAGAGAGCTTAATAAATGTGTATAGGATCAGTTAGGAAAGGCCAGAAACACAATCGTTTCGTTTCTGTTGATATTATGATTCATTCTCCGAAATGCAAGCATTAGTAATGCGAATAAGACGAAGGAGGAAAAAAGAAATGAATTAGTTGTTAGTTTAGTTCACTTTCTCAATCCGATTTTAGGGGGCGGGTGTGGCTCAGTCGGTAGCGCGCCAGGCTCGTAATCTGTAGTTTCCAGGTTCGAGTCCCAGCTGGGTCAGCGTTGAGATTTATCTCCGCAAAATTCCCTGCCCTGCCCACGGTCAGTAGGAGACACCGATGAGCTTGGAAAGGCCGCCGTCCGTCGGATGGGACGTTAAGCCGTGGCCCCGTGTGCGGGAGAGACATACCCTGTGCACGTTAAAGAACACGCTGGATGGCCTTGACGGGAGGCTACCATCTGTCTCCCAACAGCTGTTCCAGTTGGTCCCCTCCCCCAACCTTCTCTTAGACTTCGGGGTCCATGTGACCTGGCCATTTAGCCCATGGTGTGCAAAAAAGTGCCGCTCAGAGGTAAAACAACCCAACCCAATCCGATTTTAATCAGGGTGATGAAATTTATTTATTTATTTATGAAAATGAGGTAGAAATGATACAACAGAAATTATCTTAAAGTCTCAGAAATTTAATTGTTGGAATGCTGCAGAAAATTAATATTGTCTTGGGTTCAGCGACCTAGAAGACATACACTGCTCATACGTCGGTCAGTGCAAGACAATGTGAAGGGATCACCAGCCATTTTCATTTGGATATAGGACAAAGCATCCAACTTTCATAGAAGCATACGTTGACAATGTGTACCTGAAACCTAGGTAGCTGGTGATTCTAGTCGTTTCAAAAGATTAAGTAGATTATTGAATTTACATCTTCGTATATGCTTTTAATTCATTGCATAGTTATATTACGAAAAGCAAAAATAACGCTCTATATTTAAAAAATAGACTATAAATTGAAAATGCAACATATTTATGTAATTTATATTTTCGCTCTTTTCGTTTCAAAAATATCTTCCAATAATTTGAAATCTAGAAGAATAATCAAAACTTTTGATTACATCAGGGAAAGAGCAAATCACCTACCACGATGTTTTTTCAAAGACAATTGAAAAAAGGAAAATAAATCATTTAGCATTCCTCTTATATTTATTTTCTCTTTCGGAAACTACGCTGACAAATTCCAAATTGTTACTTCCTATTAATTAGGGGTCATATTAAACCATGCGAAGAAATTAGGTTTGTTATTGCACTAATTAAACATACGAAAAATATTTTATTTTGAAATTTTTTTATGTAGCGGGAGATTTCCTTACATTTTTTATACGGTCTTAATAAACCGTATGAAAAGGAATGAAAGGTTGGGTTGTTTTACCTCTGAGCGTCACTTTTTTGCACACAATGGGCTAAATGGCCAGGTCACATGGACCCCGAAGGCTCAGAGAAGGTTGGGGGAGGGGACCCACTGGAACAGCTGTTGGGAGACAAATGGTAGCCTCCCGTCAAGGCCATCCAGCGTGTTCTTTAACGTGCACAGGGTAAGGCTCTCCCGTACACGGGGCCACGACTTAACGTCCCATCCGACGGACGGCGGCCTTTCCAAGCCCATCGGTGTCCCCTACTGACCGTGGGCAGAGCGGGGAATTTTTGCGGAGATAAATCTCAACGCTGACCCAGGTGGGACTCGAACCTGGGAACTACAGATTACGAGCCTGGCGCGCTACCGACTGAACCACCCCCGCCCCAGGAATGAAAGGAGAAGGTTACATATCAATGGGGCAGTTTCGCCGGGCACATTTAGGAACTTTGATATTTAGAGTCTCCTTCTCTGAAATTGTTTTTGAAAAGTATAGAGTTGGCTCCAAACGAAGGGAAATCAACTGACAAAAAAAACACGAAATTTTAGAGGAATTTTCTACTTTTTTGAAAGGTTACTTGCACTCAAAAAATTCTCACAGACGGTGTACCAAAAACAAATAATGAAGATCGTTTGACCGAACCAAACAGATTTTAGCACTCTAAATATCCTCTGGACATAAGAACGTGCAGAAAGCCATACAAGGCGATTCAGCTTATTGATACAACCTACAGGGTATATTTAAGGGATCTCTATATAAAATTTTAGGGGAACAAAAAAGGGGAGGAGGGTGTTGAGGAGATTAACGCTGCTCGCTCCTCTGGGATCTGTGCAAACAATGGGCTAAATGGCAACCATTTGATTCTGAGGGTTCTGCAGAGCCCAAGTGGGACTCGAACCTAGGAACTGTAAAAGGTATGTGGGTCCGGTTCTTCTAAACTGTATTTTCCCACCAACTCCTCTGAGCCAATGCAATTAAGCCTTGCAACAATGGTTCCCAATGGATATGCCCATTAGGACAAGATGGTAGTCTCTTTACAAGACCATCCATCCAGATGAAATGTCTGATGAGAGCGTGTGCACGTGAAAGCCAGTGTGTTCTTTCACGTGCACAGGCTCTCATCAGAGAGATAGCGTACATCGCTGCAATAGAAGGAGGATTGGTGGCAGCAATTAAATCTTCAAGTTTCCCTTTATTATCCCCTATCCATTGCAGTGATGTGTAAAGGGCGCAGTCCCGAAAGTGATTTCTGACCTTTTTTACTCGTGTTGCAGTGTGTGGAAGTTTCATTTAGGGATGATTGCGGTTCAACACCCCTTGAAAATTAGGAAGAGTGTGAAAATTATCCCTCTCTTTTCTGAAACATAGCCCTGTCTCGTATTTGATGCTATTCCCGTCATTTCAAAAAACCTCAGTGAAGAGCCACAGTATTATGACTGTACTAAGTTAGTATAATCATTAGTGTGGGCCGAAAAAATTCAAAATTTTTTTTTCAAGTCGTAATACCGCGGAAAATTTGCGAATTGGGGAGACTAAAAAGGGGTAAAAAAAGAAATAAAATCGGTTTATATCTTCCTGTCCCGCATGTGCCCTAAAATTTGTCGAAATTTGGAAAAATTTATATTTTTACGATAATTTTTTATCTTACTTAACTTGTCAATATTTAAATCTAATAGCTCTAGTCGACTCTTACTCGAACCGATAATGATGTAGAAAAAAGAATAGTTCAAATCGGTTAAGGTCTTCCGCTCGCGCAACAGCTGTTAAATGTAACAAATTACTCGCAAATTCTAACAAAGCATTACTAACAATCTAACAAAGCATTTTAACAAAGCTAATTCAAGAACCTGTTTCAGTCTACATCGGTCATGTTACTCCAACTTCTGGAAGTTCTGAAGATATTGTCACTACTATTATTTCTTATCTGTCTGATCGTGGTATTTCTCTTGAAAAATTAGTTGTCATAGGATGTGATGGCACTACTGTTAATACAGGTTGGAAAAACGGTCTGATTCGCCGAATCGAAATACATTTGGGGAAACCGTTACAATGGGCAGTTTGCCTTCTCCATTTCAATGAACTGCCATTCCGGCATCTGTTTCAATACCTAGACGGTAAATCAACGGGTCCGAAATCTTTGAGAGGGCCAATGGGTGAAAAGCTAAGGGGCTGCGAAAAACGTCTAGTGATTGGCTTCAAGAGTATTGGCTGTCAGATCCCCCCACAATAGACAGAAGTATACTAAGTAAGGATTAGCAATATCTACTCGATATTTCCATGGCAATAAAATCGGGAAATTGTAAAGTGGATTTGGCTGTACGAAATCCTGGTCCCTTGTCACACTCGAGGTGGTTGACAACAACAAATCGAACTCTCAGATTGTACTTAAGTGAAGAAAGTCCCACAGCTGAACTTCAAGAAATAGTTGTATTTATTTTGAAGTCATACATGCCAATGTGGTTTAGTATTAAAACAAGTAAATACTTTACAGAGGGACCAAAACTTGTGTACCAATCAATACAATCTTCAAGGTACCTGCCTGAAGATTTACGTAATATTGTCGACCCTGTGATCGAACGAAATGGCTTTTTCGCTCATCCAGAACCTTTAATGTTAGCCATGACACAAGATAAAACAAAACTCATAAGAGAGCTCGGACTTCGACGAATTCTAAAGGCGAGACAGTTAGATTAAAAGAGAACAACTATCAGAACATTCATGCCGCCAAAACTCAATTTCAAGGCTCAAGACTACTCTGAAATAATTAACTGGATGGACTGTGATTTATCTTCTCCCCCATTATTAAAAGATATCAGTGACGATGAGATTAAATCACATATTCAAAATGACTCAGTCCCTAATTGGGATATAACATTCAAGACATTCCCAGTTCACACACAGGCAGTTGAACGATGTGTGAAACTCGTGACAGACGCCTCAGGAAAAGTTTGCGGAGTTGAGTCTAGGGATGGTTTTATCAGAACGACTCTGCTGTCAAGGTCAACCATGCCTAACTTCGCCCATAAATCAGATTTCAAAGTACCTTCAGCTAAGAATGAGTGAAAACGGAGATGTTCAATTGTTCAACATGAGTTTCTTGGACTTACGACTCATCATACAAAAACTTAGTTTTTTCAATAAAAAATATGTTTATAAATATTACTAATGCTCTAAAATAATTTGCTTTTAAACATTTAAACTTGTATTCAATAAAGAACAAATATAAAGAACATGTAAGTTGTTAGTGTTTTTTTTTCCTTGAACTGTGATCTACATTTATTTGTAAATTTTTTTCAAAATTTCATTAATTTTGAAGGCAATGCGCGACCGAAAGATGTTGATGGATTTAAATAATATTTGAACATTATTTTCTGTGGTTCTAATACATAAGAATTTGCGCTATTACATTCGGGAAGAGGCTAATTTAAAAATGTTAAAAATTATCGTAAAAATGTGAATTTTTCCAAATTTCGGCAAAATTTAGAGCACGTGCGCGACCCGAAGATATAAACCGATTTTATTTCTTTTTTTACCCCTTTTTAGTTTCCCCAATTCGCAACTTTTCCGCGGTATTACGACTTGAAAAAAAAATTTTGAATTTTTTCGGCCCACCCTAATAATCATGTTTTTAATTAAGGTGCATTGAAAGTTGGTCGGAGGGAAAGCTGTCTGTTTAAAAAATAGCGACAAACGCAAAGCAGAGAAACTGGCAAGCGGGAATAGGATTGGAATGTGTGGCAATTTTTGTTCAAATAATGGACTAAATGGCCCGATCCTTTAGAATCCTAAATGGCCCGATCCACGTAGAGTGCCCACCAATGCACGGCATGGCCAAAGAGATTTTAGCTCTAAATCCTATGGATACAAGCACTGTGGTCGGGCAAAGAGTCGTACTCAGCTATTTAGACCATTGAGACCACCTATTGGGTATTACATTCTGAAATTGTGTTCATCAACTCATTTAAAAAAATATACTGTGTATATTCAAAAGGGCGAGGGATTCTCTTAGTTAGTGAAGTTGGGGGTACAGACTCGTAATCTGCAGTTTCCAGATTCGATTTCCAGTTGAGATATCTCCATAAAACTCCCCCCCTTCTCTTGCCTTCTTTTACCATTGACTGTTCTGACCACGATTTGTAGGGAGAGGGCTTGGAAAGGCCACCCGCCCGTCGACGAAACGTCCATCGAACGCTACATTTAAACCGTGGCCACGTGTTTGTAAGATGCGCCACACGTTTTCAGGAAGGTCAGAACAGATTTTGAATTCTGAAGTTCGTGTCTCACTTCGGTTGCGTCACGTTTTCCACTTAGCCCATTATTTTCTCACAGAATTAGATCCAGTTCATAAGATCCGAACCCTGTTTTGGTATCTGCATTCGAGTCCCACTTGAACTGCGGTAATCTCCACATTCCCTTCCCCTCTCCACACGCCTACCCTCGAAATAAGACGGGTGCCATTTAGCTGTTTGCATTAGAAGATCCGAAAATGTGGAATCATTTTCTTTATTGATAGGGGCGGGGGTGGCTCAGTGGAAAGGCCGCCGTCCGTCAGATGGGACGTTAAGCCGTGGCCCCGTGTGCGGGAGAGCCATACCCTGTGCACGTTAATGAACACGCTGGATGGCCTTGACGGGAGGCCACCATCTGTCTCCCAACAGCTCTTCCAGTGGGTCCCCTCCCCCAACCTTCTCTGAGCCTTCGGGGTCCATGTGACCTAGCCATTTAGCCTATGGTATGCAAAAAAGTGCCGCTCAGAGGTAAAACAACCCAACACAACTCTTTATTGATGTAAATTTGCTTATGTGTAGAGGTAATACCTACCACCAATCCTTCCTCTACTGCAACAATGTGCGCCATCCGTCAGGTGGGACCCTGTGCACGTTAAAGAAACACACTGGTGCTGGGTGGATGGTCTTGACAAGAGGCTGCCATCTCTTCTACAATATCCATTGGGAACAGCTTATCCCATTGTTGCAACAAACGCCCAGAATTTGGCTCGAGTTCCAACTGCCTCCATTGCAGCGATGTGGAAAATCCGTCATCCTTCAGAATGGACATTTACTCTTTAAAGAACACGCTAGCTATTGGATGGATGGCCTTAACGAGAGGCTGCCATCTTGTCATATGTAACTAACGGACATCCATTTAGGAACCTTTTAACCCATTGTTGCTCCGAAGGCGGGAAAAATTATTTGGAATATTCCCTCCTAGTCATCTGTCCTTCTCCCACTCCCGTTCAAAAACCCCAAGCAGTTGCCATTTAGCCCATTATTTGCACAGAAATTGCCTCACAAACTTCGTCCTGCAAGGGGTGACGTGGGTGACCGACCTTTTAAAGGCATGACGTGGGTGACCGGGTGGTTTAAAAGGCATGACGTGGGTGACCGGGTGGAAATAATGAATCACCCATTATTTCGGTAAAGAGCCTTCAAATTGCATAAAAATAAATCTACTGATTAAATATGTCAAGAAATTGAAGATTTATTACCTATCAAGCTTTATGCAGTCTTCTTAAGAAAGAGGCAGACAAATACAACCGTCGTCAATTGGCAAATCAATATTCTATTATTGATTTCTTACTAGATAGTTTAAGACCTTATTGAGTTTCGTATTCCAGAAAATGCAATGGGAATATTTCTCATTGTCAAGAAGACAAGGAACGTATGCTTAGTTAACGAAAAGGAAGGTTTTGAACATAAGGTTTTGACCAACATAAAGGTCAAAACCTTATGTTCCCCACCTACAGGTGTTAAGAGGACAACGTGAATTTGCTATTATTCTTTTGTAATCCCATTCTCTTATCCCTTAGCGTCAATTGTGAAAAGGGTGAACTGCTTCTAGTGAAATTCTTTAGGAATGTGCCATTGAGAGCACGTGCCTTCTTGTTGATATTAAAATGTAAGTTTACGCAGGGCCGTGCCTAGGAAGTTAGCCGCACGCGTTCAAACATAATTCAGCCGCCTTCATTATAGTCTTGGGCATCAGTAGCGGAAAAAGGGGTAAGGCCAAACCCCGTGGAAAAAACGATCGAAAAATCAATTTGAATTAGATGATATCAGATATACAAATATACATATATATATTTTTTTTTCTCTTTAAAGAAAGGTAAATTGAGGGGTGGGTGGGTGGTTCATGTTTCCCTTTGTTACCTGAAATATTTCTTTTAATTTATTATTTTTAAAAACATTTTTTTAACTGTTCCTAAGTTTTTTAAGTTCTTTTTAAATTTTCCTTTTTACCTAAGTTCAATTTTTTCGCTTTGTTTACGGGTATTTTCAGTTGCGTTGGTGTACAGAGAGCCGGATTTTCACCATCTGAGGCTTTTATAAAACGCAAAGTTTGCTGTAAAAGATGCATCTCATTTTTACAACAAACCGTTTGGTTATTATCCGTAACTTTTTAACAATGAGAGATAATAAGAGCATTCAAAAAGCGAATACGAAGCTCAAAATGTTGTCTATCATTTATAATGAGGCACACTGTTTAAGTAAAACTTTTCCAAACTGTAGGAGTCGACATTTATATAGAAAGGATGGGGGGCTGTGCAGGAGAGAGAAGGAACTGTTACTGTATGTGGAAAAAGGATGTGGGGGCTGAGCAGGAGGAGAAGGAACAATTGCTGTATGTGAAGAAAGGATGGGGGGGGGGGGGCTGAGCAGAAGAGAGAAGGAACTGTTACTGTATGTGGAGAAAGGAGGGGGGCCGAGCAGGAGAGAGAAGGAACTGTTGCTGTATGTGGAGAAAGGAGGGGGGCTGAGCAGGAGGTAGAAGGAACTATTGCTGTATGTGGAGAAAGGAGGGGGTCGAGCAGGAGAGAGAAGGAACTATTGCTCTATGTGGAGAAAGGAGGGGGGCCGAGTAGGAGAGAGAAGGAACTCTTGCTGTATGTGGAGAAAGGAGGGGGGCCGAGCAGGAGAGAGAAGGAACTATTGCTGTATGTGGAGAAAGGAGGGGGGGCCGAGCAGGAGAGAGAAGGAACTATTGCTGTATGTGAAGAAAGGATGGGGGGCTGAGCAGGAGAGAAAAGGAACTATTGCTGTATGTGGAGAAAGGAGGGGGGCCGAGCAGGAGAGAGAAGGAACTATTGCTCTATGTGGAGAAAGGAGGGGGGCCGAGCAGGAGAGAGAAGTAACTATTGCTGTATGTGAAGAAAGGATGGGGGGCTGAGCAGGAGAGAAAAGAAACTATTGCTGTATGTGGAAAAAGGAGGGGGGCCGAGCAGGAGAGAGAAGGAACTGTTTGCTCTATGTGCAGAAAGGATTGGGGCTGAGCAGGAGAGAAAAGAAACTATTGCTGTATGTGAAGAAAGGATGGGGGGGCTGAGCAGGAGAGAAAAGGAACTATTGCTGTATGTGGAGAAAGGAGGGGGGGCCGAGCAGGAGAGAGAAGGAACTATTGCTCTATGTGGAGAAAGGAGGGGGGCCGAGCAGGAGAGAGAAGGAACTATTTCTGTATGTGGAGAAAGGAGGGGGGCCGAGCAGGAGAGAGAAGGAACTGTTGCTGTATGTGGAGAAAGGAGGGGGGCTGAGCAGGAGGTAGAAGGAACTATTGCTGTATGTGGTGAAAGGAGGGGGTCGAGCAGGAGAGAGAAGGAACTATTGCTCTATGTGGAGAAAGGAGGGGGGCCGAGTAGGAGAGAGAAGGAACTATTGCTGTATGTGGAGAAAGGATGGGGGGGGGGGCTGAACAGAGAGAGAAGGAACTATTGCTGTATGTGGAGAAAGGAGGGGGGCTGAGCAGGAGAGAGAAAATGAACTATTGCTGTATGTGGAGAAAGGAGGGGGCCGAGCAGGAGAGATAAGGAACTATTGCTATGTGTTGAGAAAGGATGGGGGGCTGAACAGGAGAGAGAAGGAACTATTACTGTATGTAGAGAAAGGGGGGGGGGGGGGCTGAGCAGGAGAGAGAAGGAACTATTGCTGTATGTGGAGAAAGGATGGGGTGGCTGAGCAGGAGAGAGAAGGAACTATTACTGTATGTCGAGAAAGGAGGGGGGCTGAGCAGGGGAGAGAAGGAACTGTTACTGTATGTGGAGAAAGGATGGGGGGGGGCTGATCAGGAGAGAGAGAAGGAACTATTGCTGTATGTGAAGAAAGGATGGGGGGGGGCTGAGCAGGAGAGAGAAGGAACTGTTGATGTATGTAGAGAAAGGAGGGGGGCTGAGCAGGAGAGAGAAGGAACTATTGCTGTATGTGGAGAAAGGAGGGGTGCCGAGCAGGAGAGAGAAGGAACTATTGCTGTATGTGGAGAAAGGATGGGGGGCTGAACAGGAGAGAGAAGGAACTGTTACTGTATGTAGAGAAAGGAGGGGGGCTGAGCAGGTGAGAGAAGGAACTGTTACTGTATGTGGAGAAAGGATTGGGGCTGAGCAGGAGAGAAAAAGAACTATTGCTGTATGTGGAGAAAGGATGGGGGGCTGAGCAGGAGAGAGAAGAAACTGTTACTGTATGTGGAGAAAGGAGGGGTGCCGAGCAGGAGAGAGAAGGAACTATTACTGTATGTGGAGAAACGATGGGGGCTGAGCAGGAGAGAGAAGGAACTATTACTGTATGTAGAGAAAGGAGGGGGGCTGAGCAGGTGAGAGAAGGAACTGTTACTGTATGTGGAGAAAGGATTGGGGCCGAGCAGGAGAGAGAAGGAACTATTTCTGTATGTGGAGAGAGGAGGGGGGCCGAGCAGGAGAGAGAAGGAACTATTGCTGTATGTGGAGAAAGGAGGGGGGCCGAGTAGGAGAGAGAAGGAACTATTGCTGTATGTGGAGAAAGGATGGGGGGGGGGGGTGAGCAGGAGAGAGAATTAACTGTTGCTGTATGTGGAGAAAGGAGGGGGGCCGAGCAGGAGAGAGAAGGAACTATTTCTGTACGTAGAGAAAAGATGAGGGGCTGAGCAGGAGAGAGAAGAAACTGTTACTGTATGTGGAGAAAGGAGGGGTGCCGAGCAGGAGAGAGAAGGAACTATTACTGTATGTGGAGAAAGGATGGGGGCTGAGCAGGAGAGAGAAGGAACTATTACTGTATGTAGATAAAGGAGGGGGGCTGAGCAGGTGGGAGAAGGAACTGTTACTGTATGTGGAGAAAGGATTGGGGCCGAGCAGGAGAGAGAAGGAACTATTTCTGTATGTGGAGAAAGGAGGGGGGCCGAGCAGGAGAGAGAAGGAACTATTGCTGTATGTGGAGAAAGGAGGGGAGCCGAGCAGGAGAGAGAAGGAACTACTGCTGTATGTGGAGAAAGGATGAGGGGCTGAACAGGAGAAAGAAGGAACTATTACTGTATGTAGAGAAAGGAGGGGGCTGAGCAGGTGAGAGAAGGAACTGTTACTGAATGTGGAGAAAGGATCGGGGCTGAGCAGGAGAGAAAAGAAACTATTGCTGTATGTGAAGAAAGGATGGGGGGCTGAGCAGGAGAGAAAAGGAACTATTGCTGTATGTGGAGAAAGGATGGGGGGGGGGGCTGAGCAGGAGAGAGAATTAACTGTTGCTGTATGTGGAGAAAGGAGTGGGGCCGAGCAGGAGAGAGAAGGAACTATTTCCTGTATGTGGAAAAAGGATGAATGGCTGAGCAGGAGAGAGAAGAAACTGTTACTGTATGTGGAGAAAGGAGGGGTGCCGAGCAGGAGAGAGAAGGAACTATTACTGTATGTGGAGAAAGGATGGGGGCTGAGCAGGAGAGAGAAGGAACTATTACTGTATGTAGAGAAAGGAGGGGGGCTGAGCAGGTGAGAGAAGGAACTGTTACTGTATGTGGAGAAAGGATTGGGGCCGAGCAGGAGAGAGAAGGAACTATTTCTGTATGTGGAGAGAGGAGGGGGGCCGAGCAGGAGAGAGAAGGAACTATTGCTGTATGTGGAGAAAGGAGGGGGGCCGAGTAGGAGAGAGAAGGAACTATTGCTGTATGTGGAGAAAGGATGGGGGGGGGGGCTGAGCAGGAGAGAGAATTAACTGTTGCTGTATGTGGAGAAAGGAGGGGGGCCGAGCAGGAGAGAGAAGGAACTATTTCTGTACGTAGAGAAAGGATGAGGGGCTGAGCAGGAGAGAGAAGAAACTGTTACTGTATGTGGAGAAAGGAGGGGTGCCGAGCAGGAGAGAGAAGGAACTATTACTGTATGTGGAGAAAGGATGGGGGCTGAGCAGGAGAGAGAAGGAACTATTACTGTATGTAGATAAAGGAGGGGGGCTGAGCAGGTGGGAGAAGGAACTGTTACTGTATGTGGAGAAAGGATTGGGGCCGAGCAGGAGAGAGAAGGAACTATTTCTGTATGTGGAGAAAGGAGGGGGGCCGAGCAGGAGAGAGAAGGAACTATTGCTGTATGTGGAGAAAGGAGGGGAGCCGAGCAGGAGAGAGAAGGAACTACTGCTGTATGTGGAGAAAGGATGAGGGGCTGAACAGGAGAAAGAAGGAACTATTACTGTATGTAGAGAAAGGAGGGGGCTGAGCAGGTGAGAGAAGGAACTGTTACTGAATGTGGAGAAAGGATTGGGGCTGAGCAGGAGAGAAAAGAAACTATTGCTGTATGTGAAGAAAGGATGGGGGGCTGAGCAGGAGAGAAAAGGAACTATTGCTGTATGTGGAGAAAGGATGGGGGGGGGGCTGAGCAGGAGAGAGAATTAACTGTTGCTGTATGTGGAGAAAGGAGTGGGGCCGAGCAGGAGAGAGAAGGAACTATTTCCTGTATGTGGAAAAAGGATGAATGGCTGAGCAGGAGAGAGAAGAAACTGTTACTGTATGTGGAGAAAGGAGGGGTGCCGAGCAGGAGAGAGAAGGAACTATTACTGTATGTGGAGAAAGGATGGGGGCTGAGCAGGAGAGAGAAGGAACTATTACTGTATGTAGAGAAAGGAGGGGGGCTGAGCAGGTGAGAGAAGGAACTGTTACTGTATGTGGAGAAAGGATTGGGGCCGAGCAGGAGAGAGAAGGAACTATTTCTGTATGTGGAGAGAGGAGGGGGGCCGAGCAGGAGAGAGAAGGAACTATTGCTGTATGTGGAGAAAGGAGGGGGGCCGAGTAGGAGAGAGAAGGAACTATTGCTGTATTTGGAGAAAGGATGAGGGGCTGAACAGGAGAAAGAAGGAACTATTATTGTATGTAGAGAAAGGAGGGGGCTGAGCAGGGGAGAGAAGGAACTCTTACTGTATGTGGAGAAAGGAGGGGGGGGGGCTGAGCAGGAGAGAAAAGGAACTATTGCTCTATGTGGAGAAAGGATGGGGGTGGGGCTGAGCAGGAGAGAGAAGGAACTGTTGCTGTATGTAGAGAAAGGAGGGGGGCTGAGCAGGGGAGAGAAGGAACTGTTACTCTATGTGGAGAAAGGAGGGGGCTGAGCAGGAGAGAAAAGGAACTATTGCTGTATGTGGAGAAAGGAGGGGGGGGCTGAGCAGGAGAGAGAAGGAACTGTTGCTGTATGTGGAGAAAGGAGGGGGGGTGCTGAGAGAAGGAACTATTACTGAGAAAGAAGGAACTATTACTGTATGTAGAGAAAGGAGGGGGCTGAGCAGGTGAGAGAAGGAACTGTTACTGTATGTGGAGAAAGGATTGGGGATGAGCAGGAGAGAAAAGGAACTATTGCTGTATGTGGAGAAAGGATGGGGGGCTGAGCAGGAGAGAGAAGGAACTATTGCTGTATGTGGAGAAAGGAGGGGGCCGAGCAGAAGAGAGAAGGAACTACTGCTGTATGTGGAGAAAGGATGGGAGGCTGAACAGGAGAAAGAAGGAACTATTACTGTATGTAGAGAAAGGAGGGGGGCTGAGCAGGTGAGAGAAGGAACTGTTACTGAATGTGGAGAAAGGATTGGGGCTGAGCAGGAGAGAAAAGAAACTATTGCTGTATGTGAAGAAAGGATGGGGGGCTGAGCAGGAGAGAAAAGGAACTATTGCTGTATGTGGAGAAAGGATGGGGGGGGGACTGAGCAGGAGAGAGAATTAACTGTTGCTGTATGTGGAGAAAGGAGGGGGGGGGGGCGAGCAGGAGAGAGAAGGAACTATTTCTGTACGTAGAGAAAGGATGAGGGGCTGTGCAGGAGAGAGAAGAAACTGTTACTGTATGTGGAGAAAGGAGGGGTGCCGAGCAGGAGAGAGAAGGAACTATTACTGTATGTGGAGAAAGGATGGGGGCTGAGCAGGAGAGAGAAGGAACTATTACTGTATGTAGAGAAAGGAGGGGGGCTGAGCAGGTGAGAGAAGGAACTGTTACTCTATGTGGAGAAAGGATTGGGGCCGAGCAGGAGAGAGAAGGAACTATTTCTGTATGTAGAGAAAGGAGGGGGGCCGAGCAGGAGAGAGAAGGAACTATTGCTGTATGTGGAGAAAGGAGGGGGGCCGAGTAGGAGAGAGAAGGAACTATTGCTGTATTTGGAGAAATGATTTGGGGCTGAACATGAGAAAGAAGGAACTATTACTGTATGTAGAGAAAGGAGGGGGGCTGAGCAGGGGAGAGAAGGAACTGTTGCTGTATGTAGAGAAAGGAGGGGGGCTGAGCAGGAGAGAAAAGGAACTATTGCTGTATGTGGAGAAAGGAGGGGAGGCTGAGCAGGAGAGAGAAAGAACTGTTGCTGTATGTGGAGAAAGGAGGGGGGGGTGCTGAGCAGGAGAGAGAAGGAGCTATTGCTCTATGTGGAGAAAAAACGGGGGAGCTGAGCAGGAGAGAGAAGAAACTGTTACTGTATGTGGAAAAGGAGGGTGTGTGCAAAACATGGAGAGTGCTGTATGTCCAGTTGAAAAAAGAGGAGAGGAAGGTAGAATGGGGGTGGTAATCCGATATGAGCCAATAGATGCGATGCCTTGCAATAATAATTTTAGTTGTAGGTACATAGTGTTGAAGAAAAATGACTATGGTATCAGTTAACTTTAACCAAGTGTGTTTGACAAAAGTTTATAGGGAAACAAATAGATAATAAGGAGGATGTGTAAGAGAATCTAGGGAGGTGGGTAAAGATATTGTAAAAGGAGTGCAGAAAATATTATATCCTAGAGGGAAGCTAAGAAATAAAAAATAAAACAGAAAAAAGAGAATTATTGCTGTTTGTATTGTTGGACCTATTAGAGTGAATTTTAAATCATAGAGGTATATTTTTATTATTTGCTACATATTAATCCTAAAGTGAAGCTCAGAGGGCTAATGCAGAAGGCTGGTGAGTGTTGGCGAGCGCTGTCAAGGTCAAAGGTTAGTGAATATGTACCAAAAGCACTTCCTGTTTGGGCTTCTAGGAGTAGGAATTAAGATGGTTCGGGAGGGCGCGAGTGGCGAGGCAATAGAGCTGTATGCTGGAGTATGTGGGGTGTTAGAAGGGAGAGGAATGTAAACCTGTTTAGAGCTGTTTCTGTGGGGGTGTCTATCATTAAGAGAATTTAAATGGGAATTTTAAGAGTCATAAACAGAACTGCAGCTTTACGAGTACACACTATAACACAATTATATCTGCAGTTACATCACTATACTAGTATATATTTTATGATATTTCAGACTTAAAGATTATTTAATAGCCCATACATAAAGAGAGAGGGAAAAAAAAGACATATACATATTTCAGTCCAGGTAACAGTAACTAAATGAAAAGCACTATTTTAATATTTTATTATCATTTTTAAAGAATTTCTAAAATATTACAGAAGGAATTATGAAGGATGATAATACAAGACATAGCGCAATGCAAATATATTTCTTAGCTTTGTTAGTATACATCATATACTCTCTTTTTATAGTGTTAATATTTTTTATGCATTTTTATAATTTCTTTCTGTATTTATATACATTAGACAGTAAAGAACACTACAGGAACACACTGGACAGGGCAAATATAATGTAGTTTTGGGCCTATCGGGGGGTAGGAAGTCATCAGGGAATTTATGGAGAAAGAAGGGAGATGTTAATTATAAGGAATTGTTAAATATTGGTTAATTTGAATTAGTTTGTTAAGGCATTGTAGTAAGGTACTGTTAAAGTTTATAAAGGGAGTTAAGCAATAAGAAAAAGAAATTATATATTTGTGTTTTAAATTGACGGATAAATAAATTAAAAGAGATCCTATCTGTTTTGTGTATCATTATATGTGTTCATATTTCATTATGGTACATGTATTATGGTCAAGGTGGGGTTGAGCATAGGAGAGGAGAAGTGTATAACGTGGGAGAGGGGAGGAGAGAGGCTAAGGAGAGGTCAGGAAGTGGGGATTACAGTTCAGAAGATAAGCCTAAGAAACCGGTGGCGGGGAGGGCAGGAGAGGGCTGTAGGTCTAAATGGAGCAGGGAATAATGAAGTGCCTCAGGATAAATCTAATGAGAACGGATTAGTGAAAATAAATTACTGGATTGGGCAGTGGGGTAACGTGGCAAAGGAAAGTGGTGGTGTGGGGGAGGGGGGGTAAGAAGAGAGCTGTGAGTCCGAAGAGGAGTAGCCTGGATTGAGGAAGGTTGGGTTGGGTTATTTTACCTCTGAGCGGCACTTTTTTGCACACCATGGGCTAAATGGCCAGGTCACATGGACCCCGAAGGCTCAGAGAAGGTTTGGGGAGGGGACCCACTGGAACAGCTGTTGGGAGACAGATAGTAGCCTCCCGTCAAGGCCATCCAGCGTATTCTTTAACGTGCACAGGGTATGGCTCTCCCGCACACGGGGCCACGGCTTAACGTCCCATCCGACGGACGGCGGCCTTTCCAAGCCCATCGGTGTCCCCTACTGACCGTGGGCAGGGCGGGAATTTTGCGGAGATAAATCTCAATGCTGACCCAGCTGGGACTCGAACCTGGGAACTACAGATTACGAGCCTGGCGCGCTACCGACTGAGCCACCCCCGCCACGGATTGCGAAAGAACCTGGGTTCGAGTCTGAAGAGGAGAATTTAAAAAATAATAGAATTTAGGGAGTTGAAATGTAATTACTATTAGGCATAAGTAAGAATGGAAAAGAAAATATGCATTGAGTTAATTTATCTACCTGGGAAACACATTTGTAATATTAAAAGAATACTAACTTATTATTAGCACAATGTAAATTATCACTGTACTCAAATTAAGAAGAAAAAGGAAGAAACTATGAACCATAACTCATAGAAATATTTACAGATATACGATATCACGCTTAATTAGATGGAGAACACACACAACAAGAGATAATTATATTATTTTCAAAAATTTATGAATGTTTAAATTCCCTTAGGGTTTTTTTTTTTTGAAGCAAAATAAGACAATGTAACATATGCATATTGCTAGACATGTAATAAAAATGTTGAGGAACAATATCATAAAACATAGGAGAGAGCAAATATTCTAATTAGTTTTGTTAATAAACATCACCTCTAGTCTTTTTGTATTTTTAATATTTCAGTATGGTTTTTTGGGAACTATATACACTTAGATTACAAAGAATACAACAAGAACACACTGGATAAGACATAGATTAATACAGATATCGTTGGCAGCTCCTTTGATAGAGGTTCACAGTACACTGTCTTGTAATTTAAATTTTTTTTTTCTTTATCAACCACTTCAACCTAATTTTATGTCTATGTGGTGTTATATATATATATAAGCACCATGGGGATAAAAATAATGATTTCCCTGTGTTAATAGTAGAGCGGTGTACTTCGTCGACATGTGTGGAAAATATTACCTAATTGGAAGCTAAGTTATATTAAGGTGGGGGAAATGTTAGAAGGGAAAATGAGGAGAGATAGGGAAAGGGATATGTATATTGATTGTTAGTCTGAATGTGATTAGTTTATATAATATTATTAGGGGGACATAGATTTCAAGATCGAGGCATAGGGAAATTGGGGGGGGGGGACTCTAAAGTTTAACTAAGGAGATATTTACTGTTATTGGTTCAGTTAGAATTAAATTTAAGTTAATTTATTATGTGTACCATAAGTTCGAAGGAGAATGGGAGAAGGCCAGAAGCAAATCAGGGAGGGTCAAGGGTCCTCTCGACCTTCTGCGGAAACACATGACACGGTAAGATCAGAATGAACAAGATGTGTTGGGGGGTGGGGGAAGTTGGAAAGAGAATAGAATGTCTCTGTCCACAGGAAAGGCATAGTGGTATATTACTCATAAATGTTAATTATGGTAGTTAAGGGAAGAGAAGAAAAGAAGAATAAAAAATAAAATTCTATATATAAATTTATTTTTTCTTCAGTTTTCCTTAGCTGAATTAATAAGTTAAAATAGACCGTAATAGTTATACTGGACCACTGTTTATTTTTGACTTTCATGAAGGTTTGTATTGTATTGTTTTACCTCTGAGCGGCACTTTTTTGCACACAATGGGCTAAATGGCCAGGCCACAAGGACCCCGAAAGCTCAGAGAAGATTGGGGGAGGGGGCCCATTGGAACAGCTGTTGGGAGACAGATGGTAGCCTCCCGTCAAGGCCATCCAGCGTGTTCTTTAACGTGCACAGGGTATGGCTCTCCCGCACACGGAGCCATGTCTTAACGTCCCATCCGACGGACGGCGGCCTTTTCAAGCCCATCGGTGTCCCCTACTGACCGTGGGCAGGGCGGGGAAATTTTGCGGATATAAATCTCAACGCTGACCCAGCTGGGACTCGAACCTGGGAACTACAGATTACGAGCCTGGCGCGCTACCGACTGAGCCATCATGCCCCATCATGAAGGTTAAGCTGGTGTATGTACTGTGGTCATGGGAGAGGGGTTGTTTGAATACGTGCGGGGCGGGTTGGCGGGGGGGGGGGGGAGGAAAGCTAAGGAGAATGCAGGAAGTATAGATTACAGTTCTGAAGATAAGCCTAGGGGAGCGGAGGGGGAGGGGTGGGAACAGAAAGGGCTGTGAGTCCTAGTGGGAGTAGGCTGGGCTTAGGAAGTGCCTGGGTTCGAGTCTGAAGATGAGAGTGTAAGAAGAATAAAATTTAAGGAATTGGGCAGTGGAATAATGTAAGAAGAATTAAGCCGCTCACATATTAAGATATGAAGTGTAATTACTATTAGGAATAAGTGAGCATAAAAAGAAATTTATGCATTTAGTTAATTTATCTATCTGGGAAACAGATTTATAATATTAAGAGAATAATATCTTCTTATTAGCACAATATACATGATCACTAAACTAGAATTAAACAGAAAAAAGGAAGAAACTGTGAACTTTAACATAGATATATGTATACATATGACATTCCACTTGATCAGATGGACAACAAACACAACAATCGATATTTATATTATTTTTTAAAATTTTATGAAATGTTTTTCAAATTCCCTTAGGGTTTTTTTTTTTTTGCTGAACACGATAAAACAACGATAGACAAGTCATCAGAGGACGGCACAAGACAAGAGTAATAAACATAAAAGAAAAAAAAGAAGTTGAATAAAAGCTCTCTATTGCGAAAATTTCTTTATTGTCTGCCTACTATTCATTTATCGCAGCTGGAAAAAAAAAGTCTTCTGGGTGTTCTGTTAAAGTCTTCATGGCCTTGGTAATTATTAATAGATTTTCTTGACTTCTTATGTTCCTGTAATCTTGGTCCACTTGATTTACGTTTTTCAACTGATCTTTAAGATTTAAAATGTCACATTCCAATAGATAATGTCGACTATCCCACATCGGCAGAGCGAATTATCCGTTCTCTGTATTCTTGCAAAATATTCTGGGAATTTCCAATGCCCTGTCAAGATCTGATTTGCATAAGGATCGAAATATCTGTTTGACTCCTTAGCTACAGTAAACACCAAACTTTTACAGTTTTCATTGCGAGGCTATCATACTGCATTTCCCCTTCACGTCTGCCCACGTGCAAGCACCTCTTCAGTGATGTCGCCTCAGACAGAATTGGAACGGACAAGAGTGGAATAGCGTGGTGTTTATTCACGAATTTCGATTTTGTCTTGGTCAGCACGACCATAGACAACGTGTTCGCCATCATCCAGAGGAAAGGAACGGCAAATGCGACATCGTCACATAGCTCCAGCATCTGGTGTCTTGGTGTGCGGTGCCATTAGTTGTACTGTTCTACACCCTACCAGATCTGGTTGATGGGGAGTGAGAACTAGGGGGCAACC
Source organism: Ryuthela nishihirai (assembly GCA_038380435.1). Taxonomy (NCBI): domain Eukaryota; kingdom Metazoa; phylum Arthropoda; class Arachnida; order Araneae; family Heptathelidae; genus Ryuthela; species Ryuthela nishihirai. Next base: position 25,790,815 of record JAWZYU010000022.1, read on the forward strand.
AATAGGTCTAGACTCCCAAATAGTAAGCTGTCAATTGCATTGTGTCGTTTTTTATTTACCTTAACCCACCTGTGGTCTGGTCATGGAAACGTCATCAGTATACCAACGTGATTCCAAGAACCTGGTCATATTAGCGAAGTGAGACCTCACACAGAAAGATAAATTCAGGAATAACGATTTATTAACTAAAAATATTAACTTAAACTACACGACCCGTCCCCGGGATCGACTCTGCAACAATCATGCTCAGTTGCACGCCAGGCTACTCGGCCTTACTGGCTAAACTGACGGGGACACGCAGAGAGGGGGGGACACTCAGAGGCTAAAAGTACAGAGAAAAATCACATAAAACGGCTGCTGACCTTTTTGCACCCTCCCCGGGTTTCACATCACGGCAGAACTGCCGCCATCTACACACTGGAAGCTGGTCGTCCGGATCCTTCAGTGGCACAAAAGTTCATAGTCAGAACGCACGAATATTCTGGATCACAGAAAACTCCAAAGTCTCCATCGCCGTTAGATGCTCCTCATCAAGCGGGGGTTGTTGGTCACTCCATGGTAGGCCTTCACATAAGCTGCACAGTAGCGATCTTCGTTTGCTCATGAAGACCTCCTTCTAATACCCTGCCATCGGATGGGACACTCCAGGGCTCCATCTTGAGCCGTAATAGAAGCCAACGGGCTTGTTGTCTTATTGTTCGGGCACGCTGATCGCAGTACAAGAGGTGGTATGTTCTCCTTTCATCTCGTTTGGCGCAATCGTCTCTGCTGATTGTCGCCGTACTTCGCACCTGCGGATACTGGAGGGATGCCTCGCCATCTCGGAAATTACGAAGTCTTCTAGTCACTTTTTCGTCACTCAATAGAACGACCTTTCACCTTGAAGTCTCGGCACACTCTCTCTTCGCTTGCTGCATTCCTCTGCTCAGGGCAACACGAGACACTACCCATTGGGCAAAAATCAGTTCCTGTTGGGCCCAAGACACAGTGATGGCTCTAGCACATTGGTATGGTATATTTTATTGGAGCTACAGCCATCTGGCTTGGTTATCGCACATCCGGTCCAGCTGGGATGACCAACGCCACACGCTCTGAAAGGTACTTTGACCATGTTTTTCGTCTTTCTAGCTCAGGTAAGGAGTGCGAATGACCCAGATGGCCCGCCGTTTCAAAAGATAGTGGCTCGAAGATATCCTAATGAGAACGTGTTCGGTGATAGAAAACGGGCGTATTGACAGATATGTCGGACTCGGGATTGGGAATTCCGAGTGCCACATACCTATCCCGCTCTAACGGAAAAGTTCGGGGTAGCCAGGTGGACTAAAGTCCTCCAGGGCCAAAAACTGAAACCTAACCAAGGGGGGTATGGTATTGCTCCCTAACGCGATAACTCGTAGCTTAAGACGAAGAGAAAAATATCAGTCCACACATTAGACAATATTCCAACATGCCGACAATAATTACATATCACTTCCTTAACCTACTCGATGTTGTCGCAGAAATCTGACAATGATTCTCAACAATTTACATATCTCCTTAATTTATTGATGGCTGCCGCAACATGCCGAAAACAATTACATATCTATTCCCTAAACTACTTGTTTCTGCCACAGCAATCTGGCAATGACACTCAACAATTTACATATCTCATTAATTTATTGATGGCTGCTGCAACAGGCCGACAATAATTACATATCGCTTCCTTAATCTTCTCGTTTCCGCTTTAACAACCAGGCAATGACTTTCAACAATTTATATATCTCCTTAATTTACTGATGGCTGCCGCAAGTCGACAAATATTACATCTTTCTTCCTTAACCTACTCGTTTCTGCCGCAGCAATCTGGCAATGACTCTCGACAATTTACATGTCTCCTTAATTTAGTGATGGGCGCAGCAACAGGGCGACATTAATTAGATATCACTTCCATAAACTACACGTTTCTGCCGTAACAACCAGGCAATGACTCTCAATAATTTACATATCTCCTTAATTTAGTGATGGCTGCTGCAACAGGCCGACAATAATTAAATATTACTTCCTTAACCTACTAGTTTCTGCTGCAGCAATCTGGCAATGACTCTCAACAATTAACATGTCTCCTTAATTTATTGATCGTCGCCGCAACGGCCCGACAATAATTACATATCTTTTCTTTAACCTACTCGAAACTGTCGCAGCAATCTGGCAATGACTCTCAACAATTTACATATCTCCCTAATTTACAGATGGCTGCTGCAACAGGCCGACAATAATTACATATCGCTTCCTTAACCTACTAGTTTCTCCTGCAGCAATCTGGATATCATTCTCAACAATTTACATATCGCCTTAATTTATTGATGGCTACCACAAAAGGCCGACAATAATTACATATCACATCCTTAAGCTACTCGTTTCTATCGCAGCAATCTGGCAATGACTCTCAACAATTTACATGTCTCCTTAATTTACTGATGGCTGCTGCAACAGGCCGACAATAATTACATATCACTTCTTTAACCTACTCGTTTCTGCCGCAGCAATTTGGCAATGACTCTCAAGAATTTACATATCTCTATAATTTATTGATGGCTGCCGCAACAGTCCGACAATAATTATATATCACTTACTTAAACTACTCGTTTCTGCCGCAGCAATTTGGCAATGACTCTCAAGAATTTACACATCTCTTTAATTTATTGATGGCTGCCGCAACAGTCCGACAATAATTATATATCACTTAGTTAAACTACTCGTTTCCGTCGCAGCAATCTGGCAATGACATTCAACAATTCACATGTCTCCTTAATTTTTTGATGGGTGCTGCAACAGGCCGACAATAATTACATGTTACTTCGTTAACCTACTAGTTTCTACCAAAGCAATCTGGCAATTACTCTCAACAATTCACATATCTGCTTAATTTAATGATGGGTGCCGCAACATGCCGACAATAGTTACATATCACTTCCTTAACCTACTTGTTTCTGTCCCAGCAATCTGGCAATGACTCTGAACAATTTACATGTCTCATTAATTTATTGATGGGTGCCGCAACAGGCCGAAAATAATTGCATTTCTCTTCTTTAACCTTCTCGTTTCTATCGCAGCAATCTGGCAATGACTCACAACAATTTACATATCTCCTTAATTTAGTGATGGCTGCAGCAACAGGCAGACAAAAATTATGTGTTACTTCTTTAATCTACTCGTTTCTGCTGTAACAACTAGGTAATGACTCTCAAGAATTTAGATATGTGCTTAGTTTAATGATGGCTGCTGCAACAGTCCGACAATAATTACATATCACATCATACTCGATCCTGTCGCAGTAATCTGGCAATGACTCTCAACAATTTACATGTCTCCTTGATTTACTGATGGCCGCTGCAACAGGCCAACAATAATTACATCTCACTTCCTTAATCTACTCGTTTCTGCCTCAGGAATATGGCAATGACTCTCAACAATTTACATATCTAATTAATTTACTAATGGCTGGTGCAACAGGCCGAGAATAATCACATATCACTTCCTTAAATTACTCGTTCTGTCGCAGCAATCTGGCAATGACTCTCAACAATATACACAACTCCTTAATTTACTGATGGCTGCCGCAACAGACCGACAATAATTACATATCACTTCCATAACCAACTCGTTTGTGCCGCACAATCTGCCGATGACCCTAAACAATTTTCATATCTCCTTAATTTATTGATGACTGCCGCAACAGGCCGACAATAATTATATATTATTTCCTTATCCTACTCGTTTCTGTCGCATCAATCTGGCAATGATCTCAACAATTTATATATCTCCTTAGTTTACTGATGGCCCCGCAACAAGTCGATAAAAATTACATATCACTTCCTTAACCTACTCGTTTCAGCTCTAACAACCAGACAATGACTCTCAACAATTTACATGTCTCCTTAATTTACCGATGGCTGCTGCAAGAGGCCGACAATAATTACATATTACTTCCTTAACCTACTCGTTTCTGATGCAGGAATCTGGCAATTACTCTCAACCATTTATATATCTCCTTAATTTATTAATGGCTGCCGCAACATGCCGAAAATAACTACATATCTCTTCCTTAACCTACTCGTTTCTACCGCAGCAATCTGGCAATGACTCTCAACAATTTACACATCTCCTTAATTTATTGATGGCTACGAAACAAATCAACAAAAATTACATATCACTACCATATCCTACTCGTTTATGTCGCAGCAATCTGGCAATGACTCAATAATTTTCATATATCCTTAATATATTAATGGCTGCTGCAACGGGCCAAAAATAATTACTTATCATTTCCTTAACCTACTCGTTCTCTCGCACAATCTGGTAATGATTCTAAACAATTTACATATCTCCTTAATTTACTGATGGCTGCCGCAACAGATCGACAAAAATTACATATTACTTCCTTAACCTACGCGTTTCTGCCATATCAAACTGGCAATGACTCTCAACAATTCACATATCTACTTAATTTACCGATGGTTGCCGCAATATGCCGACAATAGTTATATATCACTTCCTTAACCTACTCGTTTCTGTCCCAGCAATCTGGCAATGACTCTGAACAATTTACATGTCTCCTTAATTTATTGATGGGTGCCGCAACAGGCCGAAAATAATTGCATTTCTCTTCTTTAACCTTCTCGTTTCTACCGCAGCAATCTGGCAATGACTCACAACAATTTACATATCTCCTTAATTTAGTGATGGCTGCAGCAGCAGGCAGACAAAAATTATGTGTTACTTCTTTAATCTACTCGTTTCTGCTGTAACAACTAGATAATGACTCTCAAGAATTTAGATATGTGCTTAGTTTAATGATGGCTGCTGCAACAGTCCGACAATAATTACATATCACATCATACTCGATTCTGTCGTAGCAATCTGGCAATGACTCTCAACAATTTACATATCTCCTTAATCTATTGATGGCTGCCTCAACAGGCCAACAATAATTACATCTCACTTCCTTAACCTACTCGTTTCAGCCGCAGCAATCTGGCAATGACTCTCAACAATTTACATGCCTCCCCGTAATTTACTGATGGTTGCTGCAACAGGCCGACAAAAAATACATATAACTTCCTTAACCTACTCGTTTCTGCCGCAGCAATCTGGAAATGACACTCAACAATTTACATATCTCTTTAATTTACTGATTGCTGCCGCAAGTCGACAAATATTAATTTTTTCTTCCTTCACCTACTCGATTCTGACGGTGCAATCTGCCAATATTCCCTCACCAATTTACATATCTGCTTAGTTTATTGATGGTGGCCACAACAGGCCGACATTAATTACATATCATTTCCTTAACCTACTGGATTCTGTCGAGCAATCTGTGAATGACTCTCAACAATTTTCATGTCTCCTTAATTTACTGATAGCTGCTGCAACAGGCTGACAATAATTACATATCACTTCCTTAACCTACTAGTTTGTGCCGCAGCAATCTGGCAATGACTCTCAACACTTTATATATGTCCTTAATTTATTGATGGGTGCCGCAACAGGCCGACAATAATTGCATATCTCTTCTTTAACCTTCTTGTTTCTACCGCAGCAATCTGGCAATGACTCAAAACAATTTACATATCTCCTTAACTTAGTGATGGCTGCAGCAACGGGCAGACAAAAATTATGTGTTACTTCTTTAATCTACTCGTTTCTGCTGCAACAACTAGGTAATGACTCCCAAGAATTTAGATATGTGCTTAATTTACCAATGGCTGCTGCAACAGTCCGACAATAATTACATATCACTTCTTTAACCTACTCGATTCTGTCGCAGCAATCTGGCAATGACTCTCAGCAATTTACATATCTTCTTAATTTATTGATGGCTGCCGCAACAGGCCGACAATAATTACATATCACTTCCTTAACCTACTCGTTTCTGCCGCAGATCTCTGGCAATGATTCTCAAAAATTTATATGTCTCCTTAATTTACTGACGGCTGCTGCAACAAGCCGACAATAATTACAAATCACTTCCTTATCCTACTCATTTCTGCCGTAGCAATCTGGCAATGATTCTGAACAATTTACATATCTTCTTAATTTTTTGATGGCTGCTGCAACAAGCCCACAATAATTACATATCACTTCCTTAATCTACTCGTTTCTGCCGCAGCAATCTGGCAAAGACTCTGAACAATTTACATATCTCCTTTATTTGGTGATGGCTGCAGCAACAGGCAGACAAAAATTACATATTACTTCCTTAATCTTCTCGTTCCTGCTGTAACAACTAGGTAATGACTATCAAGAATTTACATTGTGCTTAATTTACTGATGGCTGCTGCAACAGTCCGACAATAATTATGTATCACTTCCTTAACCTACTCGTTTCTGCGCAGCAATCTGGCAATGACTCTCAACAAATTACATATCTCCTTAATTTGCTGATGGCTGCCGCAACAGGCCGACAAAAAATACGTATTTATTCCTTAACCTACTCGTTTCTGCCGCAGAATCTGGCAATTACTTTAAACAATTTACATTTCTCCTGAATTATATTGATGGTGGCTGCAACAGGCGGACAATAATTACATATCACTTCCTTAACCTACTCGTTTCTGCCTCATGAATCTGGCAATTACTCTCAACAATTTACATATCTCCTTAATTTACTGATGGATGCCGCAACAGGCCGAAAATAATTACATATCACTTCCTTAACCTACTTGATTCTGCCGCAGCAATCTGGCAAGTAGCTGCTTGCCACAGAGGTCTGAACAGGAGCCTGTCAGTTTATATGCCATAATAGAAGGTCTGAGAGTATGGCACGCCCTCAGAAGAAAAACGACACAAATAACCATGCCTTATCCGGGACTCGAACCCAGGTCCCTTACATCAGTAGCCAAACGTGCTAACCACTCGGCCATGGGACGGCAAACAATTTACATGTCTCCTTAATTTACTGATGGCTGCTGCAACAGGCTGACAATAACTACATATCACTTCTTTAACCTTCTCGTTTCTTCCGCAGTAATCTGGCAATGACTATCAAGAATTTACACATCTCCTTAATTTTCTGGTGGCTGCTGCAACAGGCCGAAAATAATTTCATATCACTTCCTTAACCTACTCGTTTGTGCCGCAGCAATCTGGCAATCACTCTCAACAATTTACATATCTCCTTAATTTATTGATGGCTGCCGCAACACGCCGACAATAATTACATATCACTTCCTTAACCTACTCGTTTCTCTCGCAGCAATCTTTCAATGGCTCTCAACCATTTATATATCTCCTTAATTTATTGGTGGTTGCTGCAGCAGTCCGACAATAATTTCATATCACTTCCTTAACCTACTCGTTTATGTTGCAAGCAATCTGGCAATAACTCTCAACAATTCACATATCTAGTTAATTTACTGATGTCTGCTGCAACAGGCCGACAACAATTATATATCCCTTCCTTAAACTACTCGTTTCTTCCCAAAACAGCGGCAATAGAAATCGTGGCAACAAGGTCCTCATTGGAATCGATGGTTCTATCGTAGATGAGGCTTTTCATATGGCTCCATGGGAAAAAGTGCAGACATTAGAGATCGGGCGATCGTGGCGGCCAAGCGATGGGTACACCCCGACCAATCCATCATCCTGGAAATGTTGCATCCAAGGCATTCCTCACATCCACGCTGAATGGGGTGGCGCCCCTCGTGTTGGAACCACATATGTGTTTGATGGAACAGGGTTCAGTAATTCTGGCAAGACTTCTTGTAAAAATACGAGGTACATTCTCCCTTTCAATCGGGCTGTCAGAAGGTATAGGCCAATCAAATGGTCATTGAGGATTCGATCCCAAACATTTATGGAGAAACGCCACTTGTACGAATATTGGATGTATGGTGTTTGGATTACTGGTGGCCCACACATGTGAATTGTGGGTATTAAAAATGTTCTTACGTGTAAAGGTGCATTCGTCAGTGAATAAGACATGTGCATCAAAGTCCGGGTTGCGCTGCAGCCTGCTGCAGGAACCACTGTGAAAAATCCACACGAGGCCGATAATCTGCAGGTGTCAAGGCGTGCACCCTCTGTGCTTGGTAGGTTTGTAATCGTTCGTCTCGTAGAACTCGCCACACCGTCGATTGGGGCACACTTACGGCATGGGAAATCGCTTGCGTGCTACATTCGGGACGATCTCCAACCTTAGGTAGAATTTCCTCTGAACTCCCTGCATGCATCCTTGCATACGCTGTATCCTGTAAGCTGCTGACAAAGGAGCCCGTTTCGCACAGATACCGGCGCAATCGCTGAAAGGTTTTACAATCAGGCACGTGTCTGGTCGGAAAGCGCTCCCGGTACAGTCTTTGGGCCTCTCTCGCATTCACGTCCGCAGCTCCATACGTGAAATGCATGTCTGCCTTCTCCCGATTAGTGAAACAATCCATTCGTTCTGCAATCCATGGTAGAAATGACGACGAGCGCGAAAACCAACGCTTATAAGTGTTCACTGGAAAGTGCCCTCTAGCGCTTCACCGCTTGAGTTCTGACCATGCATTGTATGATGAAAAGTACTTGTTTAGGTTTGTTCTATCACACTTTAAAGTTTGGCACATGAGTTTTCAATCACCCTGTATACACTTTAAATACTATTTTTGCTCATATTTAATACACTCCTCGCTAATACCAAATTTACGCCTTTCCAAAGTGCCGCAATAAAACTCCAGGTTCGAATCAGCCCTGGTCTGCAGAGACCAATTTGGTTCTATCCGTAATGACCAAGATCCAATGGTCACACCACCAATTTGTTCTACACCCCACCAGATCTGGTTGATGGGGAGTGAGCACTAGGGGCAACTGATAGGTCTAGATCCCCAAATAGTAAGCTGTCGATTGCGTTGTGTCTTTTCTTATTTACCTTAACACACCTAAGGGCTGGCCATGGAAACGTCATCAGTATACCAACGTTATTGCAAGAACCTGGTCATACTAGCGGAGAAATTAAACCTCATTTTTATTATTAATTATGATTAAACCTCAGAGGAGAATTTACCTCACACAGAAAGGTAAATTCAGGAATAACGATTTATTAACTAAAACTACACGATCCGTCCCCGGGGTAGACTGTGAAACAATCATGCTCAGTTACATGCAGGCTACTCGGCCTTACTGGCTAAACAGGTGGAGAGACACAGAGAGAGGGCAAAATTCCCCCGCCCTGCCCATGGTCAGTAGGGGACACCGATGGGCTTGAACAGGCTGCCGTCCGTCGGATAGGACGTTAAGCCGTGGCCCCGTGTGCGGGAGAGTCATACCCTGTGCACGTTAAAGAACACGCTGGATGGCCTTGACGGGAGGCTACCATCTGTCTCCCAACAGCTGTTCCAGTGGGTCCCCTTCCCCAACCTTCTCTGAGCCTTCGGGGTCCATGTGACCTGACCATTTAGCCCATGGTGTGCAAAAAAGTGCCGCTCAGAGGTAAAACAACCCAACCCAACAGAGAGAGGGAACACTCAGGGGCTAAAACTAGAGAGAAAAAGCACAGAAAACGGCAGCTTAGTACTTAGTAGTAGTAGTCTGGACACCTGTGAACTGCAGAATGTGAGCCAGGCTCACTACAGGCTAATTCATTCCCTGAAAAGTTACAGACAGTGCTCTGCTCTTTCTAACCCTGGAGGAATATTTAAAGGGTTGGGTTGTTTTACCTCTGAGCGGCACTTTTTTGCACACCATGGGCTAAATGGCCAGGTCACATGGACCCCGAAGGCTCAGAGAAGGTTGGGGGAGGGGACCCACTGGAACAGCTGTTGGGAGACAGATGGTAGCCTCCCGTCAAGGCCATCCAGCGTGTTCTTTATCGTGCACAGGGTATGGCTCTCCCGCACACGGGGCCACGGCTTAACGTCCCATCCGACGGACGGCAGCCTTTTCAAGCCCATCGGTGTCCCCTACTGACCGTGGGCAGGGCGGGGAATTTTGCGGAGATAAATCTCAACGCTGACCCAGCTGGGACTCGAACCTGGGAACTACAGATTACGAACCTGGCGCGCTACCGACTGAGCCACCCCCGCCCCCGGAATATTTAAAGGTGTACACTTTACATGTTTCCCATTTAAAGGGAAATGGTTTAAGCATGCTACAGGCTTTACGGACTCTTTTCGTGTTTTAGTCTATTACAACTCTTTTATTGTAGACTAATACCAAGAGAGGTAACTAAGTATGTAACTTTCCCAAGAGGCTACTTTTAAAAGTATGATTGCAATTCTGCTTGTTCACTGTCCATTTCGGACATGAGTCCTGCTTATTTATGCCGTCGTGCAGACTGCAATATCAAAAGGTGATGGCAAAGTGCTGCTTTTGAAAACGTCTTGGATTGGTTGCCAAGTTAACGGTCCATTTTGTAAAGGGGATTAGACTTTGGATTCCAAACTAAAAAAATACGTTTTAATAATACGCAGAAGCTTGGCCAAACCATTCATTCAATGCGATCGTTTTCGATGTTCAAAAGTTCCAAATTGTTTTTGCTTAGTCTCCATATCTAAAAATGTTCTGATATCACTTTGGAGATGTGGAAAGATAATGCGTCACTTTGAAAGAGTTTCTCTGCATCTTAGAAATTCGCATAAGGTTATTAAATCCATCGATGGTTAATGCGTAAATTGGCATCGATTATTCAAAATGGGAAAACACATACACACGCAAGAGTAAACGAGTTCCAATTTTATGGTGACAGATAGCTTAGTTCGAGAATGATAGTCTTGAAAACAAATTTCTTTATGTATCCTAAGAACATATTCGATTTTTCGAGATTTTTAAGGCTTGGGTTGTTTTACCTCTGAGCGGCACTTTTTTGCACACCATGGGCTAAATGGCCAGATCACATGGACCCCAAAGGCTCAGAGAAGGTTGGGGGAGGGGACCCACTGGAACAGCTGTTGGGAAACAGATGGTAGCCTCCCGTCAAGGCCATCCAGCATGTTCTTTAACGTGCACAGGGTATGACTCTCCCGCACACGGAGCCACGGCTTAACGTCCCATCCGACGGACGGCGGCTTTTCCAAACCCATCGGTGTCCCCTACTGACCGTGGCCAGGGCGAGGAATTTTGCGGAGATAAATCTCAACGCTGACCCAGCTGGGACTCGAACCTGGTACCTACAGATTACGAGCCTGGCGCGCTACCGACTGAGCCACCCCCGCCTCAATTTTTAAGGCAAGTGTCAAGAAATCATAACACAACAGATCAACAAATATATTTCGAAGTTTGAAAATATGACTGAAAGCACTTTCAATAGAAATTCTACCAACCACAATGGTAGAAGATTGAATGGTATCTAATGACAGAAGAGGGTAACTTTTATTCTATAATCCAGAGTAAATACAAAACTTATGATGATCTGGCCATCAATTTGAGGAGGAAAAGGAATGAATAGTGGAGGCAGTAATAATCCGGTACAGTGGATTAAAAAGCTACATTAAATATCGTTGCAATTTATACTCTTTTGAACATGAAATTGTAGAATATGGTGATCATGTTGTTTACATCGACATTAATGACAGGACAGGGATGGAGATTCAGTCGGTACGGAGCCAGGCTCGTAATCTCCAGTTCCTCGGGTCGAGTCCCAGCTGGGCCAGATTTATTTCTGTAAACTCCCAACCCTGCCCTCGATCAGAAGGGGTCACCGATGAGTTTGGAAAAGCCACCTTCCGTCGGATGGGATATAAAGCCATCGTCCCATGTGGGAGAGTCATACCCTGTGCACGTTAAAGAACATGCAGGATGGCCTTTACATGAAGTTACCATTTGCCTCCTAAGAGCTATCCAGTGGGTCCTCTCTTACCAACTTTTTCTGAATCCTAAGGGTCCTTGTGACCTGGCTTTTTAACCCATTGTGTGCAAAAAAATGCCGCTCAGAGGAAAATAACAGAATGACTCCCTCCCCCAATCCATATCCCTACTGTAGACAAAAAGAGATTTTCTGTTTCAAAAGATAGTATTTTTTCTTTGTTTGACCCTGTGTGGTTAACGCAACTGACTACTAAGTCCAGCAGGGCATGTCCTTATGTAAGTGTTTGTATGCTGTATGAGAAACCAAGACAAGCCTACTCTAGCTTCTAGTTATATCCGTCCTTTGTTTAGGGAAGCATCTTCTTCCTTTGATTTATTGAAAATACGATTTCCATTTTCGGAATTTTTGAACACAGCTTTTATCGTTGCGTAAAATATGAACAAAATTGAAATTCGATCAGAATGTTAAAAATAGTGATTTGCAAAGGATATCGAGTTTGTGTCCTCCCTCATTATCTCAGTGTATAGATTGGCTATAAGTACATATTACTGTTAGACTTTTACCGATGCTGCTCTTTGTCCATACCAAAAACTCTCTTCATAATTCAAAACATTTAATTTCGAGATCCATCACTGATTTTAGAAAAAGCTCTAGAAAATAATTGTATATCTAGGTTCGTTACGTTGAAGAAACTCTTCAAACGTGAATCTAGCATCATTAATGAACCTTAGTGCCCTATATGGAGAAATAACCTACTTGGATCAATTTCATTTACTCTTCTTTTGCTTGCTTTCTAGGATTCCTGCATTACATTTCAATGATTAGCATCTTCCACTGAAATGTTAGTTTTAAAAGTAACTTTTCATTTTAGAGATCGATTATCGCTAGGTTAAAAATCTCCATCTAAACTTTGGAAACCGAACTATCTGCAGTGAGCATGTTTGTTACTCCCTAAGGTTTGAATTCTTCATCAAAGGTTTCTTCCAGATGTGAGGAGATATAATGTTACTATTGCTGAAACGACAGGAACTTCCATGCTGTTTATAAATAGATATAGAATTTAGTAACAATATCGTTCGAATATTAATTTAAATTCGCGTTTGGGGAATACGTAATGTAACTCATGTGTGAAAAAATTTCTTATTACGTTTTCAAGAACGGTGATCACATAGTCTTGTGATAATTACAGACATTAATCTACTGTCTATTTGCAGGTAAAATAATGCCAAGTGCTGTTCTTAACAGAATTAAAAATTTGATTGATGAACAACTTCGAGATAAATAATGTGGATTCAGAAGTGGTAGAGAGCAAATTTCAAGATTCTGTCTAATTCTAAAGAAGTAATATCTTTTTTTAGTTGGTTTCCCTATGTAAGTAATGATTAATGTAGATAAAAAAATAATCAACCACAGTTGCGTAGCATCCTGTGCAGAGGTGTACTGTCTTCCTTTGGAAAATTTTTTTGCTTAAGAAATTATACATTAGTGAATAGAGTTATAAACATTGTACCTGAAATCCTCATGAAAGAGGGGGAGACTAGAATGTGGGTGGAGAATATCATATCATGATAGATGTGTACGAACATAGAGAGAGAAGTAAATTGCTCAGTCTTGGTGGACCTCGTAGCGATGACTGCATGAGGATGCAATGGAAATTATATAAGAAAACATTACCATATTAAATTTTTAATATATGTTTTAATAAAAGATATGATTACATTGATGCTCATTGAAAGATAGCAAAATCTAATATACTTAAAATTTGCAATATCATTGAAAAACTGAAAGACATTTCTGTAGCATAATATAGATTAATTTACCGAACAAAATAATGATTATATGTTAACAAGAGGAGGACTCCATGCTATATAAAAATGTAAATTACTATAGACTGAAACAGGAAATAAAGAGCTGGTTTTTAAATAGAAGAATTTTGTGTAATTCTTGTAATATGTTGCCCACCCAGAGAATGACTGAAACTCGGGGTAATTTGAAAAATAATCGTCGATGGATGATTTAACGTTTTCTTCTGATGGTATTGTTAAACCAAGAGCACTAGTTAGCTATTCTATAACAAAAGGTGATACTTCACAGTATTCCAAGTTCTTGTAACTTGTGTTTTCATACTTTGGATTATAATCACGAAATAGTAGATTCTGCCACCATGTTAACCATAGAGCCCCTAAGGGAACATACACTCCATCTAAATATTCGTGAGGAATTAACTGCTGGCTCCTGGAAAAGCGAAACAATCGTTTAGATAGACTGGCAAAGCAAAATTCGTAGAACTATGTCCATGGAACAAATGCTCCGCTACGAAATATGGGACTGCTCTCACTAGTTGCGTGATTATATATTCTCGCTGCAGGTTTGTCCTGTATTTTTCCATTAATATCGAAACGTCATCGTTAGCCACTTCATTGCTGCCTCTAAACAGTTTAATTCCCCTGTTTACAAACAATCCCGTAAGTCGATACGCGTCTCTTAATATCTGAGCTTCGTCTGGCTCAATTTCCAATAGTTCTTCGAATATAGCATAATTGCCATAAGTTCGTGGCTTGGACAGTGAAGATGTGCTGCACATAATTTTCTTTATCTCATCCATGAAGAGAATTCCTATAATTAAAAATAAACAACATAAATAAGCTGAGGTTGGGTTGTTTTACCTCTGAGCGGCACTTTTTTGCACACCATGGGCTAAATGGCCAGGTCACATGGACCCCGAAGGCTCAGAGAAGGTTGGGGGAGGGGACCCACTGGAACAGCTGTTGGGAGACAGATGGTAGCTTCCCGTCAAGGCTATCCAGCGTGTTCTTTAACGTGCACAGGGTATGACTCTCCCGCACACGGGGCCAGGGCTTAACGTCCCATCCGACGGACGGCGGCCTTTCCAAGCCCATCGGTGTCCCCTACTGACCGTGGACAGGGCGGGGAAATTTTGCGGAGATAAATCTCAACGCTAACCCAGCTGGGACTCGAACCTGGGAACTACAGATTACGAGCCTGGCGCGCTACCGACTGAGCCACCCCCGCCCCAATAAGCTGAGGACACAGAAGTTTATAAACGTATAAAAACAGCACGTTGTTGGTTATAATCTTTATTACAATGCAAACATGTAAAATAGAGATATTACAAATGCAGATAGTGAAATAATTATTATTTATAATGAAATAAAGAAGAAAAATTAGAGATAAAATTGCAGAAATGCAGTAAAACTGATAAAGGAAAGGAAACAGCAGTTTTGTCATAACTATTTTGAGTCAAGGAGTTTTACTACTCGCCCAGGTTCAAAAGAAACAACGTTATGCAACAGTAGTAACATATAATTGGCAAGCAGTATTTAAAATTCAAATGCAATATGTTGAGTGTTTCCAATATAGAATTCTAAGGTAAATATCGGGGAAATTTTCAATGCATTCTATGTCTAGCATTAAAACTTTAATATCCTTTGAAAAACTAGTTTCAATTTTATCTTAGTTTCTATAAATTATAAATTCTTGGTGGCAGAAAAACGAATTGGTTTTTGAAACTATTTTTAATAAATAAAGGCAGTTTACATTCATTATTTCTTTTAATGCCGTAGGAATAATTTATATTCTCTTTCCAGTTCCCGTGGCCGAGTGGTTAGCGCGCTTGGCTACTGATCTACGGGACCTGGGTTCGAGCCCCGGGTAACGCATGGATGTTCGTGTTGTTTTCTGCTGAGGTCCTGCCATCCTCTCAGATCTTCTACTGTGGCATATAAACTGACAGGCTCCTGTCAGACCTCTGTGGCAAGCAGCTGCTTGAGGGGGTATTTATTATTTTTTTTTTATTATTTACCAATTCTGGTGCACACAAAGGGGAGAATTTTAAAAAATATAAATCTTTCGTGCTGTAAAAGTAAATGAATTTCAAGGATTTTGATATCTTTGTAAATTTTCGTATTGAATATAAGCTTATATATATTTTCTTATGAGTATTGCTTACATTAATCAAGTTTGTCTCATAATCACTCACCTTTCCAACAACAATTTCCACATTTTACATTTGAATGAACCCAAAACAAATAAAAAGGGTAAAGAAAAGAACTTGTAAAAATAGTTTTAAATGATAAAACTTATGTAATGTATCTTTTCTATATGTGGTTTAGCATGCATTTTCCAACCTTAAGTTTTTTTATATGGTTACACCGAAATTTTATATTTTTTTTATTCTTTGTATTACAGAACAGATTCAACTTGTGTTAAATTAAAACTCAATGCATGATATTTGATTTCAACGTCAGTGTGACCTTCATGCAGCTTAAAATATGTATATATATAGTTTTTGAACATTTAAACACAATTATTATTTAGTTGCCATCCTCTCAGACCTTCTACTGTGGCATATAAACTGGCAGGCTCCTGTCAGAGATCTGTGGCAAGCAGCTGCTTGAGGGGGTATTTATTTTTTTTTATTTAAACCAAATGCTCATTTTATTAAGAGGATCACACAATAGTGCAAGTCATTTGGGATTTTCGCTCATAGTAACTGCTCGTGTTTCTTCTGCATGAATGGCTCCCAACCCTTTAGTTTTGTCACTATTATCTCTTTCAATCACACCTTCCTGTCTCTGAACACTAATTATGAGCTATTATATAATTACTTCCAGTCAAATTCTTTAGAAATATTTCATTGCACATAACTGTCTTCTTGTTGATAATGAAAAGCACCTTTATGGCTCGTTGATAGTTAACTTTTACAACTGTCGAAATAGGCAGAAGTTTAAGTTTCCGAGTATTTCTTGCAACTTAAAAAAACTGTTATCGAGACAAAAAACAGTGAAAAATAACGAATTTTCTACCTTTTTGCGTTATGCAGAGCTGCCAATCTTGCACGACGAAAATTACGATTCATAAGAATTAAAAAAAAGGAAATCGTTGCATAGCGGATATGCAGTTTATGGTACTCAGGGGCCATTTTTTAATGCGTTGTGTCTTCATGGAATGTTCCATTTTCTGGACTTCTAGCGGTGACGAAAACAATGAAAATTTTCAAGATTTACACCAAGTTGCTCAAAATTACTTTGGTAAAATAAAGACCCACTACATATGCGATCTAAACTAATGAAAATTTATTATTATTATTAAAAACTCGTTTCAATATCACATTACAAAGAATATTCAACTTCTTGGAGTGTTCTACAAATAATAACTTAAACCACAATATTACTAGCAGTGAAGAGGCCGTACAACGAGAATATGCTGAGTAAAGAATATAAAGATAAACACTTATATCTAAGCATTAAATCAGGCGTCGGCAACCTATGACCCGCGGGTCACCAAGTGACCCATTTAATAATTTCAAGTGACCCACTTGAGTTCCGCAAATAAAGTATAATATATAAAAATAAATTATTCTTTATTTGCAGAACTCAAGTAGGTCACTTGAAATTATTAAATGGGTCACTTGGTAAATTATACTTTATTTGCAGAACTCAAGTGGGTCACTTGAAATTATTAAATGGGTCACTTGGTGACCCGCGGGTTATAGGTTGCCGACGCCTGCATTAAATTATGTTTCCGCAAATAAAAGAAAACCATCAGACGTAATGGTATCTTAGGCAGTGATGGCGAACCTTTTCGAGCTCGCTTGACACAATTTGAGGGGCGGGGGTGGTTCAGTCGGTAGCGCGCCAGGCTCATAATCTGTAGTTCCCAGGTTCGAGTCCCAGCTGGGTCAGCGTTGAGATTTATCTCCGCAAAATTCCCCGCCCTACCCACGGTCAATAGGGGACACCGATGGGCTTGGAAAGGCCGTCGTCCGTCGGATGGGACGTTAAGCCGTGGCCCCGTGTGCGGGAGAGACATACCCTGTGCACGTTAAAGAACACGCTGGATGGCCTTGACGGGAGGCTACCATCTGTCTCCCAACAGCTGTTCCAGTGGGTCCTCTCCCCCAACCTTCTCTGAGCCTTCGGGGTCCATGTGACCTGATCATTTAGCCCCTGGTGTGCAAAAAAGTGCCGCTCAGAGGTAAAACAACCCAACAAACAACATAATTTGAAAAATTAGAGAATATTTTCTAGCTCTCGTGCCAATATTACTAAATACTTTAAAATGCTATTTATTGTTATTATTATTAACCATTTAAGATTACATACCCGTTCATCATACAATATAAATTAAATGATATAAAATACGAAAGGCTAAGAAACAGTAAATTTTAGACTCACCGTTACACAAGGGAAAATTAAAAAAATGACACTTTAATTTACCAAACCAAAATCACTCAATCACACGCACAAACTCACACGTTGCTTTCTATTTACTATGTCTGGTAAATCACTGATGCCATGCCACCGTTATTAGAATGAAGTGACTTACATTGGCTTAGAGAGTAAAATGGCTCTCTCAGATGTAGGAGTAAATTGAAATCTTAACTAAATTTTAAGATATAGAGAAGAACTGTAAAAGAAATCAATGAGTTGTTGATATATATAGATTCGTACGTTTATTTTTCATGCAGCTTTTTGTGCAATGTGTAATCAGTTGTTTGACGAGAACTTTTGAACATATGGGTGCAGTATTGAAATTAATAATGAATAAGTGACTAATAATAGCAACATAGTCGTCATCTTGCTACCGTTGATTCATCCATAAATATGCATTGGATTTCTAGAGCCGTTGTTTCCAAGTCTCTACACTAGCCGTAGACACATTTCTTTTCACCTCCGAGTGGCGTGCCAACAAAAATCGTCTCTTCTGTCACCTTTGGCACATATGTAATAGGATCGCCATCACTGATCTAAGGCATATTTTCCTAACTGCGCATATCGTTATACGACGAAGTCGGTCAATACCATCCAAGGGTTCTTGTTTCAACAGCTTATTATCACTGATTCCACATTTAAAAAAAACTCGCAAATATTAATGATCTCATCAGAGTTGGCTATTCTAATAATTCCTACTGCCATACAAAGAATAACCGTTCCATTCTTTTTTACCCACCTCCCAAAACAAACTCATCATATAACAAGCATAAAAAACAAAACTGTAAACAATTCACTGTCGATCCACAGCATAAAAAAAGACCCTAGAACTAAGTTGAGTTGGGTTGTTTTACCTCTGAGCGGCACTTTTTTGCACACCATGGGCTAAATGGCCAGGTCACATGGACCCTGAAGGCTCAGAGAAGGTTGGGGAAGGGGACAAACTGGAACAGCTGTTGGGAGACAGATGGTAGCCTCCCGTCAAGGCCATCCAGCGTGTTCTTTAACGTGCACAGAGTATGGCTCTCCCGCACACGGGGCCACGGCTTAACGTCCCATCCGACGGACGGCGGCCTTTCCAAGCCCATCGGTGTCCCCTACTGACCGTGGACATGGCGGGGAATTTTGCGGAGATAAATCTCAACTCTGACCCAGCTTGGACTCGAACCTGGGAACTACAGATTACGAGCCTGGCGCGCTACCGACTGAGCCCCCCCCCCCCCTAGAACTAAGTAATCCCATTAATGACAACAAGTCTGAGACACACGAATTATCCTAAATAATGAACCGCCAATTTACGGTGTAAAAAAAGGTATCGGAATTAAATGTATCCATCAGAGAAAACAATAAATATAAAGCACGAATTATCATGAACAATTCCCTGCTGGATCCACAGTATAAAAAAAAATCCTCAGAATGATCCCATCAGAGCAAAAAATTATAATTTAATAAATTTAAAAATCAGCTATTTTCATAACAAAAAAAACTTAAAAAGTAGAAAAAACTTTTATTTTTTTAGTTTCAAAAAAAACTTAAAAAGTAGAAAATAAACCTAAAGAATATCGATGATGCAATCAATCACTGAGTTCGTATTCGTTTCAAAGGAAGATGGGCGCCTGCAATATTGTCGAGTAAGATAAATCAGCGCTCTATTTTCCTTTGAAGTGAATAGGAACAGAGAAACTGATTGCACCATCGATATGCTTTAGATTTATTTTCTACGTTTTAGGACCCTATAGAAAGATAGGTATTTTTTAAATTTTTTAATTTATATATTTTTGTTGCTGTTGTTTTCACTAACAACACCCACCATCAAAAACTAACAACCCCCACCATCAAAAAGTTGATGAGGTGAAGAGGTTTTTAGGGGAGAAGAAAGCATAGGGTGTCAATGTTTTTTTGCCTACGACACTCCCCTGGTCACAGATTTTCTTTCGACACTTTTCTCGTTACTTTCCACACTCACATTTAGCAGAACAATCATTTTCATTTCCCCCTCCTCTTTTAGGAGGGGGGCGGGGGTGGCTCAGTCGGTAGCGCGCCAGACTCGTAATCTGTAGTTCCCAGGTTCGAGTCCCAGCTGTTTCAGCGTTGAGATTTATCTCCGCAAAATTCCCCGCCCTGCCCACGGTCAGTAGGGGATACCGATGGGCTTGGAAAGGCCGCCGTCCGTCGGATGGGACCTTAAGCCGTGGCCCCGTGTGCGGGAGAGCCATACCCTGTGCCCATTCATGAACACGCTGGATAGCCTTGACTGGAGGTTACCATCTGTCTCCCAACAGCTGTTCCAGTGGGTCCCCTCCCCCAACATTCTCTGAGCCTTCGGGGTCCATGTGACCTGGCCATTTAGCCCATGGTGTGCAAAAAAGTGCCGCTCAGAGGTAAAACAACCCAACAACCCGTTTTGTAGGAGGGAAGAAAGCATAGGGGAGTAATTTTTATAGCCTATGACACTCCCCGCTTCACAAGCTATCATTTCACATATGGTTCGTTGCTTCCCACACTCGCGTTCAGTAGATGTATGGTAGCTATCATTTTCATGTTTTTCCCTTTTTTAGGGGAGAACAAAGCATGGGGGCTTAATTTTTCATATCCCGCATAACAAACTTTCATTCGAAGTATCGCTTGTTACTTTCGGTCTTCACGTTCTGGAGATAGTTTTCACATTTCCCTTTTTCAGAGGGAAAGAAAGCATGGTGGGGTCAACTTTTTATAGGTTGTGTTGGGTTATTTTACCTCTGAGCGGCACTTTTTTGCACACCATGGGCTAAATGGCCAGGCCACAAGGACCCCGAAGGCTCAGAGAAGGTTGGGGGAGGGAACCCACTGGAACAGCTGTTCGGAGACAGATGGTAGCCTTCCGTCAAGGCCATCCAGCGTGTTCTTTAACGAGCACAGGGTATGGCTCTACCGCACACGGGGCCACGGCTTAACGTCCCATCCGACGGACGGCGGCCTTTCCAAGCCCATTGGTGTCCCCTACTGACCGTGGGCAGGGCGGGGAATTTTGCGGAGATAAATCTCAACGCTGACCCAGCTGGGACTCGAACCTGGGAACTGCAGATTACGAGCCTGGCGCGCTATCGACTGAGCCACCCCCGCCCCCAACTTTTTATAACCTATGACACTCCCCGCATTACAAGCTTTCATTCGGCACATAAATCATTGTTTCTCCATCGCGCTCGAAAGATATGGTAATAGACAGGCTTCTTCTCTACCTGTCTGGGCTGGGTTTTTTTTTACTGAACGTGTTTTAGAGTGTGTGCAGAAGGGTACCTATCCCTATCTTGTCAGGATGATCTACCTAGGTGGCCGATGTACATACACTCAGGTGTCTTCTCATATATACATTTATTTACACAATTTGCACTTTATAATGTATACAAACAGTGACTGCTCACACAGTCACTCGCTGAACACAGCACAGAACCAGGGTTGGGTTGGGTGTTTTACCTCTGAGTCACTTTTTGCACACCATGGGCTAAATGGCCAGGTCACATGGACCCCGAAGGCTCAGAGAAGGTTGGGGGAGGGGACCCAATCGAACAGCTGTTGGGAGACAGATGGTAGTCTCCCGTCAATGCCATCCAGCGTGTTCTTTAACGTGCACAGGGTATGTCTCTCCCGTACACGGGGCCACGGCTTAACGTCCCATCCGACGGACGGCGGCATTTCCAAGCCCATCGGTATCCCCTACTGACCGTGGGAAGGGCGGGGAATTTTGCGGAGATAAATCTCAACGCTGATCCAGCTGGGACTCGAACCTGGGAACTACAGATTACGAGCCTGGCGCGCTACCGACTGAGCCACTCCCGCCCCTACACAGAAGCAGGAGCCTCAACGATCCCACCGCTAGGTAAAGAACAAAAGGCTCAGTCGAGGCACAAACAATCCGCCTGACAATGCGAAAGGTCTCGTTGTCAGCACGCAAGTCTCAGTTCGAATGTCCCGCCAGATGAGGTTACGTGATGTTTCTTCGAGAGTGGGGGGGGTGTTAGGGTGTGTCGTCCAATGGGATATGGACAAAGTCGCTATACCACGTCGACTCTTGTCGCCTTTCTTCGCCCAGCTCTCCAAAGTGGATCCGCTGCCGGCGCTCTATTGCTAGGCAGAAAGCTCCTGCCTCCAAATTGGGCAATTCTGGCTCTCACTCTTTCCGCCTTAGCTGCCGAGTCCCTACAATAGGGGGCGGGGGTGGCTCAGTCGGTAGCGCGCCAGGTTCGTAATCTGTAGTTCCCAGGTTCGTAATCTGTAGTCCCCAGCTGGGTCAGCGTTGAGATTTATCTCCGCAAAATTCCCCGCCCTGTCCACGGTCAGTAGGGGACACCGATGGGCTTGGAAAGACCGCCGTCCGTCGGATGGGACGTTAAGCCGTGGCCCCGTGTGCGGGAGAGCCATACCCTGTGCACGTTAAAGAACACGCTGGATGGCCTTGACGGGAGGCTACCATCTGTCTCCCAACAGCTGTTCCAGTGGGTCCCCTCCCCCAACCTTCTCTGAGCCTTCGGGGGTCCATATGACCTGGCCATTTAGCCCATGGTGTGCAAAAAAAGTGTCGCTGAGAGGTAAAACAACTCAACCCTACAATAGTGGAACAACCTTTTGTCAAATCAACAAACCGACCAACCAACCAATGTCAAAGCCAAAAGCAATAGGGAGAAAGCTAATAAAAAAGCCTCCAGAACTAAATAATTCCATTAAAATATAATATCCCTAGAAAACACGAATTATCAGAACAAGACAATATCACGGAGACAACCATTTTAAACAGAGCATATCGCTAACGAAGCTTAACATAATAATAGGGAATATGCACTAACCTAATTTCATAAATCATCTGCATCTTTCAGTACTTACCAGAGGCAAAAATTCCTACCTTTAATTAATTTCAAATTACATTGAAAATACAAATATATGAATAGCCGGCCCCTTTTCTGAAAATAAATTCACAACTTTTATTCAAAGTTAGACCGAAAAAATATGTAACAAGAACTAGAGATCATACGAAACATAGCAGCAGAAAATGTAATAAATTGTTCGATATGATTAAAAGCTATTATATTGTACGTTATTCAATTACGTTACCTTATACACAGTCTTATCAGAACAATATGACCACCTACCTAATAATGGGAATGAAAGCCCGGATATGAAGTTTCTAGTGGAAACTTTAAAATTGTTCTTCTTTCACATTTTGTTTTTTTACCTCAAAAGGTGGAGATTAAATTAATGCAAAAAGTTGGCAAATAAGAAGTGTTATTTTATTAGTAGTTATTTAACCGAAAGGGAGCTTTCTTTTAATCTGTTTAACATAACACAGAAAAAGTTTATTTCGATATGTTGACAACAGTTAAAAAATTCGAGTGGTTTTGAACAAGTTGGGTTGTTGTTGGGTTGTTTTACCTCTGAGCGGCACTTTTTTGCACACCATGGGCTAAATGGCCAGGTCACATGGACCCCGAAGGCTCAGAGAAGGTTGGGGGAGGGGACCCAATCGAACAGCTGTTGGGAGACAGATGGTAGTCTCCCGTCAAGGCCATCCAGCGTGTTCTTTAACGTGCACAGGGTATGGCTCTCCCGCACACGGAGCCACGGCTTAACGTCCCATCCGATGGACGGCGGCCTTTCCAAGCCCATTGGTGTCCCCTACTGACCGTGGGCAGGGCGGGAAATTTTGCGGTGATAAATCTCAACGCTGACCCAGCTGGAACTCGAACCTGGGAACTACAGATTACGAGCCTGGCGCGCTACCGACTGAGCCACTCCCGCCCCGTTTTGAACAAACATCGATAGTTTGAATCACTAGAACATAGTAATATCTTCCAAAACTCTACAATATACATGAAATTGACTCAGAAAGATTTCTAAACCACTGCAGATTGTTTGGGTTGTTTTACCTCTGAGCGGCACGTTTTTGCACACAATGGGCTAAATGGCCAGGTCACAAGGACTCCGAAGGTTCAGAGAAGGTTGGGGAAGGGGACCCACTGGAACAGCTGTTGGAAGACAGATGGTAGCCTCCCGTCAAGGCCATCCAGCGTGTTCTTTAACGTACACAGGTAATGGCTCTCCCGCACACGGGTCCATGGCTTAACGTCCCATCCGACGGACGACGGCCTTTCCAAGCTCATCAGTGTCCCCTACTGACCGTCGGTAAGGCGGGGAATTTTGTGGAGATAAATATCAATGCTGACCCAGCTGGGACTCGAACCTGGCGCGCTACCGACTGAGCAACCCCTGCCCCAAAACCATTGCAGACATTCGTATTTAATTCTCTGATGAAACTCGTTTCAATCTACATTTCCTCCAAAACCAAAACCATTTTTGTTCCCAGAAATGACTAGCAGATTTATATACTGAAAAACCGGTGATGGTTTACCTACGGCCCACGGAGATATTATATTTGACAGCCAAGACTACCACGATGGTTAGGTACATTTTTTGTCCGCTATGGCGCTGGCGATCCGCTATTTTGTTTGTTGCTTGCTTCTTAGCAGTATACGTTATTACGCTGTTTACCGCTAATTTCAAAATTGGATTCTGATACAGATTTGTTCATATGTAATTTATTTATTGTTCTGTCTACTTTCTGCCGTCTTTAATTAGAAGTCTGAACGATGATGCGGTATTGTGTGATGTTTTACAGAAGCGAAACTTGTGAAACAAAACTCAGTTTCTATAAAATCTCTTCCAAACTGGATCTGCTCTGAGAGGTGGCTACCGTAATATGTCGGCAACGTAACGTTCACATTGGATAATTTTTCAGAGATCACTTTTTAAATAAATAACATTTTGGAATCGCAGCAATTGTAAGCAAGGGAAAGTTATTCCCATTAGGTCAAAACGATGAATACCTACAGAATATACAGATCTGAGTTACATTGTCCTTACAAAATAATAGAAAATTTCCTTGTTATGTGAATGGGAATCTAATTTTAAAGCTCTGTAACTTCTAAAATATTCATTTAATGGAAAAAGGTTACTGAAATTTTCAAGAGCATTCTTCTAGTGTATAAGGAATTATGGAAGCTAGAATAGTTCACAACAGTAATGGGTGATAAGAATCATTTTATTAGTTGAAATCTAAACAGTAAGTATTGTTTCAAATAATTTAATGAAATTTGAATTTTAAAAGTTTGCATGCCATCATCTCAGACCTTCTACTATGGCATATAAACTGACAGGCTCCTGTCAGACCTCTGTGGCAAACAGCTGCTTGAGGGGGTATAATGATTATTTCGATGTTAGATAATTATGAATGATTTTTATAGAACAAAATAATTTAATATTGAATTTTCCAGCTTCCGTAATTCTTTATATACTGAAGGAATATTGATGATAAATCGAGTTTTAAATAAATTTGATTATATTTAAGTTCAGGCACGGTTTTTCATTAAATACCTTAAATGCATCAAGTATGTAAAATCTGATTTTGTGTTTATTAGCAACATCCTGAAAAGGTATTAAAGATTCGTCACCTAGAACTTTGAAAGCACACACGAAAAGAATCTATCCCTGACAAGTCTACAAGTATCAGTCTACAGTCTTTATCTTCATCACATTTTTCCATTAGATGTTTATTTTAAATGTTATAGAGCTTTGGAGTTATATTCCCGTTGACATAACATAGAAAGATAATGCTACAGCTTTCTTTCAGCGTAATATTTTTATTACCAAGTTAAAATTTTTCACTAATTGAAATAATATGTTGCTTTAAAAAAATTAAAAAAAAGGTGCTAGGTATAGTTGCAAAAATGCCGCTCATTTTCTTGGGACCCGGACTAACTCCCCAAGTTTTGCCAATTCGCCATAAATTTTACAGAAAAAAATCCCAATTTTAACATCTCACTTGAATTTTGCCAACTCCCTACGATTTTGCCAAGTCACTCCGAATTTTGTCTACTCCCCAAGATTTTGCCAAGTCACTCCGAATTTTGTGAACTCCCCAAGATTTTGCCAAGTCACTCCGAATTTTGTGAACTCCCCAAGATTTTGCCAAGTCACTCCGAATTTTGTCAACTCTCCCAAGATTTTGCCAAGTCTCTCCGAATTTTGCCAACTCCCAAGATTTTGCCAAGTTGTCCCGATTTTGCCAACTCACCTGTATTTTATTAAGTGGCTTCCAATTTTTCCAACTGCTCTAAATTTTGCCGTCTCTCCATTTTCCAAACTGCCCTAGATTTGCCAAGTTGCCTCGATTTTGACAACTCCCCTTAATTTTACCAAAAAAAATTACAAATTTTCACAACTCAGCTAGATTTAACGAAGTCGATTCGAATTTTGCCAACTGCGAGTTACTTTGTGGGGGAGAGTCTCCCCCAATCCCCCCCCATAGTTACGCCCCTGATGACAACCATTTTAATGACAATACAAATGGAGGGAAAGTTTTTTTACTTTTAACTATAATATCAGAGTAGGTAGTTATAACCTGATAAATGAGTAAAATAAGAAATATATTACTCTTATGCCTATGATGCATAATTAAAAAATAGTGACTCTTAATTGAATATAAATTTCATTATTTTTACATTAAGTAATATAATTAATTATTGATTTCTTCATTTGTAGATATAACTAAAACCTGCTTGCAATAATATTGCATTAATATTTGTAAACAATTTCTCTCCATGCGTGATTTCATCAAAAGATTTTTTTTTGTCAAGGTAGCCTTGGGCTACCCCATATTTTCGTACGAATAGCTTCTGAACCGAAGTTGTATTTTATTTTTCACAATTTTTAACAGTAATGCGTGATTAATGTTGATTGTGACTTGCCCACAGCTGCAAATTCAAACTTTAGTTTACAACCAAAGTTTTATTGCCATTTCTTACAACGCCCGACAGATGGCAGCACTACACCCGGCCAGCGAACCCGCAGTTTATTCCAAATGGTCACACGCAGAAACTTTTCCACACCACTTTTCTAAACTGTATTTATCTTCATAATTTAATAGACATCATTTTGATTCTGTTGCAAATTCTGTAAACATTGCCAATAACAGGCAACAGTAAAGTCTTAAAATGGAAACTACAAAAAAAAATAATGCCATTTAAGAACCATTCGAGTCAAGGCTGACTAGTATATTGAGCAATGTTTATCCTTAAAATTGATATCAAAAATTCATTAAATATTCTGAGAGATATATTTGCTAAGTTATAGAAGACTCTGGAATACGTATTTTAAAGTTATTTATTGTATGATTCTTTTCTCTGATTTCTTTTTGAATATGAAAGATAAAACAAAATATTTTTGCGAAAATTTTTTTTTCTGTTCTTTACTGAGCTTTAAACATATTATTTCTTATTTATTAAAATATGTGATCTAAAATGTTGATGTTTTATATTTTACTCTATCATAGGGTTGTTTTTTTTTACCTTTGAGAAATACTTTTTTGCACACAATGAGCTAAACAAATGGACAGGTCACAAGAATCCCGAGAAGGTACAGGGGAAGGAACCAACTGGACAGCTGTTAGGAGACAGATGGTAGCCTCCCATCAAGGCCATTCAGCATGTTCTTTGACGTGCATATAGATATAATGCTCCCGTACACTGCGCCACGGCTTTACGTCCCATCTAACGGACAGCGGCATTTCCAAACCTATCGGTGTCCCCTACTGACAACGGCGGAGAGTTTTGCGAAGAAAAATCTCGATATAATTGGAAAAATCATTTTTCTTGGATGGGCACTATATATCACATTAGCTTTGGTACTAATGAAATATAATTCACATCAATTGAATCCTTTGGTGGTTTTAAATTACATTGTTAGAGAGTACTAAATAGGGTGTTGGGTTGGGTTGTTTTACCTCTGAGCGGCACTTTTTTGCACACCATGGGCTAAATGGCCAGGTCACATGGACCCCGAAGGCTCAGAGAAGGTTGGGGGAGGGGACCCACTGGAACAGCTGTTGGGAGACAGATGGTAGTCTCCCGTCAAGGCCATCCAGCGTGTTCTTTAACGTGCACAGGGTATGTCTCTCCCACACACGGGGCCACGGCTTAACGTCCCATCCAACGGACGGCGGCCTTTACAAGCCCATCGGTGTCCCCTACTGACCGTGGGCAGCGCGGGGAATTTTGCGGAGATAAATCTCAACGCTGACCAAGCTGGGACTCAAACCTGAGAACTTAATAGGGAAAAGGTGAACATGTAACGTATATTGCAAACGATTTAATTATGGAAGAAATTTCGCTGGTAGTGTGTGGAGATGTTCGATTGAAAACAATTTTCCCATTTTTTTTGAGAGGTGTGTAAGAAAAGCAACTTTAAAAATTTAAGGAATAAAAGACGAATCCTTTTTGTGTCGTATATGTACTAATAAAATATAATTTTTTCAATTTTTCCCAGTCATTCATTAGTTTAAATTAAACTTATGAAACTGTATCTGATATTCCACTTCGATGTCAGCAAATAAGAATCACGTCTATATAAATTATCAGCAACTGCTGACATCGAAATACGTTAAATTAAATAGACCGCCAAACGAATTATATCACGTATATTGCGTAATTGTCAGAACGAAAAGCAACTCCACAACCACTAGAAGGAAAACTTTTAGTTGTTGGCTAAAAACACTATTTTAAATGCAATCATTTTGAAATCTACATCTATTTGCACATTTTAAAAAAATATATATATGTTCCTGAACCAATATTTTTTCAGCTTCACTTTAATGCTGAAGTTAAGTGAATAACAAATTTACTTCAATGCAACTAAATCTCGAGCCCGTTGTTCTTTTGAGGAGATCGAGACTGATTTCCGTTTAGCACGATAATATAAAACTCTTCTCTCTCTTTGCAAGCTTCATACATTCTCAAAATTATTCTAACCTACATCACTTTTCACTTCAAATACTTTCTAATTATTTAAAAAAATTAACTTAAATCACTTTTCACTTCAAAAAATTTTTTATATCTAGTACCCTCTCTTCATACGTTCACAGATATTCAAAGTCTATCTTTTCATCAGACCCCCCGAAAACGTCATTTTACCTGTTGATTTTTTCATATGTTTCAAACAAATTTCTCAAAACTGTCTGGCTTTGTCGAATTCTCCGATTTACCTGGCTTTTTACAACCGAATAATCCAGTGAAGTGTATGATAACTCAACAAACCACATCATCTTTTTATCTCTTTCACACACATGTCATTGTGTCTCATTTTTCTGAAAATTAGTTAAAATCTCATCTGCCCGAAAAATTTAAATTAATTTTTTTCACATGAAACACCCCCGGTTTTTTTCTGATTTTCACACATATTTTCACAATAAACAACACCGATTTACGTGTCTTTTTACAACCGAATAATCCACTGAAGTGTACGATAACTCAACAAACCACATGATTTTTATCTCATATACACACACCTCATTTCAAACTTATCCATTTAAATTAATTCACAAATTATTTTAAACCTCAACTTTAAAAAAAACTTAAATTAGTTTTTCACATGCTATAAAACACCCCCGTTTTTTCTAATATTCACATATGTTTTCACAAAAAACTAAAATAAACATACTACTTACCTCATCTCCCATAACTTTTCCCATGGATTTTCACAGAATTCTCTGGACCCATTTACTGGCCCAGAACTCCCATTTATGCTACTACTCGCCAACCTCCATAGATCTCCACCACAGTTTTCCTGATAAATTATCTCTGGTAGACATACCAAAGAAATCTGCTATCTCGACAATTCCACTTCCCACTTCTCAGAACTTTAGAATATCATCGAAATGCCTGCTTTTAAAGCTTGATTCATTTCATATACTGCTACGAGTGCCATTCATTTGTATATCATAACTCAAATCTGTATCTCATTTCACATACCATGCACAACTTTCATGGATTTCTATCTTTGGAGTTTTACCATATCGCGTTTTCACCATTTGTTCCAAAATTTATGGAAACCCAATTTTATGAGGGGCATTCAAAAGTTCTTGACATGCATCTGCAGAACAAAATTCATTGCACTTAACAAAACTTTTACTGGCCTTCTCTTCAAAGAACTCCCCCCCCCCCCAACACCACCCCCAGCATCTAAGTAAAGTTGCAGACTTCTATGCGAATTCTGGAATGCTTGTTGGCACTCCTGTTGAGGAATAATACTCTGCAACTCTGAAAGAACGCATTTTCCAAGATCTGCACCCTTGAAAAAGACTTCCAAGCAAATTCATTTTTAATTTTTGGAAACAACCAAAAATTGCATGTTGTAAGATCGGGTGAATATGCAGGATGGGTAGCTGTTTGTTTTTTTCCTACTGCAGATAGGCCGTAACTTGCCAGGTTTCGTGAGCACTGGCATTGTCTAGAAGAAGAGAACCCTTGATACGCCTGTTGTTGGACCTTAATTATTTTCAATAAAACAATGTTGGTGTAGTGTTTCCCATTTATAGTCATTTTTTCTGGTAAGGTGTACACGACTACCACTCCTTGGAAATTGAAAACATCTTTGCAGTTCATCTTCCGTACCCCAAACACATTTGTCGATCTTTCTGGGAGTTCCATAGTAACAAAACCACATCTGATCACCTGTGAGAATGTCTATTAACCGTTTGAGGCCACTAAGTTCAAACGTTGCCAGAATCTTCTTGCATGAGTCGACTTAGCTCTTTTTTGCTCTTCTATCAGTTTGTGTCACAGATCTTTCGGAATATTAAATGTTGATCCACATTATTGTGTTGTTTCCACATTGCCAATCGCTACACTTACATGTAGAATTATCACCTGAAAGGTGATGTACAGATTTTTCTTAAGAGTTCATGAACTGCAGCCGTCCCATGGCCGAGTGGTTAGCACGCTTGGCTACTAATCTAAGGGACGTGGGTTCGAGCCCCGGGTAAGGCATGGATGTGTGTGTCGTTTTTCTGCTGAGGTCGTGCCATCCTCTACTGTGGCATATAAACTGACAGGCTCCTGTCAGACCTCAGTGGCAAGCAGCTGCTTGAGGGGGGTATTTTTTGTTAGCCGTCCCGTGGCCGAGTGGTCAGCATGCTTGGCTACTGATCTAAGGGACCTGGGTTCGAGCCCCGGATTAGGCATGGATGTGTGTGTGTCGTTTTTCTGCTGTCCTGCCATCCTCTCAGATCTCCTACTATGGCATATAAACTGACAAGCTCCTGTCAGACCTCTGTGGCAAGCAGCTGCTTGAGGGGGTATTTATTGTTAGCCGTCCCGTGGCCGAGTGGTTAGCCCGCTTAGCTACTGATCTAAGGGACCTGGGTTCGAGCCCCGGATTGGCATGGATGTGTGTGTCGTTTTTCTGCTGAGGTCCTCCCATCCTCTCAGATCTCCTACTGTGGCATATAAACTGACAGGCTCCTGTCAGACCTCTGCGGCAAGCAGCTGCTTGAGGGGGTATTTATTTATTTTTATTTATCATGAACTGCAGCGATGGTTCTGTCACACGCAACCCCGGTTGAATGGAAAGGGGGAACGTCAGGAGCTAATAATAATAGAAAAGCGGACAGGGGTAAAAAAGGGGTGTTATCCGCAAGCTTAGCTCTCCATGGAAAGTGGATCTGGAGGCGCAATAATTAATTATTAGCAAATGTTGGCCAATGCTTCTTCCTTAGGGCGATTTCGTCCACTGGTCCTCGGTGCAGAAATAAGTTAGAGAGGATCTGAAAAATTAGTACAGTACTAGGAATACTTCCATTTCAGCATATTGATTTATCAGGAACCACAAAAGTTTTTCGTTTTTGGTAATCGTAAAAAACAGCACAATTCGTATTACAAATAATTTTATTCCGTAAAGTAGTTTCCATTTGATTCAATTACCTTTTCCCATCTCGAAACTAACTTTTAAACTTTTAACCTGTTTTCCTTCTATAAAGGTGACGCAAAATTTCCCATTCAAAGCGTTGGATTGTCTCTGTAGTAACCTTGGCAGTATGTGGACGGACATTATCCTGAAGGAACAGTACTCCTTTACCATTGAGAAGTACTGCTTCCTCTCTTTTAATGCCTCATGAACACGTTCAAGCTGTTGTGAATAGAGCTTACCAGTAATGGTTTGGCCATGTCTCCGCAGCTGAAAGTGCATAATTTCACGAGTTGTCCATAATATACAAAGGCAACCTTACATTTACGCAAAGGTGGCCTTGAGGTTTGTGGAGCAGAGTCCATGGTAGTATCCAATGTTGTGTCCTTGAAGTATTTTTATATTGGATCCACTTTTCATCGCATATCAGCACACGTTCGAGAAATGGCTGAATTGTGCGGAAAGAGCAGGATGAGGCGACATACGTTTTTCTTGGCGTCGAACAATTCATGTGGGGCCTATTTGCTCAATTTGTATGTTTTACCAATTTCGTGCAGGCAGTGGCAGACTGGCCAGGGTGTCAGCTTGCACGATGGCAAGTGGTGGGCCCCTGATGAAGTGGGCCTCCTTAAACTTTAGACAATATGTTAAAAATAATAGTCTTATAGTTGTGAGTGGGCCCCACTTGTCTCCTGGCAACTAATACTTTTAGACCCATTCCGCCACTGCGTGCAGGTGCCTTCTAATGGTTTCCTCATTAGCATCGAACATCAAAGCAAGCTCTTGGCATGTTCGACTGCTCTCTTTTTCAATGGCTGATTTCAAAGCTTCATTTTCGATGGCCACAGGACGGCAGCTACGTGATTCATCTTCAAGTAAGTCATGCCTGGTTCTAAAGTTTTGGAATCAATTTCTGGCTTGCGTTTCTTTACAGCATCTTGTCCAAATGCAAAACATATTCTTCTAGTGGTTTCTGCAGCAGTGTTACCGAGTTTATTCATAAAGTAAGCAACATCTGACGACACTTCCATTTCAATATTTTATTGGATTTATTACGTGGATATTATTATGTAAAAAAGATACAACGCAATTTTAAGATGTGGATAGTTGTTCTGACACGGCAGAAATGCCTTCTATCGACTATTTCTCTAACTACACAATGATTATTTAAAATTACACATAAACGGAAAAAACTTTTGTAGTTACCTGATACACAGAATTTAATATTCTTGCGTGAATGACAGGTACAGGGACTTCACTGATTCAACAGTCTGAGAGGTCTAAGGTAACATGGCTTAGGCTAGGTTTTAGTGCGAATAATTTTTAATTACGATAAGGAGACCAGAGGAGGGAAAAGGACTGTACCTCATTCCTCGGCACAAGGGTGGCGTCGGATCCATGCCTGACTCATGCCATATCAATTGCAGCTCTCTGGAGGCCTTGAGGTTTGTGGTTTTTTCTTTTTACTCTGTGGGTCTCACTAGCACCTCTTGAGATCTGCGTGAGAGGCAATCCACTCGTCTATCTCCGCAAAATTCCCCGCCCTGCCCACGGTCAGTAGGGGACACCGATGGGCTTGGAAAGGCCGCCGTCCGTTGGATGGGACGTTAAGCCGTGGCCCCGTGTGTGGGAGAGCCATACCCTGTGCACGTTAAAGAACACGCTGGATGGGCTTAACGGGAGGCTACCATCTGTCTCCCAACAGCTGTTCCAGTGGGTCCCCTCCCCCAACCTTCTCTGAGCCTTCGGGGTCCATGTGACCTGGCCATTTAGCCCATGGTGTGCAAAAAAGTGCCGCTCAGAGTTAAAACAACCCAACCCAATCCACTCGTCCTTTCCAGGTTGCGGAAAGCATGATTATGGAAGCTTGTTCAAGCTATGGAACTGAAAGTTCTTCTAGTATCATCACAATTGCCAAGAGAGAAAAAGGAAGCGTCTCTTTGCTCGTGTTGTTAATCCTGGCCTGAGGTAACAGTCCAGACCATTTCTTATGGAGTGGTCCCGGGTTCTTATGGAGTGGTCCATTTCTTATGGGGTGGTCCATTTCTTGGTCTTAGCTGAATTCCTCTTTTCTAGTTGGACGCGGCAGCTTGCCTGATTTCATCAACGTTCAGACCCTCAAGGGCTGACTTCGATGGCATGAGGGTTTCAGCGCAAAATGTCAAAGGTTAAAGGTCAGATCAGGGTTTAAATGATGAAAACAAAAAAATGACAGAGAAGATCGAGTCCTGACAAACACGTCGAGTCCACATTTCGAGAAATGTGGGTAGACCGTTCTTTCTTCATGAGGAAGGTCTTTGAAGCACTGCCGTCCTCTCCTGAATTTGGCGCGCATGCAACCCTTAACAGTGTCATATAAATAGACATGATCTTCATATATTTGTGATAAATTCGAATGAAATTTTTATCTCATCGTCCCTAAGCTGCATCCTTGTGAAAATGTAAAATATTTCCCCGTCTTTAGCAGGTTCCATAGCACCAACACACAGATTTCGCAGACCGAACTTTATGAGCCGCCAATGAAGAGAGAAATGACGACTGTTCACTTTTACCACAGGGCAGGGGCGGGGTGACTCAGTCGGTAGCGCGCCAGGCTCGTAATCTGTAGTTCCCAGGTTCGAGTCCCAGCTGGGTCACCGTTGAGATTTATCTCCGCAAAAATTCCCCGCCCTGCCCACGGTCAGTATAGGGGACACCGATGTGCTTGGAAAGGCCGCCGTCCGTCGGATGGGACGTTAAGCCGTGGCCCCGTGTGCGGGAGAGCCATACCCTGTGCACGTTAAAGAACACGCTGGATGGCCTTGACGGGAGGCTACGATCTGTCTCCCAACAGCTGTTCCAGTGGGTCCCCTCCTCCAACCTTCTCTGAGCCTTCGGGGTCCATGTGACCTGGCCATTTAGCCCATTGTGTGCAAAAAAGTGCCGCTCAGAGGTAAAACAACTCAACTTCATTTTCCGAACCAGTCATGCAGACCTCTCACGTACCTCAGTGCTATCATAGCCCAGATCTAATTTTCTGTCTGTATTCAGCATTACCAATCTCTACTAAAATATAATCGTACTTTGACGTAAAAATTATCGTCTTTTCAGGTCCCTCCCTATTCACGAGTGCCGATTTGGATTTTGCTTTCAAGGAAACTAGATTAAGCACATAACTTGTGTTTTTCAAATTATAAAATGGCACGTGGGCGAAAAGTTTGTTTTTCCCTGGGAAGGGGATGGCAATTGCTCCCATGGAATTGGCTCCTATGGAGACGGCGATTGTTTTTAACAGGTAAGGACAATTTGAAACAAGCTTTCAAAGAATTTGTAGCTCGTTTAATTCGGAGGAACGAGTGCAAATCTACAGATACCTTTTTGAACTCCCTCCGTATTTGAAAATAAATAAATACCCCCTCAAGCAGCTGCTTGCCATAGAGTTCTGACAACAGCCTGTCAGTTTATATGCCATAGTAGAAGGTCTGTGAGGATGGCAGGACCTCAGCAGAAAAACGACACATACATCCATGCCTTAATCCAGGGCTCGAACCCTGGTCCCTTAGATCTGTAGCCAAGCGCGTTAACCACTCGGCCACATATGAAATGGCTAGTATATGAAACTATATTCTAATTAATAATACAAAAATAGAAAGAGGAAAAATAACATATAATAAAGGTTACAAAAGCTATTACAATATAAAAAAATGCTTATTTTTACTTCACAAATACTAGGATCCTACAGAGATCTGTGAAAATTTAGAAAATATTTGAAATTTTATATCCAATATATCAATGTCCAGATTTTCTTTCTTCACCATCTCAGTAATTTCTTCATAAACTTTTGTTTTATTGTATTGAATAAATGGATGTTCTAAACGTTTTAGATTATCAATTCTCAGCGTTAAGTAAAGAGTGTCTACATTGAACTCATCGTCTTCGAGTTCTAGGTAAAGTAAACGTTTAAAGCCGTGAAATCTGTATGCTTCTCGAACTGCTTCGTTTACACCGGAGCATGGAAACTCCATCCAAAGATCTGTCACTTTACCTGCTGATGATAAAAGAAGTGTCAAAAATTCTAAAGATCCACATCCCTTTATTCCAGTGTCTCGCAAACTTTTTTTCTCTGCGGCACACTGAATCTAATTTTTTTTTTCGCGGCACACTGAATCTAATTTTTTTTTTCCGCGGCACACCTAAAAAAGAATTTTTGATGGTTACGTAAAAAGAGGAAAATTTAAGTTTCGTTAAATGCATTTTATTTAAAATAAATATAATAATGAATATAATTAATCATAACTCGGTGTTTGTTTTAAATATTTGTCCATTCTATGGCTTGAAATAATCAAAAATTAATACCAAAATTTGGAAAAAGCTTGATAAATACTTACAAGATCCCAGTTGATAAAATCTGAAAGATTTTTATTAAAGCACGTCGATAACACAAGTCAAGTCAGAAAGAAATCTTTGGAATATCTAGTATCAATTTTAAAATCTCTCGCGGCACACTTAGAATCCCTCGCGGCACACAGTTTGCAAGACACTGCTTTATTCCATACAAGTATATTTTGGTTAGCGAAGTAGGAAGATTTTTCACCGATCCTGTTACGAAATGACTCAACATGAAACATATATTCCGACGAAATGTTCACCGCATCCAAAGTGAATTCTCTCAATTTAGGACAAAGTTCCAACCAGCCTAAAATATCTATATCTACAATGTCTTCATCTAAAGATGTAAAGTTTAATTCTAGACACAGAACCTCAATTTTCCATTCTTGAGGGGGCGGGGGTGGCTCAGTCGGTAGCGCGCCAGGCTCGTAATCTGTAGTTCCCAGGTTCGAGTCCCAGCTGGGTCAGCGTTGAGATTTATCTCCGCAAAACTCCCCGCCCTGCCCACGGTCAATAGGGGACACCGATGGGCTTGGAAAGGCCGACGTCCGTCGGATAGGACGTTAAGCCGTGGCCCCGTGTGCGGGAGAGCCATACCCTGTGCACGTTAAAGAACACGCTGGATGGCCTTAACGGGAGGCTACCACCTGTCTCCCAACAGAATATAGAAGGTTGGGGGAGGGGACCACTGGAACACACGGCTCGAGATTTAGTTTCATTGAAGTAAATCTGTTATTCACTTAACTTCAGCATTAAAGTGAAGCTGAAAAAATATTGGTTCAGTAACATATATATATTTTTTTAAAATGTGCAAATAGATGTAGATTTCAAAATGATTGCATTTAAAATAGTGTTTTTAGCCAACAACTAAAAGTTTTCCTTCTAGTGGTTGTAGAGTTGCTTTTCGTTCTGAGACAATTACGCAATATACGTGATATAATTCGTTTGGCGGTCTATTTAATTTAACGTATTTCGATGTCAGCAGTTGCTGATAATTTATATAGACGTGATTCGTATTTGCTGACATCGAAGTGGAATATCAGATACAGTTTCATAAGTTTAATTTAAACTAATGAATGACTGGGAAAATTGAAAAAATTATATTTTATTAGTACATATACGACACAAAAAGGATTCGTCTTTTATTCCTTAAATTTTTAAAGTTGCTTTTCTTACACACCTCTCAAAAAAAAGGGGAAAATTGTTTTCAATCGAACATCTCCACACACTACCAGCGAAAGTTCTTCCATAATTAAATCGTTTGCAATATACGTTACATGTTCACCTTTTCCCTATTAAGTTCCCAGGTTCGAGTCCCAGCTTGGTCAGCGTTGAGATTTATCTCCGCAAAATTCCCCGCCCTGCCCACGGTCAGTAGGGGACACCGATGCGCTTTTAAAGGCCGCCGTCCGTTGGATGGGACGTTAAGCCGTGGCCCCGTGTGTGGGAGAGGCATACCCTGTGCACGTTAAAGAACACGCTGGATGGCCTTGACGGGAGGCTACCATCTGTCTCCCAACAGCTGTTCCAGTGGGTCCCCTCCCCCAACCTTCTCTGAGCCTTCGGGGTCCATGTGACCTGGCCATTTAGCCCTGGTGTGCAAAAAAGTGCCGCTCAAGAGCAAAAAAGCAAAAAAGTGCCGCTCAGAGGTAAAACAACCCAACCCAACTTCCATCCTTGAACCCTAAAAAGGTTCTGTAATTCTAATGAAGGAATAGTATTCCTAATTTGTAATGTTATATTTGTAAGGCGAGAAAATGCAGTACAGAGCAAAAGGTATTGCGGTGGCATTTCGTGGTGAATTATTTCGTGGTTTCAGGGAAATAATTTAAGTCAAACTGCAGAATGTCTCCATCAGCTTCCTCAGGGCTAAAATACAATTCTTTCAATTTGCATATTCTTGCACGTAACAAATCATTTTTAGAAAGAGTACATTTATTTATAGCGAAAAAAATCCTAACTATAGCCCCGAAAATTCCTGTCATAGGAACACTGTTCATTCGTGCAAATGAAGTTTTCATAAAACTTCCTCTGATGTAGAAATACTGCAGATCCTCTAAATACCGAAGGTATTCCAGTAGCACTCTTGCTCCACAAGTAGTGATATTTGTGGCTTTTATGTTTAAGTTGAATATTTTGCACATACTAATATTTCCTAGTGAATTATCGCCACAAAGATAGTGAACACCCTCATCTGATACTGATGTATTTGATATGTCCAACG
Source organism: Ryuthela nishihirai (assembly GCA_038380435.1). Taxonomy (NCBI): domain Eukaryota; kingdom Metazoa; phylum Arthropoda; class Arachnida; order Araneae; family Heptathelidae; genus Ryuthela; species Ryuthela nishihirai. The sequence continues at coordinate 25,829,165 of JAWZYU010000022.1, forward strand.
TTGTCAGAAGAAGACAGTGGTTTTGCATCACTTCCATATGAATATCACAGAAACATGTTTTAGAAACGTTCAAATTTAGGACCTTAGGACCTGTTTCCTGCTGTGAAGTCAAATCTTCTGAGCAGATGCCAGAATTTTGAAATTCCACTACAGACAGATTCTAGAAAAACAACAAAATATGTAAAAAAGAAACAAATTAGCACATGCAATTTTATTCATATAAATAGAATTAGATTAAATTTTAATTAATATAAATTTTCATTAGAAATATGAAACTGTTTCGTATTTTTAAATGATACACCACCGCTGTATGAAAAGCAGAGCAGCTACGCCATTTCAAACGAATACAGAGATCCTAGATCTCTAGGCCCCAACGTCAAAGTATTGGATCCTGCAAATTATTTTTCCGTCAGAGGAATTAGAAAGGTGGTGTCATAGGTAAAGTATAACGAATACTTATACCCGTTTGAGTCTTATTATGCTAATATTTAGGGAACGAAAGGAAGAGTGTTCTTTTCGTGTGTTAAAGATTAAATCCATAGTTGTTGGATATCATGAAGATCAGTAACCAGATTGTTTATGTTGTAACTAATGAAATGTTAAACTTAAAAAAAAAGGGTTTTATTACCCTATTATATAATCCTCACTCTACACTCAGTCAGTAGCGGATACCGATGGGTTTCAAAAGGCTTCAGGTCTATCCAATGGGATTGTATTCGATTGTTTTACCTCTGGGCGGCACTTTTTTTGCACACCATGGGCTAAATGGCTAGGTCACATGGACCCCGAAGGCTCAGAGAAGGTTGAAGGAGGGGACACACTGGAACAGCTGTTGGAGACAGATGGTCGCCTCCCGTCAAGGCCATTCAGTGTGTTCTTTAACGTGCACAGGGTATGGCTCTCTCGTACACAGGACCACGACTTACCGTCCCATCCGACAGACGGCGGCATATTCCAAGTCCATCGGTGTCCCCTACTGACTGTGGGCAGGGCGGGGAATTTTGCGGAGATAAATCTCAACGCTGGCCCAGCTGGAACTCGAACCTGAAAACTGCAGATTGAGTGCCTGGTACGCTACCAACTGATCCACTCCCGCCCCTGTCGAATGGGATATTAAGCTATACACTGGCGAGCCATACCCAATGCATGTTAAAGAACACGCTGGATGGACTTGACGGGAGCTATCATCTGCCTCCTAACAGCCCACCACCACACTTCTCGGTGTGCTCGGGGTCCTTGTGACCTGGCCATTTAGCCCATTGTGTACAAAAAACTGCCGCCCAGAGATATAACAACCCAACTCTCACCGCTCTGCTAGAGCCGTCTTTTATTCTGAACCTGCCTATGGCGTGAGAGAAAACGAAATTGCGGTAGTCATTTCAGAAAGTGTTCAACATCGATCAAGCTTCACGCATTTATGGACAGCCTCTTTCCTGATTCGTCATTTTCGAGAATGGAATATCTCAGGGTTATGTTCATAGTTTGGGTAAAGAATACAGGAAATAATGCATTAAATTGTGTATATCAAATCCGAAGGTTGTTTCTTACCCTTGCGAATTCAGCAATTGTACGCAAAACGACGTCAGTTAGAAAAAAATGTCTTCTCTCTATGGTGATGTAAGTGATCTGCCCTGGTCTTGGAAACTCTTCTCCATTTCTTCTTTGCTGTACTTTCTCCAGTTAGTATAGTTGAAATCTTTATCTAAGTTTAACTCCGTTGAGTAGGAATTCAGAATAAATGCCAAATAATCATTTTCAGGTGTTTTTGTTTTCCCTTGCAAAATGAATGCTATGCAGCCTTCTGTAGTAGAGCCTACTGGACTCGGAAGAATCGTCGCATCTCGTAATATCTCGAATATTTTTTTCAGAATATAGTCGATCTGAAAACATAAAATAATGATTTTTTTCTTTTATAAATGCACATGTAACACGTAAAACAACTTAAATATTTAAATCAGGCTATAAAATGACTGAAGCCGACTTCTTGATGAAACGAAATACAGGAAATCTTAAATATATTAGTTTTGTTTTTATCAATTATTGCTTTTTTTCTTGTTTCTGTTTTTTCATCTCATATATGCAGTGGACATAAAAATGGAAACATCCCCATCTTATGTCAACGGAGAACAAATTCAATGCTCCATAACTGGTAAAATGAATTTTTATGAAAATATATGACTGAAGATAAATACACTGCTCAAAGTGAAGGCGGGGGTGGCTCAGTCGGTAGCGCGCCAGGCTCGTAATCTGTAGTTCCCAGGTTCGAGTCCCAGCTGGGTCAGCGTTAAGATTTATCTCCGTAAAAATTCTCCGCCCTGCCCACGGTCAGTAGGGGACACCGATGGGCTTGGAAAGGCCGCCGTCCGTCGGATGGGACGTTAAGCCGTGGCCCCGTGTGCGGGTGAGCCATACCCTGTGCACGTTAAAGAACACGCTGGATGGCCTTGACGGGAGGCTACCATCTGTCTCCCAACAGCTGTTCCAGTGGGTCCCCTCCCCCAACCTTCTCTGAACCTTCGGGGTCCATGTGACCTGGCCATTTAGCCCATGGTGTGCAAAAAAGTGCCGCTCAGAGGTAAAACAACCCAACTCAAAGTAGAAATCACAGCACCGTGAAGGAAGTGATGTTTACGCCCGAAACTCAGAGGACAGGAGCTATGAGGATAGATGTGCAATGTCAAAATGCAGAACATGAGAATTGTTAAAGACCTGAATGTTATCTGCTGTTATGCCCCCACTGAGATGCCGATGAGGATGAGAAGGATAGGTTTTATGAACAACTTCAGGATATTTTGAATTCTGTCAAGAAAGGAGATATTACCCTTGTTCTTGGTGACTTCAATGCCAAAGTTGGTACTGACTCTGACCTTTGGGCAGGAGTAATAGGCCCTTTTGGTATTGGTAGCTGCAATGGCAATGGGCAACATCTCCTACAGGTAAGTAAACTCAATGGTTTCAGAATAACTAACACATATTACAAACACCGCGACATACGTAAGTACACATGGGTTTCACCCGATGGGCTGCATAAGAATATGATTGATTATATATTAATTAACAGTAAATGGACTAGTTCTGTTAGGAATACCAGGTCATATAGGGGAGCTGAAATTGGATCTGACCATTACCTTGTTAAATGTGCCTTGCAACTTAAACTTAAAAAGTGTTGTGATAGGGTTAAAAATTTACCTTTAATACTGAAGCTCTGAAAGACCCAGTTATAGCTAAAGCTTACCATGATAGGTTACTTAGTCATTATGACAGTCATGGTTTGCTTAATACTGAAGTTGAGGAAGAATGGGGTCATTTTAAACAGTCTTTTTTAGAAACTAACAGTACTCTTTTAGGGAAAAAGGAGCAGAGGAGACAGAATTATTTGAGTGATTAGGCACTTGAGCTTATTTCAGGAACAAGGAGCTGCAGGAATGTCCTTAATCAGTACACTATTAGTCCTAATAGAAAGCATTACAGAGAGCTTAATAAACGTGTAAAAAATCAGTTAGCTGCTGATAAGAATCTTTGGCTTGATGGTTTGGCTGACAAAGCTGAGAGAGCAGTTGGGCAGCACAACAGCAGAGAGCTGTACCAGATAGTTAATGTTTTGTGTGGTAGAAAACGGGCAGGTATACAGGGATTGAAGGATAAACAAGATAAGGTTATAGAAGGTGAGGATTCTGTCATGGTTAGGTGGGCTGAGCATTTCAGTGATATTGTAAACAATGTGGTTAGTTCTACTTCCATTGTTTGCAAAGATGAAAGCTGCATTGGTGGCTTTAATGTTGGCCCTATAACCCAATCTGAAGCTATTTTGGCTGTTTCTAAACTTAAACTTCATAAATCCCCAGGGGTAGACGAAATTACCACAGAAATGCTTAGAGCTGGGAATGTTTCGATTACCACTTGGATGATTGAAATTCTGAATATCTTTTATGATAAAGGCATGGTTCCTAAGGATTTTACCAGAGCTATTGTTATCCCTATTTTCAAAAAAGGTGATCGCAGTTCTTGTGATAACTATACGGGTATCAGCCTACTCTCTGTTCCAGGTAAAGTTCTTTCCATGTTTATGCTTAATAGAATTAAGAATCTGGTTGACAGTCAATTGCGTGATGAGCAATGTGGATTCAGAAGTGGTAGGGGATGTGTGGATCAGATATTTTCACTTAGGCAGATTCTTGAGAAATGTTTAGAGTTTCAGAAACCTTTGGTTGCTAGCTTTGTTGATTTCAAAAAGGCTTTCGACTCTGTTGATCGTCATAATTTGTGGTTGATTGTGAGATCATATGGTATACCTGACAAGTTAGTTAACATAATGAAAGCTCTCTATAATAACACTGACTCGTGTGTGAGAGTTGGTAAGGCGTGTAGCAATTGATTTAACATTACTTCTGGTGTTCGACAAGGGTGTATTTTGTCTCCTTTTCTCTTTAGCTTGGTTATTGATTATGTTATGCGAAATTCACTTCAAAGGAAAGATTTTGGCCTTAAATGGACTGGAGATACGAAAATTTCTGATTTAGATTATGCTGATGATTTAGCCCTTTTGGCAAATGATGTTGATGAAATGAACTCTTTCATTCGAGCTGTTGATGAGACTGGTAGTAGAGTAGGTTTGGTTATAAGCAGAGAGAAAACTAAAGTGATGAAAATTGGTCAGGCAGGCTGTGATTCAGTTAATCTGAATGGTTGCAGTCTTGAGCAGGTGTCACAGTTTAATTGTCTTGGGAGCTATGTAACAGATAATGGCGATGTGCGGCATGAGATTAACAGACGAACAGGGATTGCTGCCGGGACTTTTAAGAATCTATGGAGAGTGTGGAGAAATAGGCGTATACACCTAAAGACTAAAATTAGACTGTATAATAGTTTGGTTCTTTCTAGGGTTAGTTATGGTAGTGAAACTTGGACACTTTGTAAACAAGATAACAGAAAACTAGATGCTTTTGATTCCAGATGCTTACGCAGTATCTTGGGCATTAGATGGTTCAACTTTGTAACTAATGATGAGGTTAGACAAAGGAGTTTGCAACCTCCTTTAAGCAGCATATTGTGCAGAGAGAGACTCCGTTGGTTTGGCCATGTTGCCCGTATGAATAATTATAGATTGGCGAATAGGGTTATGAATAGTGTGCCAAAAGGCCTCAGAAAGAAGGGGAGACCTAGGATGCGGTGGGCAGACAATGTCAAACAGGACCTTGTTAGAATTGGTGTGCAGTGGCCAGATGCAGTAGATGTAGCTCAGGATAGACTTGCTTGGAGAACTAAATTGCACGGTCTGGTTGGACCTCCGTAGCCCATGGCTGCTTGATGATGATGATGATGATGATGATGATGATGATGATGATGATGATGATGATGATGATGATGATGTTTATTGCAGATTCATCAGTACAGAGTAAGCCCACCTCGGGTGGTTATACTAGCTTGTAGAAGTCTCGGCATTCCATCAATCAGATGGTTAATGGTGTCCTGAGGTATGGCGTTCCAAACAGCATCAGTTGGGCACACAACTATATCAGGTGGAAGCAGGAGGGAGCTGGCGAAGGTGGCGACATGTAAGATCCCACACATGCGCAATGAGCGACAAGTCCAGGGAGTATGGCTGCCATGAGAAATGTCCACACCTTGGAGACTGTCAATCGTTGCATGTGCAGTGTGTGAGGTGGCGTTGTCTTGCTGCAGAATCAATTCAGGCATAGAAATAAGAAAGGGTCGTGCCGTAGGACTAACGATGTCATCGATGTAACATCTCGCCATTAGCGTGCCAGAAATATGGAGTAGAAGTGTCCGGCCACCATATGTGATGCCACCCAATACCATTGCACCATGGTGGGGAGCTGTACCACCTCCTAGAAGACAAGGCCAAACAACTACGTCACAGAATAATGATGACGTCACCCTAGTTAGACCCAAGTACCCCATGCTGCCCCATGCCAGACAGCTTACGTAGTTAGGTTAGCTCAGTTAACAAAGAAGAATGAGTGAAGTGGCAATCGAAGTAACGTGCTAATCAACACGTGTTTGCTAATTTTTTTCCTGTGTGAAATAATAATGCCCTTTCGTTGTTGCGTACCATATTGCCGGGGCAAGGAATGAGCGAAACGTTTCAGTGTTAGGATTTCCAAAAGATGAAGATTTTGCGAAGACAATGGCTGCAATATCAAGAAAGGATTTCATGTCAACTCAAAGTTCTTAACTTTAATGCAGTTTATATCTGTAATAGTGTGTAGCTTATATCTGCAATAAAGAAGTTTAATTTTTGATTAAATTTTTCGTGCAAGTTGATGAAATCGTAGATGTGTATAATATATAATAGAGTATTGCAAGCTGTAGTTATTGCTGTGGTTCGCTACGAAAAAATGGCGGCGGTAGTTTCGAATCTAATGTTCAGTTCAAAATTTTGGAACTATTCGTAATGTATAGGAATGTTACAAACTAGACTTTTTTTTCGTTCTTAATATTTAAAGTTTACAAATCACTTCGAATCGCTATTTTTTTTGGCAGCCGTCTTCCGAGCTATTGCAAAATCAAGTTAATAATCATTTCAACTGTAGATCTGAAATAGGATATGTAAATAAATCATATTTTTTGCATTCACATTATTAAAAACCGATTATTTTATTCTTGATGTCCACTATTGAAGCCTGCAATTTTGAAATTGATAGTCATTGAAGAGAATCTGTGAACGACCTATTTCCAATTTACATTAGCTATATATCATAATCGTTTGTGATTCTTGCTTTCATTGTTTACATATCAGAATTTAAACGTTATAGTAAATTTTAGTTCATTAAAATTATTCTGTATTTACAGTTTGAGACGAAAGATTTTAACTAATGATTTTTGTTCGTGGAACATAGAAATATTAATATGTTTTTAAAGTAACATTTTGGGCTGAAACCCTCAAAATGGTGTTGGTAAATAATATTAACCAAATTCATATTGGAGATACAAATTAAATGATTTAACCACAAATATTTCAAAGCTGAAAAATCTACCATATCATTTATAAAATGTATATATATATAAAATAATTATGTTAAAATGAATGGGGTAGCCTGAGGAAGAACCTCCCAATTCTTGTGACGTATTGAATATGAATATGAATATGTTAAAATGAGAGCACTTGTACTATGTAACTGTGGTTACATAGTACCTCAATAATTTTGCTAAGGTTAATAAGAGTGACCTAATTCATATTGGAGATAAAGTAAATGATTTAGCCATAAATATTACAAAGCTATAACATACAACATGTACCATATTATTTATAAAATTAAATAACTATGTTAATGTTAATTTTATAGTACACAATTGTGATAAAATGGTTAGTATTAAGAGGTATTTGTACAAGTTATACTATGTAACAATTGTACTGAATTGAGACATACTTAGAACTATCTATTTTAACAAATCAGTCTGCTTTTAGTTATAGGATTTTATGCAGTGGTGGAGCATATCTATATATATTTAGCTATATAAAAATATATGCTTAGGTTACAAAATAATAAGGATTCATGCCTCCTCTTTTAGAAACTTCACAAAAATAAAACCATAATTCTGTAACAGGGTTTTCGAACCTTTTAATTTGGTGTCATTTCTGAAATGATTTATTTACGTGACATGCTTGTGATATAGTCCCCTTATCTTGACGTTGCCATGTTATTATGAAGTATTATTGTTTTTCATATTTTCACGACACACCTGGGTCTTAGAAGGAACACACCAGTTGGGAATCACTGTTCTGTAATTTCATAAACAAACCAGAAATATCTGTAGGAGAGACACCTTACAATAGAGACAGTTATTTGAAATGGTGAATTAGTACATTTTATTAAACTCTCATTCACGTTAAGATGCAACATTCACAATACATTTTTATTTAATATATTTATTTGATTATATTTGAATGTTGAGAAGTAAGAATCTTTTTTTTAACTCATCTTCTTTTGGATGATTAATGTTCTATACATAATATAAATTATTTGCCAAAGTTTTGAGAGTTTACATTACTTTTAGGTTTGTGAAATCTATTTTGATGTAAAAGACATCTGCAGAATATCTGAGCATTATGATCAGAATACTGGTAAAAAGATAACTGTGAATTTCTGCAGCCAAGGCTTCGTGATAGATCTGATTAAAGCGACTGAAAATCATAGTAATTAATACTTTGTGTCACATGTGCTTAACGTCAGGTTTATTTGCTTTGTTAAATTATGAGTCCAAAAGCAGTTAATTTCTTTATGTGCCATCTTTTTCTTTTAATGGCTATGTAAATGATAGTCCAGGTGTTTTTAATTATTTTTTTTTTGCCTCTTAGATGATTTTTTCCAGTTAAATATTTATTGACTAATTTCAATAGAATTACACTTGCCAGTCTTTGAACACTGAAATTGAATAACTGCATTCATGATTGTGGATAATTCATATGTGTGTGTGCATATATTCAGTAGTTAATTTTCACAGATGTGCTGTAGCCATGGGACTCATGAAATAAATAGTCAGGTTTGTTGGAATTTTTTGACTAGGTGTTTGAGATGATGACTTCCTTTAGTTTCTCATATAATATTTTCAGTTGAAGTAAAAATTAGAGTTCTAGCTGGGGGGAAAATATTTTGCAAGATATTGTAGAGCAACAGGTTTACTTTCATTAGTTGCTCTATGGTAGTCATAGATATATGAGTGAATTTAATTGTATCTGATTCAATATAGTTTTTAATTTCAATGTAATGTGCCATTAATATTACAACAGGTTTATGAATATGTAAATACTGACCTATATATCTTCATAATAGTGCTTATAGACAGGTACTACACATCAGTGTAAAGCATTGTGTGTTTATGATTAGTCAGATATGTGTTCTGATAAATCATATGGGAATTGCCGTTTGCTCACTGGTGAAAAAATTATTTTTATTAATTTTGGTTTGATTTCTCTTTCCTTGAGCTCAAGTGCTAGTAGTCATTTAAAGTGTTTACTTGATGGAGGACTTTTAAGTAGAAAATAATAGATTCCTGCAATACATCTGGAGGATTTTGGTTGGGTTGTTTTACCTCTGAGCGGCACTTTTTTGCACACCATGGGCTAAATGGCCAGGTCACATGGACCCCGAAGGCTCAGAGAAGGTTGGGGGAGGGGACCCACTGGAACAGCTGTTGGGAGACAGATGGTAGCCTCCCGTCAAGGCCATCCAGTGTGTTCTTTAACGTGCACAGGGTATGGCTCTCCCGCACACGGGGCCACGGCTTAACGTCCCGTCCGACGGACGGCGGCCTTTCCATCCCATCGGTGTCCCCTACTGACCGTGGGCAAGGCGGGGAATTTTGCGGAGATAAATCTCAACGCTGACCCAGCTGGGACTCGAACCTGGGAACTACAAATTACGAGCCTGGCGCGCTACCGACTGAGCCACCCCCGCCCCACATCTGGAGGAAATACATGCTTGAGAATAATCCATTAGTGTGTGTGTATTTTTTTAGATTAGTCATTTATGGTAAAAGGAATTGCCTTTAGTTTTGATGACATGAGTTTGAATAGCTGTGGCTGGAAAAAAAATATTTTGCAATGTATTGTAGAGCAAGAGGTTTACTTTCATCAATTCCTCTATGGTAGTCATAGACATATAAGAGTGCATTTAATTGCATCTTATTCAAAATAGTTTTTCATTTGAATATAAAGTGCCTTTGATATTATAAAAGAGGTGTATGCTGACCTCTAAAACTTCATAATAGCAGTTTAAAAAAATTGTGTTTATGATTTGTGTTGAAGATGTGTTTCCAATATCAAGTTTAATTTTTTGGTAATAAGCCTTTTATATAATCCGGTGAATGATGGTATATTCTGTGTTGGGTAGGAAATCAGTCAGTTCCAAAAATTGTATTTTCTTGTAATAATCATGTGAGTAGTATTTATATGTAACTATCATGTGTCAAGAGGATAAAATGCGTTTTTTTAATTATATCTTTTTTTGTACATATGTTTTGATGTGGTAATAAAATTATTTATAGAAATTAGAATTGTTTTTTCTACCTGAAATGGTAACATTTAGAAGTGGTAATAACTTAAAAAGATCGGAAAATATTTAAAGTGATAAAATCCCTTAATAGTAGCATAATATTTAAATTTTATTATGATTAAAATTGGTTTTCCTAATAGAAGAAAATTTTATCATATAGGCAATTTAAGAAAAGTGCTGAAATCAGTTATATACTAATTGTTCAGCAGGAAATTTTCTGAGTAAAGCTTTAAATAAAAACTTATAAGTCAACGATGTATTAAATCATCAAGTACAATAATAAAAAATGTTAAAGTAAACCTCGCGTTATACGGTTTAAAAAAAAATCCAGTGAGAGTCACTATCATACAGTTAACAAGCGAAGTGCTCATGACGAGACGAACGTGGGTCTAACTAGCGTGACGTCATGGAGTCTGTTGGATGGCTTTCTCTTGTAGGAGGTGTTGGCTGTACAGTGGCTAATGGTATAGGCTTCCTCATGCGATTAAATACATTATCACCATGTTGACAAACAGCCACCTAGCATGGCAAAACAGAATCGGGACTCATCCGTGAACAACAAACTCTTGTCCTTTCAATGTCACCTAGCTCGAAACCTGTGATGTCTCTGCAAAAGCAGATGGTGGACTGGACATCTCACCCTCACTCCTGCGTCATGCAAACATTGTCTAATGGTTTGCGTGGAGACCATGGTACCCATAATGGTCCACAAATCACACTGCAACACAGTCGCTGTGGTGAAAGAGTTGCAAGTAGCCGTCCTACGGAGCATGCAATCTTCCCACACTGTGGTGTTGAGTGCTGGTCCCATACTTGCTCTTCATATCATTTGATGCTCCATGACGTCACATTGTGCCCCATAAGTATGGTGATCGCAATAAAGGCTCAATCCAACTCTCGCTTATCAATTATTCATTCTCTCTCAGAAGGCATCAATTTTACATAAGGGTCAGCCATCGTATCCAAGGCATGTTCCGAACGTTTTCGCGTCATGCATTCCAACCTCACTGTCGGTCATTCTATGACATGAGCTCATGTGTGAACGGTATTAATCCAGTGCTCTGTTGGGTGTCACGTGTCCATTCGCTGCGGAAGTATGACCGCTTGATATATCCAATGTCCAATTGCTCATGCGCTTTACAATCTCTATCTCCATTTCTTCTCGCTGTTGCGATTTCCACTTTGAACAGTGTATAAAATATCAATTAAACTAACTTTCGATTTTCGCTAAAATCCGTTTCAGTATAGTTATAGTTTAGCTTATAGAAGTTCGAATATTGAATAACAGAGATATCAATCATAAGAATTCACCTACTAAAAATATTATTTCAAATCATTTAAATAAAAATAAATACCTCCTCAAGCAGCTGCTTGCTACAGAGGTCTGACAGGAGCCTGTCAGTTTATATGCCATAGTAGAAGGTCTGTGAGGATGGCAGGACCTCAGCAGGAAAGCAACACGAACATCCATGTCTTACCGGGGACTTTAACCCGGTTCCGTTAGATCAGTAGCCAAGAGAGCTAACCACTTGGCCACGGGACGGCTAATAAACTAAATTTACGTTTTAGAATTTTATGCAACTAGTTCTTACAATACCTTGCTATTGTTAAGTATTCGAGCTTCCATAGTTCTTTAAAAACCCAACAAATATTGTTGAAAATCGACATTTATATAAATTTGAATGAGATTTAAATTTATCTAGTCCTATTTCTCTACAAAAAGTTTATGGAAGACGAATTTTCGAATTTCCCTCTCCCTTGACTCAATATAGGAATATCTCCATTTTTTCGTCCTGTATCTGTTTATCAATAACGTTAACAGTTACGTTTGTTCTCCAATACTTCGGTCCCGGATGTTTGTGTTGTCTTTCTGCTGAGGTCTCGCCTTCCTCACAGATCATCTCTATTACACTGACAGGCTTCTGTCAGATCCCTGTGGGAAGCAGCTGCTTGATTACAGCTTTTATTTTCATTTAAAAAAATGTTTAAAACACTGGGTAGACTATTTGCTGGTCAGGTTTTAAATAAATTTACCACGAAAAAAGTGTTCAAAAGTGTTTAAAATCATTTGGGCATGTTGTTTCATTTTTTTTTAAAATTCAGAAATTTCGATCATTCGGGTGATTTTTTTTTAATTTTTTAAATTTTATATGTTAATACATTTTTGAAAATTTCACTCTTCATTTGGTGTAAATTCACTCCTGAACATAAAATTGCAACACCCATAAAGGATAAATACAGTGACACAAAATCATTACCTCATGTAGTTGGGTTGGGTTGGGTTACCTCTGAGCGGCACTTTTTTGCACACAATGGGCTAAATGGCCAGGTCTCAAGGACCCAGAAGGCTCAGAGAAGGTTGGGGGAAGAGACCCGCTGTTGGGAGACAGATAGTAGCCCCCTGTCAAGGCCATCCAGCGTTCTCTTCAATGTGCATAGGGTATGGCTCTCCCACAAATGGGGCTATGGGCAGATGTCCTAAGGACTGCGGCGTGTCCAAGCCCATTGGTGTCCTCTAATGACTGTGGGAGGGGCGGGGAGTTTTGTGGAGATAAATCTCAACGCTGGCCCATCTGGAACTCGGACCTGCGAACTGCAGATTACGAGCCTGACACACTACCAACTGAGCCATCCCAGCCCCTCCCACTGTAGTACCATAGGTCTTATGCAAATTATTTCAGGGAGACCTAAATAAAAGCCACTGTACGGGAAAGTAGGTATGTCAGTGGAGGTGAAATAGTGCGCTTGTGTTTCAGGTAGGTCAAGGCAACAAACTTGAAAGAGTTATCAGCAGCTAGATCCATTTGAAGAGGGACATATTGTGGGGATGCAAGAGGCAAGTTAATCTGTCTGTCATATAGCTGTAGTAAGTAGTTAAGTTAGTGGAGGTGAAACAGTGCGCTTGTGTTTCAGTTATGTCAAGGCAACAAACTTGAAAGAGTTAACAGCATCTAGATCCAACTCGATCGTGCAGTGAGCACTGTAAACATTCTATTTGGAGCAGTGGACGAAGACCGGTACTACTTCACATCACCATGGTTCGTGTCTCCGCAAGAGTGAAACACCATGAAAAGATCACCTCATCCACTGACACAAGAAACCTCTGACCCCAGTGCGACATGTATAACAAGCCAATGCGACGTGGCACCTAGAATACTTGTGTGTCATTTCAATAAAGCTGAATTATAGGCAGGCATCCCCTTAGCAGGTTGCCACTGACTGCTAATCACCGCCAGGCATATTGTCTGTGAGGCATCGAGTGTATGTTATGGGGGAATGACCACATCATCTCGGATGAGTCACACTTCTGTTTGGGTGAAAATGATGGTCACATCATGGTTTGGCATCACGACGGCCAGTGGCAAGATTCAGCACACATCTAGGATTGCCATAGTGACATCAGTTATGACCCCAGAGTATTTTTAATGTTTGTCCAGGGACTTTGACATCTCAACGATATTGTTATGCCCACAATTCCTGAAATGGAGACTCAATGTATTTGTCGGGAATCTCCTCTGCCATAATGTTGTTTTCTTCACCCTAACCTGACCTTGCCCCATCATTTATAACCTTTTGATCTCCAACACTTGTGCGTATAAAGACGAAGCCCCAGAGTGCACAACTTTGGAAAATCAGGGCTAGATGCTGATGCGGCTGACAGAAGAAATCCGAAAATGGCAAAACAAATGACACACACCAGCTTGAACTATTGTCTAGTCGCCACGGCATCGATGCTGGCCAATGGGTGTGCCCCACGACTTCACAGATGGTACGATTCTCGCCTCAGGACTGGGCAAGCTGCCCCAAAGTAGAGTGCTGTCTCTCTTCTACTACTGATTCTGGTGCAAGACTGATGCCATGAAATTAGCCTCCATCAATCACTGATGCCATGAAATTAGCCTCCATTAATCACTGATGCCATGAAATTAGCCTCCATCAATCACTGATGCCATGAAATTAGCCTCCATCAATCACTGATGCCATGATATTAGCCTCCATCAATCAGCTGAGCCCTGCTACCATGATTTCCGCAGTATAGCCAGGACGAACAGACCATCACTGACTCTGAGCATACTGACTATAGATGCTTGGGTTGGGTTGTTTTACCTCTGAGCGGCACTTTTTTGCACACCATGGGCTAAATGGCCAGGTCACATGGACCCCGAAGGCTCAGAGAAGGTTGGGGGAGGGGACCCACTGGAACAGCTGTTGGGAGACTGATGGTAGCCTCCGTCAAGGCCATCCAGCTTGTTCTTTAACGTGCACAGGGTATGGCTCTCCCGCACACGGGGCCACGGCTTAACGTCCCATCCGACGGACGGCGGCCTTTCCAAGCCCATCGGTGTCCCCTACTGACCGTGGGCAGGGCGGGGAATTTTGCGGAGATAAACCTCAACGCAGACCCAGCTGGGCCTCGAACCTGGGAGCTACAGATTACGAGCCTGGCGCGCTACCGTCTGAGCCACCCCCGCCGACTATAGATGCTGGTGAGAATCACCGATGAAAGGAGAAGACAGTATTCCGAGTTGAGCAATTAGGCCCCCAGACAAATGGAGTGGAACAGTGCGAGACAGGCTGGAACTCTAAGCCTCCCTTGTACCGAGGAAGAAGGTACAGATATTTTCCCTGTTCTGGTCCACTTTATCGTAGTCATTTGAGAATAATCGCCAAACTTAGCCTACGCTACACTTCCCTAGATCGCTCATATTGTTGGATCACTGAACTGGTTCTGGCAGGGTTGATGAAAGTATGTGCGAATAAATGCATTTAAATGGCAAATTTTAGCTCTGTGGTATTTCCTAAAATTCTCTTTTTGTCTTCACTCAGAGGACCAGTAGGCAAAAGAGGCCTGCATGGGAAACGTTTATCAGCAACGTGATAAAAATAAGTTATTGGAACCACAAACCTACTTTCCATAGAATGCTGAGCCTACTGGTGTACACAATGCCTTTTTTTTCTCCCTGTCCCCTTTTTTTATTATTTTCCCCTGACGTCCTCCCTACCTAGGTTGGACGGGGCCCCGGCGAAGGGGCCTGGTAAGGCCTGACTAAGAGTTCCCACCACGGAGCCGAGGCAAATTAGATCTATATATTCTGGTTTGTGGCTAACAGGGGCGCAGATTAAATTTAGGTTTTGACCGATGGATGAACTTTTCATCTATAGTACTGTTCGCCATAGGTAGTTATGGGGCGAGCTGCATCTACATGGTGTTGTCTTGCTCTCGACGTAGGTAGTGGAGATTTGGCATTATCCATATAGATGTAGTGCAGTCCATGTATTGCCGAGCCTCTGGGTTTTGTCGACATACATTTCCTGACGTCCTCCCTATCCAGGAAACAGAGGTTGGATGATATAATATGTCGATGACATTTTGGTGTTCTATTGTCTACCTTTCCTGCGGAGCTCTCCAAGGGCCATGTATCAGCAGGATAAACGATGTTCCCATACAGCACACTCCAACAGTGTCTACAGGTTGTCCCCTGATTCCTCTCCTTCAGAGCACATATGGGATGTGCTGGTTTGAAGTCTCTGATAGCATCCACAGTGAGCACACACACACTGGACACTCTGCATATCCATTTTGAGGAAGAATGGCGGAATGTTCCTCAGGACACTATTAGGGTGCTGTATGCATCAATGCCTCGACTCTATCAGCATGCATCACCGCCAACGGGGATCATACTCCATATTGAGAGTGCATATTATGCATATCGTTTCAAATTTGAGGACAAACTAAATTGATGGAATATTCTGATAAAATCATTTTGTTGTATTAGATGAAATCACGATTGTCGACAAAGCGTTTTAACATATAACGTAAAGATAAACATCAGTTATTTCTGAACATATTTCAGTCTAATAGTACCACGGGTAATATGATCGCTGTTAACCTTGAAACTTGTCCTTATATAAAGAAAGTGCTCGAACCACGACGTCGCAAATCACCGCCTTCTGGATAAGTAAGTTCGTGAAAAAAAGGCGTTCTGCTCGCTTTCACCTATTTACCCAGATATCTCGTTGCCAAGCATTAGGGTAAGACAGATTCTGCTTAAACAATCTGAATAAATGGATATGAGATTCTGACAGTGAGAAGTTTTCCACAGCTCTTCTTATCCCTATTTTCAAAAAGAGATCGCAGTTCTTGCGGCAGAAGTATGTTTTCCGTTCTAGCTAAATTATTTAGTTGTTGCGGTTACCAAAATTAAGAATTTTGTTAATGAACAACTTTGAGATGGAGTTGATTCAGATGTAGTAGGTATGCATAGAACAAAGTTTCTTTTAGGCAGTTTATTGAGATGCATGGAGTGGTCTCAGGAACCATTTTTTGTTGTGGGATGGAGAGGATCAGTGGGCAATTCTCAAAAATGGAGCTCTTTCTTACTACTTCTCTTAGCTTTAGGGGGAGAGCATCACCACCTACCTCTCTTAGGACTACCCTGTTGAGATGGATTTAGAATTTCAAAACCAGAAATTACTATTTGTATAGATTTCAAACAGTGTGATAAGTAAACTGAGGGAAAAATCATCAAAAACAGGTGATAAAATATTATTATTAAACTAAACCTTTTAGACATATTTTAACCAACAATAGTACGAAAAAAAAAAACGTTTTATGCTTGTATACTCAGTCAGTATCGCACCAGGCTCGTAATCTGCGCTTTCCAGGTTCGAGTCCCAGCCGGATAGGCGTTGAGATTTATCTCCGCAAAACTCCCGCCCTGTCCACGGTCAGTAGGGGACACCAATGGGATAGGCCATCGTACGTCGTATGGAACGTCAAGCCGTGGTCCTGTATGCGGGAGAACCATATCCTGTGGACGTTAAGGAACGCGTTGGATGGCCTTGACGGGAGGCTACCCATTGTCTCCCAGCAGCTGTTCCAGTTCCATTTAACCCGTTGTGTGCAAAAAACTGCCTTCAGAGGTAAAATAACTGAACACACCACTGGTGATAAGGTTTGTTGTTGTTTGGGTTGTTTTACCTCTGAGCGGCACTTTTTTGCACACCATGGGCTAAATGGCCAGGTCACATGGACCCCGAAGGCTCAGAGAAGGTTGGGGGAGGGGACCCACTGGAACAGCTGTTGGGAGACAGATGGTAGCCTCCCGTCAAGGCCATCCAGCGTGTTCTTTAACGTGCACAGGGTATGTTTCTCCCGCACACGGGGCCACGGCTTAACGTCCCATTCGACGGACGGCGGCCTTTCCAAACCCATCGGTGTCCCTTACTGACCGTGGGCAGGGCGGGGAATTTTGCGGAGATAAATCTCAACGCTGACCCAGCTGGGACTCGAACCTGGGAACTACAGATTACGAGCCTGGTGTGCTACCGACTGAGCCACCCCCGCCCCCGATAGATAAGGTGGAACAACTATTTTGACAAACACATAAGCTGACAAACCGGCAAATGACATGCGAAAAGCAATAGGAAGATAAATAAAAGCAATAGAGCTGTATCAGGAACGTTCCATCGCCCCCTCCAAAAAAATCTGTCATACTAAATTTCAAACCTGTTTTTCAGTTTGAAATACAAAACAGTTGTCTTTGTACAATTTTTATTTTAGCCCCATATTTTTTGTTCGACTAAAAGTAGATTAAAAAGAAAACACCCATAAAATATCATTCTATACCATCATCATCATCAGTTTATTCTAATAATAAGGTTGCAAACAACATATATTTATAATACCCTTATTAACCCAAGAGCATCTAAGCTCATGTAGGTTAACATACAAATTATTTAAATACATAATTTTGGCAACATTAACACTCAACTTTACATAAAGAAGAAAGGATATACAAAAAAAAAAACAAGAATTTATAAAAATGAATTATAACTTTTTTTACTTTAACACTGAAAACAGGCTGTCAGCAATTGTAACCCGCATTAGATAATTAGCAGTGAGAAATCTGAAATTTGTTTCTTTCGAAATATAATTGGTAAAGAATTAAAGTTTTTAGGGGCCAAATAATCAAAATGTTTGTGAATAATTTCTGTTTTTGCAAGTGGTAACAGAAACCTTTTCACATCATCTCGCATAGAATAATTTGTATAATGCAGCACTGCATTCTTGTTTTTAAAAGAAGTAACTTAATGTTCCATAAGCAAAGAAGTGTCTCAGTGGAGATGCGTCTAAAATGGTATACTTACAAAAGATAGTAACAGTTTTATATATATTTGGTAATATTTGAAATAAATTTATTTTGCATGAAATTAGACACCTTAATGGTGATATAAATAATAGGATCTCCTAAATGATATAATATCATTTTAACCGTTTCTGTTTGGTGGAATATTTTAACAATTGGGAAACCTGAGTCTTATTCTCAGACTACAGCCCCCCATCACCACCACCCACCACCACCACGCCGAAACTATATTCCAGAGTATGTGCCTCAGCTGTGTATAACTTAACCCAAAATTTCATCTGATGTTTCAATTTTGTTCACTCGTTTCTTCTGCAGCGAAGGAATCATGACAGGATCCTCTGAACTACGGGTGTTCAACATAAGGCCCATGAGAGAATTTTCTTCACCCCCTCCATCACCTACTCTCTCGTCTTTCATTCCACTTGAAGTCGATTCTGGCTAGCTTCATTCCTTTAGAAATCGATTCAGGCTTACTTCATTCTTTTAGAAATCGATTCAGGCTCACTTCATTCCTTTAGAAGTCGATTAGTTCTTGTTTCATTCCTTTAGAAATCGATTCAGGCTCACTTCATTCTTTTAGAAGTCGATTAGTTCTTGTTTCATTCCTTTAGAAATCGATTCAGGCTCACTTCATTCCTTTAGAAGTCTATTAGTTCTTGTTTCATTCCTTTAGAAATGGATTCAGGCTCACTTCATTCTTTTAGAAGTCTATTAGTTCTTGTTTCATTCCTTTAGAAATCGATTCAGGCTCACTTCATTCCTTTAGAAGTAGATTAGTTCTTGTTTCATTCCTTTAGAAATGGATTCAGGCTCACTTCATTCCTTTAGAAGTCGATTAGTTCTTGTTTCATTCCTTTAGAAATCGATTCAGGCTCACTTCATTCTTTTAGAAGTCGATTAGTTCTTGTTTCATTCCTTTAGAAATCGATTCAGGCTCACTTCATTCCTTTCAAAGTCGATTAGTTCTTGTTTCATTCCGTTAGAAATCGATTCAGGCTCACTTCGTTCCTTTAGAAGTCGATTAGTTCTTGTTTCATTCCTTTAGAAATCGATTCAGGTTCACTTCATTCTTTTAGAAGTCGATTAGTTCTTGTTTCATTCCTTTAGAAATCGATTCAGGCTCACTTCATTCTTTTAGAAGTCGATTAGTTCTTGTTTCATCCTTTAGAAATTGATTCAGGCTCACTTCATTCATTTAGAAATTTATTATTTCTTGTTTCATTCCTTTAGAAATCGATTCAGGCTCACTTCATTCCTTTAGAAATCGATTCAGGCTCACTTCATTCCTTTAGAAGTCTATTAGTTCTTGTTTCATTCCTTTAGAAATCGATTCAGGCTCACTTCATTCTTTTAGAAGTCGATTAGTTCTTGTTTCATTCCGTTAGAAATGGATTCAGGCTCACTTCATTCCTTTAGAAGTCGATTAGTTCTTGTTTCATTTCTTTAGAAATCGATTCAGGCTCACTTCATTCTTTTACAAGTCTATGAGTTCTTGTTTCATTCCTTTAGAAATCGATTCAGGCTCACTTCATTCTTTTAGAAGTCTATTAGTTCTTGTTTCATTCCTTTAGAAATCGATTCAGGCTCACTTCATTCTTTTAGAAGTCGATTAGTTCTTGTTTCATTCCTTTAGAAATCGATTCAGGCTCACTTCATTCCTTTAGAAGTCTATTAGTTCTTGTTTCATTCCTTTAGAAATCGATTCAGGCTCACTTCATTCTTTTAGAAGTCGATTAGTTCTTGTTTCATTCCTTTAGAAATCGATTCAGGCTCACTTCTTTCTTTTAGAAGTCGATTAGTTCTTGTTTCATTCCTTTAGAAATCGATTCAGGCTCACTTCATTCTTTTAGAAGTCGATTAGTTCTTGTTTCATTCCTTTAGAAATCGATTCAGGCTCACTTCATTCTTTTAGAAGTCGATTAGTTCTTGTTTCATTCCTTTAGAAATCGATTCAGGCTCACTTCATTCTTTTAGAAGTCGATTAGTTCTTGTTTCATTCCGTTAGAAATCGATTCAGGCTCACTTCATTCCTTTAGAAGTCGATTAGTTCTTGTTTCATTTCTTTAGAAATCGATTCAGGCTCACTTCATTCCTTTAGAAGTCTATTAGTTCTTGTTTCATTCCTTTAGAAATCGATTCAGGTTCACTTCATTCTTTTAGAAATCTATTAGTTCTTGTTTCATTCCTTTAGAAATCGATTCAGGCTCACTTCATTCCTTTAGAAGTCTATTAGTTCTTGTTTCATTCCTTTAGAAATCGATTCAGGTTCACTTCATTCTTTTAGAAGTCGATTAGTTCTTGTTTCATTCCTTTAGAAATCGTTTCAGGCTCACTTCATTCATTTAGAAGTCGATTTTTTCTTGCTTCATTCATTTAGAAGTTGGTTCTTTCTTGCTTCATTCCCTTAGAAATCGATTCTGGGCTCGCTTCATTCCTTTAGAAGTAGATTCTGGCTCGCGTCGACATTTGAGTTTTGCACCCCGGTTCTAATGCTTGATCTGAAGTATACATGCGTTGTCTAGCGTTGGGTAACTATATAAGAATAAGATTAATTGTGATATCTTAGGGGGTAAAATTAAATGTTTTCTAATGTTATTCAGTTGCTACGGATGTCTGATAGGAGACTAAAAAATGCACAATATAAACAAATGTGTTATGAAAATGCGAGATTTCAGCAGAAAAACTTTCCTGTCTTGTATGGTATTGAACTTAAATTCCTTTACACCGCAGACATGCAACCATTCCTTTCAATTAATTTTATTACTTAAAAAAGGAGATAGTTTTATTTGCAAAAGAATTAACCCATTTAAATATATACACATCCCCCAGTTTTGATGGAATGTTGAATGAAATCTCAATGTATTACAAAATACCAAAATTTTTTACATGAAATCTCAATGTAAAAAAATACAAAAAAAAAAAATTTTTTTTTGCTCAAATATCGCATTCATGCTCATTAAGCTTGTAATAAAAAATTCCCCTGCAATCAACCAGACAAATATGCTTTGTCTCAATGCACATGTTCTAATGCCTACTGTCAGCTGTGAGTTCAGTCCTGCAGCTGCTGATGTTTACATCAGAAGAGTCAGCACAAAAGAGGAACACCGTTCGTTCGAAACATCTTTCAAACTCTATGGCCATTCTGTTTGCAGACAATGCAGATATTTCACTGTTACGTCAATCTTCCTGTTCATGGCCAAGCATTAACGAGAGGTTTGTGGTAAATACCAGGTGTTTCTGTCAAATCTTAGCTAATGTGCCAATGCTATACAAAACAAGAAGGTAAGAGATTCCCTCAATGCGCTGGTGATGTGATGCAAATGTTATTTAAGAACCAATGTCAAGGCTGAATTTACAGTTTCAGAAAGTGGAACTTCAAGTGCAGAGCAACGATACAAGCATAATGTGGAAAACTGGCTTCTTACTGCTGTTGGTGATTACTTTTGTGGTCGCTTTTCCTGTACAAGGTAAGATTCATAGAGTCTATATATTCAGAGGGGCGGGGGTGGCTCAGTCGGTAGCGCGCGAGGCTCGTAATCTGTAGTTCCCAGGTTCGAGTCCCAACTGGGTCAGCGTTGAGATTTATCTCCGCAAAATTTCCCGCCCTGCCCACGGTCAGTAGGGGACACCGATGGGCTTGGAAAGACCGCCGTCCATCGGATGGGACGTTAAGCTGTGGCCCCGTGTGCGGAAGAGCCATACCCTGCGCACGTTAAAGAACACGCTGGATGGACTTGACGGGAAGCAAATCATCCGTCTACCAACAGCTGTTTCAATGAAACCCAACCTTCTCTGAGCCTTCGGGGTCCATGTGAACTGGCCATTTAGCCCATGGTGTGTAAAAAAGTGCCGCTCAGAGGTAAAACAAGCCAACTATATATTCAGAGGAGTTACTACAGTGTTTTTTTAAAGACATGGTGCAAGTACCACCAATTGTGTCTCGAACGAGTGCATCACAATCCTATTACATTTTGTTGTAATTCTCTGAACGTCCACAGGTTTTTTTTTGGTAAACTAAGCATAAATTTTACAGACAATAGACTAATAGGTGAGATCGAAAGAACCCCGTAGACAGGGCAGGCTAAAGTAGGGAATGTTTGCGCTTACACTCCAATGCGAAGTCAATTTTCGGTGCTCCCTTTCGAACATTTTACTATCAAACTTGATTATCTGTTTTTAAGTCCAAAACATGTCTTTGTATAATTTTATTTTAGCCCCATAGTAGATTAGTCAGACACTTAAAATAGATTTGAAAAACAACTATAAAGTTTATGCCATATAGAATAGCATTATAACATTTCCTATCTGGTGGAGTATTTTAGTAACTGGGAAATCCTTTTCAATTCTTATTCTCAGACCTCCGAAATTAAATCCTTGGTATTCAATCGGGGATCATTACAGCCCCTGGCAATGGTGGGGTTTTAAATGTATAGCTGCTGAATGAAGTGGAACTGAGTTATGGTTTAGTAAGACTCAATGAATGAGGAACCCACAAAAAGAGGAACTATGGCTTTTACAGCGTCTTGGGTTGAAATATTTTACCTTTTACCTCCGAGCCACATTTTTTGCACATAATGCACTAAATGACAAGGTCACAAAGACCCTGAGCGCTCAGAGAAGGTTGGGGGATGGGAATAGCTCTACGTCCCACCCGGCAGATGGGAAACTTTCCAAGCCAACGAGGTCCCCTACTGACAAAGGGCAGGACGGGGAGTTTTGCAAAGGTAAATCTCAACGCTTTCCCAGGTGAGACTCGAACCTGGGAACTGCAGATAACGAGCTTGGCGTACTACCGCTTGAGCCACTCCCGCCTTCAGAGAAACCATAACTCCGCTCCACCTGAGAATCGTGCCACGGAATTGTGTAATCCACCATTTTTAGTTTCTTACCTCATCGCTTTTCCAGGATGTGATAAAAATGAAAACTGATAAAAAGCAAATTTTATTTATTTTTATCCATTGTCATGTCATTTAGTTTATTTCGGTGTGACGTAGTTGTTAATTTATGTCTCAAGAGAAAAGCTACTTTGAAATTTCCTTATATATGGAATTCTGGAGCAGAAGAATTGCCCTTATATACCGTCTTCTTGGAATTGTGTTTCCGGATAGAAATTGCCAGCGAAATGTTCTTGTTTAAAAGCAAATAATCAGTGAAATAATGGCAGCAATAACATCGAACTTCTAATTTCGAATATTTTACTTCGTAGAAAAATTGATGTGTTTGATTTTTTTGGTTTCTTTATTTCAATCATGCAATGCAGAATTAAGTTTTTACGTTACACTTTGAAATGTTGACGTTCTTGAGCATTTATCAGTTTAACTCATAGGTTAACGAGAGAGTTAATACTATTCTCTACTAACTTTAACCTAATTACCAGCAAACGTAGGTGGGTGACATCTTGGGGACAGCTAGATATTGCACGAATCCAGGATTATAGTATGGTTGGGTTGGGTTGTTTTACCTCTGAGCGGCACTTTTTTGCACACCATGGGCTAAATGGCCAGGTCACAAGGACCCCGAAGGCTCAGAGAAGGTTGGGGGAGGGGACCCACTGGAACAGCTGTTGGGAGACAGATGGTAGCCTCCCGTCAAGGCCATCCAGCGTGTTCTTTAACGTGCACAGGGTATGGCTTTCCCGCACACGCGGCCGGCTTAACGTCCCATCCGACGGACGACGGCCTTTCCAAGCCCATCGGTGTCCCCTACTGACCGCGGGCAGGGCGGGGAATTTTACGGAGATAAATCTCAATGCTGACCCAGCTGGGACTGGAACCTGGGAACTACAGATTACGAGCCTGGCGCGCTACCGACTGAGCCACCCCCGCCCTTATAGTATGGTAAATGGGAGAAATGAAATTAATTTGCACATGTTTCACGCATTTTTAAGAAATATTTTAAAGACTTCAAAAACGGAGGGGAAAATGTTATGCTGCATTTGAAATCCATTTCTTTGCCCCCCCCCCCTAATGTTTTCTAGATTTCAGGCCTGGACAAATCCACTATACAAATTCAAATTTATTATAACATAAATACACGAGGACAATAAACACACAGTAGTTTTGAGAAACTTCAGATTTGGTATAATTTCCTTTCAGCTTTGTTTCTGTTGTTTTAATTTCCATAATCAATTTAATGAACGATATATAATAAATATTTTGCATATTCTGTTAACTTTAAAGTAATCATTCCCGAAGTTTCCAAAAAATTTCAAAATGACACCGAACTTTAGAGTTTTAAATTAAAAGCTGTTCACCAAAAGTAATTGGAAAGCAACTCATTTAATAAAACAAACTTAACAAAATCTATTTCTTATAAATCTAGTTGGTGAGTTACGGTTGCGGTTTACCTGCGAAATTTCTTTTAAGCCTAGTATTATATTTTATACAATTAGTTTCTTTTTCTTACAGATGAAAACCTCGAGGAAGAAAGGATGGAAACTGACATAATAGTATGTATAATCATTTATTGGCCGTCCCGTGGCCGAGTG
Organism: Ryuthela nishihirai; assembly: GCA_038380435.1. NCBI lineage: Eukaryota > Metazoa > Arthropoda > Arachnida > Araneae > Heptathelidae > Ryuthela > Ryuthela nishihirai. Next base: position 25,853,818 of record JAWZYU010000022.1, read on the forward strand.
GTTACCGCGTTTGGCCACTAATCTAAGGGATCTGGGTTCGAGCCGCGGATAAGGCATGGACGTTTGTGTTGTTTTTCTGTTGAGGTCCTGCCATCCTCAAAGACCTTCTGCTATGGCATATAAACTGACAAGCTCCTGTCTGACCTCTGTGGCAAGCAGCTGCTTGAGGGGATATTTATTTTTTTATTTATAATCATTTCTTAACAAGATATGTATATAATAAATCCAGGTTGATTGGAAAAACGGTTGTTTAAAATGGAGAAATATGCTATATAAAAGATTCAAATAAAGGGTTTGTGGTAGAAAATTTCACATCATTTAACTTATATGTCTTTTTTTTTTTTCAAATTTCAGAATATGCACCATCATTGTCAGCATCCTTTACCAATGTAATTGGGGGGAGCGGGTTGGGTTCTTTTACCTCTGAGCGGCACTTTTTTGCACACAAAGGGCTAAATGGCCAGGTCACATGGACCCCGAAGGCTCAGAGAAGGTTGGGGGAGGGGACCCACTGGAACAGCTGTTGGGAGACAGATGGTAGCCTCCCGTCAAGGCCATCCAGCGTGTTCTTTAACGTGCACAGAGTATGGCTCTCCCGCACACGGGGTCACGGCTTAACGTCCCATCCGACGGACGGTGGCCTTTCCAAGCCCATCGGTGTCCCCTACTGACCGTGGGCAAGGCAGGAAATTTTACGGAGATAAATCTCAACGCTGACCCAGCTGGGACTCGAACCTGGGAACTACAGATTACGAGCTTGGCGTGCTACCGACTGAGCCACCCTCGCCCCTAATTGGGGGCAGCGGGTGGTTCAGTTGGTAGAGCGCCAGGCTCATAAACTGCAGTTCTCAAGTATGACTGTCACTAACGCCAGCGTTTAGATTTATCTTCGCAAAACCTCCCTGCTTTCGGTCAATAGGGGGACACGATAGGCTTGGATAGGCCGCCATTCGTCGGATGGTATGTTAAGCTGTGGACCCGTGTGCAGGAGAGCCACACGCTGTGCACGTCATAGAACCACGCTGAATGGTCTTAACGGGAGACTACCATCTATCTCCTAACAGCTGTCCGGTGGATCCCCTTCCCCCAACATTCTCTAAGCCCTGTGGGATCTGGGGCGGGGATGGCTCAGTCGGTAGCGCGCCAGACTCGTAATCTGTAGTTCCCAGGTTCGAGTCCCAGCTGGGTCAGCGTTGAGATTTATCTCCGCAAAATTCTCCGCCCTGCCCACGGTCAGTAGGGGACACCGATGGACTTGGAAAGGCCACCGTCCGTCGGATGGGACGTTAAGCCATGGCCCCGTGTGAGGAAGAGCCATACCCTATGCACGTTAAATAACACGCTGGATGGCCTTGACGGGAGGCTACCATCTGTCTCCCAACAGCTGTTCCAGTGGGTCCCCTCCCCCAACCTTCTCTGAGCCTTCGGGGTCCATGTGACCTGGCCATTTAGCCCATGGTGTGCAAAAAATTGCCGCTCAGAGGTAAAACAATCCAATTCGTATTTTCAGGGAAAACAGTTTGAAGTGTATTGAGATACAGAGCCGTAACTAGACAGGAAACAGGTGCATTAGGCACAGGGCCCAGTAAGGGAATGGCACACAATCGAAGGAAAATTTTCAATAGCCGTGTTAAAATTTTAGACTCTGATTCACCGGATTCAGCAAAAATATTCTAAAGTAGAATATATGAGTTATGTAAATAATATAATTTCTTTCACTTTTTATTTGCTTATTTATTAAAATGTGATCGATGAATTTGCTGAAATGAAAGACAGAAAAGTGCAATTAAAATAATTATTTTTCCTTTAAAATATATTACAATATAGGCAATATTAATAAACATATTAAAAATATAAAATTTATTGATAAACTTTATAGTTATACCTTATTTATTTTTATTGTTATTTGTTTCCATAAAAAAATTAGGGGGCACAAAAAAAAAACTTGCACAGGGCACAAGAAAGGTTAAGTTCTATCAAGATAACTTTTTGGTTATCATACGTTGCAAAGTGTACGGTTGAAACTTCTGACATACGTCACTGTACTATCGCTTTCGGAAGCTCTAACTCCAGTGTTCCTTCTGGATCGTAATTACAGTCCCAAATAATATCTATAGCGTCTCCCAACGAAACCTCCAATGAGAGTTTTTCTGGCTGAAGAATGTTATTCAAGAGGTCTAAAGTCTTCCATCCACCCAAATATGATTTTAGCAAACTCCATGTTTCTGTCACAATACTCTGGATAAAATTTTATGCGAACATTACCTATTGGACATTTTAGACATTGGTGAGAAAGCACCTTGAAACATCTCAATATTCTCAATGAAACGAATACCACTGTCATCAGTGTTTGGAAGAACAATTAACAAAGTTTTTAGTAGTATAGTGCCATTGTACGGTTCCCCCTTTGCACAGTGCTTCCCCCTATGATGTCACAGACCACGCCCCTATGACGTAACAAGCCACGCCCACTTCCGCCCCTCTGACGTAGCATGACGTAACATTACGTGATCATTACCTAATCATTACGTAACAGGCCACGCCCCCTTATTAATAATTAATAATTAATAATCCCCCTTTCATCCCCTTTCACCCCTTAATGGCGCCATCTGTTGACAGTGAGAAGTACTATTTTCCCAAAAACCCCTTATTTTAAGTCTAATTTCTCGTTTTCGGACCCCCCGGTCGTCCCACCTATATTTTAAGCCCTCCCCCTTACGTCATGTTACGTAATAGGGGGAGGGGGAGGGGGTGGAAGTGGGCGTGGCCTGTTACGTCGTAGGGGCGTGGCCTGTGACGTCATGGGGGAAAAGCACTGTTCAAAGGGGGAACCGTACAATGGCAACAAACTACTGTTTTTTTCCAACATTTTAACAATCGTGGTCCCTAATAAGTCCCTTAAGATAAAGGGATATCTGCAATAGAAAATTTCTCTCCCCCTCCATCCCTCAAAAAATGCTAACTAAAATATCTATTCATGGTTAGTTACGATTCTATCAAGATAACTTTTTTGCTTATCATACATTGCAAATGATATATACAAAATTTGAAATATACAAAATTTATTTAAAGTTTAAACTTCCCCCTTACAGAAAATCCAAAAATTGGAGTTGCTTGCCACAGAGGTCTGACAGGAGTCTGTCAATTCTAATATGCCATGGATAAGCTCTGTATGGAAAGCGAGTCAGCAGAAGAAAGGAAACATCAATTCCTTTCCCCGTCGTAACCCACCGGGTCCTTTGTCTTCTGATAAGCCAAGCACGCTAATCACTCTGCCACGGGATGGTCTCTTCAATATATTACAATTGCAATAGCATTGCTTCGAGCCCTCCAAAGAAACGCTCCCTATAACCTTAGAAACCACCACCTTAACTGTTTTAAGATTCAATATCGCATCCTTTCTTGTTCAGTTCTCCGCCATTTCTTCACACTGCTCAACCCCATTCTTCACATTACTCAGTCCCATTCTTCATTATTTCAATTTTTGCTCTATCGCTCAGCCTATGACTACCCGTTGTCTATTTGAAACACAATGAAACTGTGATACAATGTATTAAGGGTGCAAAACTTACCTACATAGGTAGAACGATATTTCTATCAGACAATGTTCTCTATTACGTAGTTTGTTGGGGCGGGGGTGGCTCAGTCGGTAGCGCGCCAGGCTCGTAATCTGTAGCTCCCAGGTTCGAGTCCCAGCTGGGTCAGCGTTGAGATTTATCTCCGCAAAATTCCCCGCCCTGCCCACGGTCAGTAGGGGACACCGATGGGCTGGAAAGGCCGCCGTCCGTCGGATGGGACGTTAAGCCGTGACCCCGTGTGTGGGAGAGCCATACCTCTGTGCACGTTAAAGAACACGCTGGATGGCCTTGACGGGGAGGCTACCATCTGTCTCCCAACAGCTGTTCCAGTGGGTCCCCTCCCCCAACCTTCTCAACAAATCCTGGCGATCGGGGAATACTATCACTTTAATTTTTGTGTGAAATATCAATCGCAGAAGTCTCAATTAGAAAGAAAACATTATGAAAGCAATTCACAGTTACAGTATAAGTGAAAAATTCGTTACTAACAATTCACAAGATTGGTGATAAGATCCCTTTGTTGCTGTTATCAGTAGAAATTCATTGCACTATTGGAGAATTTCTACATTTCTGTATTCAACGGGAATCTAACTTTAAAGCTCTATATCTTCGAAAATATGCATTTAATGGGAAATTATGACTGAAGCTAATTTAAAGATCAAAACTATTTAAATCTCGATTTTTCAACAAAATTCGTTCAGTAAAGAATTATAGAAGTGTAATATTTTAACAATAAATTAGCTTGTTTTTATAAACATCCCATAATTTCCTAATATTTATATGATCATTTCGCAAACTTCCACACTGTAAAAAATAAATACCCCCTCAAGCAGCTGCTTGCCACAGAGGTCTGACAGGAGCCTGTCAGTTTATATGCCACAGTAGAAGGTCTGAGAGGATGGCAGGACCTCAGCAGAAAACAACACGAACATCCATGCCTTACCCGGGACTCGAACCCAGGTCCCGTAGATCAGTAGCCAAGCGCGCTAAACACTCGACCACGGGACGGCTTCCACACTATGCAGTTATTTTATTAAATGTTTTGAAACAACACTTATTATTTCAGATTTAATTAATTTCGTGATCTTGTGAAATAATTCAAGCTTACACAACTCTTAAAATATTGAACGAAAATTGTTGATAATCTAAATTTATTTGATTATGATGTTCAATTTATCTTCAGTCACGTTTTTCCATTAAATGAATATTTTAGAAGCTGAAAAGCTTTAAAGTCAAATTCCCACTTACACTAAGCTTCTCACTTAAAATGTTCAGTTAACTTGATAAATAGTTAGTTTATGAAATAAGCAGTAAACGTTTTATTTACAGCTCTTTAATAAATGTACATAGAAAGACAGACAATTTGACAGACAAATTTTTTTTCCTTTGTAAATTAGAAAAGTTTCGTTTTATTTTAAGTAGTATAGTGTTTTTAAAGGTTGTTCTTAACTAATCTGCCTAACATTTTTATGTTTCAGATTGATCCACCTCATTATAATAATGGTGGTGGCCACAAACAGTTGACTGAGTTAATACAGTATGAAGAAAATGAAGAAGCCCGAATAAAAAAAGGTGGCGGCGGCTAGAAATGTTAAAGGCGAGGATCAAATGCTTTCTTCTGTTAAGGTAATTAAGGATATGAAGATAGCTTTAAAATTGTACGGATAAGCAATATAACTTTGAAATATCGCCTATAATTAAGAGTAAAGTGTCTCTTTAAAACTTTTGCAACAATTTTTTTTGATTGCAACATATAGGCCAGAGAAGTGTCATAGAAACTACTCCTAATTTTTCTTATACAAGGTTATGCCCTACTAACACCGAAATCACTACTGACCACTGCCTCAGTTTGCGGACGGGTCTCAGTCACTAGCGCGCCAGGCTCGTAATCTGCAGTTCCCAGGTTCGAGTCCCATCTGGGCCATCATTGAGATTTATCTGTGCAAAACTCCCTTCCCTCGGTCAATAGGGTCAAAGGTAGGGAACATCGATGGGTTTGGAAAGGTCCAACCCATCGGATGGAACGTTAAGCTGTGGCCCCGTGTACGGCAGACCCTGTGTACTTTAACCCCCCATACCCTGTGTACGTTAAAGAACCCACTCGATGGTCTTGATGGCAGGGGCGGTCATAAGTCTCAATCCCGGAGGGGGCCGTTTAGAGACATAGGAAGGATTCTGTAGAAAAAAGTACTACAATTTCTGCAATACAAAAACCTTTATATATCCTTACATTTGCCTTCAATGTGTACTGAAAGAGTCATGAGTTTGCTTTCTTGGAAAGGAAAAACGGTTGGCTGTTGCTTGCTGGAGGTTTCTTGACGGATTGTCTCCCAACAGCTGACCAATGGGTCCCCTCCATAGAGCAGTAACAGAGGTAGACGGAGCATCGCTAGGAGGACGTCGTGCAAGCCACTGAAGCCGATCTGTACCACTTGACATGGGGGCGGAGGTGGCTCAGTCGGTAGCGCGCCAGGCTCGTAATTTGTAGTTCCCAGGTTCGAGTCCCAGCTGGGTCAGCGTTGAGATTTATCTCCGCAAAATTTCCCCGCCCTGCCCACGGTCAGTAGGGGACACCGATGGGCTTGAAAAGGCCGCCGTCCGTCGGATGGGACGTTAAGCCGTGGCCCCGTGTGCGGGAGAGCCATACCCTGTGCACGTTAAAGAACACACTGAATGGCCTTGACGGGAGGCTACCATCTGTCTCCCAACAGCTGTTCCAGTGGGTCCCCTTCCCCAACCTTCTCTGAGCCTTCGGGGTCCTTGTGGCCTGGCCATTTAGCCCATTGTGTGCAAAAAGGTGCCGCTCAGAGGTAAAACTATCCAATCCACTTGACATGACATGTGAAGAGGGGCAGAAAACTCAGTTGACGTTAGTTTCTTCGCTAAGAGAGTTTCCGTTTATCTCTTTTGTAGAACTATGAATTTTTTTTTTTTGCATTTACCATTTCTTTACCCTAATCTTTCGAATGCTAAATGAAAACAATTCAGGTTTTCTTCTTTATTTTTCTCTAAACCTATTAAAAGTTTTAGCATTTTTATTCTTCTTCTTTTCAAATATCTCGAAATTAACTACAAATATTCAATTCTTTTGCATATATGTAAAAAATTAGTATGTAACAATTTTTGGTAGAAATACGAAAACAGCTTAAAAGGGAAATTAAACATATATTAGAAAAAAAAAATTTTCACATATTACAAGGAAATTACCGATAAAAAACAAGTAAATTCAGTTTAAATTCAGAAACTCTTTTAGCAAAACACAGGGCAACTTTAATATTTTACGTACTTACCATCTAATAATTATCAGGAACAGGGGCGTAGAAAGCAAAGTTTCTTAGGGGAGATGGGGGTGGCACAGCTTGTTGACAAACAATGCAACCTCGATTAACCGACCTTCGATCATCCGATCATTGCTTTAACCGGTCAGTCTGCTGTGACCACAGTATGAAGAACTAAACTTCCTACCACCCCCACCTAACTCCTTCAAAATTGTGTAAAAAACTTCTTAGAGGAAAAGCAGCAGACTATGGTGACTAAATTTTCCAAATTTAGCATCAATTTTTTTTCACTAAAATTTAATATATGGCGTTACGCAATGGCGCCCTCCTTTCCTCCAGATTCATTCCCTTTCCTGATTCCTGTCTTCCTGATTCAATGGTGCCCTTATTTCTTCCTTTCTTCCTGATTCATGTCTTTCTGATTCAATGGTGCCCTTCTTTCTTCTTTTTTCCTGATTCAATAATGCCCTTCTTTCTTCCTTTCTTCCTGATTCATGTCTTCCTGATTTAATGTTGCCCTTCTTTCTTCCTGATTCATGTCTTCTTGATTCAATGGTGCCCTTCTTTCTTTCTTTCTTTCTTTCTTCCTGATTCATGTCTTCCTGATTTAATGTTGCCCTTCTTTCCTCGGGGCGGGGGTGGCTCAGTCTGTAGCGCGCCAGGCTCGTAATCTGTAGTTCCCAGGTTCGAGTCCCAGCTGAGTCAGCGTTGAGATTTATCTGCGCAAAATTCCCCGCCCTGCCCACGGTCAGTAGGGGACACCGATGGGCTTGGAAAGACCGCCGTCCGTCGGATGGGACGTTAAGCCGTGGCCCCGTGTGCGGGAGAGCCATACCCTGTGCACGTTAAAGAACACGCTGGATGGCCTTGACGGGAGGCTACCATCTGTCTCCCAACAGCTGTTCCAGTGGGTCCCCTCCCCCAACCTTCTCTGAGCCTTCGGGGTCCATGTGACCTGGTCATTTAGACCATTGTGTGCAAAAAAGTGCCGCTCAGAGGTAAAACAACCCAGCCCAACCATCTTTCCTCCTTTCTTCCTGATTCATATCTTCTTGATTCAATGGTGCCCTTCTTTCTTCCTTTCTTCCTGATTCATGTCTTCCTGATTTAATGTTGCCCTTCTTTCTTCCTTTCTCCTTGATTCATGTCTTCGTGATTCAATGTTGCCCTTCTTTCTTCCTTTCTTCCTGATTCAATGGTGCCCTTCTTTCTTCCCCTTTTCCTAACTCAACGGTGCCCTTCTTTCTTCCTTTTTTCCGGATTCATGTTTTCCTGATTCAATGGTGCCTTTCTTTCTTCTTTTTTTCCTGATTCAATGGTGCCCTTCTTCCTTCCTTTCTTCCTGATTCATGTCTTTCTGATTCAATAGTGCCCTTCTTTCTTCTTTTTTCCTGATTCAATGGTGCCCTTATTTCTTCCTGATTCATGTCTTCTTGATTCAATGGTGCCCTTCTTTCTTCCTTTTTTCCTGATTCATATCTTTCTGATTGAATGGTGCCCTTCTTCCTTCTTTTCTTTCTGATTCATGTCTTCTTGATTCAATGTTGCCCTTCTTTCTTCCCTTTTCCTGATTCATGTTTTCCTGATTCAATGGTGCCATTCTTTCTCCTTTTTTTTCCAGATTCATTGTTGCCCTTCTTTCTTCCTTTTTCCTGATTCCTGTCTTCCTGATTCAATGGTGCCCTTATTTCTTCCTTTCTTCCTGATTCATGTCTTTCTGATTCAGTGGTGCCCTTCTTTCTTCCTTTTTTCCTGATTCATGTTTTCCTGATTCAATGGTGCCCTTCTTTCTTCTTTTTTTTCCTCATTCCATGGTGACCTTCTTTCTTTCTTTCTTTCTTTCTTCCTGATTCATGTCTTTCTGATTCAATGGTGCCCTTCTTTCTTCTTTTTTTTCCTGATTCAATGGTGTCCTTCTTTCTCTCTGATTCAATGGTGCCCTTCTTTCTTCCTTTCTTCCAGATTCATGTCTTTCTGATTCAATGGTGCCCTTCTTTCTTCTTTTTTTCCTGAATCAATGGTGCGCTTCTTTCTTCCTTTCTTCCTGATTCATGTCTTTCTGATTCAATGGTGCCCTTCTTTCTTCTTTTCTTCCTGATTCACGTCCTTCTGATTCAATGGTGCCCTTCTTTCTTCCTTTTTCCTGATTCATATCTTCCTGATTCAATGGTGCCTTTCTTTCTTCCTTTCTCCCTGATTCAATGGCGCAATTCTTTCTTCCTGATTTCATTCCTAATCACGATGTTCTTTAAAACGTTTTTTGGAAGCTTTCATCATGGACGAAAAAATTATTTAGAATATTTACAATGAAAATCGCTGTTTCATAAAAGGGGAACAGTTGATTAACTTATACATATTATGCTTCTTTATAGAAGCTTCTTTACAGTGTTAAGATGAAGTTTAACTCTCTTTCACAGCTATAAACTGGGAGGTGCAATGCTCTCGATATGGTTTTATATTTATCATCAGACCCGGATCTCAAAAAAAAAAAACCGAGGTGGGGGGGAGGTGGACAAGAAGCACAAACGAGCCGAAAAAATGCGAAGGGGGGGGGGGGGGAGCAAGTTACCGAATTTCTAATGAAGTATAATATTTCCCCCCCCCCCCTCCATTTCACGCTTTTTTAAAAATAATTATTGAAAAATGCATGAATATAAATAAGTTTAACAATTTTTTTGCCTCTTTTACCCTTACTCACATTCTGAGAGGGGGAAATGGCCTCCTTTCCCTCCTAGATCCGGCCCTGTTGTTCATTATGCTTTATAAATATAGGGTTTTTTTTCTTTCTATTTCCATTGTTTTCCATAATTAAGCTGTATTTTTATTTCTTCAAAGCCTTTCTTAAGTATTCACATTTTTTTCTGAAATATCTGATATTCTGACTTATTCCAGCCATATATTCAGACCGAAAATCTAAGTTATACTCTACTCGAATACCCATATTATCAATAGTTACTCGAGGGATACTGTCGCCCTGGCAAATGATGCCAAATAATACACTTTTTGCTTTTTTTTAAAGGGTTGGGTTGTTTTTCCTCTGAGCTGCACTTTTTTGCACACAATGGGGCTAAATGGCCATGTCACAAAGACCCTAAAGGCTCAGAGAAAGTTGGGGGAGGGGACCCACTGGGATAGTGTTGGGACTTCTTAATAAGTATTGAAAATATAAGAATATCTGAAACATTTTTTTATTAGATAAACCTCTTTGGATAACAATAATATTGTAAAATGCAAAAATAAATATGAATGATGATACAAGTTCATGCTACATAGATGATGTTGATTAAATTTGTCGAGTGTATTGCAAACCTCTGAAATTTCACCTTTCAATCGTTTTGCATGCACTGACCAGTGCAATTAATGTTTCCTGCATTTATGCAATTATGAACTGTACATTTAGTAATCAATGCACTTTATTCATTCCTAACTTGCTAATGGAGGGCCTTAGACAACATAACATTCACTGCAGCTAGTTTTCCGATTTTCAGAAACCACGAATATTTCCCACCTAATTTTATTAGTTTTTTTTTATTTACTTTGGTTGCGCATTCGAAGTATTTATCACTGTCTACGTTCCTAACTTGCATACCACATCATTCGTTGATAAAAAGTAATATAAAACATTTATCTATGAAAATATATTCCTTTTCCTTTCTGAAATCGTTCACTGCATTTATAAGTAGAACACGTACGAACTATTTTCTGTCTAAATGCAATTCTAACGCTACGTTTTAGAAGCAAATATGATCCGTAAAATGCCTCTCAATTCCTGTTGAAAGCTTTCTAGACTCGCGTCACGTGACCTTCGTCTTGACTCGTTGGCTTCATCATTATCACATTACGCTCGGTCTATCTCTATTACTAGTCTACTGTGTCCTCCCCAAACCTCTTCTGAGCCATCGGGGTGTTTGTGACCTGGCCATTTATCCCATTGTGCGCGAAAAAATGTCTCTCACAGGAAAAATAACCCAACCCAAACCTCAGTAAGAGCTAACACAATAGACAATATTTGTCTACTGGCAGAGACGTAGCAAAGTACTATAATTGCGAGGGGGGTTGGGTTGAGGGGTTTTACTCTGGGCTTTTTTTGCACACAATGGGCTAAATGGCCAGGTCACAAGGACCCTGAAGGCTCAGAGAAGGTTGGGGGAGGGGACCCACTGGAACAGCTTTTGGGAGATAGATGGTAGCTTCACGTCAAGGCCGACCATGGTGTTCTTTAACGTGCACAAGGTGTTGCTCTCCCGCACACGGAGCCATGTTTTAACGTCCCTTACGACGGACGGTGGTCTTTCCAAGCACATCGGAGTCTGCTACTGACCGTGGGCAGGGCAGGGAGTTTTGCGAGGAGGGAAGACCGAAAATTTTCCAACTCGGAAATCAAATTTTGCCAACTGAGAAAATTAGAACTTTACGTAAACTATGCCTCTGTCAGAGACGTACCAAGAATTACGCTTCGTGTGGGGTCGCGGGGGGGGGGGGGAGTACAGCTTCCCACATTTTTATCACGTGCCTCGATTTTGCAGCATTGTACAAAACAATACCCTAAATTTAATCTCACTTCAATTTCAAAATTTTCACCTGACATATGACAATTTTTTCCCTACATTATGGCAAGTTTTCTCGATTTTGCCAACTCGCCTCAATTTCACAAAACCAAACCCAATTTTCAAAACTCTCCTGCATTTTACCAAATGGCTTCGAATTTTGCCAACTGCTCTACATATTGCCAAGTTACCTCGATTTGTTCAACTCCCGTAGATTCTACCAAGTATCTTCGAATTTTATCAACTGCCTTAGATTTTGCTAACCTGACATAATTTCACAGAAAATATCCTAAATTTTACATCTCACCTGAATTTTACCAAGTCATTTCCAATTTTGCCCAATTGCTTCGATTTTGCAACTCGCCAAAATTTTGCAAAAAAAAAATCCCAACTATTATGTCTCACCTGAATTTTCCCAACTCCCCAAGATTTTGCCAAGTTGTTTTGATTTTGACAACTTTCCTTAATTTCCCAAAATTAATCCCAATTTTCACAACTCACCTGTATTTTACCAAGTGGCTTCGAATTTTCAAATTCCTAAATTTTACTAATGGCATAATTTTATCAAAAAGAAATCCAATTTTCAGATTTCACCCGGATTTTACAGCCACTTTGAATATTTGCCAACTCCAATTAACCTTTGGGGAGACACACCCCACCATATCTTTGCCCTAATCTGCTGGAACAGTAGCTAGCTCCCAAACCACTATGACAATCGTGGTCTAATAATTGAAATCGCTTTCTGTCCCTTATTTTGTTTCTTTTTACATGCAAATAAAGCACATCCGTTATTCACATGTTTAGTGCAGCCCCGTCTCTAGGGCGGGAGTGGCTCAGTCTCGTAATCTGCAGTTCCCAGGTTCGAGTCCCAGCTGGGTCAGCGTTGAGACTTATCTCCGCAAAACTCCCCGCCATGCCCACGGTCAGTAGGGGACACCGACGGGCTTGGAAAGACCACCGTCCGTTGGATGGGACGTTAAGCCGTGGTCCCGTGTGCGGGGGAGCCATACCCTGTGCACGTTATAGAACTCGCTGGATGGCCTTGACGGGAGGCTACCATCTGTCTCCCAACAGCTGTTCCAGTGGGTCCCCAACCTTCTCTGAGCCTTCGGGGTCCATGTGACCTGGCCATTTAGCCCATGGTGTGCAAAAAAGTGCCGCTCAGAGGTAAAACAACCAACTCAACTCGTTAATCCTATTTAACTCAAAAAGAATTTTTCATTAATATCTTAATACTAAAGAGTTGGGTCCCCCCCTCCCTCTTATACGGTGAAGTGGCAAATTATTGCTGCAAATATCGGGCGGGGGTGGCTCAGTCGGTAGAGCGCCAGGCTCGTAATCTGTAGTTCCTAGGTTCGAGTCCCAGCTGGGTCAGCGTTGAGATTTATCTCCGCAAAATTCCCCGCCCTGCCCACGGTCAGTAGGGGACATCGATGTGCTTGGAAAGGCCGCCGTCCGTCGGATGGGACGTTAAGCCATGTCCCCGTGTGTGGGAGAGCCATACCCTGTGCACGTTAAAGAACACAGTGGATGGCCTTGACGGGAGGCTACCATCTGTCTCCCAACAGCTGTTCCAGTGGGTCCCCTCCCCCAATCTTCTCTGAGCCTTCGGGGTCTATGTGACCTGGTCATTTAGCCCATGGTGTGCAAAAAAAGTGCCGCTCACAGGTAAAACAACCCAATCTTAATACTAAAAGGTTGGGTTTCCCCCCCCCCTCTTGGGGGGGGGGGTGAAGTGGCAAATTATTGCTGCAAATATCCACCACTAAAATATCAGAAATATATTCAATAGATCGTTTACAATATTCGTTTTAAAGTTTTGAAATTTTCAAATCTTCCTACCATCAAAAGACGCAATTAAAACTTTTGTGATTTTCATTAATTAATTGTCTATCCAACCCCAAAAAATTAATTTATCTCTAAAAACGAATAATTATATCTAATAATAATAATAGAAAACAAACTTATTGCTGAATTCAAACAATACTTCTTACAAATCTGATCCAATTGTGATAGCCAGGGGTATTTTTCAAGGAGATTGTTTAAGTCCTTCATGGTTATACCTTGCTCTTAATCCGTTAAGTAAAATGTTGAATAATTCAACTCATGGACATAAAATTAAGGCTTATTGCGGTAAAGCAGTGTCTCGCAAACTTTTTTACTCTGCGGCACACCGAATCTAATTTTTTTTCCGCGGCACACTGAATCTAATTTTTTTTTCCGCGGCACACCTGAAAAAGAATAAAAGCAAACTCTATATAATCGTCATTATATTTGCGCTTTGTTGAGGTCATCAGCCTGGTTTTACTTGAAGATTTGCTCTCGTTCTTTAATTCATAACTCGGTGTTTGTTTTAAATATTTGTCCATTCTATGGCTTGAAATAATCAAAAATTAATACCAAAATTTGGAAAAAGCTTGATAAATACTTACAAGATCCCAGTTGATAAAATCTGAAAGATTTTTATTAAAGCACGTCGATATTAAAGCACGTCGATAATACAAGTCAAGTCAAAATGAAATCTTTGGAATATCTAGTGTCAATTTGAAAATCTCTCGCGGCACACAGTTTGCGAGACACTGCGGTAAAGAAACAATAAATCACTTGTTCTACATGGATGATCTAAAATTATACAGTTCGAATTATATTCAGTTACAAATCTTATTAGAAATTGTTAAATTAATTTAGTAAAGCATTTTTCTTAGAATTTGAATTGGAAAAATGTTCAATATTGAATTAAAGAAGTTTGAATCAGGAAAAATTTAAACTATAAATTGGTTGACACTTATGGATTACACATGTATTAAGAATTTATCAATCAACAAAATTTATAAATGTCTTGGTACAAATCAATTATTAAATATAAACTATAAAAAATTAAAGTTTTTTTCGTAAGGACTACATGAGACGTTTGGAAAAAAATTCAAAAACAGGACTTTTTGCTAAAATCGAAACAAAAACAATAAATATGTGGGCAGTACCTTCCATTACATATTCATTTGGAAAAATAAACTGGACAAAAGCAGATTTTGATGACTTAAATATCAAAATTTGCAAATTACTCACAAAATAAAGACTACATTATCCACATGCCTCAATTATTAGGCTTTATCTATTATAATTCTGATGGTAGAGGTCTTTTGGATTTGAAATATCTGCAACAAATCCAGAATTTACGTCACTACTTTCGCACTAAATCCAACAAGCATATTACTCAATTCTTAATACAATGTGATGCTAGTTATACTCCACCACACATGAATGATAATAATTACGAACTTGCATCAACTGAAACCTGAAAGAAAAGATTTTGGAAGCGAAAGGCGTTATATCAGTGTCTCGCAAACTTTTTTTACTCTGCGGCACACTGAATCTAATTTTTTTTCCGCGGCACACCTAAAAAAGAATAAAAGCAAACTCTATATAATCGTCATTATATTTGCGCTTTGTTGAAGTCATCAGCCTGGTTTTACTTGAAGGTTTTCTCTCGTTCTTTAATTCATAACCCGGTGTTTGTTTTAAATATTTGTCTATTCTATGGCTTGAAATAATCAAAAATTAATGCCAAAATTTGTAAAAAGCTTGATAAATACTTACAAGATCCCAGTTCATAAAATCTGAAAGATTTTTGTTAAAGCACGTCGATAGCACTTCGATATTAAAGCACATCGATAACACAACTCAAATCAAAATCTTTGGAATATCTAGTGTCAATTTGAAAAACTCTCGCGGCACACTACTGTACCGCGGCACACAGTTTGCGAGATACTGCATTATATGGAAGATATGCAAATAGTCTTTATTCTGATGGCATTGATACAGTCATTTTTCTGGAATGAGCAATTACAATTTGTGAAACTTTTTCACAGCTAAGGATAGCAGTAAGAACATCATCATTTTTAGGTCAAAAAGAGAATATCTGAAAGGCCATTTAGCCCATGGTGTGCAAAAAAAGTGCCGCTCAGAGGTAAAACAACCCAACCCAACTCATTAATTCTATTTAACTCAAAAAGAATTTTTCATTAATTTCTTCATACCAAAGAGTTAATACCAAAATGTTTTCTATCTTTAACCCTTTCAGGACCATAAGGTTTCTAAGAGTAAATATTAGTATGTAACTGTTTATTTTAGTTTGTTTAGACGTAAAATAAATAAAAATCATAAGAAAAATACATAGCAATGTGTAGTTCTTTTGGAATTTTATGGGAAATATTTTTCCCAATGGACTATGAAGGTAACACAAATTATAGTTAGGCTTATTATGCAATGTCTTTTATTTATTGGTTTATTAGAACAAAATGTTAACTAAAATAATACAAAATTATGAAATAAAATTACTATACAAAATGAAGTGCTAATTATGATATTCTGCGAAGCAATTTCTTTTGGTAGTGAGGCAAAGATGGACATTGTACATATATTATGCGTCCTGACAGTTCTTTTTTTTTTCCTAAACGTCCCCGTTTACGTAACTGCGTTTGGCATACGTTCTATTTTGACATTCTGTATAAAAAATGCAGATAAGGTTATAAATAAATACGACAATCACCAATTTTAAAATGGGAAAAATGTTTCCCTTAGTCGTGAAAGGGTTAAAGGAGACATCTATTCAGAGATACTGATTTTGTAATAATTCATATATAGCGGTTAATTTCAATTTAATATGTTTGCAGCGCGGCTGGCTCATAATCTGCAGTTCACCTGTTCGAGTCCTGTTGTCCATGCTTTCAACTATTCTATATGATAATAAAGTGTAACTACGTACAAATACGACACTTCGGCTTAAACAATAGATTACACGAAGGTTGCCAGATCACAAATTCCTAAAAAAAAATCGCTGCCAGATATTTTTACTGAATTCTATAATCAACCATAGTGTTCGGATACTTTTTTGAGCGACTGTATATTACTTCACAAATAATAGATTAAAGAGCTACTTCATTTATCATCATCATCATCATCATCATCCTCAAGCAGCCATGGGCTACGGAGGTCCAACCAGACCACGCAGTTTACTTCTCCAAGCATATCTGTCCTGAGCCACATCTGCTGCATCCGGCCACTGCACACCAATTCTAACAAGGTCCTGTTTGACATTGTCTGCCCACCGCATCCTAGGTCTCCCCCTCCTTCTGAAGCCTCTAGGCACACTGTTCATAACCCTATTCGCCAATCTATAATTATCCATACGGGCAACATGGCCAAACCAGCGGAGTCTCTCTCTGCACAATATGCTGCTTAAAGGAGGTTGCAGACTCCTTTGCCTAACCTCATCATTAGTTACAAAGTTAAACCACCTAATACCCAAGATACTGCGTAAGCATCTAGAATCAAAAGCATCTAGTTTCCTGTTATCTTGTTTACACAGCGTCCAAGTTTCACTACCATAACTAACCCTAGAAAGAACCAAACTATTATACAGTCTAATTTTAGTCTTTAGGTGTATACGCCTATTTCTCCACAATCTCCATAGATTCTTAAAAGTCCCGGCAGCAATACCTATTCGTCTGTTAATCTCATGCCGCACATCACCAGTATCAGTTACATAGCTCCCAAGATAATTAAACTGTGACACCTGCTCAAGACTGCAACCATTCAGATTAACTGAATCACAACCTGCCTGACCAATTTTCATCACTTTAGTTTTCTCTCTGTTTATAACCAAACCTACTGTACTCCCAGTCTCATCAACAGTTCGAATGAAAGAGTTCATCTCATCAACATCATTTGCCAAAAGGGCTAAATCATCAGCATAATCTAAATCAGAAATTTTCGTATCTCCAGCCCATTTAAGGCCAAAAGCTTTCCCTTGAAGTGAATTTCGCATAACATAATCAACAACCAAACTAAAGAGAAAAGGAGACAAAATGCACCCTTGTCGAACACCAGAAGTAATGCTAAACCAGTTGCTACAAGACTTACCAACTCTCACACATGACTCAGTGTTATTATAGAGAGCTTTCATTATGTTAACTAACTTGTCTGGTATACCATATGATCTCACAATCAACCACAAATTATGACGATCAACAGAGTCGAAAGCCTTTTTGAAATCAACAAAGCTAGCAACCAAAGGTTTCTGAAACTCTAAACATTTCTCAAGAATCTGCCTGAGTGAAAATATCTGATCTACACATCCCCTACCACTTCTGAATCCACATTGCTCATCACGCAATTGCCTGTCAACCAGATTCTTAATTCTATTAAGCACAATCATGGAAAGAACTTTACCTGGAACAGAGAGTAGGCTGATACCCCTATAGTTATCACAAGAACTGCGATCACCTTTTTTGAAAATAGGGATAATAATAGCTCTAGTAAAATCTTTAGGAACCATGCCTTTATCATAAAAGTTATTCAAAATTTCAGTCATCCAAGTGATAACCAAAACATTCCCAGCTCTGAGCATTTCTGTACTAATTTCATCTACCCCTGGGGATTTATGAAGTTTCAGTTTAGAGATAGCCAAACTAACTTCAGATTGTGTTATAGGGCCAACATTAAAGCTGCCAATGCATCTATCATCATTACAAACAATGGGAGTAGAACTAACCACATTGTTTAGAACATCACTGAAATGCTCAGCCCACCTAGCCATGAGAGAATCCTCACCTTCTATAACCTTACCTTGTTTATCCTTCAATCCCTGTATGCCTGTCCGTTTTCTACCACATAAAACATTAACTATCTGGTACAGCTCTCTGCTGTTGTGCTGCCTAACCGCTTCCTCAGCTTTGTCAGCCAAGCTATCAAGCCAAAGATTTTTATCAGTAGCTAACTGATCCTTTACACGTTTATTAAGCTCTCTGTAATCTTTTCTATTAGGACTAGTAGGGTACTGATTAAGGACATTCCTGCAATTCCTTCTTTCTGAAATAAGCTCAATTGCCTTGTCACTTAAATAATTCTGCCTCCTCTGCTCCTTTTTTCCTAAAAGAGTACTGTTAGTTTCCAAAAAAGCCTGTTTAAAATGGCCCCATTCTTCCTCAACTTCGGTATTAAGCAAACCATGACCGTCATAATGACTAAGTAACCTATCATGGTAAGCTTTAGCTATAACTGGGTCATTCAGAGCTTCAGTATTAAAGGTAAATTTTTTAACTCTAGCACAACACTTTTTAAGTTTAAGTTGCAAGACACTTTTAACAAGGTAATGGTCAGATCCAATTTCAGCTCCCCTATATGCCCTGGTATTTCTAACAGAACTAGCCCATTTGCTGTTAATTAATATATAATCAATCATATTCCTATGCAGCCCATCAGGTGAAACCCATGTGTATTTATGTATGTCACGGTGTTTGTAATATGTGTTAGTTATTCTGAAACCATTGAGTTTACTTACCTGTAGGAGACGTTGCCCATTGCCATTGCAGCTACCAATACCAAAAGGACCTATTACTCCTCCCCAAAGGTCAGAGTCGGTACCAACTTTGGCATTGAAGTCACCAAGAACAAGGGTAATATCTCCTTTCTTGACAGAATTCAAAATGTCCTGAAGTTGTCCGTAAAACCTATCCTTCTCATCCTCATCAGCATCCTCAGTGGGGGCATAACAGCAGATAACATTCAAGTTTTTAATGCTTGTCTGAAATTTTGCTGTAAGAAACCTTTCATTAATGCACTCATATCCTAGAAGAGCATCACTAGCATGTCTGCTGAGCAGCAGACCCACGCCTTGGTGATGCTTTCCATCCTCCCTCCCTGTAAAGAGAAATTTAAAGCTATTTTTAAGTATCTCACCTTTACCTGTCCATCTGGTCTCTTGCAAGCCAAGAATATCTAGGTTATAGCGCTGGAATTCCTGCATGAGGACATCAAGAGAATAATCTCTATGTAATGTCCTCACTTTCCACGTTCCTGCAGAAAGAAAATGATTAGTAGGATTTTGAAAGAAATTAGGTTTATTGAGATTGGTAGGGCCAACAATATCAAACAGCCCCCTGATCGCAGGCATGGGGCAAAGACCCGTTCCTCCTCCGCTAAAGGCTGAAGTCACCGATGCTGGTAGGAACTTCAGGCACCACCTTTTCAAGTGGACTTTTTCAAGAGCCACATGGCCTGCCTGAGACGCATTACTCCAGTTTAGGCTTGACGATGCCCAACTAGCAAAGTAAGGTTCAGGTACCTGCGATGGCCTCTGATTAGGATTATCCACCAGCTGATATAAGGTATCCCATGCCTCTGTTCACTTAGAGCTGGCAACCCAGAAGCAAACAGAAAACACAGCGGCAGACTCTCCCTCAACAGAGGCCCACCAGTGCAGCAAGTCCAGGATCCATAATCAAGCTCAAATCCATAAACAAGTCCAGTCTAGTAGGTATAAATGGTCAGCACCAGGACCCTGTGAAGTTGACCACTCCTCAGCAGGGTTGAAAAAAAAAGAAAAAAGTGGCCGTAGATGACCAGATCAGCAGGCCATACTGAACTGGCAGCCCTCCCCTTCCGTTCCCTTCCAAAAGAGAGTATCTCTTTTGAAAGGTACTAACGGCCTGCACCACGAGAAGGCGGGGTCGGACATTAGGTGCTAGACCTGGCCGGTTCTGTGCATCATCACTAGGGATTGGTACACAGCTCTCCTTCCAGTTTACGCCTAGCTACCATTTACAGGCTTTACAGGCATTAAAAGAAGACTTTTGGAGTCTCAAAATAATTTAAAGTCGCATAAGCTTAATCTTTGGATACCCGAAAAAAGAAAGTTCAGTGTTGCGACTGCCAGTGTTACGCGAAACAACTTCACATAAATATATTTTCCTTTATATTACTAGAATTCCATAAATAAGGCAATTGACAATTCTAGACTCCCCCCCCCCCATACACACACACCCTGCCCACGGTCGGTAGGGGACACCGATGGGCTTCGAAAGGCCGCCGTCCGTCGGATGGGACGTTAAGCCGTGGCCCCTTGTGCAGGAGAGCCATACCCTGTGCACGTTAAAGAACACGCTGGATGGCCTTGACGGGAGGCTACCATCTATCTCCCAACAACTGTTCCAGTGGGCCCCTCCCCCAACCTTCTCTGAGCCCTCGGGGTCCATGTGACCTGGCTATTTAGCCCATGGTGTGCAAAAAAGTGCCGCTCAGAGGTAAAACAACCCAACAACCCCCCCCCCCCACACACACACACACACACGTGTACACTGGGTACTTCTCTGCCCTACATTAATATCACAGGCATTTTAGACACGTGCGTTCTTCGATGAGTTCACACTCAAGAAGTTGCGTAGCTATAGGAGGATTGGGGGAAGACTCCCTCCCCAAGGTAAATCGGAATTGGCAAAATTCGAAGCGACTTGGTAAAATCCAGGTGAGTTGTGAAAAAATCGGAATTTTTTTTTGGTAAAATGAAGGGAAGTTAGCGAAATCGAAGCAACTTGGCAAAATCTACGGCAGTTGGCCAAATTCGAAGCCACTTGGTAAAATCCAGGTGAGTTGTGAAAATTAGGATTGTTTTTGTAAAATTAAGTTTGTAATAAGTAAGGACAGTTGGCAAAATCTTTGGGAGTTGGCAAAATAGGGACAACTTGGCAAAATCTTGGAAAGTCAGCAAAATTCGAAGTGTCGTGTAAAATTTAGGTGAGGTGTAAAAAATTTGGATCTTTTTTTTCTGTAAAATTATGACGAATTGGCAAAATCTTGGGAAGTTGGCACAATCTAGACTACTTGGCAAAATCTTGGGAAGTTGGCAAATTCAGGTGAGATGTAAAAATTGCGATTTTTTTTCTGTAAAATTGAAGAGTTGTCAAAATTGAGGCAGCTTGGCAAAATCTGCGGAAGTTAGCAAAATTCGAAACTAGTTGGAAAAATACAGGTGAGTTGAGAAAATTGGGATTGATTTTGTAAAATTAAGAAAAGTGGGCAAAATCAATATCTTGGCAAAATTCCAAGTGACTTGGTAAAAATTCAGGTGGAAGTAAAAATATGGATTTTTATTATAGCCCAGGGTCAAAATCGAGGCAACTGGATAAAATCTTGAGAAGCTGCCCCACCTTCCCACTACCCACTTAACGAAATCCTGGGTACTTCTCTGATAGAGACAACTATATTTATTTAGAGTACTTATTTTCTCAGGTGGCGAAATTTGATTTCCGAGTAGTAAATTTTTTTTTTCTCTCTCACTCCCCCACCATAGTCCCTTCTCTATGTGGGGCAGGGGTGGCTCAGTCGGTAGCGCGCCAGGCTAGTAATCTGTAGTTCCCAGGTTCGAGTCCCAGCTGGGTCAGAGTTAAGATTTATCTCCGCAAAATTCCCCGCCCTGCCCACGGTCAGTAGGGGACACCGATGGGCTTGGAAAGGCCGCGTCCGTCGGATGGGACGTTAAGCCGTGGCCCCGTGTGTGGGAGAGCCATACCCTGTGCACGTTAAAGAACACGCTGGATGGCCTTGACGGGAGGCTACCATCTGTCTCCCAACAGCTGTTCCAGTGGGTCCCCTCCCCCAACCTTCTCTGAGCCTTCGGGGTCTATGTGACCTGGCTATTTAGCCCATGGTGTGCAAAAAAGTGCCGCTCAGAGGTAAAACAACCCAACCCTTCTCTATGCCCTTGCACGCGAAGAAAAACATGCCCACAGATTGACGTCAAGTACGAATTGAGTAACTACGTACCATTGACGTCCTATCTATACGTAATTACCCTAATCTGTGTTCTCCACTAACCCTCACCCTCCCTCGATGGCGAGGCTCGATGGCAAATGGGACATCGATGGGCTTGGAAGATCACCTCCATCGGTAGTGATGTTAAACCTTGTCTCTTTGTGCAGGAGAGCAATATCCTGTGCCCATTAATGAACATGCTAAATAAGAGAATTACAAGAGTCCGTCTTAACAGCTATCTAGTGGATTTTCCTTCCCCAGTCATCTTTGACCACTTGGGACCTGTCTATTGAGTCTCAGATGTAAAATAACCCACTCAACCTATCATTGAAAACGATATCGATCTCATGTCATAAAAATCATCATCTTGCAACGTCAGGAGCGTTAAAAAATATTGATTTATATTGTCGCCACGTTTCTTCACAATCGGTGCAAATTCAAAGGAAATTTTTATTTTGAAACTGATCACCCATATGCCACAAAATATGTATAAACTAGCAAGTGAAACATCTTGTAAGTTATGGTATTATTATTTGTCTCCAGATGGATTGTTACGAGAAAAATCGACAAAATTTAATATCATGCATAATAAAATTAACAATATGGTAAACTAATTGACGTCTCTCCTTTAAATGACTTTTAAAAAATGATTCGTTTAAATTTGTTTCTTAAGTTCTATTCTAAAAAAATTGAAAAATATAATTGATGGGAAACTGTTGTTCATCATTTGGTTCATAATTATGCAGCACAATGAATGACATTATAAAGCAAAGAGAGTTGGGTTAGGTTGTTTTACCTCTGCACTTTTTTGCACACCATGGGCTAAATGGCCAGGTCACATGGACCCCGAAGGCTCAGAGAAGGTTGGGGGAGGGAACCCACTGGAACAGCTGTTGGGAGACAGATCCCGTCAAGGCCATCCAGCGTGTTCTTTAACGTGCACAGAGTATGGCTCTCCCACACACGGGGCCACGGCTTAACGTCCCATCCGACGGACGGCGGTCTTTCCAAGTCCATCGGTGTCCCCTATTGACCGTGGGCAGGGCGGGGAGTTTTGCGGAGATAAATCTCAACGCTGACCCAGCTGGGACTCGAACCTGGGAACTACAGATTACGAGCCTGGCGCACTACCGACTGAGCCACCCCCTCCCCTAAAGCAAAGAGAGGGAACGGAAGAAACAATGGTTGATTTGAAATTGTGTGATTGGGAAATACTGCCTGTAGTATACAACAGGCAGTGTTCTTTATTTATTTTATTAACGCTATAACATTATCACCCAACTCAAACCAAAATTTTAGGGATATGTAAGATTTTGAGGTGTTAATTATGTTAGTTTTATGGTAGCAGTAGTTATAGTATAAATAAATTTTAAATCCCAAGTAAAAACATTTTTCATTTTAGTAACATTTACCTAATTGGTTGTATCGATCACATCACAGGGGCGTGCATGTTTAATCTATAGTCTCTACATAAAAATTTTAAGAAAATTTTAAGGAACTTAAATAAATGGCATTAAATTTTAAGTTTCTGTTTCGTTTAAAAATTCTGAAACAAATATATAGGGAATATTCATTTTCTACTGATGGGTTTAGATTTCAAAAATAAAAATAAATACCCCCTCAAGCAGCTGCTTGCCACAGAGGTCTGACAGGAGCCTGTCAGTTTATACGCCACAGTAGAAGATCTGAGAGGATGGCAGGACCTCAGCAGAAAACAACATGAACATCCATGCCTTTCCCGGGGCTCGAACCCAGGTCCCGTAGATCAGTAGCCAAGCGCGCTAACCACTCAAGTACAAGTTAAATCACTGAAATGGATATTTTTTTTATCTATTTATTTGGATAAAATGCAACTCCCCTCAATTTCAATGAAACTTACTCAATCAGACATTTGCAAAAATCATCGTGTGAATCCTGGCATTGATACCAAATTATTGAAAGTTTAAAAATAATAGATTCTGCTCTGTTGGCATTGCTTTCTCATTGACACGTGGTGCGCCTTTTAATCATTAAGTTGCTCTCCCCCAGTTGAATGTGGAAGCAAACATACACTAATTTGATTCATAATGATGTAGCAATATTCTTGGCATTACACGAGAGGACAGGAAACAGAAGAAACACAGAGGAACAATGGGGAAATTCTTACACACGATACGAAACCCCTCAGCGTACCAACAAGTTGTCTGCATTAGAGAGAGTAGTAGATACGTTCCGCTAAAGCTCGAAAGCCGTTAATGGGCACATTACCTAGCTAATCTGCAGATTAACTGATTTGCTCCGTTAACGTACGGAATCAAGAGTTTTCCGCATTTTACCTAGGTAATGTGCACATTAACGGCTTCCGTATCGTTAAAGTTCAAAAGTTTGTTTCTCTCATAGTGGTGAATCTCTTGAATATGAATCTTCGTGTCACGTGATTCACTCGTCCGCATTATAAAAAACGCCCCGTATGAGCGGAGGCCAAGTGAGAACGAATCGGTAAAGTGATTCATTCTTGAGAACGAATCGGTAAAGTGATTCATTCTTGATAACGAATCACTAAAATGATTCGTTCTCACTTGGCCTGCTGATTTTGGGGGCGTTTTTTATAATTCGGACGACTGATTCATGTTGACAGAGGGATGACCCTGGTTTCAACTCTACTCTCGGACACTAGATAAATAACATTATGTTAATTTAAGCATACAGAAACGTTCCTATTGTTCCAGCAAAGATCTTATTTTCACTTTAACGAGTGCCTAGTAGGTAATGTGCAGATTATCCAGGTAATTTGCAGATTACCTAGGTAATTTGAGAAATGAAACAATTTTCCGCACGTTAACGGATCACCCTAGTTAATCTGCACAATACCTAGATAATCTGTAGAATAACTGATTTCTGCACTTTAGCGGTAACAGATACACTGCTTAGGCAAAAGAATTAGATAATTTTCAATTCAGTATAGTGGGAAGTCAAATTCGATGTTCTGTAACTTTGGGGAGATTGTCTTAGTCGGTAGCAAGCCAGGACAGGTCAGGATCGTAATCAGCAGTTACCAAGTTCGAGTCCGTGGACCAGCGTACAGATTAATCTCCCGTAAAGCCCTCTCTGCCCTTGAAAAGAAAGGGGACGCTGTTCGTCGAATGGGATGTCTAAGAAGGCAAGCTTCGGATTAGCGTAAGTGGCGTCACCTCTTGGATTTTCGCAGAGTCTGATCGCGGCACCTGCGCAGTACAATCATTTTTGTACTCTGGTTTGCCTTTGTCTTAAAATGTTGAATATGACTTAATAAGAGTTTAAATATCTTAACAACATTCTCTTTACTATATTAATTCCATCACCAATCTTGGGATTAATTTTCTCTTAAATGAATCAATTATGTCAGATGTGGCATGTAATCGCTCGTTTAAGTAGAATACAAAGTTTACAAATCCTCAATACCTAGAGGAATTTGAACATTTTATTTAGAACCTCGTGAGAAAAGCTCCGACACCAGACAGAAAACGTGCGTTCATTTGGAGTGAAGGAAAATACTTATATTTTAATCTAGAACTTTGGCTAAAATTATAAGAGAATTATTGATAGCTACATTTTGGGTTTATCGTATGAATTCAAACGTTCATGAAAGTAACTTTTTTTTGGGGAGTTGAAAGTTACGATACATTTATAAACCTAGCGATTTCTTTGCCAACAATTCATCAGTTTCCAAGAAAATGCAGCGAAAGCAGCAGCCACTTATTATTTTATGATGTAAAGTGATCAGAAATACACTGCTCACAAAAATTAGGGGATATTTCAAAATGAATATGAAACGATGAAATATCTCCTAATTTTTGTGAGCAGTATAGTTTCCTCCAAAATAGGCGTCTTCTGGCAGCTGTCGATTCGTAGAGCCCATTTCTTTTTTCTAATTGAGCTGCCAAAAATATTACAAAAAAAAATACAACGAGGTAACAATTACCTCGTTGCTTTTTCCAGAAATTCTTCTGTTCGTGATATGAAAGAATAACATAAGCCTAAGGAAGATCAGAGGACTACCACCACTGATCTCTAGTATGTCCTCTTTCTTTAGAATGCATCATTGGAACAATTTAATTAATATATTTAACTTAAAAATTACCTTTCTTTTACAGCTTATATAAAAGAAATCTTCTGAGAATACTTGGAACAAGAGATTAAAGAAAGAATCACTACAGGTCTTTTTTTCAGTCTTGTGTAATTTGAAAATTCGAAAAGTTATATACATGCCATTGATTTTTTTTTTTTTTTTCGATTTCTTCTGTAAATGTATTACGTTGATTAAGGCCCATGAAAAAACCGTAGAATCAGATAAACTTTTCAGACAATAAAACAACTAACTTGGATGGATATTTCCAGTGTGCATTATTATTACTCTCACAGAGCACTTCTTGTTTCTTCTTTACGAATGGGAAAGGTTTTAATGGGACGAACAATGCAGTGCTATAATGATATCACACATCAAGGTGTCTGTGTGTCTGTGGCAACCATAAACTCATCAGAAAATCATAGTAGAAGTCTCAAATTTTCAGAGAATGCTTCTGGTTGTGATTCGGGTTGCAGTTACAAATTTCAAGTGGAACGTCCAAAAGGAGGAGTCGAACGTCTAAAAGCAAACGTATTTACCATGCTATTCCTATGGGTTGTTGGGTTAGGTTGTTTTACCTCTGAGCGGCACTTTTTTTGCACACCATGGGCTAAATGGCCAGGTCACATGGACCCCGAAGGCTCAGAGAAGGTTGGGGGAGGGGACCCACTGGAACAGCTGTTGGGAGACAGATGGTAGCCTCCCGTCAAGGCCATCCAGCGTGTTCTTTAACGTGCACAGGGTATGGCTCTCCCTCACACGGGGCCACGGCTTAACGTCCCATCCGACGGACGGCGGCCTTTTTAAGCCATTCGGAGTCCCCTACTGACCGTGGGCAGGGCGGGGAATTTTGCGGAGATAAATCTCAACGCTGACCCAGCTGGGACTGGAACCTGGGAACTACAGATTACGAGCCTGGCGCGCTACCGACTGAGCCACCCCCGCCCTATTCCTATGGGAAAAGATAATCGCTGTCAAATTTATTGTTACCATTTACTCCACCCTAAACTGTGAACGTAAGAGTCATAATAACACTTAAATCTTGTGCCATTGCCAGTGGGGCGGGGGTGGCTCAGTCGGTAGCGCGCCAGGCTCGTAATCTGTAGTTCCCAGGTTCGAGTCCCAGCTGGGTCAGCGTTAAGATTTATCTCCGCAAAATCCCAGCCGTGCCCACGGTCAGTAGGGGACACCGATGGGCTTGGAAAGGCCGCCGTCCGTCGGATGGGACGTTAAGCCGTGGCCCCGTGTGCGGGAGAGCCATACCCTGTGCACGTTAAAGAACACGCTGGATGGCCTTGACGGGGGGGGGGGGGGGCTACCATCTATCTCCCAACAGCTGTTCCAGTGGGTCCCCTCCCCCAACCTTCTCTGAGCCTTCGGGGTCCATGTGACCTGGCCATTTAGCCCATGGTGTGCAAAAAAAGTGCCGCTCAGAGGTAAAACAACCCAAACACAAAGTCATTGCCAGATTCCCCAAATGTGCAAAGGAATTACTGTAATCAGGCCTCCCATTGCAGCTAAGGATATTTTTTTTTTATAATCCAACACGGAGTCAGGCAAGGGGAACCCGCCTACGGAAAAATGTTTATTGTAAAGTGTTTATCCAACACGGAGGCAGGAAAGGGGAACCCGCCTACGGAAAAGTGTTTGTGATATATATAGGTTTACTATTTTATTTTCCTCCTCCCTTCTTGTTAATAACATTCTCAAGAGGGTGCCGGCTGGCCCTCTTCATCCTACACCCAAGATACGTTCCTCGTGTTATTAATTAATTTTTGCATATTATTAAAAACTTTAAAGTAAATAAAATATGTTAAGCCTAAAGAAATTATGCTTGTTCCCATCAACCTCACATTATTTATCTCTATTGTACACTACATAATCCCTACTGGAGGAAAATCCACACACCATGTAAAAGGTTTCACCATTCTTTAGTTGCAGTCAATAGTGTAGTACATATTCTATCAGAATTATGAAATATGTTTAATCGTTTATCAAATATTAAAATAATAATTTATTTAATAGCACCATATTTATCATTTACCAGGAATTCATGTCGGAATACTATATGACGTATCGATGTGAATATATCCAATGTAAAAAAAAACAAAAAAAAAAGAAAAGAATAATATTATTGTAGCAATAAAATGAGTAAAAAGTATTTACTTAGGTTTCTTGCCCATTTTTAGCAGCTAATAGCCTTCTCAACTTGGCAGATTACTAAATCGTTTACAAGGTGTTTCAAAAAGGACGCAACCCTAAGTATAAAAAAGTAGAACTTACGCGCATGTAACGAAAAACAAAAGCACTTTGCACTACTCTATTTGTTTCCACGGTGTATTTATATATAAAAAAAGTTCGCTCCATAATTTAAACAAAATCGCAAAAATCAATAATCGCATCGGAGACTCCTATTTAAATAAATACATAAAGAAAACAACGAACAGCATTCCGCACTCTTACCAGCCTGAAATACAATTCACCCCAATCCGTGGGGCGGGGTGGTTCGGACGATTTAGCGCCAGGCTCGTTTTCTGCAGTTCTCAGGTTCGTCTTCCACGTGGGATAGAGTTCAGATTAATCTCCGCAAAACTTCCCATCCTGTCCTCGGTCAGTAAAGTACACGGTGGGAAGGGAGAAAGGAACCGATGCGCATGGAAAGACCGCCGTCCGTCGGTTAGGAGGTTAAGCCGCGGCTCGGTGTGCGGGATCGCTATACCCTCTACACGTTTGACGTGCGCTGTCTCCCAACAGCTGTTCAGTGGGTCCCACCCTCCAGCTCTGAGCCCTCGGAGTCTTTGTGACCTGGCCGTTTATCACATCGTATAAAAATATAAATTAAAAAAATTCAAAAAAATTCGTATTTTCCTATATGCGCCCTAAAAAGTATAAAATAAATCTAAAGCATATCGATGGTGCAATCAGTCACTGAGTTCGTATTCAGTTCAAAGGAGATAGAGCGCCGGCAATCTTGACTAGTAGGTAAATCAGCGCTCTATCTTCCTTCGAAGTGAATACGAACTCAGTGACTGATTGTGTCATCGATATGCTTTAGGTTTATTTTCTTCACTGAGTTCGTATACAGTTCAAAGGAGATAGAGCGCCGGCAATCGCCTAGTAGGTAAATCAGCGCTCTATCTTCCTTCGAAGTGAATACGAACTCAGTGACTGATTGTGCCATCGATATGCTTTAGGTTTATTTTCTTCATTTTAGCGCCCTATAGGAATATAAGTATTTTTTTATTTTATATGTTTTGTTGTCATTAAAATCACTTACCTTTAAAAACTTTGATATGACTCGTAAACATCGAGCAAATTTACCCCCTTTTAGAGTCATGTTTGAGGTAGCCCATGACATTGGAGACGTCACAAGCTTTAATTTGAAATATGAGTCGTTAAATTCTAACCCCGCAAAAATCCGCCCCTCCCCTCCCCTCCATTTTATTATGGGGAATAGTGGGAACAAAATTGGAAAGAGTTTACGACTGTCATTATACGAGCTTTCATTTGACACCTGACTTCAATTTCCACTCTAGGTTCTCTCGTTCGGAAGATACAGATAAATATATATATGAGACAAGACCCACTAGTTCCGCCTAAAGCATTACCAGTATAGGGAAATGCCATATTCACCACTATCTACGGTCAAGGGCAAGACAGTGCCATACAGATACAGCTCATCCCCGACTACCTAATGGTGAGCAGTACTATAGGAGTAAAGCTCATCCATCGGTCAAAACCTAAATTTAATCTGCTCCCCGGTTAGCCACAAACAAGGATATATAGATCCAAGTTGCCTCGGCTCCCGTGGTGGGAAGGAACTCTTTGTCGGGGCCCTATCCAACATGACCAGACCAAAATCAGTCAGCAGGGCCCTCAACCCTGATGGAGGTCTTAGCCTGTCCAACCGGGGTCCAAACCGGTCAACATGACCTTCGACCTCAATGGGTCCTCAAGCCCCTCCACCACGACAAGGTGGTCCCCTCTCGGGGGGAGGGGTTCGAAAGATACAGCTGAACGACCTTCATATTTCCAGTTTTTTAGGGGGGAAGGAAGCATAAGGGATTTTTTTATAGCCTATGACATTCAATGCGTCACAAGCTTTCATTCGGCTTTGGATTGGATTGTTTTACCTCTGAGCGGCACTTTTTTGCACACCATGGGCTAAATGGCCAGGTCACATGGACCCCGTAGGCTCAGAGAAGGTTGGGGGAGGGGACCCACTGGAACAGCTGTTGGGAGACAGATGGTAGCCTCCCGTCAAGGCCATCCAGCGTGTTCTTTAACGTGCACAGGTTATGGCTCTCCCATACACGGGCCACGGCTTAATGTCCCATCCGACGGACGGCGGCGTTTTCAAGCCCATCGGTGTCTCCTACTGACCGTGGGCAGGGCGGGGAAATTTTGCGGAGATAAATCTCAACGCTGACCCAGCTGGGACTCGAACCTGGGAACTACAGATTACGAGCCTGGCGCGCTACCGACTGAGCCACCCCCGCCCCCTATATAAGGAGTACGCCAGTTACATACACATTTCCAGGGGGTATGTGAAGCACAAAAGGTTGAGAACCACTGCATTAGATGATATCAAAAAAATCAAAAGCGTATTTAAACGTATACTAAAGGAATATTTAAATATGAGGGTTTATTTTGAATTTCGACCAAATATAATTAAACACCAATTTTGAGCTAGTCTTAGTTATGTTGCTTATTTATTTGTATTTATGAGATATCAGTGCCTGAATGTATTTGGCAAAGAAGGTAACGTTAGCGAAGAACAAACTAGTGCCCCCAGAGATCGTCATGCAGTTGTGACTGCAGGTAAATTAACGTCCGTGTTAACTTGTGAAGTGTGCTGAAATAGGAAATAAAACAATGCTTTTAAATACTTCATAAAGAGTTTCAGTTTTCACATATAATCTTACTATATTACTAAACAAAATTAATACAGAACTATCAGGACATTTGCACTATATTTGTTCCACAAAAAATGTTTATCAGCTGCTTGATAATCCTGATCAGAGGTCATAGCAGGTATCTGAACTTTTGTTCTACTGCCATCGTCAAACCTACATTGGTGGAAATCTTCCAGTATCGATGGCTTCAAGCAGTACTAGTGGTAGGGGAAAGGGTCTTTACCCTATACATGCGATTAGGAGGCTGTTTGATATTGTCGGCACTTCCTCTCTCAATAAACATGGTTTCTTTAGGAATACTACTAATTAATTTCCATCTGCAGGCACGTGGGATGTAAGGACGCTGCATATTCTCTTCCTCACACAGGAATTCCAGCGTTATGAACTGAATATTCTGAGTTTGCAAGAGACCATATGGACAGATAAAGGTCAGATTCTTAAAAGTAATCTTAAATTTCTCTTTATCAGGAGGGAAAATAAAAATCACCTCCAAGGCGTAGGTTTGCTTCTCAGCAAATACGCTAGTGATTCTCTTCTAGGATATGAGTACAATAATGAAAGGTTTCTTACAGCTAAATTTAAAACAAGCATTAAGACTTGAAAGTTATCTTTTGTTATGCCCCAACTGAAGACTGTGATGAGGACAAGGAAAATAGGTTTTAAGGACCACTTCAGGATATTTCGAATTCTGTCAATCATGGTTTTCTTACTACTGAAGTTGAAAAATAATGGAAACGTTTAAAATAGGCTTTTCTTCAAACTAACAATTCTCTTTCGAGTAAAAAGGAGTAACGGAGGCAAAATTATTTGACTGATATGGCACTGGAGCTTATTTTTGAAAGAAAGAACTATTGGAATATACACTGCTCAAAGTAAAAATCGCAATACCATGAAGGAAGTGATGTGTACGTCCGAAACTGACAAGATGGAAGCTATGAGAGTGGATGTGCAAATGATCAAAAAAGCGAAACCTGAGAATGCAAAGTACTTGCATTTATTGCAGATTCATCAGTACATAGTAGACCCACCTCCGGCAGTTAGAGAAGCCTGTAGATGTCTCAGCATTCCATCAATTAGATTGTTAATAGTGTCCTGAGGTATGGCGTTCCATATAGCATCTGATTGGTCATGCAACTGTACCAGGTTCGTTGCCGTAGGAATCTGGCGAAGGTGGGGACACTTAAGGTTCCACACATGCTCAATTGCTGACAAGTCCGAGGCATATGACTGCCATGAGAGAATGTCCACATCTTGGAGACCGTCCATCATTGCACTTGAAGTGTGTGGGGTAGCATTGTCCTACTGCAGAATCAGTCCAGGCGTGGTGGTAAGGAAAGGTCATGCCACAGGATTAATGATGTAATCAATGTTACGTCTCCCCATTAATGTCCAGAAACACAGAGCAGAGTTGTCCAGCCACCATATGTGATGCCACCCCATACCATTGTACCATGGTGGGGAGCCTTATTGCGCTAATGGAATAGGCTTCGTCATGTTAATGACAATGATGGCATGCAGGCAAACAGCCATCTGGCATGCCAAAAGTGAATCGGAACTTGTTGCTCCATGAACAACATGCTTCTCCATTCCATAGTCCAATATTGTCTCAGCGGAGATGGTACTTGTTGCTCCATGAACAACATTCTTCTCCATTCCATAGTCCAATATTGCCTCAGCGGAGATGGTGTAATCGATTATGTCATCACAACAGAAGATGCTGCACTGGACATCTCTCTCTCTCCCATTCCTGCATCATGCAAACATTATCTATTGGTGACAACAGTACCAGTAGCGGTCCGCAAATCTGTCTGCAGCACAGCCGCTGTGGTAAAAAGGTCTCGAATGGCCCTCCTAAGGAGGTGGGGCTCGCCTTTGCTTCTGCCATAGTTGAAATGAGAGAAAGTGTAAATTATTTTGTTTTTTACATATATACATATGTTGCATGCACTTTCAGTTATGTCATTTGTGTGTGTGTGACGTTGAATTTCCTTCTGCCTTAGCTGATATAAAACTCTACAATATTTGTTTTTTCATAGCATCAAATTTCAATTATGCCATTTGTGTGTTTGTGTGGGAGGGGGCTTGAATTTCTTTATGCTTCAGCTGAATAACAAGCTTATAATTGTATTTTAAAAGCATGAAATTGAATTGTGTCATTTATTAGGAGGGTGGGGATGTTTTACCTCTGAGCGGCACTTTTTTGCACACCATGGGCTAAATGGCCAGGTCACACGGACCCCGAAGGCTCAGAGAAGGTTGGGGGAGGGGACCCACTGGAACAGCTGTTGGGAGACAGATGGTAGCCTCCCGTCAAGGCCATCCAGCATGTTCTTTAACGTGCACAGGGTATGACTCTCCCGCACACAGGGCCACGGCTTAACTTCCCATCCAACGGATGGCGGCCTATCCAAGCCCATCGGTGTCCCCTACTGACTGTGGGCAGGGCGGGGGAATTTTGCGGAGATAAATCTCAACGCTGACCCAGCTGGGACTCGAACCTGGGAACTACAGATTACGAGCCTGGCGGGCTACTGACTGAGCCACCCCCGCTCCATTTATTAGGAGGAGATTTGATTTCCTACCTCAGCGGAATTTAAAAAAAGTTTATACTCTATGATGATTTCTTTCAATTTTTAATAAAAATTAATATTTTTTTAATGCAAGAAGAAAATAAATGTGACTTTTCATGTTTTTTTAAATGAGGCGCGGATTTTCACTACTAAGGTCTATTAATTTTGAGGGCTTTCGTTTAAGCTGAATGATTAAATGCATGTATTAAATTTAAAATATGTTTACCATTGTTCCTGTTTTAAACTGGCTCAAATTAAAGTCTGCTAAGTTTACAGTCAATTTAGTTCAGCTTTAATCACATATTAAGAACATATCGAATTTTTTTAAAATTTTCATACAAAACATCGATTTGAAAGAGAAACAGTTGCCAGCATCTTCGCTATTCATCCGAAATAAATCAGTAAGTGTGTATTAATTAAATGTATTTTGATTTAATTACTATTTTTATTTAATTACTACACTGGAATAACCTCATTGAAATAAAAAACAAAAACAGAAAAATGTTCTGCCTCATTAAAATCATTTATTAAGCATTTTTAAATAGCCTTCATCGTTGTTCGCAGCCAATTCGCAAGGCATTCATGGGTATCTTGCCTCACTAAGCAGTCAGCAGAAAAACCGTCTGTGATCACGGCGGTCATTGCTATGAGAATCGGAGTCCTGTCCTGTATTACTACCTGAATAAGTTAAACCTAAGACTTTACCGCCCCCCAGTGCTCAATACAATAACTTTATCTCTACTTTTCCTTTTACTTGGTTCCTAATCAAAAGTACATGAATTTGCCCATCGTTCAATCATTTATTAGAGTATAAAAATCTTTCATCCCTGAATTTTTTCACTGTAATACAGTGATTATAATATACATTCTAACTTGATTTTCTGAATAGAATACTTGTCATATTGAAGTGGGCTTCGCTAATAGCCAAAGGGCATAGGTTCGAATCCCAGATAAGGTATGGATATTTATTTGTCTTTCGAAAAAAGACAAAGAATGAAGGCGAGAAACAAAAGTTTCTTATCTTCATCAAAGATCTTCTTCATTGCGCATTATACGTAGTAACATGCTCCTATCTTGCTGTAATAATTTTTCAATTATTACAGCAAGCTGACAAGTTGCTGTAATAATTTTTCATTTATTTTAGTGTACTAGAACCGGCCAGGGCTAGCACCTAATGTCCGACCCCGCCTTCTCATGGTGCAGACCGTTAGTAACTTTCAAAAGAGATACTCCCTTGTGGAAGTGAACGGAAGGGGAGGGCTGCCAGATTAGTGTGGCCTACTGATCTGGACAGCTGCGGCTACTTTTCTTTTTTTTCTACCCTGCTGAGGAGTGGTCAACCACACAGGGTCCTGGTCCTGACCATATAAACCCACTGGACTGGACAGATATATGGCTCTGAGCTTGATTATGGATCCTGATTTTGCTGCACTGGTGGGCTTCTGTGGAGGGAAAATCTTCCGCTGTGTTTTCTGTTTGTTTGTGGGTTGACAGCCCCAAGTGAATAGATTCACAGGATATGTTTATCAGCTGGTGGATAATCCTGAGCAGAGGTCATCGCAGGCACCTGAACTCTTTGATTCTATTCGCATCATCAAATTCTACATTGGAGGAAGTCTTCCAGTGTAGATGGCCTCAGTGTTTAGTGGTGGGGAACCGGGTCTTTGCCCCATGTCTGCGATTAGAAAGCTGTTTGATATTGTCGGCATTCCCTCTCTCAATAAACATAGTTTCTTTAATCATCCCACTAACCACTTTCTCTCCGTAGGTAGTTGTTGGAATGTGAGGACTCTGCACAAGAATTCCACTATTATAATTTAGATATTCTCGGCTTGCAAGAGATCAGATGGACAGATAAAGGTCAGATTCTTAAAAATAATCTTAAATTTCTCTTTTCAGGAAGGGACGACAATAAGCATCACCAAGGCGTGGGTCTGCTTCTCAGCAGACACGCTAGTGATGCTCTTCTACGATACGAGTGCATTAATGAAAGGTTTCTTACAGCAAAATTTCAGACAAGCGTTAAAGACTTGAATGTTATCTGCTGTTATGCCCTCACTAAGCATGCCGATGAGGGTGAGAAGGATAGGTTTTATGAACAACTTCAGGATATTTTGAATTCTGTCAAGAAAGGAGATATTACCCTTGTTCTTGGTGACTTCAATGCCAAAGTTGGTACTGACTCTGACCTTTGGGGAGGAGTAATAGGCCCTTTTGGTATTGGTAGCCGCAATGGCAATGGGCAACGTCTCCTACAGGTAAGTAAACTCAATGGATTCAGAATAACTAACACTTATTACAAACACCGTGACATACATAAGTTCTCATGGGTTTCACCTGATGGGCTGCTTAAGAATATGATTGATTACTTATTAATTAACAGCAAATGGGCTAGTTCTGTTAGGAATACCAGGGCATATAGGGGAGCTGAAATTGGATCTGACCATTACTTTGTTAAAAGTGTGTTGCAACTTAAACTTAAAAAGTGTTGTGCTAGGGTTAAAAAATTTACTTTTAATACTGAAGCTCTGAAAGATCCAGTTATAGCCAAAGCTTACCATGATTGGTTACTTAGTCATTATGACAGTCATGGTTTGCTTACCACTGAAGTTGAGGAAGAATGGGATCATTTTAAACAGGCTTTTTTGGACACTAACAGTACTCTTTTAGGAAAAAAGGAGCAGAAGAGAAAGAATTATCTGAGTGATAAGACACTTGAGCTTATTTCGGAAAGAAAGAACTTCAGGAAAGTCCTTAATCAATACCCTACTAGTCCTAAGAGAAAGCATTACAGAGAACTTAATAAAAGTGTAAAGGATCAGTTAGCTGCTGTTGAGAAACTTTGGCTTGATGGTTTGACTGACAAAGCCGAGGAAGCAGTTAGACAGCACAACAGCAGAGAGCTGTACCAGATAGTTAACATTTTGTGTGGTAGAAAACGAAAAGGTATACAGGGATTGAATGATAAACAACGTAAGGTTATAGAAGGTGAGGATTCTCTCATGGCTAGGTGGGCTGAGCATTTCAGTGATGTTCTAAAAAATGTAGTTAGTTATACTCCCATTGTTTGTAATTATGATAGATGCATTGGTGGCTATAATGTTGGCCCTATAACACAATCTAAAGTTATTTTGGCTATTTCTAAACTTAAACTTCATAAATACCCAGTGTAGATGAAATTACTATGGAAATGCTTAGAGCTGGGAATATTTCAATTACCACTTGGATGACTGAAATTCTGAATATCTTTTATGATAAAGGCATGGTTCCTAAGGATTTTACCAGAGCTATTGTTAACCCTATTTTCAAAAAAAGGTGATCGCAGTTCTTATGATAACTATAGGGGTATCAGCGTACTCTCTGTTCCAGATAATGTTCTTTCCATGATTGTGCTTAATAGAATTAAGAATCTGGTTGACAGCCAATTGCGTGATGAGCAATGTGGATTCAGAAGTGGTAGGGGATGTGTGGACCAGATATTTTCACTTAGGCAGATTCTTGAGAAATGTTTAAAGTTTCAATAACCTTTGGTTGCTGGCTTTGTTCATTTCAAAAAGGCTTCCGACTCTGTTTATCGTCATAATTTGTGGTTGATTGTGAGATCATATGGTATACCTGACAAGTTAGTTAACATAATGAAAGCTCTCTATAATAACACTGAGTCGTGTGTGAGAGTTGGTAAGGCTTGTGTAGCAATTGGTTTAGCATTACTTCTGGTGTTCGACAAGGGTGCATTTTGTCTCCTTTTCTCTTTAGCTTGGTTATTGATTGTGTTATGCGAAATTCACTTCAAGGGAAAGATTTTGGCCTTAAATGGACTGGAGATACGAAAATTTCTGATTTAGATTATGCTGATGATTTAGCCCTTTTGGCAAATGATGTTGATGAGATGAACTCTTTCATTCGAGCTGTTGATGAGACTGGTAGTAGAGTAGGTTTGGTTTTAAACAGAGAGAAAACTAAAGTGATGAAAATTGGTCAGGCAGGCTGTGATTCACTTAATCTGAATGGTTGCAGTCTTGAGCAGGTGTCACAGTTTAATTACTTTGGGAACTATGTAACAGATAATGGTGATGTGCGGCATGAGATTTACAGACGAATAGGGATTACTGCCGGGACTTTTAAGAATATATGGAGAGTGTGGAGAAATTGGCGTATACACCTAAAGACTAAAATCGGACTGTATAATAGTTTGGTTCTTTCTAGGGTTAGTTATGGTAGTGAAACTTGGACATTTTGTAAACAAGATAACAGGAAATTAGATGGTTTTGATTCTAAATACTTACGTAGTATCTTGGGTATGAGGTGGTTTGACTTTGTAAGTAATGATGAGGTTAGGCAAAGGAGTCTGCAATCTCCTTTAAGCAGCATATTGTGCAGAGAGAGACTCCGCTGGTTTGGCCATGTTGCCCGTATGGATAATTATCGATTGGCGAATAGGGTTATGAACAGTGTGCCTAAAGGCCTCTGAAAGAGGGAGAGACCTAGGATGCGGTGGGCGACAACGTCAAACAGGACCTTGTTAGAATTTGTGTGCAGTGGCCAGATGCAGTAGATGTAGCTCAGGATAGACTTGCTTGGAGAACTAAATTGCACGGTCTGGTTGGACCTCCGTAGCCCATGGCTGCTTGATGATGATGATGATGATGATGATTTATATATTATTATTATTATTTGTAGTAGTAGTAGTATTTATTTACATTTTATTTTAGTGTACTATACTGTATAATATATTAGTATAATAATACGAACATCCTAAGCTTTATCAGAGAAATTTCTTGGAGCACGTTTTCAACATGTTCGCGTTTCCATATGATTGGGTTAGGATTGAATGAAAAGTTGGTTGATGAAGGTGGACAGATTCAAGCTCTTCGGAATGCGCAATTAGCAGTAATATATCACTGCCGTCTTAGAAACAGCATTTCCTGATGTGAAAGGAAATCATATTCGAAAGTAAAGTAACATTTTAGTGTAAAATGTTTTATTGAAGATAAATTAATCATCATAACACGTGACTTATTTATTTTAGAAGTTTGTATAAATATTTATTGCACTATTAACGAAGATTATATAAGTTCCTTAAGTGTTGCTTCTGTTGAATATTTCAGCATCTACAACTCCTTAAATAGTAAGACAATATTATTGAAATTTAAAAATTAGCTCCACTAAATGTAGATCTGCATTTTTTGTAATATTTTACCATAAAATCTTATATCTTAAGTTACAGAACAGTTCGTTACCTCTTTTTTCTCTCAAAAGTTTACATCCCATGAATAAAATGTGGGAATTCTTTTAATATTATTGTCTAAGCAGTATATAAAGTAAGTACAGAAAAAAGTTTCATGTTATTTGAATATGGAGTCACATTCATATATCAATAACTTCTTAAATAACGTTAATATGGATAAAATATGTTTAAAGTTAAACTTAAGGTCTCATCAAATCTCTTTACATGTTGAATTTTCCACAAATAATTTTTTAGTATCCAAAGAATTATGTTAGATGGAAAATGTACTGAATTTAAACCTGAAAAGTTAGTTCAAACATATTAAAATGAAACATAAACATGCTGTTAAACTTTAATAAAATGTTTATTTTTAGCAGCATATGTAATGAAAGAAGAGTATGTGAATTTTCAGTGATTTTTGGTTAACAAGGTAAATTAATATTAATTATTAGAAATTCTATAACTCATTAAATATAAAAAATATCAAAAGTAAATATTTAGGCAGAGTGCAATCAGATGTTCAAATGTAATTAGCGATATTCATATTTTTTGATAAAAAATTCATTTAAGAAATTCAGAGTTGTGAATTTGATTCCCTCTTGATTTAACATTTAACTGTTTCAACTGTTTCAATTTTTCTATTGAGAACCTCTCAGTGTAAGAGTACATTATTCAGTCCTGAAACATGTTTTTTTCCCTTTAAAATTCAAAAATATTATTTTATGTTTCCTTTGCTTTTTCCAAAATATAAATTTCATGAAAGCCATGAACAACCCACATTCTACAGTGGACTTCATTGAGTTGGTCGACTCATAGAGTTCCCTCGCTGTCAGCACGGAGGCAGGCAGTTAGTTAATTAGACTCTAATTGAACGTTGTACGAACCCTCTGAACGAGAGATGCACAAAGAGGGGTGGTCAGAATTCACCCATTGAGCTACCTTCTCCCCAGCCTGTTGGCCGGTATAGTATTGAAAAGGATTCGGCCTGTATGGCAGTTATGGTAACGAAGTGTTAACCCCAGTTAAGGCTTAAAAAAAAAATTCTTTCAAGAAGTTGCTCGGCACAGAGGTGTGACAGGAGCCTGTCAGTTTAATACGCCACAGTAGAAGGTCTGAGAGGATGATGGAGCCTCAGCAGAAAAATAAAAACATCCATATCCTACCCCGGTACCTTAGATCAGTTGCCAAGCGTGCTAACCACTCGGCCACGGAGCGACTGAGTTAAGATTATTCATAACAAATTACATATCATATGAAAGATAGGCAACATTTAAAAAAAAAATAAGGATTGATTGTAGAAATATTTCTAAAGGAACTCTATGACGGAACTCTTCGTGAGGAAACGGTATTGTTTTAAACAATACTCAATATCTGAGGCAAAATCATGATGCATTACTGTTATGAAATATTCAAACTTCGATATATCTTTAAATAAAAAAAAAATAAATAAATACCCCCTCAAGCAGCTGCTTGCCACAGACGTCTGACAGGAGCCTGTCAGTTTATATGCCACAGTAGGAGATCTGAGAGGATGGCAGGACCTCAGCAGAAAAACGACACACACATCCATGCCTAATCCGGGGCTCGAACCCAGGTCCCTTAGATCAGTAGCCAAGCGTGCTAACCACTCGGCCACGTTAAATACTGACTGAATATTGTTTTAAATCGAGATTTAAATAGATCTGATTATTCTCTTTAATTTATTTTTGTCACATATTTTTATTAAATGCATATTTTAGAAGTAAATAGAGCTTCGAAATTAGATTCTCATTGACATGATCTGAAAATTTCCTAGTGTTTCGGTAATGTACATCAGGAGCGCAGGAAATGACGAATAATGTGTATATGAAGTTCTCTCCCCAGTTTCTAAAGTGTTTTGCTTTTCGATAAATTTATAATAAACCTTCATTTCATAAGTTTACATGAAAAACAATAAAAAAATTACGCAATGTTCTAATCACACCTGTCATTTGAAATAGCGAAAAAACTTTCAATTCACAAAGAAACATTTTAGCATTACTTTTTACCTATGAAATTTTATCTCTTTGATCTTTTTCGTAGACTTATTGTCATATCCGTATGCTAAACATGTGCCCATTTATTAGCAAACCTAGAAACCTCTGGTTAATTAAAAATTAATAGAAATGTCTGATTGTATTAATTAAAATTTAAAATACATTTAAGTTACTGGATTTTTTTACTAAACATTAATCTTTTCTGACATCCCATGGGAAAGAAGAAACAATCCTTCATATATACAGCATAAATTAGAGTTTTCCTTTGGCAACAGTGTAAAATTTTATTTTTGTAGTGTGTTTGGCTATGTTAGTGTAGAATAAAGAGACAGTTACTTCCTACCTTACGAAGGATGTTTTGGAAAACGTTTTATTGTTTGTGCAAAAATGGTATGTTTCCTTTGTTTATCTGTGTTCTAGATTCCAATTGAGAGTAGCTATCAATTTTTTTGTGTCCGTGGCCGAGTGGTTAGCGCGCTTGGCTACTGATCTACGGGACCTGGGTTCGAGCCCCGGGTAAGGCATGGATGTTCGTGTTGTTTTCTGCTGAGGTCCTGCCATCCTCTCAGATCTTCTACTGTGGCATATAAACTGACAGGCTCCTGTCAGACCTCTGTGGCAAGCAGCTGCTTGAGGGGGTATTTATTTATTTTTGTTATATATATGTACTGGGTTTATCTATTTTAAGTGATCGTTAAATGCAGCAAAAATTTCACGCTTTAGTATTGGTTGCGCCATCTGGTGGTAGTTAAGAATATTGCAATAGCTATCGCGGTGCCTACTTATACGAATGCCTGCCGATTTCCGCGAATCCGTGTTAGCAAGTGCACATTGAAAGCTTCAGAACTTCCACATGAGGGCAGCTCTGTTCCGCGGTAGACTACCTACGCTAATTGTGGCAGAATCGAAGACATTGGCCATGTGATGTTTTACTGCCCTTTTGCGGCAGCGGTTTGGAAGGAGATATGTAGATGGATGAGAATCCAACGTCTCGCACTTCGTAATGTCTTATTCCACGACAATATTCCGGATAACGAAAAATACGTGCACAATTTGGTGTGTGCTATGACGAAAACCTTTCTCTGAAAGGGTAGGAACTACCGAATGCATCATCCCAATTATTGGGACCCTAGTACTACCTTCCGAGTAATTAGTAAGTGTATTTTCCTTCGCCGACAGCTGGATAGGGGGACAGCTGGATCAAAAAAAAAAATTCCATTTCTTGAAGCAGTGGAAGGACTTCCTTTTTTTTGCCCAGCATATATTAATTTGCTCCGTGGCCTGCGAGCCCGGTGTAATTTTGCTGTTCTACTATGAATGTTCAGACGGCTGACTGCCTAGTGAGGCAAGAATACTCATGATGCTTTGAGAATTAGTTTCGAACAAAGATGGAGGCTATTTAAAAATGCTTAACAAATGATTTAAACGAGGTAGAACTTTGCTGTTTTTTGTTTTTTATTTTAATGAGGTTATTCCAGTGCCATCCTCTCAGATCTCCTACTGTGGCATATAAACTGACAGGCTCCTGTCAGACCTCTGTGGCAAGCAGCTGCTTGAGGGGGTATTTATTTATTATATTCCAGTGTAGTAATTAAAGCAAAATAGATTTAATTAATACACACTTATTGATTTATATCGGATGAAAAGTGAAGATGCTGGAAACTGCTTCTCTTTCAAATCGAGGTTTTGTATGAAAATTAAAAAAAATTTCAGTATGCTCTTAATATGTGATTAAAGCTGAACTAAATTGACTGTAAACTTAGCAGACATTAATTTGAGCCCATTTAAAACAAGAACAATGGTAAACATATTTTAAAATCTGATACATGACCAAATCTTTCAGCTTAAGTGAAAGCTCAAAATTTATAGATCTTAAGCCGAGTGGTTAGCGTGCTTGGCTACTGATCTACGGGACCTGGGTTCGAGCCCCGGGTAAGGCATGGATGTTTGTGGTGTTTTTCTGCTGAGGTCCTGCCATCCTCTCAGACCTTCTACTCTGGCATATAAACTGACAGGCTCCTGTCAGACCTCTGTGGCAAGCAGCTGCTTGAGGGGGTATTTATTTATTCTTTTTTTAATGGTGCAAATCCATGCCTCATTTAAAAAAAAACATGAAAAGTCACATTTATTTTCTTTTTATTTTCTTGCGCCATCTGGTGGTGGTGAAGAACATTGCAATAGGTATCGCGGTGCCTACGTAATGGGAATGCTTGCCGATTTCCGCGAATCTCCATGTTAGCAAGCGCGCATTGGAAGCTTTAGAACTTGCCACGTGATGGCAGCTAGTTCTTTGCTTATTGGACTACAGAAGCCCATTAAGGTCTTCCTTAATTATTATAGAACAATTCATCAAAAATAAAGCATAAATTACTGATTTCAAGTTGTACGAACTGAAGTCGGAATATTTAATAACCTGTCCCAGTTTTTACCGATCGAATTGCTAAATTTATTTCCTCTACTGGGCTTTTTCGTTTGCTCGTCTGTAAAAAAGGATATGAACTTTTATCAATAGCAGCATTATAGCAGAATGGTTGGAGTCACAAGTCGCACTTGAGTGCAAGCAGCACACATATCGGTAGTCTCTCCCTCCGTTCATGTCCTCGAGTGCACATGTGCAAGAGCATCGATATGATCCCCTGATATGCATCATTAACCATAAACATTAGTAATGTTATGTTATAATTAAAATTTCGATATTACTCATTATCAAAGAAATAACCATACCCCAAATAACCACAATCCTGCTCCTATGGAGCATAATGTACAGCATATATCAGTTTTAATTTTTTTATGTTTAATGCCACATTACTTTTTATACCTTTTTAAAATTTTAATTTTCAGTCACCCATGTGATAACCGAAACATTCCCTGCTATACGCATTTCTGTAGCAATTTCATCTACCCCTGGGGATTTATGTAGTTTAAGTTTAGAAAGAGACAAAATAACTTCAGACTGTGTTATAGGGCCAACATTAAAGCCAGTAATTCATCTTTCATCATTACAAACAATGGAAGTAGAACTAACCACATCGGGGTGGGGGTGATTCAGTCGGTAGCATGCCAGGTTCACAATCTAGTTCCCAGGTTCGAGTCCCAGCAGGGTCAGCATTGAGATTTATCTGTAAAATTTCTTGTACTGCCCACGATCAGTAGGAGATACCGATGAGCTTGGAAAGGTCGCCGTCTGTCAGATGGGACATTAAGCTGTGGGCTCGTGTGCGGGAGAGCCATACCCTGTGCATGTTAAGGAACACCCTGGATGGCTTCACGGGAGGCTACCATCTGTCTCCCAACAGCTCTTCCAGTAGGTCCCCTCCTCCACCCTACTCTGAGCCTTCGGGGTCCATTTGACCTGGCCATTTAGCCCATGGTTTGCAAAAAAGTGCCGCTCAGAGGTAAAGCAACCCAACTAACCACATTGTTAGAACATCACTGAAATGTTCAGCCCACCTACCATGACAGAATTCTAACCTTCTACAACCTAACCTTGTTTATACTTCAATCCCTGTATACCTGTCTGTTTTGTACCACACAAAAC
Source organism: Ryuthela nishihirai (assembly GCA_038380435.1). Classification (NCBI taxonomy): domain Eukaryota; kingdom Metazoa; phylum Arthropoda; class Arachnida; order Araneae; family Heptathelidae; genus Ryuthela; species Ryuthela nishihirai. The sequence continues at coordinate 25,898,161 of JAWZYU010000022.1, forward strand.
ATTAAGTATCTGGTGCAGCTCTCTGCGGTTGTGCTGTCTAACTGCTTCCTCTGCTTTGTCAGCCAAGCCATCAAGCAAAAGATTCATATCAACAGCTAACTGATCCTTTTCATGTTTATTAAGCTCTCTGTACCGGATTTAGGCTATGGATGTGTGTGTCGTTTTTCTGCTGAGGTCCTGCCATCCTCTCAGATCTCCTACTGTGGCATATAAACTGACAGGCTCCTGTCAGACCTCTGTGGCAAGCAGCTGCTTGAGGGGGTATTTATTTATTTTTTTTAATGCTTTCTATTAGGACTAGTAGGGTATTGAATAAGGACATTCCTGTAGTTCTTTCTTCCTGAAATAAGCTCAAGTGCTTTATTACTCAAATAATTCTGCCTCCTCTGCTCCTTCTTTCCTAAAAGAGTACTGTTAGTTTCCAAAAGAATTCTGTCTAAAATGGTCCCATTCTTCCTCAATTTCAATAGTAAGCAAACCATAACTGTCATAATGACTAAGTAACCTATCATGGTAAGTTTTATCTACAGCTGGGTCTTTCAGAGCTTCAGAATTAAAGGTAAATTTTTTAACCTTAGCACTCTTCTTAAGTTTAAGTTGCAAGACTTTTAACAAGGTAACTTAGCTACTGATCTACGGGACCTGGGTTCGAGCCCCGGATAAGGCATGGATGTATGTGTCATTTTTCTGCTGAGATCCTGCCATCCTCTCAGACCTTCTACTCATCATCATCCTCAAGCAGCCATGCGCTACGGAGGTCCAACCAGACCGTGCAATTTAGTTCTCCAAGCAAGTCTATACTGAGCTACATCTACTGCATCTGGCCACTGCACACCAATTCTAACAAGGTCCTGTTTGACATTGTCTGCCCACCGCATCCTAGGTCTCCCCTTCTTTCTGAGGCCTTTAGGCACACTGTTCATAACCCTATTCACCAATCTATAATTATTCATACGGGCAACATGGCCAAACCAACGGAGTCTCTCTCTGCACAATATGCTGCTTAAAGGAGGTTGCAAACTCCTTTGCCTAACCTCATCATTAGTTAGAAAGTTGAACCACCTAATGCCCAAGATATTGCGAAAGCTTCTGGAATCAAAAGCATCTAGTTTCCTGTTATCTTGTTTACAAAGTGTCCAAGTTTCACTACCATAACTAACTCTGGAAAGAACCAAACTATTATACAGTCTAATTTTAGTTTTTAGGTGTATACGCCTATTTCTCCACACTCTCCATAGATTCTTAAAAGTCCCGGCAGCAATACCTATTCGTCTGTTAATCTCATGCCGCACATCACCATTATCTGTTACATAGCTCCAAAGATAATTAAACTGTGACACCTGCTCAAGATTGCAACCATTCAGATTAACTGAATCACAGCCTGCCTGACCAATTTTCACCACTTTAGTTTTCTCTCCGTTTATAACCAAACCTACTCTAGTACCAGATTCATCAACAGCTCGAATGAAAGAGTTCATCTCATCAACATCATTTGCCAAAAGGGCTAAATCATCAGCATAATCTAAATCAGAAATTTTAGTATCTCCAGACCATTTAAGGTCAAAATCTTTCCCTTGAAGTGAATTTCGCATAACATAATCAATAACCAAACTAAAGAGAAAAGGAGACAAAATGCACCCTTGTCGATCACCAGAAGTAATGCTAAACCAATTGCTACAAAACTTACCAACTCTCACACACGACTCAATGTTATTATAGAGAGCTTTCATTATGTTAACTAACTTGTCTGGTATACCATATGATCTCACAATCAACCACAAATTATGACGAACAACAGAGTTGAAAGCCTTTTTGAAATCAACAAAGCTAGCAACCAAAGGTTTCTGAAACTCTAAACATTTCTCAAGAATCTGCCTAAGTGAAAATATCTGATCCACACATCCCCTACCACTTCTGAATCCACATTGCTCATCACGCAATTGACTGTCAACCAGATTCTTAATTCTATTAAGCACAATCATGGAAAGAACTTTTCCTGGATCAGAGAGTAGACTGATACCCCTATAGTTATCACAAGAACTGCGATCACCTTTTTTGAAAATAAGGATAACAATAGCTCTGGTAAAATCCTTAGGAACCATGCCTTTATCATAAAAGATATTCAGAATTTCAGTCATCCAAGTGGTAACCAAAACATTCCCAGCTCTAAGCATTTTAGTAGTAATTTCATCTACCCCTGGGGATTTATGTAGTTTAAGTTTAGAAACAGCTAAAATAACTTCAGATTGTGTTATAGGGGCAACATTAAAACCACCAATGCATCTATCATCATTGCAAACAATGGGAGTAGAACTAACTACATTGTTTAGAACATCACTGAAATGCTCAGCCCACTTAGCCATGACAGAATCCCCCCCTTCTATAACCTTACCTTGTTTATCCTTCAATCCTTGTATACCTGTCCATTTTCTACCACACAAAACATTAACTATCTGGTACAGCTCTCTGCTGTTGTGCTGTCTAACTGCATCCTCGACTTTGTCAGCCAAACCATCAAGCCAAAGATTCTTATCAGCAGCTAACTGATCTTTTACACGTTTATTAAATTCTCCGTAATGCTTTCTAATAGGACTAGTAGGGTATTGATTAAAGACATTCCTGCAGTTCTTTCTTTCCGAAATAAGCTCAAGTGCCTTATCACTCAGATAATTCTGTCTCTTCTGCTCCTTTTTCCTAAAAGAGTACTGTTAGTGTCCAAAAAAGCCTGTTTAAAATGATCCCATTCTTCCTCAACTTCAGTAGTAAGTAAACCATGACTATCATAATGACTAAGTAACCTATCATGGTAAGCTTTGGCTATAACTGAATCTTTCAGAGTTTCAGTATTAAAAGTAAATTTTTTAACCCTAGCACAACACTTTTTAAGTTTAAGTTGTAACACACTTTTAACAAGGTAATGGTCAGATCCAATTTCAGCTCCCCTATATGTCCTGGTATTCCTAACAGAACTAGCCCATTTTCTGTTAATTAATATGTAATCAATCATATTCTTATGCAGCCCATCAGGTGAAACCCATGTGCACTTATGTATGTCGCGGTGTTTGTAATAAGTGTTAGTTATTCTGAATCCATTGAGTTTACTTACCTGTAGGAGACGTTGCCCATTGCCATTGCAGCTACCAATACCAAAAGGGCCTATTACTCCTCCCCAAATGTCAGTCAGTACCAACTTTGGCTTGAAGTCACCAAGAACAAGGGTAATATCTCCTTTCTTGACAGAATTCAAAATATCCTGAAGTTGTTCATAAAACCTATCCTTCTCATCCTCATCCTCATCCTCAGTGGGGGCATAACAGCAGATAACATTCAAGTCTTTAACACTTGTCTGAAATTTTGCTGTAAGAAACCTTTCATTAATGCACTCATATCCTAGAAGAGCATCACTAGCATAACAATAAGCATCACCAAGGCGTGGGTCTGCAGAGAAGCAGACCCACGCCTTGGTGATGCTTATTGTCGTCCCTCCCTGAAAAGAGAAATTTAAGATTATTTTTAAGAATCTGACCTTTATCTGTCCATGTGGTCTCTTGCAAGCCGAGAATATCTAAATTATAATGGTGGAATTCTTGTGTGAGGACATCAAGAGAAAAAGCTCTGTGCAGAGTCCTCACATTCCAACTACCTATGGAGAGAAAATGGTTAGTGGGATGTTTAAAGAAACTATGTTTATTGAGAGAGGGAATGCTGACAATATCAAACAGCTCCCTAATCGCAGACATGGGGCAAAGACCCGTTCCCCCACTACTAAAGGCTGAAGCCATCTACACTGGAAGACTTCCTCCAATGTAGAATTTGACGATGCAATAGAAGCAAAGAGTTCAGGTGCCTGCGATGACTTCTGCTCAGGATTATCCACCAGTTGATAAACATATCCTGTGAATCTATTCACTTGGGGCTGTCAACCCACAAACAAACAGAAAACACAGCGGAAGATTTTCCCTCCACAGAAGCCCACCAGTGCAGCAAAATCAGGATCCATAATCAAGCTCAGAGCCATATATCTGTCCTATCCAGTAGGTTTATATGGTCAGCACCAGGACCCTGTGTGGTTGACCACTCCTCAGCAGGGTAGAAAAAAGAGAAAAGTAGCCATAGTTGTCCAGATCAGTAGGCCACACTAATCTGGCAGCCCTCCCCTTCCGTTCACTTCCACAAGAGAGTATCTCTTTTGAAAGGTACTAACGGTCCGCACCACGAGAAGGCAGGGTCGGACATTAGGTGCTAGGCCTGGCCGGTTCTATGCATCACCACAGGGGATTGGTGCATAGCTCTCCTTCCAGTGACTACCTACTATCATTTACAGACCGACCTACTATGGCATATAAACTGGCAGGCTCCTGTCAGACCTCTGTGGCAAGCAGCTGCTTGAGTGGGTATTTATTTTTTTTTATAATGGTCAGATCCAATTTCAGCTCACCTGAGACTATATGACCTGGTATTCCTAATAGAACTTGCCCATTTGCTGTGGGGCGGGGGTGGCTCAGTCGGTAGCGTGCCAGGCTCGTAATTTGTAGTTCCCAGGTTCGAGTCCCAACTGGGTCAGTGTTGAGATTTATCTCCGCAAAATTCACCGCCTTGCCCACGGTCAGTAGGGGACACCGATGGGCTTGGAAAGGCCGCCGTCCGTCGGATGGGACATAAAGACATGGCCCCGTGTGCGGGCCATGTCTTTATGTCCCATGTCCTGTGTACGTTAAAGAACACGCTGGATGGCCTTGACGGGAGGCTACCATCTGTCTCCCAACAGCTGTTCCAGTGGGTCCCCTCCCCCAACCTTCTCTAAGCCTTCGGGGTCCATGTGACCTGGCCATTTAGCCCATGGTGTGCAAAAAAGTGCCGCTCAGAAGTAAAACAACCCAACCCATTTGCTGTTAATATATAATCTATTATATTCTTAAGCAGCCCATTAGGCAAATCTATGTTACTTATGTATGTCGCGATGTTTGTAATAAGTGTCAACCATTAAGCTTACCTGTAGGAGACGTTGCCCATTGCCATTGCAGCTACTAATACCAAAAGGGCCTATCACCCCTCCCCAAAGGTCAGAGTCAGTACCAACTTTGGCAATGAAGTCACCTAGAACAAGGGTAATATTTCCTTTCTTGACAGAATTCAAAACATACTGAAAGTGTCTGTAAAGCCGATCCTTCTCATCCTCATCAGTATCCTCAGTGAGGGCATAAGAGCAGATAACAATCAAGTCTTTAACGCTTGTCTGAAATTTTGCTGTAAGAAACCTTTCATTAATGCACTCATATCCTAGAAGAGCATCACTAGCCTGTCGGCTGAGAAGCAGATCCACGCCTTGATGATGCTTATTGTTGTCCCTCCCTAAAAAGAGAAATTTAAGATTATTTTTAAGAATCTGACCTTTATCTGTCCATATGATCTCTTGCAAGCAGAGAATATCTAAATTATAATGGTGGAATTCTTGTTTGAGGACATCAAGAGAATAAGCTCTTTGCAGAGTCCTCACATTTCAACTATCTATGGAAAGAAAATATGTTAGTGGGATGTTTGAAGAAACTATGCTTATCTGAAAGCGAATGCCAGGAACATCAAACAGCCGACTAATCACATGCATGGGACAGAGATCTGTTACCCCACCACTAAAGGCTGAAGACATCTACACTGGAAGACTTCCTCCAATGCAGAATTTGATGATGCCAGTAGAAGCAAGAGTTCAGGTGTCTGCAATGACCTCTACTCATGATTATCCACTAGCTGATAAAACGTATGCTGTGAATCTATACACTTGGGGCTGTCAACCCACAAAGACCCTAACACAAACAGGGGTTTCTAGAAAAAAGATTGTTTTTTCATTACCCTGGTAATGATAACTCAAATTACGTCAAACGCAGTGTACCAAAGTACCATTACCATGGTAATAGTAATTTGTGTTCTAAACAAACACAATGTATTAAAAAAAAGTGATGTGAATTCCCTCCCCCTGAAAAAAAACATAAATACACAAACCAAGACAACACAACAATTTCTCCCACGTAATAAAAATTCTTTCAATTACCCTCCCCCCTCTCGACCTTCTTTTCTCAATATTTAAAACACAAATATATTTTCACAAACTAAACTCCTAAAACAAGATGCACATACAAAAAAACCATTACATAAATCTTAAAAACAAGAAAATCGAAAATAGTTATTCCAACCTGCAATATCTATTACAAAACAAATTACAATTCTGTACCTATTATTATATTACCTATTATTTTCCGCAATTAAATATCCAAATTGAACTTAACCACAAACATTAATAAACAATATTAGAAACAAATATTTAATTCCATAACAAAATATATCAATATGATTGATTACGACGTTGCTTATCCAAAAGAAACAAATCATAGAACCATAGGTCACCAACAACCCATGATTACTATGATGTTACTTTCTATGTCATACTTTATGCTTTGAAGTCATACATTTCCTGAGCACCGTAAAAAGCCCTCTTGCATTAAACTCGCAATTTTTATTCGCCTTAGACCTGAAAAATAAAAAGAACCAAGAGGCCACACGAAACATACCAACAGAAAATCTAGTAAATCACCCAATATGAGAAAAATATATCTCTACCAAATTGTATGTTATTCACTATTACTTATGTTATTAATGTCCAGTTACCACTCGTGGCATCATCTAGTGAGCTGAATGTCGTGAGCTACAGGAATATCTATTGTTCATGATTGAAATTGTGGCCACAGAGCTATATACTGGTACTAGAGATTATCTGCCTGACTGGCGGGACAGTCATGTTAAGCGGGTTCAGAACGGAAAATCTGCAGTAACTTTACATAGTTTAGGCAATATATGTGGTGCAGAAAATTAATGGGTTCCTATATTAATGTACACTGCTACTTTTTTTTTTCAAGTAACATTCAAAAACAGTATATTACAGTACTTAAATATTTCTCTTTTCAGAAATAGCTATTTTTCCTTATTTTTTTAATAATTTCAAATGATTAAGCTGCTGATAGCGCATCTACATGCGGAAGCAGTGTTATGAAAATTTGTAGTTGCCTCAGTCTGAGTAATCCTTGGTATTTCTTCTCAGAAATGTTAAAATAAATATATTTTCCTACGTATATTTCACTGTCTTGGTTTGCATATTTACAGAGACAATTTCCCACATAATCTTCAGCATATGTGATATATGAAACATGAGTTTATGATAATTAATCTTACTATTAAACAGAAAATGGCATCCCCCCATTGTTCATCCCCATTCCCCTTAAAAATACACTTTTAAAGATTTATATCAATAAATTTTACCACCACCCTTCCAGTAAAAAAAAGAATATCAGAGTAATGTAGCAACTTACTCTCACGATTCATATATAATGAGCTCCCCCCCCCCAAAAAAAAAAAGAAAAAAAATTCAGTTACATCAAGGAAGATATCCTCAGAATTTACAGTCAATCAATTTTAGAAGAAAAATTGTCATGAGCCGGGTGAGATACGAACCTGCGACCTCCTGATAACATGTTAGGTGCTCTAATTGCAGAACTACCAGCTGCAGATCAAGATCTCCTCTAATTGATGCTATGAACTTTCTACCAAAAATACACAATTCTCTTGTGTCTCATGAAGGATTGTCCAGCTGCTCAACCTCAAGAAACCTGTAGTTACATATTAATGCTTATAATAAGAATATCGGCTAAAAATTAATTTGCCTCCCTTTCCAAAAGTAAGGAGGTGGATGAATATTCCAACTACAATTGCATAGGAAATTACATTTTATGTGAAGTTTTAGCTTGAGAGTGAAAATATTACTAATGTTTAGTGAAAAGATCTCCTGCTATTAAAAAAGTTATAAAAGGAAACTTCATAATTTTTTTTATGTATTATAATGCCAAAAAGGAATTCACTCTGCCTAAATGCTTGGTTTTAATAATTCCTCAGAACAATCATTTATCTAATTGAATTTTTAAATGATGTATTATGTGAGATTTCATGCCTCATCTACTGGCAAAATTAATTTACTCGAATATTTAAAAAAAATCTAGTAACCCAAAATATTTCATTGTGAGTTTTGACAGTGACTAGCAGAAAGCATTCACTTAGTGAAGTTGAAACATTTGATTTATTGGTGAAAAGGTAGTAAATTCTGCAAGTAAGAGCGTGATACACTGCAAATGCATGATGCCAAAATATTATGACCACCTGCCTAATATGATGTTGGTCTTCCATTTGCCACCTAAACAGCTCTTAACCATGAGGCATGGATGCTACAGGAGAAAAAAAACTTTCTAAAGGTGTCTTGTGGTATCTTGTCTTGTGTCTCATGAAGGATTGTCCAGCTGCTCAACCTCAAGAAACCTGTAGTTACATATTAATGCTTATAATAAGAATATCGGCTAAAAATTAATTTGCCTCTCTTTCCAAAAGTAAGGAGGTGGATGAATATTCCAACTACAATTGCATAGGAAATTACATTTTATGTGAAGTTTTAGCTTGAGAGTGAAAATATTACTAATGTTTAGTGAAAAGATCTCCTGCTATTAAAAAAGTTATAAAAGGAAACTTCATAATTTTTTTTATGTATTATAATGCCAAAAAGGAATTCACTCTGCCTAAATGCTTGGTTTTAATAATTCCTCAGAACAATCATTTATCTAATTGAATTTTTAAATGATGTATTATGTGAGATTTCATGCCTCATCTACTGGCAATAATTTACTCGAATATTTAAAAAAAATCTAGTAACCCAAAATATTTCATTGTGAGTTTTGACAGTGACTAGCAGAAAGCATTCACTTAGTGAAGTTGAAACATTTGATTTATTGGTGAAAAGGTAGTAAATTCTGCAAGTAAGAGCGTGATACACTGCAAATGCATGATGCCAAAATATTATGACCACCTGCCTAATATGATGTTGGTCTTCCATTTGCAACAGCTCTTAACCATGAGGCATGGATGCTACAGGAGAAAAAAAACTTTCTAAAGGTGTCTTGTGGTATCTTGTACCAATATGTTACCAGCAGATCCTTTAACTCGTATAAGTTATGTGGTTGAGCCACCACAGATAGGATATGCTGTTCCAACATAAACCACAGATGCTCAATTGTATTGATGTGTGGGAAATTTGGAGGCCAGGGCAATACCTGGAATTCTTCCCCATGTTTCACGAACCTTTCTCGAACAATCCAGGCAGTGTGGCATAGCACATTATCCTGCTGAAAGGAGACACTACTAGAGGGATATACCATTGCCATGAAAGGATGTACTTGGTCTGCAATGATGTTTAGATAGGTGGTAGATGTCATAGTTTCCTGCACCTGAATGACTGGACCCGGGGTTTCCCAGAAGAACATTGCCCAAAGCATTACACTTCCTCCACCAGCTTGTTTTCATCCCACGGTGCATCTTGGTGCCAATACTTCCCCAGGTAAATGATGCACTTGTACCCGGCCATCCACATGGTGCAACAGGAAACAAGATTCATTGGACCAGACAACCTTCTTTCAATCATTCAAGGTCCAATTTTGATACTCCTGTGCCCATTGTGTAGGCGCTTTCAATAGTGAACTGAGGTTAGCATGGGCACTCGAAGCGGTGTGCAGCTAAGCAGCCCCATTTTCAGCAGGGTTCGATGTACTGTGTGTTGTGATACATTACTCCCATCACTAACATTCAAATTTTGGGAGGGTTGCACCACAGTATCCCTTCTGTTGGCTTGTACCATACAGGATAGCCTTCGCTCACCTCTGGTATTGATAAGCCATGGTCTGCCCACACCTTGCCAGCAGTTTTGTTTTTTTCTCCTTGGATCACTTTTTGAAGGTACTAACCACTGCTGACTTTGAGCACCCACCAAGCCTTGCCGTGGCAGAAATGCTCTGACACAGTTTCTGGTCATTACAATTTGGCCTCTGTCAAACTCACTTAAGTCTACTGCCTTTCCCATCTTAAGAACAAGAATAACACTGATTAACAGAACTCAGTATCAGGTATTATTTATACGCTTCATGACATTCAGACACACCGTTGTTTGCCTGCAGTTGCTTCGATTTGCATGAAGATACACTGGTCATAATGTTTTGGCTCTTTGGTTATATATATATATACAGGGTGTCTCAAAAATATAGGTACAAACTTTTAGGGGAGGTAGATAACATCTAAAGGAATGAGAATTGCATAGGAACCCATAACCGGAAACGTCATGGGAAAATGGTAGCAGAGGTACAAGATCTGAAAGGACACAAAACAGTGATTAATAGGAAAACATTTATTGGACATAATTATTACAAATGGCATACTAGATGATACATTTCATAATGTTACAGCAGATGCTCGAAGTTTCCACCACGAGATGCAATGCATGCGTGACACTGACGAAGCATTGATTGCCGGACACGGTCGAACCCACCTGGAGTTTCTTTGATAGTAGCAGCAGCGCAGACGAGCCTTGCCACAAGATCCATGTCAGACTTCACAGGCGATTCATACATGGTAGCTTTGAGGGCCCCCCACAGAAAGAAATCAATGCTTGTTAAATCAGGTGAGCGTGGGGACCAGCCAACTGGTCCAGCATGCCCAATCCATCGTTGCCCAAAAGACATATTCAAATGTGCACAAACACATCTATAATCGGGAGGCGCCCCATCATGTTGAAATCACATGTTGCGTCTCGCATTTGCTGGAACATGGGCAAGTAAGCCTGGTAGAACCTGTTCCAGAAAGATCAGACACTTCGCGGAGATCATGCGGGATGGTAATAGGTATAGTCCGATTAAGCAGTCACCGACCAAACCTGCCCACACATTTACTGTGAAATGATGTTGTGTTGCATGGGTGCGCACACCGTGGGAGTTCTTGTGAGTCCACAAATGCGCATTGTGCAGATTGAATAAACCATCCCGAGTGAAACTGGCCTCATCAGTAAACAAAACATAAGCTGGGAAATTCACATCTTGGGCACTTTCTTGGAGATACCACTACACAAAACACACGCGCAGGATGATTTGCGGGGAGAAGTAACTGAACCCTTTGGAGATGAAAGGGGTGTAAGGACTCACCGTGCAAAACATGTTGTACACTGCAACGAGACACTCCTAAGGCAGAGGCAACAGCATATGTGCTGGTACTAGGATTAGTCTCCACGGCATCCAACACACTTTCTTACATGGTGGGAGTAGTGCCCTCATTTCTGCTACCTCTTAATGACCCACAATTGCACAAATTTTGATGTGCAGGTTCAAACAAACGGTGGCCCGGTACATGTGGGAAGTGTTCTTGATACATTCGTTGAGCAGCTCATCTGTTGCCCTCAGCTATTCCATACACTAAGTGCATGTCTGCCAGCTCCCTGTTTGAATACCTTTGCATGCTCTTCGTAAGCAGACTACTGCTCGAATGAGGAAATCTGAAATTTCCCCTCTAGCGCACTGATGAACAGCACCACCTATTGACTTACGGTGATGTTTCCAGTTATGGGTTCCTATGCATTTCTCATTCCTTCAGATGTTATCTACCTCCCCTAAAAGTTTGTACCTATATTTTTGAGACACCCTGTATATATATATATATATATAAACACCATCCTGTCCTCTTTATGCTAGCTTTAAAATCATACTTATTTGGTTTTAGACAAAATAAAATGAAATATAATAAAAGTTTGCTTTTGCTTCAGAGGTGATTTTGCAAAGATTGAGATGTGCTGCTTTATCAATCATTTTGAAGCACCTAGTATTCTAACATCCCCCTCCCCCCCAAAAAATGCATGTTACGTAAAGTGAGATTTTTATTTTCAACCCTTAAACTTTATGAATGCTTTGTAACAAAATATGAAAATTTCCCATAAAAATGCAAACCATAATGATTTGGATCATTGTATTTAAGGGTACTATGTCACTTTTTGATTAGGTTAATATCAAGTTTACTAATTTTCTATAGCAAGGTGTACACCACATTCACTTTAATGCATCCAACTAACCCAAAAATTGTTGACACCAATATGGTGACTATTTTGTTAGAGCCAGACAACTTTACAAAATCTTCAAAAATTACAATATAATAATTATTTTTACAGTGTAATTAATATTATTATTAAAAATTGCATGAAAAAAATTCATATGTATTAAATGAATAATTCCCCCTCCCCACATAAAACACATTTAGAAATTCCCACATAGAGAATGCAACATATTGATTTCTAAAACTTTATTTTGCTCATAAGATTCTGCAGTTGTAATTTCATTACTACCATTGCTGTTTCAAGAATGTTGGAAATTTTCTACAATAAATTTATGAATTTCTTAATAAAGCAATCATTTTGAGTCTTTTCCACTTTTGGTAGCCAGAGCTGATGCATTCCTTAAAGATGCATAACCTGGAAATTTAGGTAAGAGTTAAAATGTTTCAGAAAAAGAGTGCTTGAGAGATGTACAAAATCAGTATTAGAAAGTGAAAAACTTTGGGCTCCAATCAAATTTTTGTATAATATTCTCAAGCAACTGCCACGAACTCTGACAAGTCTGCTAGTTTATTATGGTACAGAGAGCTGCGAGACCTCAGCAGTCACAATACTTGAAAAGAAACATCCATATCTTTGTACCAAGGTCCATTTGATTTCCCACATAAAATAAATCTTTATATTATTTTAAGCTTACTGGACAAAAAAATTAGTCATCTCCCACTGTAAGAGGGTTATATCCGTTTGACAGCAACAGAGGACACACCAGTAATAAACTCATCCTACAAATAGTTGTGCTGTGTGCTACAGCGTTCATACAGTGACAAGAAATGGTTGTGTGCCATGTGTGTTAGTCGCTCTCTAAAACATGGGTTGCGCCAAAGATGTGAATGAGTGGCAAAAAGGTGTTATTGCATTTGACTGAGCCAAAGAGCATAGTGTACAAGAAGTTGCTGCCTTTGCAGGTGTATCGAAACCAGTACTGTCGACAGGATGTAGCATGGAGACAGCCTGCCTCACAACACCTGTGATGTTCCACCCATTCACTTTTACTTTTCCTTAACCAGTTTTGCTTAATTTACGTTATATTTATCATTTTGGGGATTATTATTTCATTTTGTATTTTCATACTGCTGTAAGAATATTGATGTGCACTACATTCGCACACTAGTGGCATCCATGCCAGACAGGATTTCGGCTGTTCTTCAATCGCACGGAGGCATTACATGCTATTAGGTGACATTAAGCCAGGGATGACAATTTTTTTGTTCTGCGAGATTATATTACCTTTCAAACATCTGAAATATCATAAATTATGGTACAGCTTGACTTGCAAATTTTGTGGTAATTTGCATAAAAATGGCAGTAACGCATCAGGCTTGAAATCTGAAGTTCCCAGGTTTGAGTTCCATCTGGGGGAAATTCATTTCCACAAAACTCCCCGCCCTGCCCACCGTCAGTAGGGGACATCTCTGAGCTTGGAAAAGTTGCATCCATTGGTTGGGACGTTAAGGTGTGGCCCTTGTATCGGAGAGCCATACCCTGTGACCATTGAAAAAAAAGCTACCATCTGTCTCCCAACCTTTCTGAGCCTTTTGGGGTTCCTATAACATGGCCATTTAGCCCATTGTGTGCAAAAAAGTATCTCTCAGAGGTATAACAACCCAACTCAAGAATATGAGAATTAAGGCAATTAATAGTTTATAGATTTTACATCCATAAAGGCTATATGGCCAAACCACCAGAGTCTCTGTACAATATGCTGCCCAATGGAGATTGCTGACACCTCCATGGTTGAATGGTTAGCGTGCATTGGCTGAATGTTTAGCGCTACTGATCTAAAGGGGGCCTGGGTATGAGCTCCAGATAAGGCATTGATGTTGGTGTCTTTTTCTGCTGAGGTCTCACCATCTTCACATATCATCTACTATAGTGTATAAACTGACAGGCTCCTGTGATACCTCTGTGGGAAGTAGCTGTCTGAGGAGATATTTATTTTTTATTTTATTTATTTGACTGACCTCATCATTACTTACAAAGTTGAACCACCTGATGCCCAAGATACTTGCATAAGCATCTACAATCAAAAGCATCTAGTTCCCAGTTATCTTGTTTACAAAGTGTCCAAGTTTCACTACCATAACTAACCCTAGAAAGAACCAAACTATTATACATCCTAATTTTAGTCTTTAAGTGTATATGCCTATTTCTCCACACTCTTCATAGATTCTGAAAAGTCACAGCAGCAATCCCTATTCATATGTTAATCTCATGACACATATTACCAGTGTCTATTACATAGCTCCCCAGATAATTAAACTGCGACACCTGCTCGAGACTGCAATCAATCAGATTAACGGAACCACAACCTGCCTGACCAATTTTCATCACTTTAGTTTTCTCTCTGTTTATAACCAAACCTACTCTACAACCAAATCTCATCAACAGCTCGAATGAAAAAGTTCATCTCATCAACATCATTTGCCAAAAGGGCTAAATCATCAGCATAATCTAAATCAGAAATTTTCAGATCACCGGATCATTTAAGTCCAAAATCTTCCCCTTGCAGTGAATTTCACATAACATAATAAATTACCAAACTAAAGAGAAAAGGAGACAAAATGTACCCTTGTTGAACACCAGAAACAATGCTAAACCAATTGCTATTAGTCTTACCAACTCTCACACATGACTCAGTGTTATTATAAAGAGCTTTCATTATGTTAACTAACTTGTCTGGTATACCATATGATCTCACAATCAACCACAAATTATGACGAACAACAGAGTTGAAAGCCTTTTTGAAATCAACAAAGCTAGCAACCAAAGGTTTCTGAAACTCTAAACATTTCTCAAGATTCTGCCTAAGTGAAAATATCTGATCCACACATCCCCTACCACTTCGGAATCCACATTGCTCATCATGCAATTGACTGTCAACCAGATTCTTAATTCTATTAAGCACAATCATGGAAAGAACTTTACCTGGAACAGAGAGTAGGCTGATACCCCTATAGTTATCACAAGAACTGCGATCACCTTTTTTGAAAATAGGGATAACAATAGCTCTGGTAAAATCCTTAGGAACCATGCCTTTATCATAAAAGATATTCAGAATTTCAGTCATCCAAGTGGTAACCGAAACATTCCCAGCTCTAAGCATTTCCGTAGTAATTTCATCTACCCCTGGGGATTTATGAAGTTTAAGTTTAGAAACAGCCAAAATAACTTCAGATTGTGTTATAGATCCAACATTAAAGCCACCAATGCATCTATCATCATTGCAAACAATGGGAGTAGAACTAACTACATTGTTTAGAACATCACTGAAATGCTCAGCCCACCTAGCCATGACAGAATCCTCCCCTTCTATAACCTTACCTTGTTTATCCTTCAATCCTTGTACGCCTGTCCGTTTTCTACCACACAAAACATTAACTATCTGGTACAGCTCTCTGCTGTTGTGCTGTCTAACTGCTTCCCCAGCTTTGTCAGCCAAACCATCAAGCCAAAGATTCTTATCAGCAGCTAACTGATCCTTTACAAGTTTATTAAGGTCTCTGTAATGCTTTCTATTAGGACTAGTAGGGTATTGATTAAGGGCATTCCTGCAGTTCTTTCTTTCCAAAATAAGCTCAAGTGCCTTATCACTCAGATAATTTTGCCTCTTCTGCACCTTTTTTCCTAAAAGAGTACTGTTAGTGTCCAAAAAAGCCTGTTTAAAATGATCCCATTCTTCCTCAACTTCAGTAGTAAGCAAACCATGACTGTCATAATGACTAAGTAACCTATCATGGTAAGCTTTGGCTATAACTGGATCTTTCAGAGCTTCAGTATTAAAAGTAAAATTTTTAACCCTAGCACAACACTTTTTAAGTTTAAGTTGCGACACACTTTTAACAAGGTAATGGTCAGATCCAATTTCAGCTCCCCTATATGCCCTGGTATTCCTAACAGAACTAGCCCATTTGCTGTTAATTAATATGTAATCAATCATATTCTTATGCAGCCCATCAGGTGAAACCCATGTGTACTTATGTATGTCGCGGTGTTTGTAATAAGTGTTAGTTATTCTGAATCCATTGAGTTTACTTACCTGTAGGAGACGTTGCCCATTGCCATTGCAGCTACCAATACCAAAAGGGCCTATTACTCCTCCACAAAGGGCAGAGTCAGTACCAACTTTGGCATTGAAGTCACCAAGAACAAGGGTAATATCTCCTTTCTTGACAGAATTCAAAATATCCTGAAGTTGTTCATAAAACCTATCCTTCTGATCCTCATCGGCATCCTCAGTGGGGACATAACAGCAGATAACATTCAAGTCTTTAACGCTTGTCTGAAATTTTGCTGTAAGAAACCTTTCATTAATGCACTCATATCCTAGAAGAGCATCGCTAGCGTGTCTGCTGAGAAGCAGACCCACGCCTTGGTGATGCTTATTGTCGTCCCTTCCTGTAAAGAGAAATTTAAGATTATTTTTAAGAATCTGACCTTTATCTGTCCATCTGGTCTCTTGCAAGCCGAGAATATCTAAATTATAACGGTGGAATTCTTGTGTGAGGATATCAAGAGAAAAAGCTCTGTGCAGAGTCCTCACATTCCAACTACCTATGGAGAGAAAATGGTTAGTGGGATGTTTAAAGAAACTATGTTTATTGAGAGAGGGAATGCCGACAATATCAAACAGCCCCCTAATCGCAGACATGGGGCAAAGACCCGTTCCCCCACTACTAAAGGCTGAAGCCATCTACACTGGAAGACTTCTTCCAATGTAGAATTTGACGATGCCAATAGAAGCAAAGAGTTCAGGTGCCTGCGATGACTTCTGCTCAGGATTATCCACCAGCTGATAAACATATCCTGTGAATCTATTCACTTGGGGCTGTCAACCCACAAACAAACAGAAAACACAGCGGAAGATTTTCCCTCCACAGAAGCCTACCAGTGCAGCAAAATCAGGATCCATAATCAAGCTCAGAGCCATATATCTGTCCAGTGGGTTTATATGGTCAGCACCAGGACCCTGTGTGGTTGACCAGTCCTCAGCAGGGTAGAAAAAAAAGAAAAGTAGCCATAGTTGTCCAGATCAGTAGGCCACACTCATCTGGCAGCCCTCCCCTTCCATTCACTTCTACAAGAGAGTATCTCTTTTGAAAGTTACTAACGGTCCGCATCACGAGAAGGCGGGGTCGGACATTAGGTGCTAGGCCTGGCCGGTTCTATGCATTTCTGAAGCTCTAAACATTTCTCAAGAATCTGATTGAGTGAAAATATCTAATCTATACATCCCCTACCACTTCTTAATTCTATTAAGTGCAATCATGCAACGAACCTGGAATAGACAGTAGGCTGATACCACTATATGTATCACAAGAACTGTGATCACTTTTTGAAAAATTGTGATAATAATAGCTGATAAAATCCTTAGGAACCATGCCTTTATCATAAAATAATATTCAAAATTTTAGTCATCCATGTGATAACTGTGACGTTCCCAGCTCTAAGCATTTCTGTGGTGATTTCATCTACCCCTGGGGATTTTACTAGTTTAAGTTTAGAAACAGCCAAAATAATTTCATACTGTGTTATAGAGCCAACATTAAAGCCAGTAATGCATCTATCATCATTACAAACAATCAGAGTAGAACTAACTACATTGTTAGAACATCACTGAAATGCTCAGCCCACCTAGCCATGACAGAATTCTAACCTTCTATAACTTTGTTTATCCTTCAATCCCTGTATACCTGTCTGTTTTGTACCACACAAAACGTTAACTATCTGGTACAGCTCTCTGCGGTTGTGCTGTCTAACTGCTTCCTCTGCTTTGTCATCAAGCAAAAGATTCGTATCAACAGCTAACTGATCCTTTTCATGTTTATTAAGCTCTCTGTAATGCTTTCTATTAGGACTAGTAGGGTATTGATTAAGGACATTCCTGCAGTTCTTTCTTCCTGAAATAAGCTCAAGTGCCTTATCACTCAAATAATTCTGCCTTCTCTGCTCATTCTTTCCTTAAAGAGTACTGTTAATTTCCAAAAGAAGTCTGTCTAAAATGGTCCCATTCTTCCTCAACTTCAATAGTAAGCAAACCATGACTGTCATAATGACTAAGTAACCTATCATGGTAAGCTTTAGCTACAGCTGGGTCTTTCAGAGCTTCAGAATTAAAGGTAAATTTTTTAACCTTAGCACAAGTCTTCTTAAGTTTAAGTTGCAAGACTCTTTTAACAAGGTAATGGTCAGATCCAATTTCAGCTCACCTGAGAATATATGACTTAGTATTCTTAATAGAACTTGCCCATTTGCTGTTAATATATAATCTATTATATTCTTAAGCAGCCCATCAGGCAAAATCCATGTTACTTATGTATATCGCAATGTTTGTAATAAGTGTTAGTTATTCTCAAACCATTAAGCTTACCTGTAGGAGACGTTGCCCATTGCCATTGCAGCTACTAACACCAAAAGGGCCTATCACCCCTCCCCAAAGGTCAGAGTCAGTACCAACTTTGGCAATGAAGTCACCTAGAACAAGGGTAATATTCCCTTTCTTGACAGAATTCAAAACATACTGAAGTTGTCTGTAAAGCCGATCCTTCTCATCCTCATCAGCATCCTCAGTGGGGGCATAAGAGCAGATAACGTTCAAGTCTTTAATGCTTGTCTGAAATTTTTCTGTTAGAACTTTTCAATAATGCACTCATATCCTAGAAGAAGATCACTGGTGTGTCTGTTGAGAAGCAGACCTATGTTTTGGAGATGCTTATTATCATCCCTCTCTGAAAAGAAAAATTTAAGATAATTCTTAAGAATCTGACCTTTATCTGTCCATATGCTCTCTTGCAAGCAGAGAATATCTAAATTATAATGGTGGAATTCTTGTGTGAGGACATCAAGAGAATAAGCTCTGTGCAGAGTCCTCACATTTCAACTCTCTATGCAGAGAAAATGGTTAGTGGGATGTTTAAAGAAACTATTTTTTTTGATAGAGGGAATGCTGACAACATCAAACAGCTTAATAATCACAGGCATGGGGCAAAGACCTGTTCCTCCACCACTAAAGTCTGAAGCTATCTACATTGCAAGACTTCTTCCAATATAGAATTTGACGATTCCCGTAGAAGCCAGAGTTCAGGTGCCTACGATAACCTCTGCTCAGGATTAACCATCAGCTGAAAAAACATATTCTGTAAAACTATTCACTTGGTGTTGTCAACCCACAAATAAACAGAAAACACAGTGAAAAATTCTCCATACACAGAAGCCCACCAGTGCAGAAAATTTAGGATCTATAATCAAGTTCAGAGCCTAATTCCTGTCTGGTAAGTTTATATGGTCAGTATCAGGAACCTGTGTGGTTGACTACTCTTCTGCAGGATAGAGAAAAATTAAAAGTAGCCATAGTTGTCCAGATCAGTAGACCACACTAATCTGGCAGCTCTCCCGTTCTGTTCACTTCCACAAGAGAGTATCTCTTTTGAAAGGTACTAACAGCCTGCACCAAGAGAAGGTGGAGTCGAACATTAGTTGTTAGGCCTGGCCAGTTCTGTGCATCATCACAAGTGATTAGTACATAACTCTCCTTCCAGTGACTAGCTACCATTTACAGACCATGCCTGTATGGATAATTTTGGATTAGCGAATAGAGCTATGAAGTGTGCCTAAAGGCTACAGAAGGAGGGGGGGGGGGAGACCTAGAATGCAGTGGGCAGATAATGTCTAATAGGCCTTGTTAGAATTGGTGTGCATTGGACAGAAACAAGAAGTAGTTCAGAACAGATATGCTTCAAGAACTAAATTGCACAGTCTGGTTGAGGATTTTGCTGTAAGAAACCTTTAATGCACTCATATCCTAAAAGAGTATCATTAGCTTGTCTGCTGAGAAGCAGACCTATGTCTTGGAGATGCTTATTATCATTCCTCTCTGAAAAGAGAAATTTAAGATTATTCTTAATAATATGACCTTTATCTGCCCATCTGGTCTCTTGCAAGCCAAGAATATCTAAATTATAATGGTGGAATTCTTGTGTGAGGACATCCAAAGAATAAGCTCTGTGCAGAGTTGTTTCAGAAAATGATGGTGAGGGATGATGGCGAGATTTTGCATATAGATTTTGAATGTGAGATGAAAAAATATTGTATATAGAAAAAAACTGCATATAGATTTTGAATGTAAGATGAAAAAATATTGTATATAGAAAAAAACTGCATATAGATTTTGAATGTGACATGAAAAATACATTGCATTTTAGTTTTAAAAATAGAATCATGGCATATAAAGTACAATGCTATATCAAATGTCACAACTATGTGCTTGTTTATAAAAAAGGTTGAGCATGCCTGCTGAAGTTCCTTTGCATTAAATTGGTTTCCATTAGATCTGCAAATTTTACAGTATTTCAATATTTGCTGATGCAAAATATTTTGGTTTCAATTTTTTTAAAGTGCACCATTACAAAATCACTTTGGGATAGTTCACATTGTTTTCCCTATATTTTTCAAAGATCACAGCTTTGTCTTTAAAATGGTAGCTATTAGAATTAGAGACCATTAATGCTCTTTATTCTATATGAGCACAATTATTTATTCATTTATTAAAAAGCAAAATGAATATCATATACTTAAAAAAAAATAGTAAAACTGGAAACAATAAAAAAAATTCTGTTAATATGTAGATTTTAATTATAAATTGTGCAGCAAACAAAATGATCAGTTGTACTCCTTTTTTATGGCAAAGAGCACAGTCTGAAAACTTTTATTTAAAACATGCTTCTAAAGCTTACACTTGACAAAAAATTGAAACTTTTTTGTATAACTTTGGTCAAATAGGATGTTTTTAATTTTGGGGTGCTGAATTGAAATGTGGCTGTAAAAAATCTACAGCACGCATATCTGGGAAATGAAAATAAATGTGACTAATTAAATTTCAACTTGAAACATTAATTACATGATTACAGTGAAAAAAATTAGAAACATTATAGATCACTGAATATAAAGTAACAAATGAAATACTGAAATGCAAAATAAAATTGAAATGCAAGGGTAAAGATCTTTTATACTTACAAGAAGTTCATTTTTGTATTTTATGTGCTGAGGTATGTTCCTTCTGCAAGAACCAGCAGTAGTCACCCATAATTGCTGGGCCCCACCTGCCTTGGTATCTCTCCTTCATGGTTCAGATATCCTGGTGAAATCTTTCTCCTTGCACATCGCTGAGAGCTCCTAAGTTCTTGAGAAAAAACTAGAGATGTGAGTGCAAGAAATGGATCTTAAAAGACATTTGGTAGCCACCCTATTTGTGATTCCCCAGAGAACTCTGGACCACAGACATGAAAGATTTCCATGAAGCACGCTCCTTCATATTCAGTTTTTCTTCGAAGACAGTATCATTCAATAGCTTCCTGATCTGAGGGCCAACAAAGGTCCCTTCTTTGAGTTTGCTATCGCTTAGTTTTGGATATTTTTCCTTAAAGTGCAAAAACTTTTTACAAGTTTTGTCCATAACCTTTACAAAAGTTTTCATAAGCCCCAGTTTGATGTATAGTTGTGGGAGCAATCAAGTCAACTAGAGGCTTATACCTCACATTACTCTTTGCAGGAATAAAAACTTCTCTTTTGGGCCAGTGTTTTGTTTCGTAGTCCTCCTTTCTAGCCATACTGCCCCACAAACACGGAAAACAGCAAATTTTGTGAAGCCCAAGCAAGAGAGATATGACTTTTAGTCACCACATATTGTCCACTTAAGCTGGTCATATTTTTTAGCACTGATTTTTTTTCCATGCTTTCATAAGTTTCCTTCATTTTTACAGCATATGTCACTAGAATGGAAGCTTTTTGGTTTCCTTTATGCAAAAGGGGAGCTTTTCAGCTGAATTTTGATGAATCTATAAATTTGCCATTCCTTAGGGTTGTGAATTGTTCCAATTTCTTTCACCAGCCCTGAAATATCTGTCCAGAAACACAAACCATTTTGCATCTTGTAATAAGCAGATAAAACCAAATTTCTCTTTCTGAACAGAGAAACTTTAGTACCCATAACCAGAAGATTCCACTCTTGAAGTCTTGAACCTAAAACCTCAGCTTGTTGTTGGAAAGTCCTAGGTCTTGAAAAATTAGTTCATTTTGCTGAATCAGATGAGACTCGCCTAACTTTTTAGAGGTGTATGTAGGATCAGGATCTGTATGTGTCTCAAAGTCTTCCTCTGATGAATGGGAATCCATCTCCTCCCAGTTGGTTGGAGGTGTTGGTATAGGAAGATCTTCTCCATGAGGAACTGGCCTTATAGATGAAGGCACATTTAGATATTGTATTTTGCCTTTGTTCTTTTTTGAAAAGCCTAACACTTTAGTTAAACAAAAATAGCAATCATGCAAGTGACTAGTTGGCACATGCCAAACCATTGGAACTGCAAAAGACATGGATTTTATCTTAACTTTCCACCATTCTCTCAGGCCAACAAAGCACGAAATGCAGCACACCTGTGGAGCCAATGTTTTGTCCTAATATCCAACAATAGAAGTCCACAATCAATCATGGTGTCCTCAGCCTGATGTTACTGAACATCTTGCTGTCAGGCCTACCCTCTCGACTTGAATATAGAGTGGGTATTTCCATTTGTGCAGACGACATCTGTCTGTGGTTCCCTAGCCAGAGACAGATGTTGTCTGCGTAGATGTGTTCAGCCCTCCAATGCTCAGCTCAAAATCAAATAGCATTCAGCCCTCCTATGCTCAGCTCAAGGTCAAACAAGCTGGGGCTACAGTTGTCAAGTTCTTGGACAACCAGACTTCTGGAATCTTCTTTCTTCAAGGATGACTCTTTCCACCAATAAGACTGTGGCCATTATTACGAAGAGACTCCTTCTGCCCACCTTCCTTGGCCACTTCATGCTTGGACCAGACCACATCAAGGTCATCAAACAGCACATGCAGCATCTAAAGACAGTTGCCACTGTGCAGAGAAATATACTGTCTTTCCTTGCTGGTACTCACTAGGGAAGTTCCTGCAAGATCTGGTCTTGTACCAGCACTTGATCCTTTCCTGTATCAGCTACAGGGGTCACCCTCTGAGCAATGCCTCTGTTTCACTGCTGAGCAAGTTGTTCACATCCACACTACATCTCTGCACCTCTGTCTCAGACTCTGCCCTAACACACCTAATGCATCTGTCATTGCAGAGGTTGATGACATGCCTGTCCACCTGCACCGGAAGAGAAATATACTGTTATATCTCAAGGCTCCTTTCCCTCCACTTGAACAAAAGCTTCTAAGAAAGTTGCATGACATGCCAGATTCTGCCATTGCCATGTCTGCCACTGACGTTTACAACCAAGTCATCCCTGTCAGCTTCACTGCTAGCAATATGCTATTCCCTGACCTTCCACCTTAGATTTTGATCACTGTCCACCTGGATTTTGATCACTGTCCCTGGAGGAACAGTGATCTTATGATCAATGTCACTATCGCTTCTCTAGGTCAAAAGAGCGACTCAGATCCAGTGGCCATCAGTCTTCTTTCCAGATATACTGAGGTCTACATTGACAGATCTGTTGAGCAGGAGAGTCTACATGTTGTCTCTGCCTTTGCCATCCCCGATAAGGGGGGGGATAGAGGACTGCCTTGACGTGGTGGTGGTGGGGGGGCTGAATGGTGCCTCTATGAAGTAGGGGTGCGGCTCATGGGTTCTCGGTTTGCACAAGATCTTGTAACCTCAGGTGGAGGGGCCTGTTGAAGGCCTGTGGACTGGTTTGGGTGGCCGTTCCAGTGGGCTTATTGACTTTTCCCCTGAGAAGCTCTGGGTTGCAGCCCTAGTGGAGGGCTGTGGCTGAGGGTCTGCAGACTGGGCTTGGGGAACCTGGTCCAGTGGGCTCATCGGTGCAGCCTCGGTGAAACTGGTTGGGGGCCTGCGGTCCGTATCTCTATGGAGAGGCCGAAGTTGAAGGCTCGTGACTGGGAGTGGGATCCCTGGTTTATGGGCTTATCGATGGAAAAGCCAGACTAAGAGTCTCCACCCCAGGAGCCGAGTCAATTTGGTTCTATATAGCATCTTTGTGGCTAACTGGGAAACAGATTAAATTTAGGTTTTGACCAATGGATGAACCTTCCTTCTATAGGATTGTTTGCCATAGGTAGCCGTGGATGAGATGTGTTCATGGCATTCTCCCTATAGATGTAGTGCAGTTTTAAATTGCGGAGCATCTGTTACTTGCCTTTATATAACGTAATGTAATCCCTGATATGGGCATCACCAGAGGTTTCTATCTCCTGCATCTCACTTCCTCCACCTGTGTGGAGCATCATGCTATCCTTGAAGCTGTACTCTTCATCCTCAGCTTTGAGAGTGGCAATTTTGTTATCCTTTTTGACTCCAAGTCAGCCTTGGAAGCTCTCCAGAAGCTGATGACCTCCGCAGAGTTTAGGAGACACTTCATCTCCGAGCTGGTGTCATCTACATTTTGTTTTTCTACACAGAGTTGGTGTCATCTACAACAACTCTACAAACTTTAGGCAGAGCATACAGTCCTAACTGTGCCACATGCAGCACACCTGAGACTATATCATATACTGCTCAACTTCTCCCGCAACAATGCTGAAAGAGAAGCTTTGTTCCGGGAGCTTCATTCCATCAGAACTACTGACTATTCCATCACTTCCCTATTTGGTATCCACCACAACATGAAGCTACTGCGAACATGCATCTGACTGGTCACTGAACATTGGCCTTCTTCTTTCTGAACATTGGCCTTTTCTGTAAGGTCTGATGTCTCTTCTTTTTATGAGATTAGTAGAGTTAATAGTTTTGTGAGATAGCTGAGAGGTAGTCTCTTCTGCCTCTGCTGTCTTGTCCTTCTGTTGTGACTGGTGTAGGGAGCCCCTTGTGATAGTCCACCCATTTACTTTTACTGTTCCTTAACCAGTTTTGCTTTATTTATGTTAAATTTATCAGTTTGGGGATTTGAAATTAATTTTTAGTGGATTGTCCTGATCTCCTTCCGAGCTGCAGGAGTTGCGCATGCGCAACTCCTGACTCAGAGCCAATATCATCCAGTGGATGATATTGCCTCTGAGGCCAAGACCATGTAGCTTGCAGAGAATATCTTAGTGGGACAGGGAGTCGAATGCCTTCTGAATGTCAAAGAAGACAGCGACTGTAGTCTGACCCTCAGACCACCTGATCAGCAGTGGAGGTGAAGTCGATAAGATTATTGGATGTGAACCTCCCTTGGATTCTAGATACCATTCTATACATCCAAGGACCAATCTCTAGGATCTTGCAGTGGCAAGATGATAGAGAAATGGGCCTGTAAGAGGTGGGTTTGCCCTGCTTCAAGATAGGCATGATGTGTGTTGCTTTCCATGAATCAGGTACTGTGCAGGTCTAAGAGTGATTGAAGGCTTTAAGAAGCACATGCAGAACCTCGGGTGACAGGTTAGGTAACAAAGTTTAGCTGACGCCATCAGGGCCTGGGGCCGGGGAGTGCTTCGAAGCCCCAATTGCAGAGATTCCTGCAAGGTGAAAGGATCATTATAGCAAGGCTCAGTTCCAGAGCAGGGCAGCTGAGCTGTATCTTGATCAGTCACCATTGGAGCAGGAAGGAAGAGGTGAGGAGCAGTGAGGTGCCGCAAGAAGGCATTAGTGGTGGTGACTGTTTCCACCCTATGTTTCCCATAAAGGCAAGGTTATGGAAAAGAAGTGCAGGCTGTTGATTCTCCATCAGGTTCCTGCTGAACTTCAAGACTTTCCCAAAAGGGGTCAAGACATTGATTCTAAATCAGAAGGATCACCACCTGAACCTTTCATGGCGGTTCTGGTACCTTCTGATTGTAGCATGTAGCCTTCTAGCACGAAGAATGTCTGGAAATCTACCAGAGCAGCTGAGCCATATCCTGATCAGTCACTAGTGGGGCAGTAAGGGAAGTTAATGCTCAAAGGTTTGTCTTGGGAGGTCTGCCTGGTTTACTTGGACAACATAATCGTTCTTGGAAAAACTTTTGAGAAACATTTAAGAAATCTTCATCAAGTGTTTGAAAAACTTAGGACAGCCAAGCAAAAATTGGGACCGACTAAGTGTAAACTGTTCCATCAAGAAGTTCATTACTGTGGTCATGTGATTACTACATCAGGGATTAAGACTGATCCTAGTAAGATAGAAGCTGTAAAAGACTGGCCTCCACCACAAAGATGTTCGTAAATTTCACAGTTTTATTGGA
Source organism: Ryuthela nishihirai (assembly GCA_038380435.1). Lineage (NCBI taxonomy): Eukaryota > Metazoa > Arthropoda > Arachnida > Araneae > Heptathelidae > Ryuthela > Ryuthela nishihirai. Next base: position 25,924,328 of record JAWZYU010000022.1, read on the forward strand.
CATTGCACCTACTATAGAATATTTGTCAAGGGTTTCTCCAACATCGCAAGACCATTACATTGTCTGACAGAGGAGGGCCAGAGCTTCATGTGGACCACCGAATGTGACGTAGCCTCCCAACAGTTGAAGCAAACTCTTTCCACAGCACCAGTGTTAGCATAGCCACAAACTTGAAAACAGTTCATAATAGATACTGACACAAGTAACACAGGAGTTGGTGCTATACTTTAACAACATGAAGATGGACAAGAAAAAGTTATTGCATACTTTAGCAAAACTATCCAGACAGCAATCCTCCTGAACCCAGACAGAAAATTATTGTGTCACACGAAAAGAACTGTTAGCAATAGTAAAAGCAATAGAACATTTTCATCATTATCTCTAAGGCCAGAAATTTCTTATATGCACTGATCATGCTGCACTAAGGTAGTTACTAAACTTTAAAATCCCTGAAGGACAAATCGCTAGGTAGATACAGTGGTTACAAGAATGTAATTTCTCCATCGAGCATTGAAGTGTTAAAATGCATAGGAATGCAGATGTCCTTTGCAGACGTCCACATATTGACAACTGTAAGCATTGCTGTAATGCAGAGTTGAAATTTGGTACTAAAGAGGTAATGCCCATAAGACATATAACATTGACATAAACAAACAGTGATTGATACTCCTAACATCTAGAGTCAAATAGAAATTGGAAGGTCCAACTAGACGATGATATATAGCCAATAATGGATTTGATTCAAAAATATGATGCAAGACCTAATTGGGAGCAAATCTCAAGGTATAGTCCAACTCCCAAAAGTTACTGGGCACAGTGGGACTCCTTAGAAGTGAGACAGTGTATTATACAGAAGATGGGAGAATCCCACTGGATGGCTGATCCATTGGCAGATAATCCTTCCTCGCTCCCGAGTGGAACTAGTGATGAAAGATATGCATGATAATGCCACTGGAGGACACTTTGGTGTTAATAACACATTACCTAAAGCCAGGGAATGATTTCATCGACTGAAAAGTAGAGCAGACGTTGAAAAATAGTGTATGCAATGTAAGGCCGGTGCAGCAAAGAAAGGCTCTAAGACAAGGAGTCAGTAAGCTGCAGATGTATACAGTTGGTGCCCCTTTTAAAGGAATTGCCATTGATATAATGGGTCTGTTTCCTAGGACTGATGATGGAAATCGATATTTATTAGTGGTAATGGATTATTTCATGAAGTGACCTGAGGTCTATCCCATCCAAGACCAGGATACAACAACAGTTGCAGAGATGATAGTAAATAACTTGATTAGCAGCTATGGAGTACCTTTGCAACTCCACTCTGACCAACGACAGAATTTTGAATCCAATGTGTTTAAAGGCATTTGCCAACTATTAGGCATTCAGAAAACCGGAACAACTCCCCTACACCCTCAGTAGGTTGGTATGGCTGAGAGATTTAATAGGACAATTGCACAACATGTAGCATTGTTTCTCGACAACCATCAACGTGATTGGGATCATCATATACCGCTTCTTTTGTTGGCATATAGAACAGCAGTGCATGAGACAAATGGACAGACACCTTTCATGATGCTCTTTGGAAGAGAGTTAGGTGTTCGCTGTGACCTTTTATATGATCGGCCCAAAGCAATGTCTGTATCCACTCCACAATATGTACAAGAATTGCAATAATGACTAGAAGGAATTCATCACTCTATCAGACATAACAACAACTTAACAAGCGAGAGAACCGAAACGAGATACGACAGTAAAACAAATGGAACTGTTTTCAATCAAGGAGATCTTGTTTGGCTGTACAATCCACATAGAAAGAAGAGACTTTCATCAAAACTTCAGAAACCTTGGGAAGGTCCATATACAGTAGTTAACAGTATTAACGATGTGTATTGCATTCGTCAACATCCAACTACAAAGTGCAGGGTGGTTCATGTGGACCGCTTAGCTCTGTTTCATCAAAGAACTGAAGAAGCTTCGGAATCCAGAATTGTTCACGACGAAAAAGACCTAAGGAGGAGGCAATATTACGACAGATGAACATGCTGCAGTGACTTTATGAAAAACGTGACATGAACACCTGCCTGTGCTTCTGCATGAGATTTATATAACAAACAAATCTGAACATAGAACTGATCTAAAAATTAAGAATGATAGAATTAGAATGTTAGAATTGTGGAGATCTGAAAGGAGGCATAAATAACCTAGTCAGTGCATGATAGTTAAAAGGAAGAGATATTTTTATGTAGTGAGTGCGTGGGAAGTTCATTAGTTTGATTAGTGTAAGATCTAGTGAGATAAAAGGATTGTTTAGCCTGAAGTAAAGGTATTCAAGAGACATGGCAATCAAAGTGAAGAGGCAATAATTTAGTCGGGTAAACAGAGCTGGTCTTAACTCTTCTGTAGAAAAAGGTTTTTACTTCATGTGCATTGTTTTGTAATTTGTATTGTAAAATATACTTATTTATACTTATGCTTAGTGCTCATCCATTTTAAATTTGCAACAATATTTTGAAGACGAAAACTCAAAACAGTAATGTACGTATATCTTCATTTCACAACAAATCGAGTAATATTAAAAATAAGATTTTTGGTAACCACAAATATATGCTGTTAATAGCTTGCAGTGGATTACAAGCTCTACTTAAACATCTATTCTTTGATTTGCCATTCCTTTTTCCCAGTTCTGCCTCTGGTGGTCTCAGTCGGTAGCGCGCCAGGCTCGTAATCTGTAGTTCCCAGGTTCGAGTCCCAGCTGGGTCAGCGTTGAGATTTATCTCCGCAAAATTACCCCGTCCTGCTCACGGTCAGTAGGGGACACCGATGGGCTTGGAAAGGCCGCCGTCCGTCGGATGGGACGTTAAGCCGTGGCCCCGTGTGCGGGAGAGCCATACCCTGTGCACGTTAAAGAACACGCTCGATGGCCTTGACGGGAGGCTACCATCTGTCTCCCAACAGCTGTTCCAGTGGGTCCCCTCCCCCAACCTTCTCTGAGCTTTCGGGGTCCATGTGACCTGGCCATTTAGCCCATGGTGTGCAAAAAAGTGCCGCTCAGAGGTAAAACAACCCAACCCAAGCCTTTGGTGGTAATTAAGGCCGAACCCAGACAGCTACGGCGGATGTGAACGTGCATTATCTGTAACCACTTAACAACTTGCAGTGAGGCTGCTTTAGTTCGAGTCCACTGTCTAGTTCTACTTTCATTACTTGGTATCCTTGCTAATTGTTCAAAGGGAGATGGCACTACTTACTCCCTCTTGGCACTCCCTGTGGGAAATGGTACCTCAAGTATGTGGTTTTCAAACATCATTTTATCTAAAGAGTTAAACTGTAATGGTATAATTAAAAGCGAGAAATTTTTCTGTAAAGGAACGATCGGCTTTTACTTTAAATTCCAGGTTGAAAGAGCATTGGAGTGTAAAAGAAATCGTTAACTGCACCACTACTGAAAATGTACAGGGAAAAAATTTCTTGCTGCTTACTTTCACCACTGTTTGCTACATGTCATATTTCATAAATATTTTTGACTGCAAAAAAGCGAAGAAAAGAGGACATTTTGATACAAAACAAAGAGAAAAAAAGATCCCAGCAAAACAAGAGAACATATTTTCTTTAAAAGAGATGCTCTGGTACCCTGTCAGTAGAGTACACCGATGGTCTTGGAAAGGGAATTGTCCATCAGATGATAACTATCCAGTAGTTCCCCTTTCCAACCTTCTCTGAGCCCTTGGAGTCCATATAACCTGGCCATTTAGCCCACTGTTGGCAAAAAATTTGGCTCTCATAGTTAACCCAACCCTGCAGTTTCCAGGTTCATATGAGTCATTTCATGTCAGTTCAACCAGGCCAGTTCAACGCTCATCACAGATTTCAATGATTTTTGGCACAAATGTTAGTACACATAATATGTCTACTTGTCCGAAATATTTTGAGTCAAAGGAATTTTTGTAGGTAGCTAGCATAAAACTGGAAGGAGAGCTGTGTACCAATCCCCAGTGATAATGCACAGAACCGGCCAGGTCTAACACCTAATGTACAACCCTGCCTTCTCGTGGTGCAGACTGATAGAACCTTTCACGAGATATCCTCTTTTGGAAGGGAACAGAAGGGGAAGGCTGCCAGTTCAGTATGGCCTACTGATCTGGTCACATATGGCTACTTTTTTCTAACCCTGCTGAGGAGTGGTCAACTTCACAGGGTTCTAGTGCTGACCATTTATACCTACTAGACTGGTTTATGGATTTGAGCTTGATTATGGATCCTGGACTTGCTGCACTGGTGGGTCTCTGTTGTGGAAGAATCTTCTGCTATCTTTTCTGTTTGCTTCTGGGTTGCCAGCCCTAAGTGAACAGATTCATGGGATACCTTACATCAGCTGGTGGATAATCATGATCAGAGGCCAATGCAGGTACCTGAACCTTACTTAGCTAGTTGGGCAGCGTCAATCTTAAACTAATGTGTCTCAGGCAGGCCATATGGCTCTTGAAAACATCTACTTGAAAAGGTGGTGCCTATAGTTCCTACCAGCATCGATGACTTCAGCCTTTAGCGGAGAAGGAACAGGTCTTTGCCCCATGCCTGTGATCAGGGGGCTGTTTGATATTGTTGGCCTTACCAATCTCAATAAACCTAATTTCTTTAAAAATCTACTAATCATTTTCTCTCTGCAGGAACGTGGAACGTGAGGACATTATATAGAGATTATTTTCTTGATGTCCTCACACAAGAGTTCCAGTGCTATAACCTGGATATTCTAGGCTTGCAAGAGACCAGATGGACAGGTAAAGGTGAGATACTTAAAAATAACTTTAAATTTCTCTTTTCAGGGAGGGAGGATGGAAAGCATCACCAATGTCTTCCATGGGTCTGCTTCTCAGAAGATATGCTAGTGATACTCTTTTAGGGTATAAGTGCATTAATGAAAGGTTTCTTACAGCTAAATTTCAGACAAGCATTAAAGACTTGAATGTTATCTGCTGTTATACCCCCACTGAGGATGCCGATGAGGATGAGAAGGATAGGTTTTACGGACAACTTCAGGATATTTTGAATTCTGTCAAGAAAGGAGATGTTACCCTTGTTCTAGGTGACTTCAATGCCAAAATTGGTGGTGATAGGACCTTTTGGTAGTGGTAGTTGCAGTGGCAAAGGGCAACGTCTCCTACAGGTAAGTAAATTAAATGGTTTCAGAATAACTAACACTTATTACAAACACCATGACATACATAAGTACACATGGGTTTCACATAATAAGCTGCATAAGAATTTGATTGATTATATATTAATTAACAGCAAATGGGCTAGTTCTATTAGGAATACCAGGGCATATCGGGGAGCTGAAATTGGATCTGACAATTACCTGTGAAAGACCCAGTTATAGCTAAAGCTTACCATGATAGGTTACTTAGTCATTATGACAGTCATGGTTTACTTAATACTGAAGTTGAGGAAGAATGGGGCCATTTTAAACAGGCTTTTTTGGAAACTAACAGTACTCTTTTAGGAAAAAAGGAGCAGAAGAGTCAAAATTATTTGAGTGATAAGGCACTTGTGCTTATTTCAGAAAGAAGGAACTGCAGGAATGTCCTTAATCAGTACCCTACTACTCCTAATATAAAGCATTACAGAGAGCTTAATAAACGTGTAAAGGATCAGTTAGCTGCTGATAAGAATCTTTGACTTGATGCTTGGCTGAGAAAGCTGAGGAAGCAGTTAGACAGCACAACAGCAGAGAGCTGTACCAGATAGTTAATGTTTTATGTGGCAGAAAAGGGACAGGCATACAAAGATTGAAGGATAAACATGGTAAGATTATAGACAGTGAGGATTCTGTCATGACTAGGTGGGCTGAGCATTTCAGTGATGTTCTAAACAATGTGGTTATGTAACACTCCAAAGAATTTCAAAATACCTTTAAAGTTTGGACCCTTTTTCTGATCCAATTTGTTTTATGCTCCGGATAGCTGAGATGGGCGCCAGGCAATAATTAACAAATTGCCAAAAAATAGAATAAGTTAATTTAGGGTTCAAAATACCAGCGAACATTAATGAGTAAGAATCAAAAATGATTGTCAATTGTAATATATAAATATAATCAAACTTAATTCGCGTTGCTCAAGAAAAAAAATTAGTAAAGACTCAAAAGGTTTAAATAACAAACAAATTTATTTCCAAAAATCACTCACCAGAACTTCAATGAAGGGTCAACATCAAACTGAGCACTCTTCCGTGCTACATGCTTACGCTCTGACAACTCACTGGGCTACTCCCTATGTGCTATGCACACTCTACTATGCTACTACTTTAAACAAGAGCCGGGCGTGTCAGGTTGCACGCCGGGAAAGACATTTACATGAAATAATGAGAGACGCAAGCTATGACGCAAGAGGAGCGTGTCCTTGTGCACGCGCTTTAGCGGGTGACAGTCGGAAGATTGGAGTTGCGCATGCGCAACTCCTAACTCTTGGAAACGAGCACTGCGATGCCAAAAAGGAAATAAAAATCCCCAAAATGATAAATATAACGTAAATTAAACAAAACTGGTTAAGGTAAAGCAAAAGTGAACACTGGGGCATCACAGTTAGTTCTACTCCCATTGTTTACAATGATAATAGATGCATTGGTGGCTTTAATGTTGGCCCTATAACACAATCTGAAGTTATTTTGGCTGTTTCTAAACTTAAACTACATAAATCCCCAGCTGTAGATGAAATTACTACGGAAATGTTTAGAGCTGGGAATGTTTCGGTTACCACTTGGATGACTGAAATTCTGAATATCTTTTATGATAAAGGCATGATTCCTAAGGATTTTACCAGAGCTATCGTTATCCCTATTTTCAAAAAAGGTGATTGCAGTTCTTGCGATAACTATAGGGGTATCAACCTACTCTCTGTTCCAGGTAAAGTTCTTTCCATGATTGTGCTTAATAGAATTAAGAACCGGCAATTGCATGATGAGCAATGTGGATTCAGAAGTGGTAGGGGATGTGTGGTTCAGATATTTTCACTTAGGCAGATTCTTGAGAAATGTTTAGAGTTTCAGAAACCTTTGGTTGCTAGCTTTGTTGATTTCAAAAAGCTTTTGACTCTGTTGATCATCATAATTTGTGGTTGTGAGATTATATGGTATACCAGACAAGTTTGTTAACATAATGAAAGCTCTCTGTAATAAACTGAGTCGTGTGTGAGAGTTGGTAAAGCTTGTAGCAATTGGTTTAGCATTACTTCTGGTGTTCAAGAAGATTGTATTTTCTCTCCTTTTCTCTTTAGTTTGGTTATTGATTATGTTATGCGAAATTCACTGCAAGGGAGAGATTTTGGCCTTAAATGGTCTGGAGATACTAAAATTTCTGATTTAGACTATGCTGATGATATAGTCCTTTTGTCAAACGATGTTGATGAATGAACTCTTTCATTAGAGCTGTTGATGAAACTAGTAGTAGAGTAGGTTTGGTTATAAACAGTGAGAAAACTAAAGTGATGAAAATTGGTCAGGCAGGCTGTGATTCAGTTAATCTGAATGGTTGCAGTCTTGAGCAGGTGTCACAGTTTAATTATCTTAGGAGCTATGTAACTGATACTGGTGATGTGCGGCATGAGATTAACAGACGAAGATGTATTGCTGCCGGGACATTTAAGAATCTATGGAGAGTGTGGAGAAATAGGCATATACACCTAAAGACTAAAATTAGACTGTATCTTTCTAGGGTTAGTTATGGTAGTGAAACTTGGACACTACTTAAACAAGATAACAGGAAACTAGATGCTTTTGATTCTAGATGCTTACACAATATCTTGGGTATTAGGTGGTTCAACTTTGCAACTAATGATGAGGTTAGGCAAATGAGTCGGCAACCTCTTTTAAGCAGCATATTGTGCAGAGAGAGACTCTGCTGGTTTGGCCATGTTGCCCGTATGGATAATTATAGATTGGCGAACAGTGTGCCTAAAGGACTTGGAAAGAGGGGGAGACCTAGGATGCGGTGGGTTCACAGTGTCAAACAGGACCTTGTTAGAATTGGTGTGCAGTGGCTGGATGCAGCAGATGTAGCTCAGGACAGAAATGCTTGGAGAATTAAACTGCATGGTCTGGTTGGACCTTCGTAGCCCATGGCTGCTTGAGGATGATGATGTTATAATCGTTTAATTAAGGGGAACATATACAAATTGCGATTGTGACTAAAGGTTTTTCTTTTCTTTGCTTCTATGGTAGATGAGAAGGCCAAACTTGGTGAACTGATGTAGATTTGCCTTATTACTTCATTCATTTATTAAAAAATCGAATTGTAAAAATTTAATACTGTGTTAAAAAAAAACTGAAAATTTTAAAATGTGAAAAAAAAATAAAGCGATGTGGTCCCATATATCAAAAACATTAAAACTGACATGTTGTACATTATGCATCATATAAACGTATGAAATTTGGAGTATGATCATTTCTTTCATAACGAGAAAAAAATATTGAATTTGTAACCAGTGTTATTGATAATGATGCACCTCAGGGGACCACACTTACGCTCTTGCGCATGCGCAGTGACGCACAGAGAGGCTACTAATGTGTTTGATGCTTGCACTCAAGTCGACTATATAACTGCAACCACTCCAACTAGCATTCGGCTGCTGCTTACAGCTATAATATAAAAAAAAATACCCTCTCAAGCAGCTGCTTGCCACAGAGATCTGACAGGAGCCTGTCAGTTTATATGCCATAGTAGAAGGTCTGTGAGGATGGCAGGACCTCAGCAGAAAAACAACATATACATCCATGCCTTACCTGGGGCTTGAACCCAGGTCCCTTAGATTAGTAGCCTAGCACGCTAACCACTCGGCCATGGGATGACACTTGCTACCTTTTTTTACAGACAAGCAAACGAAAAACTCCAATATTTAGCTGGAACAAATTTAACAATACAAATGTTGAGTGATAAATAGGTTGATCAGATTGCGATCAGTAAAAACTGGGACATATTAAATATTTCGGCTTCAATTCATATAACTTGAAAACTGTAAATTATGCTTTATTTTTGATCAACTGTTCTATAATATTTAAGAAGAAGAATTATTCTGAAACGTGAAAACTGATGGTTTAATTGTGATTACCTTCATTTTTAAATCTTTCAGGAAAAATATTTTTTTGCTGATATTATCTGAAGAACTGTGCAAGGCATAAGTGCTCCCAGATGGTTTAATCCATTGTAATTGTTTTCATTCACTATAAAAAAAATAAATAAATACCCCCTCAATCAGCTGCTTGCCACAGTGGTCTGACAGGAGCCTGTCAGTTTATATGCCATAGTAGAAGGTCTGAGAGGATGGCAGGCCCTCAGCAGAAAAATGACACAAACAGCCATGTCTTACCCGGGGCTCGAACCCAGGTCCCTTAGATCAGTATCCAAGTGTGCTAACCACTCAGCCATGGGACTTCACAAAAGTAGTACCTTGGTACTTCTTGATATATATTAAAATATAAAATCAATTCTCTTGATTACTATGTCGGTAACAGCCCTTTTCACTTTAAATGATTATATATTCTAATTATTTATGACTAAATTCTTTATTATTAACGTATTTCACGATAACATTTATAACATCAGCAATGAATATGACTTCATTAAAATGAATTCAATTCAAACTTGTGTATGCGCAATTTTTTCTACTCATTGAATTCAAAAGAGCATCTTTGCTTATTTGGACTACATTAGCCCATTAAGCATTTCATTAATTATTATAGAATAACTGATCAAAAATAAGGCATAATTTACCGTTTTCAAGTTATACAAGTGAAGTCGAAACATTTGATAACATGTCTTGGTTTTTACTGATCGCAGTCTGGTTACCCTATGTATCGCTCTTCACTTTTTTTTTTTCACATTTTAAAATTTTCAGTTTTTTCAATTTCTTTTAAAACTATATAAAATTTTTAAAATTTGATTTTTTTAAATGAATTTATAATATATTTCATCAGTAAACCAAGTTTAATCTTCTCATCTATTATAGAAGCAAAGAAAAAAAAAGAAAACCTCACAATTTGTATAATTTCCCCTTAAGTTATATCCTTGCAAAATTTTTTTGACTCAAAATATTTTGGACAATTAGACATCTTATGTGTACTAACATTTATGCCAAAGATCATTGAAATCTATGATGGGTGGTGAACTTTTTCCAAAATTTTGGTTGATTAGAGGTGGAATGACCCACATGGGATTTATCTCTACAAGAATTTTCTTTCCGAAACTCCCTGCCCTTGGTCAGTAGAGAACACCAATGGAATTGGCATCTGAACATTGGATGGGATGTTAAGCAGTGTCCCCTGTGTACAGGAGATCCACATATCTTATGCACATTAAAGAACATAGTGAATGGTCTTGATGGGAGGCTAGCATCTGTCTGTTAAACAGTTGTGCAATGGGTCCCCTTCTCCCAACTTTTTCTGAGCTCATGGGGTTCTTGTAACCTGGTCACAGCCCAACCCTGTGTTTTTGCACTAGCCATTTTTATACTTTCTTTTTTTAAGAATATATTATTTATTCATAAGAGTAATGAATACAAATAAATTTACCATTTGACCTGCAAAGCTAAATAGCTTATCTGCAGGAAAATGAATAAATTAAATTAAACACAGATCATTCAGCCACAAAAATGGTGGTCATCAAATAAATTCACAAAACACAACACATAATAATCAGCTAATTAGAAATTCCCAAATATTTTTTTGAATTCGATTTTCAGTCTTATAAAAAAAAATCTGTGTTTAGCATTTCTTTTGGGATAGCATTAAATATAAGTGGTACTTGATATGCAGAGGTATGTTTTCCTGAAATTTTTTGAAAAGCAGGCATTTTGTGATATTCTTGGTTACTTGAGAAGTAGTAGTATTCTTTGATTAATCTGTTACTAACTTTATTATGAACAGCCTAAAACTTGATTTTTTTTTTCTCTATAGGTGCATTTAGAAGAATATTTGGCACCTTAAGATGTTGTAAACTACCTACATTTGCCGTAAATTCAAATCTTTATCATCCAAAGCTGCCACAGAGATATTTATGTTCCAGGAAGGAGGATAATTTTTATGATCTGCATGATATTAAAAAACGTATTAAAATTATTGTTAAGCAAATGGAAGAGAAGACGTTATATTATAAAGGATATCCTATTCGTGGCAATCCTTTTCCTGGCAAGTGAGTTACTGAAAAATTTTTAATTTTTCTGCTTTTGTTTCTTAACTGGACTACAGCAGGCGTTGAAACTTACGTGACAGAATTCTGTTGAATTTGTGTAATACAAAATTAAGCATAAGTTACTGCTGAATGAATTTTGTTATTTCATACGATTCCCCATAAAAAGTTCAGAGTTTAGTTTTTCATCAGGCAACACAGACTAGATTGCAAAACAACTGTTTTTAGTGATTTTCAAATTTGCAATGTCCTCACAAACTAATCATCAATCTTGATTCTAAACCAAGTTGAATTATGGATCAAATCAAGCTGTTAATAAAGACAAAATTTTGCAGAAAATTAATTTTGTGTTCTAAAATATTTTAATTTCATTTTGTTTATTTATGCAATAAATTTTTATTCAGCATTTGAAATTATAGGAGGGTTGCCCAAAAAATAATGTCAACATGTAGTTCTTGCTTAACAGTTCATTGCCACATTAAATTAACATTTACCTTTAATGTAAACACTAGATACGTTAACAACTTTAGTCCACTGTGATGGATTGCCCTATGGCTCACAACATTTCAATCAGATTGCAAAACCATTGTCCTCGGAGTAGTTATTCATGGAGTGGATCTCAAGAAACAGATCAAAGTCATAAGAACTTGTGTGGAGAGTATGGTAGATGTTCCAAGGTTTCTATTTCCACCTTGCCAAAAGTTTATTCACAGGTTGGACCACATGGCAAAGGCATTGTGGTGAATGAGAAGTGCTGGATCCCCTGTGATAAAGTGTCAATACTTTCATCATACTGCCAGATGCAGATGATGCACAAGAAACTATTGGTAGTACTCCACAGTTTGGCCTTAAGGCACTGCATGGTGGAGAATACCATCAATGCCATAAGCAATAATCAGTAGCTCTTCACATTGCTAGATTCTTGCCGCAATTTTGTTTGGCTTTGAAAACCTGAATGGTACCATTCATTCGAATGTTATTTCAGTTTCTGCTCTTATGTTCATACCCATGTTCCATTGCTGACAACAAACACAACAAAGAAATGCAAAACCCTTGTTGCGATACCGTTCCAGGTAGATGTTTGCAGCGGCATATCTGTGCCACTTTTGCACTTACGTGAGATAGTGTGGCGTCAGTGACAGTGCTACAGTAAATACCAGGTGTAACAAAATTTCACCCCTCCCCTCCCTAAACTTCTTTTAATTTAAAAAAATTTAGTTGTCTTATAATTTCTGTAATGGCAGAGGACAGTCTTTCCAGTGCCAAGAAAATCGACTCCGCAAAATTCCCCACCCTGCCCATGGTCAGTAGGGGACATCAATGGGCTTAGAAAGGCCACTGTCCATTGGATGGGACATTAAGCCATGGCCCTGTGTGCAGGAGAGCCATACTCTGTGCACATTAAAGAACACTAGATGGCCTTGACAGGAGGCTACCATCTGTCTCCCAACATCTGTTCCAGTGGGTCCCTCCCCCAATCTTCTCTGAGCCTTCAAGGTCCTTGTGATCTCCATTTAGCCCATGATATGCAAAAAAGTGCCACTCAGAGGTAAAATAACCCAAAAAAAGCCAAGAAAATCAAGATGTCTTGCTGTCGTGGGAGGGTCCACAGGAGTCATCAACGTGTTCCCTTGACAGGTAGCTGGGACTGACAATGAGCAGCACTTCTGGACTCTGTGTGGACAAAGCACTCCATATGTCCGAGTTTAAGAGCATAGAAATGAGACTGAAGTCTTTGTTGGTGTTCGTGGTGATAGAGGACAGAGAATCTGGCTCTGTGGTGGCAAAGTTGGCAGCAGAAAAGTATTTCCAGCACAAGGGTCATTGTTTGGCTACATTCGAGTTTGAGGTCCTAGTAGAGGGTCAATGTATTGTAAATATATTTTTATAATCTTTTATTGTAGTTAAGAAACTTGTTAAACCTAACTTGTCAGTCTGGTAAAGTAATCCTCGACCACCGAGCTCACCAATTTTCTAACATGTATTCAACATAATAGATGCCTTTCAATTTAATGCTTTAGTACCCATGCCAATTCAATAGAATTTATGTTCCCACAAAAGAGTTACTGATAATTTTAATTATTGTCTTTTATAAATATGTTTGGTCTATAGAGCCTGGATTTACACCTCAAATACTCCTAGACAAAAAGAGCAATAGTGTGCAATTATGTGTGGTATATTTTTAGCCCTAAAAAGTAGAAAATATCTGAAAGCATATCAATGGTGCATTCAGTCACTGAGTTCATATTCACTTCGAAGGAAGATAGGGTGCCAGCAATCTTGTTGGGTAGGTAAATCAGCACCCTCTCCTCCTTTGACGTGAATACAAACTCAATGACTGATTGCACATCGATATGCTTTAGATTTCTACTTTTCATGGCGCATGTAGGAAAATAGTTATTTTTTTTTGTAGACAGTCATTTCCTAGACTTGTCTGGGCTGGATTGTTTTTTAACCAACCATGTGTGAGAATGTGTGCAGGAGAATACATATCTTTTTCTTGCCAGGATGTTGATACTCTCTAGTTGCCAATAAACACGAACTCAAATCTACTCTTATGGATTCTTTATTTATGCAATATCTGCAATTTATAATGTATACAACAAATTAGTGACTGCCCACATAATAGTCACTTGCTACATTAACAGCAGTCTGCAAGAAGCCTCAGCAGTGCCACCAATAGAATGAAAGAAAAAGTTAAAGCTTAAGACAATCTGCCTGACCTGCAGTATGTTATGAGCACACAACCCTCAGTCACAAAACGGTTTACATTTGAAAGTACCACCAGATGTAGTCATGTGATATTTTCTTGGGGGTAATTAGGGTATCTCAGCTAATGAGACGTGGACATGATTATCTGTGACATGTTGTCATGTAAGGAAGCGTTGGCACATTAACCAAATACATGTTACCAGAGCATAGCTATGGGTGGGATGGCATCACCATAAATGGTAAAATTTGAGACTAATCGGAGTTGACAAAATTCAAAGTAACTTTGTAAAATCCAGGTGAATTCTGAAAACTGGAATTTTTTTTAGAAAATTAAGAGGAGTTAGCAAAATCTTAGACAACTTGGAAAAATCTAGGGAAGTTGGTAAAATCTGGGGCACTTGACAAATTTCAAAACCACTTGGCAAAATACAGGCGAGTTGTAAAATTGAGATTGGTTTTTTGAAATTAAGGAGAGTTGGCAAAATCGAGACATCTCGAACACATGGTTGGTTAAAAAAACATCTCGGGGAAAATCTTGGGGGAGGGGTTGACAAAAATTGGGACTACTTGGCAAAATCTACAGCAGTTGGCAAAATTCGAAGCCACATGGTAAAATACAGGCGGTTTGTGAAAAATGGGCGTTTTGTGAAATTAAGGATAATTGACAAAATCAAGAACAATTGGCAAAATTCGAAGTGTCTGGTAAAATAAAGGTGAGAAAAAGATTTTTTTCTGTAAATTTATGGCAAGTTGGTAAACTACAGGCAAGTTGTGAAAATTTAAATTGTTTTTATGCAATTAAGGAGTGTTGGCGAAATCGAGGAGAGTTGCCTGAATTTCAATTGACTTGACAAATTCAGGGAAGAGGTAAAAATAAGGATTTTTTTTCTGTAAAATTATGGCATGTTGGCAAAATTGAGTCAACTTTGCAAAATCTACAGAAGTTGGCAAAATTCGAAGCTACTTGATAAAATGCAGATGAGTTATGAAAATTGGGATTGGTTTTGTGAAATTAAGCATAGTTGGCCAATTTGGGAGAACTTGTGAAACTCTTGGACTGTTGCAAAAATCAAGGAACTTGACAAAATCTAAAATAGTTGGCCATATAGAGATAACTTGGTCTATGTCTCTAACAGAGACAAAATTTATGTAGAGGCTTTATATTTTCTGTTGCCCAAATTTGACTTTGGAGTTGTAAAATTTTCGTTCTCCCCTCACTAATCATAATCCTTCACTATGCTGGAGAAGAAATGCATATCCAATTAGACAAGATACTGCTAAAACCACCTTTTTGTTGCCGTGCACTTCATGTAATGCTCTTCCATGGACTTGACAAATGTCCTTGATGACGGATGTTTTGAACCGTCGAACCTTATATCAGGTAAAGGCCAATTAACATAAGGACTACAGTTAATAATTGGATTGGCATCTCATCATTGTAGCAGTTGATAATACTCTATTGTAACACTTGCTTCTGACAGAACAAAAAATGGAACCTTTCCAATCATGTTAAATAATCTACAATTTATTCATATATATATATATACAGTCCCTATGCTTAGTGCTCCACTTTCTTTCAACTCTCTGTAAAGCTCCAAAAATTATTAACCTTTGAAGTTATACCTGTTGTCTGATCGAAATTTATTCAAATTCTGGATAGCTGTATCGGGTTCCAGGCAATAATAACTTCCAAATAAAGTTTAAATATATTGAGTTAAATATATTGAGTTACTTGTTGAGTAAGAATTCAAAAAGGATTGTCAAGTTTGAATCTAATCAAAAAATCAATTTACATTGCTCAAGAGAAAAATAGTAAAAATTAACAAAGTAAAACAAAGTTTATTTCCAAAAAAATCTAAGACACCCAATTCAATGGAATAATACAAAAGTTGGAGTATTAACAACTTCTATCTACACAACACATACTTCTGACTCCTACATCTCTACTCCATTCCTCACAACTCCACTTTAACTCTGTGATCTGATGATACTACCATAACAAGTGGTGTACAAAGCCTGTTCCACACCGGGAAAGACATTTGAATAATCTGACGATCACGCTAGTTATGACGCAAGAGGGGTTGTGTCCTAAATGCACGCTTTAGCGGTTGACAATCAAAAGTTCAGAATTGCACATGCGCAACTCCTACAGGTTGAAAACGAGAATTGCAATAAGTCCAAAAAATTAAATAATCCCCAAAATGATAAATATAACGTAAATAAAGCAAAACTGGTTAAGGAAAAGTAAAAGTGAATGGGTGAACGATAACAATAGATGCTCGATTGGATCGATGTCTGGGGAATTTGGAGGCCAGGACAATATCTGGAAGTCTTCCTCCTGTTTTGCGAACCATTCTCGAACAATCCGAGCAGTGTGGCATAATGCGTTATCCTTCTGAAACAAGGCACTACTAGAGGGGTATACCATTGACATGAAAGGATGTCCCTGCTCTGTAATGATGTTTAGGTAGGTGGTAGACACTATACTTTCCTGCACCTGAATGACTGTACCCAGGGTTTGCCAACAGAACATTGCCCAAAGCATTACACTTTCTCCACAGGCTTGTTTTCATCCCATGGTGCATCCTGATGCCGACACTTCCCCAGGTAAATAATGCTAATGTACCTAGCCATCCACATGGTGCAACAGGAAACAAGATTCATCAGACCAGACAACTTTCTTCCAATCATTCAACATCCAGTTTTGATACTCCTTTGCCCATTGTAGATCCTTTCGACAGTGAACCGAGGTTAGTATGGGCACTTGCAGTGGCCTGCGGCTATGTAGCCCCATTTTCAGCAGGGCAAGTACTGTGTATTTCAGCATGTACTGTGTATTGTGACACATTGCTCCTGTCACCAGCATTCAAATTACGGGTGAGTTGGGCTACAGTATCCCACCTGTTGACTCGTACCATATGAGATAGTCTTCGCTCACTTCTAGCATTGATGAGCCGTGGTCTGCCCAACCTTGCCGGAAGTTCCTGGTTTTTCCCTCCTCCTACCACTTTTTGAAAGTACTAACCTTGACTGACCTTAGCACCCCACAAGCCTTGCTATCTCGGAAATGCTCTGACTCAGTCATCTGGCCATTACAATTTGACATTTTTGAAACTTACTTCAGTCTGCTTCCTTTCTCATCTGAAGAACAAGACATTGAAAGATAGTGTAGGTAGGCAATGTGAGGCTTGTGCAGCAAAGAAAGGAAGCACTGAATAACAGTGATTAACAGAGCTCAGTATATCAGGTGTTATTTATACCATTTCATGACCTCCATACTGACTATTGTTTACCTGCAGTTGTTTCTATTTGCATAAAGATGCACCCATCATAATGTTTTGGTTATTTGGTGTATATCTGCAGCTTTGCTTGACTCCTAGTCTGAAGGCCTTTCTTTGCTGCACAAGCTTCACTACACTATCTTTCAATGTCTACCCTACTTTTAAACCAATGAAATGGCTGAAAAGTAGCATGTGACTGGAATAAAATTATTAAGGTTATGAATCTTCAGATGGCTTCCTTCTGCTTCACATTTGTAACATGTGGCCTTGTCATTGTAGATGTTGGACCCCGAAATTTGTGGAAAGGATTTGTTGAGTATAATTGAAGATTATTTGAGATTTAAGGAGGATGTCACATTTTTTTCTTCAGTCGGTTTGAAAAGAGGAATTCCTTTAAAACAGATAGTATGGCTTTGGTTAGTTCTTTTATTTTACTATTTTTTTTCTGCAATTTCTTCAGCATTTTCAACTCTCATTAGATTTATGCATTCTTTGACCTAGGAGAAAATCCTGGAGCACTCATATTTCATAGCATTTGCAACAACTGACTTCAAGGATTCACAATCCAACATTCTTAGAGATTGTTGAGATTTAGGGTCAGTAATTGATTTAATAAACTATTGATGGACCAAGCTATCTTAGGTGTCTGGGAGACAATTACTATAAGCTAATCTAGCCAGTCATTTTCAATATTCTTCTAGTCTCACCACTCTTCTATCAACGTTATCAATTCGATGTTTGAATTGTGTTACATATTAATGTTTCAGATAACTATAACCAAATTGTAATTCTAAAGCAGATTGTAACGCTCCAAAGAAATGAATTACTTTTAAAGTTTGGACCCTTTGTCTGATCCAATTATTTTATGCTCCGGATAGTTGAGTCGGGTGCCAGGCAATAATTAACAAATTGCCAAAAAAAAAGTTAAATTAGGGTTCAAAATACCAGTGAGTGTTAATGAGTAACAATTCAAAAATATTAAATGATTGTCAAAATGTAAAGATAATTTCTAATCCAAAACAATTAATGTTGCTCAAGAGAAAAAATTAGTAAAGATTCAAAAGGTTTAAATAACAAACAAATTTATTTCCAAAATTCACTCACCAAAACTTCAATGAAGAAGATACATCATTTCTCAACTCTGACTATACACACTGCACTAACTGTGCTCCTCCGTGCTTACTACCACTTACTGTCTTAAGCTACTGTGAGTAGCATGTCAGCATGTCACTGGTTATAACAAGAGGCTTACAGTGCCCGCACGTGTCGTTGCACGTCGGGAAAGACATCTGCATAAATTGATGAGCACCGCAAGAGGGTCTTTGGCACGTGCTTTAGCGGGTGACAGTCGGAAGTTCGGAGTTGCGCATGCGCAACTCCTAACTCTTGGAAACGAGCGCTGTGATGCCAAAAAGGAAATAAAAATCCCCAAAATGATAAATATAACGTAAATTAAGCAAAACTGGTTAAGGTAAAGTAAAAGTGAATGAGGGGGCATCACAAGATACTAAACTGGGATAATCAAATCGCTTCTCTTTTGGGATAGATTGTAAAACCTATGCAGCAGCGTTTTATAGAGGCTGCTTCTCCAGTTCAAAGAACTTGGCAAGGCCTTGTCAAGTTCTTTCCACCATTGTCTTTAATGATAACTTCAAATTGGGTTTGAAACACAGCCGAACACAATTGACCATCATAAGTGGAAAGTTTAGCTGTACTCTTTGTAATATGTGTGTGCCCATTGTTTCCCTATCATTACTATTATAACTGGAACAAGACAACAATTCAGTTCGTAGAACTTGAAACTGAATCTAATGCACACTGTGAAATCTAGTATTAAAATCACAAGTGATTTCATTAATGTTACACCTTATACCATCAGTTTTATTTTTTCACCACTAATTTTAATTTTTACATCTGCAATTTCATTTCTTACACCATCAATTTCATCCTTTAAACAATCACACTATCTACTGAGTTCATTCTTTTAGCTCTTTATATTTTCCCAATTTTGGTTCAAATTATAATTTGATTCCATATGTCACAGAATTTACTGCTTTGAACAGCAATTTCACCTTTAAAAATTGTCGTTTGAGTAAATATATCAGTAATCTTATTGGTTTGAGCAGCTATTTCAGCCCTCGTATCTGCTATGTCTTATAAATTCTTCCATACTTTTAGTGAAAGGCATTAAAATTTTTACAATGAATAAACAGATTGTAAATGAACTGATTTAATAACAGGAAATAAGTACACATATATCATAAACAACTGAATACCAGTCACACTAAACACCAATATGCGATTTCTGTATACTAAATGATCCTGGCGATCATAATTAGTAAACTAACTGATAAACCAAACATTTGGAAACCGATTCACAAATCAATACATAGGGGAAAAATCTTACAAATCATATATCACTGTTTGAACAATATTTGTATAAGAAATAACCTTATCTGTGATAAATGAAGATATACCATGGTTAAACTGCCAATTAAGATTACTCTTGGCACTCAAATATTAATAATTTATCACTGCGCACTGAAGAAAATGAAATCGTGTTTTATATAATTTTCAAAATTCTCTCCTCTCTTACAATTGAAAGATTTTTCCACTTTCAATTGTATTCCTCCTGCTTTTTTAAATCCAACATGTTTCAATACATTTTTGGTGTAATTACATTATGTGAGATATCTCGTGTGTGTCTCATAGTAAGTGATAACGTTTTCATTGTCACAGATTAATAGTCCACTTCAATATAATCAATCATATTCCTGTGCATCACATCTTGTAAAACCCACGTATACTTATATACACTGGTGGAAATTGAAAAAAGAACTCCCAGAAGGAATTCCTTAGGAATGTCATATTATAACATGTTAATAGTTAAGGGCAGCAGAAATTGTGATCCAAGATTGAAAGTCATTGGATGAAATAATGATGTCACTTAGGACAACAACATGCAAATGTACGCAGTGCATATTTAAGGACTAGGGTGTGAAGAAAAGTTATTCATGTTGTTCAGTGTTCTTTGAAGAAGCTACCACTGTGATAATGCAAAAATGACTATGCGGACGTGCAACACTTGTTCAGTTAGAGGAGTTTGAGCAAGGTCATATGGTGGGTCTTCAGGAAGCAAGTTGGTCTTTTCATCAAATTGCACACCGCATTGGATGAGGGGTATTGGGGTAGTACAATGATGGAGTCGATGGTCAGAAGAGCATTCACACTCTCACAGACATGGTTCTGGGCAACAGAGAGTTATGGACTCGAGAATTGGCATATAAGGAGGGCGGCAGTGACGGAGTGGACTGCTATGGCATGACAAATTCGATCCCCTGTCATACCAAGGGTGTCTACAAGAATGATATGCAATCATCTTTTGGAAGCAGGATTACAGGCGTGCGTGCTGCTAGCACAGTTACCACTGTCACCTCGTCACTGATGAGCATGTTTGCAGTGGAGTCAAGAATGAGTTCATTGGAGGGAAGAATGGTTGTCTGTGGTCTTCAGTGATGAAAGCCAATTCTGCTTAGGAGTGTCTGATGGTTGTTTACGCGTCCAAAGGCGAGCGGTAAGCTACTTCTATTGTGCATCTGCCAGCGACACACAGGGCCCGCAATGGGCATCACGGTGTAGGGAGCAATTAGCTATCACTCTCATACATGTCTGGTGTTTGTACAGGGTACACTGAATATCAGTGTGTACGTCAGCAACATTTTACAGCCAGTTGTCCTGCCATATTTGAGTGTAATCCCAAATGCGATATTCCAGCAGGATAATACCTGCCCACACTTCACCCAGGCAGCTCAACATGCTTTTCAGGCAGTACTCCAACTCCCTTGGCCAGCACACTCTCTGGACTTGTCTCCAATCAAGTATGTCTGGGACTGGCTCAGACAAAGACTCTTCTGTGGACTGTGGCAAGCAACAACCATCACTGAATTATGGATCAAAGATGAGTGCGCATGTAATGGTATCCCTCAGTGTGATATCCAGCATTTGTACAACTGATTGCATGCCACATTGGAAACTTGTATTGCTGCTCGAGGAGGTTCAACACCTTATTAAAATGTACCTTCTGTAAAATGTAATTCTCATTAAAAGGTAAAATAAACATTGAATCACTTCACATGTGTGATCACTGTCCTTAATAAGTTGTTTCTACTAAATCTCGTAGATTATGTTTCAAATGTTAATGGTGTTCTTTTTTCAATTTTCGCCAGTGTATGTTGTGATATTAGTAATAATAATTAGTTATTCTTCGAACCATTAAGTTTACTTACCTGTAGGAGACGTTGCCCATTACCATTTTCTTTTCTTTTTTTAACTTTGTTTATTCAGTCATAAGAACATATATAAAATACAAAATATATAGGACCCACAAAGTTAAATAGCTTATCTGTATGTAATTGAATGATACATTCATAATACATATACACATGTTCTCTCAGTTAATAATTTATTTTAAAGAAAAAGGAACTTGTGAGATTATTAACTTTTTTCCAAAGATTATTAACTTTTTAAGTTGGACCTTTTGTCTGATCCAAATTTTTTCAAAATTCCGGATTGCTTGTCGGACCCCAGAGAATATTAACTTGCCAAATAAAGATCAAATAAGTTTTGTTTGATATATATAGCAATACTTATTGAGTAAGAATTCAAAAAGGATTGTCAAGTTTAATTAAAGTTTAAATTTAATCAAAAATCAATTAACATTGCACAAAAGAAAAATAGCAAAAGTCAAAAATTTTTAAAACAAAAAGTTTATTTCCAAAAAATTTAAAGACTCACCAATTCAGTTGATGAATACAAAAAGTTGGAGTACTAACAACTCCTATCTAAAAAACATTCTTTACAAACTTCTGTTCCTACCAACTCCAATTCTCTCCACTCCACATACTCTCTTCAGCATACTACTGACTATACTGCCTGTGATCTGACATCACTTAGTTAGCTGTTTACAATCCAGCACGTGTTTGTTGCATGCCAGGGAAAACATTTGCATAATCTGATGATCATGCTATGATGCAAGAGGGGTCGTGTCTTACACATGCGCATTAGTGGCTGATATTTAAAAGTCGGAGTTGTAGTTGTGCACTCCTTCTACGTCTTGGAAGAAAGAATTATAATCAGGTCCAAAATGAAATAATCCCCAAAATGATAAATATAACGTAAATAAAGTAAAACTGGTTAAGGAAATGTAAAAGTGAATGGGTGGACCATCATATGGGTCCATCTTCCACCCTCACAACAGCAGTAATACCTTATCTCGGATTCTACCAGATTCCAGGACAGCCATCTGTAAGGTGCCGAGAAATTACTGGTGTTGTGGTTTGGACTCAAATAACTACACTTCGTCCCACAGATCCTCAATAGGGTTCAGATCCGGAGAGTGTGAAAACCATTCAAGGGTTTACTGGAATGGTCCTCCATCCAGTCCTTCACATGGGAGTGATGAGGGGGCATTGTCATGTTGAAAGAAGTCATCCTGCTGTGTGAAATGGATAGCCATGAATGGGTGTGGGTGGTTGGCAAGTATGTCAATAGATACAAAGGGCCAATTTAAAACCTAGGTAACCCACATGAACACTGCCCAGAACATTACACCACCTCCTGTGGCCTGTAACACTTCAACTTGACAGCTGGGGTTCATGGCCTCATGTGGTCTACTCAACTTCCCATTGTGATGTAGTTGAAACTTCGATTCGTAGGACCAAGCTACCTGTTTCTGATCTTTCATTTTCCATTGTTGATGTTCCTTCACCCACTTCAGACTAATTTCCCAGTAACATTCTATTAGCAAGCATACTCAATATGGGTGTCTGCTGCCATAGCCCGGTCATGCCATTTTATGTCCAATGGTCTTTGTACAAACTGTGGTTGCCCCATGGTTGAATGCTGACATTGCCTTCTGCACTATGGTCCTCTGTTCTGACATTTCGATATAGGAGAAAGAGTGAATATCAATGGTCTGGTTATGGCCACATTTTTCCAGGCAGCTATAGGTTTTTCTGGTTTCGATGTAGTCCTGTTATACATATGTACAGTCGGTCAAGAAAATATCAGAATACTTAGTATGTGTTAGAGGAGTAGTAGGTGGCTCCCTCTCTGAAGGGGAAGCCACTTATCTGCAGAGCAAACACTCACTATAATAGATATCACTATAATTTCACTATAAACTAATAATTTTCACTCTATATATCGTATACGTTCTAAGTGACCCAAGTCCACGAAAGACACTAAGAACAGGAAATGACAAAATATGCTACAGAGTCTACAGCCGCAGTGAGAAACTGAATGATAGTAGTTTTTGATGGGTTCGAATGCCACTCACAGTAAGCTATACAGTGCCTGACTATGGTTGCTGCTGTGTGTGACGTGAAATATTGATGCCAATAACGTTGAGAGCTACTATACCTTGGGGGGCAATAAAACTAATGAAAGCTTGCGTATGGAATTATCATCTGTTCCAGCTGACAGATTTGACGTAACCTTTAGCAGATGCGGTGACGATGGAAAGACTTTGAGCAATAAGCAGAGACGAACACAACACTATAAAACAACTCGCTACACAATTGGCCTTTGACCAACATACACAGAAGTCACGATTCATATCTTTTACTCAAGCAATAGTTGTTGTTCTCTCCCCTGTTTCGAAACTTTAGCGTTTCCCCCCTATCGTAACCAATTATCGCTTTTATAATGAGTAAATACATGAGAATTGGCCATGGGGTTCTCTTGCAATGCAATCTACTGCACAAACTATCAATATCATTTGTATCTGCAGAGTGAAATATTATCTGCATAATGAAATATTATCTGCATAGTGATTATTTCACTCTAATTTCACGATACACAACGATAACACTCTGTAATTATACATCAGGACGTTCCAAGTGACCTAACTCAGTCCACGAAATTCAAGACATTAAGAACAGGAAATTATGCTACAGACAGAGTGAAAACTTTAATAGGTCACTTTGATAGGTCAATGGTCACTCTGATAGGTCAATAAACAGTGAGACATCATGAAATCTTCCACAGTTGTAGGTCAATAAACACATAGTGAACATTAGTGTTAAAACACTTGGGCTCAGCTCTATACTAAGGGGAAAGGAAACAAATTTCTATTTTTAAGAGTAATTTTTACTCTGGAAAACATATTTAAAATGCTGATTGCAAACATACTCTATGATAATCGTTTTTTAACAAACGTGTAAATAATGTGTATACTTATAATAACCAGTCTGGATCAAAATTTTCTACTAATCTACTATAATATGAAATCACAAAAATTAACAGATGTAATTATTACCTGCATCAATGATAAACACTTTGAATATCATGGTTACTTTTATCACTTTCAGAACTTGAAACCAGATAAATCCAGTTTTTACACATTTGTCTTCATCATTGAATCAAGTTTATTCTATAAGTATGTATGTATGTGAAAATTACAACTAATATATAGATGGCACAAGTCATCCAATAATAACTTTTATTATGTGTTTGTTTCAACACTTTGAACTTTATGCTCTCAAAAATGTCGCTTTGATAAAATGTTTGTCAACTGAAGAAATTATATAAAATGCTCTATAATTATATAATAATAGAGTCTGTCTATTAGGAGGCAGATGGAATCCTCCAGTGTGTTCTTTAACATACTCAGGATATGGGTCTGCTGCACGTGGGCCTTACCTTCCATCTGAAGGATGACAACTTTCCAAGTCCATCAATGTCTCATTTGTGATCGAGGGCAGGGTGGGGATTTAGAGGAGATAAATTTCAACACTCTCCTAGATGGGACACAAATCTGGGAACTACAGATTATGAGTCTTACATGCTACCAACTAAGCTAATCCCTGCCACATTTGTCATAAGTAATGACAGTGAAGAGAAATACACGTTTGCAGTGGCAAACATCCCAATAATATTCAATTTTCTCTCGCAATCTGTGGAGCGCATCAGAAATTACTTGGGCATTAGTAATCCTGGCCTTCAGTTCACTGCTGGATCGCAGTAATGGCAAGTGATAAACCACATCTTTGATGAAACTTTGCAGAGAGAAATAATGTTGGGTGAACAAAAAAAAAACTTTAGTCCACTGAACAAATAAAATGTAATTTTAACAATTTTTTGCCTTTCATTAGCATTCTGAAGGGGAGGTCATGCCCCCCTTCTCTCCATATCTGGCACAGATTTCAAAAGTCTTAAATGGTCAAAAGGGTTAGGTTGTTTTACCTCTGAGTGGCACTTTTTTGCACACAATGGGCTAAATGGCCAGGTCACATGGATCCTGAAGGCTCAGAGAAGGTTGGGGAAGGGGACCCACTGGAATAGCTGTTGGGAGACAGATGGTAGCCTCCCGTCAAGGCCCTCCAGCGTGTTCTTTAACGTGCACAGGGTATGGCTCTCCCGCACACGGGACCACAGCTTAACGTCCCATCCGACAGACAGCGGCCTTTCTAAGCCCATAGGTGTCCCCTACTGACCGTGGGCAGGGCGGGGAATTTTGCGGAGATAAATCTCAATGCTGACCCAGCTGGGACTCGAACCTGGGAACTACAGATTACGAGCCTGACGCGCTACCGACTGAGCCACCCCTGCCCCGAATGGTCAAAAGAGGCCATTTAAGTGGGCCACTATAATCCAATATCCTTTTAATTGCCGATACAGACAATTTGTCACTTGCATCAAGTAATGGAAGGCATGCAAACTAAAGCAAAATGCTTTCTCTGCTCCCGTATAATTTACCATTTCTGGTTTTCTCAATATCACTCTCTGTAATAAATAGGCACTTTGACGTCGATTTCAATTTTAGAGGAAAAATTGTCTGAGCTGGGTGGGATATGAACCCACAACCTCCTGATAACATGCCAGGTGCTCTGAACCACTGAGTTACCGGCCGTCGATCATGGTCAGTAGGGGACATGTCAGGAGGTCGTGGGTTCGTATCCCACCCAGCTCAGACAATTTCTCCTCTAAAATTGAAATCGACGTCAAAGTGCTTATTTTTTACTAGATGCTGAACTGTCGAGTTTTACCTGAGTTTATCTCAATATTTATTATCACTCAGGCCGAGTGGTTAGCACGCTTGGCTACTGATCTACGGGACCTGGGTTTGAGTCCCGGATAAGGCATGGATGTATGTGTCGTTTTTCTGCTGAGGTACTGCCATCCTCTCAGACCTTCTACTATGGCAAATAAACTGGCAGGCTCCTGTCAGACCTCTGTGGCAAGCAGCTGCTTGAGGGGGTATTTATTTATTATATCAAATGGATTTACTGCAATGCCTTATTCATAATAATAAATAATTTGCTAAAGGATTGTTGCTATATTATTTTTATGGTGGATATTCTGCAAGAAAGCATTCATTACCTAAGGAAGTTTAATAATTGCATTAATTATTGAAAATCATCTTGTCAATTTCACAATTTACACTTAAACTCGAAAAAAAATAAATTTGTGTGCATTGGTAATCATTATTACGATCACTGCTTATTATTTGACAGCTAGGAAAGTGGATCAGAAGACTGAAATGGTTTCAGAACCCACTCAGCAAGTGGATATGATGACCCTGCAAGTATAAATATAGGGACTTCAGCACCACCCATAAACTTGGGCAAGTCAGGAAAAAGTGTTCCATCTTGACCTTTTAACCATAATGAAGAACTTGTTAAAACCCTCGACTCTGAAACACTACCAGGCCATCCAATATTCAAGTCCCAAAATTTATAGGAAGAATCAACAACTCCTTGCAAAAACATAGAATGGCCACCATCACTATTGATGTAGTCAGTTGCATTTTCTGGCAGCTCTGAAGAGCTTATAGGGGCATGTATGCTACCTAAAACACCAGTACATTGTGGAAAACCCCATTTGCTTTTAAAATCATGTAAATATTTTCTAAGAATGTCACTTTTGGGTACAGCAACATACTGTGGCATTAAAACAGTCACTATTGCTTTGCAGACGTTTTTCACTATTACATTTATTTTTGATTTACTAATGCTAAACTGATATGATACTGAATTATAACTTTCTCCGCTTGATAATAACAAAAGAGCGATTGCAATTTGTTTGTCGATGGGCACAACTACCGACATATCTTTATTCGCTTCAGATAAAGTTGGCTTTACCTTGTCAACCAGGAGCATAAATGTCTCTTTGCTAACTCGAAAGTATTTCAACCACTGACCACGAGTAAACCTTTCTTTTACATTTTTCTCCCACCAAGACGAGTGATAATGTTGATTTCTACGTTTTCGAGAACTATTAGCCTGCACCCATGCAGTGAGCAATTTTATATAGGTCATCCTCTCCTGAGACAATCGTGAATATAATCTTCTCATCCGATGCGACTATTAGTGGTGCAGCTCAGTATCACTACTGAGCGAAATTTCGTTTTCGTTGTAAAATAGTGGTTGCCAACAAGACTTACATGTTACGAGGTGGGGGGGGGAACACGAATAAAAAACTGAGCTTGCGTATGCACTGAAATACCATCTGTTCCTAATTGTAACTGAGGTGACAGGGCAGATGGCAGTTTGACGTAGATAGCAGATGCGACACACTTGCTGCAGTGGTTGACCTATGTTTGGGGGGAGAGAGGAGAATCATATTGGAATGCTAAAAAAGCTACTCTTAACCCGCTTTATTTTTGAGTCTTTGACCAGGTGCTCAGAGGTGTCAACCCTTTTTAGAATCACTGTCCCATTCTTATTTTCAACATACGACGGAAGAGGAATCTCAACAGAGCGCCTTAGGAGGGAGATGAAAGATTATGTAATAACGCGTGTTTTTGCCTTGGGGGACTGATACACTGAGAGTAGTGAAATATCTACAGAGTGAAAATTGTTGCCTAAGATGTCCCATCTCACTTCCCCGGACAAAAGTAGGCCAATGGCTTCAATTGTTAAGTTATCATTACTGCCATATTTGAAACTACCGCCTTTCTCATTGAAATGGTCAGACTGCATCTTTCCCCCTTTTTCAGTCGTTCCCCCCCTCTTCAATTTAATACTGAAATATTGTAGTGAAATAGTGAAATATAGTGAAATATTATAGTTAGAAAACATTAAGACAGTAAATTTTGCTACACAGATTGTTGTAGGTCAATAAACAATAACATCGTTGAGAGTTTAACAACACACAGTTGAGGTCACCATCGTGAATAAGAGTGCTATTGTGAAAATTGAGGTGGCACCGTTTGAAACACTTCGGTTGCTACTCAGGCAAGCCTGACTATTACAGCTTAGACCTGGTGGTCTTTACTGCCAAACAACGCAAGGTTATGAAGAGCTTGCGTATGGAATTATCATCCTAACAGGCAGATGGCGGTTTAACCTTTGAAAGATGCGGTGACGAGGAAAACAGCTTGCTGCAGTGGGTGAAGTTTTACTGATTAGAATGAAATATTACATAGGCTAGCTTGTTAGGGAACCTAGATGCATTAGGAACACAAATTTCAACATAGAACAAAAGCTAGCACCCGCCTCCCAATGTAAACAAAGTGTCATAGAATCTCCCAATCTCTATGGATATATGCTGAGCCAGGAAGGAAGCGGTATCTCAACGACCATTGATAAAAATTAATGAGCGCCTCAGGAGGGAATATTTTTAGAGTGGCATTCGAACAAGGACACCTAGATTAATATTCATTGTGACCATCTGTTATTACTCAGTGGAAATCTCCTCCCTTCCCCCTATTTTTTACAAAAGCGTTTCCCCCTATCGTAACTTCGCTTTCATGAAATATTTAACAGGAAAGAGTTATCAGGAAATCTACAGAGTGAAATTTCCGGTGACCAGACCTATAAAATATAGATGGCGCTCCTCAGTAGTCTTGAGCACTGCAAGACTAATCGTGAGGTCATCAATGGCGAGTTCATCACATGATTCGCAAGAAATTTCGCGGTTTGAAGAATACGAAAGTGATTTTATCGACGATTATTCGCCGTTTGAAGAATTTTTAAACGAACTAGAAAGTGATGAGGGAAAAAATAACGCGCCTGGAGTCACCCGGGCAGACTAGCATTGGAAAGTTGAAAGTCTCGAAAGTTTCCCAGAAAGAACTTAAAAAAGAAGCGAGCTAGGTGTGCTAAGTGTTCACGTAAAAAAAAACAACATTATTGGATGTGCTGTTTGCCATCTGCCAGTTTGTAAAAGTTGTACGCGAAGTATTTGTGAAGATTGCTTGTAGTTACATAAAAGAAGCGAGCTAGATGTGCTGTTGAAGGTATGCATATCGAAGGAATAAATTTGTTTGAATAAATTTGTTTGGTTGTGTGTGTCGTTTTTCTGCTGAGGTCCTGCCATCCTCTCAGACCTTCTACTCTGGCATATAAACTGACAGGCTCCTGTCAGACCTCTATGGCAAGCAGCTGCTTGAGGGGGTATTTTTTTTTGTTTGATTAGGCGTCTTTTTGCCTGTCTAAAGGAAGAGGTAATTGATTAATAACGCCTCAGGAGGAAATATTTTTACAACCGGAAAAATTTTGACATTTAAGTCTTAAAAACGTCAAACTGTGAGTCTCAAACCCTCCTTTAAAAAAAATAGCTATTTTCCCTGGAGTTCTACCTCTCCAAATTATTTTTTCTCTATGTGCTAAAGGCTTCTCTCTCTATACTGAGAATCGTGATAAGTCTGAAACACCGTGTGTGAGCGAGGCTTGTCTAGTTGTAGTGAGAGAAGCTTGTTCTGTCTAGTATTCTTTGTAGTGAGAGAAGCTTGTTCTGTCTAGTATTAAACACTGAGTCGTGTAAAAGAGGTTAACCTGTAACTTGGCGAAGTCTACCAGACCCCAGCGCTATTTCTTGATAATTAGTCAGACACTGTGAAACATAGCTTACTATGAGTGACATTTGAACCCAAATGTTTCAGGACACTCACTTTCAACTAGGACACTCAACGGTGTTCTTTTATACAAATAGCTAAAATAATAGTTTAAAATCCCAAGAAAACAGTAAAATGGATGATGCAACAACGTGCAAAAAGGCTATTGACGCTAAATTCGCACTGCTTGAAATGGTATCAAAAATTTTCGTATTTACCGTTGTACAAATATTCAGAGACCTATTTGTCACGTCAACATTTTCGGATGTCACGCAGTAGAACAGCCAGTGTCACACCATGTTGCTCCCCACAACAGTAGCATCAGTTGCCATTGACCGAGGGCAGATGCGATTATGTTTAACGCACACGTCACCAGTCACTTCCTGGTGCGAGCAACCTGGAGGACGGCGCGATGCGCACTTCCTACTGCCGCTTAGAGGTAAAAAACAAACATTAAAATATTATAATACCAGTTACGGGATATTTATTATTATTTCTCTAAAAATCTAGTGAAATTCAGAGATATTCGGTCTCTGCAAAGCAAAAATTGGAATTTCATCCCGTGTTGATAAATTTCTCAAACACAGCACCCGACGCATTTATTGAAGTCCTGCCATTTTAGAGAAGTAATTGCTTAAAAAAAACGTGGATTTCGAGGAGGCACGATCCGGTAACAAACAAGCAAGCGATTCGCGATAACTTTGAAAGGAAATCACGTTTCCATCACTTCTTATTTTTGAAAACGTCTCTGCATCGCGAAATTAAACCATAAAAATTAAGAGAATTACCAACCTTTTATTATATAATCCCATAAATGCCTGTATTTAGTAGACTTCTCTCCCAGCGAGCGAGCTGGTTTACCCAACCAGTTGTAGCTTGCGCATGACACATACACATGCACTCTGGAAGCGTCACGGAGATCACGTGAGAAGTCGCGATAACATCTACGTTGTTTACCAATGTGGTAAAGATAAATGACTGGACTCCGATACTCAGACAACACAGATATATTGCATTTTTTTTATTGATATCAAAGTATTGGGAGATACAGTGAATAAACAATGACAATGCGTAGGTTTCATATAATATTTTACACATGTAATGATATCCACTGATTTACAATTTTATTTACACATTTCACAATGATGCTTTTTTTACATTGATTACAGATATTATTTTTACAGCCTGCTTACAAAAAAGTGCAACAGAGGAAATGGTTTTACATAGAGCAGTCTACGGTAATTACATGCGACATTTTTATATATACAGGGGTTACACAAAAAATTATACATTCAGATAGAATCATCTTTTTTTATACATATTAACATATTGTTCAAACATTTTGGAAATCATAGTGTGCATATTTAACAAAATATTCGTTTTCTGTTACATTATTTTTTCATTTGTAGTGTCCATGCGAAAGGGTGTCATAGCCATTTTCTAAAAGATACCTTTTGTCATCGAATGGTGACAGATCGAGTTTTACACCTTTCACTGTATGAAGATGATGGTTGCTACTTTGAATCCTTGTAAAATCTACTGGAGAAGGTGATTTGTTTATCAAGCAGTCTCTGTAATCCTTGTGTCGAAGGGTTCTTTTTATGATGTATTTGGGGACTCCTTTCCATGTCTTCTTCTCCTCTTGTAAACTTAGAATACAATTTTGCACGAAGGCCTACAAATTGTTTTGCAGGTACTCCTGAAAGTTCATCTTTCATTTTACCTAGTACCATTTTATTATGTTTACTATGCAAAACACGATCTATGTGATAGTCGGATGTAT
Source organism: Ryuthela nishihirai (assembly GCA_038380435.1). Taxonomy (NCBI): domain Eukaryota; kingdom Metazoa; phylum Arthropoda; class Arachnida; order Araneae; family Heptathelidae; genus Ryuthela; species Ryuthela nishihirai. Next base: position 25,956,115 of record JAWZYU010000022.1, read on the forward strand.
TGAAGCGATCTATATACGGATAATATCGATATACGATCTATATACGGAATCGGATGTATTGAAGCGATTTTGCATGCACGTCCTCGGTTTGAATCTCGTAACACAGTGAATCTGTGTCAATGAACAATAATTTAGCTTTTTCTCCATATTTTGGACTAATATAGTCATAATGAAAACTATACATCAATATTTTCCTGATATCTAGAATACTGAATCCTGCATAAATAGGCCTGTTGAGTTTCAATTTAGTTTGCTTTGATTGTAAATATGCGAGTTTGTTGTCAAAAACACGAAAAGCATGAAAAACAGGCGATGCTACGAGTTTACATACTCTCTTTAGGTTCTGGGTCAATTTTCACTTGATTTCTCAAGTTTTCCATCGTTTTTCCAAACGCAGTGTTATTTATCAGTTTGAAGAAGTCCTTCTCGATATCGTTTCTAGCTTTCTTCCGCTGATCCGTACTAAAATCTATATATGTCTTTAGCCAGCAAGGTTGTTTGAAAAAGGCGATGTATTTTCTTCAGTTACATACCGAAGGCTAAATATTGTTTCTGGTAATGAAAGACATATTTTTCCTTAGAATTCAGATTTGGGGCAAATTTCATGACTGATTAGCTTGCATTTATTACTCTTGACAATATGGTGATAATATCGTATCACCAAATTGTCAAGTTATCTAGATCTATTTCTTTGTTAAGCCATCGAAAATCGCTTTGAGAAAGACATTGTGACATTGCCGATCCATAAAGATTGTTGGCATCATAGTACATAATGTATTTAGAGGGTAGTTGGGAGTAGTGGTGTCACACTATACCATACCCCCACGCACTGTGCTTTCCCCACACACACAGAGAGAGAGAGAGACAAACATACAGACAGATATACGTACAAGACAGTGTGCTTTACTGTAATGCGGTGCCCTGTGAACTAAAGAATCTTTCTCAAACCCCAACAGTATAACTTTCATGTAGGTTCTGATATCAAAGATAATGTGCTTTCCTGCAGTGCTGCACCCCCATGGGCTAAAAATCTTTCTCAAACCCAATCATAGCATGTTTTTTCACAGATGTGTTCCATGGGTAGTGATCGTTATCTCTATAGATTTAAATGTGAAGCATAGAGTGTGTATCTCTTTGTATGAAATCGCTTATAATGAGACAATATTTCCTTTAAAAGTTAGAAGTTATTAGTATGAACTAAAAAAGTGGTGATGTATACACTATCTGATCGTTAAAATTAAACTTTAGCGAGTTGATATATCGTTCTCTAGATAGCGAGTCCAAAATTAGTGTGTCTTTGCTTTAAAAATAAATATGCCTTCATGCAACTAATTGTCGTAACAGTTACAGGATTTTTTCATACGACCCAGTAGAAGGGGGTGAGAGGATGTCAGGATCATGGTAGGAAAACAACTCAAACGTTCATGTCTTACTATGGATCTCAAACCTTGGCTTTTATTAGATCAGAAGTAACTAACCTGCTGTCTATGAGATAGATTAGAAATATTCTCATGGCGGAAAAATAACTAAACAAACATGAAATCCCGTGTTAGATTGTAGTGAAACACCCTATCTTTGTTGAAAAACTTGTGTTTGCAGCGAAAAATAGCCATCTTCACCCATACTTATGCGCTTATTAAAACGTACCGAGGGGACCAGGAACTCCGAAAAGAGATAGCGGCTTGGGATAACCTATGAGAGCTTACATTACATTTTATCGGTGGTTGATGTCAGAGAATGCAAAGTTAGGTCTAGCGGATCGATTCTGGGACCCAACTTTTCATGGAAATACTGAAAATATTGTTGTTTTCTTATAAACACTGAGTTTTCAGATTTTGAATTTCCAAACTTCTGTGGTTCTTTGCTGATGTTTTCTACATGCAAAGTATTTTGTGATATTCATCCATCCGTGTGTACGCAATGTAGTATAGAAATGTGCATTCTCATGCAGGAAAAATAACTAATAATGAAAACAACTTGTGTTTGCAACGAAAAATAGCCAACTACACCCACACTTATGCGCTACGTACCAGGGAACTATAGAACCAGGAAATCGGAAAAGAGCGTGAGATAGCGGCTTGGAATAACTGTTGAATAGTCGTTTTTTCTATCTTACAGTATTTGCATTGTAATTTTCTGTTTTGAAGCGATTTTTTACAGCCATCCCACTACGTTTTTATACTTTCTCTCTCGTCACAGTATGTTTTACAGTTATTGTGCCTTCCACTTCCAAAGAATTGTGAAAATATTCACCTATCCACTGAAATGTGTGTGTACATTTACAGATATTCCAACACTCTTTACATTTTAGTGATTCTCATTGAATTTACCAACCATTTCGTTGTTTTTCTAATTTTCGTTTATGCATGTAATTTGATTTAACGACCTAGTCACATGGTGTATCATGGGTAGAGTACTACCCATTTCATCTCTTTTCAGGTTTGTATGACAGTAAGGCAAACTTGCAATCAGTTTTTCATTCTAAATGCTTGTTGCCTGCATATCACTGAAATTCCTCCTCGTATGGCTTCCAAAAAGGTACATTGTAGGTTATCAACTCTAGTATTTTTTCATCTTCAGGTATGAAGGCAGGAGCTGTGTAAACATGACAGGGATCAGTATCTGTCACCAAACACATCAGCTAAGAGGAGCACGTCAGTGTACGCGATATTGGCGTAGGTTTTTTTTATGTCGAATGAATATTTTCATTACACGGGTATAGTCTTCTACTCCCCTAGCGCTTCTCCGAGGAGCTAATGTGTGTCATCTCAAATTTAAGTGTTCTAATAAGATTATTTCATAACCTAAATGACAGCCATCTGCAAGGAATCAGTATTAATTGCATTCCCTATAATATGGAAAACAGCATTCTCCCTTTGAATTTCATAGAAACAAATTCTTAATGGAACGATAATGCTGCTTTTCGTCGTCTGATAACAGTAGGAGATTTGCGTGCACTTTAAATCTGAATGGTGTGATGTAGAGTGGGAACATCTCTTTCTCGTATCCAGACAGAAATGTTAATTTTTTCGAATATAGATATTTGATTTATTGTTAAAGGGAAAATTAGGCCAGATGTGTTTTCTTCTAAATGTATATAGTTGTTAAGGTGTTCAGTGTTTCCTATTGCAGGATACAAAGTGGCTAAAACAGACTAAACCATTTTTGTCGGAATTACATACATTAACAATAGCACGTTTTTAATGGTAATTCTTTTGGAGTAGGGATATAACTAGGTCCCGCAAGAGGGCAGAACCTACATGAAAGTTATACTGTTTGGGTTTGAGAAAGATTCTTTAGTTCACAGGGCACCGCATTAGAGTAAAGCACACTGTCTTGTACGTATATCTGTCTGTATGTTTGTCTCTCTCTCTCTCTCTGTGTGTGTGGGGGAAAGCACAGTGCATGGGGGTACGGTATAGTGCGACACCACTACTCCCAACTACCCTCTAAATACATTATGTACTATGATGCCAACAATCTTTATGGATCGACAATGTCTTTCTCAAAGCGATTTTCGATGGCTTAACAAAGAAATAGATCTAGATATCTTGACAATTTGGTGATAGGATACTATCACCATATTGTCAAGAGCTTGCCCTTGTAATAAATACAAGCTAATCAGTCATGAAATTAGCCCCAAATCTGAATTCTAAGGAAAAATATGTCTTTCATTACCAGAAATAATATTTAGCCTTCGGTATGCAACTGAAGAAAATACATAACGTTTTTCAAACAATCTTGCTGGCTAAAGACATATATAGAATTTAGTACGGATCAGCGGAAGAAAGCTAGAAACGATATCGAGAAGGACTTCTTCAAACTGATGAATAACGCTGTGTTTGGAAAAACGATGGAAAACTTGAGAAATCGAGTGAAAATTGACCCAGAATCTAAAGAGAGTATGTAAACTCGTAGCATCGCCTGTTTTTAACGCTTTTCGTGTTTTTGACAACAAACTCGCATATTTACAATCAAAGCAAACTAAATTGAAACTCAACAGGCCTATTTATGCTGGATTCAGTATTCTAGATATCAGGAAAATATTGATGTATAGTTTTCATTATGATTATATTACTCCAAAATAGGGAGAAAAAGCTAAATTATTGTTGATTGACACAGATTCACTGTGCTACGAGCTTCAAACCGAGGACGTGCATGCTAGATCGCTTCAATACATCCGATTCCGTATATAGATCGTATATCGATATTATCCGTATATAGATCGCTTCAATACCTCCGACTATCACATAGATCGTGTTTTGCATAGTAAACATAATAAAATGGTACTAGGTAAAATGAAAGGTGAACTTTCAGGAGTACCTGCAAAACAATTTGTAGGCCTTCGTGCAAAATTGTATTCTAAGTCTACAAGAGGAGAAGAAGACATGGAAAGGAGTCCCCAAATATATCATAAAAAGAACCCTTCGACACAAGGATTACAGAGACTGCTTGATAAACAAATCACCTTCTCGAGTAGATTTGACAAGGATTCAAAGTAGCAACCATCATCTTCATACAGTGAAAGGTGTAAAACTCGATCTGTCACCATTCGATGACAAAAGGTATCTTTTAGAAAATGGCTATGACACCCTTTCGCATGGACACTACAAATGAAAAAATAATGTAACAGAAAACGAATATTTTGTTAAATATGCACACTATGATTTCCAAAATGTTTGAACAATATGTTAATATGTATAAAAAAAGATGATTCTATCTGAATGTATAATTTTTTGTGTAACCCCTGTATATATAAAAATGTCGCATGTAATTACCGTAGACTGCTCTATGTAAAACCATTTCCTCTGTTGCACTTTTTTGTAAGCAGGCTGTAAAAATAATATCTGTAATCAATGTAAAAAAAGCATCATTGTGAAATGTGTAAATAAAATTGTAAATCAGTGGATATCATTACATGTGTAAAATATTATATGAAACCTACGCATTGTCATTGTTTATTCACTGTATCTCCCAATACTTTGATATCAATAAAAAAAATGCAATATATCTGTGTTGTCTGAGTATCGGAGTCCAGTCATTTATCTTTACCACATTGGTAAACAACGTAGATGTTATCGCGACTTCTCACGTGATCTCCGTGACGCTTCCAGAGTGCATGTGTATGTGTCATGCGCAAGCTACAACTGGTTGGGTAAACCAGCTCGCTCGCTGGGAGAGAAGTCTACTAAATACAGGCATTTATGGGATTATATAATAAAAGGTTGGTAATTCTCTTAATTTTTATGGTTTAATTTCGCGATGCAGAGACGTTTTCAAAAATAAGAAGTGATGGAAACGTGATTTCCTTTCAAAGTTATCGCGAATCGCTTGCTTGTTTGTTACCGGATCGTGCCTCCTCGAAATCCACGTTTTTTTTAAGCAATTACTTCTCTAAAATGGCAGGACTTCAATAAATGCGTCGGGTGCTGTGTTTGAGAAATTTATCAACACGGGATGAAATTCCAATTTTTGCTTTGCAGAGACCGAATATCTCTGAATTTCACTAGATTTTTAGAGAAATAATAATAAATATCCTGTAACTGGTATTATAATATTTTAATGTTTGTTTTTTACCTCAAGCGGCAGTAGGAAGTGCGCATCGCGCCGTCCACCAGGTTGCTCGCACTAGGAAGTGACTGGTGGCGTGTGCGTTAAACATAATCGCATCTGCCCTCGGTCAGTGGCAACTGATGCTACTGTTGTGAGGAGCAACATGGTGTGACACTGGCTGTTCTACTGCGTGACATCCGAAAATATTGACGTGACAAATAGGTCTCTGAATATTTGTACAACGGTAAATGCGAAAATTTTTGATAAAATTCAAGCGGTTCGAATTTAGCGTCAATAGCCTTTTTGCATGTTGTTGCATCATCCATTTTACTGCTTTCTTGGGATTTTAGACTATTATTTTAGCTATTTGTATAAAAGAACACCGTTGAGTGTCCTAGTTGAAATTGAGTGTCCTGAAACATTTGGGTTCAAATGTCACTCATAGTAAGCTATGTTTTACAGTGTCTGACTAATTATCAAGAAATAGCGCTGGGGTCTGGTAGACTTCGCCAAGTTACAGGTTAACCTCTTTTACACGACTCAGTATTTAATACTAGACAGAACAAGCTTCTCTCACTACAACTAGACAAGCCTCTCTCACACACGGTGTTTCAGACTTATCACGATTCTCAGTATAGAGAGAGAAGCCTTTAGCACATAGAGAAAAAATAATTTGGAGAGGTAGACCTCCAGGGAAAATAGCTATTTTTTTTAAGGAGAGTTTGAGACTCACAGTTTGACGTTTTTAAGACTTAAATGTCAAAATTTTTCCGGTTGAAAAAATATTTCCTCCTGAGGCGTTATTAATCAATTACCTCTTCCTTTAGACAGGCAAAAAGACGCGTAATCAAACAAATTTATTCAAACAAATTTATTCCTTCGATATGCATACCTTCAATAGCACATCTAGCTCGCTTCTTTTATGAAACTACAAGCAATCTTCACAAATACTTCGCGTACAACTTTTACAAACTGGCAGATGGCAAAAAGCACATCCAATAACGTTCGGTTTTTTTTTACGTGAACACTTAGCACACCTAGCTCGCTTGTTTTTTAATTTCTTTTTGGGAAACTTTCGGGACTTTGAACTTTCTAATGCTGGTGTGCCCGGGTGACTCCGAGGCGCGTTATTTTTTCCCTCATCACTTTCTAGTTCGTTTAAAAATTCTTGAAACCGCGAATAATCGTCGCTAAAATCACTTTCGTATTCTTCAAACTGCGAAATTTCTTGCGAATCATGTGATGAACTCGCCATTGATGACCTCACGATTAGTTTTGCAGTGCTCAAGACTACTGAGGCGCGCCATCTATATTTTATAGGTCTGGTCGCCGGAAATTTCACTCTGTAGATTTCCTGATAACTCTTTCCTGTTAAATGTTTCATGAAAGCGAGGTTTCGATAGGGGGAAACGCTTTTGTAAAAAATAGGGGGAAGGGAGGAGATTTCCGCTGAGTAATAACAGATGGTCACAATGAATATTAATCTAGGTGTCCTTGTTCGAATGCCACTCTAAAAATATTCCCTCCTGAGGCGCTCATTAATTTTTATCAATGGTCGTTGAGATACCTCTTTCTTCCTGGCTCAGCATATATCCATAGAGAATGGGAGATTCTATGACACTTTGTTTACATTGGGAGGCGGGTGCTAGCTTTTGTTCTATGTTGAAATTTGTGTTCCTAATGCATCTAGGTTCCCTAACAAGCTAGCCTATGTAATATTTCATTCTAATCAGTAAAACTTCACCCACTGCAACAAGCTGTTTTCTTCGTCACCGCATCTGCTAAAGGTCAAACCGTCATCTGCCTGTTAGGATGATAATTCCATACGCAAGCTCTTCATAACCTTGCGTTGTTTGGCAGTAAAGACCACCAGGTCTAAGCTGTAATAGTCAGGCTTGCCTGAGTAGCAACCGAAGTGTTTCAAACGGTGCCACCTCAATTTTCACAATAGCACTCTTATTCCCGATGGTGACCACAACTGTGTGGAGTTGTTAAACTCTCAACGATGTTATTGTTTATTGACCTACAACAATCTGTGTAGCGAAATTTCCTGTCTTAATGTTTTCTAACTATAATATTTCACAATTTCACTATAATATTTCACTATTTCACTATAATATTTCACTATTAAATTGAAGAGGGGGGAAAGATGCAGTGTGACCATTTCAATGAGAAAGGCAGTAGTTTCAAATATGGCAGTGATGATGACTTAACAATTGAAGCTATTGGCCTACTTTTGTCCAGGGGCAGTGAAATGGGACATCTTAGGCAACAATTTTCACTCTGCAGATATTTCACTACTCTCAGTGTATCAGTCCCACAAGGCAAAAACACGCGTTATTACATAATCTTTCATCTCCCTCCTAACTCTCAGTGTATCAGTCCCCTATGGTGCTCTGTTGAGATTCCTCTTCCTTCATAAGTTGAAAATAAGAATAGGACAGTGATTCTAAAAAGGGTTGACACCTCTGAGCACCTGGTCAAAGACTCAAAAATAAAGCGGGTTAAGAGTAGCTTTTTTAGCATTCCAATATGATCCTCCTCTCTCCCCCCAAACATAGGTCAACCACTGCAGCAAGTGTGTCGCATCTGCTATCTACGTCAAATTGCCATCTGCCCTGTCACCTCAGTTACAATTAGGAACAGATGGTATTTCAGTGCATACGCAAGCTCTCAGTTTTTTATTCGTGTTCCCCCCCCCCACCTCGTAACATGTAAGTCTTGTTGGCAACCACTATTTTACAACAAAAACGAAATTTCGCTCAGTAGTGATACTGAGCTGCACCACTAATAGTCGCATCGGATGAGAAGATTATATTCACGATTGTCTCAGGAGAGGATGCTCTATATAAAACGGCTCACTGCATGGGTGCAGGCTAATAGTTCTCGAAAACGTAGAAATCAACATTATCACTCGTCTTGGTGGGAGAAAAATGTAAAAGAAAGGTTTACTCGTGGTCAGTGGTTGAAATATTTTCGAGTTAGCAAAGAGACATTTATGCTCCTGGTTGACAAGGTAAAGCCAACTTTATCTGAAGCGAATAAAGATATGTCGGTAGTTGTGCCCATCGACAAACAAATTGCAATCGCTCTTTTGTTATTATCAAGCGGAGAAAGTTATAATTCAGTATCATATCAGTTTAGCATTAGTAAATCAAAAATAAATGTAATAGTGAAAAACGTCTGCAAAGCAATAGTAACTGTTTTAATGCCACAGTATGTTGCTGTACCCAAAAGTGACATTCTTAGAAAATATTTACATGATTTTAAAAGCAAATGGGGTTTTCCACAATGTACTGGTGTTTTAGGTAGCATACATGCCCCTATAAGCTCTTCAGAGCTGCCAGAAAATGCAACTGACTACATCAATAGTGATGGTGGCCATTCTATGTTTTTGCAAGGAGTTGTTGATTCTTCCTATAAATTTTTGGACTTGAATATTGGATGGCCTGGTAGTGTTTCAGAGTCAAGGGTTTTAACAAGTTCTTCATTATGGTTAAAAGGTCAAGATGGAACACTTTTTCCTGACTTGCCCAAGTTTATGGGTGGTGCTGAAGTCCCTATATTTATACTTGCAGGGTCATCATATCCACTTGCTGAGTGGGTTCTGAAACCATTTCAGTGTTCTGATCCAGTTCCAGATGATAAACAAAAATTTAATGAGAGATTTGCCTTTGCATATAATGTAAGTGAAATTGCATTTAAGAGATTGAAAGCACGCTGGAATTGCTTGGCTATTGGAAATATATGCAGTATAGATATTTTCCCAAATCTAGCAGCAGCTTGTTGTACTTTCCACAATTTATGTGAGTGTCAAAAAGAACCAATATCAGATGAATGGATTGTGAAGGCAGAAAATTTTTTTCAACAGCCACTTCCTTCACCATGTAATTCAGTTGTTGGAACACAGGCTGAATTTATCCGCCAAGCAGTGAAAGATTATTTTCAGATAGGAATCTAACAATGCTGAAAGTGACAGGTAACTTTCCTAGCTGTCAAATAATAAGCAGTGATTGTAATAATGATTACCAGTGCACACAATTTTTTTTTTTTTTCGAGTTTAAGTGTAAATTGTGAAATTGACAAGATGATTTTCAATAATTAATGCAATTATTAAACTTCCTTAGGTAATGAAAGCTTTCTTGCAGAATATCCACCATAAAAATAATATAGCAACAATCCTTAGCAAATTATTTATTATTATGAATAAGGCATTGCAGTAAATCCTTTGATATAATAAATAAATACCTCCTCAAGCAGCTGCTTGCCACAGAGGTCTGACAGGAGCCTGCCAGTTTATTTGCCATAGTAGAAGGTCTGAGAGGATGGCAGTACCTCAGCAGAAAAACGACACATACATCCATGCCTTATCCGGGGCTCAAACCCAGGTCCCGTAGATCAGTAGCCAAGCGTGCTAACCACTTGGCCTGAGTGATAATGAATATTGAGATAAACTCAGGTAAACTCGACAGTTCTACATCCAGTAAAAAATAAGCACTTTGTTGTCGATTTCAATTTTAGAGGAGAAATTGAGCTGGGTGGGATACAAACCCACGACCTCCTGACATGTCCCCTACTGACCATGATCGACGGCCGGTAACTCAGTGGTTCAGAGCACCTGGCATGTTATCAGGAGGTTGTGGGTTCATATCCCACCCAGCTCAGACAATTTTTCCTCTAAAATTGAAATCGACGTCAAAGTGCCTATTTATTACAGTGAGTGATATTGGGAAAACCAGAAATGGTAAATTATACGGGAGCAGAGAAAGCATTTTGCTTTAGTTTGCATGCCTTCCATTACTTGATGCAAGTGACAGATTGTCTGTATCGGAAATTACCAGGATATTGGATTATAGTGGCCCACTTAAATGGCCTCTTTTGACCATTCAGGGCAGGGGTGGCTCAGTCGGTAGCGCGTCAGGCTCGTAATCTATAGTTCCCAGGTTCGAGTCCCAGCTGGGTCAGCATTGAGATTTATCTCCGCAAAATTCTCCACCCTACCCACAGTCAGTAGGGGACACCTATGGGCTTAGAAAGGCCGCTGTCTGTCGGATGGGACGTTAAGATGTGGTCCCATGTGCGGGAGAGCCATACCCTGTGCACTTTAAAGAACACGCTGGATGGCCTTAATGGGAGGCTACCATCTGTCTCCCAACAGCTATTCCAGTGGGTCCCCTCCCCCAACCTTCTCTGGGCCTTCAGGGTCCATGTGACCTGGCCATTTAGCTCATTGTGTGCAAAAAAGTGCATCTCTGGGCCTTCAGGGTCCATGTGACCTGGCCATTTAGCTCATTGTGTGCAAAAAAGTGCTGCTCAGAGGTAAAACAACCCAACCCTTTTGACCATTTAAGACTTTTGAAATCAGTGCCAGATATGGGGAGAAGGGGTGGTATGACCTCCCTTTAGAATGCTAATGAGAGGCAAAAAATTGTTAAAATTACATTTTATTTGTTCAGTGGACTAAAGTTTTTTTTTTGTTCACCCAACATTATTTCTCTCTGCAAAGTTTCATCAAAGATGTAGTTTATCACTTGCCATTACTGCGATCCAGCAGTGAACTGAAGGCCAGGATTACTAATGCCCAAGTAATTTCTGATGCGCTCCACAGAGTGTGAGAGAAAATTGAATATTATTGGGATGTTTGCCACTGTAAAGGTGTATTTCTCTTCACTGTCATTTCTTATGACAAATGTGGCAGGGATTAGCTTAGTTGGTAGCATGTAAGACTCATAATCTGTAGTTCCCAGATTTGTGTCCCATCTAGGAGAGTGTTGAAATTTATCTCCTCTTTCTACTGTGGCATATAAACTGACAGGCTCCTGTCAGACCTCTGTGGCAAGCAGCTGCTTGAGGGGGTATTTATTTTTATTTTTTATTTTAAATCCCCACCCTGCCCTCGATCACAAATGAGACATTGATGGACTTGGAAGGTTGTCATCCTTCAGATGGAAGGTAAGGCCCACGTGCAGGAGACCCATATCCTGAGTATGTTAAAGAACACACTGGAGGGTTCCATCTGCCTCCTAATAGACAGACTCTGTTATTATTATATAATTATAGAGCATTTTATATAATTTCTTCAGTTGACAAACATTTTATCAAAGAGACATTTTTGAGAGCATAAAGTTCAAAGTGTTGAAACAAACACATAATAAAAGTTATTATTGGATGACTTGTGCCATCTATATATTAGTTGTAATTTTCACATACATACATACTTATAGAATAAACTTGATTCAATGATGATCTCCATTCAAACGTTAGACAAATGTGTAAAAACTGGATTTATCTGGTTTCAAGTACTGCAGATTCTGAAAGTGATATAAGTAACCATGATATTGAAAGTGTTTATCATTGGTGCAGGTAATAATTACATCTGTTATTTTTTGTGATTTCATATTATAGTAGATTAGTAGAAAATTTTGAGCCAGATTGGTTATTATAAGTATACACATTATTTACACGTTTGTTAAAAAATGATTATCATAGAGAAAAATATGTTTGCAATCAGCATTTTAAATATGTTTTCCAGAGTAAAAATTACTCTTAAAAATAGAAATTTGTTTCCTTTCCCCTTAGTATAGAGCTGAGCCCAAGTGTTTTAACACTAATGTTCATTATGTGTTTATTGACCTACAACTGTGGAAGATTTCATGATGTCTCACTGTTTATTGACCTATCAGAGTGACCATTGACCTATCAAAGTGACCTATTAAAGTTTTCACTCTGTCTGTAGCGTAATTTCCTGTTCTTAATGTCTTGAATTTCGTGGACTGAGTTAGGTCACTTGGAACGTCCTGATGTATAATTACAGAGTGTTATCGTTGTGTATCGTGAAATTAGAGTGAAATAATCACTATGCAGATAATATTTCATTATGCAGATAATATTTCACTCTGCAGATAATATTTCACTCTGCAGATACAAACGATATTGATAGTTTGTGCAGTAGATTGCATTGCAAGAGAACCCCATGACCAATTCTCATGTATTTACTCATTATAAAAGCGATAATTGGTTACGATAGGGGGGGGGGTAAACAGATAATTAGTTACGATAGGGGGGAAACACTAAAGTTTCTAAACAGGGGAGAGAACAGCAACTATTGTTTGAGTAAAAGATATGAATCGTGACTTCTGTGTATGTTGGTCCAAGGCCAATTGGGTAGTGAGCTGTTTTATAGTGTTGTGTTCGTCTCTGCTTATTGCTCAAAGTCTTTCCATCGTCACCGCATCTGCTAAAGGTTACGTCAAATCTGTCTGTCAGCTGGAACAGATGATAATTCCATACCGCAAGCTTTCATTAGTTTTATTCCCCTCCAAGGCATAGTAGCTCTCAACGTTTTTGTCACCAATATTTCACGTCACACACAGCACCAACCATAGTCAGGCACTGTATAGCTTACTATGAGTGGCATTCGAACCCATCAAAAACTACTATCATTCAGTTTCTCACTGCGGCTGTAGACTCTATAGCATATTTTGTCATTTCCTGTTCTTAGCGTCTTTCGTGGACTTGGGTCACTTGGAACGGTATACGATATATAGAGTGAAAATTATTAGTGGAAATTATTACAGGTGCCGCCATCCGTCGGATGGGACGTTAAGCCATGGCCCCATGTGTGGGAGAGCCATACCCTGTGCACGTTAAAGAACACACTGGATGGCCTTGATGGGAAGCTACCATCTATCTCCCAACAGCTGTTCCAGTGGGTCCTCTCCCCCAACCTTCTCTGAGCCTTCGGGGTCCATGTGAGCTGGCCATTTAGTCCATGGTGTGCAAAAAAGTGCCGCTCAGAGGTAAAACAACCCAACCCACAGATCTAAGGCATATTACATCAAGAAGTTCTGGCAGACTCCTCTGGTAAATGGCTGCTTAGGGGTATTTTATATTTAATACATGCAGGTTGATTTGATATAAATGGAATATAATTTTAATAGTAAGTTTCATATAACAATCTAGTAAGTTTCATATAACAATCACTAAAATAAATCTTTTTCAATTTTACAGGAACGCTATTATTCATATATCGGATTTCCAAAGAATTTTTGAAACTATTAGATTGAGAGAGGAGTATGAATTAAAAAAGGTAAGTTATAAGACCCTCTAGTAATAACTATTTAAAACTCATTGATTAAACAATAAACAACGGTCAATTCAAAAGGGTGCAATAAGAATGAGGCAAAAAATTGTCCCAGGTTTTGTAACTTGGTTTACTATGAGTAGTAATCTTGAGTTCAAATGCAAAATATTTTGTGTTGAATTTCAATGATTTTGTGTTTTCATCATAGTATGCCAGGCTAGTAATCTGCAGTCCCTAGATTCGACACCAAACTCTGCTTGCACTAAAAATTTCTTCCCCTTGATGAGATTCTCCAACATCTATTCCCTCTTGAGAATTTTACTGCTTATTTAAAGCTCTCTGTTCGTTAAAAACATTGTTTCTCCTCAATTCTTTGCTTATTAGAAATGTGCATTTTCGTTTTAAGTACAAAACTTTTCCTGCGGCTCTTTAAGAATTAAATTTTTTCCTCCTCTTGCTCATCACTAAGTTTGTGTTAAACAGATCTAATTTAGAGTTATTATTTTGCTTAATTGCCCTTCTGGATTTCATATCTATATAATATTTGGCATGTCAAAAATGCTGTATACTAATAATAATCATCTCCAATACATTTGTTTAAAATTATTAAACAATAAAGTAAAATTTAGAAAAACAAGTTACAGGGAAATATTACTGGTCCATGGGGGTGGGGATGATTTAGTCGGTAGCGTGACAGGCTCGTAATCTGCAGTTCCCAGGTTCAAGTCCCAGCTGGGTCAGTGTTGAGTTTTATCTCTGCAAAATTCCCTGCCCTGCCCATGGTCTATAGGGGACACCGATGGGATGTAGCGGGAGATGCCATACCCTGTACACATTATAGAACACGTTAGATGCCTTGACCGGAGGCTACCATCTGTCTCACAACAGCTGTTCCAGTGGGTCCCCTCCCCCACTCTTCTCTGAGCCTTTGGGGTCCATGTGACCTGTCCCCGCCCTGCCCATGGTCAATAGGGGACACCGATGGGCTTGGAAAGGCCGTCATCCGTCGGATGGAACGTTAAGCTGTGGTCCCGTGTGTGGGAGAGTCATACCCTGTGCACATTAAAGAACACGCTGGATGGCCTTGACGGGAGGCTACCATCTGTCTCCCAACAGCTGTTCCAGTGGGTCCCCTCCCCCAACCTTCTCTGAACCTTCGGGGTCCATGTGACCTGGCCATTTAGCCCATGGTGTGCAAAAAAGTGCCAGTCAGAGGTAAAACAACCCGAACGCTGGTATCTATAATAAAATAAATATCCCGTATCTATATTATGTCGAAAAATAATGTCTTGATTAATACTGATATTTTAGTGTATATTATCAAGCTGGATTTCGAGTAAATAATTGCAGTTAAAATTTGTTATATTATCTATAAATTACATCATTTTGGCTAACCACATGGGGTTTGTAAAACTTTGGCTGCTAATGTACTTCACAAAATGGTTTCAATGTTAAAGTTTTGGTAAATTCTATTTCAGAAGGCTACTAGATTAAAAAGAGCTTATTGAAATGATACATACATATATCTGTAAATTAACTTTGGACTGCAGTTGAAAATTGCACAATATTTTTTAACTTTAATAATTATAACTGGATTTGTGACAGTAGTCATGTTTTCTTAAGTGTCCATACACTAACGAAACTATGAATATGGGATCTCCATTTTAAAGAAGGTAGTTTTTACTTTCTGCCTCTACCACCTTATAACAATGTAAATTCAATTAATGGATGATTATAGAATTATGAATGTTAATACATGTTATGTGTATATTATGTATATTACATATTATGTGTATATTTATAGACAACTTCAGGATATTTTGAATTCTGTCAAGAAAGGAAATATTACCCTTGTTCTTGGTGACTTCAGTGCCAGAGTTGGTACTGACTCTGACCTTTGGGGAGGGGTGATAGGTACTTTTGGTATTGGTAGCTGCAATGGCAATGGGCAACGTCTCCTACAGGTAAGTAAACTCAATGAATTCAGAATAACTAACACTTGTTACAAACACCGCGACATACATAAGTGCATATGGGTTTCACCTAATCGGTTGCATAAGAATATGGTTGATTATATATTAATTAACAGCAAATGGCTAGTTATGTTAGGAATACCAGGTCATTGAAGGGAGCTGTAATTGAATCTGACCATTACATTGTTAAATGTGTCTTGCAACTTAAACTTAAAAATTTTGTACTGAGGTTAAAAAATTACCTTCAATACTGAAGTTCTGAAAGACCCAGTTATAGCTAAAGCTCAATATGATAGGTTACTTAGTCATTATGACCGTCATGGTTTGCTTACCACTGAAATTGAGGAAGAATAGGACCATTTTAAATAGGCTTTTTTGGAAACTAACAGTATTCTTTTAGGAAAAAAGTAGCAGAGGATGCAGAATTATTTGAGTGATAAGGCACTTCAGCTTATTTCAGAAAGAAGGAACTGCAGGAATGTCCTTAATCATTACCCTACTAGGCCTAATAGAAAGGATTACAGAGAGCTTAATAAACGTGTAAAGGATCAGTTAGCTACTGATAAGAATCTTTGGCTTGATGTCTTGGCTGACGAAGCAGTTAGACAGCACAACAGCAGAGAGATATATGAGTGTTAATGTTTTGTGTGGTAGAAAACGGACAGGTATACAGGGATTGAAGGATAAACAAGGTAAGGTTATATAATGTGAGGATTTTGTCATGGCTAGGTGGGCTGAGCAATTCAGTGATGTTCTAAACAATGTGGTTAGTTCTACTCCCATTGTTTACTATGATAATAGATGCATTGGTGGCTTTAATGTTGGCCCTATAACACAATCTGAAGTTATTTTGGCTGTTTCTAACCTTAAACTTCATAAATTCCCAGGGATAGATGAAATTACTACGAAAATGCTTAGAGCTGGGAATGTTTCGGTTACCACTTGGATGACTGAAATTTTGAACATATTTTATGATAAAGGCATGGTTCCTAAGGATTTTACCAGAGCTATTATTATCCCTATTTTCAAAAAAGGTGATCGCAGTTCTTGTGATAACTATAAGGGTATATCAGTCTACTCTCTGTTCCAGGTAAAGTTCTTTCCATGATTGTGCTTAATAGAATTAATAATCTGGGATTCTCCATAGGTTAATGTTTGGTTTGGCATCACAAAGTCCACATTGTATGGCCCTTTCTGTTTTCTTTTTTTTTTTGGGGGGGGGACACAATTACTGGCAACATTTGCTGTGATATGCTGGAGGTCTTTTTGGTGCTGCAACTTGTGTCTGATTGAATTATTGACATTGTTGTCTTACAACAACATGGGGCACCATCCCATTTTGCAAAAATTGTCCTGACTACCTACATGACCCCTTTCCGGGTAGGTGGATTGGAAATGGTTCCATCAGATTTTGGGCTCCAAGGTCACCTGACCTCACACCACTAATTTTTTTATGTGTGGGGTTATATGAAATCAGAGGTGTACAAGGTGAAAATTAATAGCATTAATGAACTGAAGGAGCAGATCACAGTTACAGTGGCTAAGATTACACCTCATATCTTGGAAAGGGTTTACTCTGCTACCACTGAATGTTGAGATTTGTGTCTTGACATGCAAGAGAGTCGGGTTGCGTCATATTAATATTTTGTTGTTTTCATATTTTTCATTCATTTGTAACACAAAGAGAGTTATTAAAAAGTTTTCAGAGAAATGGTTAGTTACTTTATAAACACCCTGTATACATAGAAATTATACCTTAAGAAATTGCTAACTTTAACTAGAGATCATGGAACATTTAAACGGGATATTAAATAAAATTGAGGATGTCTTTTTATAAATCACAATATCATTACTAAACTGAATTTTTTGTGCTTGAAGAAATAAAATGTTGAGTTCGATAGCAATATGACATAATTTGTCAAACTGCTACAACAATGAATGATGCACTCATGATTCACCTTATTTTGCCTTGGTCGCCCAGTCAAGAAAAAAGCTGAGCATAAGAAATCAGGCCTTCTCACTAGGTGGCATTGACTGAACACAGGAACTATATATACATTGCTGGCCATTAAAAGTGCAACACCAGGTAGAACTCATCAGATTGCCTGAAATACGAAAGATGGGCAGCCCATAGGAGAACGTGTAAGTGATTCAAAGTGTAGCACATATGCACATCATGTGTGACATTAACGCCCCCTGGAAGTGGTATAAGAGGAGATTACAAAGAACTAGTGTAAAGCACTGGAATTGTGTTTGCTCGCAGTTCTTGTGCACTAAAGGATCAAGTGTGCCCCGTCGAAGAACAGGCATTCATACAACCAGATTTCCAACTTTGATCGAGGGAGAATTCTGTGATCACGGGAAGGTGGATTATCGTACCGAAATATTGGTGCTCATGTTGGACAGAATGCTGCCACAGTGATGAGAATATGGCATCAGTGGGTAGAGGATTAACGAACTCACTGATGTGAGGGATCTCAACGACCCTGTCACACAAACAAACAAGAAGAAAGACATCTCATATGCATGGCTTTGAATGATCATACAGCCACATCAAACACCTTAGATCAACAGTTAGGGTGTGTTCCAAATCAGAGTCCACACATACAGTTCACCGTCATTTGCAGACGGACATTGCTTCGGCTACCATTGACTCTACAATACAGGTATATGTGACTGCAATGATGCCAAGAATGACATCGCGTCGTCTTTTCAGAAGAATTCCTCTTCAGTTTGCAGCACCATGATGGACGAATCTGTATCTGGTGGTACCGTGGCGACAGGCTCAATGAGACATGAATGATATGTGCCATATATGTCTGGCCCCTGGTGTTATGGTATTGGGTGCCATTGGACTCCACTCATGCACCTGCCTCTTATGCATTACTGGTACTTTGAACAACCAACATTACATCGCTGAGGTGTTGGAGCCTGTGGTCATACCTTATCTTGAGGGGCTCTCTGGTGCCATTTACCAACAGGACTAATGCCTCACCACATGTGGCATGCATTGTCCAACAATTCCTGTATAGCCACCATGTGAGACTTCTGCCTTGGCCTCTGCATTCACTGGATTTGTCCCTAATTGAACATGTCTGGTTGATGATCTCATGAAGACTAGCACACCAGCATCTGCTACAACAGATGAACTTTGGCTACATATCGAAACTGCATGGACTGACATTCCCCAAACACACATCCAACATCTCATCCTCTCAATGCCGGACCTTGTAGCAGTGGTTATTGCCACTCCTTGTGGCTATACGAGACACTGATTTCTTTGTATTCCACAAGTCTAACCGAGTTGTATTTGTAATCATTTGATCCTTATAACATAAGCTTTGCATTCACTAAATAGGGCTTTGATATCTCTTGTCTTTCCTGGTGTTGCACTTTTATGGCCAGCAGTGTATATATATATATGTATATTTTGTATGTTATTTAACGTGATTGTTATAGTTAAAAATTTTTGAGCTCTTTAGTTATATACAAGGTGGTTATAATTAAATTGACAGTACTTAGTGCAATGTAGAGAAGGATCTTTTCAATGGATCACAGTTTTGATACCATTTTTGATAATGTTGAATCACTTTTTGCAAATTCTCTACCCCATGTTCTTATTTCGGTATCCACCACTTTTTGCTGTGATCCATCAAGTAGCTACTTCTCTATATCACTATGAGTACTATCAGTTTAATTATAACCACCCTGTACATCTTAATAATAGATTGAATGACAGCTTAAGCCAAAATTGTTTTTTGAGCAAGAAGCTTAAGTTTTGTATTAGTCAATGACATTTGTATTAGTACTGAAGTTTCAGCGCAGTTATTGTTGATAGTTTAGATCTTTATTGCATTTATGTAAAGATTACAAGTGTCCAGGCACACAATAGATAAACTTTTTGATAAGCAAGTTTACTGCAAGCTTAGTATAGATTTAGTATTGTATTATTGTATAGCAATACCTTTGATCACTGCTGAAGACAAAAAAAGTTTCAAAATTTCATATTTGGTAGGTCGCTAAACATGTCTGCTAGTAATATGGCCGATTCCGCCATTATGGCTCCCAACTTAGTAAAATATAGGTTAGAGGATGTGATGAAAGAAACAGAAGTATATTAATGAGCCTACTTAAAAATCATCGGGTTGCAAGGAGAACGACAACAACCTCTAAATTTGCTGACAATGCTACGTCAGCTCAGAAATCAATAAACTTTGAACATAAAGTTCCAATTTTTGTTACATCAGAAGCAGGTGATAAAACAGAGTATTATCAATTGCCTCAACAACGAGTTGCCAATCCATTTATTACATGTCTGTATGTTAATTGACCTTTACTTGAGATAAGGTTTGAAACATTTGTCATTTGTCAAGTCCTAGGAAGAACATTTCTGTTTATGAAGTTCCTGGCAACAAAAAGGTGGTTTCCACAGTATCTTGTTTAAAGGGTGTGCTAAGCAATGGTGGAACAACATAGGATGTCATCGTGGAATAGAATTCTGGAAAGATTTTAAAAGTGAACTGTTGGAAATTTATCCAACAGTTCACTTTTAAAATTATTATAATGATTAATTATAAATTTATATAGATGATTTTACACGTCTACCTACAGAACTTTTTCACAAAATTCAATAGGAAGGAGAAGATATTGAAGCATTCATCTGGGGTACTGTAGAGTTATACTGGCTGTACAATGCTGATGTCACTGAAATTGATACAATAAACTGCATTTGTGATGGCCTACCCATTCACTTTTACTTAACCAGTTTTACTTTATTGTTGTTATATTTATCATTTGGGGATTATTATTTCATTTTTGGATATCGCAATTCTCATTTCTGAGCCGTAGGAGTTGTGGATGCGGAACTCTGACTTTTGATTATCAGCCACTAATGCACACGTGTAGGACACGACCCCTCTTACGTCATAGCTAACGCAATTGTAAGATTATTCAAATGTCTTTCCCAACAGACATATCTTGATTTCTGTGCCGCATGTTATAACTAAGTGACATTAGGTTGCAGAGTCAGTTCTTGTGAAAGAATAGTAGAGATATAGGAGTCAGAATTAGTATTGTTAGTGGTATTTTCTCTTGAGCAACGTAAATTGATTTTTTGATTAGATTTAACTTGACAATACTTTTTTAAATTCTTACTCGATAATCAACACTAGACAAATACCTAACGAAACCCTATTTCAACTTTATGTGGCAAGTTAAAATTGCCTGGCGCCTGACACAACTATCCATAATTTTGAATAAATTTGGATTAGACAAAAGTTCCAACTTGAAAAGCTAATAATCTTTGAAGTGTTACAAGATGTCCTGGTTAATAGAATTTTTAGAATTGAGAAACATAACTTCAATTTCAACTGTAGTCAAATTGGCTAGGCAATACAACGCAAGAAGAGAATCTGCAATAATGGTATTAAATTAACAATGGATGCATTTCTCGACAACACAGCAATATGAGGTTGGGCCTTACAAAATGATTCCTGCACGACCGGAAGTTACATGGTCCCGAAAATTTGCACTGAACATGCCTACAACGTTGTGAAATGAAAGAAGTATAGCTTATGTTCTTCGTCAAGCTTCAAACAATGAAAGTAGACCAAATATTTTTGCTACGAATAATAAACAGATGTAATTTTTGTTGCCGAATAGGGCACATAGAGCAATATTGCTACAGAAAAAACGCAATTTGGGAAACTTCCATTAGGATCTTTGAAATGAGAGGACAAAGTTCTTCAAGAAAAGTCCTCTCATGAGTTGTCCTCTCATAATTGTTTAGAATTACCTTTTGTGAAGCTTTGCACCAGCAGGCTTGCAGCAGCACTTGCAGGCTTGTAATCTGAAGTTCCCAGGTTCGAGTCCTAGCAGGGTCAGCATTAAGATTTAACTCCAGAAAATCTCCCTGCCCTGCCCACGGTCAGTAGGGGACACTGATGGGCTTGGAAAGGCTGCCGTCTGTCGGATGCGATGTTAAGCCGTGGCCCCATGTCGGGAGAGACATACCCTGTGCACGTTAAAGAACACACTGGATGGCCTTGATGGGGGGCTACCATCTGTCTCCCAACAGCTATTCTAGTGGGTCCCCTCCCCCAACTTTCTCTGAGCCTTCGGGGTCCATGTGACCTGGCCATTTAGCCCATGGTGTGCAAAAAAGTGCCGCTCAGTGGTAAAACAACCCAACCCTTGCCCACAGTCAATAGGGGACACCAATGGGCTTGGAAAGACTGATGTTCATTGGAGGATGGTACGTTAAGCCATAGCTCCTGTGTGGGAGTACCATATCCAGTGCATGTTAAAGAACACACTAGATGGCCTTGACGGAACGCTACCATCTGTCTCCCAATAGCTGTTCCAGTGGGTCCTCTCCCCCAACCTTCTCTGAGACTTCGGGGTTCTTGTGGCCTGGCCGTTTAGTCCATGGTGTGTAAAAAAGTACTGTTCAGAGATAAAACAACCCAATATGAGGCTTTGTCATGAAAAAAACTGACTTAATAGATCATATCAATACAGGAGCTGATCTTGTATGTCAGTGAGAAAGTTTTAGATGATATTAATGAAAGTTATGAATTGAAACTGCAGCCGCAGTCCAGTGGACTTTCGAATTTAGTTTATAGTCCAAAGCAGAATGTTCAGGAAGAAACTAAAATGTCCTATCAGTTTAAATAATGAGAATTTAGAGAAGTAAAGTGATAATGAGAAAGGTTTTGAAATAGAAGTTTTAAAGGGAAATAATGCCAAATTATTTGATAATGATAAAAGTGTTGTAGTAGAGATTTTAAAGAAAAATAATGCTGATGAATTACTAGATGGCAATGTGAAAAGCATCCCAGAAATTATTTTAAGTGCAAATATTTCTGATAAATCTAAAAAGTTCAGGAAATTTCTACTTTAACTTCAGAGCAGATGGTAGTTTCTTACTAAAAGTTCAGAAAATTTCTACTTTTGGAATGTCATGTGTAGAAGCAGGATGCAATAGCACTGGAAAGCAGAAAGCCAGGCTCTTCAAAGACAAGCATGTAGTGAGAAGATGTGAACGAGACAAGAACAGCCTGCAGAGGACAACTGGCAACATAGCAGTCAACATAGAGTAGCTGATGTCACCAGCAACATCATAAGCATCTGTACCTACATTCAGAAGCACCAATACCTAGTTTATCGATCGAACAGGAATGAAGTCTTGGTGAAAAAGACTAAATGATGATATATCTAAACAGAGTTCCAACAATGAAAATTTAAATATATTGTTATAAATTATAAACTGATGGAAACTGAGCCTGAGTTCAAGAATAATATTTGACAATTATAATTCTAAAATAATGTAATTTATTACAAAAGTATGATGGAAACATTTGTATAAACTAAATTCAACCAACACAAATGTTTATCAGTATAAAAATAAACCTTCAGAAGAACATAGCACCTTAATACTGTTATTATTAAGAGTTGTTTCATCTATAATTCTTATTATCTCAACTCAAAAGCGTAATATAAGGCTTTTTACAACACTGGGCAACAAATTTTCATAAAAGTAATCCCTCTGAGATAAAAGTAGCCATTTCTTAAAAGATTTCCAGGTGCTGAACATGAATATGACAATTAAAATGCAAAATTGGCTATGATTTCTGAGAAGTCCACAATAGTTTCTTAAATAATAGCATAATACATACATGACACGTATCACTAAAACTCCACTTTTACTTCTGATGTTGCTTTGCCCATTGTTTGTACAGCTGTTCAGGATCATCTCTGGTGAGCGTCCGACAGTAGTCAGCCAACATTCAAGTGAATCAGTTTCCCTTGTATCATTTCTCCATCATTGCAATGTCCTGGTGAAAACATTCACCGTGCTCATCACTAACCATGCCACAGTTATCGGGGAAGAAATCTAAGTGGGAATGGAGAAAGTGGTTCTTTAAAGGCATATTGCAGCCAATTTTGTGATACAGAGACAACACGTCCTTAATCAGTTACTTGTAGTTGTCTGCCCTGACAATCCCAAGGAATTTAGTTGACACCAGATGAAATGCATCCCAAGCCTTTTTCTCGTCACCCTGAAGCAGGTTATCGAACATCTGGTCTCTGAACAGCTTACGGATCCGAGGACCCACAAAAATTCCCTCTTTAATTTTCGCTTCGCTGAGGAAATTTGTCAGTCAAGTATTTGAAAGCTGATGCAGTCCGATCACAAAATTGGCTGCATGATGTTTACGAAGTTTTTCATCACACTGAGTTTGATGTATAGGGACAATAGCAGGATTATGTGCATTTCTGCCAGTGCTGAGTGTTCCACATTCTTCTCTCCGACCTTCAGAGATTTCCTCTTAGGCCAGTTTCTCTTCACATAGTGCAAAGTCTGGAGTTTAAAATATACAGCATTGCAAAATGGTTACCTATGTACTCAATGCAGACTGAGTGATTTATACATGACTATCTCTGTCTCTCAAGAGCCAATCGACAAATTTTTCATCAAATTTTTCGACAATGATTTTCCAGAATCAATTCTTTTCAGATGTTGATCACCATGCACAAGACGATGAATTCTTCTTTTTCTTACTCGTTCACTAACAAGATTCACAGTAATAAACTTATTTAACCTCCCATTCACACACCAAATAAAACATTCTTCTTTATACTATATTGCATAGACTAAGACAAACTACATTTTTCATCACAAAATCTTCCTGATTGCAGCTCTCTTATTCTTTATTTCTAAGTTAAGTTCGTTCGAAGTGGTTAGTGACATAATTCTCATGCTGAAGTAAATGCAAGCATCAAAATGATTTATCACTGTTTCATTATTGCTTGTTCATCTGTCATAAGATTGTCACCTCCTTAGGTTTTGTTTGTCCTGAACAATTCTGGATTCTGATCTACTTTAGTTCTTCAGTGAAAAAAATCCAAACGATCCACGTGAGAACTACCTTGCACTTTGTGTATGAATGTAGACAAATGCGATACCATCCTGTTACTACCATATACAGATTTTTCCAAGGTTTCTGAAGTTTTGGAGAAAGTCTCTTCTTTCTGTGTGGATTGTACAGCCAGACAAGATCTCTTTGATTAAAAACAGTTCCAACTGTTTTACAGTCGTACCTCGTTTTGGTTCTCTCGCTTGCCAAGTTGATGTTATGTCTGACGGAGTGGTGGATTTCTTCTAGTCATTGTTGTAATTCTTGTATGTATTGTGGAGTGGAAACAGGCATTGCTTCGAGCCAACCGTATAAAAGATCACAGTAATTCTATTCCAAAGATCACCATGTAAGGTGTCTATCCAGTTGTTTCATGCACTGCTTTTCTGTACACCAAAAAAAGAGTGGAGTATGGCGATTCCAGTCATGTTGATGGTTGTCGACAAACAATGTTTAAGATGCTGTGCAATTGTCCTATTAAATCTCTTAACCATACCATCCAACTAAGGGTGAAGAGGAGTTTATCTGGTTTTCTGAATGCCTAAATAGTTTACATATGCCTTTAAAAACATTGGATTCAAAATTATGTCTTTGGTATGAGTGAAGTTGCAAAGTTACTCCATACCTACTAATCAAGTAATTTACTATCGTCTCTGCGACTGTTGTTGCCTCCTGATCTTGGATAGGATAGACTTCCGGCCACTTCATGAATAATCCATTACCACTAATAAATAGTGATTTCCGTCATCAGTCCTAGGAAACTGACCCGTTATATCAATGGCTATTATCTCAAAAGGGGCACCAACATTATGTGCCTGAAGCTTAACCAGACTCCTAGTCTTTGGGCCTTTTTTTGCTGCAAAGGCCTCACATCGCTACACATCTTTCAACATCTGCTGTGCTTTCTAGCCAATGAAATTGTACCCTGGCTTTCACTAATATCTTATTACATCGAAGTGTTGTCCAGTGGCCCTGTCATGCACATTTTTCATCACTAGTTCCACTTGTTAGCGAGAAAGTATTATCTGCCATGGATTAGTTGTCCAGTGGGATTCTACCATCTGCTCTATAATGCACTATCTTTCTTTTGGTGGTTGGGCTATACCTCAAGACTTGCTCCCACTTAGGTCTTGTATCAGATTTTTCAATCAAATCCATTATTGGTCTTATATCTTCATTATCTAGTTGGGCCTTTTTAATTTCTATTGGGCTCCAGATGTTAGAAGTATCATTGTTTTCTTGTGTCGATGTTATTTGTCTTATGGGCATTATATCTTTAGTACCATATTTCAACTCTGCATTAGAGCAATGCTTACAGTTGTCAAATACATGGACTTCTTGAAAGGGTCATCCACATTCCTATGCAGTGTGCCACTTCGATGCTCAATGGGAAAATTGTACTCTTGCAACAGCTGTATTCACTTAGCAATTTGCCCTTCAGGGTTTTTAAAGTTTAGTAGACACCTGAGTGCAGCATGATCAGTACAAATAAAAAATTTCTGGCCATAGACATAATAATGAAAATATTCTATTACTTTTACCATTGCTAGTAATTCTTTTCGTGTGACACAATAATTCCTTTCTGGTTTGGATAAAGTTTCATTGAAATATGCAATAACCCTTTCTTGCCCGTCTTGTTGCTGTGAAAGTACAGCACCAATCCTGTGTTGCTTGTGTCAGTATCTATTATGAACTGTTTTCTAGCTTGTGGATATGCTAAAACTGGTGCCATGGAAAGGTTCAAGTTTCAAGGTTAGTCAGCAGTGGAGCTGGCAGGGACAATCCGGTCATAGAAGTCTGTGGCAGACATGAAAACTATACCTCACAGGTAGGTGTAGTTTTCATGGTGAAATTAGACTCAAATGAGGGGCTCTCTACACCAGTCACAACAGGAGGGCAAGAAAGCAGAGTCAGAAGAGACTGCTTCTAAGCTATGACTAGGGACAGTTACTAATCTCAGAAAAGAAGAAAACGTTATACCTTGCAGAAGAGGTCAATGTTCTGAAATAAATCGGTGACAATTCTTAAGCACGTTCGCTGCAGCTTCAGATTGTGGTGGTTGATGGAATAGTCGATAGTTCTTTATTATTTATTTTATTTGGAGATTTTATTTTTAATTTATTAGGGAGGTGATTGAGTAATCAGTAGTTCCAATAGCATGAAGCTCCTGGAACAAACCTTCACTTTCGGAATTGTATCAAGAGCAGTTGAGCAGAATGTGAGATACAGTCTCAGGTATGCTGCATATGGCACAGTTGGGGCTGTACTCTCTTCTGAGAGTGTGAAGCATAGAGTTTCTGTAGATGACAGTGTGAAGCATAGAGTTTCTGTAGATGACACCAACTCAGAGAGAATGAAGGAGGGTCTCCTCAGATCTGTGGAGATTACCGAGGTTTGGAGCAGTGAGAGAAGGGTCAACCAAGTACCTGAATGGGGAACAGCTGGAGTCCCTCTGCCACTAGGCAAGACTCTAACTGGATCATCAGTTGTGAAACAAAACTCTTGCAGTCGCTGATTCTCACGTGCTTCCTTTGCAGTACAATCAGCAAGCTCATTGCCAGGTAACCTTGCATGGGTAAGGATCCACTGGAAATGAACCATGATTCCGATATAAGTGGACTTGGAACTTCTAAGCCTGACTTGGAATCACAGAGGATGACAAATTTGCCACTCTCGAGGCTGAGAATGAAAAGTACAACTTCAAGGATAGCATGAAGCTCCTCACAGGTGGAGGCAGCGAGATGTGGGAGACAGAAACCTCTGGTGATGTCAGTATTGGGGATGGCAGAGGCAGCATGTAGCATCTCCTGATCCACAGATCCGTCAGTGTAGACCTCAGTACATCTCACATATCATGCAGTAACATAGGAGGTGGAGAAAAGCCTGATGGCCACTGGATCTGAATCACTCTTTCGACCTAGAGAAGGGACAGTGACATTAATCATAAGATCACTGTTCCTCCAGAATGGAAGGTCAGAGAAGAGCTTATTGCCAGCAGTGGAGCTGGCAGGGACAATTCGGTCATAGAAGTCTGTGGCAGACATGATGATGGCAGAGTCTTGTCTGTCTTGCAACTTTCTGAGAAGCTAGTGGTTAAATTGGAAGGAATGAAGCCTCAAGAAATACAGAGTATATCCCTCTTCTACTGCAGGTGGAAAGGCATGCCATCAGCCCCTGCAATGACAGAAGCATTAGGTGTGTTAGGGCAGAGGCACAGACATATAGTGTGGACAATGGCTAACTTGCTCAGCAGTAAAGCAGGTGCATTGCTCAGAAGGTAACCACTGTAATTGATACGGGAGAGGATCAAGTGCCGATACAAGACTAGGAGGTCTTGCAGGAACTTCTCCAGTGGGTACCAGCAAGGAAAGACAGTATATTTCTCTGCACAGTATCAACTCTCATACAGCTTCTGTCTTGTTAGGATTACATTACCAAGGTAATGAAATTCTTACTGAAACAGTTTACACTTAGTCAGACCCAATTTTAGCTCGTTTGCCCTAAGTTTTTCAAACACTTGACGAACATTTCTCAAAAGTTTCCAAGAACAATGATGTTGTCCAAATAAACCAGACAAGACCACCCAAGATAAACCTTTGAGCACCAACTCCATTAGTTGTTCAAATGTTGAAGATGCATTGCAAATATCCAAATGGCATCACTTTAAACTGCCAAAGTCCATTTCCTGTAGTGAATGCCGCTTTCTCATGGTCTTCAGGATGTTTGCCAATAGCTGCTCTTCAAGTCTATGTCGAAAACCATTCTGACCCAGATAGAGTGTCAAGTGTATCATCAATCCTGGGTAAAGGAAAGCAGTCTTTCTTTGTTATATCATTCAATATGCAGCAATTCACACAAAATTGAGTAGATCCATCCTTTTTCTTGACCAGCACCACTGGTGATGTCCAGGGACTCGATGATGGTTCTATAGTGGCTTGAGCTTCCATGTCCTTTATAAGTTGTTCTATCTCCTCCCGTTTCCTAATGGAAGTCGTCTTGCTGGTAGATGTATTGGAAGAGAATCACCAGTGTTGATCTTATGTTCTGTCAGGTTAGTTCAGCCACAATCATTTGATATGGCAGAAAAAAATGTCAGAAATCTCTTTAAGTAGGTTCTTGGCCTTAGCATCTTGGTCTTCAGTTAATAACTTCCTTGTTTCTCACCACAAGTCAGTAAGATGACAGGGGATGTATGTATGGTGTTCATTTGACACAAACTTCTATTGTGTTTACACTTGTTACTCATGTAACAGGTTCACATATTACTAATTCTTCACACTTTTCCAATAATCTGTTGGATTTGTTACAGTTCATCGCTTTGATAGAAATCTGTTCTTTATCTACTTTGACTAAAGTTCTTGCAACCAGGATACCATGAGCCAAAGCTCCTTTTCCAGGGGCATCAGTGACTGCCAACCGAAAAGGTCCCAGAAGTCTCTGCCTGATGTCCATGGAATATAGCTTCACTTTGTACTGGGATTTCTGTGTCTTCTATCACTAATATTGTGGTCACGCTTGATAAAAATCAGATGTTTGGCTAAGCAGAGGGATCTCTTCTATCTTATAGATGAGTAGGTTGTCATTAGGTCTAATACTGAATCCACGTTTCTTTACGAAATCAAGGCCTAATATACATTCATTGTAGATGTCAGCGATGTAGCATTGTAGAAACAGAATGGTGTACCAGACAGCTTCCAACTCTAATGTTGAGTTCTATCTTTCCATGGACTTTAACACGATCTCCAGTGGCTGTTTGTAGGGTTATATTAGACTATCTAGCATTGCAGTTTTGGGTGAGGTATTTTCTTCATTATATCTGTTCTGAATAAAGTTACATATGTACTAGTGGCTACTATCATATACGACAAGGCACTCCATTCATGGTTCCATCAGCTACCAATCCGTTATCTCGACCATGTAGTGCTGAAACGTGGGTGACTTCCCTTGAGGCCAACCAATCAACAGCCAGACTTAGTTGCCCTTCATGTTGCTTAATCTAGTTTTGTTGCTTGTTAGACATTCTTGAACTTTGCACCCACCACTCTTTGCAGTTGACTCGACAATGTCCAGTCTTGCCACAATTCCAACACTGTAGGTTTGTAGAAGTCCTGGGGGAGGAACCTTTTATCTCCTTCGAAACGGATAGTATGACTTTGGTTAGTTCTTGCATTTTACTCTTCTTTTCCATGGTTTCTTCTGCATTCACAAATCTCCCTGTGTGTTTGTTCACTCTGGAGTAAAGCCTGGAGCACTCGTACCAGCTGACTGTAGGATTCATCTTTCAACATCCTCAGGGATTGTTGAATCTCAGGGAGCAATAGCATCAATAAATTGTAGTTGACCTAAATTATCTTGAATATGTGGTGGATAGTTAATATAAGCCAATCCAGCTAGATGCTCAATATCACTGGGAAGTTCATTCTTCTGTATACGATGTTGAAATTCAGTCATGTAATATTGCTTTAAATAACTATCACACAACTTCTTCCTAATTGCAGTTCTCTTATTCTTTATTTCGAAGTTAAGTTCGTTCGAAGTGGTTAGTGGCATAAATCTCACACTGAAGTAAACGCAAGCATCAAAATGATACATCACGTTTCATTATTGCTCGTTCATCTGTCGTAACAATATTATAATTATTCCACTGTGGCACTAAATATATGTGATGTCTTATTTCTTTTTCTGTGGAATAGATGACGGAGACGATTGAAAATTATTTATTGTTGTTCATATATATTTTGAAATGTTTAATTTCATGTTGAAACTTGGAAAAGTGAATTTATTATTCAAGGTTTATAATTTGAGTTTATAATATGAAGTGATTAGATATTTTTTATGTATTCTGGTTCATCGGAAGTTATAGTTGAACCATGAAGAGTTGTGTGTTGTATTAACGTGATTTCAAGCGTAATTATGAATTTGTTGTACATTTTTTTCATTTCAGCTCACTGATAGCTGAATTGAGTGTTGTAAGAGGTTTAGAAATTATAAAAACGTGAAAGATGAGAATGAAAGAGAATTTAGTATACAGCGATTATCTAAATTGTATTTTGAAATGAATTTTTTGTGTATGAAGTATACGTGTATACAGTTGTATCAGAATAATATGACCACCTACCTAATAATGAGAATAACCTCCCTTGGCCCAGATGACAGCAGCGAGATAGTGTGGCATGGATGCAATGAGACCTGGAAGGTTACCAGAGGCACAAGTGCCCATTCAGACTGCAGCAGAGCACAGAGATCCCATAGATGACCGAACCTCTTGATCCAAATGATCCCACAAGTGCTCTATGGGATTGAGGGGCGATTTTGCCAGCCAAAGGAGAATGGAGACATCTCTGTCATGTTCCTAGAACCAGTCGCACACTACCTTAGTGACAGGGCGCATTGTCCTGTTGGTAGTCACCATCCATTGTCCTGTTGGTAGTCACCATACCAGGGTAAACGTTCAACATGAAGGGTGCATGTGGTCAGTGAGGATGGACAATTGTAGTATTGCACAGCAAGACCCGATGCTCCACTATTCAAGACAACACTACATCTTGAGGGAATTGCCACTGACCACCATCCAGAGTTACTTTCTTTAGTAGCAAACACAGCTGTAACAGCAGAGAGACCTATTGGTTTGAGTGACACTTTGCTGATGTTCATTCTTAGTCTGAATTTTTAGTCATTGAGGTGAAGTGACAGGCCTTTTGAATTTCGAACGTTGCCTAAATTATGAAGCCAAATACCACAGGAAATTTCAATCTAAAACCATTGCCAAACTTAATGAAATTTTGAATTTAGACTGCCAATCAATTCCTAACATTTCATACTGGGAAAGCTATCATCATGGAGAGTCTTAGTAGCTGTTCCATCGATGAGTCACGATTAATAGGGCCACCACTATTGTTCGGCATGACCCTCAACTTCGTCCTCTCCACCAAGACTCCAACTGACAGCCTCCCCAGCAATACCTCGAACCCGGACTTTGCTGCGGCCGAGAAGATGAACCCACATTACCAGGGACACCAATCCCAGTCTGCGGGCCTTCTCAAGGCCACTCCATGGCACCCCAGACTTTGCAGGGGCGATGTCGGAGCCCACATGACTGGGGACCC
Source organism: Ryuthela nishihirai (assembly GCA_038380435.1). Taxonomy (NCBI): domain Eukaryota; kingdom Metazoa; phylum Arthropoda; class Arachnida; order Araneae; family Heptathelidae; genus Ryuthela; species Ryuthela nishihirai. The sequence goes on from JAWZYU010000022.1 coordinate 25,987,748, forward strand.
AATCCAGTCAGCAGGCCCTCAGAGAAAGCCACTCCATCGGGGCACCAAGGCAACCTAGGACTTCGCAGGAGCCGATGAGTCCACCTGCCTGGGGACTCCATCCCAGTCAGCAGGCCCCTCCATCAAGGCCGCAAGGCACGCCAGAAACACCAATGAGCCGGTACCCAGCCTCACAGAGGCACCTTAAAGTCCTCCACCACGTCATTCAATTATTCTAACCTGGGAATGCCAAAACAAAGATTCTGGGGACTCAGTTTGCCTTTTCCATCGATAAGCCCATCAGCCGGAGATCCCACTCCCAGTCGCGAGCCTCCAACTTCATCCTCTCCATAGTGCCACAGACCACAGGCCCCCAGCCGCAGTCTTCTGACCCACAGTTTCACCGAGGCTGCACCGATGAGCCCACTGGACCGAGTTAGCCACTCCCAGTCCACAGCCCCTCCACTGGGGCTGCAACCCGGAGCTTCTCAGGGGACAAGTCAATAAGCCCACCGGACTGGCCCTACCAAAACCAGTCTGCAGACCCTCAACAGGCCCCTCCACCAGAGGTTACAAGATCTCATGTAAACCGAAAACCCACGAGCCATTACCCTACTTCTCAGAGGCACCGTAGGCCCCCCCCCCCCACCACGACAAGGTGGTCTCCCTTGGGGGGGGAGGGGGAGTGAGGATGGACAGGTAGCCATTGGCATTCAGGGACCCATCCAGTGGTACCAACTGTCCCAGGTCATACCAGGAAAACCCCCCAGACATGCACACTGCCACCGCCGGCCTGTACTTGACTGACAAGTGTGTCCAGGTGTTGGTTCTTGTGTTCTGATGCCATATCCACCGCCACCCATCACTTCTGTGGAGTAGAAACCTGGATTCGTCAGAGAAGTCAACCTTTTTTCCACTCTTCCAATGACAGTACCCATGAGAGCTGCAGGCATTATTGGATGGACTTTGGGTAACCTGGCTGCCTTTACGCAGCCTCGACTCTGGAGACCCATGCGCAACAGGGTTCGCTCTATTGTTATCGGGGACATGTACCTGAGTGCCCCAGCATTCATTTCAGTTGCCAATGGCTGCACTGTTGTGCGCCGATTGTTCTTTACCAGTCAACAGAGGCGATGCCTTTGGTGCTCTACGATTATGATATCTGGAGGTACTTGGTGTGCCAGCGGTCCATTCTTGGTAAACCCTTACTACAGCACCTCACAAATAGCTCACAAAGTCTGCTGTTTCCAAGATGTTTTCACCCTTGGTGTGGTAGCCGATGATAATTCCTTTTTTAATGTCTGTCAAATCACTACCTTTTTCCATTGTGCTCACGTTATGCACTATGGCTCATCTGTCCTGGCTGGCCACTAATATCTCCATGTGGTTGACCTTGCAATATGCATTCTGTGATGCGCCTAGGCAGGTACACTGTGATTCTGGGGGTGGTCATATTATTCCAATACAACTGTATTTTTGGTTTTGAAAGCGATAAAACGTAGATGGAGTTGTATTCGATGAAATGTTAGCATCCTATATGATAAAATATTGTCACAGCGTTTCTTTACTCTTTGATACGATGTGTATGTAGTGCATTGGATGATGCGCAAGCATCTGTAAATGGTAGCTAGGTAGTCACTGGAAGGAGAGCTATGCACCAATCCCCTGTGATGATGCATAGAACCGGCCAGGCCTAGCACCTAATGTCCAACCCCGCCTTCTCGTGGTGCGGACCGTTAGTAACTTTCGAAAGAGATACTCTCTTGTGGAAGTGAACGGAAGGGGAGGGCTGCCAGATTAGTGTGGCCTACTGATCTGGACAACTATGGCTACTTTTCTTTTTTTTCTACCCTGCTGAGGAGTGGTCAACCACACAGGGTCCTGGTGCTGACCATATAAACCTACTGGACTGGACAGATATATGGCTCTGAGCTTGATTATGGATCCTGATTTTGCTGCACTGGTGGGCTTCTGTGGAGGGAAAATCTTCCGCTGTGTTTTCTTTTTGTTTGTGGGTTGACAGCCCCAAGTGAATAGATTCACAGGATATGTTTATCAGCTGGTGGATAATCCTGAGCAGAAGTCATCGCAGGCACCTGAACTCTTTGCTTCTATTGGCATCGTCAAATTCTACATTGGAGGAAGTCTTCCAGTGTAGATGGCTTCAGCCTTTAGTAGTGGGGGAACGGGTCTTTGCCCCATGTCTGCGATTAGGGGGCTGTTTGATATTGTCGGCATTCCCTCTCTCAATAAACATAGTTTCTTTAAACATCCCACTAACCATTTTCTCTCCATAGGTAGTTGGAATGTGAGGACTCTGCACAGAGCTTTTTCTCTTGATGTCCTCACACAAGAATTCCACCGTTATAATTTAGATATTCTCGGCTTGCAAGAGACCAGATGGACAGATAAAGGTCAGATTCTTAAAAATAATCTTAAATTTCTCTTTTCAGGGAGGGACGACAAAAAGCATCACCAAGGCGCGGGTCTGCTTCTCAGCAGACACGCTAGTGATGCTCTTCTAGGATATGAGTGCATTAATGAAAGGTTTCTTACAGCAAAATTTCAGACAAGCATTAAAGACTTGAATGTTATCTGCTGTTATGCCCCCACTGAGGATGCCGATGAGGATGAGAAGGATAGGTTTTATGAACAACTTCAGGATATTTTGAATTCTGTCAAGAAAGGAGATATTACCCTTGTTCTTGGTGACTTCAATGCCAAAGTTGGTACTGACTCTGACCTTTGGGGAGGAGTAATAGGCCCTTTTGGTATTGGTAGCTGCAATAGCAATGGGCAACGTCTCCTACAGGTAAGTAAACTCAATGGATTCAGAATAACTAACACTTATTACAAACACCGCGACATACATAAGTACACATGGGTTTCACCTGATGGGCTGCATAAGAATATGATTGATTACATATTAATTAACAGCAAATGGACTAGTTCTGTTAGGAATACCAGGGCATATAGGGGAGCTGAAATTGGATCTGACCATTACCTTGTTAAAAGTGTGTTGCAACTTAAACTTAAAAAGTGTTGTGCTAGGGTTAAAAAATTTACTTTTAATACTGAAGCTCTGAAAGATCCAGTTATAGCCAAAGCTTACCATGATAGGTTACTTAGTCATTATGACAGTCATGGTTTGCTTACTACTGAAGTTGAGGAAGAATGGGATCATTTTAAACAGGCTTTTTTGGACACTAACAGTACTCTTTTAGGAAAAAAGGAGCAGAAGAGGCAAAATTATCTGAGTGATAAGGCACTTGAGCTTATTTCGGAAAGAAAGAACTGCAGGAATGCCCTTAATCAATACCCTACTAGTCCTAATAGAAAGCATTACAGAGATCTTAATAAACTTGTAAAGGATCAGTTAGCTGCTGATAAAAATTTTTGGCTTGATGGTTTGGCTGACAAAGCCGAGGAAGCAGTTAGACAGCACAACAGCAGAGAGCTGTACCAGATAGTTAATGTTTTGTGTGGTAGAAAACGGACAGGCATACAAGGATTGAAGGATAAACAAGGTAAGGTTATAGAAGGGGAGGATTCTGTCATGGCTAGGTGGGCTGAGCATTTCAGTGATGTTCTAAACAATGTAGTTAGTTCTACTCCCATTGTTTGCAATGATGATAGATGCATTGGTGGCTTTAATGTTGGCCCTATAACACAATCTGAAGTTAGTTTGGCTGTTTCTAAACTTAAACTTCATAAATCCCCAGGGGTAGATGAAATTACTACGGAAATGCTTAGAGCTGGGAATGTTTCGGTTACCACTTGGATGACTGAAATTCTGAATCTCTCTTATGATAAAGGCATGGTTCCTAAGGATTTTACCAGAGCTATTGTTATCCCTATTTTCAAAAAAGGTGATCGCAGTTCTTGTGATAACTATAGGGCTATCAGCCTACTCTCTGTTCCAGGTAAAGTTCTTTCCATGATTGTGCTTAATAGAATTAAGAATCTGGTTGACAGGCAATTGCGTGATGAGCAATGTGGATTCAGAAGTGGTAGGGGATGTGTAGATCAGATATTTTCACTTAGGCAGATTCTTGAGAAATGTTTAGAGTTTCAGAAACCTTTGGTTGCTAGCTTTGTTGATTTCAAAAAGGCTTTCGACTCTGTTGATCGTCATAATTTGTGGTTGATTGTGAGATCATATGGTATACCAGACAAGTTAGTTAACATTATGAAAGCTCTCTATAATAACACTGAGTCGTGTGTGAGAGTTGGTAAGGCATGTAGCAATTGGTTTAGCATTACTTCTGGTGTTCGACAAGGGTGCATTTTGTCTCCTTTTCTCTTTAGCTTGGTTATTGATTATGTTATGCGAAATTCACTTCAAGGGAAAGATTTTGGCCTTAAATGGGCTGGAGATACGAAAATTTCTGATTTAGATTATGCTGATGATTTAGCCCTTTTGGCAAATGATGTTGATGAGATGAACTCTTTCATTCGAGCTGTTGATGAGACTGGTAGTAGAGTAGGTTTGGTTATAAACAGAGAGAAAACTAAAGTGATGAAAATTGGTCAGGCAGGCTGTGATTCAGTTAATCTTAATGGTTGCAGTCTTGAGCAGGTGTCACAGTTTAATTATCTTGGGAGCTATGTAACAGATAATGGTGATGTGCGGCATGAGATTAACAGACGAATAGGGATTGCTGCTGGGACTTTTAAGAATCTATGGAGAGTGTGGAGAAATAGGCGTATACACCTAAAGACTAAAATTAGACTGTATAATAATTTGGTTCTTTCTAGGGTTAGTTATGGTAGTGAAACTTGGACACTTTGTAAACAAGATAACAGGAAACTAGATGCTTTTGATTCCAGATGCTTACGCAGTATCTTGGGCATTAGGTGGTTCAACTTTGTAACTAATGATGAGATTAGGAAAAGGAGTTTGCAACCTCCTTTAAGCAGCATATTGTGCAGAGAGAGACTCCGTTGGTTTGGCCATGTTGCCCGTATGAATAATTATAGATTGGCGAATAGGGTTATGAACAGTGTGCCTAAAGGCCTCAGAAAGAAGGGGAGACCTAGGATGCGGTGGGCAGACAATGTCAAACAGGACCTTGTTAGAATTGGTGTGCAGTGGCCAGATGCAGTAGATGTAGCTCAGGATAGACTTGCTTGGAGAACTAAATTGCACGGTCTGGTTGGACCTCCGTAGCCCATGGCTGTTTGAGGATGATGATGATGATGATGATGATATATTTGGTATATGAACGTTATTATTTTGAGTGGAAGCCTCCAAATTTTTTTTTCTTTGGAGACATCAAACATTATTTTTATTTGGGCCTTTCGTTAATAATCCTTCTTTGATTTTTCTTAAGTTGGCATCATTTCTCTCGCTCAAGATCGCTAAAAGTTGGACTTGCGCATGCAGAACTCCAGCGTTTGATTGACAGCCACTAATGCACTCGGAAGGACATGCCCCTCATAGCAAGTGCGATCGTAAGTTTGTACAAATATTCTTTTCCAGCGTGCAACACACATTGTCAGTTGCAGGCTACATGTATAGAAAGTGATGTTAGGTCAAAGTTGTCAGAATGGTAGAGAGAGGGCGGTTGTTAGTTTGGAGTTATGATTTGAGAATGGGTGGAGATGTTTTGAGTGACTTTTTTTAGTTCTTAAATAATTGATGTAAAAGAAGTTTACTTGGTGAGTCACGAATTTTTTGAGAAAATTTTTTGTTTTAACTTTTCTAATTTTTCTTTTGAACTGGATAATTGATTTTAATTGTCAAATTATTAAAGTTTAAATCCAATCTTTTGAATTCTATTCATATTGACTACGTAACGCATAATACACTTAGCGAACTTTTATTGAACTTTATTTGGCAAGATTAATTGCCTGGTGCTCAAAGTTATCCAGTAATTTAGTGTTTCTGGATCAGTTACACGATCCAAAGTGAAGAAGGCAACATACTTTTGGAGCATTACAACTGCAACCTAATCTTTTGGTGCCTTACAGTCAACAAGGGCCAATATTTCCGTGGTACGAGGGATAGTCTTTGTGCATAAGCTTAGGGACACACCGTCATTCAATTCCGACATTGTCTGCTCCACGCTAGCCTTGCGATTCTGTGTAATGATGCAGGACAGCCTTGTGCTCACCTCCAGAGTCAATTGCACGTTTCCATCAACATTTCTTCCACTGGTTGGAGGTTTTGCCATATTTCATGTAGTCTTGGTATGCACATATGACGGTGTGACATGGAAATTCCAACAGTGCAGCTACCACAACGGTGATGAAAAACCCGGCCTTCCTCGCACCTGCTATCGGGTCAGAGTCAAACTTTTGTCGCTGCCTTTTTACCTATGATTACTTTTCCATGACTGGTTTCCATTGGTAGAGACTTGCTCTATTTATAGCCATTGCTAGTTTCAGTGTCCCATATGACTGGGCATGATACTTCTGCTTTGCATATTGTTATTGGGTTGTATACAGTAATTTGTTCATTCGGTATTCTTAAAATTAATAAACATATATTTCACAAAAATATATGAATAAATTTATTAAATGATACGTAATGTTTTTCTATTTCATTGTACATTGCATTCTTAGTAGGTACAATTTTTTTGCTCAACTTAGACCCATCATACACAATTTGCCCATATTTAATTTTCCTGTGCTCTAAAATAATCTGTGACTGGAAAATTGTAGCTTCTCTACATACAAAATGATTTGAAATATTCGCTATTTGATTTTTTTTAAGCAACGGAATTCTATTTTTTTTATTTAGAAACTTGGGAAGTAGAGATTATTACGGGTACTTCCAAACATATCTATTTCTTTCCTCCTGTAAGAGAGGAAGGGAATTTCTATGCAGGGAAAGGAGGGGGGGATAAATTGTATTGATTGTTATGGCAAATTAAATCTTTTGACATGGGGAGTGTAATCTAGTACATACTAGAGGGTTTGAGACCCCAGCAGTGCTAGATAAAGTTGCTTGTAAGTAATAATTAAAACTTGCATTAAATGCTTTTGCCTTATTGTGGAATGTTTTTTCTCTGTGGTTCTGGCATCAGGTGTCTGAAGTAAAACTTTGGGAAAGTCAATACCTTTCTTCCAAAAGTTAATGATCTTTAATACAGAAATTTTATGAACAGAGACTAAGGATTTAACTCTCAGTGCTATCTCTAAGGTAGAGACTAAAAATAAATGACTTTGTTTCAAAAATTATCTGTGCAATTGGTTCTTACTTATTACTGTAGCATATTTTTTTTTGTAAAAAAAAAGAAGTGGAAATATATTTCTCCAAACCCAGACTTGATTGCTGAGGTTATATTTAAAAGGTTTGTTGGTTGTTTTATTTCTGATGGGAACTTTTTTGTGCAAAATGGACTAAATGGCTATGTCACAAGGATTTGGAGAAGGTTGGGAGAAAGGGACCCACTGGACAACTGTTAGGAAACATATGATAGCCTTCCATCAAGACAATCCAGTGGGTTCTTTAATGTGCATAGAGTATGGTCGTACTGCACTTGGAGCCACTGCTTAATGCCCCATGCGAGAGTAGTCGACCTTTCCAAGTCCATCGGTGTCTTTATGACCCAGAGCAGGGTGTGGAATTAACAAAGATAATCTGAACTCAGGCACACTTGGAAGTCGAACATGTAAACTGCAGATTACGAGCCTGGCATGCTACCAACTGAATCATAATTAAATAGGTATTCAGATTATGAAATTACTTTTATTGTTTCGAATTTTAGATTATCTTTTAGTGTAAAATATTTTGTTTTTAAGAGTCATTGGTTTAGTGTTTATATGTAATATAGTGGTAGTTTATATGTAATATAGTGGTAGTTTATATGTAATTATAGTTTAGTGTAATATAGTTTTTTAATTTGTTTTGGACCCCAGCAGTGTCATTCCCAAAATATATGAATGCTAGTTAGTTAATCATCTTGTATTTTTCTTATTGCTTCAAAATGGAATCTAGTAATTTATTTAGCTTTCATTTATTAGTATTAAATTTACAAAGGAGAATTAAATAATTGAGACTTAGGATGCAAAACTTTTGAGTGCCTCATGCTAGTGGTGATGGATAGCACATAAATAAGACTACTAATTTATCGTAGTAAAAGTTCCTTAATCAAAATCCAGTCATTTTTGAGATAATTGCTTGCAAAACACTGGTAAATTACTCTAAACTCGCAATAGGAAAGAAAGTTAAAATTTCTGTTTTATTGCAGTTAATGCTCGGGGGTGGCTCAGTCGGTAGCGTGCCAGGCTCGTAATCTGAGGTTCCCAGGTTCGAGTTCCAGCTGGGTCAGCGTTGAAATTTATCTCTGCAAAATACTCCGCCCTGCCCACTGTCAGCAGGGGACAGTGATGGGCTTGAAAAGTCCACCTTCCGTCGGATGGGATGTTAAGCTGTGGTCCTGTATGCAGGAGAGCCATACCCTTTGCACATTAAAGAATGCACTGGATGGCCTCGACAGGAGGCTACCATCTGTCTCCCAACAGCTGTTCTAGTGGGTCCCCTCCCCCAACCATCTCTGAGCCTTTGGGGTCCATTTGACCTGGCCATTTAGCCCATGGTGTGCAAAAAAGTGCCGCTCGGAGGTAAAACAATCCAACCCAATTGCACTTAGTGTTTTTTTTTTTTCCTTAACATGTTGCTCTAACTTATTTTAAACTTTTAAAAATTAAAAATATTATGTTTAAAAATACATTACAGGAAAAAAAATTGCAACATCTGGAAGGATTTAATACCATTTTATTGAAACACAGGCAGCTGTTAGCATACTCTGAGATGTGCGATTGATTACATTATCAAAAAGTATGGAAAATTAGCACTTTACCTACCCAGTAAAGTGGTATAATTAGTATGATGTTGAACTGCCCCACGCAGCAATGCATTGATGAACATGGTGGGGAAGGCTATCGTATAGCTCTATAATGCCCTCCTGAGGGACAGAATGCCAAATAACATGAAGTCACTGTTCCATTTCAGTGTTGTTGTACGATAGCCTTCTCCACCATGTTCATGAATGCCTTGCTGCGCAAGGCAGTTCAACATCATACTAATTATACCACTTTACTGGGGAGGTAAAGTGGTAATTTTCCATACTTTTTGATAATTTAATGAATCGTACATCTCGGTGTATACTAACAGCTGCCTGTGTTTCAATAAAATGGCATTAATCCTTCCAGGTGTTGCAATTTTTTTTCTTGTAATGTATTTTTAAACATATTTTTTTAATTTTTAAAAGTTTAAAATAAGTTAATGTGTTTTTTTTCCTTAACATGTTGCTCTAACTGCAATTGTGTTGGTTGTTTTACCTCTGAGTGGCACTTTTTTGTAGCTATCGACCCATTACGTCCCAGATGTGTTCAATAGGTGAAAGGTCCGGCGAGCGTACTGGCCATGGTAGTATCTTAATGTTTTGCTTGTGTAGAAACTGCAAACTAATGTGGGCTGTATGGAGATGGGCATTATCTTGCTAGTAAAAAGGTTCTGTGCTGCTGAACAAATGGGGCAGCCACTGGCTGCAAAATGTTGGTAATATATTGTTCTGCATATGATGACCAGTTCTGCCCGAGATATTCGACTAATTGCACCCCACACCATGACATGAGGCTGGAGCTATGTGATAATGGCACATGCACTGGGTGCTATTCCTTTCCCCTGGATGATGGCGAAAACGTACAGTACCAGATGATAGACTCGCAATGAAAACTGTAAAAGTCTGGTGTTTACCATCCACCTGGTAGGTATTCAATGTGTTTACCTATTGCCAGTACCTTTGCAGTTGTGTTGCAGTCGCTAATCTGTCATGCAATGCCATGCGTCACAAATGGTGATCCTGTTGCTCCATGATCATACATAGTCTTCCTGTTCCTTGTTGGCATGTGCTGGATCCTTCTTGAACCCATTGGCGCCATATGTGTACGATGGTGCTGGGATTGCGGCCAACTAGGTTGGCCACACCTCTGTACGACAAACCAGCTTCTCTAAGGCCGATATTCTTCCATGCTGAAAGTCTGTTAAGTGTTGGAATAGCTGTTGATTGTCATCCAGGGAGCTTTGATTGCCTTGATCTGTGTTTCACTGCTTCGCACCTGTGACGGTTAGCTCACGCTTGCCCAATCGGTTCGATTGTCCTGCAAATCTAATCATTTCCATATACTATCGCCTCCCTAAATTTCGTCACATTTGTATAACCTCTTGCAAGTGTTGCAATTTTTTATTTCCAGTCGTATAGCTCTCTTTGACCCCAGCTTTTCTCTGACATGTTGCACACATCCTTTTAGCATTATATGTTCATGACTACGATTTGTAGCATTTAAAATTAGGAAACTTAACTTGTTTATTGATACACATTTAACTATTTAAGTATATAAAGCACTTTTTGAATCTATAATTAGATATGGAATAACAGTTTATGGGACAGCCTATAAAACACAATGGAATAAAATTAAAAGAATTCAAATTAGTCTACTAAAAGTATTGTGTAATTCAGAAGTTAAAAATTCCCTTACAATAAAATATGATACATTTAGTTTCTTCAAAATTTTACCTATTGAAAGTTTATATCTGTTTGTGTTATCAATAACTTCTTTAATAATACCTATGAGCAAAACATTTGCTACAATAAGTTTACTAGAAAAAATGTAATTCCAAAGAATATCAAATTTCTTACCTATTTAACTTGCTTCCTAGAGAAATTGCTAACTTAAAAAAAATTGTGATGTTAAAGAAAAATTATTTCAGTGGTTGATGAAAATCGATGTTTTTATTCGAAATCATTTATCGTTTTATAGGTTTGCTTTTTTAGTTTTTTTCTCCTTTCGTTTTATTTAATGATACTGATGTAATCTACATCTATCAAAACCATATACATTCCCACCAAAAGCCATATACATCCCCCGATAAGCTTCGGCTTAGTGGGATTGTTTATGTAAAATAATTATAGATAATACTTATTAAAAATTAATTTGAGTTTGAAGTTCGAACTTTGGCATTTTATGTATAATGTTTAATAGAAGTACTATATTGAATTTTACAGCTGCTAACAAAAAAAAGTGTCGGATTATAATGATATAGTGAATGGCATTAAAATTGCAAAGGCACTTTGTTAAACCATGAAAAATGTATGAAATATCTAAAGTTTTTGTTTAAAAATGCACCAACAATTTCTCACTTGGTCTTTCCCCAGATCTTTGGGATTCCTAATGATGTGGCCTTTGGCATATTATGTAGTATAAAAGAAGCTGTTCATGGGTGTATCAGTCCAATCCATGAAATCTTGATTAGAACTGTTAAGAAACTGAGTCTTTTTCAATTTATGATTAACATATGTGCAAGTCTTTCATTTAATGTTGTATCATACGTTTATTTCATTAGCAACAGAATGTTGAATTCATAGAAGAAATTCGTGAAGTAGATGGAGAAATTACAAGATGGATTGTGGGTGAAGGTAAGGAATACAAAAAAAAAACTTCCATTATAATTTCATGTCAAATATTTGTTTTAAAAAGAGACTATTGTTTACTTAAGTGAACAAATCAATAATTATGTGTTAATGCACAACTCAAGTTAGCTTTAGTTGGTTTTAATTTGTATTATAGCTGTCACTTGAAATTTAATCAGCATAAATAATGATGGAAGAAATTCGTTTAAAGTAGGAAAGCCAGTATTAAAATGTCTTTTTAAATTTATTTTAATATTCCGTGAATTAGTAGTTAAAAAAGTAGATCACATGTTTGAAACCTACAAAGCATGTAACGAATGACAATAAAGGAAATGACTACATAGTTGTGATAGTCGTAAAATGAAAGAAATGCATAATTAGGGGATATCCAGTATTTCTCCTTGCATGATTCATCTTACAGTCCACAGCAGTGATATTCTAAAATTCCTTATAGACCACAGCAGAGTAAGCTGGTCCAGACATCGGTATCAGCAAGAATGAATAGCCCTTTCTTTGGCACACTTTCTACAATTATTTGGAAAGAAAAAAAAAAGAATGAAGGATTCTTATTAGTGATATATCGATCAGTAATAAGAATCCTTTAGGGAGGCAATAGTATATGGAAATGATTAGATTTGCAGGACAATCAAACCGATTGGGCAGGCGCGAGCTGACCGTCACATGTGCGAAGCAGTGAAACACAGATCAAGGCAATCAAAGCTCCCTGGATGAAAAGAGATGAGATGTCTCCATGAGAACTGATGTTGAACTGAATGTAAGAAGGGAGGGGGGAAAAGGGGGGCAGTCGGTAGCGTGCCAGGCTTGTAATCTGTAGTTTCCAGGTTCGAGTCCCAGCTGGGTCAGCGTTGAGACATCTCTGCAAAATTCCCTACCCTGCCCATGGTCAGTAGTGGACATCGACGGGCTTGGAAAGACTGCCATCCGTCGGATGGGATGTTAAGTCGTCGCCCCTTGTGTGGGATAGCCATAGCCTGTGCACGTTAAAGAACATGGATGGCTTTGTTGGGAGGCTACCATCTGTCTCCCAACAGCTGTTCCAGTGGGTCCCCTCCCCCAACCTTCTCTGAGCCTTCGGGATCCATGTGACCTGGCTATTTAGCCCATGGTGTGCAAAAAAGTGCCGCTCAGAGGTAAAACAACCCAACCCAACTACGTACCATAAAGCATACTCAAAGCGACTTAGAGTGGGAAAACATATTGAAGCTTATATCCAATCTGTGATCTTGAAGAGAACTTTTGAGAGCATCTCAGTCGACTTCAGACGTACCAGTACGTTAGTAGGCGGTAGCAGGGAACTTATAGTCCAAGCTGCAGTTGAAAAGCTGTACATGACAGATGGGGTAGTGGATGACCAGAATCACCAGGAAGACACCACAGAATAGAAGAGATAAAAAGGTTGTCACAGAAAATTCCATTAAATTTATTTGACCACCCCTCTTGACTGCCTCAACGCCTCCCATTTGCCTCTGGATCCACCAGCGCCCACTGGGGGGCGGTATCGCCCCCGTTGGGAATCTATGGAATAATGTTTTGTGTTTTATATCTTTCTCTTATTTCTTATCTACCTTTTCACCCTATCAACAAATGATATTGCGAGTTCTTAATAGTTTTCCCTTTGTGAGAGTTTGGACATTTCCAATCTAAGTATAAATATATATGTAAAAAATTTCTTTTGCAGTAAAAAAAGATGTTCAGGCCATATCTGATGGTAACAATGATTCTGAAAGGTTACCAAGCGATTCCTCTCCAAATGCAAATAGTGACACTGCGAAGTGGAAAGAAGTCGAAAAATTGAAACCTATATAATTGCCTATTGTGATTAATATCATTGTACTTCAACTGTGATATGAATAAATGCTACAATACTTCGTAGTAGAAATCTTTTTTTCTCTGAAAATAAACGTTTAAAAAATAAAATATTGTTTCATTCAACTTTTGAATTATTAAAAAATTGCATACTCATTATATATAAAATTGAATTTAAGTAATCGTTTCGAAAGAACTACTGACGTTGGAAGAAAGGGGAAAAAAGAAATTCCAAACTATAACACTGCACAATAATGTTTTAGAGAATTGCTCCTCTTCATTGGAATGTAAGACGTGTTCTCAGAACAAGTGTTTCATATTTTCTCTTTTCGATGTTTTTACAGATCCTTTATATTTTAATCGTTAAAGTTAACTGCTGAAATATAAATATAAAGAATTCTCACAAATACATAATGCTACTTTTCAAAATGAATTGTTAATTTTTTTGATTGTGTCATAAAAGTGGTTGAAATTCTAACTAATGGATGTTTCAAACAAATGCACGTAGTAATATTTCATTATTGAATGTCCAAATTAAATCTGGGTTCTAGTCTCAGCTCGGTCAGCGCTGAGATTTATCAACGCAAAATTACCTGCCCTGCCCACGGTCAGTAGGTAACACCGATGGGCTTGGAAAGGCCGCTGTCCATCGGATGGGACAATAAGCAGTGGCACTGTGTGTGGGCCACTCCTTAACTCTGCTCGTTAAAAAAACACGCTGGATGGCCTTGACGGGAGGCTACTAGCTGTTAAAGTGGGTCCCATCCCCCCAACCTCTGAACCTTCGGGGTCCACGTGACCTGGGCATTTATCCCATTGTGTGCAAAATATGTGCCTCTCAGAAATAAAACAACCCAACTAGCAGCAATATGCCTTTTATCTGCAATTATATTGCAGATAAAAGGCATATTGCTGCTGCAAATATAAATCTTCACCCTACGTTCTAGCAAAGAGGGCTTTCTTTGACTTGGCTGAGCGAACACTGCATGCTACCTGAGTTATAGAGAGAAAAAATCCGTGGGCTTCCTTTATTTCGTGAGTTCATTGGGGACCGGTTTAGAATCGCCTCGGAAAGCATTTTTTGGTGACCATCGGTAAGCTTAGTTTGTCAAGAAAACAACTAGCGCAGAGAAATAACTTTGGAATAAAGGAAGGTGTATTATTGCCTGAAATGGTAGGCAAACGCTTCATGTTAATTCTGTTCATCAAGAGGATATCTTAATGAACGGTATTTCCTGTTGAAAAAATGAGAAGCTGTAGAATATGTATATATATATAAACAATTCTGCAATCCTTGTTTTTTAAACATTTCAATATTTCGATATACACTGTTTCCATGAATTAAATAACATGAAAACCCGTTGGATCTACAGCATGTCAATCGCGTTCGGTTGGTTTACCTCTGAGTGGCAGTTTCTTGCACAAAACTCTCTAAATAGCAAGATCACAAGGACCCTGAAGGCTCGGTGACACTTGGAGGGGACACTGGAACAGTTGCTGGGAGACATGATTGCGTCCCATTATGGCCATCCAGCATGTTATGTGACGTGCACAGAGTAAGGTTTAATGTCCCATCTGATGGATGGCCACCTTTCCAAGCAAATTGGTGTCTCCTACTGCCCTTTGACAGGGCGATGAGTTTTGCGCAGATAAATCTCAACACTTGCCCAGTTGGGATTCGAACCAGGGAACTGCAGATTTTGAACCTGGCACACTACCGACTGAGCTAGCCTCGCCTCACATGTGAATCGAAAGTACATATAAAAACTAAGAATAACTTGTTAAATCCAAAATCCATGGTAAAATAGTGGAGAAACCTGAGATAGCACAAGTGTTTCAATATGGAGTATGTTCACCTCTTACTATTATGCAGGCTTCCCCGCAGTGTCTCGTGTTGTTCAGTAACACCGTAGGTGCTACATTGTTACCACAAAGCACGTTGAAGCTCCAAGAGGTTTGCAGAAACAACCTGATCTAATGGAATGGGCCGTGTCCCCCCCCCCACTAAAAAATACTAATAAGGGAAATAGAAGAAAAAAAAACATGTATACTTCATTCTTTTTTCAAGTTACTTTTTTAAAGACTGAAAAGGGGAGGGGGATATTTGCTACAATGGAAATTCAATCTTCCATTTTTGTCTTTTTTTTGGTTCATTGAATTGCTCCCCCTGCCCTTTTCTTTTATAGATCTAGGCCTGGATGGAGGAGTGGAATTTGGGGGAGCATTCCATTCAGATTCTTTCGGATTTAGATCAGGAAACCTGGCTAGCCATTCCATAGTACTACATGGTGCTATTCTCTAGACAGTGATTGATAACGTGACAGTGGTCCATGTGTTATCGTCCTGTACGAAAGCAGTCTGAAGAGAAAGCCTGATGTCACGTGACCCGCATAGCTAATGACGTATGAAACGGAGTCCGTGCATCGCATCTTTGCTTTCCGTCAGTGGAACTTATTTGTTTCTCTTCGATGTGTGCGTTTTTTACATGATTTCATTTCTTCAAAAGTAATTGAATCACATATCAATTCTAATAAATGCGAAGCATTTCATTCTTGCACGAAATATTTTGCACAAACATAAAAAAATCGCATTTCTCGATGTCAAAAATATTCTAAAAACATATCTAGATAAACATTTTTTTATTAATTATGTTTAATTGTAAACCATATTTCTAAGAAAGCGTGATACACCAGAATTTTAAAGGAAATTTTTTTATTATTTTGTCAAAAGAATTTGGAACGTAATATATGAGCAACATTACCATAAATAGTAGTAAAAATAAATTATTTTCAGGTTGGCAAAATATATTCATACTACGCCAGATAAGGTTCAACAATCACCATAAATATCCCATATACTGTCTCTCAATAAAAGTATCGTTACATTCCATATAAAACTTTTAAATCTCATATACTTTAGGTTCTAAGTAGAAAACCACTGAGATTAGAATTTCATTCACAACTGATGAAATGACCAGTGCAATTTAATTATTTTATTAATAAGACTATAATTATCTTCTTACTAAGATTAAAATCATCAGTATCACATAATTCAAATAAACACCAAAACAGGACTTGATTAACGAACATGATGATAGGAAGAAATTATTACATTGAAATATTTACAACTAAATATATTGAAAACCTCAAAAGAATTAATTTTCGCTTCAGATATGAGGTCAGTATGAATCTGCAAGACAATCCTTTCAAATAATGTTAAATGAATGAAAAAAAAAGTTAATATTACTTACAGTGACTACACATATTCCAACAAGAGAAATAAATGTTTGAAGTCCACATTAAATATACAAAATATAATGCAATCATATGGTATGCTTCAGAAAATAGTTTGTGATAACCAATGTATATCACTGAGACCTACCAGTTGGGTTGTTTTACCTCTGAGCGGCACTTTTTTGCGCCCCATGGCTAATATTGTAATACAGTAGACATACAGTAAATGAATAAGTACACCAATGGGAACCCTGTATTATTGGCTTACTGAAGTTTCTAACAGAATTCATAGTAATATACAAAAATTAGTTTTTACTGCAGCATCGAAGTATGTTCCATAATTACAAGAAAAATGCCATGCAGCTTGTTAAAGAAAATGATAACATTGAATACCATATACTGATAATAGTAACTAAGACAAATAATTATTTAAATACCACATCACATGGACCCTGAAGGCTCGGAGAAGGTTGGGGAAGGGGAGCCACTGGAATAGCTGTTGGCAGACAGATGGTAGCCTCCCGTCAAGGCCATCCAGCGTGTTCTTTAACGTGCACAGTGTATAACTCTCGCACACGGGACCACGATTTAACGGATGGCGTCGTTTCCAAACCCATTGGTGTCCCCTACTGACCGTGGGCAGGTGGGGAATTTTGCGGAGATAAATCTCAACGC
This sequence comes from Ryuthela nishihirai, assembly GCA_038380435.1. NCBI lineage: Eukaryota > Metazoa > Arthropoda > Arachnida > Araneae > Heptathelidae > Ryuthela > Ryuthela nishihirai. Next base: position 26,004,885 of record JAWZYU010000022.1, read on the forward strand.
TGACCCAGCTGGGACTCGAACCTGGGAACTATGGATTACAGCCTGGCGCGCTACCGACTGAGCCACCCCCGCCCTGAGACCTACCAGTAGAGAAATGAAATTAATACAACATTTCAATTTATGTTATTGCCTTACCGAAGTTTATAACAGAATGCAAAGAATGTAAAAATTACAGATTTTGTTGTAACATTGAAGAGTGTTCCATAATAGCAAGAAATATAACCCATACAGCTTATTCAGAAAAATGATAACATTGAATGCTATTGACTGAGATTTTATGACAGTAAGTACAATAATAAATATTTGAAATCTACATAAAATATAATTCAATCATATTGAATGTTTCAAAAAATAGTTTCCAATAGCCTATCATTGGCACATACCATTAGAGCAATGAAATTTCGAGAAATAGAATGAATGAGCAGCATATTATTGTGTTACTGAAACTTGTGAAACAAAAATAACAAAATTCACTGCAACTTCCAGGAGTATTACATATTCACAAAAATATAATTGATACAGCTTAACATTAAGAGAAGTATATATTAATGCATATGAGCACTATATTATTGTCTTACTGAAGCTTATACCATAATATATTGGCATATAAAAAAGGTTACAAAATTCAGTGCAACATCCAGCAGTTTTTCATAATCACAAGAAATATAATACAGACAGTTTATCATTAAGAAAAATGTTAGAAATGCTACCTTATGCTGTAGTTTACCATTGAAATATCATCTAATATACCAATTTAACTTAATGTGTGCGTCCAAAATAGTTTGCGGTACTTTTTGTTGATCATTCATACTGGGCAGTAGAACAACAAAATTTCAATAAAAGAAGATATAAGCACCATATTCTTGTGTTTTTGAAGCTAATACCATAACAATAATGGTTACATAGCATATAAAAGAATAGTTACAGAATTCAGCGCAGCATACAGGAGTTTTTCATAATCACAAGAAATATAACCCATGCAGCTTGTTAAGGAAAATGTTAACATTGAATACCATATACTGATGATAGTAACTAACAGAAATAATTATTTGAATACCAATGATAAATCAATAATATGTATGCTTCAAATAATAGTTTGCGACAACTAATGTCTTGTCATTGAGATATATCACTAGACATACAGTACTGTGCAAATTAGTTGGGAGAATAGGAAAATGCAGTAACAAAGACAACTAAAATATTTGTTTAATAGGGTAGTTAATAGTGAATGTGACCCCCCCCCCCCCCCCTTACCTTTAATTACTTCTTCCATCCTCTCAACCATTGACGCCACTAGCTTTCCAAACATCTTCACTTCAGGGTCGAGGTACCACACTTTCTATCATTTTGGTTTTCGTCGTGCAATCTACCTTAGATATGTCATCATCATCATCCTCAAGCAGCCATGGGCTACGGAGGTCCAATCAGACCGTGCAATTTAGTTCTCCAAGCAAGTCTATCCTGAGCTACATCTACTGCATCTGTCCACTGCACACCAATTCTAACAAGGTCCTGTTTGACATTGTCTGCCCACCGCATCCTAGGTCTCCCCTTCTGAGGCCTTTAGGCACACTCTTCATAACCCTATTCGCCAATTTATAATTATCCATACAGGCAACATGGCCAAACCAACGGAGTTCCTCTGTGCACAATATACTGCTTAAAGAAGGTTGCAAACTCCTTTGCCTAACCTCATCATTAGTTAGAAAGTTGAACCACCTAATGCCCAAGATACTGCGTAAGCATCTGGAATCAAAAGCATCTAGTTTCCTGTTATCTTGTTTACAAAATGTCCAAGTTTCACTACCATAACTAACCCTAGAAAGAACCAAGCTATTATACAGTCTAATTTTAGTCTTTAAGTGTATACGCCTATTTCTCCACAATCTCCATAGATTCTTCAAAGTCCCAGCAGCAATTCCTATTTGTCTGTTAATCTCATGCCGCATATCACCAGTATCTGTTACATAGCTCCCAAGGTAATTAAACTGTGACACCTGCTCAAGACTGCAACCATTCAGATTAACTGAATCACAACCTGCCTGACCAATTTTCATCACTTTAGTTTTCTCTCTGTTTATAACCAAACCTACTCTACTACCAGTCTCATCAACAGCTCGAATGAAAGAGTTCATCTCATCAACATCATTTGCCAAAAGGGCTAAACCATCAGCATAATCTAAATCAGAAATTTTCGTATCTGCAGTCCATTTAAGGCCAAAATCTTTCCCTTGAAGTGAATTTCGCATAACATAATCAATAACCAAGCTAAAGAGAAAAGGAGACAAAATGCACCCTTGTCGAACACCAGAAGTAATGCTAAACCAATTGCTACAAGCCTTACCAATTCTCACACACAACTCCGTGTTATTATAGAGAGCTTTCATTAGGTTAACTAACTTGTCTGGTATACCACATGATCTCACAGTCAACCACAAATTATGTCGATCAACACAGTCAAAAGCCCTTTTGAAATCAACAAAGATAGCAACCAAAGGTTTCTGAAACTCTAAACATTTCTCAAAAATGTGCCAAAGTGCAAATATCTGAACCACACATCCCCTACCATTTCTGAATCCACATTGCTCACCACGCAATTGACTGTCAACCAGATTCTTAATTCTATTAAGCACAATCGTGGAAAGAACTTTACCTGGAACAGAGAGTAGACTGATACCCTATAGTTATCATAAGAACTGTGATCATCTTTTTTGAAAATAGGGATAATAGCTCTGGTAAAATCCTTAGGAATCATGCCTTTATCATAAAAAATATTCAAAATTTCAGTCATTCAAGTGGTAACCGAAATATTCACAGCTCTAAGCATTTCCGTAGTAATTTCATCTACCCCTGGAGATTTATGAAGTTTATGGTTAGAAACAGCCAAACTAACTTCAGATTGTGTTATAGGGCCAACATTAAAGCCGCCAATGCATATATAATCATTACAAACAATGGGAGTTGAACTAAACACATTGTTTAGAACATCACTGAAATGCTCAACCTACCAGCCATGACAGAACACTCACCTTCTATAACCTTACCTTATTTATCCTTCTTTCCCTGTATACCTGTCCGTTTTCTACCACATAAAACAACTATCTGGTACAGGTCTCTGCTGTTGTGCTGCCTAACTGCTTTCTCAGCTTTGTCAGCCAAACCACAAGCCAAAGATTCTTATCAGTAGCTAACTGATCCTTTAGACGTTTATTAAGCTCTCTGTAATCCTTTCTATTAGGACTTGTAGGGTTCTGATTAAGGACATTCCTGCAGTTCTTTCTTTCCCAAATAAGCTGAAGTATCTTATCACTTAGCCGTCCCGTGGCCGAGTGGTTAGCACGTTTGGCTACTGATCTAAGGGACCTGGGTTCGTGCCCTGGATTAGGCATGGATGTGTGTGTCATTTTTCTGCTGAGATCCTGCCATCCTCTCAGATCTCCTACTGTGGCATAGAAACTGACAGGCTCCTGTCAGACCTCTGTGGCAAGCAGCTGCTTGAGGAGGTATTTATTTATTATTTTATTTTATTTACCTTATCACTCAAATAATTCTGTCTTCTCTGCTCCTTTAGTTTTTTCCTGTTAGTTTCCAAAAAAGCCTGTTCAAAATGATCCCATTCTTCCTTAACTTCAGCAGTATGCATACCATTACTGTCATAATGACTAAGTGACCTATCGTGGTAAGCTTTAGCTATAACTGGGTCTATCAGAGCTTCAGAATTAAAAGTAAATTTTTTAACCCTAGCACAATACTTTTTAAGTTTAAGTTGCAAGACACTTTTAACAAGGTAATGGTCAGATCCAATTTCAGCTCCCCTATATGACCTGGTATTCCTAACAGAACTAGCCCATTAGCTGTTAATTAACATATAATCAATAATAACCTTATGCAACCCATCAGGTGAAACCCATGTGTACTTATGTATGTCGCGGTGTTTGTAATATGTGTTAGTTATTCTGAAACCATTGAGTTTACTTACCTGTAGGAGACGTTGCCCATTGCCATTGCAGCTACCAATACCAAAAGGGCCAATCACCCCTCCCCAAGCCAGCTTTGGCATTGAAGTCACCAAGAACAAGGGTAACATCTCCTTTCTTGACAGAATTCAAAATATCCTGAAGTTGTTCATAAAACCTATCCTTCTCATCCTCATCGGCATCCTCAGTGGGGGCATAACAGCAGATAACATTCAAGTCTTTAACGCTTGTCTGAAATTTTGCTGTAAGAAACCTTTCATTAATGCACTCATATCCTAGAAGAGCATCACTAGCTGTCAACCCACAAATAAACAGAAAACAGCTGAAGATTTTCCCTCCATAGACGCCGACCAGTGCAACTAAATCAGGATCCATAATCAAGCTCAGAGCTATATATCTGTCCAGTCCAGTGGGTTTATATGGTCAGCACCAGGACCCTGTGTGGTTCTCCTCAGCAGGGTAGAAAAAAAAATAAAAGTAGCGATAGTTGTCCAGATCAGTAAGCCACACTAATCTGGCAGCCCTCCCCTTCCGTTCACTTCCACAAGAGAGTATCTCTTTTGAAAGGTACTAACGGTGTGCACCACGAAAAGGCGGGGTCTGACATTAGGTGCTAGGCCTGGCTGGTTCTAGGAATCATCACATGGGATTATTGCATAGCTCTCCTTCCAGTGACTACCTAGCTACCATGCTTTAATAATGGCCCACAAATATTCATTGGGGTTTAGATCGGGTGAATTTCCTGGCCACTAAAATACTTTCAAATGTTGCTGGGTAAAGAAGCTCTTAGCAAGCTTAGAATTGTGGCATGGAGCTAGATCCTGTTGAAATACTCCGTCGCCGTTAGTCATAGGATAGGAAACGCTTCTGTAGTTTTGGGACCATTTTCGCCTCCAGAACTCATATGCACTTTGTGCTGTCCATCATTCCTTCAATGGGGTGAAGCGTCTGTGGCCCGGAAGCTGTGAAACATTCCCAAAACATGACCTTGGGTGGGTGTTTGGGGGATTGCTGGATGTGGCCGTATCGAAGAGGTTCTCCAGGCTTCGCTTGTCCCAACTAATTCGCACAATACTGTAAATGAATAAGTACACCAATGGGAACCCCTATATTATTGCCTTACTGAAATTTCTAACAGAATTCATAGTAATATACAAAAATTGTCGTTTTTTGTGCAATATCGCAGTATGTTCCATAATTACAAGAAATATAACCCATGCAGCTTGTTAAAGAAAATGATAAAATTGAATACCATATATTGATGATAGTAACTAAGACAAAAACATTCTTCAACTTTTTTTTATTACGAAAGAAATTTTGATTCCGCCTTAACGAAAAATGTGGTTCTTTTTTTGCTCTGATGAACTTCTTCCCATTCCTTAACTTCAATTTTTACCAATATCATGCTGAACTTACGTTCTAGAAGACATCCGATATATAAGGTGACATTAATAAATTAAGTAATGATGTTTTAACTGTATTTTTACTTCTCCTTCCTATGTAATGTGACATAAACGTTTTTCCGAACTTATCCGTATTCCGATATATTTAGTAATTACTGTTCAGTAGAGTAAATATCGTTTGTGCCATCGCTTCCGATTGAAACCGAATTGTCTTCATTGTTTAAAAAAAAATGCACAAAAATGTCTTACGTAGCAGTCAACCGATAAAGGAAAAAGGAATTTGGTAACTTTATTACATGTTGAAATGCATCATATCAACAATCCCTAAATACGAAAATATTAAATCGGGATTTCATTATATTGTTATATTATATAAAAAATTCTTTAATATCTGCTCGATTTAGGAATTTAGAAACTTGATTAGCTTTCTGATGATTATATCCTCACAATTGTAATTTTTTTTAAATGAAATTTGTTAGCAAAATTGATACCCGAAGAAGTGGGGAGGTCCGGAATCGCTCTCCCGAAATTCTAGTCGTCTTATACGAAATCTCAAACTTATCTACCTGTTTTGAAATCCAAAACAATTGTCTTTGTATAATTTTATTTTAGCCCTATAGTCCATGTTCAACACTTTAAATAAATTCAAAAAATAAATATAAAATATTATTCCATATATGTAGAATATCATTTTAACCTTCCTGTCCTGTGCAATAACCTGCTCAAGTCTTCTAACTTCCCTCAATCCCTTCCACAACCAAACCTAAATTCTCGGACCGTCTGAAATCAAATTTTTCGGACCTCAATCCCCAAAACTAAACACTTCCCCCTCCTCTCCTTGAAACTAAATCGTGCATACGTACAGTCGCTCAAAAAATATCCGAACACTATTGGTTGATTACAGAATTCAGATAAAATTTCTGGCAACGATGTTTTTAGAAATTAGTGATCTGGCAACCTTCGTGTACGTACACGAAGATCTTCGTGTACGTACACGAGATCACTAATCTCTAAATAATTAGTGATCTGGCAACCTTCGTGTACGTACACGAGATCACTAATCTCTAAAAAAATCGTTGCCAGATATTTTTTCTGAATTTTGTAATCAACCAATAGTGTTCGGATATTTTTCTGAGCGACTATACCTGTTTGGAGACAGGTTATGTTTTTCTGTTTGCAGACTCTGGTTTCATTATCAGGGTTTCGGAATTTTATTTCGTTTAATAACTCTTCTAAGCTTCTTAAATCAGAATTTTAATATGAACTTTAAATTCAAACACTGATCGATAGCATCTATTAGGCTACACAATTGTTTTTTGTCTTGAGTAGACAGATTTTAAAATTGGATAAATATTTAACATGTATTTTATTTCTAATGAGTTATCTCAAGTGAGTTTACGGTTAAATAGGAAACCTGTAAAATATTTGCATTAGGACTTTGTAGAAAAATATTATATCCATTTTGATTACAATTACAGAAGACGTTAGACAAAATAAAAAGAAACGAGAAGAGGCTTCTATGAAATTTCTTCGGCTCAAGCGATTTTCAAATATTCAAATAGTAGGTACATTTTAGTAACTTTTATCTTGTAGTTAAAGCTAAGTAAAACAAGTATCCGTATCAAATTAAAAATTTTTTTGTAGAATATTCAAAAAAAAATAATCTGTAAGTTATCTATTTAATAATCAATTAACATGGAATCTACTGAACAAAACTAAAATACTTGAGAATAATGGAAATATATTGCAGCAAATTAATTATTCCATAAATTTTAAAAACTACTTACTCAAGACCAAAACCAAAATGTATAATTTAATAAATGAGATCAGTGTTTGAATAAAAGCTTAAATTCGTAACTATATTTTTAAACTTCAAATTTGTGGCTTCGGCTTATGTTCTAAAGGTGCTAAAATTCTAAATATGTTCCCATTTCCATCAAAATTTAAATCTCTTTAAGATTTTTTTCGATATAAAAATGAGTTCTGCAGCTTGATTAGATGAGTAATTAAGTTGGAAATGAAAAAACTTTCAATTTGAACTAAAGCTACTATAAGTAATAAATAATTCATTAACATTAAATAGATTTTAAATAAGTCCTACAAGCAAAAGTAATAATCGTTTTAAAACGAAATAAGTAATATTTGGACGGCCCCTTTTTTCAAAAAAAGGTGATGACTCCTGACTGAAGAGGAGTATCTATCCATCGCCTAAGTCGAGAGAGACGCCAAAGAGTCACTGATGACTAGAAAAAGTCACTATATCCTGCCTAGTTGTAAACTGGAATCATTTTTATTTGTTACACCAGGAAACTGTAGTTAATACCTAAACCAGTTTTTTTTATACAGTTGTACGAATGGTTAGCACGCTTGACTACTGATCTAAGAGACCTGGTCGAGCCCCGGATAAGGCATGAATGTTTCTGATGTTTTTCTGCTGAATCTCGCCATCCTCACAGACCTTCTACTATGGCGTATACACTGACAGGCTCCTGTCAGACCTTTATGGCAAGCAGCTTCTTGAGGGGATTTTTATTTATTATTTATATATACTAAGTAAGACGAAATTTAGGATTGTTCAAGTTTTTAATTAGTCCAATGCACGAACACAGATATTAAATAATTCAAAGAAATGATCCTCATTACCGAAAGATTTGGTTGAAGCACTTCAACAAATAAAAAATACTAGATGATTCATCTTTTTCTGCAGAAAGTGCTATTCACTTGATTTTGAATACATTTCGCGAGCATTAGAAGTTTTTCGAGAGTTGCTTGAAGATTCCCCATGGTTCACTTGATCGGCTCTAGTTGAAATTCTTTCGCTTCTCAGTGTAGTCCATTTTGTCTCCGAAATCATCTGAAAGGGACAATTTCTCCTTTAGGAGCAATAAAGGGAAAAAATCCTCTCCAAAGTTTTATTGCGATGATTGATCATTATTGAACTACTGAGGAAATATAAATCAAAATAATCTTTTTTTTACGAAATAAATAGTTATTCTCTTCACTTTGTCGTCCGTCTCTCCATTTTATCAGCCATATTAAAAATCAGGGAGTACTCAGGATTTATTTTCGGGGGAGATTTGAGAAAGTTTGTGAATAAGATTTGAGTAGGATTTCCCAACTACTACAATATTCCACCCGATAGGAAATATTAAAATGATATTCTGTACGGACTACATTTTAATAGTTGTTTTGAAATTTCTTTTTAGTGTCGGACATATACTGTAGTGATAAAATAAATTTATACAAAGACGACTGACCGTTTTGGATCTAAAGCAGATAGACTAGTTTGAGATTTCGTATAAGAAAACCGGATTTTCGGAGGAGGGGGGAATCGGACCGCCTGCACTCCCCCCTCTCCCGGGTACGTCCCTGAAAGAAAATATTGTACAAATATTGTAAAAAATTTTTTTTCTTTTTCCTTTTCTTCAACTGGATAAGAATTATAAAATATTGCTTTTCAATCATTCCGCTTCTTCCATTAATTTTAATTTCCTCGATAAAAGAACGCCGAAAATGATAAAATTTAAATTGTTATTTTAAATAACTTGTTTTTGCAATAGATATTATATTTAGAAGTTGGAGTATATTAAGAGCTATAAATATTATATTTAGAAGTTCCAGCTTCTAAATATAATATCTAGAGCATAACTAGGTTATTTGTGTGTGTGTGAATTAATTTTCTTTCAGATGACTATTAAGAGTATTAAATGACATAAAAGTATCTAAAAATTCCATTATGCTCCTAAAAAGCAGCATGCATAATCAGTACTATTAACATACATATTTAGCGAATTATTTCTAGTAGTGGAAGGGTTCCCAAGACGTTAAGATGCTCTGGGACTCAGAATTGCTTGATCTGAACAGTGCTTATTGGTGATTTTTTTCTGAAGATATCTGAATGTAGAGGCCATTAGTTGAACAAGAACTCTTTGGTGACCACAAAGTGTATTGCCCATACACTTTGGATGAGTACCTAGATTAAAGCCTTACCGCTAGAGAATGCAAAATCTTCGACCTAAAATTTCTTTCAGTTTTTCAGATAATTTTTAGATTAGCTGTTACTATACTGTTATGTCTAACTTTGCACATAGATGGCGACACAAGTCAGTGTAAAGAAAGTGGGAGAGGAGATGGACGAGAATATAAGAAAGGAGATGTCACGACCAGGCGATCAGTGGTGTAAGGAAATGACTTCCGGAAGAAAATAGCTCCCTGAAGTTCAATTTCCAGGTTTATTCTCATAACCGTATTCCAGGTAGTCACCGAGTCTTAGAGAGCCTTCACTTTTCGCCTTTATTGAATGGATGTGGGTCAGTAGCCAAAGGAAATGCGAGCAAGAGAAAAGAGAGAATTGCTTTTCTGGTATTGTGAAGTACTTCTAGTTTCAGATCTATGTTACAGGGAGACAATAAATCTCGCTAATAATTCGTAATAGCCAGGGCTGGAAATGGAAAAGAACGCGGATGAACGCCGTTCCCTTAATACCAGAGTTTTTCTTTTTCTTACAGAACTTATTTTCCATGTCAAAGACTATTTGCAACAATGAGACTTCTAGAAATAAAAAATACTTCACAGATGATGTACAATTAATTAGAGAGAAGTAGAACTGTTCAAATTACATTATTAAAATTACGTTTCAATCTGCTTAAAATCTAAATTGGTTACAAAAAACGAATAAAATGATAAAACGATGATTCTGGAGCCTAGTTCTCAAATTCTATTTCTACCCCTTGTAATGGCACCAGTATATATGGAATATTGTAGTCTGCTACATTATAGGAACATGTGAAGCAAAAAGTTTTCGGTTAGCGGAAGTGACTTCGGGGACTTTTACTTCTTTTTAAACTGAAGTTTGTTTACTTCTCTACAGTCTGATGTAAGGTTTGTTTTATTCTTTTAATTTGGAAATTGCAAACTACTCATCTAAATTTTGACCTTTCTCATTAGAAATTATTTTCGGTGTATTCCATAAAACAGGCAAGAACAGCGTTTATTTTAAAGTTGCAGTGTATTGTAACGTAATTCATATATAAATAACAATATTATTTATAATATATTATAATATATTTATATAATTAATATATTAAATTATTCATATATAATCAATATATTTATATCATATTATAATTTATATAATTGATGTATTTATAACATATTATAATAATATATCATAATAATATTATATTATAAAATATTTATAATAATAAATAACAAAAGTTTTAGAGCATTCTGCATATATTTCGCGTATTTTCAAATTCATAAAAAAAATTTGATATGTTTTGTTGCAGTGTAATTTTTTTTAATAGTAGACTAGAGTTTTACTAACTCTTGTAGTACATATTTCTTCAATTTAGATTTTATAAGTTGCTGCTTCAATGAAAGAAATCTTTTTCTCATGAAAAATAAATCACAGAATGTGGTATTTGAAGCATAAGCCATCTAAGCTTTGCCATATTTCTCCCAATACACAGACAGTTCCCAAAAGAGAAGTAATTTCGCGATTTTGTAGAATATGTAAGTTGTGCAAACAGTATTAGTTGATTAGTTATTACTAACGACATAACAATAATAATGGAGATATTGTTTATTTTTTGATGTTAGCTTTGCAATTTTTTCCAAGCACTAGCTCCACTAATTCTATGTTTTCTGCCATACGTGCTTCAACATGAAAAGTGGCCAACTGATAGAAAGTGAGCATTTGATAAATTGAAAAGTAAAATATTTAAATTTTTGTTCAGATTCTACAATGAATGTTCAGATTTCGTCTACTTTTACAAAATCTCATCATAAGAAAAGCAAAATCATATATTATTGAACTAATTTAATTCTCAGCTGTATTTTTTTTCATAATCCTGATCCAAACACTAAATATAATTCCAACTGAACAACCTCCACCCCTACATAGAAGAAAAAGAGAACTTTACCAAAAGGAATTTGACATATTACAAGTTTTCATTTCTTTAATACAAGAATTATGTTCTTTTTACTTTTATTGATACTAACCTTTGCTGAAGATTTATTGGAATGTTTTGAAAATAATAGGTTTATTAGAAAGAAAAAAAAAATCAGAAACTTCTGTTACCGTGAACCTTTTGACTCAAAATAATAAAAAAAAACATTTTGGAAAATATTCTGATTCTCTTTATAATTAATATATCAGTCTTACACTTGCAATAATATACTATACGTATAACTGAATTTTGGGGATATTCTGTCTGAGATTTAACATATCAGTTGTCTGAACTTATGTTAGGGATATCAGAAATGTTTAACTCTGTTATATGAAGCATGTTGAAGAGAAGATATTTGGTTTTAAGACATTTGTAAAAATTTCGTTCTTATAACATATATATATTTCCACTTGTAAAAATATGTTTAATTCTATCTGGAAATTAAAATTTGCTAAAAATAATGTTTTTAATTTATTGTGAAAAGACTCACAGTACATATTTGTACCTGCATTTGCATGGGAGAAATGTCTATATGACAGAGTCCAGACAGTAAACCTACTGAAAGAGTGGCAGTAGTAGGACCTCCTTCCTGGGGACGGAAGTGAGCAATTAAAAATGGCGGCCAAGAACTAGGTCTACGCCCAAGCTTTCATGATTCCAGGCTTCAACGACCCCCACTACCGTGATAGGGAGGATTTAATTTTTTGAACTCCCAGAAAGGACCCACACACTTTGATGGCATCCTAGGGAGGGCTTAATTTTTGAACCCTCGTTTCTTTCCCCCTGTATGAGTGAGACGATCTGGGTCACCACCACGCTGTAATGGGGAGGGCTTATATTTTGAATCCCCCATTTCTTACCACCACACGTGTGCTGGAGTTCTAGACGACCAGGGCAACAGATTTTCTCGAGTGCTGACCCATTTCGATGGAGGTCATTGACCTCCTAGGCATAGATCAAGTTGGGGGTCCGTCACCCAGGCTTTGTGTGGGAGGGTTAAAATTTTGGTCCCCACATTTCCGACCGTTGTATATTCTAGACGACCAGGGCAACAGAATTTTCTCGAGTGTTGACCCGCTACCGTGGCGGTCGTTGACCCCTGTATGAGTGAGACAACCTGTTTCACAGATTCTTCCTTGTGCTAGACTCCCACACTTTTCTGGCGTTAGCCCTTGAAAAGGTATCCTAATCACCTTTCCATATGACAGTATGGTGTTGCAATAGGAGTTCACATCCAGGAAAATGTCCGTTGGGTCAAAGGATGTCTGGTACAGCAGTTGACGGCAACAAGTTCGCCCACGTGGCCAGAAGTTTAAAAGGTCACGAGGAGGGATCGAAATTTAAAACGACCATTAAAAAGCCAAAGAATTTAAACACTATAACATAGGAGCGTAGTCGGTTGGAAGTGGAATTATATATTTCTAATAAACCTGTACGAGGGTTGTAGCGTGCAAAACAGAAAGCTACATTCACGGTACCTAAAATAAAAAACTGTTTTACGTTTGTGTAATATATACATAATTTACCGATCAAAATACGTGCAAGCGCTCACTATTGGTGACGATATGCAAAAATACTATCATTTTAAATATTATGTTTAAGTGTAATATATTTCTATTCATAATTTACCGTACGTTTTAAAATATACTCACGATATTTGTCATGGTCACGATATAATGAACGACATAAAGGTGTGAAGAAGTGATTCAAATATATTTTACGTTTAAGTAAAATATACACGTAATTTATCGGTCGTTTAAAATACAGTCACGATGTTTGTCATGGGTCGTGATATAAAGGTGTGAAGAAGTGAATGTAGAATAAAAGTGATTCAATAAATTTTACGTGTAAGTGAAATATATTCACGTGTAAGCGTACGTTATATATCCTCGTATTATAACTTAGGTTCCATACGACACGCCAATAGACAATGAATAAAAATAAGATAATGTTTAACAACATACAAAAACTTTTGAGGCCTCACAAGTGTAGGTTCGTTCGCGAGATCTCCATACAGAAACAATTTCAATTGAAAACATCAGGTGGGACATTGAATATAAAACAAAAATTTCTAGTAATCGAGAAGTGTGAAACATTCAACATCTAAATAATTCTAGTAGTTTAACGTGAAAAAGTTTCCAAGTCAACCAGTTTCAAAATGCACTTCTTGAAAACGAATGAATATTCTGACCACATTAAAGCAGAAACACACAACCGTTAACATCCTCGTTACCAAAGATGAGACCGTAATGTACCTTCACGACGGGAATGCTCTATTTTTCGAAAACCCTTGGAATCGTATCTTATAAAAAAGTTTAGACACCGAAGAAGGTTCACCAGAAGCGTGACACGGTCTCCGAGATGGCGCGCTTCCCCGCAATATATATAACCCCAGGGGTTAAAGGATCTTTCCCAAAACTCATGTAACTTTCGCGCTGCGCTTTTCTGCAGTACAGCATGGACTAAAGAATCAAACCCATTCACAGCGTGTTTTTCTAGGATACGACATAGATATGAGGACAAACCAGGTTCCGTATTCTTAGGTGTTAGTGCGAACTAAAAAAGCTGCCAAAGTCCATATCGGAATAAGTATGATGATTTAAATCAAAATGACATAAATACACACGCTATATTCACTCTCTGATGATTAAAATCAAAACGACATAAATATACACTCTCTGATGAGTAAGATGTCTCGTACACGTGTGAAATGTACGGTCATCAAAGGGTGAACTACAAGATATTACAGCTGAGGTCTTGTCCGCTGTCCGTGCTTTCAGTTTAAAACGTCGGTATAATTGTCTGTTCGTTTCAAGTTACCATAGGATGCATGATTTTTTACAAGTCGTATTAAAGCCACAATAGTCACCGACTCCTCGGCCAATGTGCAGACAGACGGGGACGTTGAAAGTCGATGCTCGACGGCGATCCTGGCAGGGGAGGATTTAAAAAACTCAAGTCCTGAATGTTTCACGTAGAATTATATGACTTTTCCCTCTAGATAACCCTTTATTTCTAAGACATAACAAATATTATGATATAAATCAGGAATGGTGAAATTTCTTTGAACTCTACCGAGCGATATCACTTATTTAAATTCAGTGAAATATATTCACGTGTAAATAATTCTAAACGTGCGAAATACATTCACGTGTAAACATTCAACATCTAAATAATTTTTACTCTAGATAACCCTTTATTTCCATCTTTCTAGATGGCCCCTATACCCCATCTTTGTCTGGATTATCACTTGTTCATTTTAATATTACCCTCTGTCGACCTACCTCCTAAGTTTACTATGTTTGTCATTTTGTTTATATGTACTGGGGTGTCAAACCACTTGAACGTTTAGTATCCAAAATTACCTTAACTTTAATGTAATAAATTATTAAGTGTGACAGTTGTGACAATCTTTGTTTTGGACCGCGGATAAAACCGTCTACGCCCTTAACTAACGACCACACCACATTTCGGTAATGTAGGGATCTAAAGTTTAGGAACTGTTCCGTCACACTTCGAAAAACGCTGGAAAAGTGAACTGTCTTTGGTACATTTGCAACTAATAAAAACTTCCGCATGCAAATTTTTATATTGTGATTTGTAATATCTTCTATTCCCCATCTTTATCTCGATTACTCCTGTTCATTTTAATATTACTCTCTCACGTCTTAAACCTTCTTACCCCTAAGTTTACTATCATAGTACATGTTTGACCGTGTAACTTGTCATTTTGTTTATATATATTATGCACTACCTGTAAATATATTTGTACTATCCTCAAATGTACTGTGACATCAAGCCACTTAAAAGTTTAATATCCAGAATTATCTTACCTCCTGCTTCGAATAAATTATTAAGTCTGGCAGTTATGGCAAACTATTGTTTTGGTTCGCGAATAAAACCGTGTACTAGTGTTCAAATAATTCATGGCGAGATATAGGCTCTAAATCTTAACTGGCGACCACAAATCATTTTCGGCAATGCAGGGATCTAAAGTTTAGGAAATATTTCCTAATACTTCGAAAAAACAATGGAATAGCGAACTGTCTTTGGTACATTTGAAACTAATAAAAACTTTCGCATGCACATTTTCGAACTCTGAGTGTGGATAAAATGAGAATTGTGACGCCCACTGCTCTTAAACAGGTTTCCCGAGGTCAAAGAACTTTTTTTCGACAGTCAAAGACGTGCGTCCAGTGGATTCTCCTACGGTGGAACATTGTTTGGTGTAACTAAGGAAGTAATTTCACTGATTATTATATTAAATAACTGAATCTTTGCTATTAACCAGAAATTAACTGATGTAGTGCAACCATATGGACTGCACTATTGGTAAAGAACGTTTTATAAGATTTTACCGCGAACACTAATCTCCTTCATATCGGGAGTAAAGTTAAACTCGCAAACGAGTTATAACTCTAGTGGGTTATAAACATACTTCACTTGTAAGAAATATTTTGTTCATGTTGGAAGAAAATTTAAGATTCTTATTTCCTGCGAAATTTTATTTCTCCTGTAGGAACGTATAAAGGTAACAGTATTTTGAAATAGAAGTTTACCCCATAATTGCTTAATGCTATTACATTTGTAAACTAAATTGTTCTAATAATGATTCAGGTGTTCCCACCAAGACATGTGAAAAACTTTCGCAGCGTAAAAGTCAGTGTATCACATTTTGTGTTCTTCGAGATTCACTTAAAACTTCTCTGATCATTTACATGCAGATTTTTTATTTCTCTGTAATTCCGGTGTTGAGGAAATTAGCCGTCACTTTCTTCTTACGGTTATTTTTCAAAATAGAATGTCAGTCGTATTCTACTTTGTTTCGCTAGTTCGTATATGGTTTAGGCTTCAGGTTGTTGTAAACCTTTCAACCACACAAAGAAAGAAATCACAATGACGAAAAAAATCATATGTGGAATACTATTTAATTAGTAGCATTTTCACACTATTAATTAGTACATATTCAGAGGTGCGTACCATCTCGCCGTACACTTCTTTTAGTAAAATAGGAAAGTTCCATTCAAACATGAATGATATATTATCTAAACGATGTAACCCAACTTCTGCCTCTTCCACAAAACGTTTAGAGATATCGGTGAAATGAATGATTCTTACGTCTTCTGTGAAATAGCCTTTAACTGTTATAGCAAGGTGCCAATGGCGAAGCTGACTTTACCTCCAATACAGTTCTTTCTGCATCCTGACACATCCTTAACTGAAAGGTACAGAGTCATAGTGGATAGTTCTTCTGTTAAATTCATTCACTTTCCATTGTTGAAACCTTTGCTTGGTCCCTCAAGGCAGTTAGATGAGCTTGTATGATGTTGAGGGAGCGTCTGATTTTGTCGGGTTCTAACGAGTTCATTACAGATAATATTTCATGGTCTAGCCATTGCGAAAATGTTATGGCTTTGCCTTCACATTGATGGCGTTTAAGTCGCGCTACAAGTCCGATGACGTCCTTGTTATACTGTAAACAAACGTTACGAAATCCCTTTCTTTTAGGATATTTCTTGAAACCTTTCCAAATAGGATCGCTCTTTCGTCCTGTCATGTTTAACGAGTCGCTTCTGACAGCAAATGATACAGACACGCAGAGGTACTTATGATTTAAATCCAAACCTTCAGAAATTCAGTAAACTAGATCTCGACTAATGAAAGGCTTCTGCAAGATTCTCCTCTTTCTTCCTCCCCTATTCTTTTTCCCCAATTCTCCTCTGCTTTCCACTTGTAACCTATTTCTCCCCTCCAACCACCCCATCCTTCATCTCCTTTTCTTTTTTCTACCTTTCTCTTTTTATAGAGCATTAACGATCCGGAGGAAAATTCTCTAGTTTTCGTGTTAATATTGCGCTCATGAGTGTAGTTTGTAAATTCGATTTCGGTGAGTTTCTTCTTGCAAAGGCACATGTGGTGGCTATGTCCATTTTTATTGTGTTGGTTTGAGGTAGAGTAATTTTATGATGATGTCTTTAGAAAAGATAAAGAATTGGCTATGTTCGAAATGTATCAATCTTCCCAGTAACTCTTCTAAGCTTAAATTAAAAAAAAAGAAATAGAAATTACAGCAACAGAAGAACGTGCCATCGCGTGATGTAACAACACTTGACATGGAGACTAAAAGTTGTACAACAGATAAATCTTCAGATTTAGAAAATGAATTTTGTGGTAAGTGTAATGTTGAAATAGTCGATGTACTTGAAACCATTCAATGCAAAGGTCGTTGCAATTTCTATTATCACTATTATTGCATAGGATTTGCAACAAATTTTAAGAAGATGCACAATTGGGAAAAAGTAATGTGGAAATGCCAAACATGCAGCTTAGAAAAAAAAATCAGCAAATTGTAGACAGAAATAATAAGTCAGAAAATAGAGATCATAACATTTCAAACTTAAAAGATTCTACACGAGAAAATAAGATATCTGAAGAAGAGAAATATGTCGAATATCTAATTGATAAACATATGACATCTTTCAAAAAGATTTTATGCAGAGTAATACTAATTTAAAAGAAGAATTGTTAAAGGAAATTGGAGAATACAATAAAAGCACTTTATACTGTTCAAATAAAATAGATGAATTTTCAGAATTAACCAAACAGATGAAAGAAGTTCAAAAACAAAATGAAACATTTATGGGAGTAAATTGCTGCTTAAAAGACGAAACAAAAGAACTGAAGTGGAAGGTGAATGAACTTGAACAGGTAAGCAGAAATAAAAACTTGAAAATAATTGGAGTGCCTGAAACAGTAAATGAAAACATTGAAGAAATTGTTTTAAATAAAGAAAAGCGTTACAAATAGATGCAAATAGTACTATAATAGATTTACGTTTTTCTTTCTTTTCTACAATTCTTCTTTTAAATTAGTATTACTCTGCATAAAAGCTTTTTTAAAAGATGTCATATGTTTATCAATAAGATATTTTTGCAAAAGATAAAAGATATCAATAAGATATTTTTGTCCTTTTTGGGAGTTCAAAAATTAAGCCCTCCCTATCACGGTAGTGGGGGTCGCTGACCCCGACCTAGGACGCCATCAAAGCATGGGCGTTGACCTAGTTCTTGGCCGCCATTTTTAATTGCTCACTTCCGTCCCCAGGAAGGAGGTCCTACTACTGCCACTCTTTCAGTAGGTTTACTGTCTGGACTCTGTCATATAGACATTTCTCCCATGCAAATGCAGGTACAAATATGTACTGTGAGTCTTTTCACAATAAATTAAAAACATTATTTTTAGCAAATTTTAATTTCCAGATAGAATTAAACATATTTTTACAAGTGGAAATATATATATGTTATAGGAATAAAATTTTTACAAATGTCTTAAAATCAAATACCTTCTCTTCAACATGCTTCATATAACAGAGTTAAACATTTCTGATATCCCTAACATAAGTTCAGACAACTGGTATGTTAAATCTCAGACAGAATATCCCCAAAATTCAGTTGTACGTATAGTATATTATTGCAAGTGTGAGAATGATACATTAATTATAAAGAGAATCAGAATATCTTCCAATATTTCTTTATAATTTTGAGTCAAAAGGTTCACGGTAACAGAAGTTTCTGATTTTTTTTCTTTCTAATAAACCTATTATTTTCAAAACATTCCAATAAATCTTCAGCAAAGGTTAGTATCAATAAAAATAAAAAGAGCATAAATCTTGTATTAAGGAAATGAAAACTTGTAATATGTCAAATTCCTTTCGGTCAAGTTCTCTTTTTCTTCTATATAGGGGTGGAGGTGATTCAGTTGGAATTATATTTAGTGTTTGGATCAGGATTATAAAGAAAAATACAGCTGAGAATTTAAATTAGTTCAATAAAATATGATTTTGTTTTTCTTATGATGAGATTTTGTAAAAGTAGACGAAATCTTGAACATTCATTGTAGGATCTGAACAAAAATTTCAATATTTTACTTTTCTATTTATCAAGTGCTCACTTTCAATCAGTTGGCCACTTTTCATGTTGAAGTACGTATGGCAGAAAACATAGAATTAGTGGAGCTAGTGCTTGGAAAAAATTGCAAAGCTAACATCAAATAATAAACAATATCTCCATTATGATTGTTATGTCGTTAGTAATAACTAATCAACTAATACTGTTTGCACAACTTAAATATTCTACAAAATCGTGAAATTACTTCTCTTTTGGGAACTGTCTGTGTATTGGGAGAAATACGGCAAAGCTTAGATGGCTTATGCTTTAAATACCACATTCTGTGATTTATTTTTCATGAGAAAAAGATTTCCTTGAGTTGTTTCATTGAAGCAGCAACTTATAAAATCTAAATTGAAGAAATATGTACTACAAGAGTTAGTAAAACTCTAGTCTACTATTAAAAAAAATTACACTGCAACAAAACATATCAAAATTTTTTTATGAATTTGAAAATACGCGAAATATATGCAGAATGCTCTAAAACTTTTGTTATTTATTATTATAAATATTTTATAATATAATATTATTATGATATATTATTATAATATGGTATAAATACATCAATTATATAAATTATAATATGATATAAATATATTGATTATATATGAATAATTTAATATATTAAATATATAAATATATTATAATATAATATATTATAAATAATATTGTTATTTATATATGAATTACGTTACAATACACTGCAACTTTAAAATGAAACGCTGTTCTTGCCTGTTTTATGGAACACACCGAAAATAATTTCTAATGAGAAAGGTCAAAATTTAGATGAGTAATTTGCAATTTCCAAATTAGAAGAATAAAACAAACCTTACATCAGACTATAGAGAAATAAACAAACTTCAGTTTAAAATGAAGTAAAAGTCTCCGAAGTCACTTCCGCTAACCGAAAACTTTTTGCTTCACATGTTCCTATAATGTAGCAGACTACAATATTCCATATATACTGGTGCCATTACAAGGGGTAGAAATAGAATTTGAGAACTAGGTGGAAGCTTCAGAATAATCGTTTCATCATGTCATTCGATTTTTGCAACCAATTTAGATTTTAAGCAGATTGAAACGTTATTTTAATAATGTAATTTGAACAGTTCAACTTATCTCTAACTAACTGTAAATCATCTGTGAAGTATCTTTTATTTCTGCAAGTCTCATTGTTGCGACAATCTTTGACATTGAAAATAGGTTCTGTAAGAGAAGAAAATTCTGATACTAAAGGAACAACGTCCATCCGCGTTTTTTTCCATTTCCAGCCCTGGCTATTACTAATTATTAGTGAGATTTATTGTCTCACTGTAACACAGATCTGAAACTAGAAGTACTTCACAATACCAGAAAAGCAATTCTCTCTTTTTTCTTGCTCGAATTTCCTTTGGTTACTGACCCACATCCATTCAATAAAGGTGAAAAGTGAAGGCTCTCTAACACTCGGTGACCCCTGGTTGCGAGAAGAAACCTGGGAATTGAACTTCAGGGAGCTATTTTCTTCCAGAAGTCATTTCCTTACACCACTGATCGCCAGGTCGTGACATCTCCTTTCTTATATTCTCTTCATCTCCTCTCTCACTTTCTTTACACTGAAACATGCTTTCTGACTTGTCTCGCCATCTAGGGGCAAAGTTAGACATAACAGTATAGTAACAGCTAATCTAAAAATTATCTGACAAACTGAAAGAAAATTTAGGTCGAAGATTTTGCATTCTCTGGCGGTAAGGTTTTAATCTAGGTACTCATCCAAAGTGTATGGGCAATACACTTTGTGGTCACCAAAGAGTTCTTGTTCAACTAATGGCCTCTACATTCAGATATCTTCAGAAAAAAATCACCAATAAGCACTGTTCAGATCAAGCAATTCTGAGTCCCAGAGCATCTTAACGTCTTGGGAACCCTTCCACTACTAGAAATAATTCGCTAAATATGTATGTTAATAGTACTAATTATGCATGCTGCTTTTTAGGAGCATAATGGAATTTTTAGATACTTTTATGTCATTTAATACTCTTAATAGTCATCTGAAAGAAAATTAATTCACACACACACAAATAACCTAGTTATATGCTCTAGATATTATATTTAGAAGCTGGAACTTCTAAATATAATATTTATAGCTCTTAATATACTCCAACTTCTAAATATAATATCTATTGCAAAAACAAGTTATTTAAAATAACATTTTAAATTTTATCATTTTCGGCGTTCTTTTATCGAGGAAATTAAAATTAATGGAAGAAGCGGAATGATTGAAAAGCAATATTTTATAATTCTTATCCAGTTGAAGAAAAGGAAAAAGAAAAGAATTTTTTTACAATATTTGTACAATATTTTCTCTCAGGGACGTACCCGGGAGAGGGGGGATTGCAGGCGGTCCGATTCCCCCCTCCGCCGAAAATCCGGTTTTCTTATACGAAATCTCAAACTAGTCTATCTGCTTTAGATCCAAAACGGTCAGTCGTCTTTGTATAAATTTATTTTAGCACTACAGTATATGTCCGACACTAAAAAGAAATTTCGAAGCAACAATAAAATTTTATTCCATACAGAATATTATTTTAATGTTTCCTGTCTGGTGGAATATTTTAGTAGTTGGGAAATCCTACTCAAATCTTATTCACAAACTTTCTCAAATCTCCCCCGAAAATAAATCCTGAGTACTCCCTGATTTTTAATATGGCTGATAAAATGGAGAGACGGACGACAAAGTGAAGAGAATAACTATTTATTTCGTAAAAAAAAAAGATTATTTTGATTTATATTTCCTCAGTAGTTCAATAATGATCAATCATCGCAATAAAACTTTGGAGAGGATTTTTTCCCTTTATTGCTCCTAAAGGAGAAATTGTCCCTTTCAGATGATTTCGGAGACAAAATGGACTACACTGAGAAACGAAAGAATGTCAACTAGAGCCGAACAAGTGAACCATGGGGAACTTCAAGCAACTCTCGAAAAACTTCTAATGCTCGCGAAATGTATTCAAAATCAAGTGAATAGCACTTTCTGCAGAAAAAGATGAATCATCTGGTATTTTTTATTTGTTGAAGTGCTTCAACCAAATCTTTCGGTAATGAGGATCATTTCTTTGAATTATTTAATATCTGTGTTCGTACATTGAACTAATTAAAAACTTGAACAATCCTAAATTTCGTCTTACTTAGTAAATATAAATGATAAATAAAAATCCCCTCAAGAAGCTGCTTGCCATAAAGGTCTGACAGGAGCCTGTCAGTGTATACGCCATAGTAGAAGGTCTGTGAGGATGGCGAGACTCAGCAGAAAAACATCAGAAACATTCATGCCTTATCCGGGGCTCGACCAGGTCTCTTAGATCAGTAGTCAAGCGTGCTAACCATTCGTACAACTGTATAAAAAAATAACTGGTTTAGATATTAACTACAGTTTCCTGGTGTAACAAATAAAAATGATTCCAGTTTCCAACTAGGCAGGAGCGACCCTATAGTGGCTTTTTCTAGTCATCAGTGACTCTTTGGCGTCTCTCTCGACTTAGGTGATGGATAGATACTCCTCTTCAGTCAGGAGTCATCACCTTTTTTTGAAAAAAGGGGCCGTCCAAATATTACTTATTTCGTTTTAAAACGATTATTACTTTTGCTTGTAGGACTTATTTAAAATCTATTTAACGTTAATGAACTATTTGTTACTTATAGTATCTCTAGTTCAAATTGATAGGTTTTTTCGTTTCCAACTTAACTACTCATCTAATCAAGCTGCAGAACTCATTTTTATATTGAAAAAATCTTAGAGAGATTTAAATTTTCATGGAAATGGAAACATATTTAGAATTTTAGCAACTTTAGAACATAAGCCGAAGCCACAAATTTCATGTTTAAAAATATAGTTCCGAATTTAAGCTTTTATTCAAACACTGATCTCATTTATTAAATTTACATTTCGGTTTTGGTCACGAGCAGGTAGTTTTTAAAATTTATGGAAGAATTAATTTGCTGCAATATATTTCCATTATTCTCAAGTATTTTAGTTTTGTTGAGTAGATTCCAAGTTAATTGATTATTAAATAGATAACTTACAGATTATATTTTATTTGAATATTCTACAAAAATAATTTTCTCATTTGATACGGATACTTGTTTTACTTAGCTTTAACTACAAGATAAAAGTTACTAAAATGGACCTACTATTTGAATATTTGAAAATCGCTTGAACCGAAGAAATTTCATGGAAGCCTCTTCTCTGTTTTGGTTTTTCACTCTATTTTGGCTAACCTCTGCTGTAATTGTAAGCAAAATGAATATCACATTTTTCTACAATGTCTTAATGCAAATATTTAGAAGGTTTCCTATTTAACAGTTAACTAACTCGAGATAACTCATTAGAAATAAATACATGTTAAATATTTAACCAATTTTAAAATCTGTCTACACGAGACGAAAAAAATTGTGTAGTCTAATAGATGCTAGCGATCAGTGTTTGCATTTGAAGTCCATTTTAAAATTTTGATTTAAGAAGCTTAGAGGAGTTATTAAACGAAATAAAGTTCCGAAACCCTGATAATGAAACCTGAGTCCGCAAATAGAAAAACATAACCTGTCTCCAAACAGGTACGTATTCACGATTTAGTTTCAGGGAGAGGTGGAGGAAGTGTTTAATTTTGGGGGTTGAGGTCAGAAAAATTTGGTTTCAGGTGGTCCGAGAATTTAGTTCTGGTAGTGGTAGTGATGGAGGGAGGTTAGAAGACTTGAGTAGGTTTTTCGCAATTTCTAGAATATTATTGCACAGGACAGGAGAGGAAAAAAAGGAACAGGACAGAAAAGTTAAAATGATATTCTAAATATATGGAATAATATTTTATAGTAATTTTTCGAATCTATTTAAAGTATTAAACATGGACTATAGGGCTAAAATAAAATTATACAAAGACAATTATTTTGGATTTCAAAACAGGTAGATAAGTTTGAGATTTCGTAAAAGACGACTAGAATTTCGGGAGAGCGGTTCCGGACCTCCCCACTTCTTCGGGTATCTATTTTGCTAACAAATTTTATTTAAAAAAAATTACAATTGTGAGGATATAATTATCAGAAAGCTAATCAAGTTAGTAGTTTAATCACACCCGACGGTACTCCCTTTGCACAGTGCTTTCCCCCCCCCTATGTCGCAATCGTCCACGTTGCCTTCTTGACTTGGACCCCCTATGTCGCAATCGACCGGAAATTGACCTGTGCTGGGCCACGCTGCCTTCTGAACTTTGACCTCTATGTCGCAATCGACCGGAAATTGACCCCTATGTTACAACCGACCGGAAATAGACTCGTAATTTTCCAACGACCTAGTAAAGCCCCCCCAAGGTCATGGTTCTGGATGTATATAACCGCTGAAAAAGGTTTGACATTTATTCTGAGCCACACGTTATGGACGACGACGACAACTTGGATTTTGGTCATAATTGGACGAGTGATGTAGACTCCGGCTACGAGAGCGATCCACAACACTTTCGAACGCGTATTCGTCGATTGCTACGTCGACCTGTGATTGTGCCACCTCCTCCACCGCCGCCGCCACCTCCGGCCGTCACTATTAAGATGTTGCCGCGACCTGGGATTGGTGGTCCGATGCTACGGGCTGTTGTCGTGGAGGACACTACCCCGCCACCACCTACAAGACTACGTGGACCTCTGGTGATGAAGCCGCCCGAAACCTGGCCCCCAGGATTACCGCAGAATGTCGTCCAGGCTCTGAGACGTAAACGACAGAGACGTCTGTAGCTTGTGTAAAGACGTCAAGTGTTTTTGTCTCCAGATACTCGAACTAGTGCAACCATGCAAAACATCTGTATGGTTCTAGATCTCGACGGTTTCCATGTAAATGGTCGTTTCCTAGTGCGCGAACTTGGATATGCAGCTCTGAATGGGAAATGTGGTGTCTACCGTTTCAATCTTCGGCAACACCAACCTTTGTCGGTAAAAGACAGAAGGACAGTCAGCTACGTATCTAAATATGTGATAGGTCTACCCTTTCGTCCTCTGCCTCGTGAAAAGGTGTGGTCGTTAGATCACGTTCCTAACATCGTGAAATATGCTTACAAACTTGCACGTACTGAAGAAGCTACTGTGGTGGGTTACAAAGGAGGTACTGTGGAAAGAAATCTCTTGGAACAATTAAATCTGCCCAGTGTTAATCTCGAACTTTACGGCTGTCCCAAATATTGTGATCTCCCAAAAGTTTCCAAGTTCGAGTGCGGATATCACACCGGAGAGGACGTCCACTGCTCTTTAGCCGAAACAGCTGCTTTCTTCGGATGGATCGATCGTCGTCGAGAACATGTCCCAACAAACACTTGCTTATCAGATCGTTCCTGATTGGTCGTCCCAGGTGGTGTGGCTCTCTAGTTAAATAGGGAGCGAGCGCTGTGTGCCACATTGTTCACGATGCAGCCTAGCAATCCAGATGTGTGGTGTCTCGGTGAAGATGTTTACGTTGTACCTACACTGTTCAAAAATAAGTTTTCTGTGCATGTACGCCGCTACAAGAAATATGAAAATGGTGAACTCATCTACCCTACACCTGCGGGGGTTAGCCTCTCCATACCTGAATGGGAGGCTTTGTGTGCCACGGTCCCACACATAGAGGATCAAGTGAAAATTGGCCCTGATCAACAGACATGGTACGTGACGCATGGTTTACGTGTCTACATGTATCGAACTGTGGATGGTGAACGTTGTGTCGACTTCATCAAAGAATCAGCAGACCAAAGAACTCTACAGTTCCGTGTTGTGAGACGTTATATAACACTGAATGCTTCGCAGTGGTTCACACTGGCTATCCACGTAGACGAAGTGATGCGCATTGTGCATGGCGTGTGCGGGACTCCCAAAGATCACCAACTCCGTACAGCTATTATGGAACATTCAGAATCCATTCGTCCTTTCCTGCTGGGCCCTGTTTTCGACGGTCCCGATTGTGTTTACCCGCTGCTGGTGAATATTTTTCAGCAAGAACTTATGCGTGTGATACCGTTAGATGGACTGCAACCTGAAGAAAAAATACCGACTATCGTAGGGTGGTCTGGTGACTTGGACATTAATGCCTTAGCACAGGTATTTGTGGATACTGCCTGGAAACGAGGTCTGTTGAATTTTGTAGATTGTGGTTTTGTTTGCACTCTAAAATATAACGCTATTGTCGACGAGGCAAAAAATGAAATGTATAAATTAAATAAATAATTGTAACCTTATATAATGTGTCTGTCTTTTCATCCAATGTCATTTTAGTCTTGGTATGGATAGGAGAAGGAAGGTGTTAGCTAGTGTGGGTAGTGTAATCGTGACACTGTTAACGATAGCAGTGCTTGTATTAGAAATTGTAGCTCCTAGTAAAAATATTCAGTGTGGAGAGTCAAAAGCCTTAGACGACGAATACAAAATTCGTGTGTGTAACTTAACAGTGGACATCAGACAGTTTATAGGTGACATTCCTACAGTGACAGGTGTTACACTTTCGCTACATCAATGGCAAAACCTGGTGGGGTACGACGCCTGGGTGCAGCAGAAAACAAAACTTTGGAGTCCAATTATTTCGACCCCGAAAGAGGATTCGGTAGTGTAAAAAAGTTAGCACAGAATACGGGACTACCACTCAAACTCGTCCGTGAATGGTTAGAAAAGCAACCTGCCTATACGCTACATAAACCTGTTCGCAGAAAGTTCCCCCGTAACAAAGTTTACGTCACAGGGTTAGACGAACAATGGCAAGCTGATCTCATGGTGGTGAAAAATCTAACTCGCTTCAATGACGGGTATCGCTACATATTAACAGTCATCGATGTGTTCTCGAGGTACGGGTGGGCGGTTGCCATGAAGGCTAAAACAGGGAAAGAAATGGTATTGGCTTTCAAAAAAATCCTTTCCAAGGGTCGGTCTCCAATGAATTTAAATACGGATCAGGGTACGGAATTTACCAACAGAGTGTTCCAGAAATTCCTGAAAAAGAAAGGTATTCGGTTCTTTGCCACCTACTCTGACAAAAAAGCAGCTTTGGTGGAGAGATGGAATCGTACCCTACGCGAGAGACTGGGGAGATATTATACACGCAATAACACCTACCGCTACCTGGACGTGCTACCACGCGTTGTACGGGGATACAATGCCACCGCTCACAGTGCACACGATATGGCTCCCAAGGACGTGACCTTACGCAATGAAGACGTTGTGTGGGTTCGACTCTATCGCAATCCGACCGTAGTAAAAGAAAAACCAGCATTTAAAGTGAGGGACACGGTTCGACTAGCCAGTGTAAAAGTACCCTTCAAGAAGGCAGGAACGCATTTGTGGACCGAAGAAATATTTATAGTCGACAAGGTGTTACAGCGACAACCCCCTGTGTACGTCATACGGGATTCCGAGGGAGAAGTGTTGAAAGGTACATTCTATAAATCGGAACTTCAAAAAGTGACAGAACCCGAACTTTACACTGTCGAGAAAATAATCGAGCGTAAAGGTCACAAGGCACTGGTCAAATTTCGTGGTTATCCCAAACCTTCCTGGATCCCTAAAAAATGGATAGTTTCTACCTGACCCTACCCTCCACGGCTAGTCAGAATATTTACCCAAACAATTCGCAGACTGATTTCACGGTTCGTCTAGCACAACCCCTAAGACTGAGCGGAAAATGGAAAGTGGAACTAGCAGAAGTTCACTTACCCGTGAGCTGGTACAATGTGGACGGTTCTAATGACACATATGAATATTACACTCCCACCGAAGAATACAGGAAAATCAAACTTAAACCGGGTAAAATAACTCGAATGGAACTGTTGTCTCTCCTCACCACCCAGCTCCCAAAAGAAATAATAGTTTCCTATAACAGCGGTTACTGGGTATTCAAACCGAGTGAGGGATACGGTTTGATGTTTCCTAAAACGAATTTCGGTAAACTTCTGTGTATCGGGGAGAGTGAAGTTGACAAACCCTTCCACCAACGATTTGCCAGCAAACTTTGCAATACACCAACGTTCGACATAGATGACGAGTGTTATTTCTACGTGATCCCTCCAGGTAGTTTCCAAGAACGAAAGGTACCCCACGGACGATACGAAACTGCCGAATCATTATTCGATGCAATGAATCAGATGTTACCCTACAGGCTGAGAAAAGCTTACCGTTTCAAGCAACAGGCAGATCACACCGTATTGATGGATACAGACAAGTCGCATTACATTAAATTTCCTCGATCGAACCCCGGATTAGGAGACATGCTAGGAATTACTAAATTAGATATACCACTGAATAAAGTCCAGGGTGACTATCCCATCGATATGAACAGAGGAATGTATGGTATTTATTTGTATTCAGACCTGATTGCGCCTCAGTTGTTAGGTGATACTCACGGCGAACTGTTGCGTGTCGTGAACCCCGCCGTCAGAACCAGTAATAACGAAGCCATTGTTGCAGTGTATCAGCAACCTGATTACTACCCCCTTGCAAGAAACAGTTTTGAGAGTGTGAGAATCTTCCTTCGTACCGACACTGGAGAACCTCTGCATTTTAAATTCGGTAAAGTTTTAGTCAAGTTACATTTCCGTCATGAGGGTTAAATTCGTTCCCCCTTCTGCAGATGCCTACGTGAGCTACTACAAGAGCCAAACGGGGAAGGGTGTGTTCCGTGGTCCTCGTTATCAGAGAGGCGATGGGTTAGGAAGCATCTTTGCCACTATTGGACGTTTCATCAGCCCTCTCGTACGACCTGCGCTGGCTACCCTACGTAAGGGTGGACTACGGTTCGTTTCAGAGATGTCCCAGGGGCAAAATTTCAAATCTGCAGCCAAAGCGGGACTCCGTGAAGCGGGCGCCGACCTCTTGCAACGTGCCAGTTCGAAACTGCAGAGAGGGAAAGGAATAAAACGCCGCCGTCAGCATCCCAAGGTTCATAAAGTGAAGAGACACTGTACTGTGCAGGACGTGTTTTCATCATGAGCATTCAGAAAATTCACGCTGATTCTGGCGACTGTGCCAATTCAGAACTGGACCTGTTTCTGATCCCTCCCACAGTCTCACAATTAGAAAGAGGCTGTTATGTCAATTATTTACCTGTGGCTTCCTTGGAAGGTAATGCTCCACTCGAATTCATCGTGAAGGGAACAGACGATTACATTGATCTGTCCCGATGTCACCTACGTCTCGTCTTGAAAATTGTAAAATCCGATGGTACAGCACCGTCGGAAGTGATTGCTCCCTGCAATCATTTCTTCCATGCCCTCTTCAGCCAGGTAGACGTCTTCCTCAATGATCACCTAGTGAGTGCTTCTCACACCCTGTACCCCTACAGGGCATACCTGGAGACTCTATTGAATTACGGTACCGATGCCACACGAAGCCAGCTCGGCACCTCGCTCTGGTACCTCGACACCCCCGGTAAAATGGAACTGACCAGTCGGGAGAACGAGGGATGGCATCAGCGCAAGGGCTACGTCAAACCAACAGGTATCGAACTCATCTCGTGGATCCACGCTGACCTGTTTAATCAAGATCGTTACCTGCTCAATCAAGTCGATCTGAGACTGCGTTTATTGAGATCCAAACCCGAATTCTGCCTCGTGACAGGTGAAGCGGACCCCTCTTACAAAGTACAGATACACGAAGCCGAATTTTTCGTGCGTAAAGTCAAACCCACTTCGGGTGTCATCCTCGCACACGCTCGCCTGCTGGGTTCGGAGAGTGCCAAGTACCCTCTGCGAAGAACGGATTTACGTATGTTTTCCATTGCTTCGGGACTGACGAGTGTGAACCGTGACAATTTATTTCTAGGTCAGCTCCCCGTACGTCTGGTACTGGGTATGGTGGAAAGCACCAGCCTGAATGGATCGTACGAAAAAAATCCCTTCAACTTCCAACATTTCGACTTAAACTACATCAGCCTTCACATTGATAGCGATCACCAGTCCTACACACCCGACTTTGCGAATGGGCGCTATCTCCGCTGTTACCAAGGATTATTGGAAGCTGTGGATGCCTGGAAATCCGATAGTGGTATTAACTTATCGCGAAAAGCATATGGAGAAGGTTTTACATTGTTCGGATTCCAATTGACCCCCGAGCAACGTGAATGCAATCAAGTGTTTTCTTTAATAAAGAGTGGGAGTGTGAGAGTCGAATTAAAGTTTGCCAAGCCGCTATCCGCATTGGTCACTGTGATCCTGTATGCCGAATACCAGAATTTGCTGGAAATCCCATTGGATCGTAAAGTCCTGTTTGACTACAGCTCATGAATACCTATCAGCTAGAATCCATTCTTTCGATGTTACCCACAAGTCTCGGTGTGTTCCCCCGTGACAGACTACCTCGCAGAATCAATCAACCAGAAGCCTTGTTTATCTACAATACCGATCCGTCCTCCATGCCTGGAGCCCACTGGATAGCAGTTTACAAGAAAGGAATGCACGTGGATCACTTTGACCCCCTAGGTACGAGTCCCGATGTCTTCATGCAAGAATACTACAGTCGACTAGGCATACGTCACGTCTTACATCCTTCAATACCTCTGCAGAACCCCCTGGGAGACACTTGCGGTGCTCACTGTCTGTATTTCCTGTTTAAAAGAGCGTGTGGTTCGACTCTTCCCACAGTACTGCATCGTGATTACACGTGTCGAGTAGACTTTAATGACTGCATGGTGTTGCGATGGCTCTCCGAACTCCTTCGAATATTATAATTGCTGCTCCTTCACAGTGTGGAAAGACGACTTTCACTCTGAAACTCATCAGAGAAGCAGCTCAAGTATTCGAACCCCCACCCCAACGTGTCGTTTACTGCTACGGGGAGTGGCAGCCTGCCTTTGAACCCTTCAAGAAAACGGTGGAATTTTATGAAGGACTACCTACGGATCTGGAATTTGACCCCCTCAGACCTACACTTCTGGTACTGGATGATTTGATGGAACAGTCTGTAGCCAGCGAACGCATATCACAATTGTTTATTCGTGGGGGTCATCATAAAAATATCACGATTGTCCTGATATTACAAAATCTGTTTTTAAAGGGAAGACATTCGAGGACTATATCGCTCAATGCTCACTACATGTTTTTATTTCGCAACTGTCGGGATGCTTCACAAATAACCCACCTGGCGAGACAAGTATACCCCCATCAATCTAAACTCCTGACGGATGCTTATAGATTAGCTACACAAGCAACCTGTGGCTATTTGTGTGTTGACCTTCATCCCAGAACGTTAGATACTGAAAGGCTCCGTGCAAAGATTCTTCCATCAGAAGAACCCGAAATACTTTACGTTCCAAATGAAAGTTAAATCTCAAGGTCCGTTCCTTCAGTGCTTACCGAAACTAGGAGGAAAGCAGCGTGCAGCTCTGATGAAGCACATCTCCGACCCCCAGATGTATGCTCTATGTGAAGTGTGTTCCAATTTCTTAAAAGGAAATATACCTGTTTCCCACAGAGTATTAAAGAATTTACGCCAGCACAAGACGGTCATAAGGAGTCTAGCATCCAAACGTGCATCTTTACGCCACAAGAAGCATCTCCTGCAGCGTGGTTCAGGGTTCATTATACCATTACTGACTGCTGCCCTCCCCCTGCTGGTATCGTTATTTAGAAAAAAATGATTTCAGTGAAAGCAGTGCAGAGGAGAAACATAAGAAAAAAAGTGTGTGATTTAGACTCAGAGATGAAGAAAATATTAGAGTCTGGTGATGCTGACGATAAGTCTGAAAAATATCTGACTGCTTTGAAAAATTATTTGTTATTCTCAAAACAGCTTGACACTCCACAGGAAGTAAAAGTCAACATTCCCAGAAATCATATAGCTGAAGAGCGGCCCCCAAAAGACATTGCTGTTCCCATCCGACGTAAGAAAAGAAAATTATCCGAGTGGACGGCGTATTGAAAATATCTGTAAAAAACTTTCCAAGACTTGTGTGCTTGAAGACTTGTGTTAAAAAACCATGTATTAAAAATCTGTATCCAATAAAAGAAAGTAAAACTGATAATATGCCTTTTGCCATTTTTATGTCTCTTCCCATTCAATGTTTTCACACTGATAGTTCATTCAATGTTTGACATCCGGAAGTGATCTGCATGACTGGGCGCGGTTGTACGAGTGCTGCTACACTCGGGAGTACAGCAGAGGGCGTTAGTGTCGATGGGCGGGGAAATGAGAATGCTGCTGCAGCAGCGAGACTTGGAGGGGAGCAGCGCATTGTGCAGATCACTGATAAGACTTACGGAGCACCTGAAAAACAAAGTTACCTCTTGCTTTCTCCCACCATAGTGACTTCCAGTTCTGAGAAATAAAGAGACGGATTTTTTGAAACCTTTTTTATTAAAAAAAATTTACATGACAGATCCACTGTTGCTTTCACATGACATATCCACTGTTGGTTTCACATATCCAATGCTGGAGAGTAACATATTGTAGGTTTCAAAAATACAAGCTTCAAAAACTGCTGACGACGCCGAGTGCAAGGGCATTACGCGTGATTAAAGTCCACTAAGGACACTGAAATAATTAAAGTAGGAACATTGAAATATTTAAAGTCCCCTAAGGACACTGAAATAATAATTAAAGTCCCCTAAGATCACTGAAATAATGATTAAGATCCATTAAGGATATTGAAATAAAAGGCGTACAGTGAAATAATAAATAAAGGTGTAATAAATAAAGATGTAATAAATAAGTTGAAAACTGTACAATGTAATAAAGGTGTAATATGAAATAAATAAGTTGAAAACTGTACAATGAAATAAATAAAGGTGTAATATAAAATAAATAAAGGTGTAATATGAAATAAATAAGTTGAAAACTGTACAATGAAATAAATAAAGGTGTAATATGAAATAAATAAGTTGAAAACTGTACAATGAAATAAATAAAGGTGTAATATGAAATAAATAAGTTGAAAACTGTACATTTACTCATCCATGAGTTGGATAAGGGTATCCAGGCCCAGGTCATTGTAACCATAAGGTACAGTGAGAGTTGAACCTGGGCTGAGATACCGCTTATCTAGGTTAGCCTTAAACCTTTTCACCATGGGCTTATTCGTAAGTGACCCATCCACTTTATTACGAATTACATTGAAAGGGACTTCGAAGGTCTCACTGGTTGGGGAGTTCCCTAGCACCATGGATTTCAGTAGTTCAAAATTGTATGTGCACCGGTTTTTCTTCGTGAGTGATATGCCCTTGGCGCGAAGAATTTCATCCCCATTGCTCAGCCGAAGGGCATAACTTTTTGCTCCGGCGCTGACATAGTCAGTGATGTGTACACCGGAGCCGTACTTTGAAGAAATTTCATCTACGAGACCTCCGAGAAAGGGATGTTGTGGTGGTGTGTAGGTGTCGCGAGGAGACGTTGTATAAATTACTGAATCCGTGTCCGAGTACATTGCACGACTATCTAATTTTGATAGAAGCTCGTACAGCTTTAGTCGGGCGTGACTCGTCACCATTGCGGCGAGAATCAGGCTTCCACGGGTGTTCGCTGGAGTGGCAGACTCCGCCGGCTTGTGCGTGACAAGCACGGCCTGATCACTGATAACAGCGACGTCAGTGATGACTAGCGATGCGTCCGTCAAGAGTTCCATGTACTTGACAGGACAACTCACAATGGTCGTCTGGGTTCGACTCATGTTCTGCGCATGCTTCCCCCATGACGAATTAAGCGAGACCTTGGAAAGTGTATGCTTAAGGTTGTTTTTTTCAACTTCCGAGGGGAGGATCCGAACCCCCTCCGCCTGGAAGAAGGCCTCACAGAAGGCTTCCTTTTGCTCCTCGGTCTGCACGTCAGGGGGAAACCTGGAGTAGCGCTGCTTCAGCCCCAGAAAAGTATCTATGTACCCAGCATAGACACCTCCCTTTTTTGTTGCGGGATCATATTGCAGGATGGTGTTAAAATGCCACACGTCGTGGAATTGAAGAAGTTTGTATCCAGCACGCATCGCAGCGTAAATTTCGAACGTTGGCCAAGATCCTGTCAATGCGCGCTGGTTCATGGTGTGCTGACAAGGGGGTGCCAGCTGACCATCTGCACAGCTCCTGCAAAGGGGGAAAAGCAGCTTCCCATTACACCTGTAGGGCAGTACAGGGATGAACAAATCGTCGGGGGCTAACAGTGTGGCGTGTGCAATGCCAAAATAGTGGTCGAGGTCCGTGGCGAAATCAGAGGTGATCCGAACCGGGTGACCTTTACCGAATGGAGCCTTCTTGCAAACATAAGGGTACAGGCTGTTGTAATCAACGTAGTTAAGGCTACATCCTAGGTCCGCCGATGCAAAGATGGAAAACACCTCCACGCGCCCTCCGTAGAGGTAGTCACGGGCCCCTATATGCCTGATAGGCTCGACGGATTTATAAATTAATGCGACGGGTGAGTTTTTGCGCATCAACTCGTCGAATTCGTGCTCCCACATGATTTTGTATGTGTACCCGTTCATCAGCACTTTGAAGGTCTCAAGACGATCCATGGTCCGGGTGTTTAGCAGACCAAATGGCTTTCTCGTGCGCTGATCTATTTTTTCAGGGTTGAAACATTTCAAGCAGTGATGATAGTAACACCCTAAAAATTCGTAATAACAATGGGTTCTGTGGCACACGCCGTCTAATTTGTACTGCCCTATCTTATACTCACCTCCGGGTGATCGCGCAGTTTGAATTTCGATATTGTCCTTGGAAGCCTCATACTCTAACCATGCGAGAGCTTTCAAGGACTGCCGGTCGTTACTCACCGAATACCCTTGGGCGGGACACACACCAAGGGTATTCTTTTGCAGAAACTTCCCACGGAAAATTCGAAGACAAGCACCGGCAATAGTCAGGTCACGTGCAAATGGGTCTACGCCTGTGAGATTTAAAAATTCCTCACGGAAAGCTTGGGCGCCTCGCCGCAACAACTCTGTATCTGCCTTGCAGTAATACAGAAGCTGCTGTTGAAAATCCCAGGGTTCAAGGCTTGCTGCGACATACCACTCGTTGAACGCTGACAGAGTTTCAGGCTCCATGTCTTCCGGCTGGAAAAAAAGCCGATCAGGGATGGGTCCTGCATACTGTAGATTTTCCTCCTTCACGAATTTAAAGGGGAAAAAGCCTTTCACCGTCTCCAAGTTGAAGGTCTTCGTGAATGATCGAAGAGGAGCCTGAATAAAGGACAACGTGTCAATGAACCTTATTTTAAGGCCAGGTAAAAAGATACCTAAAATCTTGGATCCATCGAACACGAGATCCGGTTTTAAAAATTTTCTGTACAGGTAACTAATGATGAACATGCCGTCAAAGCCTTTCAGATTATGTGCGAGGACTGTGGCGTCCTTGAATCGTTGAACTCCGGGACGTTCTTCGGCGAGAATCCAATCCATAAAGGCGTCCGTTTCCGGGAATGAAGCATAGACCCACTCGTCGTCCACTTGGTATGTGACCACACATAGTATCGGTTTTAGCAACCCGTCGGCACACTGCACAGTCTTTACGTCAAAGTAGAGGTAAGTCTGACCGACAGGGTCAATTTTGCAGGGCTCGACGAATTTTAAGGTGTCAGCCTTGCAAACGTGCTTTTTCAGGGGATCGTAAATGCTAATGCACTTAACACAGCGATGCCGTGTCTGACATGCCTTCAGCAGGTGCGCCTGAAAGCATTCAGCCCCGCGCAAATACACACAGCATACTGTGCAAAGCAACAGCTCCCCTGCGTGAAACACATTGACTGACAGGCACCTGTTGCAGGTTCCCTTGCAAACGTGCCCGTTGTTAGACCCCTTTAAACAAATGTGACAGAACTCCTTAACCCCGAAAAACCCTGATGGTTTAGTAATAACGTCGTAATGCCCCGCACTAAACAACAAATAAAGGTTGTCCCCTCCTTCGGGACCAATGAAGATGGGAAGAAAGGCGTCGTCAGCAGAATACACTATAATCCTGAACTGCGCCATGTGCGCTTGAAAGAGACGGACTTCAGGGAGTCCACAGGAACCCTCGGGAATACCCGCATCCAGGTGAAGTTGACGGGCTTCCGTCTGTTGAAGCCGTAGCCTGTAATCACGGATCTGTACATAAGTGTTTGGCAGGCCTTTATTTTTTAAGCAAAGCTCTCGTGCGACGACGAGAGCCCTTGCTAAGCAGATCTGGTCCACATTGACAATTTTTGTGACAGTCTGCTTATTGTGGATGAAAGACTGGACATCCACGAGGCTGCGCTTCTCAGGTCCTGCACGTCTCCCAATACCTCCACCACTGCCGACCCGGTCCAGGTTGGCACAAACGAAGTCAAACTCCAGCTCGCTCCCGGACCGAGAGACTCATTTGACTGCACTACTTTGTCTAGTGCAGCCATGAATCTCTCCCCCGTCAGGGCATTACGCCGAATAAGAGCCAAGTTGACGGGGTTTTTCAAATCCCGGGAGCGTAAACATAGTCGAACATGGCTATACTCCCCTGTGGGGACGACGTCGGCCAACATTTTCTCGTGCAGGTCGTGTAGGACCGGGAGGAAATTATAAGGTTCCACATTCTCCATACCTCCAAGTCGCACACTTGTAGAGACGAAATCTGTCTTGAATTTTTTCGAGTTGTACCGCCGAGTGTGCGACACTGTGAAGTGGGGAGACTCTGTAGAGCTGACAGGAACGTTGGAGAATGCGGACCTAGAAAGATAATTTATTTTTCAGAATATGCAGTACATTTACATGTTTTTTTTATCTTAGAACAGAAAATGAAAAAACCAATATGCTTCAGTTTGCTAACTTGATCAAAAATCTAACTAAAGTTTGAAAATTATCATTTAGAATAAAAATGACAAGGGTAGAAACAAATACATTGAACTGAACAGTTGTAATAAAAGCACACTTGAGCAAAAATCTAACTAACGTTTGAAAATTATCATTTAGAATGACTTTACTAGTTAGAAACAAATATAAAACTCTATATTGAACGTTAGTAAGTGGTTCAGTTGAGCACCTTAAGGGTAACATTAAATAAAATTACATTTACCTGGTAGCGGTGGAGGTACCAGCAGCGATAGTGAATGGTGTCCTTATGTCGGGAACACGAACGCTGGAGGGTCCGGCACCGGTGGAAGGGATAGACCTGGATAGATAATTTAGTCTCAGAATATGTTGTACTTTACATGTTTTTTTATCTTAGAACAAAAAAAAAAATGAAAAGGTAACATGCTTCAG
This sequence comes from Ryuthela nishihirai, assembly GCA_038380435.1. Taxonomy (NCBI): domain Eukaryota; kingdom Metazoa; phylum Arthropoda; class Arachnida; order Araneae; family Heptathelidae; genus Ryuthela; species Ryuthela nishihirai. The sequence continues at coordinate 26,042,331 of JAWZYU010000022.1, forward strand.
TTTGCTAACTTGATCAAAAAAACTAAGTAACTAAAGTTTGAAAATTATCATTTAGAATAAAATGACTTGGTATAAACAAATATAAAAATCTATATTGAACGTTAGTAAACGGTTCAGTTGAGCACCTTAAGGACACCATTAAATAAAATTACATTGACTTCACACAGCTTGATCAAAAAACTAACTAAAGTTTGAAAATTAACATTTATAGAATAAAACGACAGGGTAGAAACAAATATAAAACTCTATATTGTGCGTTAGTAAGTGATTCAGTTGAACACACTGAGGACAGCATTAAATAAAATTTCATTTACCCGGTAGCGACGGAGGGACCAACAGAGAATACGGACGTGACGTCAGATGAGGCAGGAGCGTCGGAGGAGCCAGCATGACCGGCTGAAACTCTCTTGACAGCCGCATCCATCACGGTGCCGGCGTTAATGAGATCGGCGGGTGCATTGTGAGACCTAGAAAGATAATTCCGTCTCAGAATATGCAGTACTTCACATGTTTTTATCTTAGAACAGAAAATGAAAAGGCAACATTGCTAGCTTGATCAAAAAAATTTGAAAATTATCATTTAGAATAAAATGACTTTACTAGTTAGAAAAATCTATATTGAACTGAACAGTTGTAATAAAACCACACTTTGCTAGCTTGATCAAAAAATCTAACTAAAGTTTGAAAATTATCGTTTAGAATAAAACGCCTTTACAGGGTAGAAAAACAGAAACAAATCTATATTGTACGTTAGTAAGTGATTCAATTGAGCGTCTTAAGGACAATATTAAATAAAATTTCATTTACTTCACACTTTGCTAGCTCGATCAAAAAATCTAATATTTAACTAAAGTTTGAAAATTATCGTTTAGAATAAAACTCTATATTGTACGTTAGTAAGTGATTCAATTGAGCGTCTTAAGGACAATATTAAATAAAATTTCATTTACTTCACACTTTACTAGCTTGAACAAAAAATCTAACTAAAGTTTGAAAATTATCGTTTAGAATAAAATGACTTTACAGGGTAGAAAAACAGAAACAAATCTATATTGTACGTTAGTAAGTGATTCAATTGAGCACCTTAAGGACAATATTAAATAAAATTACATTTACTTCACACTTTGCTAGCTTGATCAAAAAATCTAATATTTAACTAAAGTTTGAAAATTATCGTTTAGAATAAAACTCTATATTGTACGTTAGTAAGTGATTCAATTGAGCGTCTTAAGGACAATATTAAATAAAATTTCATTTACTTCACACTTTACTAGCTTGAACAAAAAATCTAACTAAAGTTTGAAAATTATCGTTTAGAATAAAATGACTTTACAGGGTAGAAAAACAGAAACAAATCTATATTGTACGTTAGTAAGTGATTCAATTGAGCACCTTAAGGACAATATTAAATAAAATTACATTTACTTCACACTTTGCTAGCTTGATCAAAAAAATCTAACTAAAGTTTGAAAATTATCGTTTAGAATAAAACTCTATATTGTACATTAGTAAGTGATTCAATTGAGCGCCTCAAGGACAATATTAAATAAAATTTCATTTACCTGGTTGCAGTTGAAGGTAGGACGGGGACGTAGGGATTTCCCATACCCGCTGCGACAGTGGATTGACGACGCTTCTTGAGGGAAAGTTTCGATGTCCTTTGCCTTAATTCCTTGCCACCTTGTTGGAGTATGCAGAGGCGCTTTGACTCTGTTGGAAGCTCGGGTGTAGGAGGTCTTTTGGCTGCCGCCTCTAGAGTGCGCACTGCCGTGAGTAACTCTTCAAAGCAGTCGGCACTAGTGGAAGGACCAGCATCAGACCTGGATAGATAATTTAGGGTCAGAATATGCAGTACTTTACATGATTTTTATCTTAGAGCAGTTATGTTGTAATAAAAGCACACTTGACTAGCTTGATCAAAAAAAAATCTAATATTTAACTAAAGTTTGAAAAATTATCGTTTTAGAATAAAATGACAGGGTAGAAACAAATATAAAAATCTATATTGAACAGTTGTAATAAAAGCATACTTTACTAGCTTGATCAAAAAATCTAACTAAAGTTTGAAAAATTATCGTTTTAGAATAAAATGACAGGGTAGAAACAAATATAAAAAATCTATATTGAACAGTTGTAGTAAAAGCACACTTGACTAGCTTGATCAAAAAAAAAAAATCTAATATTTAACTAAAGTTTGAAAATTATCATTTAGAATAAAATGACAGGGTAGAAACAAATATAAAAAATCTATATTGAACTGAACAGTTGTAATAAAAGCACACTTGACTAGCTTGATCAAAAAATCTAAACTAAAGTTTGAAAATTATCATTTAGAATGACTTTACTAGTTAGAAACATATAAAAATCTATATTGCACGTTAGTAAGTGATTCAGTCGAGCATCTTAAGTACAACATTAAATAAAATTTCATTTACCTGGTATCAGTTGAGGATCCAGCACGGGAAAATTCTCGCATAGTGGACATCTCAGGTAGAGAAGAGGATCGACGAGCTAGCAGGTAGAGAAGAAGAGCGAGCAGGGTTGACAGGTCGCAAACTGACAGATGAACACAGTGACAGTCGCTGAGAAGTCGGTGTTTATATACACCCTCCCCCCCTGGACTTTGACCGTTGTGCAATGTGGATTCTAGGAATCATCTATTTTTAAACCTTATCAGTGTCAAATGCAGACACAGTGAAGCGCTGGACATTTGACCTTCCAGTTGATAAAGGATTGCACCATATCGTGTGATGTGGCGAAAGTGCTATTGCAACCCCCTAATAAGCGATCTGAAGGATGTCTACAGGAAACGTACGATTTCCGATACACTGATAACGGTCTTTGTATACTTTAGCCTGTTGAACGTCTAAAGCTAGATCTTATATACATGTCCTACGAATAATTTAAACCAAATTTTATTAATTTTTCTGTGGAACAGTTACTGTGTCATTCTTCTAGTAAAATACGTGAACCTTGGATCCGATGAGGCTTTTTCCCGAAATTAACGTGGAGGTACGCTAGCGATGGAATGATTTTTTTTTTTTCCGATTAAACCCATGTAGAGTAAACCGATTTATTACGAGCGCTGGATGATTTTAATAAAGGTGAGTGAGAGTTTTTATTTACTAGGGGATCGATTAACGGGTTGGATAAAATAAATACCAGAGTTTTAATAAAAGGGAATCGTTTAACAGTCCTGGCAAAATGAATAGCAAAAGATTTTTAATAGAGGTAACTTTTAATAGAAAGGGTTTTAATTAATAAGAATACAACTTTGAGAGTTGATTTTTACAATTGAGACTTGTGTCATCCTTTTCTGCGGAATTATTCTGAGACTTGTAATCCGAGGGAAGGAGGGGCCTAAATATAGGTCAACCAGGGGGGGTTTGCAAAATCGAGGTTTTAAAATAAAAGGTGAGTCTGAAATATAGGCCAACCATGTAGTTTGCAAGTGGAGGGTTTAAAATATAGGTGAGACTGAAATAAAGAAAAATCGAGACTATTCGAGGAAGGGAGCTTAAAATATAGGTCAACCAGGGGTCTATGAAGAGGGCTTAAAATATGGGTAGGGGTCTAATCAAGAAAAATCGAGACTATTCGAGAAGGGGAGCTTAAAATATAGCTCAACCAGGGGGTTTGCAAAATCGAGGTTTTAAAATAAAAGGTGAGTCTGAAATAAAGAAAAATCGAGACTATTCGAGAAGGGGTGTTAAAATTAGAGTTAAAAACTAGATAGCACCAGGGGTTAAAAGGGGGAGGAATTTTCAATTATGAATTATTAATTATGAATTATTAATTATGAATTATTAATACCATGACAGTTGCAATGCCAGGGTCAATTTCCTGTTGATTGCGACATAGAGGTCAAAGTTCAGAAGGCAGCGTGGCCCAGCACAGGTCAATTTCCGGTCGATTGCGACATAGGGGGTCCAAGTCAAGAAGGCAACGTGGACGATTGCGACATAGGGGGGAAAGCACTGTGCAAAGGGATACCGTCGGGTGTGATTAAACTACTCAAGTTTCTAAATTCCTAAATCGAGCAGATATTAAAGAATGTTTTATATAATATAACAATAGAATGAAATCCCGATTTAATATTTTCGTATTTAGGGATTGTTGATATGATGCATTTCAACACGTAATAAAGTTACCAAATTCCTTTTTCCTTTATCGGTTGACTACTACGTAAGACATTTTTGTGCATTGTTTTTTAACAATGAAGACAATTCGGTTTCAATCGGAAGCGATGGCACAAACGATATTTACTCTACTGAACAGTAATTACTAAATATTTCGGAATACGGATAAGTTCTGAAAAACGTTTATGTCACATTAAATAGGAAGGAGAAGTAAAAATACAGTTAAAACAGCATTACTTAATTTATTAATGTCACCTTATATATCGGATGTCTTCTAGAACGTAAGTTCAGCATGATATTGGTAAAAATTGAAGTTAAGGAATGGGAAGAAGTTCATCAGAGCAAAAAAAATAGAACCACATTTTTCGTTAAGGCGGAATCAAAATTTCTTTCGCAATGAAAAACGTTGAAGAAAGTTTTTGGCAGCTTAAATCAGCAGCGGATTGTAATAATTATTATCAACCTCCATTTCAGAGAGAATAAATGTTAGATATTAATTATATCCACAGCTCATCATCACTTCTCTCACACTATTCTCCTGTATTTATTCACATGATGGCAAAGGTAGAGAAAAAAAATCTCATTTCAAATTCTACTGTTTTGGTATATCAGTATTATTTAATGTTTGGTATATCATTAGTACCATTTAGTTTGGTATATCAGTATATTATATATATATAACATTTAATTTGGTATATCAGTGTATTACATATATACCATTTAGTCTGGTATATCAGTATATACCATTTAGTCTGGTATATCAGTATATACCATTTAGTCTGGTATATCAGTATATACCATTTAGTCTGTTATATTAGTATATACCATTTAGTTGTTAATTATATCCACAGCTCATCAGCTTTTACTGAGTATTTACATACTTTTCACACACTATTTTTCTGTACTTTTTCAAGTGATGGCAAAGGTGGAGAGAAAAAATTGTCTTTAACTTTAACTGGGTGGGATCCGAACCAACGACATCCTGATAACATGTCAGGTGTTACCCCTGAGCTACCTGCCATCGAGTAATCATCCTTTGTTGTTGATCTTAAGCTTTACACTGAAGGTTCGGTCTCAAGAAGCCGTCTATGTTTGCATTTGGACGGTCTGTCCTTAATAAGGACCATCCAGGCAAGTACACACGATGAGAGACTCAGAGAATTCTCAGAGAAGGTTGGGACCCACTGGAATAGAGCCCTCGGGGTCCTTGTGACCTGCCAAGGTAAAACAATCCAATACACAATAAGCCAACTGTGGGCGACCGAACCGGCATATTTTTTTTGTCGAAATCTCATTTCACATTCTAGTGTTTTGGTATATCATTATTACCATTTAGCTGTTAATTATATCCACAGCTCATCAGCTTTTACTGAGTAAAATTATAGTGTGTTTTCACACACTATAATTCTACATTTATTCATATGATGACAAGAGGAAAAACTATACGAATCATCAACAAAAACTATTTTTCCTTACGTCTTTGTCATCATGTGAATAAATATAGCAAAATAGTGTGTAAAAAGTATGTAAATACCCAGAAAAAGTTGATGTGCTGTGGATATACGTGCGTGGTAACTAATGATATGCCAAAACATTAGAATAGGAATTGAGATTTGCTGAATAAATATACCAGTTGTGTTACGCCCGAGTATAAAGCTGTGATTTTTAAAGATGTAATATAACATCAATTAAACACGCTGTTATAAATACCTTTAGCGCATTTAGTAACTATTCCACATATTCAGAGCGGTGTTGTACCTATATATATAAAGGGGGGGGGGGAATTGCTTTTGCCGAGTTTTTGCACTGCACAAAACAGTTTGTTTCAATAACGCCCAACAAAACTGCGAAAATACGTCACAGTCTCCTGGTGTTCTTCATATCGGTTATTGTCTGGAACGTTGTGTAGTGGATTTGCTGGTTGTTTCAGCTACCATGCAGCCATCTTCAAGAACACTGGTTGTTTATAGCGGACGATATCGTCGGGTATATTACTGCGCACGTGATTTATTGACTCCTATTGCTCTCATACTCCTGCTATTTTGGGAGATTTTATCACAGGAAGCAAGGCAACTATGCTGTCTGCTTGATCTGTGGTAAATTCAATCAACAAGATAAACCCTAATTCCGCAAAACAAAAAGAACAGTTAAAATACATCTCTAAGGACATATCATTAGGAAAAATATTGCAATAGTTGACATCGTAATGAACATAGACTAAGCACGGATTTTTGCCGAAGCACAAATCATCCTAGCACTACAGACGGTCAAATAGCCTTCCCAGAATAGTTGATATTTTATCAAAATAGGAAATGATGCTATAACGAAGAAATCTATACAATGACGTACCGGAAAATGCCTCCCCCTGCAAGTAGTGTCTCGAGAGAGGAGGGTTGTAAAAATCCATTACTGTTCAATTACTTAAATTTTGTAATTAAATTTCATATTAATTCTTTAGTCTTCAGATTTTTTGAAATTCTTAACATTTTAAATTTTTAGAACCCACAGATATTTTACGGAAAACCATAATTATTACACTTTACTGCATAAAATAGAAATGTGTGCGTTTTGATTCAAACTATTACATTAGTTTCATATGTATATAATAATTCCAAAAAAACACACTCAAAAATTACTATATTGTGTAAATTTTAGTCCTTAGAAAACTAAGGAAAAGCTTTCAGACAATAAAATTTTAGCCCATAATCGAAGCCCATATTTAGCCCATAGCGAAGAGAGGAATTTCTAGTAGGGAAAATGAAGCTGATTTTTTACGATCTTATTCGTCATTATTCGTTCAAAGTGAGAGATAAAAATTGCAGGTATTCGTTTATACATGGTGAATCTGAAAAAGTGGGCAAAACTTTACGGGGTGGTAGAACTAAGAAAAAGCTTTCAGACAATAAAGCTATACGATCACAATCAGACTATACGAGCAATATTCGTCATAGAATGTATGGTCGGAATGCAAGCGGTGAGAAGTTAAAAGGTAGTTTTCCACTGTCACATTTAAAGAATGAACACAAGAAGGAGAGGAGATACTCTGTGCCTCACTTGCATTCCCGTCCGCCGCACCGTACACAAAGTGCATATCCGCCATTTCGTGGTTAGTATAACCAGCCATCCTCTCGGCAATCCATGGTAGAAATGCCGTTGGGTGCGAGGACCGACCCTTTTATACCATTTCAAACGCCACCTAGTGGCTCGCCGTTTGCGTTCCGCCCATACTTTCTATGACGAATATTGCTCGTATAGCTGCGTTCTACCACCCCGTAAAGTTTTGCCCACTTTTTCAGATTCACCCTGTATAGTTGTATATCAAGTTTCGCTATAAATTTTGCAAAACGTTTTTTCGAGGACCACTAGCCATGTCCCCCAACTCCCTCTCACAAACGAAGATGGAGGCCATCAGATGCCACTGAACCTATCTCTTCCTTTATCCTGACAGCTACTGCTCGACGAACATACAGCTAAAAAAGAAAAAAATTAATACCAAATGCTAACGAACGATTTAGAAATACCTACTTCTGGACAATACTGAAATCGAGAAACATCAAACAACAATCCATTTCACTACAAAATAATGGAATCACTCAAAATAGCCATCAGGGTTGGGTTACCTCTGAGTGGCACTTTTTTGCACACCATGGTCTAAATGGCCAGGTCACATAAACCCCGAAGGCTCAGAGAAGGTTGGGGGAGGGGACCCACTGGAACAGCTGTTGGGAGACAGATGGTAGCCTCCCGTCAAGGCCATCCAGTGTGTTCTTTAACGTGCACAGGGTATGGCTCTTCCGCACACGGGGCCACGGCTTAACGTCCCATCCGACGGACGGTGGCCTTTCCAAGCCCATCGGTATCCCCTACTGACCGTGGGCAGGGCGGGGAATTTTGCGGAGATAAATCTCAACGCTGACCCAGCTGGGACTCGAACCTGGGAACTACAGATTACGAGCCTGGCGCGCTACCGACTGAGCTACCCCCGCCCCAAATAGCCATCAGTATGATAATAGCCATCAGTATAAAAACAAATAGCCATCAGTATAAAAACGAATGGCTGGAATGCACAAAAGTATCAATGCGCTTGAAGATGTCTATATAGTAACTGAAACTACTGGCTCGCTAAGTGATATTTGATCCAGATCCTAATATGAACAACACCAGCAAACACCAACAGTATTCTCTCAAACAAAAAAAAAACTTGTTGACAAACGTTTTGTGCTACAATAAAAAGGTGACAACAATAAGAACAAATATCCTATATATATATAACGTACATATGTATGGTTGGTTGGTTGGTTGTTTTACCTCTGAGCGGCACTTTTTTGCACACCATGGGCTAAATGGCCAGGTCACATGGACCCCGAAGGCTCAGAGAAGGTTGGGGGAGGGGATCCACTGGAACAGCTGTTGGGAGACAGATGGTAGCCTCCCGTCAAGGCCATCCAGCGTGTTCTTTAACGTGCACAGAGTATGGCTCTCCCGCACACGGGGCCACGGCTTAACGTCCCATCCGACGGACGGCGGCCTTTCCAAGCCCATCGGTGTCCCCTACTGACCGTGGGCAGGGCGGGGAATTTTGCGGAGATAAATCTCAACGCTGACCCAGCTGGGACTCGAACCTGTACATATGTATGGACACAACGCCATTCTGAGATTACAGACAATATTCATTAAATGTGCTAAGAAAAATGTCATCTCAATTTATCAATAACAGTTTCTCCTCAGCCATAGATTTCATTTTACTCTTATTTTTAGCAGGATAAGAAGCACATTTAGGGGATTCAGGTTTTTCAGTCAATAAATGAAAATTTTCTTTGTAAAATGAAAAAGCAATCACTGCAACTTTTCTTCCTAAAATGAGAGCGCAATCACTGCAGCTTCTCTGTGTAAAATGAAAGAGCAATCACTGCAGCTTTTATTCGTAAAATGAAAGAGCAATCACTTCAGCTTTTCTTTGTAAAACGAAAGAGCAGCCATTGCAGTTTTTCTTCTTAAAGTGAAAGAATAATCACTGCATCTTTTCTTTCTAAATTGAAAGAGTAACCATGGCAGCTTTTCTTTGTAAGCGTATATTTCTTTAATTATCAAAAATTGTTCAATGAAATTTCATTTTAATCAACAGGTTCAACCTAATCGGTGAAAACCTAGTGAATGACAACAGTGGCTAATCGTATTTATAATAATATATTTATTTGATATATTTCTATACTTTTATAATAAATAATAATTTAATACCTAATAATAATATTCTATACTTTTATAATAAATAATAATTTTATAATTAATAATATATAGTTTAATACCTAAATAACATATACCTTAACCTACATGTAAAAATATCTTTCAAGATATTTAAGTTCGGGATTCACTCTCAGTAGCAGTGATAAGCAAATGTAGACCCATGTGGCCCTCTGGTGCATTTTTGCGGCCAGTAAAGTTTTGTAAGAGTGAAAAATTTGAAACAGAACATAAGATATACGAAAAGAAATTAAAGTTTTCCGAAATATTTCTAATCTAAAATAAATTTACTTAAAAATAGAATTTTTTTTCTTATAATCGTGTAGCTGTCCCATGGCCGAGTGGTTAGCACGCTTGGTTACTGATCCGAGGGACCTGGGTTCGAACCCTGGGTAAGGCATGGTTGTGTGTATAGTTTTTCTGCTGAGGTCCTGCCATCCTCACAGACCTTCTACTATGTCATGTAAACTGATAAGCTCCTGTCAGATTTCTGTGGCAAGCAGCTGCTTGAGGGGGTATTTATTTATTTATTATTATTATTTTTTATAATCGTGTAGTCCAATTGAAACGGTCCGATTTTTCGCAAAATTGTAAAAGGATTAGTGCAATAATAATCGCACCATTAATACACTCTGAGATCTCGCGTTACTAAGGTACGGAATTTTTGTAGTATAGATTATTATTGTGAATTATCGAATAAATTTATATTTAAATTAATATTTATAAAATACTTTTTATTATATTCAGGAAGTACAGTACTTTTCATTTATTTTTAAGTAAATATGATATATAACAGTGTAATAACTTTACAACGGGATTAATGAGATTAACAGGATAATTTGGCTGTTGCATGAGTTATCTGGGAGCCGTCCCGTGGCCGAGTGGTTAGAGCGCCTGGCTACTGATCTACGGGACCTGGGTTCGAGTCCCAGGTAAGGCATGGATGTTCGTGTTGTTTTCTGCTGAGGTCCTGCCATCCTCTCAGATCTTCTACTGTGGCATATAAACTGACAGGCTCCTGTCAGACCTCTGTGACAAGCAGCTGCTTGAGGGGTTATTTATTTTATTTTTTTTATGAGTTATCTGTGGCAATGCACTGTTCCTTCTTTTCATCACCTTATTTAATAGTCCAGAAATGTGAACATCTAATAGGGGAGATATCAAGACTATAAGGGGAATTTTCAAGGCATTCTCAACTATACTTGTTCAACGTTGATTTGAAGTTGTCATGTAACAAAATAATCGTTTTACTCAATAGTTTCGAGCATTTCGACTTACCTACTTTCAAATGCCCGAATCTTCACAATATCTTTGCGACTTAATAATATCACCACGGACCAGAAAGGAAATCTGCAGAGGACCCTGATAGTCAAATTGAAACGTCAGCATCCGTCACATTGTTCAACTTTAAATGCGTTTGATGCACTTAGATTTACGCACAGTTCAATTTGAGTGCTCCATGGGCCTCCCTGTTCAGAACCATTCGCATTCTTCTATTGCATTTATCTCCCTTACCTATTGTTGTGTTAGCGTTTGGATAGATAAGATGAACCAACAGAACAGAGCAGCATATGAAGGACAAGCCACAGTAAACTGGCAGAGGACTCATAATTATCTCCAAAGTCAGAAGAGAGGTCAAAAATTAGGGGGGCCAAGTTCACAGACAAAGCAAAATCAGATGGGTCGAAAGCAAGGCTCCCTTTCACAGTGCTAGTAAGGGAGCTGGTAAGGGTTGGATTGTTTTACCTCTGAGCGGCACTTTTTTGCACACCATGGGCTAAATGGCCAGGTCACATGGACCCCGAAGGCTTAGAGAAGGTTGGGGGAGGGGACCCACTGGAACAGCTGTTGGGAGACAGATGGTAGCCTCCCGTCAAGGCCATCCAGCGTGTTCTTCAACGTGCCCAGGGTATGGCTCTCCCGTACACGGGGCCACGGCTTATAACGTCCCATCCGACGGACGGCGGCCTTTACAAGCCCATCTGTGTCCCCTACTGATCGTGGCAGGGCGGGGAATTTTGCGGAGATAAATCTCAACGCTGACCCAGCTGGGACTCGAACCTGGGAACTACAGATAGCTGGTAAGGAGTAAGGAATGATTAAAAAGGGAGTAAGTGGAAAAATATTAAACTTATCTATATTTGATGCATTTTAAATTTTTTTTTAAAGATTTGTAAAACGGAGGGGTAATGTTATACTGCATGGGAACCAATCACTTGTCCCCCCCCCCACCCCTTACATTTTTTTCTGCTCGATTTTGTTCTCTTCGATTTTTTTATTTAGATCCGGGCCTGTTCCCAGAAAACAGAAGGGGAATTATTTTTGAGATTGCTTTGTCAGGTGAAACAACCATGGTTTAATATGGGAAGGCGTCTCATGGTCCAAACTTCTAAGTTTAGATCACTCGCATTGAAGAGACAATAGATGAGAGCTAATAGATGTCAAATAATAGAAAAGGTGAGAATTTATTATCCTGCCAGCTGCGCAAAGAAATTGCCCAGGTCAAAGGACAGTCATGTTTAGCTGCTCCAAAACAATGCAATCTGTCTTCCTGACAATCTACAACTGAGGAAAAACCTAGTGTTTTCGACAGAGGGCAGAGAAACTTTGATGTTTTCACCTCAGTCGTTGCAGTTCCTCGCTTCGAATCACACGTACACGTCCTGTTCTGCAAGTGAAATATTGAGCGCATTTAACAGATAAATCACAAGTTGTTTCAGAAAGTCAACAAGAGTTAGCTCATCTCTAACCATCAGCCCACTTCAGCTAGCAGTTGCCATAAAAGTTTATTGCATCGATATCTGCAGATCCCACGCTAATGATTGTGAACAGGCGCCAAGAAATCTCTGACTCCCTTAATAAACTTAAGAGAGCCCAAGGAGAGGAAAGGCAGTCCAATTGTTTCCCCCTCTACCGACACTACAATGCCCACAAAATTATAGTGTGCCATCTCCTGCTTAATCCCTACCCCAGCTGGTTCAGCTGCAAGCTACTCCAATGCAGAGCAGCTAAAGAACAATTAGTGCTTCAGGAATTTTCCCCTCAGTGGCTCGAGGACGAGATTTTGGGTTGTTGGGTTGTTTTACCTCTGAGCGGCACTTTTTTGCACACCATGGGCTAAATGGCCAGGTCACATGGACTCCGAAGGCGCAGAGAAGGTTGGGGTAGGGGACCCACTGGAACAGCTGTTGGGAGACAGATGGTAGCCTCCCGTCAAGGCCATCCAGCGTGTTCTTTAACGTGCACAGGGTATGGCTCTCCCGCACACGGAGCCACGGCTTAACGTCCCATCCGACGGACGGTGGCCTTTCCAAGCCCATCGGTGTCCCCTACTGACCGTGGGCAGGGCGGGGAATTTTGCGGAGATAAATCTCAACGCTGACCCAGCTGGAACTCGAACCTGGGAACTACAGATTACGAGCCTGGCGCGCTTCCGACTTAGCCACCCCCGCCCCTAAAATGGCCAGGTCACATGGACCCCGAAGGCTCAGAGAAGGTTGGGGGAGGGGACCCACTGGAACAGCTGTTGGGAGACAGATGGTAGTCTCCCGTCAAGGCCATCCAGCGTGTTCTTTAACGTGCACAGGGTATGGCTCTCTCGCACACGGGGCCACGGCTTAACGTCCCATCCGACGGACGGCGGCCTTTCCAAGCCCATCGGTGTCCCCTACTGACCGTGGGCAGGGCGGGGAATTTTGTGGAGATAAATCTCAACGCTGACCCAGCTGGGATTCGAACCTGGGAACTACAGATTACGCTACCGACTGAGGCACCCCGCCCCTGTGACATTGGGCGGATGGCAAACGGTATGTTGGGGTAGTTTATAATTTGCATTTCCTTTTTAATAACACCACTTACCAGCGGAGGTGTCATACAAAAGTAACAGTCACTCACGTGGTTGGATGGGTCGCGCCATATCCTAGGAATGGTAAATGGCATTAACCGCCTCTTGCTATTTAGCAACCTGAGAAGACGTGTTGTACGACTATTATACACTATATGCAGAGCCCTGCTCTTCGATTGGTCTCCAATATTACACTCGAAATAAAGGTGATAGGCCTTTTTGATGAATACTATTATTTAGCTCATTTTACGCTTCGGCCTTTTTGATGACAAGCTTCAGTTTACGCTTCTGTGACCAAAAGTAACTTCGCCGGAAGTGTAACAAAAATGGTCTGTATTATTCACACAAAAACGAGGCATATTGCTCACATACAATACCCGCATAAAATTATGAACTGAGAAGGGTAACTACAAAATGATGCCATAGCTCCCGGGTATTGCGTTGCCTCGAATAATGCAATTGTTCCCTGGTATTGTGTCACATCGCCGCTTCGTACAGCGCACGATAGATTCAAATCAATATGCACTGTATTGGACGCAGTCTCTTGTATTTTCAAAACAAGAGTAAAACGTCAAATTTTAATTTCATAATCGTGTTTAGCGCTTCGAAATTACTAAAAAACGGCTGTTTTCATTCCCGAAATATTTTCGGTATTATACAGTGCCACTGACCGTCCCGTGGCCGAGTGGTTAGCGCGCTTGGCTACTGATATACGGGACCTGGGTTCGAGCCCCGGGTAAGGCATGGATGTATGTGACGTTTTTCTGCTGAGGACCTGCCATCCTCACAGATCTTCTACTTTGGCATATAAACTGACAGACTCCTGTCAGACCTCTGTGGCAAGCAGCTGCTTGAGGGGGTATTTATTATTTTATATTTACAGTGCAATTATCTGCAAAGAAAAACATTGTTTGTAAATAATATTTCAAGTTAAGTAATTTTTTTATTAAACAATATTATTTGTCTAAATATGTTTTGGCAGACTTCATGATTTTTAAATAAGGTACAATCATAGTTCCCTGACCTCTTAATTTGTATTACTAATCGTAAACTGAAAGCATAGAATCGTCATTGCTCATAAAAACTTCAGAGAACTGGACATTCTTCTGGCCACCGCTAGAGCGCAGTAGTGTCGCTTGTTTCGCGATGACATTGCTCCGATTCAAGTTCGAATCAGAGATGGCATGGTCGTTTGTTTGTCATGTGTGTTGCGATCGTTCGTCACTCTACACTTGTTCAGTTCTCTATAAATCGCATGTTCTCCCTCTGGGACATAAAGCACAACTAGCAATAAATATCACCAACACAATTGCAAGGGGGCGGGGGTGGCTCAGTCGGTAGCGCGCCAGGCTCGTAGTCTGTAGTTTCCAGGTTCGAGTCCCAGCTGGGTCAGCGTTGAGATTTATCTCCGCAAAATTCCCCGCCCAGCCCACGGTCAGTAGGGGACACCGATGGGTTTGGAAAGGCCGCAGTCCGTCGGATGGGACGTTAAGCCGTGGCCCCGTGTACGGGAGAGCCATACCCTGTGCACGTTAAAGAACACGCTGGATGGCCTTGACGGGAGGCTACCATCTGTCTCCCAACAGCTGTTCCAGTGGGTCCCCTCCCCCAACCTTCTCTGAGCCTTCGGGGTCCATGTGACCTGGCCATTTAGCCCATGGTGTACAAAAAAGTGCCGCTCAGAGGTAAAACAACCCACAATTGCAAAAAAAATATTGTTATGACAGATGAACGCGCTGTAGTGACTTCATGACAAAACGCGACCTGAACGCTCGCATATAATTGGGTGTGAAATTTATACAACAAACGAATTTGAATGTAGAACCGACCTAGAAAAAGAGAATAAAAGAATTTCAGTGTGCTGGAATTGAAGAGATTTAAAAAGAAGGTTTAAATAGCAAGCGGTACTTAAACTAAATAATAATAATAAAATTTGCAACAATTCGATTATTAGTCAGTGCGCGATAAATCAAAAACAAGAAATATTTTTATGTGGTGTGTGCGTTGTTGATTGTTTTATTTTACTAGTATGATAAATCTAGTGAGCTAACCAAAGACGAAGGATTGTTTACGCCTGAAATGAAGGTATTCAAGAAATATGACAAACAAAATGAGGAGGTATTAGTTTAGTAGAACAGTTGAGTTGGGTTGTTTTAGCTCTGAGCGGCCCTTTTTTGCACACCATGGGTTAAATGGCCAGGTCACATGGACCCCGAAGGCTCAGAGAAGGTTGGGGGAGGGGACCCACTGGAACAGCTGTTGGGAGACAGATGGTAGCTTCCCGTCAAGGCCATCCAGCGTGTTCTTTAACGTGCACAGGGTATGACTCTCCCGCACACGGGGCCACGGCTTAAAGTCCCATCCGACGGACGGCGGCTTTTCCAAGCCCATCGGTGTTCTCTACTGTTTGTGGGCAAGGCGGGGAATTTTGCGGAGATAAATCTCAACGCTGACCCTGCTGGGACTCGAACCTGGGAATTACAGATTACGAGCCTGGCGCGCTACCGACTGAGCCACCCCCACCCCAAGTAGAACAGACAGAGCTGGTCTTGTATGCTCTGTAGAAATAAGGGTTATTAATTTATGTACGATAGCAGTTAGTTTATTTATATATTATTTCATCCATATTTTTGTAATAATTTGCATTGTATTGTAATTTGTATTGTAAATATACTTATTATACTCACGCTCAGTGTCATCTATTTAAAATTTGCAACAATATATATGTTTGGCTGAAGTTTTACAATGTTCATCTCCTTTGGCAGAACCACCTACGTACGGTTAAAATATATTTTCATTCGTTGTGAATTTATTTGAATAATCATCGCCATCAGAATTTATTTTTATGCATGTATTTTTCGAAGCAAATGAATTATATAAATAATAAATTGAAAAATATTATGCAATTCAAAAATACTTTAGTGAATAACGCACTTCATAATAATTTGCTATTCATTTCAACTAAAAGCCCTTCTTAGGACTGCTTTTTGTGCTTTTATTAACAGCTAGTGGTAATATTCATAAGCGCTTCTAGATAATATGCCGCCCTCTTTCAGAGATCGAATAAGATACCATAAACTATTAATTGATAAACTTTTTGAACGCAATGTTAATATCATATAATAACTTATTTGTAGTTGCCGTTTTTTATCTTACGGAAACTGAAATTTCTCGCCCTTTTCTGTGAGAAATCTTATTTTGTCGCCTTTTGCGCCATGCCGCCCTCATCCGGTGGATTACCTGCCTATCGCCTGGGGGAGAGATTTTGGCAATATTAAACTTCTACATCAAAGAGACCGTCTAATAGAAATAAGAAAATAGAAAGTAATATGATTTTCACTTTCAGATGTTTACAACTTAGGCTCTTAGTACAAAAGTTGACTTGTACCAGAGATGTCGCTTTATGCGGCGCATTGCTTGGGGCGTTCCAATAACAGACAGATGCAATTAGTTGATTTTGATCTGGCTTAAAATGTTTGTTTAACGATTTTTATTCAAACATTCACAGAAGCAATGAATATTTAAATTGTTAACACATTTGCAAAATCAGAATAATCGCAGACCAAAAGCATCAGAACTGTAACTTAGTTTCGCGAACTCTCCCATTTCACAGATCGACTTATTCTCGTTTCTCTTGACGGCTGGAAATATTTGGAGTATTAAAGTAGGTGGAGATACAAACAGCCGAACATATCCAAGGCATCCTTTAAAATACTAGGCCTGGACAGTGAAATATCAGAAATATTAAAATATAAAAAAAGCCCTCTAGCAGATTCTTGCTACAGAAGTCTGACAGGAGCTTGTCAATTTATAAGCGATAGGGTTGGGTTGTTTTACCTCTGAGCGGCACTTTTTTGCACACCATGGGCTAAATGGCCAGGTCACATGGACCCCGAAGGCTCAGAGAAGGTTGGGGGAGGGAACCCACTAGAACAGCTGTTGGGAGACAGATGGTAGTCTCCCGTCAAGGCCATCCAGCGTGTTCTTTAACGTGCACAGGGTATGGCTCTCCCACACACGGGGCCACGGCTTAACGTCCCATCCGATGGACGGCGGCCTTTCCAAGCCCATCGGTGTATATGCGATAGTAGAAGGCCTGAGAGGAAGGTGAGACCTCAGCAGAAAAGCAACACAAACATCCGTGCCTTACTCTGGCTCGAACTCAGTATCCTTTGATCAGTAGCCAAGCACGCAGCCATTCAGACACGGGGCGGCTAAATGGAATACACTTCAAGCAGCTGCTTGCCACAGAGGTCTGAGAGGAATCTGTCAGACCTCTGTGGGCTGGATCAGAGAAGATCTGTGAGGAAGGAGAAAACTCAGCAGAAAAATAAAACAAACGTCTCTGCCTTACCAGGGGTTAGAACCTAGGTTCCTTTCATCAATAATCAAGCACGCTAACCACTCGGTCAACGGAACCGAAAAAAAAGGCATTATTGTTAAATATATGTAATATATTAATTAAATTTAAGAAATATTCAACTGGTAACTATTAGTTTTTAAAAATAAGGATTTTTTAAACTATTAACAACTGTTTTAATATAATCATAATGAATAAATTATTTTATTTTACAAAGTTTAAAGAATGCCCTTTTAGAAAATTCTGAAAAAATTAAATAATTCAAATCATAATGCGCATCTACTTTCCATCCTTCCTTCCCACCTTTTGTTGAACGGCTGTCCAGGCTTGAGTTGAGTTGTTTTACCTCTGAGCGGCACTTTTTTGCACACCATGGGCTAAATGGCCAGGTCACATAAACCCCGAAGGCTCAGAGAAGGTTGGGGGAGGGGACCCACTGGAACAGCTGTTGGGAGACAGATGGTAGCCTCCCGTCAAGGCCATCCAGCGTGTTCTTTAACGTGCACAGGGTATGGCTCTCTCCCGCACACGGGGCCACGGCTTAACGTCCCATCCGACGGACGGCGGCCTTTCCAAGCCCATCGGTGTCCCGTACTGACTGTGGATAGGGCGGGGAATTTTTGCGGAGATAAATCTCAACGCTGACCCAGCTGGGACTCGAACCTGGGAACTACAGATTACGAGCCTGGCGCGCTACCGACTGAGCAACCCCCGCCCCCTGTCCAAGCAATGCCGTCTGAAGGGAAAGCCTGAAGCCACGTGATTTGAGCCGTGCCATTGGAGTCCTATCAGAGCAGTGGCCATTCGAAGCTTGTATCTGCATGTACGGCCTGTATGCTTTGTTTCAGTATTCACTATCATCCTTTTCTTTTTCTTAATTCTTTTATAGATAAATATTAAATTTATATTATATATATATTGTTTATTATATTGTTGAAATTGAAGTGTATTTATAGTAAAAAGGCCGTCCCGTGGCCGAGTGGTTAGCACGCTTCGCTATTGCTCTAAGGGACCTGGGTTTAAGCCCCGGATTAAGACATGGATGTGTGTGTCGTTTTTCTGCTGAGGTCCTGCCATCCTCTCAGACCTTCTACTATGGCATATAAACTGATAGGCTCCTGTCAGACCTCTGTGGCAAGCAGCTGCTTGAGGGGTATTTTTTTTATAGTAATAATTATTGTTATCATGCCACGTAAATGTTGTGTTACTGGCTGCCTTAGATATTATGGTGGATCTCCATATGTAACTATACACTGCTCACAAAAATTAGGGGATATTTCAAAATGAATATGAAGCGATGAAACATTCCCTAATTTTTGTGAGCAATATGTTTTGTTTCCTAAAGACGAAACTGCAGAACAGCTATGGCTGAAAAAAATTCCACGGAAAGATTTTATTCCCAGTCGTTTGCCAAAAACACTTTGAGGATAAACTCTTAATATATTATGATGAACTTCCCAGTGATAAATGCCCTGTGAAAGTCTTACGAGGCACACCGAAGTTAGCTGTAGATGCCTATCCTAGTATCTTTCCAAACCTGCCTTCATATTTGTCTGAAGCTAGTAGCTCAATAAGAGTAACATGCTCCAAAAAAGAATTGCAGCTCTGGATAAAGAGGTAGAAAGCTCAGTTTCTGCGTGATATTGAGAATTTGGCACAAAGTCATAAAATTAAAGATTTTAATGATTTAAATTTTTTACAAAGGAAGAAAATATTTGCAATAATTGGATTTGTGCCAAAAATGACAATAAGGTGGAATTCATTTTATTAGGAAAGGAAAAGCTTCAGGGAAAAGCTTACGCTCATATAAGTAATAATTTATCATATATAGTGCTTATATCGATAGTCTCAAAATTTAGAAATTCCCAAAGAAAAACTTGAAAAATTGGGATGGTTCATAAATTAAAACTCATAATAAAAAAAATAAATAAAGTAAAATTGTGATGTTCGTTGTTTGGAATCTAGGGATGGAATTCTTCATATACTTGTGACTATTAAAAATTTAGCTTTTGATAATGTTATTAAGTCTAATTGTTGCACATTTATCATAAATTCAGTTGTTAATGTCTTACCCAAAATGCTGAACTATTTAAAAGTCAACTCAAACGAGAATGTTGATAAAATGAATTCAGTATCTTTTATCATTGAACAGTTAAATTTATTTAATATGCCACCAAACCAATATGCATAGTCATCTGATACGCTGCTATTTGCATACTCACTGTTTATGAAATCTCCAGCTTCTCATGAATTTGTACGCCAGTGTGGAATTATACGGCTTCCACATTCTCGGTTATTAAGGAGAATGTCAGGGGATATTATAAGTTCATCTGGTTCTGATGATGACATCATGTATTATTTGAAAAAAACCAAGGCTTTACTTTTAAATGAAAGGGGAAAAATAATAAACATACTTATTGATGAAATTCATATTCAACCAACTTTTCAGTACAAAACTGGAAGAATACTGGATACTTCATACAACACTATTGATAATCTAACACATTCTGTACATACCATTAGGTTACCATCAGTGCTTGCAAATAATAAGGATATCTTTCTTGCCAGGGGGCGGGGGTGGCTCAGTCGGTAGCGCGCCAGGCTCGTAATCTGTAGTTCCCAGGTTCGAGTCCTAGCTGGGTCAGCGTTGAGATTTATCTCCGCAAAATTCCCTGCCCTGCCCACGGTCAATAGGGGACACCGATGGGCTTGGAAAGGCCTCCGTCCGTCGGATGGGACGTTAAGCCGTGGCCCCGTGTGTGGGAGAGCCATACCCTGTGCACGTTAAAGAATACGCTGGATGGCCTTGACGGGAGGCTACCATCCGTCTCCCAACAGCTGTTCCAGTGGGTCCCCTTCCCCAACCTTCTCTGAGCCTTCGGGGTCCATGTGACCTGGCCATTTAGCCCATGGTGTGCAAAAATGTGCTGCTCAGAGGTAAAACAACCCAACAACCCAATTTCTTGCCAGTAAAATATTTAGCAGCAGAAAACTTATTAGATCACAAAGAAATGTATTTTTGCTATTGAGAAATGGGTTATCGTGTTTTAAGTACTATTTCTGATAATAAATCAATTAATAGAAAAATGTTTGATTTATGTCGCAATGGTAGCTCATTTCCAGAACCATTGGCATCACATCCTTTTGAGAAACAGAGACCACTTTTTTGCTTTTTTATACTGTACATTTGTTAAAATGTATGCGTAGTAACTGGTTAGCCCAAACCAAATATTTTATAATACCCAATTTCATTAACAAAGCAGAAAAATTATCATCAAAATTTCAACAGTTGGGAGATGTGTATAATTTAGAAAAAAATCTGCTGTTAAATATGGGTTTCTTTTGACTAAAAATGCATTATATCCATCAAATTTTCAGAAACAAAATGTGAAATTGGTGTTAAAAGTGTTTGACAGGTCTAACATAAATGATTTGGAATTGCTTGGTGCAAAACATGATGGTAATCCTCTATGGGAGGATCGGAAAGGCACTGCAGCATTTCTGTCTATCATAATAGAATGGTGGGAAACAGTAAATGTGAAATCATGTAACAAAGGGATTAGAAAAAGAAATAAAAATATGTTTCCAATCTATTCGATTGCAGATTCACAGCTTAATTTCTGAAACAGTTCTTGTCATGGTTGGAAAACTGAAAATCAATAGGTATTGTAAAACATCATGGAGGGCTAAAGAAAGAGATTTTTGATTTTGTTGTTGCCGTCCCGTGGCCGAGTGGTTAGCACGCTTGGCTACTGATCTAAGGGACCTGGTTTGAGCCCCGGATTAGGCATGGATGTGTGTGTCGTTTTTCTGCTGAGGTCCTGCCATCCTCTCAGATCTCCTACTGTGGCATATAAACTGACAGACTCCTGTCAGACCTCTGTGGCAAGCAGCTGCTTGAGGGGGTATTTATTTTTTATTTTTTTATTCACATCACGAAATCATTTATACGACTTGTACACTTTGTATTAGGTGATTGTAAATGGAAGTTCATTCTGCTCGGAAAATTCTAAACAGACAAATATGAAACCGGCTTCGGTCAGTACCGACAACTAAGTGGGTGCAATTACCATGTGTCTTTATAACAAATATGTGAGGCTGAAAAAATTAAAAATAACAAGCTTACCAAGGCTTAAATCAGCAAAATTTGGGGAAATATCTGTTTATGATCTCTGCTCTTTCTTCGTAAATGACACTGTTGATATCAAATTATATGATAGTGAAACAAATTTTGTCAAATCATGTGTTAATACACATATTAATTTAGAATTAACACAAGATGAGGTAAATAACATTATATATATTGTTGGCTATGCATGCCACAATATAAAAAAGTTTTTTTGTGTTACCTGTGTTGATCATTTAACAACCAAAAGGGATTTAGTATTGGATGTACCTCAGCAGCAAATTAATATGTGTGATCGTGTAGGGGTAACTTATCCTACTGAAGTTTCAATAAATGTGGGAATATTATGCTATGCTGTTTTTCAAACACTGATATATAGTAATGTAGAGCAGTTGGGTTGGGTTGTTTTACCTCTGAGCTGCACTTTTTTGCACACCATGGGCTAAATGGCCAGGTCACATGGACCCCGAAGGCTCAGAGAAGGTTGGGGGAGGGGACCCACTGGAACAGCTGTTGGGAGACAAATGGTAGCCTCCCGTCAAGCCATCCAGCGTGTTCTTTAACGTGCACAGGGTATGGCTCTCCCGCACACGGGGCCACGGCTTAACGTCCCATCACGGACGGTGGCCTTTCCAAGCCCATCGGTGTCCCCTACTGACCGTGGGCAGGGCAGGGAATTTTGTGGAGATAAAACTCAACGCTGACCCAGCTGGGACTCGAACCTGGGAACTATAGATTACGAGCCTGGCGCGCTACCGACTGAGCCACCCCCGCCCCTAATGTAGAGCAGCAAGTTCTGAACTGCAAAAATCAAATATTGTTATATATTAATATTATAAAACAGGTTTTGAAAAAAGAAACAATATTTAGCACAGATTTTCAGTGTCCATGTCGGAATAAAATAATTGTTTTTTTACATATAATTATATTAACATGTGAAAATGTGTATATGCCTAATTACACCAAATCCATATATGCTCCCAAAAAATCATCCAAAGGAAAACTAAACACTTTGGTGAAATGATTGAACGTATGCTACTGTGCGAATCAAAAAAAAAATTTCCGGAAAGTTTAAACGTCACACATGCTGAGAAAAGGTTAGCCATTGGTGGTGTAGTGGTAGCATAACAGGCATGTTTCCTGGAGACGTGGATTCGAATCCCATTCATGGTAATAAACCTAATTTTTTTCAGCTCATTATTTCATGAGTTCCATGTCTACAGGACTTATCCTGTGATTATTTACTACTGATATGCTATCTATGTCTATCTGTTAAATTTTACTGGTGTACTAGTCATGTCTAAAAAGATAAATATTGGCATATTTGATGTGTCGTTCAAATAATTATTTTTTTTAGTTACTATCATCAGTATATGGTATTCAATGTTATCATTTTCCTTAACAAACTGCATGGGTTATATTTCTTGTTAATATGAAAATTCTTCAATGTTACACTGAAATCTGTAATTTTTGTATTTTACTATGAATTCTATTAGAAACTTCAGTAAAGCAATAATATAGGGTTAACATTGGTGTACGTATTCATTTATGTCTAGTGATATGTCTCAATGACAGACATTAGTTGTCGCAAACTAGTTTTTGAAGCATACATATTATTGATTTATCATTGGTATTTTCATTGGTATTTCTATTAGTTACTATCATCAGTATATGGTATTCAATGTTATCATTTAACTTAGCAAGCTGCATGGGTTATATTTCTTGTGATTATGAAAAACTCCTGGATGCTGCGCTGAATCCTTTAACTATTATTTTATATCCATCGTAACTACTATTGTTATGGTATTAGCTTCAAAAACACAGGAATATAGTGCTTATATATTCTTTTATTGAAATTTTGTTGTTCTACTACTCAGTATCAATGATCAACAAAAAGTATCGCAAACTATTTTTTAAAGTACGCATTATGATTAAGTTAAAATTGGTATATTTGATGAATATTTCAATGGTAAACTGCAGTATATGGTAGCATTTCTGACGTTTTTCGTATTGATAAGCTGTATGGGTTATATTTCTTGTTATTATGAAAATCTCCTGGATGTTACACTGAATTCTGTAACTTTTTTTATATGCCAATATATTTTGGTATAAGTTCGGTAAGACAATAATATAGTGCTCATATGCAATAATATGTATTTTTCTTAATGTTAAGCTGTATCAGCTATATTTTTTGTGATTATGTAATACTCCTGGATGTTGCAGTGAATTTTGCAATTTTTGTTTCATAAGTTTCAGTAATACAATGATATACTGCTCATTCATTCTATTTCTTTAAATTTCATTGCTCTACTGGTATATGTAAATGATAGGCATTGGTTGTTGCAAACTATTTTTTGAAACATACAGTCGCTCAAAAAATTATCCGAACGCTACGGTTAATTGCAGAATTCAGAAAAAATATCTGGCAACGATTTTTTTTAGAAATTAGTTATCTGGCAACCTCCGGATCACGTGACACGAAGGTTGCCAGATCACTGATTTCTAAAAAAATCGTTGCCAGATATTTTTTCTGAATTCTGCAATCAACCATAGCGTTCGAATTCTTTTTTGACCGACTGTACAATGAATTGAGTTATATTTGATGTAGATTTCAAATATTTATTATTGTACTTACTGTCGTGAAATCTCAGTCAATAGCATTCAATGTTACCATTTTTCTGAATAAACTGTATGGGTTATATTTCTTGTTATTATGGAACACACTTCAATGTTACACTGAAATCTGTAATTTTTTTGCATTTCTTTGTATTCTCTTATAAACTTCAGTAAGGTATTAACATAGTGCTCATGTGCAGGGCCACCGACAGGGGGGGGGGGGGCAAGGGGAACTAGTGCATAGGGGCCCGTCAGCAATAAGGGCCCGTCAGATTAAGTGACTCTTTACTTTTTCTTACAAAAATTATTCTTAGTTAGGTTATATATCGATCCTATAAAATTCCATAAGAACATTATTTGTTATAATATGCTTTTAAAAAGAAACACTAGTTGGATTATGACATATTATCTCATTAATAGTAGTTGAACGAACCATTTCTTAACATCTTCTTTTGTCCGCGTTAACTTACAGCATTTGCTTGTATTTTCCCTGTTAACCACCCCACCCCTGCAGCAGTAGCAACAGTTGAACACTCCCAAACCCAACCCGTGCGATCAGGTATATTACATTGTTCATGTTTTGAGTTCCAGTAACATCGTCTGTGGTCTGTGTGTCAGTGTTATAAATTATAACAGTTTAAAAGTCTCTTGTCGGCACATTTGTTTCACCATTTCGTTGTCATTTGTTTAGTAAAATGATATATTCATTGGTGCTAGAGTCTAACTGAACAATGGACAAGTATAAGCATAAGTCAGGAGCTGAGAAGCGAAAGGAGAGAAATAAAAAATTGGAAGTTATTAAGAAAGGGAGTAGAACTTTGTTCGAAGTCGGTGTAAAAGTGAATGTGGACAGTGAAGGTGCAAAAAATGCATGCCTGACTGCGCATCAGGCTTTTTTTCCTCTGAATGTCATCATTGTGTCCAGAATAATTGCTATTAATGATTTGTAAAGATAAAAAGTTTTCAAGGGGGGGGGGGCGAGCATAATATTACATAGGGGCCCATAAATTCTCTCGGCGGCCCTGCTCATGTGTTGTATTATTAAATTTCACTTATCTACTGGTAGGCCACAGTGAAAGATATTGGTTATCACAAACTATTTTCTGAAGCATACCATATGATTGCATTATATTTTGTATATTTAATATGATTTCAAACATTTATTTCTCTTGTTGGAATATGTGTAGTCACTGTTAGTAATATTAACTTTTTTATTCATTTAACATTATTTGAAACGATTGTCTTGCAGATTCATACTGACCTCATATCTGAAGCGAAGATGAAATCTTTTGAGGTTTTCAATATATTTAGTTTTAAATATTTCAATGTAATCTTTGTAATAATTTCTTTATGTCATCATGTTGTTAATCAACTCTTGTTTTGGTGTTTGTAATGGCGTTTATTTGAATTATGTGATACTGATGATTTTAATCTTAGTAAGAAGTTAATTATAGTCTTATTAATAAAATAATTAAATTGCACTGATCATTTCATCAGCTGTGAATGAAATTCTGATCTCAGTAGCTTTCTACTTAGAACCTAAACTATGTGATATTTAAAAGTTTTATATGGAATGTAAAAAAATAAATAAATACCCCCTCAAGCAGCTGCTTGCCACAGAGGTCTGACAGGAGCCTTGCCAATTTATATGCCACAGTAGAAGATCTGAGAGGATGGCAGGACCTCAGCAGAAAACAACACGAACATCCATGCCTTACCCGGGGCTCGAACCCAGGTCCCGTAGATCAGTAGCCGAGCGCGCTAACCACTTGGCCACGGGAAGGCATGGAATGTAACCATTTGATATTCATGAAACCTTATCTGACATAGTTTGAATATATTTTGCTAACCTGAGAATAAATAATTTATTATTACCAATATTTATGGTAATGATGCTCATAAATTACGTACCAAAACCTTTTGACAAAATAAAAAAAAATAATAATAAAATTCTGCCTTAAAATTCAGGTGTATCCCGTTTTGTTAGAAATATGGTTTACAATTAAGTATAATTAATAAAAAATGCTTAAGTATATCTAGATAATATGTTTATTAACTCTTTTTGACATCGAGAAATGAGATTTTTTTATGTCTGTGTAAAATAAAATATTTCCTGTAAGAATTAAATGCTTCTCCGCATTCATTATAATTTGCTTTATAATTGATATTTGATTCAATTCAGTTGAAGGAATGAAATCGTTTAAAAAACGCCCACATCGAAGAGAAACAAATAAGTTCCACCGACGGAAAGCTGTGATGTGATGCACGGACTCCGCTTCTGACGTCATTAGCTGTGCGGGTCACATGACATCAGGCTCCCTCTTCAGACGGCTTTGTTCCAGGTCAGGTGCATTTAGATGGCTCAGGCTTATCCACCCTCATTTTGTTTCGTTTTTAAAACCACCTGTTTGCCCTCGGGTCGAATACTTTGATATAAAGTATTTTTGTACGTTCCTTGAAATTAAAATGCTTGAATATTCGAAGCACTGAACTCACATTAATGATATTCATAAGAGACATTCAATTCATGAAGTTTCCAGAATTTAGTCAAGCGTGGAAAAAAGCTTCTTGCTTATTTAAAATAATCAATTAAAGGTGGTTTAAATAGCACGATGGCGTGAGTCCCAACAGCTGCAACTTCTTTCGTTATAACTTTGTTTAGGCAAAAGTGAATCGCACACTTCTCAGCAGTAAGCGCAACTTAGAGCAACTGGCGCGTGACTACAAGTTTAGGTTGGGTTGTTTTTCCTCTGAGCGGCACTTTTTTGCACACCATTGGCTAAATGGCCAGGTTACAAGGACCCCAAAGGCTCAGAGAAGGTTGGGGGAGGAGACCCATTGGAGCAGCTATTGGGAGACAGATGCTAGCTTCCCGTCAAGGCCATCCAGAGCGTTCTTTAACGTGCACAGGGTATGGCTCTCCCGCACACGGACCACGGCTTTACGTCCCATCCGACCGACGGCGGCCATTCCAAGCCCATCGGGGTCCCCTACTGACCGTGGGCAGGGCGGGGAATTTTGCGGAGACAATGATGAAACTTTAATGTACCTTTCCACATAGCTTAAGTAATTTTCAATTATGAATGTTATAGAAACTTGTAACATACATTCAAAGGTTAAGTTAAGAAGCAAAAAAGGTAGATTTTTAATACTTAATTTTAACGAAAAGGTATGTTTAGGTAAGTGTAATGATTATAATTCTACGTCAGAATAAAGATTGTAAGATGAATAATGTAGTTGTTGGATTAATTCTCACGTTTACGTGAAGAAGTAAGTGAAAACTTTCCACAATAATGGATGTGAATACCCTTGAAAGCAATGCAGGACTAACAACGCCTCATATTACCAAAAATGTCTCCAATAAATTCTGAAAGCAGTAAAGTTCACCGGTGTGAATAAGTTATCCAGAGATCTTGATAGCTTCTGGAAGGATGGATGGGAGTGGCAATCCATCTCTCCAAGACGTCTCAGACATCCTAAATATGAATGAGGTCAGAGGATCTTGCAGCCACTTTATATATTCAATACCCTCTCGCTCAGGATACTGGTTCACCAGGCGAGCTATGTAGGGTATTTCATGAGCTTTTTCCATGAGCCTTACTTCGGAAGGTATGTTTAAATAAATAAGTTAATACAACAGTGATGATATTTTTAACCTTTGAGGAGCTTTTGACGCTTAAAATGTGTAATAGTGTAATGTATCATCCCAAGGCCGAGTGGTTAGCATGGTTGGAAACTAATCAAAGATACCTGAGTTCGAGCCCAGCGTAAAGCATGGATGTTTGTGTTGTTTTTCTGCTGAGGTACCCGTCATCCTCACAGACCTTCTACTGTGGCGTATTAAACTGATAGGTTTCTGTCAGACTTCTGTGACAGGCAGTTGCTTAAGGGTTTTTTTAAACGTTATATTTGGTAATACAGGCGATGGTACAGTTGTTTCAGTTGATTCCGATCCATGCTCAGAGTTACATGAGGCATGTTTTGCGATTAAAGTCCAAACCGTAATTTAATCTTGAATTTTTTCCAAACCAATGAATCCTGAACAAGCAAGTGTTAAGTGAAACACTCCAAAATACGTGAAACAGGAACAGCGTCTGAAGCGCCTTTATCACTTATTTACATATTATACATTATATCACAAAGGTAACTTAATTTATGATTTTCAATGCCATACTCTATTCAACACGGTTTCATGGGATCTAGAGAAAAGAAAAATATGGACCGCCCCCTTTAAAAAAAAACTATGCAGGAATGTTCCCTCTGGTCACGATGTGGTAATAAAAATGGACGGCAAATATCGCGGGGCCTTCAACATTTTGCTTCTGCCAAAGATGGAATGTTATTCAATATATCAAGGAAAACCTAGGCGTAACATTTTCAATGGTTTTTGCAAGAAATGATATATACATACAAAATCCTCCTACAGCCACGGACTATGGAGGTCCTACCAGACTGAGTAATTTTCCTCTCCAGACATGTCTGTTCTGAGCAACAGCTGCTGCATTTGGCCACTGTAGGCAAATTCTAGCAAGGTTCTGTTTAACGTTATCATCGCATTCTAGATCTCCTCCTTTTCCTGAAGCCTTTACGCAGACAGTTCACAATCTTGTTTCCCAATCTGCAGCTATGCATAAGGGCGA
Source organism: Ryuthela nishihirai (assembly GCA_038380435.1). Taxonomy (NCBI): domain Eukaryota; kingdom Metazoa; phylum Arthropoda; class Arachnida; order Araneae; family Heptathelidae; genus Ryuthela; species Ryuthela nishihirai. The sequence continues at coordinate 26,071,297 of JAWZYU010000022.1, forward strand.
CATGGCCAAACCAATGCAGCCTCTCTCTGCACAAAATGCTGCTCAAAGGATGTTGATGACTCCTTCTTTTAACATCATCATTATTTACAAAGTCAAACCACCTAATGCCCAAGATACAGTGCAGGCATCTAGAATCAAAGGTATCAAGTTTCTTGTTATCCAGCTTATAAAGAATCCATTTTTCGCTACCATATAAAACCTTAGAAACCATAGAAAGAAGAAAACTATTATACAGCCTAATTTTAGTCTTTAGGTGTATACGCCTATTTTTCCGCACTCTCCATTGATTCTTAAAAGTCCCAGCGGCAATCTCTATTCTTTTATTTATCTCATGCTGCACATCACCAATATCTGTTACATAGCTCCCAAGATTAGACTGCAATACCTGCTGAAGACTGCAACCATTCAGATTACCTGAAACACGGCCTCTCTGAGCAATTAGTTTTCTCTCTGTTTATCACCAAGCCTACTCTACTACCAGTCTCATCGGCAACTCGAATGAAAGAGTTCATCTCATCAACACCATTAGCCAACAGGACCAATCATATGCATAATTTAATTCAGAAATTTTGATATCTTTAGACCATGTAAGGCCTTCTTTCCCTGTGAAGAATTTCGTATAACAAAATCGATGACCAAACTAAAGAGAAAAGGAGATAAAATGCACCCTTGTCTAACTCCACTAGCAATGCTAAACCAATCACTACGAGCCTTGCCAACTCTTACCCTCAACTCAGTGTTATTATAGAGAACTTTCATTACACTAGGTAATTTGTCAGGTATTCCATATGATCTAACGATCAACTAAAAATTACATCGATCAACAGAGTCAAAAGCCTTTTTGAAATCTGCAAAGCTAGTAACCACAGGTTTCTGAAACTCTAAACATTTCTCAAGAATCTGCCTAAGTAAAAATATTTGATCAATACATTCCCTATCATTTCTGAATCCTCATTGTTCATCACTCAGTTGTCCATGAATCAAATTCTTAAATTTATTAAGTATAATCATGTAAAGGATTTACCTGGAAGTAGAAATGTAAACCAATTCCCCTATAATTGTCAATCCCTATAATTATTAAAATAAAAATAATACCCCCTCAAGCAGCTGCTTGCCACATAGGTGTGAACAGGAGCCTCTCAGTTTCTATGCCAGAGTAGAAGGTCTGAGAGGATGGCAGGACCTCAGCAGAAAAACAACACGAACATCCATGCCTTACCTGCGGCTCGAACCCAGGTCCCGTAGATCAGTAGCCAAGTGCGCTAACCACTCGGCCACGATTATTACCTTTTTTAAAATCAGGGATAACAATAGCTCTAGTAAAATCCTTACGAAAAATAATACTTAAAAATCCTTAATCATAAAAAAATATTTAAAATTTCAGTCAGCAATGTGACAACACAAGTGTTTCCGTCGGTAAAGCCAATAATGCATTTATCCTGATTACAAATAACGGGAATGGAAAAAATCTCATAGTTTAAAATATCTTTGAAATGCTCAACCCACCTAGCCGTTGAAAATCCTCACGTCTAATCACCGTATCATGTTTATCTCTCAATCCTTGTGTAACTGTCTGTTTCTTCACACACAAAACCTTAACAATCTGGTCCAAATCCTTGCTGTTGGGATGTCTAACTGTTTCCTCTTCTTTATCAGCTAAGGTATCAAGTCAAAGATTTTTATCAACTGTTAACTGCTCCTTTACACGTTTATTAAGCTCGTTGTAGTACCGTCTGTTATTTAAAGCTACTTTTAGTAGGGTGTTGATAAAAGCTATAAATTATGAAATCAAAAATTACCTATCTTCCTATAAGGCTCTAAAAAGTAGAAAATAAACCTAAAGGATATCGATGGTGCAATCAGTCACTGAATTCGTATTCACTTCAAAGGAACATAGGGTGCCGGCGATCTTGTCGAGTTACCTGAAACACCTACTACTTTATTCATATAAAACCTACTATTTATACACCTGAAACACCTACTACTTTATTCATATAAAACCTACTATTTATACACCTGAAACACCTACTACTTTATTCATATAAAACCTACTATTTATACACCTGAAACACACATTTATATACCTGAAGCACCTACTATTTATTTCAAACGACCTACTACTTTATTACTATCGGCGCCCTCTCTTCCTTCGAAACGAATGCGAACTCAGATACTGCAACATCGATATGCTTTAGGTTTATTTTTATTTTTAGGGCAATATAAAAAGATAGGTATTTTTAAAATTTCTTTTTGCTGTCACTTAAAAACACCTACTTTCAGAAACTTTGATATATGACTCATAAATACTGAGCAAATTTACCCCCTTTTGCAGTGATGTTTGACGAAGCTCACGGCTAGAGACGTCAAAAGCTTTAATTTGACATACGACTCGTTAAAGTCGAACCCGCGAAAATCCGCCCCCTTTTTAACAGGGGGTATAATGGGGACAAAATTGAAATAGTTTACGACCGTCATTATTTGAACTTTCATTTGACACTTAACCCATGGGTTGGGTTGTTTTACCTCTGAGCGGCACTTTTTTGCACACCATGGGCTAAATGGCCAGGTCACATGGACCCCGAAGGCTCAGAGAAGGTTGGGGGAGGGGACCCACTGGAACAGCTGTTGGGAGACAGATGGTAGCCTCCCGTCAAGGCCATCCAGCGTGTTCTTTAACGTGCACAGGGTATGGCTCTCCCGCACACGGGGCCACGGCTTAACGGCCCATCCGACGGACGGCGGCCTTTCCAAGTCCATCGGTGTCCCCTACTGACCGTGGGCAGGGCCGGGAATTTTGCGGAGATAAATCTCAACGCTGACCCAGCTGGTACTCGAACCTGGGAACTACAGATTACGAGCCTGGCGCGCTACCGACTGAGCCACCCCCGCCCCGTATAGTGCGGGCAAAATTGAAATAGTTTACGACCATCATTATTTGAACTTTCATTTGACACTTAACTCGTGACTTTAGGCTCACGCGTTCACATGGTATAGTAGAACGACTTTCACATTTCCATTTTTAGGGGTGGGGGGAAGAAAGAATGGGGAGTCAATTTGACACTCTCGCGTCACACGTTTTCATTAGACACATAGCTCGTTACTTTCTACACTCGCGCTCAAGAGATAAAGGGGACAATGATTTTTATATTTCCTCCTCTTTTAGGGAGAAGTCAATTTTTTTACAGAATATAAAAATCTCCGCGTCACAAGCTTTCATTCGACATGTAGCTTGTTACTTTCGGCATTCGTGTTCAAGAGACATAGAGGAACAATCATTTTCACATTTCCCCTTTTTTAGGGAAGGTAGAAAGCTCGGAGGTAATTTTTTGTAGCCTGTGACACTCCCCGCGTCACAAGCTTTCATTTGACACATAAATCATTAGGTTTCTCCATCGCGTTCGAAAGATATGGTGGAACAACATTTCGTAAAATCCACAAACCGACCAACCCACAAACCAAAAGAGAAGGATGTCGTCGGAGAGGTCGGTCGCACTCTGACAGCGCTCCAAATGGTACTTCATTATGCTGATCTCATTTTGAGTTAAAGTTCGATATTTTATGTTAGAATGATGATGCTTTTGATAGATTAGATGCTTTTGATTCCAGATGCTTACGCAGTATCTTGGGCATTAGGTGGTTCAACTTTGTAACTAATGATGAGATTAGGCAAAGGAGTTTGCAACCTCCTTTAAGCGGCATATTGTGCAGAGAGAGACTCCGTTGGTTTGGCCATGTTGCCCGTATGAATAATTATAGATTGGCGAATAGGGTTATGAACAGTGTGCCTAAAGGCCTCAGAAAGAGGGGGAGACCTAGGATGCGGTGGGCAGACAATGTCAAACAGGACCTTGTTAGAATTGGTGTGCAGTGGCCAGATGCAGTAGATGTAGCTCAGGATAGACTTGCTTGGAGAACTAAATTGCACGGTCTGGTTGGACCTCCGTAGCCCATGGCTGCTTGAGGATGATGATGATGACTCCACTTGATGATAATCTATCAACTCAATCAAAGACAGAATATTACGTAAGTGTTATTCCGCTTTTTGCTGATTTTTTTTGGTTTACATCAAGGCTTTGTTCCGTCTAACAAGCCCCCATCTTTGCGACGAGCTGTGGCCGGGCCTTGACCTTGACCTCGACAGGGCTACCTGCAGTCAGCAGAACGATCGTGAACTCCCCCACTCTGCTCCCTTTCGCAACTTGAGATTGGAAACAGCATTTCATCCTTACGGTGTCAACCGGAAATGGCAGTTAAGAACAACAGCCGTGTATCGAATGTGAACCTCGCCTGCTCAGAATGCAGTAAACAGACGCTAGAAGAAAAGGATTTGATACAGTGCAAAAGCCACGATGGAAAGTATCACTTCTCATGTGCTAGCATAAGTGAAAATAATTTTAGAAAAATATCGAAAGAACGGAGAAATAAATGGATTTGTCATCATTGTTCTAAAGGAAATGCAGATTCCGATAAATCGGTTGCAAACAAAAATACTCCTTCGCAATCATTTATAGCGAAACAGACATCTCAGGACAATACAGCGTCTGCTTTCTGAACTTTCAGATAGAGGATGAGACTTATAATAGAGAAGTGAAATCCATGTTATTTCGTATCGATACGAAGTTATCCATACTAACCGACATGAAGGACAAAATAGATTCGCTGGAAACCTCTATGAGATTCTTGTCAGAAAAGTATGACGTATTATTGAACAAATTTATAGACTCTGAGAAGAACAATAACAAGCTCACAGAACTGTTAACCGAATGCAAAACACGGCATATCATTTAAGAAAAGAGATGAAAGTGTTCGGCATGGCTATGTAAAACATTTATCGGATAAGTTAGATATTACGGATTTTCAAACGAAAGATATTGACGTGATTCACAGAGTATCTGTTCGGGATAAACAAAAATTACCTTATGTTATCGTACAATTTAAGAGTAGAACCATTAAAAATAAGTGGATTGCTCGGAAAAAAACTAGAATTAACAGTGGTGAGGATTTTCATGAAAGTTCCAATAATTCAATTTACATTAACGAAAATTTGACACAGGTAAACTCGCAACATTCCCCGCCCCGCCCACGATCAGTAGGGGACATCGATGGGCTTGGAAAGGCCGCCGTCCGTCGGATGGGACGTTAAGCCGTGGCCCCGTGTGCGGGAGAGCCACACTCTGCGCACGTTAAAGAACACGCTGGATGGCCTTGACGGGAGGCTACCATCTGTCTCCCAACAGCTGTTCCAGTGGGTCCCCTTCCCCAACCTTTTGTGAGCCTTCGGGGTCCATGTGACCTGGCCATTTAGCCCATGGTGTGCAAAAAAGTGCCGCTCAGAGGTAAAACAACCCAACCCGACACAGGTAAACAAAGAAATTTATTGGAGAGCTAGAGTTTTTGCTAGACAACATAACTAAAAATATGTATGGTACAAGAATAACAAAATATTTGTTAAAAAAAGGAGATAACGATAAGCCGATTAGGATTAATATGTTTGATACTATCGAGAATTTAACTAAAGATTAATTTTTGCCATTTTTAAATATAGTTTTTTTTCCATTTTTAAACAATCATGGTCGAGTGGTTAGCGCGCTTCGCTACTGATCTAAGGGACCTGGGTTCGAGCCCCGTGTAAGGCATGGCTGTCTGTGTCGTTTTTCTGCTGAGGTCCTGCCATCCTCACAGACCTTCTACTATGGCATATAAACTGACAGGCTCCTGTCAGACCTCTGTGGCAAACAGCTGCTTGAAGGGGTATTTATTTTTTTATTTTTTTTATGGAGGTTATTGAACCTCCATAAAAAAGGTTATTGAATCTCCATTTTATGGAGGTTTATGAATTTAATGAATTAAATTTGTATGGCCCTGATACTACACAAGAATTAAATCCTAATATGTTTTTTACAAGGCAAAGATGATAACGAATTAGGCGTATTCTATATTAATGTCAGATCAGTTAAAAAAAATTGGGACCTCTTTACTGTTTATATTGATTCGTTTATCGATTATTTGGATGTTATTATTCTAGTAGAAAGTACAAATAACACTATGAAAAATTCACTTATTAATTTAACTGGTTTTTAAATTATTAATTTATATTATATTAGTTAATTATTAATTTATATTGACAGTTATAATTATGTGGCATTAAAACACATAATTATAACTGTCAATATAAATTAATAATTAACCAAAATGCATGTTTCTGCCCAATTGTGGAAGAGGTTAATAAAATCCAGTATTTGGGGATTTATATTGACCAAGATTTTAAATGGAAATCGCACATAAAATATACTTGTGATAAACTAAGGTATGCATCTTACAAAGTGTTGAAGTTGAATACACTTATTCCATTGGATGTCATAACAATGATATATAAAGCTCTCTGTGAATCAATCATTAGGTATGGTATTAGTATATATGGATGCACATATAAATCTGTTTTAAATAAAATTAAACGAATACAAAAGAGTACTCTAAATAATATTGTTAAATTCAATAAACATGTAATTAATGAAGATCACATTGGCAATATTTTTCATTATCTGAACATTTTACCTGTCGACTTGTTATATATTTATGTAACTATCTTCAGAAATTACTTTACAAATGAACACAAGGAGAAAATTGTGATCTATTATAGGTTTATTTTATAAATGTGTTTGATTTTTCATGTCTGTGTTTTAATACGTGTTTTTTTTTGTTGTTATTGTTTTAGTTTCTTTTTTAAATATGTGTTTATTTTCCATTATACATGTCTTATTCTTTAATAAACCTGTCGTGTGATCGAAAGAAATCCTGCTGACAAGCCTTAGCGGGGTAATAATCTATGTATATAACCATGCTAAGGCTTAATAAAATTATTATTATTATTATTAAAAAAAAATACCAAGATAGGTAAAAATGGGACAAACTTAGATGTTATGTCAATGTTTAACCTCTATTAGCTTGTTTGTTTGTTTGTTGTTTGAGGTTTATTGGCGCATCGGCAACTAAGGCCATAATGCGCCAGACAAAGACAAATAGAAAAATTAGAGATAAAAATCGTGGAAACCTACAACCAATGTTAAAAGCAACATATAAAGATGATAAAATACACTACAAAAATTGCAACAAGTGTAAAGCAAGTAAAGACAAAACCAACAAATATATATAACAAAAAAACCATGATAAAATTTGTGTAAAAGAACAAATATTTATATATATATACAGTATATACAATGGATAAAACTAACCTAGGTGTAAATGACCTAGGTCAGATGCTGAATAAATAACAAAGCCGTAAAATCATAACCTGTTAAAATAACCTGTAAACTTCAAAAATGCAAAAAGTGGAGGTAAAAAGCAATGATCAGTTAAAAGATGTCCGAGTGTAAGGGGCTCGGACGTAAAATCATGAAATCTAAAAAACAAACGTCGTTCAAGATTAAAACATGGGCAAAGAATTAAAATATGTTTGATAGTTACCTCTATTAGCAATTAAAGCAGAATATGATTACTCTACAGATATGCGTTTATGCATACATAAAAGCATTTGCACACCATCATGCGGTTTTAACTGATTACAAAGATCTTCAGGCAATTTCAACTGTTACTAATAAATATGCCAATGTAAACACATCACTACTTGCAAACTTTGCAAAGTAAAATAGCTGAAAGATTACCGATAAGTGTCCGAAAGTCTTTTGTACTATAGTTTCAAAGATAATGTCCCGTGATAAGACGATAACATTGAAGACGACGTGAACAATACTTAATATATCTTCTTTGGAAGTTTTAACAGAGAATGAAGTGTCTGCAATTTCATCTTAATTCACCTCACGTTCCCTCCAAATCAGCTATGAAGATGGTCTTCTCCACTCCACTGCTGCCATTCGACAAGAGACCTATGTTGTTATCGATTGATGCTGACAAAGTTAGCAGTTTTCCTTCGCACTCCATATCTTATTAGAAAAACAACATTTCTTACTGGAAGCAAAATGTACTTCTTTCTTCATCTTTTATGTATTCCTCCCGCAACTAATGAACAGATTATACAAGTGGGGATTCATCCATCCAGGGAAAACGCAAATGTAATAATTTTTTTTTCGTATGATTTTATTTAAGAGCCGTAAACGTAAATTTTCTCTTCAAACTCTGTTGGAACATTTGTTTTAGGAGATTGCGATATATTTTTATGCATTCTTTCTGTGAATGCTTTTGAGCGTAATTTAAAGAAGCGGGAATTTTCAGTTTTCACTATTCGTGTCTCGCAACTTGAGATTCGCTAATCGAATTCTGCTATGCCAGTGGTAAGATTTTTCTCTCCTTCGGTGTCCCCCCCAATAGGGGACCACCTTGTCGTTGTGGGGGGGGCCTAGGGCCCAGCAACCCGGCTGAGGCTTTGCCGGTCGGGATGATCCCCAGCTGGAGCATGCCAAAGGCTTTGCCGGCTGTAGTGGGCAACAGCTGGAGCATTGCTAAGGTTTTGCCGGTTGGGGTGGTCCTCGGCTGGAGCACTGCTGAAGCCAACCGAGGTTGAAGATTCTGCTGGCCGGCTTGACTGCCGGTCGGATGGTGACGGCGTCGGAGACCTCACCTCTCAGGAGACCTGTGTGGTCTGTTCGACGGCTCTGCCGAAAGGTCTGAACCCGCCTGTAGGCACGAGCTGTCCAAAAAGTCTGGGTCTTACTAAGAGTGTCCACTCCGGACGCCGATCGAACTTGGATCTATATATCCTCGTTCATGGCTAACCGGGGAATAGATTAAAGTAAGGTTTCTTCCGGTGGTCAGCTTTCCTTCTATAGGACTGCTGCCATGTGAGGCTGGGGTTGAGGTGCGCCTATAGGGCGTATTCCTTGCCCCCAGCTCTAGATAAGCACGGCTTTTCATAACCAGGTAGTGCTGTACAAGCGGAATCGGGAATTGCCGTGGTTGCATAAGATCGCAACAAAAGAGATTCTCCTTCGGTGTTCCCTGTCCTCGTGTCTAATAACGATGACTATGAGCTGAAGGGGCGGGGGTGCTCAGTCGGTAGTGCGCCAGGCTCGTAATCTGTACTTCCCAGTTCGAGTCCCAGCTGAGTCAGCGTAGAGATTTATCTCCGCAAATTTCCTTGCCAACGGTCAGTAGGGGACACGGATGGGCTTGGAAAGGCCGACCTTTAGTAGGATGGGATATTAAGCCGTGGCCCCGTGTATGGCAGAGCCACACCCTGTGCACGTTAAAGAACACGCTGGATGGCCTTGACGGGAGGCTACCATCTGTCTCCCAACAGCTGTTCCAGTGGGTCCCCTCCCCCAACCGTCTCTGAGCTTTTGGGGTCCATATGACCTGGACATTTAACCCATGGTGTGCAAAAAAGTGCCGCTCAGAGGTAAAACAACCCAACTATGGGCTGTAAAAATCAGCCGTTCATCGAATGCCGTGCTAAGGCATGATTCTGTGTGTATTAAAATTATTCACCGACATTTAAAGAACCTGTTGGATTGCTTTCTAATCGAAAAACAAGTTATAGTTTTTTTTCTACATTCTTGTTTCGGTATTCTTGAAAATAGGAATTAGAATACCTATAGTAAAATTCTTAGAAAAACCCTTCAGAAAATATTCATTCCACTATCTGACAAAAGAATCATTCGCTGTGTGTATTAGAATTATTCACCGACATTTAAAGAACCTGTTGGATTGCTTTCTAATCGAAAAACAAGTTATAGTTTTTTTCTACATTCTTGTTTCGGTATTCTTGAAAATAGGAATTAGAATACCTATAGTAAAATTCTTAGAAAAACCCTTCAGAAAATATTCATTCTACTATCTGACAAAAGAATCATTCGCAGTTCTAAGCATTTCAGTAGTGATTTTATCTACTAATGGTGACTTGTGTAATTTCAATTTAGAGATAGTCAAGGTCATGTCGCGAAAAAAGACAATATAAAAGATGTAATACAGTTATCATCATTACGAGCAGTGGGAGCAGAACTACCCATATTATTCAAGATATAGTGAACTGCTCAGCCCATCTACTCATGACAGAAACCTCACCTTCAATAATCTTGCCATTTTAATACCTGTATGCTGTTTTGTTTTTTCCTACACAAAATATTTACTACCTAATACTACTCTCTGCTGTTGTGTTCTCTAAATGCTTTCTCTGTTCTGTCAGCCAGGGTTGGGTTGTTTTACCTCTGAGCGGCACTTTTTTGCACACCATGGGCTAAATGGCCAGGTCACATGGACCCCGAAGGCTCAGAGAAGGTTGGGGGAGGGGACCCACTGGAACAGCTGTTAGGAGACAGATGGTAGCCTCCCGTCAAAGCCATCCAACGTGTTCTTTAACGTGCACAGGGTATGGCTCTCCCGCACACGGGGCCACGGCTTAACGTCCCATCCGACGGACGACGACCTTTCCAAGCCCATCGGTGTTCCCAACTGACCGTGGGCAGGACGGGGAATTTTGTGGAGATAAATCTCAACGCTGACCCAGCTGGGACTCGAACCTGGGAACTACAGATTACGAGCCTGGCGCGCTACCGACTGAGCCACCCCCGCCCCTGTCAGCCAGGTTATCAAGACAAGTATCAAGGCAGAATGCATCTGGTCATTTACGATTTCGTTAAACTCTCAATAATGTAGTTTGTTGAAATCAGCAGCTGTTGATTCAGCTTATTCCTTCCATTCATATTTCAAGAATAAGCTCCATTGCCTAAATAGATCTGAAATAACTCTGTCTGGTCTGCTCTTTTCCACTCATAAGAGTACGATTGATTCCAAAAATAGTCTCTTTAAAACGGTTCTATTTATTCTTAACCTCAGTAGCGAACAAACCATGATTTTCATAACAACTGCTTGGCTACTGATCTACGGGACCAGGGTTCGAGCCCCGGGTAAGGCATGGATGTTCGTGTTGTTTTCTGCTGAGGCCCTGCCATCCTCTCAGATATTCTACTGTGGAATATAAACTGACAGGCTCCTGTCAGACCTCTGTGGCAAGCAGCTGCTTGAGGGGGTATTTATTCTTTTTTTATATGAGTAGCCTGTCATAGTAAGCTTTGGCTGTCTGATGGCCTTTCAGAGCTTCAGTGTTAAAAGTAATTTTTTTAACTTTAGCATACTATTTTTAAGCTTATTTGTAAAGATACTTTTAACATTGTAATGGTCAGACTTAGTTTCGACAAACCTGTACTACCTGGTGTTCCTGAGAGTGCTAGCTCATTTATTCTTAATTAATACAAAATTAGTAATATTCTATGCAGCCCATCAGATGAAACTCATCAATCTATAAATATCCCGGTGATTCAGGTGAGTTATTTTGAAAGCATTAAGTTTACTTTCCTGTAGGAGACATTCATTGCTATTGCAATTTCCAAAGCCAAAATGACCTATCACTCTGTCCAAAGGGTAGAACCTGGGCCAAAGTTATCAGTGAAATCACCTAGAGCAAGAATAATATCTACTCTTTTGATAGAATCCGAAATATTCTGAAGTTGCTCATAAAGCTATCTTTCTTATCCCATCCGTATTCTGAATGGGGCATAACAACAAGTAACTTACATTAATTCCAGTTTTGAAAATACCTATAAGAAACCTTCCACATTGCCATACCTGTGGGAACAATAGCTAGAAGGGGCGGGGGTGGCTCAGTCGGTAGCGCGCCAGGCTCGTAATCTGTAGTTCCCAGGTTCGAGCCCCAGCTGGGTCAGCGTTGAGATTTATCTCCGCAAAATTCCCCCGCCCTGCCCACGGTCAGTAAGGGACACCGATGGGCTTGGAAAGACCGCCGTCCGTCGGATGGGACGTTAAGCCGCGGCCCCGTGTGCGGGAGAGCCATACCCTGTGCACGATAAAGAACATGCTGGATGGCCTTGACGGGAGGCTACCATCTGTCTCCCAACAGCTGTTCCAGTGGGTCCCCTCCCCCAACCTTCTCTGAGCCTTCGGGGTCCATGTGACCTGGCCATTTAGCCCATCGTGTGCAAAAAAGTGCCGCTCAGAGGTAAAACAACCCAACAATAGCTAGAAGTGTTTGGTATCATCAAGTCCTGAAAAGAAATATTTAAAATGATTTTTAAATTCTGATCTTTACCTATCCATCTGGTCTTTTGCAAGTTTAAAATTCCAAGTTTTATTGTTATAATTCATGTTTGAATACATTCAGATAATAGTCTCTCTTAGGATTCCTCTTATTCCAAATTGCTGTCCAAATAAAATTGTAATTTCTTTAAAGAAACTAGGTTTATTCAGAGAGGCATGGCCAATATGAAACAGCCGCCTAATCTAACGCATCAGTGAAATACCTGTTCCCTTTATAAATAAAAAAATAATAAATACCCCCTCAAGCAGCTGCTTACCACAGAGGTCTGACAGGAGCCTGTCAGTTTATATGCCATAGTAGAAGGTCTGAGAGGATGGCAGGACCTCAGCAGAAAAACGAAACAAACAGCCATGCCTTACCCGGGGCACGAACCCAGGTCTCTTAGATCAGTAGCCAAGCGCGCTAACCACTCGGCCATGGGACGGCATTCCTTTATACTAGGTGCTAAAGTAATCACGCTGGTAAGAACCCAGACAAAAAAATGGAATTCTTTATCATCGGTATCAATATGCTCTTTCGAGTGTCAGCATACCAGTGTCTGAGACACATTACTCCAGTTTAGAATTGGTAATGAAGGAACTATTTTCACAGGTTCAGGTACCAGCAATGGATTCTGATCACATCATCTCTTAGCTGAAATAAAATATTCTATGTTGCTGTTCAGTTGGGACTGAGAACCACAAACAAGCAGAAAACACAACCATAAATTCTCCTTTAACAGAAGCACACCAGTGCATGAAGTTCACAATCCAACCCCAAAATTATGGAGTAGGGAATCGATATGTTCAAATTGGTCAGCATCAAGAACCTGTGAAGTTGATTACTTCTCAGCAGAGATGAAAAAAAAAATTGTCCCCAGTAATCGAAATGAATAGGCCAAAATGATCTGGCAATCTTTCTCTTCAGGAGAGAGAATAACATCTCCTTCTTTGGAGGGGCAGGGGTGGCTCAGTCGGTAGCGCGTCAGGCTCGTAATCTGTAGTTCCCAGGTTCGAGTCCCAGCTGTGTCAGCGTTGAGATTTATCTCCGCTAAATTCCCCGCCCTGCCCACGGTCAGTAGGGGACACCTATGGGCTTGGAAAGGTCGCCGTCCGTCGGATGGGACGTTAAGCCGTGGCCCCGTGTGCGGGAGAGCCATACCCTGTGCACGTTAAAGAACACTTCTTAACGTGCACAGGGTATGGCTCTCCCGCAAATATATTCAGATAATAGTCTCTCTTAAATTCCCGTTAAAGAACTCTTCGCTGGATGGCTTTGACGGGAGGCTACCATCTGTCTCCCAACAGCTGTTCCAGTGGGTCCCCTCCCCCAACCTTCTCTGAGCCTTCGGGGTCCATGTGACCTGGCCATTTAGTGGCTCTCAGACGTAAAACAACCCAAAATCTCCTTCTTTGGTACTAATGGTCTGCTCTATGAGAAGGCGCGCTTTACGCCCTGCATCCTTTTAGAGATCCTTCCCCGCTGACTTCATACACTATAGCTGATTCTGTGCGTCACCGAGTCTACTTCACCGTAAATGTGTATGTAGCTCACCTAGTTATGCTTAGCTACCATTTGCATCCTTTGACATCAATCTCTCCATGAAACAGCAAAATGCCGAGTTTTTTTGCTTTGTTATATATGTCTTAAAATTCAATTTATTTAAACGAAAACGCACATTAAGCTCAATATATAACAAAAACACACACACACACACATAAAAGTTGTAAAAATACTCTGGTTTCCATAAATTAAGGAAAATCCTTATGTTAAGCCAATGGGAAACTAACGTCAAAGCTCTGTAATTTCTATAATAAGTTTTTTCGTTTTGAAAAATGTGTTTGCAGATAAAGATCTCAATCAAATAAATCAATATCTCGATTTTCAACAATATTCGTTCAGTATTTAATGAGTTATGGAAGTTTGAATATTTAGCGATAACAAATGCCAGTCACAAAAATGGACTTCAGAAGATGATTAAAACTTAGTAATCAGTATTGCATCAAAAAGTTTAATAAAATAAGTTTGTATTCTAGAACTTTGTATAAAGAATTCTTTCACTCTTCTTCAGTTTTGTACAAGTGTCTTAATACTGGCATTGTTATCGCTAAATATTCAAACTTCCATAACTCATTAAATACTGAACGAATGTTGTTGAAAATCGTGATATTGATTTATTTGATTGAGATTTTTATCTGCAGTCACATTTTTCAGAACAAAAAAAAATCTTATTTTAGAAGTTATATAACTTTGATGTTAGCATCCCATTGACTTAACATAGGGATTTCCATTAATTTATGAAAACCAGTGTATACTAAAGTGTAAGTTGTTATGTAATATTATAGTTTTACTTAACTTTTCGCGACACACCTGGATCTTTAATGCAAAAACATTTTCCCCGCCCTGCCCACGGTCAGTAGGGGACACCGATGGGCTTGGAAAGGCCGCCGTCCGTCGGATGGGACGTTAAGCCGTGGCCCCGTGTGCGGGAGAGTCATACCCTGTGCACGTTAAAGAACACGCTGGATGGCCTTGACGGGAGGCTACCATCTGTCTCCCAACAGCTGTTCCAGTGGGTCCCTCCCCCAACCTTCTCTGAGCCTTCGGGGTCCATGTGACCTGGCCATTTAGCCCATCGTGTGCAAAAAAGTGCCGCTCAGAGGTAAAACAACCCAACAACAACCCAACAACGCAAAAGTATCGATTGTAAACCACTGCTCTAGGGTATAGTCCATATCAGGCATTAGATGGGGAACTTGAAGTGTGAGCCACGCTGGTGGACAGAGCCGCTGCATAATGCATGGAAAGGACGGGCAAACGACCACTTCCCTTACAAACGATGAAGGAGCAGCATGTTTCTCTCAGTGACCACGCACACCCAAGAGCAGAGGCAGCACCAGAATACTAGAAAATTTAACAAAGAAACTTTTTCAGACTTAGTATGGGCAGGAATATCCCTACATCAAGTGCAGCTAAAGCGAAAAGAGGGACTGTCGAGAGATGCGGGCATAGTAGACTATCACGCGCATTTGCGTCTACAAGTGCACGAGGAATATTGCACGAAGGATGAAGTACACACTGTGTGTGCAAAGGTTCGGTGACGCGGACTCATTCTGCTGCACTGCGAACTGTGTGTTTTCCGACGGTTAAAATTCACGAGGAAGTATCATCCCCTGAATTTGGGCAAGTGATTCTGCACTATTTTCTGATCTTGGAGATTGGGGGATGGTCATGTAAGGATTATATCCCGTCAAGAGAAGTAGAGCAGGCCATTTTCAGTAACGAAAGTTCAAGCTTCGAGAAAGAACACTGCTGGATATAGACCTAAATAAGGCGATAAAAACCATCTGTTCAGAAAATGTCCAGGTGGTGTGTCAGTTTGCCATTGAACCAGGCTAAAAAACCCGGCTACATGACAAAGGCCATGAGCTACACATGTTAGAGAGCTCGTTTAGTTCATCTGTGCTTTGGTTTTCTGTTGGATGGAGATATCAGGCTCTGCTCAGATAAACGTATTGGCTAGGAAGTTTTTTTTTCAGCCAGAGAAGGAGTAAAATAAACTGCGATGCAGCATGAGAGGAAAGATTCTGCATTGTGACTATGAGCCCCAAGTGTTGCCCTTACATATTTATTGCGAAAATATTTTCAAATATATACTGTACGTAGTGTAAGAGTCCCGAATAGTTTTCAAAGGCCACCCATCTCAGTTAGGTATTTAGCAGAATAAGCCTTTTGTTTTTTCATAAAAAGATCAGAATCCCTACTACTCAACTTATCTGCTTTTCAACGGCGTGAGATGTTTGTTACAGCACCATTTTTCCCGGAAACTATATTCAAAGCCCTGTTTTTATGACTTTCCTTTAGACATTCTGACTACAATACTGCTAAAATATTAAGGACTAAACACAAAATCTTCAATAATTCAAAAATCCTATTATAAATTCAATATGAGATTACATTATGAGATATGTTATGACTGGGCTGGGGGTTTCACCTCAATAGATTCTTAAAAGTCCCAGCAGCATTCCCTATTCGTCTGTTATTCTCATGCCGCACATCACCATTATCTGTTACATAGCTCCCAAGGTAAATAAACTGTGACACCTGCTCAAGACTGCAACCATTCAGATTGACTGAATCACAACCTGCCTGACCAATTTTCATCACTTTAGTTTTCTCTCTGTTTGTAACCAAACCTACTCTACTACCAGTCTCATCAACAGCTCGAATGAAAGAGTTCATCTCATCAACATCATTTGCCAAAAGGGATAAATCATCAGCATAATCTAAGTCAGAAATTTTCGTATCTCCAGTCCATCTAAGGCCAAAATCTTTCCCTTGAAGTGAATTTCGCATAACATAATCAATAACCAAACTAAAGAGAAAAGGAGTCAAAATGCACCCTTGTCGGACACCAGAAGTTAATGCTAAACCAATTGCTACAAGACTTACCAACTCTGACACACGACTCAGTGTTAACGTTTAGTTTCATTATGTTAACTAACTTGTCTGGTATACCATATGATCTCACAATGAACCACAAATTAGGAAGATGAACAGAGTCGAAAGCCTTTTTGAAATCAACAAAGCTAGCAACCAAAGGTTTCAGAAACTCTAAACATTTCTCAAGAATTTGCCGAAGTGAAAATATCTGATCCACACATCCCCTACCACTTCTGAATCCACACTGCTCATCTGCATGTAATCTGTAATGTTATCTGCTGCTATTCCCCTACTGAAGTTGCCGATAAGGATGAGGTTGGGTTGGGTTGTTTTACCTCTAAGCGGCACTTTTTTGCACACCATGGGCTAAATGGCCAGGTCACATGGACCCCGAAGGCTCAGAGAAGGTTGGGGGAGGGGACCCACTGGAACAGCTGTTGGGAGACAGATGGTAGCCTCCCGTCAAGGCCATCCAGCGTGTTCTTTAACGTGCACAGGGTATGGCTCTCTCACACACGGGGCCACGGCTTAACGTCCCATCCGACGGACGGCGGCCTTTTCAAGCCCATCGGTGTCCTCTACTGACCGTGGGCAGGGCGGAGAAATTTTGCGGAGATAAATCTCAACGCTGACCCAGCTGGGACTCGAACCTGAGAACTACAGATTACGAGCCTGGCGCGCTACCGGCTCAGCCACCCCCGCCCCCATATGGATGAGGATAAGGATAAGTTTTAAGGAAAAATTCAGGAAAGGAGATATTATCATCTGAACCAAATTCTTAAGTTCTATTAAGCATAATCATAGAAAGAACTTTACCTGGAACGGAGAGTAGGCTGATACCCCTATAGTTATCACAAGAACTACGATCACCTTTTTTGAAAGTAGGGATAATAATAGCTCTGGTAAAATCCTTAGGAACCATGCATTTATCATAAAAAATATTCAAAATTTCAGTCATCCATGTGGTAACCGAAACATTTACAGCTCTAAGCATTTCCGTAGTAATTTCATCTATCCCTGGGGATTTATGAAGTTTAAGCTTAGAAATCGCCAACCTAACTTCAGATTGTGTTATAGGGCCAACATTAAAGCCACCAATGCATCTGTCATCATTACAAACAATGAGAGTAGAATTAACCATATTGTTTAGAACATCACTGAAATGCTCAGTCCACCTAGCTATGACAGAATCCTCACCTTCTATAACCTTCCCTTGTTTATCCTTCAATTCCTGTATACCTGTCCGTTTTCTACCACACAAACATTAACTCTCTGGTACAGCTCTCTGCTGTTGTGCTGTCTAACTGCTCCCTCAGCTTTATCAGCCAACCCATCAAGCCAAAGATTCTTATCAGCAGCTAACTGGTCCTTTACACCTTTATTAAGCTCTCTGTAATGCTTTCTATTAGGACTAGTAGAGTATTGATTAAGGACATTCCTGCAGTTCTTTCTTTCTGAAATAAGCTCAAGTCTTATCACTCAAATAATTTTGTCTCATCTGCTCCTTTTTTCCTAACAGAATAATGTTTGTTTCAAGAAAAGCCTGTTAAAAACGTTCCCATTCGTTCTCAATTCAGTAGAAAGCAAACCATTGCTGTCATAATGACTAAGTAAAGTACTACGGTATGCTTTAGCTATAACTGGGTATTTCAGAGCTTCAGTGTTAAAGGTACAATGCTTTAATCTTAGTACAACACTTGTTAAGTTTAAGTTCCAAGACACTTTTAATAAGGTAATAGTCATATTCAATAATAGCTCCCCTATATGACCTGGTATTCCTAAAAGAACTAATCCATGTGCTGTTAATTAATATATAATCAATCGTATTCTTATGCAGTCCATCTGGTGAAACCCATGTGTACTTTCGTATGTCGGGTGTTTGTCGACGACTTCGAACGAAGACCTAACTGAAATATAAGGAAGAGAATTGTATTTAGAGGAGTTGGAGTGTGAAAAGAAATGTAGTTAGTCTCAGTTTGTACACGATACAATAAAATCTAAATAAGAAATGTTTTTTGGGGTATGTGCACCGGAAATTAAATAAGTTGTTAGTGTTGATTCTACTAGTGGACTACAAGAAAAATAAGGATATTTAGGACACTAAAAAATATGACTGAGGAGATTTTATGTTAGTTGTCGTGCCCACCTTTTGTGTAAAAGTGTGGACATGACGTGGTCTGAGAGGATGGCAGGCCCGTGAATTGAAGGATAAAAGTGTGGACATGATGTTTAGGACACTAAAAAATATGACTGAGGAGATTTTATGTTAGTTGTCGTGCCCACCTTTTGTGTAAAAGTGTGGACATGACGTGGTCTGAGAGGATGGCAGGCCCGTGAATTGAAGGATAAAAGTGTGGACATGATGTTTAGGACACTAAAAAATATGACTGAGGAGATTTTATGTTAGTTGTCGTGCCCACCTTTTGTGTAAAAGTGTGGACATGACGTGTGGACATGGCGTGATTCTACTAGTGGACTACAAGAAAAATAAGGATGTTTAGGACACTAAAATATATGACTGAGGAGATTTTATATTAGTTGTCGTGCCCACCTTTTGTATAAAAGTGTGGACATGACGTGCTGATAGCGACAGAACCTCGTCAAAGAATGTATAGACCTCGTCTACCGTTCTTGCGAACCATCAGTGCCCATATTTTTTCGCCACTTTTGTTCGGCGTTCAACTACGAAGGGGATGCCGCATTCGGCATTGGAATTCCACACGTAGGTATTGTAGATCCCGGATGATGGTGGTTACGTGACCCGCGAACGGGTAAACAAGCCCCATCTGGGCTAAAAGGTTCCGCACCTCGACAGCACCCACCAATGACATAGGGCCACGATTCTGCAGGTGTGACCTTTAGAAAAACAAGGGGAGATTCCAAGGTGAGAGGAAAAGACACTCTTTGCTGGAACGTCGCCGAAGAAAGTCGTAGAAGTTCGGGTCCGCTGCGATGCTTGAGATCGACCGCGCACCTGTATGAAGGAAGCGATAGCGGTCTGGCGAGATGCCGAGTTATTGGACGCTGTGCTGGAGCGCGTCGCCTGAAAGTTGCAACGTTTCCTCGCCCACATCAGCATGATAGGTAAAGGTCAGTTTTATTTAACCTGGTGTCCTAAGTCAAGTAACTTAAAAGTGTCACTGCCACGTACTTCAAGAGAGTCTTTGGAATCGTTGACGTGCCCGGCTCTGCACGAACATTGTGTTTAAACTGTGCGATTGAACTGTTTGTCCTAGAGCCGTAAAAAGTTTCGGAGAGTCGAACAGCGCAGATTTCGCTGATGTGAAACCTCCCGACAAAATGTGTCAAGCAAACTTGTTCTTGTGTTAAAATGTTTCGAAGTTTTGTTGATGAAATAAATACCCCCTCAAGCAGCTGCTTGCCACAGAGGTCTGGCAGGAGCCTGTCAGTTTATATGCCATAGTAGAAGGTCTGAGAGGATGGCAGGCCCTCAGCAGAAAAACGACACAAACAGCCATGCCTTACCCGGGGCTCGAACCCAGGTCCCGTAGATCAGTAGACAAGCGCGCTAACCACTCAGCCATGGGACGGCAGTGATGAAATAAGTTAAATAAATGTGTTATCTGTTTAAATGATTTTTGTAAAATGTACTAATGGATAAACGTATTGGCTATTACAGGATTAAATATATTACAGGATTAAAGTAACAACGCTGTTTTTTTTTTTGAATCTCCTCCCTTTTTGCAAGTTTGCCCCCAACTTCGATCATCAATCACCCCAAACCAGAAAGGGGGGATTATGACATAGTCGAACATACATAGCTGATTTCAACTTATCTGTAGGAAGAATTAATCAATTGGTGTGTATAGTTACATTTAGTTTGTTTACAAGAATTGGCAAGGTTAATCTCGATAGATTGCAGATTTGTTTACAAACATGATTGTAGTGCTCATCGACTGATATAAGACTTATTTTATGATTTGAGTATAAATAGTAATTAGATACTAAGTTCTTTGGAAAATTAATTTTTATTCTGATATAGAATGCTGTTGGTTGACTTTGGTTTGTATAAATGATTTCATCCATACTTTTGTAATAAATTATATTGTTTTAGAATTTCAACTCACTCTCAGTTTCTATCCATTTAATTCATAACGATATAAATATATTTTTTTTTATTCTCTGAATTAAACATGGAATCTAAATTACATAAGCTGTAGAAAGTACTAAACATACAGCTGGAAGTAACTTATTACACTTGAAAGATATAATTTAAAATTCCATGGTGTTCCCTTCAGAATTTTGAACCCCATCCTAGTTCCGGAACTGATCTTCCAGAATCAGTAATAGTTGCACCCAGATTTTTTCATGTCTGATTACATGTCTGACACCAGATTTAATCATGTCCTTTAAGTGGATGATTAGTGATAACCAAGTTGGCAACCTCTATTTGGTGTGGGGGCGGAGGCGGAGGGGGGCTCAGTCGGTAGCGCGCCAGGATCGTAATCTGCATTTCCCAGGTTCCAGTCCCAGCTGGATCAGCGTCGAGACTTATCTCCGCAAAACTCCCCGTCCTGCCCACGGTCCGTAGGGGACACCGATGGGCTTGGAAAGGCCGCCGTCCGTCGGATGGGACGTTAAGTCGTGGTTCCGTGTGCGGGAGAGCCATATCCTGTGCACGTTAAAGAACACGCTGGATAGCCTTGATGGGAGGCTACCATCTGTCTACCAACAGCTGTTCCAGTGGGTCCCCTCTCCCAACCTTCTCTGAGTCTTTGGGGTCCTTGTGACCTGGCCATTTAGCCCATGGTGTGCAAAAAAGTGTCGCTCAGAGCAATCCAACTTATTTGGTGTGTGCAGTTATTTTTTTGGAACATAAGATTTACATATGTCATAATATTTGAAACTGTGCTTTTTTTTTAAATAGGCAAAATTTGATAAACAAAAATATCGTTATCCTTATTTTTTACGAAAAATCGCCAAATTTTAAAATTGTTCCATGGCAAGTATCCCTAATTATTTTGTCGCAAGGATAATTGTTTTAATTAATTAAAATATTTACATTAACTATTACACAGATATTAGTACAGAATGAATTACTTACAAAGATATTAGCCCAGAGTGAAATATGCCAAATTGCAAAGTTGTTTTTGTTTTACTTCTGAGCGGACCTCTTTTGCACCCAATTGGCTAAACGACCAGGTCATAAGGACCCCAGAGGGCTCAGAAAGGGTTGGCGGATCCACAGAAAACCTGCTATTAAGACCTGCTGTAAAAATGTTATACATAAATCGAATAGGAGATAGATGGAATCCTCCAATAGATGTCCCTCCAGCGTATTCTTTAAAATTCAGAGGTTGTTTGTCTCTTGGCCACGAGGCCACTGCTTAACGTAAAAATATAAAGTTCAATTAAGTAGTGTAAACGGATTGGACGTTAGAGGCCCATGCATTCAGGTAACATTAAGAAAAATCAGTTGGGTTGTTTTACCTCTGAGCGGCACTTTTTTGCACACCATGGGCTAAATGGTCAGGTCACGTGGACCCCGAAGGCTCAGAGAAGGTTGGGGAAGGGGACTCACTGGAACAGCTGTTGGGAGACAGATGGTAGCCTCCCATCAAGGCCATTCAGCGTGTTCTTTAACGTGCACAGGGTATGGCTCTCCCGCACACGAGGCCACGGCTTAACGTCCCATCCGACGGACGGCGGCCTTTCCAAGCCCATCGGTGTCCCTTTTTGCGGAGATAAACCTCAACGCTGACCCAGATGGGACTCGAACCTGGGAACTACAGATTACGAGCCTGGCGCGCTACCGACTGAGCCACCCCCGCCCCAGAAAAATCAGTTTTTCGAGATCACGTGCATCTGAAACGCGTTATTAATCGAAAATCTTGATTTCGATTTTTTTATTTTGCAGTCATGCTGAGATCTTTCCGACGAAAAAAGTTAGAAACAGATGTGAAATATCAACAATTCTCACATGTAAACAAATCTGAATTCCTTTCTGCTGTTTTCCTTTGCTTGTTGCTCCGTGTTGTTTTCTCACTCAGTTTCTTTCGATTAGTGTTCTTTTCTGCGCATCTTTACAGAGAAAGTAATTAGCATAAGCTGTTGTCATCATCAGTGACGACACAAAGACGAAGTGGTGAAATAAAAAATCCCTGATCGACCTTAAAGTCACATAGATGTTTATTTCCGAAGTCTTTTTTTTTATACTGGGAACATTTTTATGCACATTTGACTTTTTTCTTTTAACTTCTCAAATGACGTTAATGGAATTACTTAAATCGCATTCCTATCGAACGTGGGCTCAGAAAGCAAAAAAGAATTCTGCTTAAGGGGAAAAGAAAAGATTGAGAAAAAACACAGACACTACAAAAGTGCTTATGTGTGCTTATGTAAAGTGCACTACTTAGGTATGTCCAAGACATACATAAGTAGTGTTTTCTGAAGTCAACGGGATAGAGAGATTAGGATGCGAACTATTCTTTTCCCATTCTTTTCGAAAGGTCGATCCTATTACCAAGATGTTGGTTTCGCTTTCTGCCTTTCTTTCTCCACTTGTAGTTTGTTGAAAGCTGAGGAAATAGCACGAATCGTTGGATTGTTTTACCTCTGAGCGGCACTTTTTTGCACACCTGGTCCCATGACCAGGTCACATGGACCCCGAAGGCTCAGAGAAGGTTGGGGGAGGGGACCAACTGGAACAGCTGTTGGGAGACAGATGGTAGCCTCCCGTCAAGGCCATCCAGCGTGTTCTTTAACGTGCACAGGGTATGGCTCTCCCGCACACGGGGCCATGGCTTAACGTCCCATCCGACGGACGGCGGCCTTTCCAAGCCCATCGGTGTCCCCTACTGACCGTGGGCAGGGCGGGGAATTTTGCGGAGATAAATCTCAGCGCTGACCCAGCTGGGACTCGAACCTGGGAACTACAGATTACGAGCCTGGCGCGCTACCGACTGAGCCACCCCCGCCCCACACGAATCGTTAAGATATGAAAATAGATCGACCAAAAGAATCTTTCAAAGTTTTGCCGTTTTCCATGTCTTGCATCTTCAAATGTTTGAAATTAAAACAATTGGGAGATTTGGAAAATGTGAATATTTAATTG
Organism: Ryuthela nishihirai; assembly: GCA_038380435.1. NCBI lineage: Eukaryota > Metazoa > Arthropoda > Arachnida > Araneae > Heptathelidae > Ryuthela > Ryuthela nishihirai. The sequence goes on from JAWZYU010000022.1 coordinate 26,094,861, forward strand.
GTGCCTATCCAATCGAAAAAATATTTTCATTCATTTAACAAAAACAGATGAATTGCTTCTCTATAGACCGACAAAGCGAAAATAATAGCTCGCATTTGAAAAGAAACCGAAAAAAGCTTGAAAAAGGAAATTTTTAGGTAAATACTAGGGTTAAAAATAAAATAATGCTCGATATGCTAAATAATATTAATAATAAAAATTGTGATGAAAACATGATGCTGGTGATTATGCTGGAGAAATAGCAGATGGAGAAATAGCAGAAAAGAGAATACTGGTTCAGTATTACTGAACTTGTAACCCACGACGGAAACCTGTAGTCGGTTGCGAAGAACGACGGAAACCTGTAGTCGGTTGCGAAGAGATAATGTAACGGAAACGACTGAAACCTGTAGTCGGTTGCGAAGAGATAATGTAACGGAAACGACTGAAACCTGTAGTCGGTTGCGAAGAGATAATGTAACGGAAACGACTGAAACCTGTAGTCGGTTGCGAAGAACGACGGAAACCTGTAGTCGGTTGCGAAACGACGGAAACCTGTAGTCGGAACGACCGAAACCTGTAGTCGGTTGCGGAACGACGGAAACCTGTAGTCGGAACGACCGAAACCTGTAGTCGGTTGCGAAGAGATAACAGCGTGATGCCGACAACATTTGACTGAACCCATTGAGCTGTAAGAAAGTTAAAGGGAGAGTTTTTAAGGTTTTTTTTTTACCTCTGAGCGGCACTTTCATTTTGCACACAATAGTCTAAATGGTCAAGTTTAATAAGTTAATTTCTTATAAAAATGTTATACATAAATCAAAGGAACTATGACTGTGATTAAGCTTTCAAATCCATATAAATCTTATTTTTGAAGTTAAGGAATTTTGAATGTGATTTAACCATTCAGAGAGCATCTTGAGAATCGATATTTGAAATAATTTGAGTAAAATCTCGCGTATAACCTCAGACAGATTTTTTCATAAAAAATCTTTCCGAAATTAAGAAGCTTTGAATGTGACTGATCATTCAAAAACATTTTGGAAATAGAGATTGATGTCTTCCATTTTTAATTCGGTGACATTTTTCCAGAAAGAGCCCATTATTGAAGTGCAAAACTTTCAATATGACTAACAATTCACCTCTAACTTGAGAATCGATATTTAGATTTATTTCATGAAAAACTTGCATATATCCTCAGTGACATTTTCCCATAGAATGCTTCTCCTTTAAGTTAAGTATCATTGAATATGACTAACCATTCAGCCAGTTTCTTGAAAGATAGAAATTCATAAAGATTTCATTCAAATCTTCAGTGCATATTCCGTAAAATTTTCCCATAAAAATCTTATTTCTAAAGTAAAAGAATTTTGAAAGTGATTGTCTGTTTACCGCTGCATATTGAACATCGAGTTGGGTTGTTTTACCTCTGAGCGGCACTTTTTTGCACACCATGGGCTAAATGGCCAGGTCACATAGACCCCGAAGGCTCAGAGAAGGTTGGGGGAGGGGACCCACTGGAACAGCTGTTAGGAAACAGATGGTAGCCTCCCGTCAAGGCCATCCAGCGTGTTCTTTAACGTGCACGGGGTATGGCTCTCCCGCACACGGGGCCACGGCTTAACGTCCCATCCGACGGACGGAGGCCTTTCCAAGCCCATCGGTGTCCCCTACTGACCGTGGGAAGGGCGGGGAATTTTGCGGAGATAAATGTCAACGCTGACCCAGCTGGGACTCGAACCTGGGAACTACAGATTACGAGCCTGGCGCGCTACCGACTGAGCCACCCACGCCCCAATTGAACATCGAGACTTATAGAGATTTGATTGATATTTTTAAACCAGTTTTTGATACTTTGCAATACATCACATTTTGCTGAAATTAAGGAACTTTAAATGTGACTAATCATTCACATAGCATCTTCAAAAGTAGAGATTTATTTGATTTAAATATTGGTTTCTCCTAGGAGAAACATCTGCCTAAAAAGCTTCTTCCTGAACTTTGGACATGACGAACCATAAACATAACGTTTTAAAAAAAATTAAGGCGGATGAATTCAAAGCTCTCTTTGATTTTTGGTGATAATTTTCCATCAAACGCTTTTTTTAAGTTAAAGAACTTTGAATGTGAGTTGCATTCACATATCATTTAAAAAAAATTTAGATTCATAGAAATTTGATTTCGATCTACAATTGATCTTAATAAGTTTTTCGATAAAAAAAAACATTAATTTTGAAAAAAGCAAATATTGATAACTGATAATCTTCATGAAAGTGGCATAATAATCTTAAGAACAAAAAATCTTTTCTATATTCTACTCCAACATGATTGATCGGATTTTATTAGTCTGACCATGGTGTATCCATGTTTGAAACACTGCCTTACGTTAGGTTGGGTTGTTTTACCTCTGAGCGGCACTTTTTTGCACACCATGGGCTAAATGGCCAGGTCACATGGACCCCGAAGGCTCAGAGAAGGTTGGGGGAGGGGACCCACTGGAACAGCTGTTGGGAGACAGATGGTAACCTCCCGTCAAGGCCATCCAGCGTGTTCTTTAACGTGCACAGGGTATGGCTCTCCCGCACACGGGGCCACGGCTTAACGTCCCATCCGACGGACTGTGGCCTTTCCAAACCCATCGGTGTCCGCTACTGACCGTGGACAGGGCGGGGAATTTTGCGGAGATAAATCTCAACGCTGACCCAGCTGGGACTCGAACCTGGGAACTACAGATTACGAGCGTGGCGCGCTACCGACTGAGCCCCCCCCCCCCCCGCCCCTCCCGACTTAGGTTTATTGTATATTATTTGCATGTTTTTTAGAAGTCGGATCATACTGATTATATGCATTTCTTCAAAGATGCAAAATTTAGGCAATAATTTAATTGCATGAAGCTGCATTTGCTTTTCTAAATTAAAAACCTGAATTCAGGTAACTTCTTAACTTTGGTGACCTGGAAAATTTGCTCTTGCAGACATTTTGTAGAAGATAGAAAAACTAGATATTTTTTGTGTGACCGAAAAGTTAGTGTCATGATATCTTTACACTCTGTAGGTATCCCAAGCCGCCTTTGAAATGTGACTGCCATAAAGGAACTTGAAAAGCGAAATGTTTTTGACACTTTCTTTTTCTGGTTAATCTTATCTCAATGAATAGTTTTTAATAATTTTGAATCAAATAGAAAAATTGAAACCAGTTAGACAATCTTATTTGCATAACGGCTGATATTTAGCACTTCCCCGAGTAAAGAATGAGCCAACTAGCTGTTAATACACCCATCCCTCGATTTACACGGTACTCAGTTCACACAATTTTGGCTTTGCACGGTCAAAAAATGCAACCAGTTTCGATTTACACGGTACTGACTGAGATTTCCTTTCTATGTACGTCTCAGTCAGTACCGTGTAAATCGAAACTGGTTGCATTTTTTGACCGTGCAAAGCCAAAATTGTGTGAACTGAGTACCGTGTAAATCGAGGGATGGGTGTATTTCCGTTTTACCGGTACAATGCAAATATTTCAGCAATTCATTTTGATGTATATTATATTTAAAGAAAAATGTCCATTCCTCTGCATAATACGAAGTCGTTGTTGGGAGGATCATGCTTTCGCAAATGCTCTACGTTGACGAAACAGAAAAAAAAGTAGAAAAACAAAACCCTTAAAATAATACAAAATATCTTGTAAAACTTTCGTAATGATCTTAGGTTATTTTCAGATCATTATGGCTTTTTAGTGGACAACTAATTTCACTGTTATTAACTAAAAGAGAAAGGCGAAGGTGAAATTATCAAGAGAAATTAAATTTCTGTTATGCAAGCAAAATCTACATATTTGTTAAATTCCCTTTACCAATTTGAGAAATTGAAATTCCAATCTAGTTTTAGTTCATCCGAATCAATTCAACCACCGGTATTACATTCCAGCAATGCCAATAACTTCGCTGTTGTTATTTAGTGAAGATTCTAAAGGAATTCGTTTTTTTTATTGAGTGGTTTCCATCGATATAGCGTCTAATGTTCCGTCGGAAGATCGAAATGAGTTGTTTCTTAGGTCTAGTGTCAGCAGTAATAGTAAGCAGCTTCAAGAAAACTTCATTATTTCGTGAGCGAAGTTTAGGAATTTATGTATTCCGAGGAATTCCTTCACTTCTCTAGTAAATAAGTATTAAGTCACATGTTAAGAATTTGGCGTCAGTTTAGCAATTGGGGTATGGAAAAGTCTTTATAGCTCTCACGTTCGGAGAAAAATTACCAGTAGAAATATTTTTAATTGGAGAATTTCTTTTTTGAAGGAGGTTATTTGTTACATGGACTGTTAAATTTGTTGAATGCCATCCAAACCAAAAAAATAAAAGCTTTAACTAATAATTTACTTTAGCTTTTAATCAAGTATTTAACCAAAAGTGGCGGGGGTGGCTCAGTCGGTAGCGCGCCAGGCTCGTAATCTGTAGTTCCTAGGTTCGAGTCCCAGCTGGGTCAGCGTTGAGATTTATTACGCAAAATTCCCCGCCCTGCCCACGGTCAGTAGGGGACACCGATGGGCTTGGAAAGGCCGCCGTCCGTCGGATGGGACGTTAAGCCGTGGCCCCGTGTGCGGGAGAGCCATACCCCGTGCACGTTAAAGAACACGCTGGATGGCCTTGACGGGAGTCTACCATCTGTTTCCTAACAGCTGTTCCAGTGGGTCCCCTCCCCCAACCTTCTCTGAGCCTCCGGGGTCCATGTGACCTGGCCATTTAGCCCATGGTGTGCAAAAAAGTGCCGCTCAGAGGTAAAACAACCCAAACTAACCAAAAGTTGTCCAAAATATAAATATTCTTGAAATGTATAGAATCTAGCAGAAATGTAAACAGTAGTTATGATCGTAGGTAACGGGGGGGGGATAGAAACAATTAAAAAATAAATTTCCCCTCGAGATGCTGCTTACCATAGAACTCTAACAGGAGACTTCTCAGGTTATATGCCATAAACAAGATCTGTGAGGATGGAGAGACCTCAGAAGAAAGACAACACATGCATCCATGCCTTAACAGGGGCTTGAAGCCACGTCCCTTTGATTAGTAGTCAAGAGTGTTAACCACTCGGCTACCTGGATGGTAAGCAAACTACAATATATATAAAAAAAAAAAAATTTGTGTCAGAAAAATTAAAAGTAAAAAGTACTGAAATGAGGAAGTCGTTTTCTCAATTCATATTAACTTCAAAGAAAGATAGTGAGCTAGAAATGGGTTGGGTTGTTTTACCTCTGAGCAGCACTTTTTTGCACACCATGGGCTAAATGGCCAGGCCACATGGACCCCGAAGGCTCAGAGAAGGTTGGGGGAGGGGACCCACTGGAACAGTTGTTGGGAGACAGATGGTAGCCTCCCGTCAAGGCCATCCAATGTGTTCTTTAATGTGCACAGGGTATGGCTCTCCCGCACACGGGGCCACGGCTTATCGTCCAATCCGACTGACGGCGGCCTTTCCAAGCCCATCGGTGTCCCCTACTGACAGTGGGCAGGGCGGGGAATTTTGCGGAGATAAATCTCAACGCTGACCCAGCTGGGACTCGAACCTGGGAACTACAGATTACGAGCCTGGCGCGCTACCGACTGAGCCACCCCCGCCCCAAGAGCTAGAAATGTTTTTCAGTTGATAAAAGTTAGCAATGTTTGCTCCTTATCTTGCTCTGAAGTTGAATTGAAGAAAAGATGTGATCATTGACATTACTTTCTCTCTTCACATTCCACATATAAGAAGATAAATATTTTCATTTTTTTTTCACTTGTGTATTTTATTTTTATTCTTTAATGACTTCACGTGGTCTGTAAATGGTAGCCAGGCAGAAACTAGAGCTGTGTACCAATCTCCAGTGATGATGCACAGAACCGGTTAGGTGTAGTGCCTAATGTTCGACCTCGCCTTCTCGTGGTGCAGGCCGTTAGTACCTTTCAAAAGAGATATTCTCTTTTGGAAGGGAACGGAAGGGGAGGGCTGCCAGATCAGTGTGGTTTACTGAATTAATCATCTATGGCCACTTTTTTCCTTTCTTTTTTTTTCAACCCTGCTGAGGAGTGGTCAACTTCACAGGGTTCTAGTGTTGACCATTTATACCTAGTAGACTGGACTTGTTTATGGATTTGAGCTTGATTATTAATCCTGGATTTGCTGCACTGGTAGGCATCTGTTGAGGGAGAATCTGCAGTTGTGTTTTCTGGGTTGCCAGCCCTAAGTTAACAGAGGCATGGGATATCTTATATCAGCTGTTGGATAATTCTGATCAGAGGCCATTGCAGGTACCTGAACCTCACTTAGCTAGTTGGCCATCGTCAATCCTAAACTGGAGTAATGCGTCTCAGGCAGGTCATATGACTCTCGAAAAAGTCCACTTGAAAAGGTGGTACCTGAAGTTCCTACCAGCATCTGTGACTTCAACCTTTAGCCGCGGTGGAACAGGTCTTTGCTCCATGCCGCCGATCCGGGGCTGTGTGATATTTTTGGCCCTATCTATCTCAATAAACCTAATTTCTCTAAAAATCCTACTAATCATTTTCTCTCTGCAGGAATGTGGAACGTGAGGACATTACAAAGAGATTATTCTCTTGATGTCCTCACGCAGGAATTCAAGCTCTATACCCTAGATATTCTAGGCTTGCAAGAGACCAGATGGACATGTAAAGGTGAGATACTTAAAAATAACTTTAAATTTCTGTTTTTAGGGATGAAGGATGGAAAGCATCTCCAATGTTTGCTTTTCAGCAGACACTCCAGTGATGCTCTTATAGAACATGACTGCATTATTGAAAGATTTCTTAGTGCAAAATTTAAAGCAAAAAATTAAAGACTTCAATGTCATCTGTTGTTATGCCCCCACAGAGGACTGATGAGAACGAGAAGGATACGTTTTACAGTCAGCTTCAGGATATTTTGTATTCTGTGAAGAAAGAAGATATTTCTCTTGTGCTAGGTGACTTTAATGCTAAAGTTGGTACTGACTCTGACCTTTGGTCATAAGTTTTAGGTCTCTTTGGCATTGGTAGTTCCAATGACAATGGGGAACATCTCCTACAGGTAAGTAAACTTAATTGTTTACGAATAACTAACACATACTACAAACGTCGGGACATTTATAAATATACATGGGTTTCACCTGATGGGTTGCCCAGGAATATGATAGATTATATTTTAATTAACAGCAAATGGGCTAGTTCTGTTAGGGATACCAGATCGTACAGGGAAGCCGAAACTGGGTCTGACCATTTCCTGATCAAAAGTGTCTTGCAGCTGAAGCTTAAGAAATGTTGTGTTAAGGTTAAGAAAATTACCTTCCATACTGAAGGTCTGAAAGATCCAGATATAACCAAAGCATACCGTGATAGGCTACTTAGTCATTATGACAATCGTGGTTTGCTTACTGCTGAAGTTAAGAAAGAATGGGATCAGTTTATGCAGGCTTTTCTTGAAATCCAGAGTACTCTTTTGGGTAAAAAGGAACATAGGAAACAAAATTATTTGAGAGATAAGGCAATGGAACTTATTTATGAAAGAAGGAAGTGCAGGGTTAATATGAATCAACACCCTACTAATCCTAACAGAAGGCATTACAACGAGCTTAATAAGCATGTAAAAGATCAGTTAACAGCTGATAAGAATCTTTGGCTTGATAGATTAGCTGAAAAGCAGTTAGACAGCACAACAGTAGGGTGTTGTACCAGATTGTTACTGTTTTAATGTGGGAAGAAACTGAAAGGTACACAGGGATTGAAGGATGAATGTGGCAAGGTGGTTGAAGGTGAGGATTCTGTGATGGCTAGGTGGGCTGAGCATTTCAGAAGTGTTCTAAATAATGTGATTATTTCTACTCACATTGTTTATAATGAGAATAGATGCATTACTGCTTTTATGATGGCCCTCTATTACATTCCGAAGTCGCATTGGCTATCTCTAAATAAAACTGCACAAATCCCCAGGGGTGGACGACACCACTGAAATGCTTAGAGCTGGATACATTTGTGTTGTCACATGGCTGATTGAAATGTTGAATATTTTTTATGATAAAGGTGTTGTTCCTAAGGATTTTATTAGAGCTATAATTGTTCCAAAATTTTAAAAAAAGATGATCGCAGTTCTTGTGATATTTATAGAGGAATTAGTTTACTTTCTGTTCCAGGTAAAGTTCTTTGCATGATTATAATTCATAGAATTAGGAATTTGGTTATGAATAGTGTGCTTAAGGGTATCAGAAAAAGGCGGAGACCTAGATGCGATATGCAGACAATGTCAAATAGGACCTTGCTAGAATTGGCCTAGAGTGGCCAAATGCAGCAGCTGTAGCTCAAAAGGGTTGGGTTGGGATGTTTTACCTCTGAGCGGCACTTTTTTTGCACACCATGGGCTAAATGGCCAGGTCACATGGACCCCGAAGGCTCAGAGAAGGTTGGGGGAGGGGACCCACTGAAACAGCTGTTGGGAGACAGATGGTAGCCTCCCGTCAAGGCCATCCAGCGTGTTCTTTAACGTGCACAGGGTATAGCTGTCCCGCACACGGGGCCACGGCTTAACGTCCCATCCGACGGACGGCGGCCTTTCCAAGCCCATCGGTGTCCCCAACTGACCGTGGGCAGGGCGGGGAATTTTTGCGGAGATAAATCTCAACGCTGACCCAGCTGGGACTCGAACGTGGGAACTACAGATTACGAGCCTGGCGCGCTACGGACTGAGCCACCCCCGCCCCGTAGCTCAAAAGAGACACGTCTGGAGAGGAAAGTTACACAGTCTGGTTGGACCTCCGTAGCCCATGGCTGCATGAGGATTTTGTATGTATGCAATGACTTCACATGGGACTTTGTCACTGCAAAAATTCTTTTCGATGTTGAGAGGAGAAGAAATATTCTGAACGTCATAAGCATTCGTTTGAAGTACACGACCGAACAGTTAAAAGAACCGTCTACATGGAGCAACAGGAAACGGGATTCATCGGAGTAGACAACATTCTTTCAATCATTCAAGGTCTAGTTTTAATGCTCGCGTGCCCATTGTAGCTCTTTCGACAGTGAACACAGGTTATCATGGGTACTCCGAGTGGCCCGTGGCTACGCAGCCACATTATCAGCAGGGTTCGATGTACTGTATGTTGTGACACATTACTCCCGTCACCAGCATTCAAATTACGGGTGAGTTGCGCTACAGTATCTCTTCTGTTGACTCGTACCATACGGGACAGCCTTCGCTCACCTCTAGCAACGATGAGCCGTGGTCGGTTCACCCCTTGCCGGCGGTTCGTGGTTTTTCCCTCTTCGGACCACTTTTTGAAGGTACTAACCACGGCTTACCTGAGCCTTGCCGTCTCGGAAATGCTCTGACCCAGTTTTCTGGCCATTACAAATTGGCCTTTGTCAAACTCTCTTAAGTCCACTCTCTTTCCCATCTGAAGAACAAGAACAACACTGATTAGCAGAGCTTAGTATCGCAGGTGTTATTTATACCTTTCATGGCTTTCACACGCGCCGTCACTTACATCAGTTGCTTTGATTTGCATAAAGACGCCCTGGTCATAATGTTTTGTCCCTTCGGTGTATAACTTGTTACAGTCTACCCAAGTGAAATTTCCTACCTCCAATGTTAGCTTAAATGTAGCTGTTATACACTGTAAAAAGGGATGTGTAACTCATCACTTTGATGATGCACATAAACTGTCCAGCAACTGAACCTAAAATCTGAGCTCGTCTTCTCGTGGTGTAGGCTGTTAGGACCTTCCAAAGCAGATATTCTCTTCTGAAAGAGAACGAGAGAGGAGGGCTGAAAGGCCGATGTGATCTATTGATCAAGCCTTCTACGGCCATTTATTATTTTTCCACCCTGCTGAGGATTTTCAGCTTCGTAGGATCTATGCCTGGCCTGGGAAAATCCGACCTGCTACCTCTTTTGTGCGGCTCGCGAGCTATTGAAGACAATTAAATTAAATTTGTAGAAGAAAAAATGAACGTATAGATGACAACAACTTAGGCGAAGCAAATTCTCATTAAAATGAACAATTTTAATAAAATTATATCGTTTATGTTTAACTGCAGATTTTTTTGCCATGGTTATACATACGTTATTAAATATATTATATATTCCTTTTGCTGCTCTCCCTTCCATTTCTTGGGCGGGGATGGCTCAGTCGGTAGCGCGCCAGGCTCGTAATTTGTAGTTCCCAGGTTCGAGTCCCAGCTGGGTCAGCGTTGAGATTTATCTCCGCAAAATTCCCCGCCCTGCCCACGGTCAGTAGGGGACACCGATGGGCTTGGAAAGGCCGCCGTCAGTCGGATTGGACGATAAGCCGTGGCCCCGTGTGCGGGAGAGCCATACCCTGTGCACATTAAAAAACACATTGGATGGCCTTGACGGGAGGCTACCATCTGTCTCCCAACAACTGTTTCAGTGGGTCCCCTCCCCCAACCTTCTCTGAGCCTTCGGGGTCCATGTGACCTGGCCATTTCGCCCACACAAAAATAATCACACTGAGTGATAATTTAATTCTGACTATCCATCCATTGTCAATAGTAGGCTAGCTTTGCATAATAATGAAATAAGCGTTTTTTATGGGAAACATGACTAAGCGTAAATTAATGATCTCAATCAGTTCTGTCAAAACATGGATTTTCCACAAAAGTCATTTAGCATCTGAAGGGTTTTAGAAGTCAAAACATTTAACAAGAGGAAAGCTAGAGAAAGCCGTCACGTGGCCGAGTGATTAGCGCTTGGTTACTGATCTAAGGGACCTGGGTTCGAGCCCCTGGTAAGGCATGGATGTTTGTGTTGTTTTTCTGCTGAGGTATTGCCATCCTCACAGACCTACTAGTATGGCATTTAAACTGATAGACTCCTGTCAGACCTCTGTGGCAAGTAGCTGCTTGAGGGAATATTTATTTTTTAATAAATAATAAAATAAATAAATACCCCCTCAAGCAGCTGCTTGCCACAGAGGTCTGACAGGAGCCTGTCAGTTTATATGCCATAGTAGATGGTCTGAGAGGATGGCAGGACCTAAGCAGAAAAACGACACAAACATCCATGCCTTATCCGGGGCTCGAACCCAGGTCCCTTAGATCAGTAGTCAAGCGCGCTAACCACTCACTTCTGAAGTTGATTGAAACTGAAATAAGAAGTATTAGTTCAAATCTTTTCATTTGTGATTACATATTTTAAAAAGTTGTGTAAATAATTCCTTCAATATTCGTTTACTTTTTAAATAAATTTCTTGGACTACAGTCGCTCAAAAAAGCATCCGAAACTATGATTGATTACAGAATTCAGAAAAAATATCTGGCAACGATTTTTTCAGAAATTAGAGATCTGGAATTAGTAATCACTAATTTCTAAAAAAAATCGTTGCCAGATATTTTTTCTGAATTTATAATCAACCATAGTGTTTGGATTTTTTTTTTGAGCGACTGTACATTGCTATTCTTAAAAGTTTTAACTTCTATTACTTTAAATATTGGAAGAAGATTGTTGGAAAACGATATTTAGAGAGAATTTATTAATTGAATCTTTGTCATCAGAGTTCTCATAAGAACATATAATATGAATATCTTTAATCCGTGTTTTAAATATAGACGTATGAAATCTTTCATCAATGCAGTCATATCCTAGAAGAGCATCACTGACATTTCTGCTGAGAATCAACCCAACATAATTAATTTGCTTTTAATCACATTTTCACATAAAATTCTCATTAAAAAAATTATAGAGATTCAAAGTTAGTTTGACATCATGTTACATAATTCAATAATCACTAAGTGTACATTAATTAAGAGTAAATGGGTTAGCTCTGTTAGGAACACTAGATCATTCAAGGGAGAAAGGGCGGGGGTGGCTCAGTTGGTAGCGCTCCTGGCTCGTAATCTGTACTTCCCAGGTTCGAGTCCCAGCTGGGTCAGCGTTGAGATTTATCTCCGCAAAATTTCCCCGCCCTGCCCACGGTCAGTAGGGGACACCGATGGGCTTGGAAAGGCCGCCGTCCGTCGGATGGGACGTTAAGCCGTGGCCCCGTGTGCGGGAGAGCCATACCCTGTGCACGTTAAAGAACACGCTGGATGGCCTTGACGGGAGGCTGCCATCTGTCTCCCAACAGCTGTTCCAGTGGGTCCCCTCCCCCAACCTTCTCTGAGCCTTCGGGGTCCTTGTGACCTGGCCATTTAGCCCATGGTGTGCAAAAAAGTGCCGCTCAGAGGTAAAACAACCCAACCCAAATTCAAGGGAGAAGAAACTTAAGAGTGGCTCAAAAAATATTGCAAAGGTTTTTGTAAACATTGCGAAGGTTCTGTAAAAAAAATTGGCTTCGACACTGAAACCCTGAAAAAATGCAGAAATTGTCAAAGCCGACCATGATAGATTGTAAAATCAGTATAGTAATCGTGATTATTTTATAACTGCAGTTGAGAATGAATGGTAATATTTCAAACAGGCTATTGCTGAAACAAGCCGTCCCGTGGCCGAGTGGTTAGCACCCTTGGCTACTGATCTAAGGGACCTGAGTTCGAGCCCCTGGTAAGGCATGGATGTATGTGTTGTTTTTCTGCTGAGGTCCTGCCATCCTCTCAGATCTCCTACTGTGGCATATAAACTGACAGGCTCCTGTCAGACCTCTGTGGCAAGCAGCTGCTTGAGGGGGTATTTATTTTTATTTTTATTTATTGCTGAAACAAAACGTTTTTGAGAAAAATGGAACACAAAAGGTGACATTTGAATGATAAGGCAATGGAGCTGGGTATAGCTTTGGTTCACAGTGAGAGTATAACAGTCAGCGTCAGGTTTCGAATCACGGGATGGCATGGATGTTTAATCGTGTGTTTTTAGATCTAATTGAGGCAGTAACTTCGGTCTTAACAGGAAAAGTCATTATATGAGAAGGTCTGTACAAACTAGGGCTGTTTTCCCTCTGAGCAGTACTTTTTTCACACAATGGTTTAAATGGCCAGTTCACAAGAATCCCAAGGGCTCAGAAAAAGTTGAAGAAAGGAGCCCCATTGAACAGTTGTTAGGAGACTGATGGTAGCCTGCCGTCCAAGACAATCTAGAGTATTCTTTAACATCCACAGGCACTGTTAAGCTGCGCATTGCTAAGTTTATGTTTAACATGCACTGTTAAGACGTGGCTCCGTGTGCGGAGGGTATGGCTCTCTAAGAAGTGGCGCAGTGGAGGGATGGCTCTCCCACACACAGAGCCATGGCTAAACGTTCCATTTAATGGAAGGGGGCCTTTCCAAGCCCATCGGTGTCCCCTACTGACAGGGAGTTTTGCGGAAATAAGTCTCAAAGCTGGTCCAGGTGGGAATCGAACCTGGGAACTGCAGATTGTGAGCCTGGTGGGCTACTGACTAAGCAAAAGCCACTGTACAAACTAGAATTAGCTTCTAGGACCCTTTTTTGTCACTTATGTTGCTAATAAGATAGAAAGGAAGATAGGCCAGACTCGATTAATTGAATCAACACCAGTGGCAGCTCGTGACTGAAATTTTTGGTGGGGCACTTTGACTACTTCATAGAGCTTCCGGATGTAGGAAAAAAATTGGAGAGATTGTGATGCCCACGTGATTCTATAACGTGGACATGACTGTCTGAAAGAAGGACTAACAACGAACATTGGCTACCATTTTGATTATGACATTTTTCTGCATTCAGCTCTCTCTGTGGAAAACGTACAGCAGGCCTAGAACATTCTACGAATCCATTGATCCCCCTCCGGCACCAGAACCGAGGCTACGTGCTCTGGTGCAGCACTCAGGAAAACAACAGGTGGGTGCTCGTTCGCACCTTGACCGGCTCCACCAATCACCATAACCCACGCCAGGTCAACAAGGTGACCTCCGCAAGAAATTCACCGAAAGGGACGAAAAGCATTTTTCGTAGAATTGCTTCTTGTCCTCTCGTCTGGGCTGTGCGGTGGCCGGCAATCTTCTTCTGCTCCTCTCGCTCGTACCGTGTGGTGGTCGTCAGTGAGTCTCCCCAGTGAGCTGAGCTTCTGAGCTGAGGACAATGGGAAGTGCAGCCCATGCTTTCAGTTTACCGGCAGACAGCAATGCTCCTCCCTGACGATGTCAACTGACAAGGTAAGGGGGTCTAAATCTAGAACTAAATCTAAATCTGCGGTCGTTTTTCCACGTAAAAGTGTTTCCGTGAACTTGAGTCTTCATGTCTCCCATAAGAACCTGTTTAACTGTATGAACCGCTCAGGTTACAAACAATGAATCTCTTTTGTTGCGATCTTATGCAACCACGGCAATTCCCGGTTCCGCTTGTACAGCACTACCTGGTTATGAAAAGCCATGACCATCTAGAGCCGGGGGCAAGGAATACGCCCTATAGGTGCACCTCAACCCCAGCCTCACATGGCAGCAGTCCTATAGAAGGAAAGCTGACCACCGGAAGAAACCTTACTTTAATCTATTCCCCGGTTTGCAAATGTGCAAGGATATATAGATCCAAGCTCGATCGGCACCCGGGGTGGAGACTCTTAGTAAGACCCAGACTTTTTTGACTGCTCGTGCCTACAAGGCGGGCTCAGACCTTTCGGCAGAGCCGTCGAACAGACCACACAGGTCTCCTGAGAGGTGAGGTCTCCGATGCCGTCACCATCTGACCGGCAATCAAGCCGGCCAGCAGCATCTTCAACCTCGGTTGGCCTTAGCCATGTCCAACCGGGGGACCAATCCGGTCGGCACAGCCTTCAGCCGGGTTGCTGGGCCCTAGGCCCCCCCCCCCACCACGACAAGGTGGTCCCCTATCAGGGGGGGGGGGTCAGGTTACGAACAGATAGTTCGCTCATCATGGCTTATTTGTTTTAATGGGCTGTTTTCTACCGAGTATAGAGTTTCCCTTGCATTGTAAAGGGTCGCGCCAGAAAAGCTGATGAATTGTACTGAAAGTGATATCTATGTGTGATAAAATATTTAATAACTGAAATGTGCTAATAAATGTTATGATTTTATAATGTTACAATAAGCTCAGTTCTCTTTATTTTAATTATCTACCTATGAGATTATTGATTCAGGCATTTGCCTTGGTTTTAGAAATAAGATATGTATCACAGCCAGAAAGTTGAACATCAATATCCAAAAGGGGGGTCACAACAAATTGGTCCCGTGACCAGGATTACCAAACCTGTGAGTTATTGCAGATAAAAAAATTTAAGAAAAAAAATTTATTGCGGATAAAAATTTGAAAAAAATTTATTATAGATATGGAAAATTGAAATGTTCTTATTAAGGAAAGTGGAAAATTTTATTAGCGAGGAGTGTGTATTATGTTCTAGCCAGGATTTACAGGAACGTCTGTTAGAACAATACCTTTTTTGATCTGATATTTTTGTGAAAATTGTACATTATATGCTAGTCTGTAAGATTAGATTAGGACCAGGAGTAGCATGTATGTGGAGATTTAGAGAATCAACTAGGGACTGCTGCATTTCAATTTTATTCTAGCTAGGAATGATTATTTTCATGTATCATATTTCTGTGACACACCTCCCTGCACTTTTGGAGGATTCCAATAAACACATACACCAGAACAACGCTCAGTACTCCGGGAATGGTGGGACAAGTGAGTAGATGCATTAACCAATATAATCTGGATCTCACATGTTAGGCTAAATTTTGAATGCTTTGTGCTTTGTAGCAGGAATTATTTTGTGTAATAAAAAAGAATCTCTGGTTCTTGTAACATGAGTGGTGAAATTTTGAAATTATACTACATTTATGTTAAAAGCTTGGGAGGCGCATAATGTTTAGTGTGATTCAGACGTTAAATTTTGAAAGTGTGTTTTATATGCAGGATAAATTCTTTAATCGACTCGTAAGTAGTATATTTTTAAAATGTATTTTGTATGGGAAAAATTGTTCATCATAAGATCATGAATTTTGAGTTGTACAATATTAGTAGACAGATTTTGAAACTGCATTTTATAGACAAGTGGAAATTTTTTATATATAAAAGCAGGGGTTGTTGAAAACCGTTTTACCAATTTTTAGTAACAGTACTATTTTATTTGTTTAAATTATATTCGGGTCAGACCCCCAATTGTCAATTGCAACGTATATGATGTTTAAGATGGAGTCTCATTGTGAATGCATAAGAATGCCACAGTGTAAAAATGTTAAAAGTGTAGAGCTAAGGAACCAACATGTTTTGGAAGATAATTTTATTTTATGTGGAAATGTTTAAGGGTAGTGTAGGAATCAGTAGTTCTGAAATAGAGGCTCAGCAGATGAAAATGCAGTAATTGAAGCTTCTTTCCTAAACGCGCTCTAATGAGTTAAATGTTCCAGTAGAATATATGTTGAGATTTATTCTGTGTCCAAAGTGTTAGTGGTGAATCTTTTTTTTTGATAAGAGGAGTTAGCGATCACTGCCCAGTAGCTCAAATAGAGAGAGCAGCTGTTATTCAGTCAGCAGGTGTGGCCTCCGATTCCACCTGGGTCAAATCGACCCTCCTAACTTATTGATGTTCTGTTGATGTGTCATTCAGTGTTATTAAAACACTGATTTCAAGTAATCTGCTTAAATGTGATGGTAAGCAGTTTAAATTATCTACTTAAATTGTCATTACTTTAATTCTGCAATATCATTTAGGTACTTAGATCAATTTTAATAAAAATGATAAATAAATTACGCCCGAAGCTGCTGCTTATCATACAAAACTGACAACAATCTGTCAGTAAATACGACATAGACAAGGTCTGTGAGAAGGGCGAAACTTCAACAGAAAAATAAACAGAAAAATAAAGAACCGACTATTCTCGGAGTCTGACAACACTGAAAAAGACGACTAATAATTCCCTTTCTTAAATTAAAATCATAAAAGAGAAAATAAAAATTTTGATTCGTTAAAAATCTGGCAGCAATCGAAAACTTGAAATCAGTGTTATTAAAACAAAAATATTGCATTCTCTGCTTAAAATGCCTTTATCTTAATTCTGTAATATCTTTTAGGCACTAAGGCCAATTTTAATAAAAAATGATAAATAAATTATGCCTAAAGCAGCTGCTTACTATAAAAAATTGACAACACTCTGTCAGTATAATGTGACGACAGGACAAAACCCACGCAAGATCTGTGAGACAGGCGAAACCTCAGAAGAGCAAAATTATATAATATTATTAATAATCCCGGTTTAACAGAATTAACCCACTGGCTGTTAATATATAATAATTTATCATATTCTTCTGCGACCCATCTGACAAATCCAAGTGTATTTTTAAATGTCGGGAATTTTTAGTTGGCGTTCTACATTGCCATTGCAACTGTCAATGCCAAAGAGACCTATCACCCCTGTCTAAAGATCAGAGTCAACATCAACTTTAGCATTGAAATTGCCTAGAACCTAGTCAATCCCGGAGTTGGAAATTACTGCAACAAAAAAAGACTAATAATTCCCTTTTTAAGCTAAAAATCAATGCAAAATCTCACTGCTAAAACCAAACAAATAATCACTGTTGAAGGATCAGAGCTATAGTGAGAATGAGGTAGAGAAAGGTTTAAAAGAAAAATTCCAAAAGCCCAGATGAGACAGAGAGCAAAGGAAAACTGTTTGAAATGCTGAATGTTTGAATGTCCAAATGTCCCGGTTTAACAGAACTAACCCACTGGCTGTTAATATATAATAATTTATCATATTCTTCTGCGACCCATCTGATAAAATCCAAGTGTATTTTTAAATGTCGGGAATTTTTAATAAGTATTAATTATTCTCACACTATTAAGAGTGTGCTTTCCTGTAGTTGGCGTTCTACATTGCCATTGCAACTATCAATGCCAAAGGGACCTATCACCCCTGTCTAAAGATCAGAGTCAACATCAACCTTAGCATTGAAATTGCCTCGAACCTAGTCAATATCCTTTCTTTGCAGTTTTCCAACTGTCTTGAAGTTATCAGTAAAACCTACCTTTCTCATTCTCATTACAGTCCCCTGTGGCGTCATAACAACAGATGATATTCCAACATTTTTTCCTACTTTTAAATTTAGTTCTAGGAAACCTTTAATAAATTGTGGTGGTCCAGTGGTAAGGGAACGACGCAGATTTTTATTTCGTCACGTGAAATTAGATATCGTGCTTGAACTGCGTCAAATGTAGTGGTCGTATGTGTGTGTGTGTGGGGGGGGGGGGGCACAGAAGCAGGTTCTTCTTCAGATACCATCACGAATGCTGCTGAACTGAACTGTGACGAATGTCGTGTTGCGACTCCGATGACATAAATATCGCTCTTTACAAGGGAGATTGCTCAGCCCTTTAATGAAATCCACCATTACTTAGGTGAAAACACAAGCTCTCGAGTTGTTACACCATACCGACGTATGCCCCAGACTTGGTACGCCAAGTGATGTAGAGAAGTATGTCCAACAATTCAACCATGAGACTTGTATAGGGACGACATAGTTTATTCACATTTAATTAATTTTATATACAATCGCGTGTTGGGGATGCGCTCGATTGCGTAGGCCTTTGCTGCTTTGCTGCTGCAAACAATCATGCATTGTGGGTGGAGATCTGCGCTTTGCAGATTCTCATTTTACCGACCTCAAACTCGTCGAAAGGATATTCAATCCTTGCTGACAACCTGGTTTACACAGAACCGTATCTCAGTTCACACAGAACTGCACCCTGGTTCATGCAGAACCGAACCCTCTCCTTAAGGGTTTTGTTTGAGTATGAACGGCGCCCCTTGATGATGTTAAACTTCCTTCCTGTTTGACAGCTACACCCAGACTGTTGTTTATTTTCGCTGCCGGAGTCTCCAGCACTAGCACTGGTGCCTGAGACTAGTTGTAAATAGTCATAAAAGGGCTTTTCGACTCATCAGCATGTGCAGGCAGCCAATTCAAACCCGAAAACAACAACTATGAGTCATATCCCCCAACAGCACTTCCAAAAACACACTTGATACATCTACATATATATATTTACAACACCAAATATACAATAAACAATAAATACAATAATAAACAAAAAATACAATAATAAATAAAAATAAATACATTATGTAGACATGACATAAATGCAGTCAGATCCATTAAGAGTATCACAGTACTGTCCACTGACAAGCAAACTTACAGTTTGGAGGTGCTTACCATCATTTTAGAGGCATGCCAAATAATCAATCTTATAGAAAATTTTTTAATCTTGACCAAAAATTAATAATTTTAACTGCTCAGATAAAAAATACTGATAAAAATCTATGATACACTAAGGCATGTAATAATTCTCGAAATGGTACTAACAAGGAAAGCTAAGATTTTAAACTAACAGTTTGTTCGAAAGTGGAGGATTTTAATGATAAATAAATAAAATAAATACCCCCTCAAGCAGCTGCTTGCCACAGAGGTCTGACAGGATCCTGTCAGTTTATATGCCACAGTTGAAGGTCTGAGAGGATGGCAGGACCTCAGCAGAAAAACGACACGCACAACCATGCCTTACCCGGGGCTCGAACCACTGTATATAAATATTGAGATTTTGAATAGAATTCCAGTTCCTCAATGTATTTCACTAACAATTCAGTTATAATTTTAAAACAAACAAAATTCTTTTATTCTGTTATAAATAAAATTTAAAATTCAACGTTTTAAAATTTACTTTCACACAGAATAAAAATAAAATATAGAAATATCACTTGAAACTGAATGAAAAAAAAAGTTGCTTTCTTTACTTAACGAAACTTTGAGGTCGAAAATTTAATCATCACAGATTAATAGGTAAAAAAAGAAACTTCAGAACCAAGCACGAACATATATATTTATATAACTACTTTTACTACTTCGCTTCTATCAAATTACTAACTTCACCGTAGCTTACAAGCATTTGTTTAATTTTTATTTTAACGTCTTAAATCGAATGAAGTGAAGTAGTTTACAGTACTCCTGCTTGGGGAAAAGGGAAATTACTTCGCACTAATCTTTGTTTCCTGCAAATAGTGATTTCATTTTTTTCACCTCTTTAATGCAGTATCTCTTTGAACTCATGCATTCTAGGTAACCATACTGTTAAAGTCAAAATCAATAAAGTAATTTGCATGCTCTTTTCAAACTATTAGTGCAATAAACAAATGAATCAAAAAAATTTCCTTTTAGCAAGTAATAAGGATTATATATAATTATTTTTTCAAAGCTCACATTCACTGCAATTGCAATTTCGTTCAGAAAAATAATGGAGACGTTCGTATGTGCATTTAGGCGAACTGTAATATAGAATTTCTCATCCCAGTTCAAAATTCCTGCATCAGTTATTACTGTAATTCCAAATCCTAGCAGCAGATTATTCTCCACCACCCCTATATTGCCCATCATTGTTCTGTAGTAAATATATGAGCAAGACAAGAATTCTAATCTACAAGAGAAAAAAAAAACCTTCGTGTCACGTGACACGAAGGTTGCCAGATCACTAATTTCTAAAAAACCTCCCCTGTTCAGTTCACTGTTAGATATATTGACAAACAATAGTAAGAAGTAAATCCATATATCCTTTAAAATAATAGAATTAAAATTCAGAGTAATACTCAAAATAGCAAACTATATGCAACAAGAACAAATTAAGTCCTGTTAAAACACGGGTAAATGATCACAATGGAAAGAAACAAGGATACTTTTTTGACCTACTGTACGTTGCGTGCATTTCATTCCTAAATACTGTATATACGTAATTTAAGCAATTTTTAAACTAAATTTTTTCTGCAAAACAAATTAACTGTCAGGTTATCGCAAAATAAAAGTTTCCAGAATTAGAAGTGTTGGAGGCGTAATGAAGAAACTCCATCTTTTCGTTACGCCTCTATCTAATCCTCTCCTCCCTGTAGTTAGTGCTTTATGTATTTCGCTGTGGTATTTCACTTGTGATCATATTGTGATTCATATTTTCATTTCTGATCTGCAGTAGTAGGTTCGAATCTTGATCCTCTCAGCACTGATATATTCTCTTGATGTCCGCTTTCAGCTTTATGGAGGAAAAAATCATTAAAAAACGTAACATTTTGGCACCATTTTAACCTAGTAATTTTCCTGTTATTTAATAGATTTTTTTCCTACCATTGTGATCATTTTCCCGTGTTTTAACACGACTTAGTTTCATCAAATAACATCATCAACTAAGATCAACTGTTAGTTGATGGACACCTTCCATCAAGGCTCTCCAGTGCGTTCTTCAACATGAATAGAGTATGGCTCTCATGCACCAGAGGCCAAGGTTAAACGCCCCATCCCGATGGGCTTGGAAAGGCCGCCGTCCGTCGGATGGGACGTTAAGCCGTGGCCCGTGTGCGGGAGAGCCATACCCTGTGCACGTTAAAGAACACGCTGGATGGCCTTGACGGGAGGCAACCATCTGTCTCCCAACAGCTGTTCCAGTGGGTCCCTTTCCCCAACCTTCTCTGAGTCTTCGGGGTCCATGTGACCTGGCCATTTAGCCCATGGTGTGCAAAAAAGTGCTGCTCAGAGGTAAAACAACCCAACCCTAAACGTCCCATCCAACGGATGGCAATCTCACCAAGTCCAGCAGTGTCCCCTTTCTGACCAAGGGCAGAGTGGTATTTTAGTAGAAATAAACTCAATTCTGACCCACCTGGGACTCGAAACTGTCATCTGCAGTTACGAAATTGGCGCCCTGCCGACTGAGTCAGCCTCTGCCAAACAAGGTTTATAGAGGAAAGTGAAAGGATTTTGCAACATATTGTGACTGGAGACGAGATGTGGATATTCCACTACGATCCAGAAACAAAAAGCCAAACCAGCGAATGGAAGCATTTCAAGCCTACGAAATTTAGAGCTGTGAGGTCACTCTGGAAACAACCGGCTCCGGTGTTTTCTGATTTCAAAGGCGTTCTCGTAGCACATTTTATTTCACGTTGTTCATCAATGAATAAGGAAGTTTATGCAGAAGTCCTTCGAAAAAAGGGTGGCGGGGATGGCTCAGTCGGTAGCGCGCCAGGCTCGTAATCTGCAGTTCCCAGGTTCGAGTCCCAGCTGGGTCAGCGTTGAGATCTATCTCCGCAAAAATTCTCCGCCCTGCCCACGATCAGTAGGGGACACCGATGGGCTTGGAAAGGCCGCCGTCCGTCGGATGGGACGTTAAGCCGTGGCCCCGTGTGCGGGAGAGTCATACCCTGTGCACGTTAAAGAACACGCTGGATGGCCTTGACGGGAGGCTACCATCTGTCTCCCAACAGCTGTTCCAGTGGGTCCCCTCCCCCAACCTTCTCTGAGCCTTCGGGGTCCATGTGACCTGGCCATTTAGCCCATGGTGTGCAAAAAAAGTGCCGCTCAGAGGTAAAACAACCCACAACCCTTCGAAAAAAAAAACTTTGTCATACAGTTGGTTAAAAGTTCTCTTGAATTTAGTATTTAATTGATGTATAACTTCAAGTTAAAGAATGGATTCAACAGTGGTAGAGGATGAATATATAAAATGTTTTAGCTTACGCAGAGTCTTTAGCAATGTTTCGATATTTAAAAACTTATTTGTATCAGATCACAGGATCACAAGATAACCTATCATGTATTAACTCGTACGAAAACTGCTGGTTATAGACGACGACAGTCAGCGAAATAAATAATCCCCCACGCGTATATTTCATAAAAACATTTAACTTGAAAATTCGTGCTCTTTTTTCAATGCCTCTCCCCCCAAATCTCCCCTGTTCAGTTCACTGTTAGATACATTGACAAATAATAGTAAGAAGTAAATAAAATCCTTTAAAATAATAAAATTAAAATTCAGAGTAATACTCAAAATAGCAAACTGTATGCAACAAGAACAAATTAAGTCCTGTTAAAACACGGGTAAATGATCACAATGGAAAGAAAAAATCTATTAAATAACAGGAAAATTACTAGGTTAAATGGTGCTAAAATGTTTCGTTTTTTAATGATTTTTTTTTCCTTCATAGGGCTTCATTCACTGCTGAGAGGGTTAAGATTCGAACCTGCTCCACAGATCACAAATGAAAATATGAATCACAATATGATCACAAATGAAATACCACAGCGAAACACATGAAGCACTAACTACACGGAGGAGAGGATTAGATAGAGGCGTAACGAAAAGATGGAGTTTCTTCATTACGCCTCCAACTCTTCTAATTCTGGAAACTTTTAGTTTGCGATAACCTGACAGTTAATTTATTTTGCAGAAAAATTTAGTTTAAAAGTTGCTTAAATTACGTACATATTTATGAACGAAATGCACGCAATGTACTCCAGTAGCAGAACAAATTTATCAAGTTTTTAATAAATCCCCAGTTCTCCCGTAGATTAGAATTCTTGTCTTAGTTCTTATATATACCACAGAGCAATGAGTGGGAAAAATAATCTGCTACTAGGATTTGGAAAAATAATAATACTGATGCAGAAAAATTTAACTGGGTGAGAAATTTGATATGGCATTTAATATAGTATTGCCTAAATGCAATACGAATACCATTATTTTCTGAACGAAATCAAAATTGCTGTGAATGTAATAAGCTTTGAGAAAAGAATAATGTATAATCCTTAATACTTGCTAAAAGGAAACTTTTTTGATTTATTTGTTTACTGCACTAAAAGTTTAAAAAGAGCATGCAAAGTATTTTGATTTTTGACTGTAACAGTATGGTTACCTTGAAAGCATCAGTTTAAAGAGATATTACCTCAAAGAGGTGAAAAAGAAAAGGAAATCGTTATTTACAAGAAACAGAGCTTATAGCGTGAAAGAATTTCTTTTTCCCATATAGAGGTAATGTAAACTACTTCACTCCAAAGAACAAGTTTATTCAATTTAACATGTTAAAAGTGAAGTTTTTTACCTATAATTTGTGATGATTAAATCCTCGACCTCAAAGTTTCGCTAAGTGTAGATAAAGAACTTTATTTTATATTCAGTTTCAGGTGATATTGCTAATCCTTTACCTTTATTCTATATGAAAGTAAATTTTAAAATGCTCAGTTTTAAATTGAATTTGCAATAGAATAAAATGTTTCCGTCTGTTTCAAAAATCATAACTGAATTGCTAGTGATAATAAACCGAGGAATTCGAAATTCTATTTAAAATTCTTAATATTTTCAAGTAGTTCATTAAAATCCTCCACTTTACAACAAATTATGAATCTTAGCTTGTATATATGTATATAAAATAATATATCATAAGATCATGATATATTATTTATATATTAAACAGCAAATGAATGAGTTTTGTTAAACCGGGAGATTTGTCTCATCGGAACTTTTCAAGAATTATTACACGGTTGATTGCATCATAGATTTTCATCAGGACTTCTTTTTTATCTAAGCAGCTAAAATTATTTTTATTTACTCACTTAAATTAAAAACATTAACTAGTTGATTGATTATTTGTTGTGCCTCTCAAATGACGGTAAGCATCCTCTAGGGCAGTGGTTCTCAACCTTTAATGCTTCACTTACCCTCTGGAAATGTGTATGTAACTGGCGTACCCCTTGTATAGATAGATAAAACTATAGTTATAGTATAACAATGAGAATAAAATAAAACATATATATCAGTGGTTCTCAAATTTTTATGCTTCACGTACCCCCTGGAAATGTGTATGTAACTGGCGTACTCCTTGTATGGATAGATAAAACTATAGTTATAGTATAACAATGGGAATAAAATAAAACATATATATCAGTGGTTCTCAACCTTTAATGCTTCACTTACCCTCTGGAAATGTGTATGTAACTGGCGTACCCCTTGTATAGATAGATAAAACTATAGTTATAGTATAACAATGGGAATAAAATAAAACATATATATCAGTGGTTCTCAAATTTTTATGCTTCACGTACCCTCTGGAAATGTGTATGTAACTGGCGTACCCCTTGTATAGATAGATAAAACTATAGTTATAGTATAACAATGAGAATAAAATAAAACATATATATCAGTGGTTCTCAAATTTTTATGCTTCACGTACCCCCTGGAAATGTGTATGTAACTGGCGTACCCTTTGTATAGATAAATAAAACTATAGTTATAGTATAACAATGAGAATAAAATAAAACATATATATCAGTGGTTCTCAAATTTTTATGCTTCACGTACCCCCTGGAAATGTGTATGTAACTGGCGTACCCTTTGTATAGATAGATAAAACTATAGTTATAGTATAACAATGGGAATAAAATAAAACATAAAAACACATTAAATTTTTTATTCATAAATTACATATATCGATAAACACAAATTAAATGACATAAACAATTTAACAAAGTTTATAAAATTATAATCATTTTACTTGGTAATCGACTTTTGAGCTCTCACGGCATACCCCAGAAAATTTTACCGCATACCACCAAGGGGTACGCGTACCCCACGTTCAGAACCCCTTTTCTAGGGGAAAATTTGCTTCTCAGCTTACAGGCCAATGATGCTCTTAATGGATATGACTGCATTAATGAAAGATTTCTTACAGCTAAATTTAAAAGTAGGATAAAGACTGAAATATTATCTATTATTATGCCACCATAGAAGACTGTTATGAGAATGAGAGAGATAGATTTTGCAAACAACTTTAAGAAAATTTGAAAACTGTGAAGAAAGAAGATTGACTAGGTTCTAGGCAACTTTAATGCTAAAGTTGATGCTGACCTGATCTTTAGACCGAGGTGATAGGTTCCTTTGGCATTGATAGTTACAATGGCAATGGAGAACGCCACCTACAGAAAAGCACACTTAATAGTATGAGATAATTAACACTTATTACAAACACCCGACATTTAAAAATACACTTGGGTTTCGCCAGATGGGTTTGCATTAAGAATATGATATATTAACAGCTAGTGGGTTAGTTCTGTTAAACCGGGACATTTGGGCATTCAAACATTCAGCAATTCAAACAGTTTTCCTTTGTACCCTGTCACATCTGAGCTTTTGGAATCTTTTTTTAAAACCTTTCTTTACCTCATTCTCACTATAACTCTGATCTACCATAGTGATTATTTGTTTGCTTTGGCAGTATGATTTCCATTTGATTTTTAGCTTAAAAAGGGAATTATTGGTCTTTTTTTGCAGTAATTTCCAACTCCGGGAATTATTGGTCTTTTTTTTTGCAGTAATTTCCAACTCCGGGAATGGGTTGGGTTGTTTTACCTCTGAGCGGCACTTTTTTGCACACCATGGGCTAAATGACCAGGTCACATGGACCCCGAAATCTCAGAGAAGGTTGGGGATGAGGACCCACTGAAACAGCTGTTGGGAGACAGATGGTAGACTCCCGTCAAGGCCATCCAGCGTGTTCTTTAACGTGCACAGGGTATGGCTCTCCCGCACACGGGCCACGGCTTAACGTCCCATCCGACGGACGGCGGCCTTTCCAAGCCCATCGGTGTCCCCTACTGACCGTGAGCAGGGCAGGGAATTTTGCGGAGATAAATCTCAACGCTGACCCAGCTGGGACTCGAACCTGGGAACTACAGATTAGGAGCCTGGCACGCTACCGACTGAGACACCCCCGCCCCTTTGTCCACAGAAGGGGCTAAATGGGCAAGTTACAAGTGCACCAAGTGCTCAAAGCTGGATAGAGGAAAGGGATTCAGTGAATTGCTGTTTTGAGGCTTCTGTTAGGATCCAGCATGTTCTTTAATTTTTACAGAGGAAGGCTGTCCTGGATGGATGGAATTTTATGATTTAGTTAACAATAAAATCCAGTTTAGTATAGACTGAGATGCTAGTTTATTAGGTGTACCATCCCTTGTCACATAAATAGTTCATTGCAATACGCAATACGCCAAATGGCTACGGTGTGCGGTATAAATCAGGCACCCCGAATTTTAATTTTTTTATTTATTTATTTTTATTTTTTTTTATTTGCGACATATAGGAGTGGTTAGCGCGCTTGGCTACTGATCTACGGGACCTGGGTTCGAGCCCCGGGTAAGGCATGGATGTTCATGTTGTTTTCTGCTGAGGCCCTGCCATCCTCTCAGATCTTCTACTCTGGCATATAAACTGACAGGCTCCTGTCAGACCTCTGTGGCAAGCAGCTGCTTGAGGGGGTATATATATATATCTCACACTTCCCTCATGCCTGCTTGAGGGGGTATTTATTTTTTATATTTTATAGGACAGAGAAGAATCCTAGAAGCTACTTCTAGCTTTTACAGACCTTCTCATACAAGGACATGCCCTACTACGACCGATGTCACTGCTGACCACTGCCTTAATTAGAGCTAACACAGCACACAAAGTTTGCCTTGCTGGAACAATCGCTAGCTGCCTAACCACTATGCCAGTTAAGGCTGTTATTAGCATCAGAATTGCCAAAACGAGCAACCTGAGTGACATTGAACGTGGCATGATACTTGGTGCCAGACGTGCTGGTTCTAGCATCTCCCAAACTGTCCTTCTGGGTTTTTCACGCACAACCGTTTCAAGGGTTTACAGAGAATGGTGAGAAAATTAAAAGACTACCAGTGATCGTCGATCCTGTGGACGAAAACAGCTTGTGAATCAGAGGGGTCAGTGAAGACTGGAGAGAATCGTGCAAGCGAACAGACGTGCCACAACCAGGTATATCGCAACAGAATTAAACAGTTTTTGGCAGAAGGTCATCTCCGAATGCACAACATATCGGACCTTGTCGCGAAAGGATCAAGCAACATGAGGCCATGGAGATATCTTGTATGGAATCAACAATACAAGAATGGTGGTGAATAAAAAGTGATGGAAGTGTGAGGGTGTGGGGAATATTTTCTTGGAACACATTGGGCCCCCTGATAATCATTGAAGAACATCTGAACTCTATGTCGTATTTGAACATCATTATTGATCACGATCATTGGGGCGGGGGTGGCTCAGTCGGTAGCGCGCCAGGCTCGTAATCTGTAGTTCCCAGGTTCGAGTCCCAGCTGGATCGGCGTTGAGATTTATCTCCGTAAAATTCCCCGCCCTGCCCACGGTCAGTAGGAGACACCGATGGGCTTGGAAAGGCCGCCGTCCGTCGGATGGGACGTTAAGCCGTGGCCCCGTGTGCGGGAGAGCCATACCCTGTGCACGTTAAAGAACACGCTGGATGGTCTTGACGGGAGTCTACCACCATCTGTCTCCCAACAGCTGTTTCAGTGGGTCCCCTCCCCTAACCTTCTCTGAGTCTTCGGGGTCCATGTGACCAGGCCATTTAGCCCATGGTGTGCAAAAAAGTGCCGCTCAGAGGTAAAACAACCCAAACAACCAAGTTCATTGCTTCATGGCTACAGTTTATCCTCACTCGGACGGACACGTTCAGCATGAAAATACACTTGCGCACAAGGCACGTATCGTTACCGAATTGTTCCAGGAACGTGCCGAGGAGATTTCCTTGCTTCATTGGCATGCGCATGCCGCAGATCGAAACTATATGGAGAATCTTTGGGATGAAGTGTTAAGATCTGTTCGCAGCGAGATTGGGCAGCCTTTAATTTGCAGCAACTACAATTGTTTCCGCATTGGTACAACATTCTTATACAACGTATCCAGTATTTCGTGGGGCGGGGGTGGCTCAGTCGGTAGCGCTCCAGGCTCGTAATCTGTACTTCCCAGGTTCGAGTCCCAGCTGGGTCAGCGTTGAGATTTATCTCCGCAAAATTCCTCGCCCTGCCCACGGTCAGTAGGGGACACCGATGGACTTGGAAATGCCACCGTCCATCGGTTGGGACGTTAAGTCGTGGCCCCGTGTGTGGGAGAGCCATACCCTATGCACGTTAAAGAACACGCTGGATGGCCTTGACGGGAGGCTACCATCTGTCTCCCAACGTGTTTCCAGTGGGTCCCCTTCTCCAACCTTCTCTGAGCCTTCGGGGTCCATGTGACCTGGCCATTTAGCCCATGGTGTGCAAAAAAGTGCCGCTCAGAGGTAAAACAACCCAACCCAGTATTTCGTAAATTCCATGCTCTGACGAATTCGGGCTGTTCTGAAGGCCAAAGGAGGCGCAACAATCGACTAGGTAGGTGTACCTAATAAACTGGTATATCAGTGTACATAATAAGCTCTAATAATCTTTTCTCAGACAGACTAGCAGCTGCCTCCTTGCAGTGGAAAAAAAGTTTCCTTGATTTCTCAATTTATAGATTTATTTAAAATTTTTATGGTTATTTTTAACATTAATAGCAAAAATCACTGAATAAGAAAGAAGATTCAGTAAAATAATCTTTCCGTAATAAGATTATTTAAGTATCATTTTAAAATGCCATTAATGGATGTAACGTGTCTGGTTTTTTTTACAGGCCGAAGGGGGCGTTTACATGTACGGGCGTGTATGTGGACTTTAGCGTATGGGGTTGCTTTCTTGTACACAGAACCAAGGTTAACGATCCGTTTAATGGACGGTGACTTTTTACAAGTATTGGAATTTTTTTTATTTTTATACCCTTTATTACTGAAGAGAGCTCTATAGTTACTGGAGATATTCTCCACCAGACCCTGTGGTAATTCGAACCTGGGAACATTAGGTTATGAGACTTGCACACTAGTGACTAAAGCAGTGTGTCGCAAACTTTTTTACTCTGCGGCACACTGAATCTAATTTTTTTTCCGCGGCACACTGAATCTAATTTTTTTCCGCGGCACACCTAAAAAAGAATAAAAGCAAACTCTAAATAATCGTCATTATATTTGCGCTTTGTTGACGTCATCAGCCTGGTTTTACTTGAAGATTTGCTCTCGTTCTTTAATTCATAACTCGGTGTTTGTTTTAAATATTTGTCCATTCTATGGCTTGAAATAATTAAAAATTAATATCAAAATTTGGAAAAAGCTTGATAAATACTTACAAGATCCCAGTTGATAAATTCTGAAAGATTTTTATTAAAGCACGTCGATAACACAAGTCAAGTCAAAATGAAATCTTTGGAATATCTAGTGACAATTTGAAAATTTCTCGCGGCACACTTGGAATCTCTCGCGGCACACAGTTTGCGAGACACTGGACTAAAGCAATCCTGCCCCAGACATTACGCTGTAGATATGAGAAAATATTGAACAAGACGAAGTTGGGCTTCTTAATATCTTTAGCTTGTGAATACTGTGCTTTATGATAAATTATATGGAATATTTCATTTCAAAATACGGTTTTGATTATTTGATTATGTGAATCGAAGAAACGAGCAGAATTCTTTATTATAGCAGCTTATTAAGAAATTTTCATCAAAGAAAGAAAGCAGAAAAATCAGTTTTAACTTATGTTTTCCACATTTGAATTGCGTTTATAATGTTTATGTTCACTTCAAACTTTTTTTCACATCGTACCACGAAATTAAAAATTTCTAGCATAAATAGATATTTCTCAATATTCGTTTAAAATTTTTGATTTTTTGCATTTAGAAACCCATCACGATAGCAATCAAAAGTTTCTGGAATGTTTAACCCTTTCGTTACCAATTTCGTTTTATTTTGTTTTCTAAAACTGATCCATACATTTATGTTAAGGGATTTTTCTAATAAAAAAAATAAATAAATACCCCTTCAAGCAGCTGCTTGCCACAGAGGTCTGACAGGAGCCTGTCAGTTTATATGCCACAGAAGAAGATCTGAGAGGATGGCAGGACCTCAGCAGAAAACAACACGAACATCCATGCCTTACCCGGGGCTCGAACCCAGGTCCCGTAGATCAGTAGCCAAGCACGCTAACCACTCGGCTACGGGACTGATCCTATAACGCCAAGAAAGTTTCATTTTTCCAACAGGAGTGGGAAATTTCTTTTAAAGTTTTAAATAAATGAAGAATGTTGTGCATTAACCATATACACCTATCCCTCGATTTACACGGTACTCAGTTCACACAATTTTTGGCTTTGCACGGTCAAAAAATGCAACCAGTTTCGATTTACACGGTAACTGACTGAGATTTTCTTTCTATGTACGTCTCAGTCAGTACCGTGTAAATCGAAACTGGTTGCATTTTTTGACCGTGCAAAACCAAAATTGTGTGAACTGAGTACCGTGTAAATCGAGGGATAGGTGTATTTTTAAATCAATAACATTGTCAGGATTTTTGGAAAAGAATCTGGTTGAAAATTTTGTTAATATAAATTAATAAACTAGTAATTTTGAGAAAATATTATTTCTCTGGAGGTGGGGAAATTACCTACCAGAGTCCGATTCTGCACAGTGAGTGAGGTAAGAAATGCATCAAAACACCTTTGAACAAGGGATGACAAAATTTTTTCAATTTTCCTCAATTATCTATTCATACCTCATTTGTTTATTCATTCATTTTCCTATATTGTCTGTTCAAACCACGATTAAAGGTTAGTTTACAAATAAACCACAATTACAGGTTAGTACATAATTACAGGTTAGTTTTGTGGTTTCACACATTTATAATTACTTCATTTGTCACAAAAAAAGTGAAACAGAGTACTATAACAATGGGAGGGGGGGCACATCTGAAAGTGTTTACGCGATATTTTAGCGCCCGTGCATAACCTGGTATATCAAGTTCGTGGAGACCATACAATTCCAACCTAAGAATTGCTGATTTTAATAGTCTGTCACCTGCAGTATGTGTGAGGAAGCAATCTGCACTTGCATTTCTGACTTAATTTCTTCAAAACAAAACATTAATTGTATATTTTCTTCACATTATCATCCACTACTTCTGGTTTTCCTGGGGGGCGGGGGTGGGCTCAGTCGGTAGCGCGCCAGGCTCGTAATCTGTAGTTCCCAGGTTCGAGTCCCAGCTGGGTCACCGTTGAGATTTATCCGCAAAATTCCCCGCCCTGCCCACGGTCAGTAGGGGACACCGATGGGCTTGGAAAGGCCGCCGTCCGTCGGATGTGACGTTAAGCCGTGGCCCCGTGTGGAGAGCCATACCCTGTGCACGTTAAAGAACACGCTGGATGGCCTTGACGGGAGGCTACCATCTGTCTCCCAACAGCTGTTCCAGTGGGTCCCCTCCCCCAATCTTCTCTGAGCCTTCGGGGTCCATGTGACCTGGCCATTTAGCCCATGGTGTGCAAAAAAGTGCCGCTCAGAGGTAAAACAACCCAACCCAACTCTGGTTTTCCTGCAGCAGTGCTTCCTGTGACCATAACAATTGCAAACGTGATGGTTTCTCTTCCATGTCATTTCTTTGCCAAAAGAAATGCATGTATTTGACATTGTGGGGCTACCGGATAATTATTCTGTAATATTGGAAATTATATCCATATGAACAAGAAAAATGCAACAGATTCTGAATTGGGCAATTAATATTATTTCTACATGTTTGATAAATGCTCATATGCTAGTAATAAGAATATTTGTGTACTGGTAATCTTTCGGTTATGGGACATATGCGTCCCAGAGATATTTTTCAAGAGGATTTATATATTCCGTTGTTACATTTATCAGGCTCATATTAAGTCGAAGGACGCCAAAGCACCCCTATTGACTTTTTGAAAGCTCGAGTTTGAAAAATGATCACTGTTTACAGATGCATTTCAAGGCTTTAGAGAAAGTACTGTGTCAACTGAAAGCGAATAGAAAGATATTAAAGCAGTTGCAACATGCCATGGTATAGGAAACGTGCATGGCCTATCCTATTTTCAATCTGAAACCACGAAAAATAAGCATGAAATATGACATTTAATCAGTATGCAATGAAATTAGCGGTCAGTTTGTGAAATTCTGGTTTTCTGAGCTTTCAACAAAGATAGCATTATTTTCAACAAAGCAAACCACCTTTTGTGATTAAAAGAACACAAAATATTTTTTACATGAAATGCTTCTCATGCATTTGTACCAAAACACATCTGACCTCCACACGCAAATGACTTGACCATGATTCTGCATTAGGCGTGCAAAGAATTTCTTCGAAAAACTAACGTAAAACAACTTAGGGCCACAGTAAAAAAAATCCTAGATACACACCTATACTCTGCGTAACAGGTTGGGTTGTT
Organism: Ryuthela nishihirai; assembly: GCA_038380435.1. Classification (NCBI taxonomy): domain Eukaryota; kingdom Metazoa; phylum Arthropoda; class Arachnida; order Araneae; family Heptathelidae; genus Ryuthela; species Ryuthela nishihirai. The sequence goes on from JAWZYU010000022.1 coordinate 26,127,705, forward strand.
TCACCTCTGAGCGGCACTTTTTTGCACACCATGGGCTAAATGGCCAGGTCACATGGACCCCGAAGGCTCAGAGAATGTTGGGGGAGGGGACCCACTGTTGGGAGACAGATGGTAGCCTCCCGTCAAGCCCTTCCAACGTATTCTCTAACGTGCACAGGGTATGACTCTCCCGCACACGGCGCCACGGCTTAACGTCCCAGCCGACGGACGGCGGCCTTTCCAAGCCCATCGGTGTCCCCTACTGACTGTGGGCATGGCGGGGAATTTTGCGGAGATAAATCTCAACGCTGACCCAGCTGGGACTCGAACCTGGGAACTACAGATTGCGAGCCTGGCGCGCTACCGACTGAGCCACCCCCTGCATAACAGAAAAGTATATATTGCTATAAATTTAACGGATGGAAATTAAGCGTGAGTTCAAAAAGGATAGCAACAATAATTCTAAAATAATGAAATTTATTACAACAGTATGGATAAAAACATTTATATAAACTCAACTCAACTAATACAAATCTATATCTTCATCAATAAGAAAATAAACCATCAGAAGATACATCACCTTTCTACTATTCCTACAAATAGTTGTTTCTAACAATCTCTACTCAAAGAATGAAATAAGGCTTTTTAATACTCAATAAGTGGCATAATCATACTTGCGAATAAACCTGAAATCTATCAAGAGTAGGGTTACCAAATCCCAAAACAAACTAAATAACTTTTCACCAAAGGACTTCCTTCTAGGATTCCAGTCATCAAATACACAAAACCTGTGGCTAAGTATGCTGGTTTCTCAGAACCAATTCATTTCACCACGTTTCAGACGATGAATTCTTCTTTTCCCTTACTAGTTTACTAAGACGATCCACATTAATAAACTTATTTATCCTCCCACGCACACACCACATAAGGGGTGGCTCAGTCGGTAGCGCGCCAGGCTCGTAATCTGTAGTTCCCAGGTTCGAGTCCCAGCTGGGTCAGCGTTAAGATTTATCTCCGCAAAATTCTCGCCCTGCCCACGGTCAGTAGGTGACACCGATGGGCTTGGAAAGGCCGCCGTCCGTCAGATGGGACGTTAAGCCGTGGCCCCGTGTGCGGGAGAGCCATACCCTGTGCACGTTAAAGAACACGCTGGATGGCCTTGACGGGAGGCTACCATCTGTCTCCCAACAGCTGTTCCAGTGGGTCCCTCCTCCCCAAACCTTCTCTGAGCCTTCGGGGTCCATGTGACCTGGCCATTTAGCTCATGGTGAGCAAAAAAGTGCCGCTCAGTGGTAAAACAACCCAAACAACAACAACACACCACATAAAACATTTCTTCTTTAGACTATCGTGCAAAGACAGAGAGAAACTACTTTTTCCTTCACAGCAATTCTTCCTAATTTCAACTCTCTTATTCGTTACTATTTTTAAGTTAAAGTATCGTTGGAAGTGGTTGGTGACGTAATTCTCACGATGCAGTACACGAAAGTATCAAGACGATACAGCACATCACGTTTCACTGCTGCTCGTTAATCTGTCATAACAATATATTGCCTGGCTGGCCAAAGTTTAAATTCTCTGCTCATAAATTTCGTTAAAATGGGTTTTGAAGTGCTACTAGCGGTCATCTCTGTCAGCTGATGAACTGTAGCAATTCTATTTAGCCGTACAGTTCGTGCCAACAAACGCCTGTCCCTTCTGTCAGGGGCGGGGGTGGCTCAGTCGGTAGCGCGCCAGGCTCGTAATCTGTAGTTCCCAGGTTCGAGTCCCAGCTGGGTCAGCGTTGAGATTTATCTCCGCAAAATTCCCCGCCCTGACCACGGTCAGTAGGGGACACCGATGGACTTGGAAAGGCCGCCGTCCGTCGGATGGGACGTTAAGCCGTGGCTCCGTGTGCGGGAGAGCCATACCCTGTGCACGTTAAAGAACACGCTGGATGGCCTTTAATGGGAGGCTACCATCTGTCTCCCAACAGCTGTTCCAGTGGGTCCCCTCCCCCAACCTTCTCTGAGCCTTCGGGGTCCATGTGACCTGGCCATTTAGCCAATGGTGTGCAAAAAAGTGCCACTCAGAGGTAAAACATCCCAACCCAACCTTTCTGTCAGAGACTTTTTGCCTCCTACATTTGCCCCGATTAGTGCATGTTTTTTGAGACAATTGCCATTCTCCATGCACTTGGGATATTATGCACCATGATCTTTCCACTGAGTTCCATCACCTCCATTACGGATTCTCCTCTCATCCCGCTCATTAATAAGCCCCCTTTATGAACCTAAAAAAAATCAATATTTCAGATAAAATTTTGAACAGTTCCCGGATTTTTTTCCCGTTAAATCTGCTCAGCATAATAAAAGGTCAATCCTTCAGATAGAATTTTCAATGTACAGTCGCTCAAAAAAATATCCGAACACTATGGTTGATTATAGAATTGAGAAAAAATATCTGGCAACGATATTTTTAGAAATTAGCGATTTGGCAACCATCGTGTCACGTGACACGAAGGTTGCCAGATCGCTAATTTCTAAAAATATCGTTGCCAGATATTTTTTCTCAATTCTGTAATCAACCATAGCGTTCGGATACTTTTTTGAGCGACTGTACCGGGATCCTCTTCTTTAAATCTGGTCACCCTACTATTCAGGCCTCAGAACTCGACGAGAGATATTCTAATTCCTGCGTGCATGGTCTGGTTAACCCTAGAAATGAATCCTGCTCCTTAAGCGTTTCCGAGAAAGAGCTATGTCCCTTTTAATGTGCTAAAGCAGTGTCTCGCAAACTGTGTGCCGCGGCACAGTAATGTGCCGCGAAAGATTCCAAGTGTGCCGCGAGAGATTTTCAAATTGACACTAGATACTCCAAAGTTTTCATTTTGACTTGACTTGTGTTATCGACGTGCTTTAATAAAAATCTTTCAGATTTTATCAACTGGGATCTTGTAAGTATTTATCAAGCTTTTTCCAAATTTTGGTATTAATTTTTGATTATTTCAAGCCATAGAATGGACAAATATTTAAAACAAACACCGAGTTATGAATTAAAGAACGAGAGCAAATCTTCAAGTAAACCAGGCTGATGACTTCAACAAAGCGCAAATATAATGACGATTATATAGAGTTTGCTTTTATTCTTTTTTAGGTGTGCCGCGGGAAAAAAATTAGATTCAGTGTACCGCGGAAAAAAAAATTAGATTCACTGTGCCGCGGAAAAAAAATTAGATTCAGTGTGCCGCAGAGTAAAAAGGTTTGCGAGACACTGTGCTAAAGGAATACGAATTGCTTACTTCCTCAGCTACTCTTTTTCTGCCATGATTATTCCGCAACTCACCCCGTCCTTTCTCTCGCTGACTCACATTTATCCTCTCCGAATATACGAAGGGAACATGAAGATGCCATAAAACCATTTGGCGGCACTTACTTTCGCAAGAATCTGGAGCATACAGAGCTAGGCCTCGAAGAACAAATCACCATTCCCACCTAACACACTTCTGAAAATACTCATATAATAGAGATATACAAAATGACAATAAATTGGTAAACAAAAGAAATTGGAGGGACACGACATAGAGCACCAAATAGCACCAAATAGCAGTCATGGTCCATTGGACAGAATCTCAGTAGCTTATATTAGTAGTAAATTTCTTGTGGAAATTCAACAGGTTCCTTTAAACTTCCACCAAATATAAAAAAATTAAACTCAAACTCAGTTTTCATATAATTAAAGACAAGAATTTTTAACACAGCCGAAGGGCTAAGCGTGGTTTGGATAATTGAGAAGCTGTCAATTACCGTTGAAATTCAACTGAACCAAACATCCCCTGAAAAAATGTGAAATTGGTTTTAAATTTGTACCCGATTTGGTTACAGGTAGACATGAAGTTTTAACATAGGGTGGTTTTTGGAAACCAGTGTGAGAATTTTAAGGAGCAATAAAATATTTTGATAATTTTACCTAATGTCAAATTTAGGTACAGTAGATATCATATATTACATGTTAAATATTATGTACCATAAATAAATACCCCCTCAAGCAGCTGCTTGCCACAGAGGTCTGACAGGAGCCTGTCAGTTTATATGCCATAGTAGACGGTCTGTGAGGATGGCAGGACCTCATCAGAAAAACAACAGAAACGTCCATGTCTTGTCCGGGGCTCGAACCCAGGTCCCTTAGATCAGTAGCCAAGTGCGCTAACCACTCGGCCACGGAACGACTCATTATGTGCTATATATGTATACTAAGCGAAAATATTTGGTGCTCAAGCTTTAAGCCAAGAAATTATTCTGCAATTTGATGAGTTCCCAAATAATACACTGATCTTATAATGAGTTATGATGATGGTTATGATGGGGCGGGGGTGGCTCAGTCGGTAGCGCGCCAGGCTCGTAATCTGTAGTTCCCAGGTTCGAGTCCCAGCTGGGTCAGCGTTGAGATTTATCTCCGCAAAATTCCCCGCCCTGCCCACGGTCAGTAGGGGACACCGATGGGCTTGGAAAGGCCGCCGTCCGACGGATGGGACGTTAAGCCGTGACCCCGTGTGCGGGAGAGCCATACCCTGTGCACGTTAAAGAACACGCTGGATGGCCATGACGGGAGGCTACCATCTGTCTCCCAACAGCTGTTGCAGTGGGTCCCCTCCCCCAACCTTCTCTGAGCCTTCGGGGTCCATGTGACCTGGCCATTTAGCCCATGGTATGCAAAAAAGTGCCGCTCAGAGGTAAAACAACACAACGATGATGGTTATGACAAATTAAAAAAAATTAAGAGGAAGTAAAATTATCTGTAAGGTGGCATATATTATTTACCTATCCGTGGCTAAAACGAGATCAAAACACTTTCGCTCTCAGCATTTGTCCTCTGAAAATTTAAGGAAATTATGAGCAGGAAAATAATATATGTGTGGAGCATGGAAAGTTCTTTGTCCTTAAGATAAAAACTAGAATTCATATAAAAATCTAGCGCTGATGTAAAACTTTAATGAATTTCAATCGCTCAGAATTCATCATACTAATTAGACACATCAGCAAGATAAGATTCTGTTCATTATATAGGATTTAATGATTAGGTGAAATATTTAAAATCTGTAAACGTTGTTCACATGATAGGAATTTTTAGTAAGCATATGTACATTGGGTTGGGTCGTTTTACCTCTGAGCAGCACTTTTTTGCACACCATGGTCTAAATGGCCAGGTCACATGGACCCCGAAGGCTCAGAGAAGGTTGGGGGAGGGGACCCACTGGAACAGCTGGTGGGAGACAGATGGTAGCCTCCCGTCAAGGCCATCCAGCGTGTTCTTTAACGTGCACAGGGTATGGCTCTCCCGCACACGGGGCCACGGCTTAACGTCACATCTGAGGGACGGCAGACATTTCCAAGCCCATCGGTGTCCCCTACTGACCGTGGGCAGGGCGGGGAATTTTTGCGGAGATAAATCTCAACGCTGACCCAGCTGGGACTCGAACCTGGGAACTACAGATTACGAGCCTGGCGCGCTACCGACTGAGCCACTCCCTCCCCCTATGTACATTGGGTATTGAACTTTAATTTGTCAGATTTTCCATAGTGATTTATGAAAGTGATATTTATCGAAAAAGAATGGCCATTTGAATGCTGTTCATGAGAAAAAATATATTGCTTAATATCACCGTAAGTAATAAAACGAAATGAAACGAATGTTCAGACTCAAGATATTGAATTTTGAACGTTTTGTTTTCGTCAAACTTGCATAAAACATTTTTGAATTATTAGCAATTTCAGTATTTCATATTTAAAACTTATTACATAGGTTTATTAATCTTTGCATCAATCTTATAGAATTTAAAAAGAAACCGTAAAAAATTTTAACGTGTGTTTTTGAATAAAATAATATTTGTCGTTGTTATTATTAACGCATTCTCTCTTTACCACATCAAGTTACAAAATCAGACTTTTAAAAATAAATTTTTGTATAAACATTTCTCTTCTGCTAACAAGTTGTCCTGTGTTTTTGCTTCACCTTAAAGAAACATATCAAAAAGAGGTTTTTTTTACCATCTTGAAGTCGATGTCCTCCATCTTCACACGAGGCTATCAAGAGACTGCTGAGGGAATTCAGACTCATTTTCTCCTTCAACGTAATGACCACTACATAACAAACTCTCGTCTTCAGGGTGACCTTGGCGCCTCTTGTTTCCCCTCATGGATTACATCCAACACGGGAGACATACAGACCAGAAGATTAGCAAGTGTCTATCATTACAACATGATCCTGATTTGGGTGACGCATCACTAACCTCGAGATTCTAACCAGTGCAGTAGATAAGAGGGGCCAAGTAATTACACAGGAGGAGTCTGGATTGTAATGCCTTCTAACAATCTCAGCTGCCAACAGAAAACATCCACGAGCAGGCAAACGCTGCTGTTTCAATTCGCACTTGAAAGGAAAATGACTATGTGACGTTTACGACTTTCATATCTTGGGTGTAATAGTCGTCTTCATGTCTGCTTTCAAACATGGCGAAGATATTATTACAATCGTGACTCCACACTATAATGTCGAGAGGGGAGGGAAATGGAGGGTTGCTATTTGTTATGCAGTTAATATTACCTCTCCCCTATTAAATAGGGGCGGGGGTGGCTCAGTCGGCAGCGCGCCAGGCTCGTAATCTGTAGTTCTCAGGTTCGAGTCCCAGCTGGGTCAGCGTTGAGATTTATCTCCGCAAAATTCCCCGCCCTGCCCACGGTCAGTAGGGGATACCGATGGGCTTGGAAAGGCCGCCGTCCGTCAGATGGGACGTTAAGCCGTGGCCCCGTGTGCGGGAGAGCCATACCCTGTGCACGTTAAAGAACACGCTGGATGGCCTTGACGGGAGGCTACCATCTGTCTCCCAACAGCTCTTCCAGTGGGTCCCCTCCTCCAACCTTCTCTGAGCCTTCGGGGTCCATGTGACCTGGCCATTTAGCCCATGGTGTGCAAAAAAGTGCCGCTCAGAGGTAAAACAACCCAACCTATTAAATATTCACAATCTTTCCAGAAATGTTCATGCGAACTACGGCGTGTTTATTTTTATTGCTCAATACATTATTCGCAAAGATGCAGTTAAATATTTCATTCAGTGAAATGGATACAGAATAAAACGAATGTTCAGACTCAAGCTATTTAATGTTGAACGTTTTGTTTCTTCAGACCCTCATAAAACATTTTTGAAAATATCTTTAGAGTGTTTAAAGCCATCTATAGTCATCATGAAGAGAGGCAAAAATCAGCAGTTGTTGCATATTAAAATATGCTCGTACTGAATATTTTAATTAAATATTTAGCTGTTTTTTAAAGAAAATATAAATTTTTTTATAAACTATTTGGTATTGTTGTTTTTTGAATGTAAATATTTTTTAACCTTTTCGTTCCTTCCTGTTCGTTACATTAGTACCAAAATGTTTCGAGAGATTTGGAAAATGAAAATGCATGAGCGTGATTAATATAATTTTTTAATGAATAAGAATTATGCTATTAAATGTACCAAAACACTACATCAAGTTTTGAAATAAATAAAAGATTTTGAATTCTAAACAGCAGCATTCCTTTATACTTAATCCAAGAGAGTTTGTAATATTTCTGAAGAACATTTTAATACAACGGAAACATTTGCATTTATTTGATAGTTGTTGCAATAACGTTTTCTTTAATAATCTTTATAAAGGTAAAGAATAAATCTAGTTTTATGGCTTCTATATTGAACTCTACGGAAGCATTATGAAACGGATTTGGTCAATTTTAGAACTGGAAAATCGCTCACCCTAAACATACATTCACGCCCACATTATATATAGAAATACCTAAATCTTTCTATTCATTAATATTTAATTTTCCTTTCTAAAACTCCAGGAAATAATGTTTAGGAAAGTAATATATAATGTAAAATGCTATCCGTATAATAATCTCACAGTTTATAACCTATTATTTATGATGCTATTAAACTTTCTTCCATAATGTTCATAAATTCGAAATTTCGAAAATTTCTCTGATTCATAATTTTATATTGAATGTAAAAATAGTTCTGCTGTTCTACAATTCGGAAAATGGCTTTCCCAGAAACAAATGCTGACATTTCTTTAGGAGATATTTAATTACTAACGAGTAACTTCTTTAAAAGATGAACATCTGAAAAGACGATAATATTTTATTGCGCAATTGCAATCGATGAGCTTCGGTGTCACTCTGTGTCATGTATAAAAATAAAAAAAATAAAAAATAAATACCCCCTCAAGCAGCTGCTTGCCACAGAGGTCTGACAGGAGCCTATCAGTTTAATACACCATAGTAGAAGGTCTGTGAGGATGGCGGGACCTCAGCAGAAAAACAGCACACACATCCATGCCCAGGGCTCGAACCCAGGTTCCGTAGATCAGTAGCCAAGCGTGCTAACCACTCGGCCACGGGACGGCGTGTCATGTATGTTAACTGTAATACATAGGATATGAAATTATTTATATTTTTGAATTTTAATAACTGATAATCTCTGACACGAAAGATTTACGTTGTTTGTTAACAACCTCACGAGAGTAATTTCAATCTATGTGGCACACTTCAGCCTCAGACGATGGATACATGGTCAATAACAAAACAAAAGACTGAATGTTCTCCTAATAAAAAATAGATTTTAAGAAAATTCACCTGAAGTTTTTGTTTCGATAATTTGCTCCATAATTTTTTCATCTTATCATACATTCTTTCTGAATGCCTTGTAAAAGCTTTCATTTTCTGTGATATCGTCATAAAAATGGCAAACTGAGCCCACATTACATGATTATCGATCTCCCTAATGGGATAAATATATTCATTAAAATTATGGTCCCAAAGTTTGCTAGTCATCGTATAATAACGATAAAAGCAAATTTTTGTGCGATATGTGATCTATATCTATTATTAGAATCTAAGAAACTGATTTTCAATTTTAAAGGTTTTTTTCATTTTGAAATTTAAAGAATAGACAACATGATCCAGATTTGGGTGACGCATCACACGGTCACGCATCATCATCCATGAAACTTTGGTTTATTCTTCAATTTCGTTTATGAAAACTGAGTATGTTCAGAAAAAAAATCAAGTTTAGCCAGGAAACTTATAGGACATAGATAAGATATATATAAGATATATATACATTGTTGGAAATAAAATAGTAATATTCCCTATGATTAATTGGTAAAAATTTCTACCAAATTCTGAAAATCAATTATGATTTAAATTTTAGCTTTGATCAGTAGTATAATCAGAACTTTTGAAAACGAGATGTTTAATTAAAAAAAAATATATTTTTTAGTGTCAATTGATGATGATTTCTTAAAATTATCAATATGTCGTGGTTTTTATTTCTGTCAAGGTGTCACTAAAATCCATATGTATTTAATAAACGAAGCATTGCTATATTTTGTTTTGTTCAGGACAAGTAAAAAAAGTCGCTAAGTGCTCCAGAACGAAAATGTTTACTCGGAGGTAGGGTATTCAGATTTCAATTGATGAAAATGGGCCTTTCAGTAGAAGATCCGGTTTCAGGAAGCTGAAACAAGAGGAGTTTAGTTATGATTCTGACTTTGGTTTCCTGAAACCAGAGTTGTAGAAAGGAAAAATAGCATGACGGACAATTCGCAGTAGGTGGGAAAGGAATATCTCCCCCACTCTGAACGCATTCAGTGCAGATTGCACAGTTACTTTGCATAGATTGACAGTAAGCGTATGTCTCATAGACATGTGACGTTTAGTGTTGCTGCTAGCGTGTTGGAGATCTGTGTTCCTTCTCGTGTAGGGGCGGGGGTGGCTCAGTCGGTAGCGCGACAGGCTCGTAATCTGTAGTTCCCAGGTTCGAGTCCCAGCTGGGTCAGCGTTGAGATTTATCTCCGCAAAATTCCCTGCCCTGCCCACGGTCAGTAGGGGACACCGATGGGCTTGGAAAGGCCGCAGTCCGTCGGATGGGACGTTAAGCCGTGGCCCCGTGTGCGGGAGAGACATACCCTGTGCACGTTAAAGAACACGCTGGATGGCCTTGACGGGAGACTACACCCTCCCCCAACCTTCTCTGAGCCTTTGGGGTCCATGTGACCTGGCCATTTAGCCCATGGTGTGCAAAAAAGTGCCGCTCAGAGGTAAAACAACCCAACCCTTCTCGTGGAACAGTTAATTCAAAGCGCAAACCGCGTTATTTAAAAAAAACCCTGCCAATTTAAAAAAAAAGAATATGCAGTATATTATGTATACACCCAATTCTGTTTTTACATGAATTCTTTTATACGATTTTGATTTAACACGGTTTAGAAAAAATTTCAATTCTCTTTTTACACGATTTAATTTGATCTAACACGGTTCAAACGGCGCCTTTTTAAAAAACTCCATTTGAATTTAATTCTGGAAAAATATTCCTATTCAAGAAAAAATTCCTAGAATTTACGTTTATAACAATGTCATGAGCAGAAATAAGAAACTAGACATCTTTATTTATTATTTATCTTTATCTATGAGTAATGTAATTGTTCTTAATTCTTTAAACCCTTTCATTTTTTTCTCCTTTTCTTCTTTACCTTCCTCCGTTTCTTCGTCTTTCTCCTTGAATGAACATCCACAGTCATTTATTAAGCAAATGTTTTGAAATAATGATAGTGTAAATAATTACAGCGTACAGTATATTTGATGTTCTATGACAGAATTTGAGTTTAAGTTTAAACCATATTTTATTTTTCCACTTCATTGGGGAAGAAATTTGGGTTGGATTAGGTTGCCTCTGAGCGGCACTTTTTTGCACACCATGTACTAAATGACCAAGTCACAAGGACCTCGAAGTCTCAGAGAAGGTTGGGTAAGGGGACCCACTGGAACAGCTGTTGGGAGACAGGTGGTAGCCTCCCGTTAAGGCTATCCAGTGTGTTCCTTAACCCTTTCAGGACCATAAGGTTTCTAAGGGTAAATATTAGTATGTAACTGTTTATTTTAGTTTGTTTAGACGTAAAATAAATAAAAATCATAAGAAAAATACATAACAATGTGTAGTTTTTTTGGAATTTTATGGGAAATATTTTTCCCAATGGACTATAAAGGTAACACAAATTATAGTTAGGCTTATTATGCAATGTCTTTTATTTATTGGTTTATTAGAACAAAATGTTAACTGAAATAAAATTACTATACAAAATGATGTGCTAATTATGATATTCTGCGAAGCAATTTCTTTTGGTAGTGAGGCAAAGATGGACATTGCACATAGTACATATATTATGCGTCCTGACAGTTCTGTTTTGGTTTTCTAAACGTTCCCGTTTACGTAATTGCGTTCGGCATACGTCCTATTTTGACATTCTGTATAAAAAATGCAGATAAGGTTATAATTAAATACGACAATCACCAATTTTAAAATGGGAAAAATGTTTCCCTTAGTCGTGAAAGGGTTAACGTGAGCAAGGTATGGTTCTTCCGCACTCGGGTCCACTATGTTGTTCCCACATTTATTTTATCATGTAGACACGACTGTTGTCATGGAGGGTCATGGCCGCCCTTATCCTCGTTCCATAAGGCCATTCCACATTGTCTCTATTTTTGGTGTCCAGTTCGACGAAGAGGAACTGGGCAGCAGGCACAGAATTTTCCAGATTGACCCTGAAACCCTAGATGGCAAAGGGACTACGTGATATGTTGGTAAACAACGTTGGCCAGAGGGGAGCTGAGATTCGCACCTCGGCTACTCTGGCCAATCACGAACAGCCACGCCTGAGCGTAAGTGACCTCTGCCAGGGGGACCGGACAATGTACCTCGAAAAACAAGCGGTAAAGTGCAGTTATTCTCGTCACTCTCTCGAATGAAGAATGACGTCAGTTGTTCCTCTGGAGAGCAAATGAGCTGAGCCATCGGAAGCGCCCTGTGAGATGAAGCGAGTTGTCGAGGAGCATAAGCCTGCAGCTACTGGCAAGCGGCAAGCCAAATTGCGATGTCGTCCCTGGGACAAGCCTGCACCGAACGAGGGCGTAGGGGTCAAACTCATTTTACTCTGGTTTAACTTTTCCCACTCAATTGCATTACTACCTCTCTTTATTTGGGGGTGGGGTCGGGTCCCGAAGGACCTCCCCATGGGGAAAGCACGTATTCCGTCTCACAACACTACACGTGCTTGGCAAGAGAAGCCTAGAAGTAGAAAATGAAGTTTGTCTAAAAAAAAGAGAAGCCTAGAAGTAGAAAATGAAGTGAAGAGGAGACCAGTAGGGACTTGGAGTATGGGTGGTGTTAAAGGGGGTGCAGAGTGCAGCCTGGGTTGAAAAAGGAAGATAAGTAGTAAAGCGAAAGCAGCTCCTGGTCTCAAAGAAGAAAACCTCGGAGCCGGCACACAAGCCAGCCTATATCCCTCAAGTGTGCCCTGACATGGGCACTCTTGATGGACACCATGACCAACTCGCCTGCTGCCTCATTGATTGCCTGGGAGCTCCTGAGTTCGTTAGCGAACCCTTGCATAATCGGGCACCTGAGGATATAGTGCCCGACATCTGCATCTGGAGCCCTACAGCCGCAGTAACTGTGGGTAGCGATCTTAAACCGCTCCAGATATTTGGGGAAACTCCCATGTCCCGTCAGGACCATAAAAAAATGTGTCAAATTGTGGTCAGAGGATATTAGGGATAGACTGACCCTTCTCAAGAATGTCTTTGTTTGTAGACCATTCTCAGTCGTATCCCAGAGACTGTCACTCAGTGATAACTTTTCGACATAGAATAGACTTCAGGGTAGTGTTAGAAGTCTTTACCACTAGCATAGGTTGAGTGTTATTACCTGCTGAGCGGGCCAGTTGGTCTGCTCCCTTCATGACATACATGTGCCTTGATCCAGGAGAAGGATACTCTGGGCATGTTCTGATTGCCCAGTATGCACTTGATTTCGTTAACTATTTGATGCCATTGAGGGCCCAGTTGAGGGCCTCTCTGATGGCGAGCAGCTCCGCTGGAAGGCTGAGCCATTATTTGAAACCTTCCTATTATAGTCATACACCTTGGCTCCTTGACTGTAGACAGTGTAGGCTACGCCCACACCATCCTCGCTCTTGGAACCATCAGTGTATATCTCTGTTCCTAATCCTGATGGTAACTCCATGGACCATGAAACACTTAGTCTTCTGGTGGGATGGACATCCCACTTGGCGATATTCATCTCATAATCCTCAGGGTCATACTGAACTCCGAGGAATATTGCTTTCTTCTTAGCCTTCAGGACTCTAAAAATGGTCGTTTCTTTGCCGACCGTCAAAAATAGCGGATGAATCCCTGCTAACACCAGGAGTGCATCCATAGATGTTGTCCTGTAAGCCCTGGTGATTCGCAGTAAAGCTGGTCGTTGGGCTGCAATCAGCTTTCTACACATAATGGAGTGGTCCGTCGGGCACCACCAGGCGCCCGCCCCATAGGTCCTAACCTATCCGCTCCGTGCCCCTGAGATAAATTTCCTTGAGGACTTCGCTTCTGAGTCCCCATGAGACATGAGCCATTCGCCCCAGTTTACACATTACGTTTGTGCATTTTGTTTTAAGATCCTGCAGGTGTGGGATCCAGCTCATCCTCTCATCCAGAGTGATTCCCCAAGTACTTGATAGTCGTCTTATGGCAGATGTTTTTGCCTTGTAATTTAAAAATAGGGTACCTCTTTTTGAGGATGGCTGATGGACCGTCATGGCTGTTGTCTTTGCAAAGCTTATTGCGCAGACACCATCCTTCTAGTACAGATAATGCTGCGTTGCCAGCAATCTCCAGTCTCGCTCAGGAGGGTGGCGTTATAACAAGCAGCATATCATCAGCATAAGCCTGGAGCCAGACACCCTGTGGTGTGGTCAACTCCAGGGCAGTATTGGCGACTAAGTTTCAGAGGAACGGCTCACTGCATGAACCCTGTGGGCAGCCTCTTTGCAAGTTTCTTGAGGTTGACCCGCTAGCATGGGAATAGTTGACCATCCTCTCACTGAGGTAATTGGCCACTAGAACGAAGATGTTCCTGGGACAAGAACAATCTTTTAGCCTGCTGAGAACAGCAGGCCACCAGACGTTGTTGAAGGCGCCCGTCACGTCCAAGGCTATGAGAGAGGTATGCATCTTGTGCATCTTATTTACCTTAGTAATGTCCACCACTTGTTTGATCGCTGCTGTGGTGGACTGGTCTGTCCTGAACCCAAATTGCTTGGCGTTCAGGAATCCATTCTTAGAGCAGTGGTAATACATTCTCTTCGTAAGGAGTTTATCCAGTATTTTTCCCAACACCGGCAGCAGACATATAGGTCTGTATGGTCTTGCTTCTGCCTGATCCCTTCCTGCCTTGTTAAAAAGGACCAGGTCAGCCTGTTTCCAGGCTTGTGGGAAAACTCGCAGTTTAAAACATATGTTGAAGAGCTGGGTGAACATGATCTCTATACACCTGAGATAGTATCTCCACAGTCAGACCATCGTATCCCGGGCTTTACCTCGAGCTATATTACCTCTCCTACTTCCTCTTTCACGAACGGAACGTCATCTTCCGTGTCCTGTGGTAACCTGCTATATTCCCGTAGGAGTTGATGTTGAGTATTATCAGAGCTCCTATCATCTTTTGGGAATAGTTTGTCTAATAGGACCTGGATAGTTTCGCCAAAGGAAGAGGTCTTGGATCCATCTTCTTTGCGAACATATTCAATTTCCCGGGGTTTGATGTCCTTCCCCATAGCCAGCTTATACTGCAGAGTAAATGGGTTCTGTGCAGAGACATCACTACAAAACTTCTGCCAGGAGGCCAGCTGCGCTTGACATATAGTGAGCTTATACTCTGCCTGTTCCCTCTTGTATATTTCCTCTCTGGAACTTTTGTCCCCATTGCAGCACCTTTGGTACCTTTTTGTATGAGCTCTAACCCGTTGTCTCTTAACACTGAGCTCAGGTGTCCACCAGGGCACTGACTTGCTGCCTGTTCTGGGTTGCCTCTTGAATCCAGAGCATAAACAATCTGTCAAATCTCTGAGGATGTTATTGAGAGATTCACAATCATCAATTGTATTGATGTGCTGGCTGATCTCCGGAAGTTCCGGTGCAACACAATGCACGAGCTTGCACCAGTCAGGAGTCCTGCCCACCGCAAACCTTTTTACATAATGTGGAGAAGGTGTTATTCCACCCACAAGGAACATGATATAATTATGGTCGCTGTTAGTGACCTAGTCGCTAACGCACCAATTCTGAACCATAGGAAACATCCGAGGCGTTACCAGGCTCAAGTGATCCAGCTCTGACCTCGAGGGCCATTAAAGGTAGCTAGTGTATTCCAATCATTTAATAAAAATAGATCAGCAGAGTTGATAAAATCCAGAGTCATATCTTCTCTGATGTCTTGTCTATTTGAGCCCCACAAGGGGTGCTTCGCATTGAAGTCACCACCTATCACTAATTTCTTATAGTTGACTCGAGCCAGGACATTTTGTAACTCGGTCAATGAGTCCTTGATGTTGTTCGAAGGACAGTAGATGGATATGGCATGTACTGTTAGTTTCCCGTTGCCAATCTCCACTACTACTATAGTAT
This sequence comes from Ryuthela nishihirai, assembly GCA_038380435.1. Taxonomy (NCBI): domain Eukaryota; kingdom Metazoa; phylum Arthropoda; class Arachnida; order Araneae; family Heptathelidae; genus Ryuthela; species Ryuthela nishihirai. The sequence continues at coordinate 26,143,221 of JAWZYU010000022.1, forward strand.
TTGAGTGATATGCCAGGATGGCATTCACTTTGGGTTCTAAACGACAACTCCAGCTTTTGGCTTTGCTCCTTTGATGCAAAATAGCCTGCTGGTTAGAGGAAGCCCCCTAATGAAGTTCTCTGTGCAGTAAGGTTCTTGCATTAGAGCAACATCGACACCTTCTTTTATCTCCTGGCTGAGTTGGGCCCTTGCAGCCCTTGCTCTGTTCAAATTTATCTGGCTAAATTTTAGACTCGCCCTTCGACCACCTAGAAGCCTACTGCCCATAGTCGGTACGCTTCTGCAACAACTTGAGTTCTCTGCAGTACGACGGGCAGTTACTGTCCATCGCACTGTGGCCAATGTCATACTTGGCCCTGTGATCCTTATTTGCATTTTTGCAAACTGTGCATCTTGGCTTGGGCTTCTTGCCCTCCTTGTACGAGTGTTTGCCCACACACTGCGAACACCGTTGCGTCTTCTGATCGCAATCCTTTTGCGTGTGGCCAAATGCATAATACTTGTAGCATCTGAGCACCCAGATATATTCGTTGATAAAACAACGTGATCAGCCCACGTTAATCTTATCTACTTCTTTCAGGTTTCTGTGGGTGGCTCCACTGACTTCCAAGACCCAGTGGACGGTGTTTTCCAATCTTGCTTTTATGGAGAACAGCAGGGCTAGATCCGCGTGTTCATCCTTTAGCCCATTCTGGGTCTGGATGACCTTCTTAAGTCCTCACGGCGGATGTCTTTATCCACTCCATATACCATGAGTTTTGGCCTTAGCCTCTTGGCTGACTTGTCCTCTAAAACGTCTTTAAGCGCTTCATGGCTATCTACTGCCTTCTTTAGACAGTCCATGTCACTCTGGGAGCTGCATTCAACGATGACGCCGTTTACTCTCATCGGCTTAACTGTCATCACTCCGAGATTTAATTTGGAAGGGTTGATGCTGTTCTTTAGACTATCCCTAACTTCAATAGCTGTCTTCTCTTTATCTTTTGAGTAGATCAGCAGGGTATGCCTCTGTATGGGGGGAGTGGGCTTTTTAGCTGTCACTGAACCACCCTTCTCCAACCCTTGTCCACCAGCAGCCTTTGCATAAGTTAGTGGCTTCTCTTTTCTCATTGGAGAACTTGCAGCTCTCTCAGTGTAGTGATCTGCATCTCATGTAGTGCGCCCTCTCATGGTAACGATGTGTATCTCTTGATCCAGATTATGGTGTGCAGCTTCTTGGCTGTACCCATTACTAAGTCTTTCAATTCATTGTCTACGCTACATCTAAACATCGCCACAGCGAGTTCCTCCAGAAGGCTTGTATCAGTGGCCAGCCTCCCCGAATCCACCTCGTTTCCGTTGGGTTCCGCTACTTTTTCCGGGGCCGTCTTAGTGTTTGGGCACCCTTCATCTACACCTTTATTACTTGGGTACTCTGTACCTGTTGGAGGCCCATCTCCTTCCCCATCGTTTCTTGTGGTGGGAGGGGGAGTCTCTGGGATTTCCTCCACAACCACTTCAAGATCAGCATCCTCTGTGGTCTTGCTGTCTTTTTTTCCTGTCCGTTTTACTTTAGATCCTCCTGATTCCATCAACTTCATCGTTTTCATCGTTTTTAAGGGGTATTCCACACAGGCGGTCTCCGCCCACTACCGACCCCTACAAGGGAAGGCCTCAGAGCTTGAGTATAATGCTCGAGGTCCTCAGAGCTGCGCCCAGGTTATACCCAGACTTCCATTCTCCCTCGAACCAGAGCATGATCCGGGTCCTGGTCCAGACCAAACCCCTATCGTCGGGAATCCCTTCCACCCGGTTGGCTCCTGCAACCGCCCCTGAACCCGGAAGTAGGGGTAGAACAGGGTATGCCTCACGAACCGATTGATCTGAGTGAGCCAGCGCAGACCACCCATTTTATTGAAGCAGGGGCCAAGGACGATGTATTGGGCTGCCAGCTTTCCTGACCCTCAAACGCCAGGATCCCCTTTTCCACATTACGGGTCTCCACCTACGGTAAACTGGTGGGCCACTCATAGGCGTGGCAACCATGATAAGAACACCCACATACCCAAATGGGCGCATCCTAACCTGCACAACTGGCCTCCCATTTCCCTATTAGATATATTGCTCAATTTGTAGCAATCTATGGCCAGTATCCTCTCTCGAGTCCAGCTTTATTGGAGGTAAGGCCCGCACACCTTGGACGTATAAAGGTGCAGTTTCCGGGCAAAGTCCATTGGAGCTACTACCCGGAAACGAGAAATTGGCGAAGTAAAAAGTGGGGAGGAGAGGAATCCATGTCCAAAGGACCAAGGACTCTTCACCTCCCCCGTGTTATAGAGTTGCGACCTCAACCTAAACTCGCCGAATGAATAAGAGACCAGTGAACCTGAAAAAGAAAAGAAAGGTGGGAGAGGAGCTTGTATCCTTGAACACAAGTCTCCTCCCCCAGATTGTGACAGACCTGTAATTTGGGCTCTCCCCTAAGCCTCATGGCGTCTGCACACTTCTAATCCTTTATAGTATATCACACACTTATCTATTTCTTAATCCTCAGTCCTGTACTGCAGTTCCAGATACTTCTATTATACTGCCAGTACTATTTTTCCTTATCACTTTTTCTTTCAACTCAATATCTCGTCTTACTCCTCCATTCCAAATCAAACTCACTTTTTTCCGATCCTCATCCTATTCTATACCATCCTGTGCGTTTTATTTGCACTTCTCTTTTTCTCTTTTCACACTTCTACGTCCTTATCACCCTTCATCACCTATTCCAATTATCCTTCTTACAGCCCACCTCCAGCTGTGGGGTGGGGGTGGCTCAATCGGTAGCGCGCCAGGCTCGTAATCTGTAGTTCCTGGGTTCGAGTCCCAGCAGGGTCAGCGTTGAGATTTATCTCCGCAAAATTCCCCGCCCTGCCCCGGTCAGTAGGGGACACCAATGGGCTTGGAAAGGCCGCCGTCCGTCGGATGGAACGTTAAGCCGTGGCCCCGTGTGCAGGAGAGCCATACCCTGTGCACGTTAAAGAACACGCTGGATGGCCTTGACGGGAGGCTACCATCTGTCTCCCAACAGCTGTTCCAGTGGGTCCCCTCCCCCTACCTTCTCTGAGCCTTCGGGGTCCATGTGACCTGGCCATTTAGCCCATGGTGTTCAAAAAAGTGCCGCTCAGAGGTAAAACAACCCAACTGTGGGCATGGCGGGGAATTTTTGCGGAGGTAAATTTCAACGCTAACCCAGCTAGGACCCGAACCTAGGAACTATAGATTGCGAGCGTGGTGCGCTATCGACTGACCCACCCCGCCCCAAGAAAGTTGGGACAAATGTGTTGCAATTCAATAGAAATTGGCTGTGTTAAAACGTAAGTCCTTCCCCGTAACAAAACTCAGTGAGAAAACCTAAAAATACCACTTTTATTACCACTTCTATTTAGTTTATCATTTCGAATTCTGCTCTTTTTCGCCCGAAGTATTTAGAAGAGCCTTTTTACTAAATATTAAACTAAAGTTTTAGCAAAGTTAAAATACAGTTGTTCTCAAACTGACAATCATTGCTTCCGCAATTGCGATATGATTAATGAAACATATTTGAAAACAAATTCGAAACCTGAAGGAAAAAGTGTTTACGAAATTTCCAAAGGATTTATTTACGTCTTTCGCATTTTAATTTCATTGAACTAAGATTGTCAAATACAATTTCCAGTTATGCGAATTTCGTGTTAACGTAATTTCCCATGAACGTTGATAAAACAAATACAGATGAACAAAATATCATCCTCATAGTTATACCTCGTTAAATATTTAGTGAAGAGTTAGAAATATTTTGTGTAACACCAAAAATTTGACATTAGAAAACGTATAAAATTAATAGTATTTAAAATAATAGATTATACTTACAATTTGCAATGAAAATATAAAACTGTGAAGCGAAAGAATTGAGAGAAGTGATTAAACTGAAGTGAGCAAAGAACTAATAAAAGTATGTAAATATTTCGAGCCGTCCCGTGGCCGAGTGGTTAGCACGCTTGGCTACTGATCTAAGGGACCTGGGTTCGAGCCCCGGATTAGGCATGGATGTGTGTGTCGTTTTTCTGCTGAGGTCCTGCCATCCTCTCAGATCTCCTACTGTGGCATATAAACTGACAAGCTCCTGTCAGACCTCTGTGGCAAGCAGCTACTTGAGGGGATATTTTATTTTTTTTTTATATTTCGTACAAATTATTAATTACAATTCCATTGGATTATGATTCAAATTTATTTCAATGAGAATCAAAAGTAGGAAGAGTTAGTCAAACCTCAAACTTAACTGTTTCGTCAGTTATTTTTAACATGAGAAGTAAAGTCAAGGGTAGTAATAAAAGAAAATTAGTCAAAATTAAATGAAAAAAAGATAATATCATGGATAAGGGTGACTTTAGTTGAAATGTTGAGGTAGGCAATCTCGGTTTATAAAGCTGTCGTGCTCTTGTTTGTTTCAAAACGTAGACTCGACGTATCCCTATGAGCTAAGCTCCATCCGTCATGTTGTTGTTTAGGTCTCAGCTTCCCACCCTCCTTCATTTTGGCTCTCGGAATGTTCACGTTGAAGAAGAAGGTAACACGCAGAGAAGGTGTTAGCCTCCCGTCAAGACTATCCAGTGTGTTCCTTAACGCGAGCAAGGTATGGCTCTCCTGCATTCGGGGCCACTGTGTCGTGCCCACATTTATTTTAGCATGTGGACACGACTGTTGGCATGGAGGGTCATGGCCGCCCTTATCCTCGTTCCATAAGGTCATTCCACATTTCCTCTATTTTTGGTGTCCAGTTCGACGAAGAGGAACTCGGCCGCAGGCACAGAATTTTCCAGATTGACCCTGAAACCCCGGATGGCAGAGGGACTACGTGACATGCTCAATGTTCTAGTATAAGGAAACACGGTCAAAAAAGGGGTCGCATCTGGCAAAGACCACACGGCAAAAACAAAAAAACAAGTGCCATATGGGTGGACTGACATCCTTTTCTGCCAGCGCGGTCCAATCGCTGCCTCACATGGCAGCCCAGATGGTTTGTGCCCAGCCTGCAGTGAAGCTGGAAAGCATGGAATGAAGTGCACCTTTGGACACTCTTCTCTGAACTTTCGGTGCGAAAAGTTGACGACCAGCGACCATACTTACTTCTACCTCATTCACGACAGAAGGACTAAAATGTTCTTCCCAGGCATCAAGGTGCACAACTATGGACACTAACAAGAGGCAACTCTGCTGATGGGCAGTAGGATCCCGACAGCGACCTAGAGGATGACAATTTGATATGCCCAAGGAGAGTCATTTTCTTCCGTCCACCCATGGCAATGGAACGAGGTAGGGTCATTCTTTTCTGAACTGGTCTCCTCCCATGTTAGCTGAAAATTGGCACCGCCACGCTGTTCTGGAACTTTTTTTTTCGAGCCGTAAATTGTTATACTCCTCAGTTACGGAACAGCGTGAAAGTGGAATTTTGTTTGCATTTGTCTGAAATTCACTTGAATTAGGGTAAATTGACTGTAACTAAGAATAAGAACACAGTTAAATAATTTTTTTCCTAGAAAGTGACCTCAAGTTGAATTGCTTATTTATTGTGTCTATTGGTCTAGCTACTGCAGACCGAGATAGATAGATAGCCTAGGCTTGGGATTGGTAGACCCCATTATTTATGATTATAAAATATGTGCCATCAGGTCCACTCTTCTCGGAATGCTGATCCTGATGAAACACAGCGTTTTGTTTTCACCCCTAAAGTCCAGCCACTCCAAAATACACAAGAGTGGTCAAGACAAAGCTATTGCCAGCGGGAAATACATTTGTGACAACACTTGGAAACGCAACTATCGTGTAAGTCAGGGGAATACCTGTTTTTAAAGAATTTCAAACTACATCAATGTCTAACTCCAAAATGATGAAAATAAAAGGCCAAATTATACTAAAACTGAGCAAAAAATCTAAATTAAATCAATTTAAATGTTAATATTTAACAAAACATCATGTAGTCTTTAAAAAAATTAGGGGGGGGGGGGGTGGCTCAGTCGGCAGCGCGCCAAGCTCGTAATCTGTAGTTCCCAGGTTCGAGTCACCTAGAGTCCTTGGTTTTAAGTCAGCGTTCAGATTTATTCCCCGCCCTGCCCACGGTCAGTAGGGGACACCGATGGACTTGGAAAGGCCGCCGCGCGTCAGATGGGACATTAAGCCGTGGTCCAGTGTGCGGGAGAGCCATACCCTGTGCACGTTAAAGAACACGCTGGATGCCCTTGACGTGAGGCTGCCATCTGTCTCCCAACAGCTTTTCCAGTGGGTCTCCTCCCCCAACCTTCTCTGAGCCTTCGGGGTCCATGTGACCTGGCCATTTAGCCCATGGTGTGCAAAAACGTGCCGCTCAGAGGTAAAACAACCCAACCCAACTTTAAAAAATTATGGTTATGGAAATTTTGGGTTGGGTTGTTTTACCTCTGAGCAGCATTTATTTGCACACAACAGGCTAAATGGCCAGTTCAGAAGAATCCCGAGGGCTCAGAGAAGATTGGGGGATGATACCTGGTGGAACAGCTGTTGGGAGACAGATGGTAGCCTCCCATCAAAGCCATCCAACGTGTTCTTTAACGTGCACAGAGGGTATAGCTCTCCCACACATGGGTAACTTCCCATTCATTTGATGGCGACCTTTACAAGCCCATTGGTGTCCCCTACTGACCATGGACAGGGAGGAGAATTTTGCAGAGCTAAATCTCAAAACTACCCAGCTGGGACACGAACCTGGGAACTGCAGATTATGAACCTGGCGCGTTTCCGACTGAACCTAGTTCCGAAACACTAAGTTTTTAAAACAGTTTAGGTTTTTCCTCAAAATATTACTAAAGTGTAAATGATAATTTCGTATGAACTTGCCTCCTACACTTATCAAAGTGGAAATCGCAACACCAAGAAGGAATTGAAGTAGAGATATGTAAATTGTTGGAGGCAGTTGGCATGGGAGACATGCAAATGATTAAAGTTCTCAGCAAATGGATACATAACACTCGGCCAAGTGGTGGATAAATACCGGGTGCCGATGATCGAGAGTGACCGAGAGTGATGTTGGAGGGTATGCTGCGAAAATGTTGATAACATGCCTTGGATACGCCATAGGAACCCGTACGTGCAAATGATGCCTTCTGAGAGAGAGAGAGCGAAACTTCGATATGTGAGAGATCAGATTGAGCCTTCGAGTGATCACTGCACACATGGGCAAAATATGAGCACACTGCAATGGTGCACCTCATGAAACATCATGGAGCACCAAATGGCATCAACGACACCAAATGGAGCACCAAGAACATGTACAGCACCAGCATGCCACACCACGAGATACGAAGATCGCATACTCTGTAAGAGGACCATTTATGATCCTTTCACCTCAGTAATTGTGCTGCAGAGTGATTTGCAGACCGTTACGACTACTGTGGAACTATTAGACAATGTTTGCATGATGCAGGAATGAGGGCCAGACATCCAGTCTGGCATCTGTCATTGCCGTGACATTACCAGTTATGCTGGCTCTATTAGTTTCAAGCGAGGCAACAATTAGACTACAGAATGGAGGAGAGTGTTGTTCAATTCTGTTTCTGAATGCCAGACAGCTGTTTGTCTGCATGGCGTTGGTGTCATCAACGACATAGTATACGAACTTATTCCATTAGCTGCTATATTGATGCCTACCATGATACAATGGTATAGGGTGGCTTTACATATGGAAGCCTTACATCTCTGCTCCATGATTCTGGTGCATTAGCGACTAGACATTATATCAATGACATTTTTAATCCTGTGCCACGATGTTTCCTTAACAACAAGCCTGGTTCTGCAGCAGGACAACGCCACCCCACACACTGCACATACAGTGCTGGACAATCTTCAAGGTGTGGACATTCTCCTAGCCGCCATTCTCCCCTGATTTATCGTCCACTGAGCATGTGTGAGACCTTATGGGTCACCGGCTTTGCCATTTCCCTCCGTCAGCGAACCTGGTACACTGCATGCTCAATTGGATGCTGTTTGGGACGGGGCGGGGGTGGCTCAGTCGGTAGCGCGCCAGGTTCGTAATCTGCAGTTCCCAGGTTCGAGTCCCAGCTGGGTCAGCGTTGAGATTTATCTCCGCAAAGTTCCCCGCCCTGCCCATGGTCAGTAGGGGACACCGATGGGCTTGAAAAGGCCGCCGTCCGTCGGATGGGACGTTAAGCCGTGGCCTCGTGTGCGGGTTGGGTTGTTTTGGGTTGTTTTACCTCTGAGAGGCACTTTTTTGCACACCATGGGCTAAATGGCTAGGTCACATGGACCCCGAAGGCTCAGAGAAGGTTGGGGGAGGGGACCCACTGGAACAGCTGTTGGGAGACAGATGGTAGCCTCCCGTCAAGGCCATCCAGCGTGTTCTTTAACGTGCACAGGGTATGGCTCTCCCGCACACGGGGCCACGGCTTAACGTCCCATCCGACGGACGGCGGCCTTTCCAAGCCCATCGGTGTCCCCTACTGACCGTGGGCAGGGCGTGAATTTTGCGGAGATAAATCTCAATGCTGACCCAGCTGGGACTCGAACCTGGGAACTACAGATTACGAGCCTGGCGCGCTACCGACTGAGCCACCCCCGCCCCTCGTGTGCGGGAGAGTCATACCCTGTGCACTTTAAAGAACACGCTGGATGGCCTTGACGGGAGGCTACCATCTGTCTCCCAACAGCTGTTACAGTGGGGCCCCTCCCCAACCTTCTCTGAGTCTTCGGGGTCCATGTGACCTGGCCATTTAGCCCATGGTGTGTAAAAAAGTGCCGCTCAGAGGTAAAACAACCCAACCCAACCCTGTTTGGGACGCCATACTTCAGGACACCATTAACCATCTGACTGAGGGAATGTGGAGAGATCTACAGACTTGTATCACTGCCCGAGGTGGGCCTAATAATATACTGATGAATCTGCAATAATCGCCGGTACCTTGCCTTCTCAGGTTCCGTTTTTTGTCAGTCCTGTGAATTTCGGTCATATACATCACTTCCTTCGTGGTGTTGCGATTTCCACTTTGAGCAGTGTACAACAGGTAACGTTTCACAAGGGACATTATGAATAATCTGCCTAAAAGCATGTTGGACCTCCTTTCGCTGCGATTACTGCTTGCACCCAGCTTAGCATCCTCTCCACTAGACTGTGGAAGTAGTCTTGAGATATTCTGTAGCAGCTGGACAGAATGGCATTCCGAAATTCAGTGACAGCACAAGCCACTGGCATGGACCCGCGAATGCTGCATTCCACTGCATCTCATAAATGCTTGATGTTTGTCATGTTGGGGATATTAGGTGGCCAGGGGAGAATACAAAATCATTGTAAACAATGGAATATACGATAATGGAGATACGAAATCATCATAAACATGGTACTTGAAACATTCCTACACAATTCGGGCCTTATGACACAGAGCGTTGTCATTCTAAGTCTAGCCCATCTGAATCCATTGTCACCATGTAGGGCACCACTTGGTCCTAAACAGTGTGTAAGTACGATCTTGTGGTGAGGCTGTTGTTGAATGGGGATAAGGGGACCCAATGATGTCATGAGAACAATAACTATACCATGTATTTCCATTCAACCGTATAGTCTGATTACAGCTATTCCCCTGCGTGGCATTCAACATGGACCCATGCATTAGCATTATGGAGTTTGAACCTGGATTCATCAAACCAGGTGACTCTTTTAAAGTCATCCAGTATCCAGTCACGGTGTTACTGTGCCCACTGCAGGCAGAGTTGTTGATGATGGTTGTCACCATGGGCAAATGAATGGGCCATTGACTTTGTAGGCCCATTCGCAAGAGTGCTGGATTGTGTACTCGGAAACGTGTCTCTGTGTACCCTGTTGTAGTCTGCTCTTAACTGAGGGATTATGAGTCATCTGTTGTCCCGGACAACACATGCCAACCAACGTTCATTTCGACTGTCGACAAATGGCAGTCTTCCCTTCTTTCCCGGATGTGTTCTCTTCTGATCATTCTTCGAATCATTCTTGACATAACTTCACTGTATATGTCACATACTTCACTGCCATAGTTAAGTTTAATTAATATAACTTTCTATACATATAACTGTATTAATTCCTCTATCCACAGCAATGTCTGTGGATTTTGAGATGCTGGCCCCTGGCCATCCTCACGCCAATAATCATTCCCATTTCAAACTCAGAGAAGTCGTTCCCTTTCCCCATTGCATAGGCTTCGCACTGTAGGACTGACATGCACCTTTTTTTCTTCACCTTGTTGCATAAACCAACGTTAGGTCTTTGCAGGCCTTCTACACCGAGAGGCCAAAAGTCATGGGAATAGCAGTTGGGTTGGGGTGTTTTACATCTGAGCGGCACTTTTTTGCACACCATGGGCTAAATGGCCAGGTCACATGGACCCCGAAGGCTCAGAGAAGGTTGGGGCAGGGGACCCACTGGAACAGCTGTTGGGAGACATATGGTAGCCTCCCGTCAAGGCCATCCAGCGTGTTCTGTTACGTGCACAGGGTATGGCTCTCCCGCACACGGGGCCACGACTTAACGTCCCATCCGACGGACGGCGGCCTTTCCAAGCCCATCGGTGTCCCCTACTGACCGTGGGCAGGGCGGGGAATTTTGCGGAGATAAATCTCAATGCTGACCCAGCTGGGACTCGAACCTGGGAATTACAGATTACGAGCCTGGCGCGCTACCGACTGAGCCACCCTCGCCCCCCAAAAGTCATGGGAATAGCAGTTAAAGTAGAACTAGCATGCTGTATTCGTAACTGATGTGTTGGACGTAAACCGCAGAATGACGCTGCAGTAGTCTACAAACCCAACATTCATTTCGGAAGTAGTTGTTAATTCAGCATGGCTGCACGTCGTGAGTTGTCTGACTTTCAACGGTTTTCTTTTCGTTAACTACCAAAGCCGGGGACGGGGGTGGCTTAGTCGGTAGCGCGCCAGGCTCGTAATCTGTAGTTCCCAGGTTCGAGTCCCAGCTGGGTCAGCGTTGAGATTTATCTCCGCAAAATTCCCCTCCCTGCCCATGGTCAGTAGGGGACACCGATGGGCTTGGAAAGGCTGCCGTCCGTCGGTTGGGACGTTAAGCCGTGGCCCCGTGTGCGGGAGAGCCATACCCTGTGCACGCTAAAGAACAAGCTGGGTGGCCTTGACGGGAGACTACCATCTGTCTCCCAACAGCTGTTCCAGTGGGTCCCCTCCCCCAACCTTTTCTGAGCCTTCGGGGTCCTTGTGACCTGGCCATTTAGCCCACGGTGTGCAAAAAACTGCCGCTCAGAGGTAAAACAACCCAACCTAACTACCAAAGCCAACGATTTCAAGAGATTTTGCTTTCTTTGTGTCTCTTAACAAAGTGTAAAGGAAAAAACATCGAAACGAGATTATAAAAATAAAAGAACATGATGACCGAAAAAGTTGATAAAAGAGTTTGATTGCAACAAAAAAAAAAAAATTATTGCTTGATTATTGAAAACGTAAGAGAATAAAATCATAATTTATTACTTTGAAGGAAAAAAAATTGTCACTTCGGGATCAATGATGTTTTTTTGCATATTAGAAAAATGAAAAACGAAATTACATTTGAACTTTAGCTCAGAAAAACAACGCATTTAATTAAATACAAACTCTCAAATGAAATATATTAACAATAAAATATTTTATAACGTCCAATTTCCATTTACAAAATATGATTAAAAATTAGTTTAATTTTGCCTTGCAAAAATCTTTTATTAATATCCTAAACGGAATGTGAAAAATCAAGAAAAAGTTTGTCTTCAAAAATGGGCGATTGCCGCATTACCAAAAAAAAACTTTTATTTCTAAACTTTTCAGCGGTAATTTAATGGATTTAAAAGCTCGCGTCCTTTAAAAAGTAATTGTACTTTTCCTTGGTTAACAAGTAAAAAAAGAAGCGATGTTGATTTCAAATATTAGTAGCGAGGTTTACTCTGTGTTTAATAAAATAAGACGTTATTTATGAAATTAAAATCAGCGGAAAAACCATAGCCTTAATAAAATTATGCCTTATAATTTAAAGGAATCAAAATGACATGAAAAAACTGGAAACTTATTACTTTCGTTAAACAAACTGAATTACGAAACGCTTTCAAATTTTGTCTTAATTTTTTTCTTTCACTAAAACAATGACAGGTTATTATTATCTGAGACATAAATGTTATTTCTGCTTGTCGAGGAGGGAAACAAAATTGGGAAAGATTGTTTGCGCGCTGTTATTACCGTAAATGTTCGATTAAACACAAGAACTTAAATAGACGTCTTGACTTCAATTATAACATGAAATTATCGCAGAAATTTTTAACATCAGAAGGGTTTCAAAGATAAGACTTATCTCAAAGTGTAATTGATTCTGTGTATATGTGTACGATAAGTTACAATCTTTTCAAAATTTATTAGAGGCAGGAATTTTTATTTAAATCAACGTAGACTTTAAAATTGAAGTAATGTTTACCTAGCCGTTGATTTTTTTTTGTATGTGAAAAAACTTGTTCATTGCCAAATACGTTGAATTAAATGACAAGGATTTGAATTATAGTTGACTACTGCTAAGGTTGGGTTGGGTTGTTTTACCACTGAGCGGCACTTTTTTGCACAACATGGGCTAAATGGCCAGGTCACATGGACCCCGAAGGCTCAGAGAAGGTTGGAGGAGGAGACCCACTGAAACAGCTGTTGGGAGACAGATGGTAGCCTCCCGTCAAGGCCATCCAGCGTGTTCTTTAACGTGCACAGGGTATGGCTCTCCCGCACAAGGTGGCATGCTCTTCTCTGAGCCTTCGGAGTCCTTGTGATCCGACGGACGGCGGCATTTCCTTTTCCCATCCGACGGACGGACGGCGGCATTTCCTTTTCCCATCCGACGGACGGACGGCGGCCTTTCCAAGCCCATAGGTGTCCCCTACTGACCGTGGGCAGGGCGGGGAATTTTGCGGAGATAAATCTGAACGCTGACCCAGCTGGGACTCGAACCTGGGAACTACAGATTACGAGCCTGGCGCGCTACCGACTGAGCCACCCCCGCCCCGACTACTGCTAAAGAAATCGCAATAACAGCATGGACTATTATTCGAACGTTTAGATATGCAACCAGGACCGGATATGGGGAAAGAGGGAAACGGGCCAAGCGGCAATCCCATTGGAGAATGCTAGAAACAGAAATAGAGGCGAAAGAGTATTAAGGATTTTAAGACACTTTTCCACACAACCACAGATATATAAGGTTTTAACTTCTAAAAGCATTTATGACAGCACATTTGGTTTCAAATCGAAGGGATTTAAGATAAACTTGCTACTTCACGTAATACTCCATTTTGTCCCTTCAGAAGTCGTCATGAGAGGGAATGAAAATGTTTGCATCCAGTGGAAAATATATCACTCCATGGGCTTTTCGGTTGTTGGGTTGGGTTGTTTTACCTCTGGACAGTACTTTTCTGTACACAATGGGCTAAATGGCAGATTACAGTGGGGCGGGGGTGGCTCAGTTGTTCGCGCGCCAGGCTCCTAATCTGTAGTTCCCAGGTTCGAGTCACAGTTAAGTCAGCGTTGAGATTTATTCCCCGCCCTGCCCACGGTCAGTAGGGGACACCGATGGGCTTGGAAAGGCCGCCGTCCGTCGGATGGGACGTTAAGCCATGTTACCTTGTGCGGGAGAGCCGTAACCTGTGCACGTTAAAGAACACGCTGGATGGACTTGACGGGAGGCTACCATCTGTCTCCCAACAGCTGTTCCCCAACCTTCTCTGAGCCTTCGGAGTCCTTGTGACCCTACCTTTTAGCCCATGGTGTGCAAAAAAAGTGCCGCTCATAGGTAAAACAACATAAACAAAGTGAGGTTACAAGAACCCCGAAGGCTCAGAGAAGGTTAGGGGAGGGGACCCACTGGAACAGTTGTTGGGAATCAGATCGTAGATTCCCGTCAGGGCCATCCAGGTTGTTCTTTAACGTGCACAGGACATGGCTCTTCTGCGCACATGGCCACAGCATAACGTTCCATCTGACGGACGGTGGCCTTTCCAAGAATATTGGCGTCCCTTACTGACGTGAGCAGGGCGGGGAGTTTTGCGGAGATAAATCTAAACTCTGGCGCAGCTGGGACTCGAACCTGGAAACTGCAGACTGGCACACTACCAACTCTGCCCCCTGCCCCCATGCATCGGAATTTAACGAATAAGTTTCATTGTAATTAGCGCGAGCGATGTTGGCGAGCTAATCATAAAGGAATGATAGGTTGCATAGAGGCAGTTACTAAGAGGCTAGAGATAGAGAATTTGAAACACCAACGAAAATGTGCATTTTTGTCATAGAGAAAAGGATTGTATTGAAAAATGCGGGATATGACTCCCTGGAAACGTATGAAGTGCCCTACAGCATTGGTTCTCAAACCTTTCCAGTCTGGAATACGTTTCCATTGGTGGAACCACTTTTACTGTTGATGGAGGGGAGGGGGTGGCTCAGTCGGTAGCGCGCCAGGCTCGTAATCTGTAATTCGATGGTTCGAGTCCCAGCTGGGTCAGCGTTGAGATTTTTCTCCGAAAATTCCCCGCCCTGCCCACGGTCAGTAGGGGACACCGATGGGCTTGGAAAGGCCACCGTCCGTCGGATGGGACGTTAAGCCGTGGTCCCGTGTGCGGGAGAGCCATACCCTGTGCACGTTAAAGAACACGCTTGATGGCCTTGACGGGAGGTTACCATCTGTCTCCCAACAGCTGTTCCAGTGGGTCCCCTCCTCCAACCTTCTCTGACCCTTCGGGGTCCATGTGACCTGGCCATTTAGCCCATGGTGTGCAAAAAAGTGCCGCTCAGAGGTGAAACAACCCAACCCAACCTGTTGATGGATTTTGTCAAACCTTTTCCGTACTTACCACTAACAGAAATTGTCCCAAAAAGGCCTTCACTATTGAGGAAAGTAACTTCAAATAAGAATATTCTCACAACAGAATGTCGTGAGAAGAATTGGCGGGAAAGAGGGAGAATTCGAGGCCATGTCCAGTACATATTATTTCCGAAATATGTACTCGACATGGCCTCGAGTTCTCCCTCGTCCTCCCAATTTTTCATTATTTCCCTCTCTTTTCACCTTTCCTCTTCTGTGCCCGCTGAGGGATGTCCTCCAGCCTACATGTAAAATCTGGAGATCCCTACCCTACCTGAAAAATCTGGAGAGCCTGAACCTCACGTATACAGGGTTGGGTTGGGTCACGTATACAGTGCTGACCTATATGTCTGATAATGATCCACCTCCACTCTAAAGACATAGGACCCTATGGGATTTGCGTTGTTTTACCTATGAGCGGCACTTTTTTGCACACCATGGGCTAAATGGCCAGGTCACATGGACCCCGAAGGCTCAGAGAAGGTTGGGGGAGGGGACCCACTGGAACAGCTGTTGAGAGACAGATGGTAGCCTCCCGTCAAGGCCATCCAGCGTGTTCTTTAACGTGCACAGGGTATGGCTCTCCCGTACACGGGGCCACGGCTTAACGTCCCATCCGACGGACGGCGGCCTTTCCAAGCCCATCGGTGTCCCCTACTGACCGTGGGCAGGGCGGGGAATTTTGCGGAGATAAATCTAAACGCTGACCCAGCTGGGACTCGAACCTGGGAACTACAGATTACGAGCCTGGCGCGCTACCGACTGAGCCACCCCCGCCTCCAGGGTTTGGTGCAAAGGAGCATGAAAGGCACGAGGGTACTAGCGCCCTTTTCTTCACTCGTTGCGTAGGAAAAAGAGGCACGCACATTTTTCGTTTTGGTAGCTCTCCCATTTATTGTTACATAAATGAGACTTTCTGTAACAATTGGCATAAGCCGCACTGCGCTTCGCCATTGTTATTTGTCTCTGCCAGCAAACTGTGTTAAACTGACTGCAAAAATAATGAAGATTTCAATCAGGAAGTACTTTACATGTGATCTTGAGTCTCAGCTCTGAAACCATCACGAATATGGGTTGGGTTGTTTTACCTCTGAGCGGCACTTTTTTGCACACCATGGGCTAAATGGCCAGGTCACAAGGACCCCGAAGGCTCAGAGAAGATTGGGGGACGGGACCCACTGGAACAGCTGTTGGGAGACAGATGGTAGCCTCCCGTCAAGGCCATCCAGCGTGTTCTTTAACGTGCACAGGGTATGGCTCTCCCGCACACGGGGCCACGGCTTAACGTCCCATCCGACGGACGGCGGCCTTTCCAAGCCCATCGGTGTCCCCTACTGACTGTGGGTAGGGCGGGGGAATTTTGCGGAGATAAATCTCAACGCTGACCCAGCTGGGACTGGAACCTGGGAACTACAGATTACGAGCCTGGCGCGCTACCGACTGAGCCACCCGCGCCCCCACGAATATGGAAGAAGTAAATTCAAAAACGGATTTTATTGCAGCTACGGGCTTGCCCTGAGCAAGATGTTGACCACAGAGTTGGGTTGGGTTGTTTTCCCACTGAGCGGCGCTTTTTTGCACACCATGGGCTAAATGGCCAGGTGACATGGACCCCGAAGGCTCAGAGAAGGTTGGGGGAGGGGACCCACTGGAACAGCTGTTGGGAGACAGATGGTAGTCTCCCGTCAAGGCCATCCACGCGTTCTTTAACGTGCAGCGTGTATGGCTTTCCAGCACATGGGGTCATGGCCTAACGCCTAATCCAATGGTTGACTACTGACCGTGGGCAGGGCGGGGAAGTTTACGGAGAGAAATCTCAACGCTGACCCGGCTGGGACTCGAACCTGGGAACCACAGATTACGAGCCTGGCGCGCTACCGACTGAGCCCCCCCCCCCCAACCCCTAGAATCCGAAAATGTCAAAACGCGGCGCTGCACGGAAGTAATTCTTGTCGTTTCCTGCCAGTGACATCACAAATGTTCAGAAAACGTAACAAATGAAGGCCCTGATTGTTCAAATGGGAACAATCTAATAAAACAACAATTAAACGATAAAAAACTGTTACATTTCTTAACAATATTTAGTCGACAGACTACGTGTTAGAGAGTTAAGTGCGTTTTGGAAGGCTTAAAAAATTAGTGAAGTTAGTTAAGATGACTAAGCGTAATATATTGCGTCGATTTCTGAGATCGTCGCTGCGGTGTTGCATCAAGGTTTGCTGTTGCTGTGGTCTTTGCGACCACAGCGTAGACGAGGGTACGACCTATTTTGCTGCCTCTTCCTCAATAACATCATTGAATAATGAGGTAAGTCCTCAATCTATTCCGATGAAAAAAAAAGCCACACCTGCTAGGAAATCTGATATCGTAATAAACAAAAGGAGTGAGCTCAACTCCTTCTCTGGAAGAGACATTCATTGGCTCCCACTTAGAAGTACTTGCCATCAGGATAATTCAAACCTACGACAAGCTAACATAAATAAGTGTGATTGTTCTTGCCAAAAAGCAAAGTTCAGATTCCCAAGGTTTAACAAAGTTCAGATCCAGAAACGTAAGGATAATAAAACATCTAACCGCTATTCTTTAGCTGAAATCACTGATTTCATCCTGGTAATAGTCCTTATATGCCATGTAATTTTAATTGTCTGTCGGTTCTGGAAGTTATGGAATGACTGAGAAAACAAACAGATAGCGAAATTTGATAATCTCTTTTTTCACAGTGAAATGAATTCATTAATAGGTCGTCGTCACATCAGCAAGAGGCTTTCGAAGAATCTCGAAGAGAGATACCAATCGACAGAGAATTTTCACATAGGAAAGTATGTCCGCAAATGTACGCATGCGTATGTAGAGGGTGCTGTGTGTACCCAACCAGTGTACAGCTCGCCCGACCACTCAGGTTGTCATCAGTGTACGAGCTGACTTACTAGTGATAAGATGAATCCGTTTTACGCATCAAGAGATAGCGGATATGCATCTCGCATATGGGGCAGCTGGCGAAAGCGGCCGCCGAGCTAGGCAAGTTTACGAAGACCGATACCCCAACAGAAGAATACCGCAGCATCAAATGTTTGCACGTGTGCATCGCAATCTGCGCGAACGTGGTTCACTGCGCAGCAACATGCAGAATACGGGGAGAAGACGATTGACGCGGACTGTCAACGTCGCAGAACAAGTCCTACAGTCCATCGAAGATAATCCGAATACCAGCACACGAGCTATTGCTCAGCAGTGTGGCGGATACTGCACGAGGAACGTGTGCATCCTTACCATCTGCAAAGGGTGCAGTTACTGAATCCTGACGATTATCCGAAGCGTGTGGAATTTGCGCAATGGTTCATGCAGAAAGGTGCCGTGGACCCCAGTTTTCCAGCTTCTGTCCTTTTTACAGATGAAGCTTCATTCAGTCGTGAAGGTGTGTTCAATACACACAATTCACATGTGTGTGCTTACGACAACCCGCATGGTAGGAGAAGTCACGCTGCTCAGCATTGTGGCGGATACTGCACGAGGAACGTGTGCATCCTTACCATCTGCAAAGGGTGTTTCAGAACTGACAAATTACTGCATCCTGACGATTATCCGAAGCGTGTGGAATTTGCACAATGTTTCATGCAGAAAGGTGCCGTGGACCCCAGTTTTCCAGCTTCTGTCCTTTTTACAGATGAAGCTTCATTCAGTCGTGAAGGTGTGTTCAATACACACAATTCACATGTGTGTGCTTACGACAACCCGCATGGTACGAGAAGTCACGCTGCTCAGCATTGTGGCGGATACTGCAAGAGGAACGTGTGCATCCTTACCATCTGCAAAGCGTGTTCCAGAACTGACAAATTACTGCATCCTGACGATTATCCGAAGCGTGTGGAATTTGCACAATGGTTCATGCAGAAAGGTGCCGTGGACCCCAGTTTTCCAGCTTCTGTCCTTTTTACAGATGAAGCTTCATTCAGTCGTGAAGGTGTGTTCAATACACACAATTCACATGTGTGTGCTTACGACAACCCGCATGGTACGAGAAGTCACGCTGCTCAGCATTGTGGCGGATACTGCACGAGGAACGTGTGCATCCTTACCATCTGCAAAGGGTGTTCCAGAACTGACAAATTACTGCATCCTGACGATTATCCGAAGGGTGTGGAATTTGCACAATGGTTCATGCTGAAAGGTGCCGTGGACCCCAGTTTTCCAGCTTCTGTCCTTTTTACAGATGAAGCTTCATTCAATCGTGAAGGTGTGTTCAATACACACAATTCACATGTGTGTGCTTACGACAACCCGCATGGTACGAGAAGTCACGCTGCTCAGCATTGTGGCGGATACTGTACGAGGAACGTCTGCATCCTTACCATCTGCAAAGGGTGTTCCAGAACTGACAAATTACTGCATCCTGACGATTATCCGAAGGGTGTGGAATTTGCACAATGGTTCATGCAGAAAGGTGTCGTGGACCGCAGTTTTCCAGCTTCTGTCCTTTTTACAGATGAAGCTTCATTCAGTCGTGAAGGTGTGTTCAATACACACAATTCACATGTGTGTGCTTACGACAACCCGCATGGTACGAGAAGTCACGCTGCTCAGCATTGTGGCGGATACTGCACGAGGAAAGTGTGCATCCTTACCATCTGCAAAGGGTGTTCCAGAACTGACAAATTACTGCATCCTGACGATTATCCGAAGCGTGTGGAATTTGCACAATGGTTCATGCAGAAAGGTGCCGTGGACCCCAGTTTTCCAGCTTCTGTCCTTTTTACAGATGAAGCTTCATTCAGTCGTGAAGGTGTGTTCAATACACACAATTCACATGTGTGTGCTTACGACAACCCGCATGGTACGAGAAGTCACGCTGCTCAGCATTGTGGCGGATACTGCACGAGGAACGTGTGCATCCTTACCATCTGCAAAGGGTGTCCCAGAACTGACAAATTACTGCATCCTGACGATTATCCGAAGGGTGTGGAATTTGCACAATGGTTCATGCAGAAAGGTGCCGTGGACCCCTGTTTTCCAGCTTCTGTCCTTTTTACAGATGAAGCTTCATTCAGTCGTGAAGGTGTGTTCAATACACACAATTCACATGTGTGTGCTTACGACAACCCGCATGGTACGAGAAGTCACGCTGCTCAGCATTGTGACGGATACTGTACGAGGAACGTGTGCATCCTTACCATCTGCAAAGGGTGCAGTTACTGCATCCTGACGATTATCCGAAGCTTGTGGAATTTGCACAATGTTTCATGCAGAAAGGTGCCGTGGACCCCAGTTTTCCAGCTTCTGTCCTTTTTACAGATGAAGCTTCATTCAGTCGTGAAGGTGTGTTCAATACACACAATTCACATGTGTGTGCTTACGACAACCCGCATGGTACGAGAAGTCACGCTGCTCATCATTGTGGCGGATACTGCACGAGGAACGTGTGCATCCTTACCATCTGCAAAGGGTGTTCCAGAACTGACAAATTACTGCATCCTGACGATTATCCGAAGCGTGTGGAATTTGCACAATGGTTCATGCAGAAAGGTGCCGTGGACCCCAGTTTTCCAGCTTCTGTCCTTTTTACAGATGAAGCTTCATTCAGTCGTGAAGGTGTGTTCAATACACACAATTCACATGTGTGTGCTTACGACAACCCGCATGGTACGAGAAGTCACGCTGCGCAACATCGTTTTGCCGTAAATGTGTGGGCTGGAATAATTGGTGATTGTTTGTTGGGACCTTACTTGCTACCGCCCCGATTGGACGGCCGGAAATACTAATATTTCTCGAGACAGTGTTACCGACTTTTCTGGGCGCTGTTCCTGCGCATATCCGCCGAGATATGTGGTATCAACATGACGGGGCTCCAGTCCATAGCACAATTGTTGCACGTGATTACCTGAACCGAACATTCGGAGCTCGATGGATCGGTAGAGGTGGACCGATCGCTTGGTCACCCAGGTCACCTGATTTATCGCCCATGGATTTATTTTTGTGGGGAGCCATGAAATAACATGTGTACGAGACCCCCGTCGACAGTGAAATGGACCTTGTTGCACGAATAGTGGCCGCCGCAGGCATTGTCCGTGATATGCCAGGCGTTTTCGAAAATGTTCGGCGGTCAATGCAACGGCGCTGTGAATCCTGTGTCCGTGTAAATGGTCGCAATTTTGAGCACCTACTGTGAACCTGTACTTTACCTTGTTGGAATAAAATGTTCGAATGTTCGTTACCACTTAACTCTACTGTCTCCTTGTGTTCACTTTACTTGTCCATTTTGTTCATGTAGATGACGTTTGCAGAACTTATTAGGAGTAGGTTGATATTACCTACTGTTGACCTATCCATGACCCCATTGTGCTTTAGATACCTACCTACCCCATGGCCACATTGTTCATTGTGCTTTAGGTACCTATCCATGACCCCGTTTTGCTTTAGATACCTACCCACCCTATGGCCACATTGTTCATTGTGCTTTAGGTACCTATCCATGGCCCCATTGTTCTTTAGATACCTACCTACCCATGGGCCACTCAGGGGACAATTATGCTTTAGCTACCTAACCACAGGACACATTGTGCTTAGGTACCTATCCATGACCCCATTGTGCTTTAGATACCTACCTACCCATGGGCCACATTGTTCTCTAGTCCTACTTTCAAGTCATTTTTCGATAGCTCGCAAATCGAAATTTTAAATGGTTCGGAAACACTTTCCACTTAGTAAAAACTTACTTACTAAAACCACTACCTACTCAGGGGCCACATTCTGCTTTGGCCACATTGTTCTCTAGATCCCTACTCAGGAGCCACAATCTGCTTTAGCTATCAAACCACAGGCCCCATTGTGCTTTAGATACCTACCTACCCATGGGCCACATTTTTCTCTAGATCCCTACTCAGGGGGCCACGTTCTGCTTTGGCGACATTGTTCTCTAGGTCCCTACTCAGGAGCCACATTCTGCTTTAGCTCTCTAACCACAGGACACATTGTGCTTACTTACCTATCCATGGCCCCATTGTGCTTTAGATACCCACCTACCCATGGGCCACATTGTGCTTTAGATTCCAACCTATGGGCCACATTGTGTTTTAGATATCCAACCATGGGCCACATCGTGTTTTAGATATCCAACCATGGGCCACATCGTGTTTTAGATATCCAACCATGGGCCACATCGTGTTTTAGATATCCAACCATGGGCCACATTCTGCTTTAGGTACCTAACCACTGACCACAATACTCCTTAAATGAATCATGTGTTAAATGGCGGCATTAATACAAGTCATCTAAAGCAACGGTCCACGTTGTGCTTTAGTTTCTCGGTCCTCTCGTGATGATGTCATCAGAGTTGCTTTAGGTATTTTATAGAGCCCAATAACAAGAGTAGAATCAAATCAAGCATAGTGTCAGTAGTATAATCGTATCAAACGCAACAGCGACGAAACTCCTACAGGTTGAAAACGAGAATTGTAATAAGTCCAAAAAATTAAATAATCCCCAAAATGATAACTATAACGTAAATAAAGTAAAACTGGTTAAGGAAAAGTAAAAGTGAATGGGTGAACCATAACAATAGATGCTCGATTGGATCGATGTCTGGGGAATTTGGAGGCCAGGACAATATCTGGAAGTCTTCCTCCTGTTTTGCGAACCATTCTCGAACAATCCGAGCAGTGTGGCATAATGCGTTATCCTTCTGAAACAAGGCACTACTAGAGGGGTATACCGTTGACATGAAAGGCTGTCCCTGCTCTGTAATGATGTTTAGGTAGGTGGTAGACACTATACTTTCCTGCACCTGAATGACTGTACCCAGGGTTTGCCAACAGAACATTGTCCAAAGCATTACACTTTCTCCACAGGCTTGTTTTCATCCCATGGTGCATCCTGATGCCGACACTTCCCCAGGTAAACAATGCTAATGTACCTAGCCATCCACATGGTGCAACAGGAAATGAGATTCATCAGACCAGACAACTTTCTTCCAATCATTCAACATCCAGTTTTGATACTCCTTTGCCCATTGTAGGTCCTTTCAACAGTAAACCGAGGTTAGTATGGGCACTTGCAGTGGCCTGCGGCTATGTAGCCCCATTTTCAGCAGGGCAAGTACTGTGTATTTCAGCATGTACTGTGTATTGTGACACATTGCTCCTGTCACCAGCATTCAAATTACAGGTGAGTTGGGCTACAGTATCCCACCTGTTGACTCGTACCATATGAGATAGTCTTCGCTCACTTCTAGCATTGATGAACCGTGGTCTGCCCAACCTTGCTGGAAGTTCCTGGTTTTTCCCTCCTCCTACCACTTTTTGAAAGTACTAACCTTGACTGACCTGAGCACCCCACAAGCCTTGCTATCTCGGAAATGCTCTGACTCAGTCATCTGGCCATTACAATTTGACATTTTTGAAACTTACTTCAGTCTGCTTCCTTTCTCATCTGAAGAACAAGGCATTGAAAGATAGTGTAGGTAGGCAATGTGAGGCTTGTGCAGCAAAGAAAGGAAGCACTGAATAACAGTGATTAACAGAGCTCAGTATATCAGGTGTTATTTATACCATTTCATGACCTCCATACTGACTATTGTTTACCTGCAGTAGTTTCTATTTGCATAAAGATGCACCCATCATAATGTTTTGGTTCTTTGGTGTATATCTGCAGCTTTGCTTGACTCCAAGTCTGAAGGCCTTTCTTTGCTGCACAAGCTTCACTACACTATCTTTCAATGTCTACCCTACTTTTAAGCCAATGAAATGGCTGAAAAGTAGCATGTGACTGGAATAAAATTATTAAGGTTATGAATCTTCAGATGGCTCCCTTCTGCTTCACATTTGTAACATGTGGCCTTGCCATTGTAGATGTTGGACCCCGAAATTTGTGGAAAGGATTTGTTGAGTATAATTGAAGATTATTTGAGATTTAAGGAGGATGTCACATTTTTTTCTTCAGTCGGTTTGAAAAGAGGAATTCCTTTAAAACAGATAGTATGGCTTTGGTTAGTTCTTTTATTTTACTTTTTTTTTCCTGCAATTTCTTCAGCATTTTCAACTCTCATTAGATTTATGCATTCTTTGACCTAGGAGAAAATCCTGGAGCACTCATATTTCATAGCATTTGCAACAACTGACTTCAAGGATTCACAATACAACATTCTTAGAGATTGTTGAGATTTAGGGTCAGTAATTGATTTAATAAACTATTGATGGACCAAGCTATCTTAGGTGTCTGGGAGACAGTTACTATAAGCTAATCTAGCCAGTCATTTTCAATATTCTTCTAGTCTCACCACTCTTCTATCAACGTTATCAATTCGATGTTTGAATTGTGTTACATATTAATGTTTCAGATAACTATAACCAAATTGTAATTCTAAAGCAGATTGTAACGCTCCAAAGAAATAAATTACTTTTAAAGTTTGGACCCTTTGTCTGATCCAATTATTTTATGCTCCGGATAGTTGAGTCGGGCGCCAGGCAATAATTAACAAATTGCCAAAAAAAAAGTTAAATTAGGGTTCAAAATACCAGTGAGTGTTAATGAGTAACAATTCAAAAATATTAAATGATTGTCAAAATGTAAAGATAATTTCTAATCCAAAACAATTAACGTTGCTCAAGAGAAAAAATTAGTAAAGATTCAAAAGGTTTAAATAACAAACAAATTTATTTCCAAAATTCACTCACCAAAACTTCAATGAAGAAGATACATCATTTCTCAACTCTGACTATACACACTGCACTAACTGTGCTCCTCCGTGCTTACTACCACTTACTGTCTTAAGCTACTGTGAGTAGCATGTCAGCATGTCACCGGTTATAACAAGAGGCTTACAGTGCCCGCACGTGTCAAGTTGCACGTCGGGAAAGACATCTGCATAAATTGATGAGCACCGCAAGAGGGCTTTGGCACGTGCTTTAGCGGGTGACAGTCGGAAGTTCGGAGTTGCGCATGCGCAACTCCTAACTCTTGGAAACAAGCGCTGTGATGCCAAAAAGGAAATAAAAATCCCCAAAATGATAAATATAACGTAAATTAAGCAAAACTGGCTAAGGTAAAGTAAAAGTAAATGAGGGGGCATCACAAGATACTAAACTGGGATAATCAAGTCGCTTCTCTTTTGGGATAGATTGTAAAACCTATGCAGCAGCGTTTTATAGAGGCTGCTTCTCCAGTTCAAAGAACTTGGCAAGGCCTTGTCAAGTTCTTTCCACCATTGTCTTTAACGATAACTTCAAATTGGGTTTGAAACACAGCCGAACACAATTGACCATCATAAGTGGAAAGTTTAGCTGTACTCTTTGTAATATGTGTGTGCCCATTGTTTCCCTATCATTACTATTATAACTAGAACAAGACACAATTCAGTTCGTAGAACTTGAAACTGAATCTAATGCACACTGTGAAATCTAGTATTAAAATCACAAGTGATTTCATTAATGTTACACCTTATACCATCAGTTTTATTTTTTCACCACTAATTTTAATTTTTACATCTGCAATTTCATTTCTTACACCATCAATTTCATCCTTTAAACAATCATACTATCTACTGAGTTCATTCTTTTAGCTCTTTATATTTTCCCAATTTTGGTTCAAATTATAATTTGATTCCATATGTCACAGAATTTACTGCTTTGAACAGCAATTTCACCTTTAAAAATTGTCGTTTGAGTAAATATATCAGTAATCTTATTGGTTTGAGCAGCTATTTCAGCCCTCGTATCTGCTATGTCTTATAAATTCTTCCATACTTTTAGTGAAAGGCATTAAAATTTTTACAATGAATAAACAGATTGTAAATGAACTGATTTAATAACAGGAAATAAGTACACATATATCATAAACAACTGAATACCAGTCACACTAAACACCAATATGCGATTTCTCTATACTAAATGATCCTGGCGATCATAATTACTAAACTAACTGATAAACCAAACATTTGGAAACCGATTCACAAATCAATACAAAGGGGAAAAATCTTACAAATCATATATCACTGTTTGAACAATATTTGTATAAGAAATAACCTTATCTGTGATAAATGAAGATATACCATGGTTAAACTGCCAATTAAGATTACTCTTGGCACTCAAATATTAATAATTTATCACTGCGCACCGAAGAAAATGAAATCGTGTTTTATATAATTTTCAAAATTCTCTCCTCTCTTACAATTGAAAGATTTTTCCACTTTTAATTGTATTCCTCCTGCTTTTTTAAATCCAACATGTTTCAATACTTTTTTGGTGTAATTACATTATGTGAGATATCTCGTGTGTGTCTCATAGTAAGTGATAACGTTTTCATTGTCACAGATTAATAGTCCACTTCAATATAATCAATCGTATTCCTGTGCATCACATCTTGTAAAACCCACGTATACTTATATACACTGGTGGAAATTGAAAAAAGAACTCCCAGAAGGAATTCCTTAGGAATGTCATATTATAACATGTTAATAGTTAAGGGCAGCAGAAATTGTGATCCAAGATTGAAAGTCATTGGATGAAATAATGATGTCACTTAGGACAACAACATGCAAATGTATGCAGTGCATATTTAAGGACTAGGGTGTGAAGAAAAGTTATTCATGTTCAGTGTTCTTTGAAGAAGCTACCACTGTGATAATGCAAAAATGACTATGCGGACGTGCAGCACTTGTTCAGTTAGAGGAGTTTGAGCAAGGTCATATGGTGGGTCTTCAGGAAGCAAGTTGGTCTTTTCATCAAATTGCACACCGCGTTGGATGAGGGGTATTGGGGTAGTACAATGATGGAGTCGATGGTCAGAAGAGCATTCACACACTCACAGACATGGTTCTGGGCAACAGAGAGTTATGGACTCGAGAATTGGCATATAAGGAGGGCGGCAGTGACAGAGTGGACTGCTATGGCATGACAAATTCGATCCCCCGTCATACCAAGGGTGTCTACAGGAATGATATGCAATCATCTTTTGGAAGCAGGATTACAGGCGTGCGTGCTGCTAGCACAGTTACCACTGTCACCTCGTCACTGATGAGCATGTTTGCAGTGGAGTCAAGAATGAGTTCATTGGAGGGAAGAATGGTTGTCTGTGGTCTTCAGTGATGAAAGCCGATTCTGCTTAGGAGTGTCTGATGGTTGTTTACGCGTCCAAAGGCGAGCAGTAAGCTACTTCTATTGTGCATCTGCCAGCGACACACAGGGCCCACAATGGGCATCACGGTGTAGGGAGCAATTAGCTATCACTCTCATATATGTCTGGTGTTTGTACAGGATACACTGAATATCAGTGTGTACGTCAGCAACATTGTACAGCCAGTTGTCCTGCCATATTTGAGTGTAATCCCAAATGCGATATTGCAGCAGGATAATACCTGCCCACACTTCACCCAGGCAGCTCAACATGCTTTTCAGGCAGTACTCCAACTCCCTTGGCCAGCACACTCTCTGGACGTGTCTCCAATCAAGTATGTCTGGGACTGGCTCAGACAAAGACTCTTCTGTGGACTGTGGCAAGCAACAACCATCACTGAGTTATGGATCAAAGATGAGTGCGCATGTAATGGTATCCCTCAGTGTGATATCCAGCATTTGTACAACTTGATTGCATGCCACATTGGAAACTTGTATTGCTGCTCGAGGAGGTTCAACACCTTATTAAAATGTACCTTCTGTAAAATGTAATTCTCATTAAAAGGTAAAATAAACATTGAATCACTTCACATGTGTGATCACTGTCCTTAATAAGTTGTTTCTACTAAATCTCATAGATTATGCTTCAATTGTTAATGGTGTTCTTTTTTCAATTTCCGCCAGTGTATGTTGTGATATTAGTAATAATAATTAGTTATTCTTCGAACCATTAAGTTTACTTACCTGTAGGAGACGTTGCCCATTACCATTTTCTTTTCTTTTTTTAACTTTGTTTATTCAGTCATAAGAACATATATAAAATACAAAATATATAGGACACACAAAGTTAAATAGCTTATCTGTATGTAATTGAATGATACATTCATAATACATATACACATGTTCTCTCAGTTAATAATTTATTTTAAAGAAAAAGGAACTTGTGAGATTATTAACTTTTTCCAAAGATTATTAACTTTTTAAGTTGGACCTTTTGTCTGATCCAAATTTATTCAAAATTCCGGATTGCTTGTCGGACCCCAGAGAATATTAACTTGCCAAATAAAGATCAAATAAGTTTTGTTTGATATATATAGCAATACTTATTGAGTAAGAATTCAAAAAGGATTGTCAAGTTTAATTAAAGTTTAAATTTAATCAAAAATCAATTAACATTGCACAAAAGAAAAATAGCAAAAGTCAAATATTTTTAAAACAAAAAAGTTTATTTCCAAAAAATTTAAAGACTCACCAATTCAGTTGATGAATACAAAAAGTTGGAGTACTAACAACTCCTATCTAAAAAACATTCTTTACAAACTTCTATTCCTACCAACTCCAATTCTCTCCACTCCACATACTCTCTTCAACATACTACTGACTATACTGACTGTGATCTGACATCACTTAGTTAGCTGTGTACAATCCAGCACGTGTTTGTTGCATGCCAGGAAAAACATTTGCATAATCTGATGATCATGCTATGATGCAAGAGGGGTCGTGTTTTACACATGCGCATTAGTGGCTGATATTTAAAAGTCGGAGTTGTAGTTGTGCACTCCTTCTATGGCTTGGAAGAAAGAATTATAATCAGGTCCAAAATGAAATAATCCCCAAAATGATAAATATAACGTAAATAAAGTAAAACTGGTTAAGGAAATGCAAAAGTGAATGGGTGGACCATCATATGGGTCCATCTTCCACCCTCACAACAGCAGTAATACCTTATCTCGGATTCTACCAGATTCCAGGACAGCCATCTGTAAGGTGCCGAGAAATTACTGGTGGTGTGGTTTGGACTCAAATAACTACACTTCGTCCCACAGATCCTCAATAGGGTTCAGATCCGGAGAGTGTGAAAACCATTCAAGGGTTTACTGGAATGGTCCTCCATCCAGTCCTTCACATGGGAGTGATGAGGGGGCATTGTCGTGTTGAAAGAAGTCATCCTGCTGTGTGAAATGGATAGCCATGAATGGGTATGGGTGGTTGGCAAGTATGTCAATAGATACAAAGGGCCAATTTAAAACCTAGGTAACCCACATGAACACTGCCCAGAACATTACACCACCTCCTGTGGCCTGTAACACTTCAACTTGACAGCTGGGGTTCATGGCCTCATGTGGTCTACTCAACTTCCCATTCTGATGTAGTTGAAACTTCGATTCGTAGGACCAAGCTACCTGTTTCTGATCTTTCATTTTCCATTGTTGATGTTCCTTCACCCACTTCAGACTAATTTCCCAGTAACATTCTATTAGCAAGCGTACTCAATATGGGTGTCTGCTGCCATAGCCCGGTCATGCCATTTTATGTCCAATGGTCTTTGTACAAACTGTGGTTGCCCCATGGTTGAATGCTGACATTACCTTCTGCACTATGGTCCGCTCTTCTGACATTTCGATATAGGAGAAAGAGTGAATATCAATGGTCTGGTTATGGCCACATTTTTCCAGGCAGCTGTAGGTTTTTCTGCTTTCGATGTAGTCTTGTTATACATATGTACAGTCGGTCAAGAAAATATCAGAACACTTAGTATGTGTTAGAGGAGTAGTAGGTGGCTCCCTCTCTGAAGGGGAAGCCACTTATCTGCAGAGTAAACACTCACTATAATAGATATCACTATAATTTCAATATAAACTAATAATTTTCACTCTATATATCGTATACGTTCTAAGTGACCCAAGTCCACGAAAGACACTAAGAACAGGAAATGACAAAATATGCTACAGAGTCTACAGCCGCAGTGAGAAACTGAATGATAGTAGTTTTTGATGGGTTCGAATGCCACTCACAGTAAGCTATACAGTGCCTGACTATGGTTGGTGCTGTGTGTGACGTGAAATATTGGTGCCAATAACGTTGAGAGCTACTATACCTTGGGGGGGAATAAAACTAATGAAAGCTTGCGTATGGAATTATCATCTGTTCCAGCTGACAGACAGATTTGACGTAACCTTTAGCAGATGCGGTGACGATGGAAAGACTTTGAGCAATAAGCACAGACGAACACAACACTATAAAACAACTCACTACACAATTGGCCTTTGACCAACATACACAGAAGTCACGATTCATATCTTTTACTCAAACAATAGTTGTTGTTCTCTCCCCTGTTTAGAAACTTTAGCGTTTCCCACCTATCGTAACCAATTATCGCTTTTATAATGAGTAAATACATGAGAATTGGCCATGGGGTTCTCTTGCAATGCAATCTACTGCACAAACTATCAATATCATTTGTATCTGCAGAGTGAAATATTATCTGCATAATGAAATATTATCTGCATAGTGATTATTTCACTCTAATTTCACGATACACAACGATAACACTCTGTAATTATACATCAGGACGTTCCAAGTGACCTAACTCAGTCCACGCAATTCAAGACATTAAGAACAGGAAATTACGCTACAGACAGAGTGAAAACTTTGATAGGTCAATGGTCACTCTGATAGGTCAATAAACAGTGAGACATCATGAAATCTTCCACAGTTGTAGGTCAATAAACACAGTGAACATTAGTGTTAAAACACTTGGGCTCAGCTCTATACTAAGGGGAAAGGAAACAAATTTCTATTTTTAAGAGTAATTTTTACTCTGGAAAACATATTTAAAATGCTGCTTGCAAACATATTTTTCTCTATGATAATCATTTTTTAACAAACGTGTAAATAATGTGTATACTTATAATAACCAGTCTGGCTCAAAATTTTCTACTAATCTACTATAATATGAAATCACAAAAAATAACAGATGTAATTATTACCTGCACCAATGATAAACACTTTGAATATCATGGTTACTTTTATCACTTTCAGAATCTGCAGTACTTGAAACCAGATAAACCCAGTTTTTACACATTTGTCTAACGTTTGAATGGAGATCATCATTGAATCAAGTTTATTCTATAAGTATGTATGTATGTGAAAATTACAACTAATATATAGATGGCACAAGTCATCCAATAATAACTTGTGTTTGTTTCAACACTTTGAACTTTATGCTCTCAAAAATGTCGCTTTGATAAAATGTTTGTCAACTGAAGAAATTATATAAAATGCTCTATAATTATATAATAATAACAGAGTCTGTCTATTAGGAGGCAGATGGAATCCTCCAGTGTGCTCTTTAACATACTCAGGATATGGGTCTCCTGCACGTGGGCCTTACCTTCCACCTGAAGGATGACAACCTTCCAAGTCCATCAATGTCTCATTTGTGATCGAGGGCAGGGTGGGGATTTAGAGGAGATAAATTTCAACACTCTCCTAGATGGGACACAAATCTGGGAACTACAGATTATGAGTCTTACATGCTACCAACTAAGCTAATCCCTGCCACATTTGTCATAAGAAATGACAGTGAAGAGAAATACACCTTTACAGTGGCAAACATCCCAATAATATTCAATTTTCTCTCACACTCTGTGGAGCACATCAGAAATTACTTGGGCATTAGTAATCCTGGCCTTCAGTTCACTGCTGGATCGCAGTAATGGCAAGTGATAAACTACATCTTTGATGAAACTTTGCAGAGAGAAATAATGTTGGGTGAACAAAAAAAAAAAACTTTAGTCCACTGAACAAATAAAATGTAATTTTAACAATTTTTTGCCTTTCATTAGCATTCTGAAGGGGAGGTCATGCCCCCCTTCTCCCCATATCTGGCACAGATTTCAAAAGTCTTAAATGGTCAAAAGGGTTGGGTTGTTTTACCTGTGAGTGGCACTTTTTTGCACACAATGGGCTAAATGGCCAGGTCACATGGATCCTGAAGGCTCAGAGAAAGTTGGGGGAGGGGACCCACTGGAATAGCTGTTGGGAGACAGATGGTAGCCTCCCGTCAAGGCCATCCAGCGTGTTCTTTAACGTGCACAGGGTATGGCTCTCCCGCACACGGACCACAGCTTAACGTCCCATCCGACAGACAGCGGCCTTTCTAAGCCATAGGTGTCCCCTACTGACCGTGGGCAGGGCGGGGAATTTTGCGGAGATAAATCTCAATGCTGACCCAGCTGGGACTCGAACCTGGGAACTACAGATTACGAGCCTGACGCGCTACCGACTGAGCCACCCCTGCCCCGAATTTTCAAAAGAGGCCATTTAAGTGGGCCACTATAATCCAATATCCTGGTAATTGCAGATACAGACAATCTGTCACTTGCATCAAGTAATGGAAGGCATGCAAACTAAAGCAAAATGCTTTCTCTGCTCCCGTATAATTTACCATTTCTGGTTTTCCCAATATCACTCTCTGTAATAAATAGGCACTTTGACGTCGATTTCAATTTTAGAGGAAAAATTGTCTGAGCTGGGTGGGATATGAACCCACAACCTCCTGATAACATGCCAGGTGCTCTGAACCACTGAGTTACCGGCCGTAGATCATGGTCAGTAGGGGACATGTCAGGAGGTCGTTGGTTTGTATCCCACCCAGCTCAGACAATTTCTCCTCTAAAATTGAAATCGACGTCAAAGTGCTTATTTATTACTAGAAGTTGAACTGTCGAGTTTAACCTGAGTTTATCTCAATATTTATTATCACTCAGGCCGAGTGGTTAGCACGCTTGACTACTGATCTACGGGACCTGGGTTTGAGCCCCGGATAAGGCATGGATGTATGTGTCGTTTTTCTGCTGAGGTCCTGTCATCCTCTCAGACCTTCTACTATGGCAAATAAACTGGCAGGCTCCTGTCAGACCTCTGTGGCAAGCAGCTGCTTGAGGGGGTATTTATTTATTATATCAAATGGATTTACTGCAATGCCTTATTCATAATAATAATTTGCTAAAGGATTGTTGCTATATTATTTTTATGGTGAATATTCTGCAAGAAAGCATTCATTACCTAAGGAAGTTTAATAATTGCATTAATTATTGAAAATCATCTTGTCAATTTCACAATTTACACTTAAACTCGAAAAAAAATAAATTTGTGTGCACTGGTAATCATTATTACGATCACTGCTTATTATTTGACAGCTAGGAAAGTGGATCAGAACACTGAAATAGTTTCAGAACCCACTCAGCAAGTGGATATGATGACCCTGCAAGTATAAATATAGGGACTTCAGCACCACCCATAAACTTGGGCAAGTCAGGAAAAAGTGTTCCATCTTGACCTTTTAACCATAATGAAAAACTTGTTAAAACCCTCGACTCTGAAACACTACCAGGCCATCCAATATTCAAGTCCCAAAATTTATAGGAAGAATCAACAACTCCTTGCAAAAACATAGAATGGCCACCATCACTATTGATGTAGTCAGTTGCATTTTCTGACAGCTCTAAAGAGCTTATAGGGACATGTATGCTACCTAAATCACCAGTACATTGTGGAAAACCCCATTTGCTTTTAAAATCATGTAAATATTTTCTAAGAATGTCACTTTTGGGTACAGCAACATACTGTGGCATTAAAACAGTTACTATTGCTTCGCAGACGTTTTTCTCTATTACACTTATTTTTGATTTACTAATGCTAAACTGATGATACTGAATTATAACTTTCTCCGCTTGATAATAACAAAAGAGCGATTGCAATTTGTTTGTCGATTGGCACAACTACTGACATATCTTTATTCGCTTCAGATAAAGTTGGCTTTACCTTGTCAACCAGGAGCATAAATGTCTCTTTGCTAACTCGAAAGTATTTCACCCACTGACCACGAGTAAACCTTTCTTTTACATTTTTCTCCCACCAAGACGAGTGATAATGTTGATTTCTACGTTTTCGAGAACTATTAGCCTGCACCCATGCAGTGAGCAATTTTATATAGAGCATCCTCTCCTGAGAGAATCGTGAATATAATCTTCTCATCCGATGCGACTATTAGTAGTGCAGCTCAGTATCACTACTGAGCGAAATTTCGTTTTTGTTGTAAAATAGTGGTTGCCAACAAGACTTACATGTTACAAGGTGGGGGGGGGGGGTGGAACACGACTAAAAAACTGAGAGCTTGCGTATGCACTGAAATACCATCTGTTCCTAATTGTAACTGAAGGTGACAGGGCAGATGGCAGTTTGACGTAGATAGCAGATGCGACACACTTGCTGCAGTGGTTGACCTATGTTTGGGGGGAGAGAGGAGGATCATATTGGAATGCTAAAAAAGCTACTCTTAACACCCTTTATTTTTGAGTCTTTGACCAGGTGCTCAGAGGTGTCAACCCTTTTTAGAATCACTGTCCCATTCTTATTTTCAACATATGACGGAAGAGGAATCTCAACAGAGCGCCTTAGGACGGAGATGAAAGATTATTTAATAACGCGTGTTTTTGCCTTGGGGGACTGATACACTGAGAGTAGTGAAATATTTGCAGAGAAATATCTACAGAGTGAAAATTGTTGCCTAAGATGTCCCATCTCACTGCCCCTGGACAAAAGTAGGCCAATGGCTTCAATTTTTAAGTCATCACCACTGCCATATTTGAAACTACCGCCTTTCTCATTGAAATGGTCAGACTGCATCTTTCCCCCCCTCTTCAATTTAATACTGAAATATTATAGTGAAATATTATAGTGAAGTAGTGAAATCTTATAGTTAGAAAACATTAAGACAGTAAATTTCGCTACACAGATTGTTGTTGGTCAATAAACAATAACATCGTTGAGAGTTTAACAACACACAGTTGTGGTCACCATCGTGAATAAGAGTGCTATTGTGAAAATTGAGGTGGCACCGTTTGAAACACTTCGGTTGCTACTCAGGCAAGCCTGACTATTACAGCTTAGACCTGGTGGTCTTTACTGCCAAACAACGCAAGGTTATGAAGAGCTTGCGTATGGAATTATCATCCTAACAGGCAGATGGCGGTTTGACCTTTAGCAGATGCGGTGACGAGGAAAACAGCTTGCTGCAGTGGGTGAAGTTTTACTGATTAGAATGAAATATTACATAGGCTAGCTTGTTAGGGAACCTAGATGCATTAGGAACACAAATTTCAAAATAGAACAAAAGCTAGCACCCGCCTCCCAATGTAAACCAAGTGTCATAGAATCTCCCATTCTCTATGGATATAAGCTGAGCCAGGAAGGAAGAGGTATCTTAACGACCATTGATAAAAATTAATGAGCGCCTCAGGAGGGAATATTTTTAGAGTGGCATTCGAACAAGGACACCTAGATTAATATTCATTGTGACCATCTGTTATTACTCAGTGGAAATCTCCTCCCTTCCCCCTATTTTTTACAAAAGCGTTTCCCCCTATCGTAACCTCGCTTTCATGAAACATTTAACAGGAAAGAGTTATCAGGAAATCTACAGAGTGAAATTTCCGGCGACCAGACCTATAAAATATAGATGGCGCGCCTCAGTAGTCTTGAGCACTGCAAGACTAATCGTGAGGTCATCAATGGCGAGTTCATCACATGATTCGCAAGAAATTTCGCGGTTTGAAGAATACGAAAGTGATTTTAGCGACGATTATTCGCCGTTTGAAGAATTTTTAAACGAACTAGAAAGTGATGAGGGAAAAAATAACGCGCCTCGGAGTCACCCGGGCAGACTAGCATTGGAAAGTTCAAAGTCCCGAAAGTTTCCCAGAAAGAACTTAAAAAAGAAGCGAGCTAGGTGTGCTAAGTGTTCACGTAAAAAAAAAAACCCAACGTTATTGGATGTGCTGTTTGCCATCTGCCACTTTGTAAAAGTTGTACGCGAAGTATTTGTGAAGATTGCTTGTAGTTTCATAAAAGAAGCGAGCTAGATGTGCTGTTGAAGGTATGCATATCGAAGGAATAAATTTGTTTGAATAAATTTGTTTAAATCTGTTTGATTAGGCGTCTTTTTGCCTGTCTAAAGGAAGAGGTAATTGATTAATAACGCCTCAGGAGGAAATATTTTTACGACCGGAAAAATTTTGACATTTAAGTCTTAAAAACGTCAAACTGTGAGTCTCAACCCCTCCTTAAAAAAAATAGCTATTTTCCCTGGAGTTCTACCTCTCCAAATTATTTTTTTTCTATGTGCTAAAGGCTTCTCTCTCTATACTGAGAATCGTGATAAGTCTGAAACACCGTGTGTGAGAGAGGCTTGTCTAGTTGTAGTGAGAGAAGCTTGTTCTGTCTAGTATTAAATACTGAGTCGTGTAAAAGAGGTTAACCTGTAACTTGGCGAAGTCTACCAGACCCCAGCGCTATTTCTTGATAATTAGTCAGACACTGTAAAACATAGCTTACTCTGAGTGACATTTGAACCCAAATGTTTCAGGACACTCAATTTCAACTAGGACACTCAACGGTGTTCTTTTATACAAAGAGCTAAAATAATAGTCTAAAATCCCAAGAAAACAGTAAAATGCATGATGCAACAACGTGCAAAAAGGCTATTGACGCTAAATTCGCACTGCTTGAAATGGTATCAAAAATTTTCGTATTTACCGTTGTACAAATATTCAGAGACCTATTTGTCACGTCAACATTTTCGGATGTCACGCAGTAGAACAGCCAGTGGCACACCATGTTGCTCCCCACAACAGTAGCATCAGTTGCCACTGACCGAGGGCAGATGCGATTATGTCTAACGCACACGCCACCAGTCACTTCCTGGTGCGAGCAAGCTGGTGGACGGCGCGATGCGCACTTCCTACTGCCGCTTAGAGGTAAAAAACAAACATTAAAATATTATAATACCAGTTACGGGATATTTATGATTATTTCTCTAAAAATCTAGTGAAATTCAGAGATATTCGGTCTCTGCAAAGCAAAAATTGAAATTTCATCCCGTGTTGATAAATTTCTCAAACACAGCACCCGACGCATTTATTGAAGTCCTGCCATTTTAGAGAAGTAATTGCTTAAAAAAAACGTGGATTTCGAGGAGGCACGATCCGGTAACAAACAAGCAAGCGATTCGCGATAACTTTGAAAGGAAATCACGTTTCCATCACTTCTTATTTTTGAAAACGTCTCTGCTTTGTGAAATTATAAGTAATGTTTACTAAACCATAAAAATTAAGAGAATTACCAACCTTTTATTATATAAGTGTAATCCCATAAATGCCTGTATTTAGTAGACTTCTCTCCCATCGAGCGAACTGGTTTACCCAACCAGTTGTAGCTTGAGCATGACACATACACATGCACTCTGGAAGCGTCACGGGAGATCACGTGAGAAGTCGCGATAACATCTACGTTGTTTACCACTGTGGTAAAGATAAATGACTGGACTCCGATACTCAGACAACACAGATATATTTCATTTTTTTTATTGATATCAAAGTATTGGGAGAT
This sequence comes from Ryuthela nishihirai, assembly GCA_038380435.1. Classification (NCBI taxonomy): domain Eukaryota; kingdom Metazoa; phylum Arthropoda; class Arachnida; order Araneae; family Heptathelidae; genus Ryuthela; species Ryuthela nishihirai. The sequence continues at coordinate 26,180,457 of JAWZYU010000022.1, forward strand.
ACAGTGAATAAACAATGACAATGCGTAGGTTTCATATAATATTTTACACATGTAATGATATCCATTGATTTACAATTTTATTTACACATTTCACAATGATGCTTTTTTTACATTGATTACAGATATTATTTTTACAGCCTGCTTACAAAAAAGTGCAACAGAGGAAATGGTTTTACATAGAGCAGTCTATGGTAATTACATGCGACATTTTTATATATACAGGGGTTACACAAAAAATTATACATTCAGCTAGAATCATCTTTTTTTATACATATTAACATATTGTTCAAACATTTTGGAAACCATAGTGTGCATATTTAACAAAATATTTGTTTTCTGTTACATTATTTTTTCATTTGTAGTGTCCATGCGAAAGGGTGTCATAGCCATTTTCTAAAAGATACCTTTTGTCATCGAATGGTGACAGATCGAGTTTTACACCTTTCACTGTATGAAGATGATGGTTGCTATTTTGAATCCTTGTCAAATCTACTCGAGAAGGTGATTTGTTTATCAAGCAGTCTCTGTAATCCTTGTGTCGAAGGGTTCTTTTTATGATGTATTTGGGGACTCCTTTCCATGTCTTCTCCTCTTGTAAACTTAGAATACTATTTTGCACGAAGGCCTACAAATTGTTTTGCAGGTACTCCTGAAAGTTCATCTTTCATTTTACCTAGTACCATTCTATTATGTTTACTATGCAAAACACGATCTATGTGATAGTCGGATGTATTGAAGCGATCTATATACGGATAATATCGATATACGATCTATATACGGAATCGGATGTATTGAAGCGATCTAGCATACACGTCCTCGGTTTGAAGCTCGTAGCACAGTGAATCTGTGTCAATGAACAATAATTTAGCTTTTTCTCCATATTTTGGACTAATATAGTCATAATGAAAACTATACATCAATATTTTCCTGATATCTAGAATACTGAATCCAGCATAAATAGGCCTGTTGAGTTTCAATTTAGTTTGCTTTGATTGTAAATATGCGAGTTTGTTGTCAAAAACACGAAAAGCATGAAAAACAGGCGATGCTACGAGTTTACATACTCTCTTTGGGTTCTGAATCAATTTTCACTCGATTTCTCAAGTTTTCCATCGTTTTTCCAAACGCAGCGTTATTCATCAGTTTGAAGAAGTCCTTCTTGATATCGTTTCTAGCTTTCTTCCGCTGATCCGTACTAAATTCTATGTATGTCTTTAGCCAGCAAGATTGTTTGAAAAACGCGATGTATTTTCTTCAGTTACATACCGAAGGCTAAATATTGTTTCTGGTAATGAAAGTCATATTTTTCCTTAGAATTCAGATTTGGGGCTAATTTCATGACTGATTAGCTTGCATTTATTATAAGGGCAAGCTCTTGACAATATGGTGATAATATCGTATCACCAAATTGTCAAGTTATCTAGATCTATTTCTTTGTTAAGCCATCGAAAATCGCTTTGAGAAAGACATTGTGACATTGCCGATCCATAAAGATTGTTGGCATCATAGTACATAATGTATTTAGAGGGTAGTTGGGAGTAGTGGTGTCACACTATACCGTACCCCCACGCACTGTGCTTTCCCCACACACACACAGAGAGAGAGAGACAAACATACAGACAGATATACGTACAAGACAGTGTGCTTTACTGTAATGCGGTGCCCTTTGAACTAAAGAATCATTCTCAAACCCCAACAGTATAACTTTCATGTAGGTTCTGATATCAAAGATAATGTGCTTTCCTGCAGTGCAGCACCCCCATGGGCTAAAAATCTTTCTCAAACCCAATCATAGCGTGTTTTTTCACAGATGTGTTCCATGGGTAGTGATCGTCATCTCTATAGATTTAAATGTGAAGCATAGAGTGTGTATCTCTTTGAATGAAATCGCTTATAATGAGACAATATTTCCTTTAAAAGTTAGAAGTTATTAGTATGAACTAAAAAGTGGTGATGTATACACTATCTGATCGTTAAAATTAAACTTTAGCGAGTTGATATATCGTTCTCTAGATAGCGAGTCCAAAATTAGTGTGTCTTTGCTTTAAAAATAAATATGCCTTCATGCAACTAATTGTTGTAAAAGTTACAGGATTTTTTCATACGACCCAGTAGAAGGGGGTGAGAGGATGTCAGGATCATGGTAGGAAAACAACACAAACGTTCATGTCTTACTATGGATCTCAAACCTTGGCTTTTATTAGATCAGAAGTAACTAACCTGCTGTCTATGAGATAGATTAGAAATATTCTCATGGCGGAAAAATAACTAAACAAACATGAAATCCCGTGTTAGATTGTAGTGAAACACCCTATCTTTGTTGAAAAACTTGTGTTTGCAGTGAAAAATAGCCATCTTCACCCATACTTATGCGCTTATTAAAACGTACCGAGGGGACCAGGAACTCCGAAAAGAGATAGCGGCTTGGTATAACCTATGAGAGCTTACATTACGTTTTATCGGTGGTTGATGTCAGAGAATGCAAAGTTAGGTCTAGCGGATCGATTCTGGGACCCAACTTTTCATGGAAATACTGAAAATATTGTTGTTTTCTTATAAACACTGAGTTTTCAGATTTTAAATTTCCAAACTTCTGTGGTTCTTTGCTGATGTTTTCTACATGCAAAGTATTTTGTGATATTCGTCCATCCGTGTGTACGCAATGTAGTATAGAAATGTGCATTCTCATGCAGGAAAAATAACTAATAATGAAAACAACTTGTGTTTGCAACGAAAAATAGCCAACTACACCCACACTTATGCGCTACGTACCAGGGAACTATAGAACCAGGAAATCCGAAAAGAGCGTGAGATAGCGGCTTGGAATAACCGTTGAATAGTCGTTTTTTCTATCTTACAGTATTTGCGTTGTAATTTTCTGTTTTGAAGCGATTTTTTACAGCCATCCCACTACGTTTTTATACTTTCTCTCTCGTCACAGTATGTTTTACCGTTATTGTGCCTTCCACTTCCAAAGAATTGTGAAAATATTCACCTATCCACTGAAATGTGTGTGTACATTTACAGATATTCCAACACTCTTTACATTTTAGTGATTCTCATTGAATTTACCAACCATTTCGTTGTTTTTCTAATTTTCGTTTATGCATGTAATTTGATTTAACGACCTAGTCACATGGTGTATCATGGGTAGAGTACTACCCATTTCATCTCTTTTCAGGTTTGTATGACAGTAAGGCAAACTTGCAATCAGTTTTTCATTCTAAATGCTTGTTGCCTGCATATCACTGAAATTCCTCCTCGTATGGCTTCCAAAAAGGTACATTGTAGGTTATCAACTCTAGTATTTTTTCATCTTCAGGTATGAAGGCAGGAGCTGTGTAAACATGACAGGGATCAGTATCTGCCACCAAACACATCAGCTAAGAGGAGAACGTCAGTGTACGCGATATTGGCGTAGGTTTTTTTATGTTGAATGAATATTTTCATTACACGGGTATAGTCTTCCACTCCCCTAGCGCTTCTCCGAGGAGCTAATGTGTGTCATCTCAATTTTAAGCGTTCTAATAAAATTATTTCATAACCTAAAGGACAGCCATCTGCAAGGAATCGGTATTAATTGCATTCCCTATAATATGGAAAACAGCATTCTCCCTTTGAATTTCATAGAAACAAATTCTTAATGGAACAATAATGCTGCTTTTCATCGTCTGATAACAGTAGGAGATTTGCGTGCACTTTAAATCTGAATGGTGTGATGTAGAGTGGGAACATCTCTTTCTCGTATCCAGACAGAAATGTTAATTTTTTCGAATTTAGATATTTGATTTATTGTTAAAGGGAAAATTAGGCCAGATGTGTTTTCTTCTAAATGTATATAGTTGTTAAAGTGTTCAGTGTTTCCTATTGCAGGATACAAAGTGGCTAAAACAGATTAAACCATTTTTGTCGGAATTACATACATTAACAATAGCACGTTTTTAATAGTAATTCTCTTGGAGTAGGGATATAACTAGGTCCCGCAAGAGGGCAGAACCTACATGAAAGTTATACTGTTGGGGTTTGAGAAAGATTCTTTAGTTCACAGGGCACCGCATTACAGTAAAGCACACTGTCTTGTACGTATATCTGTCTGTATGTTTGTCTCTCTCTCTCTCTGTGTGTGTGTGGGGGGGGGGAAAGCACAGTGCATGGGGGTACGGTATAGTGCGACACCACTACTCCCAACTACCCTCTAAATACATTATGTACTATGATGCCAACAATCTTTATGGATCGACAATGTCTTTCTCAAAGCGATTTTCGATGGCTTAACAAAGAAATAGATCTAGATATCTTGACAATTTGGTGATAGGATACTATCACCATATTGTCAAGAGCATGCACTTGTAATAAATGCAAGCTAATCAGTCATGAAATTAGCCCCAAATCTGAATTCTAAGGAAAAATATGTCTTTCATTACCAGAAACAATATTTAGCTTTCGGTATGCAACTGAAGAAAATACATAACGTTTTTCAAACAATCTTGCTGGCTAAAGACATATATAGAATTTAGTACGGATCAGCGGAAGAAAGCTAGAAACGATATCGAGAAGGACTTCTTCAAACTGATGAATAACGCTGTGTTTGGAAAAACGATGGAAATCGAGTGAAAATTGACCCAGAACCTAAAGAGAGTATGTAAACTCGTAGCATCGCCTGTTTTTAACGCTTTTCGTGTTTTTGACAACAAACTCGCATATTTACAATCAAAGCAAACTAAATTGAAACTCAACAGGCCTATTTATGCTGGATTCAGTATTCTAGATATCAGGAAAATATTGATGTATAGTTTTCATTATGATTATATTACTCCAAAATATGGAAAAAAAGCTAAATTGTTGTTCATTGACACAGATTCACTGTGCTACGAGCTTCAAACCGAGGACGTGTATGCCGATATGATATATAGATCTCTTCAATACATCCGACTATCACATAGATCGTGTTTTGCATAGTAAACATAATAAAATGGTACTAGGTAAAATGAAAGATGAACTTTCAGGAGTACCTGCAAAACAATTTGTAGGCCTTCGTGCAAAATTGTATTCTAAGTCTACAAGAGGAGAAGAAGACATGGAAAGGAGTCCCCAAATATATCATAAAAAGAACCCTTCGACACAAGGATTACAGAGACTGCTTGATAAACAAATCACCTTCTCGAGTAGATTTGACAAGGATTCAAAATAGCAACCATCATCTTCATACAGTGAAAGGTGTAAAACTCGATCTGTCACCATTCGATGACAAAAGGTATCTTTTAGAAAATGGCTATGACACCCTTTCGCATGGACACTACAAATGAAAAAATAATGTAACAGAAAACGAATATTTTGTTAAATATGCACACTATGATTTCCAAAATGTTTGAACAATATGTTAATATGTATAAAAAAAGATGATTCTATCTGAATGTATAAATTTTTTGTAACCCCTGTATATATATAAATGTCGCATGTAATTACCGTAGACTGCTCTATGTAAAACCATTTCCTCTGTTGCACTTTTTTGTAAGTAGGCTCTAAAAATAATATCTGTAATCAATGTAAAAAAGCATCATTGTGAAATGTGTAAATAAAATTATAAATCAATGGAAATCATTACACGTGTAAAATATTATATGAAACCTACGCATTGTCATTGTTTATTCACTGTATCTCCCAATACTTTGATATCAATAAAAAAAATGAAATATATCTGTGTTGTCTGAGTATCGGAGTCCAGTCATTTATCTTTACCACAGTGGTAAACAACGTAGACGTTATCGCGACTTCTCACGTGATCTCCCGTAACGCTTCCAGAGTGCATGTGTATGTGTCATGCTCAAGCTACAACTGGTTGGGTAAACCAGCTCGCTCGCTGGGAGAGAAGTCTACTAAATACAGGCATTTATGGGATTACACTTATATAATAAAAGGTTGGTAATTCTCTTAATTTTTATGGTTTAGTATACATTACTTATAATTTCGCGATGCAGAGACGTTTTCAAAAATAAGAAGTGATGGAAACGTGATTTCCTTTCAAAGTTATCGCGAATCGCTTGCTTGTTTGTTACCGGATCGTGCCTCCTCGAAATCCACGTTTTTTTTTTAAGCAATTACTTCTCTAAAATGGCAGGACTTCAATAAATGCGTTGGGTGCTGTGTTTATGAGAAATTTATCAGCACGGGATGAAATTCCAATTCTTGCTTTGCAGAGACCGAATATCTCTGAATTTCACTAGATTTTTACAGAGAAATAATCATAAATATCCCGTAACTGGTATTATAATGTTTTAATGTTTGTTTTTTACCTCTAAGCGGCAGTAGGAAGTGCGCATCGCGCCGTCCACCAGGTTGCTCGCACCAGGAAGTGACTGGTGGCGTGTGCGTTAAACATAATCGCATCTGCCCTCGGTCAGTGGCAACTGATGCTACTGTTGTGGGGAGCAACATGGTGTGCCACTGGCTGTTCTACTGCGTGACATCCGAAAATGTTGACGTGACAAATAGGTCTCTGAATATTTGTACAACGGTAAATACGAAAATTTTTGATACCATTTCAAGCAGTGCGAATTTAGCGTCAATAGCCTTTTTGCACGTTGTTGCATCATGCATTTTACTGTTTTCTTGGGATTTTAGACTATTATTTTAGCTCTTTGTATAAAAGAACACCGTTGAGTGTCCTAGTTGAAATTGAGTGTCCTGAAACATTTGGGTTCAAATGTCACTCAGAGTAAGCTATGTTTTACAGTGTCTGACTAATTATCAAGAAATAGCGCTGGGGTCTGGTAGACTTCGCCAAGTTACAGGTTAACCTCTTTTACACGACTCAGTATTTAATACTAGACAGAACAAGCTTCTCTCACTACAACTAGACAAGCCTCTCTCACACACGGTGTTTCAGACTTATCACGATTCTCAGTATAGAGAGAGAAGCCTTTAGCACATAGAAAAAAAATAATTTGGAGAGGTAGAACTCCAGGGAAAATAGCTATTTTTTTTAAGGAGGGGTTGAGACTCACAGTTTGACGTTTTTAAGACTTAAATGTCAAAATTTTTCCGGTCGTAAAAATATTTCCTCCTGAGGCGTTATTAATCAATTACCTCTTCCTTTAGACAGGCAAAAAGACGCCTAATCAAACAGATTTAAACAAATTTATTCAAACAAATTTATTCCTTCGATATGCATACCTTCAACAGCACATCTAGCTCGCTTCTTTTATGAAACTACAAGCAATACCTTCAACAGCACATCTAGCTCGCTTCTTTTATGAAACTACAAGCAATCTTCACAAATACTTCGCATACAACTTTTACAAACTGGCAGATGGCAAACAGCACATCCAATAACGTTCGGTTTTTTTTTACGTGAACACTTAGCACACCTAGCTCGCTTGTTTTTTAAATTCTTTTTGGGAAACTTTCGGGACTTTGAACTTTCTAATGCTGGTGTGCCCGGGTGACTCTGAGGCGCGTTATTTTTTCCCTCATCACTTTCTAGTTCGTTTAAAAATTTTTCAAACCGCGAATAATCGTCGCTAAAATCACTTTCGTATTCTTCAAACCGCGAAATTTCTTGCGAATCATGTGATGAACTCGCCATTGATGACCTCACGATTAGTCTTGCAGTGATCAAGACTACTGAGGCGCGCCATCTATATTTTATAGGTCTGGTCTCCGGAAATTTCACTCTGTAGATTTCCTGATAACTCTTTCCTGTTAAATGTTTCATGAAAGCGAGGTTACGATAAGGGGAAACGCTTTTGTAAAAAATAGGGGGAAGGGAGGAGATTTCCACTGAGTAATAACAGATGGTCACAATGAATATTAATCTAGGTGTCCTTGTTCGAATGCCACTAAAAATATTCCCTCCTGAGGCACTCATTAATTTTTATCAATGGTCGTTGAGATACCTCTTCCTTCCGGGCTCAGCATATATCCATAGAGAATGGGAGATTCTATGACACTTGGTTTACATTGGGAGGCGGGTCCTAGCTTTTGTTCTATTTTGAAATTTGTGTTCCTAATGCATCTAGGTTCCCTAACAAGCTAGCCTATGTAATATTTCATTCTAATCAGTAAAACTTCACCCACTGCAGCAAGCTGTTTTCCTCGTCACCGCATCTGCTAAAGGTCAAACCGCCATCTGCCTGTTAGGATGATAATTCCATACGCAAGCTCTTCATAACCTTGCGTTGTTTGGCAGTAAAGACCACCAGGTCTAAGCTGTAATAGTCAGGCTTGCCTGAGTAGCAACCGAAGTGTTTCAAACGGTGCCACCTCAATTTTCACAATAGCACTCTTATTCACGATGGTGCCCACAACTGTGTGGAGTTGTTAAACTCTCAACGATGTTATTGTTTATTGACCTACAACAATCTGTGTAGCGAAATTTCCTGTCTTAATGTTTTCTAACTATAATATTTCACTATTTCACTATAATATTTCACTATTTCACTATAATATTTCACTATTAAATTGAAGAGGGGGAAGGACTGAAAAAGGGGGAAAGATGCAGTGTGACCATTTCAATGAGAAAGGCGGTAGTTTCAAATATGGCAGTGATGATGACTTAACAATTGAAGCCATTGGCCTACTTTTGTCCAGGGGCAGTGAAATGGGACATCTTAGGCAACAATTTTCACTCTGCAGATATTTCACTACTCTCAATGTATCAGTCCCCCAAGGCAAAACACGCGTTATTACATAATCTTTCATCTCCCTCCTAACTCTCAGTGTATTAGTCCCCTATGGCGCTCTGTTGAGATTCCTCTTCCTTCATATGTTGAAAATAAGAATGGGACAGTGATTCTAAAAAGGGTTGACACCTCTGAGCACCTGGTCAAAGACTCAAAAATAAAGCGTGTTAAGAGTAGCTTTTTTAGCATTCCAAGATCCTCCTCTCTGCCCCCAAACATAGGTCAACCACTGCAGCAAGTGTGTCGCATCTGCTATCTACGTCAAACTGCCATCTGCCCTGTCACCTCAGTTACAATTAGGAACAGATGGTATTTCAGTGCATACGCAAGCTGTCAGTTTTTTATTCGTGTTCCCCCCCCCACCACCTTGTAACATGTAAGTCTTGTTTGCAACCACTATTTTACAACAAAAACGAAATTTCGCTCAGTAGTGATACTGAACTGCACCACTAATAGTCGCATCGGATGAGAAGATTATATTCACGATTGTCTCAGGAGAGGATGCTCTTTATAAAATTGCTCACTGCATGGGTGCAGGCTAATAGTTCTCGAAAACGTAGAAATCAACATTATCACTCGTCTTGGTGGGAGAAAAATGTAAAAGAAAGGTTTACTCGTGGTCAGTGGTTGAAATACTTTTGAGTTAGCAAAGAGACATTTATGCTCCTGGTTGACAAGGTAAAGCCAACTTTATCTGAAGCAAATAAAGATATGTCGGTAGTTGTGCCCATCGACAAACAAATTGCAATCGCTCTTTTGTTATTATCAAGCGGAGAAAGTTATAATTCAGTATCATATCAGTTTAGCATTAGTAAATCAAAAATAAGTGTAATAGTGAAAAACATCTGCGAAGCAATAGTAACTGTTTTAATGCCACAGTATGTTGCTGTACCCAAAAGTGACATTCTTAGAAAATATTTACATGATTTTAAAAGCAAATGGGGTTTTCCACAATGTACTGGTGTTTTAGGTAGCATACATGTCCCTATAAGCTCTTCAGAGCTGCCAGAAAATGCAACTGACTACATCAATAGTGATGGTGGCCATTCTATGTTTTTGCAAGGAGTTGTTGATTCTTCCTATAAATTTTGGGACTTGAATATTGGATGGCCTGGTAGTGTTTCAGAGTCGAGGGTTTTAACAAGTTCTTCATTATGGTTAAAAGGTCAAGATGGAACACTTTTTCCTGACTTGCCCAAGTTTATGGGTGGTGCTGAAGTCCCTATATTTATACTTGCAGGGTCATCATATCCACTTGCTGAGTGGGTTCTGAAACCATTTCAGTGTTCTGATCCAGTTTCAGATGATAAACAAAAATTTAATGAGAGATTTGCCTTTGCATATAATGTAAGTGAAATTGCATTTAAGAGATTGAAAGCACGCTGGAATTGCTTGGCTATTGGAAATATATGCAGTATAGATATTTTCCCAAATGTAGCAGCAGCTGGTTGTACTTTCCACAATTTATGTGAGGGTGAAAAAGAACCAATATTAGATGAATGGATTGTGAAGGCAGAAAATTTTTTTCAACAGCCTCTTCCTTCACCATGTAATTCAGTTGTTGGAACACAGGCTGAATTTATCCGCCAAGCAGTGAAAGATTATTTTCAGATAGGAATCTAACAATGCTGAAAGTGACAGGTAACTTTCCTAGCTGTCAAATAATAAGCAGTGATCGTAATAATGATTACCAATGCACATAATTTTTTTTTTTTTTTTTTCGAGTTTAAGTGTAAATTGTGAAATTGACAAGATGTTTTTCAATAATTAATGCAATTATTAAACTTCCTTAGGTAATGAAAGCTTTCTTGCAGAATATCCACCATAAAAATAATATAGCAACAATCCTTAGCAAATTATTTATTATTATGAATAAGGCATTGCAGTAAATCCTTTGATATAATAAATAAATACCCCCTCAAGCAGCTGCTTGCCACAGAGGTCTGACAGGAGCCTGCCAGTTTATTTGCCATAGTAGAAGGTCTGAGAGGATGACAGGACCTCAGCAGAAAAACGACACATATATCCATGCCTTATCCGGGGCTCAAACCCAGGTCCCGTAGATCAGTAGCCAAGCATGCTAACCACTTGGCCTGAGTGATAATAAATATTGAGATAAACTCAGGTAAACTCGACAGTTCTACATCCAGTAATAAATAAGCACTTTGACGTCGATTTCAATTTTAGAGGAGAAATTGTCTGAGCTGGGTGGGATACAAACCCACGACCTCCTGACATGTCCCCTACTGACCATGATCTACGGCCGGTAACTCAGTGGTTCAGAGCACCTGGCATGTTATCAGGAGGTTGTGGGTTCATATCCCACCCAGCTCAGACAATTTTTCCTCTAAAATTGAAATCGACGTCAAAGTGCCTATTTATTACAGTGAGTGATATTGGGAAAACCAGAAATGGTAAATTATTCGGGAGCAGAGAAAGCATTTTGCTTTAGTTTGCATGCCTTCCATTACTTGATGCAAGGGACAGATTGTCTGTATCTGCAATTACCATGATATTGGATTATAGTGGCCCACTTAAATGGCCTCTTTTGACCATTCGGGGCAGGGGTGGCTCAGTCGGTAGCGCGTCAGGCTCGTAATCTGTAGTTCCCAGGTTCGAGTCCCAGCTGGGTCAGCATTGAGATTTATCTCTGCAAAATTCCCCGCCCTACCCACAGTCAGTAGGGGACACCTATGGGCTTAGAAAGGCCGCTGTCTGTCGGATGGGACGTTAAGATGTGGTCCCATGTGCGGGAGAGCCATACCCTGTGCACTTTAAAGAACACGCTGGATGGCCTTAACGGGAGGCTACCATCTGTCTCCCAACAGCTATTCCAGTGGGTCCCCTCCCCTAACCTTCTCTGAGCCTTCGGGGTCCATGTGACCTGGCCATTTAGCTCATTGTGTGCAAAAAAGTGCTGCTCAGAGGTAAAACAACCCAACCCTTTTGACCATTTAAGACTTTTGAAATCAGTGCCAGATATGGGGAGAAGGGGGGTATGACCTCCCCTTTAGAATGCTAATGAGAGGCAAAAAATTGTTAAAATTACATTTTATTTGTTCAGTGGACTAAAGTTTTTTTTTGTTCACCCAACATTATTTCTCTCTGCAAAGTTTCATCAAAGATGTAGTTTATCACTTGCCATTACTGCGATCCAGCAGTGAACTGAAGGCCAGGATTACTAATGCCCAAGTAATTTCTGATGTGCTCCACAGAGTGTGAGAGAAAATTGAATATTATTGGGATGTTTGCCACTGTAAAGGTGTATTTCTCTTCACTGTCATTTCTTATGACAAATGTGGCAGGGATTAGCTTAGTTGGTAGCATGTAAGACTCATAATCTGTAGTTCCCAGATTTGTGTCCCATCTAGGAGAGTGTTGAAATTTATCTCCTCTAAATCCCCACCCTGCCCTCGATCACAAATGAGACATTGATGGACTTGGAAGGTTGTCATCCTTCAGATGGAAGGTAAGGCCCACGTGCAGGAGACCCATATCCTGAGTATGTTAAAGAACACACTGGAGGGTTCCATCTGCCTCCTAATAGACAGACTCTGTTATTATTATATAATTATAGAGCATTTTATATAATTTCTTCAGTTTACAAACATTTTATCAAAGAGACATTTTTGAGAGCATAAAGTTCAAAGTGTTGAAACAAACACATAATAAAAGTTATTATTGGATGACTTGTGCCATCTATATATTAGTTGTAATTTTCACATACATACATACTTATAGAATAAACTTGATTCAATGTTAATCTCCATTCAAACGTTAGACAAATGTGTAAAAACTGGATTTATCTGGTTTCAAGTATTGCAGATTCTGAAAGTGATAAAAGTAACCATGATATTCAAAGTGTTTATCATTGATGCAGGTAATAATTACATCTGTTATTTTTTGTGATTTCATATTATAGTAGATTAGTAGAAAATTTTGAGCCAGACTGGTTATTATAAGTATACACATTATTTACACGTTTGTTAAAAAATGATTATCATAGAGAAAAATATGTTTGCAAGCAGCATTTTAAATATGTTTTCCAGAGTAAAAATTACTCTTAAAAATAGAAATTTGTTTCCTTTCCCCTTAGTATAGAGCTGAGCCCAAGTGTTTTAACACTAATGTTCACTATGTGTTTATTGACCTACAACTGTGGAAGATTTCATGATGTCTCACTGTTTATTGACCTATCAGAGTGACCATTGACCTATCAAAGTTTTCACTCTGTCTGTAGCGTAATTTCCTGTTCTTAATGTCTTGAATTGCGTGGACTGAGTTAGGTCACTTGGAACGTCCTGATGTATAATTACAGAGTGTTATCGTTGTGTATCGTGAAATTAGAGTGAAATAATCACTATGCAGATAATATTTCATTATGCAGATAATCTTTCACTCTGCAGATAATATTTCACTCTGCAGATACAAACGATATTGATAGTTTGTACAGTAGACTGCATTGCGAGAGAACCCCATGGCCAATTCTCATGTATTTACTCATTATAAAAGCGATAATTGGTTACGATAGGGGGGGGGGTAAACAGATAATTAGTTACAATAGGGGGGAAATGCTAAAGTTTCTAAACAGGGGAGAGAACAGCAACTATTGTTTGAGTAAAAGATATGAAATGTGACTTCTGTGTATGTTGGTCCAAGGCCAATTGGGTAGTGAGCTGTTTTATAGTGTTGTGTTCGTCTGTGCTTATTGCTCAAAGTCTTTCCATCGTCACTGCATCTGCTAAAGGTTACGTCAAATCTGTCTGTCAGCTGGAACAGATGATAATTCCATACCGCAAGCTTTCATTAGTTTTATTCCCCTCCAAGGCATAGTAGCTCTCAACGTTTTTGTCACCAATATTTCACTCACACACAGCACCAACCATAGTCAGGCAGTATAGCTTACTATGAGTGGCATTCGAACCCATCAAAAACTACTATCATTCAGTTTCTCACTGCGGCTGTAGACTCTATAGCATATTTTGTCATTTCCTGTTCTTAGTGTCTTTCATGGACTTGGGTCACTTGGAACGTATATGATATATAGAGTGAAAATTATTAGTGGAAATTATTACAGGTGCCGCCGTCCGTCGGATGGGACGTTAAGCCATGGCCCCATATGCGGGAGAGCCATACCCTGTGCACGTTAAAGAACACACTGGATGGCCTTGATGGGGAAGCTACCATCTATCTCCCAACAGCTGTTCCAGTGGGTCCTCTCCCCCAACCTTCTCTGAGCCTTCGGGGTCCATGTGAGCTGGCCATTTAGCCCATGGTGTGCAAAAAAAGTACCGCTCAGAGGTAAAACAACCCAACCCACAGATCTAAGGCATATTACATCAAGAAGTTCTGGCAGACTCCTCTGGTAAATGGCTGCTTAGGGGTATTTTATATTTAATACATGCAGGTTGATTTCATATAAATGGAATATAATTTTAATAGTAAGTTTTATATAACAATATAGTAAGTTTCATATAACAATCACTAAAATAAATCTTTTTCAATTTTACAGGAACGCTATTATTCATATATCGGATTTCCAAAGAATTTTTGAAACTATTAGATTGAGAGAGGAGTATGCATTAAAAAAGGTAAGTTATAAGACCCTCTAGTAATAACTATTTAAAACTCATTGGTTAAACAATAAACAACCGTCAATTCAAAAGGGTGCAATAAGAATGAGGCAAAAAATTGTCCCAGGTTTTGTAACTTGGTTTACTATGAGTAGTAATCTTGAGTTCAAATGCAAAATATTTTGTGTTGAATTTCAATGATTTTGTGTTTTCATCATAGTATGCCAGGCTAGTAATCTGTAGTCCCTAGATTCGACTCCAAACTCTGCTTGCACTAAAAATTTCTTCCCCTTGATGAGATTCTCCAACATTATTCCCTCTTGATGAGAATTTTACTGCTTATTTAAAGCTCTCTGTTCGTTAAAAGCATTGTTTCTCCTCAATTCTTTGCTTATTAGAAATGTGCATTTTCGTTTTAAGTACAAAACTTTTCCTGCGGCTGTTTAAGAATTAAATTTTTTCCTCCTCTTGCTCATCACTAAGTTTGTGTTAAACAGATCTAATTTAGAGTTATTATTTTGGTTAATTGCCCTTCTGGATTTCATATCTATATAATATTTGGCATGTCAAAAATGCTGTATACTAATAATAATCATCTCCAATACATTTGTTTAAAATTATTAAACAATAAAGTAAAATTTAGAAAAACAAGTTACAGGGAAATATTACTGGTCCATGGGGGCGGGGATGATTTAGTCGGTAGCGTGACAGGCTCGTAATCTGCAGTTCCCAGGTTCAAGTCCCAGCTGGGTCAGCGTTGAGATTTAGCTCTGCAAAATTCCCTGCCCTGCCCGTGGTCTATAGGGGACACCGATGGGTTTGGAAAGGCCGCCATCTGTCAGATGGGATGTAGCGGGAGATGCCATACCCTGTGCACATTATAGAACACATTGGATGCCTTGACCGGAGGCTACCATCTGTCTCACAACAGCTGTTCCAGTGGGTCCCCTCCCCCACTCTTCTCTGAGCCTTTGGGGTCCATGTGACCTGTCCCCGCCCTGCCCATGGTCAGTAGGGGACACCGATGGGCTTGGAAAGGCCGCCGTCCGTCGGATGGAACGTTAAGCTGTGGTCCTGTGTGTGGGAGAGTCATACCCTGTGCACGTTAAAGAACACGCTGGATGGCCTTGACGGGAGGCTACCATCTGTCTCCCAACAGCTGTTCCAGTGGGTCCCCTCTCCCAACCTTCTCTGAGCCTTCGGGGTCCATGTGACCTTGCCATTTAGCCCATGGTGTGCAAAAAAGTGCCAGTCAGAGGTAAAACAACCCGAACGCTGGTATCTATAATAAAATAAATATCCCGTATCTATATTATGTCGAAAAATAATGTCTTGATTAATACTGATATTTTAGTGTATATTATCAAGTTGGATTTCGAGTAAATAATTGCAGTTAAAATTTGTTATATTATCTATAAATTACATCATTTTGGCTAACCACATGGGGTTTGTAAAACTTTGGCTGCTAATGTACTTCACAAAATGGTTTCAATGTTAAAGTTTTGGTAAATTCTATTTCAGAAGGCTACTAGATTAAAAAGAGCTTATTGAAATGATACATACATATATCTGTAAATTAACTTTGGACTGCAGTTGAAAATTGCACAATATTTTTTAACTTTAATAATTATAACTGGATTTGTGACAGTAGTCATGTTTTCTTAAGTGTTCATACACTAACGAAACTATGAATATGGGATCTCCATTTTAAAGAAGGTAGTTTTTACTTTCTGCCTCTACCACCTTATAACAATGTAAATTCAATTAATGGATGATTATAGAATTATGAATGTTAATACATATTATGTGTATATTATGTATATTACATATTATGTGTATATTTATAGACAACTTCAGGATATTTTGAATTCTGTCAAGAAAGGAAATATTACCCTTGTTCTAGGTGACTTCAATGCCAGAGTTGGTACTGACTCTGACCTTTGGGGAGGGGTGATAGGTACTTTTGGTATTGGTAGCTGCAATGGCAATGGGCAACGTCTCCTACAGGTAAGTAAACTCAATGAATTCAGAATAACTAACACTTGTTACAAACACCGCGACATACATAAGTGCATATGGGTTTCACCTGATCGGTTGCATAAGAATATGGTTGATTATATATTAATTAACAGCAAATGGCTAGTTATGTTAGGAATACCAGGTCATTGAAGGGAGCTGTAATTGAATCTGACCATTACATTGTTAAATGTGTCTTGCAACTTAAACTTAAAAATTTTGTGCTGAGGTTAAAAAATTACCTTCAATACTGAAGTTTTGAAAGACCCAGTTATAGCTAAAGCTCAATATGATAGGTTACTTAGTCATTATGACCGTCATGGTTTGCTTACCACTGAAGTTGAGGAAGAATAGGACCATTTTAAATAGGCTTTTTTGGAAACTAACAGTATTCTTTTAGGAAAAAAGTAGCAGAGGATGCAGAATTATTTGAGTGATAAGGCACTTCAGCTTATTTCAGAAAGAAGGAACTGCAGGAATGTCCTTAATCATTACCCTACTAGGCCTAATAGAAAGGATTACAGAGAGCTTAATAAACGTGTAAAGAATCAGTTAGCTACTGATAAGAATCTTTGGCTTGATGTCTTGGCTGACGAAGCAGTTAGACAGCACAACAGCAGAGAGATATATGAGTGTTAATGTTTTGTGTGGTAGAAAACGGACAGGTATACAGGGATTGAAGGATAAACAAGGTAAGGTTATATAATGTGAGGATTTTGTCATGGCTAGGTGGGCTGAGCAATTCAGTGATGTTCTAAACAATGTGGTTAGTTCTACTCCCATTGTTTACAACGATAATAGATGCATTGGTGGCTTTAATGTTGGCCCTATAACACAATCTGAAGTTATTTTGGCTGTTTCTAACCTTAAACTTCATAAATTCCCAGGGATAGATGAAATTACTACGAAAATGCTTAGAGCTGGAAATGTTTCGGTTACCACTTGGATGACTGAAATTTTGAACATATTTTATGATAAAGGCATGGTTCCTAAGGATTTTACCAGAGCTATTATTATCCCTATTTTCAAAAAAGGTGATCGCAGTTCTTGTGATAACTATAAGGGTATCAGCCTACTCTCTGTTCCAGGTAAAGTTCTTTCCATGATTGTGCTTAATAGAATTAATAATCTGGGATTCTCCATAGGTTAACGTTTGGTTTGGCATCACAAAGTCCACATTGTATGGCCCTTTCTGTTTTCTTTTTTTTTTGGGAGGGGGGGGGGAACACAATTACTGGCAACATTTGCTGTGATATGCTGGAGATCTTTTTGGTGCTGCAACTTGTGTCTGATTGAATTATTGACATTGTTGTCTTACAACAACATGGGGCACCATCCCCTTTTGCAAAAATTGTCCTGACTACCTACATGACCCCTTTCCGGGTAGGTGGATTGGAAATGGTTCCATCAGATTTTGGGCTCCAAGGTCACCTGACCTCACACCACTAATTTTTTTATGTGTGGGGTTATATGAAATCAGAGGTGTACAAGGTGAAAATTAATAGCATTAATGAACTGAAGGAGCAGATCACAGTTACAGTGGCTAAGATTACACCTCATATCTTGGAAAGGGTTTACTCTGCTACCACTGAATGTTGAGATTTGTGTCTTGACATGCAAGAGAGTTGGGTTGAGTCATATTAATATTTTGTTGTTTTCATGTTTTTCATTCATTTGTAACACAAAGAGAGTTATTAAAAAGTTTTCAGAGAAATGGTTAGTTACTTTATAAACACCCTGTATACATAGAAATTATACCTTAAGAAATTGCTAACTTTAACTAGAGATCATGGAACATTTAAACGGGATATTAAATAAAATTGAAGATGTCTTTTTATAAATCACAATATCATTACTAAACTGAATATTTTGTGCTTGAAGAAATAAAATGTTGAGTTCGATAGCAATATGACATAATTTGTCAAACTGCTACAACAACGAATGATGCACTCATGATTCACCTTATTTTGCCTTGGTCGCCCAGTCAAGAAAAAAGCTGAGCATGAGAAATCAAGCCTTCTCACTAGGTGGCATTGACTGAACACAGGAACTATATATACATTGCTGGCCATTAAAAGTGCAACATCAGGTAGAACTCATCAGATTGCCTGAAATATGAAAGATGGGCAGCCCATAGGAGAACGTGTAAGTGATTCAAAGTGTAGCACATATGCACATCATGTGTTACATTAACGCCCCCTGGAAGTGGTATAAGAGGAGATTACAAAGAACTAGTGTAAAGCACTGGAATTGTGTTTGCTCGCAGTTCTTGTGCACTAAAGGATCAAGTATGCCCCGTTGAAGAACAGGCATTCATACGACCAGATTTCCAACTTTGATCGAGGGAGAATTCTGTGATCATGGGAAGGTGGATTATCGTACCGAAATATTGGTGCTCATGTTGGACAGAATGCTGCCACAGTGATGAGAATATGGCATCAGTGGGTAGAGGATTAATGAACTCACTGATGTGAGGGATCTCAACGACCTTGTCACACAAACAAACAAGAAGAAAGACATCTCATGTGCATGGCTTTGAATGATCATACAGCCACATCAAACACCTTAGATCAACAGTTAGGGTGTGTTCCAAATCAGAGTCCACACATACAGTTCACCGTCATTTGCAGACGGCCATTGCTTCGGCTACCATTGACTCTACAATACAGGTATATGTGACTGCAATGATGCCAAGAATGACATCGCGTCGTCTTTTCAGAAGAATTCCTCTTCAGTTTGCAGCACCATGATGGACGAATCTGTATCTGGTGGTACCGTGGCGACAGGCTCAGTGAGACATGAATGATATGTGCCATATATGTCTGGCCCCTGGTGTTATGGTATTGGGTGCCATTGGACTCCACTCATGAACCCGCCTCTTATGCATTACTGGTACTTTGAACAGCCAACATTACATCGCTGAGGTGTTGGAGCCTGTGGTCATACCTTATCTTGAGGGGCTCTCTGGTGCCATTTACCAACAGGACTAATGCCTGACCACATGTGGCATGCATTGTCCAACAATTCCTGTATAGCCACCATGTGAGACTTCTGCCTTGGCCTCTGCATTCACTGGATTTGTCCCTAATTGAACATGTCTGGTTGATGATCTCATGAAGACTAGCACACCAGCATCTGCTACAACAGATGAATGTTGGCTACATATGGAAACTGCATGGACTGACATTCCCCAAACACACATCCAACATTTCATCCTCTCAATGCCGGACCTTGTAGCAGTGGTTATTGCCACTCCTTTTGACTATACGAGACACTGATTTCTTTGTATTCCACAAGTCTAACCGAGTTGCATTTGTAATCATTTGATCCTTATAACATAAGCTTTGCATTCACTAAATAGGGCTTTGATATCTCTTGTCTTTCCTGGTGTTGCACTTTTAATGGCCAACAGTCTATATATATATGTATATATTGTATGTTATTTAACGTGATTGTTATAGTTAAAAATTTTTGAGCTCTTTAGTTATATACAAGGTGGTTATAATTAAATTGACAGTACTTAGTGCAATGTAGAGAAGGATCTACTCAATGGATCACAGTTTTGATACCGTTTTTGATAATGTTGAATCACTTTTCGCAAATTCTCTACCCCATGTTCTTATTTCGGTATCCACCACTTTTTGCTGTGATCCATCAAGTAGATACTTCTCTATATCACTATGAGTACTATCAGTTTAATTATAACCACCCTGTACATCTTAATAATAGATTGAATGACAGCTTAAGCGAAAGTTGTTTTTTGAGCAAGAAGCTTAAGTTTTGTATTAGTCAATGACATTTGTATTAGTACTGAAGTTTCAGCGCAGTTATTGTTGATAGTTTAGATCTTTATTGCATTTATGTAAAGATTACAAGTGTCCAGGCACACAAAAACTTTTTGATAAGCAAGTTTATTGCAAGCTTAGTATAGATTTAGTTTTGTATTATTGTATAGCAATACCTTTGATCACTGCTGAAGACAAAAAAAGTTTCAAAATTTCATATTTGGTAGGTCGCTAAACATGTCTGCTAGTAATATGGCCGATTCCGCCATTATGGCTCCCAACTTAGTAAAATATAGGTTAGAGGATGTGATGAAAGAAACAGAAGTATATTAATGAGCCTACTTAAAAATCCTCAGGTTGCAAGGAGAACGACAACAACCTCTAAATTTGCTGACAATGCTACGTCAGCTCAGAAATCAATAAACTCTGAACGTAAAGTTCCAATTTTTGTTACATCAGAAGCAGGTGATAAAACAGAGTATTATCAATTGCCTCAACAATGAGTTGCCAATCCATTTATTACATGTCTGTATGTTAATTGACCTTTACTTGAGATAAGGTTTGAAACATTTGTCATTTGTCAAGTCCTAGGAAGAACATTTCTGTTTATGAAGTTCCTGGCAACAAAAAGGTGGTTTCCACAGTATCTTGTTTAAAGGGTGTGCTAAGCAATGGTGGAACAACGTAGGATGTCATCGTGGAATAGAATTCTGGAAAGATTTTAAAAGTGAACTGTTGGAAATTTATCCAACAGTTCACTTTTAAAATTATTATAATGATTAATTATAAATTTATATAGATGATTTTACACATCTAGCTACAGAACTTTTTCACAAAATTCAATAGGAAGGAGAAGATATTGAAGCATTCATCTGGGGTACTGTAGAGTTATACTGGCTGTACAATGCTGATGTCACTGAAATTGATACAATAAATTGCATTTGTGATGGCCCACCCATTCACTTTTACTTAACCAGTTTTACTTTATTGTTGTTATATTTATCATTTGGGGATTATTATTTCATTTTTGGATATCGCAATTCTCATTTCTGAGCTGTAGGAGTTGTGGATGCAGAACTCTGACTTTTGATTATCAGCCACTAATGTACACGTGTAGGACACGACCCCTCTTACGTCATAGCTAACGCAATTGTAAGATTATTCAAATGTCTTCCCCAACAGACATATCTTGATTTCTGTGCCGCATGTTATAACTAAGTGACGTTAGGTTGCAGAGTCAGTTCTTGTGAAAGAATAGTAGAGATATAGGAGTCAGAATTAGTATTGTTAGTGGTATTTTCTCTTGAGCAACGTAAATTGATTTTTTGATTAGATTTAACTTGACAATACTTTTTTAAATTCTTACTCGATAATCAACACTAGACAAATACCTAACGAAACCCTATTTCAACTTTATGTGGCAAGTTAAAATTGCCTGGCGCCTGACACAACTATCCATAATTTTGAATAAATTTGGATCAGACAAAAGTTCCAACTTGAAAAGCTAATAATCTTTGAAGTGTTACAAGATGTCCTGGTTAATAGAATTTTTAGAATTGAGAAACATAACTTCAATTTCAACTGTAGTCAAATTGGCTAGGCAATACAACGCAAGAAGAGAATCTGCAATAATGGTATTAAATCAACAATGGATGCATTCCTCGACAACACAGCAATATGAGGTTGGGTCTTACAAAATGATTCCTGCACAACCGGAAGTTACATGGTCCCGAAAATTTGCACTGAACATGCCTACAACGTTGTGAAATGAAAGAAGTATAGCTTATGTTCTTCGTCAAGCTTCAAACAATGAAAGTAGACCAAATATTTTTGCTACGAATAATAAACAGATGTAATTTTTGTTGCCGAATAGGGCACATAGAGCAATATTGCTACAGAAAAAACGCAATTTGGGAAACTTCCATTAGGATCTTTGAAATGAGAGGACAAAGTTCTTCAAGAAAAGTCCTCTCATGAGTTGTCCTCTCATAATTGTTTAGAATTACCTTTTGTGAAGCTTTGCACCAGCAGGCTTGCAGCAGCACTTGCAGGCTTGTAATCTGAAGTTCCCAGGTTCGAGTCCTAGCAGGGTCAGCATTGAGATTTAACTCCAGAAAATCTCCCTGCCCTGCCCACGGTCAGTAGGGGACACTGATGGGCTTGGAAAGGCTGCCGTCTGTCGGATGGGATGTTAAGCCGTGGCCCCATGTGCGAGAGAGACATACCCTGTGCACGTTAAAGAACACACTGGATGGCCTTGATGGGGGGCTACCATCTGTCTCCCAACAGCTATTCCAGTGGGTCCCCTCCCCCAACTTTCTCTGAGCCTTCGTGGTCCATGTGACCTGGCCATTTAGCCCATGGTGTGCAAAAAAGTGCCGCTCAGTGGTAAAACAACCCAACCCTTGCCCACAGTCAATAGGGGACACCAATGGGCTTGGAAAGACTGATGTTCATTGGAAGATGGTACGTTAAGCCATAGCTCCTGTGTGGGAGTACCATATCCAGTGCATGTTAAAGAACACACTAGATGGCCTTGACGGAACGCTACCATCTGTCTCCCAATAGCTGTTCCAGTGGGTCCTCTCCCCCAACCTTCTCTGAGACTTCGGGGTTCTTGTGGCCTGGCCGTTTAGTCCATGGTGTGTAAAAAAGTACTGCTCAGAGATAAAACAACCCAATATGAGGCTTTGTCATGAAAAAAACTGACTTAATAGATCATATCAATACAGGAGCTGATCTTGTATGTCAGTGAGAAAGTTTTAGATGATATTAATGAAAGTTATGAATTGAAACTGCAGCCGCAGTCCAGTGGACTTTCGAATTTAGTTTATAGTCCAAAGCAGAATGTTCAGGAAGAAACTAAAATGTCCTATCAGTTTAAATAATGAGAATTTAGAGAAGTAAAGTGATAATGAGAAAGGTTTTGAAATAGAAGTTTTAAAGGGAAATAATGCCAAATTATTTGATAATGATAAAAGTGTTGTAGTAGAGATTTTAAAGGAAAATAATGCTGATGAATTACTAGATGGCAATGTGAAAAGCATCCCAGAAATTATTTTAAGTGCAAATATTTCTGATAAATCTAAAAAGTTCAGGAAATTTCTACTTTAACTTCAGAGCAGATGGTAGTTTCTTACTAAAAGTTCAGAAAATTTCTACTTTTGGAATGTCATGTGTAGAAGCAGGATGCAATAGCACTGGAAAGCAGAAAGCCAGGCTCTTCAAAGACAAGCATGTAGTGAGAAGATGTGAACTAGACAAGAACAGCCTGCAGAGGACAACTGGCAACATAGCAGTCAATATAGAGTAGCTGATGTCACCAGCAACATCATAAGCATCTGTACCTACATTCAGAAGCACCAATACCTAGTTTATTGATCGAACAGGAATGAAGTCTTGGTGAAAAGACTAAATGATGATATATCTAAACAGAGTTCCAACAATAAAAATTTAAATATATTGTTATAAATTATAAACTGATGGAAACTGAGCCTGAGTTCAAGAATAATATTTGACAATTATAATTCTAAAATAATGTAATTTATTACAAAAGTATGATGGAAACATTTATATAAACTAAATTCAACCAACAGAAATGTTTATCAGTATAAAAATAAACCTTCAGAAGAACATAGCACCTTAATACTGTTATTATTAAGAGTTGTTTCATCTATAATTCTTATTATCTCAACTCAAAAGCGTAATATAAGGCTTTTTACAACACTGGGCAACAAATTTTCATAAAAGTCATCCCTCTGAGATAAAAGTAGCCATTTCTTAAAAGATTTCAAGGTGCTGAACATGAATATGACAATTAAAATGCAAAATTGGCTATGATTTCTGAGAAATCCACAATAGTTTCTTAAATAATATCATAATACATACATGACACGTATCACTAAAACTCCACTTTTACTTCTGATGTTGCTTTGCCCATTGTTTGTACAGCTGTTCAGGATCATCTCTGGTGAGCGTCCGACAGTAGTCAGCCAACATTCAAGTGAATCAGTTTCCCTTGTATCATTTCTCCATCATTGCAATGTCCTGGTGAAAACATTCACCGTGCTCATCGCTAACCATGCCACAGTTATCGGGGAAGAAATCTAAGTGGGAATGGAGAAAGTGGTTCTTTAAAGACATATTGCAGCCAATTTTGTGATACAGAGACAACACATCCTTAATCAGTTACTTGTAGTTGTCTGCCCTGACAATCCCAAGGAATTTAGTTGACACCAGATGAAATGCATCCCAAGCCTTTTTCTCGTCACCCTGAAGCAGGTTATCGAACATCTGGTCTCTGAACAGCTCACGGATCCGAGGATCCACAAAAATTTCCTCTTTAATTTTCGCTTCGCTGAGTTGAGGAAATTTGTCAGTCAAGTATTTGAAAGCTGATGCAGTCCGGTCCATGATGTTTACGAAGTTTTTCATCACACTGAGTTTGATGTATAGGGACAATAGCAGGATTATGTGCATTTCTGCCAGTGCTGAGTGTTCCACATTCTTCTCTCTGACCTTCAGAGATTTCCTCTTAGGCCAGTTTCTCTTCACATAGTGCAAAGTCTGGAGTTTAAAATATACAGCATTGCAAAATGGTTACCTATGTACTCAATGCAGACTGAGTGATTTATACATGACTATCTCTGTCTCTCAAGAGCCAATCGACAAATTTTTCGTCGAATTTTTCGACAATGATTTTCCAGAATCAATTCTTTTCAGATGTTGATCACCATGCACAAGACGATGAATTCTTCTTTTTCTTACTCGTTCACTAACAAGATTCACAGTAATAATTAATCTTATTTAAACTCCCATGCACACACCAAATAAAACATTCTTCTTTATACTATATTGCATAGACTAAGACAAACTACATTTTTCATCACAAAATCTTCCTAATTGCAGCTCTCTTATTCTTTATTTCTAAGTTAAATTCGTTCGAAGTGGTTAGTGACATAATTCTCATGCTGAAGTAAATGCAAGCATCAAAATGATTTATCACTGTTTCATTATTGCTTGTTCATCTGTCATAAGATTGTCACCTCCTTAGGTTTTGTTTGTCCTGAACAATTCTGGATTCTGATCTACTTTAGTTCTTCAGTGAAAAAAATCCAAACGATCCACGTGAGAACTACCTTGCACTTTGTGTATGAATGTAGACAAATGCGATACCATCCTGTTACTACCATATACAGATTTTTCCAAGGTTCCTGAAATTTTGGAGAAAGTTTCTTCTTTCTGTGTGGATTGTACAGCCAGACAAGATCTCTTTGATTAAAAACAGTTCCAACTGTTTTACAGTCGTACCTCGTTTTGGTTCTCTCGCTTGCCAAGTTGATGTTATGTCTGACGGAGTGGTGGATTTCTTCTAGTCATTGTTGTAATTCTTGTATGTATTGTGGAGTGGAAACAGGCATTGCTTCGAGCCTTGTATGTATTGTGGAGTGGAAACAGGCATTGCTTCGAGCCAACCATATAAAAGATCACAGTAATTCTATTCCAAAGATCACCATGTAAGGTGTCTATCCAGTTGTTTCATGCACTGCTTTTCTGTACACCAAAAAAAGAGTGGAGTATGGCGATTCCAGTCATGTTGATGGTTGTCGACAAACAATGTTTTAGATGCTGTGCAATTGTCCTATTAAATCTCTTAACCATACCATCCAACTACGGGTGAAGAGGAGTTTATCTGGTTTTCTGAATGCCTAAATAGTTTACACATGCCTTTAAAAACATTGGATTCAAAATTATGTCTTTGGTATGAGTGAAGTTGCAAAGTTACTCCATACCTACTAATCAAGTAATTTACTATCGTCTCTGCGACTGTTGTTGCCTCCTGATCTTGGATAGGATAGACTTCCGGCCACTTCATGAATAATCCATTACCACTAATAAATAGTGATTTCCGTCATCAGTCCTAGGAAACTGACCCATTATATCAATGGCTATTCTCTCAAAAGGGGCACCAACATTATGTGCCTGAAGCTTAACCAGTCTTTGGGCCTTTTTTTGCTGCAAAGGACTCACATCGCTACACATCTTTCAACATCTGCTGTGCTTTCTAGCCAATGAAATTGTACCCTGGCTTTCACTAATATCTTATTACACCGAAGTGTTGTCCAGTGGCCCTGTCATGCACATTTTTCATCACTAGTTCCACTCGTTAGCGAGAAAGGATTATCTGCCAATGGATTAGTCGTCCAGTGGGATTTTACCATCTGCTCTATAATGCACTATCTTTCACTTCTCGGAAGTCTCACTGTGTCCAATAACTTTTGGTGGTTGGGCTATACCTCGAGACTTGCTCTCACTTAGGTCTTGTATCAGATTTTTCAATCAAATCCATTATTGGTCTTATATCTTCATTATCTAGTTGGGCCTTTTTAATTTCTATTGGGCTCCAGATGTTAGAAGTATCATTGTTTTCTTGTGTCGATGTTATTTGTCTTATGGGCATTATATCTTTAGTACCATATTTCAACTCTGCATTAGAGCAATGCTTACAGTTGTCATTACATGGACTTCTTGAAAGGGTCATCCACATTCCTATGCAGTGTGTCACTTCGATGCTCAATGGGAAAATTGTACTCTTGCAACAGCTGTATTCACTTAGCAATTTGCCCTTCAGGGTTTTTAAAGTTTAGTAGACACCTGAGTGCAGCATGATCAGTACAAATAAAAAATTTCTGGCCATAGACATAATGATGAAAATATTCTATTACTTTTACCATTGCTAGTAATTCTTTTCGTGTGACACAATAATTCCGTTCTGGTTTGGATAAAGTTTCATTGAAATGTGCAATAACCCTTTCTTGCCCGTCTTGTTGCTGTGAAAGTACAGCACCAATCCTGTGTTGCTTGTGTCAGTATCTATTATGAACTGTTTTCTAGCTTGTGGATATGCTAAAACTGGTGCCATGGAAAGGTTCAAGTTTCAAGCTTAGTCAGCAGTGGAGCTGGCAGGGACAATCCGGTCATAGAAGTCTGTGGCAGACATGAAAACTATACCTCACAGGTAAGTGTAGTTTTCATGGTGAAATTAGACTCAAATGAGGAGCTCTCTACACCAGTCACAACAGGAGGGCAAGAAAGCAGAGTCAGAAGAGACTGCTTCTAAGCTATGACTAGGGACAGTTACTAATCTCAGAAAAGTAGATAACATTAAACCTTGCAGAAGAGGTCAATGTTCTGAAATAAATCGGTGACAAGTCTTAAGCACGTTTGCTGCAGCTTCAGATTGTGGTGGTTGATGGAATAGTCGATAGTTCTTTATTATTTATTTTATTTGGAGAATTTATTTTTAATTTATTAGGGAGGTGATCGAGTAATCAGTAGTTCCAATAGCATGAAGCTCCTGGAACAAACCTTCACTTTCGGAATTGTATTGAGAGCAATTGAGCAGAATGTGAGATACAGTCTCAGGTGTGCTGCATGTGGCACAGTTGGGACTGTACTCTCTTCTGAGAGTGTGAAGCATAGAGTTTCTGTAGATGACAGTGTGAAGCATAGAGTTTCTGTAGATGACACCAACTCGGAGAGAATGAAGGAGGGTCTCCTCAGATCTGTGGAGATTACCGAGGTTTGGAGCAGTGAGAGAAGGGTCAACCAAGTACCTGAATGGGGAACAGCTGGAGTCCCTCTGCCACTAGGCAAGACTCTAACTGGATCATCAGTTGTGAAACAAAACTCTTGCAGTCGCTGATTCTCACGTGCTTCCTTTGCAGTACAATCAGCAAGCTCATTGCCAGGTAACCTTGCATGGGTGAGGATCCACTGGAAATGAACCATGATTCCGATATAAGTGGACTTGGAACTTCTAAGCCTGGCTTGGAATCACAGAGGATGACAAATTTGCCACTCTCGAGGCTGAGAATGAAAAGTACAACTTCAAGGATAGCATGAAGCTCCTCACAGGTGGAGGCAGCGAGATGTGGGAGACAGAAACCTCTGGTGATGTCAGTATTGGGGATGGCAGAGGCAGCATGTAGCATCTCCTGATCCACAGATCTGTCAGTGTAGACCTCAGTACATCTCTCATATCATGCAGTAACGTAGGAGGTGGAGAAAAGCCTGATGGCCACTGGATCTGAATCACTCTTTCGACCTAGAGAAGGGACAGTGACATTAATCATAAGATCACTGTTCCTCCAGGGTGGAAGGTCAGAGAAGAGCTTATTGCCAGCAGTGGAGCTGGCAGGGACAATTCGGTCATAGAAGTCTGTGGCAGACATGATGATGGCAGAGTCTTGTCTGTCTTGCAACTTTCTGAGAAACTAGTGGTTAAATTGGAAGGAATGAAGCCTCAAGAGATACAGAGTATATCTCTCTTCTACTGCAGGTGGAAAGGCATGCCATCAGCCCCTGCAATGACAGAAGCATTAGGTGTGTTAGGGCAGAGGCACAGACATATAGTGTGGACAATGGCTAACTTGCTCAGCAGTGAAGCAGGTGCATTGCTCAGAAGGTAACCACTGTAATTGATAGGGGAGAGGATCAAGTGCCGATACAAGACTAGGAGGTGTTGCAGGAACTTCTCCAGTGGGTACCAGCAAGGAAAGACAGTATATTTCTCTGCACAGTATCAACTCTCATACAGCTTTTGTCTTGTTAGGATTACATTACCAAGGTAATGAAATTCTTACTGAAACAGTTTACACTTAGTCAGACCCAATTTTAGCTCGTTTGCCCTAAGTTTTTCAAACACTTGACGAACATTTCTCAAAAGTTTCCAAGAACAATGATGTTGTCCAAATAAACCAGACAAGACCACCCAAGATAAACCTTTGAGCACCAACTCCATTAGTTGTTCAAATGTTAAAGTTGCATTGCAAATATCCAAATGGCATCACTTTAAACTGCCAAAGTCCATTTCCTGTAGTGAATGCCGCTTTCTCACAGTCTTCAGGATGTTTGCCAATAGCTGTTCTTCAAGTCTATGTCGAAAATCATTCTGACCCAGATAGAGTGTCAAGTGTATCATCAATCCTGGGTAAAGGAAAGCAGTCTTTCTTTGTTATATCATTCAATATGCAGCAATTCACACAAAATTGAGTAGATCCATCCTTTTTCTTGACCAGCACCACTGGTGATGTCCAGGGACTCGATGATGGTTCTATAGTGGCTTGAGCTTCCATGTCCTTTATGTTGTTCTATCTCCTCCCGTTTCCTAATGGAAGTCGTCTTGCTGGTAGATGTATTGGAAGAGAATCACCAGTGTTGATCTTATGTTCTGTCAGGTTAGTTCAGCCACAATCATTTGATATGGCAGAAAAAAATGTCAGAAATCTCTTTAAGTAGGTTCTTGGCCTTAGCATCTTGGTCTTCAGTTAATAACTTCCTTGTTTCTCACCACAAGTCAGTAAGATGACAGGGGATGTATGTATGGTGTTCATTTGACACAAACTTCTATTGTGTTTACACTTGTTACTCATGTAACAGGTTCACATATTACTAATTCTTCACACTTTTCCAATAATCTGTTGGATTTGTTACAGTTCATCGCTTTGATAGAAATCTGTTCTTTATCTACTTTGACTAAAGTTCTTGCAACCAGGATACCATGAGCCAAAGCTCCTTTTCCAGGGGCATCAGTGACTGCCGACCGAAAAGGTCCCAGAAGTCTCTGCCTGATGTCCATGGAATATAGCTTCACTTTGTACTGGGATTTCTGTGTCTTCCATCACTAATATTGTGGTCACACTTGATAAAAATCAGATGTTTGGCTAAGCAGAGGGATCGCTTCTATCTTATAGATGAGTAGGTTGTCATTAGGTCTAATACTGAATCCACGTTTCTTTACGAAATCAAGGCCTAATATACATTCATTGTAGATGTCAGCGATGTAGCATTGTAGAAACAGGATGGTATACCAGACAGCTTCCAACTCTAATGTTGAGTTCTATCTTTCCATGGACTTTAACACGATCTCCAGTGGCTGTTTGTAGGGTTATATTAGACTATCTAGCATTGCAGTTTGGGTGAGGTATTTTCTTCATTATATCTGTTCTGAGTAAAGTTACATATGTACTAGTGGCTACTATCATATATGACAAGGCACTCCATTCATGGTTCCATCAGCTACCAATCCGTTATCTCGACCATGTAGTGCTGAAACGTGGGTGACTTCCCTTGAGGCCAACCAATCAACAGCCAGACTTCGTTGCCCTTCATGTTGCTTAATCTAGTTTTGTTGCTTGTTAGACATTCTTGAACTTTGCACCCACCACTCTTTGCAGTTGACTCGACAATGTCCAGTCTTGCCACAATTCCAACACTGTAGGTTTGTAGAAGTCCTGGGGGAGGAACCTTTTATCTCCTTCAAAACGGATAGTATGACTTTGGTTAGTTCTTGCATTTTACTCTTCTTTTCCATGGTTTCTTCTGCATTCACAAATCTCCCTGTGTGTTTGTTCACTCTGGAGTAAAGCCTGGAGCACTCGTACCAGCTGACTGTAGGATTCATCTTTCAACATCCTCAGGGATTGTTGAATCTCAGGGAGCAATAGCATCAATAAATTGTAGTTGACCTAAATTATCTTGAATATGTGGTGGATAGTTAATATAAGCCAATCCAGCTAGACGCTCAATATCACTGGGAAGTTCATTCTTCTGTATACGATGTTGAAATTCAGTCATGTAATATTGTTTTAAATAACTATCACACAACTTCTTCCTAATTGCAATTCTCTTATTCTTTATTTCCAAGTTAAGTTCGTTCGAAGTGGTTAGTGGCATAAATCTCACACTGAAGTAAACGCAAGCATCAAAATGATACATCACATCACGTTTCATTATTGCTCGTTCATCTGTCGTAACAATATTATAATTATTCCACTGTGGCACTAAATATATGTGATGTCTTATTTCTTTTTCTGTGGAATAGATGACGGAGACGATTGAAAATTATTTATTGTTCATAGATATTTTGAAATGTTTAATTTCATGTTGAAACTTGGTATGAAGTGATTAGATATTTTTTATATATTCTGGTTCATCGGAAGTTATAGTTGAACCATGAAGAGTTGTGTGTTGTATTAACGTGATTTTAAGCGTAATTATGAATTTGTTGTACATTTTTTTCATTTCAGCTCACTGATAGCTGAATTGAGTGTTGTAAGAGGTTTAGAAATTATAAAAACGTGAAAGATGAGAATGAAAGAGAATTTAGTATACAGCGATTATCTAAATTGTATTTTGAAATGAATTTTTTGTGTATGAAGTATACGTGTATACAGTTGTATCAGAATAATATGACCACCTACCTAATAATGAGAATAACCACCCTTGGCCCAGATGACAGCAACGAGATGGTGTGGCATGGATGCAATGAGACCTGGAAGGTTACCAGAGGCACAAGTGCCCATTCAGACTGCAGCAGAGCACAGAGGTCCCATAGATGACCGAACCTCTTGATCCGAATGGTCCCACAAGTGCTCTATGGGATTGAGGGGCGATTTTGCCAGCCAAAGGAGAATGGAGACATTTCTGTCATGTTCCTAGAACCAGTCGCACACTACCTTAGTGACAGGGCGCATTGTCCTGTTGGTAGTCACCATCACCACCAGGGTAAATGTTCAACATGAAGGGTGCATGTGGTCAGTGAGGATGGACAATTGTAGTATTGCACAGCAAGACCCGATGCTCCACTATTCAAGACAGCACTACATCTTGAGGGAATTGCCGCTGACCACCATCCAGAGTTACTTTCTTTAGTAGCAAACACAGCTGTAACAGCAGAGAGACCTATTGGTTTGAGTGACACTTTGCTGATGTTCATTCTTAGTCTGAATTTTTAATCATTGAGGTGAAGTGACAGGCCTTTTGAATTTGGACGTTGCCTAAATTATGAAGCCAAATACCACAGGAAATTTCAATCTAAAACCATTGCCAAACTTAATGAAATTTTGAATTTAGACTGCCAAATCAATTCCTAACATTTCATACTGGGAAAGCTATCATCATGGAGAGTCTTAGTAGGCTGTTCCATCGATGAGTCACGATTAATAGGGCCACCACTCCTGTTCGGCATGATCCTCGACTTCGTCCTCTCCACCGAGACTCCAACTGGCAGCCTCCCCAGCAATACCTCGAACCCGGACTTTGCTGCGGCCGAGAAGATGAACCCACATTACCAGGGACACCAATCCCAGTCTGCGGGCCTTCTCAAGGCCACTCCATGACACCCCAGACTTTGCAGGGGTGATGTCGGAGCCCACATGACTGGGGACCCAATCCAGTCAACAGGCCCTCAGAGAAAGCCACTCCATCGGGGCACCAAGGCAACCTAAGACTTCGCAGGAGCCGATGAGTCCACCTGCCTGGGGACTCCATCCCAGTCAGCAGGCCCCTCCATCGAGGCCGCAAGGCACGCCAGAAACACCAATGAGCCGGTACCCAGCCTCACAGAGGCACCTTAAGGCACTACGTCATTCAATTATTCTAACCTGGGAATGCCAAAACAAAGATTCTGGGGACTCAGTTTGGCTTTTCCATCGATAAGCCCATCAACCGGAGATCCCACTCCCAATCGCGAGCCTCCGACTTCATCCTCTCCATAGTGCCACAGACCACAGGCCCCCAGCCGCAGTCTTCTGACCCACAGTTTCACCAAGGCTGCACCGATGAGCCCACTGGACCGAGTTAGCCACTCCCAGTCCACAGCCCCTCCACTGGGGCTGCAACCCGGAGCTTCTCAGGGGACAAGTCAATAAGCCCACCGGACTGGCCCTACCAAAACCAGTCTGCAGACCCTCAACAGGCCCCTCCACCAGAGGTTACAAGATCTCATGCAAACCGAAAACCCACGAGCCATTACCCTACTTCTCAGAGGCACCGTAGGCCCTCCCCCACCACGACAAGGTGGTCTCCCTTGGGGGGGGAGGGGGAGTGAGGATGGACAGGTAGCCATTGGCATTCAGGGACCCATCCAGTGGTACCAACTGTTCCAGGTCATACCAGGAAAACCCCCCAGACATGCACACTGCCACCGCCGGCCTGTACTTGACTGACAAGTGTGTCCAGGTGTTGGTTCTTGTGTTCTGATGCCATATCCACCGCCACCCATCACTTCTGTGGAGTAGAAACCTGGATTCGTCAGAGAAGGCAACCTTTTTCCACTCTTCCAATGACAGTAGTCCCATGAGAGCTGCAGGCATTATTGGATGGACTTTGGGTAACCTGGCTGCCTTTACGCAGCCTCGACTCTGGAGACCCATGCGTAACAGGGTTCCCTCTATTGTTATCGGGGACATGTACCTGAGTGCCCCAGCATTCACTTCAGTGGCCAATGGCTGCACTGTTGTGCGCCGATTGTTCTTTACCAGTCAACAGAGGCGATGCCTTTGGTGCTCTACGATAATGATATCTGGAGGTACTTGGTGTGCCAGCAATCCATTCTTGGTAAACCCTTACTACAGCACCTCACAAAAGCTCACAAAGTCTGCTGTTTCCAAGATGTTTCCACCCTTGGTGTGGTAGCCGATGATAATTCCTTTTTTAATGTCTGTCAAATCACTACCTTTTCCCATTGTGCTCACGTTATGCACTATGGCTCATCTGTCTGGCTGGCCACTAATATCTCCATGTGGTTGACCTTGCCATATGCATTCTGTGATGCGCCTAGGCAGGTACACTGTGATTCTGGGGGTGGTCATATTATTCCAATACAACTGTATTTTTGGTTTTGAAAGTGATAAAACGTAGATGGAGTTGTATTGGATGAAATATTAGCATCCTATATGATAAAATATTGTCACAGCGTTTCTTTACTCTTTGATACGATGTGTATGTATTTGAATCTGTTGGGTGTCTCAGTGATATTGGTGCATCGGATGATGCGCAAGCATTGGGATGACGTTAGCATCATTTGTCTGCATATATATATATTTGGTATATGAACGTTATTATTTTGAGTTTAAGCCTCCAAATTTTTTTTTCTTTGGAGACATCAAACATTATTTTTATTTGGGCCCTTCGTTAATAATCCTTCTTTGATTTTTCTTACGTTGGCATCATTTCTCTCGCTCAAGATCGCTAAAAGTTGGACTTGCGCATGCACAACTCCAGCGTTTGATTGACAGCCACTAATGCACTCGGAAGGACATGCCCCGCATAGCAAGTGCGATCGTAAGTTTGTGCAAATATTCTTTTCCAGCGTGCAACACACATTGTCAGTTGCAGGCTACATGTACAGAAAGTGATGTTAGGTCAAAGTTGTCAGAATGGTAGAGAGAGGGCGGTTGTTAGTTTGGAGTTATGATTTGAGAATGGGTGGAGATGTTTTGAGTGACTTTTTTTAGTTCTTAAATAATTGATGTAAAAGAAGTTTACTTGGTGAGTCACGATTTTTTTGAGAAAATTTTTTGTTTTAACTTTTCTAATTTTTCTTTTGAACTGGATAATTGATTTTAATTGTCAAATTATTAAAGTTTAAATCCAATCTTTTGAATTCTATTCATATTGACTAAGTAACGCATAATACACTTAGCGAACTTTTATTGAACTTTATTTGGCAAGATTAATTGCCTGGTGCTCAAAGTTATCCAGTAATTTAGTGTTTCTGGATCAGTTACAAGATCCAAAGTGAAGAAGGCAACATACTTTTGGAGCATTACAACTTCAACCTAATCTTTTGGTGCTTTACAGTCAACAAGGGCCAATATTTCCGTGGTACGAGGGATAGTCTTTGTGCATAAGCTTAGGGACACACCGTCATTCAATTCCGACATTGTCTGCTCCACGCTAGCCTTGCGATTCTGTGTAATGATGCAGGACAGCCTTGTTCTCACCTCCAGAGTCAATTGCACGTTTCCATCAACATTTCTTCCACTGGTTGGAGGTTTTGCCATATTTCATGTAGTCTTGGTATGCACATATGACGGTGTGACATGGAAATTCCAACAATGCAGCTACCACAACGGTGATGAAAAACCCGGCCTTCCTCGCACCTGCTATCGGGTCAGAGTCAAACTTTTGTCGCTGCCTTTTTACCTATGATTACTTTTCCATGACTGGTTTCCATTGGTAGAGACTTGCTCTATTTATAGCCATTGCTAGTTTCAGTGTCCCATATGACTGGGCATGATACTTCTGCTTTGCATATTGTTATTGGGTTGTATACAGTAATTTGTTCATTCAGTATTCTTAAAATTAATAAACATATATTTCACAAAAATATATGAATAAATTTATTAAATGATACGTAATGTTTTTCTATTTCATTGTACATTGCATTCTTAGTAGGTACAATTTTTTTGCTCAACTTAGACCCATCATACACAATTTGCCCATATTTAATTTTCCTGTGCTCTAAAATAATCTGTGACTGGAAAATTGTAGCTTCTCTACATACAAAATGATTTGAAATATTCGCTATTTGATTTTTTTTAAGCAACGGAATTCTATTTTTTTTATTTAGAAACTTGGGAAGTAGAGTTTATTACGGGTACTTCCAAACATATCTATTTCTTTCCTCCTGTAAGAGAGGAAGGGAATTTCTATGCAGGGAAAGGGGGGGGGGATAAATTGTATTGATTTTTATGGCAAATTAAATCTTTTGACATGGGGAGTGTAATCTAGTACATACTAGAGGGTTTAAGACCCCAGCAGTGCTAGATAAAGTTGCTTGTAAGTAATAATTAAAACTTGCATTAAATGCTTTTGCCTTATTGTGGAATATTTTTTTTCTGTGGTTCTGGCATCAGGTGTCTGAAGTAAAACTTTGGGAAAGTCAATACCTTTCTTCCAAAAGTTAATGATCTTTAATACAGAAATTTTATGAACAGAGACTAAGGATTTAACTCTCAGTGCTCTCTCTAAGGTAGAGACTAAAAATAAATGACTTTGTTTCAAAAATTATCTGTGCAATTGGTTCTTACTTATTACTGTAGCATATGTTTTTTTGTAAAAAAAAAGAAATGGAAATATATTTCTCCAAACCCAGACTTGATTGCTGAGGTTATATTTAAAAGGTTTGTTGGTTGTTTTATTTCTGATGGAAACTTTTTTGTGCAAAATGGACTAAATGGCTATGTCACAAGGATTTGGAGAAGGTTGGGAGAAAGGGATCCACTGGACAACTGTTAGGAAACATATGATAGCCTTCCATCAAGACAATCCAGTGGGTTCTTTAATGTGCATAGAGTATTGTCGTACTGCACTCGGAGCCACTGCTTAATGCCCCATGCGAGAGTAGTCGACCTTTCCAAGTCCATCGGTGTCTTTATGACCCCAGAGCAGGGTGTGGAATTAACAAAGATAATCTGAACTCAGGCACACTTGGAAGTCGAACATGTAAACTGCAGATTACGAGCCTGGCATGCTACCAACTGAATCATAATTAAATAGGTATTCAGATTATGAAATTACTTTTATTGTTTCGAATTTTAGATTATCTTTTAGCGTAAAATATTTTGTTTTTAAGAGTCATTGGTTTAGTGTTTATATGTAATATAGTGGTAGTTTATATGTAATTATAGTTTAGTGTAATATAGTTTTCTTAATTTGTTTTGGACCCTAGCAGTATCATTCCCAAAATATATGAATGCTAGTTAGTTAATCATGTATTTTTCTTATTGCTTCAAAATGGAATCTAGTAATTTATTTAGCTTTCATTTATTAGTATTAAATTTACAAAGGAGGATTAAATAATTGAGACTTAGGATGCAAAACTTCTGAGTGCCTCATGCTAGTGGTGATGGATAGCACATAAATAAGACTACTAATTTATCGTAGTAAAAGTTCCTTAATCAAAATCCATTCATCTTTGAGATAATTGCTTGCAAAACTCTGGTAAATTACTCTAAACTCGCAACAGGAAAGAAAGTTAAAATTTCTGTTTTATTGCAGTTAATGCTCGGGGGTGGATCAGTCGGTAGCGTGCCAGGCTCGTAATCTGAGGTTCCCAGGTTCGAGTTCCAGCTGGGTCAGAGTTGAAATTTATCTCTGCAGAATACTCCGCCCTGCCCACTGTCAGCAGGGGACAGTGATGGGCTTGAAAAGTCCACCGTCCGTCGGATGGGATGTTAAGCTGTGGTCCTGTATGCAGGAGAGCCATACCCTTTGCACATTAAAGAATGCACTGGATGGCCTCGACAGGAGGCTACCATCTGTCTCCCAACAGCTGTTCTAGTAGGTCCCCTCCCCCAACCTTCTCTGAGCCTTTGGGGTCCATTCGACCTGGCCATTTAGCCCATGGTGTGCAAAAAAGTCCCGCTCGGAGGTAAAACAATCCAACCCAATTGCACTTAGTGTTTTTTTTTTCCTTAACGTGTTGCTCTAACTTATTTTAAACTTTAAAAAATTAAAAAAATTATGTTTAAAAATACATTACAGGAAAAAAAATTGCAACATCTGGAAGGATTTAATGCCATTTTATTGAAACACAGGCAGCTGTTAGCATACTCTGAGATGTGCGATTGATTACATTATGAAAAAGTATGGAAAATTACCACTTTACCTACCCAGTAAAGTGGTATAATTAGTATGATGTTGAACTGCCCCACGCAGCAATGCATTGATGAACATGGTGGGGAAGGCTATCGTATAGCTCTATAATGCCCTCCTGAGGGACAGAATGCCAAATAATATGAAGTCACTGTTCCATTTCAGTGTTGTTGTACGATAGCCTTCTCCACCATGTTCATGAATGCATTGCTGCGCAAGGCAGTTCAACATCATACTAATTATACCACTTTACTGGAAAGGTAAAGTGGTAATTTTCCATACTTTTTGATAATTTAATGAATCGTACATCTCGGTGTATACTAACAGCTGCCTGTGTTTCAATAAAATGGCATTAATCCTTCCAGGTGTTGCAATTTTTTTTCTTGTAATGTATTTTTAAACATATTTTTTTTAATTTTTAAAAGTTTAAAATAAGTTAATGTGTTTTTTTCATTAACATGTTGCTCTAACTGCAATTGTGTTGGGTTGTTTTACCTCTGAGTGGCACTTTTTTGTAGCTATCGACCCATTACGTCCCAGATGTGTTCAATAGGTGAAAGGTCCGGCAAGCGTACTGGCCATGGTAGTATCTGAACGTTTTGCTTGTGTAGAAACTGCAAACTAATGTGGGCTGTATGGAGATGGGCATTATCTTGCTGGTAAAAAGGTTCTGTGCTGCTGAACAAATGGGGCAGCCACTGGCTGCAAAATGTTGGTAATATATTGTTCTGCATATGATGACCAGTTCTGCCCGAGATATTCGACTAATTGCACCCCACACCATGACATGAGGCTGGAGCTATGTGATAATGGCACATGCACTGGGTGCTATTCCTTTCCCCTGGATGATGGCGAAAACGTACAGTACCAGATGATAGACTCGCAATGAAAACTGTAAAAGTCTGGTGTTTACCATCCACCTGGTAGGTATTCAATGTGTTTACCTATTGCCAGTACCTTTGCAGTTGTGTTGCAGTCGCTAATCTGTCATGCAATGCCATGCGTCACAAATGGTGATCCTGTTGCTCCATGATCATACATAGTCTTCCTGTTCCTTGTTGGCATGTGCTGGATCCTTCTTGAACCCATTGGCGCCATATGTGTACGATGGTGCTGGGATTGCAGCCAACTAGGTTGGCCACACCTCTGTACGACAAACCAGCTTCTCTAAGGCCGATATTCTTCCATGCTGAAAGTCTGTTAAGTGTTGGAATAGCTGTTGATTGTCATCCAGGGAGCTTTGATTGCCTTGATCTGTGTTTCACTGCTTCGCACCTGTGACGGTTAGCTCACGCCTGCCCAATCGGTTCGATTGTCCTGCAAATCTAATCATTTCCATATACTATCGCCTCCCTAAATTTCGTCACATTTGTATAACTTCTTGCAAGTGTTGCAATTTTTTATTTCCTGTCGTATAGCTCTCTTTGACCCCAGCTTTTCTCTGACATGTTGCACACATCCTTTTAGCACTATATGTTCATGACTACGATTTGTAGCATTTAAAATTAGGAAACTTAACTTGTTTATTGATACACATTTAACTATTTAAGTATATAAAGCACTTTTTGAATCTATAGTTAGATATGGAATAACAGTTTATGGGACAGCCTATAAAACACAATGGAATAAAATTAAAAGAATTCAAATTAGTCTACTAAAAGTATTGTGTAATTCAGAAGTTAAAAATTCCCTTACAATAAAATATGATACATTTAGTTTCTTCAAAATTTTACCTATTGAAAGTTTATATCTGTTTGTGTTATCAATAACTTCTTTAATAATACCTATGAGCAAAACATTTGCTACAATAAGTTTACTAGAAAAAATGTAATTCCAAAGAATATCAAATTTCTTACCTATTTAACTTGCTTCCTAGAGAAATTGCTAACTTAAAAAAAATTGTGATGTTAAAGAAAAATTATTTCAGTGGTTGATGAAAATCGATGTTTTTATTCGGAATCATTTATCGTTTTATAGGTTTGCTTTTTTAGTTTTTTTCTCCTTTCGTTTTATTTAATGATACTGATGTAATCTACATCTATCAAAACCATATACATTCCCACCAAAAGCCATATACATCCCCCTATAAGCTTCGGCTTAGTGGGATTGTTTATGTAAAATAATTATAGATAATACTTATTAAAAATTAATTTGAGTTTGAAGTTCGAACTTTGGCATTTTATGTATAATGTTTAATAGAAGTACTATATTGAATTTTACAGCTGCTAACAAAAAAAAGTGTCGGATTATAATGATATAGTGAATGGCATTAAAATTGCAAAGGCACTTTGTTAAACCATGAAAAATGTATGAAATATCTAAAGTTTTTGTTTAAAAATGACCAACAATTTCTCACTTGGTCTTTCCCCAGATCTTTGGGATTCCTAATGATGTGGCCTTTGGCATATTATGTAGTATAAAAGAAGCTGTTCATGGGTGTATCAGTCCAATCCATGAAATCTTGATTAGAACTGTTAAGAAACTGAGTCTTTTTCAATTTATGATTAACATATATGCAAGTCTTTCATTTAATGTTGTATCATACGTTTATCTCATTAGCAACAGAATGTTGAATTCATAGAAGAAATTCGTGAAGTAGATGGAGAAATTACAAGATGGATTGTGGGTGAAGGTAAGGAATACAAAAAAAAACTTCCATTATAATTTCATGTCAAATATTTGTTTTAAAAAGAAACTATTGTTTACTTAAGTGAACAAAGCAATATTTATGTGTTAATGCACAACTCAAGTTAGCTTTAGTTGGTTTTAATTTGTATTATAGCTGTCACTTGATATTTAATCAGCATAAATAATGATGGAAGAAATTCGTTTAAAGTAGGAAAGCTAGTATTAAAATGTCTTTTTAAATTTATTTTAATATTCCGTGAATTAGTAGTTAAAAAAAGTAGATCATATGTTTGAAACCTACAAAGCATGTAACGAATGACAATAAAGGAAATGACTACATAGTTGTGATAGTCGTAAAATGAAAGAAATGCATAATTAGGGGATATCCAGTATTTCTCCTTGCATGATTCATCTTACAGTCCACATCAGTGATATTCTAAAATTCCTTATAGACCACAGCAGAGTAAGCTGGTCCAGACATCGGTATCAGCAACAAGAATGAATAGCCCTTTCTTTGGCACACTTTCTACAATTATTTGGAAAGAAAAAAAAAAGAATGAAGGATTCTTATTAGTGGTATATCGATCAGTAATAAGAATCCTTTAGGGAGGCAATAGTATATGGAAATGATTAGATTTGCAGGACAATCAAACCGATTGGGCAGGCGCGAGCTGACCGTCACATGTGCGAAGCAGTGAAACACAGATCAAGGCAATCAAAGCTCCCTGGATGAAAAGAGATGAGATGTCTCCATGAGAACTGATGTTGAACTGAATGTAAGAAGGGAGGGGGGAAAAGGGGGGCAGTCGGTAGCGTGCCAGGCTTGTAATCTGTAGTTTCCAGGTTCGAGTCCCAGCTGGGTCAGCGTTGAGACATCTCTGCAAAATTCCCTACCCTGCCCATGGTCAGTAGTGGACATCGACGGGCTTGGAAAGACTGCCATCCGTCGGATGGGATGTTAAGTCGTCGCCCCTTGTGTGGGATAGCCATAGCCTGTGCACGTTAAAGAACATGGATGGCTTTGTTGGGAGGCTACCATCTGTCTCCCAACAGCTGTTCCAGTGGGTCCCCTCCCCCAACCTTCTCTGAGCCTTCGGGATCCATGTGACCTGGCTATTTAGCCCATGGTGTGCAAAAAAGTGCCGCTCAGAGGTAAAACAACCCAACCCAACTACGTACCATAAAGCATACTCAAAGCGACTTAGAGTGGGAAAACATATTGAAGCTTATATCCAATCTGTGATCTTGAAGAGAACTTTTGAGAGCATCTCAGTCGACTTCAGACGTACCAGTACGTTAGTAGGCGGTAGCAGGGAACTTATAGTCCAAGCTGCAGTTGAAAAGCTGTACATGACAGATGGGGTAGTGGATGACCAGAATCACCAGGAAGACACCACAGAATAGAAGAGATAAAAAGGTTGTCACAGAAAATTCCATTAAATTTATTTGACCGCCCCTCTTGACTGCCTCAACGCCTCCCATTTGCCTCTGGATCCACCAGCGCCCACTGGGGGGCGGTATCGCCCCCGTTGGGAATCTATGGAATAATGTTTTGTGTTTTATATCTTTCTCTTATTTCTTATCTACCTTTTCACCCTATCAACAAATGATATTGCGAGTTCTTAATAGTTTTCCCTTTGCGAGAGTTTGGACATTTCCAATCTAAGTATAAATATATATGTAAAAAATTTCTTTTGCAGTAAAAAAAGATGTTAAGGCCATATCTGATGGTAACAATGATTCTGAAAGGTTACCAAGCAATTCCTCTCCAAATGCAACTAGTGACACTGCGAAGTGGAAAGAAGTCGAAAAATTGAAACCTATATAATTGCCTATTGTGATTAATATCATTGTACTTCAACTGTGATATGAATAAATGCTACAATACTTCGTAGTAGAAATCTTTTTTTCTCTGAAAATAAACGTTTAAAAAATAAAATATTGTTTCATTCAACTTTTGAATTATTAAAAAATTGCATACTCATTATATATAAAATTGAATTTAAGTAATCGTTTCAAAAGAACTACTGACGTTGGAAGAAAGGGGAAAAAAGAAATTCCAAACTATAACACTGCACAATAATGTTTTAGAGAATTGCTCTTCTTCATTGGAATGTAAGACGTGTTCTCAGAACAAGTGTTTCATATTTTCTCTTTTCAATGTTTTTACAGATCCTTTATATTTTAATCGTTAAAGTTAACTGCTGA
This sequence comes from Ryuthela nishihirai, assembly GCA_038380435.1. Lineage (NCBI taxonomy): Eukaryota > Metazoa > Arthropoda > Arachnida > Araneae > Heptathelidae > Ryuthela > Ryuthela nishihirai. Next base: position 26,222,793 of record JAWZYU010000022.1, read on the forward strand.
AATATAAATATAAAGAATTCTCACAAATACATAATGCTACTTTTCAAAATGAATTGTTAATTTTTTTGATTGTGTCATAAAAGTGGTTGAAATTCTAACTAATGGATGTTTCAAACAAATGCACGTAGTAATATTTCATTATTGAATGTCCAAATTAAATCTGGGTTCTAGTCTCAGCTCGGTCAGCGCTGAGATTTATCAACGCAAAATTACCTGCCCTGCCCACGGTCAGTAGGTAACACCGATGGGCTTGGAAAGGCCGCTGTCCATCGGATGGGACAATAAGCAGTGGCACTGTGTGTGGGCCACTCCTTAACTCTGCTCGTTAAAAAAACACGCTGGATGGCCTTGACGGGAGGCTACTAGCTGTTAAAGTGGGTCCCATCCCCCCAACCTCTGAACCTTCGGGGTCCACGTGACCTGGGCATTTATCCCATTGTGTGCAAAATATGTGCCTCTCAGAAATAAAACAACCCAACTAGCAGCAATATGCCTTTTATCTGCAATTATATTGCAGATAAAAGGCATATTGCTGCTGCAAATATAAATCTTCACCCTACGTTCTAGCAAAGAGGGCTTTCTTTGACTTGGCTGAGCTAACACTGCATGCTACCTGAGTTATAGAGAGAAAAAATCCGTGGGCTTCCTTTATTTCGTGAGTTCATTGGGGACCGGTTTAGAGTCGCCTCGGAAAGCATTTTTTGGTGACCATCGGTAAGCTTAGTTTGTCAAGAAAACAACTAGCGCAGAGAAATAACTTTGGAATAAAGGAAGGTGTATTATTGCCTGAAATGGTAGGCAAACGCTTCATGTTAATTCTGTTCATCAAGAGGATATCTTAATGAACGGTATTTCCTGTTGAAAAAATGAGAAGCTGTAGAATATGTATATATATATAAACAATTCTGCAATCCTTGTTTTTTAAACATTTCAATATTTCGATATACACTGTTTCCATGAATTAAATAACATGAAAACCCGTTGGATCTACAGCATGTCAATCGCGTTCGGTTGGTTTACCTCTGAGTGGCAGTTTCTTGCACAAAACTCTCTAAATAGCAAGATCACAAGAACCCTGAAGGCTCGGTGACACTTGGAGGGGACACTGGAACAGTTGCTGGGAGACATGATTGCGTCCCATTATGGCCATCCAGCATGTTATGTGACGTGCACAGAGTAAGGTTTAATGTCCCATCTGATGGATGGCCACCTTTCCAAGCAAATTGGTGTCTCCTACTGCCCTTTGACAGGGCGGTGAGTTTTGCGCAGATAAATCTCAACACTTGCCCAGTTGGGATTCGAACCAGGGAACTGCAGATTTTGAACCTGGCACACTACCGACTGCTAGCCTCGCCTCACATGTGAATCGAAAGTACATATAAAAACTAAGAATAACTTGTTAAATCCAAAATCCATGGTAAAATAGTGGAGAAACCTGAGATAGCACAAGTGTTTCAATATGGAGTATGTTCACCTCTTACTATTATGCAAGCTTCCCCGCAGTGTCTCGTGTTGTTCAGTAACACCGTAGGTGCTACATTGTTACCACAAAGCATGTTGAAGCTCCAAGAGGTTTGCAGAAACAACCTGATCTAATGGAATGGGCCGTGTCCCCCCCCCCCACTAAAAAATACTAATAAGGGAAATAGAAGAAAAAAAAACATGTATACTTCATTCTTTTTTCAAGTTACTTTTTTAAAGACTGAAAAGGGGAGGGGGATATTTGCTACAATGGAAATTCAATCTTCCATTTTTGTCTTTTTTTTGGTTCATTGAATTGCTCCCCCTGCCCTTTTCTTTTATAGATCTAGGCCTGGATGGAGGAGTGGAATTTGGGGGAGCATTCCATTCAGATTCTTTCGGATTTAGATCAGGAAACCAGGCTAGCCATTCCATAGTACTACATGGTGCTATTCTCTAGACAGTGATTGATAACGTGACAGTGGTCCATGTGTTATCGTCCTGTACGAAAGCAGTCTGAAGAGAAAGCCTGATGTCACGTGACCCGCATAGCTAATGACGTATGAAACGGAGTCCGTGCATCGCATCTTTGCTTTCCGTCAGTGGAACTTATTTGTTTCTCTTCGATGTGTGCGTTTTTTACATGATTTCATTTCTTCAAAAGTAATTGAATCACATATCAATTCTAATAAATGCGAAGCATTTCATTCTTGCACGAAATATTTTGCACAAACATAAAAAAATCGCATTTCTCGATGTCAAAAATATTCTAAAAACATATTATCTAGATAAACATTTTTTTATTAATTATGTTTAATTGTAAACCATATTTCTAAGAAAGCGTGATACACCAGAATTTTAAAGGAAATTTTTTTATTATTTTGTCAAAAGAATTTGGAACGTAATATATGAGCAACATTACCATAAATAGTAGTAAAAATAAATTATTTTCAGGTTAACAAAATATATTCATACTACGCCAGATAAGGTTCAACAATCATCATAAATATCCCATATACTGTCTCTCAATAAAAGTATCGTTACATTCCATATAAAACTTTTAAATCTCATATACTTTAGGTTCTAAGTAGAAAACCACTGAGATTAGAATTTCATTCACAACTGATGAAATGACCAGTGCAATTTAATTATTTTATTAATAAGACTATAATTATCTTCTTACTAAGATTAAAATCATCAGTATCACATAATTCAAATAAACACCAAAACAGGACTTGATTAACGAACATGATGATAGGAAGAAATTATTACATTGAAATATTTACAACTAAATATATTGAAAACCTCAAAAGAATTAATTTTCGCTTCAGATATGAGGTCAGTATGAATCTGCAAGACAATCCTTTCAAATAATGTTAAATGAATAAAAAAAAAAGTTAATATTACTTACAGTGACTACACATATTCCAACAAGAGAAATAAATGTTTGAAGTCCACATTAAATATACAAAATATAATGCAATCATATGGTATGTTTCAGAAAATAGTTTGTCATAACCAATGTATATCACTGAGACCTACCAGTTGGGTTGTTTTACCTCTGAGCGGCACTTTTTTGCGCCCCATGGCTAATATTGTAATACAGTAGACATACAGTAAATGAATAAGTACACCAATGGGAACCCTGTATTATTGGCTTACTGAAGTTTCTAACAGAATTCATAGTAATATACAAAAATTAGTTTTTACTGCAGCATCGAAGTATGTTCCATAATTACAAGAAAAATGCCATGCAGCTTGTTAAAGAAAATGATAACATTGAATACCATATACTGATAATAGTAACTAAGACAAATAATTATTTAAATACCACATCACATGGACCCTGAAGGCTCAGAGAAGGTTGGGGAAGGGGAGCCACTGGAACAGCTGTTGGCAGACAGATGGTAGCCTCCCGTCAAGGCCATCCAGCGTGTTCTTTAACGTGCACAGTGTATAACTCTCGCACACGGGACCACGATTTAACGGATGGCGTCGTTTCCAAACCCATTGGTGTCCCCTACTGACCGTGGGCAGGTGGGGAATTTTGCGGAGATAAATCTCAACGCTGACCCAGCTGGGACTCGAACCTGGGAACTATGGATTACAGCCTGGCGCGCTACCGACTGAGCCACCCCCGCCCTGAGACCTACCAGTAGAGAAATGAAATTAATACAACATTTCAATTTATGTTATTGCCTTACCGAAGTTTATAACAGAATGCAAAGAATGTAAAAATTACAGATTTTGTTGTAACATTGAAGAGTGTTCCATAATAGCAAGAAATATAACCCATACAGCTTATTCAGAAAAATGATAACATTGAATGCTATTGACTGAGATTTTATGACAGTAAGTACAATAATAAATATTTGAAATCTACATAAAATATAATTCAATCATATTGAATGTTTCAAAAAATAGTTTCCAATAGCCTATCATTGGCACATACCATTAGAGCAATGAAATTTCGAGAAATAGAATGAATGAGCAGCATATTATTGTGTTACTGAAACTTGTGAAACAAAAATAACAAAATTCACTGCAACTTCCAGGAGTATTACATATTCACAAAAATATAATTGATACAGCTTAACATTAAGAGAAGTATATATTGATGCATATGAGCACTATATTATTGTCTTACTGAAGCTTATACCATAATATATTGGCATATAAAAAAGGTTACAAAATTCAGTGCAACATCCAGCAGTTTTTCATAATCACAAGAAATATAATACAGACAGTTTATCATTAAGAAAAATGTTAGAAATGCTACCTTATGCTGCAGTTTACCATTGAAATATCATCTAATATACCAATTTAACTTAATGTGTGCGTCCAAAATAGTTTGCGGTACTTTTTGTTGATCATTCATACTGGGCAGTAGAACAACAAAATTTCAATAAAAGAAGATATAAGCACCATATTCTTGTGTTTTTGAAGCTAATACCATAACAATAATGGTTACATAGCATATAAAAGAATAGTTACAGAATTCAGCGCAGCATACAGGAGTTTTTCATAATCACAAGAAATATAACCCATGCAGCTTGTTAAGGAAAATGTTAACATTGAATACCATATACTGATGATAGTAAATAACAGAAATAATTATTTGAATACCAATGATAAATCAATAATATGTATGCTTCAAATAATAGTTTGCGACAACTAATGTCTTGTCATTGAGATATATCACTAGACATACAGTACTGTGCAAATTAGTTGGGAGAATAGGAAAATGCAGTAACAAAGACAACTAAAATATTTGTTTAATAGGGTAGTTAATAGTGAATGTGACCCCCCCCCCTTACCTTTAATTACTTCTTCCATCCTCTCAACCAATGATGCCACTAGCTTTCCAAACATCTTCACTTCAGGGTCGAGGTACCACACTTTCTATCATTTTGGTTTTCGTCGTGCAATCTATCTTAGATATGTCATCATCATCATTCTCAAGCAGCCATGGGCTACGGAGGTCCAATCAGACCGTGCAATTTAGTTCTCCAAGCAAGTCTATCCTGAGCTACATCTACTGCATCTGTCCACTGCACACCAATTCTAACAAGGTCCTGTTTGACATTGTCTGCCCACCGCATCCTAGGTCTCCCCTTCTGAGGCCTTTAGGCACACTCTTCATAACCCTATTCGCCAATTTATAATTATCCATACAGGCAACATGGCCAAACCAACGGAGTTCCTCTGTGCACAATATACTGCTTAAAGAAGGTTGCAAACTCCTTTGCCTAACCTCATCATTAGTTACAAAGTTGAACCACCTAATGCCCAAGATACTGCGTAAGCATCTGGAATCAAAAGCATCTAGTTTCCTGTTATCTTGTTTACAAAATGTCCAAGTTTCACTACCATAACTAACCCTAGAAAGAACCAAGCTATTATACAGTCTAATTTTAGTCTTTAAGTGTATACGCCTATTTCTCCACAATCTCCATAGATTCTTCAAAGTCCCAGCAGCAATTCCTATTTGTCTGTTAATCTCATGCCGCATATCACCAGTATCTGTTACATAGCTCCCAAGGTAATTAAACTGTGACACCTGCTCAAGACTGCAACCATTCAGATTAACTGAATCACAACCTGCCTGACCAATTTTCATCACTTTAGTTTTCTCTCTGTTTATAACCAAACCTACTCTACTACCAGTCTCATCAACAGCTCGAATGAAAGAGTTCATCTCATCAACATCATTTGCCAAAAGGGCTAAACCATCAGCATAATCTAAATCAGAAATTTTCGTATCTGCAGTCCATTTAAGGCCAAAATCTTTCCCTTGAAGTGAATTTCGCATAACATAATCAATAACCAAGCTAAAGAGAAAAGGAGACAAAATGCACCTTTGTCGAACACCAGAAGTAATGCTAAACCAATTGCTACAAGCCTTACCACTTCTCACACACAACTCCGTGTTATTATAGAGAGCTTTCATTAGGTTAACTAACTTGTCTGGTATACCATATGATCTCACAGTCAACCACAAATTATGTCGATCAACACAGTCAAAAGCCCTTTTGAAATCAACAAAGATAGCAACCAAAGGTTTCTGAAACTCTAAACATTTCTCAAAAATGTGCCAAAGTGCAAATATCTGAACCACACATCCCCTACCACTTCTGAATCCACATTGCTCACCACGCAATTGACTGTCAACCAGATTCTTAATTCTATTAAGCACAATCGTGGAAAGAACTTTACCTGGAACAGAGAGTAGACTGATACCCTATAGTTATCATAAGAACTGTGATCATCTTTTTTGAAAATAGGGATAATAGCTCTGGTAAAATCCTTAGGAATCATGCCTTTATCATAAAAAATATTCAAAATTTCAGTCATCCAAGTGGTAACCGAAATATTCACAGCTCTAAGCATTTCCGTAGTAATTTCATCTACCCCTGGAGATTTATGAAGTTTATGGTTAGAAACAGCCAAAATAATTTCAGATTGTGTTATAGGGCCAACATTAAAGCCGCCAATGCATATATAATCATTTCAAACAATGGGAGTTGAACTAAACACATTGTTTAGAACATCACTGAAATGCTCAACCTACCAGCCATGACAGAACACTCACCTTCTATAACCTTACCTTATTTATCCTTCTTTCCCTGTATACCTGTCCGTTTTCTACCACATAAAACAACTATCTGGTACAGGTCTCTGCTGTTGTGCTGCCTAACTGCTTTCTCAGCTTTGTCAGCCAAACCACAAGCCAAAGATTCTTATCAGTAGCTAACTGATCCTTTAGACGTTTATTAAGCTCTCTGTAATCCTTTCTATTAGGACTTGTAGGGTTCTGATTAAGGACATTCCTGCAGTTCTTTCTTTCCCAAATAAGCTGAAGTATCTTATCACTTAGCCGTCCCGTGGCCGAGTGGTTAGCACGTTTGGCTACTGATCTAAGGGACCTGGGTTCGTGCCCTGGATTAGGCATGGATGTGTGTGTCATTTTTCTGCTGAGATCCTGCCATCCTCTCAGATCTCCTACTGTGGCATAGAAACTGACAGGCTCCTGTCAGACCTCTGTGGCAAGCAGCTGCTTGAGGAGGTATTTATTTATTATTTTATTTTATTTACCTTATCACTCAAATAATTCTGTCTCCTCTGCTCCTTTAGTTTTTTCCTGTTAGTTTCCAAAAAAGCCTGTTCAAAATGATCCCATTCTTCCTTAACTTCAGCAGTATGCATACCATTACTGTCATAATGACTAAGTGACCTATCGTGGTAAGCTTTAGCTATAACTGGGTCTATCAGAGCTTCAGAATTAAAAGTAAATTTTTTAACCCTAGCACAATACTTTTTAAGTTTAAGTTGCAAGACACTTTTAACAAGGTAATGGTCAGATCCAATTTCAGCTCCCCTATATGACCTGGTATTCCTAACAGAACTAGCCCATTAGCTGTTAATTAACATATAATCAATAATAACCTTATGCAACCCATCAGGTGAAACCCATGTGTACTTATGTATGTCGCGGTGTTTGTAATATGTGTTAGTTATTCTGAAACCATTGAATTTACTTACCTGTAGGAGACGTTGCCCATTGCCATTGCAGCTACCAATACCAAAAGGGCCAATCACCCCTCCCCAAGCCAGCTTTGGCATTGAAGTCACCAAGAACAAGGGTAACATCTCCTTTCTTGACAGAATTCAAAATATCCTGAAGTTCATAAAACCTATCCTTCTCATCCTCATCGGCATCCTCAGTGGGGGCATAACAGCAGATAACATTCAAGTCTTTAACGCATGTCTGAAATTTTGCTGTAAGAAACCTTTCATTAATGCACTCATATCCTAGAAGAGCATCACTAGCTGTCAACCCACAAATAAACAGAAAACAGCTGAAGATTTTCCCTCCATAGACGCCGACCAGTGCAACTAAATCAGGATCCATAATCAAGCTCAGAGCTATATATCTGTCTAGTCCAGTAGGTTTATATGGTCAGCACCAGGACCCTGTGTGGTTCTCCTCAGCAGGGTAGAAAAAAAAATAAAAGTAGCGATAGTTGTCCAGATCAGTAAGCCACACTAATCTGGCAGCCCTCCCCTTCCGTTCACTTCCACAAGAGAGTATCTCTTTTGAAAGGTACTAACGGTGTGCACCACGAAAAGGCGGGGTCTGACATTAGGTGCTAGGCCTGGCTGGTTCTAGGAATCATCACATGGGATTATTGCATAGCTCTCCTTCCAGTGACTACCTAGCTACCATGCTTTAATAATGGCCCACAAATATTCATTGGGGTTTAGATCGGGTGAATTTCCTGGCCACTAAAATACTTTCAAATGTTGCTGGGTAAAGAAGCTCTTAGCAAGCTTAGAATTGTGGCATGGAGCTAGATCCTGTTGAAATACTCCGTCGCCGTTAGTCATAGGATAGGAAACGCTTCTGTAGTTTTGGGACCATTTTCGCCTCCAGAACTCATATGCACTTTGTGCTGTCCATCATTCCTTCAATGGGGTGAAGCGTCTGTGGCCCGGAAGCTGTGAAACATTCCCAAAACATGACCTTGGGTGGGTGTTTGGGGGATTGCTGGATGTGGCCGTATCGAAGAGGTTCTCCAGGCTTCGCTTGTCCCAACTAATTCGCACAATACTGTAAATGAATAAGTACACCAATGGGAACCCCTATATTATTGCCTTACTGAAATTTCTAACAGAATTCATAGTAATATACAAAAATTGTCGTTTTTAGTGCAATATCGCAGTATGTTCCATAATTACAAGAAATATAACCCATGCAGCTTGTTAAAGAAAATGATAAAATTGAATACCATATATTGATGATAGTAACTAAGACAAAAACATTCTTCAACTTTTTTTATTACGAAAGAAATTTTGATTCCGCCTTAACGAAAAATGTGGTTCTTTTTTTGCTCTGATGAACTTCTTCCCATTCCTTAACTTCAATTTTTACCAATATCATGCTGAACTTACGTTCTAGAAGACATCCGATATATAAGGTGACATTAATAAATTAAGTAATGATGTTTTAACTGTATTTTTACTTCTCCTTCCTATGTAATGTGACATAAACGTTTTTCCGAACTTATCCGTATTCCGATATATTTAGTAATTACTGTTCAGTAGAGTAAATATCGTTTGTGCCATCGCTTCCGATTGAAACCGAATTGTCTTCATTGTTAAAAAAAAAATGCACAAAAATGTCTTACGTAGCAGTCAACCGATAAAGGAAAAAGGAATTTGGTAACTTTATTACATGTTGAAATGCATCATATCAACAATCCCTAAATACGAAAATATTAAATCGGGATTTCATTATATTGTTATATTATATAAAAAATTCTTTAATATCTGCTCGATTTAGGAATTTAGAAACTTGATTAGCTTTCTGATGATTATATCCTCACAATTGTAATTTTTTTTAAATGAAATTTGTTAGCAAAATTGATACCCGAAGAAGTGGGGAGGTCCGGAATCGCTCTCCCGAAATTCTAGTCGTCTTATACGAAATCTCAAACTTATCTACCTGTTTTGAAATCCAAAACAATTGTCTTTGTATAATTTTATTTTAGCCCTATAGTCCATGTTCAACACTTTAAATAAATTCAAAAAATAAATATAAAATATTATTCCATATATGTAGAATATCATTTTAACCTTCCTGTCCTGTGCAATAACCTGCTCAAGTCTTCTAACCTCCCTCAATCCCTTCCACAACCAAACCTAAATTCTCGGACCGTCTGAAATCAAATTTTTCGGACCTCAATCCCCAAAACTAAACACTTCCCCCTCCTCTCCTTGAAACTAAATCGTGCATACGTACAGTCGCTCAAAAAATATCCGAACACTATTGGTTGATTACAGAATTCAGATAAAATATCTGGCAACGATGTTTTTAGAAATTAGTGATCTGGCAACCTTCGTGTACGTACACGAAGATCTTCGTGTACGTACACGAGATCACTAATCTCTAAATAATTAGTGATCTGGCAACCTTCGTGTACGTACACGAGATCACTAATCTCTAAAAAAATCGTTGCCAGATATTTTTTCTGAATTTTGTAATCAACCAATAGTGTTCGGATATTTTTCTGAGCGACTATACCTGTTTGGAGACAGGTTATGTTTTTCTGTTTGCAGACTCTGGTTTCATTATCAGGGTTTCGGAATTTTATTTCGTTTAATAACTCTTCTAAGCTTCTTAAATCAGAATTTTAATATGAACTTTAAATTCAAACACTGATCGATAGCATCTATTAGGCTACACAATTGTTTTTTGTCTTGAGTAGACAGATTTTAAAATTGGATAAATATTTAACATGTATTTTATTTCTAATGAGTTATCTCAAGTGAGTTTACGGTTAAATAGGAAACCTGTAAAATATTTGCATTAGGACTTTGTAGAAAAATATTATATCCATTTTGATTACAATTACAGAAGACGTTAGACAAAATAAAAAGAAACGAGAAGAGGCTTCCATGAAATTTCTTCGGCTCAAGCGATTTTCAAATATTCAAATACTAGGTACATTTTAGTAACTTTTATCTTGTAGTTAAAGCTAAGTAAAACAAGTATCCGTATCAAATTAAAAATTTTTTTGTAGAATATTCAAAAAAAAATAATCTGTAAGTTATCTATTTAATAATCAATTAACATGGAATCTACTGAACAAAACTAAAATACTTGAGAATAATGGAAATATATTGCAGCAAATTAATTATTCCATAAATTTTAAAAACTACTTACTCAAGACCAAAACCAAAATGTATAATTTAATAAATGAGATCAGTGTTTGAATAAAAGCTTAAATTCGTAACTATATTTTTAAACTTCAAATTTGTGGCTTCGGCTTATGTTCTAAAGGTGCTAAAATTCTAAATATGTTCCCATTTCCATCAAAATTTAAATCTCTTTAAGATTTTTTTCGATATAAAAATGAGTTCTGCAGCTTGATTAGATGAGTAATTAAGTTGGAAATGAAAAAACTTTCAATTTGAACTAAAGCTACTATAAGTAATAAATAATTCATTAACATTAAATAGATTTTAAATAAGTCCTACAAGCAAAAGTAATAATCGTTTTAAAACGAAATAAGTAATATTTGGACGGCCCCTTTTTTCAAAAAAAGGTGATGACTCCTGACTGAAGAGGAGTATCTATCCATCGCCTAAGTCGAGAGAGACGCCAAAGAGTCACTGATGACTAGAAAAAGTCACTATATCCTGCCTAGTTGTAAACTGGAATCATTTTTATTTGTTACACCAGGAAACTGTAGTTAATATCTAAACCAGTTTTTTTTATACAGTTGTACGAATGGTTAGCACGCTTGACTACTGATCTAAGAGACCTGGTCAAGCCCCGGATAAGGCATGAATGTTTCTGATGTTTTTCTGCTGAATCTCGCCATCCTCACAGACCTTCTACTATGGCGTATACACTGACAGGCTCCTGTCAGACCTTTATGGCAAGCAGCTTCTTGAGGGGATTTTTATTTATTATTTATATATACTAAGTAAGACGAAATTTAGGATTGTTCAAGTTTTTAATTAGTCCAATGCACGAACACAGATATTAAATAATTCAAAGAAATGATCCTCATTACCGAAAGATTTGGTTGAAGCACTTCAACAAATAAAAAATACTAGATGATTCATCTTTTTCTGCAGAAAGTGCTATTCACTTGATTTTGAATACATTTCGCGAGCATTAGAAGTTTTTCGAGAGTTGCTTGAAGATTCCCCATGGTTCACTTGATCGGCTCTAGTTGAAATTCTTTCGCTTCTCAGTGTAGTCCATTTTGTCTCCGAAATCATCTGAAAGGGACAATTTCTCCTTTAGGAGCAATAAAGGGAAAAAATCCTCTCCAAAGTTTTATTGCGATGATTGATCATTATTGAACTACTGAGGAAATATAAATCAAAATAATCTTTGTTTTTACGAAATAAATAGTTATTCTCTTCACTTTGTCGTCCGTCTCTCCATTTTATCAGCCATATTAAAAATCAGGGAGTACTCAGGATTTATTTTCGGGGGAGATTTGAGAAAGTTTGTGAATAAGATTTGAGTAGGATTTCCCAACTACTACAATATTCCACCCGATAGGAAATATTAAAATGATATTCTGTACGGAATACACTTTAATAGTTGTTTTGAAATTTCTTTTTAGTGTCGGACATATACTGTAGTGATAAAATAAATTTATACAAAGACGACTGACCGTTTTGGATCTAAAGCAGATAGACTAGTTTGAGATTTCGTATAAGAAAACCGGATTTTCGGAGGAGGGGGGAATCGGACCGCCTGCACTCCCCCCTCTCCCGGGTACGTCCCTGAGAGAAAATATTGTACAAATATTGTAAAAAAAAATTTTTTCTTTTTCCTTTTCTTCAACTGGATAAGAAATATAAAATATTGCTTTTCAATCATTCCGCTTCTTCCATTAATTTTAATTTCCTCGATAAAAGAACGCCGAAAATGATAAAATTTAAATTGTTATTTTAAATAACTTGTTTTTGCAATAGATATTATATTTAGAAGTTGGAGTATATTAAGAGCTATAAATATTATATTTAGAAGTTCTAGCTTCTAAATATAATATCTAGAGCATAACTAGGTTATTTGTGTGTGTGTGAATTAATTTTCTTTCAGATGACTATTAAGAGTATTAAATGACATAAAAGTATCTAAAAATTCCATTATGCTCCTAAAAAGCAGCATGCATAATCAGTACTATTAACATACATATTTAGCGAATTATTTCTAGTAGTGGAAGGGTTCCCAAGACGTTAAGATGCTCTGGGACTCAGAATTGCTTGATCTGAATGCTTATTGGTGATTTTTTTCTGAAGATATCTGAATGTAGAGGCCATTAGTTGAACAAGAACTCTTTGGTGACCACAAAGTGTATTGCCCATACACTTTGGATGAGTACCTAGATTAAAGCCTTATCGCCAGAGAATGCAAAATCTTCGACCTAAAATTTCTTTCAGTTTTTCAGATAATTTTTAGATTAGCTGTTACTATACTGTTATGTCTAACTTTGCACATAGATGGCGACACAAGTCAGTGTAAAGAAAGTGGGAGAGGAGATGGACGAGAATATAAGAAAGGAGATGTCACGACCAGGCGATCAGTGGTGTAAGGAAATGACTTCCGGAAGAAAATAGCTCCCTGAAGTTCAATTTCCAGGTTTATTCTCATAACCGTATTCCAGGGAGTCACCGAGTCTTAGAGAGCCTTCACTTTTCGCCTTTATTGAATGGATGTGGGTCAGTAGCCAAAGGAAATGCGAGCAAGAGAAAAGAGAGAATTGCTTTTCTGGTATTGTGAAGTACTTCTAGTTTCAGGTCTATGTTACAGGGAGACAATAAATCTCGCTAATAATTCGTAATAACCAGGGCTGGAAATGGAAAAGAACGCGATGAACGCCGTTCCCTTAATAGCAGAGTTTTTCTTTTTCTTACAGAACTTATTTTCCATGTCAAAGACTATTTGCAACAATGAGACTTCTAGAAATAAAAAATACTTCACAGATGATGTACAATTAATTAGAGAGAAGTAGAACTGTTCAAATTACATTATTAAAATTACGTTTCAATCTGCTTAAAATCTAAATTGGTTACAAAAAACGAATAAAATGATAAAACGATGATTCTGGAGCCTAGTTCTCAAATTCTATTTCTACCCCTTGTAATGGCACCAGTATATATGGAATATTGTAGTCTGCTACATTATAGGAACATGTGAAGCAAAAAGTTTTCGGTTAGCGGAAGTGACTTCGGGGACTTTTACTTCTTTTTAAACTGAAGTTTGTTTACTTCTCTACAGTCTGATGTAAGGTTTGTTTTATTCTTTTAATTTGGAAATTGCAAACTACTCATCTAAATTTTGACCTTTCTCATTAGAAATTATTTTCGGTGTATTCCATAAAACAGGCAAGAACAGCGTTTATTTTAAAGTTGCAGTGTATTGTAACGTAATTCATATATAAATAACAATATTATTTATAATATATTATAATATATTTATGTAATTAATATATTAAATTATTCATATATAATCAATATATTTATATCATATTATAATTTATATAATTGATGTATTTATAACATATTATAATAATATATCATAATAATATTATATTATAAAATATTTATAATAATAAATAACAAAAGTTTTAGAGCATTCTGCATATATTTCGCGTATTTTCAAATTCATAAAAAAAATTTGATATGTTTTGTTGCAGTGTAATTTTTTTTAATAGTAGACTAGAGTTTTACTAACTCTTGTAGTACATATTTCTTCAATTTAGATTTTATAAGTTGCTGCTTCAATGAAAGAAATCTTTTTCTCATGAAAAATAAACCACAGATTGTGGTACTTAAAGCATAAGCCATCTAGGCTTTGGCGTATTTCTCCCAATACACACACAGGTCCCAAAAGAGAAGTAATTTCGCGATTTTGTAGAATATGTAAGTTGTGCAAACAGTATTAGTTGATTAGTTATTACTAACGACATAACAATAATAATGGAGATATTGTTTATTTTTTGATGTTAGCTTTGCAATTTTTTCCAAGCACTAGCTCCACTAATTCTATGTTTTCTGCCATACGTGCTTCAACATGAAAAGTGGCCAACTGATAGAAAGTGAGCATTTGATAAATTGAAAAGTAAAATATTTAAATTTTTGTTCAGATTCTACAATGAATGTTCAGATTTCGTCTACTTTTACAAAATCTCATCATAAGAAAAGCAAAACATATTTTATTGAACTAATTTAATTCTCAGCTGTATTTTTTTTCATAATCCTGATCCAAACACTAAATATAATTCCAACTGAACAACCTCCACCCCTACATAGAAGAAAAAGAGAACTTTACCAAAAGGAATTTGACATATTACAAGTTTTCATTTCTTTAATACAAGAATTATGTTCTTTTTACTTTTATTGATACTAACCTTTGCTGAAGATTTATTGGAATGTTTTGAAAATAATAGGTTTATTAGAAAGAAAAAAAAAATCAGAAACTTCTGTTACCGTGAACCTTTTGACTCAAAATAATAAAAAAAAAAATTTTGGAAAATATTCTGATTCTCTTTATAATTAATATATCAGTCTCACACTTGCAATAATATACTATACGTATAACTGAATTTTGGGGATATTCTGTCTGAGATTTAACATATCAGTTGTCTGAACTTATGTTAGGGATATCAGAAATGTTTAACTCTGTTATATGAAGCATGTTGAAGAGAAGATATTTGATTTTAAGACATTTGTAAAAATTTCATTCCTATAACATATATATATTTCCACTTGTAAAAATATGTTTAATTCTATCTGGAAATTAAAATTTGCTAAAAATAATGTTTTTAATTTATTGTGAAAAGACTCACAGTACATATTTGTACCTGCATTTGCATGGGAGAAATGTCTATATGACAGAGTCCAGACAGTAAACCTACTGAAAGAGTGGCAGTAGTAGGACCTCCTTCCTGGGGACGGAAGTGAGCAATTAAAAATGGCGGCCAAGAACTAGGTCTACGCCCAAGCTTTCATGATTCCACGCTTCAACGACCCCCACTACCGTGATAGGAAGAACTTAATTTTTTGAACTCCCAGAAAGAACCCACACACTTGATGGCATCCTAGGGAGGGCTTAATTTTTGAACCCTCGTTTCTTTCCCCCTGTATGAGTGAGACGATCTGGGTCACCACCACGCTGTGATCGGGAGGGCTTATATTTTGAACCCCCCATTTCTTACCCCCACACATGCGCTGGAGTTCTAGACGACCAGGGCAACAGATTTTCTCGAGTGTTGACCCATTTCGATGGAGGTCATTGACCTCCTAGGCATAGATCAAGTTGGGGGTCCGTCACCCAGGCTTTGTGTGGGAGGGTTAAAATTTTGGTCCCCCCATTTCCGACCGTTGTATATTCTAGACGACCAGGGCAACAGAATTTCCTCGAGTGTTGACCCACTACCGTGGCGGTCGTTGACCCCTGTATGAGTGAGACAACCTGTTTCACAGATTCTTCCTTGTGCTAGACTCCCACACTTTTCTGGCGTTAGCCCTTGAAAAGATATCCTAATCACCTTTCCATATGACAGTATGGTGTTGCAATAGGAGTTCACATCCAGGAAAATGTCCGTTGGGTCAAAGGATGTCTTTTACAGCAGTTGACGGCAACAAGTTCGCCCACGTGGCCAGAAGTTTAAAAGGTCACGAGGAGGGATCGAAATTTAAAACGACCATTAAAAAGCCAAAGAATTGAAACACTATAACATACTAGCGTAGTCGGTTGGAAGTGGAATTATATATTTCTAATAAACCTGTACGAGGGTTGTAGCGTGCAAAACAGAAAGCTACATTCACGGTACCTAAAATAAAAAACTGTTTTACGTTTGTGTAATATATACATAATTTACCGATCAAAATACGTGCAAGCGCTCACTATTGGTGACGATATGCACAAATACTAATATTTTAAATATTATGTTTAAGTGTAATATATTTCTATTCATAATTTACCGTACGTTTTAAAATATACTCACGATATTTGTCATGGTCACGATATAATGAACGACATAAAGGTGTGAAGAAGTGATTCAAATATATTTTACGTTTAAGTAAAATATACACGTAATTTATCGGTCGTTTAAAATACAGTCATGATGTTTGTCATGGGTCGTGATATAAAGGTGTGAAGAAGTGAATGTAGAATAAAAGTGATTCAATAAATTTTACGTGTAAGTGAAATATATTCACGTGTAAGCGTACGTTATATATCCTCGTATTATAACTTAGGTTCCATACGACAAGCCAATAGACAATGAATAAAAATCAGATAATGTTTAACAACATACAAAAACTTTTGAGGCCTCACAAGTGTAGGTTCGTTCGCGAGATCTCCATACAAAAACAATTTCAATTGAAAACATCAGGTGGGACATTGAATATAAAACAAAAATTTCTAGTAATCGAGAAGTGTGAAACTTTCAACATCTAAATAATTCTAGTAGTTTAATGTGAAAAAGTTTCCAAGTCAACCAGTTTCAAAATGCACTTCTTGAAAACGAATGAATATTCTGATCACATTAAAGCAGAAACACACTTAACCGTTAACATCCTCGTTACCAAAGATGAGACCGTAATGTACCTTCACCACGGGAATGCTCTATTTTTCGAAAACCCTTGGAATCGTATCTTATAAAAAAGTTGAGACACCGAAGAAGGTTCACCAGAAGCGTGACACGGTCTCCGAGATGGCGCGCTTCCCCGCAATATATATAACCCCATGGGTTAAAGGATCTTTTCCAAAACCCATGTAACTTTCGCGCTGCGCTTTTCTGCAGTACAGCATGGACTAAAGAATCAAACCCATTCACAGCGTGTTTTTCTAGGATACGACATGGATATGAGGACAAACCAGGTTCCGTATTCTTAGGTGTTAGTGCGAACTAAAAAAGCTGCCAAAGTCCATATCGGAATAAGTTTGATGATTTAAATTAAAATGACATAAATACACACGCTATATTCACTCTCTGACGATTAAAATCAAAACGACATAAATATACACTCTCTGATGAGTAAGATGTCTCGTACACGTGTGAAATGTACGGTCATCAAAGGGTGAACTACAAGATATTACAGCTGAGGTCTTGTCCGCTGTCCGTGCTTTCAGTTTAAAATGTCGGTATAATTGTCTGTTCGTTTCAAGTTACCATAGGACGCATGATTTTTTACAAGTCGTATTAAAGCCACAATAGTCAAGCACTCCTCGGCCAATGTGCAGACAGACGGGGACGTTGAAAGTCGATGCTCCACGGCGATCCTGGCAGGGGAAGATTTAAAAAACTCAAGTCCTGAATGTTTCACGTAGAATTATATGACTTTTCCCTCTAGATAACCCTTTATTTCTAAGACATAACAAATATTATGATATAAATCAGGAATGGTGAAATTTCTTTGAACTCTACCGAGCGATATCACTTATTTAAATTCAGTGAAATATATTCACGTGTAAATAATTCTAAACGTGCGAAATATATTCACGTGTAATCATTCAACATCTAAATAATTTCACTCTAGATAACCCTTTATTTCCATCTTTCTAGATGACCCCTATACCCCATCTTTGTCTGGATTATCACTTGTTCATTTTAATATTACCCTCTGTCGACCTACCTCCTAAGTTTACTATGTTTGTCATTTTGTTTATATGTACTGGGGTGTCAAACCACTTGAACGTTTAGTATCCAAAATTACCTTAACTTTAATGTAATAAATTATTAAGTGTGACAGTTGTGACAATCTTTGTTTTGGACCGAGGATAAAACCGTGTACGCCCTTAACTAACGACCACACCACATTTCGGTAATGTAGGGATCTAAAGTTTAGGAACTGTTCCGTCACACTTCGAAAAACGCTGGAAAAATGAACTGTCTTTGGTACATTTGCAACTAATAAAAACTTCCGCATGCAAATTTTTATATTGTGATTTGTAATATCTTCTATTCCCCATCTTTATCTCAATTATTCCTGTTCATTTTAATATTACTCTCTCACGTCTTAAACCTTCTTACCCCTAAGTTTACTATCATAGTACATGTTTGACCGTGTAACTTGTCATTTTGTTTATATATATTATGCACTACCTGTAAATATATTTGTACTATCCTCAAATGTGGGGCGGGGGTGGCTCAGTCGGTAGCGCGCCAGGCTCGTAATCTGTAGTTCCCAGGTTCGAGTCCCAGCTGGGTCAGTGTTGAGATTTATCTCCGCAAAATTCCTCGCCCTGCCCACGGTCAGTAGGGGACACCGATGGGCTTGGAAAGGCCGCCGTCCGTCGGATGGGACGTTAAGCCGTGGCCCCGTGTGTGGGAGAGCCATACCCTGTGCACGTTAAAGAACACGCTGGATGGCCTTGACGGGAGGCTACCATCTGTCTCCCAACAGCTGTTCCAGTGGGTCCCCTTCCCCAACCTTCTCTGAGCCTTCGGGGTCCATGTGACCTGGTCATTTAGCCCATGGTGTGCAAAAAAGTGCCGCTCAGAGGTAAAACAACCCAAACAACCCAAATCCTCAAATGTACTGTGACATCAAGCCACTTAAAAGTTTAATATCCAGAATTATCTTACCTCCTGCTTCGAATAAATTATTAAGTCTGGCAGTTATGACAAAGTATTGTTTTGGTTCGCGAATAAAACCGTGTACTAGTGTTCAAATAATTCATGGCGAGATATAGGCTCTAAATCTTAACTGGCGACCACAAATCATTTTCGGTAATGCAGGGATCTAAAGTTTAGGAAATATTTCGTCATACTTCGAAAATACGATGGAAAAAGCGAACCGTCTTTGGTACATTTGAAACTAATAAAAACTTTCGCATGCACATTTTCGAACTCTGAGTGTGGATAAAATGAGAGTTGTGACGCCCACTGCTCTTAAACAGGTTTCCCGAGGTCAAAGAACTTTTTTTCGACAGTCAAAGACGTGCGTCCAGTGGATTCTCCTACGGTGGAACATTGTTTGGTGTAACTAAGGAAGGTAATTTCACTGATTTATTATACTAAATAACTGAATCTTTGCTATTAAGTCGAAATTAACTGATGTAGTGCAACCGTATGGACTGCACTATTGGTAAAGAACGTTTTATAAGATTTTACCGCGAACACTAATCTCTTTCATATCGGGAGTAAAGTTAAACTCGCAAACGACTTATAACTCTAGTGGGTTATAAACATACTTCATTTGTAAGAAATATTTTTTCATGTTGGAAGAAAATTTAAGATTCTTATTTCCTGCAAAATTTTATTTCTCTTGTAGGAACGTATAAAGGTAACAGTATTTTGGAATAGAAGTTTACCCCATAATTGCTTAATGCTATTACATTTGTAAACTAAATTGTTCTAATAATGATTCAAGTGTTCCCACCAAGACATGTGAAAAACTTTCGCAGCGTAAAAGTCAGTGTATCACATTTTGTGTTCTTCGAGATTCACTTAAAACTTCTCTGATCATTTACATGCAGATTTTTTATTTCTCTGTAATTCCGGTGTTGGGGAAATTAGCCGTCACTTTCTTCTTACGGTTATTTTTCAAAATAGAATGTCAGTCGTATTCTACTTTGTTTCGCTAGTTCGTATATGGTTTAGGATTCAGGTTGTTGTAAACCTTTCAACCACACTAAGAAAGAAATCACAATGACGAAAAAATCAGATGTGGAATACTATTTAATTAGTAGCATTTTCACACTCTTAATTAGTACATATTCAGAGGTGCGTACCATCTCGCCGTACAATTCTTTTAGTAAAATAGGAAAGTTTCATTCAAACATGAATGATATATTATCTAAACGATGTAACCCAACTTCTGCCTCTTCCACAAAACGTTTAGAGATATCGGTGAAATGAATGATTCTTACGTCTTCTGTGAAATAGCCTTTAACTGTTATAGCAAGGTGCCAATGGCGAAGCTGACTTTTCCTCCAATACAGTTCTTTCTGCACCCTGACACATTCTTAACTGAAAGGTACAGAGTCATAGTGGATAGTTCTTCTGTTAAATTCATTCACTTTCCATTGTTGAAACCTTTGCTTGGTTCCTCGAGGCATTTAGATGAGCTTGTATGATGCTGAGGTAGCGTCTGATTTTGTCTGTTTCTGACGAGTTCATTACAGATAATATTTCATGGTTTAGCTATTGCGAAAATGTTATGGCTTTGCCTTCACATTGATGGCGTTTAAGTCGCGCTACAAGTCCGATGACGTCCTTGTTACACTTTAAACAAACTGTACGAAATCCCTTTCTTTTAGGGTATTTCTTGAAACCTTTCCAAATAGGATCGCTCTTTCATCCTGTCATGTTTAACGAGTCGCTTCTGACAGCAAATGATACAGACACGCAGAGGTACTTATGATTTAAATCCAAACCTTCAGCAATTCAGTGAATTAGATCTCGACCAATGAAAGGCTTCTGCAAGATTCTCCTCTTTCTTCTTCCCCTATTCTTTTTCCCCAATTCTCCTCTGCTTTCCACTCGTAACCTATTTCTCCCCTCCAACCACCCCATCCTTCATCTCCTTTTCTTTTTTCTACCTTTCTCTTTTTATAGAGCATTAACGATCCGGAGGAAAATTCTCCAGTTTTCGTGTTAATATTGCGCTCATGAGTGTAGTTTGTAAATTCGATTTCGGTGAGTTTCTTCTTGCAAAGACGCATGTGGTGGCTATGTCCATTTTTATTGTGTTGGTTTGAGGTAGAGTAATTTTAAGAAGATGTCTTTAGAAAAGATAAAGAATTGGCTATGTTCGAAATGTATCAATCTTCCCATTAACTCTTCTAAGCCTAAATTAAAAAAAAAAGAAATAGAAATTACAGCAACAGAAGAACTTGCCATCGCGTGATGTAACAACAGTTGACATGGAGACTAAAAGTTGTACAACAGATAAATCTTCAGATTTAGAAAATGAATTTTGTGGTAAGTGTAATGTTGAAATAGTCGATGTACTTGAAACCATTCAATGCAAAGGTCGTTGCAATTTCTATTATCATTATTATTGCATAGGATTTGCAACAAATTTTAAGAAGATGCACAATTGAGAAAAAGTAATGTGGAATTGTCAAACATGCAGCTTAGAAACAAAAAATCAGCAAATTGTAGACAGAAATAATAAGTCAGAAAATAGAGATCATAACATTTCAAACTTAAAAGATTCTACACGAGAAAATTAGATATCTGAAGAAGAGAAATATGTCGAATAAGTAATTGATAAACATATGACATCTTTTAAAAAAGATTTTATGCAGAGTAATACTAATTTAAAAGAAGAATTGTTAAAGGAAATTGGAGAATACAATAAAAGCACTTTATACTGTTCAAATAAAATAGATGAATTTTCAGAATGAACCAAACAGATGAAAGAAGTTCAAAAACAAAATGAAACATTTATGAGAGTAAATTGCTGCTTAAAAGACGAAACAAAAGAACTGAAGTGGAAGGTGAATGAACTTGAACAGGTAAGCAGAAATAAAAACTTGAAAATAATTGGAGTGCCTGAAACAGTAAATGAAAACATTGAAGAAATTGTTTTAAATAAAGAAAAGCGTTACAAATAGATGCAAATAGTATTATAATAGCTTTACGTTTTTATTTCTTTTCTACAATTCTTTTAAATTAGTATTACTCTGCATAAAATCTTTTTTAAAAGATGTCATATGTTTATCAATTAGATATTCAACATATTTCTGTTCTTCAGATATCTTATTTTCTAGTGTCTTTTATATTATATCTTATTTTCTAGTATCTTTTAAGTTTGAAATGTTATGATCTCTATTTTCTGACATTTTTTCTGTCTACAATTTGCTGATTTTTTGTTTCTAAGCTGCATTTTTGACATTTCCATATTACTTTTTCCCAATTGTGCATCTTTTCAAAATCTGTTGCAAATCCTATGCAATAATAATGATAATAGAAATTGCAACGACCTTTGCATTGAATGGTTTCAAGTACATCGACTATTTCAACATTACAGTTACCACAAAATTCATTTCCTAAATCTGAAGATTTATCTGTTGTACAACTTTTAGTCTCCATGTCAACTGTTGTTACATCACGCGATTGCACGTTCTTCTGTTGCTGTAATTTCTATTTCTTTTTTTTTAATTTAGGCTTAGAAGAGTTACTGGGAAGATTGTTACATTTCGAACATAGCCAATTCTTTACCTTTTCTAAAGACATCTTCTTAAAATTACTCTACCTCAAACCAACACAATAAAAATGGACATAGCCACCACATGTGCCTTTGCAATGAAGAAACTCACCAAAATTCATTTTACAAACTACACACATGAGCGCAATATTAACACGAAAACTAGAGAATTTTCCTCCGGATCGTTAATGCTTTATAAAAAGAGAAAGCTAATAAAAAGAAAAGGAGAGGAAGGATGGAGTGGTTGGAGGAGAGAAATAGGTTACGAGAGGAAAGCAGACGAGAATGGGGGAAAAAGAATAGGGGAGGAAGAAAGAGGAGAATCTTGCAGAAGCCTTTCATTGGTCGAGATCTAGTTCACTGAATTGCTGAAGGTTTAGATTTAAATCATAAGTACCACTGCGTATCTGTATCAGTTGCTGTCAGAAGCGACTCGTTAAACATGACAGGACGAAAGAGCGATCCTATTTGGAAAGGTTTCAAGAAATACCCTAAAGGAAAGGGATTTCGTACCGTTTGTTTACAGTATAACAAGGACGTCATCGGACTTGTAGCGCGACTTAAACGCCATCAATGTGAAGGCAAAGCCATAACATTTTCGCAACCATGAAATATTATCTGTAATGAACTCGTTAGAACCCGACAAAATCAGACGCTACCTCAACGTCGTACAAGCTCATCTAAATGCCTTGAGGGACCAAGCAAAGGTTTCAACAATGGAAAGTGAATGAATTTAACTGAAGAACTATCCACTATGACTCTGTACCTTTCAGTTAAGAATGTGTGAGGATGCAGAAAGAATTGTATTGGAGGTAAAGTCAGCTTCGCCATTGGCACCTTGCTATAACAGTTAAAGGCTATTTCACAGAAGACGTAAGAAACATTCATTTCACCGATATTGCTAAACGTTTTGTGGAATAGGCAGAAGTTGAGTTACATCGTTTAGATAATATATCATTCATGTCTGAATGGAACTTTCCTATATTACTAAGAGAAATGTACGGCGAGATGGTATGCACCTCTGAATATGTAATAACTAATAGTGTGAAAATGCTACTAAATAAATAGTGTTCTACATCTGTTTTTTTCGTCATTGTGATTTCTTTCTTAATGTGGTTGAAAGTTTTACAACAACCTGAATCCTAAACCATATACGAATTAGCGAAACAAAGTAGAATACGACAGACATTCTGTTTTGAAAAATAACCGTAGGAAGAAAGTGACGGCTAATTTCCCCAACACCGGAATTACAGAGAAATAAAAAAATCTGCATGTAAATGACCAGAGAAGTTTTAAGTGAATCTCGAAGAACACAAAATGTGATACATTGACTTTTACGTTGCGAAAGATTTTCACATGTCTTGGTGGGAACACTTGAATCATTATTAGAACAATTTAGTTTACAAATGTAATAGCATTAAGCAATTATGGGGTAAACTTCTATTTCAAAACACTGTTGCCTTTATACTTTCCTACAAGAGAAATAAAATTTCGCAGGAAATAAGAATCATAAATTTTCTTCCAACATGAACAAAATATTTCTTACAAGTGAAGTATGTTTCTAACCCACTAGAGTTATAAGTCGTTTGCGAGTTTAACTTTACTCCCGATATGAAGGAGATTAGTGTTCGCGGTAAAATCTTATAAAACGTTCTTTACAAATAGTGCAGTCCATACGGTTGCACTACATCAGTTAATTTCTAGTCAATAGCAAAGATTCAGTTATTTAATATAATAATCAGTGAAATTACTTTCCTTAGTTACACCAAACAATGTTCCACCGTAGGAGAATCCACTGGACGCACGTCTTTGACTGTCGAAAAAAAGTTCTTTGACCTCGGGAAACCTGTTTAAGAGCAGTGGACGTCACAACTCTCATTTTATCCACACTCAGAGTTCGAAAATGTGCATGCGAAAGTTTTTATTAGTTTCAAATGTACCAAAGACGGTTCGCTTTTTTCATCGTTTTTTCGAAGTATGACGGAATATTTCCTAAACATTAGATCCCTGCATTACCGAAAATGATTTGTGGTCGCCAGTTAAGATTTAGACCCTATATCTCGCCATGAATTATTTGCACACTAGTACACGGTTTTATTCGCGAACCAAAACAATAGTTTGCCATAACTACCAGACTTAATAATCTATTCGAAGCAGGGGGTAAGATAATTCTGGATATTAAACTTTTAAGTGGCTTGATGTCACAGTACATTTGAGGATAGTACAAATATATTTACAGGTAGTGCATAATATATATAAACAAAATGACAAGTTACACGGTCAAACATGTACTATGATAGTAAACTTAGGGGTAAGAAGGTTTAAGACGTGAGAGAGTAATATTAAAATGAACAGGAGTAATCGAGATAAAGATGGGGAATAGAAGATATTACAAATCACAATATAAAAATTTGCATGTGGAAGTTTTCATTAGTTGCAAATGTACCAAAGACAGTTCACTTTTCCAGCGTTTTTCGAAGTGTGACGGAACAGTTCCTAAACTTTAGATCCCTACATTACCGAAATGTGGTGTGGTCGTTAGTTAAGGGCGTAGACGGTTTTATCCGCGGTCCAAAACAAAGATTGTCACAACTGTCACACTTAATAATTTATTACATTAAAGTTAAGGTAATTTTGGATACTAAACGTTCAAGTGGTTTGACACCCCAGTACATATAAACAAAATGACAAACATAGTAAACTTAGGAGGTAGGTCGACAGAGGGTAATATTAAAATGAACAAGTGATAATCCAGACAAAGATGGGGTATAGGGGTCATCTAGAAAGATGGAAATAAAGGGTTATCTAGAGTGAAAATTATTTAGATGTTGAATGTTTACACGCGAATATATTTCGCACGTTTAGAATTATTTACACGTGAATATATTTCACTGAATTTAAATAAGTGATATCGCTCGGGAGAGTTCAAAGAAATTTCACCATTCCTGATTTATATCATAATATTTGTTATGTCTTAGAAATAAAGGGTTATCTAGAGGGAAAAGTCATATAATTCTACGTGAAACATTCAGGACTTGAGTTTTTAAATCCTCCCCTGCCAGGATCGCCGTCGAGCATCGACTTTCAACGTCCCCGTCTGTCTGCACATTGGCCGAGGAGTGGGTGACTATTGTGGCTTTAATACAACTTGTAAAAAATCATGCGTCCTATGGTAACTTGAAACGAACAGACAATTATACCGACGTTTTAAACTGAAAGCACGGACAGAGGACAAGACCTCAGCTGTAATATCTTGTAGTTCACCCTTTGATGACCGTACATTTCACACGTGTACGAGACATCTTACTCATCAGAGAGTGTATATTTATGTCGTTTTGATTTTAATCGTCAGAGAGTGAATATAGCGTGTGTATTTAGGTCATTTTGATTTCAATCATCATACTTATTCCGATATGGACTTTAGCAGCTTTTTTAGTTCGCACTAACACCTAAGAATATGGAAGTTGGTTTGTCCTCATATCTATGTCGTATCCTAGAAAAACACGCTGTGAATGGGTTTGATTCTTTAGTCCATGCTGTACTGCAGAAAAGCGCAGCGCGAAAGTTACATGGGTTTTGGGAAAGATCCTTTAACCCCTGGGGTTATATATATTGCGGGGAAGCGCGCCATCTCGGAGACCGTGTCACGCTTCTGGTGAACCTTCTTCGGTGTCTAAAGTTTTTTATAAGTTACGATTCCAAGGGTTTTCGAAAAATAGAGCATTCCCGTCGTGAAGGTACATTACGGTCTCATCTTTGGTAACGAGGATGTTAATGGTTAAGTGTGTTTCTGCTTTATTGTGGTCCGAATTTTCATTCGTTTTCATGAAGTGCATTTTGAAACTGGTTGAATTGGCAACTTTTTCGCATTAAACTACTAGAATTATTTAGATGTTGAATGTTTCACACTTCTGGAATACTAGAAATTTTTGTTTTATATTCAATGTCCCGCCTGATGTTTTCAATTGCAATTGTTTCTGTATGGAGATCTCGCGAACGAACCTACACTTGTGAGGCCTCAAAAGTTTTTGTATGTTGTTAAACATTATCTTATTTTTATTCATTGTCTATTGGCGTGTCGTATGGAACCTAAGTTATAATACGAGGATATATAACTTACGCTTATACGTGAATATATTTCACCTACACGTATAATTTATTGAATCACTTTTATTCTACATTCACTTCTTCACACCTTTATATCACGACCCATGACAAACATCATGACTGTATTTTAAACGAACGATAAATTACGTGTATATTTTACTTAAACGTTCAAAAAAATTCAAATATATTTTACTTAAACGTAAAATATATTTGAATCACTTCTTCACACCTTTATGTCGTTCGCTATATCGTGACCATGGCAAATATCGTGAGTATATTTTAAAACGTACGGTAAATTATGAATAGAAATATATTACACTTAAACATAATATTTAAAATGATAGTATTTTTGCATATCGTCACCAATAGTGAGCGCTGCACCTATTTTGATAGGTAAATTATGTATATATTACACACACGAAAAACAGTTTTTTATTCTAGGTACCGTGAATGTAGCTTTCTGTTTTGCACACTACAGCCCTCGTACAGGTTTATTAGAAATATATAATTCCACTTCCAACCGACTACGCTCCTATGTTACAGTTCTTAAATTTTTTGGCTTTTTAATGGTCGTTTTAAATTTCGAACCCTCCTTGAGACCTTTTAAAATTCTGGCTACGTGGGCGAACTTGTTGCCGTCAACTGCTGTACCAGACATCCTTTGACCCAACGGATATTTTCCTGGATGTGAACTCCTATTGCAACACCATACTGCCATATGGAAAGGTGATTAGGATACCTTTTCAAGGGCTAACGCCAGAAAAGTGTGGGAGTCTAGCACAAGGAAGAATCTGTGAAACAGGTTGTCTCACTCATACAGGGGTCAACGACCGCCACGGTAGCGGGTCAACACTCGAGAAAATTCTGTTGCCCAGGTCGTCTAGAACTCCAGCACACGTGTGGGGGTAAGAAATTGGGGGTTCAAAATATAAGCCCTGCCCATCACAGCGTGGTGGTGACCCAGATCGCCTCATTCATACAGGGGGAAAGAAACGAGGGTTCAAAAATTAAGCCCTCCCTAGGATGCCATCAAAGTGTGGGGGGTCCTTTCTGGGAGTTCAAAAATTAAGCCCTCCCTATCACGGTAGTGTGGGTCGTTGACCCCGACCTAGGACGCCATCAAAGCATAGGCGTTGACCTAGTTCTTGGCCGCCATTTTTAATTGCTCACTTCCGTCCCCAGGAAGGAGGTTCTACTACTGGCACTCTTTCAGTAGGTTTACTGTCTGAACTCTGTCATATAGACATTTCTCCCATGCAAATGCAGGTACAAATATGTACTGTGAGTCTTTTCACAATATATTAAAAACATTATTTTTAGCAAATTTTAATTTCCAGATAGAATTAAACATATTTTTACAAGTGGAAATATATATATGTTATAGGAATGAAATTTTTACAAATGTGTTAAAATCAAATACCTTCTCTTCAACATGCTTCATATAACAGAGCATTTCTGATATCCCTAACATAAGTTCAGATAACTGGTATGTTAAATCTGAGAGAGAGTATTCAAAATACAGTTGTACGTATAGTATATTATTGCAAATGTGAGACTGATATATTAATTATAAAGAGAATCAGAATATCTTCCAATATTTCTTTATAATTTTGAGTGAAAAGGTTCACGGTAACAGAAGTTTCTGATTTTTTTTCTTTCTAATAAACCCATTATTTTCAAAACATTCCAATAAATCTTCAGCAAAGGTTAGTATCAATAAAAATAAAAAGAGCATAAATCTTGTATTAAAGAAATGAAAACTTGTAATATGTCTAATTCCTTTTGGTAAAGTTCTCTTTTTCTTCTATGTAGGGGGTGGAGGTTATTCGGTTGGAATTATATTTAGTGTTTGGATCAGGATTATAATGAAAAATACAGCTTGAAATTAAAATTAGTTCAATAAAATATGATTTCGTTTTTCTTATGATGAGATTTTGTAAAAGTAAACGAAATCTTGAACATTCATTGTAGGAACTGAACAAAAATTTAAATATTTTTCTTTTCAATTTATCAAGTGCTCACTTTCTATGAGTTGGCCACTTTTCCTGTTGAAGCACGTATGGCAGAAAACATAGAATTAGTGGAGCTAGTGCTTGGAAAAAAATTGCAAAGCTAACATCAAATAATAAACAATATCTCCATTATTATTGTTATGTCGTTAGTAATAACTAATCAACTAATACTGTTTGCACAACTTACATATTCTACAAAATCGTGAAATTACTTCTCTTTTGGGACCTGTGTGTGTATTGGGAGAAATACGCCAAAGCCTAGATGGCTTATGCTTTAAGTACCACAATCTGTGGTTTATTTTATATTTCCTTCAATTGTTTCATTAAAGCAGCAACTTATAAAATCTAAATTGAAGAAATATGTAATTCATTTTCGTTAGTAAAACTCTAGTCACCAATGTGTAAATAAATAAAAAAAAATACAAGCACTCTAACCACTCGGTGTAGCATTAAAAAAAATTCCACTGCAACAAAACGTATCAAAATTTTTTTATGAATTTGAAAATACTCAAATATATGCAGAATGCTCTAAAACTTTTGTTATTTATTATTATAAATATTTTATATTATAATATTATTATGATATATTATTATAATATATTATAAATATATTAATTATATAAATTATAATATAATATAAAAATATTAATTATATATTAATAATTTAATATATTAATTATAGAAATATATTATAATATAATATATTATAAATAATATTGTTATTTATATATTAATTACATTACAATACACTGCAATTTTAAAATGAAACGCTGTTCTTGCCTGTTTTATGGAATACACCGAAAATAATTTCTAATGAGAAAGGTCAAAATTTAGATGAGTAATTTTCAATTTCCAAATTAGAAGAATAAAACAAACCTTACATCAGACTATAGAGAAGTAAACAAACTTCAGTTTAAAAAGAAGTAAAAGTCCCCGAAGTCACTTCCGCTAACCGAAAACGTTTTGCTTCACATGTTCCTATAATGTAGCAGACTACAATATTCCATATATACTGGTGCCATTACAAGGGGTAGAAATAGAATTTGAGAACTAGGTGGAAGCTTCAGAATAATCGTTTCATCATGTCATTCGATTTTTGCAACCAATTTAGATTTTAAGCAGATTGAAACGTTATTTTAATAATGTAATTTGAACAGTTCAACTTATCTCTAACTAACTGTAAATCATCTGTGAAGTATCTTTTATTTCTACAAGTCTCATTGTTGCGACAATCTTTGACATTGAAAATAGGTTCTGTAAGAAAAGAAAATTCTGATACTAAAGGAACGGCGTCCATCCGCGTTTTTTTCCATTTCCAGCGAATTATTAGTGAGAATTATTAGTGAGATTTATTGTCTCACTGTAACACAGATCTGAAACTAGAAGTACTTCACAATACCAGAAAAGCAATTCTCTCCTTTTTCTTGCTCGAATTTCCTTTGGTTACTGACCCACATCCATTCAATAAAGGCGAAAAGTGAAGGCTGCCTAAGACTCGGTGACCCCTGGTTGCGAGAATAAAATTGGGAATTGAACTTCAGGGAGCTATTTTCTTCCGGAAGTCATTTCCTTACACCACTGATAGCCAGGTCGTGACATCTCCTTTCTTATATTCTCTTCCATCTCCTCTCTCACTTTCTTTACACTGAAACATGCTTTCTGACTTGTCTCGCCATCTAGGGGCAAAGTTAGGCATAACAGTATAGTAAGAGCTAATCTAAAAATTATCTGACAAACTGAAAGAAAATTTAGGTCGAAGATTTTGCATTCTCTGGCGGTAAGGTTTTAATCTAGGTACTCATCCAAAGTGTATGGGCAATACACTTTGTGGTCACCAAAGAGTTCTTGTTCAACTAATGGCCTCTACATTCAGATATCTTCAGAAAAAAATCACCAATAAGCACTGTTCAGATCAAGCAATTCTGAGTCCCAGAGCATCTTAACGTCTTGGGAACCCTTCCACTACTAGAAATAATTCGCTAAATATGTATGTTAATAGTACTGATTATGCATGCTGCTTTTTAGGAGCATAATGGAATTTTTAGAAACTTTTATGTCATTTAATACTCTTAATAGTCATCTGAAAGAAAATTAATTCACACACACACAAATAACCTAGTTATATGCTCTAGATATTATATTTAGAAGCTGGAACTTCTAAATATAATATTTATATCTCTTAATATACTCCAACTTATAAATATAATATCTATTGCAAAAACAAGTTATTTAAAATAACAATTTAAATTTTATCATTTTCGGCGTTCTTTTATCGAGGAAATTAAAATTAATGGAAGAAGCGGAATGATTGAAAAGCAATATTTTATAATTCTTATCCAGTTGAAGAAAAGGAAAAATAAAAGAATTTTTTTTACAATATTTGTACAATATTTTCTCTCAGGGACGTACCCGGGAGAGGGGGGAGTGCAGGGGGTCCGATTCCCCCCTCCGCCGAAAATCCGGTTTTCTTATACGAAATCTCAAACTAGTCTATCTGCTTTAGATCCAAAACGGTCAGTCGTCTTTGTATAAATTTATTTTATCACTACAGTATATGTCCGACACTAAAAAGAAATTTCAAAACAACTATTAAAGTGTATTCCGTACTGAATATCATTTTAATATTTCCTATCGGGTGGAATATTGTAGTAGTTGGGAAATCCTACTCAAATCTTATTCACAAACTTTCTCAAATCTCCCCCGAAAATAAATCCTGAGTACTCCCTGATTTTTAATATGGCTGATAAAATGGAGAGACGGACGACAAAGTGAAGAGAATAACTATTTATTTCGTAAAAAAAAGATTATTTTGATTTATATTTCCTCAGTAGTTCAATAATGATCAATCATCGCAATAAAACTTTGGAGAGGATTTTTTCCCTTTATTGCTCCTAAAGGAGAAATTGTCCCTTTCAGATGATTTCGGAGACAAAATGGACTACACTGAGAAGCGAAAGAATTTCAACTAGAGCCGATCAAGTGAACCATGGGGAATCTTCAAGCAACTCTCGAAAAACTTCTAATGCTCGCGAAATGTATTCAAAATCAAGTGAATAGCACTTTCTGCAGAAAAAGATGAATCATCTAGTATTTTTTATTTGTTGAAGTGCTTCAACCAAATCTTCGGTAATGAGGATCATTTCTTTGAATTATTTAATATCTGTGTTCGTGCATTGAACTAATTAAAAACTTGAACCATACTAAATTTCGTCTTACTTAGTAAATATAAATGATAAATAAAAATCCTCTCAAACAGCTGCTTGACATAGAGGTCTGACAGGAGCCTGTCAGTTTATATGCCATAGTAGAAGGTCTGTGAGGATGGAGAGACTCAGCAGAAAAACATCAGAAACATTCATGCCTTATCCGGGGCTCGACCAGGTCTCTTAGATCAGTAGTCAAGCGTGCTAACCATTCGTACAACTGTATAAAAAAATAACTGGTTTAGATATTAACTACAGTTTCCTGGTGTAACAAGCAAAAATGTTTCCAGTTTCCAACTATGCAGGAGCGACCCCATAGTGGCTTTTTCTAGTCATCAGTGACTCTTTGGCGTCTCTCTCGACTTAGGCGATGGATAGATACTCCTCTTCAGTCAGGAGTCATCACCTTTTTTTTTTTAAAGGGGCGTCCAAATATTACTTATTTCGTTTTAAAACGATTATTACTTTTGCTTGTAGGACTTATTTAAAATCTATTTAACGTTAATGAACTATTTGTTACTTATAGTATCTCTAGTTCAAATTGATAGGTTTTTTCGTTTCCAACTTAACTACTCATCTAATCAAGCTGCAGAACTCATTTTTATATCGAAAAAATCTTAGACAGATTTAAATTTTCATGGAAATGGAAACATGTTTAGACTTTTAGCAACTTTAGAACATAAGCCGAAGCCACAAATTTGATGTTTAAAAATATAGTTTCGAATTTAAGCTTTTAGTCAAACGCTGATCTCATTTATTAAATTTACATTTCGGTTTTGGTCACGAGCAGGTAGTTTTTAAAATTTATGGAAGAATTAATTTGCTGCAATATATTTCCATTATTCTCAAGTATTTTAGTTTTGTTGAGTAGATTCCAAGTTAATTGATTATTAAATAGATAACTTACAGATTATTTTTTATTTGAATATTCTACAAAAATAATTTTCTCATTTGATACGGATACTTGTTTTACTTAGCTTTAACTACAGGATAAAAGTTATTAAAATGGACCTACTATTTGAATATTTTAAAACCGCTTGAACCGAAGAAATTTCATGGAAGCCTTTTCTCTTTTTTGGTTTTTCACTCTATTTTGGCTAACCTTTGCTGTAATTGTAAGCAAAATGAATATCACATTTTTCTACAATGTCTTAATGCAAATATTTAGAAGGTTTCCTATTTAACAGTTAACTAACTCGAGATAACTCATTAGAAATAAATACATGTTAAATATTTAACCAATTTTAAAATCTGTCTACACGAGACGAAAAAAATTGTGTAGCTTAATAGATGCTAGCGATCAGTGTTTGCATTTGAAGTCCATTTTAAATTTTTGATTTAAGAAGCTTAGAGGAGTTATTAAACGAAATAAAGTTCCGAAACCCTGATAATGAAACCTGAGTCCGCAAATAGAAAAACATAACCTGTCTCCAAACAGGTACGTATTCACGATTTGGTTTCAGGGAGAGGTGGAGGAGATGTTTAATTTTGGGGGTTGAGGTCCGAAAAATTTGGCTTCAGGTGGTCTGAGAATTTAGTTTTGGTAGTGGTAGTGATGGAGGGAGGTTAGAAGACTTGAGTAGGTTTTTCGCAATTTCTAGAATATTATTGCACAGGACAGGAGAGGAAAAAAAGGAACAGGACAGAAAAGTTAAAATGATATTCTAAATATATGGAATAATATTTTATAGTTATTTTTCGAATCTATTTAAAGTGTTAAACATGGACTATAGGGCTAAAATAAAATTATACAAAGACAATTGTTTTGGATTTCAAAACAGGTAGATAAGTTTGAGATTTCGTATAAGACGACTAGAATTTCGGGAGAGCGATTCCGGACCTCCCCACTTCTTCGGGTGCTAACAAATTTCATTTAAAAATAATTACAATTGTGAGGATATAATCATCAGAAAGCTAATCAAGTTTCTAAATTCCTAAATCGAGCAGATATTAAAGAATTTTTTATATAATATAACAATAGAATGAAATCCCGATTTAATATTTTCGTATTTAGGGATTGTTGATAATGCATTTCAACACGTAATAAAGTTAACAAATTCCTTTGTCCTTTATCGGTTGACTGCTACGTCAGACTTGTGAATAGTGTCAATGAAGGTTGGGTGTCGGAAGTAGCTCCACGGTCCACTGCACACGGTGACGTCATCGCTGGCGTCGGGGGTTTAATTTTTGAGGGGCTTAATTTTTGAGGGGCTTAATTTTTGAGGGGGGCTTAATTTTTGGGAGGGGGGATGTCGTCCCCCTCGTAGGTGTGCGGGATGGTCTTTGATGGGGAGGGCTTAAATTTTGGGGGGGGCTTAATTTTTGGCTTCCCACGCTGGTGCCTGGGGAGGCCTTAATTTTCTTGACGCTGGCGTCGGGGGCTTAATTTTTTTGTCGACCGGAAGTGTCGTCCCCCACACGTGTGTGTTGACGGTGGGGAGGGGAAGTGCCGACCCCCTCGCAGGTGTGTGGGAGGGCTTAATTTTTGGTTTCCCACGTTGGGGAGGGGGCCGACCGGAAGTGTCTTCCCCCACACGTGTGTGGTGGCGTCGGGGAGGGGAAGTGCCGACCACCTCGCAGGTGTGGTGGCGTCGGGATGGGCTTTGATGGGGAAGGCTAATTTTTTCTGCCGGAAGTGTTGGAGATGGAGAGGTCTATGGCCCCCTAAAAAGGCCCCCTTAGGTGCGCTTATTTTTAACGGTCGTGTCGGTCTAGGGCTTTACGTCCACGCAGGCTGGGGTGGGCTTCCACCCGTATGCTTTTCCTGGCGTCGGGATGACCGTGGGATTCTGATTGTTTCTTGTAATGACGCCACCCCATTTCGTACCCCCACACGTATCAGCATTTGGCATGCACCACGCAGGCGGAATGTTAAAAAACGGACGCCACGGGAGGACACGTGATCGTGGGAGAAGAGACCCATTTCCTGCACACAGATTCTTGCTGAAAATGTCCGTTGGTGGAAACCGTCCCGCAGGTAGAAACGAGGCGGGAACGAAATTTAAAAAAATGACGGCTTCCACCCCCATTTCTTACCCCACGCGTATCAGCATTTGGCATGCACCACGCAGGAGGGATGTTAAAAAACGGAAGCCACGGGAGGTCACGTGAGCTTGGGAGATGAGACCCATTTCCGGTTACACATATCCTTTCTCGTTTAAATCGCTGCGCTGGCGTCATAGCGCACCGTTAGCGAAGCATGTCGTCATTGACCTGTGCGCCTGAATTACATAATTTAACGATCAAAATACTATCATTTTAAATATTACGTTTGAGTGTAATTTACCGTACGTTTTAAAATATGCTCACGATGTTTGTCATAAAGGTGTGATTCATTTTACGTTCAATACATAATTTATCAGTCGTTTTAAATACAGTCAAGATATAAAGGCGTGAATAAATTTTACGTGTAAGTGAAATATATTCACGTGTAAGCGTACGTTGTATGTCCACGTATTATAACTTAGGTTGTACAAACCAATAAAAATAAGATAATGTTTAACAAAAAAAACTTTTTGAGATCTGCATACAGAAACGCAATGGGGCGTTCTTTTTGCTCTAGACAATTATAAAGCTGTACATGCTAAAACAATGCATGGTTCAACTTATTCGATGCATCTGTTGGAATCGACTACCAAACTATAAAGCATTGAGTCAGGCTCTTTGATTCATATGATTAACTATTAAGGTTCACTACGAAAGCTTTTAGTAATGAATAGAGCAGTAAATGACATCAAAACTTTTCGAGATCTGCATACAGAAATATCTGAAAACATCAGATGGGGGAAAAATTCTAGTAATCCAGACAACATCTAAATAATTCTAGAAGTTTAATGCGAAAACGTCCCATCAGAAAACACACTTAACCGTCACCAAAGCTGAGACCGTAATGTACCGTCACGACGGGAATGCTCTATTTTTCGAAAACTCTTATACAAAAGTTTAGATACCGAGATGCTGCACCGCAATACAACACCCCAGGGGTTAAAGGATCTTTCTAAAAACCCTCGTAACTTTGACGGTACTCTTTTTCTGCAACACACTACCACAGGGGCTAAAAAATCAAACCCAGCTTGTTTTTCTAGGATGCTCCATCGATATGAGGACCAACCCTATACACAGGTTATATTCACTTGGCTGATGTTTTTAATCAAATATCCACACGTCAAATGCGTAACTTTGGCGCACTACCCCAGGGGTTAAAAAATCAAACCCAGCGTGTTTTTCTAAGATGCTCCATCGATATGTGGACAAACCAGTTTCCATATTCTTAGCGCGAACTGAAAAAAGCTGGCAAAGGCCATATTGAGATATTCACAGTCTGATGATTTAAATACACACGCTGTATTCACGGACTGATGATTAAAAACGCCATAAATATACACTTTTCTGATGAGTAAGTTGACTCGTACACGTGGGAAATGTACAGACATCAAAGGGTTAAGATTTTACGTCTGAGGTCTTGCACTCTGGCCGTGCTTTCAGTTTAAAACATCGTTGTCTGTGCGTTTCAAGTTGCCACAGGACGCGTGATTTTTTACGAGTCGTCGTATTAAAGCCGCAATAGTCGACCACGCAGCCGGGCAACATTATGGAGAGAGACGGTGGCTTTGAAAGGCGGGCCCCCTGGCAGGGGAGGATTTGAAAAACTCGAGTCCTGAATGTTTTACCTAGAATGGCTTTTCATTCCCGTTATTTTCTAAGACATAACAAATATTCTGATATCACTTATTTAAATTCAGAAACTATTCTCCATCTTTATCACTGTTCATTTTAATATTACTCTCTAATACCACCTAAGTTTACTATATTTGTTTATATGTACTGGGGTGCCAAACCACTTGAACGTAAAAGCAAACTGTCTTTGGCACATTGGCATGCACACTTGTAGTGACCCCACTGCTCTAAAACAGGTTTCACGAACTTTCTTTGGCTATTTATACTGACATAGTGCAAACGTATGGAATGTGCTATTGGTAAAGAATGTTTTACTGCGAACACTAATCTCTTTCATAACGGAACTTAAAATTACACACGCAAACGAGTTAGGTTGTTCATGTTGGAAGAAAATTTAAGATTCTTATTTCCTGTTTTTTCTCTTGTAGGAACGTATAAAGGTAACCGTGTTTTGGAATAGAAGTTTACACCATAATTGCTTAATGCTATCACATTTGTACACACCAAGACATGTGAAAAAATTTGGCAGCGTAAAGTCCCTGTAACACATTTCGAGATTCACTTAAAACTCCTCTGGTCGTTTACATGCATTTTTCTGTGTAATTCCGCTGTCTGGGAGATTAGCCAACACTTTCTTGCTATAGTTTTTGACAGACGTCTTTGTCTCGCTAGTTCGTATAGGGTTTAGGTAAACCTTTTCAATCCTGCTAAGAAAGAAATCACAATGACAAAAAAACCCAGATACACTATTTATTTAATAACTATTAGTATATATACAGCCCGCGCCGCAGGAAAGTTCCATACAGACAGGAATGATATCTTAACGATATAACTCAACTTCTTCCACAAAAACCTTTAGCGATATCGGTGAACGTTTCTTACGTCTTCTGGGAAATAGTCTACAACTGTTATAGCAAGGTACCAATGGTGAAGCTGACTTTACCCGCAATACAGTTCTTTGCGCATCCTGACACATTCTTAACTGAACGGTGCAGAGCCATAGTGGATAGTTAAATTCATTCACTTCGCATCGCTGAAACCTTTGCTTGGTCCCTCAAGGCCTTTAGATGAGTTTGAAGGGTGTCGAGGTAGCGTCTCATTTTGTCGGGTTCTGACGAGTTCATTACAGATAAGATTTCACGGTCTAGCCATTGCGAAGATGTTACGGCTGGGCCTTCACATTGATGGCTTTTAAGTCGCGCTACAAGCCCGATGACGTCCTTGTTACACTGTAAACAAACGGCACGAAATCCCTTTCCTTTAGGGTATTTCTTGAAACCTTTCCAAATAGGATCGCTCTTTCGTCCTGACATGTTCAACGAATCGCTTACTGACAGCAAATGATACAGGCACACAGGGGTACTTATGATTTAAATTCGAACCTTCAACCATTCAGTGTGAACTATATCTCGACCAATGAAAGGCTTCTGCAAGATTCTCGTAACCTATTTACACGCTCCAACAACCCTTCCTCTTTTTTATAGAACCTTAATGTTCCGATGGAAAATTCTCTAGTTGTCGAATTAATATGACTCTCATGGGTGTAGTTTGTGAGTCTCTTCATTTCGAAGGCGCATGTGATGACGAGGACCATTTCTATTGTGATGGTTTTGAGAGAATGTTTTTAGAAAAGAATTGGTTATGTTCGAAATGTATCAATCTACCCAGTAACACTTCTAAGCTTAAATAAACAACAGAAGAACGCGTTATCACGTGATGTAACAACAGTTGCCATGGAGACTAAAAGTTGTACAACAGATAACTCTAATGTGTATAACGTCTAGCCTCGTTTTCTTACATATCTCAAAATAAGAGGTAAAGCAACGTGAAGTACGAGAGGAGCTTCTGGATTAAATCTGATACTAAGTGCATTACTGAACTGATTTAAATCCCCAATAATGTTATTCAGGACTTCCTGTACAGTATGAGAAATTAATAAACTCCCTGCCTTTTCCATTACTGGGACATGAATAAGTAAAGACCTAGAACTCTGGCAGTTGCTTGCTGCAGAAGAAGCTAACAATTTAAAACGAGACGATTGCTTTCATAGCCAACACTCATATCAAATCTACAACATTATTGCTCTAATATCGTACAGTTTTCAGTTAAGTAGAACAATGAAACAGCATTGCGGGAAAAATCTTTTATTCATACACTAAGAAATTACAATGACGCCCAATCAGATGTAGAACAGAAATTAGTAACACTATTAGCATTTATTTAGTACATATTCAGAGGCACGTACCAGTTCGTCGTACACTTCGTTTAGTAATATAAGAAAGTGTAACATGTAGGTATAATTATCTTCAACTCCGGCCTTTTCCACAAAAAGTTTAGCGATATCGCTTAAATGAATGTTTCTCACGGCTTCTGCGAAATGAACATCGACTGATTCAGCGGATATAGCAACACACAAGTGGCGAAGCTGACTCGGATGATCTACTTCACACCCAATACAGTTCGTACGAAGAATCCAAAAAATTTCTTTTCTGACGAGAGTATTTAATGTTTTTATGAAACTTAGCTTGGCTCTCTGATCATACGGTTCAACATTAGACAGTCTCGGAGTATGGTCTGTAGTCAATTCGACATCCCTTACCGCATTAGAAAAGTTATTGAACTTCAGAGCCATCAAGCTGCAGGTGATGGAGTTGCAGGAATCTTTTAACCACGTCCATTGTTTGATGTTGAGATGTACCGAAGAAATCATTGAAGTACCGTCATCACACACATCACCTTTTTCAAGGACCACCCCATTTTTACCCTTGAATACCACCATGCCGTTCAGTTCATACTCGAAGGTAAACGTATAGGCGAGTGTAGAAGTCAGTCCACACCACTGTTCTTCGGATAATATAACCGAAGCCTTTATGGGTCGAAACGGAATGTCACTGCACTTCTGAAACAAACATATGTGGACTTCGGGAACGTTCTTGCAAATCTTCACCAACAAGTCGGAGCCTAGCTGGTAGTCGTCATCTCCAATAGCAAACCGCTCCACAGTGAGATCACTTTCGGGCTGAGAATGCTGAACACAGGCCATCGTTAACACTTCAGTACTGCAAAACTATGTCTTTTCACACATCAAGTGTACTACTTATACCTAAAACATTTTGACGTCATCTGGCAATAGCCCGACATTGGTCCAGATCTGATTCGTAGTGATATTAAAAAACCAATTGTAGAAGAGTAATTTCTTAGTGTATGAATTGGGATGCGGGTCTTTTTTCGTCACACATACAGTCCAATATTTCCCCGCAATAATTTACATAATTTCAAATAGTTTATTTTTTAAATCAGAGATTTTTTCTTTTCACCGTTTTTATTTTTAACCTATAGCATTTTTTCTTTTTCTGTGGGATAGTTACTTAAATCAGTTTCTGCGGGATAGCCCTTCTGACATATACTTGTACTTTAAGAAGTTTTTATATTTACGACTTGGGAATTTTCATGTCTTCAAATATTACTTTAAGAAGTTTTATAATTGTGTTTTTCTTTATACTTATGACTTCATTTTTTTTTGCCTTCAGATATCAAAGATTTTTCCCCCCTTTTCATATATTATTTTATACTTGTGTTTTGACACCTTTCAGACGGATTATCACACGGATACCCACAGGTTCCACTACGTGAGACTTCAAAGGTCATTAACAGATCTATCTGGTCTTCACATGGTTGTTGTTATAAATTCTCTCCAAACATGCATTACAATCTACCTTGTTTGCACAAATTACTTGTTTGTAGTGTAACAGATATGCAGGGGTAAAAATGATGCTAAACTATCACCTGCTACTCTGTGTACATCTTCAATTCTTGAACGTTTTGGATCTACAACTCCCTACAAACAAAAAAGTGGGTAAAATGATTACCTAAACATCTTCTGATTTTATTGAATATGATAGTTCAGTTGGGGTATACAATGATTATGTTAGAAAGTATTTCTTCATATGGCGAAGTTCTAAGGTCTTTCTTATTCACGTACCCAGTAATGGAAAAGGGCAGGGAGTAGTTGCTTATTATTTACTAAGCGCATTAATCAACATTTCAACTGATTTAAATCCTGCTTACTAATTTCTCATACTGTACAGGTAGTCTTGAATAACATCTAAGCAGGATTTAAATCAGTTGAAATGTTGGGTTCTGATATAAGTATAAGTAGTACACTTGATGTGTGAAAAGACATAGTTTTGCAGTACTGAAGGACACCAACGGGCTTGTAGCGCGACTTAAAAGCCATCAATGTGAAGGCCCAGCCGTAACATCTTCGCAATGGCTAGACCGTGAAATTTTATCTGTAATGAACTCGTCAGAACCCGACAAAATGAGACGCTACTTCGACACCCTTCAAACTCATCTAAAGGCCTTGAGGGACCAAGCAAAGGTTTCAGCGATGCGAAGTGAATGAATTTAACTATCCACTATGGCTCTGCACCGTTCAGTTAAGAATGTGTCAGGATGCGCAAAGAACTGTATTGCGGGTAAAGTCAGCTTCGCCATTGGTACCTTGCTATAACAGTTGTAGACTATTTCCCAGAAGACGTAAGAAACGTTCACCGATATCGCTAAACGTTTTTGTGGAAGAAGTTGAGTTACATCGTTTAGATATCATCCTGTCTGTATGGAACTTTCCTGCGGCGCGGGCTGTATATATACTAATAGTTATTAAATAAATAGTGTATCTGTTTTTTTTTGTCATTGTGATTTCTTTCTTAGCGGGATTGAAAAGGTTTACCTAAACCCTATACGAACTAGCGAGACAAAGACGTCTGTCAAAAACTATAGCAAGAAAGTGTTGGCTAATCTCCCAGACAGCGGAATTACACAGAAAAATGCATGTAAACGACCAGAGGAGTTTTAAGTGAATCTCGAAATGTGTTACAGGGACTTTACGCTGCCAAATTTTTTCACATGTCTTGGTGTGTACAAATGTGATAGCATTAAGCAATTATGGTGTAAACTTCTATTCCAAAACACGGTTACCTTTATACGTTCCTACAAGAGAAAAAACAGGAAATAAGAATCTTAAATTTTCTTCCAACATGAACAACCTAACTCGTTTGCGTGTGTAATTTTAAGTTCCGTTATGAAAGAGATTAGTGTTCGCAGTAAAACATTCTTTACCAATAGCACATTCCATACGTTTGCACTATGTCAGTATAAATAGCCAAAGAAAGTTCGTGAAACCTGTTTTAGAGCAGTGGGGTCACTACAAGTGTGCATGCCAATGTGCCAAAGACATTTTGCTTTTACGTTCAAGTGGTTTGGCACCCCAGTACATATAAACAAATATAGTAAACTTAGGTGGTATTAGAGAGTAATATTAAAATGAACAGTGATAAAGATGGAGAATAGTTTCTGAATTTAAATAAGTGATATCAGAATATTTGTTATGTCTTAGAAAATAACGGGAGTGAAAAGCCATTTTAGGTAAAACATTCAGGACTCGAGATTTTCAAATCCTCCCCTGCCAGGATCCCGTCTTTCAAGGCCACCGTCTGTCTCCATAATGTTGCCCGGCTGCGTGGTCGACTATTGCGGCTTTAATACGACGACTCGTAAAAAATCACGCGTCCTGTGGCAACTTGAAACGCACAGACAACGATGTTTTAAACTGAAAGCACGGCCAGAGTGCAAGACCTCAGAAGAAAAATCTTAACCCTTTGATGTCTGTACATTTCCCACGTGTATGAGTCAACTTACTCATCAGAAAAGTGTATATTTATGGCGTTTTTAATCATCAGTCCGTGAATACAGCGTGTGTATTTAAATCATCAGACTGTGAATATCTCAATATGGCCTTTGCCAGCTTTTTTCAGTTCGCGCTAAGAATATGGAAACTGGTTTGTCCACATATCGATGGAGCATCTTAGAAAAACACGCTGGGTTTGATTTTTTAACCCCTGGGGTAGTGCGCCAAAGTTACGCATTTGACGTGTGGGTATTTGATTAAAAACATCAGCCAAGTGAATATAACCTGTGTATAGGGTTGGTCCTCATATCGATGGAGCATCCTAGAAAAACAAGCTGGGTTTGATTTTTTAGCCCCTGTGGTAGTGTGTTGCAGAAAAAGAGTACCGTCAAAGTTACGAGGGTTTTTAGAAAGATCCTTTAACCCCTGGGGTGTTGTATTGCGGTGCAGCATCTCGGTATCTAAACTTTTGTATAAGAGTTTTCGAAAAATAGAGCATTCCCGTCGTGACGGTACATTACGGTCTCAGCTTTGGTGACGGTTAAGTGTGTTTTCTGATGGGACGTTTTCGCATTAAACTTCTAGAATTATTTAGATGTTGTCTGGATTACTAGAATTTTTCCCCCATCTGATGTTTTCAGATATTTCTGTATGCAGATCTCGAAAAGTTTTGATGTCATTTACTGCTCTATTCATTACTAAAAGCTTTCGTAGTGAACCTTAATAGTTAATCATATGAATCAAAGAGCCTGACTCAATGCTTTATAGTTTGGTAGTCGATTCCAACAGATGCATCGAATAAGTTGAACCATGCATTGTTTTAGCATGTACAGCTTTATAATTGTCTAGAGCAAAAAGAACGCCCCATTGCGTTTCTGTATGCAGATCTCAAAAAGTTTTTTTTGTTAAACATTATCTTATTTTTATTGGTTTGTACAACCTAAGTTATAATACGTGGACATACAACGTACGCTTACACGTGAATATATTTCACTTACACGTAAAATTTATTCACGCCTTTATATCTTGACTGTATTTAAAACGACTGATAAATTATGTATTGAACGTAAAATGAATCACACCTTTATGACAAACATCGTGAGCATATTTTAAAACGTACGGTAAATTACACTCAAACGTAATATTTAAAATGATAGTATTTTGATCGTTAAATTATGTAATTCAGGCGCACAGGTCAATGACGACATGCTTCGCTAACGGTGCGCTATGACGCCAGCGCAGCGATTTAAACGAGAAAGGATATGTGTAACCGGAAATGGGTCTCATCTCCCAAGCTCACGTGACCTCCCGTGGCGTCCATTTTTTAACATCCCTCCTGCATGGTGCATGCCAAATGCTGATACGCGTGGGGTAAGAAATGGGGGTGGAAGCCGTCATTTTTTTAAATTTCGTTCCCGCCTCGTTTCTACCTGCGGGACGGTTTCCACCAACGGACATTTTGAGCAAGAATCTGTGTGCAGGAAATGGGTCTCTTCTCCCACGATCACGGGACCACCCGTGGCGTCCATTTTTTAACATTCCGCCTGCGTGGTGCATGCCAAATGCTGATACGCGTGGGGTAAGAAATGGGAGTGGAAGCCGTCATTTTTTTAAATTTCGTTCCCGCCTCGTTTCTACCTGCGGGACGGTTTCCACCAACGGACATTTTCAGCAAGAATCTGTGTGCAGGAAATGGGTCTCTTCTCCCACGATCACGTGTCCTCCCGTGGCGTCCGTTTTTTAACATTCCGCCTGCGTGGTGCATGCCAAATGCTGATACGCGTGGGGTAAGAAATGGGGTGGCGTCATTACAAGAAACAATCAGAATCCCACGGTCATCCCGACGCCAGGAAAAGCATACGGGTGGAAGCCCACCCCAGCCTGCGTGGACGTAAAGCCCTAGACCGACACGACCGTTAAAAATAAGCGCACCTAAGGGGGCCTTTTTAGGGGGCCAAAGACCTCTCCGTCTCCAACACTTCCGGCAGAAAAAATTAGCCTTCCCCATCAAAGCCCATCCCGACGCCACCACACCTGCGAGGTGGTCGGCACTTCCCCTCCCCGACGCCACCACACACGTGTGGGGGACGACACTTCGGGTCGGCCCCCTCCCCAACGTGGGAAACCAAAAATTAAGCCCTCCCACACACCTGCGATTGGGTCGGCACTTCCCCTCCCCACCGCCAACAT
The DNA here is from genome assembly GCA_038380435.1 of Ryuthela nishihirai. Taxonomy (NCBI): domain Eukaryota; kingdom Metazoa; phylum Arthropoda; class Arachnida; order Araneae; family Heptathelidae; genus Ryuthela; species Ryuthela nishihirai. Next base: position 26,267,327 of record JAWZYU010000022.1, read on the forward strand.
ACACGTGTGGGGGACGACACTTCCGGTCGACAAAAAAATTAAGCCCCCGACACCAGCGTCAAGAAAATTAAGGTCTCCCCAGGCACCAGCGTGGGAAGCCAAAAATTAAGCACTCCCCAAAATTTAAGCCTTCCCCATCAAAGACCATCCCGCACACCTATGAGGGGGGCGACATCCCCCCTCCCAAAAATTAAGCCCCCCACAAAAATTAAACCCCCGACGCCAGCGATGACGTCACCGTGTGCAGTGGACCGTGGAGCTACTTCCGACACCCAACCTTCATTGACACTACTCTTGTGCATTTTTTTTTTAACAATGAAGACAATTCGGTTTCAATCGGAAGCGATGGCACAAACGATATTTACTCTACTGAACAGTAATTACTAAATATTTCGGAATACGGATAAGTTCGGAAAAACGTTTATGTCACATTACATAGGAAGGAGAAGTAAAAATACAGTTAAAACATCATTACTTAATTTATTAATGTCACCTTATATATCGGATGTCTTCTAAAACTTAAGTTCAGCATGATATTGGTAAAAATTGAAGTTAAGGAATGGGAAGAAGTTCATCAGAGCAAAAAAAAAGAACCACATTTTTCGTTAAGGCGGAATTAAAATTTCTTTCGTAATAAAAAAAGTTGAAGAAAGTTTTTGGCGGCTTAAATCAGCAGCGGATTGTAATAATTATCATCAACCTCCATTTCAGAGAGAATAAATGTTAGATATTAATTATATCCACAGCTCATCAGCTTCTACTGAGTATTTGCCTACTTTTCACACACTATTCTCCTGTATTTATTCACATGATGAGAAAGGTAGAGAAAAAAATCTCATTTCACATTCTAATGTTTTGGTATATCAGTATTATTTAATGTTTGGTAGCCGTCCCGTGGCCGAGTGGTTAGAGCGCTTGACTACTGATCTACGGGACCTGGGTTTGAGCCCCGGGTAAGGCATGGATGTTCGTGTTGTTTTCTGCTGAGGTCCTGCGATCCTCTCAGATCTTCTACTGTGGCATATAAACTGACAAGCTCCTGTCAGACCTCTGTGGCAAGCAGCTGCTTGATTGGGTATTTATTTATATCATTAGTACCATTTAGTGTGGTATATACCATTTAGTTGTTAATTATATCCACAGCTCATCAGCTTTTACTGAATATTTACATACTTTTCACACACTTTATTTCTGCATTTATTCATATGATGACAAGAGGAAAAACTATACGAATCATCAACAAAAACTATTTTTCCTTACGTCTTTATCATCATGTGAATAAATATAGCAAAATAGTGTGTAAAAAGTATGTAAATACCCAGAAAAAGCTGATGTGCTGTGGATATAATTAATAACTGCGTGGTAACTAATGACATGCCAAAACATTAGAATATGAATTGAGATTTGCTGAATAAATATACCAGTTGTGTTACGCCCAAGTATTAAGCTCTAATTTTTAAAGATGTAATATAACATCAATTAAACACGTTGCTATAAATACCTTTAGCGTATTTAGTAACTATTCCACATCTTCAGAGCGGTGTTCTACCTATATATATATAAAGGGGGGGGGGGCGGAGTTGATTTTGCCACATTTTTACACTGCACAAAACAGTTTGTTTCAATAACGCCCAACAAAACTGCGAAAATACGTCACAGTCTCCTGGTGTTCTTCATATCGGTTATTGGCTGGAACATTGTGTAGTGGATTTGCTGGTAGTTTCAGCTACCATGCAGCCATCTTCAAGAACACTGGTTGTTTATAGCGGACGATATCGTCGGGTATATTACTGCGCACGTGATTTATTGACTCCTATTGCTCTCATACTCCTGCTATTTTGGGAGATTTTATCACAGCAAGCAAGGCAACTATGCTGTCTGCTTGATCTGTGGTAAATTCAATCAACATGATTAACCCTAATTCCGCAAAACAAAAAGAACAGTTAAAATACATCTCTAAGGACATATGATTAGGCAAAATATTGCAATAGTTGACATCGTAATGAACATAGACTAAGCACGGATTTTTGCCGAAGCACAAATCATCCTAGCACTACAGACAGTCAAATAGCCTTCCCAGAATAGTTGATATTTTATCAAAATAGGAAATGATGCTGTAACGAAGAAATCTATAAAATGACGTACCGGAAAATGCCTCCCCTTGCAAAAAGTGTCTCGAGAGAGGAGGGTTGTAAAAATCCATTACCGTTCAATTATTTAAATTTTGTAATTAAATTTCACATTAATTCTTTAGTCTTCAGATTTTTTGAAATTCTTAACATTTTAAATTTTTAGAACCCACAGATATTTTACGGAAAACCATAATTATTACACTTTACTGCATAAAATAGAAATGTGTGCGTTTTGATTCAAACTATTACATTAGTTTCATATGTATATAATAATTCCAAAAAAACACACTCAAAAATTACTATATTGTGTAAATTTTAGTCCTTAGAAAACTAAGGAAAAGCTTTCAGACAATAAAATTTTAGCCCATAATCGAAGCCCATATTTAGCCCATAGCGAAGAGAGGAATTTCTAGTAGGGAAAATGAAGCTGATTTTTTACGATCTTATTCGTCATCATTCGTTCAAAGTAAGAGATAAAAATTGCAGGTATTCGTTTATACATGGTGAATCTGAAAAAGTGGGCAAAACTTTACGGGGTGGTAGAACTAAGAAAAAGCTTTCAGACAATAAAGCTATACGATCACAATCAGACTATACGAGCAATATTCGTCATAGAATGTATGGTCGGAATGCAAGCGGTGAGAAGTTAAAAGGTAATTTTCCACTGTCACATTTAAAGAATGAACACAAGAAGGAGAGGAGATGCTCTGTGCCTCACTTGCATTCCCGCCCGCCGCACCGTACACAAAGTGCATATCCGCCATTTCGTGGTTAGTATAACCAGCCATCCTCTCGGCAATCCACGGTAGAAATGCCGTTGGGTGCGAGGACCGACCCTTTTATACCATTTCAAACGCCACCTAGTGGCTCGCCGTTTGCGTTCCGCCCATACTTTCTATGACGAATATTGCTCGTATAGCTGCGTTCTACCACCCCGTAAAGTTTTGCCCACTTTTTCAGATTCACCCTGTATAGTTGTATATCAAGTTTCGCTATAAATTTTGCAAAACGTTTTTTCGAGGACCACTAGCCATGTCCCCCAACTCCCTCTCACAAACGAAGATGGAGGCCATCAGATGCCACTGAACCTATCTCTTCCTTTATCCTGACAGCTACTGCTCGACGAACATACAGCTAAAAAAGAAAAAAATTAATACCAAATGCTAACGAACGATTTAGAAATACCTACTTCTGGACAATACTGAAATCGAGAAACATCAAACAACAATCCATTTCACTACAAAATAATGGAATCACTCAAAATAGCCATCAGGGTTGGGTTGTTTTACCTCTGAGTGGCACTTTTTTGCACACCATGGTCTAAATGGCCAGGTCACATAAACCTCGAAGGCTCAGAGAAGGTTGGGGGAGGGGACCCACTGGAACAGCTGTTGGGAGATAGATGGTAGCCTCCCGTCAAGGCCATCCAGTGTGTTCTTTAACGTGCACAGGGTATGGCTCTCCCGCACACGGGGCCACGGCTTAACGTCCCATCCGACGGACGGTGGCCTTTCCAAGCCCATCGGTGTCCCCTACTGACCGTGGGCAGGGCGGGGAATTTTGCGGAGATAAATCTCAACGCTGACCCAGCTGGGACTCGAACCTGGGAACTACAGATTACGAGCCTGGCGCGCTACCGACTGAGCTACCCCCGCCCCAAATAGCCATCAGTATGATAATAGCCATCAGTATAAAAACAAATAGCCATCAGTATAAAAACGAATGGCTGGAATGCACAAAAGTATCAATGCGCTTGAAGATGTCTATATAGTAACTGAAACTACTGGCTCGCTAAGTGATATTTGATCCAGATCCTAATATGAACAACACCAGCAAACACCGACAGTATTCTCTCAAACAAAAAAAAAACTTGTTGACAAACGTTTTGTGCTACAATAAAAAGGTGACAACAATAAGAACAAATATCCTATATATATATATAACGTACATATGTATGGTTGGTTGGTTGGTTGTTTTACCTCTGAGCGGCACTTTTTTGCACACCATGGGCTAAATGGCCAGGTCACATGGACCCCGAAGGCTCAGAGAAGGTTGGGGGAGGGGATCCACTGGAACAGCTGTTGGGAGACAGATGGTAGCCTCCCGTCAAGGCCATCCAGCGTGTTCTTTAACGTGCACAGAGTATGGCTCTCCCGCACACGGGGCCACGGCTTAACGTCCCATCCGACGGACGGCGGCCTTTCCAAGCCCATCGGTGTCCCCTACTGACCGTGGGCAGGGCGGGGAATTTTGCGGAGATAAATCTCAACGCTGACCCAGCTGGGACTCGAACCTGTACATATGTATGGACACAACGCCATTCTGAGATTACAGACAATATTCATTAAATGTGCTAAGAAAAATGTCATCTCAATTTATCAATAACAGTTTCTCCTCAGCCATAGATTTCATTTTACTCTTATTTTTAGCAGGATAAGAAGCACATTTAGGGGATTCAGGTTTTTCAGTCAATAAATGAAAATTTTCTTTGTAAAATGAAAAAGCAATCACTGCAACTTTTCTTCCTAAAATGAGAGCGCAATCACTGCAGCTTCTCTGTGTAAAATGAAAGAGCAATCACTGCAGCTTTTATTCGTAAAATGAAAGAGCAATCACTTCAGCTTTTCTTTGTAAAACGAAAGAGCAGCCATTGCAGTTTTTCTTCTTAAAGTGAAAGAATAATCACTGCATCTTTTCTTTCTAAATTGAAAGAGTAACCATGGCAGCTTTTCTTTGTAAGCGTATATTTCTTTAATTATCAAAAATTGTTCAATGAAATTTCATTTTAATCAACAGGTTCAACCTAATCGGTGAAAACCTAGTGAATGACAACAGTGGCTAATCGTATTTATAATAATATATTTATTTGATATATTTCTATACTTTTTTAATAAATAATAATTTAATACCTAATAATAATATTCTATACTTTTATAATAAATAATAATTTTATAATTAATAATATATAGTTTAATACCTAAATAACATATACCTTAACCTACATGTAAAAATATCTTTCAAGATATTTAAGTTCGGGATTCACTCTCAGTAGCAGTGATAAGCAAATGTAGACCCATGTGGCCCTCTGGTGCATTTTTGCGGCCAGTAAAGTTTTGTAAGAGTGAAAAATTTGAAACAGAACATAAGATATACGAAAAGAAATTAAAGTTTTCCGAAATATTTCTAATCTAAAATAGATTTACTTAAAAATAGAATTTTTTTTCTTATAATCGTGTAGCTGTCCCATGGCCGAGTGGTTAGCACGCTTGGTTACTGATCCGAGGGACCTGGGTTCGAACCCTGGGTAAGGCATGGTTGTGTGTATAGTTTTTCTGCTGAGGTCCTGCCATCCTCACAGACCTTCTACTATGTCATATAAACTGATAAGCTCCTGTCAGACTTCTGTGGCAAGCAGCTGCTTGAGGGGGTATTTATTTATTTATTATTATTATTTTTTATAATCGTGTAGTCCAATTGAAACGGTCCGATTTATCGCAAAATTGTAAAAGGATTAGTGCAATAATAATCGCACCATTAATACACTCTGAGATCTCGCGTTACTAAGGTACGGAATTTTTGTAGTATAGATTATTATTGTGAATTATCGAATAAATTTATATTTAAATTAATATTTATAAAATACTTTTTATTATATTCAGGAAGTACAGTACTTTTCATTTATTTTTAAGTAAATATGATATATAACAGTGTAATAACTTTACAACGGGATTAATGAGATTAACAGGATAATTTGGCTGTTGCATGAGTTATCTGGGAGCCGTCCCGTGGCCGAGTGGTTAGAGCGCCTGGCTACTGATCTACGGGACCTGGGTTCGAGTCCCAGGTAAGGCATGGATGTTCGTGTTGTTTTCTGCTGAGGTCCTGCCATCCTCTCAGATCTTCTACTGTGGCATATAAACTGACAGGCTCCTGTCAGACCTCTGTGACAAGCAGCTGCTTGAGGGGGTATTTATTTTATTTTTTTTATGAGTTATCTGTGGCAATGCACTGTTCCTTCTTTTCATCACCTTATTTAATAGTCCAGAAATGTGAACATCTAATAGGGGAGATATCAAGACTATAAGGGGAATTTTCAAGGCATTCTCAACTATACTTGTTCAACGTTGATTTGAAGTTGTCATGTAACAAAATAATCGTTTTACTCAATAGTTTCGAGCATTTCGACTTACCTACTTTCAAATGCCCGAATCTTCACAATATCTTTGCGACTTAATAATATCACCACGGACCAGAAAGGAATCTGCAGAGGACCCTGATAGTCAAATTGAAACGTCAGCATCCGTCACATTGTTCAACTTTAAATGCGTTTGATGCACTTAGATTTACGCACAGTTCAATTTGAGTGCTCCATGGGCCTCCCTGTTCAGAACCATTCGCATTCTTCTATTGCATTTATCTCCCTTACCTATTGTTGTGTTAGCGTTTGGATAGATAAGATGAACCAACAGAACAGAGCAGCATATGAAGGACAAGCCACAGTAAACTGGCAGAGGACTCATAATTATCTCCAAAGTCAGAAGAGAGGTCAAAAATTAGGGGGGCCAAGTTCACAGACAAAGCAAAATCAGATGGGTCGAAAGCAAGGCTCCCTTTCACAGTGCTAGTAAGGGAGCTGGTAAGGGTTGGATTGTTTTACCTCTGAGCGGCACTTTTTTGCACACCATGGGCTAAATGGCCAGGTCACATGGACCCCGAAGGCTTAGAGAAGGTTGGGGGAGGGGACCCACTGGAACAGCTGTTGGGAGACAGATGGTAGCCTCCCGTCAAGGCCATCCAGCGTGTTCTTCAACGTGCCCAGGGTATGGCTCTCCCGTACACGGGGCCACGGCTTATAACGTCCCATCCGACGGACGGCGGCCTTTACAAGCCCATCTGTGTCCCCTACTGATCGTGGCAGGGCGGGGAATTTTGCGGAGATAAATCTCAACGCTGACCCAGCTGGGACTCGAACCTGGGAACTACAGATAGCTGGTAAGGAGTAAGGAATGATTAAAAAGGGAGTAAGTGGAAAAATATTAAACTTATCTATATTTGATGCATTTTAAAATTTTTTTTAAAGATTTGTAAAACGGAGGGGTAATGTTATACTGCATGGGAACCAATCACTTGTCCCCCCCACCCCTTACATTTTTTTCTGCTCGATTTTGTTCTCTTCGATTTTTTTATTTAGATCCGGGCCTGTTCCCAGAAAACAGAAGGGGAATTATTTTTGAGATTGCTTTGTCAGGCGAAACAACCATGGTTTAATATGGGAAGGCGTCTCATGGTCCAAACTTCTAAGTTTAGATCACTCGCATTGAAGAGACAATAGATGAGAGCTAATAGATGTCAAATAATAGAAAAGGTGAGAATTTATTATCCTGCCAGCTGCGCAAAGAAAGTGCCCAGGTCAAAGGACAGTCATGTTTAGCTGCTCCAAAACAATGCAATCTGTCTTCCTGACAATCTACAACTGAGGAAAAACCTAGTGTTTTCGACAGAGGGCAGAGAACCTTTGATGTTTTCACCTCAGTCGTTGCAGTTCCTCGCTTCGAATCACACATACGGTAGAAAACCCAGGCGAGTTGTGTCCCAGATCCATCTTAAGGGAGCCAGTTGATGAGCCCTAACCACTCAGCAGACAGCGATGAACAGTTTGTGCCAACAAGCTCTGAAATAATAGCGAAAGCTAAAGGTCCTGTTCTGCAAGTGAAATATTGAGCGCATTTAACAGATAAATCACAAGTTGTTTCAGAAAGTCAACAAGAGTTAGCTCATCTCTAACCATCAGCCCACTTCAGCTAGCAGTTGCCATAAAAGTTTATTGCATCGATATCTGCAGATCCCACGCTAATGATTGTGAACAGGCGCCAAGAAATCTCTGACTCCCTTAATAAACTTAAGAGAGCCCAAGGAGAGGAAAGGCAGTCCAATTGTTTCCCCCTCTACCGACACTACAATGCCCACAAAATTATAGTGTGCCATCTCCTGCTTAATCCCTACCCCAGCTGGTTCAGCTGCAAGCTACTCCAATGCAGAGCAGCTAAAGAACAATTAGTGCTTCAGGAATTTTCCCCTCAGTGGCTCGAGGACGAGATTTTGGGTTGTTGGGTTGTTTTACCTCTGAGCGGCACTTTTTTGCACACCATGGGCTAAATGGCCAGGTCACGTGGACTCCGAAGGCGCAGAGAAGGTTGGGGTAGGGGACCCACTGGAACAGCTGTTGGGAGACAGATGGTAGCCTCCCGTCAAGGCCATCCAGCGTGTTCTTTAACGTGCACAGTGTATGGCTCTCCCGCACACGGAGCCACGGCTTAACGTCCCATCCGACGGACGGTGGCCTTTCCAAGCCCATCGGTGTCCCCTACTGACCGTAGGCAGGGCGGGGAATTTTGCGGAGATAAATCTCAACGCTGACCCAGCTGGAACTCGAACCTGGGAACTACAGATTACGAGCCTGGCGCGCTTCCGACTTAGCCACCCCCGCCCCTAAAATGGCCAGGTCACATGGACCCCGAAGGCTCAGAGAAGGTTGGGGGAGGGGACCCACTGGAACAGCTGTTGGGAGACAGATGGTAGTCTCCCGTCAAGGCCATCCAGCGTGTTCTTTAACGTGCACAGGGTATGGCTCTCTCGCACACGGGGCCACGGCTTAACGTCCCATCCGACGGACGGCGGCCTTTCCAAGCCCATCGGTGTCCCCTACTGACCGTGGGCAGGGCGGGGAATTTTGTGGAGATAAATCTCAACGCTGACCCAGCTGGGATTCGAACCTGGGAACTACAGATTACGCTACCGACTGAGGCACCCCGCCCCTGTGACATTGGGCGGATGGCAAACGGTATGTTGGGGTAGTTTATAATTTGCATTTCCTTTTTAACAACACCACTTACCAGCGGAGGTGTCATACAAAAGTAACAGTCACTCACGTGGTTGGATGGGTCGCGCCGTATCCTAGGAGTGGTAAATGGCATTAACCGCCTTTTGCTATTTAGCAACCTGAGAAGACGTGTTGTACGACTATTATACACTATATGCAGAGCCCTGCTCTTCGATTGGTCTCCAATATTACACTCGAAATAAAGGTGATAGGCCTTTTTGATGAATACTATTATTTAGCTCATTTTACGCTTCGGCCTTTTTGATGACAAGCGTCATTTTACGCTTCTGTGACCAAAAGTAACTTCGCCGGAAGTGTAACAAAAATGGTCTGTATTATTCACACAAAAACGAGGCATATTGCTCACATACAATACCCGCATAAAATTATGAACTGAGAAGGGTAACTCCAAAATGATGCCATAGCTCCCGGGTATTGCGTTGCCTCGAATAATGCAATTGTTCCCTGGTATTGTGTCACATCGCCGCTTCGTACAGCGCACGATAGATTCAAATCAATATGCACTGTATTGGACGCAGTCTCTTGTATTTTCAAAACAAGAGTAAAACGTCAAATTTTAATTTCATAATCGTGTTTAGCGCTTCGAAATTACTAAAAAACGGCTGTTTTCATTCCCGAAATATTTTCGGTATTGTACAGTGCCACTGACCGTCCCGTGGCCGAGTGGTTAGCGCGCTTGGCTACTGATCTATGGGACCTGGGTTCGAGCACCAGGTAAGGCATGGATGTATATGACGTTTTTCTGCTGAGGACCTGCCATCCTCACAGACCTTCTACTCTGGCATATAAACTGATAGATTTCTGTCAGACCTCTGTGGCAAGCAGCTGCTTGAGGGGGTATTTATTATTTTATATTTACAGTGCAATTATCTGCAAAGGAAAACTTTGTTTGTAAATAATATTTCAAGTTAAGTAATTTTTTTATTAAACAATATTATTTGTCTAAATATGTTTTGGCAGACTTCATGATTTTTAAATAAGGTACAATCATAGTTCCCTGGCCTCTTAATTTGTATTACTAATCGTATACTGAAAGCATAGAATCGTCATTGCTCATAAAAACTTCAGAGAACTGGACATTCTTCTGGCCACCGCTAGAGCGCAGTAGTGTCGCTTGTTTCGCGATGACATTGCTCCGATTCAAGTTCGAATCAGAGATGGCATGGTCGTTTGTTTGTCATGTGTGTTGCGATCGTTCGTCACTCTACACTTGTTCAGTTCTCTATAAATCGCATGTTCTCCCTCTGGGACATAAAGCACAACTAACAATAAATATCACCAACACAATTGCAAGGGGGCGGGGGTTGCTCAGTCGGTAGCGCGCCAGGCTCGTAATCTGTAGTTCCCAGGTTCGAGTCCCAGCTGGGTCAGCGTTGAGATTTATCTCCGCAAAATTCCCCGTCCTGCCCACAGTCAGTAGGGGACACCGATGGGCTTGGAAAGGCCGCCGTCCGTCGGATGGGACGTTAAGCCGTGGCCCCGTGTACGGGAGAGCCATACCCTGTGCACGTTAAAGAACACGCTGGATGGCCTTGACGGGAGGCTACCATCTGTCTCCCAACAGCTGTTCCAGTGGGTCCCCTCCCCCAACCTTCTCTGAGCCTTCGGGGTCCATGTGACCTGGCCATTTAGCCCATGGTGTGCAAAAAAGTGCCGCTCAGGGGTAAAACAACCCACAACCCACAATTGCAAAAAAAAAATTGTTATGACAGATGAACGCACTGCAGTGACTTCATGACAAAACGTGACTTGAACGCTCGCATATAATTGGGTGTGAAATTTATACAACAAACGAATTTGAATGTAGAACCGACCTAGAAAAAGAGAATAATAGAATTTCAGTGTGCTTTGAAGAGATCTAAAAAGGAGGTTTAAATAGCAAGCGCTATTTAAACTAAATAATAATAATAAAATTTGCAACAATTCGATTATTAGTCAGTGCGCGATAAATCAAAAACAAGAAATATTTTTATGTGGTGTGTGCGTGGGTGATTGTTTTATTTTACTAGTATGATAAATCTAGTGAGTTAACCAAAGACGAAGGATTGTTTACGCTTGAAATGAAGGTATTCAAGAAATATGACAAACAAAATGAAGAGGTATTAGTTTAGTAGAACAGTTGGGTTGGGTTGTTTTACCTCTGAGCGGGGGCGGGGGGCGGGGGTGGCTCAGTCGGTAGCGCGCCAGGCTCGTAATCTGTAGTTCCCAGGTTCGAGTCCCAGCTGGGTCAGCGTTGAGATTTATCTCCGCAAAATTCCCCGCCCTGGCCACGGTCAGTAGGGGACACCGATGGGCTTGGAAAGGCCGCCGTCCGTCGGATGGGACGTTAAGCCGTGGCCCCGTGTGCGGGAGAGACATACCCTGTGCACGTTAAAGAACACGCTGGATGGCCTTGACGGGAGGCTACCATCTGTCTCCCAACAGCTGTTCCAGTGGGTCACCTCCCCCAACCTTCTCTGAGCCTTCGGGGTCCATGTGACCTGGCCATTTAGCCCATGGTGCGCAAAAAAGTGCCGCTCAGAGGTAAACAACCCAACCCAACCTCTGAGCGGCACTTTTTTGCACCCCCGCCCCTAGTAGAACAGACAGAGCTGGTCTTGTATGCGCTGTAGAAAAGAGGTTATTAATTTATGTACGATAGCAGTTAGTTTGCTTATAAATCATTTCATCCATATTTTTGTAATAATTTGCATTGTATTGTAATTTGTATTGTAAATACATTTATTATACTCACGCTCAGTGTCATCTATTTAAAATTTGCAACAATATATATGTTTGGCTGAAGTTTTACAATGTTCATCTCCTTTGGCAGAACCACCTACGTACGGTTAAAATATTTTTTCATTCGTTGTGAATTTATTTGAATAATCATCGCCATCAGAATTTATTTTTATGCATGTATTTTTCGAAGCAAATGAATTATATAAATAATAAATTGAAAAATATTATGCAATTCAAAAATACTTTAGTGAATAACGCACTTCATAATAATTTGCTATTCATTTCAACTAAAAGCCCTTCTTAGGACTGCTTTTTGTGCTTTTATTAACAGCTAGTGGTAATATTCATAAGCGCTTCTAGATAATATGCCGCCCTCTTTCAGAGATCGAATAAGATACCATAAACTATTAATTGATAAACTTTTTGAACGCAATGTTAATATCATATAATAACTTATTTGTAGTTGCCGTTTTTTATCTTACGGAAACTGAAATTTCTCGCCCTTTTCTGTGAGAAATCTTATTTTGTCGCCTTTTGCGCCATGCCGCCCTCATCCGGTGGATTACCTGCCTATCGCCTGGGGGAGAGATTTTGGCAATATTAAACTTCTACATCAAAGAGACCGTCTAATAGAAATAAGAAAATAGAAAGTAATATGATTTTCACTTTCAGATGTTTACAACTTAGGCTCTTAGTACAAAAGTTGACTTGTACCAGAGATGTCGCTTTATGCGGCGCTTTGCTTGGGGCGTTCCAATAACAGACAGATGCAATTAGTTGATTTTGATCTGGCTTAAAATGTTTGTTTAACGATTTTTATTCAAACATTCACAGAAGCAATGAATATTTAAATTGTTAACACATTTGCAAAATCAGAATAATCGCAGACCAAAAGCATCAGAACTGTAACTTAGTTTCGCGAACTCTCCCATTTCACAGATCGACTTATTCTCGTTTCTCTTGACGGCTGGAAATATTTGGAGTATTAAAGTAGGTGGAGATACAAACAGCCGAACATATCCAAGGCATCCTTTAAAATACTAGGCCTGGACAGTGAAATATCAGAAATATTAAAATATAAAAAAAGCCCTCTAGCAGATTCTTGCTACAGAAGTCTGACAGGAGCTTGTCAATTTATAAGCGATAGGGTTGGGTTGTTTTACCTCTGAGCGGCACTTTTTTGCACACCATGGGCTAAATGGCCAGGTCACATGGACCCCGAAGGCTCAGAGAAGGTTGGGGGAGGGAACCCACTAGAACAGCTGTTGGGAGACAGATGGTAGTCTCCCGTCAAGGCCATCCAGCGTGTTCTTTAACGTGCACAGGGTATGGCTCTCCCACACACGGGGCCACGGCTTAACGTCCCATACAACGGACGGCGGCCTTTCCAAGCCCATCGGTGTATATGCGATAGTAGAAGGCCTGAGAGGAAGGTGAGACCTCAGCAGAAAAGCAACACAAACATCCGTGCCTTACTCTGGCTCGAACTCAGTATCCTTTGATCAGTAGCCAAGCACGCAGCCATTCAGACACGGGGCGGCTAAATGGAATACACTTCAAGCAGCTGCTTGCCACAGAGGTCTGAGAGGAATCTGTCAGACCTCTGTGGGCTGGATCAGAGAAGATCTGTGAGGAAGGAGAAAACTCAGCAGAAAAATAAAACAAACGTCTCTGCCTTACCAGGGGTTAGAACCTAGGTTCCTTTCATCAATAATCAAGCACGCTAACCACTCGGTCAACGGAACCGAAAAAAAAGGCATTATTGTTAAATATATGTAATATATTAATTAAATTTAAGAAATATTCAACTGGTAACTATTAGTTTTTGAAAATAAGGATTTTTTAAACTATTAACGACTGTTTTAATATAATCATAATGAATAAATTATTTTATTTTACAAAGTTTAAAGAATGCCTTTTTAGAAAATTCTGAAAAAATTAAATAATTCAAATCATAATTCGCATCTACTTTCCATCCTTCCTTCCCACCTTTTGTTGAACGGCTGTCCAGGCTTGAGTTGAGTTGTTTTACCTCTGAGCGGCACTTTTTTGCACACCATGGGCTAAATGACCAGGTCACATGGATCCCGTAGGCTCAGAGAAGGTTGGGGGAGGGGACCCACTGGAACAGCTGTTGGGAGACAGATGGTAGCCTCCCGTCAAGGCCATCCAGCGTGTTCTTTAACGTGCACAGGGTATGGCTCTCCCGCACACGGGACGACGGCTTAACGTCCCATCCGACGAACGGCGGCCTTTCCAAGCCCATCGGTGTCCCCTACTTACCGTGTGCAGGGCGGGGAATTTTGCGGAGATAAATCACAACGCTGACCCAGCTGGGACTCGAACCTGGGAACTACAGATTACGAGCCTGGCGCGCTACCGACTGAGCAACCCCCGCCCCCCTGTCCAAGCAATGCCGTCTGAAGGGAAAGCCTGAAGCCACGTGATTTGAGCCGTGCCATTGGAGTCCTATCAGAGCAGTGGCCATTCGAAGCTTGTATCTGCATGTACGGCCTGTATGCTTTGTTTCAGTATTCATTATCATCCTTTTCTTTTTCTTAATTGTTTTATAGATCAATATTAAATTTATATTATATATATATTGTTTATTATATTGTTGAAATTGAAGTGTATTTATAGTAAAAAGGCCGTCCCGTGGCCGAGTGGTTAGCACACTTCGCTATTGCTCTAAGGGACCTGGGTTTGAGCCCCGGATTAAGACATGGATGTGTGTGTCGTTTTTCTGCTGAGGTCCTGCCATCCTCTCAGACCTTCTACTATGGCATATAAACTGATAGGCTCCTGTCAGACCTCTGTGGCAAGCAGCTGCTTGAGGGGTATTTTTTTTATAGTAATAATTATTGTTATCATGCCACGTAAATGTTGTGTTACTGGCTGCCTTAGATATTATGGTGGATCTCCATATGTAACTATACACTGCTCACAAAAATTAGGGGATATTTCAAAATGAATATGAAGCGATGAAACATTCCCTAATTTCTGTGAGCAATATGTTTTGTTTCCTAAAGACGAAACTGCAGAACAGCTATGGCTGAAAAAAATTCCACGGAAAGATTTTATTCCCAGTCGTTTGCCAAAAACACTTTGAGGATAAACTCTTAATATATTATGATGAACTTCCCAGTGATAAATGCCCTGTAAAAGTCTTACGAGGCTCACCGAAGTTAGCTGTAGATGCCTATCCTAGTATCTTTCCAAACCTACCTTCATATTTGTCTGAAGCTAGTAGCTCAATAAGAGTAACATGCTCCAAAAAAGAATTGCAGCTCTGGATAAAGAGGTAGAAAGCTCAGTTTCTGCGTGATATTGAGAATTTGGCACAAAGTCATAAAATTAAAGATTTTAATGATTTAAATTTTTTACAAAGGAAGAAAATATTTGCAATAATTGGATTTGTGCCAAAAATGACAATAAGGTGGAATTAATTTTATTACGAAATGAAAAGCTTCAGGTAAAAGCTTACTCTCATATAAGTAATAATTTATCGTATATAGTGCTTATATCGATAGTCTCAAAATTTAGAAATTCCCAAAGAAAAACTTGAAAAATTGGGATGTTTCATAAATTAAAACTCACAATAAAAAAATAAATAAAGTAAAATTGTGATGTTCGTTGTTTGGAATCTAGGGATGGAATTCTTCATATACTTGTGACTATTAAAAATTTAGCTTTTGATAATGTTATTAAGTCTAATTATTGCACTTTTATCATAAATTCAGTTGTTAATGTCTTACCCAAAATGTTGAACTATTTAAAAGTCAACTCAAACGAGAATGTTGATAAAATGAATTCAGTATCTTTTATCATTGAACAGTTAAATTTATTTAATATGCCACCAAACCAATATGCATAGTCATCTGATACGCTGCTATTTGCATACTCACTGTTTATGAAATCTCCAGCTTCTCATGAATTTGTACGCCAGTGTGGAATTATACGGCTTCCACATTCTCGGTTATTAAGGAGAATGTCAGGGGATATTATAAGTTCATCTGGTTCTGATGATGACATCATGTATTATTTGAAAAAAACCAAGGCTTTACTTTTAAATGAAAGGGGAAAAATAATAAACATACTTATTGATGAACTTCATATTCAACCAACTTTTCAGTACAAAGCTGGAAGAATACTGGATACTTCATACAACACTATTGATAATCTAACACATTCTGTACATACCATTAGGTTACCATCAGTGCTTGCAAATAATAAGGATATCTTTCTTGCCAGGGGGCGGGGGTGGCTCAGTCGGTAGCGCGCCAGGTTCGTAATCTGTAGTTCCCAGGTTCGAGTCCCAGCTGGGTCAGCGTTGAGATTTATCTCCGCAAAATTCCCTGCCCTGCCCACGGTCAGTAGGGGACACCGATGGGCTTGGAAAGGCCTCCGTCCGTCGGATGGGACGTTAAGCCGTGACCCCGTGTGTGGGAGAGCCATACCCTGTGCACGTTAAAGAACACGCTGGATGGCCTTGACAGAAGGCTACCATCTGTCTCCCAACACCTGTTCCAGTGGGTCCCCTTCCCCAACCTTCTCTGAGCCTTCGGGGTCCATGTGACCTGGCCATTTAGCCCTAGGGGCGGGGGTGGCTCAGTCGGTAGCGCGCCAGGCTCGTAATCTGTAGTTCCCAGATTCGAGTCCCAGCTGGGTCAGCGTTGAGATTTATCTCCGCAAAATTCCCCGCCCTGCCCACGGTCAGTAGGGGACACCGATGGGCTTGGAAAGGCCGCCGTCCGTCGGATGGGATGATAAGCCGTGGCCCCGTGTGCGGGAGAGCCATACCCTGTGCACGTTAAAGAACACGCTGGATGGCCTTGACGGGAGGCTACCATCTGTCTCCCAACAGCTGTTCCAGTGGGTCCCTCCCCCAACCTTCTCTGAGCCTTCGGGGTCCATGTGACCTGGTCATTTAGCCCATGGTGTGCAAAAAAGTGCCGCTCAGAGGTAAAACAACCCAACCCAAGCCATTTAGCCCATGGTGTGCAAAAAATTGCCGCTCAGAGGTAAAACAACCCAACAACCCAATTTCTTGCCAGTAAAATATTTAGCCACAGAAAACTTATTAGATCACAAAGAAATGTATTTTTGCTATTGAGAAAATGGGTTATCGTGTTTTAAGTACTATTTCTGATAATAAATCAATTAATAGAAAAATGTTTGATTTATGTCGCATTGATAGCTCATTTCCAGAACCATTGGCATCACATCCTTTTGAGAAACAGAGACCACTTTTTTGCTTTTTGATACTGTACATTTGTTAAAATGTATGCGTAGTAACTGGTTAGCCCAAACCAAATATTTTATAATACCTAATTTCATTAACAAAGCAGAAAAATTATCATCAAAATTTCAGCAGTTGGGAGATGTGTATAATTTAGAAAAAAATCTGCTGTTAAATATGGTTATCTTTTGACTAAAAATGCATTATATCCATCAAATGTTCAGAAACAAAATGTGAAATTGATGTTAAAAGTGTTTGACAGGTTTAACATAAATGCTTTGGAATTGCTTGGTGCAAAACATGATGGTAATCCTCTCTGGGAGGATTGGAAAGGCACTGCAGCATTTCTGTCTATCATAATAGAATGGTGGGAAACAGTAAATGTGAAATCATGTAACAAAGGGATTAGAAAAAGAAATAAAAATATGTTTCCAATCTATTCGATTGCAGATTCACAGCTTAATTTCTGAAACAGTTCTTGTCATGGTTGGAAAACTAAAAATCAATAGGTATTGTAAAACATCATGGAGGGCTAAACAAAGAGACATTTGATTTTGTTATTCACATCACCAAATCATTTATACGACTTGTACACTTTGTATTAGGTGATTGTAAATGAAAGTTCATTCTGCTTGGAAAATTCTAAACAGACAAATATGAAACCGGCTTCGGTCAGTACCGACAATTAAGTGGGTGCAATTACCATGTGTCTTTATAACAGATATGTGAGGCTGAAAAAAAAAAATTAAAATAACAAGCTTACCAAGGCTTAAATCAGCAAAATTTGGGGAAATATCTGTTTAATATCTCTGCTCTTTCTTCGTAAATGACACTGTTGATATCAAATTATATGATAGTGAAACAAATTTTGTCAAATCATGTGTTAATACACATATCAATTTAGTATTAACACAAGATGAGGTAAATAACATTATATATATTGTTGGCTATGCATGACACAATATAGAAAAGATTTTTTTGTGTTACCTGTGTTGATCATTTAACAACCAAAAGGGATTTAGTACTGGATGTACCTCAGCAGCAAATTAATATGTGTGATCGTGTAGGGATAACTTATCCTACTGAAGTTTCAATAAATGTGGAAATATTATGCTATGCTGCTTTTCAAACACTGATATATAGCAGTGTCTCGCAAACTGTGTGCCGCGGACCAGTAGTGTGCCGCGAGAGATTCCAAGTGTGCCGCTAGAGATTTTCAAAGTGACACTAGATATTCGAAAGATTTCATTTTGACTTGACTTGTGTTATCACTTCTTTAATATCGACGTGCTATCGATGTGCTTTAATAAAAATTTCTCAGATTTTATCAACTGCGATCTTGTAAGTATTTATCAAGCTTTTTCCAAATTTTGGTATTAAATTTTGATTATTTGAAGCCATAGAATGGACAAATATTTAAAACAAACACCGAGTTATGAATTAAAGAACGAGAGCAAATCTTCAGGTAAAACCAGGCTGATGACTTCAACAGAGCGCAAATATAATGACGATTATATAGAGTTTGCTTTTATTCTTTTTTAGGTGTGCCGCGGAAAAAAAATTGGATTTGGTGTGCCGCGGAAAAAAAATTAG
This sequence comes from Ryuthela nishihirai, assembly GCA_038380435.1. NCBI lineage: Eukaryota > Metazoa > Arthropoda > Arachnida > Araneae > Heptathelidae > Ryuthela > Ryuthela nishihirai. Next base: position 26,285,913 of record JAWZYU010000022.1, read on the forward strand.
ATTCAGTGTGCCGCAGAGTAAAAAAGTTTGCGAGACACTGATATATAGTAATGTAGAGCAGCAATTTGTGAACTGCAAAAATCAATTATTGATATATGTTAATATTGTAAAGCAGGTTTTGAAAAAAGAAACCGTGCTTAGCACAGATTTCCAGTGTCCATGTCGGAATAAAATAATTTATTTTTTACATATAATTATATTAACAATGGAAATGTCTATATGCCTAATTACACCAAATCCATATATGCACCCAAAAAATCACCCAAAGGAAAACTAAGCACTTTGGTGAAATGATTGAACGTATGCTACTGTGCGAATCAAAAAAAATTCCGGAAAGTTTCAACGTCAAACAAGCTGAGAAAAGGTTAGAACATTGGTGGTGTAGTGGTAGCATAACAGGCATGTTTCCTGGAGACGTGGATTCGAATCCCATTCATGGTAATAAACCTAATTTTTTTCAGCTCATTATTTCATGAGTTCCATGTCTACAGGACTTATCCTGTAATTATTTACTACTGATATGCTATCTATGTCTATCTGTTAAATTTTACTGGTGTACAGTCGCTCAAAAAAGCATCCGAACACTATGGTTGAATACAGAATTCAGAAAAAATATCTGGCAACGATTTTTTTTAGAAATTAGCGATCTGGCAACCTTCGTGTCACGTGACACGAAGGTTGCCAGATCATTAATTTCTAAAAAAAAATGCCAGATATTTTTTCTGAATTCTGTAATCAACCATAGTGTTCGGATACTTTTTTGAGCGACTGTACTAGTCATGTCTAAAAAGATAAATATTGACATATTTGATGTGTCGTTAAAATAATTATTTATCTTAGTTACTATCATCAGTATATGGTATTCAATGTTATCGTTTTCCTTAACAAACTGCATGGGTTAATATGTTGTTAATATGAAAATTCTTCAATGTTGCACTGAAATCTCTAATTTTTGTATTTTACTATGAATTCTATTAGAAACTTCAGTAAGGCAATAATATAGGGTTAACATTGGTGTACGTATTCATTTATGTCTAATGACATGTCTCAATGACAAGACCTTACTTGTCGCAAACTATTTTTTGAAGCATACATATCATTGATTTATCATTGGTATTTTCATTGGTATTTCTATTAGTTACTATCATCGGTATATGGTATTCAATGTTAACATTTTCCTTAACAAGCTGCACGGGTTATATTTCTTGTGATTATGAAAAACTCCTGGATGCTGCGCTGAATCTTTAACTATTATTTTATATCCATTGTAACTATTATTGTTATGGTATTAGCTTCAAAAACACAGGAATATAGTGCTTATATATTCTTTTATTGAAATTTTCTTGTTCTACTACTCAATATCAATGATCAACAAAAAGTATCGCAAACTATTTTTAAAGCACGCATTATGATTAAGTTAAAATTGGTATATTAGATGAATATTTCAATGGTAAACTGCAGTGTAAGGTAGCATTTCTGACGTTTTTCTTAATGATAAGCTGTATGGGTTATATTTCTTGTTATTATGAAAATCTCCTGGATGTTGCTGAATTCTGTAACTTTTTTTATATGCCAATATATTATGGTATAAGCTTCGGTAAAACAATAATATAGTGCTCATATGCATCAATATGTATTTTTCTTAATGTTAAGCTGTATCAGCTATATTTTTTGTGATTATGTAATACTCCTGGATGTTGCAGTGAATTTTGCAATTTTTGTTTCATAAGTTTCAGTAATACAATGATATACTGCTCATTCATTCTGTTTCTTTAAATTTCATTGCTCTAATGGTATGTGTCAATGATAGGCATTGGTTGTTGCAAACTATTTTTTGAAACATACAGTCGCTCAAAAAATTATCCGAACACTACGGTTAATTGCAGAATTCAGGAAAAATATCTGGCAACGATTTTTTTAGAAATTAGTTAACTGGCAACCTTCGTATCACGTGACACGAAGGTTGCCAGATGACTGATTTCTAAAAAAATCGTTGCCAGATATTTTTCCTGAATTCTGCAATCAACCGTAGTTTTCGGATACTTTTTTGACCGACTGTACAATGTGATGAGTTATATTTGATGTAGATTTCAAATATTTATTATTGTACTTACTGTCGTGAAATCTCAGTCAATAGCATTCAATGTTACCATTTTTCTGAATAAGCTGTATGGGTTATATTTCTTGTTACTATGGAACACTCTTCAATGTTACACTGAAATCTGTAATTTTTTTGCATTTCTTTGTATTCTCTTATAAACTTCAGTAAGGCATTAACACAGTGCTCATATGTTGTATTATTAAATTTCACTTATCTACTGGTAGGCCACAGTGAGAGATATTGGTTATCCGAAACTATTTTCTGAAGCATACCATATGATGGAGTTATATTTTATATATTTAATATGATTTCAAACATTTATTTCTCTTGTTGGAATATGTGTAGTCACTGTTAGCAATATTAATTTTTTTATTCATTTAACATTATTTGAAAGGATTGTCTTGCAGATTCATACTGACCTCATATCTGAAGCGAAGATGAATTCTTTTGAGGTTTTCAATATATTTAGTTTTAAATATTTCAATGTAATCTTTGTAATAATTTCTTTATGTCATCATGTTGTTAATCAACTCTTGTTTTGGTGTTTGTAATGGCGTTTATTTGAATTATGTGATACTGATGATTTTAATCTTAGTAAGAAGATAATTATAGTCTTATTAATAAAATAATTAAATTGAACTGATCATTTCATCAGCTGTGAATGAAATTCTGATCTCAGTAGTTTTCTACTTAGAACCTAAACTATGTGATATTTAAAAGTTTTATATGGAATGTAAAAAAAAATACCCCCTCAAGTAGCTGCTTGCCACAGAGGTCTGACAGGAGCCTGTCAGTTTATATGCCACAGTAGAAGATCTGAGAGGATGGCAGGACCTCAGCAGAAAACAACACGAACATCCATGCTTTTCCCGGGGCTCGAACCCAGGTCCCGTAGATCAGTAGCCGAGTGCGCTAACCACTTGGCCACGGGAAGGCATGGAATGTAACCATTTGATATTCATGAAACCTTATCTGACATAGTTTGAATATATTTTGCTAACCTGAGAATAAATAATTTATTATTACCAATATTTATGGTAATGATTCTCATAAATTACGTACCAAAACCTTTTGACAAAATAAAAAAAAATAATAATAAAATTCTGCCTTAAAATTCAGGTGTATCCCGTTTTGTTAGAAATATGGTTTACAATTAAGTATACTTAATAAAAAATGCTTAAGTATATCTAGATAATATGTTTATTAACTCTTTTTGACATCGAGAAATGAGATTTTTTTATGTCTGTGTAAAATAAAATATTTCCTGCAAGAATTAAATGCTTCTCCGCATTCATTATAATTTGCTTTATAATTGATATTTGATTCAATTCAGTTGAAGGAATGAAATCGTTTAAAAAACACCCACATCGAAGAGAAACAAATAAGTTCCACCGACGGAAAGCTGTGATGTGATGCACGGACTCCGCTTCTGACGTCATTAGCTGTGCGGGTCACGTGACATCAGGCTCTCTCTTCAGACGGCTTTGTTCCAGGTCAGGTGCATTTAGATGGCTCAGGCTTATTCACCCTCATTTTGTTATCATTTTATTTAAAACCACCTGTTTTGCCCTTGGGTCGAATACTTTGATATAAAGTATTTTTGTACGTTCCTTGAAATTAAAATGCTTGAATATTCGAAGCACTGAACTCACATTAATGATATTCATAAGAGACATTCAATTCATGAAGTTTCCAGAATTTAGTCAAGCGTGGAAAAAAGCTTCTTGCTTATTTAAAATAATCAATTAAAGGTGGTTTAAATAGCACGATGGCGTGAGTCCCAACAGCTGCAACTTCTTTCGTTATAACTTTGTTTAGGCAAAAGTGAATCGCACACTTCTCAGCAGTAAGCGCAACTTAGAGCAACTGGCGCGTGACTACAAGTTTAGGTTGGGTTGTTTTTCCTCTGAGCGGCACTTTTTTTGCACACCATTGGCTAAATGGCCAGGTTACAAGGACCCCAAAGGCTCAGAGAAGGTTGGGGGAGGAGACCCATTGGAGCAGCTATTGGAAGACAGATGTTAGCTTCCCGTCAAGGCCATCCAGCGTGTTCTTTAACGTGCACAGGGTATGGCTCTCCCGCACACGGACCACGGCTTTACGTCCCATCCGACGGACGGCGGCCATTCCAAGCCCATCGGGGTCCCCTACTGACCGTGGGCAGGGCGGGGAATTTTGCGGAGACAATGATAAAACTTTAATGTACCTTTCCACATAGCTTAAGTAATTTTCAATTATGAATGTTATAGAAACTTGTAACATACATTCAAAGGTTAAGTTAAGAAGCAAAAAAGGTAGATTGTTAATACTTAATTTTAGCGAAAAGGTATGTTTAGGTAGTGTAATGTGATTATAATTCTACGTCAGAATAAAGATTGTAAGATGAATAATATAGTTGTTTGATTAATTCTCACGTTTACGTGACGAAGTGAGTGAAAACGTTCCACAATAATGGTGTGAATACCCTTGAAAGCAATGCAGGACTCACAACGCCTCATATTACCAAAAATGTCTCCAATAAATTCTGAAAGCAGTAAAGTTCACCGGTGTGAAAAAGTTATCCAGAGATCTTGATAGCTTCTGGAAGGATGGATGGGAGTGGCAATCCATCTCTCCAAGACGTCTCAGACATCCTAAATATGAATGAGGTCAGAGAATCTTGCAGCCACTTTATATATTCAATACCCTCACGCTCAGGATACTGGTTCACCAGGCGAGCTATGTAGGATATTTCATGAGCTTTTTCCATGAGCCTTACTTCGGAAGGTATGTTTAAATAAATAAGTTAATACAACAGTGATGATATTTTTAACCTTTGAGGAGCTTTTGACGCTTAAAATGTGTAATACTGTAATGTATCATCCCAAGGCCGAGTGGTTAGCATGGTTGGAAACTAATCAAAGAGACCTGAGTTCGAGCCCAGCGTAAAGCAAGGATGTTTGTGTTGTCTTTCTGCTGAGGTTCTCGTCATCCTCACAGACCTTCTACTGTGACGTATTAAACTGATAGGTTTCTGTCAGACTTCTGTGACAGGCAGTTGCTTAAGGGTTTTTTTAAACGTTATATTTGGTAATACTGGTGATGGTACAGTTGTTTCAGTTGATTCCGATCCATGCTCAGAGTTACATGAGACATGTTTTGCGATTAAAGTCCAAACCGTAGTTTAATCTTAAAATTTTTCCAAACCAATGAATCCTGAACAAGCAAGTGTTAAGTGAAACACTCCAAAATACGTGAAACAGGAACAGCGTCTGAAGCGCTTTTATCACTTATTTACATATTATACATTATATCACAAAAGTAACTTAATTTATGATTTTCAATGCCATACTCTACTCAACACGATTTCATGGGGTCCTAGAGAAAAGAAAAATATGGACCGCCCCCTTTAAAAAAAAACTATGCAGGAATGTTCCCTCTGGTCACGATGTGATAATAAAAATGGACCGCAAATATCGCGGGGCCTTCAACATTTTGCTTCTGCCAAAGGTGGAATGTTATTCAATATATCAAGGAAAACCTAGGCGTAACATTTTCAATGGTTTTTGCAAGAAATGATATATACATACTAAATCCTCCTACAGCCACGGACTATGGAGGTCCTACCAGACTGAGTAATTTTCCTCTCCAGACATGTCTGTTCTGAGCAACAGCTGCTGCATTTGGCCACTGTAGGCAAATTCTAGCAAGGTTCTGTTTGACGTTATCATCGCATTCTAGATCTCCTCCTTTTCCTGAAGCTTTTAGGCACACTGTTCACAATCTTGTTTCCCAATCTGCAGCTATGCATAAGGGCGACGTGGCCAAACCAATGCATCCTCTCTCTGCACAAAATGCTGCTCAAAGGAGGTTGATGACTCCTTCTTTTAACATCATCATTATTTACAAAGTCAAACCACCTAATGCCCAAGATACAGTGCAGGCATCTAGAATCAAAGGTATCAAGTTTCTTGTTATCCAGCTTATAAAGAATCCATCTTTCGCTACCATATAAAACCTTAGAAACCATATAAAGAAGAAAACTATTATACAGCCTAATTTTAGTCTTTAGGTGTATACGCCTATTTTTCCGCACTCTCCATTGATTCTTAAAAGTCCCAGCGGCAATCCCTATTCTTTTATTTATCTCATGCTGCACATCACCAGTATCTGTTACATAGCTCCCAAGATTAGACTGCAATACCTGCCGAAGACTGCAACCATTCAGATTACCTGAAACACGGCCTGTCTGAGCAAATTAGTTTTCTCTCTGTTTATCACCAAGCCTACTCTACTACCAGTCTCATCGGCAACTCGAATGAAAGAGTTCATCTCATCAACACCATTAGTCAACAGGACCAATCATATGCATAATTTAATTCAAAAATTTTGATATCTTTAGACCATGTAAGGCCTTCTTTCCCTGTGAAGAATTTCGTATAACAAAATCGATGACCAAACTAAAGAGAAAAGGAGATAAAATGCACCCTTGTCAAACTCCACTAGCAATGCTAAACCAATCACTAGGAGCCTTGCCAACTCTTACCCTCAACTCAGTGTTATTATAGAGAACTTTCATTACACTAGCTAATTTTTCAGGTATTCCATATGATCTAACGATCAACTAAAAATTACATCGATCAACAGAGTCAAAAGTCTTTTTGAAATCTGCAAAGCTAGTAACCACAGGTTTCTGAAACTCTAAACATTTCTCAAGAATCTGCCTAAGTAAAAATATTTGATCAATACGTTCCCTATCATTTCAGAATCCTCATTGTTCATCACTCAGTTGTCCATGAATCAAATTCTTAAATCTATTAAGTATTATCATGTAAAGGATTTACCTGGAACAGAAATGTAAACCAATTCCCCTATAATTGTCAATCCCTATAATTATTAAAATAAAAATAATACCTCCTCAAGCAGCTGCTTGCCACATAGGTCTGAACAGGAGCCTCTCAGTTTCTATGCCAGAGTAGAAGGTCTGAGAGGATGGCAGGACCTCAGCAGAAAAACAACACGAACATCCATGCCTTACCCGGGGCTCGAACCCAGGTCCCGTAGATCAGTAGCCAAGTGCGCTAACCACTCGGCCACGATTATTACCTTTTTTAAAAACAGGGATAACAATAGCTCTAGTAAAATCCTTACGAAAAATAATACTTAAAAATCCTTAATCATAAAAAAATATTTAAAATTTCAGTCAGCAATGTGACAACACAAGTGTTTCCATCGGTAAAGCCAATAATGCATTTATCCTGATTACAAATAACGGGAATGGAAAAAATCTCATAGTTTAGAATATCTTTGAAATGCTCAACCCACCTAGCCGTTGAAAATCCTCACGTCTAATCACCGTATCATGTTTATCTCTCAATCCTTGTGTAACTGTCTGTTTCTTCACACACAAAACCTTAACAATCTGGTCCAAATCCTTGCTGTTGGGATGTCTAATTGTTTCCTCTTCTTTATCAGCTAAGGTATCAAGTCAAAGATTTTTATCAACTGTTAACTGCTCCTTTACATGTTTATTAAGCTCGTTGTAGTACCGTCTGTTATTTAAAGCTACTTTTAGTAGGGTGTTGATGAAAGCTATAAATTATGAAATCAAAAATTACCTATCTTCCTATAAGGCTCTAAAAAGTAGAAAATAAACCTAAAGGATATCGATGGTGCAACCAGTCACTGAATTCGTATTCACTTCAAAGGAACATAGGGTGCCGGCGATCTTGTCGAGTTACCTGAAACACCTACTACTTTATTCATATAAAACCTACTATTTATACACCTGAAACACACATTTATATACCTGAAGCACCTACTATTTATTTCAAACGACCTACTACTTTATTACTATCGGCGCCCTCTCTTCCTTCGAAACGAATGCGAACTCAGATACTGCAACATCGATATGCTTTAGGTTTATTTTTATTTTTAGGGCAATATAGAAAGATAGGTATTTTTAAAATTTCTTTTTGCAGTCACTTAAAAACACCTACTTTCAGAAAACTTTGATATATGACTCATAAATACCGAGCAAATTTAAGCCCTTTTGCAGTGATGTTTGACGAAGCTCACGGCTAGAGACGTCAAAAGTTTTAATTTGACATACGACTCGTTAAAGTTGAACCCGCGAAAATCCGCCCCCTTTTTAACAGGGGGTATAGTGGGGCAAAATTGAAATAGTTTACGACCGTCATTATTTGAACTTTCATTTGACACTTAACTCGTGGGTTGGGTTGTTTTACCTCTGAGCGGCACTTTTTTGCACACCATGGGCTAAATGGCCAGGTCACATGGACCCCGAAGGCTCAGAGAAGGTTGGAGGAGGGGACCCACTGGAATAGCTGTTGGGAGACAGATGGTAGCCTCCCGTCAAGGCCATCCAGCGTGTTCTTTAACGTGCACAGGGTATGGCTCTCCCGCCCACGGTGCCACAGCTTAACGTCCCATCCGACGGACGGCGGTCTTTCCAAGTCCATCGGTGTCCCCTACTGACCGTGGGCAGGGCCGGGAATTTTGCGGAGATAAATCTCAACGCTGACCCAGCTGGGACTCGAACCTGGGAACTACAGATTACGTGCCTGGCGCGCTACCGACTGAGCCACCCCCGCCCCGTATAGTGCGGGCAAAATTGAAATAGTTTACGACCATCATTATTTGAACTTTCATTTGACACTTAACTCGTGACTTTAGGCTCACGCGTTCACATGGTATAGTAGAACGACTTTCACATTTCCATTTTTAGGGGTGGGGGGAAGAAAGAATGGGGAGTCAATTTGACACTCTCGCGTCACACGTTTTAATTAGACACATAGCTCGTTACTTTCTACACTCGCGCTCAAGAGATAAAGGGGACAATGATTTTTATATTTCCTCCTCTTTTAGGGAGAAGTCAATTTTTTACAGCATATAAAAATCTCTGCGTCATAAGCTTTCATTCGACATGTAGCTTGTTACTTTCGGCATTCGTGTTCAAGAGACATAGAGGAACAATCATTTTCACATTTCCCCTTTTTTAGGGAAGGTAGAAAGCTCGGGGGTAATTTTTTGTAGCCTGTGACACTCCCCGCGTCACAAGCTTTCATTTGACACATAAATCATTAGGTTTCTCCATCGCGTTCGAAAGATATGGTGGAACAACATTTCGTAAAATCCACAAACCGACCAACCCACAAACCAAAAGAGAAGGAAGTCGTCGGATAGGTCGGTCGCACTCTGACAGCGCTCCAAATGGTACTTCATTATGCTGATCTCATTTTGAGTTAAAGTTCGATATTTTATGTTAGAATGATGATGCTTTTGATAGATTAGATGCTTTTGATTCCAGATGCTTACGCAGTATCTTGGGCATTAGGTGGTTCAACTTTGTAACTAATGATGAGGTTAGGCAAAGGAGTTTGCAACCTCCTTTAAGCAGCATATTGTGCAGAGAGAGACTCCGTTGGTTTGGCCATGTTGCCCGTATGAATAATTATAGATTGGCGAATAGGGTTATTAACTGTGTGCCTAGAGGCCTCAGAAAGAGGGGGAGACCTAGGATGCAGTGGTCAGACAATGTCAAACAGGACCTTGTTAGAATTGGTGTGCAGTGGTCAGATGCAGTAGATGTAGCTCAGGATAGACTTGCTTGGAGAACTAAATTGCACGGTCTGGTTGGACCTCCGTAGCCCATGGCTGCTTGAGGATGATGATGATGACTCCACTTGATGATAATCTATCAACTCAATCAAAGACAGAATATTACGTAAGTGTTATTCCGCTTTTTGCTGATTTTTTTTAGTTTACATCAAGGCTTTGTTCCGTCTAACAAGCCCCCATCTTTGCGACGAGCTGTGGCCGGGCCTTGACCTTGACCTCGACAGGGCTACCTGCAGTCAGCAGAACGATCGTGAACTGCCCCACTCTGCTCCCTTTCGCAACTTGAGATTGGAAACAGCACTCGATCCTTACGGTGTCAATCGGAAATGGCAGTTAAGAACAACAGCCGTGTATCGAATGTGAACCTCGCCTGCTCAGAATGCAGTAAACAGACGCTAGAAGAAAAGGATTTGATACAGTGCAAAAGCCACGATGGAAAGTATCACTTCTCATGTGCTAGCATAAGTGAAAATAATTTTAGAAAAATATCGAAAGAACGGAGAAATAAATGGATTTGTCATCATTGTTCTAAAGGAAATGCAGATTCCGATAGATCGGTTGCAAACAAAAATACTCCTTCGCAATCATTTATAGCGAAACAGATATCTCAGGACAATACAGCGTCTGCCTTTCTGAACTTTCAGATAGAGGATGAGACTTGGTAATAGAGAAGTGAAATCCGTGTTATTTCGTATCGATACGAAGTTATCCATACTAACCGACATGAAGGACAAAATAGATTCGCTGGAAACCTCTATGAGCTTCCTGTCAGAAAAGTATGACGTATTATTGAACAAATTTATGGACTCTGAGAAGAACAATAACAAGCTCACAGAACTGTTAACCGAATGCAAAACACTGCATATCATTTAAGAAAAGAAGATGAAAGTGTTCGGCATGGCTATGTAAAACATTTATCTGATAAGTTAGATATTACGGATTTTCAAACGAAAGATATTGACGTGATTCGCAGAGTATCTGTTCGGGATAAACAAAAATTACCTTATGTTATCGTACAATTTAAGAGTAGAACCATTAAAATAAGTGGATTGCTCGGAAAAAAACTAGAATTAACAGTGGTGAGGATTTTCATGAAAGTTCCAGTAATTCAATTTACATTAACGAAAATTTGACACAGGTAAACTCGCAACATTCCCCGCCCCGCCCACGATCAGTAGGGGACATCGATGGGCTTGGAAAGGCCGCCGTCCGTCGGATGGGACGTTAAGCCGTGGCCCCGTGTGCGGGAGAGCCACACTCTGCGCACGTTAAAGAACACGCTGGATGGCCTTGACGGGAGGCTACCATCTGTCTCCCAACAGCTGTTCCAGTGGGTCCCCTTCCCCAACCTTTTGTGAGCCTTCGGGGTCCATGTGACCTGGCCATTTAGCCCATGGTGTGCAAAAAAGTGCCGCTCAGAGGTAAAACAACCCAACCCGACACAGGTAAACAAAGAAATTTATTGGAGAGCTAGAGTTTTTGCTAGACAACATAACTAAAAATATGTATGGTACAAGAATAACAAAATATTTGTTAAAAAAAGGAGATAACGATAAGCCGATTAGGATTAATATGTTTGATACTATCGAGAATTTAACTAAAGATTAATTTTTGCCATTTTTAAATATAGTTTTTTTTCCATTTTTAAACAATCATGGTCGAGTGGTTAGCGCGCTTCGCTACTGATCTAAGGGACCTGGGTTCGAGCCCCGTGTAAGGCATGGCTGTCTGTGTCGTTTTTCTGCTGAGGTCCTGCCATCCTCACAGACTATGTACTATGGCATATAAACTGACAGGCTCCTGTCAGACGTCTGTGGCAAACAGCTGCTTGAAGGGGTATTTATTTTTTATTATTTTTATGGAGGTTATTGAACCTCCATAAAAAAGGTTATTGAATCCTCCATTTTATGGAGGTTTATGAATTTAATGAATTAAATTTGTATGGCCCTGATACTACACAAGAATTAAATCCTAATATGTTTTTTACAAGGCAAAGATGATAACGAATTAGGCGTATTCTATATTAATGTCAGATCAGTTAAAAAAAATTGGGACCTCTTTACTGTTTATATCGATTCGTTTATCGATTATTTGGATGTTATTATTCTAGTAGAAAGTACAAATAACACTATGGAAAATTCACTTATTAATTTAGCTGGTTTTTAAATTATTAATTTATATTATTTTAGTTAATTATTAATTTATATTGACAGTTATAATTATGTGGCATTAAAACACATAATTATAACTGTCAATATAAATTAATAATTAACCAAAATGCATGTTTCTGCCCAATTGTGGAAGAGGTTAATAAAATCCAGTATTTGGGGATTTATATTGACCAAGATTTTAAATGGAAATCGCACATAAAATATACTTGTGATAAACTAAGGTATGCATCTTACAAAGTGTTGAAGTTGAATACACTTATTCCATTGGATGTCATAACAATGATATATAAAGCTCTCTGTGAATCAATCATTAGGTATGGTATTAGTATATATGGATGCACATATAAATCTGTTTTAAATAAAATTAAACGAATACAAAAGAGTACTCTAAATAATATTGTTAAATTCAATAAACATGTAATTAATGAAGATCACATTGGCAATATTTTTCATTATCTGAACATTTTACCTGTCGACTTGTTATATATTTATGTAACTATCTTCAGAAATTACTTTACAAATGAACACAAGGAGAAAATTGTGATCTATTATAGGTTTATTTTATAAATGTGTTTGATTTTTCATGTCTGTGTTTTAATACGTGTTTTTTTTTGTTGTTATTGTTTTAGTTTCTTTTTTAAATATGTGTTTATTTTCCATTATACATGTCTTATTCTTTAATAAACCTGTCGTGTGATCGAAAGAAATCCTGCTGACAAGCCTTAGCGGGGTAATAATCTATGTATATAACCATACTAAGGCTTAATAAAATTATTATTATTATTATTAAAAAAAATACCAAGATAGGTAAAAATGTAAGATTAAACGTAGATGTTATGTCAATGTTTAACCTCTATTAGCAATTAAAGCAGAATATGATTACTCTACAGATATGCGTTTATGCATACATAAAAGCATTTGCACACCATCATGCGGTTTTAACTGATTACAAAGATCTTCAGGCAATTTCAACTGTTACTAATAAATATGCCAATGTAAACACATCACTACTTGCAAACTTTGCAAAGTAAAATAGCTGAAAGATTACCGATAAGTGTCCGAAAGTCTTTTGTACTATAGTTTCAAAGATAATGTCCCGTGATAAGACGATAACATTGAAGACGACGTGAACAATACTTAATATATCTTCTTTGGAAGTTTAAACAGAGAATGAAGTGTCTGCAATTTCATCTTAATTCACCTCACGTTCCCTCCAAATCAGCTATGAAGATGGTCTTCTCCACTCCACTGCTGCCATTCGACAAGAGACCTATGTTGTTATCGATTGATGCTGACAAAGTTAGCAGTTTTCCTTCGCACTCCATATCTTATTAGAAAAACAACATTTCTTACTGGAAGCAAAATGTACTTCTTTCTTCATCTTTTATGTATTCCTCCCGCAACTAATGAACAGATTATACAAGTGGGGATTCATCCATCCAGGGAAAACGCAAATGTAATAATTTTTTTTTCGTATGATTTTATTTAAGAGCCGTAAACGTAAATTTTCTCTTCAAACTCTGTTGGAACATTTGTTTTAGGAGATTGCGATATATTTTTATGCATTCTTTCTGTGAATGCTTTTGAGCGTAATTTAAAGAAGCGGGAATTTTCAGTTTTCACTATTCGTGTCTCGCAACTTGAGATTCGCTAATCGAATTCTGCTATGCCAGTGATGAGATTTTTCTCTCCTTCGGTGTTCCCTGTCCTCGTGTCTAATAACGATGACTATGAGCTGTAGGGGCGGGGGTGCTCAGTCGGTAGTGCGCCAGGCTCGTAATCTGTACTTCCCAGGTTCGAGTCCCAGCTGAGTCAGCGTTGAGATTTATCTCCGCAAATTTCCTCACCCTGCCAACGGTCAGTAGGGGACACCGATGGGCTTGGAAAGGCCGACTGTCCGTCGGATGGGATGTTAAGCCGTGTCCCCGTGTATGGCAGAGCCACACCCTGTGCACGTTACAGAACACGCTGGATGGCCTTGACGGGAGGCTACCATCTGTCTCCCAACAGCTGTTCCAGTGGGTCCACTCCCCCAACCGTCTCTGAGCCTTTGGGGTCCATATGACCTGGACATTTAGCCCATGATGTGCAAAAAAGTGCCGCTCAGAGGTAAAACAACCCAACTATGGGCTGTAAAAATCAGCCGTTCATCGAATGCCGGGCTAAGGCATGATTCTGTGTGTATTAGAATTATTCACCGACATTTAAAGAACCTGTTGGATTGCTTTCTAATCGAAAAACAAGTTATAGTTTTTTTTTTACATTCTTGTTTCGGTATTCTTGAAAATAGGGATTAGAATACCTATAGTAAAATTCTTAGAAAAACCCTTCAGAAAATATTCATTCTACTATCTGACAAAAGAATCATTCGCAGTTCTAAGCATTTCAGTAGTGATTTTATCTACTAATGGTGACTTGTGTAATTTCAATTTAGAGATAGTTAAGGTCATGTCGCGAAAAAAGACAATATGAAAGATGTAATACAGTTATCATCATTACAAGCAGTGGGAGCAGAACTACCCATATTATTCAAGATATAGTGAACTGCTCAGCCCATCTACTCATGACAGAAACCTCACCTTCAATAATCTTGCCATTTTAATACCTGTATGCTGTTTTGTTTTTTCCTACACAAAATATTTACTACCTAATACTACTCTCTACTGTTGTGTTCTCTAAATGCTTTCTCTGTTCTGTCAGCCAGGGTTGGGTTGTTTTACCTCTGAGCGGCACTTTTTGCACACCATGGGCTAAATGGCCAGGTCACATGGACCCCGAAGGCTCTGAGAAGGTTGGGGGAGGGGACCCACTGGAACAGCTGTTAGGAGACAGATGGTAGCCTCCCGTCAAGGCCATCCAGCGTGTTCTTTAACGTGCACAGGGTATGTCTCTCCCGCACACGGGGCCACGGCTTAACGTTCCATCCGACGGACGACGACCTTTCCAAGCCCATCGGTGTCCCCAACTGACCGTGGGCAGGACGGGGAATTTTGCGGAGATAAATCTCAACGCTGACCCAGCTGGGACTCGAACCTGGGAACTACAGATTACGAGCCTGGCGCGCTACCGACTGAGCCACCCCCGCCCCTGTCAGCCAGGCTATCAAGACAAGTATCAAGGCAGAATTCATCTGGTCATTTACGATTTCGTTAAACTCTCAATAATGTAGTTTGTTGAAATCAGCAGCTGTTGATTCAGCTTATTCCTTCCATTCATATTTCAAGAATAAGCTCCATTGCCTAAATAGATCTGAAATAACTCTGTCTGGTCTGCTCTTTTCCACTCATAAGAGTACGATTGATTCCAAAAATAGTCTCTTTAAAACGGTACTATTTATTCTTAACCTCAGTAGCGAACAAACCACGATTTTCATAACAACTGAGTAGCCTGTCATAGTAAGCTTTGGCTGTCTGATGGTCTTTCAGAGCTTCAGTGTTAAAAGTAATTTTTTACTTTAGCATACTATTTATAAGCTTATTTGTAAAGATACTTTTAACATTGTAATGGTCAGACTTAGTTTCGACAAACCTGTACTACCTGGTGTTCCTGAGAGTACTAGCTCATTTATTCTTAATTAATACAAAATTAGTTGTGTTGGGTTGTTTTACCTCTGAGCGGCACTTTTTTGCACACCATGGGCTAAATGGCCAGGTCACATGGACCCCGAAGGCTCAGAGAAGGTAGGGGGAGGGGACCCACTGGAACAGCTGTTGGGAAACAGATGGTAGCCTCCGTCAAGGCCATCCAGCATGTTTTTTAACTTGCACAGGGTATGGCTCTCCCACACACGGGGCCACGGCTTAACGTCCCATCCGACGGACGGCGGCCTTTCCAAGCCCATCGGTGTCCCCTACTGACCGTGGGCAGGGCGGGGAATTTTGCGGAGATAAATCTCAACGCTGACCCAGCTGGGACTCGAACCTGGGAACTACAGATTACGAGCCTGGCGCGCTACCGACTGTGCCACCCCCGCCCCTACAAAATTAGTAATATTCTATGCAGCCCATCAGTTGAAACTCGTCAATCTATAAATATCCCGGTGATTCAAGTGAGTTATTTTGAAAGCATTAAGTTTACTTTCCTGTAGGAGACATTCATTGCTATTGCAATTCCCAAAGCCAAAAGGACCTATCACTCTGTCCAAAGGGTAAAACCAGCGCCAAAGTTATCACTGAAATCACCTAGAGCAAGAATAATATCTACTCTTTTGATAGAATCCGAAATATTCTGAAGTTGCTCATAAAGCTATCTTTCTTATCCCATCCGTATTCTGAATGGGGCATAACAACAAGTAACTTACATTAATTCCAGTTATGAAAATACCTATAAGAAACCTTCCACATTGCCATACCTGCTGGGAACAATAGCTAGAAGGGGCGGGGTGGCTCAGTCGGTAGCGCGCCAGGCTCGTAATCTGTAGTTCCCAGGTTCGAGTCCCAGCTGGGTCAGCGTTGAGATTTATCTCCGCAAAATTCCCCCGCCCTGCCCACGGTCAGTAGGGGACACCGATGGGCTTGGAAAGGCCGCCGTCAGTCGGATGGGACGTTAAGCCGTGGCCCCGTGTGCGGGAGAGCCATACCCTGTGCACGTTAAAGAACACGCTGGATGGCCTTGACGGGAGGCTACCATCTGTCTCCCAACAGCTGTTCCAGTGGGTCCCTTCCCCCCAACCTTCTCTGAGCCTTCGGGGTCCATGTGACCTGGCCATTTAGCCCATCGTGTGCAAAAAAGTGCCGCTCAGAGGTAAAACAACCCAACAATAGCTAGAAGTGTTTGGTATCATCAAGACCTGAAAAGAAATATTTAAAATGATTTTTAAATTCTGATCTTTACCTATCTATCTGGTCTCTTGCAAGTTTAAAATTCCAAGTTTTATTGTTATAATTCATGTTTGAATACATTCAGATAATAGTCTCTCTTAGGATTCCTCTTATTCCAAATTGCTGTCCAAATAAAATTGTAATTTCTTTAAAGAAACTACGTTTATTGAGAGAGGCATGGCCAATATGAAACAGCCGCCTAATCTAACGCATCAGTGAAATACCTGTTCCCTTTATAAATAATAAATAAAAATAATAAATACCCCCTCAAGCAGCTGCTTGCCACAGAGGTCTGACAGGAGCCTGTCAGTTTATATGCCGTAGTAGAAGGTCTGAGAGGATGGCAGGACCTCAGCAGAAAAACGATACAAACAGCCATGCCTTACCCGGGGCACGAACCCAGGTCCCTTAGATCGGTAGCCAAGCGCGCTAACCACTCGGCCATGGGACGGCATCCCTTTATACTAGGTGCTAAAGTAATCACGCTGGTAAGAATCCAGACAAAAAAAATGGAATTCTTTATCATCGGTATCCAATATGTTCTTTTGAGTGTCAGCATACCAGTGTCTGAGACACATTGCTCCAGTTTAGAATTGGTAATGAAAGAACTATTTTCACAGGTTCAGGTACCAGCGATGGCTTCTGATCACATCATCTTTTAGCTGAAATAAAATATTCTATGTTGCTGTTCAGTTGGGACTGAGAACCACAAACAAGCAGAAAACACAACCATAAATTCTCCCTTAACAGAAGCACACCAGTGCATGAAGTTCACAATCCAACCCCAAAATTATGGAGTAGGGAATCGATATGTTCAAATTGGTCAGCATCAAGAACCTGTGAAGTTGATTACTTCTCAGCAGAGATGAAAAAAAAATTGTCCCCAGTAATCGAAATGAATAGGCCAAAATGATCTGGCAATCTTTCTCTTCAGGAGAGAGAATAACATCTCCTTCTTTGGTACTAATGGTCTGCTCTATGAGAAGGCGCGCTTTACGCTCTGCATCCTTTTAGAGATCCTTCCCCGCTGACTTCATACACTATAGCTGATTCTGTGCATCACCGAGTCTACTTCACCGTAAATGTGTATGTAGCTCACCTAGTTATGCTTAGCTACCATTTGAATTCTTTGACATCAGTCTCTCCATGAAACAGCAAAATGCCGAGTTTTTTTGTTTTGTTATATATGTCTTAAAATTCAATTTATTTAAACGAAAACGCACATTAAGCTCAGTATATAACAAAAAAACGCACTCATAAAAGTTGTAAAAATACTCTGGTTTCCATAAATTAAGGAAAATCCTTACGTTAAGCCAGGTTTCGCAAACTTTTTTACTCTGCGGCACACTGAATCTAATTTTTTTTCCCGCGGCACATTGAATCTAATTTTTTTTCCGCGGCACACCTAAAAAAGAATAAAAGCAAACTCTATATAATCGTCATTATATTTGCGCTTTGTTGAAGCCATCAGCCTGGTTTTACTTGAAGATTTGCTCTCGTTCTTTAATTCATAACTCTCGGTGTTTGTTTTAAATATTTGTCAAAAATTAATACCAAAATTTGGAAAAAGTTTGATAAATACTTTACAAGATCCCAGTTGATAAAATCTGAAAAATTTCTATTAAAGCACATCGATAACACAAGTCAAGTCAAAATGAAATCTTTGGAATATCTAGTGTCAATTTGAAAATCTCTCGCTGCACACAGTTTGCGAGACACTGTGTTAAGCCAATGGGAAACTAAAGTCAAAGCTCTGTAATTTCTATAATAAGTTTTTTCGTTTTGAAAAATGTTATTGCAGATAAAGATCTCAATCAAATAAATCAATATCTCGATTTTCAACAATATTCGTTCAGTATTTAATGAGTTATGGAAGCTTGAATATTTAGCGATAACAAATGCCAGTCACAAAAATGGACTTCAGAAGATGATTAAAACTTAGTAATCAGTATTGCAACAAAATGTTTAATAAAATAAGTTTGTATTCTAGAACGTTTTGTAAAGAATTCTTTCACTATTCTTCAGTTTTGTACAAGTTTCTTAATACTGGCATTGTTATCGCTAAATATTCAAACTTCCATAACTCATTAAATACTGAACGAATGTTGTTGAAAATCGTGATATTGATTTATTTGATTGAGATTTTTATCTGCAATCACATTTTTCAGAACAAAAAAATCTTATTTCAAAAGTTATATAGCTTTGATGTTAGCATCCCATTGACTTAACATAGGGATTTCCATTAATTTATGAAAACCAGTGTATACTAAAGTGCAAGTTGTTATGTAATATTATAGTTTTACTTAACTTTTCGCGACACACCTGGATCTTTAATGCAAAAACATTTTCCCCGCCCTGCCCACGGTCAGTAGGGGACACCGATGGGCTTGGAAAGGCCGCCGTCCGTCGGATGGGACGTTAAGCCGTGGCCCCGTGTGCGGGAGAGTCATACCCTGTGCACGTTAAAGAACACGCTGGATGGTCTTGACGGGAGGCTACCATCTGTCTCCCAACAGCTGTTCCAGTGGGTCCCTTCCCCCAACCTTCTCTGAGCCTTCGGGGTCCATGTGACCTGGCCATTTAGCCCATGGTGTGGAAAAAAGTGCCGCTCAGAGGTAAAACAACCCAACAACGCAAAAACATTGATTGGAAACTACTGCTCTAGGGTATAGTCCATATCAGGCATTAGATGGGGAACTTGAAGTGTGAGCCACGCTGGTGGACAGAGCCGCTGCATAATGCATGGGAAGGACGGGCAAACGACCACTTCCCTTACAAACGATGAAGGAGCAGCATGTTTCTCTCAGTGACCACGCACACCCAAGAGCAGAGGCAGCACCAGAATACTAGAAAATTTAACAAAGAAACTTTTTCAGACTTAGTATGGGCAGGAATATCCCTACATCAAGTGCAGCTAAAGCGAAAAAAGGGACTGTCGAAAGATGCGGGCATAGTAGACTATCACGCGCATTTGCGTCTACAAGTACACGAGGAATATTGCACGAAGGATGAAGTACACACTGTGTGTGCAAAGGTTCGGTGACGCGGACTCATTTTGCTGCACTGCGAACTGTGTGTTTTCCGACGGTTAAAATTCACGAGGAAGTATCATCCCCTGAATTTGGGCAAGTGATTCTGCACTATTTTCTGATCTTGGAGATTGGGGGATGGTCATGTAAGGATTATATCCCGTCAAGAGAAGTAGAGCAGGCCATTTTCAGTAACGAAAGTTCAAGCTTCGAGAAAGAACACTGCTGGACATAGACCTAAATAAGGCGATAAAAACCATCTGTTCAGAAAATGTCCAGGTGGTGTGTCAGTTTGCCATTGAACCAGGCTAAAAAACCCGGCTACATGACAAAGGCCAGGAGCTACACATGTTAGAGAGCTCGTTTAGTTCATATGTGCTTTGGTTTTGTGTTGGATGGAGATATCAAGCTCTGCTCAGATAAACGTATTGGCTAGGAAGTTTTTTTTTTCAGCCAGAGAAGGAGTAAAATAAACTACGATGCAGCATGAGAGGAAAAAGAATCTGCATTGTGACTATGAGCCCCAAGTGTTGCCCTTATATATTTATTGCGAAAATATTTTCAAATATATACTGTACGTAGTGTAAGAGTCCCGAATAGTTTTCAAAGGCCACCCATCTCAGTTAGGTATTTAGCAGAATAAGCCTTTTGTTTTTTCATAAAAAGATCAGAATCCCTACTACTCAACTTATCTGCTTTTCAACGGCGTGAGATGTTTGTTACAGCACCATTTTTCCCGGAAACTATATTCAAAGCCCTGTTTTTATGACTTTCCTTTAGACATTCTGACTACAATACTGCTAAAATATTAAGGACTAAACACAAAATCTTCAATAATTCAAAAATCCTATTATAAATTCAATATGAGATTACATTACGAGATATGTTATGACTGGGCTGGGGGTTTCACCTCCATGGATTCTTAAAAGTCCCAGCAGCATTCCCTATTCGTCTGTTATTCTCATGCCGCACATCACCAGTATCTGTTATATAGCTCCCAAGGTAAATAAACTGTGACACCTGCTCAAGACTGCAACCATTCAGATTAACTGAATCACAACCTGCCTGACCAATTTTCATCACTTTAGTTTTCTCTCTGTTTGTAACCAAACCTACTCTACTACCAGTCTCATCAACAGCTCGAATGAAAGAGTTCATCTCATCAACATCATTTGCCAAAAGGGATAAATCATCAGCATAATCTAAGTCAGAAATTTTCGTATCTCCAGTCCATCTAAGGCCAAAATCTTTCCCTTGAAGTGAATTTCGCATAACATAATCAATAACCAAACTAAAGAGAAAAGGAGACAAAATGCACCCTTGTCGAACACCAGAAGAAATGCTAAACCAATTGTTACAAGACTTACCAACTCTGACACACGACTCAGTGTTAACGTTTAGTTTCATTATGTTAACTAACTTGTCTGGTATACCATATGATCTCACAATGAACCACAAATTAGGAAGATGAACAGAGTCGAAAGCCTTTTTGAAATCAACAAAGCTAGCAACCAAAGGTTTCTGAAACTCTAAACATTTCTCAAGAATCTGCCGAAGTGAAAATATCTGATCCACACATCCCCTACCACTTCTGAATCCACATTGCTCATCTGCATGTAATCTGTTATGATGTAATGTTATCTGCTGCTATTCCCCTACTGAAGTTGCCGATAAGGATGAGGATAAGGATAAGTTTTAAGGAAAAATTCAGGAAAGGAGATATTATCATCTGAACCAAATTCTTAAGTTCTATTGAGCATAATCATAGAAATAACTTTACCTGAAAGAGAAAGTAGGCTGATACCCCTAAAGTTATCACAAGAACTATGATCACCTTTTTTGAAAGTAGGAATAATAATAGCTCTGGTAAAATCCTTAGGAACCATGCATTTATCATAAAAAATATTCAAAATTTCAGTCATCCATGTGGTAACCGAAACATTTACAGCTCTAAGCATTTCCGTAGTAATTTCATCTATCCCTGGGGATTTATGAAGTTTAAGCATAGAAATCGCCAAAATAACTTCAGTTTGTGTTATAGGGCCAACATTAAAGCCACCAATCATTGCAAACTATGGTAGTAGAACTAACCACATTGTTTAGAAAATCACTGAAATGTTCAGTCCACCCAGCTATAACAGAATCCTCACCTTCTATAACCTTCCCTTGTTTATCCTTCAATTCCTGTATACCTGTCCGTTTTCTACCACACAAACATTAACTCTCTGGTACAGCTCTCTGCTGTTGTGCTGTCTAACTGCTCCCTCAGCTTTGTCAGCCAACCCATCAGGCCAAAGATTCTTATCAGCAGCTAACTGGTCCTTTACACCTTTATTAAGCTCTCTGTAATGCTTTCTATTAGGACTAGTAGAGTATTGATTAAGAACATTCCTGCAGTTCTTTCTTTCTGAAATAAGCTCAAGTCTTATCACTCAAATAATTTTGTCTCATCTGCTCCTTTTTTTCCTAACAGAATAATGTTTGTTTCAAGAAAAGACTGTTAAAAACGTTCCCATTCGTCCTCAATTCAGTAGAAAGCAAACCATTGCTGTCATAATGACTAAGTAAAATACTACGGTATTCTTTAGCTATAACTGGGTCTTTCAGAGCTTCAGTGTTAAAGGTACAATGCTTTAATCTTAGTACAACATTTATTAAGTTTAAGTTCCAAGACACTTTTAATAAGATAATAGTCATATCCAATAATAGCTCCCTTATATGACCTGGTATTCCTAAAAGAACTAATCCATGTGCTGTTAATTAATATATAATCAATCGTATTCTTATGCAGTCCATCTGGTGAAACCCATGTGTACTTTCGTATGTCGAGTGTTTGTCGACGACTTCGAACGAAGACCTAACTGAAATATAAGGAAGAGAATTGTATTTAGAGGAGTTGAAGTGTGAAAAGAAATGTAGTTAGTCTCAGTTTGTACACGATACAATAAAATCTAAATAAGAAATGTTTTTTGGGGTATGTGCACCGGAAATTAAATAAGTTGTTAGTGTTGATTCTACTAGTGGACTACAAGAAAAATAAGGATATTTAGGACACTAAAAAATATGACTGAGGAGATTTTATGTTAGTTGTCGTGCCCACCTTTTGTGTAAAAGTGTGGACATGACGTGGTCTGAGAGGATGGCAGGCCCGTGAATTGAAGGATAAAAGTGTGGACATGATGTTTAGGACACTAAAAAATATGACTGAGGAGATTTTATGTTAGTTGTCGTGCCCACCTTTTGTGTAAAAGTGTGGACATGACGTGGTCTGAGAGGATGGCAGGCCCGTGAATTGAAGGATAAAAGTGTGGACATGATGTTTAGGACACTAAAAAATATGACTGAGGAGATTTTATGTTAGTTGTCGTGCCCACCTTTTGTGTAAAAGTGTGGACATGACGTGTGGACATGGCGTGATTCTACTAGTGGACTACAAGAAAAATAAAGATGTTTAGGACACTAAAATATATGACTGAGGAGATTTTATATTAGTTGTCGTGCCCACCTTTTGTATAAAAGTGTGGACATGACGTGCTGATAGCGACAGAACCTCGTCAAAGAATGTATAGACCTCGTCTACCGTTCTTGCGAACCATCAGTGCCCATATTTTTTCGCCACTTTTGTTCGGCGTTCAACTACGAAGGGGATGCCGCATTCGGCATTGGAATTCCACACGTAGGTATTGTAGATCCCGGATGATGGTGGTTACGTGACCCGCGAACGGGTAAACAAGCCCCATCTGGGCTAAAAGGTTCCGCACCTCGACAGCACCCACCAATGACATAGGGCCACGATTCTGCAGGTGTGACCTTTAGAAAAACAAGGGGAGATTCCAAGGTGAGAGGAAAAGACACTCTTTGCTGGAACGTCGCCGAAGAAAGTCGTAGAAGTTCGGGTCCGCTGCGATGCTTGAGATCGACCGCGCACCTGTATGAAGGAAGCGATAGCGGTCTGGCGAGATGCCGAGTTATTGGACGCTGTGCTGGAGCGCGTCGCCTGAAAGTTGCAACGTTTCCTCGCCCACATCAGCATGATAGGTAAAGGTCAGTTTTATTTAACCTGGTGTCCTAAGTCAAGTAACTTAAAAGTGTCACTGCCACGTACTTCAAGAGAGTCTTTGGAATCGTTGACGTGCCCGGCTCTGCACGAACATTGTGTTTAAACTGTGCGATTGAACTGTTTGTCCTAGAGCCGTAAAAAGTTTCGGAGAGTCGAACAGCGCAGATTTCGCTGATGTGAAACCTCCCGACAAAATGTGTCAAGCAAACTTGTTCTTGTGTTAAAATGTTTCGAAGTTTTGTTGATGAAATAAATACCCCCTCAAGCAGCTGCTTGCCACAGAGGTCTGGCAGGAGCCTGTCAGTTTATATGCCATAGTAGAAGGTCTGAGAGGATGGCAGGCCCTCAGCAGAAAAACGACACAAACAGCCATGCCTTACCCGGGGCTCGAACCCAGGTCCCATAGATCAGTAGACAAGCGCGCTAACCACTCAGCCATGGGACGGCAGTGATGAAATAAGTTAAATAAATGTGTTATCTGTTTAAATGATTTTTGTAAAGTGTACTAATGCACAATATTACAGGATTAAAGTAACAACGCTGTCTTTTTTTTTGAATCTCCTCCCTTTTTGTAAGTTTGCCCCCAACTTCGATCATTAATCACCCCAAACCAGAAAGGGGGGATTATGACATAGTCGAACATACAGAGCTGATTTCAACTTTTCTGTAGGAAGAATTCATCAATTGGTGTGTATAGTTACATTTAGTTTGTTTACAAGAATTGGCTAGGTTAATCTCGATAGATTGCAGATTTGTTTACAAACATGATTGTAGTGCTCATCGACTGATATAAGACTTATTTTATGATTTGAGTGTAAATAGTAATTAGATACTAAGTTCTTTGGAAAATTAATTTTTATTCTGATATAGAATGCTGTTGGTTGACTTTGGTTTATATAAATGATTTCATCCATACTTTTGTAATAAATTACATTGTTTTAGAATTTCAACTCACTCTCAGTTTCTATCCATTTAATTCATAACAATATAAATATATTTTTTTTATTTTCTGAATTAAACATGGAATCTAAATTACATAAGCTGTAGAAAGTACTAAACACACAGCTGGAAATAACTTATTACACTTGAAAGATATAATTTAAAATTCCATGGTGCTCCCTTCAGAATTTTGAAACCCATCCTAGTTCCGGAACTGATCTTCCAGAATAACTAATAGTTGCACCCAGATTTTTAATCATGTCCTTTAAGTGGATGATTAGTGATAACCAAGTTGGCAACCTCTATTTGGTGTGGGGGCGGCGGCGGAGGAGGGGGGGGGGGGTCAGTCGGTAGCGCGCCAGGATCGTAATCTGCATTTCCCAGGTTCCAGTTCCAGCTGGATCAGCGTCGAGACTTATCTCCGCAAAACTCCCCGCCCTGCACACGGTCCGTAGGGGACACCGATGGGCTTGGAAAGGCCGCCGTCCGTCGGATGGGACGTTAAATCGTGGTCCCATGTGCGGGAGAGCCATACCCTGTGCACGTTAAAGAACACGCTGGATGGCCTTGATGGGAGGCTACCATCTGTTTACCAACAGCTGTTCCAGTGGGTCCCCTCTCCCAACCTTCTTTGAGTCTTTGGGGTCCTTGTGACCTGGCCATTTAGCCCATGGTGTGCAAAAAAGTGTCGCTCAGAGCATCCCAACTTATTTGGTGTGTGTGCAGTTATTTTTTGGAACATAAGATTTACATATGTCATAATATTTGAAACTGTGCTTTTTTTTAAATAGGCAAAATTTGATAAACAAAAATATCGTTATCTTTATTTTTTACGAAAAATCGCCAAATTTTAAAATTGTTCCATGGCAAGTATCCCTAATTATTTTGTCGCAAGGATAATTGTTTTAATTAATTAAAACATTTACATTAATTATTACACAGATATTAGTACAGAATGAATTACTTACAAAGATATTAGCCCAGAGTGAAATATGCCAAATTGCAAAGTTGTTTTTGTTTTACTTCTGAGCAGACCTCTTTTGCACCCAATTGGCTAAACGACCAGGTCATAAGGACCCCCGAGGGCTCAAAAGGGGTTGGCGGATCCACAGAAAACCTGCTATTAAGACCTGCTGTAAAAATGTTATACATAAATCGAATAGGAGATAGATGGAA
Source organism: Ryuthela nishihirai (assembly GCA_038380435.1). Classification (NCBI taxonomy): domain Eukaryota; kingdom Metazoa; phylum Arthropoda; class Arachnida; order Araneae; family Heptathelidae; genus Ryuthela; species Ryuthela nishihirai. The sequence continues at coordinate 26,311,829 of JAWZYU010000022.1, forward strand.
TCCTCCAATAGATGGCCCTCCAGCGTATTCTTTAAAACTCAGAGGTTGTTTGTCTGTTGGCCACGAGGCCACTGCTTAACGTCAAAATATAAAGTTAAATTAACTAGTGTAAACGGACTGGACGTTAGAGGCCCATGCATTCAGATAACATTAAGAAAAATCAGTTGGGTTGGGTTGTTTTACCTCTGAGCGGCACTTTTTTGCACACCATGGGCTAAATGGCCAGGTCACGTGGACCCCGAAGGCTCAGAGAAGGTTGGGGAAGGGGACTCACTGGAACAGCTGTTGGGAGACAGAGGGTAGCCTCCCGTCAAGGCCATCCAGCGTGTTCTTTAACGTGCACAGGATATGGCTCTCCCGCACACGAGGCCACGGCTTAACGTTCCATCCGACGGACCTTCCAAGCCCATCGGCACGGCGGCCTTTCCAAGCCCATCGGTGTCCCCTACTGACCGTGGGCAGGGCGGGGAGTTTTTCGTAGATAAATCTCAACGCTTACCCAGCTGGGACTCGAACCTGGGAACTACAGATTACGAGCCTCGCGCTACCGACTGAGCCACCCCCGCCCCAGAAAAATCAGTTTTTCGAGATCACGTGCATCTGAAACGCGTTATTAATCGAAAATCTTGATTTCGATTTTTTTATTTTGCAGTCATGCTGAGATCTTTCCGACGAAAAAAGTTAGAATCAGATGTGAAATATCAACAATTCTCACATGTAAACAAATCTGAATTCCTTTCTGCTGTTTTCCTTTGCTTGTTGCTCCGTGTTGTTTTCTCACTCAGTTTCTTTCGATTAGTGTTCTTTTCTGCGCATCTTTACAGAGAAAGTAATTAGCATAAGCTGTTGTCATCATCAGTGACGACACAAAGACGAAGTGGTGAAATAAAAAATTTCTGATCGACCTTAAAGTCACATAGATGTTTATTTCCGAAGTCTTTTTGTTTGTATATTGGGAACATTTTTATGCACATTTGACTTTTTTCTTTTAACTTCTCAAATGATGTTAATGGAATTACTTAAATCGCATTCTTATCGAACGTGGGCTCAGAAAGCAAAAAAGAATTCTGCTTAAGGGGAAAAGAAAAGATTGAGAAAATACACAGGCACTACAAAAGTGCTTGGACATACATAAGTAGTGTTTTCTGAAGTCAATGGGATAGAGAGATTAGGATGCGAACTATTCTTTTCCCATTATTTTCGAAAGGTCGATCCTATTACCAAGATGTTGGTTTCGCTTTCTGCCTTTCTTTCTCCACTTGTAGTTTGTTGAAAGCTGAGGAAATAGCACGAATCGTTAAGATATGAAAATAGATCGACCAAAAGAATCTTTCAAAGTTTTGCCGCTTTCCATGTCTTGCATCTTCAAATGTTTGAAATTAAAACAATTGGGAGATATGGAAAATGTGAATATTTAATTGGTGCCTATCCAATCGAAAAAATATTTTCATTCATTTAACAAAAACAAATATAGACCGACAAAGCGAAAATAATAGCTCGCATTTGAAAAGAAACCGAAAAAAGCTTGAAAAAGGAAATTTTTAGGTAAATACTAGGGTTAAAAATAAAATAATGCTCGATATGTTAAATAATATTAATAATAAAAAATTGTGATGAAAACATGATGCTGGTGATTATGCTGGAGAAATAGCAGAAAAGAGAATACTGGTTCAGTATTACTGAACTTGTAACCGACGACGGAAACCTGTAGTCGGTTGCGAAGAGATAATGTAACGGAAACGACGGAAACCTGTAGTCGGTTGCGAAGAACGACGGAAACCTGTAGTCGGTTGCGAAGAACGACGGAAACCTGTAGCCGGAACGACGGAAACCTGTAGTCGGTTGCGAGGAACGACGGAAACCTGTAGTCGGTTGCGAAGAACGACGGAAACCTGTAGTCGGTTGCGAAGAGATAACAGCGTGATGCCGACAACATTTGACTGAACCCATTGAGCTGTAAGAAAGTTAAAGGGAGAGTTCTTAAGGTTTTTTTTTTTACCTCTGAGCGGCACTTTCATTTTGCACACAATGGTCTAAATGGTCAAGTTTAATAAGTTAATTTCTTATAAAAATGTTATACATAAATCAAAGGAACTATGACTGTGATTAAGCTTTCAAATCCATATAAATCTTATTTTTGAAGTTAAGGAATTTTGAATGTGATTTAACCATTCAGAGAGCATCTTGAGAATCGATATTTGAAATAATTTGAGTAAAATCTCGCTTATAACCTCAGACAGATTTTTTCATAAAAAATCTTTCCGAAATTAAGAAGCTTTGAATGTGACTGATCATTCAGAAAACATTTTGAAAATAGAGATTGATGTCTTCCATTTTTAATTCGGTGACATTTTTCCAGAAAGAGCCATTTATGAAGTGCAGAACTTTCAATATGACTAACAATTCACCTCTAACTTGAGAATCGATATTTAAACGTATTTCATGAAAAACTTGCATATATCCTCAGTGACATTTTCCCATAGAATTCTTCTCCTTTAAGTTAAGTATCATTGAATATGACTAACCATTCAGCTAGTTTCTTGAAAGATAGAAATTCAGAAAGATTTCATTCAAATCTTCAGTGCATATTCGGTAAAATTTTCCCATAAAAATCTTATTTCTAAAGTAAAAGAATTTTGAAAGTGATTGTCTATTTACCGCTGCATATTGAACATCGAGACTTATAGAGATTTGATTGATATTTTTAAACCAGTTTTTTATACTTTGCAATACATCATATTTTGCTGAAATTAAGGAACTTTAAATGTGACTAATCATTCACATAGCATCTTCAAAAGTAAAGATTGATTTGATTTAAATATTGGGTTCTCCTAAGAGAAACATCTGCCTAAAAAGCTTCTTCCTGAACTTTGAATATGACGAACCATTAAACATAACGTCTTAAAAAAAATTAAGGAGGTTGAATTCAAAGCTCTCTTTGATTTTCGGTGATAATTTTCCATCAAACGCTTTTTTTAAGCTAAAGAACTTTGAATGTGAGTTGCATTCACATATCATCTAAAAAAAACTTAGATTCATAGAAATTTGATTCCGATCTACAATTGATCTTAATAAGTTTTTCGATAAAAAAAAACATTAATTTTGAAAAAAGCAAATATTGATAACTGATAATCTTCATGAAAGTGGCATAATAATCTTAAGAACAAAATATCTTTTCTATATTCTACTCCAACATGATTGATCGGATTTTATTAGTCTGACCATGGTGTATCCATGTTTGAAACACTGCCTTACGTTGGGTTGGGTTGTTTTACCTCTGAGCGGCACTTTTTTGCACACCATGGGCTAAATGGCCAGGTCACATGGACCCCGAAGGCTCAGAGAAGGTTGGGGGAGGGGACCCACTGGAACAGCTGTTGGGAGACAGAGGGTAACCTCCCGTCAAGGCCATCCAGCGTGTTCTTTAACGTGCACAGGGTATGGCTCTCCCGCACACGGGGCCACGGCTTAACGTCCCATCCGACGGACGGCGGCCTTTCCAAGCCCATCGGTGTCCCCTACTGACCGTGGGCAGGGCGGGGAATTTTGCGGAGAGAAATCTCAACGCTGACCCAGCTGGGACTCGAACCTGGGAACTACAGATTACGAGCCTGGCGCGCTACCGACTGAGCCCGCCCCCCCGCCCCCCCTGACTTAGGTTTATTGTATATTATTTGCATGTTTTTTAGAAGTCGGATCATACTAATAATATGCATTTCTTCAAAGATGCAAAATTTAGGCAGTAATTTAATCGCATGAAGCTGCATTTACTTTTCTAAATTAAAAATCTGAATTTAGTAACTTCTTAACTTTGGTGACCTGGAAAATTTGCTCTTGCAGACATTTTGTAGAAGATAGAAAAACTAGATATTTTTTGTGTGACCGAAAAGTTAGTGTCATGATATCTTTACACTCTGTAGGTATCCCAAGCCGCCTTTGAAATGTGACTGACATAAAGGAACTTGAAAAGCGAAATGTTTTTGACACTTTCTTTTTCTGGTTAATCTTATCTCAATGAATAGTTTTTAATAATTTTGAATCAAATAGAAAAATTGAAACCAGTTAGACAATCTTATTTGCATAACGGCTGATATTTAGCACTTCCCCGAGTAAAGAATGAGCCAACTAGCTGTTAATACACCTATCCCTCGATTTACACGGTACTCAGTTCACACAATTTTGGCTTTGCACGGTCAAAAAATGCAACCAGTTTCGATTTACACGGTACTGACTGAGATTTCCTTTCTATGTACGTCTCAGTCAGTACCGTGTAAATCGAAACTGGTTGCATTTTTTGACCGTGCAAAGAAAAAATTGTGTGAACTGAGTACCGTGTAAATCGAGGGATGGGTGTATTTCCGTTTTACCGGTACAATGCAAATATTTCAGCAATTCATTTTGATGTATATTATATTTAAAGAAAAATGTCCATTCCTCTGCATAATACGAAGTCGTTGTTGGGAGGATCATGCTTTCGCAAATGCTCTACGTTGACGAAACAGAAAAAAAAGTAGAAAAACAAAACCCTTAAAATAATACAAAATATCTTGTAAAACTTTCGTAATGATCTTAGGTTATTTTCAGATCATTATGGCTTTTTAATGGACAACTAATTTCACTGTTATTAACTAAAAGAGAAAGGCGAAGGTGAAATTATCAAGAGAAATTAAATTTTTGTTATGCAAGCAAAATCTACATATTTGTTAAATTCCCTTTACCAGTTTGAGAAATTGAAATTCCAATCTAGTTTTAGTTCATCCGAATCAATTCAACCACCGGTATTACATTCCAGCAATGCCAATAACTTCGCTGTTGTTATTTAGTGAAGATTCTAAAGGAATTCGTTTTTTTTATTAAGTGGTTTCCATCGATATAGCGTCTAATGTTCCGTCGGAAGATCGAAATGAGTTGTTTCTTAGGTCTAGTGTCAGCAGTAATAGTAAGCAGCTTCAAGAAAACTTCATTATTTCGTGAGCGAAGTTTAGGAATTTATGTATTCCGAGGAATTCCTTCACTTCTCTAGTAAATAAGTATTAAGTCACATGTTAAGAATTTGGCGTCAGTTTAGCAATTGGGGTATGGAAAATTCTTTATAGCTCTCACGTTCGGAGAAAAATTACTAGTAGAAATATTTTTAATTGGAGAATTTCTTTTTTGAAGGAGATTATTTGTTACATGGACTGTTAAATTTGTTGAATGCCATCCAAACCAAAAAAATAAAAGCTTTAACTACTAATTTACTTTAGCTTTTAATCAAGTATTTAACCAAAAGTGGCGGGGGTGGCTCAGTCGGTAGCGTGCCAGGCTCGTAATCTGTAGTTCCTAGGTTCGAGTCCCAGCTGGGTCAGCGTTGAGATTTATCTACGCAAAATTCCACACCCTGCCCACGGTCAGTAGGGGACACCGAAGCTCTTGGAAAGGCCGCCGTCCGTCGGATGGGACGTTAAGCCGTGGCTCCGTGTGTGGGAGAGCCATACCCTGTGCACGTTAAAGAACACGCTGGATGGCCTTGACGGGAGGCTACCATCTGTCTCCCAACAGCTGTTCCAGTGGGTCCCCTCCCCCAACCTTCTCTGAGCCTTCGGGGTCCATGTGACCTGGCCATTTAGCCCATGGTGTGCAAAAAAGTGCCGCTCAGAGGTGAAACAACCCAACCCAACTAACCAAAAGTTGTCCAAAATATAAATATTCTTGAATTGTATAGAATCTAGCAGAAATGTAAACAGTAGTTATGATCGTAGGTAACGGGGGGGGGGGGGGGGGGGGGAGTAGAAACAATTAAAAAATAAATTTCCCATCGAGATGCTGCTTACCATAGAACTCTAACAGGAGACTTCTCAGGTTATATGCCATAGTCAAGATCAGTGAGGATGGCGAGACCTCAGAAGAAAGACAACACATGCATGCCTTAACAGGGGCTTGAAGCCACGTCCTTTTGATTAGTAGCCAAGAGTGTTAACCACTCGGCCACCTAGATGGTAAACAAACCACAATATTAAAAAAAAACTTTTTTGAGTCAGAAAAATTAAAAGTAAAACGTACTGAAATGAGAAAGTCGTTTTCTCAATTCATATTAACTTCAAAGAAAGATAGTGAGCTAGAAATGTTTTTCAGTTGATAAAAATTAGCAATTTTTGTTCCTTATCTTGCTGGGGCGGGGGTGGCTCAGTCGGTAGCGTGCCAGGCTCCTAATCTGTAGTTCCCAGGTTCGAGTCCCAGCTGGGTCAGCGTTGAGATTTATCTCCGCAAAAATTCCCCGCCCTGCCCACGGTCAGTAGGGGACACCGATGGGCTTGGAAAGGCCGCCGTCCTTCGGATGGGACGTTAAGCCGTGGCCCCGTGTGCGTGAGAGCCATATCCTGTGCACGTTAAAGAACACGCTGGATGGCCTTGACGGGAGGCTACCATCTGTCTCCCAACAGGTGTTCCAGTGGGTCCCCTCCACCAACCTTCTCTGAGCCTTCGGGGTCCTTGTGACCTGGCCATTTAGCCCATGGTGTGCAAAAAAGTGCCGCTCAGAGGTAAAACAACCCAACCCAAATTCAAGGGAGAAGAAACTTAAGAGTGGCTCAAAAAATATTGCAAAGGTTTTTGTAAACATTGCGAAGGTTCTGTAAAAAAAATTGTCATCGACACTGAAACCCTGAAAAAATGCAGAAATTGCCAAAGCCGACCATGATAGATTGTAAAATCATTATAGTACTCGTGATTATTTCATAACTGCAGTTGAGAATGAATGGTAATATTTCAACAGGCTATTGTTGAATGTCTATAATTAAAAAGTCTGTAAATGGTAGCTAGGAGGTCACTGGAAGGAGAGCTATGCACCAATCCCCTGTGATGATGCATAGAACCGGCCAGGCCTAGCACCTAATGTCCGACCCCGCCTTCTCGTGGTGCAGACCGTTAGTACCTTTCAAAAGAGATACTCTCTTGTGGAAGTGAACGGAAGGGGAGGGCTGCCAGATTAGTGTGGCCTACTGATCTGGACAACTATGGCTACTTTTCTTTTTTTTTCTACCCTGCTGAGGAGTGGTCGACCACACAGGGTCCTGGTGCTGACCATATAAACCTACTGGACTGGACAGATATATGGCTCTGAGCTTGATTATGGATCCTGATTTTGCTGCACTGGTGGGCTTCTGTGGAGGGAAAATCTTCCGCTGTGTTTTCTGTTTGTTTGTGGGTTGACAGCCCCAAGTGAATAGATTCACAGGATATGTTTATCAGCTGGTGGATAATCCTGAGCAGAAGTCATCGCAGGCACCTGAACTCTTTGCTTCTATTGGCATCGTCAAATTCTACATTGGAGGAAGTCTTCCAGTGTAGATGTCTTCAGCCTTTAGTAGTGGGGGAACGGGTCTTTGCCCCATGTCTGCGATTAGGGGCTGTTTGATATTGTCGGCATTCCCTCTCTCAATAAACATAGTTTCTTTAAACATCCCACTAACCATTTACTCTCCATAGGTAGGTGAAATGTGAGGACTCTGCACAGAGCTTTTTCTCTTGATGTCCTCACACAAGAATTCCACCGTTATAATTTAGATATTCTCGGCTTGCAAGAGACCAGATGGACAGTTAAAGGTCAGATTCTTAAAAATAATCTTAAATTTCTCTTTTCAGGGAGGGACGACATTAAGCATCACCAAGGCGTGGGTCTGCTTCTCAGCAGACACGCTAGCGATGCTCTTCTAGGATATGAGTGCATTAATGAAAGGTTTCTTACAGCAAAATTTCAGACTAGCGTTAAAGACTTGAATGTTATCTGCTGTTATGCCCCCACTGAGGATGCCGATGAGGATCAGAAGGATAGGTTTTATGAAGAACTTCAGGATATTTTGAATTCTGTCAAGAAAGGAGATATTACCCTTGTTCTTGGTGATTTCAATGCCAAAGTTGGTACTGACTCTGCCCTTTGGGGAGGAGTAATAGGCCGTTTTGGTATTGGTAGCTGCAATGGCAATGGGCAACGTCTCCTACAGGTAAGTAAACTCAATGGATTCAGAATAACTAACACTTATTACAAACACCGCGACATACATAAGTACACATGGGTTTCACCTGAAGGGCTGCATAGGAATATGATTGATTACATATTAATTAACAGCAAATGGGCTAGTTCTGTTAGGAATACCAGGGCCTATAGGGGAGCTGAAATTGGATCTGACCATTACCTTGTTAAAAGTGTGTTGCAACTTAAACTTAAAAAGTGTTGTGCTAGGGTTAAAAAATTTACTTTTAATACTGAAGCTCTGAAAGATCCAGTTATAGCCAAAGCTTACCATGATAGGTTACTTAGTCATTATGACAGTCATGGTTTGCTTACTACTGAAGTTGAGGAAGAATGCGATCATTTTAAACAGGCTTTTTTGGACACTAACAGTACTCTTTTAGGAAAAAAGGAGCAGAAGAGGCAAAATTATCTGAGTGATAAGGCACTTTAGCTTATTTCGGAAAGAAACAACTGCAGGAATACCCTTAATCAATACCCTACTAGTCCTAATAGAAAGCATTACAGAGACTTTAATAAACTTGTAAAGGATCAGTTAGCTGCTGATAAGAATCTTTGGCTTGATGGTTTGGCTGACAAAGCCGAGGAAGTAGTTAGACAGCACAACAGCAGAGAGCTGTACCACATAGTTAATGTTTTGTGTGGTAGAAAACGGACAGGCATACAAGGATTGAAGGATAAACAAGGTAAGGTTATAGAAGGGGAGGATTCTGTCATGGCTAGGTGGGCTGAGCATTTCAGTGATGTTCTAAACAATGTAGTTAATTCTACTACCATTGTTTGCAATGATGATAGATGCATTGGTGGCTTTAATGTTGGACCTATAACACAATCTGAAGTTATTTTGGCTGTTTCTAAACTTAAACTTCATAAATCCCCAGGGGTAGATGAAATTACTACGGAAATACTTAGAGCTGGGAATGTTCTGTTACCACTTGGATGACTGAAATTCTGAATCTCTTTTATGATAAAGGCATGGTTCCTAAGGATTTTACCAGAGCTATTGTTATCCCTATTTTCAAAAAAGGTGATCGCAGTTCTTGTGATAACTATAGGGGTATCAGCCTACTCTCTGTTCCAGGTAAAGTTCTTTCCATGATTGTGCTTAATAGAATTAAGAATCTGGTTGACAGTCAATTGCGTGATGAGCAATGTGGATTCAGAAGTGGTAGGGGATGTGTGGATCAGATATTTTCACTTAGGCAGATTCTTGAGAAATGTTTAGAGTTTCAGAAACCTTTGGTTGCTAGCTTTGTTGATTTCAAAAAGGCTTTCGACTCTGTTGATCGTCATAATTTGTGGTTGATTGTGAGATCATATGGTATACCAGACAAGTTAGTTAACATAACGAAAGCTCTCTATAATAACACTGAGTCATGTGTGAGAGTTGGTAAGTCTTGTAGCAATTGGTTTAGCATTACTTCTGGTGTTCGACAAGGGTGCATTTTGTCTCCTTTTCTCTTTAGTTTGGTTGTTGATTATGTTATGAGAAATTCACTTCAAGGGAAAGATTTTGGCCTTAAATGGGCTGGAGATGCGAAAATTTCTGATTTAGATTATGCTGATGATTTAGCCCTTTTGGCAAATGATGTTGATGAGATGAACTCTTTCATTCGAGCTGTTGATGAGACTGGTAGTACAGTAGGTTTGGTTATAAACAGAGAGAAAACTAAAGTGATGGAAATTGGTCAGGCAGGTAGTGATTCAGTTAATCTGAATGGTTGCAGTCTTTAGCAGGTGTCACAGTTTAATTATCTTGGGAGCTATGTAACAGATAATAGTGATGTGCGGCATGAGATTAACAGACGAATAGGGATTGCTGCCGGGACTTTTAAGAACCTATGGAGAGTGTGGAGAAATAGGCGTTCTTTCTAGTGTTAGTTATGGTAGTGAAACCTGGACACTTTGTAAACAAGATAACAGGAAACTAGATGCTTTTGATTTCAGATTCTTACGCAGTATCTTGGGCATTAGGTGGTTCAACTTTGTAACTAATGATGAGAATAGGCAAAGGAGTTTGCAACCTCCTTTAAGCAGCATATTGTGCAGAGAGAGACTCCGTTGGTTTGGCCATGTTGCCCGTATGAATAATTATACATTGGCGAATAGGGTTATGAACACTGTGCCTAAAGGCCTCAGAAAGAAGGGGAGACCTAGGATTCGGTGGGCAGACAATGTCAAACAAGACCTTGTTAGAATTGGCGTGCAGTGGCCAGATGCAGTAGATGTAGCTCAGGATAGACTTGCTTGGAGAACTAAATTGCACGGTCTGGTTGGACCTCCGTAGCCCATGGCTGCTTGAGGAGGATGATGATGATGATGATTGCTGAAACGAGCCGTCCCGTGGCCGAGTGGTTAGCATGCTTGGCTACTGATCTAAGGGACCTGGGTTCGAGCCCCGGGTAAGGCATGGATGTATGTGTCGTTTTTCTGCTAAGGTCCTGCCATCCTCTCAGATCTCGTACTGTGGCATATAAACTGACAGGCTCCTGTCAGACCTCTGTGGCAAGCAGCTGCTTGAGGGGGTATTTATTTATTTTTATTTTTATTTATTGCTGAAAGAAAAGGTTTTTGAGAAAAATGGAACACAAAAGGTGACATTTGAGTGATAAGGCAATGGAGCTGGGTATAACTTTGGTTCACAGTGAGAGTATAACAGTCAGCGTCAGGTTTCGAATCACGGGATGGCATGGTTGTTTAACCGTGTGTTTTTAGATCTAACTGAGGCAGTGACTTCGGTCTTAATAGGAAAAGTCATTATATGAGAAGGTCTGTACAAACTAGGGCTGTTTTTCCTCTGAGCAGTACTTTTTTCACACAATGGTTTAAATGGCAAGTTCACAAGAATCCCAAGGGCTCAGAAAAAGTTGAAGAAAGGAGCCCCATTGAACAGTTGTTAGGAGACTGATGGTAGACTGCCGTCAAGACAATCTAGAGTATTCTTTAACATCCACAGGCACTGTTAAGCTGCGCATTGCTAAATTTATGTTTAACATGCACTGTTAAGACGTGGCTCCGTGTGTGGAGGGTATGGCTCTCCAAAAAGTGGCGCCGTGGAGGGATGGCTCTCCCACGCACACGGAGCCATGGCTAAACGTTCCATTTAATGGAAGGTGGCCTTTCCAAACCCATCGGTGTCCCCTACTGACAGGGAGTTTTGCGGAAATAAATCTCAAAGCTGGTCCAGGTGGGAATGGAACCTGGGAACTGCAGATTGTGAGCCTGGTGGGCTACTGACTAAGCAAAAGCCACTGTACAAACTAGGATTAGCTTCTAGGACCCTTTTTTGTCACTTATGTTGCTAATAAGATAGAAAGAAAGATAGGCCAGACTCGATTAATTGAATCAACACCAGTGGCAGCTCGTGACTGAAATTTTTGGTGGGGCACTCAGACTACTTCATAGAGCTTCCGGATGTAGGAAAAAAATTGGAGAGATTGTGATGCCCACGTGATTCTATAACGTGGACATGACTGTCTGAAAGAAGGACTAACAACGAACATTGGCTAAAATTTTGATTATGACATTTTTCTGCATTCAGCTCTCTCTGTGGAAAACGTACAGCAGGCCCAGAACATTCTACGAATCCATTGATCCCCCTCCGGCACCAGAACCGAGGCTACGTGCTCTGGTGCAGCACTCAGGAAAACAACAGGTGGGTGCTCGTTCGCACCTCGACCGGCTCCACCAATCACCATAACCCACGCCAGGCCAACAAGGTGACCTTCGCGAGAAATTCACCGAAAAGGATGAAAAGCATTTTTCGTAGAATTCTTCTTGTCCTCTCGTCTGGGCCGTGCGGTGGCCGGCAATCTTCTTCTGCTCCTCTCGCTCGTAATGTGTGGTGGTCGTCAGTGAGTCTCCCCAGTGAGCTGAGCTTCTGAGCTGAGGACAATGGGAAGTGCAGCCCATGACTTCAGCTTACCAGCAGACAGCAATGCTCATCCCTGACGATGTCAACTGACAAGGTAAAGGGGTCTAAATATAGAACTAAATCTAAATCTGCGGTCGTTTTTCCACGTAAAAGTGTTTCCGTGAACTTGAGTCTTCATGTCTCCCATAAGAACCTGTTTAACTGTATGAACCGCTCAGGTTACGAACAGATAGTTCGCTCATCATGGCTTATTTGTTTTAATGGACTATTTTCTACCGAGTATCGAGTTTCCCTTGCATTGTAAAGGGTCTCGCCAGAAAAGCTGATGAATTGTACTGAAAGTGATATCTATGTGTGAGAAAATATTTAATAACTGAAATGTGCTAATAAATGTTATGATTTTATAATGTTACAATAAGCTCAGTTCTCTTTATTTTAATTATCTACCTATGAGATTATTGATTCAGGCATTTGCCTTGGTTTTAGAAATAAGATATGTATCACGGCCGGAAAGTTGAACCTCCCTCAATATCGAAAGGGGGGTCACAACAAATTGGTGCCGTGACCAGGATTACCAAACCTGTGGGTTATTGCAGATAAAAAAATTTGAGAAAAAAAATTTATTGCGGGTAAAAATTTGAAAAAAATTTATTATAGATATGGAAAATTGAAATGTTCTTATTAAGGAAAGTGGAAAATTTTATTAGCGAGGAGTGTGTATTATGTTCTAGCCAGGATTTACAGGAACGTCTGTTAAAACAATACCTTTTTCGATCTGATATTTTTGTGAAAATTGTACATTATATGCTAGTCTGTAAGATTAGATTAGGACCAGGAGTAGCATATATGTGGAGATTTAGAGAATCAACTAGGGACTGCTGCATTTCAATTTTATTCTAGCTAGGAGTGATTATTTTCATGTATGGTATTTCTGTGACACACCTCTCTGCACTTTTGGAGGATTCCAATAAACACATACACCAGAACAACGCTCAGTACTCCGGGAATGGTGGGACAAGTGAGTAGATGCATTAACCAATATAATCTGGATCTCACATGTTAGGCTAAATTTTGAATGCTTTGTGCTTTGTAGCAGGAATTATTTTGTGTAATAAATTAGAATCTCTGGTTCTTGTAACATGAGTGGTGAAATTTTGAAATTATACGACATTTATGTTAAAAGCTTGGGAGGCGCATAATGTTTAGTGTGATTCAGACGTTAAATGTTGAAAATGTGTTTTATATGCAGGATAAATTCTTTAATCGACTCGTAAGTAGTATATTTTTAAAATGTATTTTGTATGGGAAAAATTGTTCATCATAAGATCATGAATTTTGAGTTGTACAATATTAGTAGACAGATTTTGAAACTGCATTTTATAGACAAGTGGAAATTTTTTTTTATATATAAAAGCAGGGGTTGTTGAAAACCGTTTTACCAATTTTTAGTAACAGTACTATTTTATTTGTTTAAATTATATTCGGGTCAGACGCCTAATTGTCAATTGCAACCTATACGATGTTTAAGATGGAGTCTCATTGTGAATGCATAAGAATGCCACAGTGTAAAAATGTTAAAAGTGTAGAGCTAAGGAACCAACATGTTTTGGAAGATAATATTATTTTATGTGGAAATGTTTAAGGGTAGTGTAGGAATCAGTAGTTCTGAAATAGAGGCTCAGCAGATGAAAATGCAGTAATTGAAGCTTCTTTCCTAAACGCGCTCTAATGAGTTAAATGTTCCAGTAGAATATATGTTGAGATTTATTCTGTGTCCAAAGTGTTAGTGGTGAATCTTTTTTTTTGATAAGAGGAGTTAGCGATCACTGCCCAGTAGCTCAAATAGAGAGAGCAGCTGTTATTCAGTCAGCAGGTGTGGTCTCCGATTCCACCTGGGTCAAATCGACTCTCCTAACTTATTGATGTTCTGTTGATGTGTCATTCAGTGTTATTAAAACACTGATTTCAAGTAATCTGCTTAAATGTGATGGTAAGCAGTTTAAATTATCAACTTAAATTGTCATTACTTTAATTCTGCAATATCATTTAGGTACTTAGATCAATTTTAATAAAAATGATAAATAAATTACGCTGAAGCTGCTGCTTATCATACAAAACTGACAACAATCTGTCAGTAAATACGACATAGACAAGGTCTGTGAGAAAGGCGAAACTTCAACAGAAAAATAAACAGAAAAATAAAGAACCGACTATTCTCGGAGTCTGACAACACTGAAAAAGACGACTAATAATTCCCTTTCTTAAGCTAAAATCATAAAATAAAAAATAAAAATATTGATTCGTTAAAAATCTGGCAGCAATCGAAAACTTGAAATCAGTGTTATTAAAACAAAAATATTGCATTCTCTGCTTAAAATGCCTTTATCTTAATTCTGTAATATTTTTTAGGCACTAAGACCAATTTTAATAAAAAATGATAAATAAATTATGCCTAAAGCAGCTGCTTACTATAAAAAATTGACAACACTCTGTCAGTATAATGTGACGACAGGACAAAACCCACGCAAGATCTGTGAGACAGGCGAAACCTCAGAAGAGCAAAATTATATATTATTATTAATAATCCCGGTTTAACAGAATTAAACCACTGGCTGTTAATATATAATAATTTATCATATTCTTCTGCGACCCATCTGACAAAATCCAAGTGTATTTTTAAATGTCGGGAATTTTTAGTTGGCGTTCTACATTGCAACTGTCAATGCCAAAGAGACCTATCACCCCTGTCTAAAGATCAGAGTCAACATCAACTTTAGCATTGAAATTGCCTAGAACTAGTCAATCCCGGAGTTGGAAATTACTGCAACAAAAAAAGACTAATAATTCCCTTTTTAAGCTAAAAATCAATGCAAAATCTCACTGCTAAAACCAAACAAATAATCACTGTTGTAGGATCAGAGCTATAGTGAGAATGAGGTAGAGAAAGGTTTAAAAGAAAAATTCCAAAAGCCCAGATGAGACAGAGAGCAAAGGAAAACTGTTTGAAATGCTGAATGTTTGAATGTCCAAATGTCCCGGTTTAACAGAACTAACCCACTGGCTGTTAATATATAATAATTTATCATATTCTTCTGCGACCCGTATGATAAAATCCAAGTGTATTTTTAAATGTCGGGAATTTTGAATCAGTATTAATTATTCTCACACTATTAAGAGTGTGCTTTCCTGTAGTTGGCGGTCTACATTGCCATTGCAACTGTCAATGCCAAAGAGACCTATCACCCCTGTCTAAAGATCAGAGTCAACATCAACTTTAACATTGAAATTGCCTAGAACCTAGTCAATGTCCTTTCTTTGCAGTTTTCAAACTGTCTTGAAGTTATCAGTAAAACCTATCTTTCTCATTCTCATTACAGTCCCCTGTGGGTCATATCAACAGATGATATTCCAACATTTTTTCCTACTTTTAAATTTACTTCTAAGAAACCGTTTATAAATTGTGGTGGTCCAGTGGTAAGGGAACGACGCAGATTTTTATTTCCTCACGTGAAATTAGATATCGTGCTTGAACTGCGTCAAATGTAGTGGTCGTGTGTGTGTGTGGGGGGGGGGGGCACAGAAGCAGGTTCTTCTTCAGATACAATCACGAATGCTGCTGAACTGAACTGTGACGAATGTCGTGTTGCGACTACGATGACATAAATATCGCTCTTTACAAGGCAGATTGCTCACCCCTTAATGAAATTCACCATTACTTGGGTGAAAACACAAGCTCTCGAGTTGTTACACCATACCGACGTATGCCCCAGACTTGGTACGCCAAGTGATGTAGAGAAGTATGTCCAACAATTCAACCATGAGACTTGTATAGGGACGACATAGTTTATTCACATTTAATTAATTTTATATACAATCACGTGTTGGGGATGCGCTCGATTGCGTAGGCCTTTGCTGCTTTGCTGCTGCAAACAATCATGCAATGAGGTGGAGTTTAGTTTTAGTTTAGTTTACACTTCACAAAAATTGGGAGTTCCTTGCACAGACTTTCCCATAGAATTTATGTTTTCCTTTTTTTTTTTTGAAAATTCTTGATGTTCAGTATTTTTTTTTCCTCTTAGATTTTAAGAGATTTTTTTTTTGTTTCGTCTTCCTCCTAAACTTTAGGATTTAATTCTTTTGTTTATTTTGTTTTTGTTTATTTAATTTTGATTTATGTCTTTTTTTTTTGGTATAAATATATATATTTTTTTATTATTATTTTTTTTTTGGCTTTCTTTAATTTTTTTTATAACCCTTTTTTTATTATATTTTTTTTGTTATTTTGTTAATTTTTTTTTCTTTCTTTTTTTTTTGTTTTTTAGAAATTTTTTTTTTTTCTTTTTAATTTTTTTTTTATTTTTTTTTTAAGATTTTTTTTCAATTATTTTTTTTTCTTATTTTTATTAATGAAAAAAAAAATTTTTTTTTCTTTTTTTCTTTCTTTTTTTTATATTACGTTTTTTTTTTGTTGTTGTTCTGTGTTACAATTTATTCCATATCTCTGTTTCTTTGATGAATTCCAATAGGAAGGCAAATATTTTTGTTTGAATTGAGATTGTAGGGTGATTTAAAATTAAGTTCAGAGTAAATTCGTTAATATTTATGTTTCTAAGTTTTTCAAAGAATTTTTCTCGTTGTGAGTCATATTTTGCACAATTTAATATAAGGTGTGAGGAATTTTCAGTAATATTGCATTTTGTACATTTGGGTGAGGTACTTAATTTGAGTAAGAATTTTGATTTATTTAAAAGAATTGTATCTGTTCTTAGCCGAAATATGATTTTGGATTCATGTCTGGAAAATGGTAATTGTAGGAAGGTATTAATTTTGTTGGAAAGTTCAAATCTGAAATTTGGTTTGAAGATAGAGTGAAATTGAACATGTTTTTCTAAAATTTTGAATTCTAATTGTTTTATTTCTTTTTTAACATGTATATAAAAATTGTGTGTTGGCGAGATGTTATCATAATCATGTGCTGATTTTGCTATGTTATCTACATATTCATTTTCTTTAAATCCAGAGTGTCCTGGTATCCAACAAAGTTGAATATGGTTATTTTTTTCATTTAGGTTTTCATTATAAAGTTTTAGGAGTGTATGTGTGTAGTATGGATATGTGGTGTATGTGTTGTCTTGTATTAATGTGTGTATAGCACTTTTAGAATCAATGAATATAACTATTGATTGATTTGTTAAATTGTCTAATGTCCAGTTAAGTGCGGCAAATATTGCATAAATTTCAGCATGCAATATCTGAGTAAAATCAGGCAATTTGTATGCTAATGATATGTTGTGTGATGGAATATATACAGCAGCACTGGATGACCCAGAATCTTTTATGTAGGACCCATCTGTGTAGATTTCCAAACAATTGTTAAATTTTTCAGATTTAAAATTAATGAATAATTGATATAGAGCTTCATTAGAAATTTCATTTTTTGAATTTAAATGTGGAATCTCTGTATAAACTACTGGGAGTTTGTAACACCATACTGCTACAGATTCAGTAATGTCTCCTCGCAGTTCATCTTTAGTTAGTTTATTAAAGAATTCTTTTAATAATTCATTTTCTTCGATTTTTTTATAGAATATGAGTCTTTTAAAGTTTAGATAAAATGGGTGGTCTGGTAGTTTATAGTGGAGTCTTGTGTAATATTTTAAGATTAAAATTGAATGCCTAATTTCAAATGGAGGAATGGCTGTTTCAGCCAGAAGAGCTAATGTTGGACAAAATTTTGGTAAGCCTAAAGCAATTTTTAAACATTTGTTTTGAATAACATTTAATTTCTTTAAGTTAGTTAAATTAGGTTTGTCTATAAGGTCTAAGCCATATTCCATTTTTGATCTGATTAAATTTAAGTAGAGTGTAATTAAGGTTTTTTGATCAGTACCTTCTTTTTTGAATGCAAAGTATTTAAAAATGTTTAGGAGTTTTGAACCAGAATTGTAAGCTTTCTCCAGATGAGAGTTCCATATTAATTTTGAGTCTAAGTTAAATCCCAATAATTTACATTTGTTGACTTGATTAATAGGTTGCGAGTTAATTTTTAAGAGAAATTTTGGATTATAATTTCTACGTCTATAGAAGTAAATACAAAAAGTTTTATCTGTGTTAATTGTTAAATTCCATTTGTTACAATAATCTATTAGTTTGTCTAATTGTTGTTGTGTTTTTTCTTGTAGAGTATATTCATTTTTGTCTGATACCCAGAAGGTAAGGTCATCAGCATAGCTTGTAAAGTTAAATTTTTTATCAAAAGTCTTTTTGATGTCATGTAAGTATAAATTAAAAAGAACAGGGGATAAGGTAGATCCTTGTGATAATCCTTGTGTAATGTTATAAGACTTAGAGTAGGTTGAGTTTAATTTAACCTTTAATTTTCTGTTTCTCAAAAATTTTGCTAGGAATTCTATTAATTTATAGTCTAATTTAGCTTTACACAGTTTGAGTAGTAAATGTTCTATGGAAACTGTATCAAAAGCCTGTGATAGGTCTATTGACACAGCTAGTACTGTTTTTTTCTTTTTATTGGCAGAGTAAATATCATTTAAGAGTAGTGAGATGCATTCTTTAGAAGATCTGTTTTTTCTGAAGCCAAAGAAGTTTTTTGGTAATAATTTTTTCTCTTCAATTTGCCAATTCAGTCTAATAAGAAGCATTTTTTCAAATAATTTTAAGGAGTTGGATAATAGAGAGATTGGTCTATAAGAGGTTATTTCTGTAGGGATTTTATTGGGTTTTTGGATAAAAATTATTAAAATTTCTTCCCACTCTGGTGGTATGTCTAGTGTGTTCCATATATGATTAAAGATAGATAATAATTTTTCTTTCCATGCTTCTGGAAGATTTTTGAAAAGTTTGTTAGAGATCAAGTCTGCACCAGGGGCAGATTTAAGATTAAGTCTTTTTATTGCTCTATTTAGTTCCAATAAGGAAAATGGTAAGTTAACTGTAGTGTCGATTGATTTTAATTTGTTTAACTGTGTGTTATAAAAGGATTTTTGTCTAGAATCTAAGCTAGGTGCAGTTTGAACTATTTTTAAGTTTTGGGCAAATCTTTCAGCTGTTTGACTAATGGTAATGTTATGTTGTAAGGCATATTGGGCTATTGGAAAAGTTTGTTGCTTTTCTTGGACAATGCTTTTAAAAATCCTCCAGATGTTTTTTCCTGGAGTAGAGGTTGTTAATTCTGATGTAAATTCTTTCCAATTATCACGAGAGGCAGTTTTTAATTTTCTTCTTACTTCTGCTTTAATTTTTTTAAAATTGTTGATGTCTTGGAAGGTTCTGGTCCTTTTAGCTTTTTGTTCTGCTTTTTTTCTGATAGCTGTTAATCTATTCATATACCATATATTTTTTTTTAATTTTGGAATTTTGTTTATAATTGTTTTAAATACTGATTTAGTTTGTTCCTTAATTGATTCAAAGAATTCATTATATTTTAGATTGTTAGAGGGAGGAGTATTGTTAAGGATTTTTTCGAAGGAGTACCAATCGTTTAAATAAATTTTTTGTTGGTATTTTACTTGTAGTTGTGAAGTCAAAAGTATGGGGTGGTGGTCACTGCCCCTAGTATCTGGGAGCAGTGACCATTTGAAATTGTCAATTAAATCAGTTGAGATTAAAGTTAAATCAATAATTGATTGATTATAGGCTGGGTTTTCGTGAGTAGTTTCTTTACTATTTAGTAAGATCAGATTTGATTTTGTTATAAAATTACTCAATTGGACACCTGCTGGGTTGGTAGTGTAGGAGTGCCAAAGGGCATGATGGGAGTTAAAATCTCCCAGAATAATAATAGGTTCTGTTAATTGTTTAAGAATATCATTATAGAAATCTTCTCTGATAACCAAACCAGGATTGTAAACATTTAATATGGTGTATGACACATTGTTAATTAATATTTTTACAGCTAAAAGTTCTAATAAAGGGGTATTGTAATTAATTGGAATTATTTTGTGGTGTATATTTTTGTTAATAATGAAACCTATGCCATTATTACTGTTTGTAGAAAAATGATAATATGATATAAAGTTAGAAAAGTTAATATGCTTTTTAGTTTTTATCTCTTGTAATGCAAAAATATTTACCTTCATATATTTAGCCATTAGTACAATTTCTTCCTTTTTCGAAATTATCCCCCTGCAGTTCCACTGTAGGAGGTTTAACTTATTAGGACTTGAATTGTAGAAGAATGTCCATGATTAGTATGTAGGTCTCTTCCGAAGGGCAGATGAATTTCAAGAGGTGAAGCACCAAGTCTATCAGTAGGTTTATAGTGACATTTTCATCTTTTAATTGCCTGGCGATTGAGTTGGAGGACAAAGCATGTTTGATTTTTTTCGTCTGAACGCTTTTGGAGTTTAGTCCTTTTTTTGTAATATTTGCGTAGCTAGGTTTGCTAGGAATGTTACTTTGCAAAATTTGTTTTTCAATAGGAGACAGTTTTTTTGATGTGCTTGGGCTGGACAATTGTATATCACTTTCATCAGATTCTGCTAGTTTGTTTCTTTCAGTTATTTGTTTATTTTTATACGATAAGCTAAATAAGTCCATTCCATGAAGTACAGGGAATTTTTTAGTAGCTTGTCTAGATCTCTCATCATCAGGTTCATTTTCAGAGAGATCTTGTCTATGATCAACGTAACGGTTATTGAAGCCGTTCGGATTGAAATTCGAGTTTGTGCGAACCTGAGGGAGGACGTTTTTTTCTCTAGTTTGGTTTTGCTCCTGTTTTGCTAACGCAAATGCGCTTGTCCAACTGCATTGTTGGCGTCTTTGAATTTGCATAGCCTTGCAGGCAATTTTTTTTATTGGACAAGCATAATAGGTTGCCGGGTGGTCCATGCTACAGTTTGGGCATTTGAAATCGGAAATTTTGCATGTTTTGTGCGAATGGGAATCACTGCATCTTTTGCATCGAATGCGGCTCCTACAGCCTACTGCAGAGTGGCCCCAGCGCCAACAATTGCTGCAAAGAATGGGGGATCCGAAATGTTCTTTGACAAAAAAATGGCTAAAACCTATATTGACCTCACTGGGTAACTTTTTATCAGAACAGTAAATAACTACATTTTCGGTGGGAGTTTTGAGAAAGCCATCTTTGGAATTGTTAGGCTGGAATCTCATCATGCGTCGTACTTTAAAGACGCTGTAGCTTTTTAGGGATTGAAGTAAGTATTCATCCGAGTATTTGGTGTTTACATTAATCAGTAAACCCATGCAACTATTTTCATTAGGAATTCGATAGGTTACATCTACTCCCAAGATATTATTAATACTTTTTAAAGTTTCTAAATCAGAGTCACATTTAGGGAAAAGTATCACATCGCCTTTGCGAGTGAACCTACCTTTGATGTCTTTATTTAGTAGGTTGAAGAAGAAATCTGTCACTTTATCATCATCCAAATCGCTTAATTTTGAGGTTTCGCTGTAAATGATGATTACAAGATCATTTTTCTTGGCTTTAGAAGTAGCAGTAGCACGAACTATTTCGTCCTCGGAGGCAGAATCTGCATCTGTGATGTATCCCTCCGCGATACATTCAGGGTCTTGTGTATGGACGTCGTTAAGTTCGTTTTTCTTGGCTTGAGATGTTGCATTCTTCAAGTTAGGAGTAGTATCATTAGTTTGAGTTTCTTGATCACTGATTTCACCTGCTTCTAAAAGTTCATTTAATTCATCTTCGGAGTTTGGGGTGTATAGCGAAGCCATCTGTGCCTTTTCCACGTGTTTCGCCATTTTTTTTAGCTGGCACTTTTCCGAACTTTTAATTGGTATTCCGCTAGTTTTCTTCATTTTATTGTTCGCGTTCGTTGGTTTTTTCTTTGCACCCATTGTGGAAAAAGTTGGATCTAATAAATCTCCAAATCAATAAGCTTTCATCAACTTAACTAAAATAAAAACTTACAAACTGATGAGCCCGATCTTGGACATAGTACCTCTCACTAGCTTCATCGAGAGACTCTTCTGCTCAGCTCGCTTGAAGAAGACTTGAGTTGAAGTCTTGAAAAAGGCTGTTGTAAACAAAGGAACAAAGAATCCTAAGTATCACAAAAAACGTGGCCGCTCTTTACCGCAATGAGGTGGAGATCTGCGCTTTGCAGATTCTCATTTTACCGACCTCAAACTCGTCGAAAGGATATTCAATCCTTGCTGACAACCTGGTTTACACAGAACCGTATCTCAGTTCACACAGAACTGAACCCTGGTTCATGCAGAACCAAACCCTCTCCTTAAGGGATTTGTTTGAGTATGAACGGCGCCCCTTGATGAATGTTAAACTTCCTTCCTGTTTGACAGCTACACCCGGACTGTTGTTTATTTTCGCTGCCGGAGTCTCCAGCACTAGCACTGGTGCCTGAGACTAGTTGTAAATGGTCATTAAAGGGCTTTTCGACTCATCAGCATGTGCAGGCAGCCAACTCAAACCCGAAAACAACAACTATGAGTCATATCCCCACAACAGCACTTCCAAAAACACACTTGATACATCTACATATATATATTTACAACAACAAATATACAATAAACAATAAATACAATAATAAACAAAAAATACAATAATAAATAAAAAATAAATACATTACGTAGACATGACATAAATGCAGTCAGATCCATTAAGAGTATCACAGTACTGTCCACTGACAAGCAAACTTACAGCTTGGAGGTGCTTACCATCATTTTAGAGGCATGCCAAATAATCAATCACATAGAAAATTTTTTAATCTTGACCAAAAATTAATAATTTTAACTGCTCAGATAAAAAATACTGATAAAAATCTATGATACACTAAGGCATGTAATAATTCTCGAAAAGGTACTAACAAGGAAAGCTAAGATTTTAAACTAACAGTTTGTTCGAAAGTGGAGGATTTTAATGAACTGTATATAAATATTGAGATTTTGAATAGAATTCCAGTTCCTCAATGTATTTCACTAACAATTCAGTTATAATTTTAAAACAGACAAAATTCTTTCATTCTATTATAAACAAAATTTAAAATTCAACGTTTTAAAATTTACTTTCACACAGAATAAAAATAAAATATAGAAATATCACTTGAAACTGAATGAAAAAAAAAGTTGCTTTCTTTACTTAACGAAACTTTGAGGTCGAAAATTTAATCATCACAAATTAATAGGTAAAAAAAGAAACTTCAGAACCAAGCACGAACATATATATTTATACAACTACTTTTACTACTTCGCTCCTATCAAATTACTAACTTCACCGTAGCTTACAAGCATTTGTTTAATTTTTATTTTAACGTCTTAAATCGAATGAAGTGAAGTAGTTTACAGTACTCCTGCTTGGGGAAAATGGAAATTACTTCGCACTAATCTTTGTTTCCTGCAAATAGTGATTTTATTTTTTTCACCTCTTTAATGCAGTATCTCTTTGAACTCATGCATTCTAGGTAACCATACTGTTAAAGTCAAAATCAATAAAGTAATTTGCATGCTCTTTTCAAACTATTAGTGCAATAAACAAATGAATCAAAAAAATTTCCTTTTAGCAAGTAATAAGGATTATATATAATTATTTTTTCAAAGCTCACATTCACTGCAATTGCAATTTCGTTCAGAAAAATAATGGAGACGTTCGTATGTGCATTTAGGCGAACTGTAATATAGAATTTCTCATCCCAGTTCAAAATTCCTGCATCAGTTATTACTGTAATTCCAAATCCTAGCAGCAGATTATTCTCCACCACCCCTACCTATGTTGCCCATCATTGTTCTGTAGTAAATATATGAACAAGACAAGAATTCTAATCCACAAGAGAAAAAAAAAACCTTCGTGTCACGTGACACGAAGGTTGCCAGATCACTAATTTCTAAAAAAATCGTTGCCAGATATTTTTTCTGATTTCTGCAATCAACCGTAGTGTTCGGATACTTTTTTAACCGACTGTACGTTGCGTGCATTTCATTCCTAAATACTGTATGTACGTAATTTAAGCAATTTTTAAACTAAATTTTTTCTGCAAAACAAATTAACCGTCAGGTTATCGCAAAATAAATGTTTCCAGAATTAGAAGAGTTGGAGGCGTAATGAAGAAACTCCATCTTTTCGTTACGCCTCTATCTAATCCTCTCCTCCCCGTAGTTAGTGCTTTATGTATTTCGCTGTGGTATTTCACTTGTGATCGTATTGTGATTCATATTTTCATTTCTGATCTGCAGTAGTAGGTTCGAATCTTGATCCTCTCAGCACTGATATATTCTCTTGATGTCCGCTTTCAGCTCTATGGAGGAAAAAATCATTAAAAAAACGTAATATTTTGGCACCATTTTAACCTAGTAATTTTCCTGTTTTTTTTTAATAGATTTTTTTCCTTCCATTGTGATCATTTTCCCGTGTTTTAACACGACTTAGTTTCATCAAATAACATAATCAACTAAGATCAACTGTTAGTTGATGGACACCTTCCATCAAGGCTCTCCAGTGCGTTCTTTAACATGAATAGAGTATGGCTATCATGCACCAGGGGCCAAGGTTAAACGCCCCATCCCGATGAACTTGGAAAGGCCGCCGTCCGTCGGATGGGACGTTAAGCCGTGGCCCCGTGTGCGGGAGAGCCATACCCTGTGCACGTTAAAGAACACGCTGGATGGCCTTGACGGGAAGCTACCATCTGTCTCCCAACAGCTGTTCCAGTGGGTCCCTTCCCCCAACCTTCTCTGAGCCTTCGGGGTCCATGTGACCTGGCCATTTAGCCCATGGTGTGCAAAAAAGTGCCGCTCAGAGGTAAAACAACCCAACCCTAAACGTCCCATCCAACGGATGGCAATCTCACCAAGTCCAGCAGTGCCCCCTTTCTGACCAAGGGCAGAGTGGTATTTTAGTAGAAATAAACTCAATTCTGACCCACCTGGGACTCGAAACTGTCATCTGCAGTTACGAAATTGGCGCCCTGCCGACTGAGTCAGCCTCTGCCAAACAAGGTTTATAGAGGAAAGTGAAAGGATTTTGCAACATATTGTGACTGGAGACGAGATGTGGATATTCCACTACGATCCGGAAACAAAAATCCAAACCAGCGAATGGAAGCATTTCAAGCCTACGAAATTTAGAGCTGTGAGGTCGCCCTGGAAACAACCGGCTCCGGTGTTTTCTGATTTCAAAGGCGTTCTCGTAGCACATTTTATTTCACGTTGTTCATCAATGAATATGGAAGTTTATGCAGAAGTCCTTCGAAAAAAGGGGGCGGGGATGGCTCAGTCGGTAGCGCGCCAGGCTCGTAATCTGTAGTTCCCAGGTTCGAGTCCCAGCTGGGTCAGCGTTGAGATCTATCTCCGCAAAAATTTTCCGCCCTGCCCACGATCAGTAGGGGACACCGATGGGCTTGGAAAGGCCGCCGTCCGTCGGATGGGACGTTAAGCCGTGGCCCCGTGTGTGGGAGAGCCATACCCTGTGCACGTTAAAGAACACGCTGGATGGCCTTGACGGGAGGCTACCATCTGTCTCCCAACAGCTGTTCCAGTGGATCCCCTCCCCCAACCTTCTCTGAGCCTTCGGGGTCCATGTAACCTGGCCATTTAGCCCATGGTGTGCAAAAAAGTGACGCTCAGAGGTAAAACACCCACAACCCTTCGAAAAAAAAAACTTTGTCATACAGTTGGTTAAAAGTTCTCTTGAATTTAGTATTTAATTGATGTATAACTTCAAGTTAAAGAATGGATTCAACAGTGGTAGAGGATGAATATATAAAATGTTTTAGCTTACGCAGAGTCTTTAGCAATGTTTCGATATTTAAAAACCTATTTGTATCAGATCACAGGATCACAAGATAACCTATCATGTATTAACTCGTACGAAAACTGCTGGTTATAGACGACGGCAGTCAGCGAAATAAATAATCCTCTACGCGTATATTTCATAAAAACATTTAACTTGAAAATTCGTGCTCTTTTTTCAATGCCTCTCCCCCCAAATCTCCCCTGTTCAGTTCACTGTTAGATACATTGACAAACAATAGTAAGAAGTAAATCCAAAAATCCTTTAAAATAATAAAATTAAAATTCAGAGTAATACTCAAAATAGCAAACTATATGCAACAAGAACAAATTAAGTCCTGTTAAAACACGGGTAAATGATCACAATGGAAAGAAAAAATCTATTAAATAACACGAAAATTACTAGGTTAAATGGTGCTAAAATGTTTCGTTTTTTAATGATTTTTTTTTCCTTCATAGGGCTTCATTCACTGCTGAGAGGGTTAAGATTCGAACCTGCTCCACAGATCACAAATGAAAATATGAATCACAATATGATCACAAATGAAATACCACAGCGAAATACATGAAGCACTAACTACACGGAGAAGAGGATTAGATAGAGGCGTAACGAAAAGATGGAGTTTCTTCATTACGCCTCCAACTCTTCTAATTCTGGAAACTTTTAGTTTGCGATAACCTGACAGTTAATTTATTTTGCAGGAAAATTTAGTTTAAAAGTTGCTTAAATTACGTACATATTTATGAACGAAATGCACGCAATGTACTCCAGTAGCAGAACAAATTTATCAAGTTTTTAATAAATCCCCAGTTCTCCCGTAGATTAGAATTCTTGCCTTAGTTCATATATATATATACCAAAGAGCAGTGAGTGGGGAAGAATAATCTGCTCTAGGATTTGGAAAAATAATAATACTGATGCAGAAAAATTTAACTGGGTGAAAAATTTGATATGGCATTTAATATAATATTGCCTAAATGCAATACGAATGTCTCCATTATTTTCTGAACGAAATCAAAATTGCTGTGAATGTAATAAGCTTTGAGAAAAGAATAATGTATAATCCTTAATACTTGCTAAAAGGAAACTTTTTTGATTTATTTGTTTACTGCACTAAAAGTTTAAAAAGAGCATGCAAAGTATTTTGATTTTTGACTGTAACAGTATGGTTACCTTGAAAGCATCAGTTTAAAGAGATATTACCTCAAAGAGGTGAAAATGAAATTAAAATCGTTATTTACAAGAAACAGAGCTTATAGCGTGAAAGAATTTCTTTTTCCCATATAGAGGTAATGTAAACTACTTCACTCCAAAGAACAAGTTTATTCAATTTAACATGTTAAAAGTGAAGTTTTTTACCTATAATTTGTGATGATTAAATCCTCGACCTCAAAGTTTCGCTAAGTGTAGATAAAGAACTTTATTTTATATTCAGTTTCAGGTGATATTGCTAATCCTTTACCTTTATTCTATATGAAAGTAAATTTTAAAATGCTCAGTTTTAAATTGAATTTGCAATAGAATAAAATGTTTCCGTCTGTTTCAAAAATCATAACTGAATTGCTAGTGATAATAAACCGAGGAATTCGAAATTCTATTTAAAATTCTTAATATTTTCAAGTAGTTCATTAAAATCCTCCACTTTTCAACAAATTATGAATCTTAGCTTGTATATATATATAATAATATATCATAAGATCATGATATATTATTTATATATTAAACAGCAAATGAATGAGTTTTGTTAAACCGGGAGATTTGTCTCATCGGAACTTTTCAAGAATTATTACACAGTTGATTGCATCATAGATTTTCATCAGGACTTCTTTTTTACCTAAGCAGCTAAAATTCTTTTTATTTACTCAATTAAATTAAAAACATTAACTAGTTGACTGATTATTTGTTGTGCCTCTCAAATGACGGTAAGCATCCTCTAGGGCAGTGGTTCTCAACCTTTAATGCTTCACGTACCCTCTAGAAATGTGTATGTAACTGGCGTACCCCTTGAATAGATAGATAAAACTATAGTTATAGTATAACAATGAGAATAAAATAAAACATATATATCAGTGGTTCTCAAATTTTTATGCTTCACGTACCCCCGGAAATGTGTATGTAAATGGCGTACCCTTTGTATAGATAGATAAAACTATAGTTATAGTATAACAATGGGAATAAAATAAAACATAAAAACACATTAAATTTTTTATTCATAAATTACATATATCGATAAACACAAATTAAATGACATAAACAATTTAACAAAGTTTATAAAATTATAATCATTTTACTTGGTAATCGACTTTTGGCTCTCACGGCATACCCCAGAAAATTTTACCGCATACCACCAAGGGGTACGCGTACCCCACGTTCAGAACCCCTTTTCTAGGGGAAAATTTGCTTCTCAGCTTACAGGCCAATGATGCTCTTAATGGATATGACTGCATTAATGAAAGATTTCTTACAGCTAAATTTAAAAGTAGGATAAAGACTGAAATATTATCTATTATTATGCCACCATAGAAGACTGTTATGAGAATGAGAGAGATAGATTTTGCAAACAACTTTAAGAAAATTTGAAAACTGTGAAGAAAGAATATTGACTAGGTTCTAGGCAACTTTAATGCTAAAGTTGATGCTGACCTGATCTTTAGACCGAGGTGATAGGTTCCTTTGGCATTGATAGTTACAATGGCAATGGAGAACGCCACCTACAGAAAAGCACACTTAATAGTATGAGATAATTAACACTTATTACAAACACCCGACATTTAAAAATACACTTGGGTTTCGCCAGATGGGTTTGCATTAAGAATATGATATATTAACAGCTAGTGGGTTAGTTCTGTTAAACCGGGACATTTGGGCATTCAAACATTCAACAATTCAAACAGTTTTCCTTTGTACCCTGTCACATCTGAGCTTTTGGAATCTTTCTTTAAAACCTTTCTCTACCTCATTCTCACTATAGCTCTGATCTACCATAGTGATTATTTGTTTGCTTTGGCAGTATGATTTTCATTTGTTTTTTTAGCTTAAAAAGGAAATTATTGGTCTTTTTTTGCAGTAATTTCCAACTCCGGGAATGGGTTGGGTTGTTTTACCTCTGAGCGGCACTTTTTTGCAAACCATGAGCCAAATGGCCAGGTCACATGGACCCCGAAGACTCAGAGAAGGTTGGGGGAGGGGACCCATTGGAACAGCTGTTGGGAGACAGATGGTAGCCTCCCGTCAAGGCCATCCAGTGTGTTCTTTAACGTGCACAGGGTATGGCTCTCTCCCGCACACGGGGCCACGGCTTAACGTCCCATCCGACGGACGGCGGCCTTTCCAAGCCCATCGGTGTCCCCTACTGACCGTGGGGAGAGCGGGGATTTTTGCGGAGATAAATCTCAACGCTGACCCAGCTGGGACTCGAACCTGGGAACTACAGATTACGAGCTTGACGCGCTACCGACTGAGCCACCCCGCCCCAACTCCGGGAATGATTAATACTTTATTCGTTTTGCTCTTCTGAGGTTTCGCCTGTCTCATAGACCTTGCTTGGGTTTTGCTCTCTCGTCGCATTACACTCACAGACTGTTGTCAGTTTTTTATGGTAATCAGAGGCTTTAGGTGTAATTTATTTATCATTTTTTATTAAAATTGACTTAAATGCTTAAGCAATACTACAGAATTCAGGTAAAGTCAATTTAAGCAGAGAATGTAAGATTTTTGTTTTAATAACACTGATTTCACGTTTTCGATTGCCACCAAATTTTTAATGAATCGATATATTTATTTTCGCCGTTATACTCATTTATGAGATTCATTTAATTGATGATTTGGGCTTTGATGTTTTACTCAGATAGCCACTTTTGTCCACAGTTGGGTTGGGTTGTTTTACCTCTGAGCGGCACTTTTTTTGCACACAATGGGCTAAATGGCCAGGTCACATGGACCCCGAAGGCTCAGAGAAGGTTGGGGGAGGGGACCCATTGGAACAGCTGTTGGGAGACAGATGGTAGCCTCCCGTCAAGGCCATCCAGTGTGCTCTTTAACGTGCACAGGGTATGGCTCTCCCGCACACGGGCCACGGCTTAACGTCCCATCCGACGGACGGCGGCCTTTCCAAGCCCATCGGTGTCCCCTACTGACCGTGAGCAGGGCGGGGAATTTTGCGGAGATAAATCTCAACGCTGACCCAGCTGGGACTCGAACCTGGGAACTACAGATTAGGAGCCTGGCACGCTACCGACTGAGCCACCCCCGCCCCTTTGTCCACAGAAGGGGCTAAATGGGCAAGTCACAAGTGCACCAAGTGCTCAAAGCTGGATAGAGGAAAGGAATTCACTGAATTGCTGTTTTGAGGCTTCTGTTAGGATCCAGCATGGTCTTTAATTTTTACAGAGGATGGCTGTCCTGGATGGATGGAATTTTATGATTTAGTTAACAATAAAATCCAGTTTAGTATACACTGAGATGCTAGTTTATTAGGTGTACCATCCCTTGTCACATAAATAGTTCATTGCAATACGCCAAATGACTACGGTGTGCGGTATAAATCAGGCACCCCGAATTTTTATTTTTTTATTTATTTTATTTTTTTTTTTTTTTTTATTTGCGACATATAGGACAGAGAAGAATCCTAGAAGCTACTTCTAGCTTTTACAGGCCTTCTCATACAAGGACATGCCCTACTACGACCGAAGTCACTGCTGACCACTGCCTTAGTTAGAGCTAACACAACACACAAAGTTTGCCTTGCTGGAACAGTCGCTAGCTGCCTAACCACTATGCCAGTTAAGGCTGTTATTAGCATCAGAATTGGCAAAACGAGCAACCTGAGTGACATTGAACGTGGCATGATACTTGGTGCCAGACGTGCTGGTTCTAGCATCTCCCAAACTGTCCTTCTGGGTTTTTCACGCACAACCGTTTCAAGGGTTTCCAGAGAATGGTGAGAAAAGCAAAAGACTACCAGTGATCGTCGATCCTGTGGACGAAAACAGCTTGTGGATCAGAGGGGTCAAAGGAGACTGGCGAGAATAGTGGAAGCGAACAGACGTGCCACAACCAGGTATATCGCAACAGAATTAAACAGTTTTTGGCAGAAGGTCATCTCCGAATGCACAACATATCGGACTTTGTCGCGAAAGGATCAAGCAACACGAGGCCATGGAGATATCTTGTATGGAATCAACAATACAAGAATGGTGGTGAATAAAAAGTGATGGAAGTGTGAGGGTGTGGGGAATATTTTCTTGGAACACATTGGGCCCCCTGATATTCATCGAAGAACATCTGAACTGTATGTCGTATTTGAACATCATTATTGATCAAGATCATTGGGGCGGGGTTGGCTCAGTCGGTAGCGCGCCAGGCTCGTAATCTGTAGTTCCCAGGTTCGAGTCCCAGCTGGATCAGCGTTGAGATTTATCTCCGTAAAATTCCCCGCCCTGCCCACGGTCAGTAGGGGGACACCGATGGGCTTGGAAAGGCCGCCGTCCGTCGGATGGGACGTTAAGCCGTGGCCCCGTGTGCGGGAGAGCCATACCCTGTGCACATAAAGAACACGCTGGATGGCCTTGACGGGAGGCTACCATCTGTCTCCCAACAGCTGTTTCAGTGGGTCCCCTCCCCTAACCTTCTCTGAGTCTTCGGGGTCCATGTGACCAGGCCATTTAGCCCATGGTGTGCAAAAAATTGCCGCTCAGAGGTAAAACAACCCAAACAACCAAGTTCATTCCTTCATGGCTACAGTTTATCCTCACTCGGACGGACACGTTCAGCATGAAAATACACCTGCGCACAAGGCACGTATCGTTACCGAATTGTTCCAGGAACGTGCCGAGGAGTTTTCCTTGCTTCACTGGCATGCGCATGCCGCAGATCTAAACTATATGGAGAATCTTTGGGATGAAGTGTTAAGATCTGTTCGCAGCGAGATTGGGCAGCCTTTAATTTGCAGCAACTACAGTTGTTTCCGCATTGGTACAACATTCTTATACAACGTATCCAGTATTTCGTGGGGCGGGGGTGGCTCAGTCGGTAGCGCGTCAGGCTCGTAATCTGTACTTCCCAGGTTCGAGTCCCAGCTGGGGGGCGTTGAGATTTATCTCCGCAATATTCCCCACCCTGCCCACGGTCAGTAGGGGACACCGATGGGCTTGGAAAGGCCGCCGTCCGTCGAATGGGACGTTAAGCCGTGGCCCCGTGTGCGGGAGAGACATACCCTGTGCACGTTAAAGAACACGCTGGATGGTCTTGACGGGAGACTACCATCTGTCTTCCAACAGCTGTTCCAGTGGGTCCCCTCCCCCAACCTTTTCTGAGCCTTCGGGGTCCATGTGACCTGGCCATTTAGCCCATGGTGTGCAAAAAAGTGCCGCTCAGAGGTAAAACAACCCAACCCAGTATTTCGTAAATTCCATGCTCTGACGAATTCGGGCTGTTCTGAAGGCCAAAGGAGGCGCAACAATCGACTAGGTAGGTGTACCTAATAAACTGGTATATCAGTGTACATAATAAGCTCTAATAATCTTTTCTCAAACAGACTAGCAGCTGCCTTCTTGCAGTGGAAAAAAAGTTTCCTTGATTTCTCAATTTATAGATTTATTTAAAATTTTTATGGTTATTTTTAACATTAATAGCAAAAATCACTGAATAAGAAAGAAGATTCAGTAAAATAATCTTTCCGTAATAAGATTATTTAAGTATCATTTTAAAATGCCATTAATGGATGTAACGTGTCCGTTTTTTTTTACAGGCCGAAGGGGGCGTTTACATTTACGGGCGTGTATGGGACTTTAGCGTGTATGGGGTTGCTTTCTTGTACACAGAACCAAGGTTAACGATCCGTTTAATGGACGGTGACTTTTTACAAGTATTGGAATTTTTTTATTTTTATACCCTTTATTACTGAAGAGAGCTCTATAGTTACTGGAGATATTCTTCACCAGACCCCGTGGGAATTCGAACCTGGGAACATTAGGTTATGAGACTTGCACACTAGTGACTAAAGCAGTGTCTCGCAAACTTTTTTACTCTGCGGTACACTGAATCTAACTTTTTTTCCGCGGCACACTGAATCTAACTTTTTTTCCGCGGCACACTGAATCTAATTTTTTTCCGCGGCACACCTAAAAAAAGAATAAAAGCAAACTCTAAATAATCGTCATTATATTTGCGCTTTGTTGACGTCATCAGCCTGGTTTTACTTGAAGATTTGCTCTCGTTCTTTAATTCATAACTCGGTGTTTGTTTTAAATATTTGTCCATTCTATGGCTTGGAATAATCAAAAATTAATACCAAAATTTGGAAAAAGCTTGATAAATACTTACAAGATCCCAGTTGATAAAATCTGAAAGATTTTTATTAAAGCACGTCGATAACACAAGTCAAGTCAAAATGAAATCTTTGGAATATCTAGTATCAATTTGATAATTTCTCGCGGCACACAGTTTGCGAGACACTGTACTAAAGCAATCCTGCCCTAGACATTAAGCAGTAGATCATCATCATCCTCAAGCAGCCATGGGCTACAGAGGTCCAACCAGACCGTGCAATTTAGTTCTCCAAGCAAGTCTATCCTGAGCTACATCTACTGCAGTAGATATGAGAAAATATTGAACAAGACGAAGTTGGGCTTCTTAATATCTTTAGCTTGTGAATACTGTGCTTTATGTTAAATTATATAGAATATTTCATTTCAAAATACGGTTTTGATTATTTGATTATGTGAATCGAAGAAACAGAAGAATTCTTTATTATAGCAGCTTATTAAGAAATTTTCATCAAAGAAAGAAAGCAGAAAAATCAGTTTTAACTTATGTGTTCCACATTTGAATTGCGTTTATAACGTTTATGTTTACTTCAAACTTTTTTTCACATCCTACCACGAAATTAAAAATTTCTAGCATAAATAGATATTTCTCAATATTCGTTTAAAATTTTTAATTTTTTGCATTTAGAAACCCATCACGATAGCAATCAAAAGTTTCTGGAATGTTTAAGCCTTTCGTTACCAATTTCGTTTTATTTTGTTTTCTAAAACTGATCCATACATTTATGTTAAGGGATTTTTCTAATAAAAAAAATAAATAAATACCCCTTCAAGCAGCTGCTTGCCACAGAGGTCTGACAGGAGCCTGTCAGTTTATATGCCACAGAAGAAGATCTGAGAGGATGGCAGAACCTCAGCAGAAAACAACACGAACATCCATGCCTTACCCGGGGCTCGAACCCAGGTCCCGTAGATCAGTAGCCAAGCACGCCTAACCACTCGGCCACGGGACTGATCCTATAACGCCAAGAAAGTTTCATTTTTCCAACAGGAGTGGGAAATTTCTTTTAAAGTTTTAAATAAATGAAGAATGTTGTGCATTAACCATATACACCCTATCCCTCGATTTACACGGTACTCAGTTCACACAATTTTGGCTTTGCACGGTCAAAAAATGCAACCAGTTTCGATTTACACGGTACTGACTGAGATTTCCTTTCTATGTACGTCTCAGTCAGTACCGTGTAAATCGAAATTGGTTGCATTTTTTTACCGTGCAAAACCAAAATTGTGTGAACTGAGTACCGTGTAAATAGAGGGATAGGTGTATTTTTAAATCAATAACATTGTCAGGATTTTTGGAAAAGCATCTGGTTGAAAATTTTGTTAATATAAATTAATAAACT
Organism: Ryuthela nishihirai; assembly: GCA_038380435.1. Classification (NCBI taxonomy): domain Eukaryota; kingdom Metazoa; phylum Arthropoda; class Arachnida; order Araneae; family Heptathelidae; genus Ryuthela; species Ryuthela nishihirai. The sequence goes on from JAWZYU010000022.1 coordinate 26,346,129, forward strand.
AGTAATTTTGAGAAAATATTATTTCTCTGGAGGTGGGGAAATTACCTACCAGAGTCCGATTCTGCACAGTGAGTGAGGTAAGAAATGCATCAAAACACCTTTGAACAAGGGATGACAAAATTTTTTCAATTTTCCTCAATTATCTATTCATACCTCATTTGTTTATTTATTCATTTTCCTATATTGTCTGTTCAAACCACGATTAAAGGTTAGTTTATAAATAAACCACAATTACAGGTTAGTACATAATTACAGGTTAGTTTTGTGGTTTCACACATTTATAATTACTTCATTTGTCACAAAAAAAGTGAAACAGAGTACTATAACAATGGGAGGGGGGTACATCTGAAAGTGTTTACGCGATATTTTAGCGCCCGTGCATAACCTGGTATATCAAGTTCGTGGAGGCCATACAATTCCAACCTAAGAATTGCTGATTTTAATAGTCTGTCACCTGCAGTATGTGTGAGGAAGCAATCTGCACTTGCATTTCTGACTTAATTTCTTCAAAACAAAACAATAATTGTATATTTTCTTCACATTATCATCCACTATTTCTGGTTTTCCTGGGGGGCGGGGGGGGGGGCTCAGTCGGTAGTGCGCCAGGCTCGTAATCTGTAGTTCCCAGGTTCGAGTCCCAGCTGGGTCACCGTTGAGATTTATCCGCAAAATTCCCCGCCCTGCCCACGGTCAGTAGGGGACACCGATGGGCTTGGAAAGGCCGCCGTCCGTCGGATGAGACGTTAAGCCGTGGTCCCGTGTGCGGGAGAGCCATACCCTGTGCACGTTAAAGAACACGCTGGATGGCCTTGACGGGAGGCTACCATCTGTCTCCCAACAGCTGTTCCAGTGGGTCCCCTCCCCCAACCTTCTCTGAGCCTTCGGGGTCCATGTGACCTGGCCATTTAGCCCATGGTGTGCAAAACAGTGCCGCTCAGAGGTAAAACAACCCAACCCAACTCTGGTTTTCCTGCAGCAGTGCTTCCTGTGGCCATAACAATTGCAAACGTGATGGTTTCTCTTCCATGTCATTTCTTTGCCAAAAGAAATGCATGTATTTGACATTGTGGGGCTACTGGATAATTATTCTGTAATATTGGAAATTATATCCATATGAACAAGAAAAATGCAACAGATTCTGAATTGGGCAATTAATATTATTTCTACATGTTTGATAAATGCTCATATGCTAGTAATAAGAATATTTGTGTACTGGTAATCTTTCGGTTATGGGACATATGCGTCCCAGAGATATTTTTCAAGAGGATTTATATATTCCGTTGTTACATTTATCAGGCTCATATTAAGTCGAAGGACGCCAAAGCACCCCTATTGACTTTTTGAAAGCTCGAGTTTGAAAAATGATCACTGTTTACAGATACATTTAAAGGCTTTAGAAAAAGTACTGTGTCAACTGGAAGCGAATAGAAAGATATTAAAGCAGTTGCAACATGCCATGGTATAGGAAACGTGCATGGCCTATCTTATTTTCAATCTGAAACCACGAAAAATAAGCATGAAATATGGCATTTAATCAGTATGCAATGAAATTAGCGGTCAATTTGTGAAATTCTGGTTTTCTGAGCTTTCAACAAAGATAGCATTATTTTCAACAAAGCAAACCACCTTTTGTGATTAAAAGAACACAAAATATTTTTTACATGAAATGCTTCTCTTGCATTTGTACCAAAACACATCTGACCTCCACATGCAAATGACTTGACCATGCTTCTGCATTAGGCGTGCAAAGAATTTCTTCGAAACTAACAACTTAGGGCCACAATAAAAAAAAATCCTAGATACACACCTATACTCTGCGTAACAGGTTGGGTTGTTTTACCTCTGAGCGGCACTTTTTTGCACACCAGGGCTAAATGGCCAGGTCACATGGACCCCGAAGGCTCAGAGAATGTTGGGGGAGGGGACCCACTGGAACAGCTGTTGGGAGACAGATGGTAGCCTCCCGTCAAGGCCATCCAGCGTGTTCTTTAACGTGCACAGGGTATGGCTCTCCCGCACACGGGACCATGGCTTAACATCCCATCCGACGGGCGGCGTCCTTTCCAAGCCCATCGGTGTCCCCTACTGACCGTGGGCAGGGCGGGGAATTTTGCGGAGATAAATCTCAACGCTGACCCAGCTGGGACTCGAACCTGGGAACTACAGATTGCGAGCCTGGCGCGCTACCGACTGAGCCACCCCCTGCATAACAGAAAAGTATATATTGCTATAAATTTAACGGATGGAAATTAAGCGTGAGTTCAAAAAGGATAGCAACAATAACTCTAAAATAATGAAATTTATTACAAAAGTATGGATAAAAACATTTATATAAACTCAACTAATACAAATCTACATCTTCATCAATAAGAAAATAAACCATCAGAAGATACATCACCTTTCTACTATTCCTACAAATAGTTATTTCTAACAATCTCTACTCAAAGAATGAAATAAGGGTTTTTAATACTCAATAAATGGCCTAATCATACTTGCGAATAAACCTGTCAAGAGTGTTTTGGGATTTGGTAACCCTATCAAGAGTAGGGTTACCAAATCCCAAAACAAACTAAATAACTTTTCACCAAAGGACTTCCTTCTAGGATTCCAGTCATCAAATACTCAAAACCTGCGGCTAAGTATGCTGGTTTCTCAGAACCAATTCATTTCAGACTTTGATCACCACGTTTCAGACGATGAATTCTTCTTTTCCCTTACTAGTTTACTAAGACGATCCACATTAATAAACTTATTTATCCTCCCACGCACACACCACATAAGGGGTGGCTCAGTCGGTAGCGCGCCAGGCTCGTAATCTGTAGTTCCCAGGTTCGAGTCCCAGCTGGGTCAGCGTTAAGATTTATCTCCGCAAAATTCCCCGCCCTGCCCACGGTCAGTAGGTGACACCGATGGGCTTGGAAAGGCCGCCGTCCGTCAGATGGGACGTTAAGCCGTGGCCCCATGTGCGGGAGAGCCATACCCTGTGCACGTTAAAGAACACGATGGATGGCCTTGACGGGAGGCTACCATCTGTCTCCCAACAGCTGTTCCAGTGGGTCCCTCCTCCCCAAACCTTCTCTGAGCCTTCGGGGTCCATGTGACCTGGCCATTTAGCTCATGGTGAGCAAAAAAGTGCCGCTCAGTGGTAAAACAACCCAAACAACAACAACACACCACATAAAACATTTCTTCTTTAGACTATCGTGCAAAGACAGAGAGAAACTACTTTTTCCTTCACAGTAATTCTTCCTAATTTCAACTCTCTTATTCGGTACTATTTTTAAGTTAAAGTATCGTTGGAAGTGGTTGGTGACGTAATTCTCACGATGCAGTACACGAAAGTATCAAGACGATACAGCACATCACGTTTCACTGCTGCTCGTTAATCTGTCATAACAATATATTGCCTGGCTGGCCAAAGTTTAAATTCTCTGCTCATAAATTTCGTTGAAATGGGTTTTGAAGTGCTACTAGCGGTCATCTCTGTCAGCTGATGAACTGTAGCAATTCTATTTAGCCGTACAGTTCGTGCCAACAAACGCCTGTCCCTTCTGTCAGGGGCGGGGGTGGCTCAGTCGGTAGCGCGCCAGGCTCGTAATCTGTAGTTCCCAGGTTCGAGTCCCAGCTGGGTCAGCGTTGAGATTTATCTCCGCAAAATTCCCCGCCCTGACCACGGTCAGTAGGGGACACCGATGGACTTGGAAAGGCCGCCGTCCGTCGGATGGGACGTTAAGCCGTGGCTCCGAGTGCGGGAGAGCCATACCCTGTGCACGTTAAAGAACACGCTGGATGGCCTTTAATGGGAGGCTACCATCTGTCTCCCAACAGCTGTTCCAGTGGGTCCCCTCCCCCAACCTTCTCTGAGCCTTCGGGGTCCATGTGACCTGGCCATTTAGCCAATGGTGTGCAAAAAAGTGCCACTCAGAGGTAAAACATCCCAACCCAACCTTTCTGTCAGAGACTTTTTGCCTCCTACATTTGCCCCGATTAGTGCATGTTTTTTGAGACAATTGCCATTCTCCATGCACTTGGGATATTATGCACCATGATCTTTCCACTGAGTTCCATCACCTCCATTACGGATGCTACTCTCATCCCGCTCATTAATAAGCCCCCTTTATGAACCAAAAAAAATCAATATTTCAGATAAAATTTTGAACAGTTCCCGGATTTTTTTCCCGTTAAATCTGCTCAGCATAATAAAAAGTCAATCCTTCAGATAGAATTTTCAATGTACAGTCGCTCAAAAAAGTATCCGAACACTATGGTTGATTACAGAATTCAGAAAAAATATCTGGCAACGTTTTTTTTAGAAATTAGTGATCTGGCAACCTTCGTGTCACGTGACACGAAGGTTGCCAGATCTAATTTCTAAGAAAATCATTGCCAGATATTTTTTTCTGAATTCTGTAATCAACCATAGTGTTCGGATACTTTTTTGAGCGACTGGATCCTCTTCTTTAAATCTGGTCACCCTACTTTTCAGGCCTCAGAACTCGACGAGAGATATTCTAATTCCTGCCTGCATGGTCTGGTTAACCCTAGAAATGAATCCTGCTCCTTAAGCGTTTCCGAGAAAGAGCTATGTCCCTTTTAATGTGCTAAAGCAGTGTCTCGCAAACTGTGTGCCGCGGCACAGTAATGTGCCGCGAGAGATTCCAAGTGTGCCGCGAGAGATTTTCAAATTGACACTAGATACTCCAAAGATTTCATTTTGACTTGACTTGTGTTATCGACGTGCTTTAATATCGACGTGCTTTAATAAAAATCTTTCAGATTTTATCAACTGGGATCTTGTAAGTATTTCTCAAGCTTTTTCCAAATTTTGGTATTAATTTTTGATTATTTCAAGCCATAGAATGGACAAATATTTAAAACAAACACCGAGTTATGAATTAAAGAACGAGAGCAAATCTTCAAGTAAAACCAGGCTGATGACTTCAACAAAGCGCAAATATAATGACGATTATATAGAGTTTGCTTTTATTCTTTTTTAGGTGTGCCGCGGAAAAAAATTTAGATTCAGTGTGCAGCGGGAAAAAAATTAGATTCAGTGTGCCGCGGAAAAAATTAGATTCAGTGTGCCGCGGAAAAAAAATTAGATTCAGTGTGCCGCGGAAAAAAAATAAGATTCAGTGTGCCGCAGAGTAAAAAGGTTTGCGAGACACTGTGCTAAAGGAATACGAATTGCTTACTTCCTCAGCTACTCTTTTTCTGCCATGATTATTCCGCAACTCACCCCGTCCCTTCTCTCGCTGACTCACATTTATCCTCTCCGAATATACGAAGGGAACATGAAGATGCCATAAAACCATTTGGCTGCACTTACTTTCGCAAGAATCTGGAGCATACAGAGCTAGGCGTCGAAGAACAAATCACCATTCCCACCTAACACACTTCTGAAAATACTCATATAATAGAGATATACAAAATGACAATAAATTGGTAAACAAAAGAAATTGGAGGGACACGACATAGAGCACCAAATAGCCTCACACGAGGGTCAGTCATGGTCCATTTGGACAGAATCTCAGTAGCCTATATTAGTAGTAAATTTCTTGTGGAAATTCAACAGGTTCCTTTAAACTTCCACCAAATATAAAAAAAAATTAAACTCAAACTCAGTTTTCATATAATTAAATACAAGAATTTTTAACACAGCCGAAGGGCTAAGCGTGGTTTGGATAATTGAGAAGCTGTCAATTACCGTTGAAATTCAACTGAACCAAACATCCCCTGAAGAAATGTGAAATTGGTTTTAAATTTGTACCCGATTTCGTTACAGGTAGGCATGAAGTTTTAACATAGGGTGGTCTTTGGAAACCAGTGTGAGAATTTTAAGGAGCAATAAAATATTTTGATAATTTTACCTAATATCAAATTTGGGTACAGTAGGTATCATATATTACATGTTAAATATTATGTACCATAAATAAATACCCCCTCAAGCAGCTGCTTGCCACAGAGGTCTGACAGGAGCCTGTCAGTTTATATGCCATAGTAGACGGTCTGTGAGGATGGCAGGACCTCATCAGAAAAACAACAGAAACGTCCATGTCTTGTCCGGGGCTCGAACCCAGGTCCCTTAGATCAGTAGCCAAGTGCGCTAACCACTCGGCCACGGAACGACTCATTATGTACTATATATGTATACTAAGCGAAAATATTTGGTGCTCAAGCTTTCAGCCAAGAAACTATTCTGCAATTTTGATGAGTTCCAAAATAATACACTGATCTTATATTGAGTTATGATGATGGTTATGATGGGGTGGCTCAGTCGGTAGCGCGCCAGGCTAGTAATCTGTAGTTTCCAGGTTCGAGTCCCAGCTAGGTCAGCGTTGAGATTTATCTCCGCAAAATTCCCCGCCCTGCCCACGGTCAGTAGGGGACACCGATGGGCTTGGAAAGGCCGCCGTCCGTCGGATGGGACGTTAAGCCGTGACCCCGTGTGCGGGAGAGCCATAACCTGTGCACGTTAAAGAACACGCTGGATGGCCATGACGGGAGGTTACCATCTGTCTCCCAACAGCTGTTCCAGTGGGTCCCCTCCCCCAACCTTCTCTGAGCCTTCGGGGTCCATGTGACCTGGCCATTTAGCCCATGGTATGCAAAAAAGTGCCGCTCAGAGGTAAAACAACACAAACAACACAACGATGATGGTTATGACAAATAAAAAAAATTAAGAGGAAGTAAAATTATCTGTAAGGTGGCAGATATTATTTACCTATCCCTGGCTGAAACGAGATCAAAACACTTTCGCTCTCAGCATTTGTCCTCTGAAAATTTAAGGAAATTATGAGCAGGAAAATAATATATGTGTGGAGCATGGAAAGTTCTTTGTCCTTAATATAAAAACTAGAATTCATATAAAAATCTAGCGCTGATGTAAAACTTTAATGAATTTCAATCGCTCAGAATTCATCATACTAATTAGACACATCAGCAAGATAAGATTCTGTTTATTATATAGGATTTAATTTTTGGGTTGTTTTACCTCTGAGCGGCACATTTTTGCACACCATGGCTAAGTCACATGGACCCCGAAGGCTCAGAGAAGGTTGGGGGAGGGGACCCACTGGAACAGCTGTTAGCCTCCCGTCAAGGCCATCCAGCGTGTTCTTTAACGTGCACAGGGTATGGCTCTCCCGCACACGGGGTCACGGATTAACGTCCCATCCGACGGACGGCGGCCTTTCCAAGTACATCGGTGTCCCCTACTGACCGTGGGCAGGGCGGGGAATTTTGCGGAGATAAATCTCAACGCTGACCCAGCTGGGACTCGAACCTGGGAACTACAGATTACGAGCCTGGCGCGCTACCGACTGAGCCACCCCCGCCCCATATAGGATTTAATGATTAGGTGAAATATTTAAAATCTGTAAACGTTGTTCAAATGATAGGAATTTTTAGTAAGCATATGTACATTGGATATTGATCTTTAATTTGTCAGATTTTCCATAGTGATTTATGAAAGTGATATTTATCGAAAAAGAATGGCCATTTGAATGCTGTTCATGAGAAAAAATATATTGCTTAATATCACCGTAAGTAATAAAACGAAATGAAACTAATGTTCAGACTCAAGATATTGAATTTTGAACGTTTTGTTTTCGTCAAACTTGCATAAAACATTTTTGAATTATTAGCAATTTCAGTATTTCATATTTAAAACTTATTACATAGGTTTATTAATCTTTGCATCAATCTTATAGAATTTAAAAAGAAACCGTAAAAAATTTTAACGTGTGTTTTTGAATAAAATAATATTTATCGTTGTTATTATTAACGCATTCTCTCTTTACCACATCAAGTTACAAAATCAGACTTTTTAAAATAAATTTTTGTATAAACATTTCTCTCTGCTAACATATTGTCCTGTGTTTTTGCTTTACCTTAAAGAAACATATCAAAAAGAGGTTTTTTTTTTACCATCTTGAAGTCGATGTCCTCCATCTTCACACGAGGCTATCAAGAGACTGCTGAGGGAATTCAGACTCATTTTCTCCTTCAACGTAATGACCACTACATAACAAACTCTCGTCTTCAGGGTGACCTTGGCGCCTCTTGTTTCCCCTCATGGATTACATCCAACACGCGGAGACACACAGACCAGAAGATTAGCAAGTGTCTATCATTACAACATGATACTGATTTGGGTGACGCATCACTAACCTCGAGATTCTAACCAGTGCAGTAGATAAGAGGGGCCAAGTAATTACACAGGAGGAATCTGGATTGTAATGCCTTCTAACAATCTCAGCTGCCAACAGAAAACATCCACGAGCAGGCAAACGCTGCTGTTTCAATTCGCACTTGAAAGGAAAATGACTATGTGACGTTTACGACTTTCATATCTTGGGTGTAATAATCGTCTTCATGTCTGCTTTCAAACATGGCGAAGATATTATTACAATCGTGACTCCACACTATAATGTCGAGAGGGGAGGGAAATGGAGGGTTGCTATTTGTTATGCAGTTAATATTACCTCTCCCCTATTAAATAGGGGCGGGGGTGGCTCAGTCGGCAGCGCGCCAGGCTCGTAATCTGTAGTTCTCAGGTTCGAGTCCCAGCTGGGTCAGCGTTGAGATTTATCTCCGCAAAATTCCCCGCCCTGCCCACGGTCAGTAGGGGATACCGATGGGCTTGGAAAGGCCGCCGTCCGTCAGATGGGACGTTAAGCCGTGGCCCCGTGTGCGGGAGAGCCATACCCTGTGCACGTTAAAGAACACGCTGGATGGCCTTGACGGGAGGCTACCATCTGTCTCCCAACAGCTCTTCCAGTGGGTCCCCTCCTCCAACCTTCTCTGAGCCTTCGGGGTCCATGTGACCTGGCCATTTAGCCCATGGTGTGCAAAAAAGTGCCGCTCAGAGGTAAAACAACCCAACCTATTAAATATTCACAATCTTTCCAGAAATGTTCATGCGAACTACGGCGTGTTTATTTTTATTGCTCAATACATTATTCGCAAAGATGCAGTTAAATATTTCATTCAGTGAAATGGATACAGAATAAAACGAATGTTCAGACTCAAGCTATTTAATGTTGAACGTTTTGTTTCTTCAGACCCTCATAAAACATTTTTGAAAATATCTTTAGAGTGTTTAAAGCCATCTATAGTCATCACGAAGAGAGGCAAAAATCAGCAGTTGTTGCATATTAAAATATGCTCGTACTGAATATTTAATTAAATATTTAGCTGTTTTTTAAAGAAAATATAAATTTTTTTATAAACTATTTGGTATTGTTGTTTTTTGAATGTAAATATTTTTTAACCTTTTCGTTCCTTCCTGTTCGTTACATTAGTACCAAAATGTTTCGAGAGATTTGGAAAATGAAAATGCATGAGCGTGATTAATATAATTTTTTTAATGAATAAGAATTATGCTATTAAATGTACCAAAACACTACATCAAGTTTTGAAATAAATAAAAGATTTTGAATTCTAAACAGCAGCATTCCTTTATACTTAATCCAAGAGAGTTTGTAATATTTCTGAAGAACATTTTAATACAACGGAAACATTTGCATTTATTTGATAGTTGTTGCAATAACGTTTTCTTTAAATCTTTATAAAGGTAAAGAATAAATCTAGTTTTATGGCTTCTATATTGAACTCTACGGAAGCATTATGAAACGGATTTGGTCAATTTTAGAACTGGAAAATCGCTCACCCTAAACATACATTCACGCCCACATTATATATAGAAATACCTAAATCTTTCTATTCATTAATATTTAATTTTCCTTTCTAAAACTCCAGGAAATAATGTTTAGGAAAGTAATATATAATGTAAAATGCTATCCGTATAATAATCTCACAGTTTATAACCTATTATTTATGATGCTATTAAACTTTCTTCCATAATGTTCATAAATTCGAAATTTCGAAAATTTCTCTGATTCATAATTTTATATTGAATGTAAAAATAGTTCTGCTGTTCTACAATTCGGAAAATGGCTTTCCCAGAAACAAATGCTGACATTTCTTTAGGAGATATTTAATTACTAACGAGTAACTTCTTTAAAAGATGAACATCTGAAAAGACGATAATATTTTATTGCGCAATTGCAATCGATGAGCCTCGGTGTCACTCTGTGTCATGTATAAAAATAAAAAAAATAAAAAATAAATACCCCCTCAAGCAGCTGCTTGCCACAGAGGTCTGACAGGAGCCTATCAGTTTAATACACCATAGTAGAAGGTCTGTGAGGATGGCGGGACCTCAGCAGAAAAACAGCACACACATCCATGCCCAGGGCTCGAACCCAGGTTCCGTAGATCAGTAGCCAAGCGTGCTAACCACTCGGCCACGGGACGGCGTGTCATGTATGTTAACTGTAATACATAGGATATGAAATTATTTATATTTTTGAATTTTAATAACTGATAATCTCTGACACGAAAGATTTACGTTGTTTGTTAACAACCTCACGAGAGTAATTTCAATCTATGTGGCACACTTCAGCCTCAGACGATGGATACATGGTCAATAACAAAACAAAAGACTGAATGTTCTCCTAATAAAAAATAGATTTTAAGAAAATTCACCTGAAGTTTTTGTTTCGATAATTTGCTCCATAATTTTTTCATCTTATCATACATTCTTTCTGAATGCCTTGTAAAAGCTTTCATTTTCTGTGATATCGTCATAAAAATGGCAAACTGAGCCCACATTACATGATTATCGATCTCCCTAATGGGATAAATATATTCATTAAAATTATGGTCCCAAAGTTTGCTAGTCATCGTATAATAACGATAAAAGCAAATTTTTGTGCGATATGTGATCTATATCTATTATTAGAATCTAAGAAACTGATTTTCAATTTTAAAGGTTTTTTTCATTTTGAAATTTAAAGAATAGACAACATGATCCAGATTTGGGTGACGCATCACACGGTCACGCATCATCATCCATGAAACTTTGGTTTATTCTTCAATTTCGTTTATGAAAACTGAGTATGTTCAGAAAAAAAATCAAGTTTAGCCAGGAAACTTATAGGACATAGATAAGATATATATAAGATATATATACATTGTTGGAAATAAAATAGTAATATTCCCTATGATTAATTGGTAAAAATTTCTACCAAATTCTGAAAATCAATTATGATTTAAATTTTAGCTTTGATCAGTAGTATAATCAGAACTTTTGAAAACGAGATGTTTAATTAAAAAAAATATATTTTTTAGTGTCAATTGATGATGATTTCTTAAAATTATTAATATGTCGTGGTTTTTATTTCTGTCAAGGTGTCACTAAAATCCATATGTATTTAATAAACGAAGCATTGCTATATTTTGTTTTGTTCAGGACAAGTAAAAAAAGTCGCTAAGTGCTCCAGAACGAAAATGTTTACTCGGAGGTAGGGTATTCAGATTTCAATTGATGAAAATGGGCCTTTCAATAGAAGATCCGGTTTCAGGAAGCTGAAACAAGAGGAGTTTTGTTATGGTTCTGACTTTGGTTTCCTGAAAACAGAGTTGTAGAAAGGAAAAATAGCATGACGGACAATTCGCAGTAGGTGGGAAAGGAATATCTCCCCCACTCTGAACGCATTGAGTGCAGATTGCACAGTTACTTTGCATAGATTGACAGTAAGCGTATGTCTCATAGACATGAGATGTTTAGTGTTGCTGCTAGCGTGTTGGAGATCTGTGTTCCTTCTCGTGTGGGGTGGCTCAGTCGGTAGCGCGCCAGGCTCGTAATCTGTAGTTCCCAGGTTCGAGTCCCAGCTGGGTCAGCGTTGAGATTTATCTCCGCAAAATTCCCTACCCTGCCCACGGTCAGTAGGGGACACCGATGGGCTTGGAAAGGCCGCAGTCCGTCGGATGGGACGTTAAGCCGTTGCCCCGTGTGCGGGAGAGACATACCCTGTGCACGTTAAAGAACACGCTGGATGGCCTTGACGGGAGGCTACCATCTGTCTCCCAACAGCTGTTCCAGTGGGTCCCCTCCCCCAACCTTCTCTGAGCCTTCGGGGTCCATGTGACCTGGCCATTTAGCCCATGGTGTGCAAAAAAGTGCCGCTCAGAGGTAAAACAACCCAACCCTTCTAGTGGAACAGTTAATTCAAAGAGCAAACCGCGTTATTTAAAAAAAACCCTGCCAATTAAAAAAAAAAAGAATATGCAGTATATTATGTATACACCCAATTCTGTTTTTACATGAATTCTTTTATACGATTTTGATTTAACACGGTTTAGAAAAAATTCCAATTCTCTTTTTACACGATTTATTTTGATCTAACACGGTTCAAACGGCGCCTTTTTAAAAATCTCCATTTGAATTTAATTCTGGAAAAATATTCCTATTCAAGAAAAAATTCCTAGAATTTACGTTTATAACAATGTCATGAGCAGAAATAAGAAACTAGACATCTTTATTTATTATTTATCTTTATCTATGAGTAATGTAATTGTTCTTAATTCTTTAAACCCTTTCATTTTTTTCTCCTTTTCTTCTTTACCTTCCTCCGTTTCTTCGTCTTTCTCCTTGAATGAACATCCACAGTCATTTATGAAGCAAATGTTTTGAAATAATGATAGTGTAAATAATTACAGCGTACAGTATATTTGATGTTCTTATGACAGAATTTGAGTTTAAGTTTAAACCATATTTTATTTTTCCACTTCATTGGGGAAGAAATTTGGGTTGGATTAGGTTGCCTCTGAGCGGCACTTTTTTGCACATCATGTGCTAAATGATCAAGTCACAAAGGACCTCGAAGTCTCAGAGAAGGTTGGGGAAGGGGACCCACTGGAACAGCTGTTGGGAGACAGGTGGTAGCCTCCCGTTAAGGCTATCCAGTGTGTTCCTTAACCCTTTCAGGACCATAAGGTTTCTAAGAGTAAATATTAGTATGTAGCTGTTTATTTTAGTTTGTTTAGACGTAAAATAAATAAAAATCATAAGAAAAATACATAACAATGTGTAGTTTTTTTTGGAATTTTATGGGAAATATTTTTCCCAATGGACTATAAAGGTAACACAAATTATAGTTAGGCTTATTATGCAATGTTTTTTATTTATTGGTTTATTAGAACACAATGTTAACTAAAATAATACAAAATTATGAAATAAAATTACTATTCAAAATGATGTGCTAATTATGATATTCTGAGAAGCAATTTCTTTTGGTAGTGAGGCAAAGATGGACATTGCACATAGTACATATATTATGCGTCCTGACAGTTCTGTTTTTGTTTTCTAAACGTTCCCGTTTACGTAATTGCGTCCGGCATACGTTCTATTTTGACATTCTGTATAAAAAAATGCAGATAAGGTTATAATTAAATACGACAATCACCAATTTTAAAATGGGAAAAATGTTTCCCTTAGTCGTGAAAGGGTTAACGTGAGCAAGGTATGGTTCTTCCGCACTCGGGGCCACTATGTTGTGCCCACATTTATTTTATCATGTGGACACGACTGTTGTCATGGAGGGTCATGGCCGCCCTTATCCTCGTTCCATAAGGCCATTCCACATTGTCTCCATTTTTGGTGTCCAGTTCGACGAAGAGGAACTGGGCCGCAGGCACAGAATTTTCCAGATTGACCTTGAAACCCCGGATGGCAGAGGGACTACGTGACATGTTGGTAAACAACGTTGGCCAGAGGGGAGCTGAGATTCGCACCTCGCTTCTCTGGCCAATCACGAACAGCCACGCCTGAGCGTAGGTGACCTCTGCCAGGGGGACCGGACAATGTACCTCGAGAAACAAGCGGTAAAGTGCAGTTATTCTCGTCACTCTGTCGAAGGAAGAAGGACGTCAGTTGTGCCTCTGGAGAGCAAATGAGCTGGGTCATCGGAAGCGCCCTGTGAGATGCAACGAGTTGCCGAGGAGTATAAGTCTGCAGCTACTAGCCAAATTGCGATGTCGTCCCTGGGATCAGCCTGCACCGAACGAGGAGGTAGGGATCAATTTCATTTTACTCTGGTTTAACTTTTCCCACTCAATTGCATTACTACCTCTCTTTATTTGGGGGTGGGGGGCGGGTCCCGAAGGACTCGCCCCCCATGGGGAAAGCACGTATTCCATCTCACGACACTACACGTGCTAGGCAAGAGAAGCCTAGAAGTAGAAAATGAAGTTTGTCTCAGAGGAGACCAGTAGGGACTTGGAGTATGGGTGATGTTAAAGGGGGTGCAGAATGCAGCCCGGGTTGAAAAAGGAAGATAAGTAGTAGAGCGAAAGCAGCTCCTGGTCTCAAAGAAGAGAATCCCTGAGCCGCAGACAAGCCAGCCTATATCCCTCAAGTGTGCCCTGACACGGGCAATCTTGATGGACACCGTGACCAACTCGCCTGCTGCCTCATTGATTGCCTGGGAGCTCCTGAGTTCATTAGCGAACCCTTACATAATCAGGCACCTGAGGATATAGTGCCCGACATCTGCATCTGGAGCTCCACAGTAACTTTGGATAGCGATCTTAAACCGCTCCAGATATTTGGGGAAACTCCCATGTCCCGTCAGGACCATAAAAAAAAATGTGTCAAATTGTGGTTAGAGGACATCAGGGATAGACTGACCCTTCTCAAGAATGTCTTTGAGACTCTGCCAGACAGTGATAACATTTCGACATAGAATAGACTTCAGGGTAGTTTTAGAAGGCATTACCACTAGCATAGTTGAGTGTTATTACCTGCTGAGCGGGCCAGTTGGTCTGCCCGATCGTTCCCTTCATGACCTACATGTGCCTTGATCCAGGAGAAGGATACTCTGGGCATGTTCTGATTGCCCAGTATGCACTTGATTTCGTTAACTATTTGATGCTTGTTGGTTGCATCTTCAAGTTCTTGCAGAGCTGCCTGGCTGTCCATGTATAGCCGGATGTCGCTATTATGACCGCCGTTATTGAGGGCCCAGTTGAGGGCCTCTCTGATGGCGAGCAGCTCCGCTGGAAGGCTGAGCCATTATTTGAAACCTTCCTATTATAGTCATACACCTTGGCTCCTTGATTGTAGACAGTGTAGGCTACGCCCACACCATCCTCGCTCTTGGAACCATCGGTGTATATCTCTGTTCTTAATCCTGATGGTGACTCAATGGACCATGAAACACTTAGTCTTCTGGTGGGATGGACATCCCTCTTGGCGATATTCGTCTCATAATCCTCAGGGTCATACTGCATCTCACAGGGCGCTTCCGAGGAATATTGCTTTCTCCTTAGCCTTCAGGATTCTAAAAATGGTCGCTTCTTTGCCGACCGTCAAAAATAACGGAGGAATCCCTGCTAACACCAGGAGGGCATCCGTAGATGTAGTCCTATAAGCCCTGGTGATTCGCAGTAAAGCTGGTCTTTGGGCTGCAATCAGCTTTCTACACATAACGGAGCGGTCCGTCGGGCACCACCAGGCACCCGCCCCATAGGTCCTAAACTATCCACTCCGTGCCCCTGAGATAAATTTCCTTGAGGACTTCGCTTCTGAGTCCCCATGAGACACGAGCCATTCGCCCCAGTTTACACATTACATTTGTGCATTTTGCTTTAAGATCCTGCAGTTGTGGGATCCAGCTCATCCAGAGTGATCCCCAAGTACTTGATAGTCGTCTTATGGCAGATGTTTTTGCCTTGTAATTTAAAAATAGGGTCCTCTTTTTGAGGACACCCTTTTTGGCTACCGTCATGGCTGTTGTCTTTGCAAAGCTGAACCCAAGCTTATTGCGCAGACACCATCCTTCTAGTACAGATAATGCTGCGTTGCCAGCAAACTCCAGTCTCGCTCTGGAGGGTGCCGTTATAACAAGCAGCATATCATCAGCATAAACCTGGAGCCAGACACCCTCTGGTAGGGTCAACTCCAGGGCAGTATTGGCGACTAAGTTCTAGAGGAACGGTTCACTGCATGAACCCTGTGGGCAGCCTCTTTGCAAGTTTCTTGAGGTTAACCCGCTAGCATGGGAATAGTTGACCATCCTCTCACTGAGGTAATTGGCCACTAGAACGAAGATGTTCCTGGGACAAGAACAATCTTTTAGCCTGCTGAGAACAGCAGGCCACCAGACGTTGTCGAAGGCGCCCGTCACGTCCAAGGCTATGAGAGGTATGCATCTTGTGCATCTTATTCACCTTAGTAATGTCCACCACTTGTTTGATCGCGGCTGTGGTGGACTGGTCTGTCCTGAACCCAAATTGCTTGGCATTCAGGAATCCGTTCTTAGAGCAGTGGTAATACATTCTATTTGTCAGGAGTTTATCCAGTATTTTTCCCAACACCGGCAGTAGACATATAGGTCTGTATGATCTCGTGTCTGCCGGATTCTTTCCTGCCTTGTTAAAAAGGACCAGGTCAGCTTGTTTCCAGGCTTGTGGGAAAACTCCCAGTTTCAAACATATGTTGAAACTGGGTGAACAGATCTTTATGTTCATTAAACACCTGAGGTAGTATCTCCACAGTCAGACCATCGTATCCCGGGGCTTTACCTCGAGCCATATCACCTCTCCCACTTCCTCTTTCACGAACGGAACGTCATCTTCCATGTCCGGTGGTAACCTGCTATATTCCCGTAGGAGTTGATGTTGAGTATCAATAATCTTTTAGGAATAGTTTGCTTAATAGGATCTGGATAGTTTCGCCAAAGGAAGAGGTCTTGGATCCATCTTCTTTGCGAACATATTCAATTTCCCGGGGTTTGATGTCCTTCCCTCATTAGCCAGCTTATACTGCAGAGTAAATGGGTTCTGTGCAGAGACATCACTACAAAACTTCTGCCAGGAGGCCAGCTGCGCTTGACATATAGCGAGCTTATACTCTGCCTGTTCCCTCGTGTATATTTCCTCTCTGGAACTTCTGTCCCCATTGCAGCACCTTTGGTTTAACACTGAGCTCAGGTGTCCACTAGGGCACCGACTTGCTGCCTGTTCTGGGTTGCCTCTTGAATCCAGAGCATAAACAATCTGTCAAATCTCTGAGGATGTTATTGAGAGATTCACAATCATCAATTGTATTGATGTGCTGGCTGATCTCCGGAAGTTCCGGTGCAACACAATGCACGAGCTTGCACCAGTCAGGAATCCTGCCCACCGCAAACCTTTTTACATAATGTGGAGAAGGTGTTATTCCACCCATAAGGAACATGATATAATTATGGTCGCTGTTAGTGACCTAGTCGCTAACGCACCAATTCTGGACCATAGGAAACATCCGAGGTGTTACCAGGGTCAAGTCGATCCAGCTCTGACCTCGAGGGCCATTAAAGGTAGCTGGTGTATTCCAATCATTTAATAAAAATAGATCAGCAGAGTTGATAAAATCCAGAGTCATATCTTCTCTGATGTCTTGTCTATTTGAGCCCCACAAGGGGTGCTTCGCATTGAAGTCACCACCTATCACTAATTTCTTATAGTTGACTCGAGCCAGGACATTTTGTAACTCGGTCAATGAGTCCTCGATGTTGTTCGGAGGACAGTAGATGGATATGGCATGTACTGTTAGTTTCCCGTTGCCAATCTCCGCTACTACTATAGTATTTGAGTGATATGCCAGGATGGCATTCACTTTGGGTTCTAAACGACAACTCCAGCTTTTGGCTTTGCTCCTTTGATGCAAAATAGCCTGCTGGTTAGAGGAAGCCCCCTAATGAAGTTCTCTGTGCAGTAAGGTTCTTGCATTAGAGCAACATCGACACCTTCTTTTATCTCCTGGCTGAGTTGGGCCCTTGCAGCCCTTGCTCTGTTCAAATTTATCTGGCTAAATTTTAGACTCGCCCTTCGACCACCTAGAAACCTACTGCCCATAGTCGGTACGCTTCTGCAACAACTTGAGTTCTCTGCAGTACGACGGGCAGTTACTGTCCATCGCACTGTGGCCAATGTCATACTTGGCATTGTGATCCTTATTTGCATTTTTGCAAACTGTGCATCTTGGCTTGGGCTTCTTGCCCTCCTTGTACGAGTGTTTGCCCACACACTGCGAACACCGTTGCGTCTTCTGATCACAATCCTTTTGCATGTGCCCAAAAGCATAATACTTGTAGCACCTGAGCACCCAGATGTATTCATTGATGAAACAACGTGACCAGCCCACGTTAATCTTACCCACTTCTTTCAGGTTTCTGTGGGTGGCTCCACTGACTTCCAAGACCCAGTGGACGGTGTTTTCCAATCTTGCTTTTATGGAGAACAGCAGGGCTAGATCCGCGTGTTCATCCTTTAGCCCATTCTGGGTCTGGATGACCTTCTGAAGTCCTCACGGCAGATGTCTTTATCCACTCCATATACCATGAGTTTTGGCCTTAGCCTCTTGGCTGACTTGTCCTCTAAAACGTCTTTAAGCGCTTCATGGCTATCTACTGCCTTCTTTAGACAGTCCATGTCACTCTGGGATTTGCATTCAACGATGACGCCGTTTACTCTCATTGGCTTAACTGTCATCACTCCGAGATTTAATTTGGAAGGGTTGATGCTGTTCTTTAGACTATCCCTAACTTCAATAGCTGTCTTCTCTTTATCTTTTGAGTAGATCAGCAGGGTATGCCTCTGTATGGGGGGAGTGGGCTTTTTAGCTGTCACTGAACCACCCTTCTCCAACCCTTGTCCACCAGCAGCCTTTGCATAAGTTAGTGGCTTCTCTTTTCTCATTGGAGGACTTGCAGCTCTCTCAGTGTAGTGATCTGCATCTCATGTAGTGCGCCCTCTCATGGTAACGATGTGCATCTCTTGATCCAGATTATGGTGTGCAGCTTCTTGGCTGTACCAATTACTAAGTCTTTCAATTCATTGTCTACGCTACATCTAAACATCGCCACCGCGAGTTCCTCCAGAAGGCTTGTATCAGTGGCCAGCCTCCCCGAATCCATCTCGTTTCCGTTGGGTTCCGCTACTTTTTCCGGGGCCGTCTTAGTGTTTGGGCACCCTTCATCTACACCTTTATTACTTGGGTACTCTGTACCTGTTGGAGGCCCATCTCCTTCCCCATCGTTTCTTGTGGTGGGAGGGGGAGTCTCTGGGACTTCCTCCACAACCACTTCAAGATCAGCATCCTCTGTGGTCTTGCTGTCTTTTTTTCCTGTCCGTTTTACTTTAGATCCTCCTGATTCCATCAACTTCATCGTTTTCATCGTTTTTAAGGGGTATTCCACACAGGCGGTCTCCACCCACTACCGACCCCTACAAGGGAAGGCCTCAGAGCTTGAGTATAATGCTCGAGGTCCTCAGAGCTGCGCCCAGGTTATCTCCGCCCACTACCGACCCCTACAAGGGAAGGCCTCAGAGCTTGAGTATAATGCTCGAGGTCCTCAAAGCTGCGCCCAGGTTATACCCAGACTTCCATTCTCCCTCGAACCAGAGCATGATCCGGGTCCTGGTCCAGACCAAACCCCTATAGTCGGGAATCCCTTCCACCTGGTTGGCTCCTGCAACCGCCCCTGATCCCGGAAGTAGGGGTAGAAAAGGGTATGCCTCACGAACCGATTGATCTGAGTGAGCCAGCGCAGACCACCCATTTTATTGAAGCAGGGGCCAAGGACGATGTATTGGGCTGCCAGCTTTCCTGAGCCTCAAAGGCCAGGATCCCCTTTTCCACATTACGGGTCTCCACCTACGGTAAACTGGTGGGCCACTCATAGGCGTGGCAACCATGATAAGAACACCCACATACCCAAATGGGCGCATCCTAACCTGCACAACTGGCCTCCCATTTCCCTATTAGATATATTGCTCAATTTTTAGCAATCTATGGCCAGTATCCTCTCTCGAGTCCAGCTTTATTGGAGGTAAGGCCCGCACACCTTGGACGTATAAGGGTGCAGTTTCCAGGCCAAGTCCATTGGAGCTACCACCCGGAAACGAGAAATTGGCGAAGTAAAAAGTGGGGAGGAGAGGAATCCATGTCCAAAGGACCAAGGACTCTTCACCTCCCCCGTGTTATAGAGTTGCGACCTCAACCTAAACTCGCCGAATGAATAAGAGACCAGTGAACCTGAAAAAGAAAAGAAAGGTGGGAGAGGAGCTTGTATCCTTGAACACAAGTCTCCTCCCCCAGATTGTGACAGACCTGTAATTTGGGCTCTCCCCTAAGCCTCATGGTGTCTGCACACTTCTAATCCTTTATAGTATATCACACACATATCTATTTCTTAATCCTCAGTCCTGTACTGCAGTTCCAGATACTTCTATTATACTGCCAGTACTATTTTTCCTTATCACTTTTTCTTTCAACTCAATATCTCGTCTTACTCCTCCATTCCAAATCAAACTCACTTTTTTCCGATCCTCATCCTATTCTATACCATCCTGTGCGTTTTATTTGCACTTCTCTTTTTCTCTTTTCACACTTCTACGTCCTTATCACCTTCATCACCTATTCCAATTATCCTTCTTACAGCCCACCTCCAGTTGTGGGGTGGGGGTGGCTCAATCGGTAGCGCGCCAGGCTCGTAATCTGTAGTTCCCGGGTTCGAGTCCCAGCTGGGTCAGCATTGAGATTTATCTCCGCAAAATTCCCCGCCCTGCCCCGGTCAGTAGGGGACACCAATGGACTTGGAAAGGCCGCCGTCCGTCGGATGGAACGTTAAGCCGTGGCCCCGTGTGCAGGAGAGCCATACCCTGTGCACGTTAAAGAACACGCTGGATGGCCTTGACGGGAGGCTACCATCTGTCTCCCAACAGCTGTTCCAGTGGGTTCCCTCCCCCTACCTTCTCTGAGCCTTCGGGGTCCATGTGACCTGGCCATTTAGCCCATGGTGTTCAAAAAAGTGCCACTCAGAGGTAAAACAACCCAACTGTGGGCATGGTGGGGAATTTTTGCGGAGGTAAATTTCAACGCTAACCCAGCTAGGACTAGAACCTAGGAACTACAGATTGCGAGCGTGGTGCGCTACCGACTGACCCACCCCGCCCCAAGAAAGTTGGGACAAATGTGTTGCAATTCAATAGAAATTGGCTGTGTTAAAACGTAAGTCCTTCCCCGTAACAAAACTCAGTGAGAAAACCTAAAAATACCACTTTTATTACCATTTCTATTTAGTTTATCATTTCGAATTCTGCTCTTTTTCGCCCGAAGTATTTAGAAGAGCCTTTTTACTAAATATTAAACTAAAGTTTTATCATTTCGAATTAGTTTATCATTTCGAATTCTGCTCTTTTTCGCCCGAAGTATTTAGAAGAGCCTTTTTACTAAATATTAAACTAAAGTTTTAGCAAAGTTAAAATACAGTTGTTCTCAAACTGACAATCATTGCTTCCGCAATTGCGATATGAATAATGAAACATATTTGAAAACAAATTCGAAACCTGAAGGAAAAAGTGTTTAGGAATTTTCCAAAGGATTTATTTACGTCTTTCGCATTTTAATTTCATTGAACTAAGATTGCCAAATACAATTTCCAGTTATGCGAATTTCGTGTTAACGTAATTTCCCATGAACGTTGATAAAACAAATACAGATGAACAAAATATCATCCTCATAGTTATACCTCGTTAAATATTTAGTGAAGAGTTAGAAATATTTTGTGTAACACCAAAAATTTGACATTAGAAAATGCATAAAATTAATAGTATTTAAAATAATAAATTATGCTTACAATTTGCAATGAAAATATAAAACTGTGAAGCGAAAGAATTGAGAGAAGTGATTAAACTGAAGTGAGCAAAGAACTAATAAAAGTATGTAAATATTTCGAACAAATTATTAATTACAATTCCATTGGATTATGATTCAAATTTATTTCAATGAGAATCAAAAGTAGGAAGAGTTAGTCAAACCTCAAACTTAACTGTTTCGTCAGTTATTTTTAACATGAGAAGTAAAGTCAAGGGTAGTAATAAAAGAAAATTAGTCAAAATTAAATGAAAAAAAGATAATATCATGGATAAGGGTGACTTTAGTTGAAATGTTGAGGTAGGCAATCTCGGTTTATAAAGCTGTCGTGCTCTTGCTTGTTTCAAAATGTAGACACGACGCATCTCTATGAGCTAAGCTCCATCCGTCATGTTGTTGTTTAGGTCTCAGCTTCCCACCCTCCTTCATTTTGGCTCTCGGAATGTTCACGTTGAAGTAGAAGGTAACACGCAGAGAAGGTGTTAGCCTCCCGTCAAGACTATCCAGTGTGTTCCTTAACGCGAGCAAGGTATGGCTCTCCTGCATTCGGGGCCACTGTGTCGTGCCCACATTTATTTTAGCATGTGGACACGACTGTTGGCATGGAGGGTCATGGCCGCCCTTATCCTCGTTCCATAAGGTCATTCCACATTTCCTCTATTTTTGGTGTCCATTTCGACGAAGAGGAACTCGGCCGCAGGCACAGAATTTTCCAGATTGACCCTGAAACCCCGGATGGCAGAGGGACTACGTGACATGCTCAATGTTCTAGTACAAGGAAACACGGTCAAAAAAGGGGTCGCATCTGGCAAAGACCACACGGCAAAAACAAAAAAACAAGTGCCATATGGGTGGACCGACATCCTTTTCTGCCAGCGCGGTCCAATCGCTGCCTTACATGGAGGCCCACATGGTTTGTGCCCAGCCTACAGTGTAGCTGGAAAGCATGGAATGAAGTGTACCTTTGGACACTCTTCTCTGAACTTTCGGTGCGAAAAGTTGACGACCAGCGACCATACTTAATTCTACCTCATTCATGACAAAAGGACTGATATGTTCTTCCCAGGCATCAAGGTGCACAACTATGGACACTAACAAGAGGCAACTCTGCTGATGGGCAGTAGGATCCCGACAGCGACCTTGAGGATGACAATTTGATATGCCCAAGGAGAGTCATTTTCTTCCGTCCACCCATGGCAATGGAACGAGGTAGGGTCATTCTTTTCTGAACTGGTCTCCTCCCATGTTAGCTGAAAATTGTCACCGCCACGCTGCTCTGGAACGTTTATTTTCGAGCCGTAAACTGTTATACTCCCCAGTTACGTCACAGCGTGAAAGAGGAATTTTGTTTGCATTTATCTGAAATCCACTTGAATTAGAGTAAATTGACTGTAACTAAGAATAAGAACATAGTTAAATAATTTTTTTCCCTAGAAAGTGACCTCAAGTCGAATTGCTTATTTATTGTGTCTATTGGTCTAGCTACTGCAGACCGACATAGACGGAAAGCCTAGGCTTGGGATTGGTAGACCCCATTATTTATGATTATAAAATATGTGCCATCAGGTCCACTTTCCTCGGAATGCTGATCCTGATGAAACACAGCGTTTTGTTTTCACCCCTAAAGTCCAGCCACCCCAAAATACACAAGAGTGGTCACGACAAAGCTATTGCCAGCGGGAAATACATTTGTGACAACACTTGGAAACGCAAATATCGTGTAAGTCAGGGGAATACCTGTTTTTAAAGAATTTCAAACTACATCAATATCTAACTCCAAAATGATGAAAATAAAAGATCAAATTATACTAAAACTGAGCAAAAAATGTAAATTAAATCAATTTAAATGTTAATATTTAACAAAACATCATGTAGTCTTTAAAAAATTAGGGGCGGGGGTGTCTCAGTCGGTAGCGCGCCAGGCTCGTAATCTGTAGTTCCAAGGTTCCAGTCACCTAGAGTCCTTGGTTCTAAGTCAGCGTTGAGATTTATTCCCCGCCCTGCCCACGGTCAGTAGGGGATACCGATGGGCTTGGAAAGGCCGCCGTCCGTCGGATGGGATATTAAGCCGTGGTTCCGTGTGCGGGAGAGCCATACCCTGTGCACGTTAAAGAACAGGCTGGATGGCCTTGACGGGAGGCTACCATCTCTCTCCCAACAGCTTTTCCAGTGGGTCTCCTCCCCCAACCTTCTCTGAGCCTTCGGGGTCCATGTGACCTGGCCATTAGCCCATGATGTGCAAAAAAGTGCCGCTCAGAGGTAAAACAACCCAACCCAACCCAACTTTAAAAAATTATGGTTATGGAAATTTTGGGTTGGGTTGTTTTCGTCTGAGCAGCATTTATTTGCACACAACAGGCTAAATGGCCAGTTCAGAAGAATCCCGAGGGCTCAGAGAAGATTGGGGGATGATACCTAGTGGAAAAGCTGTTGGGAGACAGATGGTAGCCTCCCATCAAAGCCATCCAACGTGTTCTTTAGCGTGCACAGAGGGTATAGCTCTCCCACACATGGGTAACGTCCCATTCAATGGATGGCGACCTTTACGAGCCCACTGGTGTCCCCTATTGACCATGGACAGGGAGGAGAATTTTGCAGAGCTAAATCTCAAAACTACCCAGCTAGGACACGAACCTGGGAACTGCAGATTATGAACCTGGCACGTTTCCGACTGAACCTAGTTCCCAAACACTAAGTTTTTAAAACAGTTTAGGTTTTTTCTCATAATATTATTAAAGTGTAAATGATAATTTCGTATGAACTTGCTTCCTACACTGATCAAAGTGGAAATCGCAACACCAAGAAGGAATGGAAGTAGAGATATGTAAATCGTTGGAGGCAATTGGCATGGGAGACATGCAAATGATTAAAGTTCTCAGGGAATGGATACATAACACTCAGCCAAGTGGTGGATAAATACCGGGTGCCGATGATCGAGAGTGACCGAGAGTGAGGTTGGAGGGTATGCTGCGAAAATGTTCATAACATGCCTTGGATACGCCATAGGAAACCTTATCTGCAAATGATGCCTTCTGAGAGAGAGAGAGCGAAACTTCGATATGTTAGAGATCAGATTGAGCCTTCGAGTGATCACTGCACACATGGGCAAAATATGAACACACTGCAATGATGCCTCATCAAACATCATGGAGCACCAAATGTAGCACCAAACTGCATCAGTGGCACCAAATGGAGCACCAAGAACATGTACAGCACCAGCATGCCACACCACGAGACATGAAGATTGCATACTCTGTAAGAGGACCATTTATGATCCTTTCACCTCAGTAATTGTGCTGCAGAGTGATTTGCAGACCGTTACGACTACTGTGGAACTATTAGACAATGTTTGCATGATGCAGGAATGAGGGCCAGACATCCAGTCTATCATCTGTCATTGCCGTGACATTACCAGTTATGCTGGCTCTATTAGTTTGAAGCGAGGCAACAATTAGACTACAGAATGGAGGCGAGTGTTGTTCAATTCTGTTTCTGAATGCCAGACAGCTGTTTGTCTGCATGGCGTTGGTGTCATCAACGACATAGATATACGAACTTATTCCATTAGCTGCCATATTGATGTCTGCCATGGTACAATGGTATAGGGTGGCATTACATATGGAGGCCTTACATCTCTGCTCCATGATTCTGGTGCATTAGCGACTAGACATTATATCAATGACATTTTTAATCCTGTGCCATGATGTTTCCTTAACAACAAGCCTGGTTCTGCAGCAGGACAACGCCACTCCACACACTGCACATACAGCGCTGGACAATCTTCAAGGTGTGGACATTCTCCTAGCCGCCATTCTCCCCTGATTTATCGTCCACTGAGCATGTGTGAGACCTTATGGGTCACCGGCTTTGCCATTTCCCTCCGTCAGCGAACCTGGTACACTGCATGCTCAATTGGATGCTGTTTGGGACGGGGCGGGGGTGGCTCAGTCGGTAGCGCGCCAGGTTCGTAATCTGCAGTTCCCAGGTTAGAGTCCCAGCTGGGTCAGCGTTGAGATTTATCTCCGCAAAGTTCCCCGCCCTACCCATGGTCAGTAGGGGACACCGATGGGCTTGAAAAGGCCGCCGTCCGTCGGATGGGACGTTAAGCCGTGGCCTCGTGTTAGGGAGAGTCATACCCTGTGCACGTTAAAGAACACGTTGGATGGCCTTGAGGGAGGCTACCATCTATCTCCCAACAGCTGTTCTAGTGGGTCCCCTCCCCCAACCTTCTCTGAGCCTTCGGGGTCCATGTGACCTGGCCATTTAGCCCATGGTGTGCAAATAAGTTCAGCTCAGAGGTAAAACAATCCAAGGTTAAAGAACACACTGGATGGACTTGACGGGAGGCTACCATCAGTCTCCCAACAGCTGTTCCAGTGGGTCCCCTCCCCAACCTTCTCTGAGCCTTCGGGGTCCATGTGACCTGGCCATTTAGCCCATGGTGTGCAAAAAAGTGCCGCTCAGAGGTAAAACAACCCAACCCAACCCTGTTTGGGACGCCATACTTCAGGACACCATTAACCATCTGACTGAGGGAATGTGGAGAGATCTACAGACTTGTATCACTGCCCGAGGTGGGCCTAATAATATACTGATGAATCTGCAATAATCGCAGGTACCTTGCCTTCTCAGGTTCCGTTTTTTGTCAGTCCTGTGAATTTCGGTCATATGCATCACTTCCTTCGTGGTGTTGCGATTTCCACTTTGAGCAGTGTATAACAGGTAACGTTTCACAAGGGACATTATGAATAATCTGCCTAAAAGCATGTTGGACCTCTTTTCGCTGCGATTACTGCTTGCACCCAGCTTAGCATCCTCTCCACAAGACTGTGGAAGTTGTCTTCAGATATTCTGTAGCAGCTGGACAGAATGGCATTCCGAAATTCAGTGACAGCACAAGCCACTGGCATGGACCCGCGAATGCTGCATTCCACTGCATCTCATAAATGCTTGATGTTTGTCATGTTGGGGATATTAGATGGCCAGGGGAGAATACAAAATCATTGTAAACAATGGAATATACGATAATGGAGATACGAAATCATCATAAACATGGTACTTGAAACATTCCTACACAATTCAGGCCTTATGACACAGAGCGTTGTCATTCTGAGTCTAGCCCATCTGAATCCATTGTCACCATAGGGCACCACTTGGTCCTAAACAGTGTGTAAGTACGATCTTGTGGTGAGGCTGTTGTTGAATGGGGATAAGGGGACCCAATGATATCAGGCGAACAATACCTATACCATGTATTTCCATCCAACCGTATAGTCTGATTACAGCTATTCCCCTGCGTGGCATCCAACATGGATCCATCCATTAGCATTTTGGAGTTTGAACCTGGATTCATCAAACCAGGTGACTCTTTTAAAGTCATCCAGTATCCAGTCAAGGTGTTACTGTGCCCACTGCAGGCAGAGTTGTTGATGATGGTTGTCACCATGGGCAGATGAATGGGCCATTGACTTTGTAGGCCCATTCGCAAGAGTGCTGGATTGTGTACTCGGAAACGTGTCTCTGTGCACCCTGTTGTAGTCTGCTCTTAACTGAGGGATTATGAGTCATCTGTTGTCCCGGACAACACATGCCAACCAACGTTCATTTCGACTGTCGACAAATGGCATCTTCCCTTCTTTTCCGGATGTGTTCTCTTCTGATCATTCTTCGAATCATTCTTGACATAACTTCACTGTATATGTCACATACTTCACTACCATAGTGAAGTTTAATTAATATAACTTTCTATACATATAACTGTATTAATTCCTCTATCCACAGCAATGTCTGTGGATTTTGGATTGCTGGCCCCTGGCCTTCCTCACGCCAATAATCATTCCCATTTCAAACTCCGAGAAGTCGTTCCCTTTCCCCATTTCATAGACTTCGCACTGTAGGACTGACATGCACCTTTTTTTCTTCACCTTGTTGCATAAACCAACGTTAGGTCTTTGCAGGCCTTCTACACCGAGAGGCCAAAAGTCTTGGGAATAGCAGTTGGGTTGGGTTGTTTTACCTCTGAGCGGCACTTTTTTGCACACCATGGGCTAAATGGCCAGGTCACATGGACCCCGAAGGCTCAGAGAAGGTTGGGGGAGGGGACCCACTGGAACAGCTGTTGGGAGACAGATGGTAGTCTCCCGTCAAGGCCATCCAGCGTGTTCTGTTACGTGCACAGGGTATGGCTCTCCCGCACACGAGGCCACGGCTTAACGTCCCATCCGACGGACGGCGGCCTTTCCAAGCCCATCGGTGTCCCCTATGACCGTGGGCAGGGCGGGGAATTTTGCGGAGATAAATCTCAACGCTGACCCAGCTGGGACTCGAACCTGGGAACTACAGATTACGAGCCTGGCGCGCTATCGACTGAGCCACCCCGCCCCAATCGGGCCGGTAAAAAGACAAAATATAAGAGATCAAAAGACTGGATTTCCATTCCAGTGTAACATTTTCCTCTCCCTTTTCCAGATGTTTAAAAACATTTTCTGAAAAATGCGATAAATATCTAAATAATCATTTCTTATTATCCAAAACCCTTACTACCATTCTCAAAAGGAAGAGGAAGATTCATCGCTACTCCTAAGAGGAAGAGTTAGATTGGGTTGTTTTACCTCTGAGCGGCACTTTTTTGCACACCATGGGCTAAATGGCCAGATCACATGGACCCCGA
Source organism: Ryuthela nishihirai (assembly GCA_038380435.1). Classification (NCBI taxonomy): domain Eukaryota; kingdom Metazoa; phylum Arthropoda; class Arachnida; order Araneae; family Heptathelidae; genus Ryuthela; species Ryuthela nishihirai. The sequence goes on from JAWZYU010000022.1 coordinate 26,374,346, forward strand.
AGACTCAGAGAAGGTTGGGGGAGGGGACCCACTGGAACAGCTGTTGGGAGACAGATGCTAGCCTCCCGTCAAGGCCATCCAGCGTGTTCTGTTACGTACACAGGGCATGGCTCTCCCGCACACGGGGCCACGGCTTAACGTCCCATCCGACGGACGGCGGCGTTTCCAAGCCCCATCGGTGTTCCCTACTGACCGTGGGCAGGGCGGGGAATTTTTGCGGAGATAAATCTCAACGCTGACCCAGCTGGAACTCGAACCTGGGAATTACAGATTACGAGCCTGGCGCGCTACCGACTGAGCCACCCTCGCTCCCCAAAAGTCATGGGAATAGCAGTTAAAGTAGAACTAGCATGCTGTATTCGTAACTGATGTGTTGGACGTAAACCGCAGAATTACGCTGCAGTAGTCTACAAACCCAACATTCATTTCGGAAGTAGTTGTTAATTCAGCATGGCTGCACGTAGTGAGTTGTCTGACTTTCAACGGTTTTCTTTTCGTTAACTACCAAAGCCGGGGGCGGGGGTGGCTTAGTCGGTAGCGTGCCAGGCTCGTAATCTGTAGTTCCCAGGTTCGAGTCCCAGCTGGGTCAGCGTTGAGATTTATCTCCGCAAAATTCCCCTCCCTGCCCACGGTCAGTAGGGGACACCGATGGGCTTGGAAAGGCTGCCGTCCGTCGGATGGGACGTTAAGCCGTGGCCCCGTGTGCGGGAGAGCCATACCCTGTGCACGCTAAAGAACACGCTGGATGGCCTTGACGGGAGACTACCATCTGTCTCCCAACAGCTGTTCCAGTGGGTCCCCTCCCCCAACCTTTTCTGAGCCTTCGGGGTCCTTGTGACCTGGCCATTTAGCCCACGGTGTGCAAAAAACTGCCGCTCAGAGGTAAAACAACCCAACCTAACTACCAAAGCCAACGATTTCAAGAGATTTTGCTTTCTTTGTGTCTCTTAACAAAGTGTAAAGGAAAAAACATCGAAACGAGATTATAAAAATAAAAGAACATGATGACCGAAAAAGTTGATAAAAGAGTTTGATTGCAACAAAAAAAAAATTATTGCTTGATTATTAAAAACGTAAGAGAATAAAATCATAATTTATTACTTTGAAGGAAAAAAAATTGTCACTTCGGGATCAATGATGTTTTTTTGCATATTAGAAAAATGAAAAACGAAATTACATTTGAACTTTAGCTCAGAAAAACAACGCATTTAATTAAATACAAACTCTCGAATGAAATATATTAACAATAAAATATTTTATAACGTCCAATTTCTATTTACAAAATATGATTAAAAATTAGTTTAATTTTGCCTTGCAAAAATCTTTTATTAATATCCTAAACGGAATGTGAAAAATTAAGAAAAAGTTTGTCTTCAAAAATGGGCGAGTGCCGCATTACCAAAAACAAAACTTTTATATTTCTAAACTTTTCAGCGGTAATTTAATGGATTTAAAAGCTCGCGTCCTTTAAAAAGTAATTGTACTTTTCCTTGGTTAACAAGTAAAAAAAGAAGCGATGTTGATTTCAAATATTAGTAGCGAGGTTTACTCTGTGTTTAATAAAATAAGACGTTATTTATGAAATTAAAATCAGCGGAGAAACCATAGCCTTAATAAAATTATGCCTTATAATTAAAAGGAATCAAAATGACATGAAAAAACTGGAAACTTATTACTTTCGTTAAACAAACTGAATTACGAAACGCTTTCAAATTTTGTCTTCATTTTTTTCTTTCACTAAAACAATGACAGGTTATTATTATCTGAGACATAAATGTTATTTCTGCTTGTCGAGGAGGGAAGCAAAATTGGGAAAGATTGTTTGCGCGCTGTTATTACCGTAAATGTTCGATTAAACACAAGAACTTAAATAGACGTCTTGACTTCAATTATAACATGGAATTATCGCAGAAATTTTTAACATCAGAAGGGTTTCAAAGATAAGACTTATCTCAAAGTGTAATTGATTCTGTGTATATGTGTACGATAAGTTACAATCTTTTCAAAATTTATTAGAGGCAGGAATTTTTATTTAAATCAACGTAGACTTTAAAATTGAAGTAATGTTTACCTAGCCGTTGATTTTTTTTTGTATGTGAAAAAACTTGTTCATTGCCAAATACGTTGAATTAAATGACAAGGATTTGAATTATAGTTGACTACTGCTAAGGTTGGGTTGGGTTGTTTTACCACTGAGCGGCACTTTTTTGCACAACATGGGCTAAATGGCCAGGTCACATGGACCCCGAAGGCTCAGAGAAGGTTGGAGGAGGAGACCCACTGAAACAGCTGTTGGGAGACAGATGGTAGCCTCCCGTCAAGGCCATCCAGCGTGTTCTTTAACGTGCACAGGGTATGGCTCTCCCGCACAAGGTGGCATGCTCTTCTCTGAGCCTTCGGAGTCCTTGTGATCCGACGGACGGCGGCATTTCCTTTTCCCATCCGACGGACGGACGGCGGCCTTTCCAAGCCCATAGGTGTCCCCTACTGACCGTGGGCAGGGCGGGGAATTTTGCGGAGATAAATCTGAACGCTGACCCAGCTGGGACTCGAACCTGGGAACTACAGATTACGAGCCTGGCGCGCTACCGACTGAGCCACCCCCGCCCCGACTACTGCTAAAGAAATCGCAATAACAGCATGGACTATTATTCGAACGTTTAGATATGCAACCAGGACCGGATATGGGGAAAGAGGGAAACGGGCCAAGCGGCAATCCCATTTGAGAATGCTAGAAACAGAAATAGAGGCGAAAGAGTATTAAGGATTTTAAGACACTTTTCCACACAACCACAGATATATAAGGTTTTAACTTCTAAAAGCATTTATGACAGCACATTTGGTTTCAAATCGAAGGGATTTAAGATAAACTTGCTACTTCACGTAATACTCCATTTTGTCCCTCAGAAGTCGTCATGAGAGGGAATGAAAATGTTTGCATCCAGTGGAAAATATATCACTCCATGGGCTTTTCGGTTGTTGGGTTGGGTTGTTTTACCTCTGGACAGTACTTTTCTGTACACAATGGGCTAAATGGCAGATTACAGTGGGGCGGGGGTGGCTCAGTTGTTCGCGCGCCAGGCTCCTAATCTGTAGTTCCTAGGTTCGAGTCACAGTTAAGTCAGCGTTGAGATTTATTCCCCGCCCTGCCCACGGTCAGTAGGGGACACCGATGGGCTTGGAAAGGCCGCCGTCCGTCGGATGGGACGTTAAGCCATGTTACCTTGTGCGGGAGAGCCGTAACCTGTGCACGTTAAAGAACACGCTGGATGGACTTGACGGGAGGCTACCATCTGTCTCCCAACAGCTGTTCCCCAACCTTCTCTGAGCCTTCGGAGTCCTTGTGACCCTACCTTTTAGCCCATGGTGTGCAAAAAAAGTGCCGCTCATAGGTAAAACAACATAAACAAAGTGAGGTTACAAGAACCCCGAAGGCTCAGAGAAGGTTAGGGGAGGGGACCCACTGGAACAGTTGTTGGGAATCAGATCGTAGATTCCCGTCAGGGCCATCCAGGTTGTTCTTTAACGTGCACAGGACATGGCTCTTCTGCGCACATGGGGCGGGGGTGGCTCAGTCGGTAGCGCGCCAGGCTCGTAATCTGTTGTTCCCAGGTTCGAGTCCCAGCTGGGTCAGCGTTGAGATTTATCTCCGCAAAATTCCCTGCCCTGTCCTTGGTCAGTAGGGGACACCGATGGGCTTGGAAAGGCCGCCGTCCGTCGGATGGGACGTTAAGCCGTGGCCCCGTGTGTGGGAGAGCCATACCCTGTGCACGTTAAAGAACACGCTGGATGGCCTTGACGGGAGACTACCATCTGTCTCCCAACAGCTGTTCCAGTGGGTCCCCTCCCCCAACCTTCTCTGAGCCTTCGGGGTCCATGTGACCTGGCCATTTAGCCCTTGGTGTGCAAAAAAGTGCCGCTCAGAGGTAAAACAACCCAACCCATCTTCTGCGCACATGGCCACAGCATAACGTTCCATCTGACGGACGGTGGCCTTTCCAAGAATATTGGCGTCCCTTACTGACGTGAGCAGGGCGGGGAGTTTTGCGGAGATAAATCTAAACTCTGGCGCAGCTGGGACTCGAACCTGGAAACTGCAGACTGGCACACTACCAACTCTGCCCCCTGCCCCCATGCATCGGAATTTAACGAATAAGTTTCATTGTAATTAGCGCGAGCGATGTTGGCGAGCTAATCATAAAGGAATGATAGGTTGCATAGAGGCAGTTACTAAGAGGCTAGAGATAGAGAATTTGAAACACCAACGAAAATGTGCATTTTTGTCATAGAGAAAAGGATTGTATTGAAAAATGCGGGATATGACTCCCTGGAAACGTATGAAGAGCCCTACAGCATTGGTTCTCAAACCTTTCCAGTCTGGAATACGTTTCCATTGGTGGAACCACTTTTACTGTTGATGGAGGGGAGGGGGTGGCTCAGTCGGTAGCGCGCCAGGCTCGTAATCTGTAATTCGATGGTTCGAGTCCCAGCTGGGTCAGCGTTGAGATTTTTCTCCGAAAATTCCCCGCCCTGCCCACGGTCAGTAGGGGACACCGATGGGCTTGGAAAGGCCATCGTCCGTCGGATGGGACGTTAAGCCGTGGTCCCGTGTGCGGGAGAGCCATACCCTGTGCACGTTAAAGAACACGCTGGATGGCCTTGACGGGAGGTTACCATCTGTCTCCCAACAGCTGTTCCAGTGGGTCCCCTCCTCCAACCTTCTCTGACCCTTCGGGGTCCATGTGACCTGGCCATTTAGCCCATGGTGTGCAAAAAAGTGCCGCTCAGAGGTGAAACAACCCAACCCAACCTGTTGATGGATTTTGTCAAACCTTTTCCGTACTTACCACTAACAGAAATTGTCCCAAAAAGGCCTTCACTATTGAGGAAAGTAACTTCAAATAAGAATATTCTCACAACAGAATGTCGTGAGAAGAATTGGCGGGAAAGAGGGAGAATTCGAGGCCATGTCCAGTACATATTATTTCCGAAATATGTACTCGACATGGCCTCGAGTTCTCCCTCGTCCTCCCAATTTTTCATTATTTCCCTCCCTTTTCACCTTTCCTCTTCTGTGCCCGCTGAGGGATGTCCTCCAGCCTACATGTAAAATCTGGAGATCACTACCCTACCTGAAAAATCTGGAGAGCCTGAACCTCACGTATACAGGGTTGGGTTGGGTCACGTATACAGTGCTGACCTATATGTCTGATAATGATCCACCTCCACTCTAAAGACATAGGACCCTATGGGATTTGGGTTGTTTTACCTATGAGCGGCACTTTTTTGCACACCATGGGCTAAATGGCCAGGTCACATGGACCCCGAAGGCTCAGAGAAGGTTGGGGGAGGGGACCCACTGGAACAGCTGTTGAGAGACAGATGGTAGCCTCCCGTCAAGGCCATCCAGCGTGTTCTTTAACGTGCACAGGGTATGGCTCTCCCGTACACGGGGCCACGGATTAACGTCCCATCCGACGGACGGCGGCCTTTCCAAGCCCATCGGTGTCCCCTACTGACCGTGGGCAGGGCGGGGAATTTTGCGGAGGTAAATCTCAACGCTGACCCAGCTGGGACTCGAACCTGGGAACTACAGATTACGAGTCTGGCGCGCTACCGACTGAGCCACCCCCGCCTCCAGGGTTTGGTGCAAAGGAGCATGAAAGGCACGAGGGTACTAGCGCCCTTTTCTTCACTCGTTGCGTAGGAAAAAGAGGCACGCACATTTTTCGTTTTGGTAGCTCTCCCATTTATTGTTACATAAATGAGACTTTCTGTAACAATTGGCATAAGCCGCACTGCGCTTCGCCATTGTTATTTGTCTCTGCCAGCAAACTGTGTTAAACTGACTGCAAAAATAATGAAGATTTCAATCAGGAAGTACTTTACATGTGATCTTGAGTCTCAGCTCTGAAACAATCACGAATATGGGTTGGGTTGTTTTACCTCTGAGCGGCACTTTTTTGCACACCATGGGCTAAATGGCCAGGTCACAAGGACCCCGAAGGCTCAGAGAAGATTGGGGGACGGGACCCACTGGAACAGCTGTTGGGAGACAGATGGTAGCCTCCCGTCAAGGCCATCCAGCGTGTTCTTTAACGTGCACAGGGTATGGCTCTCCCGCACACGGGGCCACGGCTTAACGTCCCATCCGACGGACGGCGGCCTTTCCAAGCCCATCGGTGTCCCCTACTGACTGTGGGTAGGACGGGGGAATTTTGCGGAGATAAATCTCAACGCTGACCCAGCTGGGACTGGAACCTGGGAACTACAGATTACGAGCCTGGCGCGCTACCGACTGAGCCACCCGCGCCCCCACGAATATGGAAGAAGTAAATTCAAAAACGGATTTTATTGCAGCTACGGGCTTGCCCTGAGCAAGATGTTGACCACAGAGTTGGGTTGGGTTGTTTTCCCACTGAGCGGCGCTTTTTTGCACACCATGGGCTAAATGGCCAGGTGACATGGACCCCGAAGGCTCAGAGAAGGTTGGGGGAGGGGACCCACTGGAACAGCTGTTGGGAGACAGATGGTAGTCTCCCGTCAAGGCCATCCACGCGTTCTTTAACATGCAGCGTGTATGGCTTTCCAGCACATGGGGTCATGGCCTAACGCCTAATCCAATGGTTGACTACTGACCGTGGGCAGGGCGGGGAAGTTTACGGAGAGAAATCTCAACGCTGACCCGGCTGGGACTCGAACCTGGGAACCACAGATTACGAGCCTGGCGCGCTACCGACTGAGCCCCCCCCCCCAACCCCTAGAATCCGAAAATGTCAAAACGCGGCGCTGCACGGAAGTAATTCTTGTCGTTTCCTGCCAGTGACATCACAAATGTTCAGAAAACGTAACAAATGAAGGCCCTGATTGTTCAAATGGGAACAATCTAATAAAACAACAATTAAACGATAAAAAACTGTTACATTTCTTAACAATATTTAGTCGACAGACTACGTGTTAGAGAGTTAAGTGCGTTTTGGAAGGCTTAAAAAATTAGTGAAGTTAGTTAAGATGACTAAGCGTAATATATTGCGTCGATTTCTGAGATCGTCGCTGCGGTGTTGCATCAAGGTTTGCTGTTGCTGTGGTCTTTGCGACCACAGCGTAGACGAGGGTACGACCTATTTTGCTGCCTCTTCCTCAATAACATCATTGAATAATGAGGTAAGTCCTCAATCTATTCCGATGAAAAAAAAAGCCACACCTGCTAGGAAATCTGATATCGTAATAAACAAAAGGAGTGAGCTCAACTCCTTCTCTGGAAGAGACATTCATTGGCTCCCACTTAGAAGTACTTGCCATCAGGATAATTCAAACCTACGACAAGCTAACATAAATAAGTGTGATTGTTCTTGCCAAAAAACAAAGTTCAGATTCCCAAGCTTTAACAAAGTTCAGATCCAGAAACGTAAGGATAATAAAACATCTAACCGCTATTCTTTAGCTGAAATCACTGATTTCATCCTGGTAATAGTCCTTATATGCCATGTAATTTTAATTGTCTGTCGGTTCTGGAAGTTATGGAATGACTGAGAAAAGAAACAGATAGCGAAATTTGATAATCTCTTTTTTCACAGTGAAATGAATTCATTAATAGGTCGTCCTCACATCAGCAAGAGGCTTTCGAAGAATCTCGAAGAGAGATACCAATCGACAGAGAATTTTCACATAGGAAAGTATGTCCGCAAATGTACGCATGCCTATGTAGAGGGTGCTGTGTGTACCCAACCAGTGTACAGCTCGCCCGACCACTCACGTTGTCATCAGTGTACGAGCTGACTTACTAGTGATAAGATGAATCCGTTTTACGCATCAAGAGATAGCGGATATGCATCTCGCATATGGGGCAGCTGGCGAAAGCGGCCGCCGAGCTAGGCAAGTTTATGAAGACCGATACCCCAACAGAAGAATACCGCAGCATCAAATGTTTGCACGTGTGCATCGCAATCTGCGCGAACGTGGTTCACTGCGCAGCAACATGCAGAATACGGGGAGAAGACGATTGACGCGGACTGTCAACGTCGCAGAACAAGTCCTACAGTCCATCGAAGATAATCCGAATACCAGCACACGAGCTATTGCTCAGCAGTGTGGCGGATACTGCACGAGGAACGTGTGCATCCTTACCATCTGCAAAGGGTGCAGTTACTGAATCCTGACGATTATCCGAAGCGTGTGGAATTTGCACAATGGTTCATGCAGAAAGGTGCCATGGACCCCAGTTTTCCAGCTTCTGTCCTTTTTACAGATGAAGCGTCATTCAGTCGTGAAGGTGTGTTCAATACACACAATTCACATGTGTGTGCTTACGACAACCCGCATGGTACGAGAAGTCACGCTGCTCAGCATTGTGGCGGATACTGTACGAGGAACGTGTGCATCCTTACCATCTGCAAAGGGTGTTCCAGAACTGACAAATTACTGCATCCTGACGATTATCCGAAGGGTGTGGAATTTGCACAATGGTTCATGCAGAAAGGTGCCGTCGACCCCAGTTTTCCTGCTTCTGTCCTTTTTACAGATGAAGCTTCATTCAGTCGTGAAGGTGTGTTCAATACACACAATTCACATGTGTGTGCTTACGACAACCCGCATGGTACGAGAAGTCACGCTGCTCAGCATTGTGGCGGATACTGCACGAGGAACGTGTGCATCCTTACCATCTGCAAAGGGTGTTCCAGAACTGACAAATTACTGCATCCTGACGATTATCCGAAGCGTGTGGAATTTGCACAATGGTTCATGCAGAAAGGTGCCGTGGACCCCAGTTTTCCAGCTTCTGTCCTTTTTACAGATGAAGCTTCATTCAGTCGTGAAGGTGTGTTCAATACACACAATTCACATGTGTGTGCTTACGACAACCGGCATGGTACGAGAAGTCACGCTGCTCAGCATTGTGGTGGATACTGCACGAGGAACGTGTGCATCCTTACCATCTGCAAAGGGTGTTCCAGAACTGACAAATTACTGCATCCTGACGATTATCCGAAGCGTGTGGAATTTGCACAATGGTTCATGCAGAAAGGTGCCGTGGACCCCAGTTTTCCAGCTTCTGTCCTTTTTACAGATGAAGCTTCATTCAGTCGTGAAGGTGTGTTCAATACACACAATTCACATGTGTGTGCTTACGACAACCCGCATGGTACGAGAAGTCACGCTGTTCAGCATTGTGGCGGATACTGCACGAGGAACGTGTGCATCCTTACCATCTGCAAAGGGTGCAGTTACTGCATCCTGACGATTATCCGAAGCTTGTGGAATTTGCACAATGGTTCATGCAGAAAGGTGCCGTGGACCCCAGTTTTCCAGCTTCTGTCCTTTTTACAGATGAAGCTTCATTCAGTCGTGAAGGTGTGTTCAATACACACAATTCACATGTGTGTGCTTACGACAACCCGCATGGTACGAGAAGTCACGCTGCTCATCATTGTGGCGAATACTGCACGAGGAACGTGTGCATCCTTACCATCTGCAAAGGGTGTTCCAGAACTGACAAATTACTGCATCCTGACGATTATCCGAAGCGTGTGGAATTTGCACAATGGTTCATGCAGAAAGGTGCCGTGGACCCCAGTTTTCCAGCTTCTGTCCTTTTTACAGATGAAGCTTCATTCAGTCATGAAGGTGTGTTCAATACACACAATTCACATGTGTGTGCTTACGACAACCCGCATGGTACGAGAAGTCACGCTGCTCAGCATTGTGGCGGATACTGCACGAGGAACGTGTGCATCCTTACCATCTGCAAAGGGTGTTCCAGAACTGACAAATTACTGCATCCTGACGATTATCCGAAGCGTGTGGAATTTGCACAATGGTTCATGCAGAAAGGTGCCGTGGACCCCAGTTTTCCAGCTTCTGTCCTTTTTACAGATGAAGCTTCATTCAGTCGTGAAGGTGTGTTCAATACACACAATTCACATGTGTGTGCTTACGACAACCCGCATGGTACGAGAAGTCACGCTGCTCAGCATTGTGGCGGATACTGTACGAGGAACGTGTGCATCCTTACCATCTGCAAAGGGTGTTCCAGAACTGACAAATTACTGCATCCTGACGATTATCCGAAGCTTGTGGAATTTGCACAATGGTTCATGCAGAAAGGTGCCGTGGACCCCAGTTTTCCAGCTTCTGTCCGTTTTACAGATGAAGCTTCATTCAGTCGTGAAGGTGTGTTCAATACACACAATTCACATGTGTGTGCTTACGACAACCCGCATGGTACGAGAAGTCACGCTGCGCAACATCGTTTTGCCGTAAATGTGTGGGCTGGAATAATTGGTGATTGTTTGTTGGGACCTTACTTGCTACCGCCCCGATTGGACGGCCGGAAATACTAATATTTCTCGAGACAGTGTTACCGACTTTTCTGGGCGCTGTTCCTGCGCATATCCGCCGAGATATGTGGTATCAACATGACGGGGCTCCAGCCCATAGCACAATTGTTGCACGTGATTACCTGAACCGAACATTCGGAGCTCGATGGATCGGTAGAGGTGGACCGATCGCTTGGTCACCCAGGTCACCTGATTTATCGCCCATGGATTTATTTTTGTGGGGAGCCATGAAATAACATGTGTACGAGACCCCCGTCGACAGTGAAATAGATCTTGTTGCACGAATAGTGGCCGCCGCAGGCATTGTCCGTGATATGCCAGGCGTTTTCGAAAATGTTCGGCGGTCAATGCAACGGCGCTGTGAATCCTGTGTCCGTGTAAATGGTCGCAATTTTGAGCACCTACTGTGAATCTGTACTTTACCTTGTTGGAATAAAATGTTCGAATGTTCGTTACCACTTAACTCTACTGTCTCCTTGTGTTCACTTTACTTGTCCATTTTGTTCATGTAGATGACGTTTGCAGAACTTAGTAGGAGTAGGTTGATATTACCTACTGTATTATGACTTATATTCTCATTTCACATGATGTGGTCACGTAAGCTAGTACTAGGTATAATAATAATAGCATGTTTGACTATAGGGGGAGCTGTATGGTTGGGAATGGCGTTTTCTCAAGACTATTTAATCACTAGTTGTGGCGAATCTCGACATTTGGGAAGAAATATTTATTTCAGTGTCTGCAATCAAACAGTGGATATAAGATTATTTTTTACGTGTAAAACCTACTGTGAAAGGAATTAGTCTGACTTACGAACAGTGGTAGAAACTAGTTTCTTATAGTCATTGGGTTCGAAAGCATGTTGTGCTCTGAGCTATCGGTTTTGTCTAGTGAACACAAAGACAAAAGATCTTTACTACGAGCACCCCATCATTTACAAATCGAGAAAACTGTGTGAAGAAGCGGCAGAGCGACTTTCCATTGACGTTCCCGATTCGTTATCACTCGAGCTCTGGGTTAAAGAAGGAAAACTTCTACTAGTCGATGAATTCAAAGTTGGAGAATGTTTACTACCAACCAGAGAACCCTGGGAGTTATGGGGGAGTAACACGATTATCCCAGAGTACTGGACTGCCCCAAAAGAGAGTCAAAGAATGGTTGTCGGGGGAGGAGACTTACACTCTCCACAAGCCGTCGAGAACAAAATTCCGAAGAAACAAAACGTTCGTGACAGGGCTAGACCAGCAATGGCAAGCAGATTTAATGATTGTGAAAAATATCTCACGATTTGATGAAGGTTACAGCTACATATTAATAGCTATCGACATTTTGTCTCGTTATGCATGGGCAATACCTTTGAAGGCCAAGACAGGAAAAGCAATGAAAGATGCATTCGAAAAAATTATTTCCCGAGACAGAATTCCCATGGTTCTTAATACAGATCAAGGCACAGAATTCACGAATCGAATCTTTCAAAAATATTTGAAGGATAAAAATAATTCATTTCTTTGTTTCTTATGGGGACAAGAAAGCTGCCTTAGAAGAACGTTTGAATCGTACATTGAGAGAAAAATTATGGAGATATTTCACAAAACATAAACATTTCAACTTCATCAATGTTTTGCCACGTATAATGGAAAGTTATAATGCGTCTATGCATAGAGCTCACGGAATGGCTCCCAAAGATGGGAATATTCATAACGAAAGTATGGTTTGGAATCGACTCTACGGAAGCCCTGAGAAAAAGATAAGTCCTCATTTTTAAAGTTGGAGATCATGTACGTTTAAGCAGTCTCAAGCATCCATTCAAGAAGGGTGCATCTCAACAGTGGACTAGAGAAATATTCCAAGTTCGTAGAGTAATACATAGAAATCCTCCTGTATATGACGTGATCGACAGTGACGGACAGAAGATAAAAGGGACTTTCTACAACGAAGAATTACAGAAAGTTAAATCTCCAGAACTTTACGCTGTGGAAAAAATTCTGGCTAAAGACCGAAAAAAGTGAGTGTTGGTAAAGTGGGCAGATTACAGCACCCCTTCGTGGATCCCTGAAAAATGGCTTTCTATTTGACGTCACCTTCTACAGCCAGTGTTAATATTTATCCAGACAACAGACAATCGGATTATACTACACAACTTGCACAGTCTGTTGAACTCCAAGGACAGTGGGAAGTCGGATTGGCAGAGGTACACATACCTGTCAGTTGGTATAATATAGATTCATCTAACGACACTTTTGCAATTAAATATGACACAACCAGAAGAGGTTGGGTTGTTTTACCTCTGAGCGGCACTTTTTTTGCACACCATGGGCTAAATGGCAAGGTCACATGGACCCCGAAGGCTCAGAGAAGGTTGGGGGAGGGGACCCACTGGAACAGCTGTTGGGAGATAGATGGTAGCCTCCCGTCAAGGCCATCCAGCGTGTTCTTTAACGTGCACAGGGTATGTCTCTCCCTCACACGAGGCCACGGCTTAACGTCCCATCCGACGGACGGCGGCCTTTCCAAGCCCATCAGTGTCCCCTACTGACCGTGGGCAGGGGGGGGGGGAATTTTTCGGAGATAAATCTCAACGCTGACCCAGCTGGGACTCGAACCTGGGAACTACAGATTACGAGCCTGGCGCGCTACCGACTGAGCCACCCCCGCCCCCCTGTCAGTTGGTATAATATAGATTCATCTAACGACACTTTTGCAATTAAATATGACACAACCAGAAAAGAAGAAAGAACGAGAGTGAGAGAATTAGCTCCTTTGGAGGATGTGAAAGTTACCTTACCTAAATCGAGTCTATAATGGTCGTTACATATATCGAGCATTGAGAGACAACTTACCTGCAGAAGCGAAAGAAAATATCGAATTTAAATATGAGAATGAGAAAACTATTACTGTAATGTTCGCCAATAATTATGGGATACGATTTCCAAAAGAGTCAAAAACTTTCATGAATACCATATTTGGATTGCAAGATAATTATATAGGTCGTAATCTGTTTGGTAGTTTTACTTCTGAAATACCTCTACCTCTAACGTCCTCAGGACCACGCGTACAAGGTACTGATGACACCTACAATTTGTATGTACTACGTCCTACTCCAATTGAAGAATATACAGAGACGGTGGATGTTATAGAGACATCCACGCCTCTAATACACATACATCATGGACGATATGATAATGCAGTGAGTCTTTTTGAAAAAATGAGATTAGCGATACCTAATGATATTCGATTCCTTTTACTTCCGAAGGGGAAGAGGCTCAGGGCGTATCATGTTTCCTAAGAGACATCCTGGATTAGGAGAGATGTTAGGATTTGATCATATGGAGACATGGTTTGAAGAATCTACATCCCGTTATGCTATGGATTTAAAAAGAGGTATAGACGGACTGTACATTTATTCCGACCTCATTTAAGTGCAATATTTGCCACATTTAATATTAATAATTTATTGGGTAATACTAGTTTTATTCAATTTTCCTTTTCAAAATGAAGATTTCTTCGGGTTGGATTGGGTTGTTTTATCTCTGAGCGGCACTTTTTTGCACACCATGGGCTCTGGTGTGCTCCATTTGCACACCATGGATTTTTGCACACCATGGTCAGGTCACATGGACCCCAAAGGCTCAGAGAAGGTTGTGGGAGGGGACCCACTGGAACAGCTGTTGGGAGACAGATGGTAGTCTCCCGTCAAGGCCATCCAGCGTGTTCTTTAACGTGCAAAGGGATATGCTCTCCTGCACACAGGGCCGCGGCTTAACGTCCCATCCTACGGACGACGGCCTTTCCAAACCCATCAATGTCCCTACTGCCTGTGGGCAGGGCGGGGAGTTTTGCGGAGATAAGTCTCAACGCTGACCCAGCTGCGACTCGAACCTGGGAACTACAGATTACGAGCCTGGCGCGCTACCGACTGAGCCACCCCCGCCCCAGTAGAATTGTTATTTTACCTCTGACCTGGACTTTATTGAACTCAAAGGTCTAAATTAACAGGTCACAAAGACTTCAAAATGCTCTAAGAAGGCTGGTATATTTCCATTTTTTTCAGAGCCTTTGTTTGAAGTTTCCTTTGGAAAGTTGCGAGGCAGAATCGTTCGGTCAAGACCATTCAAGATGTTCTTTCGCTTACAGTCTTGCACTTATGCACATTGAACCAGCTTTAACGTTCAATCCTACGGCGTGAATAGGGGAGGCATTTCCAAGCACATGGGTGTACGTTTCTCACCGAGGGAGGGGGTAGTGGTTAAAGGAAAAACTCCGAACGCAGGCGTAGGTTGGGATTCGAACCTGGAGACATCAGTCAACGAGCTTATCCAATAGCCGACGGAGCCAACTCAGTCTGTCCTAGCATATTATTCGTAACTTACCAGGGTTTAATAATCCTTCATGCAGTCATAGTGTTTATGTCTGGGGCGGGGGTGGCTCAGTCGGTAGCGCGCCAGGCTCGTAATCTGCAGTTCGCAGGTTCGAGTCCCAGCTGGGCCAGCGTTGAGATTTATCTGCGCAAAATTTCCCGCCTGCCCACGGTCAGTAGGGGGACACCGATGGGCTTCGTCCGTCGGATGGGACGTTAAGCTGTGACACCGTGTACGCGAGAGCAATAACCTGTTGCACGTTAAAGAACACGCTGGATGGCCTTGACGGGAGGCTACCATCTGTCTCCCAACACTGTTCCAGTGGGTCCCGAACATTCTCTAAGCCTTCGGAATCCATGTGACCTAGCCATTTAGCCCATGGTGTGCAAAAAAGTGTCGCTCAGATGTAAAACAACCCAACCAATGTTAATGTCTGACATTTCATCTCCCTTTCCATATCGAGTTAACAAATACGCTTTTTTTATTTCTTCTTCGGGAATTCTTCTGTTACTAATTTATTTTCCTTTTCACTCTTTACCTTACATAAAGGCGGGAATGACTCAGCCGGTTATTGTGCTGGGCTCGTAATTTCATGTTCACTGGGGGAGGGGACCCACTGGAATAGCTGTTGGAAGACAGATGGTAGCCTCCCGTCAAGGCCATCCAGCGTGTTCTTTAACGTGCACAGGGTATGGCTCTCCCCCACACAGCGCCACGTCTTAACGTCCCATCCGACGGACGGCGTTCTTTCCAACCCATCGGTGTCCCCTACTGACCGTGGGCAGGGCGGAGAATAGTTGGTTGAGGATTTATGGCGCACGATACATGCCATGGAGGTATAACAATATTATTTGTTACCTATGAATGATACGCAACCATTTATTTGACCACTGCATGAGAGTCATACTCGTTAGCGCTGAATAGCACTCTTTTTACACACAATAGTTTTAATGGTAGGTCACAAAGATTCCAAGGCTCAGAAATGGTTGGGGAAGGGAGGGCGCATCTCTAAATTCCATCCTCGTACGTCCACGTCGTGAGGGGCGAGCAACATGCATTGTTTTTCGATTCCTGTAAATGGTGACTTTATCTTTAGAGAAATTCTTAGACAATGAATGGCTAAAACGAGGCTCTGGGAACATGCGCAGATGCCCGGATGTAGAAAAAAAATCGGAGGGGTTGGGTTGTTTTACCTCTGAGCGGCACTTTTTTGCACACAGTGAGCTAAGTGATCATTAGCCCCTATTGGACCTGTTGTTAGGAGACATATAATGTGTTCTTTAACGTGTACAGGATATGGCTCACCTGAATACGAGGCCTCCGACCGACGACGGTAATGTTTTTTTTCTGATCGAGGACAGGATGGGGTTTTTGGGGAAGATAAATCTCGACGTTGTCACAGTTAAGACTCGAACCTGAGATATACAGAAAACGAGACTGGCGTTGCTATCGACGAAGGCAACCCCGTTAGCGTTGGACAATTCAAACTTAAAGAAAAGCTATTAAAATACTATAGCTTTAAAGAGCCACAGATAAAATTCTAATTGAAAAGTAAAATACACGTTTTTAATGTGAAATGAATTGGGGCGAAAATAGCATTTTTAGGTTCAAGAAAATAAATTACTTCTGAAGCAGCTGTTTGTCTCAGAGGTCTGAGTTTAATACACCATAGTAGAATGCGTGTTAGGATGGCACCTTAAAAAAAAAATCGGGCGAGAGTGGCTCACTCGGTAGCGCGCCAGGCTCGTAATCTGTAGTTCTCAGGTTCGAGTTTCAGCTGGGTCAGCGTTGAGGTTTATCTCCGCAAAATTCCCCGCCCTTCCCACGGTCAGTAGAGGACACCGATGGGCTTGGAAAGGCCACCGTCCGTCGGATGGGACGTTAAGCCGTGGCCCCGTGTGCGGGAGAGCCATACCCTGTGCACGTTAAAGAACACACTGGATGGCCTTGACGGGAGGCTACCATCTGTCTCCCAACAGCTGTTCCAGTGGGTCCCCTCCCCCAACCTTCTCTGAGCCTTCGGGGTCCTTGTGACCTGGCCATTTAGCCCATGGTGTGCAAAAATGTGCCGCTCAGAGGTAAAACAACCCAACCCAACGCACCTTAAAAATGAATATTTTTGCTCTTAATAACAAAATATGAATTGACAAATGCCATTAATTTGAAAAAACTGACAAAAATACCTTTTTAAAGAATTGAAAAAATAAAAATATACCAGCCGTCCCGTGGCCGAGAAGTTATCACTCTTGGCCACTAATCAAAGATACCTGAGTTCGAGCCTCATGTAAGGCATGGATGTTTGCTTTTCCTTTCAGGGGGACGGGGGTGGCTCAGTCGGTAGCGCGCCAGGCTCGTAATCTGTAGTTCCCAGGTTCGAGTCCCAGCTGGGTCAGCGTTGAGATTTATCTCCGCAAAATTCCCCGCCCTGCCCACGGTCATTAGGGGACACCGATGGGCTTGCCGTCCGTAGGATGGGACGTTAAGCCGTGGCCCCGTGTGCGGGAGAGCCTTACCCTGTGCACGTTAAAGAACAGGCTGGATGGCCTTGACGGGTGGCTACCATCTGTCTCCCAACAGCTGTTCCAGTGGGTCCCCTCCCCCAACCTTCTCTGAGCCTTCGGGGTCCATGTGACCTGGCCATTTAGCCCATGGTGTGCAAAAAAGTGCCGCTCAGAGGTAAAAGAACCCAATCCTTTGCCTTTCTACTGAGGTTTCGCCATCCTCACAGACCTTCTACTATGGCGTATTAAACTGGCAGGTTCCTATCAAACTTCTGTGGCAAGAAGCTGTTTGAGGGATTATTTATTTATTCTTTAATATGATACTTGTTTATATTACCTCTCAAGCAACCACTTGCCACAAAAGTCTGACAGGAGCCTGTCAGTTTAATACGTCATAAAGAAGATCTCTAAGGAAATTATGACATCAACATAAAGACAACCCAAGAGACAGCCATGTCTTATCCGGGTCTCGAACCCAGGTCCATTTGACCATTAGCCAAGCATCTTAATCACGCGCCCGTCGGGATGCTGTTTCGCATTATTACATAGTTGGGTTGTTTTACCTTTGAGCGGCACTTTTTTGCACACCATGGGCTAAATGGCCAGGTCACATGGACCCCGAAGGCTCAGAGAAGGTTGGGGGAGGGGACTCACTGGAACAGTTGTTGGGAGATAGATGGTAGCCTCCCGACAAGGCCATCCAGCGTATGGCTCTCCCATACACAAGGCCATGGCTTAGCGTCCCATCTGACGGACGGCGGCCTTTCCAAGCCCATCGGTGTCCCCTACTGACCGTGGGCAGGGCGGGGAATTTTGCGGAGATAAATCTCAACGCTGACACAGCTGGGACTCGAACCTGAGAACTACAGATTACGAGCCTGGCGCGCTACCGACTGACCACCCCCATTCCTTGACCACAGATTCCGTGTCTTTACACGTGCCATTACACAGTGACTTTATTTTCCCCTCTTGCCCTCCTTTTTTATTTGCCTTAAAGTCTGCCCTGTCCACGACATCGCTGGAGTTGTGTGTTCCAGAGTGCTCTAGAATAGATATCAGTTCGGATCAATTTTTGGAACCTGAGCTCAAAGTTATTGACTCTGAATCAAGCCAATCCTGAACCATTTCTACTGTTATTGAGACCAAGAACGATTTTGGAAAAAAATAATTTATCTGACACATCTTAAGATACAGAAATGCATGTCGCTAAATTAAGTTTAGTCTTATAATATTAATTATATTCATTTGATGACAAAATTAAAATGTTAATGCTGCTTTGAACAAAATATATTTGAAATACTAGTTAAACCAATGCGAAAAGTGTGTCAAGAAACGTATGTCCATTCCTAACTCTTCCCATTGATAAATTCATTCATAGCTTTCCACCTTAGCGTACTACTCCAGTATCAGTTAAATCCCTCCAAAGGTTTGGCTTGGGTTGGGTTGTTTTACCTCTGAGCGGCACTTTTTTGCACACCATGGGCTAAATGGCCAGGTCACATGGACCCCGAAGGCTCAGAGAAGGTTGGGGGAGGGGACCCACTGGAACAGCTGTTGGGAGACAGATGGTAGCCTCCCGTCAAGGCCATCCAGCGTGTTCTTTAACGTGCACTAGGTATGTCTCTCCCGCACACGGGGCCACGGCTTATCGTCCCATCCGACTTTTACAAGCCCATCGGTGTCCCCTACTGACCGTGGGCAGGGCGGGGAATTTTGCGGAGATAAATCTCAACGCTGACCCAGCTGGGACTCGAACCTGGGAACTACAGATTACGAACCTGGCGCGCTACCGACTGAGCCCCCCCCCCGCCCCCCAAAGGTTTGGCACCAAATTGATTGAACATAATTAATTTTGAAAATTGTTTTGATAATTTCTATGTGATTATCTTAATTCTAATTAGTTCATAATTGTTAATTAAAAGCATGATTTCTGCTGTTCTGTACTTTCATTGCCGGATTAGGGATTGGCGAAGCTAGTAAGAGTAAAAAAGGAGAGAAAAATGACTAAACTTCCGCATATTTCACGCATTTATTAAAGACCTCTAAAACGTAGAGGAAAATATTATACTGCAAATGGAAATTCCTTGGCAGTTAAAATAATTCTTTTTCACTCGACTTCAATTCTCACAATCTGTAGAGTGCCAAATCTGTAACTTGAATTAGTATTAAGATGCGTTGCATTATAATTTAGATATTCTTGGCTTGCAAGAGACCAGATGGACAGATAAAGGTCAGATTCTTAAAAATAATCTTAAATTTCTCTTTTCAAGGAGGGACGAAAATAAGCATCACCAAGGCGTGGGTCTGCTGAGAAGCAGACACGCTAGTGATGCTCTTCTAGGATATGAGTGCATTAATGAAAGGTTTCTTACAGCAAAATTTCTCACAAGCGTTAAAGACTTGAATGTTATCTGCTGTTATGCCTCCACTGAGGATGCCGATGAGGATGAGAAGGATATGTTTTTACGGACAACTTCAGAATATTTTGAATTCTGTCAAGAAAGGAGATATTATCCTTGTTCTTGGTGACTTCAGTGCCAAAGTTGGTACTGACTCTGACCTTTGGGGAGGAGTATTAGGCCCTTTTGGTATTGGTAGCTGCAATGGCAATGGGCAAAGTCTCCTACAGGTAAGTAAACTCAATGGATTCAGAATAACTAACACTTATTACAAACACCGCGACATACATAAGTACACATGGGTTTCACCTGATGGGCTGCATAAGAATATGATTGATTACATATTAATTAACAGCAAATGGGCTAGTTCTGTTAGGAATACAGGGCATATAGGGGAGCTGAAATTGGATCTGACCATTACCTAGTTAAAAGTGTCTTGCAACTTAAACTTAAAAAGTGTTGTGCTAGGGCTAAAAAATTTACTTTTAATACTGAAGCTCTGAAAGATCCAGTTATAGGCAAAGCTTACCATGATAGGTTACTTAGTCATTATGACAGTCATGGTTTGCTTACTACTGAAGTTGAGGAAGAATGGGATCATTTGAAACAGGCTTTTTTGGACACTAACAGTACTCTTTTAGGAAAAAAGGAGCAGAACAGGCAAAATTATCTGAGTGATAAGGCACTTGAGCTTATTTTGGAAAGAAAGAACAGCAGGAATGTCCTTAATCAATACCCTACTAGTCCTAATAGAAAGCATTACAGAGAACTTAATAAACGTGTAAAAGATCAATTAGCAGCTGATAAGAATCTTTGGCTTGATGGTTTGGCTGACAAAGCCGAGGAAGCAGTTAAACAACACAACAGCAGAGAGCTCTACCAGATAGTTAATGTTTTGTGTGGTAGAAAACGGACAGGTATACAAGGTTTGAAGGATAAACAAGGTAAGGTTATAGAAGGGGAGGATTCTGTCATGGCTAGGTGGGCTGAGCATTTCAGTGATGTTCTAAACAATGTAGTTAGTTCTACTCCCATTGTTTGCAATGATGATAGATGCATTGGTGGCTTTAATGTTGGCCCTATAACACAATCTGAAGTTATTTTGGCTGTTTCTAAACTTAAACTACATAAATCCCCAGCTGTAGATGAAATTACTACGGAAATGTTTAGAGCTGGGAATGTTTCGGTTACCACTTGGATGACTGAAATTCTGAATATCTTTTATGATAAAGGCATGATTCCTAAGGATTTTACCAGAGCTATCGTTATCCCTATTTTCAAAAAAGGTCATCGCAGTTCTTGCGATAACTATAGGGGTATCAGCCTACTCTCTGTTCCAGGTAAAGTTCTTTCCATAATTGTACTTAATAGAATTAAGAATCTGGTTGACAGTCAATTGCTTGATGAGCAATGTGGATTCAGAAGTGGTAGGGGATGTGTGGATCAGATATTTTCACTTAGGCAGATTCTTGAGAAATGTTTAGAGTTTCAGAAACCTTTGGTTGCTAGCTTTGTTGATTTCAAAAAGGCTTTCGACTCTGTTGATCGCCATAATTTGTGGTTGATTGTGAAATCATATGGTATACCTGACAAGTTAGTTAACATAATGAAAGCTCTCTATAATAACACTGAATTGTGTGTGAGAGTTGGTAAGTTTTATAGCAATTAGTTTAGCATTACTTCTGGTGTTCGACAAGGGTGCATTTTGTCTCCTTTTCTCTTTAGCTTGGTTATTGACTATGTTATGCGAAATTCATTTCAAGGGAAAGATTTTGGCCTTAAATGGACTGGAGATACGAAACTTTCTGATTTAGATTATGCTGATGATTTAGCCCTTTTGGCAAATGATGTTGATGAGATGAACTCTTTCATTCGAGCTGTTAATGAAACTAGTAGTAGAGTAGGTTTGATTATAAACAGAGAGAAAACTAAAGTAATGAAAATTGGTCAGGCAGGCTGTGATTCAGTTAATCTGAATGGTTGCAGTCTTGAGCAGGTGTCACAGTTTAATTTTCTTGGGAGCTATGTAACAGATAATGGTGATGTGCGGCATGAGATTAACAGACGAATAGGGATTGCTGCCGGGACTTTTAAGAATCTATGGAGAGTGTGGAGAAATAGGCGTATACACTTAAAGACTAAAATTAGACTGTATAATAGTTTGGTTCTTTCTAGGGTTAGTTATGGTAGTGAAACTTGGACACTTTGTAAACAGGATAACAGGAAACTAGATGCTTTTGATTCCAGATGGTTACGCAGTATCATGGGCATTAGGTGGTTCAACATTGTAACTAATGATGAGGTTAGGCAAAGGAGTTTGCAACCTCCTTTAAACAGCATGTTGTGCAGAGAGAGAGACTCCGTTGGTTTGGCCATGTTTCCCGTATGAATAATTATAGATTGGCGAATAGGGTTATGAACAGTGTGCCCAAAGGCCTCAGAAAGAAGGGGAGACCTAGGATGCGGTGGGCAGACAATGTCAAACAGGACCTTGTTAGAATTGGTGTGCAGTGGCCAGATGCAGTAGATGTAGCTCAGGATAGACTTGCTTGGAGAACTAAATTGCACGGTCTGGTTGGACCTTCGTAGCCCATGGCTGCTTGAGGATGAGGATGATGATGATGTAAACCTTTACCTGTCTAACCAGTTCCTTGTTTACACAGGATATCTACAGGGGTTTATCAAAATAATGAAAACACGTATTGTTTGTGGAGAACATTTTATTAATAAGCTGTAGACCCAACTCGGACGTTTAGAACAGACGCGATTAGACGAGGAATAGACTTAAACAAGTCATGCACATATGGTATTGGAATGTGGGATCATTCTTCCTGTAAAATATAGCCCAACTGTGCCAGTGATGCTAGAGGTGGAAAAGTACTCTTTGTTGCTGCACAACACAGCAACCACGGCAATCCCCGGTTCCGTCTTTCGACACTACCAAGTTATTGAAAGCCGCGACTATCTACTGTCAGGGGCAAGGCTATACCATATAGATGCATCTCATCCCCGACATCCTATAGCGAGCAGTCCTATAGAAGAAAGCTCATCCATCGGTCAAAACCTGGAATTTACTCTGTTCCCCGGTTAGCCTTGAACATGGATATATAGATCCAAGTTCGTTCGGCACCCGGTGTGGAGACTCTTAGTGGGACCCAGACTTTGAAAAGGGCCCTTGCCTACTAGGACACCACTCCGTTCTGCAGGGCCCCTGAACTGCTACACTGAGCAGTTCAAGGTTTTGAGGTCTTAGCACTGTCAAACACGGGCCACTAATCCGGTCAGCAATGCTTTCGATCTCGGTTGGTCTTGGCTCTGTCCAACCAGAGGACCAGACCGGGTTAAGTTGTTTTACCTCTGAGCGGCACTTTTTTGCACACCATGGGCTAAATGGCCAGGTCACATTGACCCCGAAGGCTCAGAGAAGGTTGGGGGAGGAGACCCACTGGAACAGCTTTTGGGAGACAGATGGTAGCCTCCCGTCAAGGCCATCCAGCGTGTTCTTTAACGTGCACAGGGTATGGCTCTCCCACACACGGGGCCACGGCTTAACGTCCCATCCGACGGACGGCGGCCTTTCCAAATCAATCGGTGT
Organism: Ryuthela nishihirai; assembly: GCA_038380435.1. Taxonomy (NCBI): domain Eukaryota; kingdom Metazoa; phylum Arthropoda; class Arachnida; order Araneae; family Heptathelidae; genus Ryuthela; species Ryuthela nishihirai. The sequence continues at coordinate 26,397,536 of JAWZYU010000022.1, forward strand.
CCCCTACTGACCGTGGGCAGGGCGGGGGATTTTGCGGAGATAAATCTCAACGCTGACCCAGCTGGGACTCGAACCTGGGAACTGCAGATTACGAGCCTGGCGCACTACCGACTGAGCCACCCCCGCCCCAAACAGGGAAGGTCATTAAGGAACAATTCCGCAACATTGGGTGCAGGTGGTCCCCGAGAATCGATTCGTACGTTGTGTCACATTCCCTGCAGAATAACTAATGGCCCTAAGGAATGCCCTGATATGGCACCCCACAGCATCAGGGATCGACCTCCATGCTTCACAGTCGGAAACAAACAGTCGAGGTAGTACACTTCTGCAGGTGTTTGTCAGACGTACGTCCCGTGGCCGAGTGGTTAGCGCGCTTGGCTACTGATCTACGGGACCTGGGTTCGAGCCCCGGATAAGGCATGGATGTTTGTTTCGTTTTTCTGCTGAGGTCCTGCCACCCTCTCAGACCATCTACTATGGCATATAAACTGTCTATCAGTTTAAATGCCATACTAGTAGGTCTGTGAGGATGGCAATACCTCAGCAGAAAAACAACACAAACATCCATGCCTTACCAGGGGCTCGAACCCAGGTCCCTTAGATTAGTAACCAAACGCTAATCACTCGGCCACGTGACGGCTTTCTCTAGCATTCCTCTTGTTAAATGTTTTAACTTCTAAAACCCTTCAGATGCTAAATGATTTTTGTTGAAAATCCATGTTTTGACAGAACTGATTGAGATCATTAATTTACGCTTAGTCATGTTTCCCATAAAAAACGCTTATTTCATTATTATGCAAAGCTAGCCTACTATTGACAGGGGATGGATAGTCCTAATTAAATTATCACTCAGTGTAGAATCGACGATATTGGTATGCAAGCTATCACTTTAAACCTACGTGTTTTATCTATATCCTGGGGTTTGAGCCAAATGTTCTCATAGTTAAGGAACGGAGTGTATACTATCAATATCGAAAGGACATAGCATTACTGCCTAAAGACAAGAGTCAGTACTAATTTTGACACTGATGTCACCCAAAACAAAAGTAATATAATATCTCTTTCCTTGGCAAAATTCAAAAATTCCTGAAATTGTTCATAAAACATATCTTCCTCTTTTTTATCAGAGTTCTCAATGGGGGAATAGCAACAGATTTGAAATATTTACTCCTCGTTTTAAAATTTAGCTGTTAGAAATCTTTTATCAATACTATTATATTCTAGGACAGTGTTTCTTAACCTTTCTGTCTTGGCGATACGCTTTTGAAAGAGTTTTTACATTTACCGCTATACACGTATGGTAAAAGTTTCTTTTGTTTGTTTTATTTGGTAGTTTAAAATTCCATTCCTTCAAACAAAAATGCATATTAAAGTCAACATTTGACAAAATATTTCGCTATCAAACACGTGCAAATTTTTACATTGTATTATATTCTTTTTCTTTACGTGACACACCTGAGCTTTGATGGGGGCGGGGTGGCTCAGTCGGTAGCGCGCCAGGCTCGTAATCTGTAGTTCCCAGGTTCCAGTCCCAGCTGGGTCAGCATTGAGATTTATCTCCGCAAAATTTCCCGCCCTGCCCACGGTCAGTAGGGGACACCGATGGGCTTGGAAAGGCCGCCGTCCGTCGGATGGGACGTTAAGCCGTGGCCTCGTGTGCGGGAGAGCCATACCCTGAGCACGTTAAAGAACCTGCTGGATGGCCTTGACGGAAGGCTACCATCTGTCTCCCAACAGCTGTTCCAGTGGGTCCCCTCCCCCAACCTTCTCTGAGCCTTCGGGGTCCATGTGACCTGGCCATTTAGCCCATGGTGTGCAAAAAAGTGCCGCTCAGAGGTAAAACAACCCAACCCTGAGCTTTGAACGCGACACGCCGACTGAGAACAACTGTACTTAGAAGTTCATCACTGACATTTCTGCAAAGAATCAAACCTACGTCATGCAGATGATTGCTTTCGTACCGTCCTGCAAAGAGGAATTTAAAATTAGTGTGTAGTCATTGATTGTCCATCTCATCCTCTGCAAGTCCAGAATGTCTAGATTAAAAGGTTGGAATTTCGGTGTGAGGATAAGAGAATATTCTCAGTGTAGAGTTCTCACATTTCAGGTAACTGTAGAAAGAACGTAAGCAGTAGGAGGTTTGTAAAGAACCTAGGTTTGGTGAGAGAGGCAATGCCAACAATATCAAACAGTTTTAAACTTGCTACCAATGCTGGTAGGAACTTCAGACACCATCTTTACAAGCAGTCTTCTTAAAGTACCAGAATCAAAAGAGAAACTGATCAAACTTAAGAATGTCGATGGTCGTATAAGCAAGGTTCAGATTTCGCCAATGGTCTCTAATCGTAATTATCCATTAGTTGATATGGGGCTGCCAAAACACGAACAGAAAACACAGTTGAAGATTTGCCCTCAACCTAACCTAGGCACCACCAGTGTATCGTGCTCAGAATACAAAACCATTCTCAAAGCCATTAGACAATCTAAATGGTTTCAATGGTTAGCCTCTAGATCAGGTCTAGCAAACGTTTTAGCTGGAAAGCTGCATACAAAACAGAAACAGAAAGGCAGGACCCATAAGAAAAAGGAAATGGAAGGGAGAGCCGCAAAAAGAATATATAATATATTCAATAATGTCCATCCCGTGGCCGAGTGGTTAGCGCGCTTGGCTACTGATCTACGGGACCTGGGTTCGAGCAACGGGTAAGGCATGGATGTTCGTGTTGTTTTCTGCTGAGGTCCTGCCATCCTCTCAGATCCTCTATTGTGGCATAAAAACTGACAGGCTCCTGTCAGACCTCTGTGGCAAGCAGCTGCTTGAGGGAGTATTTATTTTTTTTTAATTTACACTCTGCCCGTGCTGACCAGTGGTGGGAAACAATGTGCAGTACGATTCATCAGACCAGTGGTGGGAAACAATGTGTAGTACGATTCATCAGACCAGTGGTGGGAAAAAATGTGTAGTACGATTCATCAGACCAGTGGTAGGAAACAATGTGTAGTACGATTCATCAAACCAGATGACACGTTGCCAGTCTTTAGCATCCCAGTTTTTATGTGCTTTGCACCACCTTACACGTTTTGTTGCATTGGTGTTGGTAATCAGAGATATGTGTATTAGAGCACGGTCATAAATACCGGCACGACGAAATTCCCGACGAATTGTTATGACGGAAACGGGATCATGTATGACGGAACGTTCAACTCTGCCTTATTTGCGATGCCTTGGGCTTCCGTTGTACAATCCATTGACAACGTTCGCCTATCCCTATCTGAAAACTTCGTATGGCATCCACAATTTGCACATTTGGAGGCAATGCCCTGTCCTTTTTGATAGGTACCATAATCTTCGATACAGTTCCTCGTGTTACCTCTACTATTTCCGCCATTCTGCTTACTGAAGATCCTCAAGACGCGCAACAATGATGGTGTCTTTTCGGAGGTCATTGAGATCTGACATTGTTGACAGTTACAACACAACAGCTGTTTTATCTGCATCTGTGGCACTGCTACATGATAGCCGACAACGTAGTTTTCTCCTTTATATACATCACATTGCGAGTGATGTCTCTGGGATATGCATAGGGTGTATTGCGTGTACTCTAGTCGCCGTCGGTGTTTCAATATTTTGATAAACCCCTGTAGGTTATAACGCACTAATGCTTGTGTGTGGAAGTCAAGAGAATAATCTCTAAGTAACTTCCTCACATAACTTGTACCTGTGTTGTACGGGAGGGGGGGGGGGGCTCAGTCGGTAGCGCGCCAGGCTCGTAATCTGTAGTTCCCAGGTTCGAGTCCCAGCAGCGTCAGCGTTGAGATTTATCTCCGCAAAATTCCCCGCCCTGCCCACGGTCAGTAGGAGACACCGATGGGCTTGGAATAGGCCGCCATTCCTCGGATGTGACGTTAAGCCGTGGCCCCTGTGCGGGAGAGTCAGACCCTGTGCACGTTAAAGAACATTCTGGATGGGTTTGACGGGAGGTTCCCATCTGTCTCCCGACAGCTGTTTCAGTGTGTCCCCTCCCACAACCTTCTCTGAGCCTTCGGTGTCCATGCTCTCCCACACTCGGAGCCACGGCTTAACGTCCCATCCGACGGACAGCGGCCTTTCCAAGCCCATCGGTGTCCCCTATTAACCGTGGGCTGACGGGGAATTTTGCGGAGATAAATTTCAACACTGACCCAGCTGGGACTCGAACCTGGGAACTGCAGATTAGGAGCCTGGCGCGCTACCGACTGAGCCACCTCCGCCCCTGTATTTAACGGAGGGAGAAGATTTCGAGAATGTGACTGGTGCCCCTGCTGATAATGGTAAGGCCTAATGTTTAGTCTGCATATTTTGTAAAGTGGTTTTTCTATGGGTTGGGTTGTTCGGTTGTTTTACCTCTGAGTGGCACTTTTTTGCACACCATGGGCTAAATGGCCAGGTCACATAGACCCCGAAGGCTCAGAGAAGGTTGGGGAGGGGACCCACTGGAATAGCTGTTGGGAGACAGATGGTAGCCTCCCGTCAAGACCATCCAGCTTGTTCTTTAACGTGCACAGGGTATGGCTCTCCCACGCATGGGGGCCACGGCTTAAAGTCCCATCCGACGGACGGCGGCCTTTCCAAGCCCGTCGGTGTCCCCTACTGACCGTGGGTAGGGCGGGGAATTTTGCGGAGATAAATCTCAACGCTGACCCAGTTGGAACTCGAACCTGGGAACTACAGATTACGAGCCTGGCGCGCTACCGACTGAGCCACCCCCGCCCCAAGCCAAGAAGGAAACTTCTAAATAAAAGAGTTTTTTTTATGTTAGAATGATTCAATGCGAGTTAAATATCTAAATTCCGTCTCAATACAACATTTACTCAGCATTTGAAAATTCCAGGATTATTTAACAGTCCGTTCCAAACCTTTTTGTTCTGAAATGATGGAAATTCAAATTATAATTATAGAAAACGCGCAAGAATCGAATTGCTGCTTGATTAGCCATTATTTAATAATATTTGCAACAAAATCTTGTGCTTGAGAATTTAGTTCCGTTTTTTTTTTTAAACTCTCGATCAATATAACAGAAAATCAAGGTTTATATCAGAAAGTAACTGCTAGTTAGGCACACTGCAAACTGCTGCTAGAGCTGATGGAGTGCTTTTTCTGTTTGGAGAGAACAGAACAATGAACAGAACAAGATCACAAATGATATCAAGTTCTCCGTCGCACAATTCTGTCTGCTCTCTACAGCCAGAATTCTTTCGCGCGGATGAAGGTGCGCTTCCTTCTAACTCGGCCTAAGACTTTAATACCCCTTTCTCGCCTCGTGCAATCCGCTGTAGAGGTGCGCGATTTCTCTAACGTATTTTTCCAATTTAAAGAATAGCCGTGAGTTGGCTGTCCAGTTGATCAATCACCATGCTTTTCCTTGCTGTTCCCAAAATATATACACTCCCTTTCTCAGCTCCCTGCTGTGGAACTCTGAAGTAGAATCTGAAGAACGGGGATCGCTTTGGGAATATCAAGTCTAACAATGCAGGTCATTACATGAATGAGCTTTTCTCACCCTCAGGGACTTAATAAGACAAAGCAGCAGAGGAAATAGAGGAGCCTCGCTCGCTGATCGTTGTCTGACTGAGACGGATTATTTGTCCATCATGCAGTTTAATAGAGACAAGAAGATAATTTTCTCTTTCGTTGCTGATGCTTGAGACTCTTTGTTCCCTTAACTGAACCATAGAAATCCCAGGTCTGATAAGAGAGAATAATTCGAGGAATAATGAACAGACCCTTTTTCTTCATTTTATTGTCTGTCGTAGTCTGCATCTCAAATGACTGTCCTGCACGGGGGCAGGATTCTGGGCTGTGAGCATATCGATAGCAGAGACTTCTCCTATGAAGCTTTCTACTTGATCTCAGCTAGAAATGGTCTCGTATTTCAACGATCTTGTTGTCATTTCACTTTTTTTTGTTTGCCTCTGTGTTTGGTATGCTATAATTCTCGAAGAGATGCATCGATCGCTTTCACCATCAGGAAATAGATTCTTTGCCTAAACAATACATTTCCAGTAGGAAAACAAACTAAACGGGCTTTTTTGAAACCGAAATGTAAACCTCAATTGCCTACACCTATTCACAACAACCGAAATAGTGTAACTTCTCCCTTTCCAGTTGGGGCGGGGGTGGCTCAGTCGGTAGCGCGCCAGGTTCGTAATCTGTAGTTCCGAAGTTCGAGTCCCAGCTGGGTCAACGTTCAGATTTATCTCCGCAAAATTCCCCGCCCTGCCCACGGTCAGTAGGGGACACCGATGGGCTTGGAAAGGCCGCCGTCCGTCGGATGGGACGTTAAGCCGTGGCTCCGTGTGCGGGAGAGCCATACCCTGTGCACGTTAAAGAACACGCTGGATGGCCTTGACGGGAGACTACCATCTGTCTCCCAACAGCTGTTCCAGTGGGTCCCCTCCCCCAACCTTCTCTGCGCCTTCGGGGTCCATGTAACCTGGCCATTTAGCCCATGGTGTGCAAAAAAGTGCCGCTCAGAGGTAAAACAATCCTTTCCAGTTCCACTTTCTCACTCACCCTTTCCTTGAATAATGCATTCGCAATTCTCTTCCCCTTAAGTGGCGTTATCCCTTTCCCTCAAAGTAATGCAAGCTCACTTTCTTTCCTTAGTTAGTTACATTTTCTACCTAAATAAAAAAATAAATACTCCCTCAAGCAGCTGCTTGCCACAGAGGTCTGATAGGAGCGTGTCAGTTTATATGCCACAGTAGAAGATCTGAGAGGATGGCAGGACCTCAGCAGAAAATAACACGAATATCCATGCCTTACCCGGGGCTCGAACCCAGGTCCCGTAGATCAGTAGGCAAGCGCGCTAACCACTCGGCCACCTCTACCTATATGTATAAAATTGTTACATCCTCCATTTCCAATCACGGATTCAGTCCATCTAACTTCCTTTCTCATTATATCAATCCTCATATGTCTTATTTCTTTGATTAGACTGGCCATTTTATCTATTTAGCATAAAGTTCTCACATTCAGTGCGAGTACTCATGAGTAAATACTCGTAGTTTCAGAGCAGTGGAGAAAATTCAATAGGATTCACAATTCGAGGAAGTACTCTTCGAGGAACGAGGGTAAAAATCCGTTGTGTACAGCAATTTTCTCTATCAATTAACTAATAAATAACGAGCAAAATTTGTTAAATAATCAGTGGCGGATTAAGGTATCAGAAGGCGAACAGGCTCAAATGGTTCGGGACGCTCCCAACTCTCCGAAAGGTGGCGGTGGTGGGGGGTAATCACTCTATAAAATTTTTTACAGCTTACAAATGAAAAAAAAAAGATGTATGCAGCAGGTTAAATAAATTGAACTGCAGAAAAAAATTAGTAGAAAATTTAAATATGTAGTAAACTTGCGGAGCCGTCCCATGGCCGAGTGGTTAGCGCGCTTTGCTACTGATCTAAGGGACCTGGGTTCGAGCCCCGGGTAAGGCATGGCTGTTTGTGTCGTTTTTCTGCTGAGGTCCTGCCATCCTCTCAGACCTTCTACTATGGCATATAAACTGACAGGCTCCTGTCAGACCTCTGTGGCAAGCAGCTGCTTGAGGGGGTATTATTTATATATATAGTAAACTTGCACTACTGGAAAAAAATTGGGATAGCAGGAAGCCCATTGTTGAAGGGTTTCTAACCTTCCCATCACATTTTATCACATCACTGGAAAAAAAATAATTATAAGCATAAACAAATATCTGGTCTTTGTAGTGTGTTTTAAGTAGTAGGTGCCCCACTTTGGGGGCAAATGACCTTTTGACCTTGAAGGTCACGCAGCAGTCAGATGACCCCCAAAAGTCCCGTGATTTTGCCGTTCGTCCGCCATTTTGTATTCTGACGTCATATTCTCGAAAAGTCCCTCGATTTTCCCGCCATTTTGTATACTGACGTCATATTCTCGAAAGGTCCCGTGATTTTGCCGTTCGTCCGCCATTTTGGATTCTTGCATAGTTGAGTCATCCCCCTGTTTGACCACGCCCCTCCAAAAGTCCCGTGATTTTTCCGCCATCTTGAATTCTTGCATAGTTGAGTCATCATCCCCTGGTTGACCCAAACCCATCGTGAAGCAACCGTCCCAAATATTTTTTATTGCAGCGCCATCTAGTGTTTCTAGTGTTTAACTATATTTATAAAAAAAGTCTCCCACCGGTGGGTTCGATGAGTCATAAAAAGATGAGTCATGAAAGTTTTTTTGTGAAAACGGAGGGTAACGATGATTCACAGGGACACGTTCCAACACGTCGACAGCCAAAGTCTCGAATTACGTTGCCAGATATTGGATTGTTCGAAAACATACCCCTGGTGTCTAAAACACGTATTATATTTTAATCGTAATTTAAAAATATCGGAATTTTACCAGATAGCTCCATCTAGCGTCAGATCTCGACCAATGGAAGGCTATGACAGGATGACGTCACAGGTTTAAGGTATAAGTATTACCGCTTGACAGCTGATAAGACATTAGTTGTTCAGTATCGTAACCATGGCCTGTGTTAAGCGTTCCCTGACCGGTGGCAAACTTCCTGCGAAGCGACTTGCTCTTAGAGATGATGATCAGCATATGTTTCAGTTAGGCTCTGATTTGTTTGCGAATGTTTGTGAGTACAAGAACTATCCCAAAGTGCACATACGTCTGTTCAAGAGGTTTAGTGATAATTCGTTAAAACTGTATCCTACAAAAGACGGTGTGATGTTGTCTGAAGAACAGTGGCATGGACTGGTTTCTTATGTACCTACAATCGTCGAAGCATTCAAAGATATCGAATACGGCGAGTATGAACTGGACTCTACGGTTTGTTGCGTCGTGCTCAAGGGTAGACACGGGGTGCTCATTACAAAAACTATTCCCCGTGATGGTGCTCCAATGTCTTCATCGATTCGTCTCAGCGTCGAGCAGTGGGAGAGGCTAACAGATTACGAATCTGTTAGCCTCTCCCACTGCTCGACGCTGAGACGAATGTGTTAAGCGTTCACCTACAGTTTGATGGTGACTCAATCACCTACAGTTTGATGGCCATGAAGTTTGAAAATGGTAAATTTTCGAATGCCGTGTGGAATGCAGAATTAGCTGCAAACCTTCCTCGAAGAAGCCTATCTAATGATCAGCCCCACGAGCAAGACAGCGGTGATTCAGTAAAGCTTATGGATTGTTTAAAGCAGACTTTGAATACAATCGTCAGAAAAGAACTTTTTACGATTCTACGTAAGAACTGTATCGGGTGCGAAGTGGATCATCCGAGTCAACTACGTCATTCGTGCCTTACCCTAACCGATGAATCAATTGTTGACTATTTCACAGAAGCAGTAAGAAACATTCATTTAACGGATATTGCTGAACGTTTTGTAGAAGAATCAGGTATTGAATTAAATCGACCAGCTAATATCTCATTTATGTCTGAATTGAACTTTCCAACGTTACTAAAAGAGCTGCACGACGAACTGGTACGTACATCTGAATACGTACTAACTAAATATTAATGTGACCTTAATGTTATTCTATTGTAAAAATAAGTGTTAATATTTTATGTTAATAAATATGATTGTCTCTCTGATATTTATGTCATTGTGATTTCTTTCTTCGTGTAGTTAACATGAATTTTAAGGTTAGCATTGAAAGTGTTAATATCGTTTGCTGTAATGAACGTTCTCAAGTCTCTGTATCAAGACCCAGCACAGCCCGCAAGTTATGCTGGGGTGGATGCTTTATATCGTGCTGTAAAAGAAAGGGACGGGAAACTGAAGAAGGCAAAAAGAGCGGAATGGTTAAGGGGGAAGGAAGCTTACACTATTCACAAACCCGTGAAACATCGGTTTCTCAAGAACAGAGTGATAGTGGGGTGTAAAGATGAACAATTTCAGGCAGATCTGGTAGATTTGTCATCTCTTAGTAAACATAATGACGACTACAAATATTTACTGACATGTATAGACGTGCTTTCGAAATACGCATGGGCAGTCCCTTTAAAACAGAAATCGGGGCAACTGATCACAAAAGCCTTTCAAAAAATATTTCAAGAAAGAAAGCCTCAGAAATTACAAACAGATAAGGGGACAGAATTCACTAACCGAGTGTTTCAGAAGTATCTAAAAGCACAGGGGGTTGAATTTTTCACTACTCATAACGAAACCAAAGCTAGCATAGTAGAACGATTCAATCGTACGTTAAAAACAAAAATGTGGAAATATTTCACAGATAAAAATACGAATCGCTACGTCGATGTGATAGACCACTATTGCACAGTTATAATCACACCTATCACCGTAGCATAAAAATGAAACCCGTTTTGGTATCACGTGAAAACGAGAGTCGCGTGTGGAAAACTCTGTATGACAATGTGTGGTCTCCGCAAAACCCCAATTATAAATTTCAGGTGGGGGATACCGTAAGCATTGTGAAATCTAAACTACATTTTTCGAAAAGGTACGAGGCTAACTGGACAGAAGAAATCTTTGTCGTTGACAAACGACTACCCAGAACACCACCAGTCTACAGAATTAAGGATCTTATGGGAGACGTGATCGAGAATCATTCATCATAAATTATGTCTTTTTACGTAACGCTACCCAGCGACAGTTCGCTGAAATATTTTCCCGAAAATAAGACGTCTCATTATATCACTAGACTCCCTAAACCCATAACATTAGAGGGTCAATGGGAAGTTGCCCTGGCAGAAATCATTTACCCTCATACTTGGTATAATGTTACTCCGTTTAATAATTTATTTGGATTTCACTTGGGAACAGGGGATATGTACGGTAGGCGGATACCTCCAAGAATGTATGAAACAGTCCCCGACCTGCTACGGGCTATGATTTTACCGTCGGTTAACGGAAAAATCAACGTGACGTATCATAAAGTCACCAAAAGAGTGAAAGTAGAAATTGTCAACAATGCCAAATTGGAACTTTATACAGGCTTAGCCGAAATGTTAGGTTTTGAGGCAGGTACTATTGTTCAAACGATGGAAGCACCCTACGTGGCAGACATGCAAGCAGTTTACCCAGCGCTATTCGTTTACACTGATCTCGTAGAAACTCAGATAGTAGGGGACGTCTTGGCTCCTTTATTACGCATCGTGAAAGTGAACGGTAAAGACGGAGAAATCATCAGTGCGCAGTACGATCGACCTCACTATCTGCCGTTAATCAGAAACAATTTCCAAACTGTAGAAATCGTTATAAGGTCGAACACAGGTCATCTGATACCATTTGAACGAGGGAGAGTGTTGGTGAAACTTCATTTCCGACTGAAGCAGCTGTTTTAAAAAAATGCACGTTCCTTACAAGTGTTGCACTAAACATTATGAGTACTATTACGCAGCCCAAGTAGGTAATAGTCTGTCGTATTATCAAGGTCATCCATTACAGAGGGGACATGGTTTAGGAGGATTTTTTGGAGCTCTCTTTAAAGCGGCTGTGCCGTTATTAAAACAAGGAGCTAAAACTGTCGGTAAAGAAGCACTGCGAACAGGTATGAAGATAGCTGATGATGTTTTACGGGGTCAAAATCCCAAAAATGCTGCTAGACAGAGAATCAAGGAAGCTGGAAGGAAACTGGGGGAAAAAGCTTACATCAAAGCTAAAGAGATGATGGGGGCAGGCATTAAAAGGAAACGAGGTCAGCCGAAACGTGTCATTTCTTCAAAGGCGAGAAGAGTGTTCGGACGTGACATATTCGATCCGTAATGGCTTTTATTCATCGTGATTCGCTGGAGTGCGCTAAATCAGAACTCGACTTATTTGCTTTACCTCCCACACAGACCCTCATTGAAGCGGGACAGTGGGTTGAATATCACCCCCTGGCTAACATCTACGATGGAGGACCCTTAGAATTTCATGTATCTGGAAGCGGCGAGGAATACATTGATCTTTCCCAGACTATGCTCTATGTGAAAGCCAAGATAGTGAAAGCTCCCAATCTACCTCTAAAGAAAGTGAACTCGTCGGTCCAGCAAACCTGTTTTTACATTAGCTCTTTGCCCAAATTGACGTATCGCTCAACGACCGCCTCGTATCCAGTTCCAATAATACTTATCCTTACCGAGCTATGATTGAGACGCTGCTGAACTACGGTGAAGACAGTAAGAAGTCTCAGCTGACGTGTGAACTGTTTTACAAAGATTCAGCCGGATGTATGAGTGAGACAAACCCATCAGAAGCAGGAAAACCAAATAAGGGTTTGCAACAGAGATGTCAATTAACAGATCAGAGTGCTATCGTCGATATGATAGGTACGCCACACTGCGATATATTCTTTCAAAACCGCCTGCTTTTAAATCTAGTGGTTATAAAAATCAAACTGATCCGCAGCAAAGACTCCTTTTGTCTACTGTCATCTTCTGCCACTCCAGATTGCAAAGTCATGCTAGAACATGCATCGCTTTTCATACGCAAAGTAAAAGTCAGTCCAGGTGTGTCGCTAGGACATGCAAAAGCCTTAGAGAAAGGCTCAGCGAAATATCCCATAGACCGTGTTCTTTGTAAAACGTATTCTGTACCCCAAGGTAATATATCAATGATACAAGACAATGTATTCCTGGGACAGATGCCTAATCGCATAGTCATTGGTTGCGTGGATAACGATGCTTTTAATGGTACTTATAGCAAAAATCCTTTCGAATTCAAACATTATCATCTGAACTTTATAGGCGTATACGTGGACGGCCACCCAGTTCCCTACAAAGCACTAGAACCCAACTTTAAAGAAGGAAATTGGATACGAGCTTATCATAGTTTATTTCTGGGGACGGAAAAAGCAGGCCAAGACCGAGGTATTCAAATAAGTCGCGACGAATATTCTCAAGGTTACACGTTGTATGCTTTCGATCTTTCCCCAGATCTCTGCGACGGAGGGCACATGAACTTATTACGGCAAGGAAATTTAAGACTCGAATTGAAATTCGCAGTACCGCTGCAACAAACTATTTCCATCGTTGTCTATGCAGAATTTCAGAACATCATAGAAATAAATAAATCAAGAAATATCTTATTTGATTTTTCGTCATGAATGCCCTCCAACTCAACAGAATCCTGAAGAGAGATCCTTACGTGAGAACGACATTTCTCGGCGTATTTCCAGCAGACGGTTTAAAGAGAAGATTGCCCTATTACCCAGCATCCCTCATTGTGAATGTAGATCCTCGGAATAAGATTGGAAGTCATTGGATGGCTCTATATGTTCCCAATCCTTATACAGTAGAATTCTTTGATTCATTTGGAAATCCTCCTAATTATTTTAATGGACCTATTTTAAACTATGTATCGCGGTTCCAGACTATTGTATTTAATGATGTTATCCTGCAAAGTGACGAAACTGGTGTGTGTGGTCAATATTGTATATTTTTCTTAACCCACCGTTGTCGTGGAAAATCAATGTTTTCTATCATAACTTTGTTTAATGTAAATCGTCATTGGAACGATAGACAAGTTTATCGCTATGTAAAAAAAACATATCCTTTAAATGTACCTTTCTATATGCCAAAATAAAAAATTTTTAAGTGTAAAATAATTTGCCAGACTCCTATTTTTTAATACACAAACATATATTTTATTCGGAAGAAAATCTTAAAAACTAGTTACAGTTCATCACATGGTGAGCCAAATCGGAGAAACATTCACAGATTTATAATATTTATTTTTGATGAGGGTTTTTGGAAAATTTATATCTTTTAACACATTATCAAACTCAGCATAACCGATGGGTTTTACACTTTTTTTATTCCGCAATAGGTTATCTATTAAATCCACAATATTCGAACCCTTCACAGTCCTATCTCTAATTTTTAACTCTCCATTAGGAGTCCAACTCACAACATTACTTTTATCTAAAATACTCATGATATGTGAAGCATTTTTTTTTGAAGTTTTTAGGAACAGTATCCGTTACTAATTTTAATACATCGTTCTCGACGTTCTGAAGTGAATCTAACTGTACAGTAAAATCTGGAACATGACTTATATCGTGAGTGACATTTATATATTTCTGCAATACTTGATTGTATAAGACGATTTTTTCAGAATCGGTTATTTTACGATTTAAAATATCTTTCATTTCGCGGTCCAATTGCGATAACTGTTCCTCAGACGGGGAATGACGCGATAACCTTTCTTCAGGCACCAACACAAGTTTTCTACTATACTCCATTTCTACTGAGTAAGGAAGTGATAACGGATAATGCAGCTGGCACTAATACGCTAAGGAATCCCCCTTTCTGTACTAATAATCTACGCTTCTTATAGAGGGGAACTGTCTTATCAGCCAGTTTTCTTATAGACCTCTTATGCGGCTGCAATTTTATCTTCTGATTCCTAGTTAACTTAACATTCCCTTTTAAAACGTTTAAACAACATTCACATAGAGTTTTAATGACCCCGTTTGGCGTCTTTCTCAACATTTCCGTGCGCATGCGCGGTTTACAAATGCCTAACAGCCGTAGCTGTTCTAAATGAGCCTCTGTACACTTGGCCATTCTCTCTCTGAATGATTAATCTTAACTATGGATTAATCTTAAATAGCCTCCTTTAGATTAAATATTTTCTAAACAGCAAAAATTGGAATGTTACACAGTAAAATAACTGAGTCTTTACAAGTCCTTAGAAGAATGACGCTCTAACCACTTAGACAGCAATAAAACTTTTCGTGCAGCACAATGAGCAGTATCGTGATATCTGCACTCGTATTCATAACAACGGCCTAAATCGTTTATATTAGGGACCCCCAGACATTCTAAATTATAACAATTTTTGTTGATATACCGCTCAAACATTTTACATTTGCTCAAACCTTTGGCATAAAACACATCATAGGTTAAACTGAGTAGAGTCATAAGGGTATACATTTCAGTATAAGGCCTATTACCCTGATTCCAATACAAATGATGCAAATTTTCGGTCGTCCAGTGACATGTTATCCTATCTTTAAATAACAATTCATTCCAATTATAGGGAGGTTTAAAAAGAAAATTTTCCATCCATTGTACATCTGATACACAAAAACTAAATTCTTTTACAATAAATTTACCGTCCTGAAGCTGAAAGCCTTCTGCATCTAATATAACTGACATATTGACTGGGGATCAGAAAAGAATGACGTCTTTATATATTTTACAATGGACTGGTAGTCTGATCTAACCAATGAAAAACTTTACCTTGGCTGATAGACATAATTTACTTCCCCGTGGAATATATTTGTTCTCAGACGCATATCCTCTGGAGTTTCCATGCGAAGATCCACAAATAAATAATGATAAGGACGTCGGGTGGCATCAGCATAGACTTCCATGAAGAATTTGGTTTTACCGGGATACAGCTGCCTCGCAAGGTGATTAATCTGGCTGATATCTCTCCTGGAATTAAATAAACATAAATAATGAGCGTTGAGTGAAATATCGCGCATCTCTTTACCTTTATGAAAAATATTTTGCACTATGAAAATAACAGACAGTTTTTTATGATGGCTACCCTTTGTAAAGAGATGGGTTAGCCTCTTATCACTACCACATTCACTCATTAAATCATCAATCACAAAAACAGTACTATCTCCTAAATAGTCATTATAGTTAGTAGGTAATCCTTCCACGAACATCACTTCAGTCATCTCGTCGTATAGAGGTTGATACATGCCGTAAAACCACACAATTTTTTCAGGTTGGGGCTTCATGAGCTTACTGTGTAATAATTTAGAAACAAAACGTGATTTTCCACTGCCAGTAGGACCTGCAACAAGAGCTGTAAAAGGATGATGTAAATGAGGCAACTCCATCTTTCACACTGATACAGAAAAATAGAAACAGTTTAATAAATACCTTCTTAATAGCCGAAGGGGATGGTGTCCAGATCCGGAAGGATACAGCGCTTGTCGTACACAACTCTGTAATCCTTCTTCTCCTCCCGGTTAATCACCTTGCGGCGCTTGGCATCCCTGGTAATCTTTCTAGGATTGACGGTTGTGAGCACTTGTGGCGTATCCAGGTTCTTTACCAGCTGGGTCAAGCTGTCGAAATTCAGAATCAGGGAGTTTGTATAATTTAAGGTAAACCCCCTGATTTTGCAGCAGGTCTTTCCTTTAGCCGTCTTGTACGCATAATTTTTTGCTCCTCCACTGATAAAGCTGATGATGTGGTCTCCTTCATCTAATTCATTTGTGAATTCCCCTAGGTAATTACCAATAGGGGGATCGTTTGTACCATCACTAATGTATATGATGGAATCAGTGTCGTAGTAGCAGACAGCCTGACCCAACTTCTCCAGCTCTCTGTACAACCTCAGTCTGGCATGGGCTGTGGTAAAAGCAGCTATAAAAACATTTGTCTGGTCCCTCTGGCTGACGAATTCCTGCTTATACTTCCAACTAATGGCTGCTAACTCCTCAGTTGGAAGATACATGTCCTTAACCTGTATAAAAATAAAAAATAATTTTTTTTATCAAACACAAGAAACAAACTTTTTTTAAGAAAACTTTTCCTTAACAAAAATGAAATTTTTGTCAAACACTAAACACAAAAAACTTTTTTTTTAAGAAACCTTTCCTTAACAAAAATAAATTTTTTATCAAACACAAGAAAAAAATTTTTTTTTTAAATAAAGACTTTTTTTAAGAAAACTTTTCCTTAACAAAAAATGAAA
The DNA here is from genome assembly GCA_038380435.1 of Ryuthela nishihirai. Taxonomy (NCBI): domain Eukaryota; kingdom Metazoa; phylum Arthropoda; class Arachnida; order Araneae; family Heptathelidae; genus Ryuthela; species Ryuthela nishihirai. The sequence goes on from JAWZYU010000022.1 coordinate 26,414,192, forward strand.
TTTTTGTCAAACACTAAACACAAAAAACTTTTTTAAGTAACCTTTTCCTTAACAAAAAATGAAATTTTTGTCAAACAAGAAAATTTTTTTTAAATAAAAACTTTTTTAAAGAAAACTTTTCCTTAACAAAAAATTAAATTTTTATCAAACTCTAAGTACAAGAAAAATACTTTTTTTTCAATAAAACTTTTCTTACCTCTACTGTAGGATTTGTTAGCAACTTGTTGAAGGAAGCAAGGTCGGCGACGAAGGTTATCTGGTGCTTATTTTCCTTCATGCCAAAACGTCCCCAAAAACTGTTCAGGCACGTCTTGGCACATTGGCGTCGTCCTTTATTTATTTCAATGCAACCAGGGTCCAGTTGCACTCCTTCTCGTCGAGAATAATTTTGGATGTAGGCGGATCTCGTCGAGAATTATTTTGGATGTAGGTTTTCTTCATCAGAATGGCAATCCACAGGCCAACCAGATGACTCCTGCTTCAACTTGAGGAATGTATTTATATAGCTTTTAAAGAGCTCAGTGGATTGCTCTTTAAAATAGTAAACTTCGTATAATTGCACGATAGTATACCCTACTGACACAGCTTTTTTCACTTCCTCAGACACCCACGTACCCGTCAAGGCTCTTTCAGCATTTGTATGCTCACAAGGAGGAGCTTGGCGTGTTTCCACACAAGTACGGCACAAAGGGAAATTTAATTTGTTGTTGGCTCTGTAAGGGAGGACTGGATGATAGAGGCCTATTGGAGGAAGAATGCTGCACTTCACGATGCCGAAATATTGGGTGATGTCACCAAAATCTGAAGTGATGATTTCTGGGTGACCCATGGGGTAAGGATCATACTTATTGACTGTAGGGTAAAGGGATGTGAAATCGATGTACTTTATCTTTTCACAACCCTTTACCGTATACTGTAGTTTGGAAGCATTCGTCCTGCCTCCAAAAAATGCATCTCTGGGGTTAAGTCTGGAGACTGCCTCGTGGGTACTCAAAAACTCCTGTAGTTTAGGATCTCTCTTTTTCATTTCCTGAAACTCGTGCTCCCAGATACTGATGTACTTGTACCCAGCCTGCTTCAACATTTCCTCCTGCTCTTGGGTTTTGCGAAAGAGTGCCCAAAATGGGGTCCCATTCACAGGGTTAATGGTATCCTCATCATAACATTTTTTGCAGCCGTGCCAAAAACAGCCTAAATACCGATAAATGCTATGACTCTCCTTGCAGTAGCCGTCCACAAACTTCCCTAGAATTTTTTGTTCCCCATCCTCGTTAAGGCCATGACAGATTTTATCACCTGTCGTGTGGCTTACAAAATCTAGCCACTGAATACAGCCAAGACTTGAACTGATGTTTTTAACGTAGCCATGAATGGGGATGAGGGCTAAAGAATTATCAGGGATGTGCTTAGACCTGTAGGTAGCCATGCAAGCTGAGGCGATCGTTGTATACTGGAAGGGGTCCACCTCGTTGATGCTCAAAAATTCCTCCCGGAATTTCAAGCAGGAGCGTCGTAAGATATCCACATCTGATCTGCAAAGGAAGCAGGATTAGAAAAAACAATTAAACTTTTTCGTTACTATAAACATGTCTACAAATTTTTATTGCCACCCAATCAATAAAACACATTTTTGGACATAACGTAAAAAAATATTATTCATAAATATTTTCATAAAAAATTTTTTGATTTTATGAAATACCATTTTCTTATTAAGATTCACAAAACAGTTTTACATTTTCTAAAATAATTATTTTCTGAAACACAATCTGAATTTTTTTTTTGTAATTTTACTTTTCGTAAATTAATTTTCTGTAAAAAAGTTCAAGCTTTTAAAAATTTTTCTAAAACACAATTTTGAAATTTTTTTACAAATTTACATTTCGTAAATTAATTTTCTGTAGAAAAAAATGTTTAAGCTTTGAAAAAATTATATTCTGTAAAATATTTTTTCTAAAACAGCAGTTAAAACAGTTTTTACATTTTTGAACCAAATTAAAAAAACAATTTTTTATATATTTTTTACACTGAAAATTTTTTTCTAAAATACAATTTTAACATTTCGTGAAATAATAGAGTAAAAAAAATAAATGACTTACTTGCAATATTTGTACATTTCCTCCCGGAAATTGAATGGTTCCTTACACCGCTCCCCATACCACTCTATGAACTTGGATCTCTCTTCAGTAGACATCGCCTCTGGCATATAATACTCCTCTGCTGGGAGAATACCAACGTAATCTTGATTTTCACTTTTGTTGAAGAGGTGAGGAAAGTAACCCTTCGTCAGCTACTCCAAGCCAAAGATTTTAGGGAGCTTTGCCAGTCCCATGGCCATAAAATTGAAAGAATCTATAAGCCGAATTTTTAATGAGGCCACCTCTAGTTGCATGATTTTGGAGCCGTTCGGGATGATGACAGGCTTCACCCCCTGTTTTAACAAGTAGGCTAGAATAAACTGCCCATCATAGCATTTCATATTGTGGGCTATGGCTGTATACCCTTTATGTTCTGGGGCAAACAGAAACTGGCAAAACTTTTGGCAGGCGTCGTAACCCTCAAAGACTCTTTCTGTGCCATCAACGTACTGGTAGACGCAATAATTGACCTCGTGCTCGCCGTTCTCTTGGTCGCATTCGAAATCAAAGAAGATCAAATTATCGGAAGGCGTCTTCGGCTGTTTCCTGCCCAGATAACACCTGTGGGTATCTGCGAGCACGTATTGCTTGCAAGACACACATTTGATTTTACCACAAACGTGGTCTTCAGATCGTCTATCCTTTCTCTGCAGAACATGATGACAATTGCTGCACTGATACAACTTCTGACAGAGAGAGGTTTGCTGACGACTGCTGCAGGCAATGTGCCTGTCAAAGCATGACTGCGAACGACACAGCCGATCGCAATCACGACAATGAACAGGCACACCGGGTACACACGAAGAGCAGAAACAGATGGGACACCGATTCTCACATCGGTGTACGTGCTGATGTTCGAACCCTACATCACAGTCGGAGCAGTAATATTTTCTGTTCAGAAATCCAGGCATACTGGTTATCACATCATAGTGATCGTCGTGCAACCAGAGATAAATTTTCTTTTCTTTTTTGGGACCTTTATACACCACCTGTAATTAAAAAAGAAGAGTCTTTTAGCAGAAACAGTTTAACGTATGAATTATAGAAATGCATTATACACGAAATTAAAAAACTCGATGACATGAAAAGTACAATTAAAAAATAATAGAGCTTTAAACAGTTTAACGTATGAATTATAGAAATGCATTATACCCGAAATTAAAACAGCTCAATGACATGAAAAGTAGAATTAAAAAAATGATACTACAAATAATAGAGCTTTTAAAAGTTAGTTTTCGTAAAAACAGTACTTACTTTTCCAAAATGATCTGCCGACACCACGTGTATTTGCACGTCGAGATGTCTCTCGAAAGCCCCAATGTTCTCAAAAGTACAAGGCCCTTCTGGCACTCCTGCTGCCTCGTGAAGATCTTCAGCCAGTCGTCGTTGCAGGGGTCTTCTTCTGTTACGAATGGATTCATATTTAGGGTCATTGTTAACCTTCGCCATTGCCACAACTATGGCTCTAGCGCAGCAAAGGTTTTGACTATCGGCAGGAATGCTAACGACAGATTTGTTTTTCAAACGATCTACCGAGATGTTAGCTATGGATCGTCTCCCTCCACCACTGGGCCGTCGAACGATCAGGACATCAATCCTCAGTGTATCATCAATTGGAAGTTGATCCTTACTTTGTAGGACTTTGACGATGGCCGCCAACACTCGTTCAACCGTCATGTCCTGGATGCGGATGAAACAAGTTGAAATCGGCCGATCCAACCAGTCGCTGAAAATACAAAAGCGGATTAGGTCGTTAGGACTACGTCCTTCTGTCGTCCTCCTGATCAGCTCCTCGACCATAGACCCCAGAGAAGTGATCATATCGTAGAGAATCTGGCCCCAATCTTGTGGATCGATGCGAGCTTCGTATACACGCGTCTCAGCATCGAACTTACGATTCTCCTTTCGAGATCTCTCGGTAAGGGTGTAGTCCAATACTTCTTCTTCTTCTGAACGTCCCCGTTTGCGACCCTACAATAAAAAAAAATTAAATCTTTCTATACTTAAGAAAACACGCAAAAAATATAAATTAAAATTATGAAAATACATATAGAAATATATATTAAAAGAAAAACATAATTTTTACGATATTAAAATTTACAGCATTACCTCTGCATGAATTGCAGTTGTCCGACTGGTAGACGCTTCAGAAGAAGATTGAGCAATCTGAAAGAAAAAAAAGTCTATTCAATAATTTTTTCCTTACTAAATCCTTGAAGATGAAAAATTTACAAGTATGTATAAATAACATGTTATTTTCTATTAAATTCATACACTATTGATCAATTTTTACTTGTTAAATCATAAGATTTTTTAAAATACACACCTGCCCGCCACCGAAAACGAAGTTACTCGCTTCCACCTCCACCGTTTCTTCTAAAGTAAGAGGCCACGGGTTATTGGCGAATACTTGATCAGCATCGTCTGTGATCTAAAAGAATATATCAAAATAAATAAAATGTTCCTAGTAAAATGCAGTAAAAAATTTGAGTAGAGATAAAAAAAAAATACTTACGTCTAAAGACTCGTTAGGTTGCTCCGATACAGACCAAGGAGCTGCATCGACTTCGGGATCCACCTGAAAAAAACAGAGAAATGGGGATTAAACACACTGGGCTAACCAGGCATACATATACACTTTCTAATCAGTATACATATTCTAATAATATAGCCATATAAGAATAGTCAACTTACCATATCGGCATCCAAAGCGAAGGTCTTGAATTGCTTAGATTCCATCGTAAAATTGAATAAGAGAAAGAGAGCACTGAAAGTTAGACCATAAGTAGCGAGAAAAACTAGCAGGAATATGAGCTGTCGAATTCAGGCCACTGTATTTATAGTGGCATCCCTTATCAGATACACTCGACGATGAATCGATTAAAGATTGCAATAATCGTACGACGTGTTGGAACATGGCCCTCTGAATCATCGTTGCTTCGCGTTTTCACCTTCGATAAACGAGATGAATCATCAACGTGGATAAACGCGTAGACTCATGAATCAGAATTTTTTTAAAATATGTATTTTAAACGTCTGTTTCGCAGGACTTTTCAGATTCCGTCAGTAAATCGCGGTCCACGGGGAAAATACTTATAAATTGATTTCTAAATGGATAAGGAATAATCGAATTTATTCCCCATGTGGTTTACAAGGTATAACGAATTTATTCGTAGACAAGGAATAAAAAAATAATTTCCGATGTGACATACAAAAAAATAATCAAATTAATTCCCAATGTGATTAACAAAGAATAAAAATATATATGTTCCTAATATACCAGAAATAAAAATTTATTACCAAGTTAAATGTGGTTTACAAGGTATAACGAATTTATTCGTAGACAAGGAATAAAAAAAATAATTTCCAATGTGACATACAAAAAATAATCAAATTAATTCCCAATGTTCAATTCCGATTTATAAAGAAAAAAAATACTCTTATTTACAAGAAATACATTTATTCGTAGGTTAAAATGATCGATTCTTCACTGACAGCATCTACCTTTAAGCATCGCTTTCACATATTATCGCTGGCGTAATGGATAAAACGCGCTGGTAAGCGTAAGCGTGAGGTTGTGGGATCGAATCCACCGGTGGGAGACTTTTTTTATAAATATAGTTAAACACTAGAAACACTAGATGGCGCTGCAATAAAAATATTTGGGACGGTTGCTTCACGATGGGTTTGGGTCAACCAGGGGATGATGACTCAACTATGCAAGAATCCAAGATGGCGGAAAAATCACGGGACTTTTGGAGGGGCGTGGTCAAACAGGGGGATGACTCAACTATGCAAGAATCCAAAATGGCGGACAAACGGCAAAATCACGGGACCTTTCGAGAATATGACGTCAGTATACAAAATGGCGGGAAAATCGAGGGACTTTTCGAGAATATGACGTCAGAATACAAAATGGCGGACGAACGGCAAAATCACGGGACTTTTGGGGGTCATCTGACTGTTGCGTGACCTTCAAGGTCAAAAGGTCATTTGGCCCCAAAGTGGGGCACCTACTACTCACGACTGTTGGCATGGAGGGTCATGGCCGCCCTTATCCTCGTTCCATAAGGTCATTCCACATTTCCTCTATTTTTGGTGTCCAGTTCGACGAAGAGGAACTCGGCCGCAGGCACAGAATTTTCCAGATTGACCCTGAAACACCGGATGGCAGAGGGACTACGTGACATGCTCAATGTTCTAGTACAGTCGCTCAAAAAAGTGTCCGAACGCTATGGTTGATTAAAAAAATTCAGAAAAAATATCTGGCAATGATTTTTTCAGAATTTAATGATCTGGCATCATTCGTGTGCAGTACACGAAGAATGCCAGATCACTAATTTCTGAAAAAATCGTTGCCAGATATTTTATTTGAATGTTGTAGTCAACCATGGCGTTCGGATACTTTTTTGAGCGACTGTACAAGGAAACACGGTCAAAAAGGGGTCGCATCTGGCAAAGACCACGCTGCAAAAACAAAAGACAAGTGCCAATATATATATTATATATGGGTGGACCGACATCCTTTTCTGCCAGCGCGGTCCAATCGCTGCCTTACATGGCAGTCCACATGGTTTGTGCCCAGCCTACAATGTAGCTGGAAAGCATGGAATGAATTGTACCTTTGGACACTCTTCTCTGAACTTTCGGTGCGAAAAGTTGACGACCAGCGACCATACTTAATTCTACCTCATTCATGACAAAAGGACTGATATGTTCTTCCCAGGCATCGAGGTGCACAACTATGGACACTAACAAGAGGCTACTCTGCTGATGGGCAGTAGGATCCCGACAGCGACCTAGAGGATGACAATTTGATATGCCCAAGGAGAGTCATTTTCTTCCTTCCACCCATGGCAATGGAACGAGGTAGGGTCATTCTTTTCTGAACTGGTCTCCTCCCATGTTAGCTGAAAATTGTCACCGCCACGCTGCTCTGGAACGTTTATTTTCGAGCCGTAAACTGTTATACTCCCCAGTTACGTCACAGCATGAAAGAGGAATTTTGTTTGCATTTATCTGAAATCCACTTGAATTAGAGTAAATTGACTGTAAATAAGAATAAAAACATAGTTAAATAATTTTTTTCCTAGAAAGTGACCTCAAGTCGAATTGCTTATTTATTGTGTCTATTGGTCTAACTACTGCAGACCGAGATAGACGGATAGCCTAGGCTTGGGATTGAAGGACCCCATTATTTATGATTATAAAATATGTGCCATCAGGTCCACTCTCCTCGGAATGCTGATCCTGATGAAACACAGCGTTTTGTTTTCACCCCTAAAGTCCAGCCACCCCAAAATACACAAGAGTGGTCACGACAAAGCTATTGCCAGCGGGAAATACATTTGTGACAACACTTGGAAACGCAAATATCGTGTAAGTCAGGGGAATACCTGTTTTTAAAGAATTTCAAACTACATCAATATCTAACTCCAAAATGATGAAAATAAAAGATCAAATTATACTAAAACTGAGCAAAAAATCTAAATTAAATCAATTTAAATATTAATATTTAACAAAACATCATGTAGTCTTTAAAAAATTAGGGGCGGGGGTGTCTCAGTCGGTAGCGCGCCAGGCTCGTAATCTGTAGTTCCAAGGTTCCAGTCACCTAGAGTCCTTGGTTCTAAGTCAGCGTTGAGATTTATTCCCCGCCCTGCCCACGGTCAGTAGGGGATACCAATGGGCTTGGAAAGGCCGCCGTCCGTCGGATGGGATGTTAAGCCGTGGTTCCGTGTGCGGGAGAGCCATACCCTGTGCACGTTAAAGAACAGGCTGGATGGCCTTGACGGGAGGCTACCATCTCTCTCCCAACAGCTTTTCCAGTGGGTCTCCTCCCCCAACCTTCTCTGAGCCTTCGGGGTCCATGTGACCTGGCCATTTAGCCCATGATGTGCAAAAAAGTGCCGCTCAGAGGTAAAACAACCCAACCCAACCCAACTTTAAAAAATTATGGTTATGGAAATTTTGGGTTGGGTTGTTTTACCTCTGAGCAGCATTTATTTGCACACAACAGGCTAAATGGCCAGTTCAGAAGAATCCCGAGGGCTCAGAGAAGATTGGGGGATGATACCTAGTGGAACAGCTGTTGGGAGACAGATGGTAGCCTCCCATCAAAGCCATCCAACGTGTTCTTTAGCGTGCACAGAGGGTATAGCTCTCCCACACATGGGTAACGTCCCATTCAATGGATGGCGACCTTTACGAGCCCATTGGTGTCCCCTATTGACCATGGACAGGGAGGAGAATTTTGCAGAGCTAAATCTCAAAACTACCCAGCTAGGACACGAACCTGGGAACTGCAGATTATGAACCTGGCACGTTTCCGACTGAGCCTAGTTCTCGCACACTAAGTTTTTAAAACAGTTTAGGTTTTTTCTCATAATATTATTAAAGTGCAAATGATAATTTCGTATGAACTTGCTTTCTACACTGATCAAAGTGGAAATCGCAACACCAAGAAGGAATGGAAGTAGAGATATGTAAATGGTTGGAGGCAATTGGCATGGGAGACATGCAAATGATTAAAGTTCTCAGCGAATGGATACATAACACTCAGCCAAGTGGTGGATAAATACCGGGTGCCGATGATCGAGAGTGACCGAGAGTGAGGTTGGAGGGTATGCTGCGAAAATGTTCATAACATGCCTTGGATACGCCATAGGAACCCTTATGTGCAAATGATGCCTTCTGAGAGAGAGAGCGAAACTTCGATATGTGAGAGATCAGATTGAGCCTTCGAGTGATCACTGCACACATGGGCAAAATATGAGCACACTGCAATGGTGCACCTCATCAAATATCATGGAGCACCAAATGGAGCACCAAACTGCATCAGTAGCACCAAATCGAGCACCAAACTGCGTCAGTGGCACCAAATGGAGCACCAAGAACATGTACAGCACCAGCATGCCACACCACGAGACATGAAGATTGCATACTCTGTAAGAGGACCATTTATGATCCTTTCACCTCAGTAATTGTGCTGCAGAGTGATTTGCAGTCCGTTACGAATACTGTGCAACTATTAGACAATGTTTGCATGATGCAGGAATGAGGGCCAGACATCCAGTCTGGCATCTGTCATTGCCGTGACATTACCAGTTATGCTGGCTCTATTAGTTTCAAGCGAGGCAACAATTAGACTACAGAATGGACGATAGTGTTGTTCAATTCTGTTTCTGAATGCCAGACAGCTGTTTGTCTTCATGGCGTTGGTGTCATCAACGACATAGATATACGAACTTATTCCATTAGCTGCCATATTGATGTCTACCATGGTACAATGGTATAGGGTGGCATTACATATGGAGGCCTTACATCTCTGCTCCATGATTCTGGTGCATTAGCGACTAGACATTATATCACTGACATTTTTAATCCTGTGCCACGATGTTTCCTTAACAACAAGCCTGGTTCTGCAGCAGGACAACGCCACCCCACACACTGCACATACAGCGCTGGACAATCTTCAAGGTGTGGACATTCTCCTAGCCGCCATTCTCCCCTGATTTATCGTCCACTGAGCATGTGTGAGACCTTATGGGTCACCGGCTTTGCCATTTCCCTCAAGCAGCGAACCTGGTACACTGCATGCTCAATTGGATGCTGTTTGGACGGGGCGGGGGTGGCTCAGTCGGTAGCGCGCCAGATTCGTAATCTGCAGTTCCCAGGTTCGAGTCCCAGCTGGGTCAGCGTTGAGATTTATCTCCGCAAAATTCCCCGCCCTGTCCGCGGTCAGTAGGGGACACCGATGGGCTTGAAAAGGCCGCCGTCCGTCGGATGGGACGTTAAGCCGTGTCCTCGTGTGCGGGAGAGTCATACCCTGTGCATTTTAAAGAACACGCTGGATGGCCTTGACGGGAGGCTACCATCTGTCTCCCAACAGCTGTTCCAGTGGGTCCCCTCCCCAACCTTCTCTGAGCCTTCGGGGTCCATGTGACCTGACCATTTAGCCCATGGTGTGCAAAAAAGTGCGGCTCAGAGGTAAAACAACCCAACCCAACCCTGTTTGGGACGCCATACTTCAGGACACCATTTACCATCTGACTGAGGGAATGTGAAGAGATCTACAGACTTGTATCACTGGCCGAGGTGGGCCTAATATGTACTGATGAATCTGCAATAATCGCAGGTACTTTGCCTTCTCATATTCCGTTTTTTGTCAGTCCTGTGAATTTCGGTCATATGCATCACTTCCTTCGTGGTGTTGCGATTTCCACTTTGAGCAGTGTATAACAGGTAACGTTTCACAAGGGACATTATGAATAATCTGCCTAAAAGCATGTTGGACCTCTTTTCGCTGCGATTACTGCTTGCACCCAGCTTAGCATCCTCTCCACAAGACTGTGGAAGTTGTCTTCAGATATTCTGTAGCAGCTGGACAGAATGGCATTCCGAAATTCAGTGACAGCACAAGCCACTGGCATGGACCCGCAAATGCTGCATTCCACTGCATCTCATAAATGCTTGATGTTTGTCATGTTGGGGATATTAGGTGGCCAGGGGAGAATACAAAATCATTGTAAACAATGGAATATACGATAATGGAGATACGAAATCATCATAAACATGGTACTTGAAACATTCCTACACAATTCGGGCCTTATGACACAGAGCGTTGTCATTCTGAGTCTAGCCCATCTGAATCCATTGTCACCATGTAGGGCACCACTTGGTCCTAAACAGTGTGTAAGTACGATCTTGTGGTGAGGCTGTTGTTGAATGTGGATAAGGGGACCCAATGATGTCATGAGAACAATACCTATACCATGTATTTCCATCCAACCGTACAGTCTGGTTACAGCTATTCCCCTGCGTGGCATCCAACATGGACCCATCCATTAGCATTATGGAGTTTGAACCTGGATTCATCAAACCAGGTGGGGCGGTGGTGGGTCAGTCGGTAGCGCGCCAGGCTCGTAATCTGTAGTTCCCAGGTTCGAGTCCCAGCTGGGTCAACGTTGAGATTTATCTCCGCAAAATTCCCCGCCCTGCCCACGGTCAGTAGGGGACACCGATGGGCTTGGAAAGACCGCCGTCCGTCGGATGGGACGTTAAGCCGTGGCCCCGTGTGCGGGAGAGACATACCCTGTGCACGTTAAAGAACACGCTGGATGGCCTTGACGGGAGGCTACCATCTGTCTCCCAACAGCTGTTCCAGTGGGTCCCCTCCCCCAACCTTCTCTGAGACTTCGGGGTCCATGTGACCTGGCCATTTAGCCCATGGTGTGCAAAAAAGTACCGCTCAGAGGTGAAACAACCCAACCCAACCCATCAAACCAGGTGACTCTTTTAAAGTCATCCAGTATCCAGTCAAGGTGTTACTGTGCCCACTGCAGGCAGAGTTGTTGATGATGGTTGTCACCATGGGCAAATGAATGGGCCATTGACTTTGTAGGCCCATTCGCAAGAGTGCTGGATTGTGTACTCGGAAACGTGTCTCTGTGCACCCTGTTGTAGTCTGCTCTTAACTGAGGGATTATGAGTCATCTGTTGTCCCGGACAACACATGCCAACCAACGTTCATTTCGATTGTCGACAAATGGCATCTTCCCTTCTTTTCCGGATGTGTTCTCTTCTGATCATTCTTCGAATCATTCTTGACATAACTTCACTGTATATGTCACATACTTCACTGCCATAGTGTAATTAATATAACTTTCTATACATATATCTGTATTAATTCCTCTATCCACAGCAATGTCTGTGGATTTTGAGATGCTGGCCCCTGGCCTTCCTCACGCCAATAATCATTCCCATTTCAAACTCCGAGAAGTCGTTCCCTTTCCCCATTTCATAGACTTCGCACTGTAGGACTGACATGCACCTTTTTTTCTTCACCTTGTTGCATAAACCAACGTTAGGTCTTTGCAGGCCTTCTACACCGAGAGGCCAAAAGTCTTGGGAATAGCAGTTGGGTTGGGTTGTTTTACCTCTGAGGGGCACTTTTTTGCACACCATGGGCTCAATGGCCAGGTCACATGGACCCCGAAGGCTCAGAGAAGGTTGGGGGAGGGGACCCACTGGAACAGCTGTTGGGAGACAGATGGTAGTCTCCCGTCAAGGCCATCCAGCGTGTTCTGTTACGTGCACAGGGTAAGGCTCTCCCACACACGGGGCCACGGCTTAACGTCCCATCCGACGGACGGCAAACCCATCGGTGTCCCCTACTGACCGTGGGCAGGGCGGGGAATTTTGCGGAGATAAATCTCAACGCTGACCCAGCTGGGACTCGAACCTGGGAACTACAGATTACGGGCCTGGCGCGCTATCGACTGAGCCACCCCGCCCCAATCGGGCCGGTAAAAAGACAAAATATAAGAGATCAAAAGACTGGATTTCCATTCCAGTGTAACATTTTCCTCTCCCTTTTCCAGATGTTTAAAAACATTTTCTGAAAAATGCGATAAATATCTAAATAATCATTTCTTATTATCCAAAACCCTTACTACCATTCTCAAAAGGAAGAGGAAGATTCATCGCTACTCCTAAGAGGAAGAGTTAGATTGGGTTGTTTTACCTCTGAGCGGCACTTTTTTGCACACCATGGGCTAAATGGCCAGGTCACATGGACCCCGAAGGCTCAGAGAAGGTTGGGGGAGGGGACCCACTGGAACAGCTGTTGGGAGACAGATGCTAGCCTCCCGTCAAGGCCATCCAGCGTGTTCTGTTACGTACACAGGGCATGGCTCTCCCGCACACGGGGCCACGGCTTAACGTCCCATCCGACGGACGGCGGCCTTTCCAAGCCCATCGGTGTCCCCTACTGACCGTGGGCAGGGCGGGGAATTTTTGCGGAGATAAATCTCAACGCTGACCCAGCTGGAACTCGAACCTGGGAATTACAGATTACGAGCCTGGCGCGCTACCGACTGAGCCACCCTCGCCCCCCAAAAGTCATAGGAATAGCAGTTAAAGTAGAACTAGCATGCTGTATTCGTAACTGATGTGTTGGACGTAAACCGCAGAATGACGCTGCAGTAGTCTACAAACCCAACATTCATTTCGGAAGTAGTTGTTAATTCAGCATGGCTGCACGTAGTGAGTTGTCTGACTTTCAACGGTTTTCTTTTCGTTAACTACCAAAGCCGGGGGCGGGGGCGGGGGTGGCTCAGTCGGTAGCGCGCCAGGCTCGTAATCTGTAGTTCCCAGGTTCGAGTCCCAGTTGAGTCAGCGTTGAGATTTATCTCCGCAAAATTCCCCGCCCTGCTAACGGTCAGTATGGGACACCGATGGGCTTGGAAAGGCCGCCGTCCGTCGGATGGGACGTTAAGCCGTGGCCCCGTGTGTGGGAGAGCCATACCCTGTGCACGTTAAAGAACACGCTGGATGGCCTTGACGGGAGGCTACCATCTGTCTCCCAACAGCTGTTCCAGTGGATCCCCTCCCCCAACCTTCTCTGAGCCTTCGGGATCCTTGTGAACTGGCCATTTAGCCCACGGTGTGCAAAAAACTGCCGCTCAGAGGTAAAACAACCCAACCCAACTACCAAAGCCAACGATTTCAAGAGATTTTGCTTTCTTTGTGTCTCTTAACAAAGTGTAAAGGAAAAAACATCGAAACGAGATTATAAAAATAAAAGAATATGATGACCGAAAAAGTTGATAAAAGAGTTTGATTGCAACAAGAAAAAAATGATTGCTTGATTATTGAAAACGTAAGAGAATAAAATCATAATTTATTACTTTGAAGGAAAAAAAATTGTCACTTCGGGATCAATGATGTTTTTTTGCATATTAGAAAAATGAAAAACGAAATTACATTTGAACTTTAGCTCAGAAAAACAACGCATTTAATTAAATACAAACTCTCAAATGAAATATATTAACAATAAAATATTTTATAACGTCCAATTTCTATTTACAAAATATGATTAAAAATTAGTTTAATTTTGCCTTGCAAAAATCTTTTATTAATATCCTAAACGGAATGTGAAAAATCAAGAAAAAGTTTGTCTTCAAAAATGGGCGATTGCCGCATTACCAAAAAAAAACTTTTATTTCTAAACTTTTCAGCGGTAATTTAATGGATTTAAAAGCTCGCGTCCTTTAAAAAGTAATTGTACTTTTCCTTGGTTAACAAGTAAAAAAAGAAGCGATGTTGATTTCAAATATTAGTAGCGAGGTTTACTCTGTGTTTAATAAAATAAGACGTTATTTATGAAATTAAAATCAGCGGAAAAACCATAGCCTTAATAAAATTATGCCTTATAATTTAAAGGAATCAAAATGACATGAAAAAACTGGAAACTTATTACTTTCGTTAAACAAACTGAATTACGAAACGCTTTCAAATTTTGTCTTAATTTTTTTCTTTCACTAAAACAATGACAGGTTATTATTATCTGAGACATAAATGTTATTTCTGCTTGTCGAGGAGGGAAGCAAAATTGGGAAAGATTGTTTGCGCGCTGTTATTACCGTAAATGTTCGATTAAACACAAGAACTTAAATAGACGTCTTGACTTCAATTATAACATGGAATTATCGCAGAAATTTTTAACATCAGAAGGGTTTCAAAGATAAGACTTATCTCAAAGTGTAATTGATTCTGTGTATATGTGTACGATAAGTTACAATCTTTTCAAAATTTATTAGAGGCAGGAATTTTTATTTAAATCAACGTAGACTTTAAAATTGAAGTAATGTTTACCTAGCCGTTGATTTTTTTTTGTATGTGAAAAAACTTGTTCATTGCCAAATACGTTGAATTAAATGACAAGGATTTGAATTATAGTTGACTACTGCTAAGGTTGGGTTGGGTTGTTTTACCACTGAGCGGCACTTTTTTGCACAACATGGGCTAAATGGCCAGGTCACATGGACCCCGAAGGCTCAGAGAAGGTTGGAGGAGGAGACCCACTGAAACAGCTGTTGGGAGACAGATGGTAGCCTCCCGTCAAGGCCATCCAGCGTGTTCTTTAACGTGCACAGGGTATGGCTCTCCCGCACAAGGTGGCATGCTCTTCTCTGAGCCTTCGGAGTCCTTGTGATCCGACGGACGGCGGCATTTCCTTTTCCCATCCGACGGACGGACGGCGGCCTTTCCAAGCCCATAGGTGTCCCCTACTGACCGTGGGCAGGGCGGGGAATTTTGCGGAGATAAATCTGAACGCTGACCCAGCTGGGACTCGAACCTGGGAACTACAGATTACGAGCCTGGCGCGCTACCGACTGAGCCACCCCCGCCCCGACTACTGCTAAAGAAATCGCAATAACAGCATGGACTATTATTCGAACGTTTAGATATGCAACCAGGACCGGATATGGGGAAAGAGGGAAACGGGCCAAGCGGCAATCCCATTTGAGAATGCTAGAAACAGAAATAGAGGCGAAAGAGTATTAAGGATTTTAAGACACTTTTCCACACAACCACAGATATATAAGGTTTTAACTTCTAAAAGCATTTATGACAGCACATTTGGTTTGAAATCGAAGGGATTTAAGATAAACTTGCTACTTCACGTAATACTCCATTTTGTCCCTTCAGAAGTCGTCATGAGAGGGAATGAAAATGTTTGCATCCAGTGGAAAATATATCACTCCATGGGCTTTTCGGTTGTTGGGTTGGGTTGTTTTACCTCTGGACAGTACTTTTCTGTACACAATGGGCTAAATGGCAGATTACAGTGGGGCGGGGGTGGCTCAGTTGTTCGCGCGCCAGGCTCCTAATCTGTAGTTCCCAGGTTCGAGTCACAGTTAAGTCAGCGTTGAGATTTATTCCCCGCCCTGCCCACGGTCAGTAGGGGACACCGATGGGCTTGGAAAGGCCGCCGTCCGTCGGATGGGACGTTAAGCCATGTTACCTTGTGCGGGAGAGCCGTAACCTGTGCACGTTAAAGAACACGCTGGATGGACTTGACGGGAGGCTACCATCTGTCTCCCAACAGCTGTTCCCCAACCTTCTCTGAGCCTTCGGAGTCCTTGTGACCCTACCTTTTAGCCCATGGTGTGCAAAAAAAGTGCCGCTCATAGGTAAAACAACATAAACAAAGTGAGGTTACAAGAACCCCGAAGGCTCAGAGAAGGTTAGGGGAGGGGACCCACTGGAACAGTTGTTGGGAATCAGATCGTAGATTCCCGTCAGGGCCATCCAGGTTGTTCTTTAACGTGCACAGGACATGGCTCTTCTGCGCACATGGCCACAGCATAACGTTCCATCTGACGGACGGTGGCCTTTCCAAGAATATTGGCGTCCCTTACTGACGTGAGCAGGGCGGGGAGTTTTGCGGAGATAAATCTAAACTCTGGCGCAGCTGGGACTCGAACCTGGAAACTGCAGACTGGCACACTACCAACTCTGCCCCCTGCCCCCATGCATCGGAATTTAACGAATAAGTTTCATTGTAATTAGCGCGAGCGATGTTGGCGAGCTAATCATAAAGGAATGATAGGTTGCATAGAGGCAGTTACTAAGAGGCTAGAGATAGAGAATTTGAAACACCAACGAAAATGTGCATTTTTGTCATAGAGAAAAGGATTGTATTGAAAAATGCGGGATATGACTCCCTGGAAACGTATGAAGTGCCCTACAGCATTGGTTCTCAAACCTTTCCAGTCTGGAATACGTTTCCATTGGTGGAACCACTTTTACTGTTGATGGAGGGGAGGGGGTGGCTCAGTCGGTAGCGCGCCAGGCTCGTAATCTGTAATTCGATGGTTCGAGTCCCAGCTGGGTCAGCGTTGAGATTTTTCTCCGAAAATTCCCCGCCCTGCCCACGGTCAGTAGGGGACACCGATGGGCTTGGAAAGGCCATCGTCCGTCGGATGGGACGTTAAGCCGTGGTCCCGTGTGCGGGAGAGCCATACCCTGTGCACGTTAAAGAACACGCTGGATGGCCTTGACGGGAGGTTACCATCTGTCTCCCAACAGCTGTTCCAGTGGGTCCCCTCCTCCAACCTTCTCTGACCCTTCGGGGTCCATGTGACCTGGCCATTTAGCCCATGGTGTGCAAAAAAGTGCCGCTCAGAGGTGAAACAACCCAACCCAACCTGTTGATGGATTTTGTCAAACCTTTTCCGTACTTACCACTAACAGAAATTGTCCCAAAAAGGCCTTCACTATTGAGGAAAGTAACTTCAAATAAGAATATTCTCACAACAGAATGTCGTGAGAAGAATTGGCGGGAAAGAGGGAGAATTCGAGGCCATGTCCAGTACATATTATTTCCGAAATATGTACTCGACATGGCCTCGAGTTCTCCCTCGTCCTCCCAATTTTTCATTATTTCCCTCCCTTTTCACCTTTCCTCTTCTGTGCCCGCTGAGGGATGTCCTCCAGCCTACATGTAAAATCTGGAGATCCCTACCCTACCTGAAAAATCTGGAGAGCCTGAACCTCACGTATACAGGGTTGGGTTGGGTCACGTATACAGTGCTGACCTATATGTCTGATAATGATCCACCTCCACTCTAAAGACATAGGACCCTATGGGATTTGGGTTGTTTTACCTATGAGCGGCACTTTTTTGCACACCATGGGCTAAATGGCCAGGTCACATGGACCCCGAAGGCTCAGAGAAGGTTGGGGGAGGGGACCCACTGGAACAGCTGTTGAGAGACAGATGGTAGCCTCCCGTCAAGGCCATCCAGCGTGTTCTTTAACGTGCACAGGGTATGGCTCTCCCGTACACGGGGCCACGGCTTAACGTCCCATCCGACGGACGGCGGCCTTTCCAAGCCCATCGGTGTCCCCTACTGACCGTGGGCAGGGCGGGGAATTTTGCGGAGATAAATCTAAACGCTGACCCAGCTGGGACTCGAACCTGGGAACTACAGATTACGAGCCTGGCGCGCTACCGACTGAGCCACCCCCGCCTCCAGGGTTTGGTGCAAAGGAGCATGAAAGGCACGAGGGTACTAGCGCCCTTTTCTTCACTCGTTGCGTAGGAAAAAGAGGCACGCACATTTTTCGTTTTGGTAGCTCTCCCATTTATTGTTACATAAATGAGACTTTCTGTAACAATTGGCATAAGCCGCACTGCGCTTCGCCATTGTTATTTGTCTCTGCCAGCAAACTGTGTTAAACTGACTGCAAAAATAATGAAGATTTCAATCAGGAAGTACTTTACATGTGATCTTGAGTCTCAGCTCTGAAACCATCACGAATATGGGTTGGGTTGTTTTACCTCTGAGCGGCACTTTTTTGCACACCATGGGCTAAATGGCCAGGTCACAAGGACCCCGAAGGCTCAGAGAAGATTGGGGGACGGGACCCACTGGAACAGCTGTTGGGAGACAGATGGTAGCCTCCCGTCAAGGCCATCCAGCGTGTTCTTTAACGTGCACAGGGTATGGCTCTCCCGCACACGGGGCCACGGCTTAACGTCCCATCCGACGGACGGCGGCCTTTCCAAGCCCATCGGTGTCCCCTACTGACTGTGGGTAGGGCGGGGGAATTTTGCGGAGATAAATCTCAACGCTGACCCAGCTGGGACTGGAACCTGGGAACTACAGATTACGAGCCTGGCGCGCTACCGACTGAGCCACCCGCGCCCCCACGAATATGGAAGAAGTAAATTCAAAAACGGATTTTATTGCAGCTACGGGCTTGCCCTGAGCAAGATGTTGACCACAGAGTTGGGTTGGGTTGTTTTCCCACTGAGCGGCGCTTTTTTGCACACCATGGGCTAAATGGCCACGTGACATGGACCCCGAAGGCTCAGAGAAGGTTGGGGGAGGGGACCCACTGGAACAGCTGTTGGGAGACAGATGGTAGTCTCCCGTCAAGGCCATCCACGCGTTCTTTAACGTGCAGCGTGTATGGCTTTCCAGCACATGGGGTCATGGCCTAACGCCTAATCCAATGGTTGACTACTGACCGTGGGCAGGGCGGGGAAGTTTACGGAGAGAAATCTCAACGCTGACCCGGCTGGGACTCGAACCTGGGAACCACAGATTACGAGCCTGGCGCGCTACCGACTGAGCCCCCCCCCCCAACCCCTAGAATCCGAAAATGTCAAAACGCGGCGCTGCACGGAAGTAATTCTTGTCGTTTCCTGCCAGTGACATCACAAATGTTCAGAAAACGTAACAAATGAAGGCCCTGATTGTTCAAATGGGAACAATCTAATAAAACAACAATTAAACGATAAAAAACTGTTACATTTCTTAACAATATTTAGTCGACAGACTACGTGTTAGAGAGTTAAGTGCGTTTTGGAAGGCTTAAAAAATTAGTGAAGTTAGTTAAGATGACTAAGCGTAATATATTGCGTCGATTTCTGAGATCGTCGCTGCGGTGTTGCATCAAGGTTTGCTGTTGCTGTGGTCTTTGCGACCACAGCGTAGACGAGGGTACGACCTATTTTGCTGCCTCTTCCTCAATAACATCATTGAATAATGAGGTAAGTCTTCAATCTATTCCGATGAAAAAAAAAGCCACACCTGCTAGGAAATCTGATATCGTAATAAACAAAAGGAGTGAGCTCAACTCCTTCTCTGGAAGAGACATTCATTGGCTCCCACTTAGAAGTACTTGCCATCAGGATAATTCAAACCTACGACAAGCTAACATAAATAAGTGTGATTGTTCTTGCCAAAAAACAAAGTTCAGATTCCCAAGGTTTAACAAAGTTCAGATCCAGAAACGTAAGGATAATAAAACATCTAACCGCTATTCTTTAGCTGAAATCACTGATTTCATCCTGGTAATAGTCCTTATATGCCATGTAATTTTAATTGTCTGTCGGTTCTGGAAGTTATGGAATGACTGAGAAAACAAACAGATAGCGAAATTTGATAATCTCTTTTTTCACAGTGAAATGAATTCATTAATAGGTCGTCGTCACATCAGCAAGAGGCTTTCGAAGAATCTCGAAGAGAGATACCAATCGACAGAGAATTTTCACATAGGAAAGTATGTCCGCAAATGTACGCATGCGTATGTAGAGGGTGCTGTGTGTACCCAACCAGTGTACAGCTCGCCCGACCACTCACGTTGTCATCAGTGTACGAGCTGACTTACTAGTGATAAGATGAATCCGTTTTACGCATCAAGAGATAGCGGATATGCATCTCGCATATGGGGCAGCTGGCGAAAGCGGCCGCCGAGCTAGGCAAGTTTATGAAGACCGATACCCCAACAGAAGAATACCGCAGCATCAAATGTTTGCACGTGTGCATCGCAATCTGCGCGAACGTGGTTCACTGCGCAGCAACATGCAGAATACGGGGAGAAGACGATTGACGCGGACTGTCAACGTCGCAGAACAACTCCTACAGTCCATCGAAGATAATCCGAATACCAGCACACAAGCTATTGCTCAGCAGTGTGGCGGATACTGCACGAGGAACGTGTGCATCCTTACCATCTGCAAAGGGTGCAGTTACTGAATCCTGACGATTATCCGAAGCGTGTGGAATTTGCACAATGGTTCATGCAGAAAGGTGCCGTGGACCCCAGTTTTCCAGCTTCTGTCCTTTTTACAGATGAAGCTTCATTCAGTCGTGAAGGTGTGTTCAATACACACAATTCACATGTGTGTGCTTACGACAACCCGCATGGTACGAGAAGTCACGCTGCTCAGCATTGTGGCGGATACTGTACGAGGAACGTGTGCATCCTTACCATCTGCAAAGGGTGTTCCAGAACTGACAAATTACTGCATCCTGACGATTATCCGAAGGGTGTGGAATTTGCACAATGGTTCATGCAGAAAGGTGCCGTGGACCCCAGTTTTCCAGCTTCTGTCCTTTTTACAGATGAAGCTTCATTCAGTCGTGAAGGTGTGTTCAATACACACAATTCACATGTGTGTGCTTACGACAACCCGCATGGTAGGAGAAGTCACGCTGCTCAGCATTGTGGCGGATACTGCACGAGGAACGTGTGCATCCTTACCATCTGCAAAGGGTGTTCCAGAACTGACAAATTACTGCATCCTGACGATTATCCGAAGGGTGTGGAATTTGCACAATGGTTCATGCTGAAAGGTGCCGTGGACCCCAGTTTTCCAGCTTCTGTCCTTTTTACAGATGAAGCTTCATTCAGTCGTGAAGGTGTGTTCAATACACGCAATTCACATGTGTGTGCTTACGACAACCCGCATGGTACGAGAAGTCACGCTGCTCAGCATTGTGGCGGATATTGTACGAGGAACGTCTGCATCCTTACCATCTGCAAAGGGTGTTCCAGAACTGACAAATTACTGCATCCTGACGATTATCCGAAGGGTGTGGAATTTGCACAATGGTTCATGCAGAAAGGTGTCGTGGACCCCAGTTTTCCAGCTTCTGTCCTTTTTACAGATGAAGCTTCATTCAGTCGTGAAGGTGTGTTCAATACACACAATTCACATGTGTGTGCTTACGACAACCCGCATGGTACGAGAAGTCACGCTGCTCAGCATTGTGGCGGATACTGCACGAGGAACGTGTGCATCCTTACCATCTGCAAAGGGTGTTCCAGAACTGACAAATTACTGCATCCTGACGATTATCCGAAGCGTGTGGAATTTGCACAATGGTTCATGCAGAAAGGTGCCGTGGACCCCAGTTTTCCAGCTTCTGTCCTTTTTACAGATGAAGCTTCATTCAGTCGTGAAGGTGTGTTCAATACACACAATTCACATGTGTGTGCTTACGACAACCCGCATGGTACGAGAAGTCACGCTGCTCAGCATTGTGGCGGATACTGCACGAGGAACGTGTGCATCCTTACCATCTGCAAAGGGTGTTCCAGAACTGACAAATTACTGCATCCTGACGATTATCCGAAGGGTGTGGAATTTGCACAATGGTTCATGCAGAAAGGTGCCGTGGACCCCTGTTTTCCAGCTTCTGTCCTTTTTACAGATGAAGCTTCATTCAGTCGTGAAGGTGTGTTCAATACATACAATTCACATGTGTGTGCTTACGACAACCCGCATGGTACGAGAAGTCACGCTGCTCAGCATTGTGACGGATACTGTACGAGGAACGTGTGCATCCTTACCATCTGCAAAGGGTGCAGTTACTGCATCCTGACGATTATCCGAAGCTTGTGGAATTTGCACAATGGTTCATGCAGAAAGGTGCCGTGGACCCCAGTTTTCCAGCTTCTGTCCTTTTTACAGATGAAGCTTCATTCAGTCGTGAAGGTGTGTTCAATACACACAATTCACATGTGTGTGCTTACGACAACCCGCATGGTACGAGAAGTCACGCTGCTCATCATTGTGGCGGATACTGCACGAGGAACGTGTGCATCCTTACCATCTGCAAAGGGTGTTCCAGAACTGACAAATTACTGCATCCTGACGATTATCCGAAGCGTGTGGAATTTGCACAATGGTTCATGCAGAAAGGTGCCGTGGACCCCAGTTTTCCAGCTTCTGTCCTTTTTACAGATGAAGCTTCATTCAGTCGTGAAGGTGTGTTCAATACACACAATTCACATGTGTGTGCTTACGACAACCCGCATGGTACGAGAAGTCACGCTGCGCAACATCGTTTTGCCGTAAATGTGTGGGCTGGAATAATTGGTGATTGTTTGTTGGGACCTTACTTGCTACCGCCCCGATTGGACGGCCGGAAATACTAATATTTCTCGAGACAGTGTTACCGACTTTTCTGGGCGCTGTTCCTGCGCATATCCGCCGAGATATGTGGTATCAACATGACGAGGCTCCAGCCCATAGCACAATTGTTGCACGTGATTACCTGAACCGAACATTCGGAGCTCGATGGATCGGTAGAGGTGGACCGATCGCTTGGTCACCCAGGTCACCTGATTTATCGCCCATGGATTTATTTTTGTGGGGAGCCATGAAATAACATGTGTACGAGACCCCCGTCGACAGTGAAATGGACCTTGTTGCACGAATAGTGGCCGCCGCAGGCATTGTCCGTGATATGCCAGGCGTTTTCGAAAATGTTCGGCGGTCAATGCAACGGCGCTGTGAATCCTGTGTCCGTGTAAATGGTCGCAATTTTGAGCACCTACTGTGAACCTGTACTTTACCTTGTTGGAATAAAATGTTCGAATGTTCGTTACCACTTAACTCTACTGTCTCCTTGTGTTCACTTTACTTGTCCATTTTGTTCATGTAGATGACGTTTGCAGAACTTAGTAGGAGTAGGTTGATATTACCTACTGTATTATGACTTATATTCTCATTTCACATGATGTGGTCACGTAAGCTAGTAGTAGGTATAATAATAATAGCATGTTTGACTATAGGGGGAGCTGTATGGTTGGGAATGGCGTTTTCTCAAGACTATTTAATCACTAGTTGTGGCGAATCTCGACATTTGGGAAGAAATATTTATTTCAGTGTCTGCAATCAAACAGTGGATATAAGATTATTTTTTACGTGTAAAACCTACTGTGAAAGGAATTAGTCTGACTTACGAACAGTGGAAGAAACTAGTTTCTTATAGTCATTGGGTTCGAAAGCATGTTGTGGGCTCTGAGCTATCGGTTTTGTCTAGTGAACACAAAGACAAAAGATCTTTACTACGAGCACCCCATCATTTACACATCGAGAAAACTGTGTGAAGAAGCGGCAGAGCGACTTTCCATTGACGTTCCCGATTCGTTATCACTCGAGCTCTGGGTTAAAGAAGGAAAACTTCTACTAGTCGATGAATTCAAAATTGGAAAAAGTTTACTACCAACCAGAGAACCCTGGGAGTTATGGGGGAGTAACACGATTATCCCAGAGTACTGGACTGCCCCAAAAGAGAGTCAAAGAATGGTTGTCGGGGGAGGAGACTTACACTCTCCACAAGCCGTCGAGAACAAAATTCCGAAGAAACAAAACGTTCGTGACAGGGCTAGACCAGCAATGGCAAGCAGATTTAATGATTGTGAAAAATATCTCACGATTTGATGAAGGTTACAGCTACATATTAATAGCTATCGACATTTTGTCTCGTTATGCATGGGCAATACCTTTGAAGGCCAAGACAGGAAAAGCAATGAAAGATGCATTCGAAAAAATTATTTCCCGAGACAGAATTCCCATGGTTCTTAATACAGATCAAGGCACAGAATTCACGAATCGAATCTTTCAAAAATATTTGAAGGATAAAAATAATTCATTTCTTGTTTCTTATGGGGACAAGAAAGCTGCCTTAGAAGAACGTTTGAATCGTACATTGAGAGAAAAATTATGGAGATATTTCACAAAACATAAACATTTCAACTTCATCAATGTTTTGCCACGTATAATGGAAAGTTATAATGCGTCTATGCATAGAGCTCACGGAATGGCTCCCAAAGATGTGAATATTCATAACGAAAGTATGGTTTGGAATCGACTCTACGGAAGCCCTGAGAAAAAGATAAGTCCTCATTTTTAAAGTTGGAGATCATGTACGTTTAAGCAGTCTCAAGCATCCATTCAAGAAGGGTGCAGCTCAACAGTGGACTAGAGAAATATTCCAAGTTCGTAGAGTAATACATAGAAATCCTCCTGTATATGACGTGATCGACAGTGACGGACAGAAGATAAAAGGGACTTTCTACAACGAAGAATTACAGAAAGTTAAATCTCCAGAACTTTACGCTGTGGAAAAAATTCTGGCTAAAGACGGAAAAAAGAGAGTGTTTGTAAAGTGGGCAGATTACAGCACCCCTTCGTGGATCCCTGAAAAATGGCTTTCTATTTGACGTCACCTTCTACAGCCAGTGTTAATATTTATCCAGACAACAGACAATCGGATTATACTACACAACTTGCACAGTCTGTTGAACTCCAAGGACAGTGGGAAGTCGGATTGGCAGAGGTTCACATACCTGTCAGTTGGTATAATATAGATTCATCTAACGACACTTTTGCAATTAAATATGACACAACCAGAAAAGGTTGGGTTGTTTTACCTCTGAGCGGCACTTTTTTTGCATACCATGGGCTAAATGGCAAGGTCACATGGACCCCGAAGGCTCAGAGAAGGTTGGGGGAGGGGACCCACTGGAACAGCTGTTGGGAGATAGATGGTAGCCTCCCGTCTAGGCCATCCAGCGTGTTCTTTAACGTGCACAGGGTATGTCTCTCCCTCACACGAGGCCACGGCTTAACGTCCCATCCGACGGACGGTGGCCTTTCCAAGCCCATCAGTGTCCCCTACTGACCGTGGGCAGGGCGGGGAATTTTGCGGAGATATATCTCAACGCTGACCCAGCTGGGACTCGAACCTGGAAACTACAGATTACGAGCCTGGCGCGCTACCGACTGAGCCACCCCCGCTCCCATGTCAGTTGGTATAATATAGATTCATCTAACGACACTTTTGCAATTAAATATGACACAACCAGAAAAGAAGAAAGAACGAGAGTGAGAGAATTAGCTCCTTTGGAGGATGTGAAAGTTACCTTACCTAAACGAGTCTATAATGGTCGTTACATATATCGAGCATTGAGAGACAACTTACCTGCAGAAGCCAAAGAAAATATCGAATTTAAATATGAGAATGAGAAATCTATTACTGTAATGTTCGCCAATAATTATGGGATACGATTTCCAAAAGAGTCAAAAACTTTCATGAATACCATATTTGGATTGCAAGATAATTATATAGGTCGTAATCTGTTTGGTAGTTTTACTTCTGATATACCTGTACCTCTAACGTCCTCAGGACCACGCGTACAAGTGACTGACGACACCTACAGTTTGTATGTACTACGTCCTACTCCATTTGAAGAATATACAGAGACGGTGGATGTTATAGAGACATCCACGCCTCTAATACACATACATCATGGACGATATGATAATGCAGTGAGTCTTTTTGAAGAAATGAGATTAGCGATACCTAATGATGTGAGACACTTTTTTCGATTCCTTTTACTTCCAAAGGGGAAGACTTACGTGTTGGGAAGAGGCTCAGGTCGTATCATGTTTCCTAAGAGACATCCTGGATTAGGAGAGATGTTAGGATTTGATCATATGGAGACATGCTTTGAAGAATCTACACCCCGTTATGCTATGGATTTAAAAAGAGGTATAGACGGACTGTACATTTATTCCGACCTCATTTAAGTGCAATATTTGCCACATTTAATATTAATAATTTATTGGGTAATACTGGTTTTATTCAATTTTCCTTTTCAAAATGAAGATTTCTTCGGGTTGGATTGGGTTGTTTTATCTCTGAGCGGCACTTTTTTGCACACCATGGGCTCTGGTGTGCTCCATTTGCACACCATGGTTTTTTGCACACCATGGTCAGGTCACATGGACCCCAAAGGCTCAGAGAAGGTTGGGGGAGGGGACCCACTGGAACAGCTGTTGGGAGACAGATGGTAGTCTCCCGTCAAGGCCATCCAGCGTGTTCTTTAACGTGCAAAGGGATATGCTCTCCTGCACACAGGGCCGCGGCTTAACGTCCCATCCTACGGACGGCGGCCTTTCCAAACCCATCAGTGTCCCTACTGACTGTGGGCAGGGCGGGGAGTTTTGCGGAGATAAGTCTCAACGCTGACCCAGCTGGGACTCGAACCTGGGAACTACAGATTACGAGCCTGGCGCGCTTCCGACTGAGCCACCCCCGCCCCAGTAGATTTGTTATTTTACCTCAGACCTGGACTTCATTGAACACAAAGGTCTAAATTATCAGGTCACAAAGACTTCAAAATGCTCTAAGAAGGCTGGTATATTTCCATTTTTTTCAGAGCCTTTGTTTGAAGTTTCGTTTGGAAAGTTGCGAGGCAGAATCGTTCGGTCAAGACCATCCAAGATGTTCTTTTGCACATTGAACCAGCTTTAACGTTCAATCCTACGGCGTGAATAGGGGAGGCATTTCCAAGCACATGGGTGTACGTTTCTCACCGAGGGAGGGGGTAGTGGTTAAGGGAAAAACTCTGAACGCAGGCGTAGGTTGGGATTCGAACCTGGAGACATCAGTCAACGAGCTTATCCCATAGCCGACGGAGCCAACTCAGTCTGTCCTAGCATATTATTCGTAAGTTACCAGGGTTTAATAATCCTTCATGCAGTCATAGTGTTTATGTCTGGGGCGGGGGTGGCTCAGTCGGTAGCGCGCCAGGCTCGTAATCTGCAATTCGCAGGCTCGAGTCCCAGCTGGGCCAGCGTTGAGATTTATCTGCGCAAAATTTCCCGCCTGCCCACGGTCAGTAGGGGGACACCGATGGGCTTCGTCCGTCGGATGGGACGTTAAGCTGTGACACCGTGTACGGGAGAGCAATAACCTGTTGCACGTTAAAGAACACGCTGGATGGCCTTGACGGGAGGCTACCATCTGTCTCCCAACACTGTTCCAGTGGGTCCCGAACATTCTCTAAGCCTTCGGAATCCATGTGACCTAGCCATTTAGCCCATGGTGTGCAAAAAAGTGTCGCTCAGATGTAAAACAACCCAAACCATGTTAATGTCTGACATTTCATCTCCCTTTCCATATCGAGTTAACAAATACGCTTTTTTAATTTCTTCTTCGGGAATTCTTCTGTCACTAATTTATTTTCCTTTTCACTCTTTACCTTACATAAAGGCGGGAATGACTCAG
Organism: Ryuthela nishihirai; assembly: GCA_038380435.1. Classification (NCBI taxonomy): domain Eukaryota; kingdom Metazoa; phylum Arthropoda; class Arachnida; order Araneae; family Heptathelidae; genus Ryuthela; species Ryuthela nishihirai. The sequence continues at coordinate 26,441,778 of JAWZYU010000022.1, forward strand.
CCGGTTATTGTGCTGGGCTCGTAATTTCATGTTCACTGGGGGAGGGGACCCACTGGAATAGCTGTTGGAAGACAGATGGTAGCCTCCCGTCAAGGCCATCCAGCGTGTTCTTTAACGTGCACAGGGTATGGCTCTCCCCCACACAGCGCCACGTCTTAACGTCCCATCCGACGAACGGCGTTTTTTTCAACCCATCGGTGTCCCCTACTGACCGTGGGCAGGGCGGAGAATAGTTGGTTGAGGATTTATGGCGCACGATACATGCCATGGAGGTATAACAATATTATTTGTTACCTATGAATGATACGCAACCATTTATTTGACCACTGCATGAGAGTCATACTCGTTAGCGCTGAATAGCACTCTTTTTACACACAATAGTTTTAATGGTAGGTCACAAAGATTCCAAGGCTCAGAAATGGTTGGGGAAGGGAGGGCGCCTCTCTAAATTCGACCCTCGTACGTCCACGTCGTGAGGGGCGAGCAACATGCATTGTTTTTCGATTCCTCTAAATGGTGACTTTATCTTTAGAGAAATTCTTAGACAATGAATGGCTAAAACGAGGCTCTGGGAACATGCGCAGATGCCCGGATGTAGAAAAAAAATCGGAGGGGTTGGGTTGTTTTACCTCTGAGCGGCACTTTTTTGCACACAGTGGGCTAAGTGATCATTAGCCCCTAATTGGACCAGTTGTTAGGAGACAGATAGAAGTCTTCCGTCAAGGCCATATAATGTGTTCTTTAACGTGTACAGGATATGGCTCACCTGAATACGAGGCCTCCGACCGACGGCGGTAATGTATTTTTTCTGATCGAGGACAGGATGGGGTTTTTGGGGAAGATAAATCTCGACGTTGTCACAGTTAAGACTCGAACCTGAGATATACAGAATACGAAACTGGCGTTGCTATCGACGAAGGCAACCCCCGTTAGCGTTGGACAATTCAAACTTAAACAAAAGCTATTAAAATATTATAGCTTTAAAGAGCCACAGATAAAATTCTAATTGAAAAGTAAAATACACGTTTTAATGTGAAATGAATTGGGCGAAAATAGTATTTTTAGGTTCAAGAAAATAAATTACTTCTGAAGCAGCTGTTTGTCTCAGAGGTCTGAGTTTAATACACCATAGTAGAATGTGTGTTAGGATGGCACCTTAAAAAAAAAAAATCGGGCGAGGGTGGCTCAGTCGGTAGCGCGCCAGGCTCGTAATCTGTAGTTCTCAGGTTCGAGTTTCAGCTGGGTCAGCGTTGAGGTTTATCTCCGCAAAATTCCCCGCCCTTCCCACGGTCAGTAGAGGACACCGATGGGCTTGGAAAGGCCACCGTCCGTCGGATGGGACGTTAAGCCGTGGCCCCGTGTGCGGGAGAGCCATACCCTGTGCACGTTAAAGAACACACTGGATGGCCTTGACGGGAGGCTACCATCTGTCTCCCAACAGCTGTTCCAGTGGGTCCCCTCCCCCAACCTTCTCTGAGCCTTCGGGGTCCTTGTGACCTGGCCATTTAGCCCATGGTGTGCAAAAATGTGCCGTTCAGAAGTAAAAGAACCCAACCCAACGCACCTTAAAAATGAATATTTTTGCTCTTAATAACAAAATATGAATTGACAAATGCCATTAATTTGAAAAAACTGACAAAAATACCTTTTTAAAGAATTAAAAAAATAAAAATATACCAGCCGTCCCGTGGCCGAGAAGTTATCACTCTTGGCCACTAATCAAAGATACCTGAGTTCGAGCCTCATGTAAGGCATGGATGTTTGCTTTTCCTTTCAGGGGGACGGGGGTGGCTCAGTCGGTAGCGCGCCAGGCTCGTAATCTGTAGTTCCTAGGTTCGAGTCCCAGGTGGGTCAGCGTTGAGATTTATCTCCGCAAAATTCCCCGCCCTGCCCACGGTCTGTAGGGGACACCGATGGGCATGCCGTCCGTCAGATGGGACGTTAAGCCGTGGCCCCGTGTGCGGGAGAGCCTTACCCTGTGCACGTTAAAGAACAGGCTGGATGGCCTTGACGGGAGGCTACCATCTGTCTCCCAGCAGCTGTTCCAGTGGGTCCCCTCCCCCAACCTTCTCTGAGCCTTCGGGTTCCATGTGACCATGGTGTGCAAAAAAGTGCCGCTCAGAGGTAAAAGAACCCAATCCTTTGCCTTTCTACTGAGGTTTCGCCATCCTCACAGACCTTCTACTATGGCGTATTAAACTGGCAGGTTCCTATCAAACTTCTGTGGCAAGAAGCTGTTTGAGGGATTATTTATTTATTCTTTAATATGATACTTGTTTATATTACCTCTCAAGCAACCACTTGCCACAAAAGTCTGACAGGAGCCTGTCAGTTTAATACGTCATAAAGAAGATCTCTAAGGAAATTATGACATCAACATAAAGACAACCCAAGAGACAGCCATGTCTTATCCGGGACTTGAACCCAGGTCCATTTGACCATTAGCCAAGCATCTTAATCACGCGCCCGTCGGGATGCTGTTTCGCATTATTGCATAGTTGGGTTGTTTTACCTTTGAGCGGCACTTTTTTGCACACCACGGGCTAAATGGCCAGGTCACATGGACCCCGAAGACTCAGAGAAGGTTGGGGGAGGGGACTCACTGGAACAGTTGTTGGGAGATAGATGGTAGCCTCCCGACAAGGCCATCCAGCGTATGGCTCTCCCATACACAAGGCCGTGGCTTAGCGTCCCATCTGACGGACGGCGGCCTTTCCAAGCCCATCGGTGTCCCCTACTGACCGTGGGCAGGGCGGGGAATTTTGCGGAGATAAATCTCAACGCTGACACAGCTGGGACTCGAACCTGAGAACTACAGATTAAGAGCCTGGCGCGCTACCGACTGACCACCCCCATTCCTTGACCACAGATTCCGTGTCTTTACACGTGCCATTACACAGTGACTTTATTTTCCCCTCTTGCCCTCCTTTTTTATTTGCCTTAAAGTCTGCCCTGTCCACGACATCGCTGGAGTTGTGTGTTCCAGAGTGCTCTAGAATAGATATCAGTTCGGATCAATTTTTGGAACCTGAGCTCAACTCTGAATGACTCTGAATCAAGCCAAAGCTGAACCATTTCGTCTGTTATTGAGACCAAGAACGATTTTGGAAAAAAATAATTTATCTGACACATCTTAAGATACAGAAATGCATGTCGCTAAATTAAGTTTAGCCTTATAATATTAATTATATTCATTTGATGACAAAATTAAAATGTTAATGCTGCTTTGAACAAAATATATTTGAAATACTAGTTAAACCAATGCGAAAAGTGTGTCAAGAAACGTATGTCCATTCCTAACTCTTCCCATTCATAAATTCATTCATAGCTTTCCACCTTAGCGTACTACTCCAGTATCAGTTAAATCCCTCCAAAGGTTTGGCTTGGGTTGGGTTGTTTTACCTATGAGCGGCACTTTTTTGCACACCATGGGCTAAATGGCCAGGTCACATGGACCCCGAAGGCTCAGAGAAGGTTGGGGGAGGGGACCCATTGGAACAGCTGTCTCCCAATTTTGCGGAGATAAATCTCAACGCTGACCCAGCTGGGTTAGGTTGGGTTGTTTTACCTCTGAGCGGCACTTCGTTTTACCTCTGAGCGGCACTCAGAGAAGGTTGGGAGAGGGGACCCACTGGAACAGCTGTTGGGAGACAGATGGTAGCCTCCCGTCAAGGCCATCCATCGTGTTCTTTAACGTGCACAAGGTATGGCTCTCTCCCCCACACGGGGCCACGGCTTAACGTCCCATCCGACGGACGGCGTCTTTTACAAGCCCATCGGTGTCCCCTACTGACGGTTGGCAGGGCGGGGAATTTTGCGGAGATAAATCTCAACGCTGACCCAGCTGGGACTCGAACCTGGGAACTACAGATTACGAACCTGGCGCGCTACCGACTGAGCACCCCCCCCCCCCCCAAAGGTTTGGCACCAAATTGATTGAACATAGTTAATTTTGAAAATTGTTTTGATAATTTCTATGTGATTATCTTAATTCTAATTAGTTCATAATTGTTAATTAAAAGCATGATATCTGCTCTTCTGTACTTTCATTGCCGGATTAGGGATTGGCGAAGCTAGTAAGAGTAGAAAAGGAGAGAAAAATGATTAAACTTCCGCGTATTTCACGCATTTATTAAAGACCTCTAAAACGGAGAGGAAAATATTATACTGCAAATGGAAATTCCTTGGCAGTTAAAAGACTTCTTTTTCACTCGACTTCAATTCTCACAATCTGTAGAGTGCCAAATCTGTAACTTGAATTAGTATTAGGTTGCGTTGCATTATGATTTAGATATTCTTGGCTTGAAAGAGACCAGATGGACAGATAAAGGTCAGATTCTTAAAAATAATCTTAAATTTCTCTTTTCAGGGAGGGACGACAATAAGCATCACCAAGGCGTGGGTCTGCTGAGAAGCAGACACGCTAGTGATGCTCTTCTAGGATATGAGTGCATTAAATGAAAGGTTTCTTACAGCAAAATTTCAGACAAGCGTTAAAGACTAGAATGTTATCTGCTGTTATGCCCCCACTGAGGATGCCGATGAGGATGAGAAGGATAGGTTTTATGAACAACTTCAGGATATTTTGAATTCTGTCAAGAAAGGAGATATTATCCTTGTTCTTGGTGACTTCATTGCCAAAGTTGGTACTGACTCTGACCTTTGGGGAGGAGTATTAGGCCCTTTTGGTATTGGTAGCTGCAATGGCAATGGGCAACGTCTCCTACAGGTAAGTAAACTCAATGGATTCAGAATAACTAACACTTATTACAAACACTGCGACATTCATAAGTACACATGGGTTTCACCTGATGGGCTGCATAAGAATATGATTGATTACATATTAATTAACAGCAAATGGGCAAGTTCTGTTAGGAATACCAGGGCATATAAGGGAGCTGAAATTGGATCTGACCATTACCTTGTTAAAAGTGTGTTGCAACTTAAACTTAAAAAGTGTTGTGCTAGGGCTAAAAAATTTACTTTTAATACTGAAGCTCTGAAAGATCCAGTTATAGCAAAAGCTTACCATCATAGGTTACTTAGTCATTATGACAGTCATGGTTTGCTTACTACTGAAGTTGAGGAAGAATGGGGTCATTTTAAACAGGCTTTTTTGGACACTAACAGTACTCTTTTAGGAAAAAAGATGCAGAAGATGCAAAATTATCTGAGTGATAAGGCACTTGAGCTTATTTTTGAAAGAAAGAACTGCAGTAATGTCCTTAATCAATACCCTACTAGTCCTAATAGAAAGCATTACAGAGAACCTAATAAACGTGTAAAAGATCAGTTAGCTGCTGATAAGAATCTTTGGCTTGATGGTTTGGCTGACAAAGCCGAGGAAGCAGTTAGATAGCACAACAGCAGAGAGCTGTACCAGATAGTTAATGTTTTGTGTGGTAGAAAACGGACAGGTATACAAGGTTTGAAGGATAAACAAGGTAAGGTTATAGAAGGGGAGGATTCTGTCATGGCTAGGTGGGCTGAGCATTTCAGTGATGTTCTAAACAATGTAGTTAGTTCTACTCCCATTGTTTGCAATGATGATAGATGCATTGGTGGCTTTAATGTTGGCCCTATAACACAATCTGAAGTTATTTTGGCTGTTTCTAAACTTAAACTACATAAATCCCCAGGGGTAGATGAAATTATTACCGAAATGCTTAGAGCTGGGAATGTTTCGGTTATCACTTGGATGACTGAACTTCTGAATATCTTTTATGATAAAGGCATGGTTCCTAAGGATTTTACCAGAGCTATTGTTATCCCTACCTTCAAAAAAGGTCATCGCAGTTCTTGTGATAACTATAGGGGTATCAGCCTACTCTCTGTTCCAAGTAAAGTTCTTTCCATGATTGTGCTTAATAGAATTAAGAATCTGGTTGACAGTCAATTGCGTGATGAGCAATGTGGATTCAGAAGTGGTAGGGGTTGTGTGGATCAAATATTTTCACTTAGGCAGATTCTTGAGAAATGTTTAGAGTTTCAGAAACCTTTGGTTGCTAGCTTTGTTGATTTAAAAAAGGCTTTCGACTCTGTTGATCGTCATAATTTGTGGTTGATTTTGAATTCATATGGTATACCAGACAAGTTAGTTAACATAATGAAAGCTCTCTATAATAACACTGAGTCGTGTGTGAGAGTTGGTAAGGCTTGTAGCAATTGGTTTAACATTACTTCTGGTGTTCGACAAGGGTGCATTTTGTCTCCTTTTCTCTTTAGCTTGGTTATTGATTATGTTATGCGAAATTCACTTCAAGGGAAAGATTTTGGCCTTAAATGGACTGGAGATACGAAAATTTCTGATTTAGATTATGCTGATGATTTAGCCCTTTTGGCAAATGATGTTGATGAGATGAACTCTTTCATTCGAGCTGTTGATGAAACTAGTAGTAGAGTAGGTTTGATTATAAACAGAGAGAAAACTAAAGTAATGAAAATTGGTCAAGCAGGCTGTGATTCAGTTAATCTGAGTGGTTGCAGTCTTGAACAGGTGTCACAGTTTAATTATCTTGGGAGCTATGTAACAGATAATGGTGATGTGCAGCATGAGATTAATAGACGAATAGGGATCGCTGCCGGGACTTTTAAGAATCTATGGAGAGTGTGGAGAAATAGGTGTACACACTTAAAGACTAAAATTAGACTGTATAATAGTTTGGTTCTTTCTAAGGTTAGTTATGGTAGTGAAACTTGGACACTTTGTAAACAGGATAACAGGAAACTAGATCCTTTTGTTTCCAGATGCTTACGCAGTATCATGGGCATTAGGTTGGGTTGGGTTGTTTTACCTCTGAGCGGCACTTTTTTGCACACCATGGGCTTAATGGCCAGGTCACATGGACCCCGAAGGCTCAGAGAAGGTTGGGGGAGGGGACCCACTGGAACAGCTGTTGGGAGACAGATGGTAGCCTCCCGTCAAGGCCATCCAGCCTGTTGTTTAACGTGCACAGGGTATGGCTCTCCCGCACACGGGGCCATGGCTTAACGTCCCATCCGACGGACGGCGGCATTTCCAAGCCCATCGGTGTCCCCTACTGACCGTGGGCAGAGCGGGGAAATTTTGCGGAGATAAATCTCAACGCTGACACAGCTGGGACTCGAACCTGGGAACTACAGATTACGAGCCTGGCGCGCTACCGACTGAGCCACCCCCGCCCCCGGGCATTAGGTGGTTCAACATTGTAACTAATGATGAGGTTAGGCAAAGGAGTTTGCAACCTCCTTTAAACAGCATATTGTGCAGCGAGAGACTCCGTTGGTTTGGCCATGTTTCCCTTATGAATAATTATAGATTGGCGAATAGGGTTATGAACAGTGTGCCCAAAGGCCTCAGAAAGAAGGGGAGACCTAGGATGCGGTGGGAAGACAATGTCAAACAGGACCTTGTTAGAATTGGTGTGCAGTGGCCAGATGCAGTAGATGTAGCTCAGGATAGACATGCTTGGAGAACTAAATTGCACGGTCTGGTTGGACCTTCGTAGCCCATGGCTACTTGAGGATGAGGATGAGGATGATGTAAACCTTTACCTGTCTAACCAGTTCCTTGTTTACACAGGATATCTACAGGGGTTTATCAAAATAATGAAAACACGTATTGTTTGTGGAGAACATTTTATTAATAAGCTGTAGACCCAACTCGGACGTTTAGAACAGACTCGATTAGACGAGGAATAGACTTAAACAAGTCATGCACAAATGGTATTGGAATGTGGGATCATTCTTCCTGTAAAATATAGCCCAACTGTGCCAGTGATGCTAGAGGTGGAAAAGTACTCTTTGTTGCTGCACAACACAGCAACCACGGCAATCCCCGGTTCCGTCTTTCGACACTACCAAGTTATTGATAGCCGCGACTATCTACTGTCAGGGACAAGGCTATACCATATAGATGCATCTCATCCCCGACATCCTATAGCGAGCAGTCCTATAGAAGAAAGCTCATCCATCGGTCAAAACTTGGAATTTACTCTGTTCCCCGGTTAACTTTGAACATGGATATATAGATCCAAGTTCGTTCGGCACCCGGTGTGGAGACTCTTAGTGGGACCCAGACTTTGAAAAGGGCCCTTGCCTACTAGGGCACCACTCCGTTCTGCAGGGCCCCTGAACTGCTACACTGAGTAGTTCAAGGTTTTGAGGTCTTAGCACTGTCAAACACGGGGCCACTAATCCGGTCAGCAATGCTTTCGACCTCGGTTGGTCTTGGCTCTGTCCAACCAGAGGACCAGACCGGGTTGGGTTGTTTTACCTCTGAGCGGCACTTTTTTGCACACCATGGGCTAAATGGCCAGGTCACATTGACCCCAAAGGCTCAGAGAAGGTTGGGGGAGGAGACCCACTGGAACAGCTGTTGGGAGACAGATGGTAGCCTCCCATCAAGGCCATCCAGCGTGTTCTTTAACGTGCACAGGGTATGTCTCTCCCGCACACGGGGCCACGGCTTAACGTCCCATCAGACGGCCCCCTCCCCCCCACCACATCAAGGTGGTCCCCTATCGGGGGGGGGGGGGGCTAGAGGTGAAAAGTGTGATCTCACATTTCGCTCCAGATATTTCCACAAATGTTCAATAATATTGAGGTCTGGAGATTCAGATGGTCAAGGGTGGCTGCTGTACCTCATCTTCATACTCGGCAAACCACAACTTGGCACGTTTCGCACAATGCACGGGTGCATTATCCACTTGAAACAGGGAAGGTTGGGTTGGGTTGTTTTACCTCTGAGTGGCACTTTTTTGCACACCATGGGCTAAATGACCAGGTCAGATGGACCCCGAAGGCTCAGAGAAGGTTGGGGGAGGGGACCCACTGGAACAGCTGTTGGGAGACAGATGGTAGCCTCCCGTCAAGGCCATCCAGTGTGTTCTTTAACGTGCACAGGGTATGGTTCTCCCGCACTCGTGGTCACGGCTTAACGTCCCATCCGACGGACGGTGGCCTTTCGAAGCCCATGGTTGTCTCCTACTGACCGTGGGCAGGGCGAGGAATTTTGCGGAGATAAATCTCAACGCTGACCCAGCTGGGACTCGAACCTGGGAACTACAGATTACGAGCCTGGCGCGCTACCGACTGAGCCACCCCCGCCCCAAACAGGGAAGGTCATTAAGGAACAATACCGCAACATTGGGTGCAGGTGGTCCCCGAGAATCGATTCGTACGTTGTGGATGTGACACAACCCTGCAGAATATCTAATGGCCCTAAGGAATGCCCTGATATGGCACCCCACAGCATCAGGGATCGACCTCCATGCTTCACAGTCGGAAACAAACAGTCGGGGTAGTACACTTCTGCAGGTGTTTGTCAGACGTACGTCCCGTGGCCGAGTGGTTAGCGCGCTTGGTTACTGATCTACGGGACCTGGGTTCGAACAACGGGTAAGGCATGGATGTTCGTATTGTTTTCTGCTGAGGTCCTGCCATCCTCTCAGATCTTCTATTGTGTCATATAAACTGACAGGCTCCTGTCAGACCTCTGTGGCAAGCAGCTGCTTGAGGGGGTATTTACTTTTTTTATTTACACTCTGCCCGTGCTGACCAGTGCTGGAAAACAATGTGTAGTACGATTCATCAGACCAGATGACACGTTGCCAGTCTTTAGCATCCCAGTTTTTATGTGCTTTGCACCACCTTACACGTTTTGTTGCATTTGTGTTGGTAATCAGAGATATGTGTATTACAGCACGGTCATAAATACCGGCACGATGAAATTTCAGACGTATTGTTATGACGGAAACGGGATCATGTATGACGGAACGTTCAACTCTCCTTATTTGCGATGCCTTGGGCTTCCGTTGTACAATCCATTGACAACGTTCGCCTATCCCTATCTGATAACTTCGTATGGCATCCACAATTTGCACATTTGGAGGCAATGCCCTGTCCTTTTTGATAGGTACCATAATCTTCGATACAGTTCCTCGTGTTACCTCTACTATTTCCGCCATTCTGCTTACTGAAGATCCTCAAGACGTGCAACAATGATGGTGTCTTTTCGGAGGTCATTGAGATCTGACATTGTTGACAGTTACAACACAACAGCTGTTTTACCTGCATCTGTGGCACTGCTACATGATAGCCGACAACGTACTTTTCTCCTTTATATACATCACATCGCGAGTGATGTGTCTGTGATGTGCATAGGGTGTATTGCGTGTACTCTAGTCGCCGTCGGTGTTTCAATATTTTGATAAACCCCTGTAGGTTATAACGCACTAATGCTTGTGTGTGGAAGTCAAGAGAATAATCTCTAAGTAACTTCCTCACATAACTTGTACCTGTGTTGTATGGGGGTTGGGGGCTCAGTCGGTAGCGCGCCCGGCTCGTAATCTGTAGTTCCCAGGTTCGAGTCCCAGCAGCGTCAGCGTTGAGATTTATCTCCGCAAAATTCCCCGTCCTGCCCACGGTCAGTAGGAGACACCGATGGGCTTGGAATAGGCCGCCATTCCTCGGATGGGACGTTAAGCCGTGGCCCCTGTGCGGGAGAGTCAGACCCTGTGCACGTTAAAGAACATGCTGGATGGGTTTGACGGGAGGTTACCATCTGTCTCCCGACAGCTGTTCCAGTGTGTCCCCTCCCACAACCTTCTCAGAGCCTTCGGTGTCCATGCTCTCCCACACTCGGGGCCACGGCTTAACGTCCCATCCGACGTGTTATAGAGTTGCGACCTCAACCTAAACTCGCCGAATGAATAAGAGACCAGTGAACCTGAAAAAGAAAAGAAAGGTGGGAGAGGAGCTTGTATCCTTGAACACAAGTCTCCTCCCCCAGATTGTGACAGACCTGTAATTTGGGCTCTCCCCTAAGCCTCATGGCGTCTGCACACCTCTAATCCTTTATAGTATATCACACACATATCTATTTCTTAATCCTCAGTCCTGTACTGCAGTTCCAGATACTTCTATTAAACTGCCAGTACTATTTTTCCTTATCACTTTTTCTTTCAACTCAATATCTCGTCTTCCTCCTCCATTCCAAATCAAACTCACTTTTTTCCGATCCTCATCCTATTCTATACCATCCTGTGCGCTTTATTTGCACTTCTCTTTTTCTCTTTTCACACTTCTACGTCCTTATCACCTTCATCACCTATTCCAATTATCCTTCTTACAGCCCACCTCCAGCTGTGGGGTGGGGGTGGCTCAATCGGTAGCGCGCCAGGCTCGTAATCTGTAGTTCCCGGGTTCGAGTCCCAGCTGGGTCAGCGTTGAGATTTATCTCCGCAAAATTCCCCGCCCTGCCCCGGTCAGTATGGGACACCGATGGGCTTGGAAAGGTTGCCGTCCGTCGGATGGGACGTTAAGCCGTGGCCCCGTGTGCAGGAGAGCCGTACCCTGTGCACGTTAAAGAACATGCTGGATGGCCTTGACGGGGGGGCTACCATCTGTCTCCTAACAGCTATTCCAGTGGGTCCCTTTCCCCAACCTTCTCTGAGCCTTCGGGGTCCATGTGACCTGGCCATTTAGCCCATGCTGTGCAAAAAAGTGCCGCTCAGAGCTAAAACAACCCAACCTTATCACCTCATCACCTACTCCAATTATCCTTCATACAGCCCACCTCCAGCTGTACTCAAGCCATACGGCTGTTGACTTATAGTCAACTGACCTCCGCACACCTTAGTGCTGCCCATGTGGAGTCTTCTTTGATTGGGTACTCTTAGTCTGGCCTTTCGGTTTCGGCCTGTCCGACATGAGTGACTTTAGTCGGCATAGCCCTCAACTTGGCTAAGGCACGCAAGTCCCCTCTGACCTTTCGGTTTCGGCCTGTCCGACATGAGTGACTCTAGTCGGCATAGCCCTCAACTTGGCTAAGGCACGCAAGCCCCCTCACCACAACAAGGTGGTTCCTTTTGAGGGGGAATTGCATTACTACCGTCGTCACGCGGCCTGTATGGAACTAATACATGGTGTGCCAATGTGTAACTTTTCGGACTGTGCTGTGACATCGCTGGGGTAAGCCCCTTTAAATTGAGAAGTGTTGCGACGAGGTCGTCTGATGAAATTGTCCGATGAGTGGAACTACATGTGTGAAAATGTTGAAACAGTAACTTGTTAATAAATGTTATGTTTTATTTGTTAATTACAAATTATCTCAGTTTTCATTATGGTAATGTCTGTATTCTTAATGTTGGGTCCAGGAACTGCCTTAGATTTGACAGCAAGTAAACGAATCACGGCCTAAGTGTGTGCACCTCCCTAAATATTCATGGGGGTGGTCACCACAACTGCTTAACGTCCCATCCGATGGACGGCGGTCTTTCCAAGCCCATCGGTGTCCCCTAATGACTGTGGGCAGAGCGGGGATTTTTTGCTGAGATAAATTTCAACGCTAACCCAGCTGGGATTCGAACCTAGGAACTACAGATTGCGAGCCTGGCGCACTACCGATTGAGCCACCCCGCCCCAAGAAAGTTGGGACAAATGTGTTGCAATTCAATAGAAATTTGCTGCGTTAAAACGTTAAGTCCTTCCCTGTAACAAAACTCAGTGAGAAAACCTAAAAAAAAACACTTTTATTTACCATTTCTATTTAGTTTATCATTTCGAATTTTGCTCTTTTTCGCCCGAAGTATTTAGAAGAGCCTTTTTACTAGTATTGAACTAAAGTTTTAGCAAAGTTAAAATACAGTTGTTCTCAAACTGACAATCGCTCTGAATACGCTCATTGCTTCCGCAATTGCGATATGAATAATGAAACATATTTGAAAACAAATTCGAAACCTAAAGGAAAAAGTGTTTACGAAATTTCCAAAGGATTTATTTACGTCTTTCGCATTTTAATTTCATTGAACTAAGATTGTCAAATACAATTTCCAGTTATGCGAATTTCGTGTTAACGTAATTTCCCATGAACGTTGATAAAACAAATACAGATGAACAAAATATCATCCTCATAGTTATACCTCGTTAAATATTTAGTGAAGAGTTAGAAATATTTTGTGTAACACCAAAAATTTGACATTAGAAAACGTATAAAATTAATAGTATTTAAAATAATAGATTATACTTACAATTTGCAATGAAAATATAAAACTGTGAAGCGAAAGAATTGAGAGAAGTGATTAAACTGAAGTGAGCAAAGAACTAATAAAAGTATGTAAATATTTCGAGCCGTCCCGTGGCCGAGTGGTTAGCACGCTTGGCTACTGATCTAAGGGACCTGGGTTCGAGCCCCGGATTAGGCATGGATGTGTGTGTCGTTTTTCTGCTGAGGTCCTGCCATCCTCTCAGATCTCCTACTGTGGCATATAAACTGACAGGCTCCTGTCAGACCTCTGTGGCAAGCAGCTGCTTGAGGGGGTATTTTATTTTTTTTAAATATTTCGAACAAATTATTAATTACAATTCCATTGGATTATGATTCAAATTTATTTCAATGAGAATCAAAAGTAGGAAGAGTTAGTCAAACCTCAAACTTAACTGTTTCGTCAGTTATTTTTAACATGAGAAGTAAAGTCAAGGGTAGTAATAAAAGAAAATTAGTCAAAATTAAATGAAAAAAAGATAATATCATGGATAAGGGTGACTTTAGTTGAAATGTTGAGGTAGGCAATCTCGGTTTATAAAGCTGTCGTGCTCTTGCTTGTTTCAAAACGTAGACTCGACGTATCCCTATGAGCTAAGCTCCATCCGTCATGTTGTTGTTTAGGTCTCAGCTTCCCACCCTCCTTCATTTTGGCTCTCGGAATGTTCACGTTGAAGAAGAAGGTAACACGCAGAGAAGGTGTTAGCCTCCCGTCAAGACTATCCAGTGTGTTCCTTAACGCGAGCAAGGTATGGCTCTCCTGCATTCGGGGCCACTGTGTCGTGCCCACATTTATTTTATCATGTAGACACGACTGTTGGCATGGAGGGTCATGGCCGCTCTTATCCTCGTTCCATAAGGTCATTCCACATTTCCTCTATTTTTGGTGTCCAGTTCGACGAAGAGGAACTCGGCCGCAGGCACAGAATTTTCCAGTTGACCCTGAAACCCCGGATGGCAGAGGGACTACGTGACATGCTCAATGTTCTAGTATAAGGAAACACGGTCAAAAAAGGGGTCGAATCTGGCAAAGACCACACGGCAAAAACAAAAAAACAAGTGCCATATGGGTGGACCGACATCCTTTTCTGCCAGCGCGGTCCAATCGCTGCCTCACATGGCAGCCCAGATGGTTTGTGCCCAGCCTGCAGTGAAGCTGGAAAGCATGGAATGAAGTGCACCTTTGGACACTCTTCTCTGAACTTTCGGTGCGAAAAGTTGACGACCAGCGACCATACTTACTTCTACCTCATTCACGACAGAAGGACTGAAATGTTCTTCCCAGGCATCAAGGTGCACAACTATGGACACTAACAAGAGGCAACTCTGCTGATGGGCAGTAGGATCCCGACAGCGACCTAGAGGATGACAATTTGATATGCCCAAGGAGAGTCATTTTCTTCCGTCCACCCATGGCAATGGAACGAGGTAGGGTCATTCTTTTCTGAACTGGTCTCCTCCCATGTTAGCTGAAAATTGGCACCGCCACGCTGTTCTGGAACTTTTTTTTTCGAGCCGTAAATTGTTATACTCCTCAGTTACGGAACAGCGTGAAAGTGGAATTTTGTTTGCATTTGTCTGAAATTCACTTGAATTAGGGTAAATTGACTGTAACTAAGAATAAGAACACAGTTAAATAATTTTTTTCCTAGAAAGTGACCTCAAGTTGAATTGCTTATTTATTGTGTCTATTGGTCTAGCTACTGCAGACCGAGATAGACGGATAGCCTAGGCTTGGGATTGGTAGACCCCATTATTTTTGATTATAAAATATGTGCCATCAGGTCCACTCTTCTCGGAATGCTGATCCTGATGAAACACAGCGTTTTGTTTTCACCCCTAAAGTCCAGCCACCCCAAAATACACAAGAGTGGTCACGACAAAGCTATTGCCAGCGGGAAATACATTTGTGACAACACTTGGAAACGCAACTATCGTGTAAGTCAGGGGAATACCTGTTTTTAAAGAATTTCAAACTACATCAATGTCTAACTCCAAAATGATGAAAATAAAAGATCAAATTATACTAAAACTGAGCAAAAAATCTAAATTAAATCAATTTAAATGTTAATATTTAACAAAACATCATGTAGTCTTTAAAAAATTAGGGGGGGGGGGGGTGGCTCAGTCGGTAGCGCGCCAAGCTCGTAATCTGTAGTTCCCAGGTTCGAGTCACCTAGAGTCCTTGGTTCTAAGTCAGCGTTGAGATTTATTCCCCGCCCTGCCCACGGTCAGTAGGGGACACCGATGGACTTGGAAAGGCCGCCGCGCGTCAGATGGGACATTAAGCAGTGGTCCAGTGTGCGGGAGAGCCATACCCTGTGCACGTTAAAGAACACGCTGGGTGCCCTTGACGGGAGGCTGCCATCTGTCTCCCAACAGCTTTTCCAGTGGGTCTCCTCCCCCAACCTTCTCTGAGCCTTCGGGGTCCATGTGACCTGGCCATTTAGCCATGGTGTGCAAAAACGTGCCGCTCAGAGGTAAAACAACCCAACCCAACTTTAAAAAATTATGGTTATGGAAATTTTGGGTTGGGTTGTTTTACCTCTGAGCAGCATTTATTTGCACACAACAGGCTAAATGGCCAGTTCAGAAGAATCCCGAGGCCTCAGAGAAGATTGGGGGATGATACCTGGTGGAACAGCTGTTGGGAGACAGATGGTAGCCTCCCATCAAAGCCATCCAACGTGTTCTTTAACGTGCACAGAGGGTATAACTCTCCCACACATGGGTAACTTCCCATTCATTTGATGGCGACCTTTACAAGCCCATTGGTGTCCCCTACTGACCATGGACAGGGAGGAGAATTTTGCAGAGCTAAATCTCAAAACTACCCAGCTGGGACACGAACCTGGGAACTGCAGATTATGAACCTGGCGCGTTTCCGACTGAACCTAGTTCCGAAACACTAAGTTTTTAAAACAGTTTAGGTTTTTCCTCAAAATATTACTAAAGTGTAAATGATAATTTCGTATGAACTTGCCTCCTACACTTATCAAAGTGGAAATCGCAACACCAAGAAGGAATTGAAGTAGAGATATGTAAATCGTTGGAGGCAGTTGGCATGGGAGACATGCAAATGATTAAAGTTCTCAGCGAATGGATACATAACACTCGGCCAAGTGGTGGATAAATACCGGGTGCCGATGATCGAGAGTGACCGAGAGTGATGTTGGAGGGTATGCTGCGAAAATGTTGATAACATGCCTTGGATACGCCATAGGAACCCGTACTTGCAAATGATGCCTTCTGAGAGAGAGAGAGCGAAACTTCGATATGTGAGAGATCAGATTGAGCCTTCGAGTGATCACTGCATACATGGGCAAAATATGAGCACACTGCAATGGTGCACCTCATGAAACATCATGGAGCACCAAATGGCATCAATGACACCAAATGGAGCACCAAGAACATGTACAGCACCAGCATGCCACACCACGAGATATGAAGATTGCATACTCTGTAAGAGGACCATTTGTGATCCTTTCACCTCAGTAATTGTGCTGCAGAGAGATTTGAAGACCGTTACGAATACTGTGGAACTATTAGACAATGTTTGCATGATGCAGGAATGAGGGCCAGACATCCAGTCTGGCATCTGTCATTGCCGTGACATTACCAGTTATGCTGGCTCTATTTGTGTCAAGCGAGGCAACAATTAAACTACAGAATGGAGGAGAGTGTTGTTCAATTCTGTTTCTGAATGCCAGACAGCTGTTTGTCTGCATGGCGTTGGTGTCATCAACGACATAGATATACGAACTTATTCCATTAGCTGCCATATTGATGCCTACGATGGTACAATGGTATAGGGTAGCATTACATATGGAGACCTTACATCTCTGCTCCATGATTCTAGTGCACTAGCCACTAGATATTATATCAATGACATTTTTAATCCTGTGCCATGATGTTTCCTTAAAAACAAGCCTGGTTCTGCAGCAGGACAACGCCACCCCACACACTGCACATACAGCGATGGACAATCTTCAAGGTGTGGACATTCTCCTGGCCGCCATTCTCCCCTGATTTATCGTCCACTGAGCATGTGTTAGACCTTATGGGTCACCGGCTTTGCCATTTCCCTCCGTCAGCGAACCTGGTACACTGCATGCTCAATTGAATGCTGTTTGGGACAGGGCGAGGGTGGCTCAGTCGGTAGCGCGCCAGGCTCGTAATCTGCAGTTCCCAGGTTCGAGTCCCAGATGGGTCAGCGTTGAGATTTATCTCCGCAAAGTTCCCGCCCTGACCACGGTCAGTAGGGGACACCGATGGGCTTGAAAAGGCCGCCGTCCGTCGGATGGGACGTTAAGCCGTGGCCTCGTGTTAGGGAGAGTCATACCCTGTGCACGTTAAAGAACACGCTGGATGGCCTTGAGGGAGGCTACCATCTGTCTCCCAACAGCTGTTCCAGTGGGTCCCCTCCCCCAACCTTCTGAGCCTTCAGGGTCCATGTGACCTGGCCATTTAGCCCATGGTGTGCAAAAAAGTGCCGCTCAGAGGTAAAACAATCCAAGGTTAAAGAACACACTGGATGGACTTGACGGGAGGCTACCATCTGTCTCCCAACAGCTGTTCCAGTGGGTCCCCTCCCCCAACCTTCTCTGAGCCTTCGGGATCCATGTAACCTGGCCATTTAGCTCTTGGTGTGCAAAAAAGTGCCGCTCAGAGGTAAAACAACCCAACCCTGTTTGGGACGCCATACTTCAGGGCACCATTAACTATCTGACTGAGGGAATGTGGAGAGATCTACAGACTTGTGTCACTACCCGAGGTGGGCCTAATAATATACTGATGAATCTGCAATAATCGCAGGTACCTTGCCTTCTCAGGTTCCGTTTTTTGTCAGTCCTGTGAATTTCGGTCATATACATCACTTCCTTCGTGGTGTTGCGATTTCCACTTTCAGCAGTGTATAACAAGTAACGTTTCACAAGGGACATTATGAATAATCTGCCTAAAAGCATGTTGGACCTCTTTTCGCTGCGATTACTGCTTGCACCCAGCTTAGCATCCTCTCCACTAGACTGTGGAAGTAGTCTTCAGATATTCTGTAGCAGCTGGACAGAATGGCATTCCGAAATTCAGTGACAGCACAAGCCACTGGCATGGACCCGCGAATGCTGCATTCCACTGCATCTCATAAATGCTTGATGTTTGTCATGTTGGGGATATTAGATGGCCAGGGGAGAATACAAAATCATTGTAAACAATGGAATATACGATAATGGAGATACGAAATCATCATAAACATGGTACTTGAAACATTCCTACACAATTCAGGCCTTATGACACAGAGCGTTGTCATTCTGAGTCTAGCCCATCTGAATCCATTGTCACCATAGGGCACCACTTGGTCCTAAACAGTGTGTAAGTACGATCTTGTGGTGAGGCTGTTGTTGAATGGGGATAAGGGGACCCAATGATATCAGGCGAACAATACCTATACCATGTATTTCCATCCAACCGTATAGTCTGATTACAGCTATTCCCCTGCGTGGCATCCAACATGGATCCATCCATTAGCATTTTGGAGTTTGAACCTGGATTCATCAAACCAGGTGACTCTTTTAAAGTCATCCAGTATCCAGTCAAGGTGTTACTGTGCCCACCGCAGGCAGAGTTGTTGATGATGGTTGTCACCATGGGCAAATGAATGGGCCATTGACTTTGTAGGCCCATTCGCAAGAGTGCTGGATTGTGTACTCGGAAAAGTGTCTCTGTGCACCCTGTTGTAGTCTGCTCTTAACTGAGGGATTATGAGTCATCTGTTGTCCCGGACAACACATGCCAACCAACGTTCATTTCGATTGTCGACAAATGGCATCTTCCCTTCTTTTCCGGATGTGTTCTCTTCTGATCATTCTTCGAATCATTCTTGACATAACTTCACTGTATATGTCACATACTTCACTGCCATAGTGTAATTAATATAACTTTCTATACATATATCTGTATTAATTCCTCTATCCACAGCAATGTCTGTGGATTTTGAGATGCTGGCCCCTGGCCTTCCTCACGCCAATAATCATTCCCATTTCAAACTCCGAGAAGTCGTTCCCTTTCCCCATTTCATAGACTTCGCACTGTAGGACTGACATGCACCTTTTTTTCTTCACCTTGTTGCATAAACCAACGTTAGGTCTTTGCAGGCCTTCTACACCGAGAGGCCAAAAGTCTTGGGAATAGCAGTTGGGTTGGGTTGTTTTACCTCTGAGGGGCACTTTTTTGCACACCATGGGCTCAATGGCCAGGTCACATGGACCCCGAAAGCTCAGAGAAGGTTGGGGGAGGGGACCCACTGGAACAGCTGTTGGGAGACAGATGGTAGTCTCCCGTCAAGGCCATCCAGCGTGTTCTGTTACGTGCACAGGGTAAGGCTCTCCCACACACGGGGCCACGGCTTAACGTCCCATCCGACGGACGGCAAACCCATCGGTGTCCCCTACTGACCGTGGGCAGGGCGGGGAATTTTGCGGAGATAAATCTCAACGCTGACCCAGCTGGGACTCGAACCTGGGAACTACAGATTACGAGCCTGGCGCGCTATCGACTGAGCCACCCCGCCCCAATCGGGCCGGTAAAAAGACAAAATATAAGAGATCAAAAGACTGGATTTCCATTCCAGTGTAACATTTTCCTCTCCCTTTTCCAGATGTTTAAAAACATTTTCTGAAAAATGCGATAAATATCTAAATAATCATTTCTTATTATCCAAAACCCTTACTACCATTCTCAAAAGGAAGAGGAAGATTCATCGCTACTCCTAAGAGGAAGAGTTAGATTGGGTTGTTTTACCTCTGAGCGGCACTTTTTTGCACACCATGGGCTAAATGGCCAGGTCACATGGACCCCGAAGGCTCAGAGAAGGTTGGGGGAGGGGACCCACTGGAACAGCTGTTGGGAGACAGATGCTAGCCTCCCGTCAAGGCCATCCAGCGTGTTCTGTTACGTACACAGGGCATGGCTCTCCCGCACACGGGGCCACGGCTTAACGTCCCATCCGACGGACGGCGGCCTTTCCAAGCCCATCGGTGTCCCCTACTGACCGTGGGTAGGGCGGGGAATTTTTGCGGAGATAAATCTCAACGCTGACCCAGCTGGAACTCGAACCTGGGAATTACAGATTACGAGCCTGGCGCGCTACCGACTGAGCCACCCTCGCCCCCCAAAAGTCATGGGAATAGCAGTTAAAGTAGAACTAGCATGCTGTATTCGTAACTGATGTGTTGGACGTAAACCGCAGAATGACGCTGCAGTAGTCTACAAACCCAACATTCATTTCGGAAGTAGTTGTTAATTCAGCATGGCTGCACGTAGTGAGTTGTCTGACTTTCAACGGTTTTCTTTTCGTTAACTACCAAAGCCGGGGGCGGGGGCGGGGGTGGCTCAGTCGGTAGCGCGCCAGGCTCGTAATCTGTAGTTCCCAGGTTCGAGTCCCAGTTGAGTCAGCGTTGAGATTTATCTCCGCAAAATTCCCCGCCCTGCTAACGGTCAGTAGGGGACACCGATGGGCTTGGAAAGGCCGCCGTCCGTCGGATGGGACGTTAAGCCGTGGCCCCGTGTGTGGGAGAGCCATACCCTGTGCACGTTAAAGAACACGCTGGATGGCCTTGACGGGAGGCTACCATCTGTCTCCCAACAGCTGTTCCAGTGGATCCCCTCCCCCAACCTTCTCTGAGCCTTCGGGGTCCTTGTGAACTGGCCATTTAGCCCACGGTGTGCAAAAAACTGCCGCTCAGAGGTAAAACAACCCAACCTAACTACCAAAGCCAACGATTTCAAGAGATTTTGCTTTCTTTGTGTCTCTTAACAAAGTGTAAAGGAAAAAACATCGAAACGAGATTATAAAAATAAAAGAATATGATGACCGAAAAAGTTGATAAAAGAGTTTGATTGCAACAAGAAAAAAATGATTGCTTGATTATTGAAAACGTAAGAGAATAAAATCATAATTTATTACTTTGAAGGAAAAAAAATTGTCACTTCGGGATCAATGATGTTTTTTTGCATATTAGAAAAATGAAAAACGAAATTACATTTGAACTTTAGCTCAGAAAAACAACGCATTTAATTAAATACAAACTCTCAAATGAAATATATTAACAATAAAATATTTTATAACGTCCAATTTCTATTTACAAAATATGATTAAAAATTAGTTTAATTTTGCCTTGCAAAAATCTTTTATTAATATCCTAAACGGAATGTGAAAAATCAAGAAAAAGTTTGTCTTCAAAAATGGGCGATTGCCGCATTACCAGAAAAAAACTTTTATTTCTAAACTTTTCAGCGGTAATTTAATGGATTTAAAAGCTCGCGTCCTTTAAAAAGTAATTGTACTTTTCCTTGGTTAACAAGTAAAAAAAGAAGCGATGTTGATTTCAAATATTAGTAGCGAGGTTTACTCTGTGTTTAATAAAATAAGACGTTATTTATGAAATTAAAATCAGCGGAAAAACCATAGCCTTAATAAAATTATGCCTTATAATTTAAAGGAATCAAAATGACATGAAAAAACTGGAAACTTATTACTTTCGTTAAACAAACTGAATTACGAAACGCTTTCAAATTTTGTCTTAATTTTTTTCTTTCACTAAAACAATGACAGGTTATTATTATCTGAGACATAAATGTTATTTCTGCTTGTCGAGGAGGGAAGCAAAATTGGGAAAGATTGTTTGCGCGCTGTTATTACCGTAAATGTTCGATTAAACACAAGAACTTAAATAGACGTCTTGACTTCAATTATAACATGGAATTATCGCAGAAATTTTTAACATCAGAAGGGTTTCAAAGATAAGACTTATCTCAAAGTGTAATTGATTCTGTGTATATGTGTACGATAAGTTACAATCTTTTCAAAATTTATTAGAGGCAGGAATTTTTATTTAAATCAACGTAGACTTTAAAATTGAAGTAATGTTTACCTAGCCGTTGATTTTTTTTTGTATGTGAAAAAACTTGTTCATTGCCAAATACGTTGAATTAAATGACAAGGATTTGAATTATAGTTGACTACTGCTAAGGTTGGGTTGGGTTGTTTTACCACTGAGCGGCACTTTTTTGCACAACATGGGCTAAATGGCCAGGTCACATGGACCCCGAAGGCTCAGAGAAGGTTGGAGGAGGAGACCCACTGAAACAGCTGTTGGGAGACAGATGGTAGCCTCCCGTCAAGGCCATCCAGCGTGTTCTTTAACGTGCACAGGGTATGGCTCTCCCGCACAAGGTGGCATGCTCTTCTCTGAGCCTTCGGAGTCCTTGTGATCCGACGGACGGCGGCATTTCCTTTTCCCATCCGACGGACGGACGGCGGCCTTTCCAAGCCCATAGGTGTCCCCTACTGACCGTGGGCAGGGCGGGGAATTTTGCGGAGATAAATCTGAACGCTGACCCAGCTGGGACTCGAACCTGGGAACTACAGATTACGAGCCTGGCGCGCTACCGACTGAGCCACCCCCGCCCCGACTACTGCTAAAGAAATCGCAATAACAGCATGGACTATTATTCGAACGTTTAGATATGCAACCAGGATCGGATATGGGGAAAGAGGGAAACGGGCCAAGCGGCAATCCCATTGGAGAATGCTAGAAACAGAAATAGAGGCGAAAGAGTATTAAGGATTTTAAGACACTTTTCCACACAACCACAGATATATAAGGTTTTAACTTCTAAAAGCATTTATGACAGCACATTTGGTTTCAAATCGAAGGGATTTAAGATAAACTTGCTACTTCACGTAATACTCCATTTTGTCCCTTCAGAAGTCGTCATGAGAGGGAATGAAAATGTTTGCATCCAGTGGAAAATATATCACTCCATGGGCTTTTCGGTTGTTGGGTTGGGTTGTTTTACCTCTGGACAGTACTTTTCTGTACACAATGGGCTAAATGGCAGATTACAGTGGAGCGGGGGTGGCTCAGTTGTTCGCGCGCCAGGCTCCTAATCTGTAGTTCCCAGGTTCGAGTCACAGTTAAGTCAGCGTTGAGATTTATTCCCCGCCCTGCCCACGGTCAGTAGGGGACACCGATGGGCTTGGAAAGGCCGCCGTCCGTCGGATGGGACGTTAAGCCATGTTACCTTGTGCGGGAGAGCCGTAACCTGTGCACGTTAAAGAACACGCTGGATGGACTTGACGGGAGGCTACCATCTGTCTCCCAACAGCTGTTCCCCAACCTTCTCTGAGCCTTCGGAGTCCTTGTGACCCTACCTTTTAGCCCATGGTGTGCAAAAAAAGTGCCGCTCATAGGTAAAACAACATAAACAAAGTGAGGTTACAAGAACCCCGAAGGCTCAGAGAAGGTTAGGGGAGGGGACCCACTGGAACAGTTGTTGGGAATCAGATCGTAGATTCCCGTCAGGGCCATCCAGGTTGTTCTTTAACGTGCACAGGACATGGCTCTTCTGCACACATGGCCACAGCATAACGTTCCATCTGACGGACGGTGGCCTTTCCAAGAATATTGGCGTCCCTTACTGACGTGAGCAGGGCGGGGAGTTTTGCGGAGATAAATCTAAACTCTGGCGCAGCTGGGACTCGAACCTGGAAACTGCAGACTGGCACACTACCAACTCTGCCCCCTGCCCCCATGCATCGGAATTTAACGAATAAGTTTCATTGTAATTAGCGCGAGCGATGTTGGCGAGCTAATCATAAAGGAATGATAGGTTGCATAGAGGCAGTTACTAAGAGGCTAGAGATAGAGAATTTGAAACACCAACGAAAATGTGCATTTTTGTCATAGAGAAAAGGATTGTATTGAAAAATGCGGGATATGACTCCCTGGAAACGTATGAAGTGCCCTACAGCATTGGTTCTCAAACCTTTCCAGTCTGGAATACGTTTCCATTGGTGGAACCACTTTTACTGTTGATGGAGGGGAGGGGGTGGCTCAGTCGGTAGCGCGCCAGGCTCGTAATCTGTAATTCGATGGTTCGAATCCCAGCTGGGTCAGCGTTGAGATTTTTCTCCGAAAATTCCCCGCCCTGCCCACGGTCAGTAGGGGACACCGATGGGCTTGGAAAGGCCATCGTCCGTCGGATGGGACGTTAAGCCGTGGTCCCGTGTGCGGGAGAGCCATACCCTGTGCACGTTAAAGAACACGCTGGATGGCCTTGACGGGAGGTTACCATCTGTCTCTCAACAGCTGTTCCAGTGGGTCCCCTCCTCCAACCTTCTCTGACCCTTCGGGGTCCATGTGACCTGGCCATTTAGCCCATGGTGTGCAAAAAAGTGCCGCTCAGAGGTGAAACAACCCAACCCAACCTGTTGATGGATTTTGTCAAACCTTTTCCGTACTTACCACTAACAGAAATTGTCCCAAAAAGGCCTTCACTATTGAGGAAAGTAACTTCAAATAAGAATATTCTCACAACAGAATGTCGTGAGAAGAATTGGCGGGAAAGAGGGAGAATTCGAGGCCATGTCCAGTACATATTATTTCCGAAATATGTACTCGACATGGCCTCGAGTTCTCCCTCGTCCTCCCAATTTTTCATTATTTCCCTCCCTTTTCACCTTTCCTCTTCTGTGCCCGCTGAGGGATGTCCTCCAGCCTACATGTAAAATCTGGAGATCCCTACCCTACCTGAAAAATCTGGAGAGCCTGAACCTCACGTATACAGGGTTGGGTTGGGTCACGTATACAGTGCTGACCTATATGTCTGATAATGATCCACCTCCACTCTAAAGACATAGGACCCTATGGGATTTGGGTTGTTTTACCTATGAGCGGCACTTTTTTGCACACCATGGGCTAAATGGCCAGGTCACATGGACCCCGAAGGCTCAGAGAAGGTTGGGGGAGGGGACCCACTGGAACAGCTGTTGAGAGACAGATGGTAGCCTCCCGTCAAGGCCATCCAGCGTGTTCTTTAACGTGCACAGGGTATGGCTCTCCCGCACACGGAACCAAGGCTTAACGTCCCATCCGACGGACGGCGGCCTTTCCAAGCCCATCGGTGTCCCCTACTGACCGTGGGCAGGGCGGGGAATTTTGCGGAGATAAATCTCAACGCTGACCCAGCTGGGACTCGAACCTGGGAACTACAGATTACGAGCCTGGCGCGCTACCGACTGAGCCACCCCCGCCTCCAGGGTTTGGTGCAAAGGAGCATGAAAGGCACGAGGGTACTAGCGCCCTTTTCTTCACTCGTTGCGTAGGAAAAAGAGGCACGCACATTTTTCGTTTTGGTAGCTCTCCCATTTATTGTTACATAAATGAGACTTTCTGTAACAATTGGCATAAGCCGCACTGCGCTTCGCCATTGTTATTTGTCTCTGCCAGCAAACTGTGTTAAATTGACTGCAAAAATAATGAAGATTTCAATCAGGAAGTACTTTACATGTGATCTTGAGTCTCAGCTCTGAAACCATCACGAATATGGGTTGGGTTGTTTTACCTCTGAGCGGCACTTTTTTGCACACCATGGGCTAAATGGCCAGGTCACAAGGACCCCGAAGGCTCAGAGAAGATTGGGGGACGGGACCCACTGGAACAGCTGTTGGGAGACAGATGGTAGCCTCCCGTCAAGGCCATCCAGCGTGTTCTTTAACGTGCACAGGGTATGGCTCTCCGGCACACGGGGCCACGGCTTAACGTCCCATCCGACGGACGGCGGCCTTTCCAAGCCCATCGGTGTCCCCTACTGACTGTGGGTAGGGCGGGGGAATTTTGCGGAGATAAATCTCAACGCTGACCCAGCTGGGACTGGAACCTGGGAACTACAGATTACGAGCCTGGCGCGCTACCGACTGAGCCACCCGCGCCCCCACGAATATGGAAGAAGTAAATTCAAAAACGGATTTTATTGCAGCTACGGGCTTGCCCTGAGCAAGATGTTGACCACAGAGTTGGGTTGGGTTGTTTTCCCACTGAGCGGCGCTTTTTTGCACACCATGGGCTAAATGGCCAGGTGACATGGACCCCGAAGGCTCAGAGAAGGTTGGGGGAGGGGACCCACTGGAACAGCTGTTGGGAGACAGATGGTAGTCTCCCGTCAAAGCCATCCACGCGTTCTTTAACGTGCAGCGTGTATGGCTTTCCAGCACATGGGGTCATGGCCTAACGCCTAATCCAATGGTTGACTACTGACCGTGGGCAGGGCGGGGAAGTTTACGGAGAGAAATCTCAACTCTGACCCGGCTGGGACTCGAACCTGGGAACCACAGATTACGAGCCTGGCGCGCTACCGACTGAGCCCCACCCCCAACCCCTAGAATCCGAAAATGTCAAAACGCGGCGCTGCACGGAAGTAATTCTTGTCGTTTCCTGCCAGTGACATCACAAATGTTCAGAAAACGTAACAAATGAAGGCCCTGATTGTTCAAATGGGAACAATCTAATAAAACAACAATTAAACGATAAAAAACTGTTACATTTCTTAACAATATTTAGTCGACAGACTACGTGTTAGAGAGTTAAGTGCGTTTTGGAAGGCTTAAAAAATTAGTGAAGTTAGTTAAGATGACTAAGCGTAATATATTGCGTCGATTTCTGAGATCGTCGCTGCGGTGTTGCATCAAGGTTTGCTGTTGCTGTGGTCTTTGCGACCACAGCGTAGACGAGGGTACGACCTATTTTGCTGCCTCTTCCTCAATAACATCATTCAATAATGAGGTAAGTCCTCAATCTATTCCGATGAAAAAAAAAGCCACACCTGCTAGGAAATCTGATATCGTAATAAACAAAAGGAGTGAGCTCAACTCCTTCTCTGCAAGAGACATTCATTGGCTCCCACTTAGAAGTACTTGCCATCAGGATAATTCAAACCTACGACAAGCTAACATAAATAAGTGTGATTGTTCTTGTCAAAAAACAAAGTTCAGATTCCCAAGGTTTAACAAAGTTCAGATCCAGAAACGTAAGGATAATAAAACATCTAACCGCTATTCTTTAGCTGAAATCACTGATTTCATCCTGGTAATAGTCCTTATATGCCATGTAATTTTAATTGTCTGTCGGTTCTGGAAGTTATGGAATGACTGAGAAAAGAAACAGATAGCGAAATTTGATAATCTCTTTTTTCACAGTGAAATGAATTCATTAATAGGTCGTCGTCACATCAGCAAGAGGCTTTCGAAGAATCTCGAAGAGAGATACCAATCGACAGAGAATTTTCACATAGGAAAGTATGTCCGCAAATGTACGCATGCGTATGTAGAGGGTGCTGTGTGTACCCAACCAGTGTACAGCTCGCCCGACCACTCACGTTGTCATCAGTGTACGAGCTGACTTACTAGTGATAAGATGAATCCGTTTTACGCATCAAGAGATAGCGGATATGCATCTCGCATATGGGGCAGCTGGCGAAAGCGGCCGCCGAGCTAGGCAAGTTTATGAAGACCGATACCCCAACAGAAGAATACCGCAGCATCAAATGTTTGCACGTGTGCATCGCAATCTGCGCGAACGTGGTTCACTGCGCAGCAACATGCAGAATACGGGGAGAAGACGATTGACGCGGACTGTCAACGTCGCAGAACAAGTCCTACAGTCCATCGAAGATAATCCGAATACCAGCACACGAGCTATTGCTCAGCAGTGTGGCGGATACTGCACGAGGAACGTGTGCATCCTTACCATCTGCAAAGGGTGCAGTTACTGAATCCTGACGATTATCCGAAGCTTGTGGAATTTGCACAATGGTTCATGCAGAAAGGTGCCGTGGACCCCAGTTTTCCAGCTTCTGTCCTTTTTACAGATGAAGCTTCATTCAGTCGTGAAGGTGTGTTCAATACACACAATTCACATGTGTGTGCTTACGACAACCCGCATGGTACGAGAAGTCACGCTGCTCAGCATTGTGGCGGATACTGCACGAGGAACGTGTGCATCCTTACCATCTGCAAAGGGTGTTCCAGAACTGACAAATTACTGCATCCTGACGATTATCCGAAGGGTGTGGAATTTGCACAATGGTTCATGCTGAAAGGTGCCGTGGACCCCAGTTTTCCAGCTTCTGTCCTTTTTACAGATGAAGCTTCATTCAGTCGTGAAGGTGTGTTCAATACACACAATTCACATGTGTGTGCTTACGACAACCCGCATGGTACGAGAAGTCACGCTGCTCATCATTGTGGCGGATACTGCACGAGGAACGTGTGCATCCTTACCATCTGCAAAGGGTGTTCCAGAACTGACAAATTACTGCATCCTGACGATTATCCGAAGCGTGTGGAATTTGCACAATGGTTCATGCAGAAAGGTGCCGTGGACCCCAGTTTTCCAGCTTCTGTCCTTTTTACAGATGAAGCTTCATTCAGTCGTGAAGGTGTGTTCAATACACACAATTCACATGTGTGTGCTTACGACAACCCGCATGGTACGAGAAGTCACGCTGCTCAGCATTGTGGCGGATACTGCACGAGGAACGTGTGCATCCTTACCATCTGCAAAGGGTGCAGTTACTGCATCCTGACGATTATCCGAAGCTTGTGGAATTTGCACAATGGTTCATGCAGAAAGGTGCCGTGGACCCCAGTTTTCCAGCTTCTGTCCTTTTTACAGATGAAGCTTCATTCAGTCGTGAAGGTGTGTTCAATACACACAATTCACATGTGTGTGCTTACGACAACCCGCATGGTACGAGAAGTCACGCTGCTCATCATTGTGGCGGATACTGCACGAGGAACGTGTGCATCCTTACCATCTGCAAAGGGTGTTCCAGAACTGACAAATTACTGCATCCTGACGATTATCCGAAGCGTGTGGAATTTGCACAATGGTTCATGCAGAAAGGTGCCGTGGACCCCAGTTTTCCAGCTTCTGTCCTTTTTACAGATGAAGCTTCATTCAGTCGTGAAGGTGTGTTCAATACACACAATTCACATGTGTGTGCTTACGACAACCCGCATGGTACGAGAAGTCACGCTGCGCAACATCGTTTTGCCGTAAATGTGTGGGCTGGAATAATTGGTGATTGTTTGTTGGGACCTTACTTGCTACCGCCCCGATTGGACGGCCGGAAATACTAATATTTCTCGAGACAGTGTTACCGACTTTTCTGGGCGCTGTTCCTGCGCATATCCGCCGAGATATGTGGTATCAACATGACGGGGCTCCAGCCCATAGCACAATTGTTGCACGTGATTACCTGAACCGAACATTCGGAGCTCGATGGATCGGTAGAGGTGGACCGATCGCTTGGTCACCCAGGTCACCTGATTTATCGCCCATGGATTTATTTTTGTATGGAGCCATGAAATAACATGTGTACGAGACCCCCGTCGACAGTGAAATGGAGCTTGTTGCACGAATAGTGGCCGCCGCAGGCATTGTCCGTGATATGCCAGGCGTTTTCGAAAATGTTCGGCGGTCAATGCAACGGCGCTGTGAATCCTGTGTCCGTGTAAATGGTCGCAATTTTGAGCACCTACTGTGAACCTGTACTTTACCTTGTTGGAATAAAATGTTCGAATGTTCGTTACCACTTAACTCTACTGTCTCCTTGTGTTCACTTTACTTGTCCATTTTGTTCATGTAGATGACGTTTGCAGAACTTAGTAGGAGTAGGTTGATATTACCTACTGTATTATGACTTATATTCTCATTTCACATGATGTGGTCACGTAAGCTAGTAGTAGGTATAATAATAATAGCATGTTTGACTATAGGGGGAGCTGTATGGTTGGGAATGGCGTTTTCTCAAGACTATTTAATCACTAGTTGTGGCGAATCTCGACATTTGGGAAGAAATATTTATTTCAGTGTCTGCAATCAAACAGTGGATATAAGATTATTTTTTACGTGTAAAACCTACTGTGAAAGGAATTAGTCTGACTTACGAACAGTGGAAGAAACTAGTTTCTTATAGTCATTGGGTTCGAAAGCATGTTGTGGGCTCTGAGCTATCGGTTTTGTCTAGTGAACACAAAGACAAAAGATCTTTACTACGAGCACCCCATCATTTACAAATCGAGAAAACTGTGTGAAGAAGCGGCAGAGCGACTTTCCATTGACGTTCCCGATTCGTTATCACTCGAGCTCTGGGTTAAAGAAGGAAAACTTCTAATAGTCGATGAATTCAAAGTTGGAGAATGTTTACTACCAACCAGAGAACCCTGGGAGTTATGGGGGAGTAACACGATTATCCCAGAGTACTGGACTGCCCCAAAAGAGAGTCAAAGAATGGTTGTCGGGGGAGGAGACTTACACTCTTCACAAGCCGTCGAGAACAAAATTCCGAAGAAACAAAACGTTCGTGACAGGGCTAGACCAGCAATGGCAAGCAGATTTAATGATTGTGAAAAATATCTCACGATTTGATGAAGGTTACAGCTACATATTAATAGCTATCGACATTTTGTCTCGTTATGCATGGGCAATACCTTTGAAGGCCAAGACAGGAAAAGCAATGAAAGATGCATTCGAAAAAATTATTTCCCGAGACAGAATTCCCATGGTTCTTAATACAGATCAAGGCACAGAATTCACGAATCGAATCTTTCAAAAATATTTGAAGGATAAAAATAATTCATTTCTTTGTTTCTTATGGGGACAAGAAAGCTGCCTTAGAAGAACGTTTGAATCGTACATTGAGAGAAAAATTATGGAGATATTTCACAAAACATAAACATTTCAACTTCATCAATGTTTTGCCACGTATAATGGAAAGTTATAATGCGTCTATGCATAGAGCTCACGGAATGGCTCCCAAAGATGGGAATATTCATAACGAAAGTATGGTTTGGAATCGACTCTACGGAAGCCCTGAGAAAAAGATAAGTCCTCATTTTTAAAGTTGGAGATCATGTACGTTTAAGCAGTCTCAAGCATCCATTCAAGAAGGGTGCATCTCAACAGTGGACTAGAGAAATATTCCAAGTTCGTAGAGTAATACATAGAAATCCTCCTGTATATGACGTGATCGACAGTGACGGACAGAAGATAAAAGGGACTTTCTACAACGAAGAATTACAGAAAGTTAAATCTCCAGAACTTTACGCTGTGGAAAAAATTCTGGCTAAAGACCGAAAAAAGTGAGTGTTGGTAAAGTGGGCAGATTACAGCACCCCTTCGTGGATCCCTGAAAAATGGCTTTCTATTTGACGTCACCTTCTACAGACAGTGTTAATATTTATCCAGACAACAGACAATCGGATTATACTACACAACTTGCACAGTCTGTTGAACTCCAAGGACAGTGGAAAGTCGGATTGGCAGAGGTTCACATACCTGTCAGTTGGTATAATATAGATTCATCTAACGACACTTTTGCAATTAAATATGACACAACCAGAAAAGGTTGGGTTGTTTTACCTCTGAGCGGCACTTTTTTTGCACACCATGGGCTAAATGGCAAGGTCACATGGACCCCGAAGGCTCAGAGGAGGTTGGGGGAGGGGACCCACTGGAACAGCTGTTGGGAGATAGATGGTAGCCTCCCGTCTAGACCATCCAGCGTGTTCTTTAACGTGCACAGGGTATGTCTCTCCCTCACACGAGGCCACGGATTAACGTCCCATCCGACGGACGGCGGCCTTTCCAAGCCCATCGGTGTCCCCTACTGACCGTGGGCAGGGCGGGGAATTTTGCGGAGATAAATCTCAACGCTGACCCAGCTGGGACTCGAACCTGGGAACTACAGATTACGAGCCTGGCGCGCTACCGACTGAGCCACCCCCGCTCCCCTGTCAGTTGGTATAATATAGATTCATCTAACGACACTTTTGCAATTAAATATGACACAACCAGAAAAGAAGAAAGAACGAGAGTGAGAGAATTAGCTCCTTTGGAGGATGTGAAAGTTACCTTACCTAAACGAGTCTATAATGGTCGTTACATATATCGAGCATTGAGAGACAACTTACCTGCAGAAGCCAAAGAAAATATCGAATTTAAATATGAGAATGAGAAATCTATTACTGTAATGTTCGCCAATAATTATGGGATACGATTTCCAAAAGAGTCAAAAACTTTCATGAATACCATATTTGGATTGCAAGATAATTATATAGGTCGTAATCTGTTTGGTAGTTTTACTTCTGATATACCTGTACCTCTAACGTCCTCAGGACCACGCGTACAAGTGACTGATGACACCTACAGTTTGTATGTACTACGTCCTACTCCATTTGAAGAATATACAGAGACGGTGGATGTTATAGAGACATCCACGCCTCTAATACACATACATCATGGACGATATGATAATGCAGTGAGTCTTTTTGAAAAAATGAGATTAGCGATACCTAATGATGTGAGACACTTTTTTCGATTCCTTTTACTTCCGAAGGGGAAGACTTACGTGTTGGGAAGAGGCTCAGGGCGTATCATGTTTCCTAAGAGACATCCTGGATTAGGAGAGATGTTAGGATTTGATCATATGGAGACATGCTTTGAAGAATCTACATCCCGTTATGCTATGGATTTAAAAAGAGGTATAGACGGACTGTACATTTATTCCGACCTCATTTAAGTGCAATATTTGCCACATTTAATATTAATAATTTATTGGGTAATACTGGTTTTATTCAATTTTCCTTTTCAAAATGAAGATTTCTTCGGGTTGGATTGGGTTGTTTTATCTCTGAGCGGCACTTTTTTGCACACCATGGGCTCTGGTGTGCTCCATTTGCACACCATGGTTTTTTGCACACCATGGTCAGGTCACATGGACCCCAAAGGCTCAGAGAAGGTTGGGGGAGGGGACCCACTGGAACAGCTGTTGGGAGACAGATCGTAGTCTCCCGTCAAGACCATCCAGCGTGTTCTTTAACGTGCAAAGGGATATGCTCTCCTGCACACAGGGCCGCGGCTTAACGTCCCATCCTACGGACGGCGGCCTTTCCAAACCCATCAGTGTCCCTACTGACTGTGGGCAGGGCGGGGAGTTTTGCGGAGATAAGTCTCAACGCTGACCCAGCTGGGACTCGAACCTGGGAACTACAGATTACGAGCCTGGCGCGCTTCCGACTGAGCCACCCCCGCCCCAGTAGAATTGTTATTTTACCTCTGACCTGGACTTTATTGAACACAAAGGTCTAAATTATCAGGTCACAAAGACTTCAAAATGCTCTAAAAAGGCTGGTATATTTCCATTTTTTTCAGAGCCTTTGTTTGAAGTTTCCTTTGGAAAGTTGCGAGGCAGAATCGTTCGGTCAAGACCATCCAAGATGTTCTTTCGCTTACAGTCTTGCTCTTATGCACATTGAATCAGCTTTAACGTTCAATCCTACGGCGTGAATAGGGGAGGCATTTCCAAGCACATGGGTGTACGTTTCTCACCGAGGGAGGGGGTAGTGGTTAAGGGAAAAACTCTGAACGCAGGCGTAGGTTGGGATTCGAACCTGGAGACATCAGTCAACGAGCTTATCCCATAGCCGACGGAGCCAACTCAGTCTGTCCTAGCATATTATTCGTAACTTACCAGGGTTTAATAATCCTTCATGCAGTCATAGTGTTTATGTCTGGGGCGGGGGTGGCTCAGTCGGTAGCGCGCCAGGCTCGTAATCTGCAGTTCGCAGGTTCGGGTCTCAGCTGGGCCAGCGTTGAGATTTATCTGCGCAAAATTTCCCGCCTGCCCACGGTCAGTAGGCGGACACCGATGGGCTTCGTCCGTCGGATGGGACGTTAAGCTGTTACACCGTGTACGCGAGAGCAATAACCTGTTGCACGTTAAAGAATACGCTGGATGGCCTTGACGGGAGGCTACCATCTGTCTCCCAACACTGTTCCAGTGGGTCCCGAACATTCTCTAAGCCTTCGGAATCCATGTGACCTAGCCATTTAGCCCATGGTGTGCAAAAAAGTGTCGCTCAGATGTAAAACAACCAACCCATGTTAATGTCTGACATTTCATCTCCCTTTCCATATCGAGTTAACAAATACGCTTTTTTAATTTCTTCTTCGGGAATTCTTCTGTCACTAATTTATTTTCCTTTTCACTCTTTACCTTACATAAAGGCGGGAATGACTCAGCCGGTGCTGAGTCATTCCCGCCTTTATGTGGTGCTGGACTCGTAATTTCATGTTCACTGGGGGAAGGTACCCACTGGAATAGCTGTTGGAAGACAGATGGTAGCCTCCCGTCAAGGCCATCCAGCGTGTTCTTTAACGTGCACAGGGTATGGCTCTCCCCCACACAGCGCCACGTCTTAACGTCCCATCCGACGGACGGCGTTCTTTCCAACCCATCGGTGTCCCCTACTGACCGTGGGCAGGGCGGAGAATAGTTGGTTGAGGATTTATGGCGCACGATACATGCCATGGAGGTATAACAATATTATTTGTTACCTATGAATGATACGCAACCATTTATTTGACCACTGCATGAGAGTCATACTCGTTAGCGCTGAATAGCACTCTTTTTACACACAATAGGTTTAATGGTAGGTCACAAAGATTCCAAGGCTCAGAAATGGTTGGGGAAGGGAGGGCGCCTCTCTAAATTCGACCCTCGTACGTCCACGTCGTGAGGGGCGAGCAACATGCATTGTTTTTCGATTCCTGTAAATGGTGACTTTATCTTTAGAGAAATTCTTAGACAATGCATGGCTAAAACGAGGCTCTGGTAACATGCGCAGATGCCCGGATGTAGAAAAAAGATCGGAGGGGTTGGGTTGTTTTACCTCTGAGCGGCACTTTTTTGCACACAGTGAGCTAAGTGATCATTAGCCCCTATTGGACCAGTTGTTAGGAGACAGATAGAAGTCTTCCGTCAAGGCCATATACTGTGTTCTTTAACGTGTACAGGATATGGCTCACCTGAATACGAGGCCTCCGACCGACGGCGGTAATGTTTTCTTTCTGATCGAGGACAGGATGGGGTTTTTAGGGAAGATAAATCTCGACGTTGTCACAGTTAAGACTCGAACCTGACATGTACAGATTACGAGACTGGCGTTTCTATCGACTAAGCCAACCCCCGTTAGCGTTGGACAATTCAAACTTAAAGAAAAGCTATTAAAATACTATAGCTTTAAAGAGCCACAGATAAAATTCTAATTGAAAAGTAAAATGCACGTTTTTAATGAGAAATGAATTGGAGCGAAAATAGAATTTTTAGGTTCAAGAAAATAAATTACCTATGAAGCAGCTGTTTGTCTCAGAGGTCTGATGGGGCGGGGGTGGCTCAGTCGTTAGCGCGCCAGGCTCGTAATCTGTAGTTCTCAAGTTCGAGTTCCAGCTGGGTCAGCGTTGAGATTTATCTCCGCAAAATTCCCCGCCCTTCCCACGGTCAGTAGGGGACACCGATGGGCTTGGAAAGGCCACCGTCCGTCGGATGGGACGTTAAGCCGTGGCCCCGTGTGCGGGAGAGCCATACCCTGTGCACGTTAAAGAACACACTGGATGGCCTTGACGGGAGGCTACCATCTGTCTCCCAACAGCTGTTCCAGTGGGTCCCCCCCAACTTTCTCTGAGCCTTCGGGGTCCTTGTGATCTGGCCATTTAGCCCATGGTGTGCAAAAAAGTGCCGTTCAGAGGTAAAAGAACCCAATCCTTTGCCTTTCTACTGAGGCTTCGCCATCCTCACAGACCTTCTACTATGGCGTATTAAACTGGCAGGTTCCTATCAAACTTCTGTGGCAAGAAGCTGTTTGAGGGATTATTTATTTATTCTTTAATATGATACTTGTTTATATTACCTCTAAAGCAACCACTTGCCATAAAAGTCTGACAGGAGCCTGTCAGTTTAATACGTCATAGAGAAGATCTCTAAGGAAATTATGACATCAACATAAAGACAACCCAAGAGACAGCCATGTCTTATCCGGGTCTCGAACCCAGGTCCATTTGACCATTAGCCAAGCATCTTAATCACGCGCCCGTCGGGATGCTGTTTCGCATTATTGCATAGTTGGGTTGTTTTACCTCTGAGCGGCACTTTTTTGCACACCATGGGCTAAATGGCCAGGTCACAAGGACCCCGAAGGCTCAGAGAAGGATGGGGGAGGGGACTCACTGGAACAGTTGTTGGGAGATAGATGGTAGCCTCCCGTCAAGGCCATCCAGCGTATGGCTCTCCCACAGACAAGGCCATGGCTTAGCGTCCCATCTGACGGACGGCGGCCTTTCCAAGCCCATCGGTGTCCCCTACTGACCGTGGGGAAGGCGGGGAATTTTGCGGAGATAAATCTCAACGCTGACACAGCTGGGACTCGAACCTGAGAACTACAGATTGCGAGCGTGGCGCGCTACCGACTGACCACCCCCATTCCTTGACCACAGACTCCGTGTCTTTACACGTGCCATTACACAATGACTTTATTTTCCCCTCTTGCCCTCCTTTTTTATTTGCCTTAAAGTCTGCCCTGTCCACGACATCGCTGGAGTTGTGTGTTCCAGAGTGCTCTAGAATAGATATCAGTTCGGATCAATTTTTGGAACCTGAGCTCAACTCTGAATGACTCTGAATCAAGCCAAAGCTGAACCATTTCGTCTGTTATTGAGACCAAGAACGATTTTGGAAAAAAAATAATTTATCTGACACATCTTAAGATACAGAAATGCATGTCGCTAAATTAAGTTTAGCCTTATAATATTAATTATATTCATTTGATGACAAAATTAAAATGTTAATGCTGCTTTGAACAAAATATATTTGAAATACTAGTTAAACCAATGCGAAAAGTGTGTCAAGAAACGTATGTCCATTCCTAACTCTTCCCATTCATAAATTCATTCATAGCTTTCCACCTTAGCGTACTACTCCAGTATCAGTTAAATCCCTCCAAAGGTTTGGCTTGGGTTGGGTTGTTTTACCTATGAGCGGCACTTTTTTGCACACCATGGGCTAAATGGCCAGGTCACATGGACCCCGAAGGCTCAGAGAAGGTTGGGGGAGGGGACCCATTGGAACAGCTGTCTCCCAATTTTGCGGAGATAAATCTCAACGCTGACCCAGCTGGGTTAGGTTGGGTTGTTTTACCTCTGAGCGGCACTTTTTTGCACACCATGGGCTAAATGGCTAGGTCACATGGACCCCGAAGGCTCAGAGAAGGTTGGGAGAGGGGACCCACTGGAACAGCTGTTGGGAGACAGATGGTAGCCTCCCGTCAAGGCCATCCATCGTGTTCTTTAACGTGCACAAGGTATGGCTCTCTCCCCCACACGGGGCCACGGCTTAACGTCCCATCCGACGGACTGCGTCTTTTACAAACCCATCGGTGTCCCCTACTGACCGTGGGCAGGGCGGGGAATTTTGCGGAGATAAATCTCAACGCTGACCCAGCTGGGACTCGAACCTGGGAACTACAGATTACGAACCTGGCGCGCTACCGACTGAGCCCCCCCCCCCCCCCCCGCCCCCCAAAGGTTTGGCACCAAATTGATTGAACATAGTTAATTTTGAAAATTGTTTTGACAATTTCTATGTGATTATCTTAATTCTAATTAGTTCATAATTGTTAATTAAAAGCATGATTTCTGCTCTTCTGTACTTTGATTGCCGGATTAGGGATTGGCGAAGCTAGTAAGAGTAAAAAAGGAGAGAAAAATGATTAAACTTCCGCATATTTCACGCATTTGTTAAAGACCTCTAAAACGTAGAGGAAAATATTATACTGCAAATGGAAATTCCTTGGCAGTTAAAATACTTCTTTTTCTCTCGACTTCAATTCTCACAATCTGTAGAGTGCCAAATCTGTAACTTGAATTAGTATTAGGTTGCGTTGCATTATAATTTAGATATTCTTGGCTTGCAAGAGACCAGATGGACAGATAAAGGTCAGATTCTTAAAAATAATCTTAAATTTCTCTTTTCAGGGAGGGACGACAATAAGCATCACCAAAGCGTGGGTCTGCTTCTCAGCAGACACGCTAGTGATGCTCTTCTAGGATATGAGTGCATTAATGAAAGGTTTCTTACAGAAAAATTTCTCACAAGCGTTAAAGACTTGAATGTTATCTGCTGTTATGCCCCCACTGAGGATGCCGATGAGGATGAGAAGGATAGGTTTTTACGGACAACTTCAGAATATTTTGAATTCTGTCAAGAAAGGAGATATTACCCTTGTTCTTGGTGACTTCAATGCCAAAGTTGGTACTGACTCTGACCTTTGGGGAGGAGTATTAGGCCCTTTTGGTATTGGTAGCTGCAATGGCAATGGGCAACGTCTCCTACAATTAAGTAAACTCAATGGATTCAGAATAACTAACACATATTACAAACACCGCGACATTCATAAGTACACATGGGTTTCACCTGATGGTCTGCATAGGAATATGATTAACTATATATTAATTAACAGCAAATGGGCTAGTTCTGTTAGAAATACCAGGGCATATAGGGAAGCTGAAATTGGATCTGACCATTACCTTGTTAAAAGTGTGTTGCAACTTAAACTTAAAAAGTGTTGTGCTAGGGCTAAAAAATTTACTTTTAATACTGAAGCTCTGAAAGATCCAGTTATAGCCAAAGTTTACCATGATAGGTTGCTTAGTCATTATGACAGTCATGGTTTGCTTACTACTGAAATTGAGAAAGAATGGGATCATTTTAAACAGGCTTTTTTGGACACTAACTATACTCTTTTAGGAAAAAAGGAGCAGAAGAGCGAGAATTAGCTGAGTGATAAGTCACTTGAGCTTATTTCGGAAAGAAAGAACTGCAGGAATGTCTTTAATCAATACCCTACTACTCCTAATAGAAAGCATTACAGAGAGCTTAATAAACGTGTAAAAGATCAGTTAGCTGCTGATGAGAATCTTTGGCTTGATGGTTTGGCTGACAAAGCCGAGGAAGCAGTTAGACAGCACAACAGCAGAGAGCTGTACCAGATAGTTAATGTTTTGTGTGGTAGAAAACGGACAGGTATACAAGGTTTGAAGGATAAACAAGGTAAGGTTATAGAAGGGGAGGATTCTGTCATGGCTAGGTGGGCTGAGCATTTCAGTGTTGTTCTAAACAATGTAGTTAGTTCTACTCCCATTGTTTGCAATGATGATAGATGCATTGGTGGCTTCAATGTTGGCCCTATAACACAATATGAAGTTATTTTGGCTGTTTCTAAACTTAAACTACATAAATCCCCAGGGGTAGATGAAATTATTACCGAAATGCTTAGAGCTGGGAATGTTTCGGTTATCACTTGGATGACTGAACTTCTGAATATCTTTTATGATAAAGGCATGGTTCCTAAGGATTTTACCAGAGCTATTGTTATCCCTACTTTCAAAAAAGGTGATCGCAGTTCTTGTGATAACTATAGGGGTATCAGCCTACTCTCTGTTCCAGGTAAAGTTCTTTCCGTGATTGTGCTTAATAGAATTAAGAATCTGGTTGACAGTCAATTGCGTGATGAGCAATGTGGATTCAGAAGTGGTAGGGGATGTGTGGATCAGATATTTTCACTTAGGCAGATTCTTGAGAAATGTTTAGAGTTTCAGAAACCTTTGGTTGCTAGCTTTGTTGATTTCAAAAAGGCTTTCGACTCTGTTGATCGTCATAATTTGTGGTTGATTGTGAATCATATGGTATACCAGACAAGTTAGTTAACATAATGAAAGCTCTCTATAATAACACTGAGTCGTGTGTGAGAGTTGGTAAGGCTTGTAGCAATTGATTTAGCATTACTTCTGCTGTTCGACAAGGGTGCATTTTGTCTCCTTTTCTCTTTAGCTTGGTTATTGACTATGTTATGCGAAATTCACTTCAAGGGAAAGATTTTGGCCTTAAATGGACTGGAGATACGAAAATTTCTGATTTAGATTATGCTGATGATTTAGCCCTTTTGGTAAATGATGTTGATGAGATGAACTCTTTCATTCGAGCTGTTGATGAGACTGGTAGTAGAGTAGGTTTCGTTATAAACAGAGAGAAAACTAAAGTGATGAAAATTGGTCAGGCAGGCTGTGATTCAGTTAATCTGAATGGTTGCACCCTTGAGCATGTGTCACAGTTTAATTATCTTGGGAGCTATGTAACAGATAATGGTGATGTGCGGCATGAGATTAACAGATGAATAGGGATTGCTGCCGGGACTTTTAAGAATCTATGGAGAGTGTGGAGAAATAGGCGTATTAATAGGCCTAAGACTAAAATTAGACTGTATAATAGTTTGGTTCTTTCTAGGGTTAGTTATGGTAGTGAAACTTGGACACTTTGTAAACAGGATAACAGGAAACTAGATCCTTTTGATTCCAGATGCTTACGCAGTATTCGTTTACATATTTATATATATTGATGTACTCAGGATTGCATGAAATATATGTTTTGTAAATATCCACTTGCGAGTTAAACACTAACCCTTGTGGAACTTGATTATGTATTAGCTATGTATTAAATATTGTGCAAATAAATATTATTATTATTATTATTATTATGGAAAGCCGCGACTATCTACTGAGGGGCAAGGCTATACCATATAGATGCATCTCATCCCCGACATCCTATAGCGAGCAGTCCTATAGAAGAAAGCTCATCCATCGGTCAAAACCTGGAATTTACTCTGTTCTCCGGTTAGCCTTGAACATGGATATATAGATCCAAGTTCGTTCGGCACCCGGTGTGGAGACTCTTACTGGACCCAGACTTGGAAAAGGGCCCTTGCCTACTAGGGCACCACTCCGTTCTGCAGGGTCCCTGAACTGCTACACTGAGCAGTTCAAGGTTTTGAGGTCTTAGCACTGTCAAACACGGGCCACTAATCCGGTCAGCAATGCTTTCGACCTCGGTTGGTCTTGGCTCTCTCCAACCAGAGGACCAGACCGGGTTGGGTTGTTTTACCTCTGAGCGGCACTTTTTTGCACACAATGGGCTAAATGGCCAGGTCACATTGACCCCGAAGGTCAGAGAAGGTTGGGGGAGGGGATCCACTGGAACAGCTGTTGAGAGAGAGATGGTAGCCTCCCGTCAAGGCCATCCAGCGTGTTCTTTAACGTGCACAGGGTATGGCTCTCCCGCACACGGGCGACGGTTTAACGTCCCATCCGACGGACGGCGGCCTTTCCAAACCAATCGGTGTCCCCTACTGGCCGTGGGCAGGACCAGACTGGTCAGCAGAGTCTTCAACCAGTTGCTGGGCATCAAGGCCCCCCCCAATCAGTTGCTGGGCCTCAAGGCCCCCCCCCCACCACCATATCAAGGTGGTCCCCTATCGGGGGGGGGGGCTAGAGGTGAAAAGTGTGATCTCACATTTCGCTCCAGATATTTCCACAAATGTTCAATAATATTGAGGTCTGGAGATTCAGATGGTCAAGGGTGGCTGCTGTACCTCATCTTCATACTCGGCAAACCACAACTTGGCACGTTTCGCACAATGCACGGGTGCATTATCCACTTAAAACAGGGAAGGTTGGGTTGGGTTGTTTTACCTCTGAGTGGCACTTTTTTGCACACCATGGGCTAAATGGCCAGGTCACATGGACCCCGAAGGCTCAGAGAAGGTTGGGGGAGGGGACCCACTGGAACAGCAGTTGGGAGACAGATGGTAGCCTCCCGTCAAGACCATCCAGTGTGTTCTTTAACGTGCACAGGGTATGGCTCTCCCACACACGGGGCCACGGCTTAACGTCCCATCCAACGGACGGCGGCCTTTCCAAGCCCATCGGTGTCCCCTACTGACCGTGGGCAGGGCGGGGGAATTTTGCGGAGATAAATATCAACGCTGACCCAGCTGGGACTCGAACCTGGGAACTACAGATTACGAGCCTGGCGCGCTACCGACTGAGCCACCCCCGCCCCAAACAGGGAAGGTCATTAAGGAACAATACCGCAACATTGGGTGCAGGTGGTCCCCGAGAATCGATTCGTACGTTGTGGATGTGAGACAACCCTGCAGAATAACTAATGGCCCTAAGGAATGCCCTGATATGGCACCCCACAGCATCAGGGATCGACCTCCATGCTTCACAGTCGGAAACAAACAGTCGGGGTAGTACACGTCTGCAGGTGTTTGTCAGACGTACGTCCCGTGGCCGAGTGGTTAGCGCGCTTGGCTACTGATCTACGGGACCTGGGTTCGAGCAACGGGTAAGGCATGGATGTTCGTGCTGTTTTCTGCTGAGGTCCTGCCATCCTCTGAGATCTTCTATTGTGGCATATAAACTGACAGGCTCCTGTCAGACCTCTGTGGCAAGCAGCTGCTTGAGGGGGTATTTATTTTTTTTTATTTACACTCTGCCCGTGCTGACCAGTGGTGGGAAACAATGTGCAGTACGTTTCATCAGACCAGTGGTGGGAAACAATGTGTAGTACGATTCATCAGACCAGTGGTGGGAAACAATGTGTAGTACGATTCATCAGACCAGATGACACGTTGCCAGTCTTTAGCATCCCAGTTTTTATGTGCTTTGCACCACCTTACACGTTTTGTTGCATTGGTGTTGGTAATCAGAGATATGTGTATTACAGCACAGTCATAAATACCGGCACGATGAAATTCCCGACAAATTGTTATGACGGAAACGGGATCATGTATGACGGAACGTTCAACTCTGCCTTATTTGCGATGCCTTGGGCTTCCGTTGTACAATCCATTGACAACGTTCGCCTATCCCTATCTGAAAACTTCGTATGGCATCCACAATTTGCACATTTGGAGGCAATGCCCTGTCCTTTTTAATAGGTACCATAATCTTCGATACAGTTCCTCGTGTTACCTCTACTATTTCCGCCATTCTGCTTACTGAAGATCCTCAAGACGCGCAACAGTGATGGTGTCTCTTCGGAGGTCATTGAGATCTGATATTGTTGACAGTTACAACACAACAGCTGTTTTATCTGCATCTGTGGCACTGCTACATGATAGCCGACAACGTACTTTTCTCCTTTATATATATCACATCGCGAGTGATGTCTCTGGGATATGCATAGGGTGTATTGCGTGTACTCTAGTCGCCGTCGGTGTTTCAATATTTTGATAAACCCCTGTAGGTTATAACGCACTAATGCTTGTGTGTGGAAGTCAAGAGAATAATCTCTAAGTAACTTCCTCACATAACTTGTACCTGTGTTGTATGGGGGTTGGGGGCTCAGTCGCTAGCGCGCCAGGCTCGTAATCTGTAGTTCCCAGGTTCGAGTCCCAGCAGCGTCAGCGTTGAGATTTATCTCCGCAAAATTCCCCGCCCTGCCCACGGTCAGTAGGAGACACCGATGGGCTTGGAATAGGCCGCCATTCCTCGGATGGGACGTTAAGCCGTGGCCCCTGTGCGGGAGAGTCAGACCCTGTGCACGTTAAAGAACATGCTGGATGGGTTTGACGGGAGGTTACCATCTGTCTCCCGACAGCTGTTCCAGTGTGTCCCCTCCCACAACCTTCTCAGAGCCTTCGGTGTCCATGCTCTCCCACACTCGGGGCCACGGCTTAACGTCCCATCCGACGTGTTATAGAGTTGCGACCTCAACCTAAACTCGCCGAATGAATAAGAGACCAGTGAACCTGAAAAAGAAAAGAAAGGTGGGAGAGGAGCTTGTATCCTTGAACACAAGTCTCCTCCCCCAGATTGTGACAGACCTGTAATTTGGGCTCTCCCCTAAGCCTCATGGCGTCTGCACACCTCTAATCCTTTATAGTATATCACACACATATCTATTTCTTAATCCTCAGTCCTGTACTGCAGTTCCAGATACTTCTATTATACTGCCAGTAATATTTTTCCTTATCACTTTTTCTTTCAACTCAATATCTCGTCTTCCTCCTCCATTCCAAATCAAACTCACTTTTTTCCGATCCTCATCCTATTCTATACCATCCTGTGCGCTTTATTTGCACTTCTCTTTTTCTCTTTTCACACTTCTACGTCCTTATCACCTTCATCACCTATTCCAATTATCCTTCTTACAGCCCACCTCCAGCTGTGGGGTGGGGGTGGCTCAATCGGTAGCGCGCCAGGCTCGTAATCTGTAGTTCCCGGGTTCGAGTCCCAGCTGGGTCAGCGTTGAGATTTATCTGCGCAAAATTCCCCGCCCTGCCCCGGTCAGTAGGGGACACCGATGGGCTTGGAAAGGTCGCCGTCCGTCGGATGGGACGTTAAGCCGTGGCCCCGTGTGCAGGAGAGCCGTACCCTGTGCACGTTAAAGAACATGCTGGATGGCCTTGACGGGGGGCTACCATCTGTCTCCTAACAGCTGTTCCAGTGGGTCCCTTTCCCCAACCTTCTCTGAGCCTTCGGGGTCCATGTGACTGGCCATTTAGCCCATGCTGTGCAAAAAAGTGCCGCTCAGAGCTAAAACAACCCAACCCAACCTTATCACCTCATCACCTACTCCAATTATCCTTCATACAGCCCACCTCCAGCTGTACTCAAGCCATACGGCTGTTGACTTATAGTCAACTGACCTCCGCACACCTTAGTGCTGCCCATGTGGAGTCTTCTTTGATTGGGTACTCTTAGTCTGGCCTTTCGGTTTCGGCCTGTCCGACATG
This sequence comes from Ryuthela nishihirai, assembly GCA_038380435.1. NCBI lineage: Eukaryota > Metazoa > Arthropoda > Arachnida > Araneae > Heptathelidae > Ryuthela > Ryuthela nishihirai. The sequence continues at coordinate 26,486,114 of JAWZYU010000022.1, forward strand.
AGTGACTTTAGTCGGCATAGCCCTCAACTTGGCTAAGGCACGCAAGCTCCCTCACCACAACAAGGTGGTTCCTTTTGAGGGGGAATTGCATTACTACCGTCGTCACGCGGCCTGTATGGAACTAATACATGGTGTGCCAATGTGTAACTTTTCGGACTGTGCTGTGACATCGCTGGGGTAAGCCCCTTTAAATTGAGAAGTGTTGCGACGAGGTCGTCTGATGAAATTGTCCGATGAGTGGAACTACATGTGTGAAACTGTTGAAACAGTAACTTGTTAATAAATGTTATGTTTTGTTTGTTAATTACAAATTATCTCAGTTTTCATTATGGTAATGTCTGTATTCTTAATGTTGGGTCCAGGAACTGCCTTAGATTTGGCAGCAAGTAAACGAATCACGGCCTAAGTGTGTGCACCTCCCTAAATATTCATGGGGGTGGTCACCACAACTGCTTAACGTCCCATCCGATGGACGGCGGCCTTTCCAAGCCCATCGGTGTCCCCTAATGACTGTGGGCAGAGCGGGGATTTTTTGCTGAGATAAATTTCAACGCTAACCCAGCTGGGATTCGAACTTAGGAACTACAGATTGCGAGCTGGCGCACTACCGACTGAGCCACCCCGCCCCAAGAAAGTTGGAACAAATGTGTTGCAATTCAATAGAAATTTGCTGCGTTAAAACGTTAAGTCCTTCCCTGTAACAAAACTCAGTGAGAAAACCTAAAAAAAAAACACTTTTATTTACCATTTCTATTTAGTTTATCATTTCGAATTTTGCTCTTTTTCGCCCGAAGTATTTAGAAGAGCCTTTTTACTAGTATTGAACTAAAGTTTAAGCAAAGTTAAAATACAGTTGTTCTCAAACTGACAATCGCTCTGAATACGCTCATTGCTTCCGCAATTGCGATATGAATAATGAAACATATTTGAAAACAAATTCGAAACCTGAAGGAAAAAGTGTTTACGAAATTTCCAAAGGATTTATTTACGTCTTTCGCATTTTAATTTCATTGAACTAAGATTGTCAAATACAATTTCCAGTTATGCGAATTTCGTGTTAACGTAATTTCCCATGAACGTTGATAAAACAAATACAGATGAACAAAATATCATCCTCATAGTTATACCTCGTTAAATATTTAGTGAAGTGTTAGAAATATTTTGTGTAACACCAAAAATTTGACATTAGAAAACGTATAAAATTAATAGTATTTAAAATAATAGATTATACTTACAATTTGCAATGAAAATATAAAACTGTGAAGCGAAAGAATTGAGAGAAGTGATTAAACTGAAGTGAGCAAAGAACTAATAAAAGTATGTAAATATTTCGAGCCGTCCCGTGGCCGAGTGGTTAGCACGCTTGGCTACTGATCTAAGGGACCTGGGTTCGAGCCCCGGATTAGGCATGGATGTGTGTGTCGTTTTTCTGCTGAGGTCCTGCCATCCTCTCAGATCTCCTACTGTGGCATATAAACTGACAGGCTCCTGTCAGACCTCTGTGGCAAGCAGCTGCTTGAGGGGGTATTTTATTTTTTTTAAATATTTCGAACAAATTATTAATTACAATTCCATTGGATTATGATTCAAATTTATTTCAATGAGAATCAAAAGTAGGAAGAGTTAGTCAAACCTCAAATTTAACTGTTTCGTCAGTTATTTTTAACATGAGAAGTAAAGTCAAGGGTAGTAATAAAAGAAAATTAGTCAAAATTAAATGAAAAAAAGATAATATCATGGATAAGGGTGACTTTAGTTGAAATGTTGAGGTAGGCAATCTCGGTTTATAAAGCTGTCGTGCTCTTGCTTGTTTCAAAACGTAGACTCGACGTATCCCTATGAGCTAAGCTCCATCCGTCATGTTGTTGTTTAGGTCTCAGCTTCCCACCCTCCTTCATTTTGGCTCTCGGAATGTTCACGTTGAAGAAGAAGGTAACACGCAGAGAAGGTGTTAGCCTCCCGTCAAGACTATCCAGTGTGTTCCTTAACGCGAGCAAGGTATGGCTCTCCTGCATTCGGGGCCACTGTGTCGTGCCCACATTTATTTTAGCATGTGGACACGACTGTTGGCATGGAGGGTCATGGCCGCCCTTATCCTCGTTCCATAAGGTCATTCCACATTTCCTCTATTTTTGGTGTCCAGTTCGACGAAGAGGAACTCGGCCGCAGGCACAGAATTTTCCAGATTGACCCTGAAACCCCGGATGGCAGAGGGACTACGTGACATGCTCAATGTTCTAGTATAAGGAAACACGGTCAAAAAAGGGGTCGCATCTGGCAAAGACCACACGGCAAAAACAAAAAAACAAGTGCCATATGGGTGGACTGACATCCTTTTCTGCCAGCGCGGTCCAATCGCTGCCTCACATGGCAGCCCAGATGGTTTGTGCCCAGCCTGCAGTGAAGCTGGAAAGCATGGAATGAAGTGCACCTTTGGACACTCTTCTCTGAACTTTCGGTGCGAAAAGTTGACGACCAGCGACCATACTTACTTCTACCTCATTCACGACAGAAGGACTAAAATGTTCTTCCCAGGCATCAAGGTGCACAACTATGGACACTAACAAGAGGCAACTCTGCTGATGGGCAGTAGGATCCCGACAGCGACCTAGAGGATGACAATTTGATATGCCCAAGGAGAGTCATTTTCTTCCGTCCACCCATGGCAATGGAACGAGGTAGGGTCATTCTTTTCTGAACTGGTCTCCTCCCATGTTAGCTGAAAATTGGCACCGCCACGCTGTTCTGGAACTTTTTTTTTCGAGCCGTAAATTGTTATACTCCTCAGTTACGGAACAGCGTGAAAGTGGAATTTTGTTTGCATTTGTCTGAAATTCACTTGAATTAGGGTAAATTGACTGTAACTAAGAATAAGAACACAGTTAAATAATTTTTTTCCTAGAAAGTGACCTCAAGTTGAATTGCTTATTTATTGTGTCTATTGGTCTAGCTACTGCAGACCGAGATAGATAGATAGCCTAGGCTTGGGATTGGTAGACCCCATTATTTATGATTATAAAATATGTGCCATCAGGTCCACTCTTCTCGGAATGCTGATCCTGATGAAACACAGCGTTTTGTTTTCACCCCTAAAGTCCAGCCACTCCAAAATACACAAGAGTGGTCAAGACAAAGCTATTGCCAGCGGGAAATACATTTGTGACAACACTTGGAAACGCAACTATCGTGTAAGTCAGGGGAATACCTGTTTTTAAAGAATTTCAAACTACATCAATGTCTAACTCCAAAATGATGAAAATAAAAGACCAAATTATACTAAAACTGAGCAAAAAATCTAAATTAAATCAATTTAAATGTTAATATTTAACAAAACATCATGTAGTCTTTAAAAAAATTAGGGGGGGGGGGTGGCTCAGTCGGCAGCGCGCCAAGCTCGTAATCTGTAGTTCCCAGGTTCGAGTCACCTAGAGTCCTTGGTTTTAAGTCAGCGTTCAGATTTATTCCCCGCCCTGCCCACGGTCAGTAGGGGACACCGATGGACTTGGAAAGGCCGCCGCGCGTCAGATGGGACATTAAGCCGTGGTCCAGTGTGCGGGAGAGCCATACCCTGTGCACGTTAAAGAACACGCTGGATGCCCTTGACGTGAGGCTGCCATCTGTCTCCCAACAGCTTTTCCAGTGGGTCTCCTCCCCCAACCTTCTCTGAGCCTTCGGGGTCCATGTGACCTGGCCATTTAGCCCATGGTGTGCAAAAACGTGCCGCTCAGAGGTAAAACAACCTAACCCAACTTTAAAAAATTATGGTTATGGAAATTTTGGGTTGGGTTGTTTTACCTCTGAGCAGCATTTATTTGCACACAACAGGCTAAATGGCCAGTTCAGAAGAATCCCGAGGGCTCAGAGAAGATTGGGGGATGATACCTGGTGGAACAGCTGTTGGGAGACAGATGGTAGCCTCCCATCAAAGCCATCCAACGTGTTCTTTAACGTGCACAGAGGGTATAGCTCTCCCACACATGGGTAACTTCCCATTCATTTGATGGCGACCTTTACAAGCCCATTGGTGTCCCCTACTGACCATGGACAGGGAGGAGAATTTTGCAGAGCTAAATCTCAAAACTACCCAGCTGGGACACGAACCTGGGAACTGCAGATTATGAACCTGGCGCGTTTCCGACTGAACCTAGTTCCGAAACACTAAGTTTTTAAAACAGTTTAGGTTTTTCCTCAAAATATTACTAAAGTGTAAATGATAATTTCGTATGAACTTGCCTCCTACACTTATCAAAGTGGAAATCGCAACACCAAGAAGGAATTGAAGTAGAGATATGTAAATTGTTGGAGGCAGTTGGCATGGGAGACATGCAAATGATTAAAGTTCTCAGCAAATGGATACATAACACTCGGCCAAGTGGTGGATAAATACCGGGTGCCGATGATCGAGAGTGACCGAGAGTGATGTTGGAGGGTATGCTGCGAAAATGTTGATAACATGCCTTGGATACGCCATAGGAACCCGTACGTGCAAATGATGCCTTCTGAGAGAGAGAGAGAGCGAAACTTCGATATGTGAGAGATCAGATTGAGCCTTCGAGTGATCACTGCACACATGGGCAAAATATGAGCACACTGCAATGGTGCACCTCATGAAACATCATGGAGCACCAAATGGCATCAACGACACCAAATGGAGCACCAAGAACATGTACAGCACCAGCATGCCACACCACGAGATACGAAGATCGCATACTCTGTAAGAGGACCATTTATGATCCTTTCACCTCAGTAATTGTGCTGCAGAGTGATTTGCAGACCGTTACGACTACTGTGGAACTATTAGACAATGTTTGCATGATGCAGGAATGAGGGCCAGACATCCAGTCTGGCATCTGTCATTGCCGTGACATTACCAGTTATGCTGGCTCTATTAGTTTCAAGCGAGGCAACAATTAGACTACAGAATGGAGGAGAGTGTTGTTCAATTCTGTTTCTGAATGCCAGACAGCTGTTTGTCTGCATGGCGTTGGTGTCATCAACGACATAGTATACGAACTTATTCCATTAGCTGCTATATTGATGCCTACCATGATACAATGGTATAGGGTGGCTTTACATATGGAAGCCTTACATCTCTGCTCCATGATTCTGGTGCATTAGCGACTAGACATTATATCAATGACATTTTTAATCCTGTGCCACGATGTTTCCTTAACAACAAGCCTGGTTCTGCAGCAGGACAACGCCACCCCACACACTGCACATACAGCGCTGGACAATCTTCAAGGTGTGGACATTCTCCTAGCCGCCATTCTCCCCTGATTTATCGTCCACTGAGCATGTGTTAGACCTTATGGGTCACCGGCTTTGCCATTTCCCTCCGTCAGCGAACCTGGTACACTGCATGCTCAATTGGATGCTGTTTGGGACGGGGCGGGGATGGCTCAGTCGGTAGCGCGCCAGGTTCGTAATCTGCAGTTCCCAGGTTCGAGTCCCAGCTGGGTCAGCGTTGAGATTTATCTCCGCAAAGATCCCCGCCCTGCCCATGGTCAGTAGGGGACACCGATGGGCTTGAAAAGGCCGCCGTCCGTCGGATGGGACGTTAAGCCGTGGCCTCGTGTTAGGGAGAGTCATACCCTGTGCACGTTAAAGAACACGTTGGATGGCCTTGAGGGAGGCTACCATCTATCTCCCAACAGCTGTTCTAGTGGGTCCCCTCCCCCAACCTTCTCTGAGCCTTCGGGGTCCATGTGACCTGGCCATTTAGCCCATGGTGTGCAAAAAAGTTCCGCTCAGAGGTAAAACAATCCAAGGTTAAAGAACACACTGGATGGACTTGACGGGAGGCTACCATCTATCTCCCAACAGCTGTTCTAGTGGGTCCCCTCCCCAACCTTCTCTGAGCCTTCGGGGTCCATGTGACCTGGCCATTTAGCCCATGGTGTGCAAAAAAGTGCCGCTCAGAGGTAAAACAACCCAACCCAACCCTGTTTGGGACGCCATACTTCAGGACACCATTAACCATCTGACTGAGGGAATGTGGAGAGATCTACAGACTTGTATCACTGCCCGAGGTGGGCCTAATAATATACTGATGAATCTGCAATAATCGCAGGTACCTTGCCTTCTCAGGTTCCGTTTTTTGTCAGTCCTGTGAATTTCGGTCATATACATCACTTCCTTCGTGGTGTTGCGATTTCCACTTTCAGCAGTGTATAACAAGTAACGTTTCACAAGGGACATTATGAATAATCTGCCTAAAAGCATGTTGGACCTCTTTTCGCTGCGATTACTGCTTGCACCCAGCTTAGCATCCTCTCCACTAGACTGTGGAAGTAGTCTTCAGATATTCTGTAGCAGCTGGACAGAATGGCATTCCGAAATTCAGTGACAGCACAAGCCACCGGCATGGACCCGCGAATACTGCATTCCACTGCATCTCATAAATGCTTGATGTTTGTCATGTTGGGGATATTAGGTGGCCAGGGGAGAATGCAAAATCATTGCAAACAATGGAATATACGATAATGGAGATACGAAATCATCATAAACATGGTACTTGAAACATTCCTACACAATTCAGGCCTTATGACACAGAGCGTTGTCATTCTGAGTCTAGCCCATCTGAATCCATTGTCACCATAGGGCACCACTTGGTCCTAAACAATGTGTAAGTACGATCTTGTGGTGAGGCTGTTGTTGAATGGGGATAAGGGGACCCAATGATATCAGGCGAACAATACCTATACCATGTATTTCCATCCAACCGTATAGTCTGATTACAGCTATTCCCCTGCATGGCATCCAACATGGACCCATCCATTAGCATTATGGAGTTTGAACCTGGATTCATCAAAACAGGTGACTCTTTTAAAGTCATCCAGTATCCAGTCACGGTGTTACTGTGCCCACTGCAGGCAGAGTTGTTGATGATGGTTGTCACCATGGGCAAATGAATGGGCCATTGACTTTGTAGGCCCATTCGCAAGAGTGCTGGATTGTGTACTCGGAAACGTGTCTCTGTGCACCCTGTTGTAGTCTGCTCTTAACTGAGGGATTATGAGTCATCTGTTGTCCCGGACAACACATGCCAACCAACGTTCATTTCGACTGTCGACAAATGGCAGTCTTCCCTTCTCTCCCGGATGTGTTCTCTTCTGATCATTCTTCGAATCATTCTTGACATAACTTCACTGTATATGTCACATACTTCACTGCCATAGTGTAATTAATATAACTTTCTATACATATAACTGTATTAATTCCTCTATCCACAGCAATGTCTGTGGATTTTGAGATGCTGGCCCCTGGCCTTCCTCACGCCAATAATCATTCCCATTTCAAACTCAGAGAAGTCATTCCCTTTCCCCATTTCATAGACTTCGCACTGTAGGACTGACATGCACCTTTTTTTCTTCACCTTGTTGCATAAACCAACGTTAGGTCTTTGCAGGCCTTCTACACCGAGAGGCCAAAAGTCATGGGAATAGCAGTTGGGTTGGGTTGTTTTACCTCTGAGCGGCACTTTTTTGCACACCATGGGCTAAATGGCCAGGTCACATGGACCCCGAAGGCTCAGAGAAGATTAGGGGAGGGGACCCACTGGAACAGCTGTTGGGAGACAGATGGTAGTCTCCCGTCAAGGCCATCCAGCGTGTTCTGTTACGTGCACAGGGTATGGCTCTCCCGCACACGAGGTTACGGCTTAACGTCCCATCCGACGGACGGCGGCCTTTCCAAGCCCATCGGTGTCCCCTATGACCGTGGGCAGGGCGGGGAATTTTGCGGAGATAAATCTCAACGCTGACCCAGCTGGGACTCGAACCTGGGAACTACAGATTACGAGCCTGGCGCGCTATCGACTGAGCCACCCCGCCCCAATCGGGCCGGTAAAAAGACAAAATATAAGAGATCAAAAGACTGGATTTCCATTCCAGTGTAACATTTTCCTCTCCCTTTTCCAGATGTTTAAAAACATTTTCTGAAAAATGCGATAAATATCTAAATAATCATTTCTGGCCTCCAAAACCCTTACTACCATTCTCAAAAGGAAGAGGAAGATTCATCGCTACTCCTAAGGGAAGAGTTAGATTGGGTTGTTTTACCTCTGAGCGGCACTTTTTTGCACACCATGGGCTAAATGGCCAGGTCACATGGACCCCGAAGGCTCAGAGAAGGTTGGGGGAGGGGACCCACTGGAACAGCTGTTGGGAGACAGATGGTAGCCTCCCGTCAAGGCCATCCAGCGTGTTCTGTTACGTACACAGGGCATGGCTCTCCCGCACACGGGGCCACGGCTTAACGTCCCATCTGACGGACGGCGGCCTTTCCAAGCCCATCGGTGTCCCCTATTGACCGTGGGCAGGGCGGGGAATTTTTGCGGAGATAAATCTCAACGCTGACCCAGCTGGAACTCGAACCTGGGAACTACAGATTACGAGCCTGGCGCGCTACCGACTGAGCCACCCTCGCCCCCCAAAAGTCATGGGAATAGCAGTTAAAGTAGAACTAGCATGCTGTATTCGTAACTGATGTGTTGGACGTAAACCGCAGAATGACGCTGCAGTAGTCTACAAACCCAACATTCATTTCGGAAGTAGTTGTTAATTCAGCATGGCTGCACGTCGTGAGTTGTCTGACTTTCAACGGTTTTCTTTTCGTTAACTACCAAAGCCGGGGGCGGGGGTGGCTTAGTCGGTAGCGCGCCAGGCTCGTTATCTGTAGTTCCCAGGTTCGAGTCCCAGCTGGGTCAGCGTTGAGATTTATCTCCGCAAAATTCCCCGCCCTGCCCATGGTCAGTAGGGGACACCGATGGGCTTGGAAAGGCTGCCGTCCGTCGGTTGGGACGTTAAGCCGTGGCCCCGTGTGCGGGAGAGCCATACCCTGTGCACGCTAAAGAACACGCTGGATGGCCTTGACGGGAGACTACCATCTGTCTCCCAACAGCTGTTCCAGTGGGTCCCCTCCCCCAACCTTTTCTGAGCCTTCGGGGTCCTTGTGACCTGGCCATTTAGCCCACGGTGTGCAAAAAACTGCCGCTCAGAGGTAAAACAACCCAACCTAACTACCAAAGCCAACGATTTCAAGAGATTTTGCTTTCTTTGTGTCTCTTAACAAAGTGTAAAGGAAAAAACATCGAAACGAGATTATAAAAATAAAAGAACATGATGACCGAAAAAGTTGATAAAAGAGTTTGATTGCAACAAAAAAAAATATTGCTTGATTATTGAAAACGTAAGAGAATAAAATCATAATTTATTACTTTGAAGGAAAAAAAATTGTCACTTCGGGATCAATGATGTTTTTTTGCATATTAGAAAAATGAAAAACGAAATTACATTTGAACTTTAGCTCAGAAAAACAACGCATTTAATTAAATACAAACTCTCGAATGAAATATATTAACAATAAAATATTTTATAACGTCCAATTTCTATTTACAAAATATGATTAAAAATTAGTTTAATTTTGCCTTGCAAAAATCTTTTATTAATATCCTAAACGGAATGTGAAAAATCAAGAAAAAGTTTGTCTTCAAAAATGGGCGATTGCCGCATTACCAAAAAAAAACTTTTATTTCTAAACTTTTCAGCGGTAATTTAATGGATTTAAAAGCTCGCGTCCTTTAAAAAGTAATTGTACTTTTCCTTGGTTAACAAGTAAAAAAAGAAGCGATGTTGATTTCAAATATTAGTAGCGAGGTTTACTCTGTGTTTAATAAAATAAGACGTTATTTATGAAATTAAAATCAGCGGAAAAACCATAGCCTTAATAAAATTATGCCTTATAATTTAAAGGAATCAAAATGACATGAAAAAACTGGAAACTTATTACTTTCGTTAAACAAACTGAATTACGAAACGCTTTCAAATTTTGTCTTAATTTTTTTCTTTCACTAAAACAATGACAGGTTATTATTATCTGAGACATAAATGTTATTTCTGCTTGTCGAGGAGGGAAGCAAAATTGGGAAAGATTGTTTGCGCGCTGTTATTACCGTAAATGTTCGATTAAACACAAGAACTTAAATAGACGTCTTGACTTCAATTATAACATGGAATTATCGCAGAAATTTTTAACATCAGAAGGGTTTCAAAGATAAGACTTATCTCAAAGTGTAATTGATTCTGTGTATATGTGTACGATAAGTTACAATCTTTTCAAAATTTATTAGAGGCAGGAATTTTTATTTAAATCAACGTAGACTTTAAAATTGAAGTAATGTTTACCTAGCCGTTGATTTTTTTTTGTATGTGAAAAAACTTGTTCATTGCCAAATACGTTGAATTAAATGACAAGGATTTGAATTATAGTTGACTACTGCTAAGGTTGGGTTGGGTTGTTTTACCACTGAGCGGCACTTTTTTGCACACCATGGGCTAAATGGCCAGGTCACATGGACCCCGAAGGCTCAGAGAAGGTTGGAGGAGGAGACCCACTGAAACAGCTGTTGGGAGACAGATGGTAGCCTCCCGTCAAGGCCATCCAGCGTGTTCTTTAACGTGCACAGGGTATGGCTCTCCCGCACAAGGTGGCATGCTCTTCTCTGAGCCTTCGGAGTCCTTGTGATCCGACGGACGGCGGCATTTCCTTTTCCCATCGGACGGACGGACGGCGGCCTTTCCAAGCCCATAGGTGTCCCCTACTGACCGTGGGCAGGGCGGGGAATTTTGCGGAGATAAATCTGAACGCTGACCCAGCTGGGACTCGAACCTGGGAACTACAGATTACGAGCCTGGCGCGCTACCGACTGAGCCACCCCCGCCCCGACTACTGCTAAAGAAATCGCAATAACAGCATGGACTATTATTCGAACGTTTAGATATGCAACCAGGACCGGATATGGGGAAAGAGGGAAACGGGCCAAGCGGCAATCCCATTGGAGAATGCTAGAAACAGAAATAGAGGCGAAAGAGTATTAAGGATTTTAAGACACTTTTCCACACAACCACAGATATATAAGGTTTTAACTTCTAAAAGCATTTATGACAGCACATTTGGTTTGAAATCGAAGGGATTTAAGATAAACTTGCTACTTCACGTAATACTCCATTTTGTCCCTTCAGAAGTCGTCATGAGAGGGAATGAAAATGTTTGCATCCAGTGGAAAATATATCACTCCATGGGCTTTTCGGTTGTTGGGTTGGGTTGTTTTACCTCTGGACAGTACTTTTCTGTACACAATGGGCTAAATGGCAGATTACAGTGGGGCGGGGGTGGCTCAGTTGTTCGCGCGCCAGGCTCCTAATCTGTAGTTCCCAGGTTCGAGTCACAGTTAAGTCAGCGTTGAGATTTATTCCCCGCCCTGCCCACGGTCAGTAGGGGACACCGATGGGCTTGGAAAGGCCGCCGTCCGTCGGATGGGACGTTAAGCCATGTTACCTTGTGCGGGAGAGCCGTAACCTGTGCACGTTAAAGAACACGCTGGATGGACTTGACGGGAGGCTACCATCTGTCTCCCAACAGCTGTTCCCCAACCTTCTCTGAGCCTTCGGAGTCCTTGTGACCCTACCTTTTAGCCCATGGTGTGCAAAAAAAGTGCCGCTCATAGGTAAAACAACATAAACAAAGTGAGGTTACAAGAACCCCGAAGGCTCAGAGAAGGTTAGGGGAGGGGACCCACTGGAACAGTTGTTGGGAATCAGATCGTAGATTCCCGTCAGGGCCATCCAGGTTGTTCTTTAACGTGCACAGGACATGGCTCTTCTGCGCACATGGCCACAGCATAACGTTCCATCTGACGGACGGTGGCCTTTCCAAGAATATTGGCGTCCCTTACTGACGTGAGCAGGGCGGGGAGTTTTGCGGAGATAAATCTAAACTCTGGCGCAGCTGGGACTCGAACCTGGAAACTGCAGACTGGCACACTACCAACTCTGCCCCCTGCCCCCATGCATCGGAATTTAACGAATAAGTTTCATTGTAATTAGCGCGAGCGATGTTGGCGAGCTAATCATAAAGGAATGATAGGTTGCATAGAGGCAGTTACTAAGAGGCTAGAGATAGAGAATTTGAAACACCAACGAAAATGTGCATTTTTGTCATAGAGAAAAGGATTGTATTGAAAAATGCGGGATATGACTCCCTGGAAACGTATGAAGTGCCCTACAGCATTGGTTCTCAAACCTTTCCAGTCTGGAATACGTTTCCATTGGTGGAACCACTTTTACTGTTGATGGAGGGGAGGGGGTGGCTCAGTCGGTAGCGCGCCAGGCTCGTAATCTGTAATTCGATGGTTCGAGTCCCAGCTGGGTCAGCGTTGAGATTTTTCTCCGAAAATTCCCCGCCCTGCCCACGGTCAGTAGGGGACACCGATGGGCTTGGAAAGGCCACCGTCCGTCGGATGGGACGTTAAGCCGTGGTCCCGTGTGCGGGAGAGCCATACCCTGTGCACGTTAAAGAACACGCTGGATGGCCTTGACGGGAGGTTACCATCTGTCTCCCAACAGCTGTTCCAGTGGGTCCCCTCCTCCAACCTTCTCTGACCCTTCGGGGTCCATGTGACCTGGCCATTTAGCCCATGGTGTGCAAAAAAGTGCCGCTCAGAGGTGAAACAACCCAACCCAACCTGTTGATGGATTTTGTCAAACCTTTTCCGTACTTACCACTAACAGAAATTGTCCCAAAAAGGCCTTCACTATTGAGGAAAGTAACTTCAATTAAGAATATTCTCACAACAGAATGTCGTGAGAAGAATTGGCGGGAAAGAGGGAGAATTCGAGGCCATGTTCAGTACATATTTTTTCCGAAATATGTACTCGACATGGCCTCGAGTTCTCCCTCGTCCTCCCAATTTTTCATTATTTCCCTCCCTTTTCACCTTTCCTCTTCTGTGCCCGCTGAGGGATGTCCTCCAGCCTACATGTAAAATCTGGAGATCCCTACCCTACCTGAAAAATCTGGAGAGCCTGAACCTCACGTATACAGGGTTGGGTTGGGTCACGTATACAGTGCTGACCTATATGTCTGATAATGATCCACCTCCACTCTAAAGACATAGGACCCTATGGGATTTGGGTTGTTTTACCTATGAGCGGCACTTTTTTGCACACCATGGGCTAAATGGCCAGGTCACATGGACCCCGAAGGCTCAGAGAAGGTTGGGGGAGGGGACCCACTGGAACAGCTGTTGAGAGACAGATGGTAGCCTACCGTCAAGGCCATCCAGCGTGTTCTTTAACGTGCACAGGGTATGGCTCTCCCGTACACGGGGCCACGGCTTAACGTCCCATCCGACGGACGGCGGCCTTTCCAAGCCCATCGGTGTCCCCTACTGACCGTGGGCAGGGCGGGGAATTTTGCGGAGATAAATCTAAACGCTGACCCAGCTGGGACTCGAACCTGGGAACTACAGATTACGAGCCTGGCGCGCTACCGACTGAGCCACCCCCGCCTCCAGGGTTTGGTGCAAAGGAGCATGAAAGGCACGAGGGTACTAGCGCCCTTTTCTTCACTCGTTGCGTAGGAAAAAGAGGCACGCACATTTTTCGTTTTGGTAGCTCTCCCATTTATTGTTACATAAATGAGACTTTCTGTAACAATTGGCATAAGCCGCACTGCGCTTCGCCATTGTTATTTGTCTCTGCCAGCAAACTGTGTTAAACTGACTGCAAAAATAATGAAGATTTCAATCAGGAAGTACTTTACATGTGATCTTGAGTCTCAGCTCTGAAACCATCACGAATATGGGTTGGGTTGTTTTACCTCTGAGCGGCACTTTTTTGCACACCATGGGCTAAATGGCCAGGTCACAAGGACCCCGAAGGCTCAGAGAAGATTGGGGGACGGGACCCACTGGAACAGCTGTTGGGAGACAGATGGTAGCCTCCCGTCAAGGCCATCCAGCGTGTTCTTTAACGTGCACAGGGTATGGCTCTCCCGCACACGGGGCCACGGCTTAACGTCCCATCCGACGGACGGCGGCCTTTCCAAGCCCATCGGTGTCCCCTACTGACTGTGGGTAGGGCGGGGGAATTTTGCGGAGATAAATCTCAACGCTGACCCAGCTGGGACTGGAACCTGGGAACTACAGATTACGAGCCTGGCGCGCTACCGACTGAGCCACCCGCGCCCCCACGAATATGGAAGAAGTAAATTCAAAAACGGATTTTATTGCAGCTACGGGCTTGCCCTGAGCAAGATGTTGACCACAGAGTTGGGTTGGGTTGTTTTCCCACTGAGCGGCGCTTTTTTGCACACCATGGGCTAAATGGCCAGGTGACATGGACCCCGAAGGCTCAGAGAAGGTTGGGGGAGGGGACCCACTGGAACAGCTGTTGGGAGACAGATGGTAGTCTCCCGTCAAGGCCATCCACGCGTTCTTTAACGTGCAGCGTGTATGGCTTTCCAGCACATGGGGTCATGGCCTAACGCCTAATCCAATGGTTGACTACTGACCGTGGGCAGGGCGGGGAAGTTTACGGAGAGAAATCTCAACGCTGACCCGGCTGGGACTCGAACCTGGGAACCACAGATTACGAGCCTGGCGCGCTACCGACTGAGCCCCCCCCCCCCCCAACCCCTAGAATTCGAAAATGTCAAAACGCGGCGCTGCACGGAAGTAATTCTTGTCATTTCCTGCCAGTGACATCACAAATGTTCAGAAAACGTAACAAATGAAGGCCCTGATTGTTCAAATGGGAACAATCTAATAAAACAACAATTAAACGATAAAAAACTGTTACATTTCTTAACAATATTTAGTCGACAGACTACGTGTTAGAGAGTTAAGTGCGTTTTGGAAGGCTTAAAAAATTAGTGAAGTTAGTTAAGATGACTAAGCGTAATATATTGCGTCGATTTCTGAGATCGTCGCTGCGGTGTTGCATCAAGGTTTGCTGTTGCTGTGGTCTTTGCGACCACAGCGTAGACGAGGGTACGACCTATTTTGCTGCCTCTTCCTCAATAACATCATTGAATAATGAGGTAAGTCCTCAATCTATTCCGATGAAAAAAAAAGCCACACCTGCTAGGAAATCTGATATCGTAATAAACAAAAGGAGTGAGCTCAACTCCTTCTCTGGAAGAGACATTCATTGGCTCCCACTTAGAAGTACTTGCCATCAGGATAATTCAAACCTACGACAAGCTAACATAAATAAGTGTGATTGTTCTTGCCAAAAAACAAAGTTCAGATTCCCAAGGTTTAACAAAGTTCAGATCCAGAAACGTAAGGATAATAAAACATCTAACCGCTATTCTTTAGCTGAAATCACTGATTTCATCCTGGTAATAGTCCTTATATGCCATGTAATTTTAATTGTCTGTCGGTTCTGGAAGTTATGGAATGACTGAGAAAACAAACAGATAGCGAAATTTGATAATCTCTTTTTTCACAGTGAAATGAATTCATTAATAGGTCGTCGTCACATCAGCAAGAGGCTTTCGAAGAATCTCGAAGAGAGATACCAATCGACAGAGAATTTTCACATAGGAAAGTATGTCCGCAAATGTACGCATGCGTATGTAGAGGGTGCTGTGTGTACCCAACCAGTGTACAGCTCGCCCGACCACTCACGTTGTCATCAGTGTACGAGCTGACTTACTAGTGATAAGATGAATCCGTTTTACGCATCAAGAGATAGCGGATATGCATCTCGCATATGGGGCAGCTGGCGAAAGCGGCCGCCGAGCTAGGCAAGTTTATGAAGACCGATACCCCAACAGAAGAATACCGCAGCATCAAATGTTTGCACGTGTGCATCGCAATCTGCGCGAACGTGGTTCACTGCGCAGCAACATGCAGAATACGGGGAGAAGACGATTGACGCGGACTGTCAACGTCGCAGAACAAGTCCTACAGTCCATCGAAGATAATCCGAATACCAGCACACGAGCTATTGCTCAGCAGTGTGGCGGATACTGCACGAGGAACGTGTGCATCCTTACCATCTGCAAAGGGTGCAGTTACTGAATCCTGACGATTATCCGAAGCGTGTGGAATTTGCACAATGGTCATGCAGAAAGGTGCCGTGGACCCCAGTTTTCCAGCTTCTGTCCTTTTTACAGATGAAGCTTCATTCAGTCGTGAAGGTGTGTTCAATACACACAATTCACATGTGTGTGCTTACGACAACCCGCATGGTAGGAGAAGTCACGCTGCTCAGCATTGTGGCGGATACTGCACGAGGAACGTGTGCATCCTTACCATCTGCAAAGGGTGTTCCAGAACTGACAAATTACTGCATCCTGACGATTATCCGAAGCGTGTGGAATTTGCACAATGGTTCATGCAGAAAGGTGCCGTGGACCCCAGTTTTCCAGCTTCTGTCCTTTTTACAGATGAAGCTTCATTCAGTCGTGAAGGTGTGTTCAATACACACAATTCACATGTGTGTGCTTACGACAACCCGCATGGTACGAGAAGTCACGCTGCTCAGCACTGTGGCGGATACTGCACGAGGAACGTGTGCATCCTTACCATCTGCAAAGGGTGTTCCAGAACTGACAAATTACTGCATCCTGACGATTATCCGAAGGGTGTGGAATTTGCACAATGGTTCATGCTGAAAGGTGCCGTGGACCCCAGTTTTCCAGCTTCTGTCCTTTTTACAGATGAAGCTTCATTCAGTCGTGAAGGTGTGTTCAATACACACAATTCACATGTGTGTGCTTACGACAACCCGCATGGTACGAGAAGTCACGCTGCTCAGCATTGTGGCGGATACTGTACGAGGAACGTCTGCATCCTTACCATCTGCAAAGGGTGTTCCAGAACTGACAAATTACTGCATCCTGACGATTATCCGAAGGGTGTGGAATTTGCACAATGGTTCATGCAGAAAGGTGTCGTGGACCCCAGTTTTCCAGCTTCTGTCCTTTTTACAGATGAAGCTTCATTCAGTCGTGAAGGTGTGTTCAATACACACAATTCACATATGTGTGCTTACGACAACCCGCATGATACGAGAAGTCACGCTGCTCAGCATTGTGGCGGATACTGCACGAGGAACGTGTGCATCCTTACCATCTGCAAAGGGTGTTCCAGAACTGACAAATTACTGCATCCTGACGATTATCCGAAGCGTGTGGAATTTGCACAATGGTTCATGCAGAAAGGTGCCGTGGACCCCAGTTTTCCAGCTTCTGTCCTTTTTACAGATGAAGCTTCATTCAGTCGTGAAGGTGTGTTCAATACACACAATTCACATGTCTGTGCTTACGACAACCCGCATCGTACGAGAAGTCACGCTGCTCAGCATTGTGGCGGATACTGCACGAGGAACGTGTGCATCCTTACCATCTGCAAAGGGTGTTCCAGAACTGACAAATTACTGCATCCTGACGATTATCCGAAGGGTGTGGAATTTGCACAATGGTTCATGCAGAAAGGTGCCGTGGACCCCTGTTTTCCAGCTTCTGTCCTTTTTACAGATGAAGCTTCATTCAGTCGTGAAGGTGTGTTCAATACACACAATTCACATGTGTGTGCTTACGACAACCCGCATGGTACGAGAAGTCACGCTGCTCAGCATTGTGACGGATACTGTACGAGGAACGTGTGCATCCTTACCATCTGCAAAGGGTGCAGTTACTGCATCCTGACGATTATCCGATGCTTGTGGAATTTGCACAATGGTTCATGCAGAAAGGTGCCGTGGACCCCAGTTTTCCAGCTTCTGTCCTTTTTACAGATGAAGCTTCATTCAGTCGTGAAGGTGTGTTCAATACACACAATTCACATGTGTGTGCTTACGACAACCCGCATGGTACGAGAAGTCACGCTGCTCATCATTGTGGCGGATACTGCACGAGGAACGTGTGCATCCTTACCATCTGCAAAGGGTGTTCCAGAACTGACAAATTACTGCATCCTGACGATTATCCGAAGCGTGTGGAATTTGCACAATGGTTCATGCAGAAAGGTGCCGTGGACCCCAGTTTTCCAGCTTCTGTCCTTTTTACAGATGAAGCTTCATTCAGTCGTGAAGGTGTGTTCAATACACACAATTCACATGTGTGTGTTTACGACAACCCGCATGGTACGAGAAGTCACGCTGCGCAACATCGTTTTGCCGTAAATGTGTGGGCTGGAATAATTGGTGATTGTTTGTTGGGACCTTACTTGCTACCGCCCCGATTGGACGGCCGGAAATACTAATATTTCTCGAGACAGTGTTACCGACTTTTCCTGCGCATATCCGCCGAGATATGTGGTATCAACATGACGGGGCTCCAGCCCATAGCACAATTGTTGCACGTGATTACCTGAACCGAACATTCGGAGCTCGATGGATCGGTAGAGGTGGACCGATCGCTTGGTCACCCAGGTCACCTGATTTATCGCCCATGGATTTATTTTTGTGGGGAGCCATGAAATAACATGTGTACGAGACCCCCGTCGACAGTGAAATGGACCTTGTTGCACGAATAGTGGCCGCCGCAGGCATTGTCCGTGATATGCCAGGCGTTTTCGAAAATGTTCGGCGGTCAATGCAACGGCGCTGTGAATCCTGTGTCCGTGTAAATGGTCGCAATTTTGAGCACCTACTGTGAACCTGTACTTTACCTTGTTGGAATAAAATGTTCGAATGTTCGTTACCACTTAACTCTACTGTCTCCTTGTGTTCACTTTACTTGTCCATTTTGTTCATGTAGATGACGTTTGCAGAACTTAGTAGGAGTAGGTTGATATTACCTACTGTATTATGACTTATATTCTCATTTCACATGATGTGGTCACGTAAGCTAGTAGTAGGTATAATAATAATAGCATGTTTGACTATAGGGGGAGCTGTATGGTTGGGAATGGCGTTTTCTCAAGACTATTTAATCACTAGTTGTGGCGAATCTCGACATTTGGGAAGAAATATTTATTTCAGTGTCTGCAATCAAACAGTGGATATAAGATTATTTTTTACGTGTAAAACCTACTGTGAAAGGAATTAGTCTGACTTACGAACAGTGGAAGAAACTAGTTTCTTATAGTCATTGGGTTCGAAAGCATGTTGTGGGCTCTGAGCTATCGGTTTTGTCTAGTGAACGCAAAGACAAAAGATCTTTACCACGAGCACCCCATCATTTACACATCGAGAAAACTGTGTGAAGAAGCGGCAGAGCGACTTTCCATTGACGTTCCCGATTCGTTATCACTCGAGCTCTGGGTTAAAGAAGGAAAACTTCTACTAGTCGATGAATTCAAAATTGGAGAATGTTTACTACCAACCAGAGAACCCTGGGAGTTATGGGGGAGTAACACGATTATCCCAGAGTACTGGACTGCCCCAAAAGAGAGTCAAAGAATGGTTGTCGGGGGAGGAGACTTACACTCTCCACAAGCCGGCGAGAACAAAATTCCGAAGAAACAAAACGTTCGTGACAGGGCTAGACCAGCAATGGCAAGCAGATTTAATGATTGTGAAAAATATCTCACGATTTGATGAAGGTTACAGTTACATATTAATAGCTATCGACATTTTGTCTCGTTATGCATGGGCAATACCTTTGAAGGCCAAGACAGGAAAAGCAATGAAAGATGCATTCGAAAAAATTATTTCCCGAGACAGAATTCCCATGGTTCTTAATACAGATCAAGGCACAGAATTCACGAATCGAATCTTTCAAAAATATTTGAAGGATAAAAATAATTCATTTCTTTGTTTCTTATGGGGACAAGAAAGCTGCCTTAGAAGAACGTTTGAATCGTACATTGAGAGAAAAATTATGGAGATATTTCACAAAACATAAACATTTCAACTTCATCAATGTTTTGCCACGTATAATGGAAAGTTATAATGCGTCTATGCATAGAGCTCACGGAATGGCTCCCAAAGATGTGAATATTCATAACGAAAGTATGGTTTGGAATCGACTCTACGGAAGCCCTGAGAAAAAGATAAGTCCTCTTTTTAAAGTTGGAGATCATGTACGTTTAAGCAGTCTCAAGCATCCATTCAAGAAGGGTGCATCTCAACAGTGGACTAGAGAAATATTCCAAGTTCGTAGAGTAATACATAGAAATCCTCCTGTATATGACGTGATCGACAGTGACGGACAGAAGATAAAAGGGACTTTCTACAACGAAGAATTACAGAAAGTTAAATCTCCAGAACTTTACGCTGTGGAAAAAATTCTGGCTAAAGACCGAAAAAAGTGAGTGTTGGTAAAGTGGGCAGATTACAGCACCCCTTCGTGGATCCCTGAAAAATGGCTTTCTATTTGACGTCACCTTCTACAGCCAGTGTTAATATTTATCCAGACAACAGACAATCGGATTATACTACACAACTTGCCCAGTCTGTTGAACTCCAAGGACAGTGGGAAGTCGGATTGGCAGAGGTTCACATACCTGTCAGTTGGTATAATATAGATTCATCTAACGACACTTTTGCAATCAAATATGACACAACCAGAAAAGGTTGGGTTGTTTTACCTCTGAGCGGCACTTTTTTTGCACACCATGGGCTAAATGGCAAGGTCACATGGACCCCGAAGGCTCAGAGAAGGTTGGGGCAGGGGACCCACTGGAACAGCTGTTGGGAGATAGATGGTAGCCTCCCGTCAAGGCATTCCAGCGTGTTCTTTAACGTGCACAGGGTATGCCTCTCCCTCACACGAGGCCACGGCTTAACGTCCCATCCGACGGACGGCGGCCTTTCCAAGCCCATCGGTGTCCCCTACTGACCGTGGGCAGGGCGGGGAATTTTGCGGAGATAAATCTCAACGCTGACCCAGCTGGGACTCGAACCTGGGAACTACAGATTACGAGCCTGGCGCGCTACCGACTGAGCCACCCCCGCTCCCCTGTCAGTTGGTATAATATAGATTCATCTAACGACACTTTTGCAATTAAATATGACACAACCAGAAAAGAAGAAAGAACGAAAGTGAGAGAATTAGCTCCTTTGGAGGATGTGAAAGTTACCTTACCTAAACGAGTCAATAATGGTCGTTACATATATCGAGCATTGAGAGACAACTTACCTGCAGAAGCCAAAGAAAATATCGAATTTAAATATGAGAATGAGAAATCTATTACTAATCTGTAATGTTCGCCAATAATTATGGGATACGATTTCCAAAAGAGTCAAAAACTTTCATGAATACCATATTTGGATTGCAAGATAATTATATAGGTCGTAATCTGTTTGGTAGTTTTACTTCTGATATACCTGTACCTCTAACGTCCTCAGGACCACGCGTACAAGTGACTGATGACACCTACAGTTTGTATGTACTACGTCCTACTCCATTTGAAGAATATACAGAGACGGTGGATGTTATAGAGACATCCACGCCTCTAATACACATACATCATGGACGATATGATAATGCAGTGAGTCTTTTTGAAGAAATGAGATTAGCGATACCTAATGATGTGAGACACTTTTTTCGATTCCTTTTACTTCCGAAGGGGAAGACTTACGTGTTGGGAAGAGGCTCAGGGCGTATCATGTTTCCTAAGAGACATCCTGGATTAGGAGAGATGTTAGGATTTGATCATATGGAGACATGCTTTGAAGAATCTATATCCCGTTATGCTATGGATTTAAAAAGAGGTATAGACGGACTGTACATTTATTCCGAACTCATTTAAGTGCAATATTTGCCACATTTAATATTAATAATTTATTGGGTAATACTGGTTTTATTCAATTTTCCTTTTCAAAATGAAGATTTCTTCGGGTTGGATTGGGTTGTTTTATCTCTGAGCGGCACTTTTTTGCACACCATGGGCTTTGGTGAGCTCCATTTGCACACCATGGTCAGGTCACATGGACCCCAAAGGCTCAGAGAAGGTTGGGGGAGGGGACCCACTGGAACAGCTGTTGGGAGACAGATGGTAGTCTCCCGTCAAGACCATCCAGCGTGTTCTTTAACGTGCAAAGGGATATGCTCTCCTGCACACAGGGCCGCGGCTTAACGTCCCATCCTACGGACGGCGGCCTTTCCAAACCCATCAGTGTCCCTACTGACTGTGGGCAGGGCGGGGAGTTTTGCGGAGATAAGTCTCAACGCTGACCCAGCTGGGACTCGAACCTGGGAACTACAGATTACGAACCTGGCGCGCTTCCGACTGAGCCACCCCCGCCCCAGTAGAATTGTTATTTTACCTCTGACCTGGACTTTATTGAACACAAAGGTCTAAATTATCAGGTCACAAAGACTTCAAAATGCTCTAAAAAGGCTGGTATATTTCCATTTTTTTCAGAGCCTTTGTTTGAAGTTTCCTTTGGAAAGTTGTGAGGCAGAATCGTTCGGTCAAGACCATCCAAGATGTTCTTTCGCTTACAGTCTTGCTCTTATGCACATTGAACCAGCTTTAACGTTCAATCCTACGGCGTGAATAGGGGAGGCATTTCCAAGCACATGGGTGTACGTTTCTCACCGAGGGAGGGGGTAGTGGTTAAGGGAAAAACTCTGAACGCAGGCGTAGGTTGGGATTCGAACCTGGAGACATCAGTCAACGAGCTTATCCCATAGCCGACGGAGCCAACTCAGTCTGTCCTAGCATATTATTCGTAACTTACCAGGGTTTAATAATCCTTCATGCAGTCATAGTGTTTATGTCTGGGGCGGGGGTGGCTCAGTCGGTAGCGCGCCAGGCTCGTAATCTGCAGTTCGCAGGTTCGAGTCCCAGCTGGGCCAGCGTTGAGATTTATCTGCGCAAAATTTCCCGCCTGCCCACGGTCAGTAGGCGGACACCGATGGGCTTCGTCCGTCGGATGGGACGTTAAGCTGTGACACCGTGTACGCGAGAGCAATAACCTGTTGCACGTTAAAGAACACGCTGGATGGCCTTGACGGGAGGCTACCATCTGTCTCCCAACACTGTTCCAGTGGGTCCCGAACATTCTCTAAGCCTTCGGAATCCATGTGACCTAGCCATTTAGCCCATGGTGTGCAAAAAAGTGCCGCTCAGAGGTAAAACAACCCAACCCATGTTAAAGTCTGACATTTCATCTCCCTTTCCATATCGAGTTAACAAATACGCTTTTTTAATTTCTTCTTCGGGAATTCTTCTGTCACTAATTTATTTTCCTTTTCACTCTTTACCTTACATAAAGGCGGGAATGACTCAGCCGGTTATTGTGCTGGGCTCGTAATTTCATGTTCACTGGGGGAGGGGACCCACTGGAATAGCTGTTGGAAGACAGATGGTAGCCTCCCGTCAAGGCCATCCAGCGTGTTCTTTAACGTGCACAGGGTATGGCTCTCCCCCACACAGCGCCAAGTCTTAACGTCCCATCCGACGGACGGCGTTCTTTCCAACCCATCGGTGTCCCCTACTGACCGTGGGCAGGGCGGAGAATAGTTGGTTGAGGATTTATGGCGCACGATACATGCCATGGAGGTATAACAATATTATTTGTTACCTATGAATGATCTGTAATGAAGGTCTGTAAATGGTAGCTTGGTAGTCACTGGAAGGAGAGCTATGCACCAATCCCCTGTGATGATGCATAGAACAGGCCAGGCCTAGCACCTAATGTTCAACCCCGCCTTCTCGTGGTGCGGACCGTTAGTAACTTTCAAAAGAGATACTCTCTTGTGGAAGTGAACGGAAGGGGAGGGCTGCCAGATTAGTGTGGCCTACTGATCTGGACAACTATGGCTACTTTTCTTTTTTTTCTACCCTGCTGAGGAGTGGTGAACCACACAGGGTCCTGGTGCTGACCATATAAACCTACTGGACTGGACAGATATATGGCTCAGAGCTTGATTATGGATCCTGATTTTGCTGCACTGGTGGGCTTCTGTGGAGGGAAAATCTTCCGCTGTGTTTTCTTTTGTTTGTGGGTTGACAGCCCCAAGTGAATAGATTCACAGGATATGTTTATCAGCTGGTGGATAATCCTGAGCAGAAGTCATCGCAGGCACCTGAACTCTTTGCTTCTATTGGCATCGTCAAATTCTGCATTGGAGGAAGTCTTCCAGTGTAGATGGCTTCAGCCTTTAGTAGTGGGGGAACGGGTCTTTGCCCCATGTCTGCGATTAGGGGGCTGTTTGATATTGTCGGCATTCCCTCTCTCAATAAACATAGTTTCTTTAAACATCCCACTAACCATTTTCTCTCCATAGGTAGTTGGAATGTGAGGACTCTGCACAGAGCTTTTTCTCTTGATGTCCTCACACAAGAATCCCACCGTTATAATTTAGATATTCTCGGCATGCAAGAGACCAGATGGACAGATAAAGGTCAGATTCTTAAAAATAATCTTAAATTTCTCTTTTCAGGGAGGGACGACAATAAGCATCACCAAGGCGTGGGTCTGCTGCTCAGCAGACACGCTAGCGATGCTCTTCTAGGATATGAGTGCATTAATGAAAGGTTTCTTACAGCAAAATTTCAGACAAGCGTTAAAGACTTGAATGTTATCTGTTGTTATGCCCCCACTGAGGATGCCGATGAGGATGAGAAGGATAGGTTTTATGAACAACTTCAGGATATTTTGAATTCTGTCAAGAAAGGAGATATTACCCTTGTTCTTGGTGACTTCAATGCCAAAGTTGGTACTGACTCTGACCTTTGGGGAGGAGTAATAGGCCCGTTTGGTATTGGTAGCTGCAATGGCAATGGGCAACGTCTCCTACAGGTAAGTAAACTCAATGGATTCAGAATAACTAACACTTATTACAAACACCGCAACTTACATAAGTACACATGGGTTTCACCTGATGGGCTGCATAAGAATATGATTGATTACATATTAATTAACAGCAAATGGGCTAGTTCTGTTAGGAATACCAGGGCATATAGGGGAGCTGAAATTGAATCTGACCATTACCTTGTTAAAAGTGTGTTGCAACTTAAACTTAAAAGTGTTGTGCTAGGGTTAAAAAACTCACTTTTAATACTGAAGCTCTGAAAGATCCAGTTATAGCCAAAGCTTACCATGATAGGTTACTTAGTCATTATGACAGTCATGGTTTGCTTACTACTGAAGTTGAGGAAGAATGGGATCATTTTAAACAGGCTTTTTTGGACACTAACAGTACTCTTTTAGGACAAAAGGAGCAGAAGAGTCAAAATTATCTGAGTGATAAGGCACTTGAGCTTATTTCGGAAAGAAACAGCTGCAGGAATGCCCTTAATCAATACCCTACTAGTCCTAATAGAAAGCATTACAGAGACCTTAATAAACTTGTAAAGGATCAGTTAGCTGCTGATAAGAATCTTTGGCTTAATGGTTTGGCTGACAAAGCTGAGGAAGCAGTTAGACAGCACAACAGCAGAGAGCTGTACCAGATAGTTAATGTTTTGTGTGGTAGAAAACGGACAGGCATACAACGATTGAAGGATAAACAAGGTAAGGTTATAGAAGGGGAGGATTCTGTCATGGCTAGGTGGGCTGAGCATTTCAGTGATGTTCTAAACAATGTAGTTAGTTCTACTCCCATTGTTTGCAATGATGATAGATGCATTGGTGGCTTTAATGTTGGCCCTATAACACAATCTGAAGTTATTTTGGCTGTTTCTAAACTTAAACTTCATAAATCCCCAGGGGTAGATGAAATTACTACGGAAATGCTTAGAGCTGGGAATGTTTCGGTTACCACTTGGATGACTGAAATTCTGAATCTCTTTTATGATAAAGGCATGGTTCCTAAGGATTTTACCAGAGCTATTGTTATCCCTATTTTCAAAAAAGGTGATCGCAGTTCTTGTGATAACTATAGGGGTATCAGCCTACTCTCTGTTCCAGGTAAAGTTCTTTCCGTGATTGTGCTTAATAGAATTAAGAATCTGGTTGTCAGTCAATTGCGTGATGAGCAATGTGGATTCAGAAGTGGTAGGGGATGTGTGGATCAGATATTTTCACTTAGGCAGATTCTTGAGAAATGTTTAGAGTTTCAGAAACCTTTGGTTGCTAGCTTTGTTGATTTCAAAAAGGCTTTCGACTCTGTTGATCGTCATAATCTGTGGTTGATTGTGATATCATATGGTATACCAGACAAGTTAGTTAACATTATGAAAGCTCTCTATAATAACACTGAGTCGTGTGTGAGAGTTGGTAAGGCTTGTAGCAATTGGTTTAGCATTACTTCTGGTGTTCGACAAGGGTGCATTTTGTCTCCTTTTCTTTTTAGCTTGGTTATTGATTATGTTATGCGAAATTCACTTCAAGGGAAAGATTTTGGCCTTAAATGGGCTGGAGATACGAAAATTTCTGATTTAGATTATGCTGATGATTTAGCCCTTTTGGCAAATGATGTTGATGAGATGAACTCTTTCATTCGAGCTGTTGATGAGACTGGTAGTAGAGTAGGTTTGGTTATAAACAGAGAGAAAACTAAAGTGATGAAAATTGGTCAGGCAGGCTGTGATTCAGTTAATCTGAATGGTTGCAGTCTTGAGCAGGTGTCACAGTTTAATTATCTTGGGAGCTACGTAACAGATAATGGTGATGTGCGACATGAGATTAACAGACGAATAGGGATTGCTGCTGGGACTTTTAAGAACCTATGGAGAGTGTGGAGAAATAGGCGTATACACCTAAAGACTAAAATTAGACTGTATAATAGTTTGGTTCTTTCTAGGGTTAGTTATGGTAGTGAAACGTGGACGCTGTGTAAACGAGATAACAGGAAACTTGATGCTTTTGATTCCAGATGCTTACGCAGTATCTTTGGCATTAGGTGGTTCAACTTTGTAACTAATGACGAGATTAGGCAAAGGAGTTTGCAACTTCCTTTAAGCAGCATATTGTGCAGAGAGAGACTCCGTTGGTTTGGCCATGTTGCCCCTATGAATAATTATAGATTGGCGAATAGGGTTATGAACAGTGTGCCTAAAGGCCTCAGAAAGAAGGGGAGACCTAGGATGCGGTGGGCATACAATGTCAAACAGGACCTTGTTAGAATTGGTGTGCAGTGGCCAGATGCAGTAGATGCAGCTCAGGATAGACTTGCTTGGAGAACTAAATTGCACGGTTTGGTTGGACCTCCGTAGCCCATGGCTGCTTGAGGATGATGATGATGATGATGATGAATGATACGCAACCATTTATTTGACCACTGCATGAGAGTCATACTCGTTAGCGCTGAATAGCACTCTTTTTACACACAATAGTTTTAATGGTAGGTCACAAAGATTCCAAGGCTCAGAAATGGTTGGGGAAGGGAGGGCGCCTCTCTAAATTCGACCCTCGTACGTCCACGTCGTGAGGGGCGAGCAACATGCATTGTTTTTCGATTCCTGTAAATGGTGACTTTATCTTTAGAGAAATTCTTAGACAATGAATGGCTAAAACGAGGCTCTGGTAACATGCGCAGATGCCCGGATGTAGAAAAAAAATCGGAGGGGTTGGGTTGTTTTTACCTCTGAGCGGCACTTTTTTGCACACAGTGAGCTAAGTGATCATTAGCCCCTATTGGACCAGTTGTTAGGAGACAGATAGAAGTCTTCCGTCAAGGCCATATAATGTGTTCTTTAACGTGTACAGGATATGGCTCACCTGAATACGAGGCCTCCGACCGACGGCGGTAATGTTTTCTTTCTGATCGAGGACAGGATGGGGTTTTTAGGGAAGATAAATCTCGACGTTGTCACAGTTAAGACTCGAACCTGAGATGTACAGATTACGAGACTGGCGTTTCTATCGACTAAGCCAACCCCCGTTAGCGTTGGACAATTCAAACTTAAAGAAAAGCTATTAAAATACTATAGCTTTAAAGAGCCACAGATAAAATTCTAATTGAAAAGTAAAATGCACGTTTTTAATGAGAAATGAATTGGGGCGAAAATAGCATTTTTAGGTTAAAGAAAATAAATTACCTATGAAGCAGCTGTTTGTCTCAGAGGTCTGATGGGGCGGGGGTGGCTCAGTCGATAGCGCGCCAGACTCGTAATCTGTAGTTCTCAAGTTCGAGTTCCAGCTGGGTCAGCGTTGAGATTTATCTCCGCAAAATTCCCCGCCCTTCCCACGGTCAGTAGGGGACACCGATGGGCTTGGAAAGGAAACCGTCCGTCGGATGGGACGTTAAGCCGTGGCCCCGTGTGCGGGAGAGCCATACCCTGTGCACGTTAAAGAACACACTGGATGGCCTTGACGGGAGGCTACCATCTGTCTCCCAACAGCTGTTCCAGTGGGTCCCCCCCCCAACTTTCTCTGAGCCTTCGGGGTCCTTGTGATCTGGCCATTTAGCCCATGGTGTGCAAAAAAGTGCCGTTCAGAGGTAAAAGAACCCAATCCTTTTCCTTTCTACTGAGGCTTCGCCATCCTCACAGACCTTCTACTATGGCGTATTAAACTGGCAGGTTCCTATCAAACTTCTGTGGCAAGAAGCTGTTTGAGGGATTATTTATTTATTCTTTAATATGATACTTGTTTATATTACCTCTAAAGCAACCACTTGCCACAAAAGTCTGACAGGAGCCTGTCAGTTTAATACGTCATAGAGAAGATCTCTAAGGAAATTATGACATCAACATAAAGACAACCCAAGAGACAGCCATGTCTTATCCGGGTCTCGAACCCAGGTCCATTTGACCATTAGCCAAGCATCTTAATCACGCGCCCGTCGGGATGCTGTTTCGCATTATTGCATAGCTGGGTTGTTTTAACTCTGAGCGGCACTTTTTTGCACACCATGGGCTAAATGACCAGGTCACAAGGACCCCGAAGGCTCAGAGAAGGTTGGGGGAGGGGACTCACTGGAACAGTTGTTGGGAGATAGATGGTAGCCTCCCGTCAAGGCCATCCAGCGTATGGCTCTCCCACAGACAAGGCCATGGCTTAGCGTCCCATCTGACGGACGGCGGCCTTTCCAAGCCCATCGGTGTCCCCTACTGACCGTGGGGAAGGCGGGGAATTTTGCGGAGATAAATCTCAACGCTGACACAGCTGGGACTCGAACCTGAGAACTACAGATTGCGAGCGTGGCGCGCTACCGACTGACCACCCCCATTCCTTGACCACAGACTCCGTGTCTTTACACGTGCCATTACACAGTGACTTTATTTTCCCCTCTTGCCCTCCTTTTTTATTTGCCTTAAAGTCTGCCCTGTCCACGACATCGCTGGAGTTGTGTGTTCCAGAGTGCTCTAGAATAGATATCAGTTCGGATCAATTTTTGGAACCTGAGCTCAACTCTGAATGACTCTGAATCAAGCCAAAGCTGAACCATTTCGTCTGTTATTGAGACCAAGAACGATTTTGGAAAAAAATAATTTATCTGACACATCTTAAGATACAGAAATGCATGTCGCTAAATTAAGTTTAGCCTTATAATATTAATTATATTCATTTGATGACAAAATTAAAATGTTAATGCTGCTTTGAACAAAATATATTTGAAATACTAGTTAAACCAATGCGAAAAGTGTGTCAAGAAACGTATGTCCATTCCTAACTCTTCCCATTCATAAATTCATTCATAGCTTTCCACCTTAGCGTACTACTCCAGTATCAGTTAAATCCCTCCAAAGGTTTGGCTTGGGTTGGGTTGTTTTACCTATGAGCGGCACTTTTTTGCACACCATGGGCTAAATGGCCAGGTCACATGGACCCCGAAGGCTCAGAGAAGGTTGGGGGAGGGGACCCATTGGAACAGCTGTCTCCCAATTTTGCGGAGATAAATCTCAACGCTGACCCAGCTGGGTTAGGTTGGGATGTTTTACCTCTGAGCGGCACTTTTTTGCACACCATGGGCTAAATGGCTAGGTCACATGGACCCCGAAGGCTCAGAGAAGGTTGGGGGAGGGGACCCACTGGAACAGCTGTTGGGAGACAGATGGTAGCCTCCCGTCAAGGCCATTCCCTGTGTTCTTTAACGTGCACAAGGTATGGCTCTCTCCCCCACACGGGGCCACGGCTTAACGTCCCATCCGACGGACGGTGTCTTTTACAAGCCCATCGGTGTCCCCTACTGACCGTGGGCAGGGCGGGGAATTTTGCGGAGATAAATCTCAACGCTGACCCAGCTGGGACTCGAACCTGGGAACTACAGATTACGAATCTGGCGCGCTACCGACTGAACCACCCACGCCCCCCAAAGGTTTGGCACCAAATTGATTGAACATAATTAATTTTGAAAATTGTTTTGATAATTTCTATGTGATTATCTTAATTCTAATTAGTTCATAATTGTTAATTAAAAGCATGATTTCTGCTCTTCTGTACTTTGATTGCCGGATTAGGGATTGGCGAAGCTAGTAAGAGTAAAAAAGGAGAGAAAAATGATTAAACTTCCGCATATTTCACGCATTTATTAAAGACCTCTAAAACGGAGAGGAAAATATTATACTGCAAATGGAAATTCCTTGGCAGTTAAAATACTTCTTTTTCTCTCGACTTCAATTCTCACAATCTGTAGAGTGCCAAATCTTTAACTTGAATTAGTATTAGGTTGCGTTGCATTATAATTTAGATATTCTCGGCTTGCAAGAGACCAGATGGACAGATAAAGGTCAGATTCTTAAAAATAATCTTAAATTTCTCTTTTCAGGGAGGGACGACAATAAGCATCACCAAGGCGTGGGTCAGCTGCTCAGCAGATATGCTAGTGATGCTCTTCTAGGATATGAGTGCATTAATGAAAGGTTTCTTACAGCAAAATTTCAGACAAGCGTTAAAGACTTGATTGTTATCTGCTGTTATGCCCCCACTGAGGATGCCGATGAGGATGAGAAGGATAGGTTTTATGAACAACTTCAGGATATTTTGAATTCTGTCAAGAAAGGAGATATTACCCTTGTTCTTGGTGACTTCAATGCCAAAGTTGGTACTGACTCTGACCTTTGGGGAGGAGTATTAGGCCCTTTTGGTATTGGTAGCTGCAATGGCAATGGGCAACGTCTCCTACAGGTAAGAAAACTCAATGGATTCAGAATAACTAACACTTATTACAAACACTGCGACATTCATAAGTACACATGGGTTTCACCTGATGGGCTGCATAAGAATATGATTGATTACATATTAATTAACAGCAAATGGGCAAGTTCTGTTAGGAATACCAGGGCATATAGGGGAGCTGAAATTGGATCTGACCATTACCTTGTTAAAAGTGTGTTGCAACTTAAACTTAAAAAGTGTTGTGCTAGGGCTAAAAAATTTACTTTTAATACTGAAGCTCTGAAAGATCCAGTTATAGCAAAAGCTTACCATCATAGGTTACTTAGTCATTATGACAGTCATGGTTTGCTTACTACTGAAGTTGAGGAAGAATGGGGTCATTTTAAACAGGCTTTTTTGGACACTAACAGTACTCTTTTAGGAAAAAAGATGCAGAAGATGCAAAATTATCTGAGTGATAAGGCACTTGAGCTTATTTTTGAAAGAAAGAACTGCAGTAATGTCCTTAATCAATACCCTACTAGTCCTAATAGAAAGCATTACAGAGAACCTAATAAACGTGTAAAAGATCAGTTAGCTGCTGATAAGAATCTTTGGCTTGATGGTTTGGCTGACAAAGCCGAGGAAGCAGTTAGATAGCACAATAGCAGAGAGCTGTACCAGATAATTAATGTTTTGTGTGGTAGAAAACGGACAGGTATACAAGGTTTGAAGGATAAACAAGGTAAGGTTATAGAAGGGGAGGATTCTGTCATGGCTAGGTGGGCTGAGCATTTCAGTGATGTTCTAAACAATGTAGTTAGTTCTACTCCCATTGTTTGCAATGATGATAGATGCATTGGTGGCTTTAATGTTGGCCCTATAACACAATCTGAAGTTATTTTGGCTGTTTCTAAACTTAAACTACATAAATCCCCAGGGGTAGATGAAATTATTACCGAAATGCTTATAGCTGGGAATGTTTCGGTTATCACTTGGATGACTGAACTTCTGAATATCTTTTATGATAAAGGCATGGTTCCTAAGGATTTTACCAGAGCTATTGTTATCCCTACCTTCAAAAAAGGTCATCGCAGTTCTTGTGATAACTATAGGGGTATCAGCCTACTCTCTGTTCCAGGTAAAGTTCTTTCCATGATTGTGCTTAATAGAATTAAGAATCTGGTTGACAGTCAATTGCGTGATGAGCAATGTGGATTCAGAAGTGTTAGGGGTTGTGTGGATCAAATATTTTCACTTAGGCAGATTCTTGAGAAATGTTTAGAGTTTCAGAAACCTTTGGTTGCTAGCTTTGTTGATTTAAAAAAGGCTTTCGACTCTGTTGATCGTCATAATTTGTGGTTGATTTTGAATTCATATGTTATACCAGACAAGTTAGTTAACATAATGAAAGCTCTCTATAATAACACTGAGTCGTGTGTGAGAGTTGGTAAGGCTTGTAGCAATTGGTTTAGCATTACTTCTGGTGTTCGACAAGGGTGCATTTTGTCTCCTTTTCTCTTTAGCTTGGTTATTGATTATGTTATGCGAAATTCACTTCAAGGGAAAGATTTTGGCCTTAAATGGACTGGAGATACGAAAATTTCTGATTTAGATTATGCTGATGATTTAGCCCTTTTGGCAAATGATGTTGATGAGATGAACTCTTTCATTCGAGCTGTTGATGAAACTAGTAGTAGAGTAGGTTTGATTATAAACAGAGAGAAAACTAAAGTAATGAAAATTGGTGAAGCAGGCTGTGATTCAGTTAATCTGAGTGGTTGCAGTCTTGAACAGGTGTCACAGTTTAATTATCTTGGGAGCTATGTAACAGATAATGGTGATGTGCAGCATGAGATTAATAGACGAATAGGGATCGCTGCCGGGACTTTTAAGAATCTATGGAGAGTGTGGAGAAATAGGTGTACACACTTAAAGACTAAAATTAGACTGTATAATAGTTTGGTTCTTTCTAAGGTTAGTTATCGTAGTGAAACTTGGACACTTTGTAAACAGGATAACAGGAAACTAGATCCTTTTGTTTCCAGATGCTTACGCAGTATCATGGGCATTAGGTTGGGTTGGGTTGTTTTACCTCTGAGCGGCACTTTTTTGCACACCATGGGCTAAATGGCCAGGTCACATGGACCCCGAAGGCTCAGAGAAGGTTGCGGGAGGGGACCCACTGGAACAGCTGTTGGGAGACAGATGGTAGCCTCCCGTCAAGGCCATCCAGCCTGTTGTTTAACGTGCACAGGGTATGGCTCTCCCGCACACGGGGCCACGGCTTAACGTCCCATCCGACGGACGGCGTCTTTTACAAGCCCATCGGTGTCCCCTACTGACCGTGGGCAGGGCGGGGAAATTTTGCGGAGATAAATCTCAACGCTGACCCAGCTGGGACTCGAACCTGGGAACTACAGATTACGAGCCTCGCGCGCTACCGACTGAGCCACCCCCGCCCCCGGGCATTAGGTGGTTCAACATTGTAACTAATGATGAGGTTAGGCAAAGGAGATTGCAACCTCCTTTAAACAGCATATTGTGCAGCGAGAGACTCCGTTGGTTTGGCCATGTTTCCCATATGAATAATTATAGATTGGCGAATAGGGTTATGAACAATGTGCCCAAAGGCCTCAGAAAGAAGGGGAGACCTAGGATGCGGTGGGAAGACAATGTCAAACAGGACCTTGTTAGAATTGGTGTGCAGTGGCCAGATGCAGTAGATGTAGCTCAGGATAGACTTGCTTGGAGAACTAAATTGCACGGTCTGGTTGGAACTTCGTAGCCCATGGCTGCTTGAGGATGCTGATGATGATGTAACCTTTACCTGTCTAACCAGTTCCTTGTTTACACAGGATATCTACAGGGGTTTATCAAAATAATGAAAACACGTATTGTTTGTGGAGAACATTTTATTAATAAGCTGTAGACCCAACTCGGATGTTTAGAACAGACGCGATTAGACGAGGAATAGACTTAAACAAGTCATGCACAAATAGTATTGGAATGTGGGATCATTCTTCCTGTAAAATATAGCCCAACTGTGCCAGTGATGCTAGAGGTGGAAAAGTACTCTTTGTTGCTGCACAACACAGCAACCACGGCAATCCCCGGTTCCGTCTTTCGACACTACCAAGTTATTGAAAGCCGCGACTATCTACTGTCAGGGGCAAGGCTATACCATATAGATGCATCTCATCCCCGACATCCTATAGCGAGCAGTCCTATAGAAGAAAGCTCATCCATCGGTCAAAACCTGGAATTTACTCTGTTCCCCGGTTAGATTTGAACATGGATATATACATCGAAGTTCGTTCGGCACCCGGTGTGGAGACTCTTAGTGGGACCCAGACTTTGAAAAGGGCCCTTGCCTACTAGGGCACCACTCCGTTCTGCAGGGCCCCTGAACTGCTATACTGAGTAGTTCAAGGTTTTGAGGTCTTAGCACTGTCAAACACGGGCCACTAATCCGGTCAGCAATGCTTTCGACCTCGTTTGGTCTTGGCTCTGTCCAACCAGAGGACCAGACCGGGTTGGGTTGTTTTACCTCTGAGCGGCACTTTTTTGCACACCATGGGCTAAATGGCCAGGTCACATTGACCCCGAAGGCTCAGAGAAGGTTCAAGGAGGGGACCCACTGGAATAGCTGTTGGGAGACAGATGGTAGCCTCCCGTCAAGGCCATCCAGCGTGTTCTTTAACGTGCACAGGGTATGGCTCTCCCGCACACGGGTCCACGGCTTAAAGTCCCATCCGACGGACGGCGGCCTTTCCAAACCAATCGGTGTCCCCTACTGACCGTGGGCAGGGCGGGGAATTTTGCGGAGATAAATCTCAACGCTGACCCAGCTGGGACTCGAACCTGGGAACTGCAGATTACGAGCCTGGCGCGCTACCTACTGAGCCACCCCCGCCCCAAACAGGGAATGTCATTAAGGAACAATACCGCAACATTGGGTGCAGGTGGTCCCCGAGAATCGATTCATACGTTGTGGATGTGACACAACCCTGCAGAATAACTAATGGCCCTAAGGAATGCCCTGGTATGGCACCCCACAGCATCAGGGATCGACCTCCATGCTTCACAGTCGGAAACAAACAGTCGGGGTAGTACACTTCTGCAGGTGTTTGTCAGACGTACGTCCCGTGGCCGAGTGGTTAGCGCGTTTGGCTACTGATCTACGGGACCTGGGTTCGAGCCCCGGATAATGGATGTTTGTGTCGTTTTTCTGCTGAGGTCCTGCCATCCTCTCAGACCATCTACTATGACATATAAACTGACAGGCTCCTGTCAGACCTCTGTGGCAAGCAGCTGTTTGAGGGGGTATTTATTTATTTTATTATTTATTAAAAAATAAATATTCCCTCAAGCAGCTACTTGCCACAGAGGTCTGACAGGAGTCTATCAGTTTAAATGCCATACTAGTAGGTCTGTGAGGATGGCAATACCTCAGCAGAAAAACAACACAAACATCCATGCCTTACCAGGGGCTCGAACCCAGGTCCCTTAGATCAGTAACCAAGCGCTAATCACTCGGCCACGTGACGGCTTTCTCTAGCATTCCTCTTGATAACTGTTTTGACTTCTAAAACCCTTCAGATGCTAAATGACTTTTGTTGAAAATCCATGTTTTGACAGAACTGATTGAGATCATTAATTTACGCTTAGTCATGTTTCCCATAATAAACGCTTATTTCATTATTATACGAAGCTAGCCTACTATTGACAGGGGATGGATAGTCATAATTAAATTATCACTCAGTGTAGAATCGACGATATTGGTATGCAAGCTATCACTTTAAACCTACGTGTTTTATCTATATCCTGGGGTTTGAGGCAAATGTTCTCATAGTTAAGGAACGGAGTGTATACTATCAGTATCGAAAGGACCTAGCATTACTGCCTAAAGACAAGAGTCAGTACTAATTTTGACACTGATGTCGCATAAAACAAAAGTAATATAATATCTCTTTCCTTGGCGGAATTCAAATTTTCCTGAAATTGTTCATAAAACATATCTTCCTCTTTGTTATCAGAGTTCTCAGTGGGGGAATAGCAACAGATTTGAAATATTTACTCCTCGTTTTAAAATTTAGCTGTAAGAAATCTTTTATCAATACTATTATATTCTAGGACAGTGTTTTTAAACCTTTCTGTCTTGGCGATACCTATTGAAAGAATTTTTACATTTACCGCTACACACGTATGGTAAAAGTTTCTTTTGTTTGTTTTATTTGGTAGTTTAAAATTCCATTCCTTCAAACAAAAATGCATCAAAAATGCATAAAGTCAACATTTGACAAAATATTTCGCTATCAAACACGTGCAAATTTTTACATTGTATTATATTCTTTTTCTTTACGTGACACACCTGAGCTGTGATGGGGGCGGGGTGGCTCAGTCGGTAGCGCGCCAGGCTCGTAATCTGTAGTTCCCAGGTTCCAGTCCCAGCTGGGTCAGCATTGAGATTTATCTCCGCAAAATTTCCCACCCTGCCCAAGGTCAGTAGGGGACACCGATGGGCTTGGAAAGGCCGCCGTCCGTCGGATGGGACGTTAAGCCGTGGCCCGTGTGCGGGAGAGCCATACCCTGTGCACGTTAAAGAACACGCTGGATGGCCTTGACGGGAGGCTACCATCTGTCTCCCAACAGCTGTTCCAGTGGGTCCCCTCCCCCAACCTTCTCTGAGCCTTCGGGGTCCATGTGACCTGGCCATTTAGCCCATGGTGTGCAAAAAAGTGCCGCTCAGAGGTAAAACAACCCAACCCTGAGCTTTGAACGCGACACGCCGACTGAGAACAACTGTACTTAGAAGTTTATCACTGACATTTCTGCAAAGAATCAAACCTACGTCATGCAGATGATTGCTTTCGTACCGTCCTGCAAAGAGGAATTTAAAATTAGTGTGTAGTCATTGATTGTCCATCTCATCCTCTGCAAGTCCAGAATGTCTAGATTAAAAGGTTGGAATTTCGGTGTGAGGACAAGAGAGTATTCTCAGTGTAGAGTTCTCACATTTCAGGTAACTGTAGAAAGAAAGTAAAGCAGTAGTAGGTTTGTAAAGAACCTAGGTTTGGTGAAAGAGGCAATGCCAACAATATCAAACAGTTTTAAACTTGCTACCAATACTGGTAGGAACTTCAGACACCATCTTTACAAGCATTTCTTAAAGTACCAGAATCAAAAGAGAAACTGATCAAACTTAAGAATGTCGATAGTCCTATAAGCAATGTTCAGATATCGCCAATGGTCTCTAATCGTAATTATCCATCAGTTGATATGGGGCTGGCAAAACACGAACAGAAAACACAGTTGAAGATTTGCCCTCAACCTAACCTAGGCACCACCAGTGTATCGTGTTCAGAATACAAAACCATTCTCAAAGCCATTAGACAATCTAAATGATTTCAATGGTTAGCCTCTAGATCAGGCCTAGGAAACGTTTTAGCTGGAAAGCCGCATACGAAACTGAAACAGAAAGGCAGGACCCATAAGAAAAAGGAAATGGAAGGAGAGCCGCAAAAAGAATATATAATATATTCAATAACGTCCGTCCCGTGGCCGAGTGGTTAGCGCGCTTGGCTACTGATCTACAGGACCTGGGTTCGAGCCCCGGGTAAGGCATGGATGTTCGTGTTGTTTTCTGCTGAGGTCCTGCCATCCTCTCAGATCCTCTATTGTGGCATATAAACTGACAGGCTACTGTCAGATCTCTGTGGCAAGCAGCTACTTGAGGGAGTATTTATTTTTTTTTAATTTACGCTCTGCCCGTGCCGACCAGTGGTGGGAAACAATGTGTAGCACGATTCATCAGACCAGTGGTGGGATGGTGTAGTACGCTTCATCAGACCAGTGGTGGGAAACAATGTGTAGTACGATTCATCAGACCAGTGGTGGGAAACAATGTGCAGTACGATTCATCAGACCAGTGGTGGGAAAGAATGTGCAGTACGATTCATCAGACCAGTGGTGGGAAACAATGTGTAGTACGATTCATCAGACCAGTGGTGGGAAACAATGTGTAGTACGATTCATCAGACCAGTGGTGGGAAACAATGTGTAGTACGATTCATCAGACCAGTGGTGGGAAACAATGTGTAGTACGATTCATCAGACCAGATGACACGTTGCCAGTCTTTAGCATCCCAGTTTTTATGTGCTTTGCACCACCTTACACGTTTTGTTGCATTGGTGTTGGTAATCAGAGATATGTGTATTACAGCACCGTCATAAATACCGGCACGATGAAATTCCCGACGAATTGTTATGACGGAAACGGGATCATGTATGACGGAACGTTCAACTCTGCCTTATTTGCGATGCCTTGGGCTTCCGTTGTACAATCCATTGACAACGTTCGCCTATCCCTATCTGATAACTTCGTATGGCATCCACAATTTGCACATTTGGAGGCAATGCCCTGTCCTTTTTGATAGGTACCATAATCTTCGATACAGTTCCTCGTGTTACCTCTACTA
Organism: Ryuthela nishihirai; assembly: GCA_038380435.1. Lineage (NCBI taxonomy): Eukaryota > Metazoa > Arthropoda > Arachnida > Araneae > Heptathelidae > Ryuthela > Ryuthela nishihirai. The sequence continues at coordinate 26,524,272 of JAWZYU010000022.1, forward strand.
TTTCCGCCATTCTGCTTACTGAAGATCCTCAAGACGCGCAACAATGATGGTGTCTTTTCGGAGGTCATTGAAATCTGACATTGTTGACAGTTTCAACACAACAGCTGTTTTATTTGCATCTGTGGCACTGCTACATGATAGCCGACAACGTACTTTTCTCCTTTATATGCATCACATCGCGAGTGATGTCTCTGGGATATGCATAGGGTGTATTGCGTGTACTCTAGTCGCCGTCGGTGTTTCAATATTTTGATAAACCCCTGTAGGTTATAACGCACTAATGCTTGTGTGTGGAAGTCAAGAGAATAATCTCTAAGTAACTTCCTCACATAACTTGTACCTGTGTTGTACGGGAGTGGGGGGAGCTCAGTCGGTAACGCGCCAGGCTCGTAATCTGTAGTTCCCAGGTTCGAGTCCCAGCAGCGTCAGCGTTGAGATTTATCTCCGCAAAATTCCCCGCCCTGCCCACGGTCAGTAGGAGACACCGATGGGCTTGGAATAGGCCGCCATTCCTCGGATGGGACGTTAAGCCGTGGCCCCTGTGCGGGAGAGTCAGACCCTGTGCACGTTAAAGAACATGCTGGATGGGTTTGACGGGAGGTTACCATCTGTCTCCCGACAGCTGTTCCAGTGTGTCCCCTCCCACAACTTTCTCTGAGCCTTCGGTGTCCATGCTCTCCCACACTCGGGGCCACGGCTTAACGTCCCATCCGACGGACAGCGACCTTTCCAAGCCCATCGGTTTCCCCTATTAACCGTGGGCTGGCGGGGAATTTTGCGGAGATAAATTTCAACACTGACCCAGCTGGGACTCGAACCTGAGAACTACAGATTACGAGCCTGGCGCGCTACAGACTGAGCCACCTCCGTCCCTGTATTTAACGGAGGGAGAAGATTTCGAGAATGTGACTGGTGTCCCTGCTGATAATGGTAAGGCCTAATGTTTAGTCTGCATATTTTGTAAAGTGGTTTTTCTATGGGTTGGGTTGTTAGGTTGTTTTACCTCTGAGCGGCACTTTTTTGCACACCATGGGCTAAATGGCCAGGTTACATAGACCCCGAAGGCTCAGAGAAGGTTAGGGGAGGGGACCCACTGGAATAGCTGTTGGGAGACAGATGGTAGCCTCCCGTCAAGGCCATCCAGATGTTCTTTAACGTGCACAGGGTATGGCTCTCCCACACACGGGGCCACGGCTTAACGTCCCATCCGATGGACGGCGGCCTTTCCAAGCCCATCGGTGTCCCCTACTGACCGTGGGCAGGGCGAGGAATTTTGCGGAGATAAATCTCAACGGTGACCCAGCTGGGACTCGAACCTGGGAACTACAGATTACGAGCCTGGCGCGCTACCGACTGAGCCACCCCCCGCCCCAGGTTTTCCTATGGCATGTCGGGAATAGTTATTGGAACAGAGATGGCAGGTCTTCTGTGCACAACAGTACATTGAAACTAGGGACTCTCTGGTGATTAGTGAGTGTTGTGTCATGTAATGTGTGTCAAAGCCGAAGCTGCTGCTGGAAGCAGGATAAATCAGGTGATGTGCGAAAGTGTGAAAAAAATAAAAATAAAATAAATACCTCCTCAAGCAGCTGCTCGCTACAGAGGTCTGACAGGAGCCTGCCAGTTAAAAAGTGTGAAATCCGGTGATGTGCAATAGTATTTGAGAATCCCTTTAATGACAAGGAAAATGAAACTGCGTTGTAGAGAACAAAGTTTTGTAATGTGAAAAATATATTTGATTGTAAGATCAAAGCAGAGGATATTGATAAAATGTTTGTTAATGACAAAGCTACACCGTTGTGCCAGATATATCTCATGACGCGACAATCGTAGTGACTGAGAATAAATGTAATCACAAGGCATCAAAAATGATAAATATGTTGAAGATAGAACGTATGGGGGCGGGGGTGGCTCAGTCGGTAGCGCGCCAGGCTCATAATCTGTAGTTCCCAGGTTCGAGTCCCAGCTGGGTCAGCGTTGAGATTTATGTCCGCAAAATTCCCCGCCCTGCCCACGGTCAGTAGGGGACACCGATGGGTTTGGAAAGGCCACCGTCCGTCGGATGGGACGTTAAGCCGTGGCCCCGTGTGCGGGAGAGCTATACCCTGTGCACGTTAAAGAACATGCTGGATGGCCTTGACGGGAGACTACCATCTGTCTCCCAACAGCTGTTCCAGTGGGTCCCCTCCCCCAACCTTCTCTGAGCCTTCGGGGTCCATGTGACCTGCCCCTTAAGCCCATGGTGTGCAAAAAAGTGCCGCTCAGAGCTAAAACAACCCAACCCAAAAATAGAAGCGTATAGGTAGAGTAACAATCAAAGTGATAATTGAAAATGAAGGAGGATGTAGAGTTGAAGTGCCCAATGAAGGATTTAGTTGATTTAGTAAAATTGAAGTGAATTAAATGTAGTTTATAATGTTCGTCCTATTATGAAAGTGAAAAACGAGGTGAAAGGTGAATGCCTTGAATATGTTATGATAATTAAAATTTCTGCTGTGACCCTAGAAGATGAAGAGATCAGTGATATTCTGTGATGTTTCAGTTATATTATTGATACTAAAATATATATTAATATTATTGATACTAAAATATATATTAATATTATTGATACTAATATATATATATTGGAATCAGTATATATATATATATATTAATATATATATTAATATTATTGCTATTAAGGATAAACCTTGTGATAATAAGAAGATTGTATGTAGTAGTATTTTAGTAATACTAAGGGGTCTGTTATGGCATATAAACTGATAAGTTCCTGTCAGACCTCTGTGGCAATCAGCTGCTAGAGAGGATATTTATTTTATTATTTTATTTAAGGGGTATGTTGATGCCGTTGGGATTAAGATCACTTCTGATTCATCCGCAGTGGGTATCTCAATGTGCAATGTAGTATATACAGTTAATAATAGTAATGATATATCTATGAGCTGGATTGGGTGGTTTTACCTCTGAGCGGCACTTTTTGGCACACCATGGGCTAAATGGCCAGGTCACATGGACCCCGAAGGCTCAGAGAAGGTTGGGGGAGGGGACCCACTGGAACAGCTGTTGGGAGACAGATGGTAGCCTCCCGTCAAGGCCATCCAGTGTGTTCTTTAACGTGCACAGGGTATGGCTCTCTCCCGCACACGGGGCCACGGCTTAACGTCCCATCCGACGGACGGCGGCCTTTCCAAGCCCATCGGTGTCCCCTACTGACCATGGGCAGGGCGGGAAATTTTGCGGAGAAAAATCTCAACGCTAACCCAGCTGGAACTCGAACCTGGGAACTATAGATTACGAGCCTGGCGTGCTACCGACTGAGCCACCCCTGCCCCGTCTATGAGTTGCTAACGGTATTATCTGTAAGAGTAATGTTAATTGCAGTTGATAAAATCAACGCTGAAATAAATGAGTATTGCTTGGAATACGAACTCTACCAATGAGACTGTCACTGATGATATAATCTGGCAAAAATATTAGTGTAACGATATAATTAATGCTTGTAAATAAAAATGAATACCCCCTCAAGCAGCTGCTTGCCACAGAGGTCTGACAGGAGCCTGTCAGTTTATATGTCATAGTAGAAGATCTGAGAGGATGGCAGGACCTCAGCAGAAAAACAACACATACAACCATGCCTTATCCGGGGCTCGAACCCAGGTCCCTTAGATCAGTAGCCAAGCGCGCTAACCACTCGGCCATGGGACGGGCATTATAAATACCCCCTCAAGCAGCTGCTTGCCACAGAGGTCTGACAGGAGCCTGTCAGTTTATATGTCATAGTAGAAGATCTGAGAGGATGGCAGGACCTCAGCAGAAAAACGATATAGACATCTATGCCTTGTCCGGGGCTCACGGCCACTCGGCCACGGGACGGAGCAGCGAATAATTAAATTTTACCTGCAATGTTAATTGCAAAGTTAGATCCAGTGTTACTAGGGACATTGATGTAAATGTTGCTAGAATTAGAATGATCATTTTGATTATGATGTGATAGTATCCTCTCCGGCATAAGGTAATAGAGGACATGTGTCCTGATGAGAGTACTGTGTTTTGTGATGTATCTGCAAAAGTACTAATGATACACCTACTAGTAAGATCTGTGATGATGATAAGCTTAAAGAGTGTTTGTCAGGTAAACACTGTGGCAATATTATCAGACAGAAGAGGCTGGTTTGAATGTCATTGACAAAAAGTCCCGTCTTTAATTAGTTGATGAGAGAAAATTTCAAATTTAATGTTGGGCAAGGACAGTGACACTGTTGTGTTGGTCTGCAGTTGCAATCTATGTAAGGGTTGGGTTGTTTTACCTTTGAGCGGCACTTTTTTGCACACCATGGGCTAAATGGCCAGGTCACATGGACCCCAAAGGCTCAGAGAAGGTTGGGGGAGGGGACCCACTGGAACAGCAGGTAGCCTCCCGTCAAGGCCATCCAGCGTGTTCTTTAACGTGCACAGGGTATGGCTCTACCATACACGGGGGCCACGGCTTAACGTTCCATCCGACGGACGGCGGCCTTTCCAAGCCCATCGGTGTCACCTACTGACCGTGGGCAGGGCGGGGAATTTTGCGGAGATAAATCTCAACGCTGACCCAGCTGGGACTCGAACCTGGGAACTACAGATTACGAGCCTGGCGCGCTACCGACTGAGCCACCCCCGCCCCTCCTATGTAAAGGATTACAGCAATAATTTCCAAGAATGTAAGAAACGGAAAATAAAAAGTGACAGTTTTGTATCATTAGCTGGTAGTGCCGATGAGCAGGTTATGGAAATGGTTAATTCTAGGCCTGAGAAAGGTGACATATTTGGTGAAGAGGACTTCGTAATGAGGACTTCCAATCCCAGCTTCTGTATTGGTAGACGAATAGTGTATCCCAATCCAGGTGTAGCGATCACAGGATGGTATCAAAAGAAGGTTACGATTAAAGCAAATTGTTATTTTCAACCAATGGAGATGAATGTAATGCGTAGTTGCTAAGTAATATTAATTTTAATGGACGTAAAATGATCCAGGCATTTGAAATGAAAAGTACTAAGTTTGCAAATATTGACTGAAAACAGTACTGCAGATTATTGCCGTAAGAGTGTCATGAGAGTAGAGAATCGCAATCTGCGTGAGCCGAGACAGCTGCTCAGTGAAAGGGTTGGGTTGTGTTGTTTTACCTCTGAGCGGCACTTTTTTGCACACCATGGGCTAAATGGCCAGGTCACATGGACCCCGAAGGCTCAGAGAAGGTTGGGGGAGGGGACCCACTGGAACAGCTGTTGGGAGACAGATGGTAGCCTCCCGTCAAGGCCATCCATCGTGTTCTTTAACGTGCACAGGGTATGACTCTCCCGCACACGGGGCCACGGCTTAAAGTCCCATCCGACGAACGGCGGCCTTTCCAAGCCCATCGGTGTCCCCTACTGACTGTGGGCAAGGGGGGGAATTTTGCGGAGATAAATCTCAACGCTGACCCAGCTGTGTACTACAGATTACGAGCCTGGCGCGCTACCGACTGAGCCACCCCCGCCCCGCTCAGTGAAAGGAATGAATGCAGATTCGAGATTGGCACCTGGCAGTTCGTTTTCGTGCGTTTCCTAAAACTTTGACGAGGAATAGGAATGACGGCTTTGTGGAATCGATTCAAGACACGAAAATGGCGACGAATCAATTGACTTATACTCAAGGGAGGGGAGGAGTCCCCAGAAATCTTGATACGAGATAAATGGCTGGCTGTGTATAGGACTGATTGCCCAGCCGACGAGCCACGACGAACCCTCGATTTACTATCAGCAGCTGCTGCACGGAACAGAGAGAAGCATCTCAGTGGTGTCGGAAGTGTCTCGCACGCAACGTGGCAGTACCTGTGCCTATGCTTACGTTCGGTGTGTGCACGCTCTAACTTTCCGAACGTCCACTAATCTGTCATGAACTTAAATGATTGTTAGAATGCATGCAGCTGTTGAACTTTGCTTCTTCTAAGAACTGAGTTATCATGGAAAACCCTTATGTTTCACTTTGAAGATTTTTTGTGATGGGAACTGATTGATTTTCATGGACTGTATTGAAATGGCTTTCAGGGGAGGCAAGCTCGAATCTCTGAATGGACTGGTTTGAGACTGAGGAAAGTAATGTCTGCCTCGAATTATTAAATAAGGTGGGCCATGCAGGGACTCAATCACTTGGGGTTAAGGGGATTAAGTCAATAACGCCATTTTCGGCAAACCCTTCGCCTAATAACAACAGCGGTAACTCCGAGCATGGTGAAAAACACGTGTTTAATTAAGTCCAGTGCTCATATTTGTGTTTTAGAAAGGTCTTCCACTAACTTGGAATGTGGGTATACCTGATTAAGTTGGACATCACGTGACTGTAGCAGTGATTGTGATTCAGGGGGATCAGTGTGACACTCTCTGATGCAGATTGGATTGCTTCTGTCCCTGACGTGTCTCCAGATACGCATACGGTCGACAACGATTCGCAAACAGGAAAGTGAGTCATCACTAGAGACGACACGAAACCGTGTGATGTCCGCAAACTGTTTGTTTTTCTGATACCACCAGAAACTTGGTGACATGATTGGGTACCTTCCTGTGTATAATGCTGCCTTATGCATCTTAAAGGCACTGCACATTCTTTGCAGGTCATTCATTCCACCATTTCATTTGCCACTGACGTTGACTGATTCCATAGTCCTTCAGATTCCTATGTCAATGCAGTTGGGTTGGGTTGTTTTACCTCTGAGCGACACTTTTTTGCACACCATGGGGCTAAATGGCCAGGTCACATGGACCCCGAAGGCTCAGAGAAGGTTTGGGGAGGGGACCCACTGGAACAGCTGTTGGGAGACAGATGGTAGCCTCCCGTCAAGGTCATCCAGCGTGTTCTTTAACGTGCACAGGGTATGTCTCTCCCGCACACGGGGCCACGGCTTAACGTCCCATCCGACAGACGGCGGCCTTTCCAAGCCCATCGGTATCCCCTACTGACCGTGGGCAGGGTGGGGAATTTTTGCGGAGATAAATTTCAACGCTGACCCAGCTGGGACTCGAACCTGGGAACTACAGATTACGAGCCTGGCGCGCTACCGACTGAGCCACCCCCGCCCCAATGCAGTATCGAAGACATTGGATAGTGTAACCGAGAAAGGTAGTCAGACGATTGCCATTGAATTGCAGTATAACATTTCCCCTTCTATTTTTGGGGGCTTTAAAAATTTCTTCAAAAATGGATGAAATATGAACCAGTTCACCATTTTTTTCTCCATTAGCGTTACTAGTACAATCGCTCAAAAAATATCCGAAAGCTATGGCTGATTACAGAATTCAGAATAAATATCTTTCAAGGATTTTTTTTAAGAATTAGTGATCTGGCAAACTTCGTGTCACGTGACACGAAGGTTGCCAGATCACTAATTCCTAAAAAAAATCGTTGTCAGATATTTTTTCTGACTTCTGTAATCAACCATAGTGTTCGGATATTTTTTGGAGCGACTGTACTCTCTAAGGTGAGGGAGGGAAATGGAGGATTAAATAGGGTTGGGTTGTTTTACCTCTGAGCGGCACTTTTTTTGCACACCATGGGCTAAATGGCCAGGTCACATGAACCCCGAAGGCTCAGAGAAGGTTGTGGGAGGGGACCCACTGGAACAGCTGTTGGGAGACAGATGGTAGCCTCCCGTCAAGGCCATTCCCTGTGTTCTTTAACGTGCACAGGGTATGACCCTCCCGCACACGGGGCCACGGCTTAACGTCCCATCCGACGGATGGCGGCCTTTCCAAGCCCATCGGTGTCCCCTACTGACCGTGGGCAGTTCGGGGAATTTTTGCGGAGATAAATCTCAACGGTGACCCAGCTGGTACTCGAACCTGGGAACTAGAGATTACGAGCCTGGCGCGCTACCGACTGAGCCACCCCCGCCCCGGATTAAATAGGTATTGACGTAATATTATGATTCTCGCTTTCCGAATGGTCCAAAAGTTTAAACTGTGCCCTATAGGACACAGTTAACAGAGGGAAATTTTGAAAATTAAAAAAAATTTTAATGAATCTTGCAAACGATGATTTGAAATTTTGCATTAGTCTGTGAAGATCATGAGGTTTGCATCGGCGACAAAAAATTTCACCCTAACACCCACGTGGGTAGGAAATGCAAATGTTTTGTTTTATGAGATAATTGAAAATCTGAAATAATTATATTGTTTTAATTTACATCGTTGGAGGGCACTAAATATGAGAAATGCGAAACATTTAAAGAATATCACAAGTTATCTGTTTATGGTAAAATTTTGAAATTTCGTTGATAGTGTCAATTTTGTTGGTTGGTTCTTTTACTTCTGAGCGGCACTTTTTTGCACACCGAATCCAAGCCCATCGGTGTCCCCTACTGACCGTGGGCAGGGCTGAGAATTTTCCGGAGATAAATCTCAACGCTCACCCAGCTGGGATCCGAACCTGGGAACTACAGATTACGAGCCTGGCGCGCTACCGACTGAGCCACCGCCGCCCCACAACTTTTAAGAACTAAAAGAGAAGTGCTAAAGATAATACTAATAAAATATTGCAGTTTGCATTTTCCTATCATTTTTAGTTCCAATTAAAACTTTTTTAGAATGGAAAACTTAGTAAATGAAAAACTTCAATCTCTTTGAAAACGAGATTTCTGTATTCGCTAGAGGCGATATATGTTCTTTTAGTTTTTACTCTGACGTTATATCAAGATCCAGATAATTTTAAGGAATGATTGCTCAGCGTGATGTCCTGGTCTGCCTGAAAAATAAATTCACAGGTTTCACACTGGCGCTTTTTGTTACTTTGCGATGGTTTAAGTACGACTGAAAAGCGATAACGAGGACCAGATTCGGAACAGCTTTGGGAATTTATCATGCAGCTTTTTAATCCTGTGGAAATTCGTGAAAATCATATAACGCATTGCGAACCAAATGATGCAAAAAAAAAAAGAGTTATAGGACCTGGATGCTAATGATAATTCGAAAGGAAAGTTAGAAGAATACACTCCATATCCCCTCTCGAGAATATAAGAATCTTGTTTTCAAACAGAATGAAAGTTTTCATTTACTGATTTTTGTACTCTTTAAAAGTTTTAATTGGAATTAATGGATGATGGAAAAATGCAACTGCAATATTTTGGCGATTTTCCAGAGGATTTTTTTTTATTTCCAAATAACTGTTTAAATGATAATTGCCAAAAGCAGTCTGCCTTGAGCAATTTGCATCGGCTTGGAAATAGGAGCAAAATACATTTTTACATGCATTTGTAGTAAAACTAGAAATAAGTTGTTTTCTTGAAGTTGTCAATTTGTCAAATGCATTAAAACCGGAGTATTCATAACTCTGAAAAAAAAATTAACTGATGCATGTAAGATCTAATAATGCATTAAAACAGGAGTATTCATAACTCTGAAAAAATTAATTAATACACGTAAGATCTAATAATGCATTAAAGCAGGAGTATTCATAACTCTGAAAAAAATTAACTAATGCATGTAAGATCTAATAATGCATTAACAAACTGCATAGATTTAGCTATTGCGAAAGAAATTTATTCCTTTTGGAGTGGTTAACTCTGCTCATGTCGAAGAATGTGACATTGAGATTAATGTTACCTTTTCCATCACCATTTAGTCAGACAAAGTAGGAAAAATTGAATGATCCAAGCCCATTCAGACATTAGTCAGTATTGCCAACTAATCTGAATATTAGACGCTTTCGGGCATTATCCATTACAGGCTCCTATCTAGAAAAATAAAAATAAATGGTGGGTAGGGCTAAGAAACTCAATTGAGACGTAAAAAAATTAGGAGGACGAGGCAAGGGAACTCAATCTCTGTTGCAGTATAGAATTTCCTCTCCATTTTAGAAGTCTTTAAAATTTCTGAAAAATGCATGAAATATACACAATTTAATAGTTTTTTTGCCTCTGTTACGAGGCGGGGGTGGCTCAGTCGGTAGCGTGCCAGGATCGTAATCTGTAGTTCCCAGGTTCGAGTCCCAGCTGGGTCAGCGTTGAGATTTATCTCCGCAAAATTCCCCGCCCTGCCCACGGTCAGTAGGGGACACCGATGGGCTTGGAAAGGCCGCCGTCCGTCCGTCGGATGGGACGTTAAACCGTGGCCCGTGTGTGGGAGAGCCATACACTGTGCACGTTAAAGAACACGCTGGACGGCCTTGATGGGAGACTACCATCTGTCTCCCAACAGCTGTTCCAGTGGGTCCCCTCCCCCAACCTTCGGGGTCCATGTGACCTGGCCATTTAGCCCATGGTGCGCGAAAAAGTGCCGCTCAGAGGTAAAACAACCCAACCGGGCCCGATTACGTCATTTGATCCCACCACCGTCACAGACATAGTTTTTTCTTGATCTGGGCCTGATTCGGAGGGTGAGAATGGGCAAAAGTTTTGCTTTAAGAGATGAATAAAAACTGCTTTTACGTTGGATAAGACTAATGAAACATTAGGATTCGTATTTTCCAAAACTATCAATAATTCCAGATTTCACCGTTAGATGGTCCTAAAGCTGCAAAATGCCCAATTTCAAGCGAATGTTGTTAACAATCTATTTCTTTCAGAGATTTCAAATTGCGGTTCCATTATAGAATGTAATGATCAAGCTGTTTATATGTTTATAGCAGCAATTTACCCACTTATCCCAGGGGGGTGGTAAGGCAACTATTTTATTCCAAGAATTCTGAATTTGCTATTTTAAATTTCCGAATCATCAGTTAGTTTCATTTTCTATCGTTAGGGGGATCTAAAGTTGTAAATTGACAACACTTCGCCAGGTGCGATAATTTGTCCTCGTTTAATAATCTAAAAAGAAGTATGCGTTAAAGTTTGTGCCCAAACTTTAAAGCATACTTCTTTCTTTATATAATTATCGTAAGTCATAAAGAAGGAAATATTTTCTTTACTATGCTGATTAAATTCTGAATATTTTATTTCTAAACATGAACAATTTTTTTAAACATAGATGACAATTCTCATTGACGAGATGGTATTAATGTCTACCTACATCCTGTAAGCTGGCTACACAAAACAACTTTATGCGTTGTAAAGTTGCATGTCTTTGACATTGGTTGACTTTCACTGAAATTGTATTCAAATGCAAGCTATAGGGAAATTGAAACCGTTATAGGTGAACCATATGCCAAGAAGGTTGGGTTGTTTTACCTCTGAGCGGCACTTTTTTGCACACCATGGGCTAAATGGCCAGGTCACAAGGACCCCGAAGGCCCAGAGAAGGTTGGGGGAGGGGACCCACTGGAACAGCTGTTGGGAGACAGATGGTAGCCTCTCATCAAGGCCATCCAGCGTGTTCTTTAACGTGCACAGGGTATGGCTCTCCCGCACACGGGGCCACGGCTTAACGTCCCATCCGACGGACGGCGGCCTTTCCAAGCCCATCGGTGTCCCCTACTGACCGTGGGCAAGGCGGGGAATTTTGCGGAGATAAATCTCAACGCTGACCCATTTGGAACTCGAACCTGGGAACTACAGATTACGAGCCTGGCGCGCTACCGACTGAGCCACCCCCGCCCCAAGCCAAGAAGGAAACTTCTAAATAAAAGAGTGTTTTTTTATGTTAGAATGATTCAATGCGCGTTAAATATCTCAATTCCATCACAATACAACATTTACTCAGCATTTGAAAATTCCAGGATTATTTAACAGTCCGTTCCAAACCTTTTTGTTCTGAAATGATGGAAATTCAAAGGATAATTATAGAAAACGCGCAAGAATCGAATTGCTGCTTGATTAGCCATTATTTAATAATGTTTGCAACAAAATCTTGTGCTTGAGAATTTAGTTCCGTTTTTTTTTTAAACTCTCGATCAATATAACAGAAAATCAAGGTTTATATCAGAAAGTAACTGCTAGTTAGGCACACTGCAAACTGCTGCTAGAGCTGATGTAGTGCTTTTTCTGTTTGGAGAGAATAGAACAATGAACAGAACAAGATCACAAATGATATCAAGTTCTCCGTCGCACAATTCTGTCTGCTCTCTACAGCCAGAATTCTTTCGCGCGGATGAAGGTGCGCTTCCTTCTAACTCGGCCTAAGACTTTAATACCCCTTTCTCGCCTCGTACAATCCGCTGTAGAGGTGCGCGATTTCTCTAACGTATTTTTCCAATTTAAAGAAGAGCCGTGAGTTGGCTGTCCAGTTGATCAATCACCATGCTTTTCCTTGCTGTTCCCAAAATATATACACTCACTTTCTCAGCTCCCTGCTGTGGAACTCTGAAGTAGAATCTGAAGAACGGGGATCGCTTTGGGAATATCAAGTCTAACAATGCAGGTCATTACATGAATGAGCTTTTCTCACCCTCAGGGACTTAATAAGACAAAGCAGCAGAGGAAATAGAGGAGCCTCGCTCGCTGATCGTTGTCTGACTGAGACGGATTATTTGTCCATCATGCAGTTTAATAGAGACAAGAAGATAATTTTCTTTTTCGTTGCTGATGCTTGAGACTCTTTGTTCCCTTAACTGAACCATAGAAATCCCAGGTCTGATAAGAGAGAATAATTCGAGGAATGATGAACAGACCCTTTTTCTTCATTTTGTTGTCTGTCGGAGTCTGCATCTCAAATGACTGTCCTGCACGGGGGCAGGATTCTGGGCTGTGAGCATATCGATAGCAGAGACTTCTCCTATGAAGCTTTCTACTTGATCTCAGCCAGAAATGGTCTCGTATTTCAACGATCTTGTTGTCATTTCACTTTTTTTGTTAGCTTCTGTGTTTGGTATGCTATAATTCTCGAAGAGATGCATCGATCGCTTTCACCATCAGGAAATAGATTCTTTGCCTAAAAAATACATTTCCAGTAGGAAAACAAACTAAATGGGCTTTTTTGAAACCGAAATGTAAACCACAATTGCCTACACCTATTCACAACAACCGAAATAGTGTAACTTCTCCCTTTCCAGTTGGGGCGGGGGTGGCTCAGTCGGTAGCGCGCCAGGTTCGTAATCTGTAGTTCCGAAGTTCGAGTCCCAACTGGGTCAACGTTCAGATTTATCTCCGCAAAATTCCCCGCCCTGCCCACGGTCAGTAGGGGACACCGATGGGCTTGGAAAGGCCGCCGTCCGTCGGATGGGACGTTAAGCCGTGGCTCCGTGTGCGGGAGAGCCATACCCTGTGCACGTTAAAGAATACGCTGGATGGGCTTGACGGGAGGCTACCATCTGTCTCCCAACATGTGTTCCAGTGGGTCCCCTCCCCCAACTTTCTCTGAGGCTTCGGGGTCCATGTGACTTGGCCATTTAGCCCATGGTGTGCAAAAAAGTGCCGCTCAGAGGTAAAACAATCCTTTCCAGTTCCACTTTCTCACCCACCCTTTCCTTGAATAATGCATTCGCAATTCTCTTCCCCTTAAGTGGCGTTATCCCTTTCCCTCAGGAAATAGAGGAGATAGATTTTCCTCAGGAAATAGAGGAGCCTCGCTCGCTGATCATTGTCTGACTGTGCAACTGCAAGCTCACTTTCTTTCCTTAGTTAGTTACATTTTCTACCTAAATAAAAAAAATAAATACTCCCTCAAGCAGCTGCTTGCCACAGAGGTCTGACAGGAGCCTGTCAGTTTATATGCCACAGTTGAAGATCTGAGAGGATGGCAGGACCTCAGCAGAAAACAACACGAATATCCATGCCTTACCCGGGGCTCGAACCCAGGTCCCGTAGATTAGTAGGCAAGCGCGCTAACCACTCGGCCACCTCTACCTATATGTATAAAATTGTTACATCCTCCATTTGGATCACGGATTCAGTCCATCTAACTTCCTTTCTCATTATATCAATCCTCATATGTCTTATTTCTTTGATTAGACTGGCCATTTTATCTATTTAGCATAAAGTTCTCACATTCAGTGCGAGTACTCATGAGTAAATACTCGTAGTTTCAGAGCAGTGGAGAAAATGAAATAGGATTCACAATTCGAGGAAGTACTCTTCGAGGGACGAGGGTAAAAATCCGTTGTGTAGAGCAATTTTCTCTATCAATTAACTAATAAATAACGAGCAAAGTTTGTTAAATAATCAGTGGCGGATTAAGGTATCTGAAGGCGAACAGGCTCAAATGGTTCGGGACGCTCCCAACTCTCCGAAAGGTGGCGGTTGGGGTAATCACTCTATAAAATTTTTTCCAGCTTACAAATGAAAAAAAAAAAAATGTATTCAGCAGGTTAAATAAATTGAACTACAGAAAAAAATTAGTAGAAAATTTAAATATGTAGTAAACTTGCGGAGCCGTCCCATGTCCGAGTGGTTAGCGCGCTTTGCTACTGATCTAAGGGACCTGGGTTCGAGCCCCGGGTAAAGCATCGCTGTTTGTGTCGTTTTTCTGCTGAGGTCCTGCCATCCTCTCAGACCTTCTACTATGGCATATAAACTGACAGGCTCCTGTCAGACCTCTGTGGCAAGCAGCTGCTTGAGGGGGTATTATTTATATATATATAGTAAACTTGCACTACTGGAAAAAAATTGGGATAGCAGGAAACCCATTGTTGAAGGGTTTCTAACCTTCCCATCACATTTTATCACATCACTGGAAAAAAATTAATTATAAGCATAAACAAATATCTGGTCTTTGTAGTGTGTTTTACAAAAATCACATTATATTTGGCTTAACCTAAGTGAAAAGACAAGATGTGAACCTAAGTTGCCTGTTATGTTGTTTATAAAATACTTGACTAACTAAAAGGTTGAAAAAGAAAAGCAAGTTTTGGCTATTGATGCGTCCATGATTATCAGGGAATGAACATGTGCTTGTTCGGCAATCCGCCACTCTAAATAATTACCTTTTTATGGCATCATTCTCTAAGATAACTATAACTACATATTTACAGTATTGTGATGTTTCCTTCGTATCCATCAATTCTTGGTAATTGCTCCCTATCTAGCTCAACCATCAGTTTCGTTTGATTGCTGCTGATAATTAATGTAATAAAATAAATAAATATTACTATTTGAATAATAATAGCAGACTAAGGCTTCAAAATTACAGTATTTGCACCAATAAATTATGCCACCTTTTATTGATTCACGAGTATAATGCTATGTTAGTAGAATTGACACGTTCAGTTTCTTACGCATAGAAGAATAGCACATTCCTGTATCTTGAAAGATTAAGTAAGCTTTCGCTTCTTTTTCACTTGCAGTGTTTACACTAACTACCCACCGTGTAACTTTTTATCAAGCGTTTGAAATGTTTATATGCTAAGTGATAGCTACTGTAAAAAAGCATCAAAATTCCTTTCCATAGCCGAGAATTCTCGATAACGATGCTAGTTGCTGGGCTACTTGAGGAAGACGGGGGGGGGGGGGGGGGTGCTTCACATCTGCTTTGCAAAGAATAGGTATGTTTTCCGCTGTTTCTAATTTTCTGGTTGCTTAACTACTTGAGATTAGAGTGAATAAATAAAGGCAATTAAGGATTCAAGGGTTCGCCACAAGGAGATCTAAGGTTATAATTAAGGCCATTATCAATGTAAAGAACTGGGGATACTGATGGGCTTGGAAAGGCTACTGTCCTTCAGTTGAGACTTTAAGCTGTGTCCCCTTGTGCAAGAGAGTCAGACCCTGTGCATATTAAAGAACATGCTGGATGGCCTTGATTGGAGGCTACCATCTGTCTCTGACGATTATTTAGTGGGCTCTTCTCCCAACTTGCTCTGAGAGGCATTATTTAGCGGCATTTAGTTATTATCATAAACAATGTTTTCTTTGTTTAAATGGCATAAAATGTTTCTTCACATCACTTCTATCTACGAACATTTGGAAACGCCCTTTTCCGTCATCTTATCGATCAACTGATGCTTTACCAGCAGATTCCATCTCATAAACTGATGAGATGGACAGTCACTTGCCAATTTTCCATTTTTCGTTATGTTAGATTGTATTTTCAAAGTCATAATGAAAAGAAGACAGAAAATCAGTGCTGAAATCTGTAATTACTAAGAATGTAAACAACAGAAAATACATTATGCCGAGTGAACGGAGAGACGTATTACGGGTTTCGCAACCGAAAACCGTACGTCTACGTTTTTTGGTTGTAAGAGCAAACGCGGCTCGTAATCTGAGACTCTCAAATCCTAGTCATGGGTTGGGTTGTTTTACCTCTGAGCGGCACTTTTTTGCACACCATGGGCTAAATGGTCAGGTCACATGGACCCCGAAGGCTCAGAGAAGGTTGGGGAAGGGGACCCACTGGAACAGCTGTTGGAAGACAGATGGTAGCCTCCTGTCAAGGCCATCCAGCGTGTTCTTTAACGTGCACAGGGTATGGCTCTCCCGTACACGGGGCCACGGCTTAACGTCCCATCCGACGGACGGCTGCCTTTCCAAGCCCATCGGTGTCCCCTACTGACCGTGGGCAGGGCGAGGAATTTTTGCGGAGATAAATCTCAACGCTGACCCAGCTGGGACTCGAACCTGGGAACTACAGATTACGAGCCTGGCGCGCTACCGACTGAGCCACCCCCGCCCCAAATTCTAGTCATGACCTCACCATTAGTTACATTTCTTACCCACGGAAAGAAAGGCAAATCAATGACCTTTTCACGCTTATTCCATAGAAAGCTAAAATAACAAAATGGCTTCCTCTTTTTCACGACTTTAGCCGTCCCGTGGCCGAGTGGTTAGCGCGCTTGGATACTGATCTACGGGACCTGGGTTCGAGCCCCGGGTAAGGCATGGATGTTCGTGTTGTTTTCTGCTGAGGCCCTGCCATCCTCTCAGATCTTCTACTATGGCATATAAACTGACAGGCTCCTGTCAGACCTCTGTGGCAAGCAGCTGCTTGAGGGGGTATTTATTTATTTTTTTTTTTTATTTCTGTACAATATCCGATGCGCAAGTGAATGTGTAAGGATTAATTTTTAATTTATTCTTGGATCGTTGAATTGAGCTCTGTTTTAAACCATTTCAAACGTTAGTCTTAGAGTAGTTTAAACAAGAGAGATGGTATGTTTCTGAGTATAACAAATCTAAAAGATTTATTGCATTAAAAATGACCAAACTAACACTAATGGGTCTAACTAGTTGATCATCACAGTGGTTTTTGAAAATATTCTTGAAGATGATACGTTTACTCTACAGGGGAGTAGGAAAATCTGTGATGTCACCAACAGTCGCTTCTTATCCATCTTGTGACGAAATTTATGAGTCAATCTTTTTGTTCTCTTCAAGCCCACATAGTAATATTACTTTTAAGATGATTTAATACTTATCTGGAAGTATTCAAATAAATATTTTATGTAATGTTTTCCGCATGGGAATATTAAATATCCTTACAGTTTCAAAACTGATTTTATATCCCAGCAATCAGATAAACCTTTATATCTAAAACCGTCCCGTGGCCGAGTGATTAGCGCGCTTGGCTACTGATCTGAGGGATCTGGGTTCGAGCCCTGGGTAAGGCATGGTTGTGTGTTGTTTTTCTGCTGAGGTCTTGCCATCCTCACAGACCTTTTACTATAGCTTATAAACTGACAGGCTCCTGTCAGACCTCTGTGGCAAGCAGCTGCTTGAGGGGGTATTTATTTATTATTTTTATTTAATGTTAGCATACCAGTTGCTTTAACACAAACTTTTATGCTGACTTAAAAATTATGTTTCTTCCTGTGTTTACCTGGGAAATGTTAATAATTGGTTATTAATTTTTAGTTTATTTAATGCTTTAACCCTCTCGTACATTGTTTCTACATTTGAAAAAGTTAGAGTTTGGTGAAAACTATGTCTGTAACTATCCATGACCTTTTTTTTTTGGTCTCACCTTTTTGTACTTTTTGTTTATTTAAAAGCTAAGGAGGTTCTGTTGTGTTGTTTTACCTCTGAGCGGCACTTTTTTGCACACCATGGGCTAAATGGCCAGGTCACATGGACCCCGAAGGCTGAGAGAAGGTTGGGGGTGGGGACCCACTGGAACAGCTGTTGGAAGACAGATGGTAGCCTCCCGTCAAGGCCATCCAGCGTGTTCTTTAACGTGCACAGGGTATGTCTCTCCCACACACGGGGCCACGGCTTAACGTCCCATCCGACGGACGGCGGCCTTTTCAAGCCATTCGGTGTCCCCTACTCACCGTGGGCAGGGCGGGGAATTTTGCGGAGATAAATCTCAACGCTGACCCAGCTGTGACTCGAACCTGGGAACTACAGATTACGAGCCTGGCGCACTACCGACTGAGCCACCCCCGCCTCGTCACGGGTGATGAGACGTGGTTTTATAACTATACAACTTCTAGAAAGATCGACAACTATGCTACCATTGTGGAAGATGAACCGCGTCCCCAAATCCTAAGACAAGATTTTCGCTCAAGGAAAAGGATATACACAATTTTTATATTCCAAAGGAGTGGTAGCCGTGGACACACCTTACCCGAAAAAATAAATATACATGGGAAATACTACACCAACATGATTTTGTGCAAAATGGTTAAGGAGATGAAGGAGCAGCGCCCAACAACATTAATCAAGGGTACCCCTTCTTCATGATAATTCCAGTGCTCACAAAACCCAGCTGACGCAGGAAAAATCAAACAGCTACCCCATCCTGTATTCATCCGATCTTGCACCATGAAATTTTTGGTTGTTTCCAAAAATTGGAAAAGGGACTTGCTGGGAAGCCTTTATCAAGAGTGCAAGACCTTGTGTTTCAGGATTGGAGTAAACGCTGCAACTTTGCATAGATGCTGGAAGGGAGTACAGTCGCTCAAAAAGTATCCGAACACTATAGTTGATTACAGAATTGAGAAAAATATCTGGCAACGATTTTTTTTAGAAATTAGTGATCTGGCAACCTTCGTGTCACGTGACACTAGTGTTCGGATACTTTTTTGAGTGACTGTACTTTGAATAAGTGTAAAAGTTTTGTTGAGAGAAGTGCATATAAACTGACAGGCTCATGTCAGGCCTCTGTGGCAAGCAGCTGCTTGAGGGGTAAGTGCAATAGTTTTTGTTTTGCAGATGCATATCAAGAACTGTTTGAACGCCCCTCGTACACAGAGGAAAGAGAACGTTCGCATGAATTCTAAGATTTTTCTCTGTCTTAAGTATCATAAACAAAGAGCATAATACTGAGACAGAACTGACCATGAATGAATTGTGAATTTACTCTGTTATATCACAGAATTCACTCACAATTCGTGAGAGCGGTGGTTGGCTCAGCCGGTAGCGCGCCAGCCTCATCATCTGATGTTCCCATGTTCGAGTCCGAACCGGGCAAGAGTTGACAGTTTCCCCCGCTCAGCCCCGTTCTGCTCTCAGTGAGAAAGGGAACATCGTTGAGCTTGGAAAGACTGCCATCCGTCGAGAGGACGCTAAGGCGTGATTTTATAACAAGTGTCCAGTGGATTCCATTCGTCCGAGCGTTGCGGTTCATAGAAGTGGATTCGATTCGTCCGAGCGTTGCGGTTCAGAGCAGTGGATTCCCTTCGTCCGAGCGTTTGCTTCAGAGAAGTGGATTCGCTTCGTCCGAACGTTGCGGTTCATAGAAGTGAATTCCTTTCGTCAGAGTGTTGAGGTTAAGAGAAGTGGATTCCCTTTGTCCGAACGTTGCGTTCATAGAAGTGAATTCCCTTCGTCCGAGAGTTGCGGTTCAGAGAAGCAGATTCCCCTCGTCCGAGCGTTGCGCTTCAGAGAAATGGATTTCCTTTGTCCGAACGCTGTGGTTCAGAGTAGTGGATTCCTTCGTCCGAGCGTTGCGGTACAGAGATTCGTCCGAGAGTTGCGGTTCAGAGAAGTGGATTCCTTCGTCAGAACGTTGCGGTTAAGAGAAGTGGATTCCTTTGTCAGAACGTTGCGGTTCAGATATTCGTCCGAGAGCTGCGGTTCAGAGAAGTGGATTCCTTCGTCAGAACGTTGCGGTTTAGAGAAGCAGATTCCCTCGTCCGAGCGTTGCGCTTCAGAGAAGTGGATTCCCTTCGTCCGAACGTTGTGGTTCAGAGAAGTGGATTCCCTTCGTCCGAGCGTTGCGGTTCAGAGAAGTGGATTCCTTCGTCAGAACGTTGCGGTTTAGAGAAGCAGATTCCTTCGTCCGAGCGTTGCGCTTCAGAGAAGTGGATTCCCTTCGTCCGAACGTTGTGGTTCAGAGAAGTGGATTCCCTTCGTCCGAGCGTTGCGGTTCAGTAAAGTCGATCCACCGGACATTTGTTAAGGAAGAAAATAAAGAAGAAAAAATTTCGAATTTACTGAACTTATTTCGCATCGGAAAAGATTAATATTGAAATTTCAAGTTATTACATTCGATATATTTGAGATTATTGTGGAGCAAAAAAGTTGTTTCTGAAAGGCAATATTTCACCTATATTGTTTAAACCATCTCTTTTATACAGTTTTCATCAAAGAAAAAAAAAATCGACGCGAAATGAAAATGAATAACGACACAAGAGTACGGTACAAATAACTCAATACAAATAACAATCACAAATCACTTACGGGTATCGCTTTTTTTCCCTAACAGTGATTTTATCGACTTTTTTGCCGATAATAACTGAGGTTTGATATTATAGCTTTGCGCGTAGGGAGAGAGAATTTGTTTTTGATGTTTCGGTCCAAGTTCTTGAACAATGTTTGCTGAATGCGTTTACCAATAATATTTGTGTTGAGCTCGACTAAACTGGAAAAACAAATATTGATTTTCTCAAACTATCTTGTTTACACTGCAGCGAAATAAATTTTAGGAATGGATATTTCTAAACACTCGATTTAGATTGATTACCTTTATGCATTGTTCGCAAACATCCACTCCGATTAGATCTCTGCCATTGTGGTCTGCAGGAAGACTTATACAGTTCTTCCTATTTTTCCTCATCACTCATTGTTTGTTCAGAAAATGACTTCTTAAAAACTGATTTCGAAAGCTTTTCCTTTAAATAAATGAAGTCAGAAAATTTGAAATGTAAGGAGATTATTTAAAGCATAGTAAAGATACGCTGATGAGAAATTAGGGACGTTGAGATCCATACTAAAGTGCGAGTGCTTTTGTAGATGTCAATAATTTGCATTGTATGAAGTACGAGGGGAGTATTGACATCGTGAAAAGGAGAATCGATTGCGATTTTTCCATTTAAATTATGCCGTAAATATGCCAGAACCCGATTTGAACGACTGTCGCAATGCGTCTGCCAGAGATAGCCACTAATGGCTGAGCTTTAAATCCATTCAGTTGAAGCCTTGTTTTGAGCTTATTTCCATTCCTAGTAAGAGTTACACTAATACGAATTTTGTGAAACAGTAATCAAGGATTCTTCCTATAGGAAATGATTTAAGAAAAAAGCGATTTGCGCAAAATTGGTCTTAAAGATATCAAGTATCCTCTACATTGATCTAAGGGACCTGGGTTCGAGTCCCGGTTGTATGTGTTGTTTTTCTGCTGAGGTCCTGCCATCCTCTCAGATCTTCTACTTTGGCATATCAACTGACAGGCTCCTGTCAGACCTCTGTGGCAAGCAGCTGCTTGAGGGGGTATTGATTTTTATTTTTTACAGTCACAAATATTGATGTATAGAATAAAAATAAAATATCAATAAATACCCCTCAAGCAGCTGCTTGTCACAGAGGTCTGACAGGAGCCTGTCAGTTTATGTGCCATAGTAGAAGGTCTGTGAGGATGCAGGACCTCAGCAGAAAAACAACACACACAACAATACCTTACCCGGAGCTCGAACCCAGGTCCCTTAGATCAGTAGCCAAGTGTGCTAACCACTCGGCCATGGGACGAATTATCCCTCAAGCGGCTGTTTGCCACAGAGGGTTGTTAGGAGCTTATCAGTTTAATACGCTACAGAGAAGATCTTTCAGGAAGGGAGACCTCAGTAGAAAGAGACAACACAAAAACCAGTGTCTCATCCAGGGTTCGAACCCACGTCCCTGTGATCAGTCGTCAAGTGCACTAACCACTCGGCCACCGAGGTTTATATTCCGAAAAATAACCATAATACGTAACTGCTAAACGATTCTGACTTTATTAGTGAATTTAATATTTATGGAACAGCACGTTGAGTTCAGGTATTAAAGAAACTCCTGTGTGAAAGATTAGTAACTGAACTTTGAGATAGAATATTTTATTGGCGAAATATCGTTCAAAGTACCCCGCACTTCTAGTTATTTTTCTTTGAAATGATAAAGATTCACTTTCATTTCTTGACAAAGCTCGAATGCTACAAGTTTTTGATTTCTGTAAGTCTCTAATTTGATTTTAGTTTTTTTTTTATATAAGACTGTGAAATAATTCACAATTAATTTGCTCCTAACGTTCTTTTCTTTGATATTGTATGTGAGTAATATTTCAGTTTAATGTATTTTTATCTATAATTTTCTTTTTCTTACTATTGTTTGCAAACTATTTACCGTTTAGGCCTTGTTTGCAATGCTAATATTTCACTTTTATTGCCTTTTTCGTTAATAATGATGTTTCGCCATTCACGCTTTTGTTTATAAAATATAATTACTTCCTTCTAAATTATAATTACTGTAATCATAATACAAACGAATGAGCTGAAAACAACTGTACTTACCTGACAAAATTCTTTTTATCGGTTTTCTGAAAGGAAACAAATTAAACAGAATTATTTTGAAATAAAATATGATATATAGTATAGCCCAAACATTTCAATTGTAAATAAAATAAAAGATTAAATAAATAAAAAAAAAAGATTAAAACCGTTTTGTTATTATTGTAAACGGAGAATGGACACTAAATATTGTTTAGTTTTATTTTACATTACGTACATATTCGATTCTATTAGATCTGGCAACCTTGCTGATCAGATTATTCCTTGCATATCATCAATTTGTAAGTACAGTTGCTCAAAAAAGTATCCGAACGCTATGGTTTATTATAGAATTCAAAAAAAAATATCTAGGAACGATTTTTTTAGGAATTACTGATCTGGCAACCTTCGTGTCACGTGACACGAAGGTTGCCAGATATTTTTCTGAATTCTGTAATCAATCATAGCGATCGGATACTTTTTTGAGCGAATGACTCCTTGTCCAGGTGATCTCTGTTATGCGGACGGGCAAAAGTTGCTAGATCTAGTAACAAAGTCGCTAAGTTGGCACACTGCTGTGCAGAAATGTCATTTTTGTGTTTATCGATATATGTAATTTATGAGTACAAAATTTAATGTGTGTATATATATATGTTTTATTTTATTCCCATTGTTATACTATAACTATAGTTTTATCTATCTATACAAGGGGTACGCCAGTTACATACTCATTACCAGGGGCTACGTGAAGCATAAACGGTTGAGTTGGGTTGGGTTGTTTTACCTCTGAGCGGCACTTTTCTGCACACCATGGGCTAAATGGCCAGGTCACATGGACCCCGAAGGCTCAGAGAAGGTTGGGGGAGGGGACCCACTGGAACAGCTGTTGGGAGACAGATGGTAGCCTCCCGTCAAGGCCATCCAGTGTGTTCTTTAACGTGCACAGGGTATGGCTCTCCCACACACGGGGCCACGGCTTAACGTACCATTCGACGGACGTCGGCCTTTCCAAGCCCATCGGTGTCCCCTACTGATCGTGGGCAGGGCGGGGAATTTTGCGGAGATAAATCTCAACGCTGACCCAGCTGGGACTCGAACCTGGGAACTACAGATTACGAGCCTGGCGCGCTACCGACTGAGCCACCCCCCCCCCCCCCCCCATAAAAGGTTGAGAACCAGTGCTCTAAATCAGTTGATCCCAGTGGAGACAACAAAATGAATGAAACATAATACATTTTACTAGTATACACTCAAAGGGGAGAGGGGCATATCCCTCCCTCTTGCTATCAAGAAGTGTTACCATATTCGTATGTATCCTCATATCCATATGCATACATACCACAGGGAAAAAACTAAATTCATGAGATATTAAATTCTATGAATCAACTAATAGACATTGTGGAATATCTAAACTCAGGAGCAGTGTTAAAGGAAAGGAGAGCAACGAACAGCTCCTCTTGGGCGGGGGTGGCTCAGTCGGTAGCGCGCCAGGCTCGTAATCTGTAGTTCCCAGGTTCGAGAACCAGCTGGGTCAGCGTTGAGATTTATCTCCGCAAAATTCGCCGCCCTCCCCACGGTCAGTAGGGGACACCGATGGGCTTGGAAAAGCCGCCGTCCGTCGGATGGGACGTTAAGCCGTGGCCCCGTGTACGGGAGAGCCATAATCTGTGCACGTTAAAGAACACGATAGATGGCCTTGACGGGAGGTTACCATCTGTCCCCCAACAGCTGTTCCAGTGGGTCCCCTCCTCCAACCTTCTCTGAGCCTTCGGGGTCCATGTGACCTGGCCATTTAGCCCATGGTGTGCAAAAAAGTGCCGCTCAGAGGTAAAGCAACCCAACCCAACAGTTCCTCTTTCTCCCTCAATAACAAATGACATTATACGTGTGATCAATTATTATACATTTGGGTTGGGTTGTTTTACCTCTGAGCGGCACTTTTTTGCACACCATGGGCTAAATGGCCAGGTCACAAGGACCCCGAAGGCTCAGAGAAGGTTGGGGGAGGGGACCCACTGGAACAGCTGTTGGGAGACAGATGGTAACCTCCCGTCAAGGCCATCCAGCGTGTTCTTTAACGTGCACAGGGTATGGCTCTCCCGCACACGGGGCCACGGCTTAACGTCCCATCCGACGGACGGCGGCCTTTCCAAGCCCATCGGTGTCCCATACTGACCGTGGGCAGGGCGGGGAATTTTGCGGAGATAAATCTCAACGCTGACCCAGCTGGGACTCGAACCTGGGAACTACAGATTACGAGCCTGGCGCGCTACCGACTGAGCCACCCCGCCCCCATACAAAAATAGAAAGAGATTTACGATATTTATCTTTCCATATTTGAAAGCGAAGTATTTCAAATATTTGAGTGTTCGCATTAAAATGGCGCTTTTCTTGATTAACGTTAGCGGACGTTAAGCCGTGGCCCCGTGTGCGGGAGAGCCATACCCTGTGCACGTTAAAGAACACGCTGGATGGCCTTGACGGGAGGCTACCATCTGTCTCCCAACAGCTGTTCCAGTGGGTCCCCTCCCCCAACCTTCTCTGAGCCTTCTTCGTCCATGTGACCTGGCCATTTAGCCCATGGTGTGCAAAAAAAGTACCGCTCAGAGGTAAAACAACCCAAACCCTATAATGTTCAAAGGAATATCATTATCTATTCCAGCTTTCAAGCCACAAACAATGAAAAGAGAAAGTTCTTCTTGTCTTTCTTCGCCTGCGGATATTCAGTCCATGCGAGTCACTCGTGCTAAATCTCGTCATACCTACGTCATCAGCACTGTGTGCTAAAGAATTCTTAACAGTGCATAATATGTTAGCTGTGCCAGTTAGAGATACAATCGCTCAAAAAAGTATCCGAACACTATGGTTGATTCCAGAATTAAGAAAAAATATCTGGCAGTGATTTTTTTTTAGAAATTAGTGATCTGACAACCTCCGTGTCACGTGACACGAAGATGCCAGGAATCTTAATTTCTAAAAAAAAGTTGCCAGATATATTTTCTGAATTCTGGAATCAACCATAGTGTTCGGATACTTTTTTGAGCGACTGTACATTACTTACTGAAATTGTGACTGTTAAATCCTTGCAACGAAATATAAAGAGTTCCATTCCACTTGAAGAATTGCAGCAAGAAATGACACTAACAATCACTCAGTGTTAATATTGCGCCGTTTCACATGGCGGTCTCGTAATAATATTGTTACAATTGTTTTTATAGAAAACCGAGCGTGAGCTGTAAAGAATGTTTAGCTACAAAATTATAAATGAACTAATTTATTACAAAGGTATAAGATCACACACATATATATAACAATTTCCACTAAACACAAATTTGCCTACCATCAGCATCAAGTTAAACCATCAAAAGAATGTTTCGCTATTCTTAACTATATTTCAAATAGTTGTATTACAATTCTCTTAGACTCTACTCAAAGCATATAGGGTTGGGTTGGGGTGTTTTACCTCTGAGCGGCACTTTTTTGCACACCATGGGCTAAATGGCCAAGTCACATGGACCCCGAAGGCTCAGAGAAGGTTGGGGGAGGGGACCCACTGGAACAGCTGTTGGGAGACAGATGGTAGTCTCCCGTCAAGACCATCCAGCGTGTTCTTTAACGTGCACAGGGTATGGCTCTCCCACACACGAGGCCACGGCTTAATGTCCCATCGGACGGACAGCGGCCTTTCCAAGCCCATCGGTGTCCCCTACTGACCGTGGGCAGGGCGGGGAATTTTGCGGAGATAAATCTCAACGCTGACCCAGCTGGGACTCGAACCTGGGAACTACAGATTACGAACCTGACGCGCTACCGACTGAGCCCCTCCCCCAAAGCATATAGGGAATCTTATTACAACATTCAATAAGCGAACACAGTTATTTTGTGGATATGTCTACAAGTTACCAAGGTTTACTTTTCCAATTCTCGATTTCACCTTAAATATCTCCCCGGAACCAAACTCCTTTGCTTTTCCATTAGCAGACTTCTATTACGAAATTAAGTAATTCATTATTGCCACCAAAATTAAGTTTCATAATACTAACTTCGCACTTAGAGAATACTTAATACAAAATACCGCTAAAATGACAGGTCACGTCTTTACACTATGGTAAACTTTTAGTGCTTTTCAACTCCTTATATTTCAAAGTCTCTCTCTGTTCTAACATATTGGTAACGAAATTCTTCCGCTGAGGCATAACACGAATGCCAAATGGCACCTGTTCTAGTTTTATTGTTGTTCGTTTTCCTGTCAACCGTTCCGTGGCCGAGTGGTTAGCACGCTTGGCTATTGATCTAAGGGACCTGGGTTCGAGCCCCGGGTAAGTCATGGATGTATGTGTCGTTTTTCTGCTGAGATCATGCCATCCTCTCAGACCTTCTACTCTGGCATATAAACTGTCAGACCTCTGTGGGAAGCAGCTGCTTGAGGGGGTATTTATTTATTTTTTTTCCTGTCATGACATTGCCGCATCCTTAGGTTTTTGTTCGTCCAGAACAATTCTGGATTCTGAAGCTTTTTCACTTCTTTGATGGCTCCGAGATTAAACGATTCACGTGAACCACTTTGCACTTTGTAGTCGGACTTCGTCGAATGCGATACACCACGTCGTTAATCTTGCGAACTACGATATATGGACCTTTCCAAGATTTTTCAAGTTTTGGAGAAGTCTTTTCTTTCTATCAGGATTGTACAGCCAGACAAGATCTCCTTGATTGAAAAGAGTTCCATTTATTTTACTGTCGTACTATCGCTCAAAAAAGTATCCGAACGCTACGGTTGATTACAAAATTCAGAAAAAATATCTGGCAACGATTTTTTAGAAATTAGTGATCTGGCAACCTTCGTGTCCACGAATCACTAATTTTAAAAAATCGTTGCCAGATATTTTTTCTGAATTTTGTAATCAACCGTAGCGTTCGGTACTTTTTTGAGCGACAGTACCTCGTTTTGGTTCTCTCGCTCGCCAAGTTGACGTTATGTCTAACGGAGTGGTGAATGTTTTCTAGTCATTGTTGTGGGTCTTGTACGAATTGTGGTGTGGATATAGGCATTGCTTCTGGCCGCTGATATAAAAAGTCACAGGGAAGATGTAATTCTCTTTCAAAGAGCATCATGAAAGGTGTCTGTCCAGTTGTTTTGTGTACTGCAGTCCTGTATAACAAAAAAAAGAGTGGTATGTGGAGATCCAATTCACGATGATGGCCGTCGACAAACAAGGCTAGATGTTGTGCAATTGTCTTGTTAAATCTCTCTACCATACCATTCGACTGATAGTGTTGGGAAGTCGTTCTGGTTTTTTTAATGTCTAATAGCTGACATACGCTTTTAATGTATTCCAAGGGAAAG
Organism: Ryuthela nishihirai; assembly: GCA_038380435.1. Taxonomy (NCBI): domain Eukaryota; kingdom Metazoa; phylum Arthropoda; class Arachnida; order Araneae; family Heptathelidae; genus Ryuthela; species Ryuthela nishihirai. The sequence continues at coordinate 26,552,114 of JAWZYU010000022.1, forward strand.
AAATGAAAACAGGCTAAATCCAGGATGTAGAAGTCCATTTTATGGGATCTCCACGTCCAATCCGACATTTAGGGAAATAAGCCTTCAGAAGACTCTCACGTGCGCAGTATAATGAGGATGAACTCCATCTTGCTCTGAAAAGAATCCCTGTGGAAGTTAATGGACGACATAGTTATGAAGCATTTCCAGGTACACGCTTCCATTTTGTGCTTTCTCCATTGAAAAAAAAAACAAACAATTTTTTTCGCTCACAGTGAGCCCACACCACACTTGACCTTTGGACTGTTGCGTCATTTCATGGAGATTTTTGGGAATCTCATATCCGGCAGTTGTGTTTGTCGACACTTCATGAAACATGCAATATCGATTCCTCTATGAATCCATCTTCCGACGAAATGCATTTTCATTACTTATCTTGCACAGCATATTCAATGCAAATCAGCATATTCATCATTTGGTTTCTGCTTCTGTAATATGTGGAATTTGCAAGTACGAAGATGCAGATGGGCGGGGGTGGCTCAGTCGGTAGCGCGCCAGGCTCGTAATCTGCAGTTCCCAGGTTTGAGTCTTAGCTGGGTCAGCATTCAGATTTATCTCTGCAAAATTCCCCGCCCTGCCCATGGTCAGTATGGGACACCGATGGGCTTGGAAAGGCCGCCGTCCGCCGGATGGGACGTTAAGTCGTGGTCCCGTGTGCGGGAGAGCCATACCCTGTGCACGTTAAAGAACACGCTGGATGGCCTTGACGGGAGGCTACTATCTGTCTCCCAACAGCTGTTCCAGTGGGTCCCCTCCCCAACCTTTTCTGAGCCTTTGGGGTCCATGTGACCTGGCCATTTAGCCCATGGTGTGCAAAAAAGTGCCGCTAAGAGGTAAAACAACCCACAATTGCAAAAAAAATATTGTTATGACAGATGAACGCACTGCAGCTTTGAATTCTGTCGGCTTTGAATACCTTAAAATTTTATTGATGGCCTTGGAAAGGCTGCCGCCCGTCGGATGGGACGTTAAGCCGTGGTCCCGTGTGCGGGAGAGCCATACCCTGTGCACGTTAAAGAACACACTGGATGGCCTTGACGGGAGGCTACCATCTGTCTCCCAACAGCTGTTCCAGTGGGTCCCCTCCCCCAACCTTTTCTGAGCCTTCGGGGTCCATGTGACCTGGCAATTTAGCCCATGGTGTGCAAAAAAGTGCCGCTCAGAGGTAAAACAACCCAACAACAACGAAGATGTATCATCCTCTTGCCAACAACATCGTGGACTTTGAGATCCCCAGTTCTCTGCTGACACAGCGAATGAATTTCCTTTGGACTGGGCTGGAAAGCTTCACGCATAATATCAATTTATTGGTGAGATATTATCTTATTTGTCTCCAGTGGTGACTCATGATTTAAAAATTTTGGTGAGTATTTTCACTAGCATAGGCTGGGCCTGGATATAGGAAAAATATTTGGGGAGATGCCTGATACTGAATTGAGCAGAATCGAAGTGAAAAAATATCTTAAATGCATTTTTTTTGTCAGCAATTCTCAAATCTCTTTATTCAACAAAAGTTTCGGGAAAAAAGCAAACTGGAAAAGGAATCTTGTGTTTTTTAATATAATTCAGTATTTTGCTCCTCTGCTAAGATAAATACCTACACATGTATAACCTTCCTAATCTTTCTAGTGATATTTTGAAAAACTAAATCGTGGGAAATATGTCTAATATATATGTGAACTTATTTTTTTGATTCCCTTCAGATTATAGCTTTCAATTTATTATTTGAAACTGAATTACACGTAATGAATAATAACTTCAAAAGTTATATATTTTAGTTATATTTAATTTGCAATGTTAATTTATTTTATATATTATTGCATACTTTAATTTATTGTACAATGAATTCTAAAACAAAGTAATATCGTAATAAAGTGAATTATAAGAAAGGATGCAAAAGGAAAAAAAAACATGTAATAGCACAAAATAAACTAGAGAACGCATATCGCCTCTGGCGCATATGAGAATCTTGTTTTCAAAGATAATGAAGCTTTTCCTTTACCTACTCTTTCACTCCTTAAAAGTTTAATTTGAGCTAGCAGATGATGGGGAAAAATGAAATAGTATTTCATTAGTAATTATACAACATAAAAGTATTCGTGTTTTAATTCTTAAACCTAAAAAACTGTATTTCTGACACCTCTCTCAGAAAGTGGGTAGATTATTGCTGTCAGTGGAATATCTCTTAATAAATACCACTAGCTTTTCAAATTTCTATTTATATATTATTTGTAAAACAAAATAATGTTTTACTGTTTCGCATTTAGTAATTTTGTAAATATACAGTGGTTCCGAAAAAAATTGTACCTATTTCTTCTTTTTTTTTCTAGGTGACCGGTGTGTGGAGAGACATGTAATAAGCACCGATTGCAACTAGACTGCAAAAGTTTCACTTGAAATACCCGCCGTGATCACGTGCACTGTTTTTTCAAATGGCGCCGACCAAACAACAGAAGGCGTTTTGTGTTGTAGGATATGCGAAAACGACGTCTGTTAAACGTCCGAAAACGACGTATGTTCAACGCAATTTTCGGCGACAGTTTCGGGTTGATCCACCTGAGAAGAACTCCATTAAGCGTTGGTATACGCAATTCCTGGAGAGAGGTTGCCTTTGCAAAGACAAAGTCACCGGTCGCCCGTCATGTTCGGAGGAGGTAGTGGATAGAGTTCGGTAAGCCTTTCAGGGCAGCCCAATGAAGTCGGTATCTATACACCAGATATCTGTCATGTCACGAAGGGTGCACATATTGAGTCTTTGTAAGGCATGCTAAAAAAAACTTGGAGAGATTTTCTTACTTTTGTTGTAGAAAGCATCCTCATATCATATCATGGGGCCGAGAACAAATTTTTGAAAAAGGTACAATCTTTTCGGGACACCCTGTATATATTAAAACTACTAAGTATTTGAAAAATGCGAATAATAATATTTAATTAGTGCCAATTAAATTAAAAAATAGTCTTCTAATTATCATTTTCATTGTCTCTAATGGAAACTTCGTGACGTTCATATTCCACCACCAAAATTTAATATTTCTATCATTAATACATTTTTGCAATATCCGTTTGAAATTTTGGAATTTTCAAACTTTTTCACCGTTAGACGGTGCAATTATAGTGTTCGAAAGATTCCGTAAGTGCGAATCATAATGGTTTATCAATTCCTATCTAACCAAAAAAATATTTTTCATTTATTTCTAAATAAAAAAAATTATCTGCTAAAACAAAAAAAGCGTTGTCCCACCCCCGTGGGTCTAAGAAGTCTAAGACATCATATCGTTCACATTCCACCACCAAAATTTAAAATTTTTAGCTTAAATACGTCGTTTGCAATATTTGTTTGAAATTTTGGAATTTGCAAATTTTTCCATCGTCAAAGGGCGAAATTATAGTTTTCGGAATATTTAAAAAGTGTGAATCAAAATATTTTATCAGTTCCTATCTAACCCAAAAAGAATTTTCCATTCATCTCTAAAAACAAACAATTATCTGCTAAAATTAAAAAAGCGTGCTTTCTCACCCCCTCTGGGTCTAAAGGATCAACTCATTGTTAGTAATGGAAACTTCGTGGCTTTCACATTCATCACCAAAATTTCAAATTGCTAGCACAAATACATCGTTTGCAATACCCTTTCAAATGAAAATTAAATGACAATCAGAGGTTGACAGATAAAATATATTCCAAAGTTGATCATTTTCAATATTCCGTTGCGTATTGGAAGGAAAGCAAAAGCCTGATTCGTAATATACATTCCATCCCTTGTAATCGAAATGGCCGTCTGTGTTCATTTTTACTTTCGTATCCTGCTTTTAACGACATTTTTTAAACTGATTGTTTAGCCAACAGTTCATCGTGCAAAATTCAACATTTACTCGTGATATCTCAAATTTTGAACATTATTTGGGTTGGGTTGTTTTACCTCTGAGCGGCACTTTTTTGCACACTATGGGCTAAATGGCCAGGTCACATGGACCCCGAAGGCTCAGAGAAGGTTGGGAGAGGGGACCCACTGGAACAGCTGTTCGGAGACAGATGGTAGCCTCCCGTCAAGGCCATCCAGCGTGTTCTTTAACGTGCACAGAGTATGGCTCTCCCGCACACGGGACCACGGCTTAACGTCCCATCCGACGGACGGCGACCTTTCCAAGCCCATCGGTGCCCCCTACTGACCGTGGGCAGGGAATTTTGCGGAGATAAATCTCAACGCTGACCCAGCTGGGACTCGAACCTGGGAACTACAGATTACGAGCCTGGCGCGCTACCGACTGAGCCACCCCCGCCCCTTTGAACATTAGAATCAAATCAAGTAGACCATAGTACACAGCAAAGTATAATGCTACGCTTACGTTACCGAAGAGGATTTCCAAAAATAGTCATAAGAAAATGGTTACTGAAATTTGGTTTGGTGTATTTTCCCGAATTCCAGATCAAACTTTGAAAGTTTGCATGTCAAAATCTTTATGCTTTCCGTTAATCCCCAAGACAAACAAATTTCTTTTTCTAATCGTGTACCAAATATATATCTAGTTTATAGTTTAATATTTATTCTTACTACCAACAGATTTACCGAATTAGTTTTATCAATTACTTCATAGCACGTAATTATTGCACGTTGCTCTGGGAAGTTGAACCAAGTCGAACTTTGACGTGTTAATCATTACATTTAGACTGTTTAAGTATTTTTAATCTTTATTTCAACATCTTAATATAAACTGGATGAATGGAAGCAGCATGTAAACTTCACAGTTTAATAGTTTTGTACAATTCGAAACCAAAGTCAGAGTTGATTTATTTCATTTCGTATAGTGTTGGATCTTAGCTTGCATTTCTGATTTGATTAGTTGTCTTTGTTTTGAATCTTTTACTCCGAAAAATTAACACATAGAGAGATAATATCGTAGTCAGTTGCGGAAGATAAACTTATCCTTTGACATTAATAATAATTAATATCAAAGGATAAGTTTATCTTCCGCAACTGCCTACGATCACCTGTCATTCAGGGTGTTAAATTATAATTAGATTTTTCAATTGTAGTAGTAGTAGCTTTTATTTCCATTTATGTTATTTATAATACAGTATAATTATTACAATAATTTTGGAAATTTACCACACCACAAGAGTTCAAAGACTCGCACGTGGAGTATGAGGTTAAAAAACACATATGTAAACATTAAAAAAAACATTTTAAATGTATTACAATATTAATACTTTCTATCATGCTCACATCAACAACATAGTAACAAAATCAGTAAATAAACTGTAAACATACCAATTTTTTTTTCAAAATTTTAACATCCTGAAAACGAAACAAAAACGAATGAAAAGAATTTAACAATCTAAAATACAAGGGCAGTCCCTCCAACCTTAAAGACATTTTTTATATCTTCGATATCACAAATCCAGGCTCTTAGTTTTCGAGAAAACCTATGAAAATTTTGCTCATCTTTTGCTAATAGATCGATTAAAACGAACGTCAGATCGAATTCGTCCAAGAAAATGTTTTATTTTATTATAAATAACAGCCTTTGTTTAAATGCATCATTAAATAAAATAAAAAATAAATAAACACCCCCTCAAGCAGCTGCTTGCCACAGAGGTCTGACAGGAGCCTGTCAGTTTATATGCCAAAGTAGAAGGTCTGAGAGGATGGCAGGACCTCAGCAGAAAAACGACACATACATCCATGCCTTAACCGGGGCTCGAACCTAGGTCCCTTGGATCAGGAGTCAAGCGCGCTAACCACTCGGCCATTACGCAAATGAAGAGAATTCCAGGTCCGTTAATTACAGAGGAAGCAACAAAATGATAAATGAGAATAAACATAATTGGTGCATAAAAAGTAGTGCTCAAGTATCTGCTTATCAGAGAAATTTGATTTCCATCAGTACAAGAAGCTATAGTCAAGGTACGTGAAAACACCTTAGTACAAACACATGAAGCATTGATGCCTTTTTTCAAAGGTGTCCATCATATCCCCTTTCCTTACCAACTCTAAGAAATTATAGCCCTTGTGACGAGTTCTTCTATCGATTGGGTGCACAAACGTTATCCTTAGAAGTAACAAAACAACTGAGAATTTAATATTCCTCAGTTATTATGTTACTTCTTGGAGGCGAACTTAATATTTCTTTCAAAAAAGTTAAATTCCATATTTTGTCTCCATTTGAGCTTGTCGGAATTTTCTGATGCAGAATATGACAGCTGATTTAATTTGTTGTAGTTTTATTATTCTAATCATTAAATATGCATTCAGCAACCGTGCTAATACAATTTAGATATTGGTGTATGCTGTTCATGAAGTTTAAAGATTTACTTTTGATTCATCGTTCAATTTAAGCAACCATTATTCACCGAAAAATGTATTCATAAGTGAAAATTCAAATTGTAATTTACGTCATTATAATATTATTTTGTTCTCATATTAATCAATAAAAGCACCGCACTATTGTGAGCACTCAAATATTTAAAATATTTCGTTTTAAAATATGGAAGTTTAAAATAGAGATAATTTCTCTCTATTATAGTATGAATCACTGGAGTCACGAAAACCGTAAAATTGCTCAGATATGGAGAAAACACTGACATAAAGAGATACACTAATTTAGAAATATATATTTTAGTTCTTACCGTCAACACGTAAATGTATAAAAGTTAATCAAATACATATTTCTTATTGCCCAAGAAGGAAGAAGTGTTTCTTACTCTTCGTGTCCTTAACACCGTTCTTAATATCTCTTAGTTGATAGGTCAACATGTAAATGCATAAAAGTTAATAAGATTCACATATCATTTGTTATTGAGCAAGAAGGAAGAAGTGTTTCTTACTCTTCTTGTCCTTAACACCGTTCTTAATATCTCTTAGTTGATAGGTCAACATGTAAATGCATAAAAGTTAATAAGATACACATATCATTTGTTATTGAGCAAGAAGGAAAAAGTGTTTCTTACTCTTCTTGTCCTTAACACTGTTCCTAATATCTCTTAGGTGATGGATAGAATTAAATATATTCTTGAATTTAGTTTTTACCCTGTTTTTCCTGGGTATACGGTTTTGCATACCTAACATAGAGCACGATAGGATATCCTATCGTGCTCTATGACACGATAGGATATCCTATCGTGTCATAGAGCACGATACCCCTGGGTTAAGAATGCTGGTAAGATGTGTGATATTTCATATATTGTGTTGTCTCCACTTTCATATATTGTGTCTCACAATATATGAAAATTCATATATTGTGTTGTCTCCACTATTTCATATATTGTGTTGTCTCCACTCGAACCCTTAACCATACTTTACAGCATTAGTAAGTAAACGAATGATTTTTTTTTTTTTTTTTTTACCTATACTAAAGGATTAATTTTTTTTGTGGAAGTTCTTTTCGGAATTTTTTACTAAATGTGCTGATGCCGAATAATCATTATTATTATTTGCACACAAAGGGCTAAAAGAAAAGGCCATAAAGCCTCCAAATGCTTAGAGATTAGGGGAAACAAATCCAGTGAATGGCTGCTGGGAGACAGATTGACGCCTCCCGTAAAGGTCATCCAACCTGCGTTTTAGCTTGCAGATTGTGTGAATCTCCTAAAGACGGAATCAGGGCTTACCACCCGATCAGATAGATGTCGGACTTTCGAAATCTGTCAAGTGTCCCTTTTTTCACTGAGGGCAGAGTAGGAGTTTAGCAGAGACAAATCTGAACAATGGCATGGATGGTACTCGAACATGGGATTGCAGATTACTGGTCTGGTGAGCTACCATCTGAATCAACCCCACCCCTTTTTATTTACCTTTCAGGGCAAACGTTTTAAATGTCTAGGGTTTCCCGGAAAAAATAAAACGAATTTAAACTTTGCCGATTTCGGAAAGCTTGAAAATCACTAGCCTAAACAAGAGCTTTCCTCTCATTCGACTGACTCCGGCCTTTCTGTGATCCTCAGAGTCCTCTTTCTTACCGAGATCACACGGTATGGTGAAAAATACAAATCCCGTCCTCTTGCATTGATGATCTGATTGTAAAACTAGAGACTTATCTACGAGTTCTGGAAGAATAGGGGCGGGGGTGGCTCAGTCGGTAGCGCGCAAGGCTCGTAATTTGTAGTTCCCAGGTTCGAGTCCCAGCTGGGTCAGCGTTGAGATTTATCTCCGCAAAATTCCCCGCCCTGCCCACGGTCAGTAGGGGACACCGATGGGCTTGGAAAGGCCGCCGTCCGTCGGATGGGACGTTAAGCCGTGGCCCCGTGTGCGGGAGAGCCATACCCTGTGCACGTTAAAGAACACGCTGGATGGCCTTGACGGGAGGCTACCATCTGTCTCCCAACAGCTGTTCCAGTGGGTCCCCTCCCCCAACCTTCTCTGAGCCTTCGGGGTCCATGTGACCAGGCCATTTAGCCCATGGTGTGCAAAAAAGTGCCGCTCAGAGGTAAAACAACCCAACCCAACCCTTGGATTGATGATCTGATTGTAAAATTAGAGACTTATCTACGAGTTCTGGAAGAATAAGTGATCATGTCGTAAACCAGGGTATCGAGCCTGAACTGCGGCAACTACACTTTGGCTGTTGTTTCTTTCATACCCATGGGCGCGTGCAGAAATGTTTGCAGAGGGGAGGGACAAAATATTATCAGCGAGGTTAAAAAATAAATCAATGTTTCAAAATAGAAATATTGATATCGAGCCGTACATTAATGGGTCCAGATGTAAATAAGAAATCATGCTTACATCAGATCACAATAACAGTAAAGATGCCCGAAAAAAAAAACGAAATTATTGTTGAAATAAACAGAAATATTTTTTCATAGTAATAAGATGAAGAAGTACTAGAGGCAACAGAAGAAAATGTAAAGAAAAAGAAGACCAGCATTTCTTTGAAGAAAAATGAATTAGTTTTCGGTGCATCTGATATTATTTAACATAAATTAATTATTCTATCAATTTTCCCAGGGTAGGGGGAGACAACTGCCCTCTTGTTCCCACCTGGCTGGGACCCATTGCCATACCACTTGCACGATGACTTTCACGCATATTGAAATGATGTTAAAATTAAATTAATGGTTAAATCAATTAAGCAATTTTTCGATTTAAAATTATTCTCTTTTTTTACCTTTTCTTTAAAATTGTGTAAGATAGAGAGAGTATAGTGTTTAGAGCTTTGAAATAGTAATTATTACACTAAAAGGTTTCATTAATTTACTTTTTAAATTTTGTCACTGGCTTTACCTTTAAATATTCCATTCTCCTGAAATATTTTGATATTAAACAAATATTCAAACAATTCCGAACTAATTACATTTAAATTGGATTTCCAATTCCTTTTCCAATATCACCATAAGAAATATATATATTTTTTAAATAACTGTTGATTTAATATGAGAGTCCCTTATACAATTGATGCTTCAACTAATAGGTCAGAGGTTGATTGTCCTGCTAACGATAGGTCTTTGAATTATATAGGTCCTGTAAGAACTGCGTAGTCTCACAATCGTCATAGTCTAGGCTAGGATTCTCAAAGTGGAGTACGCGGTAAAAATTTTTTGGGGTACGCCGTGAGAGCTCAAAAGTCGCTAGACAAATGTATTCTACTACATAAAAATATTCTACTCACTGCACCATCAACAACTAACGTTATATGTGTGTTATTTTATTCCCATTGTTATACTATAACTATAGTTTTATCTATCTATACAAGGGGTACGCCAGTTACATACACATTTTCAGGGGGTACCATGAAGCATAAAATTTGAGAACCACTGGGTTAGACAGTTCGGAATTGAATACATGAAGAAGAGTACGGACGTTGACGGCTATGCCACCTCAAACCAGCATGCCATCTGCCCTATAAGTATCCCTTTCTCTATTATTTGGAGGAGTGGTATCACATTCCTCATTTTCCTCAGATTAAGCAACATCTAGAACACACTAAATTGAGACGCATCAGAAAAACACATTATCCTATTGTACAGGGCTACAAGTGACGAGTGGCAGCACCAATTTTCAGAGGAGCTTTTCTGTGGTTGACGCAGAAAGCCAATGATTAGCGAGACACGAACCAGTGGCTTCCTGGCATAGATCCCAGTCACATTAAGCCTACGCGACACTTTTCTGCTGGAAATCCTTCAACCTGTGGCCGCAAAAATCCCGAGAGACAGTTGATGCGAAGTCGAATGATTCGTCTTGCCATTACAGACAGAAAATGGTCAGTTCGTTTTGAACTAAATGTCAGGTGGCTTTGGCCATGTCTTCTCGTAATGGTTTCTGTCCCCTGAAATTGTTTCCAATGTCAATACCGCCTTTCTCGACATATAGGACCGGATTTACTCGTCAGGCGTTCCGAAGCACAAGAAACTGTAATGCCCAATTTGCTCGACATTTTTTCAAATTTCTATAAAAGAATTTACTCTATTTCCACAACTCTGACGATAGGAAGCAATACAGTCGAAATAGGTGTGGGAAGTTTAATAAATAATAAAGATTTATAGCCGGATACAACAAAAATTAATATTGCAAATAACAGATAATTTATGGTAATTTAGTATGCAGTAACATTTAAAAATCAAATACTTCACGAATCATTAAGCTGGAAAAAATTGATTTTGCCGTGAATGGGATTCAAACCCACGTCCCCAAGAACTCCTGTACTCCCAGGTACATGCCGGGTATTCTACTCACTGCACCATCAACAACTAACATTTTATACATTAGCTGGTAAAAAAAAAAACGGTAGCCATTGATGGTGTAGTGGTTAGCATACCCAGCAAGTTACTGGGAGTACAGGAGTTCTGGCATAAACTATTTATTTCACTTTAATATTTGTGAAAAGTAAAGAGAAATGTATTTCGATTTAGCATACTTTGTAAATAACATAAAAATGAGTGGTGAGTGGAATCCGTTAAAGATGATATGGAACCAGAGTGGAAAAGATTGCATTAAGAAACTGAAACACAGTGGAAAAGATTGCACTATGAAGTTGAACCAGAGGGAAAAGATTGCACTAAGAAGTTAAATCAGATGTTTAAAAGATTGCAATAACAAGTTGAACCAGAGGGAAAAGATTGCACTAAGAAGTTGAATCATATGTTTAAAAGATTGCAATAACAAGTTGAACCAGAGGGAAAAGATTGCACTAAGAAGTTGAATCAGATGTTTAAAAGATTGCAATAGCAAGTTAAAGCAGAGGGAAAAGATTGCACTAAGAAGTTGAATCAGATGTTTAAAAGATTGCAATAACAAGTTGAACCAGAGGGAAAAGATTGCACTAAGAAGTTGAATCAGATGTTTAAAAAGACTGCAATAACAAGTTGAACCAGAGGGAAAAGATTGCAATAAGAAGTTGAATCAGATGTTTAAAAGATTGCAATAACAAGTTGAACCAGAGGGAAAAGATTGCACTAAGAAGTTGAATCAGATGTTTAAAAAGACTGCAATAACAAGTTGAACCAGAGGGAAAAGATTGCACTAAGAAGTTGAATCAGATGTTTAAAAAGACTGCAATAACAAGTTGAACCAGAGGGAAAAGATTGCACTAAGAAGTTGAATCAGATGTTTAAAAGATTGCAATAACAAGTTGAACCAGAGGGAAAAGATTGCACTAAGAAGTTGAATCAGATGTTTAAAAGATTGCAATAACAAGTTGAACCTGAGCGGAAAAGATTGCACTAAGAAGTTGAATCATGTTTAAAAGATTGCAATAACAAGTTGAACCCGAGCGGAAAAGATTGCATTAAGAAGTTGTGAAGTTTCAATTTCTTTGCATAATCGCTTTCCTTTAGCTGCTAAATGACTTTTGCCTTGACATCAAACGATTTATTAATGATGGATGTCAAAGATATTATGCTCTTAGAAGATAATTTTATCGTCGTCAGGTTCTCATATTTTTAGTGTAGAAAACAGAGCTTTTATTTTATTTTATTGCATACTAAATTATATATATATATATACACAGTCGTACCAGAATAATATGACCACATACCATTTGTATTATTAGGTAGGTGGTCATATTATTCTAATACGACCGTGGTGTACAGTATAAAACTCGTGAAAACCGGAATTCAAGTCGGAAAGAAACGTTTCACCCTCTGGAAAGTATTAAAACTTTAAAATATATTTCTTATAATGCATATAAAGTTAAATTTTTATATTTATTAATTGACTTTATTATTTTTCATAAATATATAAATAAAAGACATAATAATCCTCCAGGTCTTAGGAAGTATAGACCTTAACGTTCATTTTGGATGAAGTAAACAACCCTTGAAATAATTCTAAGTCCACAATTGCATCATCGCCTAAAACCCAATGGCAACTCTAATTCTGAAATTTACCTAAACTTTCGGTGGCATCACCCATTTATCTCACATCATCCCAAACATACAATGCAGAAAGTCCTTGAAATATGACGCAATCAGCGATCACATGAGTGGGGATGACATCATGGAATACGATTCAGTTATTTTGTCCAGCTCTTATCTTTAACGTCAGTTTTTGCAAAATATTGCAGGGCAGTCCACTTTTAAAAAAACGCTTTTCTGTGGACGACGCGTTTCTCCATTACGCCATGGGTACTATATGGCTGAGATGCTTAAAGGTGGATGACCTCGATAATAGTGAAGAAGCAATAAATTTTTAATAAACGGTTATTAATTTTTATTCCGTCATTTGCCAATCGCAAACATTTTAACTTTAGAAATAAATTTATAACCTCTTCACAAAGAACCATATTTTTTTCGCATACCTCAGCTCCTTATCTCGCCTTTATTGTGTTTGCGCAGCAAAATTTTTTATTGAAGGACGTCGCAATAAACGATCACAGAAATAAATGTTTTGAAAAATTCAATTATTGATCCACACTACTTGCTCTGAAGAGACCGATTTCTTTATTTCACCCCTACTGTGTTTACAAAATGTATTCATGATGGACTGAATTGAAGAACTTCGATCTGGCCGAGTGGTTCGCGCGCTTCGCTACTGATTCTACGGGACCTGGGTTCGAGCCCCGGGTAAGGCATGGATGTTCGTGTTGTTTTCTGCTGAGGTCCTGCCATCCTCTCAGATCTTCTACTTTGGCATGTAAACTGACAGGCTCCTGTCAGACCTCTGTGGCAAGCAGCTGCTTGAGGGGGTATATATATATATCTCACACTTCCCTCATGCCTCGCAAGAGAGTACATTATGTTGATGGACGCCAGAACAACATATTTTGAAATATTATTTTTACAATCCGTGTACAGTCACTCAAAAAAGTATCCGAACACTATGGTCGATTACAGAATTCAGAAAAAATATCTGGCAACGATTTTTTTAGAAATTAGTGATCTGGCAACCTTCGTGTCACGTGAACTGGCAACCTTCGTGTCACGTGACACGAAGGTTGCCAGATCACTAATTTCTAAAAAAATCGTTGCCAGATATTTTTTCTGAATTCTGTAATCGACCATAATGTTCGGATACTTTTTTGAGCGACTGTACTAAAATGTCATGCGAAATACACCAAGAAATAAACATTAATCCCAACTGTGGATCACACGCCTTGCTCTGAATACTGTTAGGAAAACTTTTTCCTTATCTGTAAACCACAAAGTTCTGTCATCTGATTAATGTCATCAGTTATTTCAATCTCGACCCTGTTGACAAAGCACCACGTTTTATTGACGGACGACGCTACAAAACAGACCAAGAAAAAATGTTTTGAAATATTTTTTTTTCCGAATTGAGAATTGCTCTGAATAATTAACGGAAGTAATTTATTAGGGAAAAGCAATTTTTTGGGGATAAACGTTTTCATACTATGAACCACAAAGTCTCCCCAACCATCTGTTCCAATACCTAGGAAAAGAGAAATTCACAACTTCCAGGGATAAACATTTTCACACTATAAACCACAAAGCCCTCCCAACCATCTATTCCAATACCTAGGAGAAGAGAAATTCACAACTTCCAGGGATAAAAATTTTTATACTATGAACCACAAAGCCCTCCCAACCATCTATTCCAATACCTAGTAAAAGAGAAATTCACAACTTCCAGGGATAAACATTTTCATACTACAAACCACAAAGCCCTCCCAACCATCTATTCCAATACCTAGGAAAAGAGAAATTCACAACTTCCAGGGATAAAAATTTTCATACTATGAATCACAAAGCCCTCCCAACCATCTATTCCAATACCTAGGAAAAGAGAAATTCACAACTTCCAGGGATAAAAATTTTCATACTATGAATCACAAAGTCTTCCCAACCATCTATTCCAATACCTAGGAAAAGAGAAATTCACAACTTCCAGGGATAAAAATTTTCATACTATGAATCACAAAGCCCTCCCAACCATCTATTCCAATACCTAGGAAAAGAGAAATTCACAACTTCCAGGGATAAAAATTTTCATACTATGAACCACAAAGCCCTCCCAACCATCTATTCCAATACATAGGAAAAGAGAAATTCACAACTTCCAGGGATAAACATTTTCATACTATAAACCACAAAGCCCTCCCAACCATCTATTCCAATACCTAGGAAAAGAGAAATTCACAACTTCCAGGGATAAAAATTTTCATGCTATGAACCACAAAGCACTCCCAACCATCCATTCCAATACCTAGGAAAAGAGAAATTCACAAATTCCATAAAAAGGAGACAGATATCGTGTTTGAAATAAATCACATCAATTTTTTTAAAGAAAAGTATCGGTTTCATGCTGATCTAAGAAAAATGTTATCACATATTCGTTTTAAATGTTAATCATATTATGTCTCTGAGAATTACAGTGAAGTGATATCGTGCTTAAAAACTTGCCGTTTGGGGTGCGTATCGAACATTAAATGCACAAACTTGTTAGGTTTGGAAAGTCGGTCGACGGTGGAATATAACATAAAGACCTGTGTCCATGTCAAAATTAAAGGGGACACGGAATGTTATAGGCTTTCATCTCTCTTCCTTCTAGCAGGTATTGGAACTGAGCACTTCTTAAAATTTAACTCAATGGACCTTCTGCTTTGGGTTGTTTTACCTCTGGGCGGCACTTTTTTGCACACCATGGGCTAAATGGCCAGGTCACATGGACCCCGAAGGCTCAGAGAAGGTTGGGGGAGGGGACCCACTGGAACAGCTGTTGGGAGACAGATGGTAGCCTCCCGTCAAGGCCATCCAGCGTGTTCTTTAACGTGCACATGGTATGGCTCTCCCGCACACGGGGCCACAGCTTAACGTCCCATCCGACGGACGGCGGCCTTTCCAAGCCCATCGGTGTCCCCTACTGACCGTGGGCAGGGCGGGGGAATTTTCCGGAGATAAATCTCAACGCTGACCCAGCTGGGACTCGAACATGGGAACTGCAGATTACGAGCCTGGCGCGCTACCGACTGAGCCACCCCCGCCCTTGGACCTTCTGCAAAGATATTTATCACGTTGCGTGCACAAACATGATGTTCAGAAATATAACTACCTGGGAAAAAATGAATAAGTGTTGAAATATATCAGAAGGTACAATGAAATGGAATGGATGATTGGATAATTCGAAAATGGGACGAATTGGTACGAAGAATATATCAAAATATCGTAGAATGGGAGGCCGAATTGTCGTAAAATACACAGAAATGATTGATAGAATTGCATCAATATTAAAATATACTGAAATGTGTTGTGAAATAACTGCAAAATAACATAAAATGCATTCGAATGGATGACAAGATATCTTTAAAATGTACTGAGGTGGAAGACAAACTAACTGAAGTAGAAAAAAATGACAGAAAGTACACTAAAATGACAGAAATGAACGATAGAATAACACCAAAATTGCTCAAAGTACATGGCAATGGGAGAAAGAATGTTTTCAAAATACCCTAGAATGGTACCCGAAAAACAGAAAATGCGTAAGAATGACTGACAGAATTGCTTCAGTACTCTAATATATGTACTGAAATGGGTTGTGGAATAACTACAAAATATCGAAACGTACAATGTAATGGGTGGCAGAATACCTAGAAAATCTCGCAGAGTGCACTGTAAAATGTCGGAATTGCTTAAAAGTTACTAAAATATGCTGAAATGGACTGTACATTGAGTACAAAATCCACAAATATAGAGTGAAATGGGTAACTAAATAGGTGTAAGTCTCGTAAAATATACAAGACTGGTTAGTTGGGTTGTTTTACCTCTGAGCGGCACATTTTTACACACCATGGGCTAAATGGCCAGGTCACATGGACCCGACGGCTCAGAGGTTTGGGGAGAGGACCCACTGGAACAGCTGTTGGGAGACAGATGGTAGCCTCCCGTCAAGGCCATCCAACGTGTTCTTTAACGTGCACAGGGTATGGCTCTCTCCCGCACACGGGGCCACGGCTTAAATCCCATCCGACAGACGGCGGCCTTTCCAAGCCCATCAGTGTCCCCTACTGACCGTGGGCAGGGCGGGGAATTTTTTCGGAGATCAATCTCAACGCTGACCCAGCTGGGACTCGAACCTTGGAACTACAGATTACGAGCCTGGCGCGCTACCGACTGAGCCACCCCTGCCCCAAGACTGGTTCACAGAGCACTAAAATATGATTAAATAGTGATGAAGTGAATACAAAATTCCGCAATTACAGTTAAATAGAAGATCTCCAAAATATAATGGAATGGATCGCAGGATCACTACAAAATCTCACAGAGTAAACCGGATTGTCTGTCGAAACTGCCTATAAAAGCACTGAAATATGTTGAAGTGGCGGTTGAGTGAATGCAAATTTCATAACATACAGTGAAATGGGTAGCAGAATATTTGTAAAATCACGAAGTGTACACTGGAATGAATGACAAAGTATTTCCGGAAACATGATGGAATGTATATCAATATATCTTCAAAATATGTCGGAATAGAGAATAAATTTTCCTAAAATGGTTACAAATGCCTTAGAATGACTGACAGAATTGCTGAAAAAGTTAAAATATTCAGAAATCAATAATAGAATTATTGCAAAATTTCATTAAATACGTTGGATTAAGAAGTAGAATAATTACAAAAATCTCACAACATATATCAGAATGGTTTAGAGTAGCGGTTCTGAACGTGGGAGGGGCGGGGGGGGGGCTCAGTCGGTAGCGCGCCAGGCTCGTAATCTGTAGTTCCCAGGTTCGAGTCCCAGCTGGGTCAGCGTTGAGATTTATCTCCGCAAAATTTCTCCGCCCTGCCCGCGGTCAGTAGGGGACACTGATGGGCTTGAAAAGGCCGCCGTCCGTTGGATGGGACGTTAAGCCGTGGCCCGTGTGCGGGAGAACCATACCCTGTGCACGTTAAAGAACACGCTGGATGGCCTTGACGGGAGGCTACCATCTGTCTCCCAACAGCTGTTCCAGTGGGTCCCCTCCCCCAACCTTCTCTGAGCCTTCGGGGTCTTTGTGGCCTGGCCATTTAGCTCATGGTGTGCAAAAAAGTGCCGCTCAGAGGTAAAACAACCCAACGTTAAAGAACACGCTGGATGGCCTTGACGGGAGGCTACCACCTGTCTCCCAACAGCTGTTTCAATGGGTCCCCTCCCCCAACCTTCCCTGAGCCTTCGGGTTCCTTGTGGCCTGGCCATTTAGCCCATGGTGTGCAAAAAAGTGCCACTCAGAGGTAAAACAATCCAATCCAATCTCAACGTGGGGAACGCGATAAATTTGTTTTGGTGTACGTCGTGATACCTCAAAAGTCGCTAGATCTGTAACAAAGTAAAAATAATCATTGCTATACTATAACTATAGTTTTATCTATTTATGTAAGTGATACGCCAGTTACATACACATTTCCAGGGGGTACGTGAAGCATAAAAGGTTGAGAACTACTGGTTTAGAGAATTGTTTGAAAATAGTTAACAGCAGAAGAACGGATGATAGAATAATTGAACAAATTACGCAAAGTACAGAAGAATGATGGTAGAATTCTTCGAAATATAAAGGAATGAAAGGCATATCAGCTGAAAATACCCTCCAGTGACACATAATTGGCTTAATAACAGCAACAGAAAATATACTGATGGAATAAGTGTAAAATGTAATGGCACTGAAATAGGTAACAGCGAACTTCATGGGTTGGTTTACCTCTGAGCGGCACTTTTTTGCACACCATGGGCTAAATGGCCAGGTTACATGGACCCCGAAGGCTCAGAGAAGGTTGTGGGAGGGGACCCACTGGAATAGCTGTTGGGAGACAGATGGTAGCCTCCCGTCAAGGCCATCCAGCGTGTTCTTTAACGTGCACAGGGTATGGCTCTCCCGCACACGGGGCAACGGCTTAACGTCCCATCCGACGAACGGCGGTCTTTCCAAGCCCATCGGTGTCCCCTACTGACCGTGGGCGGGGCGGGGAATTTTGCGGAGATAAATCTCAACGCTGACCCAGCTGGGACTCGAACCTGGGAACTACAGATTACGAGCCTGGCGCGCTACCGACTGAGCCACCCCCGTTCCACTATCGAATGAGAAACAATCATGAATTCACTATATATTGTACGAAAATTAGTAAACGATTTTCTGAAAAATGCATAAATTGACTTTATTCCTATAATTTAAATTATTTAATCAGAAATTTCAACTTCGAAGAATATTTTGATAGAGATGACGACTTAGGAAACTGAATTTGTGTTACTGGTAGGGAATTCATCTTATTTAATTACTTGTTAAAAATTACTTTTAATTTTCAAATAAAGTTCTAGAGAAAAAAATAGTTCTCCTCAAAAGGTTTTAATAGTTTTCCAGCTTGAATGGCACAATGCTGAAGTTCCAGAAAAAACACTTCGGCAATACTCTCCGACATTCTGATTTGATGTGGCATCAACTTAAAATTCCAAAAATTGACCAAGTCCAAACAAAATGGGAGTCTCAACAAGGGACAAACCTCACAAACTGGAGGATATAATACAGGATGGTACAGGTGTGCTCCATGCTCATGCAGGACTTCTCACATATGAGCTGCTGTTAATCTGCAGGTCTCTTTGACTGCTATGGTATTGATGCCTGGGTGAGCGAGGGCATATCCTAGGATGTCCATTAGATGCATTCGAATAACCCTCGATCGTGTCTGTCTGCCCAATTGTGGACGAGCCATTATGCTACCGGTCTCTGAGCCATCGAACAACACAACAAATGGTCTTTGAAGTTAGTTGCGGACAAGCATTAAAATGCGTGGCCTACTATCATGCAGCTTACCAGGCATTTTGTTTACACATCCATACAGCCAACACCAGCTCAAAGTACTGATATTTGGAGTATCCACCTTCTGGGTCTTCACCTACTCACCTATAAGCGCTCTATCACATACTGCCATGTCTGTGTTTTGTCTTGCTGGGTGTATGCGACATCACCGTCATCATGTGTATATATCTGTGAATCTTTCTGCAGCAGTGCACAGTATATTGCGTATTTTGCGGTGGCTAGGCATCGAGCGTTCTATTTCGAATGATCTGCGCTTATAGCCCACATCCACTGATTTCGTGCGTACTATATGTCGTTTCCTGCTAACTAGAAAATGCTTTACAACTTTGCAATTTGCGTTTTTCTTTATCTGCTTTTCTGTCGAGTTCCATTTGTTAACTTCCTAAACTTTGCCGCTAGGGGCGCAATACTCGCTACAATTCGACCGGCATGGTTGCTTTCGTATTAACAGACATAACATTTACACATCTAGGACTTTGTTAAAAAGTTAATTGTGTGTTTTAGGGCTTTCCTTTGAACCCACTATACGAAAGGCACTCCAAACATTCTAGCTCTGATTTTTGTGCCTGTTAAGTTGGGCCCTTAATTAAGCCTACCCTTCCGCTCTAGACTGCAATAATTAAACGAAAATCTTCGCGAGACTAGAGTGGTGACACCTGTCACCACTTTAGTCTCTGCTGTCACAACTGACATGGGATATTACGGTGTTAAATAGAGGCGAGAATTCTTCGTCTTATACGTAGGAAAAGAGGTTACCTCGCTTGTACTGTCTAGTTTTTGTTACTGCATTTCCTATTCATTTTTATAGAACATAAATTATTTAAAGAAAACGTATAATGTCAATGCAACGAAACCTTACCTAGCTCATATGCGAATAGCTCATAGCTAAAAAAAATTCGTATTACTCCTAGGAGATACTCGCGAAATCTTTGAAAACATGCTTTGATCAATGTTTTCATTACCTTTTCTATTAAAGTGGAGCACTACTGTGAAATTGCATTTGTAAGCAGTTCGGAATTTTTCACATTTAAGAATTTTGTATTCCTTTAGTGGGCAGAAGTGAATTTAAAAAAGAAAAATTCACAGGAACCCTTTTTACGATGAAGAAAAACAGCAACAAAAATCCATATTTGCATATAGATTGTTTCACATATTTCGTTTTAGTTTCATATTTACCATACATTCCCCGCGGGCTGTAAATTTCTTTTGCTACTCCTATGTGACCCATGTTGGTCGTTATTTGAGCTGCTCTGAACTACGATAACTTCCGTTACAAGTAGATATATTAACGTATTTCATTCACTGGTCTGTTTATATAATTATTATTAGGTACCGTTTTTGCCGGCGTATAGGACGCACTTTTCCCCCTCAAAATACGCCTAAAATATCTTATATACGCCTAAAATATCTACCTAAATAGTCTTATGCGCCGGTAATCAAAATTATGAGTTGAAATTTCAGTCTAAAACTTTTGGTTTATATCCATATACATATATAAGTATTCTTTTGCATTTTGTCCTTTTGTGAAAGAGTGGTTTCAAATAAATCGTTTCCATATTTTTTTTTGTTCTGTAAAAATAATAAGTTGCGTGATGTATTTTATGCTTCACTACTGACAGATTCAATATTCCAGTAAAATAGAGTTCAGATCCACTGACATCTCAAGGTTACGATTCATCCAATGTGCGCATGTGTGATCACATTTCACAGGCATATTTTTTCGAAAAGCGCGAGCATGGCGCTTCGTTACCGATTACAGCGCCTCAAGGCAACCAAAACGTAAACTTTTAGTACCGAAGAAGCTTTCTCATGTTTTTGCTGCGAAACATGGCTCAAAAACAACGCAGATTCTGCTATGATATCGCATTCAAGCTACGAGTGATTGAGTATGCTAAAGAACACGGAAAGAGGGCAGCAGAGAGGAATTTCGGATCACCGCCAGCAGAAAAGATGATAGGAAATTGGAGAAGACAGGAAGAAGACCCAAAAAAAGCTATGCGTAGTAAACATAATCTGCGACATGGAATTGCAAAATGGCCGGAACTAGAAGAAGAATTAAAAACTTGGTTATTAGTCCACCGAAGCTCGGGATTTTCAGTTTCCACAAAAATTACTATTCAATAAGCAAGAGTGATAGCTACTAACAGAGGCATCGCTGATTTTACAGGATCAACGACATGGTGTTCTAAGATTCATGAAGAGAAATGACTTACGTATCGGACTAAAACAAAAATAGCACAAAAGATGCCAACAGAATATGAAGACAAGATTATCGAGTTTCATAAAATTGTCATTAATGCAAGAAAAAGTGGAAATTTTGAACTTTCACAAATACGAAACATGTTTGAGGTCCCACCTGACGTTCGATGTACCCTCAAACAAAATAGTAGATTCCAAAGGTGCAAGAAGTGTTATTGTTAAAACCTGTGGACATGAGAAAACGCACTACACAGTCGTGTTGTCTTGTGGTGCCAATGGAACAAAATTGCCGCCTCTTTCGATTTTCAAAAGGAAAACCTTGCCCAAGGAAAAACTGCCTAAAGGTGTGTTTGTGCACGTTCATCATAAGGGCTGGATGGATGAAGGGGGATGAAGTGAATAGACAATGTGTGGTCTAGACGTCCTGGTCGACTGTTAAAGAAACCTGCCTTGCTAGTATGGGATCAGTTTCGGAGTCACAGAACAGAAGCTGTAAAAAATAAAATCAACCAACTGAAAACTCAGTTAGCTGTAATTCCAGGTGGACTAACGAGCTAGCTTCAACCTTTAGATGTCTGCATTAATAAACCATTTAAAGGATTCATGAAGGAGAAATGGAACAGTTGGGTGCAGTCTACAGATTTTGAAGTGACACCATCAGGAAGAAGGAAGAGACCTAGAATTTTGCAGATTTGTGAATGGGTCAATACTTCATGTAATGCTGTGAGACATGAGACAGTTGTAAAGTCATTTAAGAAATGTGGTATTAGTAACTCACTTGATGGCATAAAGGATGATTTGTTATACGAAAACTCAGTTTCTGAAAAAGAGGCTTCAAGTGGTTTTTCATTTAGTTCTGGAGATGAATTTCTGGGTTTTGAGGATGAACATTAAAAGGTACCTAACTACAATGTTCCCTAGTTACATTTTTTGTATACATAAATACCTATAAAATGAGTACGGTAAATCTTTATGGAAATTCATGAAACAATGTGGAATTTTTTTTCCCCTGAAAAATGTATCTAAAACAGGGGGTGCGTCTTATACGCCGGTGAGTCCTATACGCCGGCAAATACGCTAATTTAAAGAGATGATTATATTTAGAGGTAATGTTCCTCCAATGCAGGGTGTATTAAATATTTACTATAAAATGGTAAGTGATCTGAGAGCTAAAGAAAACAATTTTGTTCAATTCAAGGGGTTTATTTATATTTTTTCATTTATTAGAAACTGGATTAACTTATGGTTTAGAAAAAAAGTGATTTGATTGGTGACAGGAGATAGAAACAGGAATGCCCCATCACTTTATATTCTAACTTAAGCATGGGTTGCTGAAAAAAAAAGTGTCAATCTCTTGATTTGCACAGTGTATGTGATATTAGTGAACCTCCATGATTTAAGATAAATTTTAAAGGTGGCAAGAAATTCCTTATATGTGTTGTGCATTACTTATCTTTTTATCATTTAATATTTAAGAAGGTTTTTATAATAGTTAAGATGGTAAAATCGATTTGTCTTAGGGGCGGGGGTGGCTCAGTCGGTAGCGCGCCAGGTTCGTAATCTGTAGTTCCCAGGTTCGAGTCCCAGATGGGTCAGCGTTGAGATTTATCTCCGCAAAATTCCCCGCCTTGCCCACGGTCAGTAGGGGACACCGATGGGCTTGGAAAGGCCGCCGTCCGTCGGATGGGACGTTAAGCCGTGGCCCCGTGTGCGGGAGAGCCATACCCTGTGCACGTTAAAGAACACGCTGGATGGCCTTGACGGGAGGCTACCATCTGTCTCCCAACAGCTGTTCCAGTGGGTCCCCTCCCCCAACCTTCTCTGAGCCTTCGGGGTCCATGTGACTTGGCCATTTAGCCCATGGTGTGCAAAAAAGTGCCGCTCAGAGGTAAAACAACCGAACCCGATTTGTCTTAGTTGTATTCAAATTGTGAGTGAATCAAATTAATTCAATTAGCAAATATCATTAAGTAACCGAGATAATTAGGGCTAATTTGAGATCATTTGGTCTTGGAAGGAGCTGTTATTAATAAACTTTATTTTTCACTTAATTCATTTATTTTAATAATAACGTTTAGAGTCTTGTATTATTGATAAAAAATTATTGCGTCAATTTATAATTGATGGTTTTTCTAAAGAATGTTTTCATCCAGCATTGGTTTATGGGAAATATTTCTGATGATTTACTTAATCTTGAGGTAATGATCATGTATCATTTGAGGAAAGCTTACTATTTATTATCAGGTCTAGATCTAGAAAAAAATAAAGGGCGAGGCGACGCAATAGATCTGGCAACCTACAGTCGCTCAAAAAATATCCGAACACTATGGTTGATTATAGAATTCAGAAAGAAAAATATTTGGCGATTATTTTTTTAGAAATTAGAGATCTGGCAACCTTCGTGTATCACTAATTTCTAAAAAAATCGTTGCCAGAAATTTTTTCTGAATTCTGTGGGTTGGGTTGTTTTACCTCTGAGCGGCACTTTTTTGAACACCATGGGCTAAATGGCCAGGTCACATGGACCCCGAAGGCTCAGAGAAGGTTGGGGGAGGGGACCCACTGGAACAGCTGTTGGGAGACAGATGGTAGATTTATCTCCGCAAAATTCCCCGCCCTGCCCACGGTCAGTAGGGGACACCGATGGGATTGGAAAGGCCGCCGTCCGTCGGATGGGACGTTAAACCGTGGGCCCGTGTGCGGGAGAGCCATACCCTGTGCACGTTAGAGAACACGCTGGATGGCCTTGACGGGAGGCTACCATCTGTATCCCAACAGCTGTTCCAGTGGGTCCCCTCCCCCAACCTTCTCTGAGCCTTCGGGGTCCATGTGACCTGGCCATTTAGCCCATGGTGTGCAAAAAAGTGCCGCTCAGAGGTAACCCAACCCAAGCATTTCTCTTATTTTAAGATCTCAAATCTGATAATATGAGAATTGGGAGCACGAAATGGATTGCATTTTCTAGCACTGCTGAAAGATTGAAACTAATTTGTCGAAGTCGAGTATAACAGGGCTGTCACATTGCTGAATACGACAGATATCACGTCTCCACAAGATTCGTAAGTCTTCAAGTAACAACCGAGGAAACTTTCCTCACAACTAACTGCTACACGAAGTAATTAGCATAACAGAGAAAATCGATAACTTTTACAGCCCTTGGCACCAACTTCAGCCAACTTCTGAACTCTCCTCTTTAAGTAGTTGTTCTCCTTAAGCGGAATGAATGCTGAATATTTTCCCAAGGGTAAAACGAATAAATTGTGTCTCATCACATGATCACATTAAAATCTCACCAATAATACAAGGCATTAAAGTGATGACCAAGAAAGATGATTCGTATGAAGATGTTTGTTAAGCATATGAGATTTAAAAACAATCAGGATTTAGTTAATGATTAGATTCAATTGTTTCATTTCTAATTGATCAGATTATTTACAGTTGGCTAAATGGCAAAGTTATAATGTTAAAAAGAGTTTTTATCTCTACTTGAACTTTTATACCCACAACGGGTTATATAACTAGTTCGCAAAGATTCTATACTTTTACAGTTAATTGTTATATCTTGTTTTGATACTAACTGTCACATGATAGATGGATTCCTCCCGTGAAAGTCACCCAGCTCGTGGCTTAATGTTTAGCGTTGCTTTAACGGGCATAATGGTATGGCTCTTTTACACACTGGGCAACGGCTTAAATACCCCATTCGATGATTGGTGTTCCTTTCCTTCCTGAGGTCAGAGGGAGAGTTACCCCTCCCCCCAAAAAAATCCTAAATCTTATACCGTTAAGACTGAAACCTAAGGGGGCGGGGGTGGCTCAGTCGGTAGCGCGCCAGGCTCGTAATCTGCAGTTCCCAGGTTCGAGTCCCAGCTGGGTCAGCGTTGAGATTTATCTCCGCAAAATTCCCCGCCCTGCCCACGGTCAATAGGGGACACCGATGGGCTTGGAAAGGCCGCCGTCCGTCGGAAGGGACGTTAAGCCGTGGCTCCGTGTGCGGGTAGCCATACCCTGTGCACGTTAAAGAACACGCTGGATGGCCTTGACGGGAGGCTACCATTTGTCTCCCAACAGCTGTTTCAGTGGGTCCTCTCCCCCAGCCTTCTCTTAGCCTTTGGGGTTCATGTGACCTGGCCATTTAGCCATGGTGTGCAAAAAAGTGCAGCTCAGAGGTAAAAAACAACCCAACTCAAACCTAAGCACATTGTAATCCTGGCGCTACAGATTCAGCTCATTGTCGGCCCATGTTACAAGGATCCCAAAGCTAAGAATAACGTGTGCTGTTTGGGTTGGTTTACCTCTGGGTGGCACATTTTTGCACACAATGGGATAAATGGTCAGGTCACATGGACCCCTAAGGCCCAGTGACCGTTGGGGAAAGGGGACCCAACTGGAAGCTATTAGGAGACATTGAAACCTCCTCTCATTGACATTTAACGTGTTCTTTAACACGCATAGGGTATGGCTCTTTAACACACAGGGCCACCTCTCACTTTCCATCAGATGGACGGCGGCGTTTCCAAGCTCGCCGGTGCACTCTACTGACCGAGGGCAGGGCGGCAAGTTTTGCGGAGATAAATCTCAAATCTGGCCTAGGAGGGACTCGAACCTGGGAACTATAGATTACGAGCCTGGCGCGCTACCGACTGAGCCACCCCCGCCCCAAAAGAAGGAACTGATTTCACTTAGTAAACACATTCGTTGAACAGAAAAGACTACCATCTGGCTGTTTCTATACTCCAAATTATGAAGTTATTATCCTTTTATTATCCTTATTAATTTATTATCCTTTAACTGAATAGTGATTTTCAATAAGCAGTATTTTATTATTATTTATTTGTTTTAATGGTCGTAATGGATCTGACAAAAAAATCCTTCCAATATACATTTTCAGCATATCCGCAATAAAGAAAGCTTTGAAGCCTACATTTACAGTATTTCTTACTCTTTGTACAATTTCCAAAACTTCTGATAGTACTTTGACAAAAAAAAATTATATTTTTAATCACGTACCTTTTAATTGCATGGTGCGCTATTTCTAAAGTAATAAGAATTTCATTGAAACCTAAAGTTAAGGCAAAGATATATATTAGATATTTTAATATCTGTTAAACAGATCACTAAAACGGAGAACTGTACGGTAACGTACAGTTCTCCTATTTATCGGGTCCTATTTAGTGACCAGTTTAATAGATTTTAAAATGTCGAAAGTTATATACATCATTGACATCTGCTTAAATTCAGCTTCAGTCAAATTATAGTTTGTCTCATAAAATGTTTCGGGGGCGGGGGTGGCTCAGTCGGTAGCGCGCCAGGCTCGCAATCTGTAATTCCCAGGTTCGAGTTCCAGCTGAGTCAGCGCTGAGATTTATCTTCGCAAAATTCCCCGCCCTGCCCACGGTCAGTAGGGGACACCGATGGGCTTGGAAAAGCCGCCGTCCGTCGGATGGGACGTTAAGCCGTGGCACCGTGTGCGGGAGAACCATACCCTGTGCACGTTAAAGAACACGCTGAATGGCCTTGACGGGAGGCTACCATCTGTCTCCCAACAGCTGTTCCAGTGGGTCCCCTCCCCCAACCTTCTCTGAGCCTTCGGGGTCCATGTGACCTGCCATTTAGCCCATGGTGTGCAAAAAAGTGCCGCTCAGAGGTAAAACAACCCAACCCATAAAATGTTTCGGAATAAGGAAAAGAGAACAGGTTTTATATTCCGGATAAATCGTGGATCTCTTTCTGAAATCTCACTTCTCTCACAAGCCTTTTCTTTAATTATTCTCAAGCAATTTATGATTATTCACTTAGTCCATAACAAAGCTTAATCTATTGTTGCCAATGGCAAATTAATTTGATTTTCGAACATATTTCGGTCATGTTTCAGCTTCTATCAGAGTGTGTCTTGTGCTCTGCAGACTGGCCTTTAGAATGAATGAGTTTCACCAGAAAGGAATTAAAATTGCTCAGTGATAAATTGCATCAAGGAGCAGAGAAATAAACTGAGTGAAACTGTGTTAGTTCTCATATTTCCCAATGTATCAGATTACACAAGGATATTAAGTGCCGATGCTAAATTTCCGACGAAAATGAATGGCGATTGCCACAGAATTCTCTGCGCAACACATTTATGGTCCGATGTTAACGATCAATATATTAGTTATTTAGGAATAAAGAGGGATAAATATATGTTTTATAACTTCTAGTCAGTCTTAATTGTAATGGAAAGCATAGATTCTCATTGCATTGTACTATCCTATAAGCGTAACTATTCGCTATCTTTTCTGCACTGAAATTGAGCCATAAATTCTATCAACAAAATGTTCTTGTTCTCCCTTATTTTAAATCGGCTTTTCAAGCTATTACTCAAGAGCCATTTTATAGCCAGAATAATTATTTATTTATTAATATTTTAAAACGTTTCTCTAATAAATAATGATGCATCTGGCAGTGGCTTCCACGCAAATGCGGAATTACTGCTAATGATAGAGTTAATTCATTATCCAAAGAGGCTTTGAATCTAAAATAAATTACTATTTTACCTAAATTTTTAATAAGCTTCAAACTAATAATAATAAAAAAGAACGTCGTTACTTAATAATTATTTTAAACTATGAAGTTTCTGTTTATAACAAAAGTTTCAGTGTTATTGGAAGGGAGATTTTTGACTATTTCTTCATTTTGGCTTATGACATATGCCTATAAACAAGTTCAGCAGATAAGAACTGAATGCCCCATCTTAAATTTCAGTTTACACAGAATTAAAGCAGTAAACTCTAAGAAAGCAAACGTTGCCTATCCTAGAGATTGCTCAACATATTTCGAAGATATCTCATATATTGTTACGACAGGTGAATGCGCTAAAACAGTGTCTCTCAAACTGTGTGCCGCGAGAGATTTTCAAATTGACACTAGATATTCCAAAGATTTCATTTTGACTTGACTTGTGTTATCGACGTGCTTTAATAAAAATCTTTCAGATTTTATCAACTGGGATCTTGTAAGTATTTATCAAGCTTTTTCCAAATTTTTGTATTAATTTTTGATTATTTCAAGCCATAGAATGGACAAATATTTAAAACAAACACCGAGTTATGAATTAAAGAACGAAAGCAAATCTTCAAGTAAGACCAGGCTGATGACTTCAACAAAGCGCAAATATAATGTCGATTATATAGAGTTTGCTTTTATTCTTTTTTAGGTGTGCCGCGGAAAAAAAATTAGATTCAGTGTGCCGCAGAGTAAAAAGGTTTGCGAGACACTGTGCTAAAATGAACTCATGATAGATGTGTCATTGACGCTTGCGTATGATTCAGCATGACAATTACGTCATCAACTGATTGGAACAGAGAGAGACTATGAATAATGGGAATTGGAAAGGAGAACAGAAGTTCTTGTTTAGCAGTAAAAGTAGAACGAATTGTGTTGATGTTATTAGGTTAGTGTTTTGTTATTCTGAGTGAAAAGGTTGTTTATATTTTATTCAAGATGAAGCGTAGTTCCACTGGTGAAAAGAGGCCAGCAGGAAAAGTTTGTTTAGGTCTTCCTTAAGGAGAGATCCTTAAAGGAAACCTAAACGAAATTTTATGTGGGATACAACGTGAGATCCTGAATTATAACGATCCTTCTTATTAATTATAAAGATCATTTTATAATTTATTAATGCGAGGCATCAGACGATTGCCTCGCATTAATAAAGGGGCGGGTGTGGCTCAGTTGGTAGTGATCCAGGCTAGTGATCTGTAGCTCCCAGGTTCGAGTTCCAGCGTTAAGATTTATCTCCGCAAAATTCCGTCAGTATGGGATACCGATGGGCTTGTAAAGCCCGCCGCCCGTCTGATGGTACGTTAAGCCGTGGCCCCGTGTGCGGGAGAGCTATACCTTACGCACGTTATAAGAACACATTGGATGGCCTTGACGGGAGACTACCATCTGTCTCTCAACAGTTATTCCAGTGGGTCCCCTCCCCCAACCATCTCTGAGCCTTCGGGGTCCTTGTGACCTGACCATTTAGCCCATGGTGTGCAAAAAAGTGAACTCAGAGGTAAAACGACCCAACCAAACAACCTCGCATTAATAAGGTGTAAAGATTTGTTAAGGTAACCATGGTATCACAAAAGAATTTCAACAGAAATTTACGTTGTTCGTTAAATGTTATGAAATAAGAAGTTCTATTTTGTACTAGGAATAAATATTGGAAACACTGTAGTGTAAACATTAAAAAATTAGTTAAGCATAATAAATCATTCTTTCTATGGTTTAACTTCGTACTGATGAAGAAAAAAAAATGTGTTTTGATAAGATTATTTTATTTGCATGGTTTCATACATCTGTAAAAAAGTACTTCCCTTATATTTATGTTTGGTAAGCATACTTTTGCACCTCACACTCAGTTTTCGTCTATTAAATTTGCTACAATATGTAGACTAGGGGTTCTCAACGTGGGATACGCGGCAAAATGTTTTGGAGTACACCGTGAGAGCTCAAAAGTCGTTAAATATGTGTCATACATAAATATGTTTTATTTTATTCCCATTGTTATACTATAACTATAGTTTTATCTATCTACACGAGGGGTACGCAAGTTACATACACGTTTCCAGGGGGTACGTGAAGCATAAAAGGTTCAGAACCACTGATATATATGTTTTATTTTATTCCTATTGTTATACTATAACTATAGTTTTATCTATCTATACGAGGGGTACGCCAGTTACATACACATTTCCACGGGGTACGTGAAGCATAAAAGGTTCAGAACCACTGACATATGTTTTATTTTATTCCCATTGTTATACTATAACTATAGTTTTATCTATCTATACGAGGGGTACGCCAGTTACATACACATTTCCAGGGGGTACGTGAAGCATAAAAGGTTCAGAACCACTGACATATGTTTTATTTTATTCCCATTGTTATACTATAACTATAGTTTTATCTATCTATACGAGGGGTACGCCAGTTACATACACATTTCCACGGGGTACGTGAAGCATAAAAGGTTCAGAACCACTGACATATGTTTTATTTTATTCCCATTGTTATACTATAACTATAGTTTTATCTATCTATACGAGGGGTACGCCAGTTACATACACATTTCCAGGGGGTACGTGAAGCATAAAAGGTTCAGAACCACTGACATATGTTTTATTTTATTCCCATTGTTATACTATAACTATAGTTTTATCTATCTATACGAGGGGTACGCCAGTTACATACACATTTCCACGGGGTACGTGAAGCATAAAAGGTTCAGAACCACTGACATATGTTTTATTTTATTCCCATTGTTATACTATAACTATAGTTTTATCTACCTATACGAGGGGTACGCCAGTTACATACACATTTCCACGGGGTACGTGAAGCATAAAAGGTTCAGAACCACTGACATATGTTTTATTTTATTCCCATTGTTATACTATAACTATAGTTTTATCTATCTATACGAGGGGTACGCCAGTTACATACACATTTCCACGGGGTACGTGAAGCATAAAAGGTTCAGAACCACTGACATATGTTTTATTTTATTCCCATTGTTATACTATAACTATAGTTTTATCTATCTATACGAGGGGTACGCCAGTTACATACACATTTCCACGGGGTACGTGAAGCATAAAAGGTTCAGAACCACTGACATATGTTTTATTTTATTCCCATTGTTATACTATAACTATAGTTTTATCTATCTATACGAGGGGTACGCCAGTTACATACACATTTCCAGGGGGTACGTGAAGCATAAAAGGTTCAGAACCACTGACATATGTTTTATTTTATTCCCATTGTTATACTATAACTATAGTTTTATCTATCTATACGAGGGGTACGCCAGTTACATACACATTTCCACGGGGTACGTGAAGCATAAAAGGTTCAGAACCACTGACATATGTTTTATTTTATTCCCATTGTTATACTATAACTATAGTTTTATCTATCTATACGAGGGGTACGCCAGTTACATACACATTTCCAGGGGGTACGTGAAGCATAAAAGGTTCAGAACCACCGACATATATGTTTTATTTTATTCCCATTGTTATACTATAACTATAGTTTTATCTATCTATACGAGGGGTACGCCAGTTACATACACATTTCCACGGGGTACGTGAAGCATAAAAGGTTCAGAACCACTGACATATGTTTTATTTTATTCCCATTGTTATACTATAACTATAGTTTTATCTATCTATACGAGGGGTACGCCAGTTACATACACATTTCCACGGGGTACGTGAAGCATAAAAGGTTCAGAACCACTGACATGTACGTTTTATTTTATTCCCATTGTTATACTATAACTATAGTTTTATCTATCTATACGAGGGGTACGCCAGTTACATACACATTTCCACGGGGTACGTGAAGCATAAAAGGTTCAGAACCACTGATATATATGTTTCATTTTATTCCCATTGTTATACTATAACTATAGTTTTATCTATCTATACGAGGGGTACGCCAGTTACATACACATTTCCACGGGGTACGTGAAGCATAAAAAGTTCAGAACCACTGACATATGTTTTATTTTATTCCCATTGTTATACTATAACTATAGTTTTATCTATCTATACGAGGGGTACGCCAGTTACATACACATTTCCACGGGGTACGTGAAGCATAAAAGGTTCAGAACCACTGACATGTACGTTTTATTTTATTCCCATTGTTATACTATAACTATAGTTTTATCTATCTATACGAGGGGTACGCCAGTTACATACACATTTCCACGGGGTACGTGAAGCATAAAAGGTTCAGAACCACTGACATATGTTTTATTTTATTCCCATTGTTATACTATAACTATAGTTTTATCTATCTATACGAGGGGTACGCCAGTTACATACACATTTCCACGGGGTACGTGAAGCATAAAAAGTTCAGAACCACTGACATATGTTTTATTTTATTCCCATTGTTATACTATAACTATAGTTTTATCTATCTATACGAGGGGTACGCCTGTTACATACACATTTCCACGGGGTACGTGAAGCATAAAAGGTTCAGAACCACTGACATATGTTTTATTTTATTCCCATTGTTATACTATAACTATAGTTTTATCTATCTATACGAGGGGTACGCCAGTTACATACACATTTCCACGGGGTACGTGAAGCATAAAAGGTTCAGAACCACTGACATATGTTTTATTTTATTCCCATTGTTATACTATAACTATAGTTTTATCTATCTATACGAGGGGTACGCCAGTTACATACACATTTCCACGGGGTACGTGAAGCATAAAAGGTTCAGAACCACTGACATATGTTTTATTTTATTCCCATTGTTATACTATAACTATAGTTTTATCTATCTATACGAGGGGTACGCCAGTTACATACACATTTCCAGGGGGTACGTGAAGCATAAAAGGTTCAGAACCACCGACATATATGTTTTATTTTATTCCCATTGTTATACTATAACTATAGTTTTATCTATCTATACGAGGGGTACGCCAGTTACATACACATTTCCACGGGGTACGTGAAGCATAAAAGGTTCAGAACCACTGACATATGTTTTATTTTATTCCCATTGTTATACTATAACTATAGTTTTATCTATCTATACGAGGGGTACGCCAGTTACATACACATTTCCAGGGGGTACGTGAAGCATAAAAGGTTCAGAACCACCGACATATATGTTTTATTTTATTCCCATTGTTATACTATAACTATAGTTTTATCTATCTATACGAGGGGTACGCCAGTTACATACACATTTCCACGGGGTACGTGAAGCATAAAAGGTTCAGAACCACTGACATATGTTTTATTTTATTCCCATTGTTATACTATAACTATAGTTTTATCTATCTATACGAGGGGTACGCCAGTTACATACACATTTCCACGGGGTACGTGAAGCATAAAAGGTTCAGAACCACTGACATATATGTTTTATTTTATTACCATTGTTATACTATAACTATAGTTTTATCTATCTATACGAGGGGTACGCCAGTTACATACACATTTCCACGGGGTACGTGAAGCATAAAAGGTTCAGAACCACTGATATATATGTTTTATTTTATTCCCATTGTTATACTATAACTATAGTTTTATCTATCTATACGAGGGGTACGCCAGTTACATACACATTTCCACGGGGTACGTAAAGCATAAAAGGTTCAGAACCACTGACATATATGTTTTATTTTATTACCATTGTTATACTATAACTATAGTTTTATCTATCTATACGAGGGGTACGCCAGTTAACTACACATTTCCAGGGGGTACGTGAAGCATAAAAGGTTCAGAACCACTGACATGTACGTTTTATTTTATTCCCATTGTTATACTATAACTATAGTTTTATCTATCTATACGAGGGGTACGCCAGTTACATACACATTTCCACGGGGTACGTGAAGCATAAAAGGTTCAGAACCACTGATATATATGTTTCATTTTATTCCCATTGTTATACTATAACTATAGTTTTATCTATCTACACGAAGGGTACGCAAGTTACATACACGTTTCCAGGGGGTACGTGAAGCATAAAAGGTTCAGAACCACTGATATATATGTTTTATTTTATTCCTATTGTTATACTATAACTATAGTTTTATCTATCTATACGAGGGGTACGCCAGTTACATACACATTTCCAGGGGGTACGTGAAGCATAAAAGGTTCAGAACCACTGACATATGTTTTATTTTATTCCCATTGTTATACTATAACTATAGTTTTATCTATCTATACGAGGGGTACGCCAGTTACATACACATTTCCACGGGGTACGTGAAGCATAAAAGGTTCAGAACCACTGACATATGTTTTATTTTATTCCCATTGTTATACTATAACTATAGTTTTATCTATCTATACGAGGGGTACGCCAGTTACATACACATTTCCACGGGGTACGTGAAGCATAAAAGGTTCAGAACCACTGACATATGTTTTATTTTATTCCCATTGTTATACTATAACTATAGTTTTATCTATCTATACGAGGGGTACGCCAGTTACATACACATTTCCAGGGGGTACGTGAAGCATAAAAGGTTCAGAACCACCGACATATATGTTTTATTTTATTCCCATTGTTATACTATAACTATAGTTTTATCTATCTACACGAGGGGTACGCAAGTTACATACACGTTTCCAGGGGGTACGTGAAGCATAAAAGGTTCAGAACCACTGATATATATGTTTTATTTTATTCCTATTGTTGTACTATAACTATAGTTTTATCTATCTATACGAGGGGTACGCCAGTTACATACACATTTCCAGGGGGTACGTGAAGCATAAAAGGTTCAGAACCACTGACATATGTTTTATTTTATTCCCATTGTTATACTATAACTATAGTTTTATCTATCTATACGAGGGGTACGCCAGTTACATACACATTTCCACGGGGTACGTGAAGCATAAAAGGTTCAGAACCACTGACATATGTTTTATTTTATTCCCATTGTTATACTATAACTATAGTTTTATCTATCTATACGAGGGGTACGCCAGTTACATACACATTTCCACGGGGTACGTGAAGCATAAAAGGTTCAGAACCACTGACATATGTTTTATTTTATTCCCATTGTTATACTATAACTATAGTTTTATCTATCTATACGAGGGGTACGCCAGTTACATACACATTTCCACGGGGTACGTGAAGCATAAAAGGTTCAGAACCACTGACATATGTTTTATTTTATTCCCATTGTTATACTATAACTATAGTTTTATCTATCTATACGAGGGGTACGCCAGTTACATACACATTTCCAGGGGGTACGTGAAGCATAAAAGGTTCAGAACCACTGACATATGTTTTATTTTATTCCCATTGTTATACTATAACTATAGTTTTATCTATCTATACGAGGGGTACGCCAGTTACATACACATTTCCACGGGGTAC
Source organism: Ryuthela nishihirai (assembly GCA_038380435.1). NCBI lineage: Eukaryota > Metazoa > Arthropoda > Arachnida > Araneae > Heptathelidae > Ryuthela > Ryuthela nishihirai. Next base: position 26,587,443 of record JAWZYU010000022.1, read on the forward strand.
GTGAAGCATAAAAGGTTCAGAACCACTGACATATGTTTTATTTTATTCCCATTGTTATACTATAACTATAGTTTTATCTATCTATACGAGGGGTACGCCAGTTACATACACATTTCCACGGGGTACGTGAAGCATAAAAGGTTCAGAACCACTGACATATGTTTTATTTTATTCCCATTGTTATACTATAACTATAGTTTTATCTATCTATACGAGGGGTACGCCAGTTACATACACATTTCCACGGGGTACGTGAAGCATAAAAGGTTCAGAACCACTGACATATGTTTTATTTTATTCCCATTGTTATACTATAACTATAGTTTTATCTATCTATACGAGGGGTACGCCAGTTACATACACATTTCCAGGGGGTACGTGAAGCATAAAAGGTTCAGAACCACTGATATATATGTTTTATTTTATTCCCATTGTTATACTATAACTATAGTTTTATCTATCTATACGAGGGGTACGCCAGTTACATACACATTTCCACGGGGTACGTGAAGCATAAAAGGTTCAGAACCACTGACATATATGTTTTATTTTATTACCATTGTTATACTATAACTATAGTTTTATCTATCTATACGAGGGGTACGCCAGTTAACTACACATTTCCAGGGGGTACGTGAAGCATAAAAGGTTCAGAACCACTGACATGTACGTATTATTTTATTCCCATTGTTATACTATAACTATAGTTTTATCTATCTATACGAGGGGTACGCCAGTTACATACACATTTCCACGGGGTACGTGAAGCATAAAAGGTTCAGAACCACTGATATATATGTTTCATTTTATTCCCATTGTTATACTATAACTATAGTTTTATCTATCTATACGAGGGGTACGCCAGTTACATACACATTTCCACGGGGTACGTGAAGCATAAAAGGTTCAGAACCACTGACATATATGTTTTATTTTATTACCATTGTTATACTATAACTATAGTTTTATCTATCTATACGAGGGGTACGCCAGTTAACTACACATTTCCAGGGGGTACGTGAAGCATAAAAGGTTCAGAACCACTGACATATATGTTTTATTTTATTCCCATTGTTATACTATAACTATAGTTTTATCTATCTATACAAAGGGTACGCCAGTTACATACACATTTCCAGGGGGTACGTGAAGCATAAAAGATTCAGAACCACTGACATATATGTTATTTTATTCTCATTGTTATACTATAACTATAGTTTTATCTATCTATACGAGGGGTACGCCAGTTACATACACATTTCCAGGGGGCATGAAGGGGTAAGTGAAGCATTAAATGTTGACAACTACTGATGTAGACGATTGTTAGTGATTGACTGATGACTGACAGGGGATCATGCTAAATCTACGATGTTCGTTCTAAATGGTCTTGATATGCATCTGTAGAACAAACCTCCTTGTACTTACTTCAACAAAACTTTTACTGTCCTTCAATATGGTCCTCTCCAGCATATATGCAAAGTTGTAGACCTCTACGCCAATTCTTGAATGAACTGTTGTACAACAATTGGGTTGTTGTTGGGTTGTTTTACCTCTGAGCGGCACTTTTTTGCACACCATGGGCTAAATGGCCAGGTCACATGGACCCCGAAGGCTCAGAGAAGGTTGGGGGAGGGGACCCACTGTAACAGCTGTTAGGAGACAGATGGTAGTCTCCCGTCAAGGCCATCCAGCGTGTTCTTTAACGTGCACAGGGTATGGCTCTCCCGCACACGGGGTCACGGCTTAACGTCCCATCCGACGGACGGCGGACTTTCCAAGCCCATCGGTGTCCCCTACTGACCTTGGGCAGGGCGTTGAATTTTGCGGAGATAAATCTCAACGCTGACCCAGCTGGGACTCGAACCTAGGAACTACAGATTACGAGCCTGGCGCGCTACCGAATGAGCCACCCCCGCCCCACAACAATTGGGAATACTCCTTAACTCTGAATGAGTGCATTTTGCAAGGTCCCTTAAAATGGCTTCCCAGCAAGTTCCTTTTTTAATTTTTTTAAACAACTAAAAATCTCATTTTCCAAGATCGAATGGGGCAGCGCATTGATTTTTCCTTCCCCATATAGGCCGTAACTTGCCGAATTTTGTGAGCACTGGCATGCCATATAAAAGGAGAACCCTTGGCATGCCTGTTGTTGGACGCTACTCCTTTATCTCAGCCATTTCGCGCCATTGTTGTAGCATTGGACATTTATAATCATTTTTTCTGGTAAGGTGTCCACGGTTACCACTCCTTGGGAATTGACAAAAAAAAAATGCGAACATCCTATCTTGTCTTGGGATTTGGGGACGCTGTTGATCTTTCGCAACCCAATCATAGTTGTCGATCTTACTGGGAATTGTATAGTAACAAAATCACGCCTCATCACCTGCGGCAATGTCTGTTAATCGTTTGGGGCCACTAGGTTCAAATATTACCAGCATCTCCTTGCACGAGCCTTTTTTGCTGTTCTGTCAGTTTGTGGGTTACCCATCTGGCACAGATTGGGTTGGATTGTTTTACCTCTGAACGGCACTTTTTTGCACACCATGGGCTAAATGGCCAGGTCACATGGACCCCGAAGGCTCAGAGAAGGTTGGGGGAGGGGACCCACTGGAACAGCTGTTGGGAGACAGATGGTAGCCTCCCGTCAAGGCCATCCAGCGTGTTCTTTAACGTACACAGGGTATGGCTCTCCCGCACACGAAGCCACGGCTTAACGTCCCATCCGAAGGACGGCGGCCTTTCCAAGCCCATCGGTGTCCCCTACTGACCGTGGGCAGGGCGGGGAATTTTGCGGAGCTGGCACAGATCTTTTCGAACTTCAAATGTTGATAAATTATTGTTTCCACACTGCTAATCGGTACACTGACATTTACACTTATTACCTGAGCAGTGATGTTTGGGTTTTTCTTATTGAGTTCACGAACAACAGCGACGGTACTCTCGTTCACTGCCTCCTTCGGTCTTCCTGCACGAGAGAGGTTTTCGAAGCTCTGCCGTTCTTCTCTGAATTTGCGCATCCATCCCTTAACAGTGCCATATGAACAGACATGATCCTCATATAGGTGTGATAAATCGGCATGAATATTTTTCGCTTCATCCCCAAACTGCATCCTTGTGAAAATGCAGAATCTTTCCCCGTCTTTAGTAGGCCCTGTCGCAGCAAAGCACAGATTTTGTACATGGAACATTACACGCCGCCAGCGAAGAAAAAATCGTGATACTGTCTTTGTTTGTAACATGTAATGAAGTTTGGACAAGCTTTCAAACAAGTCGTAGCTCGTTAAGTTCAGTGGAGCGAATACAAATTTACAGACCTGTGTCAAGAACTTTTTGAACGCCCTTCATAACTATGAAGCAGAAATGGCAGAGGTGTGAAAATTTGCGTTTAGGTCATAGACCTAAATTGCATCAGGTCATATATCTCCTGAAAAACCGAAATGTGACCTCCGACATCTTCTTCAAGGTCAAACAGAGGTCACTTAGAGGTCAAATACTGACATTTCCTTCAAGGTCAAACAGAGGTCACTTAGAGGTCAGATATTGACATTCCCTTCAAGGTCAAACAGAGGTCACTTAGTGGTCAAATATTAACATTTCCTTCAAGGTCAAACAGAGGTCACTTAGTGGTCAAATATTGACATTTCCTTCAAGGTCAAACAGAGGTCACTTAGTGGTCAAATATTGACATTTTCTTCAAGGTCAAACAGAGGTCACTTAGAGATCAAATATTGACATTTTCTTCAAGGTCAAACAGAGGTCACTTAGAGGTCAAATATTGACATGTCCTTCAAGGTCAAACAGAGGTCACGTAGAGGTCAATTATTGACCTATGAGGGTTAGAAACGTGAAAATTGGTGTCTGAGGGTATGGAAGGTCCTTAAAGATCAAAGGTCAAATTCACGGCTATCGATGCTATAGAGCTGAAAATTGGTTCCTGAAGGTATTTTGGGTCGCAGAACTTGGAAATTTTGAAGAATGTTGGTTGAAATGCGTATTTTAATGTCAGATATCAAATATATATCCACTGGTGATAGAGGATTAAAAATTGGTCAGTGGGGGGAATTTCGAGTCGTAGATCTCAGTAATGTTTGTCAAAATTGGATGTGATGGGTCCTTCGAGGTCAAAGGTGAAAGTTTTAGATACCGCTGCTGGAGAGCTGAATTTTGGTTAATTGGGCAGTAGAAATCAGAAATGAGGAATTTTCGGATGCCGTGATGCATTCAAGGTCAAATAGGAGTTGGAGGTAAAGTCTAGAAATGAGAGTTGCCAAGGCATCGATTGATTTCTAGTAGTAATATTACCTCTAAATAAATGTGTTGATGTAAAATTATTTTCATAATAAAATAGAGATTATTTGAAATGGAAAGTTTAAGCTTCATCTTCTGTCTTCATTTAGAGTATTTTAACATTGTGAAATCAGTATTTCCATATTTGGATTCTAAAATATATATTTACTATACAAGCGAGAAGATTGACTTTAGTGTTTTATGTGTTTATTATGAAAGTACGTTTCCGTCATTTTTCTTAAATTAGAAAACCAGCACCGAAAATTCAGATTAAGACCAGCACCGAATAGAATTGAACCTAGGTTTTGGAGAAATAACAAATCGATTGCCCACCGCTTTCCTTTAAGCAATGTATTTTAAGCATTAAGTCGACTAAAAAGTATCTGATTTAAAAACTCTCTTCAACTGTGTTACATTTTTTTAAAAACATGAGCAGGCAGATATTCATTTTCAAAAATCAAGTTACTAAGAGCCAAATATACGAAGGGATTCAAATATAAACTAGTATTTAGTTACGTTGGGCAAATAGTACCCAGCAATGTTGTGCACCTCACAATTATGAAATTTCTCACAAAGAAAGGTGTCATTACTTCGGAAATCTTTTCCAGGCTTAGAGCCCAGTTTGGGAAAGATTGTTTGTCACAGGCAACGGGTACAGTTGGGCCAAAAGTATTTAGAGAAGGGCTGGGCAGTGTCGAAAATGAACCTCACATTCGGATACCAAGTCATTTCCGACAATGTTGTCACAATTGAGCAACTTATCCTAGACAATCGTCGGATAACCTTCAGGAACTCTCACAGGAGGTTGGATTAGTGGAGGGAGTGTTAAAGAAATTTTGCACAACGAGCTGAAATTTAATAAAGTATGCTCAACGTAGGACCCGCGACTTCTATCAGCGGAGCACAACACACCACCGTTTATTTTACGTCTAAACAAACTAAAATAAACAGTTACATACTAATATTTACTCTTAGAAACCTTATGGTCCTGAAAGGGTTAAATGACCAATCTCAAGTATCAATACTCAGAAAAGAGTGAATAATCCTATTCCCCATACAGCTGCTTAGTTCAAACAGCAATTACCTTGAAGGACATCGATTCACTTTTGCATACTATTCAAGGCCTTAATGATGTCGCTTCTTTGCAGCATTCCGTGGCTGTTTTCTTCGTGTGCCAAAGACATGGTGTGGACAAGCAACAAAAATTAGAAAGGCTGAATATTGAATCTTCCAACCTTAGAAACAAAAGTATTCTAATTACTCATTATGCACGATCATAAACTTGCTTCATTAAGCACAGATGTAGTAAACTCGGATTTTGTTTTACATACTTGTGTATTCGCGGAAGAAAGCAGCAACGAAAACAGACCACATTTAACGCTTGTCTCCTGGAAATCACCATGAAGCAGATTCATATATGTTCCATTCATTTCAGTGAAAACGAGAGCAAATAAAAATGGGTTGGGTTGTTTTACCTCTGAGCGGCACTTTTTTGCACACCATGGGCTAAATGGCCAGGTCTTATGGACCCCGAAGGCTCAGAGTAGGTTGGGGGAGGGGACCCAGTGGAACAGCTGTTGGGAGACAGATGGTAGCCCCCCGTCAAGGCCATCCAGCATGTTCTTTAACGTGCACAGGGTATGTCTCTCCCGCACACGGGACCACGGCTTAACATCATATCCGACGGACGGCGGTCTTTCTAATCCCATCGGTGTCCCCTACTGACCGTGCGCAGGGCGGGGAATTTTGAGGAGATAAATCTCAACCCTGACCCAGCTGGCACTCGAACCTGGGAACTGCAGATTACGAGTCTGGCGCGCTACTGACTGAGCTACCCCCGCCCCTAATAAAAAATGGAATTAGTAATAAAGAAGGTAAAAAAGAATTTTCTAGAAGGTGACAAGTCTTATTTTTTTAACGTAATGATTTCTGGTCCCAGTTGAAATAACGAGAGCAAAAGATTATTTAATAATAATCTGAAGGTCTTTTGTAGCAAATGTAAACATTTTCTTTTTTAGATTATTCTAATATTATCATTTACACGATTCACAAATATACATTCATATGCGAATAGGTATAATATATATAGCTGTGGTGGAATGACTGATTCATTACAGGATGGGTTGGGTTGATTTACCTCTGAGCGGCACTTTTTTGCACAACATGGGCTAAATGGCCAGGTCACATGGGCCCCGAAGGCTCAGAGAAGGTTGGGGGAGAGGACCCACTGGAACAGCTGTTGGAAGACGGATGGTAGCCTCCCATCAAGGCCATCCAGTGTGTTCTTTAAATTGCACAGGGTATGGCTCTCCCGCACACGGGGCCACAGCTTAACGTCCCATCCGACGGATGGCGGCCTTTGATTCACTACAGTTATGATGCAGAAAGTAAGGTGTGAAACAGATATCAGAAAAATACCAAATTCGAGAAACCCTTCAAGATCTTGACAGGGTCATCAGATCAGATCATCAGGAGCATCAGGGGGGCATTCATCATCATCAGATCATCAGGGAGCATTCTCCTCCATCTTTAAGAATGCCAGTATGGGCAATGGAAGCCAAAAAACTATTAAACACCTGGATATTTCCCGCGTTTTTCAAAACATTTTTTAAAATCCTCTAAAATGAAAAGGATAATGTTACACTACAATGGAAATCCAGTCTCTTGCCCCCCCCCCACATCTTTATTTTTTTCCTAGAACCAGTCCTGATCTATCGTTTATTTGAATTAAAAAACTGAAACCTGACACCTGAAAATAATTTACATCTTAGATTTGAAAAAGGGTCGCATTTGAATCGAATTGTTGACAAAAATGCTCATCGGGAAAAAATACACATCGCACATATAAGAAAACATAACAGCTTCGGGAGTGTTAATTTCAAAAGAGTAAATAGAAGAAACATTTGTATCTGACTTTGAAATAAATGTTACAAATGTGAAACATTGCGTGTGGGATAATTGAAATTGGATTTTCCCACATAATCAGGTTTTAGATTATCCCACACGCAATGTGCGTCGCAAAAAATGTAGCAGATTAATGATCTGATAATATTTTCAGAGTTAAATATGTGTAATATTTCTTTTTGTGATATAAATACTGAAATTGGACACGTTGTGTCCTGAATAAAACCCACATTGCTGATCTCAATCGTTTTGAAGATCGGAACATTTGAGGTTAAACAGAAATCAGTATCGAATGCAAATGTGATGTAAGTCAATTACAATAATTAAATTTTGTGTCTAATTGTCGATTTCACGTATTTTTCAATTGCCGATTTCAGACCACATTAGATTTATTCTGCGTTTCTTTTAATGTCTAACATCAGTTTCCGCCTGAAGGCTATATGGCTATTCTAGTACAATGAATTTCTGCTTCTAGAGACAATTGACAACAGATATGAGTAATGTATCAGAGTAATGTATCAAGACTTCTTCAAACTGATGAATAACGCTGTGTTTGTAAAAACGATGGAAAACTTAAGAAATCGTTTGTGCTTTCTTCCGCTGACCTGTATTAAATTCTATACATGGTTTTAGCCAGAAAGATTGTTTGAATTCTAAAATGAGATGTATTTTCTTCAGCTGCATACCGAATGATAAATATTGTTTCATATTACGTTAATGAAGGACATATTTTTCCTTAGAATATAGATTGCGGCATAGTTTAACGAGTGATTGGTTGGTATTTATTCCCAGGTTATGAGCAAGCTCTTGGCAATATGGTGATAGCATGCTGTTGGTAATCTGAAGTTTCTCAGGGGCTAGTGGATAATCATTATCCTTGTCGTGGAGAGAAACTGGATAATCTAAATCGACTTCCGATATATACCCTTTATTCGAATCATCAGCAACTGTGGAAATATCTGGATCTTCTATTTCTTCTCTATCAAGTCATGGAAAATCTCTTTGTGGGAGACATTGTGACATTGCCCATCCGTAAAGGTTGTTAGCATCATAGTACATAATGCATTTAGAGGTAACTGAGGATTATAAGTATCTACACATTTACTTGTTGTTTGCCGTGCTAAAACGATTGCATATCATTGAAATTCCTCCTCGTATTCCTTTTTCCAGGAAGAAGGTACATTGAAGGGTCTGTTATCAGCTCTAGATTATCATTTGTCATATTCAGACGTGCTTGCCAGGCTAGTCCAGGAGCTGTGTAAACATGGCAGGGATCACTTGCGTAGTATCTGACACATAGTTTTCTGAAATTCTCAAACACATCAGCTAAGAGGAGCACGTCGGTCTTCAGGTACAAGTCGTGATACCGACCTAGGTTTTTTATTTTGAATGTGTTCCATACTTTTATTGCATGGATATAGTCTTCTTCCTCTAGCGCTTCTTCTGTAAGTTGGTTGTAAAATGACTCACGTGGAGGTAACAACGTTTCTTCAAACTTTCTGCAGCTGTCAATGTAATCGTAGGAGTAAACTCGTTTTCTCAAAACCAAATGTTGCCGTTCAGCTTCAACATGCTCCTTTAAAATATAGAATTTTTCTGCTGATAAATTATTGACTAGCTTCTCAAGAGATGTACTTAAAAATTGATAGGGATCTATGAAATTCAAAGTCCCAAGGGAGAATGCTATGCATTTTTCCATATTATTGGGAATGCAATTAATCCTCTTATTTTTGATCATACCGATTCCTTGCATAATAAGATGGCTGTCATATCCTTTTAGGTTATGAAATATAACTGGAATCTTATTTGTGAGCTTAAAATTGAGATTAAACGTGTTATGAGCAGCTCCTCGAAATTTGCCGGTTAAATGATCGTGATCTCTCACGCGATCTGGTCCCAGAACATCTTTGCATATATGACAATTGATAGCGTTGCGAAATGATTCCTCTTCATGATTTGAAAGTTGCATTGGTTTGATTTCCGAGAGTAAATTTTTGATATCGTTTTCTTCTTTAAGCAAACATTACAAAAATTCTTTTACCACATTAGGACCTCTATAAACTACTGGAGGTTTATAACTGCAGCGTCAAGTCCAACAACAAGATATGCAAATCCACAGGGTTCGTGATTTACCGTGATAGTGGTGTGAGATTTTGCAGGGTTAGGCATACAAGTGTCCACTTTCACTACGAATGATTCAAAGTCGGCGTAAATCACATAAGAAACGGGTTGTTGGAACTTGAAATTTGTGAATTCCAGCCATTTCTCCTCTTCAGTTGGAAATTCTACTCTCTGGGGTCCATGTTCTTGACAATAGGAAATATGATCCTTCAAGAGCGATTCATTTATGAAACGATGAAGGCAGTAATCACAGTAGAAAGTCTGGCATTTAAGATTAGTAATGTTTAGTCTACTTATATTCTTAATAGAGCAAAAATGCTGCTTTAAACCATCTGATAACCGTAGGAGATTTGCGTGCTCTTTATATCTGAATGGCGTGATGTAGAGTGGGAACACCTCTTTCTCGTATCCAAATACATTGACAGAGATGTTATTTATTTTTTCGAATTTTGGTATTTGATTTATTGTTATAGGAATAATTAAGCCAGATGTGTTTAATTTTTCTTCTAAACGAATGTAGTTTATAAGGCGCTCGGTGTTTCCTATAGCGGGATGCAAAGAGGCTAAAACAGACTAAAAAAATATTTTTTGGTCAGAATTACATATATTGACAATAGTACGTTTTAATAGTAATTCTCTTGGGGTATGGACATAACTAGACCCTGCAAGAGGGATATATTTTCCATTGTTCATTTCATTGTGGAGTACAGCATCCAGTACCCAGCCACTATGTGCTCCTTCAAATTCTACAAATGAAATCTTGATCTTCTTGCACGCTGAATTCAGTTCTCTGTTTAGAGATGACGTAGGAAGACTTGTGACACAGTTACTTCGAAAAAACGGTGTGCTGTATTCTAAAATAGAAAGGGAAACTTTCCGTGTGAAGAGTCTTGCACAGCAAGGTACCATTTAATGGTACCTTTCAAGGCCAATTCTCCTTCAGACGAGTTAGGAGTGACTCCCGCGAGGACTCGAGGAAAAAGGTGAGGTCAATAGAAGTTTCTTCAGTTACCATCAGCTTATGTGTTGACAGGGTCCTTTTGACTTCTTCTGTAAACTGACAGGGGTCTTCAAAGTCTGACTGTCTTTTCTTCCAAACTCCATAGCACATTCTTCACATTTGTAGGTTTTCCTGGAGGTGTGCGATAACTCATGGCGTTGTTTGTCGTCCTTACTTGAAAATGCAGCTTCGCATTGAGAATACTTAAGCAGGTTCTTTGCATTATGAGATTTGTTATGACGAACTAGATGTATCTGATGAAGGAAAGCCTTCTCACATATATTGCATACATTGCAAAACAGTAACTTGCGAAATGGCTGGTTTATACTACACGAGAACGTCGAGAACTGTCACCATTGACTTCTAACAGTTGAAAAAATCACGAAGACGCAGCAGCAGAGAACTATCACTGTCAACGTCTGACAGCACAATGAGGTTTCTGATCGGAGATAGTAAATTGATTTTAATAGTTCCAAGCAACAGCTCATAACCTATTTATCTCAAAATGTGCCAATGGTGGGATAACATGAAAAATAGAGAAATAATCCAAAATTGGAGCCGCAATGGACATGACAGTAAAATTACAGGTTAGAAATCAGAAGAAAAGCTAGTAGAAAGAATAGTTCTTGGCCTTTTATATTTATTTAAAACATCTGGATTATAGTTGATAATCCAAATGAGATCATCAAGAACCTTATTAGATATATTATTGAAAAAAACAGTAGCTATTTTCTTGATATGATGATAGATGTGAACTTCATCTAGATTTCTATGGATATTTTTATTTTTCACAAACCAAGGAACGTTAGTAATCATTCGAAGTATTTTATTTTGAAAACGTTGTAGTTTATCTATATTTGATTTGTGTGTATTTCCCCAAATAGAACAGGCATAAGTTAAAATAGGTCTGAGAAATGAGTGATATAGAAGAATTTTATTTTTCATATCCAATTTTGATTTTCTTCCAATAATATCTGATAATTGATGTGTTATAGCATTAGCTTTATTCGTTATATGGTCAATGTGATTTTTTCATAACAGTTTATGATTTAAAATAACTCCTAAGTATTTGACTTGCTTTTCCCAGTCAAGATTAACATCAGAGCGATGAATTAGTATTAGGATTAATAACTTTTTTCTTGGAAAATATATCAGCATGGCATTTGTCAAAATTTATTTTTATCCTCCATTTTGAGTACCATTTTTGAATCTCATCAAGGCCAGCTTGTAATCTGGAAATAATATATTTAGCATTTAAAGGAGGCGATGATAAACAAATATCATCTGCATACAGAGCTATATTGAGTTTATGTAATTTTGGCATATCAGAAGCATAAATTGAAAGTAAAATCGAATCTTGAGGTACACCAGCAGTTATTTTTCTCTCTGATGAAATAGAGTCATTTACCAATCCCCTGTGATGATGCATAGAACCGGCCAGGTCGAGCACCTAATGTTCGACCTCGCCTTCTCGTGGTGCAGACCGTTAGTATCTTTCAAAAGAGATACTCTCTTTTGGAAGTGAACGGAAGGGGAGGGCTGCCAGATTAGTGTGGCCTACTGATCTGCACAACTCTTGCTACTTTTCTTTTTTTTTCTACCCTGCTGAGGAGTGGTCAACCACACAGGGTCCTGGTGCTGACCATATAAACCTACTGGACTGGACTGATATATGGCTCTGAGCTTGATTATGGATCCTGAATTTGCTGCACTGGTGGGCTTCTGTGGAGGGAAAATCTTCCGCTGTGTTTTCTGTTTGTGGGTTGACAACCTCAAGTGAATAGATTCACAGGATATGTTTATCAGCTGATGGATAATCCTGAGCAGAGGTCATCGCTGGTACCAGAACTCTCGCTTCTACTGGCATCGTCAAATTCTACATTGGAGTAGGTCTTCCAGTAGAGATGGCTTCAGCCTTTATTGGTGGGGGAAAGGGTCTTTGCTCCATGTCTGGGATTAGGGGGCTCTTTGATATTGCCGGCATTCCCTCTCTCAATAAACATAGTTTCTTTAAACGTACCACTAACCATTTTCTCTCCATAGGTAGTTGGAATGTGAGGACTCTGCACAGAGCTTATTGTCTTGATGTCCTCACACAAGAATTCCACCAATATAATTTACATATTCTCAGTTTCCAAGAGACCAGAAAGACAGATCCAAATCAGATTATTTAAAATAATCTTAAATTTATTTTTTCAGGGACGGACGACAATAAGCATCACCAAAGAGTTCACCAAAGAGCATCACTAGCTTATCTGCTTCTCAGCAGACATGCTAGTGATGCTCTTCTAGGATATGAGTGCATTAATGAAAGGTTTCTTACAGCAAAATTTCTCACAAGCGTTAAAGACTTGAATGTTATCTGCTGTTATGCCCCCACTGAGGATGCCGATGAGGATCAGAAGGATAGGTTTTACGGACAACTTAAGGATATTTTGAATTCTGTCAAGAAAGGAGATATTACCTTTGTTCTAGGTGACTTCAGTGCCAAAGTTGGTACTGACTCTGACCTTTGGGGAGGAGTGATAGGCCCTTTTGGTATTGGTAGCTGCAATGGCAATGGGCAACGTCTCTTACAGGTAAGTAAACTCAATGGATTCAGAATAACTAACACTTATTACAAACACCGCGACATACATAAGTACACATGGGTTTCACCTGATGGGCTGCATAGGAATATGATTGATTATATATTAATTAACAGCAAATGGGCTAGTTCTGTTAGGAATACCAGGGCATATAGGGGAGCTGAAATTGAATCTGACAATTACCTTGTTAAAAGTGTGTTGCAACTTAAACTTAAAAAGTGTTCTGCTAGGGTTAAAAAAATTACCTATAATACTGAAGCTCTGAACGACCCAGTTATAGCTAAAGCTTACCATGGTAGGTTACTTAGTCATTATGACAGTCATGGTTTGCTTAATACTGAAGTTGAAGAAGAATGGGACCATTTTAAACAGGCTTTTTTGGAAACTAACAGTACTCTTTTAGGAAAAAAGGAGCAGAAGAGGCAAAATTATTTTAATGATAAGGCACTTGAGCTTATTTCAGAAAGAAAGAACTGCAGGAATGTCCTTAATAAATACCCTACTGGTCCTAATAGAAAGGATTACAGAAAGCTTAATAAACCTGTAAAGGATCAGTTAGCTACTGATAAGAATCTTTGGCTTGATGGTTTGGCTGAAAAAACCGAGGAAGCAATTAGACAGCACAACAGCAGAGAGTTGTACCAGATACTTAATGTTTTGTGTGGTAGAAAACGGACAAGTATATAGGGATAGAAGGATAAACAAGGTAAGGTTATAGAAGGTGAGGATTCTGTCATAGCTAGGTGGGCTATATATCAGTGATATTCTAAACAATGTGTTTGGTTCTATTCCCATAGTTTGCAATGATGATAGATGCATTGGTGGCTTTAATGTTGGCCTTATAACACAATCTGAAGTTATTTTGGCTGTTTCTAAACTTAAACTACATAAATCCCCAGGGGTAGATGAAATTACTACGGAAATGCTTAGAGCTGGGAATGTTTCAGTTACCATTTGGATGACTGAAATTTTGAATAACTTTTATGATAAAGGCATGGTTCCTAAGGATTTTACCAGAGCTATTGTTATCCCTATTTTCAAAAAAGGTGATCACAGTTCTTGTGATAACTATAGGAGTATCAGCCTACTCTCTGTTCCAAGTAAAGTTCTTTCCACGATTGTGCTTAATAGAATTAAGAATCTGGTTGACAGTCAATTGCGTGATGAGCAATGTGGATTCAGAAGTGGTAGGGGATGTGTGGATCAGATATTTTCACTTAGGCAGATTCTTGAGAAATGTTTAGAGTTTCAGAAACCTTTGGTTGCTAGCTTTGTTGATTTCAAAAAGGCTTTCGACTCTGTTGATCGTCATAATTTGTGGTTGATTGTGAAATCATATGATATACCTGACCAGTTAGTTAACATAATGAAAGCTCTCTATAATAACACTGAGTCATGTGTGAGAGTTGGTAAGTCTTGTAGCAATTAGTTTAGCATTACGTCTGGTGTTCGACAAGGGTGCATTTTGTCTCCTTTTCTCTTTAGTTTGGTTGTTGATTATGTTATGCGAAATTCACTTCAAGGGAAAGATTTTGACCTTAATTGGGCTGGAGATACGAAAATTTCTGATTTAGATTATGCTGATGATTTAGCCCTTTTGGCAAATGATGTTGATGAGATGAACTCTTTCATTCGAGCTGTTGATGAGACTGGTAGTAGAGTAGGTTTGGTTATAAACAGAGAGAAAACTAAAGTGATGAAAATTGGTCAGGCAAGTTGTGATTCAGTTAATCTGAATGGTTGCAGTCTTGAGCAGGTGTCACAGTTTAATTACCTTGGGAGCTATGTAACAGATAATGGTGATGTGCGGCATGAGATTAACATACGAATAGGGATTGCTGCCGGGACTTTTAAGAATCTAGGGAGAGTGTGGTAAAATAGGCGTAAACACCTAAAGACTAAAATTAGACTGTTAATAGTTTGGTTCTTTCTAGGGTTAGTTATGGTAGTGAAACTTGGACGCTGTGTAAACAAGATAACAGGAAACTAGATGCTTTTGTTTCTAGATGCTTACGTAGTATCTTGGGTATTAGGTGGTTTAACTTTGTAACTAATGCTGAGGTTAGGCAAAGGAGTCGGCAACCTCCTTTAAGCAGCATATTGTGGAGAGAGAGTCCGTTGGTTTGGCCATGTTGCCCGTATGGATAATTATAGATTTGCGAATAGGGTTATGAACAGTGTGCCGAAAGGCTTCAGAAAGTGGGAGAGACCTAGGATGCAGTGGGCGGACAATGTCAAAAAGGGCCTTGTTAGAACTGATGTGCAGTGGTCAGATGCAGCAGATGTGGCTCAGGACAGACTTGCTTGGAGAACTAAATTGCACGGTCCGGTTGAACTTCCGTAGCCTATGGCTGCTTGAGGATGATGATGATGATGATGATGATTAATACAGAAAATGTTCTATTTGTAAGGAATGATTGAATAATTTTAATTAATCCATTATGAAATTTGGCTTTCATGAGTTTATAAAGGAGACCATCTATCCAGAGTCAAAGGCTTTGGAGATGTATAGAAATACAGAAGCGACAAATTCATTCTTGTTAATGGATTTAGCTATTATCTCAACTAATCTTAATATTTGATATTCTGTAGAATGATATTGCTTAAAACCAAATTGATAATCCTGGATGATATTGATATCTTGAAGAGAAATTTGAATTCTGGATAAAATAACTTTTTCCAAAATTTTTCCAAAGAAGAAAGAAGGCTTATTGGTCTATATTTACTTGGAAAAATAGGATCTTTACTAGATTTATAAACCACTTTTATGAGATTTTTTCCAAATTTTAGGAAAACGAAAGTTTCTTAGTAA
Source organism: Ryuthela nishihirai (assembly GCA_038380435.1). NCBI lineage: Eukaryota > Metazoa > Arthropoda > Arachnida > Araneae > Heptathelidae > Ryuthela > Ryuthela nishihirai. The sequence goes on from JAWZYU010000022.1 coordinate 26,603,155, forward strand.
AATATTGAATATAGAGAATACATAAACTGGTGCTTTAAATGGAAGTTTTTTAAGCATATTATTTGTAACTTTATCAGCTCCACAAATAAATAAATACCCCCTCAAGCAGCTGCTTGCCACAGAGGTCTGACAGGAGCCTGTCAGTTTATATGCCACAGTAGAAGGTCTGAGAGGATGGCAGGACCTTAGCAGAAAACGACACAAACAGCCATGCCTTACCCGGGGCTCGAACCCAGGTCCCTTAGATCAGTAGCTTTCTTAAATTTAAGATTTTAATATAGGTTTTGATTTCAGATGGTGAAGTATATTGAATGGAATTGTAGTTGAATTGAGCAAAATTTTATAATTCATTTTCCACATCAATATCAGTGCTGTCATCAGAAATATCGATATTATAAGAAAATTGTAATTCATATGAATCTGCAAATGCCTCTGATTTTTTAATATTTTTTTAAACTATACCATTATTACCATGAATTGGTGGGATTTGAAATTCAGATCTCTTTAGTTTATTGATCATTCTCCATAAATTGTTATCACTTTATTTAATGATTTTAGTTTATTATTCATAGAATTCATTTTATGGGTTTTAATTTTCTCTCTTACAAAATTTTTGTAATTGTTATATATTGATTTTATATTTAAATTTCTATATTTTTGCCATAATCTTCTTAATTTTATCATAAGGAAGGTTAATATAATTTATTTTCTTATTATCAAGTATTTTATTTCCTTTATTAACAGACTCATGAAGAATGTTACAAAATTCTAAATTATTCCATTAATATTAAAATATTATAATTAGAACATGATCCAGGTATGCAGTTATTAATTAAATATTTATATTTTCCCAATTTATAATATTTTGATGAGAAACTTTTCGAATATTGCCAAATTCCAGGATGATAAATACTGGTTTGTGACGATCTGAGTTTAGTTGATTTGATATGAAGATATCATAAACAGGATTAATGTTAGCAAAAAATTATAATATTTAATACATCTGGTATATATGATGAATATGATGGGCAGTAAGTTGGATCTTTAGGTGAATCTACAGTAAATTCTTTTAAGTAATATAATTTCTTAGTATAATAACATTTTTATTGCTCACTCTGGAATTCCATGATTTGTGTTTTGAATTTAAGTCACCAGCTAAGATGGTTGGTATTTTTGAATTCAATAAAATGTTAAGATTAATTATTAATTCATTAATATTAATTAATTATTTCATTAAATGTTAAGCCTTCTCACATATATTGCATGGATACATTGCAAAACAGTAACTTGTGAAATAAGTGGAGTTGATTTAGACTATACGAGGACGTCGAGAATTATCACTTTTGACTTCTAACACTTGAAAAAATCACGGAGACGCAGCAGCAGAGAACTATAACTGTCAACGTCTGACAGCAGAATGAGGATTCTGACTGATGGGCGCGGTATTTATATTACAAGAACTATCCCGCAGAAACTGATTTAAAAGACTATTCCGCAGAAAATGAATAAAAAATGATATTTGCTAAAAAAATAATAAAAGAAAACGGTGAAAAGAAAAAAAAAAGCTATGATTTAAAAATGAATTATTTGAAATTATGAAAAATATTGAGGGGGCAAAATGTATTGGTGACCTGTATGGGTGACAAAAAAAAAGACAGCTCCGCTTTAGAACACAGCGAAGCAGGTCTCATAGGATTAACATTGACCCGCCTCTGAGTTAGAACCCCCATTATCTCCCTACTAAATATACTTAAGAGAAGTATTTGTAGCCGTTTTGTGTATTGTATGCAATGTTTATGAAGTAACATATAACATTGGTAGAAATGTTTCTGAAACATTTATCGAAACTAAACTCATCTTAAATCATTTATAAATGCAAGCAACCGAGTATCGTTGACATCCAAATTGCCATCAATATTCAGATAAAACTTGTTTTCGGTAACTTCATATCTTCATAGTTTGATTTCTAGCAACAAGAAAACATTTCTTGTTTACACATTAGCGAATTCTTATTTTTCCCGACGTTTCTTATTTTTCGATGTTTGTGCCACGTTGTTTGCATCCCATTCATAAGTTAATGTGCGGCTTATTTCTTCTATTTGTGGCTGTCGCGACCAAATGCAAGGAGGATAAGGATCTTTAATTATTCCCGTAGCAAACTAGTTTGCACCGAGGTAATGCTCGGGGAAGTCGCTATGGCAACAGTCTCGTCGTTAGCGTTCTTTCTTATGAACCAGATACAGCTGAGAGGGATTTTCAATTTCTTCTGTTATTTGAAGACCTAAATATTAGGCAAATTTTCTTCTTTTAATGTCATTCTTTTGTGTGAAAAGAAGACTACCAAATAATGACAATGTTCTTTTCACACTCTTGAGCTAGTGTGTATACGAACCCACGACGGTTGTTTTACCTCTGAGCGGTACGTGTTTTGCACACAATGGGCTAAATGGCCAAGTCACAAGGACCCCGAAGGCTCAGAAAAAGTTGAGGGGATGGGATCCACTGAATAGCCGTTGAGAGACAGATGGTAGCCTCACGTCAAGGCTATCCAGCATGCTCTTTAACGTACAGAGGGTATGGTTCTCCCTCCACGGATCATGGTTTAACTTCCCATCCGACGGACGGTGGCCTTCCAAGTCCGTCGGTGTCCCATATAACCAGGGCGGGGAGTTTTGTGGAGATAAATCTCAACGCTGACCCAGCTGGGTTGAGTTGGTTGGGTTGTTTTACCTCTGAGCGGCACTTTTTTGCACACCATGGGCTAAATGGCCAGGTCACATGGACCCCGAAGGCTCAGAGAAGGTTGGGGGAGGGGATCCCCTGGAACAGCTGTTGGGAGACAGAAGGTAGCCCCCGTCAAGGCCATCCAGCGTGTTCTTTAACGTGCACAGGGTATGACTCTCCCACACACGGGGCCACGGCTTAACGTCCCATCCGACGGACGGCGGCCTTTCCAAGCCCATCGGTGTCCCCTACTGACCGTGGGCAGGGCGGAGAATTTTGCGGAGATAAATCTCAACGCTGACCCAGCTGTGACTCGAACCTTGGAACTACAGATTACGAGCCTGGCGCGCTACCGACTGAGCCACCCCCGCCCCTGATTGGTTGGTACCATATCTCAACACTGCGGCGAATTTTGAACATTGCACGTGATTTTTCTTATATTTTTATCGGCGGAGTTTTATGACATCGCGATTTTTTTCATTTGTTCCTTAATTTTATAGAAACCAGTGTTTAACGAGTGTGTGTTTCAAAATCGCCTCTATTTTATCGCCCTTGGGCAGCAATGCGTCACATTGAAAATAAAGGTAAATAACACATCTAATCAGTGGCGATTCGTGAGTTTATAAATAGGTGGGGGTCAATATCATATTGTATACAGAGAAACTAACTAAGCAGGCGCAGTGATGGCTTAGATGGTAGGGCGCAACATCTGCAACTCTCGCCGCTAACCCCAAATCTGTCCATGGTGAAAAAATTAACATCGATTGGATTGGAAAAGAACACATACACATGTACGTGTAATAAGATTTCCGTATAATACATATCGTGGCTTATCTCAGGAACGTATCGGAGGATTTAATTTCAGGGTAAATTCTACTATGGCATATAAACTGACAGGCTCCTGTCAGACCTCTGTGGCAAGCAGCTGCTTGAGGGGGTATTTATTTATTTATTTTTACCCTGAACTAAATCCTCCGGTACGTTCCTTTGGGGGTGGCGGGAGTCGAAAATTTATCCTTTGGGGTAGGGTGTGGGTTGCTGTTGGATTGTTTTACCTCTGAGCGGCACTTTTTTGCACACCATGGGCTAAATTGCCAGGTCACAAGGACCCCGAAGGCTCAGAGAAGGTTTGGGGAGGGCACCCACTGGAACATTGGGAGACAGATTGTAGCCTTTTCTGAATGCCATCCAGCGTGTTCTTTAACGTGCGCAGGGTATGGTTCTCCCGCTCACGGGGTCATGGTTTAACGTCCCATCCGACGGACGGGGTGTGTGGGACCTAAAGCTTTCTCGTTATATTTCGCGATGATAATGAAGGCGCACAAGACAGTTATTACTTCACAAAATGCTTATTGAAATAAGATAAGACGGACAAAATATTTTAAAGAGAAAATATCCATGTGAAATATTGTTTTTATTATTTATTCCAATTTGGAGTTTAATCTTTTAGTATATTATATATTGCAGAAATGTTGATGAGGCCGACTCTCTGGCTCGTAATCATGATCCGCCACTGCATCCAACACTTTGCATCGATTGCCTTTTGTGTTGTTCAGAGAAACGCTTCATTGTCACGCAACAGCTAGAGGAATTCGTATGATTGATGAAAAGTGCTACTGTTATTAACAAATCCAAAGAGGGGCGGGGGTGGCTCAGTCGGTAGCGCGCCAGGCTCGTAATCTGTAGTTCCCAGGTTTGAGTCCCAGCTGGGTCAGCGTTGAGATTTATATCCGCAAAATTCCCCGCCCTGCCCACGGTCACTAGGGGACACCGATGGGCTTGGAAAGGTCGCCGTCCGTAGGACGGGACGTTAAGCCGTGGCCCCGTATGCGGGAGAGCCATACCCTGTGCACGTTAAAGAACACGCTGGATAGCCTTGACGGGAGGCTACCATCTGTCTCCCAACAGCTGTTCCAGTGGGTCCCCTCCCCCAACTTTCTCTGAGCCTTCGGGTCCATGTGGCCTCGCCATTTAGCCCATGGTGTGCAAAAAAGTGCCACTCAGAGGTAAAACAACCCAACCCAAATCCAAAGAATTCATGGGATTGTTCAACAGCGTAGTCCACGTGAAGGGATAGAATGATCACGTGACTACAGAAGCATAGGTGTGCGGCCAACAAGTTGGACAATAATAACAGTAAACCTACGAGTAGGTTTATTGTTGTTACCAACGAGTTTTTAAAATTTCTAAGCGACGAGGACTAGCAAGCAGGTTTGTAACTGCGTTTCGCCAATTTTTCCAGCAGCTAAAAGCGTGATTATCGCTCTTTTCTGAATTAGAAGCAGCAGCACGTTTTTAATGTATGCTGTTGCCGTACAAAAAAAAAAATCACATCGTAAAAAGGAACTTCTAACAAAATTAATGAATCCGTAATCACTACATCGGCACGAATGAACGCATTAATTATCAAGTAATAATATTTCGGAAACTTAATTTATTTAAGTATCATTAAAAAAGTTTCTTTTGTATTCATTTCAATTTTCTCTATTCTATACCAGGCGATGAAATTACGCGAGGCACTTGAAGTAATAAAAATGCATTTGTTTTGAAAAAGAACGTAAAGAAAATTACGCCTGTGTTCAGCTCATTTCTTGCAGTCGTGGTTAAAGATAAATTGTTCAAAGTGATCAAAATGCGCTATCCTATGAAGAAATGATGTAAATTAACGAGCTGTTACGTGAGTGCGAAATTGCTGTTTCACTCACAACTCCCTAATCAGTGTCCGATCCGTTTTATAAATAATACAGTAATCTTTCAAGTAACCAAAGAAATATTGTAAGAAACTATTTTAGTTTCTTATCTCATTTTTTCTCGGCTGCACGTGGTATAGATGATTTTATTCACTTCGATCTCTTCTGTGTCCCTTCACCATGACCGATTCCCTTTTTCGATCTCCTCGGTGTCACTTCGCCATCGTCGGATCCTTCTTTTCGATCTCCTCGGTGTCACTTCGCCATCGTCGGATCCTTCTTTTCGATCTCCTCTGTGTCACTTTACCATGGCCGATCCCCTTTTCGATCTCCTTTGTATCACTTCACCATGACGGATCCCCATTTTCCATTGCCTCTGTGCCACTCCGCCATCGTCGGATCCCCTTTTTCGATCGCCTCTGTGCCACTCTGCCATCGTCGGATCCCCATTTTCCGTTGCCTCTGTACCACTCCGCCATCGTCGGATCCCCTTTGTCGATCGCCTCTGCGTCACTTCACCGAAGTCAGATCCCTTTTTCCCCTTCGTCTCTGTGTCACTTCGCCATCGTCAGCTCCTTCTTTTCGATCTCCTCTATGTCAGTTCGCCATCGTCGGATCCTTCTTTTCGATCTCCTCTGTGTCACTTTACCATGGCCGATCCCCTTTTTCGATCTCCTCTGTGTCACTTCAAACTATGCATGGACAATTTAACCACATGGAATTGCAGTAACGTATACATTAGGCAATAAAGGACGACCGTTTCCATTTCCACCGATTTTTAACCGATTTTTGAAAGGGAAGAAGGTTGTAAGAGATGGATTCTCTCCCCTCCCCCACCTTCCTATCGATGGAACACAAAGTAAAGCTTCTTGGCACAGCCGCTCCCACGATGGTCGGAGCTGGCCTGCCCAAAAGGGGATGTCCGGCGGCTAATGGGAGCTGTTGATGCGGAAATGAACAGCCGTGACGGCAGGTGATTGGTGAGGTCAGCGGAGGTCACCTGATCTGTGATCTGTGGCTGCCGCCATGGAACATTGAAAGAGACAGAACACTTTGGGACTCAGTAGAGGCATTCTTTGCGTGAATTAGCGAGGCTGTATCCCGTTTGGAGGTCTTCGTAGGCCTGAGTTCGATTTGCCGGGACATGCAACCAGGTTAGATAGTGGCCACACTATGGGTCGTCGATATATGTGTAAATATATTATCTGTAATAAAATATTTAATCTGCAGTCATTATGTCGAGATTCAAACCACCACTTAGGCATAATTTCCTGACCACAACTAGAACTCTCAGGAAAGAACCCGCACGAAAGCGCACACAAGTAACCACGCCAAATCCCTACACAAAGGAAGAGATAAATGCAAAGCTTTGCGTAGCTTGTCCTAGTTTCTCGTGTAAACAAGACTATGCCAGCTGGCTTAGAAACGGGTGCTCTTACCACTTAGATCAGATAGGGATGTTTGCAAATTTTTCTGAATCATTTATATTCTTACTGCTTCGAAGCATCCATCAAGCATGCATAATTTGTCAAAATGGACTTTCTTATGTATGAAAAGAATCATTCGGATCCTTATGTTGCCATTATCGATAAGGGGTCATATGTTGCTATTATTTGATAAGGGGTCATATGTTGCTATTATCGATAAGGGGGCATATGTTGCTATTATCGATAAGGGGTCATATGCTGCTATTATTGATAAGAGGTGATATGCTGCTATTAACATAAGGGGTCATATGCTGCTATTACCGATAAGGGGTCACATGTTGCTATTATTGATAATGGGTCGCATGCTGTTATTATCGATAAGGGGTCATATGCTGTTATTATCGATAAGGGGTCACATGCTGCTATTATTGATTAGGGGTCATATGCTGCTATTATGGATAAGGGGTCATATGTTGCTATTATTGATTAGGGGTCATATGCTGCTATAATGGATAAGGGGTCATATGCTGCTATTATTGATAAGGGGTCATATGCTGCTATTATTGATAAGGGGTCATATGGTGCTTTATAGATAAGGGGTCATATGCTGCTATTATTGATAAGGGGACATATGCTGCTTTATAGATAAGGGGTCATATGCTGCTATTATTGATAAGGGGTCGCATGCTGCTATTATTGATAAGGGGTCGCATGCTGCCATTATCAATAAAGTAAAGTGCTGCCATTCTCGATAAGTGCCATATGCTGCCATTCTCAATAAGGGGGCCCATATGCTGCCATTATCGATAGCGCGACACGCAGCTCATAATCTGCAGTTCCCTGGTTCTGGTCCAAACACTGCAAGTGTCGAGATTTATCTCTGCAAAACTTCCATCCTGCCCTCTCTCAGTAGGGGACACCTTTGGGCTTGGAAAGGCCGTCGTCTTCCGGTGGGAAGTTAAACGGTGGTATCATGTACGTGAGAGACATCCTGTGGAAGTTAAAGAACAAGCTAGATAGCCTTGACGGGTTGTTGTGTTGTTTTACCTCTGAGCGGCACTTTTTTGCACACCATGGGCTAAATGGCTAGGTCACATGGACCCCGAAGGCTGAGAGAAGGTTGGGGGAGGAGACCCACTGGAACAGCTGTTGGGAGACAGATGGTAGCCTCCCGTCAAGGCCATCCAGCGTGTTCTTTAACGTGCACAGGGTATGGCTCTCCCACACACGGGGCCACGGCTTAACGTCCCCATTCACACACGGGGCCACGGCTTAACGTCCCATCCACACACGGGGCCACGGCTTATCCGTCCCATCCGACGGACGGCGGCCTTTCCAATCGGTGTCCCCTACTGACCGTGGGCAGGGGGGGGGGATTTTGCGGAGATAAATCTCAACGCGACTCAGCTGGGACTCGAACCTGGGAACTACAGATTACGAGCCTGGCGCGCTACCGACTGAGCCACCCCCGCCACCCAGCCTTGACGGGAGGCCACCGTCTGTCTCCTAACTGCTGTCCAGTAGGTCCTTAACTGGCATAGTGGTTAGGCAGCTAGCGACTGTTCCAGCAAGGCAAACTTTGTGTGTTGTGTTAGCTCTAAGGCAGTGGTCAGCAATGACTTCGGTCGTAGTAGAGAATGTCCTTGTATGAGAAGGCCTGCAAAAGCTAGGAGTAGCTTCTAGTATTCTTCTCTGTCCTAAATGTCGCTCTTCGGTCTTTGCAATTTCGCCATTTAGCCCATTGTGTGCAAAAACAAAAAGGGGGTGCAGGAACGTCTAAATTATTTTGCCGTTCCTAACTCCTCCTTTCCTTTTCCTTTCGGGGCGGGGCTGGCTCAGTCGGTAGCGCGCCAGGCTCGTAATCTGTAGTTCCCAGGTTCAAGTCCCAGCTGGGTCAGCGTTGAGATTTATCTCCGAAAAATTCCCCGCCCTGCCCACGGTCAATAGGGGACACCGATGGGCTTGTAAAAGGCCGCTGTCCGTCGGATGGGACGTTAAGCCGTGGCCCCGTGTGCTTGAGAGACATACCCTGTAAACGTTAAAGAACACGCTGAACGGCCTTGACGGGAGGCTACCATCTGTCTCCCAACAGCTGTTCCACTGGGTCCCCTCCCCCAACCTACTCTGAGCCTTCGGGGTCCATGTGACCTGGCCATTTAGCCCATGGTGTGCAAAAAAGTGCCGCTCAGAGGTAAAACAACCGAACCCAACAACCCTTTTCCTTTCGCTACCTGATTCCAATTTTCTGCACATGATCAGAATCTCAATCGATTTCACTATAGTATTCGAATAAAATTGCATAGTGTACAGTCGCTCAAAAAAGTATCCGAACACCATGGTTGATTACAGAATGCAGAAAAAATATCTGGCAACGATTTTTTTAGAAATTAGTGATCTGACAACCTTCGTGTCACGTTGTCAGATCACTAATTTCTACAAAAATCGTTGCCAGATATTTTTTTTTTGAATTCTGTAATCAACCATGGTGTTCGGATACTTTTTTGAGCGACTGTACCTTATATCTTGTCTACGAAAAAAATGCTCATTTTTTTATTGTTTTTTGAAACTTCAGCGAATACTTACCTAAGATCATTTTTTAATTGCTCAGCAAAGGAATAAATAAGCGTATTGGGTGATATATGGCATCGCTGCTGCATTAAAAAGAAACGTGATGTATCCTGTTGCCGTACAAAAAACGTGTTCTAAAAGGATCTTCTGACAAGGTTAACGAACCCGTAATAATGAGGATATTTAAAAGCATGCTTTGCCACTAAAAAAGGAAATTCTGAACAAGCAACGCATCACCTGAAAGCTTCTTCGTATTTCTTCTTGTTCCCCCATTAGAGCACATAATGGGGTCGATGCGTGCCATGTTCTGCATCCCTGTCTTCTCGTGTAGCGAATTTTGTACGCGTATAGTATGACATGAGATCCACTTATAGACATCCGACGCTTCGGCTCGGATGATGAATCAGTGTCTTGTTTCCGCTTCGTTTCTTGGTTGTTAATCGCTTCTTCTAGAGTATAATGTGCCAAAGGTGAAAATGACAAGAAGAGGTTATCTGGGGAATGGTTGCTATAAGAAAGTTGGGTTGTTTTACCTCTGAACGGCACTTTTTTGCACACAATGGGCTAAATGGCCAGGTCACATGGATCCCGAAGGCTCAGAGAAGGTTGGGGGAGGGGACCCACTGGAACAGCTGTTCGGAGACAGATGGTAGCCTCACGTCAAGACCATCCAGCGTGTTCTTTAACGTGCACAGGGTATGTCTCTACCGCATACGGGGCCACGGCTTAACGTCCCATCCGACGGACGGCGGCCTTTCCAAGCCCATCGGTGTCCCCTACTGACCGTGGGCAGGGCGGGGAATTTTGCGGATATAAATCTCAACGCTGGCCCAGCTGGGACTCGAACCTGGAAACTACAGATTACGAGCCTGACGCGCTACCGACTGAGCCACCCCCGCCCCACTATAAGAAGGAGTGTGGCTTAGAAAACAAAGGGAGAAGTTGCAACATCAGTTTCCTTATGGATGAGAGAACTGGGGGAAATAAGTACAATAGGAACTTTTTCTTACATTAGAATATATCAAATGAAAACCAGAGTAAGAGTGTTAAGGACACAAATAAATAATTCCATGTCATTTTTTGTCGCTTCGGCCGGTCTTGTCGAGTCCCAGCTGGGTCAGCGTTGAGATTTATCTTCGCAAAACTCACCGCCCTGCCCAAGGTCAGTAGGGGACACTGATGGGCTTGAAAAGGCCGCCGTCTGTTCAATGGGACGTTAAGCTTTGGTTTCGTATGAGGGAGAGCCACACCCTGTGCACGTTAAACAACACGCTGGATGACCTTGACGGGAGACTACCATCTGTCTCCCAACAGCTGTTCCAGTGGGTGCCCTCTCCCAACCTTCTCTTAGCCTTCGGGGTTCTTGTGACCTGGTCATTTAGCCCATTGTGTACAAAAAAGTGCCGCTCGGAGGTAAAACAACCCAACAATCCGGTCTTCTTGGCAGCGTATTCTCGCTCCTTAGTATTGGAAAGAAGAGGTTTGTTGTTCTCTTCAATGATTTACTTCCTTTTAGCAGAGTGGGGCGGGGGTGGCTCAGTCGGTAGCGCGCCTGGCTCGTAATCTGTAGTTCCCAGGTTCAAGTCCCAGCTGGGTCAGCGTTGAGATTTATCTCCGCAAAAATTCCCCGCACTGCCCACGGTCAGTAGGGGACACCGATAGGCTTCGAAAGGCCGCCGTCCGTCGGATGGGACGTTAAGCCGTGGCCCCGTGTGTGGGAGAGCCATACCCTGTGCACGTTAAAGAACACGCTGGATGCCCTTGACGGGAGGCTACCATCTGTCTCCCAACAGCTGTTCCAGTGGGTCCCCTCCCCTAACCTTCTCTGAGCCTTCGGGGTCCATGTGACCTGGCCATTTAGCCCAAGGTGTGCAAAAAAAGTGCCGCCCAGAGGTAAAACAACACAAACAACATCCTTTTAGCAGAAGTATAGAGAGTTATTTTTTTCTCAATTTATGTGTTCTGCCTCTGCAATAATTTGAAACTGTGGTTACATCCTGCGGTTTACGCAGATGAAGTTGCTATATAATGGCGCTTGAAATAAGGTCAAAAATTAAAAATTGACCTTATTTGAACTATACATTATATATACAGCGAGTTATTCTAAATTTTACACGCGATTTCAAAAGTTCACATTACCACATCAACTTAAATGGTGAAGTGCTAATATGATACAAGCAATTTAATGTACTGTCGCTCAAAAAAGTATTCGAACACTACGGTTGTTTACAAAATTCAGAAAAAATGTCTGGAAACGATTTTTTTAGAAATTAGTGATTTGGCAACCTTCGTGTCACGTGACACGAAGGTTGTCAGATCACTAATTTAAAAAAAAAATCGTTGCCAGATATTTTTTCTGAATTTTGTAAGTAACCGTAGTGTTCGGATACTTTTTTGAGCTACTGTACCCTTTGGATATATTCTATGTTGGCCCCATGTACAGTCGCTCAAAAAAGTATCCGAACAATGTGCTTGATTACAGAATTCCGAAAAAAAATATTCGGAAACGATTTTTTTTAGAAATTAGTGATCTGGCAACATTGTACATACACGAAGGTTGCCAGATCATTAATTTCTAAAAATATCGTTGCCAGATATTTTTGCTGAATTCTCTAATCAACCATAGTGTTCTGATATTTATTTGAGCGACTGTATGTATATAAAAAACTTTTGCACCAATCATTTGAGATAATTTGTTACAGTGTTATGAATTCTTAAAATTTTATGAATCATTTTTAATAACCCCACGAAACTTATATCTCGAGTCTCATTCGATATCTGTTTAAACATTTGCAATTTTAATTATTTCCAATTCATATTCGAGAATGGCAATTTGATTCGAACATTCTTTCATTTTAATTTAGGGTTGGGTTGTTGAGCGGCACTTTTTTTGCACACCATGGCTAAATGGCCAGGTCACATGGACCCCGAAGGCTCAGTAGGTTGGGAGGGGACCCACTGGAACAGCTGTTGCGAGACAGATGGTAGTCTCCCGTCAAGGCCATCCAGCGTGTTCTTTAACGTGCACAGGGTATGGCTCTCCTACACACGGGGCCACGGCTTAAGGTCCGAAGGCTCAGTAGTTGGGAGGGGACCCACTGGAACAGCTGTTGCGAGACAGATGGTAGTCTCCCGTCAAGGCCATCCAGCGTGTTCTTTAACGTGCACAGGGTATGGCTCTCCTACACACGGGGCCACGGCTTAAGGTCCCATCCGACGGACGGCGGCCTTTCCAAGCCCATCGGTGTCCCCTACTGACCGTGGGCAGGGCGGGTAGTTTTGCGGGGATAAATCTCAACGCTGACCCAGCTGGGACTCGAACCTGGGAACTACAGATTACGAGCCTGGCGCGCTACCGACTGAGCCACCCCCGCCCTTTTAATTCAGTAATTAAATAAAACAAAGTATGAAACACTACACGTATTTCAAACTGAATAATATTCCAGTTAGTTATTTTTCTTTCTTTTGCACTGGAAGAAAGCATTGATAATAATTTAAACACAGTAAGAATTCTAATTTTATGAATTGAGAAATAATTCGTCTTCTATCTGCTTTCATCACATAAGAAAAAAAAATTGACGGAATTGACAATGTTATATCTTGTTGGATCAGGTTTTTAGTAGCATGAGAACGAGTGTTGGACATTGCACTCGTGAAATAACACACCGGATGCACTTGACAGAAGGGTTTTACCTCCCTGTCAGTCGTTTAGGAGGAGGATATTGGAGCAGGATTTCTCCTCTTCGTTCAAAATGATTTGTCGTATTTTTCAACTCGAGAATTATAATCGCGCTTCATATTCAAATATATTCGAAACATATTCAGTTGAACCTCTAGGTGTCCGTTGTGTTTCCTAGTTTCCTTCGTCTTAGCAATTTCATCGGAAAGCCTTTCCTGAACCTCCTTAGAATACATCACTGAACTCATGGTTCTTCTTAAATTACTATTCCTCTGAATTCATGGCAATACGCAACCAACCAGAGCTGGTTGCATGTTGCTGTGAATTCATCTAATGCATTCGGTGGATTCTCAAATGGAATACTTCCCCTTTCTAGCATTCTCAAAGGGGATAGGATTCCTCTTCCCCCTTGGGAACGAGAGTAAAGATAATGGATGCAAAAATAGACTTGTACATATTTCACGCATTTCTCAAGAGCATTTTTAAAGACTTCTAAAATGGAGTGAAAAATGTTACATCATCATCATCATCCTCAAGCAGCCATGGGCTACGGAGGTCCAACCAGACCGTACAATTTAGTTCTCCAAGCAAGTCTATCCTGAGCTACATCTACTGCATCTGGCCACTGCACACCAATTCTAACAAGGTCCTGTTTGACATTGTCTGCCCACCGCATCCTAGGTCTCCCCTTCTTTCTGAGGCCTTTAGGCACACTGTTCATAACCCTATTCGCCAAACTATAATTATTCATACGGGCAACATGGCCAAACCAACGGAGTCTCTCTCTGCACAATATGCTGCTTAAAGGATGTTGCAAACTCCTTTGCCTAACCTCATCATTAGTTACAAAGTTGAACCACCTAATGCCCAAGATACTGCGTAAGCATCTGGAATCAAAAGCATCTCGTTTCCTGTTATCTTGTTTACAAAGTGTCCACGTTTCACTACCATAACTAACCATAGAAAGAACCAAACTATTATACAGTCTAATTTTAGTCTTTATGTGTATACGCCTATTTCTCCACACTCTCCATAGATTCTTAAAAGTCCCGGCAGCAATCCCTATTCGTCTGTTAATCTCATGCCGCACATCACCATTATCTGTTACATAGCTCCCAAGGTAATTAAACTGTGACACCTGCTCAAGACTGCAACCATTCAGACTAACTGAATCACAGCCTGCCTGACCAATTTTCATCACTTTAGTTTTCTCTCTGTTTATAACCAAACCTACTCTACTACCAGTCTCATCAACAGCTAGAATGAAAGAGTTCATCTCATCAACATCATTTGCCAAAAGGGCTAAATCATCAGCCTAATCTAAATCAGAAATTTTCTTATCTCCAGCCCATTTAAGGCCAAAATCTTTCCCTTGAAATGAATTTCGCATAACATAATCAATAACCAAACTAAAGAGAAAAGGAGACAAAATGCACCCTTGTCGAACACCAGAAGTAATGCTAAACAAACTCTCACACACGACTCAGTGTTATTATAGAGAGCTTTCATTACGTTAACTAACTTGTCTGGTATACCATATGATATCACAATCAACCACAAATTATGACGATCAACAGAGTCGAAAGCCTTTTTGTAATGAAAAAAGCTAGCAACCAAAGGTTTCTGAAACTCTAAACATTTCTCAAGAATCTGCCTAAGTGAAAATATCTGATCCACACATCCCCTACCACTTCTGAATCCACATTGCTCATCACGCAATTGACTGTCAACCAGATTCTTAATTCTATTAAGCACAATCATGGAAAGAACTTTACCTGGAACAGAGAGTAGGCTAACACCCCTATAGTTATTACAAGAACTGCGATCACCTTTTTTGAAAATAGGGATAACAATAGCTCTGGTAAAATCCTTAGGAACCATGCCTTTATCGTAAAAGATATTCAGAATTTCGGTCATCCAAGTGGTAACCGAAACATTTCCAGCTCTAAGCAGGTCTGTAGTAATTTCATCTACCCCTGGGGATTTATGAAGTTTAAGTTTAGAAACAGCCAAAATAACTGCAGATTGTGTTATAGGGCCAACATTAAAGCCACCAATGCATCTATCATCATTGCAAACAATGGGAATAGAACTAACCGCATTGTTTAGAATATCACTGATACATAGCCCACCTAGCTATGACAGAATCCTCACCTTCTATAACCTTACCTTGTTTATCCTTCAATCCCTGTATACCTGTCCGTTTTCTACCACACAAAACATTAACTATCTGGTACAGCTCTCTGCTGTTGTGCTGTCTAACTGCTTCCTCATCTTTGTCAGCCAAACCATCAAGCCAAAGATTCTTATCAGTAGCTAACTGATCTTTTACACGTTTATTAAGTTCTCTGTAATGCTTTCTATTAGTCCTAGTAGGGTATTGATTAAGGACATTCCTGCAGTTCCGAAATAAGCTCAAGTGCCTTATCACTCAGATAATTCTGTCTCTTCTGCTCTTTTTTTCCTAAAAGAGTACTGTTAGTGTCCAAAAAAGCCTGTTTAAAATGATCCCATTCTTCCTCAACTTCAGTAGTAAGAATACCATGACTACCATAATGACTAAGTAACCTATCATGGTGAGCTTTAGCTATAACTGGGTCTTTCAGAGCTTCAGTATTAAAAGCAAATTTTTTAACCCTAGCACAACACTTTTTAAGTTTAAGTTGCAAGACACTTTTAACAAGGATCCAATTTCAGCTTCCCTATATGCCCTGGTATTTCTAACAGAACTAGCCCATTTGCTGTTAATTAATATATAATCAATCATATTCCTATGCAGCCCATCAGGTGAAACCCATGTGTACTTATGTATGTCGCGGTGTTTGTAATGTGTTAGTTATTCTGAAACCATTGAGTTTAGTTACCTGTAGGAGACGTTGCCCATTGCCGTTGCAGCTACCAATACCAAAATTGCCAATCACCTTCCCCAAAGGTCAGAGTCAGTACCAACTTTGGCATTGAAGTCACCAAGAACAAGGGTAATATCTCCTTTCTTGACAGAATTAAAAATATCCTGAAGTTGTTCATAAAACCTATCCTTCTCATCCTCATCGGCATCCTCAGTGGGGGCATAACAGCAGATAACATTCAGGTCTTTAACACTTGTCTGAAATTTTGCTGTAAGAAACCTTTCATTAATGCACTCATATCCTAGAAGAGCATCACTAGCGTGTCTGCTGAGAAGCAGACCCACGCCTTGGTGATGCTTATTGTCGTCCCTTCCTGAAAAGAGAAATTTAAGATTATTTTTAAGAATCTGACCTTTATCTGTCCATCTGGTCTCTTGCAAGCCGAGAATATCTAAATTTTAATGGTGGAATTCTTGTGTCAGGGCATCAAGAGAAAAAGCTCTGTGCAGAGTCCTCACATTCCAACTACCTATGGAGAGAAAATGGTTAGTAGGATGTTTAAAGAAACTACGCTTATTGAGAGAGGGAATGCCGACAATATCAAACAGCCCCCTAATCGCAGACATGGGGCAAAGACCCGTTCCCCCACCACTAAAGGCTGAAGCCATCTACACTGGAAGACTTCCTCCAATGTAGAATTTGACGATGCCAATAGAAGCAAAGAGTTCAGGTGCCTGCGATGACCTCTGCTCAGGATTATCCACCAGCTGATAAACATATCCTGTAAATCTATTCACTTGCGGCTGTCAACCCACAAACAAACAGAAAACACAGCGGAAGATTTTCCCTCCACAGAAGCCCACCAATGCAGCAAAATCAGGATCCATAATCAAGCTCAGAACCATATATCTGTCCAGTCCAGTGGGTTTATATGGTCATCACCAGGACCCTGTGTGGTTGACCACTCCTCAGCAGGGTAGAAAAAAAAGAAAAGTAGCCATAGTTGTCCAGATCAGTAGGCCACACTAATCTTGCAGCCCTCCCCTTCCGTTCACTTCCACAAGAGAGTATCTCTTTTGAAAGGTACTAACGGTCTGCACCACGAGAAGGCGGGGTATTACACTACAATGAAAATCTAGTTTATTGTTCCTCATTTTTATGTTTGTCTTGCTAGATTTTGTCATCAAGCATACAAAAAAAAGGGGAGGAGTTGGTTTGTTCTATTTCTGAGCGGCACCTATTTGTAAACAATGAGGAAAATGGCCAGGTCACAATGAGGAAAATGGCCAGGTCACAATGAGGAAAATGGCCAGGTCACAATGAGGAAAATGGCCAGGTCACAATGAGGAAGATGGCCAGGTCTCAATGAGGAAAATGGCCAGGTCACAATGAGGAAAATGCCCAGGTCACAATGAGGAAAATGGCCAGGTCACAATGAGGAAAATGGCCAGGTCACAATGAGGAAAATGGCCAGGTCTCAATGAGGAAAATGGCCAGGTCTCAATGAGGAAAATGGCCAGGTCACAATGAGGAAAATGGCCAGGTCTCAATGAGGAAAATGGCCAAGTCTCAATGAGGAAAATGGTCAGGTCACAATGAGGAAAATGGCCAGGTCACAATGAGGAAAATGGTTAGGTCACAATGAGGAAAATGGTCAGGTGACAATGAGGAAAATGGCCAGATCACAATGAGGAAAATGGTCAGGTCACAATGAGGAAAATGGTCAGGTTACAATGAGGAAAATGGTCAGGTCACAATGAGGAAAATGGCCAGGTCACAATGAGGAAAATGGTCAGGTCACAATGAAGAAAATGGTCAGGTCACAATGAGGAAAATGGTCAGGTCACAATGAGGAAAATGGCCAGGTCACAATGAAGAAAATGGCCAGGTCACAATGAGGAAAATGGCCAGGTCTCAAGGACCCTGAGGGCTCAGAGAAGGTTGAGGGGTGGGGACCAATCGAGCAGCTGCTAGGAGGACTTTTGTCAAGGCTATCCAGTGTATCTTTAACGTGCACATGTCAGGGCTATCCCGCATACGAGACCACGGCTTAACGTCCAATCCGATGGATTGCTGCCTATGGAAGCCAATCAGGAAATAAGGGGTAAAGAACAATCCGGTCAACTCGGAATTCCTTCTGTTATTTCTATAAATTACAGATATTTTTTCAGTAGAAACCACCGAGTGAAATTTTTATATTACGAATATGACAGTTACATAATTAAAAAATAAAATAAATGGAAAAATTTGCATTGCAATTGCGTCGTACAGTTTTTCAAATCATTAGAGAATTGTATAAATGGTAAGCAAAATCAGGAAGCAAAATACTTAAGAATAAATTCTTTATGGTAATGACGTCTACTTGTCGTATTAGAATAATATCACCATCACCCCATTCCCATTATTAGGTAGGTGGTCATATTTTTCTGATACGACTGTGAATATAACTCTTGAATTTCAACAAAATTATTTCGGTATTCAAAAGAGGGTTATTTCACAGCAAAAGTCGAAGCAATAAAAATTTATCAAAAAAAATGCTAATCAAAATACAAATGGTAATTGTCACATCAAATTGTTTACTGATATTGTTTACATTAAAAAATTCGTCAAAAATATAATTCAACTTCCGTCAATATTGATCGCAACGTGGAAGGAGGTGTTTCTGATTTTTAATTTTCGAGGTATCGTAAATCTTTTAAATACTGAATGAATTTTACAGAAATTTAAAATTTGCATAAGCTTGATTTTGACCATTTAGTTTAACTTTACCCATAAAAAAGTTTATTTATTAGGAAAATGAGCTTTTATTTGCTTTCCATTGATGTAATACGAAAATTCTCTAACGTTTTGGAAGAGCTCTCGAGTAAGAAATAGAGATTTATATACAGGGTGTCTCAAAAATATAGGTACAAACTTTTATGGGAGGTAGATAACATCTAAAGAAATTAGAATTACATAGGAACCCATAACCGGAAACGTCACCGTAAGTCAATAGGCGGCGCTGTTCATCAGTGCGCTAGAGGGGAAATTTCGGATTTCCTCATTCGAGCGGTACTCGGCTTACGAAGAGCATGCAAAGGTATTCGAACAGGGAGCTGGCAGACATGCACTTAGTGTATGGAATAGCTGAGGGCAACGGACGAGCCGCTCAACGAATGCATCAAGAACGCTTCCGACACAGACATGTACTGGGCCAATCAATGCTCCATCGGTGTCACACATGCATCGCGTCTCATGGTGGAAACTTCGAGCATCTGCTGTAACATTATGAAATGTATCATCTAGTACGCCATTTGTAATAATTATGTCCATAAATGTTTTCCCATTAATCACTGTCTTGTGTCCTTTCAGATCTTGTACCTCTGCTACCACTTTCCCATGACGTTTCTGGTTATGGGTTCCTATGCAATTCTCATTCCTTTAGATGTTATCTACCTCCCCTAAAAGTTTGTACCTATATTTTTGAGACACCCTGTATATCAACAGTTGAACACAAGATGTTTCAGATAACTTTATTACTCTGTTTCCTCCTTATATACTTTGTTACCAACTCCAAATTTAAAAGTTGTATGCTGTATATTATTGAATTTTAAACGAATTTTAAATAATTAAAAGCAAAATAGTTTTTTCTCTGAAAAATCTCTGAGCGCAGTACAATGTTGAAATCCGAAAGAATTTGAATGATTATTTCAGCATCACGTTAACACAAAGTAAAACAAAAATACGAGGTTATACCATTGATCATCCGGTAATAAATGTTATCATCCAGTAATCCAGTAAAATACTTCAGGACCATTCTCACGAAAGTTCCAATTTGCTTGAAAACCTAGTTTCATTTTCAGTTGGGGCGGGGGTGGCTCAGTCGGTAACGCGCCAGGCTCGTAATCTGTAGTTCCCAGGTTCGAGTCCCAGCTGGGTCAGCGTTGAGATTTATCTCCGCAAAATTCCCCGCCCTGCCCACGGTCAGTAGCGGACACCGATGGGCTTGGAAAGGCCGCCGTCCGTCGCCCCGTGTGTGGGAGAGCCATACCCTGTGCACGTTAAAGAACATGCTGGATGGCCTTGACGGGAGGCTACCATCTGTCCCCCAACAGCTGTTCCAGTGGGTCCCATCCCCCAACCTTCTCTGAGCCTTCGGGGTCCATGTGACCTGGCCATTTAGCCCATGGTGTGCAAAAAAGTGCCGCTCAGAGGTAAAACAACCCAATTCATTTTCAGTTAACTTTAGAGACCTGACTTTGACTATTGGCTTTAATCCAATATATTCAGTAAAACAAAACATTACTTAGTCAATAGCGAGACAAAAAAACAAACATATTTCTAACATTGGAATATAATTATCACACAGCCCGATTGATATTGGACTCTGAAATGCATCTTTCAATATAATATGTTTCAGGTTTTTTTCGGTTAAATTAAGCATTGAAGTCTGCGGCGCCATCAGTGTTCGGTGAACCACTACTTAAGAAAAAAAAAATAAATAAATACCCCCTCAAGCAGCTGCTTGCCACAGAGGTCTGACAGGAGCCTGTCAGTTTATATGCCACAGTAGGAGATCTGAGAGGATGGCAGGACCTCAGCAGAAAAACGACACACACATCCATGCCTAATTCCGGGGCTCGAACCCAGGTCCCTTAGATCAGTAGCCAAGCGTGCTAACCACTCGGCCACGGGACGGCCCTACTTAAGAAACACTGTGGTAAAGAATACAGATAATCTCCCAGCTTAATGCGGCGGTGCTTTCCTCACAACTCCGCATTAAATGAAATCCGATTTCATTGCTCTAACAGGTACATATTTCAATGAGATAGGTAGGATACGTGCTACAGACCCTAAGCATAGAAGTAAATAATTATAATTCGTAAAATGTAAATATAGAGGCATATAACACTCAAAAGTGCTGTAAGATATTAAAGATTAGTAAAAATTTTACTTATAAATAAAATGAAACCTAAACATAAAAAAAACATGAAATTTTCTGGACTTGCTAGGCAGAATTAGAGCTAATTAAGACCCAGACTTTCAGCTGAAAAACGATTCAAGGATCTACTAATAGTTTTTTTTCCCTCTTTAGACGTAATATTTGTTAATGCTTATTTATATTTAATACATAATTGCACGCGGGCAGCGAATCAGAACTATGTTTCACGGCATCTTTTCTTGTTGTCATAGTTGTACCCCCCTCCTACAAAGCCGTGCACTGACTATGGGTTGGGTTGTTGGGTTGTTTTACCTCTGAGCGGCACTTTTTTGCACACCATGGGCTAAATGGCCAGGTCACATGGACCCCGAAGGTTGGGAGAGGGGACACACTGCAACAGCTGTTGGGAGACAGATGGTAGCCTTCCGTCAAGGTCATCCAGCGTGTTCTTTAAAGTGCACAGGGTATGGCTCTCCCGCACATGGGGCCACGGCTTAACGTCCCATTCGACGGACGGCGGCCTTTCCAAGCCCATCGGTGTCCCCTACTGACCGTGGGCAGGGTGGGGAATTTTGCGGAGATAAATCTCAACGCTGACACAGCTGGGACTCGAACCTGGGAACTACAGATTACGAGCCTGGCGCGCTACCGACTGAGCCACCCCCGCCCCACTGACTATAGAAAGAGAGCGCTCTTCAGTGACATCGATGGTCAACATTTTTATGAAACTACTCGCTTAAGACAGGTTGGGTTGTTTTACCTCCGAGGGGCACTTTTTTGCACACCATGGGCTAAATGACCAGGTCACAAGTACCCCGAAGGCTCAGAGAAGGTTGGGGGAGGGGACTCACTGGAACAGCTGTTGAAAGACAGATGGTAGTCTCCTGTCAAGGCCATCCAGTGTGTTCTTTAACGTGCACAGGTTATGGCTCTCCCGCACACGGAGCTACAGCTTAATGTCCCATCGACGGACGGCGGCCTTTCCAAGCCCTTCGGTGTCTTCTACTGACTCTGGGCAGGGCGGGGAATTTTGCGGAGATAAATCTCAACGTTAGTCCAGCTGGCGCTTAAGACAACAATGCATTATGGATAGACTGCTTGATCAACTATGTGTCGTTTACTCTGTATGTAAGAAATCCTTTGGATAAAGAAAATATATCCTGCCAATTTGATTGCGAAAAACAAAATGAGTATTTTTAAATCCGTGCTGTGGCAAATCCTCGTTGCAGTGGATGCGTTAAGCCTAGTTTATTGGTAGCTTCCCAGTTTAGAAAAAATAATGTTAATATTCTCCATTAGAAAAAAAGTTTTGGATAAATCATTATATCTCCTGTACATGTCAGAGAGACGGTATGGCGGGAAAAAATCGCTATGAGATTATGTTGTAGATTAAACTCTTTTTTAGACATTCTTAGCGCCAGTTGCCAGAAATTCTACTTATCACCGCGAAATGCAAATGAGCTTAAAACAGCCACTTTCGATTCAGCAGTAGCAAATGGTTTTCGTTATTCTAATACATAAAGAAGAAAGTTTTTGCGTCTGTCCGCTTATGTACTCGATTCGCAGAAGAGGTATAGGCACCAAACTTTGCATGAATGTTTCCTTCACGCAGCGGATGAAGATAGGCTATGGGCGAAATCGCTGGGTTCAAATAAATTTGGGGTGGGCAGGATTGAATTTCTCAAAATCCATATAGACTTAACATTAACGGTTGTAAGTTACTCAAAATAACTGTTGCCAACAATAAATTTGAAAGGAGGTATGCATCTTAATTTCTCATTTCGTGTTGGGTTAGGTTGTTTTACCTCTGAGCGGCACTTTTTTGCACACCATGGGCTAAATGGCCAGGTCACAAGGACCCCGAAGGCTCAGAGAAGGTTGGGGGAGGGACCCACTGGAACAGCTGTTGGGAGACAGATGGTAGCCTCCCGTCAAGGCCATCAAGCGTGTTCTTTAACGTGCACAGGGTATGGCTCTCCCGCACACGGGGCCACGGCTTAACGTCCCATCCGACGGACGGCGGCCTTTCCAAGCCCATCGGTGTCCCCTACTGACCGTGGGCAATGCGGGGAATTTTGCGGAGATAGATCTCAACGCTGACCCAGCTGGGACTCGAACCTGGGAACTAACAGATTACGAGCCTGGCGCGCTACCGACTGAGCCACCCCCGCCCCCTCATTTCGTGTGATAAAGTCATTGTTCTGTTTGTTGTGAAAAGAGCACGAGTTTTTCTGTGGAAATTGAAGTCGTTCTAATTAAGCACGAGATTCTTTGCTGAACTGAAAGCGGTTCGGAAACGTAAAAATCAAATTGAAAGTTAAAATCATCAACTTAATTTCCAAAATATGTAAAAGTTCATAAGTATATTTCTCATAAGATAGATTAATTAATAAATGTTTTAAATATTGTGTTAAGTAATAAATTATATTTCTTAATAATAATAATTTTTTCATAGTATTTATAATTTTTTGTGGAACTCAGACCATATTTATTTTTATTTTACTATAAAGTTATATATGCCTGGTGCTCTGGTGGGAAGATAATACCTTGAAAATTTCGATTATCTGAGCGAGTCAATACAGGTTTTTGGTTTAGAAACTTCCGACATGGGAAGAATCACCCAGGATTTAGTTTGGGATGGGAGTCGGGGAGTCTTTGAGAATTTAGCTCGGGGGGGGGGGATATGAGTTGTTTGGATTGTTTTACCTCTGAGTGGCACTTTTTTTTTTTACACACCATGGCCAGGTCACAAGGACCCCGAAGGCTCAGAAAAGATTGAGGTAGGGACCCACTGGAATAGCAGTTGGCAGACAGATGGTGGTCTCCAGTCAAAGCCACCCAGCGTGTTCTTTAACGTGCACAGGGTATGACTCTCTCCCGCACACGGGGGCACGGCTTAACGTCCCATCCGACGAATGGCGGCCTTTTAAAGCCCATCGGTATCCCCTACTGACTGTGGGCAGGGCGGGGAGTTTTGCGGAGATAAATCTCAACGCTGACACAGCTGGGACTCGAACCTGGGAATTGCAGATTACAAAGCCTGGAGCGCTACTAACTGAGCTACTCACTCCCCAGGGAGGGATCGAGAATAAGACTTGAATAGAGTTTACCAATTACTAAAATATTTCACAAGACAGGAAAGATTATAATAATATTCCATATGGAACGATATTTTACAGTTTTTTAACATAATTTTTAGTGTAGGACATAAAAATATTGGACTAAGACAAAATCAAACAAAAATAACTGTTTGGATTTCAAAGCATATAGAATAGTTTTAGATTTAGTGTAAGACGATATACGAATGACAGTAATTTCGGGGATCCTCAAGGAGGGTTCCCTGGGATTCTCCATTGGGTAGACCCTGATACGACACCTCGAAATATGCCCACATGTAACTTTCCCTAAAAGAAAAAGAAAACATTTAGACGGAGGAGATCGATGGTAATGATCGTTATGCCAAATGAAAGTTTGTGACGTGGGTAGTTCCGTCTACTCAATATTCTAAAGAGTTTCAGATCAGAGCAACGTCGAGTAAATCTGAAAGTTAGACATGTTAAAAGGAAAACAGTTTTTAAACCATATCTTTTCGAAAGGTACGGAAGAGTTTCACCAACCTCCAGTTTCGTCGGATTTTTCAAATAAACCTTCATTTCATGCAAATAAAACAATCATTTCATGTAAATAAAACGTTCATTTCATGTAAATAAAACGTTCATTTCATGTAAATAAAAAAATCAATTCATGTAAATAAAACAATCATTTCATATAAATAAAACGTTCATTCATGTAAATAAAACGTTCATTCATGTAAATTAAACGTTCATTCATGTAAATAAAACAATCATTTCATGCAAATAAATCAATCATTTCATGTAAATAAAACGTTCATTTCATGTAAATAAAACGTTCATATCATATAAATAACACGTTAATTTCACGTAAATAAAACGTTCATGTAAATAAAACGTTCATTTCATGTAAATGAAACAATCATTTCATGCAAATAAATCAACCATTTCATGTAAATAAAACAATCATTTCACATAAATAAAATGTTCATTCACGTAAATGAAACAATCATTTCATGTAAATAAAACGTACATTTCATGTAAATAAAACGTTAATTTCATGTAAATAAAACGTTAATTTCATGTAAATGAAACGTCAATTTCATGTGAAATTATGAACACGTTTATGACACTTTACTAGTTAAGAACAAATAATGTTAATATTCTCCGTTTGGAATAAGTTTGGGATAAATCTTTACATCTTCTGAATTGAATTTCCCTGCGATTTAAACTTTAAAGATATTAGAAGCAAACTCTTACCTTTTTATTTTTTCCTCCTTTTCCATTGCCACCTTTTTTACCATACCTTTCTTCATTTTCTAGGAGATCGTGGTAGCCTTGATATCCTTTATATTTTTCTACGCATTTCATCCGGCAAAACTACAAATTGAAAACAACAACAACTTGGAATCAGATACTTCTTTGTTATTGAAATTATAGGCATGAAAATGGAGCTTCGTTATCACGTACTGAAATCCTTCTTTTTGGACGAAAGAGCTCAAATTTACAACTGCATGACGCTGAAGAAGCTTTATATTCGGTATCAAGAACACTTTTAGAGTTTAAAAATATATAGTTTTAAATTTACTTCGTTCAATAACCAGTTTTGTGGAAAAAAATGAGTTCTGCCGATCCGCTGGACTCGAATACACTTCTGTCCATATTCATGTTATAGTGTTCATTCTAAAGTATCTGTTCTAAGCCATCTGTTTCCTAACTGCCGTGGCCACTAACTGCCGTGCGGGAGAGCCATACCCTGTGCACGTTAAAGAACACGCTGGATGGCCTTGACGGGAGGCTACCATCTGTCTCCCAACAGCTGTTCCAGTGGGTCCCCTCCCCCAACCTTCTCTGAGCCTTCGGGGTCCCTGTGACCTTATCATTTAGCCCATGGTGTGCAAAAAAGTGCCGCTCAGAGGTAAAACAATCCAATCCTAACTGCTTTTCCAGTGGGTCCCCTCCCCCAACTTTCTTTGATCCTTCGGAGTCCTTGTGACCTGGCCATTCAGCCCATTGTGTGCAAAAAAGTACCTCTCACAGATAAAACAACCAAATCCCTAAAATGACATAAATATAACCAAACATGTGATCGGAGAAGGCAACTTTTTTTAAATGTTATCCTGAATGAGGTGTAAATAAGAAAGTCAGTCATGCTCAAAGCATTATTAACGAAAAAATCAATCAACAGTAAATATAACAGGCCCGGATCTAAAAAAAATCGAAGGTGAGTCTAAGAAACACAATCGAACTAAAAAAATGCAAAGATTTGTGGGGGGGGGGGGGCATCTTTGCATTTTTCTAACGAAGAGACTGAATTCACAATGGAGTATAACATTTCCCCCTACGTTTTACAGTTCTTTAAAAAAAATTCTTGAAAATTACATGAAATATAAGTAGGTTTCATAATTTTTGCCTCTATTACCATTATTAGCATTCTGAAAGGGGGGTGGGAGATTGATCCTTGACCCCTCTCTAGATCCGTCCTTTCACAGAGTTACCTGTTGATACAGAAGCCAATAAATCCATAGTTTTGTAGAAAAAATTTAGAGCAACATTGAAAAAAAGAGATGTTGCCTTCCTGTCCATAGATTGTGACATGCGTGACAAGTTCGGGTGGGTTAGTAAGTCACATTAGTGGATAAACAACGGAGCCTGTTCTTGTTTAGTTGTTTGAGCACTGTAGCATGAATCTGAAGAAATATCAGTTTGAGTCCTGTAAATTAACAAAAACTATTTATTGAATTCTGTGTATTTCCTGTTTATTGATTGCATTCTTCAATTAATTTTCTCTTATAGATAACATCTATTGACATAACCAAATCACCTGCGCTCATCGGGGCGGGGGTGGCTCAGTCGGTAGCGCGACAGACTCGTAATCTGTAGTTCCCAGGTTCGAGTCCCAGCTGGGTCAGCGTTGAGATTTATCTCCGCAAAAATTCCCTGCCCTGCCCACGGTCAGTAGGGGACACCGATGGGCTTGGAAAGGCCGCCGTCCGTCGGATGGGACGTTAAGCCGTGGCCCCGTGTGCGGGAGAGTCATTGTTTTGGAAACTTTTTAAACTTACAGCAAATTTATTTCACTTGCGAGAACTTGAAAGAATGCAGAGGCTTTCGGGAAAATATAGATCTTCCCTTTATCCTAATTTCAATATTTTCACTACCCATCGAGGATATCGTAGCGACAGTTTACCAACTTGAATTGCGAGTGGACAATAGTTTTAGAGAAACATTCCGAAAAACTTCCAGTCACAATTCAAAACTACAGTGGACAGGTTGAACCATTTTACTCGTGAGTGACATTTTGGGTTACACAATTCAATTCATCAGAAAATAAGAATCAAAAGCTCATAACAGGACGGTCTGTTAACTGCTTATCTGTAGAAGTTCTCAGATTAAACACTGGTAGCTTTTTAGACCAGAATTTGCTTCCAATTAGATGAAAAGTGTCCCGTAACTGAATTGAAATTGGTGGCAGAGCAAAATGAGACAGTTTTAAAATTATTCATATTTATGGACGGTAGCACAAATTTTATGAAACCGAAATTTAGGGTTACTTTGCATTTAGGATATTCAGACTTCATCCCCATTCCAGGGCGTAGTGTATAAATATATTGGTAAAATTATAATATAGATGTTTATAAATTATTTCAATTATGCTTTTAAAAATTATTGTGCTGTGAGCTTAAAACGTTTTCAAAACAATAAGATACAAGGTTTATATTAAATTCTTTTGCCAATAAAGGTCTGCCTTTTTTTCTCGGCATAATAAAAAATTCATCGCAATTATCTATTTAATGTACACTCCCTGGGCAAATTATTTTGAACACTGCATCGCGCACAAATTTCGGTTTCATAAAATTTGTGCTACCGTCCATAAATATGAATAATTTTAAAACTGTCTCATTTTGCTCTGCCACCAATTTCAATTCAGTTACGGGACACTTTTCATCTAATTGGAAGCAAATTCTGGTCTAAAAAGCTACCAGTGTTTAATCTGAGAACTTCTACAGATAAGCAGTTAACTGACCGTCCTGTTATGAGCTTTTGATTCTTATTTTCTGATGAATTGAATTGTGTAACCCAAAATGTCACTCACGAGTAAAATGGTTCAACCTGTCCACTGTAGTTTTGAATTGTGACTGGAAGTTTTTCGGAATGTTTCTCTAAAACTATTGTCCACTCGCAATTCAAGTTGGTAAACTGTCGCTACGATATCCTCGATGGGTAGTGAAAATATTGAAATTAGGATAAAGGGAAGATCTATATTTTCCCGAAAGCCTCTGCATTCTTTCAAGTTCTCGCAAGTGAAATAAATTTGCTGTAAGTTTAAAAAGTTTCCAAAACAATGACTCTCCCGCACACGGGGCCACGGCTTAACGTCCCATCCGACGGACGGCGGCCTTTCCAAGCCCATCGGTGTCCCCTACTGACCGTGGGCAGGGCAGGGAATTTTTGCGGAGATAAATCTCAACGCTGACCCAGCTGGGACTCGAACCTGGGAACTACAGATTACGAGTCTGTCGCGCTACCGACTGAGCCACCCCCGCCCCGATGAGCGCAGGTGATTTGGTTATGTCAATAGATGTTATCTATAAGAGAAAATTAATTGAAGAATGCAATCAATAAACAGGAAATACACAGAATTCAATAAATAGTTTTTGTTAATTTACAGGACTCAAACTGATATTTCTTCAGATTCATGCTACAGTGCTCAAACAACTAAACAAGAACAGGCTCCGTTGTTTATCCACTAATGTGACTTACTAACCCACCCGAACTTGTCACGCATGTCACAATCTATGGACGGGAAGGCAACATCTCTTTTTTTCAATGTTGCTCTAAATTTTTTCTACAAAACTATGGATTTATTGGCTTCTGTATCAACAGGTAACTCTGTGAAAGGACGGATCTAGAGAGGGGTCAAGGATCAATCTCCCACCCCCCTTTCAGAATGCTAATAATGGTAATAGAGGCAAAAATTATGAAACCTACTTATATTTCATGTAATTTTCAAGAATTTTTTTTAAAGAACTGTAAAACGTAGGGGGAAATGTTATACTCCATTGTGAATTCAGTCTCTTCGTTAGAAAAATGCAAAGATGCCCCCCCCCCCCCCCCCCCACAAATCTTTGCATTTTTTTAGTTCGATTGTGTTTCTTAGAAAAGAGATACCCTCTTTTGGAAGGGAACGGAAGGGGAGGGCTGCCAGTTCAGTATGGCCTGCTGATCTGGTCATCTACGGCCACTTTTTTCTTTTTTTTTCAACCCTGCTGAGGAGTGGTCAACTTCACAGGGTCCTGGTACTGACCATTTATACCTACTAGACTGGACTTGTTTATGGATTTGAGCTTGATTATTGATCCTGGACTTGCTGCACTGGTGGGCCTCTGTTGAGGGAGAGTCTGCCGCTGTGTTTTCTGTTTGCTTCTGGGTTGCCAGCTCTAAGTGAACAGAGGCATGGGATACCTTATATCAGCTGGTGGATAATCCTAATCAGAGGCCATCGCAGGTACCTGAACCTTACTTAGCTAGTTGGGCATCGTCAAGCCTAAACTGGAGTAATGCGTCTCAGGCAGGCCATGTGGCTCTTGAAAAAGTCCACTAGAAAAGGTGGTGCCTGAAGTTCCTACCAGCATCGGTGACTTCAGCCTTTAGCGGAGGAGGAACGGGTCTTTGCCCCATGCCTGCGATCAGGGGGCTGTTTGATATTGTTGGCCCTACCAATCTCAATAAACCTAATTTCTTTAAAAATCCTACTAATCATTTTCTTTCTGCAGGAACGTGGAACGTGAGGACATTACATAGAGATTATTCTCTTGATGTCCTCATGCAGGAATTCCAGCGCTATAACCTAGATATTCTAGGCTTGCAAGAGACCAGATGGACAGGTAAAGGTGAGATACTTAAAAATAACTTTAAATTTCTCTTTACACGGAGGAAGGATGGAAAGCATCACCAAGGCGTGGGTCTGCTGCTCAGCAGACATGCTAGTGATGCTCTTCTAGGATATGAGTGCATTAATGAAAGGTTTCTTACAGCAAAATTTCAGACAAGCATTAAAAACTTGAATGTTATCTGCTGTTATGCCCCCACTGAGGATGCTGATGAGGATGAGAAGGATAGGTTTTACGGACAACTTCAGGACATTTTGAATTCTGTCAAGAAAGGAGATATTACCCTTGTTCTTGGTGACTTCAATGCCAAAGTTGGTACTGACTCTGACCTTTGGGGAGGAGTGATAGGCCCTTTTGGTATTGGTAGCTGCAATGGCAATGGGCAACGTCTCTTACAGGTAAGTAAACTCAATGGATTCAGAATAACTAACACTTATTACAAACACCGCGACATACATAAGTACACATGGGTTTCACCTGATAGGCTGCATAGGAATATGATTGATTATATATTAATTAACAGCAAATGGGCTAGTTCCGTTAGGAATACCAGGGCATATAGGGGAGCTGAAATTGAATCTGACAATTACCTTGTTAAAAGTGTCTTGCAACTTAAACTTAAAAAGTGTTGTGCTAGAGTTAAAAAATTTACCTTTAATACTGAAGCTCTGAATGACCCAGTTATAGCTAAAGCTTATCATGATAGGTTACTTAGTCATTATGACGGTCATGGTTTGCTTAATACTGAAGTTGAGGAAGAATGGGGCCATTTTAAACAGGCTTTTTTGGAAACTAACAGTACTCTTTTAGGAAAAAAGGAGCAGAGGAGGCAGAATTATTTAAGTGACAAGGCAATTGAGCTTATTTCAGAAAGAAGGAATTGCAGGAATGTCCTTAATCAGTACCCTACTAGTCCTAATAGAAAAGATTACAGGGAGCTTAATAAACGTGTAAAGGATCAGTTAGCTACTGATAAAAATCTTTGGCTTGATAGCTTGGCTGACAAAGCTGAGGAAGCGGTTAGGCAGCACAACAGCAGAGAGCTGTACCAGATAGTTAATGTTTTATGTGGTAGAAAACGGACAGGCATACAGGGATTGAAGGATAAACAAGGTAAGGTTATAGAAGGTGAGGATTCTCTCATGGCTAGGTGGGCTGAGCATTTCAGTGATGTTCTAAACAATGTGGTTAGTTCTACTCCCATTGTTTGTAATGATGATAGATGCATTGGCAGCTTTAATGTTGGCCCTATAACACAATCTGAAGTTAGTTTGGCTATCTCTAAACTGAAACTTCATAAATCCCCAGGGGTAGATGAAATTACTACAGAAATGCTCAGAGCTGGGAATGTTTTGGTTATCACTTGGATGACTGAAATTTTGAATAACTTTTATGATAAAGGCATGGTTCCTAAAGATTTTACCAGAGCTATTATTATCCCTATTTTCAAAAAAGGTGATCGCAGTTCTTGTGATAACTATAGGGGTATCAGCCTACTCTCTGTTCCAGGTAAAGTTCTTTCCATGATTGTGCTTAATAGAATTAAGAATCTGGTTGACAGGCAATTGCGTGATGAGCAATGTGGATTCAGAAGTGGTAGGGGATGTGTAGATCAGATATTTTCACTTAGGCAGATTCTTGAGAAATGTTTAGAGTTTCAGAAACCTTTGGTTGCTAGCTTTGTTGATTTCAAAAAGGCTTTCGACTCTGTTGATCGTCATAATTTGTGGTTGATTGTGAGATCATATGGTATACCAGACAAGTTAGTTAACATAATGAAAGCTCTCTATAATAACACTGAGTCATGTGTGAGAGTTGGTAAGTCTTGTAGCAATTGGTTTAGCATTACTTCTGGTGTTCGACAAGGGTGCATTTTGTCTCCTTTTCTCTTTAGTTTGGTTGTTGATTATGTTATGCGAAATTCACTTCAAGGGAAAGCTTTTGGCCTTAAATGGGCTGGAGATACGAAAATTTCTGATTTAGATTATGCTGATGATTTAGCCCTTTTGGCAAATGATGTTGATGAGATGAACTCTTTCATTCGAACTGTTGATGAGACTGGGAGTACAGTAGGTTTGGTTATAAACAGAGAGAAAACTAAAGTGATGAAAATTGGTCAGGCAGGTTGTGATTCAGTTAATCTGAATGGTTGCAGTCTTGAGCAGGTGTCACAGTTTAATTATCTTGGGAGCTATGTAACTGATACTGGTGATGTGCGGCATGAGATTAACAGACGAATAGGTATTGCTGCCGGGACTTTTAAGAATCTATGGAGATTGTGGAGAAATAGGCGTATACACCTAAAGACTAAAATTAGACTGTATAATAGTTTGGTTCTTTCTAGGGTTAGTTATGGTAGTGAAACTTGGACACTGTGTAAGCAAGATAACAGGAAACTAGATGCTTTTGATTCTAGATGCTTACGCAGTATCTTGGGTATTAGGTGGTTTAACTTTGTAACTAATGATGAGGTTAGGCAAAGGAGTCTGCAACCTCCTTTAAGCAGCATATTGTGCAGAGAGAGACTCCGCTGGTTTGGTCATGTTGCCCGTATGGATAATTATAGATTGGCGAATAGGGTTATGAACAGTGTGCCTAGAGGCTTCAGAAGGAGGGGGAGACCTAGGATGCGGTGGGCAGACAATGTCAAACAGGACCTTGTTAGAATTGGTGTGCAGTGGCCAGATGCAGCAGATGTAGCTCAGGACAGATATGCTTGGAGAACTAAACTGCGTGGTCTGGTTGGACCTCCGTAGCCCATGGCTGCTTGAGGATGATGATGATGATGATAAGTATTTTACATCACTACAAAGCCTTATAAAAACCGTAAAGACACAGTGGAAATCAAAGTAAAATGTGTTATGGGTTGGGTTGGGTTGTTTTACCTCTGAGCGGCACTTTTTTGCACACCATGGGCTAAATGGCCAGGTCACATGACCCCGAAGGCTCAGAGAAGGTTGGGGGAGGGGACCCACTGGAACAGCTGTTGAGAGACAAATGGTAGCCTCCCGTCAAGGCCATCCAGCGTGTTCTTTAACGTGCACAGGGTATGGCTCTCCCACACACGGGGCCACGGCTTAACGTCCCATCCGACGGACGGCGGCCTTTCCAAGCCCATCGGTGTCCCCTACTGACCGTGGGCAGGGCGGGGAATTTTGCGGAGATAAATCTCAACGCTGACCCAGCTGGGACTCGAACCTGGGAACTACAGATTACGAGCCTGGCGCGCTGCCGACTGAGCCACCACCGCCCCATGTGTTATGGGTAAAAATGCTGATGTAACTAACTATGAAAAGTAGCTCATCGTCCTAGCGTGATTGGCAGGTTGGATTGTTTTACTTCTGAACGGCACTTTTTTTTCCAGAAAATGGGCTAAACGGTCAGGTCACAAAGACTTCAAGGGCTCAAGCAAGTTTAGGGGATGGGAACCAATTTGACAGCTGTTAGGAGACAGATGATAGCTTGCGGTCAAAGCCAATCAGCATGTTCTTTATCGTACACAGGTTTCGTGCACACGGGACCACAGCTTAATTCCATCCGAAGGACGACACTCTTTCCAAGCACAGCGGTGACT
This sequence comes from Ryuthela nishihirai, assembly GCA_038380435.1. Classification (NCBI taxonomy): domain Eukaryota; kingdom Metazoa; phylum Arthropoda; class Arachnida; order Araneae; family Heptathelidae; genus Ryuthela; species Ryuthela nishihirai. Next base: position 26,636,552 of record JAWZYU010000022.1, read on the forward strand.
CATTTCTAACAGTGGGAAAGGTGGAGGTTTAGCGGAGATAAATCTGCATGCGGTTCCAGGTGGGACTCAAAGTGGTGGGCATCAAGGTTAATTAAAGGAAGCGATGGAACTCAAGATAAAATCACGGGGCATAATATCCTAAGTGTTGGGGCGGGGGTGGCTCAGTCGGTAGCGCGCCAGACTCGTAATCTGTAGTTCCCAGGTTCGAGTCCCAGCTGGGTCAACGTTGAGACTTATCTCCGCAAAATTCCCCGCCCCGCTCACGGTCAGTAGGGGACACCGATGGGCTTGGAAAGGCCGCCGTCCGTCGGATGGGACGTTAAGCCGTGGCCCCGTGTGTGGGAGAGCCATACCCTGTGCACGTTAAAGAACACGCTGGATGGCATTGACGGGAGGCTACCATCTGTCTCCCAACAGCTGTTCCAGTGGGTTCCCTCCCCTAACCTTCTCTGAGCCTTCGGGGTCCATGTGACCTGGCCATTTAGCCCATGGTGTGCAAAAAAGTGCCGCTCAGAGGTAAAACAACCCAACCCTGCCTAAGTGGGACTCGAAGCGATGGGCAGGAGCATCCGGTAACGGAAGCGATGGAACTCAGGGTAAAATCACGGGGCACAATATTCCAAGTGTATGGAGAATGGCAAAAGCAAAAAAAAGCCAAGAATCGTGCTAAATGAGAGAAAAAAATACTCTGATATACAGAGACATGCGCTTGTTGACTCGAACCGATCTAACGGCAAAACGCAGCTGTTACAATTTATCAATTGAGAGAAATGACGCTAGCAGTAAGTAATACTTCAAACCCGATGACTTATTCAAAATCCATTTCGACGAGAACTGTGAACACAGAATTTGGGAACTGTAACATGATACATACGACGAAGTATTAGATAGGTGTTCATAATAATTTGACCAGGCAGTGTAGATCCTAAAATGGATATTTTTATAAGGTATAATCACGTGTTATTAAAAACTTCTCAAAAAACGCATCGCTGATGCGGCGGGAATTTTTTTCACGGGTTTTAATAATTGTTGAAGTCTATTTCTACAGATAATCTATGCATTTATTATGGATGGATAATCACGTGTGTCACTATTGTGGCTTTAGTGCGCGAAAGGATTTATCATCAATAGTGTGAGCTATTCATGGAAAGAAAAGAATATTCTTGGGCTATAAAACCATTAAAATATGCGCAGAATCATGTTATTAAGTGCATGATAAAATTAAGAAAAAAGTAATTATATCTTTCAAGAATACTCTAAAATGAATTTCGCGCCCTTCCCACGGTCAGTAGGGGACACCGATGGGCTTGGAAAGGCCGTCGTCCATCGGATGGGACGTTAAGCCGTGGTCCCGTGTACGGGAGAGCCATACCCTGTGCACGTTAAAGAACACGCTGGATGGCCTTGACGGGAGGCTACCATCTGTCTCCCAACAGCTGTTCCAGTGGGTCCCCTCCCCCAACCTTCTCTGAGCCTTCGGGGTCCATTAGCCATGGCCATTTAGCCCATGGTGTGCAAAAAAAGTGCCGCTCAGAGGTTAAAAAACCCAACCCTCTAAAATGAAAATTTTACAGCTCGGAAACTGTATATATATATCAAGTAAAAGAACATGCTAGACAAAATTGAAATAATAACTTAATCGGAGTACCTGTAAGAAATACCCGTTCGTCACATATTTTGCAATTGGCAAATATCAAAGTTAGTAAAAATATTACTCCAAAACATTACGTACGTTTATCAAGCAACTTATTCAATGCCTTCCCAAATGAAATTAAAACCATAAACAATGAAAAACACTTTTTTAAACAAGTAAAAAAAGGTTTATTATCTTTTGACGCAAAACTGAATCTTTGCTGTTAGTTCAAAATTAGAATTTAATTTAAATGAATTAACAGTCTGATGTTGTGTTAAAAAACTTCTGTCGGTATTGATTATACTATTAGAAAAAAAAAAGTGTTTATATGTATATATATATATGTGGTGTTAACATTAAAGGATCTTAGTGTAAACACTAATCTTTTGTACAACATGTGTTGCAAGTGAAATATTGTATGAAAAATTAATATGCAAAATTAATCACAACAGACGAGTATACTCTAGTGGGTTATTAGTTCTGCATTGTTTTCTTATTTTCGAACTACTTCGAAAAGCATTTATAAGAAGTATTTTCTGCATTCCATTTACATTTTGGTTCTTGTGTTTGTTGGAAAATAACCGTCTTTGTTCATATACATTGAAAACCTTGAAGGAAAAGTTTTGATGAAATTTATAATTACTATCCTTTATTTACTGTGAACAGTGAACCAAGGAAATTTTATTGTTTTTGGGGTAATATATTATTTAAAGACAATAATTATTAGTAGTGATTTGACTATTGCAATAGAAGTTAACTTCATAATTGTTCATGGAATACGGCAAAGTAATAGGTAGATTTGGGTTGGTTTGTTTTTCCTCTGAGTGGCACTTTTTTGCACACCATGGGCTAAATGGCAAGGTCACAAGGACCCCGAAGGCTCAGAAAAGGTTGGGGGAGGGGACCCACTGGAACAGCTGTTCGGAGACAGATGGTAGCCTCCCGTCAAGGCCATGCAGTGTGTTCTTTAACGTGCACAGGGTATGGCTCTCCCGCACACGGGGCCACGGCTTAACGTCCCATCCGACGGACGGTGGCCTTTCCAAGCCCGTCGGTGTCCCCTACTGACCGTGGGCAGGGCGGAGAATTTTGCGGAGATAAATCTCAACGCTGACCCAGCTGGGACTCGAACCTGGAAAGTACAGATTACGAGCCTGGCGCGCTACCGACTGAGCCACCCCCGCCCCCAATAATAGGTAGAAAGTACGTAATATTATGTGTTATTGTTCTAAAGTAAATTATTAACTATTTGTTTTCTAATAATTAATATTCATGTTGATTATATTAAAAAATAATATTTCTTACCGCAGTTTAATGAATGATAGACTCCAGAGCGATAACGATTGCAATTATTTTCAAAAGTTTTAAACTTAATTAAAACAGGTTAATGATTAAATATCTTACGCTGATATTTGTCAGGATTCGTCCTGGGTCTTAACTGAAATAACGTTCACGGCATTAACACTAATCTTTCGCTCGGACAATCATTCTGAGTGCGCCATTCTGCTTAGGCAGACCGACTCTATCAAGACTGAGTATAGAATGAACTAAATCTCAGATGAGCGTAAATGTATACCTCTTGGGAAAAGCAGTAATGGTTTTCCCTCAGCATCCCTTGGCATTGATGAAGCTTAACAGTTCCAAACCATTTCCCATCACGGGGGCAGTCTGAACGCTATTTTCTACCAACGCTCGGTATCAGAGTAAACAACACTCCGAAACACTGACATCGGTACACCGTGAATGACACTCTCATCTTTCCATTCCGGGAGGTTGATACAATAAGTGGCAAATATATAATGCTCTTTAAGCCGTTAGCGTAACAGTCCTTCCATGAATGAAATCAGAGCACTCAGCCAATGTAGAAAATCGCTACTCTTGGCGTCAAAATGATGCGGTATTGGTGAAATATTGCTAATCCGCTAAAAGCCTTTTCTGTCTTTGTACTGAATGCGTAGACAATATTTAAACAAAAATTCGCAAAATTGTTTTTGGTCAGATCATTTATTGACAAGCATATTAAAATAATTTCTCCAAGAAGAAAACTCATTTCGTATTATATGCCTGTCTAATAGAGATGATTGAAGTTCAGGTTTCACAGCAACTGTGAACTATAGAAATGGAATTAAGCGAAACTTGGCTTAACTTTATTTCTGAAACTCACTTATAGACTATCAATTTTCCTCATTCGTTGTTTACAATTGGGTTAAAGACGAAGCCTGACCTCCTTTACGCTCTTACAAATAATTCTTAAACTATAAGATTTTTCTGAATCACAGCAGGAATAAAAATACCTCCGTTTGAAAAACGAAAGTTATAAGAGCATGTCGGCAAACTGATAGCAGCTTTGTTTATAGAAATTAATATACATTTTCAAAATACCTTAAAAAAACTCGTTATTTTTCAATTTTTCAAACAGGCTTATCGTTTGAAAGAAGTGATGCAAGAAATATGATGTTCATATAAAATGTTGATTATATGTTATGCTGAAATTTTGTGATAGTTCTTTAGAAGATCCCATTCCATTTTTCAAGTCTCTGGGATAACCATTTATTAGAATTAACAGTTCCATTCCTTGACATGAAGAAGATCTGGTCTTCAACTAGGTTGGGTTGTTTTACTTCTGAGGTGCAGTTTCTATGCACACAACAATCCAAATAGCCAGGTCACAAGGACCCCAAAGGATCAGAGTAGATAGAGGGAAAGGACCTGCTGAACAGCTGTTAGGAGACAGAGGCAGCCTATTATTAAGATTATCCAGTGTATTCTTTAACGTGCACACGTATATATTATTTTATTTATATTTAAGATATCCAGTGTGTTCTTTAACGTGCACATTTATGGCTCTCCTGAACACAGCTTTACGCGCCATCTAACGGACGACGGCCTTACAAAGCCCTTGGTGCCCCTATTGATTGAGAGCAGAGTGGTGCTTTTGAAGAAATAAATCTCAGAGCAGTCCTAGACGGAATCGTTGGGTTGGGTTGTTTTACCTCTGAGCGGCACTTTTTTGCACACCATGGGCTAAATGGCCAGGTCACATGGACCCCGAAGACTCAGAGAAGGTTGGGGGAGGGGACCCACTGGAACAGCTGTTGGGAGACAGATGGTAGCCTCCCGTCAAGGCCATCCAGCGTGTTCTTTAACGTGCACAGGGTATGTCTCTCTCGCACACGGGGACACGGCTTAACGTCCCATCCGACGGACGGCGGCCTTTCCAAGCCCATCGGTGTCCCCTACTGACCGTGGGCAGGGCGGGGAATTTTGCGGAGTAAATCTCAACGCTGACCCAGCTGGGACTCGAACCTGGGAACTACAGATTACGAGCCTGGCGCTCTACCGACTGAGCCCCCCACGCCCCCCTGGGCATTACGGGGTTTGGCTCTTTATGCAATGATGAGGTTACACAAAGGAGTGAGAAAGAGACTGAGTTGGCATGCCGTTACAGATTAATTATTAGAATTGTAAATAGCGTGCCTGAACTTCTCAGAATAAGAGATACCTAAAAAGAGGTGGGTGGAGAAGAGGAGACAGAATCTTTTTAAACTGACCAGTAGCGACCAAATGGAACAGTATTAAATCAGGATAGAAGGATAATTAATAGCTTATAGCCTCTAAAAGTATAGAAATCTATGAAAAGCATGGAAAAGATTCGTAAAGTTATTTACGAATCTTTATGAAAAGCAGACGAAATCGAATAATGGATAAGGAGTTTCGAAAAAAAGTAGTGTGGTGAAAGAAAAAATCTAAATAATTTCCTGCAAAGATCTTTATTTATAAATCCTGCTGAAATGAGATGATAAAAATAAGTGAAAATATTGATGATATCCAGAAATGTATAAAAACTTCAACTCTTCGGTGTGGTAAAGAGATTCGGATTGTTTCATTGATCTACATTTTGATTGGTTCTAGATCAAGTATCCTACCTGCTCTGGATTAGATCCTACCTGCTTTAGTGGTTAGCGTACCTGACTACTAAGACCAGCGGGGCATATCATTATATGAGTATTGGTGTGAGAAACCAGTACTAAACTAGGTTATTAGTGTAGGGAAGTAATTTTTTTTTTATTTTTTTCTTATTTAAATTTCTCTGTAAGGAGCTACCACCGCTTTTGATGAGTGTCATTGATTTCTATCTTTAATGTTTCGCAATGTAAAATTTCATTATCTGAACCTTTTAATATCATTGCTAAATTTACCTCTTGTTTTTCATCATCATCTCCTTTTTCTTCACGTAATTGCAATTCGAAGTCTGTTTCTTCTAACCTGATGGAGAAAAAATAGCAATATGATTCTTATCCCTAAAGCAAAAGAAGCTAAAAATAAAAGGCAGAATACTTTCTCTAAGAGAAACCACACTATATATATTATAAGTCATAAAAAATATTATAAGTCATAATATAAAATGAAGGATAAAATATTGCACTGCAATGGAAATACCACTGTATTTATCCCATCCCTTTCCTTTACCTTTTTCCGGATAGATTGAGTTTCTTTATTGGGACTCTAAATTGGGCTCTAATAGGATATACTTCTTGTACTTAATGATTCGGTATGACCACATGTGATCATACAAAAACCCCATAAAGTAGGGTAAAGTTCAAAAACAAGAAAAGAAACATGCTGAGGGCTTTTCTCCCTCACATATACAATCTATGGCGTATTAGAGTGATATGCTCCTGTCAGATCTTGGGCTCAAGAGCAAGAGTTTGAGGAGCAATATATTAATATTTTTGTTTACTCCTCAAGCAGTTTGTGTTCTATGAAGGTCAGACAGGAGCAATATCTCCGAAAGACAGTGTAGACTATAAATACCATCTACGGCATATTAAATTGATAGGGAGCAGAACTCTTCAGGAAGTGTTCTTTGTTACACAGCTCAGACATGAGTTTGCCAGTGTGGAGAATATCTGTGAGGAAAGTAAGACATCGTAAGAAATAAAAAAATAATTATTCGTGAAATAGCTTGATTGTAACAGATGGTTTAATAAGAACCTGAAAGTGTAGAGAAACGATCTTTCAGGAAAGTAAGACCTCGGAAGAAATAAAAAATATTTATTCATGAAATAGCTTGATTGTTACAGATGGTCTAATAATAATCTGAAAGTGAAGCGATCTGTGAGGAAAATAAAACCTCGGAAGAAAAAAAAATTATTCGTGCAATAGCTTGATTGTTACAGATGGTCTAATAAGAACCTGAAAGTGTAGAGAAGCGGTCTGTGAGGAAAGTAAGACCTCGGAAGAAATAAAAAAATAATTATTCGTGAAATAGCTTTATTCTTACAGATGGTGTAATAAGAACCTGAAAGTGTAGCGATCTGTGAGGAAAATAAGACCTCGGAAGAGAAAAAAAAGGTAATTATTCGTGAAGTAGCTTGATTGTAACAGATGGTGTAATAAGAACCTGAAAGTGTAGAGAAGCGATCTGAGAGGAAAATAAGACCTCGAAAGAAATAAAAAAAATAATTTTTCGCGAAATAGCTTGATTGTTACAGATGGTCTAATAATAATCTGCAAGTTAAGCGATCTGTGAGGAATATAAAACCTCGGAAGAAAAAAAAAATTATTCGTGCAATAGCTTGATTGTTACAGATGGTCTAATAAGAACCTGAAAGTGTAGAGAAGCGATCTGTGAGGAAAGTAAGACCTCGGAAAAAAGTACAAAAATATTATTCGTGAAAGAGCTTGATTGTTACAAATGGTCTAATGTAGTACAGAAATGTAGAGAAGTAGAGAAGAGTATGTGGACCTGAAAGTGTAGAGAAGCGAACTGTGAGGAAAGTAAGACCTCGGAAGAAATTAAAAAATTATTATTCCTGAAATAGCTTGATTGTTACAGATGGTCTAATAAGAACATGAAAGTGTAGAGAAGCGATCTGTGAGGAAAGTCAGACCTCGGAAGAGATAAAAAAAAATAATTATTTGTGAAATAGCTTGATTGTTACAGATGATCTAGTAAGAACCTGAAAGTGTAGAGAAGCGATCTGTGAGGAAAGTAAGAGCTCGGAAAAAATAAAAAAAATAATTATTCGAGAAATAGCTTCATTATTACAGATGGTCTAATAAGAACCCAAAAGGGTACAGAAGCGATCTGCGAGGAAAGTCAGACCTCGGAAGAGATAAAAAAAATAATTATTCGTGAAATAGCTTGATTGTTACAGATGGTCTAATAAAACCTGAAAGTGTAGAGAAGCGATCTGTGAGGAAAGTAAGACCTCGGAAGGTATAAAAAATTAATTATTCGTCAAATAGCTTGATTATTACAGATGGTGTAATAAGATCTTAAAAGTGTAGTGAAGCGATCTGTGAGGAAGGAAAGTTGTCAACAGAATTAGAAAAGCAGAATTACCCCTCGGATAGTTTGCTTACGAATATGTAACAGGAGGCTGTTATTATAGAGATGTGGCAGAAACACGAGAGGTCAAAAACACAAATAAACTAAGTTCTCTCTACGCAACGTTTCTGCAACGGACGTCTGATAGAACCTCTCTCTAATTACCTCTCTCTGTTTTACCTCTGAGCGGCACTTTTTTGCACACCATGGGCTAAATGGCCAGGTCACAAGGACCCCGAAGGATCAGAGAAGGTTGGGGGAGGGGACCCACTGGAACAGCTGTTGGGAGACAGATGGTAGCCTCCCGTCAAGGCCATTCAGCGTGTTCTTTAACGTGCACAGGGTATGACTCTCCCGCACACAGAGCCACGGTTTAACGTCCCTACGACGGACGGCGGCCTTTCCAAGCCCATCGATGTCCCCTACTGACCACGGACGGGACGGGGAATTTTGAGGAGATAAATCTCAACGCTGACGCAGCTGGGACTCAAACCTGGGAACAACGTCTGATAGAAGCCAGCCAGTGTAGAGAATTTTGTGAGGAAGTCGTTATTCGAGAAAAATAATAATAAACATCAAAGCAGCTTGCTTCTAACGGGATCTGATAGTAATCTGGTAGTGTAGAGATCATTGATGAGAAATATCAGCACAAAGACAATGGAAATTTTATATTGCTAAATTGGGCCCTATTTGATTTTAATTGCAATATTTTGCAGATGTTTAATTTTGCGAATTCTCCGGGACTTGACGAATTCGTCTCAATACAATCAGATAAATTACGACTTATCGGAAAAAAACAGCAAATTAAAAAAAAAAAATCTAATTGCATTTAATTCTACTGGTTCTTGGCGAAAAATATCGATATTAACCCATATCCTCTAATCGTAAGTTAAAAAAAGTAACGATTTGACCCCAAGCTTTCTTTTCTCTCCAAGAAAAGTCCTCCTCTCCACATGAAAAGAATTTTTTCGGAACGATAACATCTAGGAGCTACAAATTCGGAATAGAGTTTCCTTATAGTAATGCAATGTATTTATCACATGCCAATCTTCCCTTCCTCCCCTTAGAAGAAGGGGAAATAAGTAAACGATTACCGATAGTAAGATCTCAAACGAAATCTGATGAAGTAGAGTTTATCATAATCTTCATCAAATTATGTCCTCTCGTTTCTGTTATACAAAAATATGGGGGGGGGAGAAAAATTTCATGGGGTTGTTCGCAATAAGCTTAGGTCAAATGGAAGTTAGTGATGTCGAGAATATCTTTTAGACAGTTCAAGAGTTCTAGTAATGCCAGGGTTGGGTTGTTTTACCTCTGAGCGGCACTTTTTTGCACACCATGGGCTAAATGGCTAGGTCACATGGACCCCGAAGTCTCAGAGAAGGTTGGGGGAGGGGACCCACTGGAACAGCTGTTGGAAGACAGATGGTAGTCTCCCGTTAAGGCCATCCAGCGTGGTCTTTAACGTGCACAGAGTATGGCACTCCCGCACACGGCTTAACGTCCCATCCGACGGACGGCGGCCTATTCCAAGCCCATCGGTGTCCCCTACTGACCGTGGGCAAGGCGGGGGAATTTTGCGGAGATAAATCTCAATGCTGACCCAGCTGGAACTCGAACCTGGGAACTACAGATTACGAGCCTGACACGTTACCGACTGAGCCACCCCCGCCCAAGTAACGCCAGGTGAATCAGCTTATATTTTTTATATAAGGTATAGAATACGATCAGCGCCGAATCAAAGGTGGGAATGAATCCTTTCAAATGTTACTATAGGTTATAGAGGCAAAACATTATTAAACTGATTTCTATATCATGCATTTTTCAAAAACATTTTAAAACCTGTAACACGGAAGGTGAAATGTTATATTGCATTGAAAATCAAGTATCTGGCTCTCCACTTTTTTTTCAGGCTCGATTGTAATTATTGGCCGCCACCTTCTATAATAATGCATTTAAATATAATATTTTAAAAAAACACCCCACAAGCATATGCTTGCCGCAGAGGTCTGACAGAAGCCTGTCAATTTAATTACGCTATAGAGATGATTTTTGCGAAATTCGAGACATTAGCAGAAATTCAACACAAACATTCATGTTATACACGGGATTCGAAACCAGGTCCTTTTGATCAGTAGCTGAGTGCATTAACCACTCATCCATAGGGAAGGCAGAATACTGAGTAAAAAACATCGGATCAGAGATTGTTTGTCCGATAAAAACTATCTAATTGATATGGTAATCACTCTGTTTTATAGGGGGGAAAGGCAATATAATCCTGGCTCATGGCACCCGTGTTTTATAGGGGGGCTGCATATTCTGCCAGTCCCTATAAAATAAAAAAATAAATACCCCCTCAAGCAGCTGCTTGCCACAGAGGTCTGACAGGAGCCTGTCAGTTTATATGCCATAGCAGAAGGTCTGTGAAGATGGCAGGACCTCAGCAGAAAAACGACACATACAACCATGCCTTATCCGGGGTTCCTCAGATCACTAGCCAAGCGCGCTAACCACTCGGCCACGAGGCCAGTCACTAGAGCACCAATATTCTATAGGGTGATGATTCTGCCATTAAACAGTGATTAATCATGTATTTGATTTCTTAATATTAATGATTTTCCCGCCCCTATTTGGTTTGGCCATGATCGTTAATCATTACGTGATCGTATAGCATTTTCTCCTTAGATGATTCATAGCCCAGTATCCGACTGGAAAACAAAGTCGTCCTCCCACACAAAGGAGTGGCTAAAGGCAGGTAATGGTATCTTTCTTACACTTACAAAACACATTTATTTACAGGGCTAATTAACACAATTACAATTAAATGAGAACACATTCTTCGTTTTCAACAACTTACATTAAAACTTGAATACATTCAGCTCAATGCTAGGCCTACTCTAAAACTAGCTAAATACTAATCTTTCTACCATCATCGCCTTCCTAACTCACAAACCGTTGACTGTGCCTGCTCTCCTCGAGTGCCAGGAGACCAAGCAAAAACGTGACTTGCTCCTACGAGTCTCTGAAGCCAAGTGAACATCGTCCCATAGTCGCCAACTCCGAGTTCGGTTGGGTTGTTTCAGCTCTGAGCGGCACTTTTTTGCACACCATGGGCTAAATAATCAGGTCACATGGACCCCGAAGGCTCAGAGAAGGTTGGGGGAGGGGATTCACTGGAACAGCTGTAGGGAGACAGATGGTAGCCTTCCGTCAAGGTACTTTAACGTGCACAGGGTATGGCTCTCTCCCACACACGGGGCCACGGCTTAACGTCCCATCCGACGGACGGCGGCCTTTTCAAGCCCATCGGTGTCCCCTACTGACCGTGGGCAGGGCAGGGAATTTTGCGGAGATAAATCTCAACGCTGACCCAGCTGGGACTCGAACCTGGGAACTACAGATTACGAGCCTGGCGCGCTACCGACTGAGACACCCCGCTAACTCCGAAGTCAAGTGTCAAGGTGAATCGAATCGAATGCTCAAAAAGTCTCTCCTCTCTCGGACACACAAAAATAATCCAAGTCATCCCGAGTCCGTGATTGGCTCTCTCAACTCTCCGCTAGAGGAGGGGGGGGGGGGAATAGGGTGCCGGACGAAAAATAGAAGTTTCTCGTCGTTTCGTCCATATCCCGCAACCACGTGACTGTCCTTCACGGGACCGTTGTGCCGCGAGCCGGTAGAAGTTCTTCCAGGCATCTGAGTTGTCCATCAAAAGGTACACTTGGTGTAAGACTTCCCTCTCTGAACACAGGCTTTCCATTGACACGAGGCGCTATCCTTTGTAACGCCAGTCTGGATTAAGCTGGCTCTGCGACAGGTAAGGTGTTCGGCTCTGTTGGGATGTGCTTCAAAGGAATTTTCCACGGAAGATGCGCATTGAGCGGCTTATCCACTTCGGTAATCCCTCCTGCGTGGATCCGCTCGACAGCAAGGAGCTGAAATCCGGACTTGAAAACCGTTCTGCGTGAACTGGGCAATATTCACGCAGAACAACTCGCCCAGCGAGAATATAAAAGTTAATAAACAAACCGATAGGTACACTATGAGTAAATATGGCTGCCAGGAGGGGAGTCAAGGGGCCATGCCTCTTTTTCAGAATGATAGTAAGGATAAAAAAGGAAAAGAATGATTAAACTTATTTATATTTCATGCGATTTTCAAGAAATGTTTTTAAAGAACTGTAAATCAGAGGGTGGGGGGGGGGGTGGCTCAGTCGGTAGCGCGCCAGGCTCGTAATCTGTAGTTCGAGTCCCAACTGGGTCAGCGTTGAGATTTATCTCCGCAAAATTCCCCGCCCTGCCCACGGTCAGTAGGGGACACCGATGGGCTTGGAAAGACTGCCGTCAGTCGGATGGTACGTTAAACCATGGTCCCGTTGCGGGAGAGCCATACCCTTTGCACGTTAAAGAACACGCTGGATGGCATTGACGGGAGGCTACCATCTGTCTCCCAGCAGCTGCTCCAGTGGTTCCTCTCCCCCAACCTTCTCCGAGCCTTTGAGGTTCATGTGACCTGGCCATTTAGACCATGGTGTGCAAAAAAGTGCTGCTCAGAGGTAAAACAACCCAAAACTACCCAGAGGGGGAAATGTTATACTGCATTGGAAATACTGTCTTTTGACCCCACTTATACATTTTTCTGGCTCGATTGTGTTTCTTAATCACCCCACGGTCAGTAAGGGACACCGATGGGCTTGGAAAATCCGCCGTCCGTCGGATGGGACGTTAAGCCGTGGCCCCATGTGCGGGAGAGCTATACCCTGTGCACGTTAAAGAACATGCTTGATGGCTTTGACGGGAGGCTACCATCTGTCTCCCAACAGCTGTCCAGTGGGTCCGCTCCACCAACCTTTTCTGAGCCTTTAGGGTCTTTGTGACCTGGTCATTTATCCCATAGTGTGCAAAAAAGTGCCGCTCAGAGGTAAAACAACCCAACCCAAACCAATCTCCCCCTTTCCCGTTAATTTATTTCAGATCTGGACCTGATGGCTGTTGATGTCGACATTTGCTAAATTCCCCCCTTCTCATATCTGGGAAGCGAATGTTGTTAATGTGCCTGATTTGCAACTCAAGTCGGATAAGTTCAAGTATGGACATTTTTTTCATTTACTTATTTTTTGCTTTTCTTGTTTCAGTCGATGGTAGATTCAATGATACTGTCGAGGAAACAGCCGACCTTCAGACGAAACTTGAAACCGTTTCTTGGGAAGAAGAATTTTTTCAGTGTCCTTTAAAGAACACGATGAATGTCTTTGGCGGGAGGATGCAACCTGTCCCTAACAACTGTATACTCTTTCCACTTTCCCAGCTATGTACTAAGTCATCATCGCTGTCCATTTAGACTGAAATGCTGATAGAACAGAAGTGCTTTTATGAGCCGTTTCTTGGGAAGAGGAATTTTTTCAGTGTCCTTTAAAGAACACGATGAATGTCTTTGGCGGGAAGATGCAACCTGTCCCTAACAACTGTGTACTCAGTAGTATCAAGTACGTATACCGTTCCCCCTTTGCACAGTGCTTTCCCCCATGTCGCAATCGACCGGAAATTGACCCCTGTGTTGCAATCGTCCACGTTGCCTTCTCAGATTGAACTTTGACCCTTATGTCGCAACCGACGGAAATTGACTCGAAATTTTCCAAAGACCTTGAAAAACCCCCAAGGTCACGGTCATGCGCACAAACGGTGTTGACATGTTTTTCGCAAGTGTTTATCAGTTAGCGGATGTATAAAGGTCACGGTTCTAGCTGTATATAAACGCTGAAAAAGGTTTGACATTCATTCAGAGCCACACGTTATGGACGACGACAACTTGGATTTTGGTCATAATTGGACCAGTGATGTAGACTCCGGCCTCGAGAGCGATCCACAACACTTTCGAACGCGTATTCGTCGATTGCTACGTCGACCTGTGATTATGCCTCCTACTCCTCCACCGCCACTTCCAGCCGTCACTATTAAGATGCTGCCACGACCAGGGCTTAGTGGGCCTGTGCTACAGGCCGTTGTCGTGGACGACACTACGCCACCGCCACCTACAAGACTACAAGGACCTCTGGTGATGAAACCGCCTGCAACCTGGCCCCCGGGACTGCCACAGAGTGTCGTGCAGGCGCTGAGGCATAAACGGCAGAGACGTCTGTAGATCCTGCCTGTGTGAAGACGTCAAGTGTTTTTGTCTCCAGATACTCGAACTAGTACTGCAATGCAAAACATCTGTCTGGTTGTAGATCTCGACGGTTTCCGTGTAAATGGTCGTTTCTTGGTGCGTGAACTTGGATATGCAACTCTGAAGGGAAATGCGGTGACTACCACTTCAATCTTCGGCATCACCAGCCTTTGTCTGTAAAAGACAGGACAGTCAACTACGTGTCTAAATATGTGTTAGGTCTAACCTTTCGTCCTCTGCCTAGTGAAAAGGTGTGGTCGTTAGATCACGTTCCTAACATCGTGAAATATGCTTACAAACTTGCACCTACTGAAGAAGCACTATGGTAAGTTAAAAAGGACGAAACGTGGAAAGAAATCACTTGGAACAATTAAATCTTCCAGCGTTAATCTCGAACTTTATGGCTGTCCCAAATATTGTGATCTCCCAAAAGGTTTTGATTTAAAGTGTGGATATCACACCGCAGAGGACGTCCACTGCTCTTTAGCCGAAACAGCTGCTTTTTTCGGATGGATCGATCGTCGCCTCGTTGTGAACATGTCCCAACAAACGCTCGCTTATCAGCATAATCATCGTTCCTGATTGGTCGTCCTAGGTGGTGTGGCTCTCTAGTTAAATAGGGAGTGAGTGGCGTGTGTCACATTGTTTACGATGCAGCCTAGCAATCCAGATGCGTGGTGTCTCAATGAAGATGTTTTCTTCGTGCCTTCGCTGTTCAAAAATAAGTTTTCTCTGCACGTACGCCGCTACAAGAAATATGAAAATGGTGAACTCATCTACCCTACACCTGTGGGGGTTACTCTCTCCATAACTGAATGGGAGGCTTTGTGTGCAGTGATCCCCCACATAGAGGACCAGGTGAAAATTGGTCCTGATCAACAGACATGGTACGTAATGCAGTGCCTATATATATCGCACTGCAGGTGGTGAACGCTGTGTCGACTTCATCAAAGAATCAGCCGACCAAAGAACTCTACATTTCCGTGTGGTGAGGTGCAGTATAACACTGAAAGCTTCGCAGTGGTTCACACTAGCTATCCACGTAGACGAAGTGATGTGCATTGTGCATAACGTGTGTGGAACTCTCAAAGATCACCATCTCCGGTACGGTTGTTATCGAACATTCAGAATCCGTTCGCCCTTTCCTGTTGGGTCCTGTTTTCGATGGCCCCGATTGTGTTTACCCACTGCTGGTGAATATATTTCAGCAGGAACTTATGCGCGTGATATCATTAGATGGACTACAACCCGAAGAAAAAGTACGGACCATCGTAGGGTGGTCTGGTGACTTGGACATTAACGCCTTGGCATAGGTATTCGTGGATACGGCCTGGAAACGAGGTCTGTTGAATTTTGTAGATTCTGGTTTTGTGTGTACTCTAAAATATAATGCTATTGTCGATGAGGCAAAAAGTGAAATGTAAATTAAATAAATAATTGTAACCTTATATATCGCGTCTGTCTTTTCATCCTATGTCATTTTAGTCTTGCTATGGATAGGAGAAAGAAGGTGTTAGCTAGTGTCGGTAGTGTAATCGTGACAGTGTTAACGATAGCAGTGCTTGTATTAGAACTTCTAGTTCCTAGTAAAAATATTCAGTGTGGGGAGTCAAAAACCTTACACACCCGAATATTGTATTCACTGTCTAACTTAATAGTGGACATCAGACAGTTTATAGGAGACATTCCTACAGTTACAGGTGTTACACTTTCGTTACATCAATGGCAAAACCTGGTGGGGTACGACGTCTGGGTGCGGCAGAAAATAAAACTTTGGAGTCCCATTATTTCGACTCCGAAAGAGGATTCGGTAGTGTAAAAAAGTTAGCACAGAATACGGGGCTACCACAGAAACTCGTCCGTGAATGGTTAGAAAAGCAACCTGCCTACACGCTACATAAACCTGTTCACAGAAAGTTCCCCCGTAACAAAGTTTACGTCACAGGTTTAGACGAACAATGGAGGCCGATCTCGTTGTTGTTAAAAATCTAACTCTCTTTAATGACGGTTATCGCTACATATTAACGGTCATCTATGTGTTTTCGAGGTATGGGTGGGCAGTACCTATGAAGGCAAAAACAGGGAGAGAAATGGTGTCGGCTTTCAAAAAAATCGTTTCCAAGGGGCGATCTCCCATGAATTTAAATACGGATCAAGGTACCGAATTTACCAACAGACTATTCCAGAAATTCCTAAAAATTAAAGGTATTCGTTCTTCGTCACCTACTCTGACAAAAAACCAGCTTTGGTGGAGAGATGGAATCCCACTCTAGGCGAGAGACTGGGAAGATATTATACACGCAATAACACCTACCGGTACTTGGACGAACTGCAACGTGTTGTACGAGGATACAATGCCACAGTTCATAGTGCACACAATATGGCTCCCAAGGACGTGACTTTACACAATGAGGACACTGTCTGGGTTCGACTCTATCGCAATCCTACCATAGTAAAAGAAAAACCGGCATTTAAAGTGGGGGACACGGTTCGACTAGCCAGTCAAAAATTACCCTTCAAGAAGGCAGGCACGCATTTATGGACTGAAGAAATTTTTATAGTCGACAAGGTGTTACAACGTCAGCCCTCTGTATACGTCATACGGGATTCCGAGGGAGAAGTGTTGAAGGGCACATTCTATAAATCGGAACTTCTAAAAGTGACCGAAATCGAACTTTACACGGTTGAGAAAATAATCGAGAGAAAAGGTCACAAGGCACTGGTCAAATTTCGCGGTTATCCCAAACCTTCGTGGATTCCTAAAAAATGGATAATTTCTACCTGACCCTACCCTCCACGGCTAGTCAGAATATTTACCCAAACAATTCGCAGAGTGATTTCACGGTTCGTCTCGCACAACCCCTAAGACTAAGTGGAAAATGGAAAGTGGGACTAGAAGAAGTTCATTTAACCGTGAGCTGGTACAATGTGGATGGTTCTAATGACACGTTTCAATATTATGCTCCTGCTCCCTCTGAAGAATACTGAAAAAATCAAGCTTAAACCAGGCAAAATAACTCAAATGGAACTATTGTCTCTCCTGTCCACTCAGCTCCCCAAAGAAATAATAGTGTCATATAACAGTGGTTACTGGGTATTCGAGCCGTCCCATGGCCGAGTGGTTAGCAAACTTTGCTACTGATCTAAGGGACCTGGGTTCAAGCCCCGGGTAAGGCATGGATGTGTGTGTTATTTTTCTGCTGAGGTCCTGCCATCCTCACAGACCTTCTACTATGGCATATAAACTGACAGGCTCCTCTGTCAGACCTCTGTGGCAAGCAGCTGCTTGAGGGGGTATTTATTTATTTTTTATTTATTTACTGGGTATTCAAACCAAGTGAGAGATACGGTTTGATGTTCCCTAAAACGAATTTCGGTAGGGTTCTGTGTGTTGGCGAGGGAGAAGTTGACGAACCCTTTTACCAACGATTTACTACCAAACTGTGCAATACTGCAACATTCGATATAAATGACGATTGTTATTTCTACGTGATTCCTTCAGGTAGTTTCCACGAACGAAAGGTACCGCACGGACGATACGAAACCGCTGAATCATTATTCGATGCGATGAACCAGGTCATGTCCTACAAGTTGAGAAAAGCTTTCCGTTTCAAGCAACAGGCCGATCACACAATTTTGATGGATGGACACAAACTACATTTCATTAAATTTCCTCATTCGAACCCAGGATTAGGAGACATGCTAGGAATCACTAAATTAGATATTCCACTGAATAAAGACACGGGTGACTACCTAATCGATATCAACAGAGGAATGTACGGTATTTATTTGTATTCAGACCTGATTGCACCTCAGTTGTTAGGTGATACTCACGGTGAACTGTTGCGTGTTGTGAATCCTGCCGTCAGAACCAGTAATGACGAAGCAATCGTTGCAGTTTATTAACAACCTGATTACTACCCCCTGGCAAGAAACAGTTTCGAGAGTGTGAGAATCTTCCTTCGTACCGATACAGGAGAACCTCTGCATTTTAAATTCGGTAAAGTTTTGGTCAAGTTACATTTCTGCCATGAGGGTTAAATTCGTTCCCCCTTCTGCAGACACCAATGTGAGCTACTACAAGAGCCAAACAGGGCAGGGTGTGTTAGGTGGTCCTCGTTATCAGAGAGGTGATGGGCTAGGTAGCATCTTTGCCACTATTGGACGTTTCATCAGCCCTCTCGTACGACCAGCGCTGTCCACCCTACGTAAGGGTGGGCTACAGTTCGTTTCAGACATGTCCCAGGGGCAAAACTTCAAAACTGCCACCAAAGCAGGGCCTGCGTGAAGCCGGTGTAGACCTATTGCAATGCATCAGTTCCAAGTTGCAGGGAGGAAAAGGGATAAAACGCCGCCGTCATCATCCTAGTGTTCATAAAGTGAAGAGACTCTATACTGTGAAGGACGTGTTTTCATCATGAGCATTCAGAAAATTCACGCTGATTCTGGTGACTGTACCAATTCCGAACTGGACCTGTTTCTGGTTCCCCCCACTGTCTCTCAACTGGAAAGAGGCTGCTGTGTTCAATTATTTACCTGTATCTTAGCTGGAAGGTAATGCTCCACTTGAATTCATCGTGAAGGGGACAGACGATTACATTGATCTATCCCGCTGTCACCTGCACCTTGTCTTGAAAATTGTGAAAACCGACGATACACCCCGTCGGAAGTGATCGCCCCCTGCAACCATTTCTTCCATGCTCTCTTCAATCAAGTAGACGTCTTCCTCAATGATCACCTAGTGAGTGCTTCTCACACCCTGTAGAGGTACAGGGTGCGGAAACGCTCTGTAGGGGTCTCACGCCCTGTAGGGGTACACCCTGTACCCCTGCAGGGCGTGAGAGGTACAGGGTGCGGAAACGCTCTGTAGGGGTCTCACGCCCTGCAGGGGTACACCCTGTACCCCTGCAGGGCGTGAGAAGCACTCACTAGGTGATCATTGAGGAAGACGTCTACTTGATTGAAGAGAGCGTGGAAGAGATGGTTGCACGGGGCGATCACTTCCGACTGGGTGTATCGTCGGTTTTCGCAATTTTCAAGACAAGGCGCAGGTGACAGCGGGATAGATCAATGTAATCGTCTGTCCCCTTCACGATGAATTCAAGTGGAGCATTACCTTCCAGCGAAGCCACAGGTAAATAATTGAACACAGCAGCCTCTTTCCAGTTGAGAGACAGTAGGGGGAACCAGAAACAGGTCCAGTTCGGAATTGGTACAGTCACCAAAATCAGCGTGAATTTTCTGAATGCTCATGATGAAAACACGTCCTTCACAGTACAGAGTCTCTTCACTTTATGAACACTAGGATGATGACGGTGGCGTTTTATCCCTTTTCCTCCCTGCAACTTGGAACTGACGCATTGCAATAGGTCTACACCGGCTTCACGCAGGCCCTGCTTTGGTGGCAGTTTTGAAGTTTTGCCCCTGGGCCATGTCTGAAACAAACTGTAGCCCACCCTTACGTAAGGTGGACAGCGCTGGTCATACGAGAGGGCTGATGAAACGTCCAATAGTAGCAAAGATGCTACCTAGCCCATCACCTCTCTGATAACGAGGACCACCTAACACACCCTGCCCTGTTTGGCTCTTGTAGTAGCTCACATTGGTGTCTGCAGAAGGGGGAACGAATTTAACCCTCATGGCAGAAATGTAACTTGACCAAAACTTTACCGAATTTAAAATGCAGAGGTTCTCCTGTATCGGTACGAAGGAAGATTCTCACACTCTCGAAACTGTTTCTTGCCAGGGGGTAGTAATCAGGTTGTTGATAAACTGCAACGATGGCTTCGTTATTACTGGTTCTGATGGCAGGATTCACAACCAACACGTACCAGTTCACCGTGAGTATCACCTAACAACTGAGGTGCAATCAGGTCTGAATACAAATAAATACTGTACAGTCCTCTGCTCATATCGATGGGGTAGTCACCCGTGTGTTTATTCAGTGGAATATCTAATTTAGTGATTCCTAGCATGTCTCCTAATCCTGGGTTCGAATGAGGAAATTTAATGAAATGTAGTTTGTCTCCATCCATCAACATTGTGTGATCGGCCTGTTGCTTGAAACGGAAAGCTTTTCTCAACTTGTAGGGCATGACCTGGTTCATCGCATCATATAATGATTCAGCGGTTTCGTATCGTTCGTGCGGTACCTTTCGTTCGTGGAAACTACCTGAAGGAATCACGTAGAAATAACAATCGTCATCTATATCGAATGTTGCAGTATTGCACAGTTTGATAGTAAATCGTTGGTAGAAGGGTTTGTCAACTTCTCCCTCGCCAACACACAGAACCCTACCGAATTTCGTTTTAGGGAACATCAAACCGTATCTCTCACTTGGTTTGAATACCCAGTAACCACTGTTATATGACACTATTATTTCTTTGGGGAGCTGAGTGGAGAGGAGAGACAATAGTTCCATTTGAGTTATTTTGCCTGGTTTAAGCTTGATTTTCCAGTATTCTTCAGAGGGAGCAGGAGCATAATATTGAAACGTGTCATTAGAACCATCCACATTGTACCAGCTCACGGTTAAGTGAACTTCTTCTAGTCCCACTTTCCATTTTCCACTTAGTCTTACGGGTTGTGGGAGATGAACCGTGAAATCACTCTGCGAATTGTTTGGGTAAATATTCTGACTAGCCGTGGAGGGTAGGGTCAGGTAGAAACTATCCATTTTTTAGGAATCCACGAAGGTTTGGGATAACCGCGAAATTTGTCCAGTGTCTTGTGACCTTTTCTCTCGATTATTTTCTCAACAGTGTAAAGTTCGGGTTCGGTCGCTTTTAGAAGTTCCGATTTATAGAATGTGCCCTTCAACACTTCTCCCTTGGAATCCGGTATGACGTATACAGAGGGCTGACGTTGTAACACCTTGTCGACTATAAAAATTTCTTCGGTCCACAAATGCGTACCTGCCTTCTTGAAGGGTACTTTTAGACTGGCTAGTCAAATCGTATCCCCCACTTTAAATGATAGTTTTTCTTTTACTATGGTAGGATTGCGGTAGAGTCGAACCCAGACAGTGTCCTTATTGTGTAAGGTCACGTCCTTGGGAGTCATATTGTGTGCAATATGAACTGAGGCATTGTATCCTCGTACAACACGTTGCAGTACATCCAAGTACCGGTAGGTGTTATTGCGTGTATAATATCTCCCCAGTCTCTCGCGTAGAGTGCGATTCCATATCTCCACCAAAGCTGCTTTTTTGTCAGAGTAGGTGACGAAGAACGAATACCTTTCATTTTCAGGAATTTCTGGAATACTCTGTTGGTAAATTCGGTACCTTGATCCGTATTTAAATTCATGGGAGATCGCCCCTTGGAAACGATTTTTTTGAAAGCCGACACCATTTTTCTCCCTGTTTTTGCCTTCATAGGTACTGGCCACCCATACCTCGAAAACACATAGATGACCGTTAATATGTAGCGATAACCGTCATTAAAGAGAGTTAGATTTTTAACAACAACGAGATCAGCTTGCCATTTTTCGTCTAAACCTGTGACGTAAACTTTGTTACGGGGGAACTTTCTGTGAACAGGTTTATGTAGCGTGTAGGCAGGTTGCTTTTCTAACCATTCACGGACGAGTTTCTGTGGTAGCCCCGTATTCTGTGCTAACTTTTTTACACTACCGAATCCTCTTTCGGAGTCGAAATAATGGGACTCCAAAGTTTTATTTTCTGCCGCACCCAGACGTCGTACCCCACCAGGTTTTGCCATTGATGGAACGAAAGAGTAACACCTGTAACTGTAGGAATGTCTCCTATAAACTGTCTGATGTCCACTATTAAGTTACACCCGCGAATTTTGTATTCACCGTCTAAGGTTTTTGACTCAACACACTGAATATTTTTACTAGGAACTAGAAGTTCTGATACAAGCACTGCTATCGTTAACACTGTCACGATTACACTACCGACACTAGCTAACACCTTCTTTCTCCTATCCATAGCAAGACTAAAATGACATAGGATGAAAAGACAGACACGTTATATAAGGTTACAATTATTTATTTAATTTTTACATTTCATTTTTTGTCTCGTCGACAATAGCATTATATTTTAGAGTACACACAAAACCAGAATCTACAAAATTCAACAGACCTCGTTTCCAGGCCGTATCCACAAATACCTGTGCCAAGGCGTTAATGTCCAAGTCACTAGACCACCCTACGATGGTCGGTACTTTTTCTTCGGGTTGTAGTCCATCTAATGGTATCACGCGCATAAGTTCCTGCTGAAAAATATTCACCAGCAGCGGGTAAACACAATCTGGGCCGTCGAAAACAGGACCCAACAGGAAAGGGCAAACGAATTCTGAATGTTCAATAATAACCGTACGGAGATAGTGATCTTTGAGAGTTCCACACACGTTATGCACAATGCGCATCACTTCGTCTACGTGGATAGCCAGTGTGAACCACTGCGAAGCTTTCAGTGTTATACTGCACCTCACCACACGGAACTGTAGAGTTCTTTGGTTGGCTGATTCTTTGATGAAGTCAACTCAGCGTTCACCACCTGCAGTGCGATATATGTAGGCACTGCATCACGTACCATGTCTGTTGATCAGGACCAATTTTCACCTGGTCCTCTATGTGGGGGATCACTGCACACAAAGCCTCCCATTCAGATATGGAGAGAGTAACCCACGCAGGTGTAGGGTAGATGAGTTCACCATTTTCATATTTCTTGTAGCGGCGTACGTGCACAGAAAACTTATTTTTGAACAGCGAAGGCACGAAGAAAACATCTTCATTGAGACACCACGCATCTGGATTGCTAGGCTGCATTGTAAACAATGTGACACGCCACTCGCTCCCTATTTAACTAGAGAGCCACACCACCTAGGACGACCAATCAAGAACGATGATTATGCTGATAAGCGACCGTTTGTTGGGACAATCGATCCATCCGAAGAAAGCAGCTGTTTCGGCTAAGGAGCAGTGGACGTCCTCTCCGGTGTGATATCCACACTCGAAATCAGAAACTTTTGGGAGATCACAATATTTGGGACAGCCGTAAAGTTGGAGATTAACGCTGGGAAGATTTAATTGTTCCACGAGAATTCTTTCCACGTTACCTCCTTTGTAACTTACCACAGTGCTTCTTCAGTACATGCAAGTTTGTAAGCATATTTCACGATGTTAGGAACGTGATCTAACGACCACACCTTTTCACTAGGCAGAGTACGAAAGGGTAGGCCTAACACATATTTAGACACGTAGTTGACTGTCCTTCTGTCTTTTGCCGACAAAGGCTTGTAAATCGGAGGATTGAAGCGGTAGACACCGCATTTCCCGTTCAGAGTTGCATATCCAAGTTCACTCACTAGGAAACGACCATTTACACGGAAACCGTCGAGATCTACAACCACACAGATGTTTTGCATGGCAGTACTAGTTCGAGTATCTGGAGACAAAAACACTTGACGTCTTCACACAGGCAGGATCTACAGACGTCTCTGCCGTTTACGCCTCAGCGCCTGCACGACACTCTGTGGCAGTTCCGGGGGCCAGGTTGCAGGCAGTTTCATCACCAGAGGTCCTCGTAGTCTTGTAGGTGGCGGTGGCGTAGTGTCGTCCACGACAACGGCCTGTAGCACAGGCCCACTAAGCCCTGGTCGTGGCAGCATCTTAATAGTGACGGCTGGAAGTGGCGGTGGAGGAGTAGGAGGCATAATCACAGGTCGACGTAGCAATCGACGAATACGCGTTCGAAAGTGTTGTGGATCGCTCTCGAGGCCGGAGTCTACATCATTGGTCCAATTATGACCAAAATCCAAGTTGTCGTCGTCCATAACGTGTGGCTCTGAATGAATGTCAAACCTTTTTCAGCGTTTATATACAGCCAGAACCGTGACCTTTATACATCCGCTAACTGATAAACACTTGGGAAAGACATGTCAACACCGTTTGTGCGCATGACCGTGACCTTGGGGTATTTTCAAGGTCTTTGGAAAATTTCGAGTCAATTTCCGTCGGTTGCGACATAAGTGTCAAAGTTCAGTCTGAGAAGGCAACGTGGACGATTGCAACACAGGGGTCAATTTCCGGTCGATTGCGACATGGGGGAAAGCACTGTGCAAAGGGGGAACGGTATACGTACTTGATACTACTGTACTCTTACCACTTTCCCAGCTATGTACCAAGCCATCATTGCTTTCCATTTAGACTGAAATGCTGATAGAACAGAAGTGCTTTTCATGCGAAAAACAACCCAATTTATCAGCTTATCAACTGAGAACGAAAGGTATATTGCTGCAAAAGATGTTTCAAATGTTCCCATTTCTCTCTCTCTATATAGCAGCTCTTGAATTCAACCTTTAAAAAAACCGTTTTATCCAAACTCACCTCGAAACGCAGAGACAAAAAGTGGAACAGCAAGCAGCAAGAATGAAAGAGCACACGCTTTCTTCAGCATTGTGTCGTGGGCGTGAGCATTCAGTTGCACCTCGGATGAAATCGCTGAAGCGAATGACGAGTTTGTTTCGTGACTGTTTACTTAAAAACAACTCGAAAGAGAAAACATTCCCGAAGAAATGATGACAAGAGTGAAGGAAAAAGGTCAAGGAGGAGGCAACCTTTAATGAGTGAAAGAGCAACATCTGCTGCTGTCTGATACAAAGCTTTTTCAGGCAGAAACGAAAACAGCATGGTAGTTGTTTTCACCTTATCAAAGCTGCCAGTATCTCTTAGTTAAGGCTCGACAGGCATAATTAAAGAATCCCGGCGTTAATTCCTTTCTTTTAACCTTCAGATGCTGCGACTTCATTCGAAAAACGTGACTAAGCTAAGCTGTGTTAGTCAAATATGTGACAAGTGGGGATGAGTAAGAGGGAGGAATAAAAAAAAGGTTCCACCCCCCTAACTCACCCCACTTGCCACATATAAGGCTAAAAATGGATACTGAATTTACTTTGAGATTTTCTCTCATTGTTAATATAGGAATGAAGTTAAAAAAGTTGTCATTAAATAAAAACTTGTGTCCAATGGCCTAGTGGTTAGCGCGCTTGGCTACTGATCTAAGGGACCTGGGTTCGAGCCCCGGGTAAGGCATGGCTGTATGTGTTGTTTTTCTGCTAAGATCCTGCGTTCCTCACAGACCTTCTACTATGACATACAGTATAAACTGACAGGCTCCTGTCAGACCTCTGTGGCAAGCAGCCGCTTGAGGGGGTATTTATTATTATTATTTACAGTCGCTCAAAAAAGTATCCGAACATTATGGTTGATTAGAGATTTCAGAAAAAATTTCTGGCAACGATTTTTTTTAGAAATTAGTGATCTGGAATAGAATCCCTTAGTGATCTGTCACGTGACACGAAGGTTGCCAGATCACTAATTTCTAAAAAAATCGTTGCCAGATATTATTCTGAATTCTGTAATCAACCATAGCGTTCGGATACTTTTTTGAGCGACTGTACCACTAATGAGAACGAAAAGGTTAATTAAATTCTAATTAGTTGACTTTGATGCTTTTTCTTTCCCTTTTGTCATGTTAAAAATGTCAATATTGTGAGAAAAATACAGAGAAACACTTAAATGTTATTTATTTGCATAAATCTCTATAACTGCAAATTTCAATGTTTTATTCATAATTATTTGCGTTTTATTAGGTTAAGAAATGTTGAGGTACATATAATCGTGTCACAAATAAATAATAATTTATGGCTATATATTTCCATCAGTGAAAGGTGGCTGAGACCATGGTCATTGAAAGAGGAGGGAAAATTCCATCCGCCCTGCAGAAGAATTATAAACAACAAATATAAAAATGCAATTTTATGTGAAATGGATAAATTGAAATATGCAATTCAAGAGTAGATATTTAAACTCTTTAGTTCGGTTGGGTTGGGTTCTTTTACCTCTGAGCGGCACTTTTTTGCACACCATGGGCTAAATGGCCAGGTCACATGGACCCCGAAGGCTCAGAGAAAGTTGGGAGAGGGGACCCACTGGAACAGCTGTTGGGAGACAGATGGTAGTTTCCCGTCAAGGCCATCCAGCGTGTTCTTTAACGTGCACAGGGTAATGGCTCTCCCGCACACGGAGCCACGGCTTAACGTCCCATCCGACGGACGGCGGCCTTTCCAAGCCCATCGGTGTCCTCTACTGCCATCGGTGTACTCTACTACGTGGACAGGACGGGGAATTTTGCGGAGATAAATCTCAACGCTGACCCAGCTGGGACTCGAACCTGGGAACTACAGATTACGAACCTGGCGCGCTACCGACTGAGCCACCCCCGCCCCACTTTAGTTCGGTAATGGAAAAGCTCAGTAATCACTTTATTTAAAATCTATTCATATTTTGTGGAAGCTTCGCACCTTCTAAACTTTCAGTGAGAAACGTTACGGAAGATAAATTTATCAATGAAATCTAAATTTCGATTTTTTTACTAATAATCATTCAGCACTTAAAGAGTTATAAAAGTTGGAACATTTAATATCAGCTCAGCAAGTTAAATAATTCGTAGGAAAAATTAATTTAAACAAGCTAAAAAGAAAGTAATAACTTTTGCATTAAATTTACTAAAACGGAAAAGGACTTTTTATATTTGGCAAAGAATTTCTCAAAGTTCGCAAGTAAGAATGAATTTTCACAGAATGAGTTAGAGTCGTTGAATCTAACTTTTTTTTAATAATAATAATCTTTGTTCATATTCATGTTAGTTATACAAGAGTTTTAACAAATGACCCGCAAAGCATCTGCTTATCTGCAGGAGAGAAGAATAATAACGTTACAAGAAAATACATAAGATATAGTTTAAAACAATATCATCGAATTATGGGAGTTTCAGTGGAAGCTCCATTGTGGTGGGGGGCGGGGGCGGGGGTGGCTCAGTCGGTAGCGCGCCAGGCTCGTAATCTGTAGTTCCCAGGTTGGAGTCCCAGCTAGGTCAGCGTTGAGATTTATCTCCGCAAAATTCCCCGCCCTGCCCACGGTCAGTAGGGGACACCGATGGGCTTGGAAATGCCACCGTCCGTCGGATGGGACTTTAAGCCGTGGCCCCGTGTGTGGGAGAGCCATACCCTGTGCACGTTAAAGAACATGCTGGATGGCCTTGACGGGAGGCTACCATCTGTCTCCCAACAGCTATTCCAGTGGGTCTCCTCCCCCAACCTTCTCTGAGCCTTCAGGGTTCATGTGACATGGCCATTTAGCCCATGGTGTGCAAAAAAAGTGCCGCTCAGAGGTAAAACAACCCAACCCATTCCGACTTGAATTCGTTTTCCGCCAACTTAATAATTTTAAGTGTAGATCGGGCAGGGACTGAGTGAACTTTGTAATCCTCATACAGGGTGAAGGATATATGTAGAAGGAACTCATCAGCACCAAAATTAGTGTCAAGATCCGCTTGAAAGCGATAGACGTTGCGTGGATTCGCCACAAACCCAGTATGGAAGCATCCAAAGTTGGACAATGTGTGGTAGGTTACGTTTTAGCTTGACTATCAGGGTCCACTGCTGATTCACTTAAAGTGGAAAAGTATAGTATAAATCATGTGCCAAAGTTCAAATAAGCTTAAGAGTTGTTACTTGAGTGCTGGTACAGAAAATTGATTCTCTCTTACCAACATCTGTCCGAGAGTCTAAGCGCGAACGTGATACGATTTGTATGTCTAAGAATAATTGCATTATGTCCCTTGCTGTCTTTGGAACAAGTCCCACTCTCGCTCTCTCCAGAAACTCGCACACTTTCTTTGCTGAATTCAAGTGAAGTCCAAGAGTAAAGAAAAGGAGTTATAAACAGCTTTTTTATTTATTGTGGCCATCAGGACCGGATTTAAGCGGAATGGGGAAAGGAGTATGTCCCCCCCCCTTTCAGAATGCTACTGAGGGTGGAACATCGTCTGAACTCTGA
The DNA here is from genome assembly GCA_038380435.1 of Ryuthela nishihirai. Lineage (NCBI taxonomy): Eukaryota > Metazoa > Arthropoda > Arachnida > Araneae > Heptathelidae > Ryuthela > Ryuthela nishihirai. The sequence goes on from JAWZYU010000022.1 coordinate 26,664,551, forward strand.
AGTTGACAGAATAAGATAGAATCCCTAATTTCGGTTTAGAATAAGCCTAGCTATCAGATGATGAATGCCCTTCAGAATGCTATAATAATAATAAATAAATACCCCCTCAAGTGGGGCGGGGGTGGCTCAATCGGTAGCGCGCCAGGCTCGTAATCTGTAGTTCCCAGGTTCGAGTCCCAGCTGGGTCAGCGCTGAGATTTATCTCCACAAAACTCCCCGCCCTCCCCACGGTCAGTAGGGGACACCGATGGGCTTGGAAAGGCCGCCGTCCTTCGGATGGGACGTTAAGCCGTGGCCCCGTGTGCGGGAGAGCCATACCCTGTGCACCTTAAAGAACACGCTGGATGGCCTTGACGGGAGGCTACCATCTGTCTCTCAACAGCTGTTCCAGTGGGTCCCCTCCCACAACCTTCTCGGAGCCTTCGGGGTCCATGTGACCTGGCCATTTAGCCCATGGTGTGCAAAAAACTGCCGCTCAGAGGTAAAACAACCCAACCCGAGAAACAACTTTCAAAACGTACGAAGAGAGTAACGCGAGAAAGAGCGATCCATAACTCAAAATCTATTTTGTTTGTTTGGCTATATTTTATTATCAGAAATATAGATTGACATAGCGACATGACGACTTAGGAGACGTTTATAAAATTCAAACGAGCATTTCATCAAAACTGCCATTCAACATCACCAGGAATAATGCTCAGGCATCAAAATGGTCCTTCACTGGTGGTAGTAGCAATGAGTTATTCCGTTGATGAAGATGGTATGATTGTGCCTGGCCACCATGCATGTTGCACAATAATCATGCATGTTGCAGGGCGGCGAGGGGGCGGGGGGGCTCAGTCTGTAGCGCACCAGGCTCGTAATCTATAGTTCCCAGGGTCGAGTCCCAGCTGGGTCAGCGTTGAGATTTATTTCCGCAAATTACCCCGCCCTGCCCACGGTCAGTAGGGGACACCAATGGGCTTGAAAAGGCCGCCGTCCGTCGGATGGGACGTTACGAAGTGGCCATGTGTGCAGAAGGGCCATATCTTGTGCACGCTAAAGAACAATTTGGATGGCCTTGACGGGACGCTACTATTTGACTCCCAACAGCTGTTATACTAGGTCTCCTCCCCCAACCTTCTCTGAGGTTTCAGGTCCATGTGATCTGGCCACTTAGCCCTTGGTGTTCAAAAAAGTGCCACTCAAAGGTAAAACAACCTAACCCATGCATGTTGCACAATGATTATGCAGCTGATGAAAAGATGTCGAATGGCAATATACGCCATTGTTCCGTTAGTGCAGCTTAGGAGGCTTCTGGGAGAGGGGGGGGGGGTTGAAGAACACCAATGAGTCTTCCCAGTGGTTGGGTTGTTTCACCTCTGAGCGGCACTTTTTTGCACACAATGGGCTAAATGGCCGGGTCACAAGGACCCCGAAGGCTCAAAGAAGTTTGGGGGAGGGGACCCACTGGAACAGCTGTTGGGATGGTAGCCTCCCGTCAAGGCCATCCAGCGTGTTCTTTAACGTGCACAGGGTATGGCTCTCCCACACACGGGGCCACGGCTTAACGTCCCATCCGACGGACGGCGGCCTTTCCAAGCCCATCGATGTCCCCTACTGACCGTGGGCAGGGCGGGGAATTTTGCGGAGATAAATCTTAACGCTGACCCAACTGGGACTCGAACCTGGGAACTGCAGATTACGAGCCTGGCGCGCTACCGACTGAGCCACCCCCGCCCCGAGTCTTCCCAGAGCCTCCCAGATATGCTCAATACGACTAAGATTTGTAGATCTGGCTGGCCATTCCATCCTGTGGATATCCGCACTCTCGAGGTAATTGTCGACCAGCCGAGCCCTATGAGGAGCGAGCATTATCGTCCATAAACATAAAGTTGATGTTAACAGCACCCTGAAAAGATCTCGAAGATCACAGTCTTTCTTCACGTGATCCATGAATACTACCTGAGACTTTTGCTGTTCGATCTTGGTGCAATGCTGCCTGGACCAAGCCCTTTGGGCTCTTCTTCGCAAGGGGGTGAAGGGAAGACAAGCCATCTGTCCCCTACCACACAGACAAGATCTCTGAGTATGCCCAGCGCCACCCTTAAACACGTAGAGTGATGTACAGCCATGTTGCATTATGCCTCCCCTCACTAGAAGACTTCCTCCTCCATAGCGGTCTCATTCACAGATGTTGCAGTGGATGTTTGCACATTCCACATTCTCTCTAGATGAGCACATATCAGGAATCCATAGTGAGACTGAAATATCCAAATTGAATCCATTGAAGACCACAAGAGACCTTTGCAATTCAGCGGTGGTGTGATGTTACCTGGACCAAGTCTTTGAGTTGGGTTGGGTTGTTTTACCTCTGAGCGGCACTTTTTTGCACACCATGGGCTAAATGGCCAGGTCACATGGACCCCGAAGGCTCGGAGAAGGTTGGGGGAGGGGAACCACTGGAACAGCTGTTGGGAGACAGATGGTAGCCTCCCGTCAAGGCCATCCAGCGTGTTCTTTAACGTGCAGAGGGTATGGCTCTCCCGCACACGGGGCCACGGCTTAACGTCCCATCCAACAGACGGCGGCCTTTCGAAGCCCATCGGTGTCCCCTACTGACCGTGGGCAGGGCGGGGAATTTTGCGGAGATAAATCTCTACGCTGACCCAGCTGGGACTCGAACCTGTGAACTACAGATTACGAGCCTGGCTCGCTACCGACTGAGCCACCCCCGCCCCACTGGTGATTAGAAACTCCCGAACTTTATTATTCTTTTTCCTGTAACTTTAGAGCTTCTAGAAAGATATGACATATTTTACTGCATTAATATATAATTCGTAAAGCTACAGAGTGCGTATAAATGTTGAAATATGTATTTCTACCTTATTTTAGATTAACTATTTTTTTTACTTGTTTATGCAGGTTGGTTTCTGATGTTTTTCGAATGGCAGATGGCGTGTGGGGTCGCTTGTTTACATTTGTTCAGCTTCGCCTTTGGTAACTTCAGCCATGTGTATGTTTTACCGTTATTGCCAGGCGGTGAAAGCTCACCAGAGACCTGAACAGATGTTTCTGTGATCGGGAAAGCGCGTTCCTCAGCTGTACACCCGAGCAAAGAGTGCCTTGATAGTCAATTAGTCGCTACGAGAATTTTCTTTTATATATTTCAAAATGCACCATGGTTGGTTGGGTTGTTTTACCTCTGAGCGGCACATTTTTGCACACCATGGGCTAAATGGCCAGGTCACATGGACCCCGAAGGCTCAGAGAAGGTTGGGGGATGGGACCTACTGAAACAGCTGTTGGGAGACAGATGGTAGCCTCCCGTCAAGGCCATCCAGCGTGTTCTTTAACGTGCACAGGGTATGGCTCTCCCGCACACGGGGCCACGGCTTAACGTCCCATCCGACGGACGGCGGCTTTTCCATCCGACGGACGAGCCTGGCGCGCTACCGACTGAGCCATCCTCGCCCCAAAAAAATGCACCATGTATCGCAGTTGTAAAAACTTGCCCCAATCTTTCAGGTGCTCAAATACATTAGTTCAGCATACATTCCTAAATATCAGGAAAGGATAATGATTTCTCTAACCGAATTTTCAATCAAAGTTAGACGGATAAAGTGTGGTTGATACAATCGGCAACGTATTAGGCGCGTTACTGGATGCTCCCAGATTCGAGTCTGAATTGTTACTGTGTTGAAATAATTTTCGTTCCGCACTTAATAAGAAAGGGTATAGAGTCGGGCAGGCAAGGCTGACATCCATCTAGTGGCCCCATGTCAGAGGACCATGTGCATGTCACAGAACAATCTGGATAGCCTTTATGGATGATTTCCATCTCTTTTCTAAGAGCTATCCAGAGAGTCCCTTTCCTCTACCTATTTCCATGGGGGGGGGGGGGGGGGATGGCTCAGTCGGTAGCGCGCCAGGCTCGTAATCTGTAGTTCCCAGGTTCGAATCCCAGCTGGGTCAGCGTTGAGATTTATCTCCGCAAAATTCCCCGCCCTGCCCACGGTCAGTAGGGGACACCGATGGGCTTGGAAAGACCGCCGTCCGTCGGATGGGACGTTAAGCCTTGGCCCGTGTGCGGGAGAGCCATACCCTGTGCACGTTAAAGAACACGCTGGATGGCCTTGACGGGACGCTACCATCTGTCTCCCAACAGCTGTTCCAGTGGGTCCCCTCCCCCAACCTTCCCTGAGCCTTCGGGGTCCATGTGGCCTGGCCATTTAGCCCATGGTGTGCAAAAAAGTGCCGCTCAGAGGTAACACAACACAACTACCTATTTCCGACCTTTGTGGTTCTTCTGACCTAGAGTTTATGCTATTGTGTGCACACAAAAGCCACTCAGAAGAAAAAATATATCAAATTTGGGCTTAGTTAACAGATACTGGAAGTCAATGCTTTTTTTCTTATGATCTACTAGGAACACAAAAATGGACCTTTTCTAGATTTCGGCAATATTAAGTCTGCTAGATTTAGTCTATCTTTCTAAATTTTTCTTCAAAATCAAAACCTTCACGGAACACCCAATATTCCGCTTAAGTCTAATCTTTCCGACTTTGTAACTCTAACTACAGGATTAGTCATAAATGCCTGAACACTTTCAATATTTTATTGGAGTCACATACAACATGGGGGGGCATAAGGAGAGTTCTCAAAGTTTTTATTTCACGTTGCAAATTCTCAATTTACGCGTCATTGGTGATCTTTGCCCTGTATTCGTCATTGGTGATCTTCCCCTCCTTCCTTACTTGCATAATGTCGCCCCCGCGAAATCCGTGATCCTCCGTTGTTTTAACTGGCCCAGAGTTGGATTGGGTTGTTTTACCTCTGAGCGGCACTTTTTTGCACACCATGGGCTAAATCGTCAGGTCACATGAACCCCGAAGCCTCAGAGAAGGTTGGGGGAGGGGACCCACTGGAACAGCTTTTGGGAGATAGATGGTAGCCTCCCGTCAAGGCCATCCAGCGTGTTCTTTAACGTGCACAGGGTATGTCTTTCCCTCACACGAGGCCACGGCTTAACGTCCCATCCGACGGACTGCGGCCTTTCCAAGCCCATCGGTGTCCCCTACTGACCGTGGGCAGGGCGGGGAATTTTGCGGAGATAAATCTCAACGCTGACCCAGCTGGGACTCGAACCTGGGAACTACAGATTACGAGCCTGGCGTGCTACCGACTGAGCCACCCCCGCCCCTGGCCCAGAGCACTTTGCAAAGGTAGAACGTAGACGTTATCCATGGCACATACTGTGGTGCGCACCTCGCGGTTCCAAGCACTTTTCTAGTTGTGTGGAGAAGTATAAAAACTTAAATGTATGTTTGTGTTGCCAGCATTACCCAATTACGGTTAATTACCTCAATTAAATAATGAAGGCCACCACAATCCCAGGCCGTCTCCTTAGGGGAAGACGTTTCCTGATGAATTCCAATGATGAATACAACTCAGGTTTATGAAAAACGCAATAATAATAATATTTATTGGGAAATAAAATATTGGTACAACAGATGAACGAGCAATAATGAAACCGTGATGTGCTGTATCATTTTAATGCTCGCGTTCACTTCAGCGTGAGAATTACGTCACTAACCACTTCGAACGTTGAATCAACGTAAAAAATAAAGAATAAAAGAGTTGTTGATTAGGGAGAATCAGTGTGAAAGAAAAAGTAGGTTTTACTTAGTCTGTACACGATGGTCTAAAGAAGAAATGTTTTTATTTCGTGTGTGCGCGAGAGGATAAATAAGTTTATTAGTGTGGATTCTGTTAGTGGACTGGTAAGAAAAAGAATGATGCATGGGTTGGGTTGTTTTACCTCTGAGCGGCACTTTTTTGCACACCATGGGTTAAATGGCCAGGTCACATGGACCCCGAAGGCTCAGAGAAGGTTGGGGGAGGGGACCCACTGGAACAGCTGTTGGGAGACAGATGGTAGCCTCCCGTCAAGGACATCCAGCGTGTTCTTTAACGTGCACAGGGTATGGCTCTCCCGCACACGGGGCCACGGCTTAACGTCCCATCCGACGGATGGCGGTCTTTCCAAGCCTATCGGTGTCCCCTACTGACCGTGGGCAGGGCGGGAAGTTTTGAGGAGATAAGTCTAAACGCTGACCCAGCTGGGACTCGAACCTGGGAACTACAGATTACGAGCCTGGCGCGCTACCGACTGAGCCACCCCCGCCCCCTTCGAACGTTGAATCAACTTAAAAAATAAAGAATAAAAGAGTTGTTGATTAGAGAGAATCAGTGTGAAAAAAAAAGTAGTTTTACTTAGTCTGTACACGATGGTCTAAAGAAGAAATGTTTTTATTTGGTGTGTGCGCGAGAGGATAAATAAGTTTATTAGTGTGGATTCTGTTAGTGGACTGGTAAGAAAAAGAATGATGCATGGGACACTTAAAGATGTGGCTGAGGAGGTTTTATGTTACTCGAGCAAACAGAACTGATCTCAACTTTTCTTTAGGAAGAGTTTATTGTTTGATGCAGGGTTATGTTTAGTTTGTTTACAAGAATTGGTAAGATTATTCTTGGGAGTTAGCCGTCCCATGGCCGAGTGGTTAGCACGCTTGCCTACTGATCCAAGGGATCTGGGTTCGAGCCCCGGGTAAGGCATGGCTGTTTGTGTCGTTTTTCTGCTGAGGGCCTGCCATCCTCTCAGACCTTCTACTATGGCATATAAACTGACAGGCTCCTGTCAGACCTCTGTGGCAAGCAGCTGCTTGAGGGGATATTTATTATTTTATTTTATTCTTAGTAGATTACAGGTTTGTTCACAAATATGATATTGCAATTTATTGAGTGTTGTAAAAGCCTTATTTTATGCTTTGAGTGGAGATTGTAAGAATTATAGAGGAAACAACTCTTTGTAGGAATAGTGATAAAGTGCTATGTTCTTCTGAAGGTTTATTTTCATACTGATGAAGATTTGTGTTGGTTGGATTTAGTTTATATAAATGTTTTCATTCATACTTTTATACCATATTACATTATTTTAGGGTTTTTGTTGTTAAATATTATTTTTGAACTCACACTCAATTTCCATCCGTTAAATTTAATAATCCGTTATATATTATATAATTAAATATATTATAATTATAATATAAAATTATATATTATAAACCGCTTTTTTTAAATCTTAAACCAAAAATTAAGGCAACCTTTATGAAGCCTTTAAGAACTTTTTTTTAAGGCCTTAAATTAAGCAACCTTTTTTGGGGCGGGGGTGGCTTAGTCGGTAGCGCGCCAGGCTCGTAATCTGTAGTTCCCAGGTTCGAGTCCCAGCTGGGACAGCGTTGAGATTTATCTCCGCAAAATTCCCCGCCCTGCCCACGGTCAGTAGGGGACACCGATGGGCTTGGAAAGGCCGCCGTCCGTCGGATGGGACGTTAAGCCGTGGTCCCGTGTACGGGTAGAGCCATACCCTGTGCACGTTAAAGAACACGCTGGATGGCCTTGACGGGAGGCTACCATCTGTCTCCCAACAGCTGTTCCAGTGGGTCCCCTCCCCCAACCTTCTCTGAGCCTTCGGGGTCCTTGTGACCTGGCCATTTAGCCCATGGTGTGCAGAAAAGTGCCGCTCAGAGGTAAAACAACCGAACCCTAAGCAACCTTTCAATCAAAGGATGGGTAAGCGTACTGTGTTTATAGCTCATCCTTAGTTCATCCGACAGTTACGTCGTCGGGGCGGGGGTGGCTCAGTCGGTAGCGTGCCAGGCTCGTAATCTGTAGTTCCCAGGTTCGAGTCCCAGCTGGGTCAGCGTTGAGATTTATCTCCGCAAAATTCCCCGCCCTGCCCACGGTCAGTAGGGGACACCGATGGGCTTGGAAAGGCCGCCGTCCGTCGGATGGGACGTTAAGCCGTGGTCCCGTGTACGGGTAGAGCCATACCCTGTGCACGTTAAAGAACACGCTGGATGGCCTTGACGGGAGGCTACCATCTGTCTCCCAACAGCTGTTCCAGTGGGTCCCCTCCCCCAACCTTCTCTGAGCCTTCGGGGTCCTTGTGACCTGGCCATTTAGCCCATGGTGTGCAAAAAAGTGCCGCTCAGAGGTAAAGCAAACCAAACCAAAAAGCTACGTCGTCAGGCGACGCTTTTTCATCATTCCTGCTTCTCGTTGGTTGAGGGTGATCTCATTTTGGCCAATGCTGATATGGCAGGTCCCTTAGACGCAAGTGAGAGTTCGCTCTTCAGTGGATAAACGATCAGACGGTGAGAAATCACGATTCAGGTGATCTGCATCGAATTTTAGGTAACCACTTATTGGCAGAGGATGCTCTTGCCTTGAAGAACCATTTTAATGTAAAATTCGATTTGAGCACTAAGCAATCTCAAATTGGCATCATTCACTACAGTTCCATCCGCTTACTAAATCGTTGGCTTGGGTTGTTTTACCTCTGAGCGGCACTTTTTTGCACACCATGGGCTAAATGGCCAGGTCACAAGGACCCCGAAGGTTCAGAGAAGGTTGGAGGAGAGGACCCACTGGAACAGCTGTTGGGAGACAGATGGTAGCTTACCATCAAGGCCATCCAGCGTGTTCTTTAACGTGCACAGGGTATGGCTCTCCCGCACACGGGGGCACGGCTTAACGTCCCATCACGGACGGCGGCCTTTCCAAGGCCATCGGTGTCCCCTACTGACCGTGGGCAGGGCGGGAATTTTGCGGAGATAAATTTCAACGCTGACCCAGCTGGGAACTAAATCGTTGGCAATATGTTTCTTTCACTACATTTCTATACACTCATTTCCGATGATTCCTGCATTCATTATTCTGTAATTCGATACTCAATCTGCAGAAGAGAGACCAGAGCTGTGGCTCCTCGTGCTTCTACTCGTTCCGAGTCTAACTGCTACTTCCTGCTCTGTTCGAAATCTCGGATCTAACTGAAGTCCTTTACCTCGCTAGTTATTTCCCACGTTCCTTCCCACTTGTTTTCCATGGATAAGTGCTCTGTGTAAGCGACCATTTGTAGCATCTGCAGATGAAACTTAAGAATCATAAATTCCACCCAGGGGATCTGTTGGGTGGTTTTGCCTCTGAGCGGAACTTTTTTTTCTTTGCACACCATGGACTAAATGGCCAGGTCACATGGACCCCGAAGGCTCAGAGAAGGTTGGGGGAGGAGACTCACTGGAACAGCTTTAGGAGACAGATGGTAGCTTCCCATCAAGGCCATCTGCGTGTTCTGCGTGTTCTTTAACGTGCACAGGGTATGGCTCTCCTTCACACGGGGTCAAGGCTTAACGTCGCATCCGACGGACGGTGGCCTTTCCAAGCCCATCGGTGTCCCCTACTGACCGTGAGCAGGGCAGGGAATTTTGCGGAGATAAATCTCAACGCTGACCCAGCTGGGACTCGAACCTAGGAACTGCAGATTACGAGCCTGGCGCGCTACCGTCTGAGCCATCCCCGCCCCCAGGGGATCTGCCTCAGCTAGACGTTGACATCGCCGTCTGGGAGAAAAGGATTTCTCGTTGGTGAATATAAACAGTGGACGATGTTGTCCAGTTCTAAATCTGCATTTGGCCTATTGGTACGATTTCCTGGATAAGACTTTCCTTGTGAAGTCACATTTTAGCTGTCTGAATTCATTGGCATCACCAGACAATTCCGTGTCTGACTTTACATTCTAAGGTAGGGGTTCTCAACGTGGGGTACGCGGTAAAATTTTTGGGGGTACGCCGTGAAAGCTGAAAAGTCATTAGATCCAGTAACAAAGTAAAAACAACCATTGTTATACTATAACTATAGTTTTATCTATCTACACAAGGGGTACTCCAGTTACATACACATTTCCAGGGGGTACTTGAGGCATAAAAGGTTGAGAACCACTGCTCTAAGGGAATAAATTGAGGTTGTGCTTGTCGTTCTGTCCACGGTGTGCTAGTTTCGAGGTGTCAGAGTGTCGTGTTATTTATCGGAAGGGATTTCCTGCATGTGAAAAATGGCCACTTGGTGTGATGCGTGTTTTGGCTTTCGTCTGTAGCTATGAGTTCGGTCCTTCTCCCCTAAAGTGTAAGGGTTGGGTTGTTTTACCTCTGAGCGGCACTTTTTTGCACACCATGGGCTAAATGGCCAGGTCACATGGACCCCGAAGGCTCAGAGAAGGTTAGGGGAGGGGACCCACTGGAACAGCTGTTGGAAGACAGATGGTAGCCTCCCGTCAAGGATATCCAGTGTGTTCTTTAACGTGCACAGGGTATGGATCTCCCGCACACGGGGCCACGGCTTAACGTCCCATCCGACGGACGGCGGCCTTTCGAAGCCCATCGGTGTCCCCTACTGACCGTGGGCGGGGCGGGGAATTTTGCTGAGATAAACCTCAACGCTGACCCAGCTGGGACTCGAACCTGGGAACTACAGATTACGAGCCTGGCGCGCTACCGACTGAGCCACCCCCTAAAGTATAAACTAACGTGACACCCTGTTCGTCTGTTCCCTCTGTGTTGATAAAATCTTAATTAAGTCAGAAATAAAATGAATCGTTTTGCCTGATGCATATCAGAGCATAACCATACGTACAGGAAAAAGTCTACTGCGTTACATATGGTTTTATCTTGGCTGCCATTTCAGGAGCATCAAGTCTTCGGCAGTACCACTTCCTATTCATCATCCACGCAGATTCTCATTGAGATCACTTCGTAGCATGCAATGAAAATGTAGTGAAGTTCCACCTTTCTGGAAAATCAAATCTGCGATATCCTCTTGGGTTGGGTTGTTTTACCTCTGAGCGGCACTTTTTTTGCACACCATGGGCTAAATGGCCAGGTCACATGGACCCCGAAGGCTCAGAGAAGGTTGGGGGAGGGGACCTACTGGAACAGCTGTTGGGAGACAGATGGTAGCCTCCCGTCAAGGCCATCCAGCGTGTTCTTTAACGTGCACAGGGTATGGCTCTCCCGCACACGGGGTCACGGCTTAACGTCCCATCCGACGGACGGCGGCCTTTCCAAGCCCATCGGTGTCCCCTACTGCCATCGGTGTACTCTACTACGTGGACAGGACGGGGAATTTTGCGGAGATAAATCTCAACGTTGACCCAGCTGGGAGTCGAACCTGGGAACTACAGATTACGAGCCTGGCGCGCTACCGACTGAGCCACCCCCGCCATACTTTAGTTCAGTAATGGAAAAGCTCAGTAATCACTTTATTTAAAATCTATTCATATTTTGTGGAAGCTTCGCACCTTCTAAACTTTCAGTGAGAAACGTTACGGAAGATAAATTTATCAATGAAATCTAAATTTCGATTTTTTTAATAATAATCATTCAGCACTTAAAGAGATATAAAAGTTGGATCATTTAATATCAGCTCAGCAAGTTAAATAATTCGTAGGAAAAATTAATATAAACAGGCCGAAAAGAAAGTAATAACCTTTGCATTAAATTTACTAAAACGGAAAAGGACTTCTTATATTTGGCAAAGAATATCTCAAAGTTCGCAAGTAAGAATGAATTTTCACAGAATGAACTAAGTTGTTGAATCTAACTTTTTTTTTTAATAATAAAAATCTTTGTTCATATTCATGTTAGTTATACGATAGTTTAAACAAATGACCCGCAAAGCATCTGCTTATCTGCAGGAGAGAAAATAATAACGTTACAAGAAAATACATAAGATATAGTTTAAAACAATATCATCGAATTATGGGAGTTTCAGTGGAAGCTCCATTGTGTGGGGGGCGGGGGCGGCTCAGTCGGTAGCGCGCCAGGCTCGTAATCTGTAGTTCCCAGGTTCGAGTCCCAGCTAGGTCAGCGTTGAGATTTATCTCCGCAAAATTTCCTGCCCTGCCCACGGTCAGTAGGGGACACCGATGGGCTTGGAAAGGCCGCCGTCCGTCGGATGGGACGTTAAGCCGTGTCCCCGTGTGTGGGAGAGCCATACCCTGTGCACGTTAAAGAACACGCTGGATGGCCTTGACGGGAGGCTACCATCTGTCTCCCAACAGCTATTCCAGTGGGTCTCCTCCCCCAACCTTCTCTGAGCCTTCAGGGTCCATGTGACATGGCCATTTAGCCCATGGTGTGCAAAAAAGTGCCGCTCAGAGGTAAAACAACCCAACCCATTCCGACTTGATTTCGTTTTCCGCCAACTTAATAATTTTAAGTGTAGATCGGGCAGGGACTGAGTGAACTTTTTAATCCTCATACAGGGTGAAGGATATATGTAGAAGGAACTCATCAGCACCAAAATTAGTGTCAAGATCCGCTTGAAAGCGATAGACGTTGCTTGGATTCGCCACAAACCCAGTATGGAAGCTTCCAAAGTTGGACAATGTGTGGTAGGTTACGTTTTAGCTTGACTATCAGGGTCCACTGCTGATTCACTTAAAGTGGAAAAGTACAGTATAAATCATGTGCCAAAGTTCAAATAAGCTTAAGAGTTGTTACTTGAGTGCTGGTACACACAATTGATTCTCTCTTACAAAAATCTGTCCGAGAGTCTAAGCGAGAACGTGATACGATTTGAAAAAGCATCTGTCTATATGGTAGCATCTATTTCGAAAAAGCCCCCATATTCTCCTTCTCGAACCGCACGAAACAGCGAGAAACAACTGGGACGGGGGTGGCTCAGTCGGTAGCGCGCCAGGCTCGTAATCTATAGTTCCTAGGTTCGAGTCCCAGCTGAGTCAGCGTTGAGACTTATCTCCGCAAAATTCCCCTCCCTGCCCACGGTCAGTAGGGGACACCGATAGACTTGGAAAAGCCGCCGTCCGTCAGATGGGACGTTAAGCCGTGGCCCCGTGTGCGGGAGAGCCATACCCTGTGCACGTTAAAGAACACGCTGGATGGCCTTGACGGGAGGCTACCATCTGTCTCCCAACAGCTGTTCCAGTGGCCCCCCTCCCCCAACGTTCTCTGAGTCTTCGGGGTCCATATGACCTGGCCATTTAGCCCATGGTGTGCAAAAAAGTGCCGCTCAGAGGTAAAACAACCCAACCCGAGAAACAACTTTCAAAACGTACGAAGAGAGTAACGCGAGAAAGAGCGATCCATAACTCAAAATCTATTTTGTTTGTTTGGCTATATTTTATTATCAGAAATATAGATTGACATAGCGACATGACGACTTAGGAGACGTTTATAAAATTTAGACGAGCATTTCATCAAAACTGCCATTCAACATCACCAGGAATAATGCTCATGCATCAAAAAGGTCCTTCACTGGTGGTAGTAGCAATGAGTTATTCCGTTGATGAAGATGGTATGATTGTGCCTGGCCACCATGCATGTTGTACAATGATCATGCATGTTGCAGGGCGGCGAGGGGGCGGGGGGGGGCTCAGTCGGTAGCGCACCAGGCTCGTAATCTATAGTTCCCAGGGTCGAGTCCCAGCTGGGTCAGCGTTGAGATTTATTCTATAGTTAATAGATAGATTCTATAGTTAATAGATATCCTATAGGCGCAAATTTCCCCGCCCTGCCCACGGTCAGTAGGGGACACCAATGGGCTTGAAAAGGCCGCCGTCCGTCGGATGGGACGTTACGCAGTGGCCATGTGTGCAGAAGGGCCATATCTTGTGCACGCTAAAGAACAATTTGGATGGCCTTGACGGGAAGCTACCATTTGACTCCCAACAGCTGCTATACTTGGTCTCCTCCCCCAACCTTCTCTGAGGTTTCAGGTCCATGTGATCTGGCCATTTAGCCCTTGGTGTTCAAAAAAGTGCCATTCAAAGGTAAAACAACCTAACCCATGCATGTTGCACAATGATTATGCAGCTGATGAAAAGATGTCGAATGGCAATATACGCCATTGTTCCGTTAGTGCAGCTTAGGAGGCTTCTGGAAGAGGGGGGGGGGGTGTTGAAGAACACCAATGAGTCTTCCCAGAGCCTCCCAGATATGCTCAATACGACTAAGATTTGGAGATTTGGCTGGTCATTCCATCCTGTGGATATCCTCACTCTCGAGGTAATTGTCGACCAGCCGAGCCCTATGAGGAGCGAGCATTATCGTCCATAAATATAAAGTTGATGTCAACAGCACCCTGAAAAGATCTCGAAGATCAGTCTTTCTTCACGTGATCCATGAAGACCACATGAGACTTTTGCTGTTCGATCTTGGTGCAATGCTACCTGGACCAAGTCTTTTGGGCTCTTCTTCGCAAGGGAAGATAAGCCATCTGTCTCCTACCACACAGACAAGATCTCTGAGTATGCCCAGTGCCACCCTTAAACACGTAGAGTGATGTACAGCCATGTTGCATTATGCCTCCCCTCACTAGAAGACTTCCTCCTCCATAGCGGTCTCATTCACAGATGTTGCAGTGGATGTTTGCAGATTCCACATTCTCTCTAGATGAGCACATGTCAGGAATCCATAGTGAGACTGAAATATGATCCTTGAAGACCACAAGAGACCTTTGCAATTCAGCGGTGGTGTGATGTTACCTGGACCAAGTCTGTGAGTTGGGTTGTTTTACCTCTGAGCGGCACTTTTTGCACACCATGGGCTAAATGGCCAGGTCACATGGACCCCGAAGGCTCAGAGAAGGTTGGGGGAAGGAACCCACTGGAACAGCTGTTGGGAGACAGATGGTAGCCTCCCGTTAAGGCCATCCAGCGTGTTCTTTAACGTGCACATTGTATGGCTCTCCCGCACACGGGGCTACGGCTTAATGTCTCATCCGACGGACGGCGGCCTTTCCAAGCCCATCGGTGTCCTCTACTGACCGTGAGCAGGGTGGGGAATTTTGCGGAGATAAATCTCAACGCTGATCCAGCTGGAACTCGAACCTGGGAACTACAGATTACGAGCCTGGCACGCTACCGACTGAGCCACCCCCAAAGTCTTTGAGCTTTTCTTTGAGAGAGGGTGAGGGGAAAGCAAACCATCTGTCTCCTAGCTTAGAGCCGCTCTCACGAAGTCGTCTGAATACAGTTCTCATTGTAATCATCATGGCTGAAGTAGAGGTGAGATAGACATTGAGTTGTTCTGGCTGACATCTCGCAATGCATTCTCACTGTTAAGGCCAGATATCAATCCTCCAGGCCATGTTATGATCCTTGGCCATCTCGGAACTGGTCGTCGAGACACATTCCTGGATTCCTGATATTGTCACCCTAAAGGTGATCATCTGAGAGATATTATTTGCTCTGGCCACCCCAGCTTGGAATTTATCTCCGCAAAATTCCCCGCCCTGCCCACGGTCAGTAGGGGACACCGATGGGCTTGGAAATGTCGCCGTCCGTCGGATGGGACGTTAAGCCGTGGCTCCGTGTGTTGGAGAGCCATACCTTGTGCACGTTAAAGAACATGCTGGATGGCCTTGACGGGAGGCTACCATCTGTCTCCCAACAGCTGTTCCAGTGGGTCCCCTCCCCCAACGTTCTCTGAGCCTTCGGGGTCCATGTGACCTGGCCATTTAGCCCATGGTGTGCAAAAAAAGTGCCGCTCAGAGGTAAAACAATCCAACGTTAAAGAATACGCTAGATGGCCTTGACGGGAGGCTACCATCTGTCTCCCAAAAGCTGTTCCAATGGGTCCCCTCCCCCAACATTCTCTGAGCCTTCGGGGTCCATGTGACCTGGCCATTTAGCCCATGGTGTGCAAAAAAAGTGCCGGTCAGAGGTAAAACAATCCAACGTTAAAGAATACGCTAGATGGCCTTGACGGGAGGCTACCATCTGTCTCCCAACAGCTGTTCCAGTGGGTCCCCTCCCCCGACCTTCTCTGAGCCTTCGGGGTCCATGGGACCTGGCCATTTAGCCCTTGGTGTACAAAAAAGTGCCGTTCAGAGGTAAAACAACCCAACCCCAGCTTGGGTCTGTCTTGCTAACAGCCTACCAATTGTTATCCACCTCTCTGAATATTCAAAGTAACTCCAGATGTTCGTCGGCGTGTTCTCCAACACCTATTGCAAGCTGAAGGGCTTTGGAAGCATGCGACGTACGACAAGCAGAGCGCAATATCTCACTCTTTTTACACGTGCCTTATGTGCATGGCGTGTTAAACCTGTTTGTGCAAGACTGCTCACGTGGCATTCCTATTTGTATATATTCTTTGTAATGCTCATATATAGTTCTCTACCGAAAGTCATTATATACTATCCTGTCGTTATGTTGATATATCAACTTTTACGTTTGTAACTTAACTTTTGTCCATTAGTAAAGACACTGAGAGAAATATAACCAAGAATATCAAATAGCCCCCTAATCGCAAACATTGGCAAAGATAAGTTCCCCCACCCTAAAGATTGAAGCCAACCAATACTGGTAGGAACTTCAGGCATCTCCTTTTCAAGTGGGTTGGGTTGGTTTACCTCTGAGCGACACTTTTTTGCACACCATGGGCTAAATGACTAGGTCATATGGACCCCGAAGGCTCAGAGAAAGTTGGGGGAGGGGACCCACTGGAACAGCTGTTGGGAGACAGATGGTAGCCTCCCATCAAGGCCATCCAGCGTGTTCTTTAACGTGCACAGGGTATGGCTCTCCCGCACACGGAGCCACGGCTTAACGTCCCATCCGGCGGCCTTTAAAAGCCCATCGGTGTCCCCTACTGACCGTGGGCAGGGCGGGGAATTTCTGCGGAGATAAATCTCAACGCTGACGCAGCTGGGACTCGAACCTAGGAACTACAGATTACGAGCCTGGCGCGCTACCTACTGAGCCACCCCCGCCCCACTGGTGATTAGAAACACCCGAACTTTATTATTCTTTTTCCTTTAACTTTACAGCTTCTAGAAAGATATGACATATTTTACTGCATTAATATAAAATTCGTAAAGCTACAGAGTGCGTATAAATGTTGAAATATGTATTTCTACCTTATTTTAGATTAACTATTTTTTTTACTTGTTTATGCAGGTTGGTTTCTGATGTTTTTCGAAAGGCAGATGGCGTGTGGGGTCGCTTGTTTACATTTGTTCAGCTTCGCCTTTGGTAACTTCAGCCATGTGTATGTTTTACCGTTATTGCCAGGCGGTGAAAGCTCACCAGAGACCTGAACAGATGCTTGTGTGATCAGGAAAGCGCGTTCCTCAGCTGTACACTCAAGCAAAGAGCGCCTTGATAGTCAATTAGTCGCTACGAGAATTTCCTTT
Source organism: Ryuthela nishihirai (assembly GCA_038380435.1). Classification (NCBI taxonomy): domain Eukaryota; kingdom Metazoa; phylum Arthropoda; class Arachnida; order Araneae; family Heptathelidae; genus Ryuthela; species Ryuthela nishihirai. Next base: position 26,681,585 of record JAWZYU010000022.1, read on the forward strand.
TATATATTTCAAAATGCACCATGGTTGGTTGGGTTGTTTTACCTCTGAGCGGCACTTTTTTGCACACCATGGGCTAAATGGCCAGGTCACATGGACCCCGAAGGCTCAGAGAAGGTTGGGGGGATGGGACCCACTGGAACAGCTGTTGGTAGACAGATGGTAGCCTCCCGTCAAGGCCATCTAGCGTGTTCTTTAACGTGCACAGGGTATGGCTCTCCCGCACACGGGCCACGGCTTAACGTCCCATCCGACGGACGGCGGCCTTTCCAAGCCCATCGGTGTCCCCTACTGACCGTGGGCAGGGCGGGGAATTTTGCGGAGATAAATCTCAACGCTGACCCAGCTGGGACTCGAACCTGGAAACTACAGATTACGAGCCTGGCGCGCTAGCGCCAGGCTCGTAATCTGTAGTTCCCAGGTTCCCGACTGAACCATCCCCGCCCCAAAAAAATGCACCATGTATCGCAGTTGTAAACACTTGCCCCAATCTTTCAGATGCTCAAATACATTATTTCAGCATACATTCCTAAATATCAGGAAAGGATAATGATTTCTCTAACCGAATTTTCAATCAAAGTTAGACGGATAAAGTGTGGTTGATACAATCGGCAACGTATTAGGCGCGTTACTGGATGCTCCCAGATTCGAGTCTGAATTGTTACTGTGTTGAAATAATTTTCGTGCCGCACTTAATAAGAAAGGGTATAGAGTCGGGCAGGCAAGGCTGACGTCCATCTAGTGGCCCCATGTCAGAGGACCATGTGCATGTCACAGAAGACTCTGGATAGCCTTTATGGATGATTTCCATCTCTTTTCTAAGAGCTATCCAGAGAGTCCCTTTCTTCTACCTATTTCCATGGGGCGGGGATGGCTCAGTCGGTAGCGCGCCAGGCTCGTAATCTGTAGTTCCCAGGTTCGAGTCCCAGCTGGGTCAGCGTTGATATTTATCTCCGCAAAATTCCCCGCCCTGCCCACGGTCAGTAGGGGACACCGATGGGCTTGGAAAGACCGCCGTCCGTCGGATGGAACGTTAAGCCGTGGCCCGTGTGCGGAAGAGCCATACCCTGTGCACGTTAAAGAACACGCTGGATGGCCTTGACGGGACGCTTCCATCTGTCTCCCAACAGCTGTTCCAGTGGGTTCCCTCCCCCAACCTTCTCTGAGCTTTCGGGGTCCGTGTGACCTGGCCATTTAGCCCATGGTGTGCAAAAAAGTGCCGCTCAGAGGTAACACAACACAACTACCTATTTCCGATCTTTGTGGTACTTCTGACCTAGAGTTTATGCTATTGTGTGCAGAAAAAAGCCACTCAGAAGAAAAAATATGTCAAATTTGGGCTTAGTTAACAGATACTGGAAGTCAATGCTTTTTTCTTATGATCTATTAGGAACACAAAAATGGACCTTTTCTAGATTTCGGCAATATTAAGTCTGCTAGATTTCGTCTATCTTTCTAAATTTTTCTTCAAAATCAAAACCTTCACGGAACACCCAATATTCCGCTTAAGTCTAATCTTACCGACTTTGTAACTCTAACTACAGGATTAGTCATAAATGCCTGAACACTTTCAATATTTTATTGGAGTCACATGCAACATGGGGGGGGGGCATAAGGAGAGTTCTCAAAGTTTTTATTTCACGTTGCAAATTCTCAATGTACGCGTCATTGGTGATCTTTGCCCTGTATTCGTCATTGGTGATCTTCCCCTCCTTCCTTACTTGCATAATGTCGCCCCCGCGAAATCCGTGATCCTCCGTTGTTTTAACTGGCCCAGAGTTGGGTTGGGTTGTTTTACCTCTGAGCGGCACTTTTTTGCACACCATGGGCTAAATGGCCAGGTCACATGGAGCCCGAAGGCTCAGAGAATGTTGGGGGAGGGGACCCACTGAAACAGCTGTTGGGAGACAGATGGTAGCCTCCCGTCAAGGCCATCCAGCGTGTTCTTTAACGTGCACAGGGTATGGCTCTCCCGCACACGGGGCCACGGCTTAACGTCCCATCCGACGGACGGCGGCCTTTCCAAGCCCATCGGTGTCCCCTACTGACCGTGGGCAGGGCGGGGAATTTTGCGGAGATAAATCTCAACGCTGACCCAGCTGGGACTCGAACCTGGGAACTACAGATTACGAGCCTGGCGCGCTACCGACTGAGCCACCCCCGCCCCCTTCGAACGTTGAATCAACTTAAAAAATAAAGAATAAAAGAGTTGTTGATTAGAGAGAATCAGTGTGAAAAAAAAAAAGTAGTTTTACTTAGTCTGTACACGATGGTCTAAAGAAGAAATGTTTTTATTTGGTGTGTGCGCGAGAGGATAAATAAGTTTGTTAGTGTGGATTCTGTTAGTGGACTGGTAAGAAAAAGAATGATGCATGGGACACTTAAAGATGTGGCTGAGGAGGTTTTATGTTACTCGAGCAAACAGAACTGATCTCAACTTTTCTTTAGGAAGAGTTTATTGTTTGATGCAGGGTTATGTTTAGTTTGTTTACAAGAATTGGTAAGATTATTCTTGGGAGTTAGCCATCCCATGGCCGAGTGGTTAGCACGCTTGCCTACTGATCCAAGGGATCTGGGTTCGAGCCCCGGGTAAGGCATGGCTGTTTGTGTCGTTTTTCTGCTGAGGGCCTGCCATCCTCTCAGACCTTCTACTATGGCATATAAACTGACAGGCTCCTGTCAGACCTCTGTGGCAAGCAGCTGCTTGAGGGGTTATTTATTATTTTATTTTATTCTTGGTAGATTACAGGTTTGTTCACAAATATGATATTGTAATTTATTGAGTGTTGTAAAAGCCTTATTTTATGCTTTGAGTGGAGATTGTAAGAATTATAGAGGAAACAACTCTTTGTAGGAATAGTGATAAAGTGCTATGTTCTTCTGAAGGTTTATTTTCATACTGATGAAGATTTGTGTTGGTTGGATTTAGTTTATATAAATGCTTTCATTCATACTTTTATACCATATTACATTATTTTAGGATTTTTGTTGTTAAATATTATTTTTGAACTCACACTCAATTTCCATCCGTTAAATTTAATAATCCGTTATATATTATATAATTAAATATATTATAATTATAATATAAAATTATATATTATAAACCGCTTTTTTTAAATCTTAAACCAAAAATTAAGGCAACCTTTATGAAGCCTTTAAGAACCTTTTTTTTAAGGCCTTAAATTAAGCAACCTTTTTTGGGGCGGGGGTGGCTCAGTCGGTAGCGCGCCAGGCTCGTAATCTGTAGTTCCCAGGTTCGAGTCCCAGCTGGGTCAGCGTTGAGATTTATCTCCGCAAAATTCCCCGCCCTGCCCACGGTCAGTAGGGGACACCGATGGGCTTGGAAAGGCCGCCGTCCGTCGGATGGGACGTTAAGCCGTGGCTCCGTGGTACGGGTAGAGCCATACCCTGTGCACGTTAAAGAACACGCTGGATGGCCTTGACGGGAGGTTACCATCTGTCCCCCAACAGCTGTTCCAGTGGGTCCGCTCCCCCAACCTTCTCTGAGGCTTCGGGGTCCATGTGACCTGGCCATTTAGCCCATGGTGTGCAAAAAAGTGCCGCTCAGAGGTAAAACAACCCAACGTTAAAGAACACGCTGGATGGCCTTGAAGGGAGGCTACCATCTGTCTCCCAACAGCTGTTCCAGTGGGTCCCCTCCCCCAACCTTCTCTGAGCCTTCGGGGTCCATGTGACCTGGCCATTTAGCCCATGGTGTGCAGAAAAGTGCCGCTCAGAGGTAAAACAACCCAACCCTAAGCAACCTTTCAATCAAAGGATGGGTAAGCGTACTGTGTTTATAGCTCATCCTTAGTTCATTCGACAGCTACGTCGTCAGGCGACGCTTTTTCATCATTCCTGCTTCTCGTTGGTTGAGGGTGATCTCATTTTGGCCAATGCTGATATGGCAGGTCCTTTAGTCGCAAGTGAGAGTTCGCTCTTCAGTGGATAAACGATCAGACGGGGAGAAATCACGATTCAGTTGATCTGCATCGAATTTTAGGTAACCACTTATTGGGAGGGGATGCTCTTGCCTTGAACCATTTTAATGTAAAATTCGATTTGAGCACTAAGCAAACTCAAATTGGCATCATTCACTACAGTTCCATCCGCTTACTAAATAGTTGGCTTCGGTTGTTTTACCTCTGAGCGGCACTTTTTTGCACACCATGGGCTAAATGGCCAGGTCACATGGACCCCGAAGGCTCAAAGAAGGTTGGGGGAGGGGACCCACTGGAACAGCTGTTGGAAGACAGATGGTAGCCTCCCGTCAAGGCCATCCAGCGTGTTCTTTAACGTGCACAGGGTATTGCTCTCCAGCACACGGGGTCACTGCTTAACGTCCCATCCGACGGACGACGGCCTTTCCAAGCCCATCGGTGTCCCCTACTGACCGTGGGCAGGGCGGGGAATTTTGCGGAAATAAACCTCAACTCTGACCCAGCTGGGACTCGAACCTGGGAACTACAGATTACGAGCCTGGCGCGCTACCGACTGAGCCACCCCCGCCCCCTAAAGTGTAAACTAACGTGACACCCTGTTCGTCTGTTCCCTCTGTGTTGATAAAAATCTTAATTAAGTCAGAAATAAAATGAATCGTTTTGCCTGTTGCATATCAGAGCATAACCATACGTACAGGAAAGAGTCTACTGCGTTACATAAGGTTTTATCTTGGCTGCCATTTCAGGAGCATCAAGTCTTCGGCAGTACTACTTCCTATTCATTATCCACGCAGATTCTCATTGAGATCACTTCGTAGCATGCAATGAAAATGTAGTGAAGTTCCACCTTTCTGGAAAATCAAATCTGTGATATCCTCTTGGGTTGGGTTGTTTTACCTCTGAGCGGCACTTTTTTTGCACACCATGGGCTAAATGGCCAGGTCACATGGACCCCGAAGGCTCAGAGAAGGTTGGGGCAGGGGACCCACTGTAACAGCTGTTGGGAGACAGATGGTAGCCTCCCGTCAAGGCCATCCAGCGTGTTCTTTAACGTGCACAGGGTATGGCTTTCCCGTACACGGGGCCACGGCTTAACGTCCCATCCGACGGACGGCGGCCTTTCCAAGCCCATCGGTGTCCCCTACTGACCGTGGGCAGGGCGGGGAATTTTTTGTGGAGATAAATTTCAACGCTGACCCAGCTGGGACTCGAACCTGGGAACTGCAGATTACGAGCCTGGCGCGCTACCGACTGAGCCACCCCCGCCCCCAATATCCTCTTGAAGGTGAGGAAATATCCTTTCGGTTACTTTTCAAGATACAGTCGCTCAAAATAAGTGTCCGAACAGTATGATTGATTACAGAATTTACAGATTTTTTTAGAAATTAGTGATCTGGCAACTTTCTTGTAACAAGAAGATTTTCTTGTAACAAGAAGGTTGCCAGATCACTAATTTCTAAAAAAATCGTTACCGTATATTTTTTCTGAATTCTGTAATCAATCATACTGTTCGGACACTTATTTTGAGCGACTGTACAAACAACATAACTATTACAGTATTTTCAACCAAAAAAATTCGTGGCCGACTGATCAAAGGAACCGGGTAAGGCATAAATGTGATAGGCTGCAGACGTATTGATATAAATAATTTTAATTTTGTTATTTTTCTGTCGTGATGCAACCACTTAGTGTCTGACGGAGATGTCTTCCGAGATTAATGGGTGTTGGATCTTGTTTGTGCGTATCATTCAGGGTTCCGTTTCATCTGTTTTCGTTGATGAACGTCGAGAAAGAACTTAGCTGGTACGTGAATGACAGGAAGTCGACTCGCGTGAAACAATTTCGTCTTGCCCAAAAGCAGACATCAACCTTAGGAAGGAATGTTGAGTGCTGGCAACAAGACTCCGTTCCACTCATGAAATATGGAAGTGGAGTTGGGTTTTTGCCTGGGGCTTGCTTCTGATTGGCCCTTTGGGTGGAGAATTCCAGGGTTGCCAGAAACATATTGTCATGCTCCACCCGGAGAAACAGTTCTGTGTGGGTTGATCAGGCTAACAGACCAGGGTTCGGTCTTTTTATCTCTCTTTCTTTTGCTCTCTTCGCTTAAGTTCGATTTTAATGGAAATCACTCGACTGGTTTTTTAGGCTATGCGTCATGCCCACGTAATTTTATTACATGGACAAGACTTCATGGGCTTCGGGACGACATTAGATTAGGCTCCATTTCAATAGTGACATTTACGACTGCCTCCATTTTTGTGTCCCGTTCAACGAAGAAAAATCAACCGGAGGCCTCGAACTTTCCAGATTGAGCCTGGAACCCCAGATGGCAGAGGAACTACGTGACATGCCTGGTAAACAACGTTGGCCGGAGGGGAGCTGAGATTCGCACCTCGGCTACTCTGGCCAATTCCGTACAACCACGCATGAGCGTAGGTGACCTCCACAAAGGGGGGGGGGGCATCGAAAAAGGACCAGAAAGAACTTGGCTAAAACAAAAACAGTCTCTTCTTCTCGTCCGGGCTGTGTGGTCGACAGCAACGATCCTCTCCAGCTAGCAGAGCCCCGAAGTGCGAACAGTGTACGTGCGGGGGAAGCGCTAAGCAGCCCGGGCTCCCAGCAACTTGGAGCACAGCGGCCCAGTGATTGCCTTACCAAGAGACTTGACGAGGTAAGGGGCACTTTAATGAAAATGGCTCCGCTTTTCTTTTGCATTTGAATGTATTTCTGTGAACGGCCGTCACGGTGATCAGAATGGAACCGTCTTAACTTTTAAGGGCTGTTAGAGTCACGAGCAAGTAGCTGTTCATCATGAACTATTGATTAATGACTGTTGATTAATAAACTTACAAAGTTGGGTTGGGTTGTTTTACCTCTGAGCGGCACTTTTTTGCACACCATGGGCTAAATGGCCAGGTCACATGGACCCCGAAGGCTCAGAGAAGGTTGGGGAAGGGGACCCACTGGAACAGCTGTTAGGAGACAGATGTAGCCTCCCGTCAAGGCCATCCAGCGTGTTCTTTAACGTGCACAGGGTATGGCTCTCCCACACACAGGGCCACGGCTTAACGTCCCATCCGACGGACGGCGGCCTTTCCAAGCCCATCGGTGTCCCCTACTGACCGTGGGCAGGGCGGGGAATTTTGCGGAGATAAATCTCAACGCTGACCCAGCTGGGACTCGAACCTGGGAACTACAGATTACGAGCCTAGCGCGCTACCGACTGAGCCACCCCCGCCCCTAATAAACTTACGAAGTTTCCTTAATTGAAAAGGGCCATTCTAGAGGCATTGTTGTATCTGTCCCAAAAGTGGGAACTACATATATGTAGAATGTTTGAAAGTAATTTTGTTAATAAATGTGTGTTTTATTGTTAATTGAAAATTTATCTCAGTTCTCATTATTGCAAATGTCTGTTAATTTGGTTGTGGGTCCAGGAATTTGCCTGGATTTTTGCAGCAAAGAACGCATCACGGTCTAAATGTTGTACCGCCCTAAAATACTCTAGGGGGGTCATAACATATGTTTCAGGGAGGGAAATTGTTAAGTTAGACATATTTTAATTAGTGTGATGGTAAACGTTTACTTAAATAAGTCAGGAGAAATTTAAAGAAATATGCTTTGCTTGGGAAAAACCAAGATCAGAGAAATCTGGAGTGGGTGCCTCACGAAAATTTATTCCGAGTGCACATTACAATAGCCTAGCAGAATACAATTCTCGTTGCGGAGAAACTTCAAACGTGGTATAGTTATTTTAATTTAACTTATTCTGCTTGTTCTCACTTTCACTTTTAATTATTGTTTGAAATTAAGTTTACTTAAGTGGAGTGAGTACTAAATCAATTGATTGTAATGTAAAAATAATCCACCTTTATAAGCCAGTGGTGAAACTCTGTTAATTGTGAGGGGTGGGGATGGCTCAGTCGGTAGCGCGCCAGGCTCGTAATCTGTAGTTCCCAGGTTCGAGTCCCAGCTGGGTCGGCGTTGAGATTTATCTCCGCAAAAATTCCCCGCCTGCCCGCGGTCAGTAGGGGAAACCGATGGGCTTGGAAAGGCCGCCGTCCGTCGGATGGGACGTTAAGCCGTGGCCCCGTGTGCGAGAGAGCCATACCCTGTGCACGTTAAAGAACACGCTGGATGGCCTTGACGGGAGACTACCATCTGTCTCCCAACAGCTGTTCCAGTGGGTGTCCTCCCCCAACCTTCTCCGAGCCTTCGGGTCCATGTGACCTGGCCATTTAGCCCATGGTGTGCAAAAAAAAGTGCCGCTCAGAGGTAAAACAACCCAACCCAATTGTTAATTCTGAAATTTAAATAAATTTATTGTCTTTTGTTATTGTTCAAACAAAATTTTTATCTTGGTCAACCATTTGAAATCTCTACTCGTCGCAACTACAGTTAGAGAATACGGGACTGCGTATTGCTAGATTGTTCCTGTTCGAACCTAAAATTTTCTTTCGACCACTCTTTAAAAAATATTTGTTAGAAGGTATTAATTTTCTTAGTCAGATCTTCAAGTTATTGATATGTAGTTCTAGATAAGATAATTTTTTTAGTAAACGCGGAACATTTTAAGTTCATACCGCATGTCTCGAAGAGGAAAAAGTTGCGAGTGACAAATGTTTGTGCTAAGGTCTCGTTTTCGTCACAGACCATCGCTAAAGCGTATTAAACTAACAGGCTCCAGTCAGACCTCCGTGTCAAACAGCTGCTTGAGGGGTTATTTATTTCTTTTTATTTGCTCCTGATCTTTAGACAGTACACAATAGACTTTTACAGTTGAGTTCTCCCTTTCATATTCCAAAACCTGGGTTGGGTTGTTTTACCTCTGAGCGGCACTTTTTTTGCACAAAAGGGGCTAAATGGCCAGGTCACAAGGACCCCGAAGGCTCAAAGAAGGTTGGGGGAGGAAACCCACTGGAACAGCTGTTGGGAGACAGATGGTAGCCTCACATCAAGGCCATCCACTGTGTTCTTTAACGTGAAAAAGGTATGGCTCTCCTTCATACGGGGTCACGGCTTAACGTCCCATCCGACGAACGGTGACCTTTCCAAGCCTATCGGTGTCCCCTACTGACCGTGGGCAGGGCGTGGAATTTTGCGGAGATAAATCTGAACGCTGACCCAGCTGGGACTCGAACCTGGGAACTGCAGATTATGAGCCTGGCGCGCTACCGACTGAACCACCCCCGCCGCTCCAAAACATGGAGAGGGCGTTTCATTTCCACCCACACGAACATTGTGTCTGTTCACTTTATGCTCCATTGAATACGCCCTCACCTCGTTTCGTCAGAACACGCCTTCATCACGTTCAATCAATTGCTGAAATTTATAACAACGCTAGAATGGCAAGTTTCTGTCATCATGCCTCAAGCGTGGATCAGTTATGGCTTAAAGACGGGAATTAGTAACCGTTTCCTTAAAATGCGCCTCAATTGACTATGAGACACATGTAACTGAGCTTTCTTTGTTGACTATATGGAGAAAGTTCTGTCGAACAAGATCAGCAGTTTGTGCTGAGAATGGTCGAACGGGACCATGCATAAATGCTGTTCGGAGTGTGGAGGTTACCTATCGAATCAAATATGAAACTCCCGAACAACGGCTGTGACACTTTTTGTCTCGTTGAATCTCAGCAGACAGTCTTTTTTGTCTGAGACGCCATTTTGCGTATTGGGTTGGGTTGTTTTACCTCTGAGCAGCACTTTTTTGCACACAATGGGCTAAACGGCCAGGTCACATGGATCCCGAAGGCTCAGAGAAGGTTGGGGGAGGGGACCCATTGGTCGGAAATCCAATCTCTTCCTCTGACAGATAGTAGCCTCCCGTCAAGAGACAGATGGTAGCCTCCCGTCAAGAGAGACAGATGGTAGCCACCCGTCAAGGCCATCCAGCGTGTTCTTTAACGTGCACAGGGTATGGCTCTCCCGCACACAGGGCCACGGCTTAACGTCCCATCAGACGGACGGCGGCCTTTCCAAGTCCATCGGTGTCCCCTACTGACCCTGGGCAGGCGGGGAATTTTGCGGAGATAAATCTCAACGCTGACCCAGCTGGGACTCGAACCTGGGAACTACAGATTACGAGCCTGAAGCGCTACCCCCTCCCCTTTGCGTATTGTTACACGTGCGACCTATGCGCTTACGCATGCGCATCTTAGAGAGCTGCCTTATCGATCGGAATGCTTTATGCACCACCCCTGTTATCAATGTAATAAATTTAGGAAGTTTAAAATATTTATGACAAAAGATACGGATTAATAATAAATATTTCACCATTTTCAAAATTTTATTGCAACATTGATAAAGATAAAGGTAAATGAAACATAACGATTATTAAAAGAAATATATCGTTGAGATATAAAAGAATAATTCCCTTTGCGTTGTATAGATACTAACTAAAAAAACCTAATAAGGCATTTTCCGAATTATTCATTAATTTAAGTTTCTGCCATTAGAGGCTACTAGTGTCTTAAATGACGAAGGTCTTTTCGTTTTGAAAAATCCTTGCTATACATTTACAGAATTATAGATAATACATTAAAACATTCATTTTACATTTATTTATTAAGTGTGAAATAAATTTGTTCAAAAATTATTGAAGAAATTGTGTAATTCTTATATAAACGAGCAAACAAATAGCTATTATTCTACGATATTTGACAAATTCAGCTATCGACCTTCTTTGACTAATCAAATACACGATTCCATCTCGTAAAGAACCGTTAACGGTGTAAACGGTTTTTGAAATCTCCCTGAATTTCCGCAATTGAAATTTACCAGTTATTACTTTCCTGTAGAAGTATGACAATCTGTCTACAGCGAGTGACGAGTTGGGTTGATTTACCTCTGAGCGGCACTTTTTTGCACACCATGGGCTAAATGGCCAGGTCACATGGACCCCGAAGGCTCAGAGAAGGTTGGGGGAGGGGACCCACTGGAAGAGCTGTTGGGAGACAGATGGTAGCCTCCCGTCAAGGCCATCCAGCGTGTTCTTTAACGTGCACAGTTTATGGTTCTCCCGCACACGGGGCCACGGCTTAACGTACCATCCGACGGACGGCGGCATTTCCAAGTCCATCGGTGTCCCCTACTGACCGTGGGCAGGGCGGGGAATTTTGCGGAGATAAATCTCAACGCTGACTCAGCTGGGACTCAAACCTGGAGACTACAGATTACGAGCCTGGCGCGCTACAGACTGAGCCACCCCCGCCCCATTTCAGCTCGTAAAGAAAGAGGTAGGTGTAAACGGTTTTTGAAATCTCCCTGAATTTCCGCAATTGAAATTTACCAGTTATTACTTTCCTGTAGAAGTATGATAATCTGTCTACAGCGAGTGACGAAATTCTGGTATTATAACCACCAGGCTCGGATATCTAGAAAAAAAATCGATCGAAAGAAATACAACTGAGTAGAAAAAATACACTATGTTGGAAAAGGAACACAATCAAAACGGTAAGATGTACAAAATGTGAGGGGGGGGGGGAGAGGAAGAGATTGGTTTTCCAATGCAGTATAACATTTCCCCATTCTTTTTACGGGTCTTTAAAAAGTGTCATAAAAATGAATTTTATGTAGATAAGATTAATCATTTTTTAATTATTAGCCGTTCCATGGCCGAGTTGTTAGCGCGCTTGGCTACTGATCTAAGGGACCTGGGTTCGAACCCCGGGTAAGGCATGGATATATGTGTCGTTTTTCTGCTGAGGTCCTGACATCCTCTCAGATCTTCTACTCTGGCACATGGCCGAGTGGTTAGCGCGCTTGGCTACTGATCTAAGGGACCTGGGTTCGAGCCCCGGGTAAGGCATGGATATATGTGTCGTTTTTCTGCTGAGGTCCTGCCATCCTCTCAGATCTTCTACTCTGGCACATGGTCGAGTGGTTAGCGCGCTTGGCTACTGATGTAAGGGACCTGGGTTCGAGCCTCGGGTAAGGCATGGATATATGTGTCGTTTTTCTGCTGAGGTCCTGCCATCCTCTCAGATCTTCTACTCTGGCACATGGCCGAGTGGTTAGCGCGCTTGGCTACTGATGTAAGGGACCTGGGTTCGAGCCTCGGGTTAAGGCATGGATATATGTCTCGTTTTTCTACTGAGGTACTGCCATCCTCTCAGATCTTCTACTATGGCATAAACACTGACATGTTCCTGTCAGACCTCTGTGGCAAGCAGCTGCTTGAGGGGGTATTTATTTATTATTATTATAGCATTCTGAAGGGCATTCATCATCTGATAGCTAGGCTTGTTCTAAACCGAAATAAGGGATTCTATCGTATTCTGTCAACTTCAGAGTTCAGACGTTGTTCCACCCTCACTAGCATTCTGAAAGGGTGGGAGACATACTCCTTTCCCCCTTCCGCTTAGATCCGGTCCTGATGGCGACAATAATAAAAAAGCGATTTATAACTCGTTTTCTTTACTCTTGGGCTTCACTTGGATTCAGCAAAGAAAGTGTGCGAGTTTCTGGAGAGAGCGAGAGTGGGACTTGTTCCAAAGACAGCAAGTGCCATAATGCAATTATTCTTAGACATACAAATCAGAAAAAGAAAAAAGCTTTACTTTCTGTTTTTCTCTAAAGTACTAGAAAGATTTAATACTTGTGATTCATTATAAATGGTTTACAAACCATAATTCATAGCCGTAATACTGACAAAAAACGATGGGCAAAGTGCCAATATTTTGGTGAGTCCCAGATGCAAAAGAAAAATAATAACCGTCACTGCGCTTCTTTTTTTGCATCTGTTTTCTTTCTGCCAAGTTCTCTTATGTACTAAAGGTAAGGTGGCACTTAAAGTTCAGCTTTTAACAAAGTCTGTGCGCTTTTTTCAAAGCAATCTAAAGAAGATGAAAACAGTCCCTTTTGAAACCCGTATACTCAGTGTAGGCAGGAAAAGGAGCAAATTCAAAAGTAAGAGCTAGAAATGCTCCAGAAGACGCTTGATGGGTGGTGGTTGAATCTTTTTCGAAGCAAAGAACCGTAAGAAATCGAAGATGAAAGATCATGTATTGAAAACGAAAAAAAAAATGCTTTCCACCTGAAGGAGCACAATAAAAAGGTTGGGCGACAAGAAGAATTGCATTAAGATTGAAAAAGCGTTGAAGATTGACACGTTGAAGGAGTGAAAAAGACCTTTGAGAGCACTGTGAACAAAGACGGTCGAAAAACAAAAAAGGTAAGAGGAAAATCCCAACGTTGTTATGAGGGAAAATATGACAGAGACAATAAAGGAACGGAATAGAACAATGGGAATTATTCAACAGGAAATGCTTTGAAGTTTTGCATATTTCACTGGCGTCTTGCAATGCTTAAATCATACTTTTAATAAATGAGACAATGTGAAGAAAAGAAAGGCTCTCAGAGCAAAAAAATTTCTGATGAGGAGAATACAATAAAAAGGAAGTTAAAATAAAAAGTATATTGGAAAGCAATCGCCAAAATCAAAAATGCCGATAAAAAAAAGAAAATCAAGACCAAAAGATTGGATTGGATTGTTTTACCTCTGAGCGGCACTTTTTTGTACACCATGGGCTAAATGGTCAGGTCACATGGACGCCAAAGGCTCAGAGAAGGTTGGCGGAGAGGAACCACTAGAACAGCTGTTGGGAGACAGATGGTAGCCTCCCGTCAAGGCCATCCAGCGTGTTCTTTAACGTGCACAGGGTATGGCTCTTCCGCACACGGGGCCACGGCTTAACGTCCCATCCGACGGACGGCGGCCTTTCCAAGCCCATCGGTGTCCCCTACTGACCGTGGACAAGGCGGGGAAATTTTGCGGAGATAAATCTCAACGCTGACCCAGCTGGGACTCGAACCTGGGAACTACAGATTACGAGCCTGGCGCGCTACCGAGTGAGCCACCCCCGCCAGCCCCCAAGATCAAAAGAGAATGGGTCAATTTTTGTTACCCAACCGAAAAAAAAAAAAGAATTTCTAACAAGTTATGACGGAATAATCTCCCAAAAAACAATTCGAATAAAAAGAAAAGTATTATGTCAACGGTCTTCTGAAAATTAAATTTAAAATTGACTTGATTAAAAGATGGTCCCATAGAGTAAATGCGCTGTTCTTTATCGGTCGATGCTCTGATTCTATCGATTTCAGTGTTTTGAAACAGTTAATCCAAACAGTTAATACAAATGGTGAATACGTAATATAGTACCGCCACTGTATTGATGTAGAACAATTGCAATATTAATTTTAATTAAAATGACAAATTTACATACGAATATTGGAATTGCAATCACTGATTGAGATGCAAACTTTTACAAAACTCAAAACATCTTTTTAACGACTAGAAAGATGAGAGATTTAAAGTTTATAAAATATCTGAGCAATTTCGACGAGTTTATAAATTTGTCAGCATCATAGGAGAGTTTCGAAATAGAATCTTTCTCACTTCTAATATTGTGGGTGCATTTGTTCGCCCCTTAATTTTATTTAAATGTCACTTAAATTTAAATTCAAGCATTTCAATAAAATAAATATAAGCATAAAGGAAATTTATATTAGATGTCTTGCGTTTTGTAAAAATGTTCACCTCAATCAAAATGTAGCACCTTAATCGTAGCGAACTCATTAATATGTTTGAAACACTTCAATTTGTCTACATCGATAAGTGATTATTGTACATTATGGACTAAAAATATCCTGGAATATTTTCTAAGAATTTTATAAACAATATGTACAACTTTTTCAATTTATGGCTGACTTTAAACTGATTTATCTTGAAACTTAGTAGAGGATTGGTTGTTTATATGTATACAGTGTATATATATATACAGGGTGAATCTGAAAAAGTGGGCAAAACTTTACGGGGTGGTAGAACGCAGCTATACGAGCAATATTCGTCACAGAATGTATGGTCGGAACGCAAACGGCGAGCCGCTAGGTGGCGTTGGAAATGGTATAAAAGGGTCGGTCCTCGCACCCAACGTCTTCGCAAATGTACGTCGGTCCCTATCCCGCAGGTGTGAAGCCTGCATTACAGCTGGCGGCAGCTCTTTTGAGCAATTTCTTTGAGAATGTACCTCAATTACATTCCTGTTAATAAAATGTTTTCTGAAGTATCTCCTCTCCTTCTTGTGTTCATTCTTTAAATGCGACAGTGGAAAACTACCTTTTAACTTCTCACCGCTTGCGTTTCGACCATACATTCTATGACGAATATTGCTCGTATAGCTGCGTTCTACCACCCCGTAAAGTTTTGCCCACTTTTTCAGATTCACCCTGTATATGCTAATATACACTGGAGTAATATTTTCTTAAATTTACTAATGTTTCAGTCATTTCATCATAGTTTCAAGTGATCTATCAGTCCATACTTGCTCAGTTAGGATGGTTAGTGTTTTTCTACTGAGGTCCTGCCATCCTCTCAGACCTTCTACTATGACATATAAAATGACATGGCTCCTGTCAGACATCTGTGGCAAGCAGCTGCTCGAGGAGGTATTTATTTTTTATACAAGTCTGTATTATTACCCCTTATAAGACATGCGTCAGCATGAGTAATTAGTAAGGCACCAAAAGTTAAACCGTTTGAATATGGAAGTTTGTCACATCGTCATCAGACGGGAAGAATTCACTTTCGAGAAACCACCATAATTCTTCGCTGCGTGTCTTAACAACAGACATCTGTCCTTTTTAGTGTTGTCTCGCAAATGGAATGACATAGTATACTGAATAGAATTGGCAATACAATGTGTGCTGCACACTAGTTAAAATGGGCTATTAGCAAAGTATTCTGAGCAGAAACCTTTGCTAATAGAAATCAAGCGTCATTATCGAATCATCGTGTTAAAGAACATTGTCATCGGACAAATGAAGCAAAGTGTTTCTCTATTTTAAATTAAGACTATTGAAGAATAGCACATCAGTACAAAATGAGAGATTTTTCCCATAAAGCATAAAGCGTATTTTGTAATACTTAATTGAAAAATCAGAAAAAAAATACGTGAAGGCAAATATTGTCACTTGTTCAAAAGATTGTTAGTTTCTGATGGTCTGGTGGTCAGGACGCCCAGCACGATTCTGGGAGATGGTGGGTTTGGTTCATGTTAACGATTTTTTTTTCATAGTGTTTCCTGTCTACAGGAATTTTTTCTGTGATACTTTATCACTGAAAGAAAGCTTATCTTAAGGAGATTAATGATTATAATTATCATTTCATACATTTAGGGATTGTTCAGCAACCAATTAGAAATTCACACTTCGATTTTTTAAAATATATTCTATGATATTTTATAGAAATGTATTCTGTGATAACAATTTCATAGAAATTTATTATGTGATAAAGTTTTCATAGAAATTTATTCTGTGATAAAATTTTTATACGAATTTATTCTGTGATCAAGTTTTTATAGGCGGGCTGATTAAAATCCAATGATATCTGACAATCTCCCAAAGATTTGCTATTGTAATTAGTATACTTTTTCTTATTCCAAAGTTTAAAGTCCTTATCTAGTATGCATGTGTATTTTTCATTCTTTTTTTTTTAAAATAAGAGATAATGTGTTAACTTTGTCTTTTGCCTGTCCATTGTTATAGACATTTTTGTTTACAAAAAAAAATAAAAATTCATTTTGTGTTGGATAGATATTGATGAATTATTAGGATTCGCACTTTCTGAATCTTTCAAAAGCTATAATTACACCATCTAACTGAGAAAAAACTTGAAATTTCGAAAATTTAAAACGAATATTGCAAATTCATGCTATAAATTTGAAATTTTGATGCCGGATTGAGAAGGTTACGAAGTTTTTATTGACAACCATGAATTTACCGCTTAGGGCAAGTGGTGGGTTGGAAACACAACTCTTTTAAGAAATAGTTTGGAAAAATTTTTTTAGTTAAATTGGGGCTAAATGAAATATTATAATTTTCATATTTCAGATCCTTAGGTGAATTTAATTTATATTTCAAGATCATCACATCTTTTCTCAGGAGTGTGTGATAAAAATAAATTTTGAAATATAAGGACGAAAGAGAATCTTTGTTTATGTTGTGTAATTACAGTCGCTCAAAAAAGTATCATCAAAATACAGATCACTAATTTCTAAAAAAAATCTTTGCCAGATATTTATTCTGAATTCTGTAATCAGCCATAGTGTTCGGATACTTTTTTGAGCGACTGTACCAATAAAATACTATTTTTATTTTCCCCATCAGCCATTAGCGCGAATTAAAACTCTTAACGAGTTGAAGAATAGGTAAACGAAAACCTTCAAGTTTTTGAAAACGATTTTGGTTGTTTGGTTGTTTTACCTCTGAGCGGCACTTTTTTGCACACCATGTGCTAAATGGCCAGGTCACATGGACCCCGAAGGCTCAGAGTAGGTTGGGGACCCACTGGAACAGCTGTTGGGAGACAGATGGTAGCCTCCCATCAAGGCCATCCAGCATGTTCTTTAACGTGCACAGGGTATGGCTCTCCCGCAAACAGGGCCACGGCTTAACGTCCCATCCGACGGACGGCGGCCTTTCCAAGCCCATCGGTGTCCCCTACTGACCGTGGGCAGGGCGGGGAATTTTGCGGAGATAAATCTCAACGCTGAACCAGTTGGGACTCGAACCTGGGAACTACAGATTACGAGCCTGGCGCGCTACCGACTGAGCCACCCCCGCCCTTTTTGAAAACGAGATTCCCATATACACCACAGACGATATTCGTTCTTACAGTTTATTTTAATATTAATTAAGTGTAGTCTAATACATTAGTAAACCGTCCTTTTAACTTTTTCCCTGAATTCTTCTGCATCTTTTCCTTTTAATCAAAAAATCCTTTTTCCACCAGAGTTTCTTAAAGCGGATGAAGCATACTTGAAGTTCGTCTCTTCATTCAGCAGTTCGGCTTCATGTCCCATATTTTTCAAATTTCTGTTCATTTATCTCAAACGGAAAATGCTCGAAATATTTTTCTAAAACACCATCTTTCAAAACTTCTAATTTTGTTTTTCATTGTGTTGGACACTGTCCATGTCTCGCATCCAAACAAAAGAATAGGCGAAATATAACATTTTACTGTCATACATCTTGGTTTCATAATTTATATCTGTTTTCGAAAACTTTTAAAGTCTCCAATGTTAGACAAGTTAATGTTTCTTTTATTTTTTATCATGTTCCGGTAGCATCAATTTCATAACCATGATACACAGTGTTTCCCACTTGATAAAAAGCCTTTCATTTTAGTTTAACATTCTTTCTTTACATTTTCTCACTTAGTTTAAGGTTGAGGTTGGTTGTTTTACCTCTGGACCCCCGAAGGCTCATAGAAGGTTGGGGGAGGGGACCCACTGGAACAGCTGTTGGGAGACATATTAGCCTCCCGTCAAGGCCATCCAGCGTGTTCTTTAATGTGCACAGAGTATGGCTCTCCCGCACACGGGGCACCGGCTTAACGTCCCATCCGACGGACGACGGCCTCTCCAAGCCCATCGGTGTCCCCTACTGACCGTGGGCAGGGCGGGGAATTTTTGCGGAAATAAATCTCAAAGCTGACCCAGCAGGGACTCGAACCTTGGAACTACAGATTACGAGCCTGGCGCGCTACCAACTGAGCCACCCCCGCCCCAATGATTTCACGATGAAGGCTGAAAGTTTGCTTGGATCACTTATACTAATGAGGAAATCTTTATATAAAGGTCCATCATAAAGCATAACATAGCATCAAATACGTGAGGTAGTAGTTAGGATAGGTATCGGGTGGGGGAGGAACTCTGATAGGGAGAAAAAGTTTCGAAGAATAAGAGGATTAGGAATGTGTTTTTTGTGAATTAATTTTTTATTTTAGTTTTTTAAAATAAAGACGGAGAAAAAGCCTCTTCGTCGCAAATCAGAACAAGAAAAAATACAGACAGATGAAATCGAAAAGTTTTTATCCCAAGTGAATTAACAATTCGTTTTCTTCAAGATGGAACTCATCAAGAAAACGTAAATACATCAATAATACAAAAAAAAAGGAAACGAACTAATTTGAAACTGTTCTTATTTTTTGTAAAAATAAAGTTCTCTTTGGAGTTTTTAAGCAGTTAAATTGCAGCATCAAGGGTTTCTTTTCCATACCGGAAGCGTATTTCAAACCAGAAGTTGTGATAAATGTGATCCCTGTATGTATTTTGGTAAAGTTTTCACCAAAGTTTCATATATTGCACTTTCAGTAATAATGAAGTGAAATCTAAGCTCTTCTGAGTAGCAGACTTACTATATCCGAACATTTTAATAGTATGGATAGAAACAGTAACAGGGAGGGAGTGAAAAGTTTTTAAATTTCTATATGAAAGACGATATTTCTATACTTTTAAAAGAGTCCACTGCGCTTGAGGCGACAGCGATTATTCAAAGATAAGTAACTGTTGTAATGTTTTCCCAGTGGAAAATTTCTCAGCTGTTGCCTGCATGCTTTTGAACGTCACCAGAGACTTTTCTATTTTCTTATCATCTTAATCTGCATCTTCCACTCGGAGAGGAATTGTAATCTCTGGTCAGAAGAACAACCCTAGTCGGCGTAAGGGTTTGTAGTTTTTTATTTTCTTTCTGCTTTCGAGTAAAAAACATTGCAGGCAACGAAAACGATTATGAAAAAGCCCTGACAACCAATTAACGTCAAACGTCATGCATTTGCTGCTGCACCATTAACTTTTAGTTTAGTACGAGAAAAAAACTCGCTGTGGACTGAATAAAAAACTTTACAGAGAGAAATGCAAAAGGCAAATGGAGCGGTCATTAGAAAATATTTATGTTGGTATTTAAATGAGGAATGTAGAATGGTGAATTAGATATTTTGTTTTTGCAGATGATTACTTTTTTTTTGCTGCATGCTGCTTTTTTATATTTTGGGCTTTCTTTTAATTAATTTCCAAAGGTGAATTATCTGCGTCCCTTTAATCCGAGTAACTGTCATTTGGACGCTGCTGCTCCAACATCGTGAGCAGGAAACATTTCATCCGAACACTAATTGCAAATCTAAACCTTTAGTCTTCTGTGAATGAAGAAACTTAATTAATGCTTCAACTGCTTTAATTAAACTGCAAAAAGACAGCGAGGCTAAACCCAATTAGTGAAAAGTAAACATATCAGAAATGTCTCGGGTGCTACAATTTCGTTGAAATTTATAACGATGCTGTTTTTTTTTTTACCAGACTTGCATTGTTTTTATAGAATATGTACCATTGCTTGTGAATAACAGTTATATCAAACGATCTTCATTTAATTATAATTTCATCATGAATATAGAACCTCACCATCAACACAAAATATGTAACTGTTGGATAGAAAACTTCTAAACTATAAGGGAAATGTTACGAGAACACGATAAAAATAAGAACATTATTAAAGATAGGAATACAGGTAACCCCCGTTCATCGCAAAGGATACGTTCTGGACATGGTCGCGATAAGCGAAATTTCGCGATCAACGGGGGGGGGGGATTTTAAAAAAATATTTTAAAATTCGAAAAAAACACTTTGTTAATAAAATAAATATTATTAATTCTATTAAAAAATATCCGAACGCTATGGTTGATTACAGAATTCAGAAAAAATATCTGGCAACGATTGTTTTTATAAATTAGTGATCTGCCAACCTTCGTGTCACGTGACACGAAGGTTGGCAGATCACTAATTTCTAAAAAAAAACGTTGATAGATATTTTTTCTGAATTTTTTTTAATCAACCATAGTGTTCGGATACTTTTTTGAGCGACTGTACATGCGTATGATGCGATTGAGCGAGAAAGAAAGTTAGCACGCACGTGCAACATTGGTTTTGACTTTTCCTGGCATGTATCAAAGCCACGCAAGTGCCGAGATAAAAAAAAGATCGCGATATAACGAATCCGCACTCGCTGGGGTCGCGATGAACGGGGGTTACCTGTATTGATAAATGCCTCGTAAACACATCAGTAACCCATAGTTTAGACAGTTTTGAAAAAGTGTTTTTTTTTCTGTTTCCGAGAATTTGTTTTACATCATGTGATTATGAAAAAATTGATAGCCCATTCCATATCGAACTTTATTTTCAATTGTATGAAATAAACTTAGTTTCAATCCATGAGAAAATTAAAGGAAAAGCGAAACATATAATAAGACATTTTTACCTTTCTACCTATCTTCCTATTGCTTTTGGGGCGGGTATGGCTCAGTAGGTAGCGCGCCAGGCTCGTAACCTGTAATTCCCAGGTTCGAGTCCCAGCTGGGTCAGCGTTGAGACTTATCTCCGCAAAACTCTCCGCCCTACCCACGGTCAGTAGGAGCACCGATGACTTGGAAAGGCAGCCGTCCATCGGATGGGACGTTAAGCCGTGGCCCCGTGTGCGGGAGAGCCATACCCTGTGCGCGTTAAAGAACACACTGGATGGCCTTGACGGGAGGCTACCATCTTCTCCTAACAGCTGTTCAGTTGGTCCCTCCCCAAACCTTCTCCGAGCCTTCGGGGTCCATGTGACCTGGCCATTTATCCCATGATGTGCAAAAAAGTGCCGCTCAGAGGTAAAACAACCCAACCATTACCGGGCAGGTAAAGTGGTAATTTTCATATTTCTTTTCGATAATGTAATCAATCGCACATCCCATTGTATTCTAACAGCTACCTGCGTTTCAATAAAATGGCATTAATCCTTCCAATTGCTGCAGTGTTTTTTCCTGTAGTGTATCTCTGCTAGAGAGTCGAACCTGGGAACTGCAGATTAGGAGCCTGGTTTGCTGCTGACTGAGCTACCTCGGCTCCTATGGATAGAATTCCTATGTAATAAGTAATTACGTATATAAATATATAGCAGATTTCACCGAAATTCTAGACATATATTCTAGGACATAATCTACCAATGCACACAAACTGGAGAAATGTAGGTCTAAAGAGGGATTTTTGAGTTTACGAGTAGGCAGAATCAACGGAAATCTACTCTAATATTTACTCTAATGATATCTTCTGGATGGAAATCTACTCTATTCATCTCTTCTGGCTGCAATACAGGTTTGAAACCTATTCCTCGTGTTGAATATGAGGTTGTCAATTAGTACTACTACTAATAATGATTTGCCTTTATTTTTTTCATAACCTTTTTAATACAAAACCAAGTCCCACGATGCTAAATAGCTTGTGCATTTAGCATCATATTCAACCGATTCCTAGTGTTGAATATGAGGTTGTCAATTAGTACTACTACTAATAATGATTTGCCTTTATTTTTTTCATAACCTTTTTAATACAAAACCAAGTCCCACGAAGCTAAATAGCTTGTCCGCAGGAATACAAATACAGTGTAGAATAAACAGTTATAATTTTATAAAAAAGAAATTAAATATTACATTTAAATAATGCCACAGATTAAACAATTTTTAAACATTTTCCAGAAGCCATGTCTTGAAAAATTTTTAACGTCTAATTTTTTTAATTAAATAACTTCTTAGTCATACTGTTAAACACAGAGGGAATTTAATAATTTCTACAATTTTTTTCCATAATTGTTTTTAAAATGAGATAATTTGTATTTACCTTTAGATTTATATCTAGCATTTTTATATGATTAATCTTGATAATTTTGATTATCAAAATAATACCAAAGTATTAAATTTATATTCATACTGACTGATAGGTTATATTCATAGTAGCGTATCCGTTATTGATATTAAAGAGTTTACTTTTGTGTTAGGTCGTGCAATGTTTAACAATTGTATTTTGAATGTTTCTTATTTTAGCTATATGTGAACAAGAAGATTTGGGTTGGGTTGTTTTACCTCTGAGCGGCACTTTTTTGCACACCATGGGCTAAATGGCCAGGTCACATGGATCCCGAAGGCTCAGAGAAGGTTCGGGGAGGGGACCCACTGTTGGGAGACAGATGGTAGCCTCCCGTCAAAGCCATCCAGCGTGTTCTTTAACGTGCACAGGGTATGGCTCTCCCGCACATGGGGCCACGGCTTAACGTCCCATCCGACGGACGGAGTCTTTTCCAAGCCATCGGTGTCCCCTACTGACCGTGGGCAGAGCGGGGAATTTTGCGGAGATAAATCTCAACGCTGACCCAGCTGGGACTCGAACCTGGGAACTACAGATTGCGAGCCTGGCGCGCTACCGACTGAGCCATCCCCGCCCCTATGAACAAGAGGAATCATACACCATTCTCGATTAAGGACAGACTGCAACTTTGCAGCACTTCTGAGAGAGATGATGAGATTGACAATCCTTCTGCCTACATCACACCAGACATACGTTTTAGGATTGAAATCTGGATCTTTCTGTCGAAACCCCTAAGGCCCTATAAACTCGATCCGAAAATTACTGCTCTAATTGTATGCAAGCAGACTGGAAACAATTCCAAAAAAAATCTAGGTTCGTTGATACCATTTAATCAGTCTCCTTTCTATAAGGGATCAAAGACACACATAAAGCAGGTTTTAATCATCTAAATCACTCTACTGAATCCTTCTGGAGACAGCATGCTTTGATGCAACCTTTGAGGAAAGTTAAGGTGCTGTGGAGTCTTTATGCTCACAGCAGTTAAAGCTACTTAGCGATCGTTTTGGGTTGAAGTGATCTTAGGAAGGCCTTTGAGATACGTTTGGAGTGTCTTGGAATTAATTCAAGGGTCTGCTTAAAACACTCAGACCGACATTTTGCTAACTACCTCGTCATTTCCACCTGATTTTGAGTAGTGAAACTCAAAGAATAATCTAAACGATTTCTTTGTAATATTATAAAAATGATGGCTATCTAGAATTTGGCATTTTGGGCACCAAACACGAAAAAAAGAGGAATTCTCAAAACAGGATGTATCTCTCTTACTGTTTGATTTAAATCTGTGTAGAGAATCAGACAAAGCACATTTTGTTTCATACATAACGCAAATTTTGAAGAACAAGCTATCAGAGGTAAGCACCTGTAGGAGATATACATTAAATGATTGTAGAGGAAAAATTGCCATTAGCTGGGTGGGATGCGAACCACGATCTCCTGAGAGTCTGTCAAGTGCTCTGACCACTGAGTTATTATTCAACATAGCATTTTGACGCTTCATTAAAGGCGTGTTGGATAAAAAAAAACAACACACTACGCCTCTTAATATTTAGTCGTATGTATCGACCTGGAAAGGGGGTGGGGATGGCTCAGTCGGTAGCGCGCCAGGCTCGTAATCTGTAGTTCCCAGGTTCGAGTCCCAGCTGGGTCAGTGTTGAGATTTATCTCCGCAAAATTTCCCCGCCCTGCCCACGGTCAGTAGGGGACACCGATGGGCTTGGAAAGACCGCCTCCGTCGTATGGGACGTTAAGCTGTGGCCCCGTGTGCGGGAGAGCCATACCCTGTGCACGTTAAAGAACACGCTGGATGGCCTTGACGGGAGGCTACCATCTGTCTCCCAACAGCTGTTCCAGTGGGTCCCCTCCCCCAACCTTCTCTGAGCCTTCGGGGTCCTTGTGGCCTGGCCATTTAGCCCATGGTGTGCAAAAAAGTGCCGCTCAGAGGTAAAACAACAACAACAACGACCTGGAAGGGGCCTTCTAGATTAGACTTTCAATTACAGTCAGCTAGATTTCCAATGACCGCCTCCATGGTACAATGCTTAAAGCCACCAATAGAGGAGATCTCGATAAGTAGCTGATAGCTCAGCCTCGATTCGTCTCTACTATATAACCTTTTTCCACTCTTCGACTGTCCAATCACGGTAGTCCCATGTGCACTGCAGGCGTCGTTGCCAATGGATCTTTTTAACATGGGCGCCTTTACAAAGCATCGACTGTGTAAAGGCGCCCTTGCACCTTGATATTAACAGCGGACAGCTCATCTGACATATTATTAGGAGGTCGTAGCACGCTTGGCTACTGATCTAAGGGACCTGGGTTCGAGCCCCGGATTAGGCATGGATGTGTGTGTGTGTGTCTTTTTTCTGCTGAGGTCCTACCATCCTCTCAGATCTCCTACTATGGCATATAAACTGACAGGCTCCTGTCAGACCTCTGTGGCAAGCAGCTGCTTGAGGGGGTATTTATTTATTTATTTTAGATTCGAATCTTACCCGGCTACTGACGATTTATCCTCTTTAATTATTTAAGTTCAAGTAAAGAAACTGAATAACATTTTAGTGAACTTTAACTTTTGAGCACTACTATATGCACAGTCGTATCAGAATAATATGACCATCCACGGAATCGCAGTGTACCCGCCCACGCACGTCACAAAGTGCACATGACAAGGTCGACCACACGGAGATATAAGTGGCCGGCCAGACAGATGAGCCATGGTGCGTATAGTGAGCACAATGGGCAGAAGTATTGATATGACGGACGTTCATAAAGGAATGATCATCGGCCACCGCGCCAAGGGTGGAAGCATCTCGGGAACAGCAGACTTCATGGGCTGTTCGTAAGGTGCTGTACCAAGAATGGACCGCTGGCACACCGAGTACTTACAGATGTCATAAGTGTGGATCCCCAAAGACCATCGACCCCCAGGAGAACGTCGCCTCCGTCGATTGGTAAAGGGCAATCGACACGCAACAGTGCAGCAATTGACCAATCAAATGAACGCTGGGGCATCCAGGTACGTGTACCCGATAACAATGAATCTCTTTTTACAGAGATAAATCTCAACGCTGACCCAGCTGGGACTCGAACCACGAACCCTGTTATTCGGACCAAGAGTTGTTGCGATCTTATGCAACCACGGCAATTCCCGGTTCCGCTTGTACAGCACTACCTGGTTATGAAAAGCCGTGCTTATCTAGAGCCGGGGGCAAGGAATACGCCCTATAGGCGCACCTCAACCCCAGCCTCACATGGCAACAGTCCTATAGAAGGAAAGCTGACCACCGGAAGAAACCTTACTTTAATCTATTCCCCGGTTTGCAAATGTACAAGGATATATAGATCCAAGTTCGATCGGAACCCGGGGTGGAGACTCTTAGTAAGACCCAGACTTTTTTGAGGGCTCGTGCCTACAAGGCGGACTCAGACCGTTCGGCAGAGCCCTCGAACAGCCCACCCAGGGCTCCTGATAGGTGAGGTCTCCGACACCGTCACCATCCGACCGGCAATCAAGCCGGCCAGCATCATCTTCGACCTCGGTTGGCCTTAGCCATGTCCAACCGGGGGACCAATCCGGTCAGCACAGCCTTCAGCCGTGACCACGACAAGGTGGTCCCCTATCGGGGGGGGGGGGGTACCCGATAACAGTAGAGAGAACCCTGTTACACATGGGTCTCGGAGTCGATGCTGTGTAAAGGCGCCCATGTTAACCAAGGTCCATTGGCAACGTCGCCTGCTGTTCGCATGGGACTACCGTGATTGGACAGTCGAAGAGTGGAAAAAGGTTGCTTTCTCCGACGAATCGAGGTTTCTACTCCACAGAAGTGACTGGCGGTGGCGGAAACGGCGTCAGACACACGAGAACCAACACCTGGAAACACTTGTCGGTCAAGTACACGCAGTGGGTGGAAGTGTGCATATCTGGGGGGATGATTTTCTGGTATGACATGGGACCGCTGGCACCACTGGATGGGTTCCTGAACCCCAATGGCTACCTGTCCATTCTCGCTGACCACATGCATCCCCTCATATTGGACATTTACCCTGTTGGTGATGGTGTCTATCAACAGGACAATGTGCCCTGCCATGTCGATAAGGTGGTGCGCGACTGGTTCCAGGAACACGACAGCGATGTCTCCGTTCTCCCTTGGCTGACGAAATCGCCCGACCTCAATCCCATAGAGCACTTATGGGACCATTTGGATCGACAGGTTCGGCGTGCGGACCCACAATCACGTCATCTCCGTAACCTCCGTGCTCTGCTGGAGTCCGAATGGGCACGTGTACCTCTGGCAACCTTCCAGGGCCTCATTGCATCCATGCCATGCCGTCTCGCAGCTGTCATTCGGACCAAGGGTGGTTATTCCTATTATTAGCTAGGTGGTCATATTATTCTGATACGACTGTGTACTTCTTTAACATTTTTGCACTGCAATTACGATCAGAATAAAGCAACGAAACGTGTCTGGGCTTGGTGTAACAGTCAGAGTTGGGTTGGGTTGTTTTACCTCTGAGCGGCGCTTTTCTGCACACCATGGGCTAAATGGCCAGGTCACATGGACCCCGAAGGCTCAGAGAAGGTTGGGGGAGGGGACCCACTGGAACAGCTGTTGGGAGACAGATGGTAGCCTCCCGTCAAGGCCATCCAGCGTGTTCTTTAACGTGCACAGGGTATGGCTCTCACGCACACGGGACCACGGCTTAACGTCCCATCCGACGGACGGCGGCCTTTCCAAGCCCATCGGTGTCCCCTACTGACCGTGGGCAGGGCGGGGAATTTTGCGGAGATAAATCTCAACGCTGACCCAGACTCGAACCTGGGAACTACAGATTACGAGCCTGGCGCGCTACCGACTGAGCCACCCCCGCCCCGTAACAGTCAGAAATGCGCGATTAAATTATACTAAATCACTCATTAGCTATTAAGCTTAGGTAAGAAATCATACAATCAGAATTGCGTAAAACAATCCCTGAATCCACTTTATCTGTTAAAAGAGCCATGTTTGTTATTCCGAACAATATATTTTCTTATAAATCACCTTCAGTTGACATCATTGCCACCGTCTGCTCTTTAAGCGACAGGACTTCGGTGGCTAATGGAGCGCAAAAGACAGAGACAAGGGACTTGGGTCTGTCTTTCTCCCTCGCTTCGCAGTCGTTTCGAGTCACCTTGACCTGGTCACATGCTCCCGTCGCATCTCCCATTCTATATATTTTCTGATGGCTAAAGTGGTTGTCTTTCGCGCCAAGGACGTGCTATAGCATTCTATTTCCGGAAAGAGATGAGACTGGGAGTTATGGAAAAATGAAGACAGAACGTCTGTGTCTTGTATATCATTAATCATCTCGGTTGGCTGTTTTGTTGTTTTTTAATAGTCTATCGCAGTGTCTCGCAAACTGTGTGCCGCGAGAGATTCCAAGTGTGCCGCGAGAGATTTTCAAATTGACACTAGATATTACAAAGATTTCGTTTTGACTTGACTTGTGTTATCGACGTGCTTTAATAAAAATCTTTCAGATTTTATCAACTGGGATCTTGTAAGTATTTATCAAGCTTTTTCCAAATTTTGGTATTAATTTTTGATTATTTCAAGCCATAGAATGAACAAATATTTAAAACAAACACCGGGTTATGATTAATTATATTTATTATTATATTTATTTTAAATAAAATGCATTTAACGAAACTTCAATTTTCCTTTTTTTACGTAACCATCAAAAATTCTTTTTTAGGTGTGCCGCGGGAAAAAATTAGCTTCAGTGTGCCGCGGAAAAAAATTAGATTCAGTGTGCCGCGGGGAAAAAAATTAGATTCAGTGTGACGCGGGAAAAAAATTAGATTCAGTGTGCCGCGGGAAAAAAATTAGATTCAGTGTGCCGCGGGAAAAAAATTAGATTCAGTGTGCCGCGAAAAAAAAATTAGATTCAGTGTGCCGCGGAAAAAAAATAGATTCAGTGTGCCGCGGGAAAAAATTAGTTTCAGTGTGCCGCGGGGAAAA
Source organism: Ryuthela nishihirai (assembly GCA_038380435.1). Classification (NCBI taxonomy): domain Eukaryota; kingdom Metazoa; phylum Arthropoda; class Arachnida; order Araneae; family Heptathelidae; genus Ryuthela; species Ryuthela nishihirai. The sequence goes on from JAWZYU010000022.1 coordinate 26,710,033, forward strand.
ATTGGATTCAGTGTGCCGCGGGAAAAAATTAGATTCAGTGTGCCGCGGAAAAAATTAGATTCAGTGTGCCGCGGAAAAAAAATTAGATTCAGTGTGCCGCAGAGTAAAAAAGTTTGCGAGACACTGGTCTATCGTAACCAGGAATGATGGATTTTCGGTAAGCCCGAATAAAGGTGCAGAATGCATATAAAAATGCACGCGTACAATGACCTCGAAAGTGTTTCCACTTACTGAGTGGATTACACAACAGAAATATTGCAATTAGTTAATTGGCCGGTAGAGGTAAGTCTCGAAATTAATCGGCTCTCTTAGAATTTCTTAACTGTTGATTACGTTTGAACGAATGTGTGTGTTCCAGAAAAAACTCTTCAAAGATTGCATAGGTCATTTTTTTTAATGTATGAATTCTTTATATTAAACTACGTCTGAAGTTTTGTCTTCGGCAATTTTGATCAATAATTTAAAAACGAAATTGCTCTAATGTTCGGTACGAATATTGTTCTGTTTTATTTTCTAATGAGGTAGCATTATCTGGACCACAAAACTGGTTGCATTGGGGCGGGGGTGGCTCAGTCGGTAGCGCGCCAGGCTCGTAATCTGTAGTTCCCAGGTTCGAGTCCCAGCTGGGTCAGCGTTAAGATTTATCTCCGCAAAATTCCCCGCTCTGCCCACGGTCAGTAGGGGACACCGATGGGCTTGAAAAGGCTGTCGTCCGTCGGATGGGACGTTAAGCCGTGGCCCCGTGTGTGGGAGAGAGCCATACCCTGTGCACGTTAAAGAACACGCTGGATGGCCTTGACGGGAGGCTACCATCTGTCTCCCAACAGCTGTTCCAGTGGGTCCCCTGCCCCAACCTTCTCTGAGCCTTCGGTGTCCATGTGACCTGGCCATTTAGCCCATGGTGTGCAAAAAAGTGCCGCTCAGAGGTAAAACAACCCAACTGGTTGCATTTACATTAAACAAGTGAAACTCAGCTGGATCGATTGGTCTCCATCACCTATTGGTGTAAAAGTGCGAGAAATAATTTTTCATCCATTTAATGCTAACCAGCCCCAGATCTAGAAAAAATAAAACGGCAAGAAGTTGGGTTGTTTTACCTCTGAGCGGCACCTTTCTGCACACCATGGGCTAAATGGCCAGGTCACACGGACCCCGAAGGCTCAGAGAAGGTTGGGGGAAGGACCCACTGTTGGGAGACAGATGGTAGCCTCCCGTCAAGGCCATCCAGCGTGTTCTTTAACGTGCACAGGGTATGGCTCTCCCGCACAAGGGGCCACGGCTTAACGTCCCATCCGACGGACGGCGGCCTTTCCAAGTCCATCGGTGTCCCCTACTGACCGTGGGCAGGGCGGGGAATTTTTGCGGAGATAAATCTCAACGCTGACCCAGCTGGGACTCGAACCTGGGAACTACAGATTACGAGCCTGGCGCGCTACCGACTGAGCCACCCCCGCCCCACGGCAAGAAGTGAATGGATTTCAATTGCATTAAAATATTTCTCTATATTAGAGGTCTTTAAAAGCCTCACATTCTTTGTGAATGTCATCATTTCTTGAAATAAAAATTAAGAAATTAAGAAATACCTATCTTCCTATACGTATGTACCCTAAAGAACAAAGAAAATATAAATTAAAAAAATTTAAGTGTTCCTATATGGGCCCTAAAAAGTAGAAAATAAAACTAAAGCATATCGATGGGGCAATCAGTCACTGAGTTCGTATTCACTTCAAAGGAAGATGGGGCGCCAGCAATCTTGTTGAGTAGGAAAATCGGCGCCCTTCCTTCGAAGTGAATATGAACTAAATGACTGAATGCGCTTTCGATATGCTTCAGGTATATTTTCTACTTTTTAAGGCGATTAAATTATACAATATATAAATACAGGAAGATAGTTATTTTTTAAATTTTTAGTTTATATTTTTTTTGTTATCACTAAAAAACACCTACCATAAATGACTCATGAACATCGAGCATATATATATTCCCATTTTGAAGTCATGTTTGAGGTGGTTCACGACATTGGAGACGTAATAAATTTTAATTTGAGATACCACTCATTAAAGTCTAACGGCGCGAAAATCTGCCTCACCCTTCTGTTTTAAGGGGGTAGAATTGTGGGGGTGAAAGTTGAAATAGTTTACGACGGTTATTATGAGTTTTCATTTCACACCTAACTCTTAACTATACGCCCTCGCGTTCGGGAGATATAGCATAACGACTTTCACATTTTCCGTTTTTAGGGGGGGAAGAAAGCATGGGGGTAAATTTTTTTATACCCTGACATTCTTCGAGTCAGAAGCTTCCATTTGACGTATAGGTTGTTATTTTCGGCAGTTGGGTTGGGTTGTTTTACCTCTGAGCGGCACTTTTTTGCACACCATGGGCTAAATTGCCAGGTCACATGGACCCCGAAGGCTCAGAGAAGGTTGGGGGAGGGGACCCACTGGAATAGCTGTTGGGAGACAGATGGTAGCCTCCCGTCAAGGCCAACCAGCGTGTTCTTTAAGGTGCACAGGAAATGGCTCTCCCGGACACGGGGCCACGGCTTAACGTCCCATCCGACGGACGGCGGCCTTTTCAAGCCCATCGGTGTCCTCTACTGACCGTGGGCAGGGCGGGGAATTTTGTGGAGATAAATCTCAACGCTGACATAGCTGGGACTCGAACCTGAGAACTACAGATTACGAGCCTGGCGCGCTACCGACTGAGCCACCCCGCCCCCTATTTTCGGCAGTCGCATTCTGGAGATATAGTGGAACAATAGTTTCGCATTTCCCATTTTTAGGGGGAAGAAGCAGGGGGTTTAATGTTTTACAGCCTACGACACTCCACGCGTCACAAGCTTTCGTTCGACACATAGCTCGTTACTTTCCGCACTCGTGTTCAGGAGATATCATTTTGATATTTCTCCCTTTTTAGGGAGGAAGAAAGCACGGGGGATCAAATTTTCATAGTCTACGACATTCCCCGCATCAGAAGCTTTCATTTTACGTATAGCTTGTTTACTTTTGGCCTTCACATTCTGGGGGCGGGGGTGGCTCAGTCGGTAGCGTACCAGGCTCGTAATCTGTAGTTCCCTGGTTCGAGTCCCAGCTGGGTCAACGTTGAGATTTATCTTCGCAAAATTCCCCGCCCTGCCCACGGTCAGTAGGGTACATCGATGGGCTTGTAAAGGCCGCCGTCCGTCGGACGGGACGTTAAGCCGTGGCCCCTTGTGCGGGAGAGCCATACTCTGTGCACGTTAAAGAACACGCTGGATGGCCTTGACGGGAGGCTACCATCTGTCTCCCAACAACTGTTCCAGTGGGTCCCCTCCCCCAACCTTCTCTGAGCCTTCGGGGTCCATGTGACCTGTCCATTTAGCCCATGGTGTGCAAAAAAGTGCCGCTCAGAGGTAAAATAACCCAACCCTTCACATTCTGGAGATATACCTTAAGAATAGTTTTCGCATTTCCCCTTTTTTAAGGGGAAAGAAATCACGAGGTTTAAATTTTTTTTATATTATGAAACTTGAGACACTCCCCGCGTCACAAGATTTCATTTGACACATAAATCATTAAGTTTCTCCATCGTGTTCGAAAGATATGGTGGAACAACATTTTGTGATATCCACAAAACGACCAATGTGAAAACCAAAAGCAATAGAAGATAGGCAAAATTAAGCCTAAAACATATGGATGGTACAATCAGTGATGAATTCGTATTCACCTTAAAAGGAATACAAGGCGCTGGCAAACCTGTTGAGCAGGAAAATCGGCGCCGTATCTTCTTTAAGAGTGAATGCGAATTCAGTGAATAATTTGCGCCATCGATATGTTGTAGGTTTATTTTATACTTTCTAGAGGCATATAGGAAAATATGTACTTTTTAAATTTTTTAGTTTATTTGTATTTTTTCTTTGTCACTAAAACATCTACTTTCAGAAACTTTCATTTGACATAAACATCGACCACATTTTTTCTTCCCTTTTGGAGTCGTGTTTGAGGTAGCCCATGGCATTGAAGAAGTCACACGCTTTAAATTGAGATTCAGTAATAAAATATCACAGGGTTGGGTTGGGTTGTTTTACCTCTGAGCGGCACTTTTTTGCACACCATGGGCTAAATGGTCAGGTCACATGGACCCCGAAGGCTCAGAGAAGGTTGGGGGAGGGGACCCACTGGAACAGCTGTTGGGAGACAGATGGTAGCCTCAAGTCAAGGTCATCCAGTGTGTTCTTTAACGTTCACAGGGTATGTCTCTCTCGCACACGGGGCCACGGCTTAACGTCCCATCCGACGGACGGCGGCCTTTCCAAGTCCATCGGTGTCCCCTAATGACCGTGGGAAGGGTGGGGAATTTTGCGGAGATAAATCTCAACGCTGACCCAGCTAGGACTCGAACCTGGGAACTACAGATTACGAGCCCGGCGCGCTACCGACTGAGCCACCCCCTCCCCAATATCACAGGAAAATGTCCTGTAGACAAGAAACACTTGAAATAACGAGCCGACGAAATTGATTGCCTGAGTGCGATTCGAGATAACTGGTTAAAGCCAACCTTTGAGAAATTTCCGTCTCCTTTTGGGAGGGAAGAGGGAAGGATGGGGGCATAATTCGAAGTAGTCTACGATATTCCTCATGTGAGCTTTCATTTGACACCTAACTCGCTACTGTAGGTCCAAATTGGAAGATATAGCAAAAGAGAGACTGAAATTTCCTCTTTCTTTAAGGGGGAAGAAAGTATGGGGATAATTTTTATTTCCCACAACATTCACTACGTCATAGGCTTTCATTTGTCATACAACGTTTTACATTAGGACCTCGCTTTCGTAAGATACAGTAGAAGCGTTCTTCGCATATTTTACAGCCTATGACACCCCATGTCATAAGTTTTTATTTGACGCATAGCCAGTTACTTTCGGCCCTCGCCTTCTGAAGATATAGCGGAACAATTGTTTCAATATTTCCGCTTCTTAGGAGGGAAGAATCCTGGGGGTAACTTTTTATAGTCTACGATACTCCCCGCTTCACAAGCTTTCATGTGACACGTAAATCATTAAGTTTGTCTTTCGCATTCGAAAGTTATGATAGGACAACTGTTTTGACAACTCCACAAAATTGACAAACCGACAAAGAGAGATGACGATTAAAAAAAGTAATAAAAATATAGGTAAACATGTATAAAATGTACAAAAGGTTAGCATTTTTTTGCCCGTGATGGCCTATTGCCCCTGGGGCGGGGGTGGCTCAGTCGGTAGCGCGCCAGGCTCGTAATCTGTAGTTCCCAGGTTCGAGTCCCAGCCGGGTCAGCGTTGAGATTTATCTCCCCAAAATTCCCCGCCCTGTCCACGGTCAGTAGGGGACACCGATGGGCTTGGAAAGGCCGCCGTCCGTCGGATGGGACGTTAAGCCGTGGCCCCGTGTGCGGGAGAGCCATACCCTGTGCACGTTAAAGAACACGCTGGATGGCCTTGACGAGAGGCTACCATCTGTCTCCCAACAGCTGTTCCAGTGGGTCCCCTCCCCCATCCTTCTCCGAGCCTTCGGGGTCCTTGTGACCTGGCAATTTAGCCCATGGTGTGCAAAAAAGTGCCGCTCAGAGGTAAAACAACCCTAAATGAGGTCCAGATACTAACTATTAAGCAAATAAAAATTGAAAAGATCTTTTTTCATAGAACAATAATTTTCAACTTCAACATCAGAACTCTCGAAAAAATAAAGCCCCTTCGCAATAAAAGAGCTGTCCACTGACTCAGCGAAGAAATTACACAAGTGTTCAAATAAAATCAGAGCACCAAAATGTGCGTATCAGGATCACTAAAAAATAGCTGTGGAATCACGGTACCAAATAGATCAAGCGTCATCAGAAGTTGAATAACAATGCACAATTGACAAAATTATCAGAATAAGGCTAAAATGAGATAACCTCAATAAGAAGATTCATAGACTCCAGTGAGATCTAAATGTGGTTTAAAGCATTCTTGAACGTATCGGTGATTCGAGGAATTTAGAAGGTTGGGTTGTTTTACCTCTGAGCGGCACTTTTTTTGCACACCATGGGCTCACAATGACCCCGAAGGCTCAGAGAAGGTTGGGGGAGGGGACCCACTGGAACAGCTCTTGGGAGACAATGGTCTCCCGTCAAGGCCATCCAGCGTGTTTTAACGTGCACAGGGTATGGCTCTCCTGCACACGGGACCACGGCTTAACCTCCCATCCTACGGACGGCGGCCCTTCCAAGCCCACGGTGTCCCCTACTGACCGTGGGCAGGTCGGGGAATTTTGTGTGGATAAATATCAACGCTGACTCAGCTGGGACTCGAACCTCGCCGAGGGGACAGTGGTGGCTCAGTTGGTAGTGTGAAAGGCTTGTAATTTGCAGATCCCTGATTTAGAGACCTAGCAGAACCAATGTTGAGATCATCTCCGCAAAATTCTTCGCCCTTCCCTAGGTCAGTAAGGGACACCGATGGGCTTGGAAAGCTCGCCGTCCGTGGGAAGAGAATTAAGCCATGGCTTCCTCTGCGAGAGAACCATACCCGCGCACGTTAAAGAACACGCCAAACGGTCTTGGCTGGAGGCTACCATCTGTCTCCTAACGGCTGTCCCGTGAGTCCTCTCCTCACAACCTTCTCTGAGCCTTTGGGGGTCCTTGTGACTTATCCATTTACCCCATTTTATGCCAAACAGAAAAAAGTGCTGCTCAGAGATAAAACAACCCACCTCGCCGAGTGACTGCAATTGGGTATCAATATTTTCGCATGGTTGAGAATTGATCTCAATTTATGCAATAAGAGTGAACTTAAAAGGTTGGAGGAGCTTTACTTGCCTCGTAAAAACATTACGTGACTAGGCTTTGAGGCATTTTCGACAGAGAGGGCTTTGAGAGAAATAAACTTCCACTCGATTCGGAGACGAAATGTGATAAGGACCTTTCATCGGAGCTTACGTTAGTAATTTTCTCTGTTAGGTGGTGGGAATCCGTGAAGGCTAGGTATAAACTTGTTTTAGCAAGGTTGGAAACCCTGTAGCGTCTAGTGACTTGTTAGATGGACAGCCGCTTTTTCTTTGTATATAATTAATTGTGCATTGTACGGCAGCTGCGAATAAAGTGTACGTATCATACATGTGGGGCGTGGGTGGCTCAGTCGGTAGCGCGCCAGGCTCGTAATCTGTAGTTCCCAGGTTCGAGTTCCAGCTGGGTCAGCGTTGAGATTTATCTCTGAAAAATTCCCCGCCCTGCTCACGGTCAGTAGGGGACACCGATGGGCTTGGAAAGGCCGCCGTCCGTCGGATGGGACGTTAAGCCGTGGTCCCGTGTGCGGGAGAGCCATACCCTGTGCACGTTGAAGAACACGCTGGATGGCCTTGACGGGAGGCTACCATCTGTCTCCCAACAGCTGTTCCAGTGGGTCCCCTCCCCCAACCTTCTCTGAACCTTCGGGGTCCATGTGACCTGGCCATTTAGCCCATGGTGTGCAAAAAAGTGCCGCTCAAAGGTAAAACAACCCAACCTTAAAATTAAAAGTTATTTTTTTCCCATTCCTCTGAGAAACGGGCAGTTGTTGCTTCCAGTAAAATATCTCTTTAGCTCTCTATCATAGAAATCTCAAACATATAATTTACTATATTCTTAAAGTTTCATATTTTCCATATTTAGTGCCCTCTAACCATGCAACTTGAAACTACCTAAAGGATTTGTAAAATGCGAGTCATAATATTCCATTAGAACGAATTCAGATGAGAAAGCTTTTTTCAATCATCTCTTAATATAAAGAAGTGCCTTTCGCACTCTTCCCTGGGTGTAAGAGCGCAGTCTATTGTTCTCAAAGTAAATCTCATGACCTTCCTATTCCACCAAATTGCAATATTTATTTTAAAGTTTCAAATTTTTTAAATTTTTCTTCTCTCCGATTCGGAAAGTGCAGATCGTAATATCTGATCAATACCTATCCAACCCAAGAATTTTAATTTTTCTTTAAAAAAAATTGTCTGTTAAAACAAAAAACGTTTTGTTTCCCTCGTCGTTGTGTTGGGTTGTTTTACCTCTGAGCTGCACTTTTTTGCACACCATGGGCTAAATGGCCAGGTCACATGGACCCCGAAGGCTCAGAGAAGGTTGGGGGAGGGGACCCACTGGAGCAGCTGTTGGGAGACAGATGGGAGCCCCCCCGTCAAGGCCATCCAGCGTGTTCTTGAACGTGCACAAGGTATGACTCTCTCCCTCCGGGGCCACGGCTTAACGTCCCATCCGACGGACGGCGGCTTTTCCAAGCCCATCGGTGTCCCCTACTGACCGTGGGCAGGGCGGGGAATTTTGCGGAGATAAATCTCAACGCTGACCCAGCTGGGACTCGAACTTGGGAACTACAGATTACGAGCCTGGCGCGCTACCAACTGAGCCACCCCGGCCCCAAAAGAGTTAATGATTTCACATCCAAATTACAGTTGGAGCAAATCTGGTCGAGATCAAGGCTCTACCTCATTATTGCCATTAAGGCACTGGGGCGTAGGTCAATACATCTTGCTAAACGAGTACATTACGTTCCCGAGGCGAAGTAAAGCAGAGAATAAGATGCAACTAAAATATGCATATATTATTATGCAAAAAAAGCGATTACAATGTAAAAATTCCATTAACAACATGAAATGCAGAACTATGTCTCAGCTACCCATTTTTAATCATTTTTAAAATACGGTAATGCAGAATTATTCGCGAATTTGCGTGTTAGAAGTACTGCCGTTAAGTTCAAAATTTGATCATTTGGAGTTAATGTGATTTCAGCTGATGTAGACGATGTAACAAAATAAATTTTACACCCGAAAATGAAATTTTTTGAAGTAGCCGTTGCAAATGTTGTAGCTTTTGTTACATCATTTTTATTGGAGTACAGTCGCTAAAAAAAGTATCCAAACACTATGGTTGATTACAGAATTCAGAAAAATATCTGGCAACGATTATTTTAGAAATTAGTGATCTGATACTTTTTCTGTTCGGATACGTTTTTGAGCGACTGTACATTTACCCACCTCAGTGATCGAAATAAGAGAAAAATGGACGAATGAAGCCCTTTTGATGCACATCGAAATCTGTGAGACGATCGTCATATATGTAGAACCAAGCCCAGATTTAGAAAAAAAAAAGGATATGGAGGAGGAGATAAGTTTCGATAAAATTATTTTCCGACCATTTTAGTGGTTGGGTTTGGTTGTTTTACCTCTGAGCGGCACTTTTTTGCACACCATGGGCTAAATGGCCAGGTCACATGGACCCCGAAGGCTCAGAGAAGGTTGGGGGAGGGGACCCACTGGAACAGCTGTTGGGAGACAGATGGTAGCCTCCCGTCAAGGCCATCCAGCGTGTTCTTTAACGTGCACAGGGTATGGCTTTCCCGCACACGGGACCACGGCTTAACGTCCCATCCGACGGACGGCGGCCTTTCCAAGTCCAGCGGTGTCCCCTACTGACCGTGGGCAGGGCGGGGAATTTTGCGGAGATAAATCTCAACGCTGACCCAGCTGGAACTCGAACCTGGGAACTACAGATTACGAGCCTGGCCCATTTTAGTGGTCTCTAAAAAATTATTTTGTAAAAAAAGTGTTATATACAGGTTTAATATTTTTTTCACCTCCGTTCCTCTTACTGGTATTCTCAAAGATTCCTTCCTGGGCGGCAAAGGGGGCCACGGACCCCTTGCCTCCAATAGACCCACCCTGTACAAAAACAATTGTCGCATCAGAAAGCTAATTAACCCCAGCCAATAAGAGAAGGGATGTTTATGAAATGAATAAAGTGTTATGGAATAGCTAATATCAGTGAGCATGATTAACTGAAGGTTTCTTAAACTTGGTGTATATTTCACGGTTATTGTTTGGTAAAATATTTCGGTTTTCAGACAATCATCCTCATCCTCATCCTCAAGCCTCATCCTCAAGCTACGGAGATCCAACCAGACCGTGAAATTTAGTTCTCCAAGCATATCTGTCCTGAGCTATATTTGCTGCATCTGGCCACTGCACACCAATTCTAACAAGGCCCTGTTTGACATTGTCTGGCCACCGCATCCTAGGTAACCCCCTCTTACTCAAGACATTTAGGCACACTGTTTATAACCCTATTCGCCGATCTATAATTATCCATACGGGCAACATGGCCAAACCAACGGAGTCTCTCTCTGCACAATATGCTGCTTAAAGGAGGTTGCAGACTCCTTTTATCTAACCTCATCATTAGTTACAAAGTTGAACCACCTAATGCCCAAGATATTTTGTAAGCATCTAGAATCAAAAGCATCTAGTTTCCTGTCATCTTATTTACAAAGCGTCCAAGTTTCACTACCATAGCTAACCCTAGAAAGAACCAAACTATTATACAGTCTAATTTTAGTCTTTAGGTGTATACGCCTATTTCTACACACTCTCCATAGATTCTTAAAAGTCCCGGCAGCAATCCCTATTCGTCTGTTAATCTCATGCCACACATCACCATTATCTGTTACATAGCTCCCAAGGTAAATAAACTGACACCTGTTATAGACTGCAACCACTGAGATTAACTGAATCACAACCTGCCTGACCAATTTTCATCACTTTAGTTTTCTCTCTGTTTATAACCAAACCTACTCTACTACCAGTCTCATCAACAGCTCGAATGAAAGAATTCATCTCATAAACATCATTTGCCAAAAGGACTAAATCATCAGCATAATCTAAATCAGAAATTTTCGTATCACCAGACCATTTAAGACCAAATCCTTTCCCTTGCAGTAAATTTCGCATAACATAATCAATAACCAAACTAAAGAGAAAAGGAGACAAAATACACCCTTGTCGAACACCAGAAGTAATGCTAAACCAATTGCTACAAGCCTCACGAACTCTCACACACGACTCAGTGTTATTATAGAGAGATTTCATTATGTTAACTAACATGTCTGGTATACCATATGATCTCACAATCAACCACAAATTATGACGATCAACAGAGTTGAAAGCCTTTTTGAAATCAACAAAGCTAGCAACCAAAGGTTTCTGAAACTCTAAACATTTCTCAAGAATCAGCCTAAGTGAAAATATCTGATCCACACATTCCCTGAATCCACATTGCGCATCACGCAATTGTCTGTCAACCAGATTCTTAATATTATTAAGCACAATAGTGTAAAGAACTTTGCCTGGAACAGAAAGTATGCTTATACCCCTATAGTTATCACAAGAACTGCGGTCACCTTTTTTAAAAATAGGGATAGTAATAGCTTTGGTAAAATCCTTAATAACCAGGCCTTCATCATAAAAGGTATTCAAACTTTTAGTCATACACGTGGTAACCGAAACATTCCCAGCTCTAAGCATTTCCGTAGTAATTTCATCTACCCCTGGGGATTTCCGTAGTTTAAGTATGGAGACAACTAAAGTAACTTCAGATTTATAGGGCCAACATTGAAGCCAGTAATACATCTATCAACATTATAAATAATGGGAGTATGACTTGTACATACATTGTTTAGAATATCACTGAAATGCTCAGCCCACCTAGCCATGACAGAATCCTCACCTTCTATAACCTTACCTTGTTTATCTTTCAATCCCTGTATGCCTGCCCGTTTTCTAACACACAAAACATTAACTATCTGGTACAGCTCACTGCTGTTGTGCTGCCTAACAATTAATTAAGCTCTGTAATGCTTTCTATTAGGACTAGTAGGATATTGATTAAGGACATTCCTGCAGTTCTTTCTTTCTGATATAAGCTCAAGTGCCTTATCACTTAAATAATTCTGTCTCCTCTGCTCCTTTTTTCCTAATAGTGTACTGTTATTTTCCAAAAAAGCCTGATTGAAACGGCCCCATACTTATTCAACTTCAGCAGTAAGCAAACCACGACTGTCATAATGACTAAGTAACCTATAATGGTAAGCTTTAGCTATAACAGGGTCTTTCAGAGCTTCAGTAGTAAAGGTAAATTTTTTAACTGTAGAACAACACTTTTTAAGTTTAATTTGCAAGACAGTTTTAACAAGGTAATGGTCAGATCCAATTTCAGCTCCCCTATATGCCTTGGTATTCCTAACAGAACTAACCCATTTGCTGTTAATTAATATATAATCAATCATATTCTTATGCAGCCCATCAGGTGAAACCCATGTGTACTTATGTATGTCGCAGTGTTTGTAATATGTGTTAGTTATTCTGAAACCATTTAGTTTACTTACCTGTAGGAGACGTTGCCCATTGCCATTGCAGCTACCAATACCAAAAGGGCCTATTATTCCTCCCCAAAGGTCAGAGTCAGTACAAACTTTGGCATTGAAGTCACCTAGAACAAGGGTAATATCTCTTTTTTTGACAGAATTCCAAATATCCTGAAATTGTTCAGAAAACTATCCTTCTCATCCTCATCGGCATCCTCAGTGGGGGCATAACAGCAGATAACATTCAAGTCTTTAACGCTTGTCTGAAAATTTTCTGTAAGAAACCTTTCATTAATATCCTAGAATTAATGAAATAGTGAATTTAGTTCATATCCTAGAAGAGCATCGCTAGCGTGTCTGCTGAGAAGCAGACCTACGCCTTGGTGATGCTTATTGTCGTCCCTCCCTGAGAACAGAATTTTAAGATTATTTTTAAGAATCTGACTTTTATCTGTCCATCTGGTCTCTGCAAGACTAGAATATTTAAATTATAACGGTGGAATTCTTGCGTGAGGACATCAAGAGAAAAGCTCTCTGCAGAGTCCTCCCATTACAACTACCTTTTGAGAGAAAATGGTTAGTGGGATGTTTAAAGAAACTATTTTATTGCGAGAGTGAATGCCGACAATATCAAACAGCCCTCTAATCGCAAGCATGAAGCAAAGATCCGTTCCCCCACCACTAAAGGCTGAAGCCATCTACACTGGAAGACTTACTCCAATGCAGAATTTGACAATGCCCATAGAAGCAAGTTGGGTTGTTTTATCTCTGAGCGTCACTTTTTTTTGCACACCATGGGCTAAATGGCCAGGTCACATGCACCCCAAAGGCTCAGAGAAGGTTGGGGGAGGGGACCCACTGGAACAGCTGTTGGGAGACAGTTGGTAGACTCCCGTCAAGGCTATCCAAAGTGTTCTTTAACGTTTACAGGGTATGACTCTCCCACACACGGAGCCACGGCTTAACGTCCCATCCGTCGGTCTTCCCAAGTCCATCGGTGTTCCCTGCTGATCGTGGACAGGGCGGGGAGTTTTGCGGAGATAAATCTCAACGCTGCCCAGCTGGGACTCAAACCTGGTAACTACAGATTACGAGCCTGGCGCGCTACCGACTGAGCCACCCTCGCCCCTCGTAGCAACAAGAGTTCAGGTGCCTGCGATAAATTCTATTCACTTGGGGCTTATTTATGCTTTAGTATATGGTTCAATATGCTTCATTATGGGTATATACATAAATTACTCTGCTAAGCCTTATAGCTTGTCAGCGGGATTCCTTTCAATCACGTGGCAGGTTACTTAAAGTATAAGACAATGTATGATGGAAAATAAACAAATGATTAAGAACAGAAAATAAAACAACAGCAACAGCGAGAGAAAAAGGAGTGAAACGCATTTATAAGAAGAAACCTATATAATTACTGATTATAAACCCAATTATCAACACTAAGCTGTAAGATCTATTATTAACGAAAGTTATCATCTATTGTAGTCGCCATTTCACGCTAATATTGTAATTGCTTAAAACAATGTCTGATAGAGGATTTGACTTTTCAAACATTACCTTTTAAATTTTTACATGTAATAACCATTTCAAACTTAAGTTTGAATTTCTGAATATGCTCTCAGGCTATTATATTAACGCTTAAAATAACATTTTATAACAATAACTTCTTCCTCTAATTCCTAACAGGGCGGGGGTGGCTCAGTCGGTAGCGCGCCAGGCTCGTAATCTGTAGTTCCCAGTTTCGAGTCCCAGCTGGGTCAGCGTTGAGATTTATCTCCGCAAAATTCCCCGCCCTACCCACGGTCAGTAGGGGACACCGATGGGCTTGGAAAGGCCGCCGTCCGTCGGATGGGACGTTAAGACGTGGCCCCGTGTGCGGGAGAGCCATACCCTGTGCACGTTAAAGAACACGCTGGATGGCCTTGACGGGAGGCTACCATCTGTCTCCCAACAGCTGTTCCAGTGGGTCTCCTCCCCCAACCTTCTGAGCCTTCGGGGTCCATGTGACCTGGCCATTTAGCCCATGGTGTGCAAAAAAGTGCCGCTCAGAGGTAAAACCACCCCACCCAATCTAATTCCTAATAATGGGTCCTGATTTTTATCATGGATTCCATCAATAATAAATTTCAACGCAATGTTTCCAATAGAGCTACAAGCTCTATTTCTATACTACCATGCATCATAGAATGCCATATAAACTGACACCCACCACGGCCATCACGATGTGTTGCACCGCACTTACGATAGCATCTCTAATGTGAACTAATGATACTCTCTCTGATAGTAAGGCAAAGCATTGGTCTCATTGCTCGTCCAGCAATTACTGCCATTTCTGCAACAGTTACCGGAAACTGTATTGCATCATTATGTTGCTTTTGTACGAGCGTCCAACATGACAGAACAATTCGTGCATGAATCCAGACTCTCAAGTTTGTGGCCTTCTGAAAATATGTGAGACACGGTTTAGCTTGAACATTTTGCAACTGAAATACACTGCTCACAAAAATTAGGGGATATTTCTTCGCTTCATATTCATTTTGAAATATCCCCTAATTTTTATGAGCAGTATATATATATGCTAAGAGTTTCTGAGAATTGCACCGCTGTATTAACATGGTGGGATAAATCTTGTTACGACACCCTATACCTCTGTAACAGACTGCCACACTATGTGACATCCTGATGACATTAAGGACGTACTCCTACTTTTAAAGGGGCGGGGGTGGCTCAGTTGGTAGCGCGCCAGGCTCGTAATCTGTAGTTCCCAGGTTCGAGTCCCAACTGGGTCAACGTTGAGATTTATCTCCGCAAAATTCCCCGCCTTGCCCACGGTCAGTAGGGGACACCGATGGGCTTGGAAAGGCCGCCGTCCGTCGGATGGGACGTTAAGCCGTGGCCCCGTGTGTGGGAGAGCCATACCCTGTGCACGTTAAAGAACACACTGGATGGCCTTGACGGGAGGCTACCATCTGTCTCCCAACAGCTGCTCCAGTGGGTCCCCTCCCTCAACCTTCGGGGTCCATGTGACCTGGCCATTTAGCCCATGGTGTGCAAAAAAGTGCCGCTCAGAGGTAAAACAACCCAAACAACCCTACTTTTAATTAAATTCAGGTATCGGAATAATGCAATAAATTCTAATTTCAGTTAATCTTAGTATGTTTCGTTTCTGAAGCCTTTCTTTTACTTGTAACATATTTAAGTAGGATGTGAAGAATAAATTTCATTCAGCAGATTCAATGCTGGAGTTTGAAAGAGATCAACTCCTTAGGGAGTTCCTTTAAGTGTATTAGAACTACGAAAGCTTGCATATAGTTCATATGAATAGAATAATTCGGAAACACCGAGAAATGTAAACTCTTATAAATGTTTCAAGCGCATATACTAAGCAGTAATCGTATAATGAAGCTGAGAAACTTGAGTGATTAGAATAATTTGAAGGTACCGTTAACTATTTGTTTAGCTGCTCATAACAGACATTTCATTTTAAACTTCTTTTTTCTCTAAAAAAAACTAGTTTAAAATTAAATTTATCAATATGAAATAAATTTCATAATATTATCCGTTTCTGTTTCCTCCTATTAACCTCTATTTCAATTCACCTACACATGCTTATTTTTCACAATTATCATTTCCAACACTACCTATTTCTCTCTTTCAAAATGCCGTCCCGTGGTCGAGTGGTTAGCACGCTTGGCTTCTGATCTATGGGACCTGGGTTCGAGCCCCGGTAAGGCATGGATGTATGGGGCGGGGGTGGCTCAGTCGGTAGCGCGCCAGGCTCGTAATCTGTAGTTCCCAGGTTCGACTCCCAGCTGGGTCAGCGTTGAGATTTATCTCCGCAAAATTCCCCGCCTTGCCCACGGTCAGCAGGGGACACCGATGGGCTAGGAAAGGCCGCCGTCCGTCGGATGGGACGTTAAGCCGTGGCTCCGTGTGCGGGAGAGCCATACCCTGTGCACGTTAAAGAACACGCTGGATGTCCTTGACGGGAGGCTACCATCTGCCTATCAACAGCTGTTCCAGTGGGTCCCCTCCCCTAACCTTCTCTGAGCCTTCGGGGGCCCATGTGACCTGGCCATTTAGCCCATGGTGTGCAAAAAAGTGCCGCTCAGAGGTAAAACAACCCAACTCTCTAACACTATATTTCTCTTCATTTCAAATTCATTTCTTTTAGCTCTTTCCAGTCTCATTTACGATCTTTAAATTTCGTAGCTGCCATGAGCAGGCAGCACACGAGAAGTAGAAAGTGGAAGGTTTCTTTCCTATCGAGAACTGAGAGTCTGTTTTTTTATGTTTTTTCACCATTGATGAAAAAAAATCAATAAGAGGTTTTACAATGAATGGGTGACATTCAAGTTTTTCTGACTTTCCATTCCCTAGCGTTAATGATTAAGAAAAAAAAGTACCAACGGGCTTTCAGTACGTGTCTGACAGTTACTCCAGCATCAATGTAACTTGATTTCAATGACTTCAGAATGATTTAGCTGACTGAAATACAACGTTATCCAACTCCAATAAAATGCGAATCACGTCCAATGTAATGGATTATAACGTACCTTGGGTTGGGTTGTTTTACCTCTGAGCGGCACTTTTTTGCACACCATGGGCTAAATGGCCAGGTCACATGGCTCTGAGCGGCACTTTTTTGCACACCATGGGCTAAATTGCCAGGTCACATGGTCCCCGAAGGCTCAGAGAAGGTTGGGGGAGGGGACCCACTGGAACAGCTGTTGGGAAACAGATGGTAGCCTCCCGTCAAGGCCATCCAACGTGTTCTTTAACGTGCACAGGGTATGGCTCTCCCGCACACGGGGCCACGGCTTAACGTCCCATCCGACGGACGGCGGCCTTTCCAAGCCCATCGGTGTCCCCTACTGACCGTGGGTAGGGTGGAGAATTTTGCGGAGATAAATCTCAACGCTGACCCAGCTGGGACTCAAATCTGCGCGCGCTACCGACTGAGCCACCCCCGCCCCGACTATATCGTACCAGTAGACCATTAATGTAATAGTAGCCGACACCAAAGGTAGCTTATTTCACTATAACATTTGCCATTCTAATGTAACGGTAGCTGACACCAATGTAATAGTAGCTAGCCGTAACTGACGCCAAAGTAGATGGATTTCAATATGACATTTGTAACAGTAATGTAACAGAAACTGATGCTAGTGTAATGGTAGAAAATTCCAATGTAACTGTAGACTGCTCCAATATAACGTAGAAATCCAGTATAACGGTAATCAAATACAATCTAAGAGTAGCCAAATCAAACGTAATATTTCCAAAATCCAGCTGAGATGGGTTGGGTTGTTTTACCTCTGAGCGGCACTTTTTTTGCACACAATGGGCTAAATGGCCAGGTCACATGGACCCCGAAGGCTCAGAGAAGGCTGGGGGAGGGGACCCACTGGAACAGCTTTTGGGAGACAGATGGTAGCCTCCCGTCAAGGTCATCCAGAGTGTTCTTTAACGTGCACATGGTATGGTTCTCCCGCACATGGCTGTAGTTCCCAGGTTCGAGTCCCAGCTGGGTCAGCGTTGAGATTTATCGCCGCAAAAATTCCCCGCCCTGCCCACGGTCAGTAGGGGACACCGATGGGCTTGGAAAGGCCGCCGTCCGTCGGATGGGACGTTAAGCCGTGGCCCCGTGTGCGGAGAGCCATACCCTGTGCACGTTAAAGAACACGCTGGATGGCCCCGACGGGAGGCTATCATCTGTCTCCCAACAGCTGTTCCAGTGGGTCCCCTCCCCCAACCTTCTCTGAGCCTTCGAGGTCCACGTGACCTGGCCATTTAGCCCATGGTGTGCAAAAAAGTGCCTCTCAGAGGTAAAACAACCCAACCCAAAATCCCGCACACGGAGCCACGGCTTAACGTCCCATCCGACGGACGGCGGCCTTTCCAAGCCCATCGATGTCCCCTACTGACCGTGGGCAGGGCGGGGAATTTTGGGGAGATAAATCTCAACGCTGACCCAGCTGGGACTCGAACCTAGGAACTACAGATTACGAGCCTGACGCGCTACCGACTGAGCCACCCCCGCCCCCAATTTAAAGGTAATCGACGACAACGTAAATGTGAACGACACGAACATAATTGTTGCCGACTTCAATGTTACGACAGCTGATTCTATACAACTGTAGCTGAATGCAAAGTTAGATGACTTAGTAAAATGGTAAACTAATTCGATGTAACGGTGACCGATTAATACGTACTTATCAAAAGCTAAACCAATTAATTTCCAAACATATAAACTACTTTAAAAAAAAAAATGATAAAAAAAATCTAACATTTTTAAACAACCACTGGAAAATTTTTACGTTGAAATTAGGTTTATTTAAACAACTGAATTTGACAGAACAGTTTTCTAAACCAGGGGTTCTCAACGTTTGTTTTTATTTTTTTTTATTTTTTTTGGGGGGGGGGGGTTACGCTGTGAGAGCTCAAAAGTCGCTAGATCTAGTAATAAAGTCACTAAGTTGGTATTATTATACTATAACTATAGTTTTATCTATCTATATAAGGGGTACGCCAGTTACATACACATTTCGAGGGGGTACGTGAAGCATAAAATGTTGAGAACCACTGACATATATGTTTTATTTTATTCCCATTGTTATACTATAACTATAGGTTTATCCATCTATACAAGGGGTACGCCAGTTACATACACATTTCCAGGGGGTACGTGAAGCATAAAAGTTTGAGAACCACTGATATATATGTTTTATTTTATTCCCATTGTTATACTATAACTATAGTTTTATCTATCTATACAAGGGGTACGCCAGTTACATACACATTTCCAGGGGGTACGTGAAGCATAAAATGTTGAGAACCACTGACATATATGTTTTATTTTATTCCCATTGTTATACTATAACTATAGGTTTATCCATCTATACAAGGGGTACGCCAGTTACATACACATTTCCAGGGGGTACGTGAAGCATAAAAGTTTGAGAACCACTGATATATATGTTTTATTCTATTCCCATTGTTATACTATAACTATAGTTTTATCTATCTATACAAGGGGTACGCCAGTTACATACACATTTCCAGGGGGTACGTGAAGCATAAAATATTGAGAACCACTGACATATTTGTTTTATTTTATTCCCATTGTTATACTATAACTATAGGTTTATCCATTTATACAAGGGGTACGCCAGTTACATACACATTTCCAGGCGGTACGTGAAGCATAAAATTTTGAGAACCACTGACATATATGTTTTATTTTATTCCCATTGTTATACTATAACTATAGGTTTATCCATCTATACAAGGGGTACGCCAGTTACATACACATTTCCAGGGGGTACGTGAAGCATAAAAGTTTGAGAACCACTGATATATATGTTTTATTTTATTCCCATTGTTATACTATAACTATAGGTTTATCCATTTATACAAGGGGTACGCCAGTTACATACACATTTCCAGGGGGTACGTGAAGCATAAAAGTTTGAGAACCACTGATATATATGTTTTATTTTATTCCCATTGTTATACTATAACTATAGGTTTATCCATCTATACAAGGGGTACGCCAGTTACATACACATTTCCAGGGGGTACGTGAAGCATAAAAGTTTGAGAACCACTGACATATATGTTTTATTTTATTCCCATTGTTATACTATAACTATAGGTTTATCCATTTATACAAGGGGTACGCCAGTTACATACACATTTCCAGGGGGTACGTGAAGCATAAAAGTTTGAGAACCACTGACATATATGTTTTATTTTATTCCCATTGTTATACTATAACTATAGGTTTATCCATCTATACAAGGGGTACGCCAGTTACATACACATTTCCAGGGGGTACGTGAAGCATAAAAGTTTGAGAACCACTGACATATATGTTTTATTTTATTCCCATTGTTATACTATAACTATAGGTTTATCCATCTATACAAGGGGTACGCCAGTTACATACACATTTCCAGGGGGTACGTGAAGCATAAAATGTTGAGAACCACTGACATATGTTTTATTTTATTCCCATTGTTATACTATAACTATAGGTTTATCCATCTATACAAGGGGTACGCCAGTTACATACACATTTCCAGGGGGTACGTGAAGCATAAAAGTTTGAGAACCACTGACATATATGTTTTATTTTATTCCCATTGTTGTACTATAACTATAGGTTTATCCATCTATAAAAGGGGTACGCCAGTTACATACACATTTCCAGGGGGTACGTGAAGCATAAAAGTTTGAGAACCACTGACATATATGTTTTATTTTATTCCCATTGTTATACTATAACTATAGGTTTATCCATCTATACAAGGGGTACGCCAGTTACATACACATTTCCAGGGGGTACGTGAAGCATAAAATATTGAGAACCACTGACATATATGTTTTATTTTATTCCCATTGTTATACTATAACTATAGGTTTATCCATCTATACAAGGGGTACGCCAGTTACATACACATTTCCAGGGGGTACGTGAAGCATAAAATGTTGAGAACCACAGATACATATGTTTTATTTTATTCCCATTGTTATACTATAACTATAGTTTTATCTATCTATACGAGGGGTACGCCAGTTACATACACATTTCCAGGGGATACGTGAAGCATAAAATGTTGAGAACCACTGACATATGTTTTATTTTATTCCCATTGTTATACTATAACTATAGGTTTATCCATCTATACAAGGGGTACGCCAGTTACATACACATTTCCAGGGGGTACGTGAAGCATAAAAGTTTGAGAACCACTGACATATATGTTTTATTTTATTCCCATTGTTATACTATAACTATAGGTTTATCCATCTATACAAGGGGTACGCCAGTTACATACACATTTCCAGGGGGTACGTGAAGCATAAAAGTTTGAGAACCACTGACATATATGTTTTATTTTATTCCCATTGTTATACTATAACTATAGGTTTATCCATCTATACAAGGGGTACGCCAGTTACATACACATTTCCAGGGGGTACGTGAAGCATAAAATATTGAGAACCACTGACATATATGTTTTATTTTATTCCCATTGTTATACTATAACTATAGGTTTATCCATCTATACAAGGGGTACGCCAGTTACATACACATTTCCAGGGGGTACGTGAAGCATAAAATGTTGAGAACCACAGATACATATGTTTTATTTTATTCCCATTGTTATACTATAACTATAGTTTTATCTATCTATACAAGGGGTACGCCAGTTACATACACATTTCCAGGGGGTACGTGAAGCATAAAAGTTTGAGAACCACTGACATATATGTTTTATTTTATTCCCATTGTTATACTATAACTATAGGTTTATCCATTTATACAAGGGGTACGCCAGTTACATACACATTTCCAGGGGGTACGTGAAGCATAAAAGTTTGAGAACCACTGACATATATGTTTTATTTTATTCCCATTGTTATACTATAACTATAGGTTTATCCATCTATACAAGGGGTACGCCAGTTACATACACATTTCCAGGGGGTACGTGAAGCATAAAAGTTTGAGAACCACTGACATATATGTTTTATTTTATTCCCATTGTTATACTATAACTATAGGTTTATCCATCTATACAAGGGGTACGCCAGTTACATACACATTTCCAGGGGGTACGTGAAGCATAAAAGTTTGAGAACCACTGACATATATGTTTTATTTTATTCCCATTGTTATACTATAACTATAGGTTTATCCATCTATACAAGGGGTACGCCAGTTACATACACATTTCCAGGGGGTACGTGAAGCATAAAATGTTGAGAACCACAGATACATATGTTTTATTTTATTCCCATTGTTATACTATAACTATAGTTTTATCTATCTATACAAGGGGTACGCCAGTTACATACACATTTCCAGGGGGTACGTGAAGCATAAAAGTTTGAGAACCACTGACATATATGTTTTATTTTATTCCCATTGTTATACTATAACTATAGGTTTATCCATTTATACAAGGGGTACGCCAGTTACATACACATTTCCAGGGGGTACGTGAAGCATAAAAGTTTGAGAACCACTGACATATATGTTTTATTTTATTCCCATTGTTATACTATAACTATAGGTTTATCCATCTATACAAGGGGTACGCCAGTTACATACACATTTCCAGGGGGTACGTGAAGCATAAAATGTTGAGAACCACTGACATATGTTTTATTTTATTCCCATTGTTATACTATAACTATAGGTTTATCCATCTATACAAGGGGTACGCCAGTTACATACACATTTCCAGGGGGTACGTGAAGCATAAAAGTTTGAGAACCACTGACATATATGTTTTATTTTATTCCCATTGTTATACTATAACTATAGGTTTATCCATTTATACAAGGGGTACGCCAGTTACATACACATTTCCAGGGGGTACGTGAAGCATAAAAGTTTGAGAACCACTGACATATATGTTTTATTTTATTCCCATTGTTATACTATAACTATAGGTTTATCCATCTATACAAGGGGTACGCCAGTTACATACACATTTCCAGGGGGTA
This sequence comes from Ryuthela nishihirai, assembly GCA_038380435.1. Lineage (NCBI taxonomy): Eukaryota > Metazoa > Arthropoda > Arachnida > Araneae > Heptathelidae > Ryuthela > Ryuthela nishihirai. The sequence continues at coordinate 26,732,729 of JAWZYU010000022.1, forward strand.
CGTGAAGCATAAAATGTTGAGAACCACTGATACATATGTTTTATTTTATTCCCATTGTTATACTATAACTATAGGTTTATCCATCTATACAAGGGGTACGCCAGTTACATACACATTTCCAGGGGGTACGTGAAGCATAAAATATTGAGAACCACTGACATATATGTTTTATTTTATTCCCATTGTTATACTATAACTATAGGTTTATCCATCTATACAAGGGGTACGCCAGTTACATACACATTTCCAGGGGGTACGTGAAGCATAAAATGTTGAGAACCACTGATATATATGTTTTATTTTATTCCCATTGTTATACTATAACTATAGGTTTATCCATCTATACAAGGGGTACGCCAGTTACATACACATTTCCAGGGGGTACGTGAAGCATAAAATGTTGAGAACCACTGATATATATGTTTTATTTTATTCCCATTGTTATACTATAACTATAGGTTTATCCATCTATACAAGGGGTACGCCAGTTACATACACATTTCCAGGGGGTACGTGAAGCATAAAATGTTGAGAACCACTGATATATATGTTTTATTTTATTCCCATTGTTATACTATAACTATAGGTTTATCTATCTATACAAGGGGTACGCCAGTTACATACACATTTCCGGGGGGTACGTGAAGCATAAAATGTTGAGAACCACTGGTCTAAACAAACGAAGAAAAACGAAACAATCTTCTAAACAAACTTCGGGAAATATAAAGGTTCCGACAAAATGTGAGATTAAAATCGAAATATAGAAAATTGAAAGGTAAATCGATTTAGCTTTTGTGACAGACGATATAATCGACATCAATGTAGCATTTAATCAATGCCTCTGCGTGATATGCACACGTGGTTTGTAAGGAATACGCTGAATAGACTTGACAAACTTTTTATCTGCAGTTAGAAACTGTTCAGGCTTTGGGAGTTTGTTTTTGTTTCTTTTTCTAGGGCAGAGAACACAAGACAACAAAATGCAAAAATTACTCCCAAATCGAAATAATTAGTTATCCTGAGTGGGAATCGAACCCACGAATTCCAGAAGTATGTGTGGGGCGGGGGTGGCTCAGTCGGTAGCGCGGCAGGCTCGTAATCTGTAGTTCCCAGGTTCGAGTCCCAGCTGGGTCAGCGTTGATATTTATCTCCGCAAAAATTCCCCGCCCTGCCCACGGTCAGTAGGGGACACCGATGGTCTTGGGAAGGCAGCCGTCCGTCGGATGGGACGTTAAGCCGTGGCCCCGTGTGCGTGAGAGCCATACCCTGTGCACGTTAAAGAACACGCTGAATGGCCTTGATGGGAGGCTACCATCTGTCTCCCAACAGCTGTTCCAGTGGGTCCCTCCCCCAACCTTCTCTGAGCCTTCGGGGTCCATGTGACCTGGCCATTTAGCCCATGGTGTGCAAAAAAGGGCCGCTCAGAGGTAAACCAACCAACCAACCAACCTGTGATACTTTATTACTGAAGTACTCCTAACTCGTTCGGTTTTTCACACGGGGATAATCCCAATGTGATAAAATTCTGTTTCTCCGACCTCTGTATTAGTTTGTTCTCTCGCTGATTGTGGCGGGCGTGGCTCAGTCGGTAGCCCGCCAGGCTCGTAATCTGCAGTTCCCAGGTTCGAGTCCCAGCTGGGTCAGCATTGAGATTTATCTCCGTAAATATCCCGCTCTGCCCACGGCCAGTAGGGGACACCGCCGGGCTTAGAAAGTCCGCCGTCCATCGGATGGGACGTTACGCCGTGTGCCCCGTGTGTGGGAGAGCAATACCCTGTGCACGTTAAAGAACACATTGGATGGCCTTGAAAGGAGGCTACCATCTGGCTTCTAACAGCTCTTCTAGTGGGTCCCCTCCCCCCAACCTTCTCTGAGCCTTCGGGGTCCATGTGACCTCGCCATTTAACTCATGGTGTGCGAAAAATGCGGCTCAGAGGTAAAACAACACGAAAAAAAAATCTTTCACCGATTTTTTTTTCCAACTTACTGTATGTATAAATAGAAACATTCGAGAACGTAATGTGTTGTGTGATGGGTTGTTTTACCTCTGACGGCACTTTTTTGCATATAATGGGGTAAATGACTCAGAGGAAATTGTTGGAACGGGGACTCACTGGGCCTATTAGGAGTCAGCCTACGATCAAGGCCATCCAGCATGTTATTTAACGTGCACAACATATGTCTTTCCCGCACACAGTGCCACGACTTAACGTCTCATCCGACGGACGGGGCTTTTCCAAACCATAGGTTCCCCTACTGAGCGAGTGCAGGACGGGGAGTTTTGTGGAAAAAAATCTGAATGGTGGTTCAAGTGGGACTCAAACCTGCGAACTGCAGATAACGAGTCTGGCGCGCTACTCACTGAGACTCCGCAGTATGGCTCGTCTGCACACAGAACCACAGTTTACCTTCCCATCCATCAGAAGGCTTCTTTCTAAACCCATAAGTGTCTCATTTCTTACCGACGGAAGAGTTGGATTTCAATGCAGGCACAGTTGAAACACGAACCTGGCGGACTGACGAATCGGCCGACACCTGTCATTTTTCAAAGGAGAAGTACGCAGTGTTTGAGAGAGATCTCAAGTTTTCGAAGGCCGCTTGAATGTGGTTGTTAGAAGACCTGAAGTAAGAACAGCTTTACAGGAAAACCATTTTTGGTAAAAACATTTTATCAGTATGGAACGAAAATGCCGTAAAAAGGAAGAATAGAAATATTCTCACGCATCCCATTTAATATGGGTTGGGTTGTTTTACCTCAAGCGGCACTTATTTGCCCACCAGCTAAATGGCCAGGTCACATGGACCCCGAAGGCTCAGAGAAGGTTGGGGGAGTGAACCCACTGGAACAACTATTGGGAGACAGATGGTCAAGACCATCCAGCGTGTTCTTTAACGTGCACAGGGTATGGCTCTCCTGCAGACAGGGCCACAGCGTAACGTCCCATCCGATGGACGGCGGTCTTTCCAAGCCCATCGGTGTCCCCTACTGACCGTGGTCAGGGCGGGAGAATTTACGGAGATAAATCTCAACGCTGACCCAGCTGGGACTCGAACCTGGGAACTACAGATTACAAGCCTGGCGCGCTACCTACTGAGCCCCCCCCCCCTTTAATATGGTGTTCTGACAAGAATAATAACAGTAACATCCTTTCCTTTTCTTGGATTTTGAATAGGATCCATCTGTTATGCATCCAAATATGTTTATCGCACTACCAATGGGATTGTCAGAGGCAAAAAATAACCAATAATAGTTTTGTTGTATTTTCTGAAATTACAAAAGAGAACTATTGTCACATAATAGAAATTGGGCTTGTTGTTAAAATTATTTCGAAAAATATGTTTACGATCAAATTCATGCGAAAAATGTGGCCAGCGAAATTTTAGATTGAAAACTATGGTCGAAAAATATATCAACAGCCAAAAACCTGATCCTTCAGCTCAATAAATACACCGATGAACGTAGAGACAGGTTTCCTAGCAACGAAACTGAATTCAAAGTGTAAAAGACCATGCTTAAAAGGGTTCTTCGTTTTTTTTTTTAACACTTTAAAGCAAACTTCTGGGCATATATGAATGTTTGAATCTTTCAACAAGTACTAGTCACGTGAAGAAATCTATAGCGAGTTTTATGGTGCCTCCAAGAGATGGCTCTGAGGTGAGCTCCATTCACCTCGTTGGGAATGATGCGCCCGCCAATCGCGGCTCTGCACTTCATTCTAAGCCGCACGAGATCAACGCGTGAATCGGAAGTGATCCTCGATTTCGTGGTGAATGAGAAGTCCATAAGTCACCCATTCGCACTTCTCCCGATTTTTGAAAATTTCAAGAGTTCGAAACAGTTTAAAAACTAAGTATATAACACAGTGTTGTGAAATCAATTATGACGAGTGACTTGTTAATGCTCTTTTCGCCGTGATTCTAAATCATTTGACGAGTGATCTGTTCTTTAGTATTTCATTTATATTTCAGAAATATGTGTTATCTATGTCTAAGCTTTATTAGCTAAGGAACGGTGATTTAAAAATACTTCCTCGGATTGTGTATTTTTCGATAGAAATCTAAAGTTTTCTCCCTAAGATTGTATACCTGAGATAATTTTAGTGTTGCACTTTCAACCCATCATTTTACAGTTTCCTAAAAGTAACTTGGATAAAACTAACAACAATAATAAACAAGCGGATTACATCAAAAGTAAGTAATAATATGTTTCATTAGTTTTTTTAAGTTACAGATGAATGTTTAAAGACTGAAATTCAGGACACTATAAAGTATTACACGGTGGATATTCGCAAATTGTTATAGTTCATAAATACGAAAAATATTTATAAAGATGGAACATGTGAATTGATAGAAGTCGTGAGATAAATACATTGAAAAGTAACTAGTGTAATGGTGTCTACTTGTTTTTAAAAAAGTAAAGAGAAAAATATTTTAAAATCAGGTTATGAATCTCTTTAAAATATTTTTATGTATCATCTTGAAATAAATCAAGCGGTAGTTAAAGTGAGAAATCATTTTCCAAAACTCTCATGGCTTTGGAATAATACACGAAGCCGATATAACTCTGTAATTAAAGAATAGATTTGTTAAAATCTTGACAAACTACGCAGAAATCTAGTAAAGTGAAAACTGTAGAAACCAAAATAACAAATATCCATCAACCATTTATCATTTGCGATACAGGAAATCTCACAGTAGCAAAACCCTTGAGCAATAATGAAATGTAAGAAGATTTTTGCCTTTTCTTGCAATGATATTACTAGAATTTTTGCTAAAGTGTAAACAGTTGTCTGTCATCGTTAATAGAAAGTACATTATACTTGCAAACGATTCTTACTTGCCAAAAGTTATATAATTCTAGAGTGGAAAACGGTATAACTTGATGAAATAGAATAGTGTTCTAAAGTGTTGTTTAATTTTATGTTATCTTTAGATAAAGAGAAAAAAAAATATACATGAGAATTACTAGTTGATTCGAATAAAGGCCTTGAAAGTGGGGCGGGGGCGGCTCAGTCGGTAGCGCACCAGGCTCGTAATCTGTAGTTCCCAGGTTCGAGTCCCAGCTGGGTCATCGTTGAGATTTATCTCCGCAAAATTCCCCGCCCTGCCCACGGTCAGTAGGGGACACCGATGGGCTTGGAAAGGCCGCCGTCCGTCGGATGGGACGTTAAGCCATGGCCCCGTGTGCGGGAGAGCCATACCCTGTGCACGTTAAAGAACACGCTGGATGGCCTTGACAGGAGGCTACCATCTGTCTCCCAACAGCTGTTCCAGTGGGTCCCCTCTCCCAACCTTCTCTGAGCCTTCGGGGTCCATGTGACCTGGCCATTTAGCCCATGGTGTGCAAAAAAAGTGCTGCTCAGAGGTAAAACAACCCAACCCAAAAGTTATATAATTCTAGAGTGGAAAACGGTATAACTTGATGAAATAGAATAGTGTTCTAAAGTGTTGTTTAATTTTATGTTATCTTTAGATAAAGAGAAAACAAATTATACATGAGAATTACTAGTTGATTCGAATAAAGGCCTTGAAAGTGTGATGTTGCATTGGGATTACAGAGAAACCCGAGAAAAATCACAACCAAACAACTAAACACTGATGATAAACGAGGATAAAAAATATTTGAAAATGGACTAGGTTAAAAAATTTTGATTACGAACAAATTTTTTAAATATATGTTTAACCCTTTCACGACTAAGGGAAAAATTTTTCCCATTTTAAAATTGGTGATTGTCGTATTTAATTATAACCTTATCTGCATTTTTTATACAGAATGTCAAAATAGAACGTATGCCGAACGCAATTACGTAAACGGGAACGTTTAGAAAACAAAAACAGAACTGTCAGGACGCATAATATATGTACTATGTGCAATGTCCATCTTTGCCTCACTACCAAAAGAAATTGCTTCGCAGAATATCATAATTAGCACATCATTTTGTATAGTAATTTTATTTCATAATTTTGTATTATTTTAGTTAACATTTGGTTCTAATAAACCAATAAATAAGAGACATTGCATAATAAGCCTAACTATAATTTGTGTTACCTTTATAGTCCATTGGGAAAAATATTTCCCATAAAATTCCAAAAAAACTACACATTGTTATGTATTTTTCTTATGATTTTTATTTATTTTACGTCTAAACAAACTAAAATAAACAGTTACATACTAATATTTACTCTTAGAAACCTTATGGTCCTGAAAGGGTTAAAGTATAATAAAAAAATTACATACCTCCTCAAGCAGCTGCTTGCCACAGAGGTCTGACAGTTTAATAAGCCATAGTAGAGTGATATGTGAGGATGGCTGGTCCTCAGCAGAATTTTTGCCAACTGCACGCGGTGTTTCCAGGTGGTCACTCTCCCAGGTACTGACACCAAAGCTCCTTCACGTCGGTGATCGTGCGACAACCAGTGTTTTCAGCTTGGTACTGCCGTTGGCTCTTTAAAATATATGACTATTCAAATATATTACATCTTTAGACATCATTTGAATTCATTCCATTCCGAAAATAAATGTAATAAAGCAAGCGATGTATTTTTTTCATTTGTTATTTACTCTTAGCCGTCCCGTGGTCGAGTGGTTAGCACGCTTGGCTACTGATCTACGGGACCTGGGTTCGAGCCCCGGGTAAGGAATGGATGTGTGTGTCGTTTTTCTGCTGAGGTCCTGCCATCCTCTCAGACCTTCTACTATGGCATATAAACTGTCAGACCTCTGTGGCAAGCAGCTGCTTGAGGGGGTATTTATTAATTATTTACTCTTATTGGCAAACAAGTGTCCTAGGTGTTTTGAAAGAAATTTCTTATTCTGTGGTGTATGCATTTATTAGAGACTAGTTAGGGCTCAGATATACGGACGGCACTATGACGGAAGAGAAGCTCTTGGTCGTCCGTTGCACGTGCCCGAATCATTTCGATAATTATTTAGCCAAAAAACGATTAGCAGAAGAAAGTTCTCCGACACATCGCAAAACGTATTATGCAGAAAGGCATTCACCTAAACCACTTTTCAATTTTTCACCTTATAATCTACTACAAACTGGGGCGGGGGTGGCTCAGTCGGTAGTGCGCCAGGCTCGTAATCTGTAGTTCCCAGGTTCGAGTCCCAGCTGGGTCAGCGTTGAGATTTATCTCCGCAAAAATTCCCCGCCCTGCCCACGGTCAGTAGGGGACACCGATGGACTTGGAAAAGCCGCCATCCGTCGGATGGGACGTTAGGCCGTGGCCCGTGTGCGGGAGAGCCATACCCTGTGCACGTTAAAGAACACGCTGGGATGGCCTTGACGGGAGGCTACCATCTGTCTCCCAACAGCTGTTCCAGTGGGTCCCCTTCCCCAACCTTCTCCGAAACTTCGGGGTCCATATGACCTGGCCATTTAGCCCATGGTGTGCAAAAAAGTGCCGCTCAGAGGTAAAACAACCCAACTACTACAAACTATAAAATAAATTTAATTATTTGCAGACAATTAAAATATTAATTTATTTCAAACTAAAAATATTTAGAAATAATTCGTAGAAGCTGAAAATTCTTGAATAATAAATATATGTTAAATAATAAATATAAATGCAGTAAATGTAATTAAATCCAAGTATGTGCTAAGAACGATTCAATAACGTAAATGAGAAAAATGTCAAAAAAAAAAATCAAAGGCTGAATGGTGCTCATTTTTAATTGATAATGATTAACTAGAAGGATTTAAATTATAATCACAAGAATTCTTCTAATTTTTTTATATTTTGTCTACAATTACAAGAAAATTTTAATTATTAAGACTGAGGCCTACCTTATCCTATATTTTATGAAAATTCCCCGCCCTGCCCACGGTCAGTAGGGGACACTGATGGGCTTGGAAAGGCCACAGTCGGTCGGATGGGACGTAAAGACGTGGCCCCGTGTGCGGGAGACCCATACCCTGTGCACGTTAAAGAACACAATGGATGGCCTGACCATATGTCTACCAACAGCTCTTCCAGTGGGTCCCCTCCCCCAACCTTCTCTGAGCCTTCGGGGTCCATGTGACCTGGCCGTTTAGCCCATGGTGTGCAAAAAAGTGCCGCTCAGAGGTAAAACAACACAACCCAATCCTATATTTTATGTTAATCGTAATGGATTTTCGTATTTACGTTTTCATTGATATGCCCTACAAATAAACTGCGATTATATAAGAGTTTCAGACTTTATTACGGTTTCAAAAATTATGTTTCTTCAGCGAGGCAGCAAAGCAAAAATTTAGCAAACAAAGGCACCTCAGTTCAAAATTAATGTGATAATCTTGCAATGTTATCAATGCGAAGCGCCTTCATTCACGTATTTATGAAAATTACATAATCACATGTATTGCATATGCATACGTTCTTATTGAAAGCTTTTAAACAAACCAATTTCTGTAACACATTTAGGGGCGGGACTGGCTCAGTCGGTAGTGTCCAGGTTCGAGCCTGGGCCAGCGTTGAGATTTATCTCAGCAAAATTCACTGCTCTCGGTCAGTAGGGGATACCGATGGATTTGTGAAAGCAACCGTCCGTCAGATGGGACGTTAAGCCGTGACGCTTGTGAGGGTTGGGTTGTTTTACCTCTGAGCCGCACTTTTTTGCACACCATGGGCTAAATGGCCAGGTCACATGGACCCCGAAGGCTCATAGAAGGTTGGAGGAGGGACCCATTGGAACAGCTGTTGGGAGACAGATGGTAGTCTCCCGTCAAGGCCATCCAGCGTGTTCTTTAACGTGCACAGGGTATGGCTCTCCCGCACACGGAGCCACGGCTTAACGTCCCATCCGACGGACGGTGGCCTTTCCAAGCCCTCGGTGTCCCCTACTGACAGTGGGCAGGGCGGGGAATTTTGCGGAGATAAATTTCAACGCTGACCAAGCTGGGACTCGCATCTGGGAACTACAGATTAGAGCCTGGCGCGCTACCGACTGAGCCACCTCTTGTGAGGGAGACTGCTTAACATGTGCACGTTAAAGAACACTGGATAGCCTTGACGGGACGCTACCATCTGTCTCTCAACAGCTGTGAAAATGAGTCTACTCCTGACAACCTTCTCTGAGCGTTCGGGGTCCTTGTGACCTGGCAATTTAGCCTACTGTGTGAAAAAAAAAAACAAACAAAAAAAAAAAACGCCGCTCAGAGGTAAAACAATCCAACTTTGTGACACATTCAATAGTAAACACTGTATTTACTACTGTACAAACTAATTTTTTCTGCTAAATTATTTCTGGAATTCTGTGACCTTGTTTTTCTTTAATCTTTAATGCATTAATTCAAAAGCCCATGATTTTTCTACACAACATTTTTCAATCCGGCAGATAATAAGGGTAGAGAGAAGAGAAGATTCGGTATAACGAATTTTTTTCCAGTTTTTGTTTACTTAATTTATTCATTTTTTACTAAAAGGACAGAGATAACATGGGAGCTGTATCAGGCTTGTCCTTGTTCCTCACACAACATACAAATATATTTACGACCGCTCAACCATGCCATCTAGTACTCGAACTCGTAACCTTGCATGGGGCGGGGCTGGCTCAGTCGGTAGCGCACCAGGCTTGTAATCTGTAGTTCCTAGGTTCGAATCCCATCTGGGTAGGCGTTCAGATTAATCTCCGTAAAATTCCCCATCCTGCCCGTGGTCAGTAGGGGACACCTATGGGCTTGGAAAGACCGCCGTCCGTCGGATGGGACGTTAAGCCGTGGTCCCGTGTGCATGAGATCCATACCATGTGCACGTTAAAGAACACGCTGGATGGCCTTGACGGGAGGCTTCCGTCTGTCTTCCAACAGCTGTTCCAGTGGGTTCCCTCCCCCAACCTTCTCTGAGCCTCCGGGGTCCATGTGACTTGGCCATTTAGCCCATGGTGTGCAAAAAAGTGCCGCTCAGAGGAAAACAACTCACCCAACGTAATCTTGCCTGTGTAGTGTCACGGCGATCCAACGCGTCACCACTGGCCACCGAGGCCGCAAAACTAACACCAGAATCTCAACACCTCGTTCTATAGGGGAGGGGGTGGCTCAGTCGGTAGCGCACCAGGCTCGTAATCTGTAGTTCCCAAGTTCGAGTCCCAGCTGGGTCAGCGTTGAGATTTATCGCCGCCCTACCCACTGTCAGTAGTGGACACCGATGGGCTTGGAAAGGCCGCCGTCAGTCGGATGGAACGTTAAGCCGTGGCCCCGTGTGCGTGAGAGCCATACTCTGTGCACGTTAAAGAACACGCTGGATGGCCTTGACGGGAGGCTACCATTTGTCTTCCAACAGCTGTTCCAGTGGGTCCCCCCCAACCTTCTGAGCCTTCGGGGTCCATGTGACCGGCCATTTAGCCCATGGTGTGCAAAAAAGTGCCGCTCAGAGGTAAAACAACCCAATCCAACCCTCGTTCTATATTGATAGCAAGCAATCTGTTTTACTATTTTCCCGCAGGATGCTATAACGAGTGAAATTAAATACACCTCTCCCTTTAAAATCTGCTATGCTTGCCGAAATCTGAAAAGCTAAAAGGAGAAAAAAATTGTGCTTGCCGCTCAATACACAAAAAGTTTCATTCCATTGTGCAGTAATGAAAAAATAATACCTATACATGCAAATCTGAAAATGTTTCTAGAAAGCTTTTAATCTACATTTTTAAGACGATAAAACAAATGACAATCGCAACTTACCGAAAATAATTTGATTTTGTGTGCAGTGAGTGTTTTATCGGAGACCTCATTAGGCTCTGTCATTTAGCTGGAATGTTTAACACAATTAAGGATAAATTGACTTAAGTAAATATCCTAGTCTATTCGCAGTTAACATTAGACTTTAGTCAAGTCAGATTTATGCGTCACTTTCGAGTTCTTTATGGAAAAAATTCCCTTTTCTATTTAATTAAAAAGAAATTTTTCTTTTTTCCAGAAATTTTGGTATACATGGGGGAAAGTTTCTATGCGACATAATCGACGGTGTTAGAACTAATTTTCGTAGTTTTCGTTTAATTAATAGGATTTTCCAAGTTTTCTTTAGCGTTCTTCTTGCGGAGGTCTTTAGTTTTTTCTAGGGGCGGGGGTGGCTCAGTCGGTAGCGCGCCAGGCTCGTAATCTGTAGTTCCCAGGTTCGAGTCCCAGCTTGGGTCATCGTTGAGATTTATCTCCGCAAAATTCCCCACCCTTCCCACGGTCATTAGGGGACACCGATGGACTTGGAAAGGCCGCCGTCCGTCGGATGGGACGTTAAGCCGTGGCCCCTTGTATGGGAGAGCCATACCCTGTGCACGTTAAAGAACACGCTGGATGGCCTTGACGGGAGGCTACCATCTGTCTCCCAACAGCTGTTCCAGTGGGTCCCCTCCACCAACCTTCTCTGAGCCTTCGAGGTCCATGTGACCTGGCCATTTAGCCCATGGTGTACAAAAAAAGTGCCGCTCAGAGGTAAAACAACCCAACCCTTTAGTCTTTTCTCACAAATATCAGCTACGACATATTCACAGGATCTCATCAGATCTCTGTAGCAAGGTGTTTCTAGAGGTGTAATTATTTTTCCACTGTAATCGGAGTGATGTCGGTTTGGAAATGCGAACTGGAATTATAGACTATAATAATCATTGATAGGATACAGCAAAAAGTTTATTCGTAAAAAAATAAATGTGCATATTTGGTTTTCTTGCTCTCTTTTTAAAAAATGTTTCAATATTCTTTCTTCAACATTTATTATCGTCACCGAACACATATGAACAACTGGAAGGATATTTACTCATTGGCGTTTTCTTTCTTCTTCTTTTGCATTTAGTCCTGCTTTAGAGCAGGGTCCGCATTTAATTTTTTTCATCTCGCTCTCCACTCCCGGCGAGTCCGATGCAAGGCGATGCGACATTGAATACCTCAACAGACTTGTCGCATAGTCTGACGTTGAGGGTTGGGTTGAGTTGTTTTACCTCTGAACGGCACTTTTTTGCACACCATGGGCTAAATGGCCAGGTCACATGGACCCCGAAGCCTCAGAGAAGGTTGGGGGAGGGAACCCACTGGAACAGCTGCTGGGAGACAGATGGTAGCCTCCCGTCAAGGCCATCCAGCGTGTTCTTTAACGTGCACAGGGTATGGCTCTCCCGCACACGGGGCCACGGCTTAACGTCCCATCCGACGGACGGCGGCCTTTCCAAGCCCATCGGTGTCCCCTACTGACCGTGGGCAGGGCGGGGAATTTTTGCGGAGATAAATCTCAACGCTGACCCAGCTGGGACTCGAACCTGGGAACTACAGATTACGAGCCTGGCACGCTACCGACTGAGCCACCCCCGCCCCTCATCCGACTGAAGTCTTTATTTAACATTTTTCGATTCCCTCTCACTTCCTTCTACGTAACTTTCGAAATACTCGCCAGCCCTGTCAGAAATTTCCTCTACAGTTTGCCCCTTGGCCAAATCAGTTCAGTTAATTTTCATTAAGTTCAAGTTTTAAGACACTTATTTTTACCACTTCAACGACGCTTGTAATTTCAGCGGCAAATTTGTCAGTATTCGTAAAACTGGAACAATGGAGACAATTGAAACGTCAACTTTCATATCCAGGTAACTTTTAATCTGACATACACTGTAAGACTGGCATAGTCTTGGTATAAAGATTTTCTGAAAATTACGTTGAAGTTGCTCTAGGGAGAAATCGACTTTATTGTTAGTTTGAGTTATTATCTCCCTGAATCTCATTCCTGCTGCACAATGCGAAACTGACAAATTTAAGAGACTCCTAAACTAAGAACGGGTTTAGTAAAACAAACCAATTAGACAGCTGCTAGTGGCATATATGGGAGACACCCGTCAAGACAGATTTCGACGAAAAGTTCAACATTCACGTTCTACATCCTTTCTGCAAGTGAGCTCAGTATTTAGTTTCTTCCATTGCATTTCAAAGGCATGTATGAAAGTTGCACCTTCTAGCTGCAAGCCTGATACGTTAACCAACTGTAACTTCTGAATTTAAGTTTGATTATCAGTTAGGTGAACTATTTTAATCAATTTGAAAAATCTTAAGTTATTACACAGCGAAAAATTTCTATATATTCCATTTTTTCTGTTCAGTTTAATCAGTTTAATACCGTGGATAAACGGAGATAATTGTTTAAATTTAAAAAATATAACACTAAGATAAGATAAAGTTCATTTATTCAGAAATATTTTTTTTCTCTTATGAATAGAAATTTATCTTATTTTTAATGCTTCGTTTTTGCATGTAATTAAAAATACGATAAATCATTCCTCAAGCAGCTGCTTGTTAGAGTTGTGAGAGGAGACTGTCAGTTTAATACAACATAGAGTAGATCTGTGAGGAAGGCGATACCTCAGCAGAAAGCACAACACAGGAAGTAGACATGCCTTATTCGGGGCTCGAACCCAGGTTCCTCTGATCAGCAGCCAAGCATACTAACCACTCGGCATATGTCATTAAATACTGGATTTATATATCATAATATTCAGTTATGGGGTTATAAATTTCCCGGTCGTAAGCCCAGTGGCCATCTAGTTAAGCACAGAGGTAACCTAACTTATTTTTGGTAGCGCGCCAGGCTTGCAATCTGCAGTTGCAGGTTCGAGTCCCACCTGGGTCAGTGTTGAGACTTATCTCCGCATAAATTCATCGCTCTGCCCACGGTCAGTAGGGGACACCGATGGGCTTGGAGGCCACCGTCCGTCAGATGGGACGTTAAGCCGTGGCCCCGTGTGCGGGAGAGTCATACCCTGGCAACGTTAAAGAAAACGCTGAATGGCCTTGACGGGAGGATACCCCCTGTCTCCCGACAGCTGTTCCAGTGGAGCCCCTCCCCCAACCTTGTCTTGAGCCTTCGGGGTCCTTGTAACCTGGCCATTTAGCCCATGGTGTGCAAAAAAGTGCCGCTCAGAGGTAAAACAATCCAATCCAACTCAACTGGATTCATATTCATTTGTCCAGGGAGAAATGATTGAGCAACAGGACAAGATATAGGATTGTATTCTAAACATAATTCATAAAGAAAACTATCGCTACATATGCAAGCGGACTCTGAACGAAATGTTAAAATAAAATAAAAGATAAGGATAAATAAGTGCCCTAAGAAGTAAAATAAAATATGAATAGAACCTAAAACTAATAATCTATTCAAATGAAGACAGGGAAGTAGCAATTATTTTTAAATTGGTGAAAGAAGCAGTTTGGGTGTTAAACCTTCCTTTGAAGTTAATATAAATTGAGTAAGTGATTTCATTGTTTCTTACTTTTATTTTGTACATTTAAAAAATAAATAAATAATCCCTCAAGCAGCTGCTTGTCACAGAGGTCTGACAGGAGCCTGTCAGTTTATATACCACGGTAGACGGTCTGTGAGGATGCGGGACTTCAGTGTAAAAAAGCACAAAAATCCATGCCTTACCCGGGCTCGAACACAAGTCTGTTTCATCAGTAGTCAAAGGCGCTAACCACTCAGCTACATAACGGTTTATACAATATATAAGATATATTTTTTTAAATTATTTAATTGATTCAATTTTTTGGGGGATACTTTTGCAGAAGACTTTACTAAAAACACCTGTTCTTTCCTAGGCTACACTAAGTGTCATATGGGGCGGGGGTGGCTCAGTCGGTAGCGCGCCAGGCTCGTAATCTGTAGTTCCCAGGTTCGAGTCCCAGCTGGGTCAGCGGTGAAATTTATCTCCGCAAAATTCCCCGCCTTGCCCACGGTCAGTAGGGGACACCGATGGGCTTGGAAAGGCCGCCGTCCGTCGGATGGGACGTTAAGCCGTGGCCCCGTGTGTGGTAACCCGGTGCACGTTAAAGAACACGCTGTATGGCCTTGACGGGAGGCTACCATCTGTCTCCCAACAGCTGTTCCAGCGGGTCCCCTCCCCCAACCTTCTCTGAGCCTTCGGGGTCCATGTGACCTGGCCATTTAGCCCATGGTGTGCAAAAAAGTGCCGCTCAGAGGTAAAACAACCCAACCCTAAGTGTCATAAGCATTTCCTTCCCTCGTTTCAGGGAATGAAAGGAAGCGTACATAATTTATATATATAATACTTCCTTCGTGGCAAGGTTTTAGGGGCGGGGGGGGGCTCAGTCGGTAGCGCGCCAGGCTCGTAATCTGTAGTTCCCAGGTTCGAGTCCCAGCTGGGTTAGCGTTGAGATTTATCTCCCCAAAATTCCCCGCCCTGCTCACGGTCAGTAGGGGACACCAATGAGCTTGGAAAGGCCACCGTCCGTCGGATGGGACGTTAAGCCATACCCTGTGCACGTTAAAGAACACGCTGGATGGCCTTTACGGGAGGCTACCATCTGTCTTCCAACAGCTGTTCCAGTGGGTCCCCTCCCCCAACCTTCTCTGAGCCTTCGGGGTTCATGTGACCTGGCCATTTAGCCCATGGTGTGCAAAAAAGTGCCGCTCAGAGGTAAAACAACCCAACCCAACCTTAGGGGCGGGATGGCTCAGTGGTAGCGCTTCTAACTCGTAATCTGTAATTCTTAGGTTCTAGTCCCAACTTTGCTAGCGTTGAGATTTATCTTCGCAAAACTCACGGTCAGTACGGCTTGAAAGTAGGCCGTCTATCGGATGGGACGTTGAGCCGTGGCACCATGTGCGGGAGAGCCATACCCGTGCACGGTAAAGAACACGCTGGATGGCCTTGATAGGAGGCTACCATCTGTCTTCCAACAACTGTCTAGTGGGTCCTCTCTCACCCAACCACTTTCTCCGAGTCCTCGGGGTCTTTGTGACCTAGCCATTTAGCTCATTGTGTGCAAAAAAGTGCTACTCAGATGTAAAACAACTAAAGTTTTTATTTTACATATATCTCGTTACGATCAGTTAAATTTACCTCCCTCCTCCTTTTGGGAAAAAAGGAGAGGACATAATTTCACGTAGCCTGTGATACACCAATGTCAGAAGCTGTCCTTTGACATATAACAAGTTATTCCCAGCTCTCATGTGTAAAAGATGTAGCGAAACACTCTTTCCCATTAAAGGATGGCAATCCTCCTATTTAGGAGGTTAGAGAGTAGGGTTTTATTTTTCTTGTACTCAAGACACTACTTACATCAAAGAGCTTCCGTTTGGTTACATAACTGTCGGCCATCTCAATGAGACTACATGATGGAACCACGTTTAATTAAAATTTAAAATAAAATCATTAATAATTTAAATTTAAAATAAATTAAACATGTTTTGCCAAATAAACTGACAAACATCAAGAGGGAAGCAATAGGAAAGTAGGGGAAAATGACCTGTATAAAGATTTAAATTTCTTTCATGTTTTAATGAAGTGATTAACATCAGAAATTCATATGTTAATAATTAATATAATATTAATACTGTCAACTGCCATAATAGAATTCTTTTTACACATTAACGGTTAATTGAAAAGAAATTAGAGTTTAATGCCAAATAATCAAATTAATTAATGGAAAAGTTTTTAAAGATTTAAAGTATTAAATATTCATATAATACTTATATAAAATTAATCTGTTAAATGAAGGGATATCTTAATACGCCTGAGAGAGAAATTTTTAAACTCTTTAAGTTGCTGTGGAGAGATAGTTACTTAAAAGATATATATTAATTCATGTTAAATCAAATATGTGAACTCATTTCGACGTAAAACAGGAAGAGTGAAACTGCCGATAAGGTTCAAAAAGTTTACCTGACAACCCTAGAGTCAGGTAGTAGTGTTCGGTCAATTCCATCCAGCGTGTTTTTTCAAACTAATTATGGCTATCCTCTTCTATTTAACCCACTGTTGAGGAGCAAGAGAAATTTCTCCTCTTTCATCGACATCCCCTTTCTCACGGAAAGTAGTAGAGAAGAGCTTAAAGTTTTTAAACGGATCCTAAATTTGCTTATACTGATGATACGCTATCTACGGAACTTATTTTTTCATACGATGAAGTAGTGAATGAAATTGTTTCGCATTGCTTTGTTCAAGGTTTCGTGTTGCATAGTCAAGATTTCGCTTTTCATGTTTGAGGTTTCACTTTGCATGTTCAAGGTTTCGCGTTGCATGTTCGAGGTTCCACTTTGCATGTTCAAGGATCCACGTTACATGTTCAAGGTCCCGCTTTGAATGTTCAAGGTTTCACGTTGCATGTTGAAGGTTTCGCTTTGCATGTTCAAGATTTCGCTTTGCATTTTCAAGGTTTCACATTGCATGCTTAAGGTTTCATGTTGCATGTTCAAGGTTTCGCTTCGCATTCCAAAAGTTTCACATTACATGTTCAAGGTTTCACATTGCATGTTCAAGGTTTCGCTTCGCATTTTCAAGGTTTCACATTGCATGTTCAAGGTTTCGCTTTGCATGTTCAAGATTTCACTTCGCATTTTCAAGGTTTCACATTGAATGCCCATGGTTTCACGTTGCATGTTCAAGGTTTTTCACGTTGCATGTTTAAGGTTTCGCGTTGCGTGTTCAAGGTTTCGTGTTGCATGTTCAAGTTTTTGTGTTGCATGTTCAAGGTTTCGCTTTGCATGTTCAAGCTTTTACATTCCATGTTCAAGGTTACCCTTTGCATGTTCAAGGTTTCGCTTTGCGTGTTCAAGATTTCGCTTTGCATGTTAAAGGTTTCGCTTTGCATGTTCAAGGTTTCGCGTTGCATATTCAGGATTTCGCGTTGCATGTTAAAGGTTTCACTTTTCATGCTTTGCTGTCTCGGGAACCGAGTTGTTATCACATTGGTCAGCGGAACAAACGGATCTGGGCCTAAAGACTTGTTTTTAAGAAAATTGACTTTTTGCTGAAGACTTCTTTCTACGTTACGTTATACTGACAATCTGGCGGCAAACTGTATATTTAAATAACTATTTTGTTGTATATTCTACTGTGTATATATATATACAGATGTACTGTCACAAATTCAATGATATATTCCAATATCGAAATAATTGGAAGTTGTGGTATACCTCATTTTATAAAAATTGTTTGAATTGTCTTGAAACTATTTCACGTCTCCGAAGAGACGGGGTGACTCAGTCTCTTCGGAGCGCTCCAGGTTCGTAATCTGCAGTTCCCAGGTTCGAGTCCCAGCTGCAGAAACGTCGCGATTTATCTCCACAAGACTTCCTGTACTGCCCATGGTCAGTAGGCGACATCGATGGGTTTCAAATGGCTGCCGTTCGTTGCATGGGACGTTCAGCCGTGGCTCCGTGTGCGGGAAAACAAACCCTGTGCGCATTAAAGAACACGTTGGATGTCCTTGACTGAGGCTACCATCGGCCTCCTAACAGTTGTCCAGTAGGTTCTGTTTCCCAATATTTTCTGAGCCCTCGGGGTAGTTTTGAGCAGGCCATTGTGTTCAAAAAATGCTGCTCAGAGGTAAAACAACCAAAGAACAACACTACTTAGAGCTTAGGAACACGTGGAACATCAGCATTAAGTTAAAGGTGCCTGTTGAACCATAAGGACCACTTCAGGAATCTTTGAACGTCTTAACGATCATTTACGATTGCTTCCGCGCGTTCAGAGATATTAGTTTAAGTAATTGTTGGAACATAAGTTATACCACATCTCCCAAATAAAAAGTTTCCAATATAAGTTTATCGTTTTTTTTATCTCGTTTTCTTTGAAAACGAGATAAAAAACGATGACAGACGATGACAGATAAAAACAGACAGATTTTTATCTCGTTTTCAAAGAAAACGAGATAAAAATCTGTCTGTCTATCTGTAGACATCGAACTTTTATGTTTACAGAGATAAATTAAAAATTCCTTTTTTGCTGGATAGGTATTGATGAAATATTACGATCCCTTCTATCCACATATCCTTCGAGTTCTTGATCACAACAATTCTTCTATTATATAATTAAATTACGATATTACTTTCCGAATTTCTCTAAAGCTATAATTACTCCCTCTAGTGGTGGAAAAATGCTGGAAATTCCAAAATTTCAAATGATGTATTTATGTTAGAAATTTTGGTGGTGGAATGTGATGATCACAGTTTCCATTGCCAACAATGATTTGATCCCTTAGACCCAGAAGGGGTGGAAAAACACAACATTTTAGATTTAGCAGATGATTGTTGGTTCTTAGAGATAAATGAAAAAATATTTTTGGGTTAAATAGGAATTAATAAAATATCACGATTCACACTTTTTAAATCTTCCGAAAACTATAATTGTGCCATCTAACGGTGGAAAATTTTGAAACAAGTATTTAAACTAGAAATTTTGACTTTTGGTGGTGGAATGTGAATTCTGCCCTTTCATTTCCCTCAATTCCCACATGTAAAGGTATCCAAATATATTGCACATCAAGGCCCTTAGCTAAACGATTGTGGCTCAACCTTGCAATTTGATAGTGATAATATCTGTCAAACCAGTCAAACTGAGGAGACTTTATGAAATTGATAGCAGATTTGGAATCTGTGATAATGTTAACATTTCTTGTTACTGAGGAAGAAGCCCACGTAGAGCTTCATAGATTGCAGAGATTTCTGCTTGTGTACTAGAAGTACCTCTTTCAATGTGAAGGTTTGGAATGACAAAAGCCGAAGCAGCTAATTGATTGGCCTTATCAAAGGAACCGTCAGTGAACACATTAGTTCCCCTGGCTCCAAGATATTGTCCAGAAATGACAAAGAAAATTGAAGTAATTCATCATTGGAATGCTTATCCTTTTTTCCAATGTGTGGGATATCCAAATGAAACTTTGGACAGAGACTTGTTCAAAAGGGTGTAAGTTTAGGATTTGGGTTGGGTTGTTTTACCTCTGAGCGACACTTTTTTGCACACCATGGGCTAAATGGCCAAGTCACATGGACCCCGAAGGTTCAGAGAAGGTTGGGGAAGGAGACCCACTGGAACAGCTGTTGGGAGACAGATGGTAGCCTCCCGTCAAGGCCATCCAGCGTGTTCTTTAACGTGCACAGGGTATGGCTCTCCCGCACACGGGGCCACGGCTTAACGTCGCATCCGACGGACGGCGGCCTATTCCAAGCCCATCGGTGTCCTCTACTGACCGTGGACAGGGCGGAGAATTTTGCGGAGAGTAGGTTTAGGATTAAAAGTGTTTAAAAGGAAGGCAGAATTAAAAAATGGATGAGATTTAATCAAATTAATTCTAGGAGAAGAATTGTTGTGATCAAGAACTCGAAGGATATATGGATTAGAAGGGCATATTTCATGAAGTTTCGCAAAATGTTTAAGAAGAAACCAATTTTTTTTTAACTGAAATGGGGAGGCATCCTGCCTCAGCCTGAACAGCTAAATCTGGGGTTCTCCTTTTAAGTCCCAAAATGCATTTGTTGACCTTATTTTGGATGGAGTCAAGAACCTTGAGATTTGCTCTAAAAGCTGTGTTGAGGACACAAAGTCCATAATCTAATCTTGCTGAAACGAAAGCTCTAGCAAAAGTTGCAAGAACTCTGTCTGAAGAGCCCTTAGAGTAGTGTGAAAGAGTTTGAATAAGGTTGATCCATTTTGTGGATTTCTTCAGTGCAAGATATGAGGTCTACATGTTAACTTTTTTGACAGTTGTGATTCCAAGAAATTTGAATGAAGAGACTATAGGAAGGGGATGATTATTCAAGTGAAGCAATTGTTGATCAATAGGAATTTTCTTCCTTGTGATGAGCAAAATAGCTGATTTTGCAATGGAGATTAAAAAGCCCCAGTTCTGTGTGTAATCAAATAAAATATTTAATGCCTCTTGGAGTTTATTAACAATGTAAGTGAGATCTTTTCCTGCTGTCCAGATGCACAAATCATCTGCAAAAATAGAAAATTTAATTCCATTTGAAATGAAATATGATAGATTTGAAAGCATAATATTAAACAACAATAGAGAAAGAATTGATCCTTGTGGGGTACCAACCTCAAGTGGCTTGGCAATGGAAAATTCATTTCCCATTTTAACCTTGACAAGCCTCTGGGACAAGAAATTCTTCAGGAAATGGAAGATATGACCATTTAAATCAATCTTGGAGATTTTAAACAAGAGACCAGTGTGTGACACAGAATCAAAAGCAGCTTTCAAATCTATGAAAGCACAAATGCAATAGACTTTCTGATAAAAGGGTTGGGTTGTTTTACCTCCGAGCGGCAGTTTTTTGCACACCATGGGCTAAATGGCCAGGTCACATAGACCCCGAAGGCTCAGAGAAGGTTGGGGGAGGGGACCCACTGGAACAGCTGTTGGGAGACAGATGGCAGCCTCTCGTCAAGGCCATCCAGCGTGTTCTTTAACGTGCACAGGGTATGGCTCTCCCGCACACGGGGCCACGGCTTAACGTCCCATCCGACGGACGGCGGCCTTTCCAAGCCCATCGGTGTCCCCCTACTGACCGTGGGCAGGGCGGGGAATTTTGCGGAGATAAATCTCAACGCTGACCCAGCTGGGACTCGAAACTGGGAACTACAGATTACGAGCCTGGCGCGCTACCGACTGAGCCACCCCCGCCCCTCTGATAAAAGGAAGTTTCAGCAGAAGAGATAAGATCACAAATGCTATCAAGAGTGGAGTGATGTTTCCTGAAACCTGTCTGACATTCATGTAGAATATCATGTTTTCCCAGGTAAAAATTGATTCTATTTTGAATAATTCTCTCAAATACCTTCAGTATACATGAAGTAAGTGATATAGGTCTGTAAGAATCCATTTCTGTGGGTGGTTTGCCAGGTTTTAGAAGGGGGAGGACATGCATTTCTCTCCATTCTTCTGGGAAAGTAGGATTATTACATACAAAATTGTAAATGTTTTAAAAGAGTGAGAAGAACACTTGGAGGAAGATTCTTTATGTGTTTATATGTGATCCTGCCTGGACCTGGTGTATTATTTTCCTTAATGTATTTAAGTGCTAGAGGGGCGGGGGTGGCTCAGTCGGTAGCGCGCCAGGCTCGTAATCTGTAGTTCCCAGGTTCGAGTCCCAGCTGGGTCAGCGTTGAGATTTATCTCCGCAAAATTCCCCGCCCTGCCCACGGTCAGTAGGGGACACCGATGGGCTTGGAAAGGCCGCCGTCCGTCGGGTGGGACGTTAAGCCGTGGCCCCGTGTGCGGGAGAGCCATTCCCTGTGCACGTTAAAGAACACGCTGGATGGCCTTGACGGGAGGCTACCCTCTGTCTCCCAACAGCTGTTCCAGTGGGTCCCCTCCCCCAACCTTCTCTGAGACTTCGGGGTCCATGTGACCTGGCCATTTAGCCCATGGTGTGCAAAAAGGTGCCGCTCAGTGGTAAAACAACCTCAAACAACCTTAAGTGCTAGAGAGATTTCATCAAGTGAAAAAGAAACAGATCTGAGGTTCCTTGCAATTAGCAAGTGGATTGAACCCCTTGACCAAAACTTGTATATGAGCATTGTAAGTAGGGGAATTAACAAATTGTGAGGGGGGAAAATTTATTTAAAAATTCTTCAGCCCCTTGACTGAGAGAGAGTTGATTTTTGATCACGAAGGTCTGCCAGGGTTGAGAAGGAAGTGCCAATAATTTAAGGCTCCTCTCCTGAGCCCAAACTAATCTGGGTTGAGATTCTGCACAAAAATATGCCATTTTCTCCTAGTGAAAGTGAATAAATGTCTCCTTAGTTTTGTATTTGTTTCCTGAAGCTATATAGCATCAGAACGTTTTCTTGATCTGTTATATTTGTGTAACGTTTTTAAGAACAGCTAACTGCTGATTGATAGAAGGGGGATATCTGAAAACTCCTTTAATTTTTTTTAATAAAAGTGGTCTTGACAGTAGAGTCAAGTAAATGTTTGGAAATTTTTTCATAATCTGGGGAGTTCAAAATCAGTGTTTAAACACTGAGGTGAAAAGGTCTCCCAATTTGTGAAGGAATTATCTGAATACTTAGAAGAAGTGTTTTTTAAGGAATTTAAGAAGATAGGGTAGTGATCGCTGAACATTGGTTATCACCCACTTTCGACTGAAATAAGTCGATTAAAATGGGTGAAATGAGAGTTGGGTTGGGTTGTTTTACCTCTGAGCGGACTTTTTTTGCACACCATGGGCTAAATGGCCAGGTCACATGGACCCCGAAGGCTCAGAGAAGGTTGGGGGAGGGGACCCACTGGAACAGCTGTTGGGAGACAGATGGTAGCCTCCCGTCAAGGCCATCCAGCGTATTCTTTAACGTGCACAGGGTATGTCTCTCCCGCACACAGAGCCACGGCTTAACGTCCCATCCGACGGACGGCGGCCTTTCCAAGCCCATCGGTGTCCCCTACTGACCGTGGGCAGGGCGGGGAATTTTGCGGAAATAAATCTCAACGCTGACCTAGCTGGGACTCGAACCTGGGAACTACAGATTACGAGCCTGGCGCTCTACCGAACTGAGCCACCCCCGCCCCGAAATGAGAGTTGAGATCAATGGCTGTGAAAGAATGGAGTTTATTAAATCTAGGGGAGCCATCGTTCATCAGGGAGGGATTCAATGAATCAAATACCTGCTCGAACAGCTGACACCTGTGGTCAGTAACTGAGCCCTCCCCCCACAAAATTTTATGGGAGTTGAAGTCGCCCAGGTAGATTTTTGGATTATTATCCAGTTGATCCAACTGGGCGAAAACAACCAGCAGTGTGCCTACTTCAGGTAGATCAGTGTGATGAAGATATATATTAAAAATAGTAATAAATTGATTTAACCCCTTAACAATCACCCCTGTGACTGACATATAGTCATAAATTTTTGGAATATTAACAGGGAATTGTGGAACATTATTTTCTACCAACAAAACAGAATTATGTTTGTTCACATTAGAAACATCAAAATACAATGCATATGGATAGAACTTAAATGAGGACTTAACCCTCGCTTCCTGTAATGCAATAACAGGTGGCAGGTAGCCACCTAGTTGATTTTTCAGAAAATATTTCTTGTCACAAAAAGATCTGCAATTCCACTGTAAACGAAAGGTCCTAACAAAACTAGACAAGGTAGTTCTGTAGCTGGGGTTGGGTTGTTTTACCTCTGAGCGGTAGCTGTGTCAGCGTTGAGATTTACCTCCGCAAAAATTCTCCACCCTGCCCACGGTCAGTAGGGATGGGCTTGGAAAGGCCGCCGTCCGTCGGATGGGACGTTAAGTCGTGGCCCCGTGTGCGGGAGAGCCATACCTGTGCACGTTAAAGAACACGCTGGATGGCCTTGACGGGAGGCTACCATCTGTCTCCCAACAGCTGTTCCAGTGGGTCCCCTCA
Source organism: Ryuthela nishihirai (assembly GCA_038380435.1). Lineage (NCBI taxonomy): Eukaryota > Metazoa > Arthropoda > Arachnida > Araneae > Heptathelidae > Ryuthela > Ryuthela nishihirai. The sequence continues at coordinate 26,756,849 of JAWZYU010000022.1, forward strand.
TCCAACCTTCTCTAAGCCTTCGGGGTCCATGTGACCTGGCCATTTAGCCCATGGTGTGCAAAAAAGTGCCGCTCAGAGGTAAAACACCCAACCTACCTCTGAGCGGCACTTTTTTGCACACCATGGGCTAAATGGCCAGGTCACATGGACCCCAATGGCTCAGAGAAGGTTGGGGGAGGAGACCCACTGGAATAGCTGTTGAGAGACAGATGGCAGCCTCCCGTCAAGGCCATCCAGCGTGTTCTTTAACGTGCACAGGGTTACCACACACGGTGACACGGCTTAACGTCCCATCCGACGGACGGCGGGCTTTCCAAGCCCATCGGTGTCCCCTACTGACCGTGGGCAGGGCATTTTGCGGAGATAAATCTCAACGCTGACCCAGCTGGGACTCGAACCTGGGAACTACAGATTACGAGCCTGGCGCGCTACCGACTGAGCCACCCCCGCCCCTAGTTCTGTAGCATCAGGGTGATGATGTGCATAAAGAAAGTTCACTTCCAGCCGCTTCTTTTTCTTGGGGACCATCTTCTGGGGGACCTGGAAACACAGTTCTAACAACATGAGTAATGGTTTAATGACCACATTATTGTTGATACTGGTTGCTGATTTTTTGAAAGTTTTATTTTTTCTGTTCAAATAGTTCCGCTTTCCTTTCCTTGGGCTGAATTTTGGAGAATAATGTGCACTAATGACTGGTGTATTTTGAACCTCATTTTTTGTTGAAGAGAAAAGAACCTTTGAAGTTGAAGTTTTATTCCTCTTGGGTTTAAACAATTTTTTCAGTGGAGTGGAGGAAGTTGATAATAACGTTTCAAGTTGAATAGACACTTTAGCAGTTTTTATCTCATTGTCGGTGGAGGACAGTTCATGTGAATTTGAAGGGTTGTTGTTTGGGTTGTTTTACCTCTGAGCGGCACTTTTTGCACATCATGGGCTAAATGGCCAGGTCACATGGACCCCGAAGTCTCGGAGAAGGTTGGGGAGGGGACCCACTGGTACAGCTGTTGGGAAACAGATGGTAGCGTCCTGTCAAGGCCATCCAACGTATTCTTTAACGTGCACAGGTTATGGCTCTCCCGTACACGGGACCAAGGCTTAACGTCCCATCCGACGAACGGCGGCCTTTCCAAGCCCATCGGTGTCCCGTACTGATCGTGGGCAGGGCCCGGAATTTTGCGGAGATAAATCTCAACGCTGACCCAGCTGGGACTCGAACCTGGGAACTACAGATTACGAGCCTGGCGCGCTACCGCTGTTTGTGTCGACCCCACGACACAAAGAGCGATGCCTTACCCGGGGTTCGAACCCAGGTCCCTTAGATCAGTAGCCAAGCGCGCTAACCACTCGGCCATGGGACGGATGAATTTGAAGGAGTGACTGTTGATGGTTTGCTCTTTTTTACAGATGAACCGACAGGAATTATCTTCTTTGGCAAAGGTTGAGAGACACTGGCGAATATCGATTCTCATGGGGCTGCCTGGGAGCCGGATCTGGCGAAAACCTAGATATATCGGTCTAAATTTTCTTTCTTCTGGAGAATTGCCTTCTGCCTTGCAGGGCATTTCCCATAAATGGCCACATGCTGGGGCGGGGGTGGCTCAGTCGGTAGCGCGCCAGGCTCGTAATCTGTAGTTCCCAGGTTCGAGTCCCAGCTGGGTCAGCGTTGAGATTTATCTCCGCAAAATTCCCCGCCCTGCCCACGGTCAGTAGGGGACACCGATGAGCTTGGAAAGGCCGCCGTCCGTCGGATGGGACGTTAAGCCGTGGCCCCGTGTGCCGGATACCGTGCATTACGTGCATTTAACGTGCACCGTGGCCCCGTGGCCCCCTGTGCACGTTAAAGAACACTCTGGATGGCCTTGACGGGAGGCTACCATCTGTCTCCCAACAGCTGTTCCAGTGGGTCCCATCCATCAACCTTCTCTGAGCCTTCGGGGTCCATGTGACCTGGCCGTTTAGCCCATGGTGTGCAAAAAAGTGCCGCTCACAGGTGAAACAACCCAACGTTAAAGAACACTCTGGATGGCCTTGACGGGACGCTACCATCTGTCTCCCAACAGTTGTTCCAGTGGATCCCCTCTCCCAACCTTCTCTGAGCCTTCGGGGTCCATGTGACCTGGTCATTTAGCCCATGTTGTGCAAAAAAAGTGCCGCTCGGAGGTAAAACAACCCAACGTTAAAGAACACTCTGGATGGCCTTGACGGGAGGCTACCATCTGTCTCCCAACAGCTGTTCCAGTGGGTCCCCTCCCCCAACCTTCTCTGAGCCTTCGGGGTCCATGTGACCTGGCCATTTAGCCCATGGTGTGCAAAAAAGTGCCGCTCAGAGGTGAAATAACACAACGTTAAAGAACACTCTGGATGGCCTTGACGGGAGGCTACCATTTGTCTCCCAACAGTTGTTCCAGTGGGTCCCCTCCCCCAACCTTCTCTGAGCCTTCGGGGTCCATGTGACCTGGCCATTTAGCCCATGGTGTGCAAAAAAGTGCCGCTCAGAGGTGAAATAACCCAACGTTAAAGAACACTCTGGATGGCCTTGACGGGAGGCTACCATTTGTCTCCCAACAGTTGTTCCAGTGGGTCCCCTCCCCCAACCTTCTCTGAGCCTTCGGGGTCCATGTGACCTGGCCATTTATCCCATGGTGTGCAAAAAAAGTGCCGCTCGGAGGTAAAACAACCCAACGTTAAAGAACACTCTGGATGGCCTTGACGGGAGGCTACCATCTGTCTCCCAACAGCTGTTCCAGTGGGTCCCCGCCCCCAACCTTCTCTGAGCCTTCGGGGTCCATGTGACCTGGCCATTTAGCCCATGGTGTGCAAAAAAGTGCCGCTCAGAGGTGAAACAACCCAACGTTAAAGAACACTCTGGATGGCCTTGACGGGAGACTACCATCTGTCTCCCAACAGCTATTCCAGTGGCTCCCCTCCCCCAACCTTCTCTGAGCCTTCGGGGTCCATGTGAACTGACCATTTAGCCCATGGTGTGCAAAAAAGTGCCGCTCAGAGGTGAAACAACCCAACGTTAAAGAACACTCTGGATGGCCTTGACGGGAGGCTACCATCTGTCTCCCAACAGCTGTTCCAGTGGGTACCCGCTCCCAACCTTCTCTGAGCCTTCGGGGTCCATGTGACCTGGCCATTTAGCCCATCATGTGCAAAAATGTGCCGCTCAGAGGTAAAAC